>CM008279.1:6790324-9675324 GCA_002319775.1 Fagopyrum tataricum | reverse complement strand
TTTTCAAACAGAGCCTTAACATACCGAAATTCTTTAAAAAGATACGTATTATGGTAGTTGTTGATAAAGTTGTTATATGAGCCGAGTTATTCACCTTGAGTGTTGAGCTGATCGGATCGTATAACATCTATCATTAGGGGTTAGGGGGTTTGTTCTTTATTAATTTAATGAAGCGCAGTTAAAACATAGAAGATGTCGCTTTTCCTTGTACCAAAAGAATTGACAACGCAATCTTTCTCGATGAGGTTGAATGGGCTTCTAAATTGCACCGCCCATTGAAATTTCAATATCAGATATGCGGTCGACAATAAATTGTACTACGTAGAGACAAATAATTAAAAACAATTCCTAAAAAATCTAAAAATATATTGTGAACTTTGAAACAACTCAGATGATATCTGATTGGAATAATTGAATAAAGTACAGTGAATGGAATAAATAAATACATTATTTATAGAGTTATTCAGATAATGTACATCTTTAATCTAGCTGTAGAGATCGACTTTATCACCCAAGCAAATCTCAACTTTTACTGGAAAATGGAAATATGTATATATATTGCCGTCTTATGTGATTATACTAATATTTTTTATCAAAAAAAAAAAAATGAAGCCGGCTCTCGTATTGCACGACTTGGTCTCTCTACGATATTATTCATCATAAAACAATGAAATATTCAATTTTTTTGAGATAGTATCACAAATGAATAAAAAAAAGAGATCAATAATATAAGTGTCTCTGAAACTCGGCCACGTGTCCCTTTTCGAAACAACGTACATTCATACCTAACACAAGTGTTGAAACTAATAAATTATAAAAATAATAATGAAATGAAGGGGTTGGGTTGTAGCAAGCCGACTCTAAAGGGCAGTTGTCATACATGCCCGATGCATTCACGCGTATATCATAAAATTCACTCAATTAATCACAACCAAATAGTTTTACAATGGTTAGCATTGAAAACGACCGGCTCACCTCACGTATCAACTACACACAGTTGCTTCTTTTTTTTTAAAAAAAAGAAAGGAATTTAAGGTACTAGCTAGGACAAACTAGTAGTTTAAAAGGTTGTAAATAGACAACAGACTAATGGACGTCAGAGCGTAGATATCCGATGCACTGGCCATCGAAGAGCATCATTCCGAATGAGGTATTCGATGATTTAAGGGATATTAACACAGTAAGCGGGAGACAAATGGCAAAAGAAGCAAGAACATCGGCCACAATATTGACTTCCCGAAAAAATGCTTAATTCGAATTTCTTCAAAGGACTGGATGAACGCCAAATGATCCCAGTGAGTAACTCTGCCCGCCAAGGAGGTTTCCAAATTCCGTGAATACAATTTATGTTGTCTCCTTCAATTTCAATTTTTCGGTATTCATGCCTTGTAGTTTGGTTAAGCCCATAAGTAGACTAATTGATTCGGTTTCAAATATCGGCATGTTTGGGATTTTTCCAAAGTCTTTTTGCAAGTACCCGTGTAGAAGCATCTCGGATGATGAATCCATATGCCGATGACCCGTTACTCCACTTAGATCCATCGAAATTCAATTTGACAAAGTTAGGATTCGGTTTATCACACTGAATATTTTTCTTTTTCCTTCTTGTTTGCGAGCTTTTGTTCAATTTATTGTCGCAGTCTTTATTGTCATTGGCATCATCCCAGCTTTTTAGTGTGTGTTTGACAAATTATGTAATTTCATTGTTCTTGTGAAAGTTTTGGTAATTGATATTAGTTGGTTCCTAAAATACCATATAGCCCACCAAATTTGAAATATAATTCTAACAATATTTGGTCCTACCTTAGAGTATTGACTATTTCAGTTAGTTTTTCGTTACTCCATTGTATTTGGTTTATGATGCTTTGGTTTATGATGCTAAAAGAACTGGGGATGCTGTTTTTGAATGCCGACGTTGTGAAGGGACATTCCAAACCTTTCAAATGATGGTCACAAAGGACATAGTTCATAGGGACCGCAATTCGTTGTTGTCTAAGACGTTCTTTTGTCGGAATACCCTTTTTAGTCACCTTCCATATAAAGTTTTTGATTTTGGGTGTCATATTTATTTTCCATATCCATGCACAATTAAAGTCAATTATGCCCTTATCCATGTAGATCAGATTCATAGTTAATCTAGTAGAGAACCATTCATGTCTGTCCGTGGTACAAGGCCTCATTTTGGGTGCCATATCTATTTTAGTGGATTGTGAAGTTACCCTTTTTGTTTTTTGAAAAATATATTTGAAAACATTTTTACATGAAATTCGATATATTAAATTGTATATATTAAATTATATAATTATAATAACATAGTTAAAAAATCCAAATTTCAGAGAATCCTAACATGATTATATTGGTGTATTTTTATTTTTACATTTTGCATCTTAACTTTGTAAATATTATTATTGAATATCTTTGTATATTTTAAATTTTTATTGAGACTTGAAAACTTGTTTTATATTAATTATTTTTATATGTATTATATAATTTTTAAAATAAATATAATTACAAATAAAATTAATAACATTAAATTTTTAAAAAGTATATAAATACGTTGAATAAATAATAGAGTTAAGAGATGAGAGTTAAGAAACAATAAATGTGGATAAAAAATTGAGTGAGTTTTGTAAGCTGATGTGGCGGAGAGAGATTGTTAAGAAATGAGGTTTAAAAACTCACCATTGTAAATGGTCTAAGCTTCTTGATCTTCTACTTGAACAACTTGTTAATGAATATTTTATTATATTTGGTACTTTATCGATATCTTGAAAGACTAAAAATCAACCGTTTGGCGCTCGTTCTTTGATTGAGGCATATGTCGCGCAATGTCGTGCACATGTTTTGGACTAATATGGGTACAATCTCCTTTTCGCTCACTTGGAGTTACCATGCATCTACACATGCACCTCTTTTGTGCTAGTCAGGTCACTCTTCATATTGTCGCTAATCCGGTATTTCATAATGGGATTAAACATATAGAGATTAACTGTCATTTTGTTCGAGATCTACTTCGTGTTGGGGTTATTTCGACTGATCACATTAGGTCTCATGTGCAACCTGCAGATATTATCCTGACTAAACTGCTAAGAGAAAGTCGGTTCTTATTTCTAATGAACAATTTGTCCATTTGCGATTCTTATGCTCCAACTTGAGGGGAGTATATATACATATATATATATATATATATATATATATATATATATATATATGATCACGTAGGAACCTCTCTTAGAGTAGGGAATAGAGACTTATAATAGCCGTTTGATTAATATAGATAAACGTCCAAGATTTAACATAGTTTATGGTAATAATTAATGAGAATATTATATTGACTCTAATAGAACTATGATAAAAATATTTTAACGACCAAAATTTCTCTATAAAATATAATAACGACCAAATTATGGTAATACATTATTTTCATATTGGGTCGTTATTATATTTTATATAGAAAATTTGGTCGTTAAAATATTTTTTTATATAATTAATATAGTCATCGTTAAAATTTTGTGGGTCGTTAAAATTTTGTAGAGAAAAATTGGTGGTTAAAATGTCTTTTTTCATATTCAAACTACCAAAACAAATTTTAACGATCAATCCTAACAAATTTAACGACCAATCCTAACAAATTTAACGATCAAATTTCTTATAAAATTTATTAACGATCAGATTTCTCTATAAAATATATTAACGACCAAATATATTAACGATCAAATTTCTTATAAAATATATTAACGATCAATTGCTTCAACGTTTATTTTTGGGATAACCCAAAAATAAGAAATCTGTTTTCCTAATTTGTATCTTATTTAATGAATGAATAATGAAAAATGAACAATCATGTGATTCTCACCTTGAAAGCTTATTATGCACCTTCCATCATGAACATTTAAATTTTAATCCAACGGATATTGAGTTTCTATTCCCTACTCTAAGGACTATTCCTACTAGATCCTGACCCTATATATATATATGGTTAGGAATTTGTTTGTAATTATCTCTAAATAGTCTCCTGTAGGGTTTCTTGCTTGTACGTGTATATATTATAAGCTTACAACCTTTTGGCTCCTTATTGAAAGTATCAATTTTACAATCTCATAGCCTATATGGTTTCTTCCACTACCGGACTTTATCTTGGACCTGTTGTTCTCCACAAAAAGTTTACATCAAACAAGTTTACATATAAACTTGTATGGTTGACCCAAATGGAAGATTCGCCATTGGCCATTAGTTTTTAGTTGACTTTAAACTTTGGAGTCTCGTACGCAACCATTTTTTTAAAAATGATTTATACTAATTGCTTTTGGTTATAAGAAAAAAAAATACATCGGAGAAATAAATCAATATTAATAAATAATTAATAGGCAAAATGGCGTTAAATATATAACACCAACTTTAAGGGTGGTTGCGTTTGATGACACGAACTTTTAAAAATTCGAAATAAAGTATCAACTTTAGGGGTGGACCGGGTGGTTGCGTTTTATAGCATGAGTTTAATTCTGGTGACATATTCCGATTCATTTGCTGATGTGACATCGGAAAATGATGATTTGACATTCTTTTTGTTAATATGTCATCTAGTTTTAACTAAACAAAAGGGGTTTTTTTAACAAAAAGAATGTCAAATCATCATTTTCCGATGTCACATCTGCAAATTAATCTGAATATGTCACTGTAATCAAACTTGTGCTATAAAATGCAACCATCCCCTAAAGTTGATGTTTTATCTCGATTTTTTGAAAGTTCGTGTTTTCGATCGCAACTATCCTTAAAGTTAGTGTTATTTAAGAATATTTTGCCTAATTAATAATACTATTAACAATGATTAAAAGTTTAGAAACATATGTGGTTATATTTGGTTTAAGCTAAATCAGTGGCCAGCTAGGTAGGTGTGTAACAAATT
The DNA here is from genome assembly GCA_002319775.1 of Fagopyrum tataricum. NCBI lineage: Eukaryota > Viridiplantae > Streptophyta > Magnoliopsida > Caryophyllales > Polygonaceae > Fagopyrum > Fagopyrum tataricum. The sequence continues at coordinate 9,670,418 of CM008279.1, read as the reverse complement.
TAATAGAAATGAATGGCCGTCTTGAAATTATTCAATCATATCTCCTCATTGTTAATTACGAAAATCATAAGATGATTAATGACATTATTGGTTTTGAGTGATGACTAATGAACTTGAGCTGCTACGTAGTAGTCATATACAACCCTGTTTCTTAATTATGAATGTTATTAGTGACATTCTATTGTGATTCATACAGCTGATAAGCTTAATTAATCACTAATCAGTTAGCTCATCCTAATTAATGCGTATGATTGTTAGTTTAAAGCTGCGCTGATAAGCTTAATTAATCACTTATGCCTCTTATAGTTTGCGTGTCAATGCACACTATAAGCAACTCATGAATATGACAACTTAAAGTTTCGAAGAAGATAATTGGTTTATATAAAAAATTTTTTGTAGGTTTTCTTATCCAAAACCGCCCTTTATATGATTATATCGTTTTCTTTTTCTACGAATTTTGCAATCCAATAATCTATTTCGTACATAGGTCTTGTGATTGTTGTTGAAAATAGAAAATATGTCAGGATTTCTTGAGTGAATCAAAATAATAAATAAAGTTTTATGTAGTTGTGTTCCGAGGTGCTTACGGGTGTTAGGCTCAAATTTGGTGATGGGTGATAGGTTGATAGTAGTGATGTGTATTTTGGTACACCAAATGAATGGGCTGAATTCATATGTAATTATATATGGGCCGATCTTGTTTAAGTGTTGCCCCTCATGTCATCTTATCACTTAGGCTATGTTTTGCATGGAATAAACAATACTCCCTCCGTTTCTCAATAGATGTCATTAGAGAAAAAATCACACATATTAAAAAAATTAAAAGTAAAAAATATAGTATTTATTAATGTACTATAATTTAAAATTTTGTATGAAAACAATGATAGAATGTAGAAAATTGTATGGGAATAGAGGAAATAGTGTTTTGAAAATACAAATAATAAATGAAAAGTAGATAGAATTATATATATAGAAAATTGAAGTATTAATAACACTTATAATGTCAAATATTGTGAAATAAAATTTTAAAGCTCTAATGACAAGTATTGAGAAACAGAGGGAGTAGTATTCTAGTGTTTATAAGGGTAAGAATTTATTTTTTTTGGATTAATAATCCTACAGGATAGTAACGTAATTAAACCTTATTTAATTCGTGCAGTAACTTCGGTTAACGTATTTATCATTATTATATATTTACGCTGGTGGTTAAACTCGTGCTACGCACGAATCAATTTTATTTTACTTGTAGTTAATAGTTCATACATTAATTGTGACTTAAAAACTAATAAAATTTAAAATTAATCTAATAATAAAACATATATAATAAATATGTTTTCAAAAAAATGTATTTTACTATATTGTTAGATAAAATATATGAAGTTTATTGTTGGAATGTTTAATGTAGTTAAGCATAGCCATTGTAAATTTCGGAAAAGAGTTTACATGTGTTCTTCAGGTAAAGAGATAGTGTGATATGTTTTTTGATGGCGGCATTGCTGTATTATTTTTAATTATGATTTCAGTTACAAAATTTGGATGGAGCGTAAATGTCGCATTTTTTTAAGTATGATTTCATTTACAAATTTTACATGAAGTTAGAAGGTAACAAGTTTTATTTATGTTTGTCACTTAGCATATTACGAAAAGTCATTGTACCAAAATTATGTTTTAAAGTAATATATTGTGATTCAAACATCGAGTTATTTTAATTATAAACATTTATTGCTTTTAAAATGTTAATATTATAGCGTTCTAAGAACGTTTAATAAATAATGAGTTACAAAGAATCCGTAAAATAGGTTAGTTTTTACAAAATTATTGGTAGATTTGGCTTTTCAACAAACCAATGCCTCACTCTTTAATGGGTTAATTTTTATTTTTTTTTGAAATAGTCTATTTCAAGGACAATTTTAGGTATTTTAATATTGAAGAAGTTGTCATTTTTTTTCATTGACAACTAATTGTACATTAGTTGGGATAATAGTTATTACTTAGAAGATATCATTAAGAACATTACATTCAAAATAAAACGTATTTATATAAAAATATTGCTATCAAGGTTTGAATATGTGATCCATCAGTTTTTATGATTAACTCCTACCATTAATCTTATATGCAATGATTTGTGATTAATTTTGTTAACATATATTATACAAGTATAATTGTGAACACATTTAATAGAAGCATTTATTAGGGAAAAACCTTATTTTATATATTTTATAGATAGATAGATAGATTATAGATATATAAATAGATAGATTATAAATAGACAGATAGAAGGGTGAGCATAAATCCTTCCAATCCTGGTCCATTTAGGTCCCGATCCCGTCAAGACTTCATTCAAAATTAGAAATCACATCCCAAATCCGTCCAGACAAAAACTATCCAGGACAGTATATGGGCCTTAACTTCTTCATCCCGCTAGACCCATCTCGTATATAATAAAGTTTTAAATTTAAGATAATAAATATAAATAAAATTCATAAACATTAGTGATATACATATATAGTTATACTTATATATTTTAAAAAATAAAACTTGTTGCTTAAACCGTCAAAATTGACAAATGACCCAAGTTTATTTAAATGGATGTTATTATAGATTTGGAAACTTTAATGTAAATTATAATATATTATTATAAATATTTGAAAACTTTAATGTTTTTGCATTATAAGTACGATATACGTATATTTTTCTAGAAAAAGCATAAAATTTAAGCATAATAAATAAATTAATGGAAAAACGGGATTGGGCCCGTCCCATCCCGCCCGATCCTAACTGAAATGGGATCCGGTGAGATTTAATCTAAAATATCCAAGGCCCGTCTTGATCCTGTTCTATGTAAAATAATCGGGACGGGACTAGGATGACTATAGTCCCTTCCCATCCCCACTCCTATATAGTTATATATAGTCTTTATTCATTTTTGAGGAAGAAGGATAAACAGCAGTTTCTCAAAGAAAAACGCTTTTAAATATCCTACAAACAATAAATTCATTTCTTCTAAACAATAAAAAGGAATTTTCAACACTCAACCCCTTCCACGGTCTAGAAAAGAATTTTGAAGGGAATTACGGAGGTGGTTCGACCAGGACTCATATAGTCTTTAGGACCTGACACTAATTTTTCCTTCAAGACGGATAGATGGTTGGAGGATCTTCCTCTTCGTGAATATGCTACTATTCCGATTGAGTCTTCGCCGCGAAACAGATCGGTAATGTCATATTGGATTCTGGATGGGTTTGGGCCTCGTTGAGCTTGAAGTTGCCGACATCCATCTGCAACAAGCTGGCGCCTCTTATCCCAACGACTTCTCCCTTCTCGCTAGTTGTTCCTTCGACGCAAGCATCCACGCTGGATACTTTGGCTTGGTCTTATGATGCTACAGGCAATTATACTGTCTCCACAACATTTATATTTTTTTGTGCAGGCCGAGCCACATGGAGCTTGCATGGGGATAGTATGCTACTCAAGGCGTTGTGGTCTTCACGTGCACAAGAGATGACTCACATATTTGTGTGGAAAACACTGAAAAGATGGCGTTATTACTAAACATGAAAGGTGGCGAAGTCTGAGTTCAACGCCTATTTGCCCTAGTCGTCGCCTAGCTCTGGAAACCCACGAACATAAGCTTCGTGATTGCCTTCTTGTTCATCTCATGTGGTTATCTTTGTCTCCAACAACAAGTCTGGGCAATTTTTTAACATGCCATTTTCCCTATGGTTACGAGCTAATATCCTTTCGTTCTTTTAGTATTTTTGTGGTATGTTGTGGAAGGACTTGACATTGTAGGTTTGTGGTGGCCGGACATGAAAATGGAAAAACGAAGCAGCTTTATATAAATGAGTTGGGGAAGGAAATGGGACTATCTACTATAACGACCCGGTTTTTTAATAACCCAAGTCGCCACTAGGCTAGAGTCCACACGATGGATCATATCAGTTAGTCTGACAACAACATCACTTATATGACCTTGCAACAGCACGAGCAAATAATGAAAACATTCAAAATTATTATGTTTTATTATATGTCTAATCCAACTTAATCATAATTAATTAGAATTTGAAAATCCTAGTATTTACAACTACATTCACAAATTTACCAAACAAACCATTGACATTTGGGTGAAGTTTCATGTTAGTGCTTCAACTTCGTCTCCGGTCATCCGCTTTACTAAATGTGAACCTCTTCCTATGGGTGTTATGAAGATCAATACGAATGGAGCCCGTCGGGCTGATGTAGACACTACTGCTGCAAGTATGGTTAGAAATCATAAGGGGAAATGACAAAGAGGTTTATGCGTTTGCGTTGGTCAATACTCAGACCCCATAGCTGAATTAAGGGGTGTCTTGCATGGCCTAACACTTACGTGGGATAGTGGTTATCGTTAAGTAGTGCTTGAAACAAATTCTACATAAGCTATATCCCATTATCTTTATTTAACAAACCACTTTCACCTCGTCATCCCCTTACTAGCCTGGTATCTCAGTGCTCCACTATTTAGAAAGGTATTGGTCAATCCAATTCCGACATGTCTACGGTGAGGGGAACAAAATTGCTGATTGTTTAGCTTCTATAAGTCATGTCTTTAGGCTTACATGTATTGATGGACTGTTATAAGGTGCTTTATGTATTTTTCATAAAAATACATTTAATATTAAAACTTTTTAAATAAAAATTATACATTTAATATTTTTAACAATCTCGATTCATATTTATTGTTTTTTTTTAAAATTTGTTTCTTGAAGAATAATAATTGCCTTATTTTCTTTCTTTTTAGTTTACCAGAATAAGTGTGAAAACTTGTACGTAGAACAGTTAAAATGAAATGGAGAGAGCATAAAAATTTTATATAACCGAAAGTTCGTTAAAATATGTGTAAAAATGTAAATATAAGAAATAATATTATAATAAGCAAAAGCGTGAGAGTTAGGTAGGCAGTTTGTTTAAGTAAAAGCTGTTAAAAAGATGTTAGAGGATGGAGTGTTGGGTAGAAGAATGAATGGCTTCAACTACGCCACTTGCAAATGTAAAGTATGAATCTTTGGGCAGGCGCAGCCCATCACCTCTTTTTGCCTTTATTTATCGCCTTTCTAAGCTCAACTTACTTGCAACAAAGAACTACTCAACTTTTATGGACCCTTATAACAACATGAAAGTCGAATGTTTTGGTATTAGAGCATATGTTTAAGAGGTGGATCGATCGAGTTGTTTGCTCTAAGGGATCGTGTTTGTATGATCAATATAAAACCGTTCATGATTGAGTACGAAGGTTTTCACGTATATGTTATTAAGAGTATGATGTGCACTTTCTTCGGTCAACATTTGCTCACCACATTCTTCATTCCGACTACTTTCATTTCTCTCTTGCCTATTATAAATTGATTTTATGTACTTCGTGTTCTAGAATTTGATATTTATAAAAAAATTTACTATTATGGTTTCTTATTCGGTATGTCCGTCATTTTGTACGTGTCTTATTACTACAGAATTTGTAAACAACTACCCAAGATGGTCGACTCCACCTTATATGCATCTCAATACTACACAAATTGCAAACAAATATCTTAGATGGTCGACTCCACACAGAATGGTCTTATTTTTACATTGTTTCAAAGCTAAGTTAAAAATCATACACAAATGTTCAATTATAATTTGATGGTTCATGAGCCCATCCCTAATTAAACTTCCTCGCCTCTTTCCTTGGACTAAGCAAAAGAACCTTATTTATGTGGACGTTTTTTCCCCCTCTGATACTATGTGATAAGGGTTTAAGCAGGATCATCTCCTCGAGACTTTCCTCCCTATAGCATCCAAAAGGATGAGAGCATTCAGGAGTAGATGCCGATTATTTATGTGGGCGGTTGTCCGCATGACACAACCCCTTATAATTTCTTTTTTCATTTCTTTTTTGGGATGAACCTTATACTCTTATAGTTGTTTCCACTCGTGTAATTATGTCAACTTCATTGCTGTGACAAAGCGCGACAAGCTAATAAATCCATTAAATCAAACTCGTTAAGCTTATTCGCAACTATCCAATAAAAATAAGGGTGAATTTAGATAGATTTCGTTGGGTCAGAATTGACGTGGGTCCATTGCACGTCTGAGCGCATATTCGCGTTGGGTCCAAACCCAACACATAAGTCCGATGAAGTTCCATCCTAAAACCAATTGGCAATAGGAGGAGTAGCCCACCAACCTTATATACTAGATTTGTAATCCCAATATTATCGATGTGGGAACAATAATCCTCCACAAATTTGCTCCTATTTTTTATTATTGTATTGGATAGACTACACAAAATTTGTTCATAAAAGAGTATGTCATGTACTTTATGTAATCCAAATTTATCCCTATTAAATTTTACATAGATCCTGACAATATTTCTCTAGTTATTTTATTATATATTCTAACCAAAAATAACAATAGTTCATTGATTCCAAGTTCAAAGTTTTCTTTTTGAGTTTCAATTGTTTTTTTTTATTTTTTGTTATTTTTTGTTATAATATTTTTTTTTTGTCACATGTTTGTGCAAAATTACACAAAATAACACATGTCAAAATAAAATATACATATCAACACGAGAAAGTTACAAACAAGAAAATACCTTACACAATACATTGAAAACAACACAATATATTTTACACAATGTAACACAAGCCAAAGAAGTTATACAAAGTAACAAAAGATACTTACATGAAATAACACATAAAAAAGTCCACAAAAATGTGCAAGAACCAAACTAACACAAACTAATTCCGATTACAAAGTTTAGGGGTTACACAAAATAACACAAAACTAAAATATTAATTTACACAAATATAATTATGGATTGATTTTTAGTTAGGTTAATAATTAGAGAATATCTTATAACTCTAATCATTTATAACTGATTGAAGTTTATTTAAGGATGTCATATTAATATTTTGTTGTTCTTGTTATTTACACAAATATTTTAAAATATTTACATGTTAGAGATAATTCATTATGTACGCATAGTTAAAAATACTATAACCTATTTTACGAATTTAAACCTATAAATAGCATATTTTTTTTCAATTTTATCTAAAAACAATGACTATATCAATTTGGAATGTTCAATGGTGTACACCGAGCCACAACTCCACCATCTTTTCAAACAATTTTAACCATTAAGATCGACTTTTATAATAGTGACATTTTTATGTAAAAATTATGCAACATTCATCATTAATATAAAAACTCTAATATAACGTTGGTAGACTCCTTCATTTATTTAATAATTAATAGGTTCCTACCTAAATGTCAAATTAAAAGTGTTTTTTTTTTATCATCATAGACACTAATTCTTGTTTATAATACTTGCTATTAAATTATGTTTTCAATTATTTTGATTAGTTAACACTATTTCACAAATCAACATATACTGACACCGAAATATATTTTGTTTTATTTTTTTTAAAAAAATTATCTTAATTTTTTTTTATACTATAAGATAAGCAATTAAGGTACATCATCTCCTCGATAATCTCCATCCTAGGACATCCTTTTGGATGAGATCATCTACCAATACAGTAGACGAGTTGGATGTCAAAAGGCAATCTTGTCCCAACTCAGCCAGAAAGTCAGCAACACCATTAACCTCTCTGAAAACATGACGAATCCTAACCTGACGGAAACTCACTAAAATGTTACTAATATCTAAAAGAATGAGATCGGAGATTTCCAAATTTGCTTAATTAACCGAGTTAATATCAGAAAGACAATTCCCTTCAATTTCAATATTTCTGATCCCCAAGTCATAAGCCATAACAAGGCCTTCTCTTAGCGCACATGTTTCGGCATGCTGGGCCGATATTTACAACATCGCCCATAGCCAAGGAAAACTGTCATAGCATCATGATTGCGTAGGATAAAGTCATAAGTTAAATTCTCATATTCTTTTTTAGAGTCGTCAAAATTTAATTTAACAAAGTCTTTTTCTGGTTTATCCCAATGAATGTTTTTTGTTTTCATCTTAACCTTATTTATATTATCCTTGCATTGTTTTGACCTTTGTTGACTTGATTCCAATCATTGATTGTATTTCGTACAATTAAATCAATATTTTGGGGTTCTTTGTTACTAAAAATACTTTGATTTCTCGCGGACCAGATATTCCACCAAACAAGAATTAAATAGATGAGATCAGATTTAGAAAGATTTTCCATCAACCAAGTGATCTTATCTCATAGCTTAGTTTCTCACTTCATTAACTAATCTAATAGCCTCCTTAGCCTTGTAAATTGAAATAGAATTATTAAGGAACTAACATATGAAAAAACAAATGATCGATAGATTCAAAAGGATGGTTGCAGAGGCAACAAGTCATAGGAACCGAGACTTTTTATTTTTCTAAGTTTTCTTTTGTCGGTAGTCCATTGATAGATAGTTTCCATAAGAAGTTCTTCACCTTAGGCATAATATTCAACTCCCAAATCCATTCATTCATATTTAGTGGGAGTCCCCTTCTTATATACAGGGAATTTATTGCTGACTTTGTCGAATAGTTCCCTTTTTTCGACGGAGCCCAGTAAAGGTGATCCTGAATAAACGATTTAGGAAGTTGATATGATTTAATTGTTGTAATGATTTCTTACGGTAAAATATGGCCAACTTCCATATCAATTTTATTACAATCCCATCTATATTCTCATTTATAAAGTAGTTAACTACCACATCTTTATTAATAGAATCAATATTTTTACAAAAATTGATCAATGGTTCTTCCATGATCCAACGATCTTTTCAAAATTTGACAGTATTACCATCCCAACGTTCCATCTGAAACCTAATTTGAACTCGGTTCTCAATTTCATAAGTTTCTTCCATTGCCAAGAAGAAATTCCTTTAAGATTGTATTTCCAGAGTACTGATCCTTTAAAATATTTTTCATTTACAATTCTTACCCAAATGTTGTCAGGTTCATTCAATATTATCCATAATAATTTCATTTGAAGTACTTTGTTCATCTCCTCGTACTACTTAGCTCTTCGTGAGTTTCTTTGCTAATCTTTTTTTTTGCCTTTTTATGTTTTCACCTTAGTTTAATATTTGAACCGGATCTTATGGATAGGGATATCAATGGTTCGGGTGGCGGGTGGTTGTATCACTTTCATCAACTAAACCGTACTACAAACCATTCACTTGAACCATCAACCACCCAAGCTACCCTCCACCCTAAACCATAACCGCGGTTAATCGGGTGGGTCGGGTTTTTTCCGGGTTCAACCAACAAATTAAACTAATTGTAAACGCTGATCACTCATTTGTGAATCTAAAAAAACGCAGTTATGATAGTCATGAATAAATAAATAAATATGCATATTTGATAGTCAAACGATCCGTGTACAAAAATTCAACAACTCGTAACTATGGTAGTCATGAATTAAAAAAATGTTGAAATTGTTGTAGAAGAGTAGAGAGGTTTTCCTCCTACAAAAGTCGAGATTGTTGACGCATTTATTTCCCTGATTTAGAACCATTATTATTTTTCCATAGCTATCATAGTATAAAGATACGATGTATCATTAAACGACGGTAGACGGGAACAAAAACACCAGTGCCGGGATGAAATTGTAAGGGAGGCGCAAAAACATCAATTTAGTAGAAATTTGTTAAGGGTTCACATAAATATATTAAAAAGGTTTTTTCGGGTGGTTGTTCAAAGAGATGTTGGTGGTGGTGGCCGGTTTGGTCAGTGGAGATGTAGGCACCAAAAAGGCATTGTTGAAGAAGGCGATGGTATTCGACATAAGAAGCTAGAGGTGGGGTTCACAAGACATCAGTGTTTAAGATTTGTCAAAAATGACGATTAAATCGATGCATAAAAACACAAATTTTGGTGGCTAAGGTGTAATAGAGGGTGGTAAGCCATTTGAACAACTAAAAATTTGTAAATAAGTATTAATGGAAATTTTTTTGTTAGTCACAATAAAATATCCTTAAACATATGGACCGTCGAGATCCGTTTTTATAAAAAACATGATCCGTGTTTGACAAATGGGGAAATATTTTGGATTAGATTAAAGAGATAATATTTACCGATTTTATCGAATAAGATCTGTTTTTATAGATTTTTATTGCATTTTACATGGATGATCGACTTATTGATACACAAAAAAAACAAAGATATTTTTATTTATACGTGTTAAAAATGAATAATTTTATATATAATAAATCCAATAACATAAATAGTTACATTACTGACGGTAAATCATGTATACAATTTTAAATAAGTTGTAATGGATGTTATAATATGGTAAATGGATTGATTAGTGAGTATTTTATTTTTGTTGACGACGCAAGTTGATACTTTGTTTTATTAATGAACATAAAACTATTGAAACTATAATTATAATTAAATAGAAAAGATGTTTTAATGAAAGACATATGAGAATCGGATGACGTGAAGGATATAAGAATGCATAAGAGTATGCACATCTGCTGTTCTTAGCCTTCGTCTTAGTGTTAGGTAAGAAAGAGTGAAAATTTTTTTGTTGGAACCAATGTAACATCATCTTCTACAAGATTACATGAAGATTAATCTAATGTAGGGACCACCCAATAAATTTTAATTTTTTAACTCAAATTTGGTTTTGTTGCCTTGTAGGTAAGTTTAAACACAACGTTTTATATATTAGAGAATCAAATACAACAACATTTTATCATAATAATTTATATTAAATTTTTTAAAATTCATAGTTATTTTTAGTTATAATTTATAAATAAATATTATAATATATATATATATATATATATATATATATATATATAATATAAACCGTTTATAAATAACACTAATTATGAAATTAAAAATAATAATAATTTATGTAATATAAAATAATTTTTTACATTATAGACTTTCATTCATATTAAAATTTTTAACTCAAATTTTGTTTTGTTACTTGTTCTAAGTTTGCAAATATGCAATATTCCATCTAGCGTGTAATTTTAGTTTATTTTATGTTTCATAGTTTTTGTAGACGAGTATCATCTATTCGGATATTGTTCTATTTTATATTGTTGACTATTTAATCTACTCGAATATTATTAGTGTAATGTTATTTTTATTATTAATTTATGTAAAAAATAGTTTTTTAAGTGAAAATTTAAAATTTCATGAATTTTTAATTTTTCTTATTTGAAATTTAATATTGAATTACAAGATATAGTATTTAGTTCATATTTATTTAATATAATTCGTTTATGGTTTTATTTATAAAATAAATTTAAGTAGATAATATATATATAATATGTATGTTAAGAACAAGTAGTGTGTTCTATTAATGTGAGTATAAATTTGAATTGTGTTCTTAAGCTGATGTAGTAAAAAGAGAAAAGCTAAAAAGTAATAAAAGATAAATTAAGATTAATCTAACTGTACTCAAATGTGAGTGCTCTAATAGTGAAGAAGAGTCTACGAAGCCGATTAATTTACTTGGCAAAAAGGAAAAAAGGTATGTGACGTGTTTGAATTGTATCTTAACTGGAGGTGAGCTGATTGAATGTCCATGAAATGATAAGCTAAACTTTAGTTTGAGTTTAAAGTACACGTGTCTCCACGTGTTATAGAAAGGTCTCGCCTTCTCGATTCAGTCTCCAAGTTTGTGACGTGTACACACAAGTCACAAGATGCATGCATTTATATATATCAAATGAAATTTGGCCTTTTTTTAGGTACCTCCACACCATCTACACAATCCTCTACTATCTACTCACAAACTATCACAGCATTTTATTATATTTAATAACATATTTATCATTTTCTTTATATATATATATATATATATATATATATATATATATATCATTTTCTTTAGGCAAAAATGGAAATGGAGCAGATTGACCAACTGGTGGGCGTTGACCGTTTAGGGATAAAGTAATATCATGGATGACGTGCAGTAAGCATAAGCAATTAGGTGTGGCAACTGATTAATCAAACGTGGCCGCCATTGAATAGGACGTATATGGGCGTGGTAGTTGTACAATATTACCAAAAAGCCACTGGCTGCTAAATTAATGTTCTTGCATAGGAAGGAAGGAGAACGCGGTTGAGTTTGACTTAGAAAGAGTCTTCTCTTTTATATTTTGTGAACCCGGTCCCCTTTCCTCTGCTCTCATACTTTTGTATTCTTCTTCACAGTCTATCGGTTTGACCGACTTTGGCCCCCAAGTATGAACGGACAGCCCAACCATTTTTAATTTATTATTATTTATTCTACTTATCAACAACACACCCAGTTAATCTTCTGTGCAATTCTAAACATGTCATAAAAGTGTACAAATAATTTTCCATATGTTGAAAAGTATAAACTTAAGGCTATTTCCACCATTATAGATCGAAAGGTGCAGCACTAGGTATTCCATTTCCACGTCTTATTTTAAACAACAGTGGGACACTTGTAGAGTAGTTTACCACTCTTCAGCAGTCATAAATCCTATATTTTTTTTAAAAAATAGGAAAAATAAAAGAAAGACATGGTTGTGGATGAGCTACTTTCCTACCACTTGCCACGCAACTTCCCCCAACTCTTTGTGAAACCGCCCCCCTTTGATTTCTTCTTCACTCACTTCTCTTATAAAACCCACACTTTCACTCTCCTCATCCCACAATATTCAAAAACACCAGCAGAGTTCCAATTCAAATCAGAACTCACACAACACACAACTGATCATCATCAAAAAGAAACAAGAATCAAGAAAGATGGCACTCGAAACACTCAACTCCCCAACCACTTTCCAATTGGAAGAATCAGCATCTCGCTCCTCCTTCGACCACTGGGTCAAGAAGAAGCGTTCCAAGCGTCCACGACACGACACCTCTTCCTCCTCTGCCACCACCGCCACCCTACCTGAAGGCCCCTCTGAGGAGGAGTATCTCGCTCTCTGCCTCATCATGCTTGCTAGAGGTGGCGCTCCTCTCACTCCTAAAGCTTCTCAGCCACCACCACCTCCTCCCACCACCGTATCACCGCCGTCTCTTCCGACCCAACAGCCCAAAGCCTCACCTGAAGATGCTCCGAAGCTGAATTACAAGTGTACCGTCTGTGGAAAGGCGTTTGGATCCTACCAAGCTCTAGGCGGCCACAAGGCTAGCCACCGTCAGCAGTTAAACTCAGGTGATGATGAGAAATCAGCTTCATCCACTGCCACAATCGCCGCCGCCACCACCACTGCCTCTGGGAAGACCCATCAGTGCTCGATCTGTCACAAGTGTTTCCCTACCGGACAGGCTTTGGGAGGACACAAGCGTTGCCACTATGAAGGTGTGATAGGAGGCGGAGCCTCCAAGAGTGCGACAGGAAGTGCGGTGACGACCACTTCAGAGGGAGTGGGTTCGACGGTGACCCACAGGGGATTTGACCTTAACATGCCGGCGATGCCGGAATTTGTCAGCCCGGTCATCAGCGTTGACTTTGTAAGGAAGAATCAGTTTTACGGGGAAGAAGAAGTGGAGAGCCCACATCCTTTGAAGAAGCCTCGTTTGGGGTTGGAAAATTACTGGTAGATCAAAATCAGTATTTGCTTCAACAAGGAAAAAACAGGTGTTTAGATGCTAAATAGAGCAATTTTGAATTGGCTCTGTAAATAGTGCTGATTTATGATTATAATGCTTCTTCTAGAGTGGGTCTTATAGCTGATAATCATAGCAGCTAGATATGTGTAATTCCAGTAATTGGTTGATTTGATTCGATTGATTCTTTGTAAGATCAGATAGTAATTGTCATCTCCTTGATTGGCTTAGTCCATTTTTTTACTGCAATATATCACTCTGTTTACAAGTAAATTGTGAATTTGGAATATGAAGCTAGCTTTCGTCTAAGTTTAGAATTTTTGATCTTTGTATTGAGAAGTAGATGGATAAGAATTGTCGGCAAGCGAAGTTTGAAGAGCCAAGTAACGGCAGGCGGTTAAGTCGTGAATAGTATAACATTGATTGTATAAAATAAGGGCGGTTGAAGAAAGAATCATATTCCAGATGGCACAGGCTAGCTTGTACGCATAATAGAGTAGCAAAACGCGGGTGCACCGAACCTAGCAACCTCCCGGGTGGCCAACAAAAGAGTAGAGAGCTGGAAAGAGTTTTTCCGACTCACACTATTTCGCTTTATTTAGAGCATTCTCAACAAAAATTTTAATTTCTTTTCAGTATAGCTAAATACAGTAGACCTATTTACCACTTACTTGTATATTTGCAATTCTTTTTTATTTTTTTAAAAGATTTTAAGGCGCAGATTCAACAACCTCAATGATATGTTAGTAATTCCGACGGCTTGTAAATAACATAGATCTATATTTTTTTGTCATCACCTTTAAAGAAACTCCCTCATTTATTCTAAATTATCCTATAATTTTTTAACTTATTTTATTACATTATTCACTTAAGTTGTATCTTTTACATTTTTTAATCAAATTTAGTAATTATTATAAAATTTGAACTTATTATTACATTATTTAATTATTTTTTTATAGAAAAATATAAATATTTTATGTAAAACGTTAAACTTTTTTTTATATATTTGCCTTCAAAATTATTTCTTTTGTATTTAAAATAATGTGTGAATCCTCTCTTATTTTATAATTTTAGAGAAAGAGGAAGAGAAAAAAAAAATTCCATCACATGTACATTGCTGAACAAAAGAAAAAATACCATAAAAATTTCCGTAATTTGTATAAATAGCACCCACATTAATTATAATTTTTTTTATTGTTATATTGAGAAGAGTAGCTTACAAAAAATCTGAATCTCAAATGAAGTTACGAATTAAAAGTTGTAGAGTAGGATAAGAAAGAGAATAAAGTGCGAGAGTGCTGAAATAATGGCGATCAGTATAACACGTGTCACTTGGAGAGTGAGAAGACAGCACGCATTCCTCATCATATGCTTTCATTGTATGCCGACTTGTTCTCCACGTGGCCTTTGTTTTTCCTTTATCTAGTTTTTATTTCCATTGTTGAATAGAATTAACCTACAAAATAGTTGATCCATAAACATTAATCTGGAATAGGATGGCAGGAGGGATCGGATATGGGTGATGAAAAACTTATAAGATTCATTCGTTGATCTTATCGAGTACATTAGGGGACGAGTGAAATATGTTTACCATTGTTGAAAATGAGTTTCCTGATTTAGATGAGCTCAACGAGGGCCGTCTCCGGCCTCTTACAAGTGTTAAGAATCACTAGTTGGACCGCTTTAGCTACGTTTAACAATTGTTGGTTGCTTAAAAGTGCAAAACTTTAAATGTGTGCAAAATCTGGTACAAGTAGTATATATGATTAGTGATTACTGAGCGGCTGGCAATTGGATTTTGGACGTGAAATGGGTCCGGCCAAGAGCTTTACAAACTCACCTAATCCAAATAGTAGCTGAACTGCAACTACAAACTCGTCTAATTAATATACAAAGCCAGTCTGCCATTAATTATTATGATTTTGATGATTACCCACTGCTAGTGTTTAGTGTTCTTAGTTTTCTTACCGTAAGTTATAGAAGTAACGCGTTAAAAATCACTTTGTAGATTTAATATGACATACAATAAACGTTGTGCTTTTACAGCTTACGATGCAATGATTCTGCATTGAATCTAATGAAACGGGGTATTTAAAAGTAGGCATACAGACATTTGAAGCTTCCATTTCACACCTCTATTTAGCAAATAAACAATGAAGGGATCAATGGTAGACCGCGTCATTTGAAGTGACTAAAAATTGACAGTATAATTGTTAAACAAGTGGGATGATGAAGATCAACTTGCAGAGTCGGCATTCAAGACTGCTTCCGACCAACTTGATTCACATATTCAACAATTTAATTATTTATTCCAATTCCAATTTCAAAAATCAATGATTAATGAAATTTGCAAAGTGCTGCTCATAGTTAGATACCACTTGATTAGGTACATATCAGAATCAGATTCCGGCCGCCTTCCCGATTTCTCCGTTACTCCCCAACTTGTTTCTGTTTAGCGTGGTCCCATCACTCATCTACCCTTTTAGTGGACTAGGTAAGGAGATATTTTCACGGATAGTTTAAAGCGGCCGCAACACTTTGGGGGTGTTTGGCATCGTCCTATCAATATGACCAAGTCTCATAGAATGGTATGAATATATATTATAAGACACAACCCCTTCTAATATACTATTCATATGAAGCCCATACATGATCAGTATGGCTCATATACTAAACACATATATAATATAAAAGATACTCATACATCATATCCACATTTGAATGCCACAAAATCCCTTCAACAAATAGTACAAGATAGACTTAATAAGGAATGAGGGGATGCCAGAGAAGTTGCAACGATGACAAAGCATCCGACAAAGGATAAATTGGGTGGGCAGAAAACATCACTAAGTTGAGGCAGCAAACCACGTACACGTCCTTCAATACCCACCACATATTAAAATTGGGCTTCTCTACTCCTATAATTCAATTCACTTGCGGTGAATAAAGTTATCTAATGGAAAATATTTAGGTGTCTACTATACAACCTTTCCGGTCAGGGGACACCATCTCTTTGTTTTTTCGTGTCCCTTTAATCTTATCCTTCTCATCTACTATACGCTATTCCTTTATGGCTACACCAATATCTCATAATCTGCCATTTTAACGGTAAAACTTGCTTCTGCCCATCCAAATCTCAGACCTGTCATGTTCTCTATGTTTCCTTCTTATACTAAAGCACCAAATATTATAAACTCTGTATTTCTGCTCCATAGTGGACCAACTTCAACGTCAGTTATTAAAACTAAATAAAATATAAAGGTCCAATCAGAACATTAAGCCTTACGCAACACTTAAGCCAACCAATCGAACACCACCTTTGGCGGCCACAGGGTCACCCTTCTAACTTTTATAAGTTGCAACTTTTAGTGGACCAACTTTAATGAAGACCGTTGAACAAAGCTAAACCTACTTTTACAGCTACTCCAAATAGCTGAAACTTGAACCACTAAATGCTACAATTTAAACACAACTTCTCGACTCAAACATATGTACACACTTTTCATTAGACTATACAAGAGTAGAAACCTGTATGCAAAAGTTATATGCAGATTGATAATGTTTGTTTTATGGAAGAAAATTTGCATCAAACTCCTAATAATCTTACCTAGAAAGGAATTCCGTGTAATATATATTTGCCTTTTCCCCACGGAATATACTCAAGAATCAAGACACATGAGAACTTACAATGCTACATCTTTTGTTGCTAGAACTGGTAAAGACGATGGTCCTGATTTTTGAGTTCTTTCATCATTCAATAGGCAAGCTCGGTGCTACTTGCAGCTGCAAGTTGTTCGCTCTAAGGCTACAATCTTTCATCTGTTTTCGTTCAATAGAATTAAGGTTCATGAGCGAACGCAGCACAATTGAAATAATTTATGTGCTGTGTTAAGCCCAGCTGCATCATTAAAACCTTATTGAAGATTGATGAAATAATACAAGAATCTGTTATCACCTGAAAGGCTGTCAAAGCTGAAAGCACATCTCTGCATTCCTCAAGCATCGCATGTTCAGTGGTGGCTGTGCTGACTACCTCATCCAACAAAGAATTCATTTTCTCCGCCTGTTCATCACGGAATTTTAAACAAAAGATATAAAAAAAAGCTATCAGTGATTCAGGGCGAAAAAGATGGCTCAAAGCAAAGTATGAGGTTCAACAAATAATATATAAGGACATTGATCTCAAAATTCTCCACGTGTATGCCCTATATGCACTCACTGTAAGGACAGTTTATCTACTTACATTGGACATCTAAAAGAGGCATTATTAGTATCCCTAACCCATAAACAAGTCAAAACACAAAATTACTGGTCTCCAAAGAAAGCCCAGGCATCACTGTAAACTCTCTAATGACCTACCATAAACAAGAGAGTACAGGAATATCATTTGCAGGCTATTACGATTTAAAAAATATGCAGAATTATATACAAAATGACAGGATATAGTTTCCATAAACAACATGTCATTGAAGTGGTGTTCACATGGGACTCAAGAAAGCCCCAAAGGTCCACACTAAGCAAGGTACCTTACACCAGGTGTGTTCAACAATCTTTCAAATGAAAAGAATCGTCTAATAATATCTATTTGAATCCAGATGTGCAGATGCACTAGCATTCAGGATACATGGACTACCGGTTTGAAAAACAGTTTTTCATGGTACAAGTTTTGAAATTTAGTTGTGACAGGGTGAAACTTCATACGCTACTTAGCAAGGAGAGAAGTAACTAAAAAGAATAGAATACGTACTACCTTTCACATCAAAGGGAGAATGCCAATTTAACTTTTGAAAGTAGACCAAAATTCTACAATTACGAGTTATTAGTTCCACAGAACATATAAAAGAATAGAAAAACATACTACCTTTGACATCAAAGAGCATATTGAGGATCCCATTGCTCGCAATACATCAAATGCTGTGCACATAGCATCCTTCAAATTTTGTGTATCTGCCTAATAAACAGGAAATGGGGCACAATCAAGTTGTGGACATAAAAAAATTGAAATTTAACATATCCTTAGACCTACCATGACACCAGAAACTATTGAAATTTAACATAGCCTTAGACCTACCATGGCACCAGAAACTATTGGAAGACGGACAGTGCTGGCTCTCAGGGATTCAGTAGCACCTAATAAGGAATTAGAATAGTCTTTCTCCATGAGAGCCCATTCCTCCAGATGCACCATCTGTTAATCATATGATACCAATTTATCAAAGGAGTAAATTGGTTGCATCATCCACGGGCATACTAAGATGTCATTAGGAATGATTCAAACCTAATTTAATTCCACTCGAAGCAAAATAAGAAATTGGGACCTTTACAAAGCCCAATCCTACCAAAAATACAATAATATAGACATACAATTTGCAACTTAATGACAAATGATTATTGTGCAAACCATCAAACATTTCGGACACGACAGCAAAAGAATGCTGCCGAATAAAAATAAGGGCAGAAACCGAAAACTGATATGCATTAGATTTTTCATCATTTTATCAGAACAAAGCTTAAGAACTTCCATAAACATGCTATGTTGAGGATAAATGACTAATTTGGCAGAAAGAGTACAATCACATTTACTCATTATTCATCATGTTAAACGGAGCAAGAAATTCACAAACCAGGATCACAGCTAACCTAAAATAAAACGTGATAGAGCATTATAATGATACAACCCTGAGAATTTCAGCATCCAAACTATGCTAAGGGTAAAAACTAATTCAGCTAAATAACTGTCCCAAGTTTACTCAATTCATCATCACGATGAATAGTTATCAGCAAAAACTTAAGAAAGCATGACTGCATCAAAAGCTTGATGGAGCATTGAGCCTTACTTGTTCCTTGAGGATGGAGAGAAGCTTGAACTTCAAACTCATTCGCGATAATTCCAGTCTCCTATTTGAAACAGATAAGCGCAGATCTGATGTAGCTTTCCATGCGGTATAAAGGCTTGTCTGGTAGAAATACGAAGATTTAAAAAAAAAAAATTTAACGACATCTGAAATGTTCAATCATCTTATGAACCCTGTAGAACACACGTAGGCCTAATGCAAACCATGGGAAATGCCGGGTTCATTTCCACCCTAGTGTTTAGTGCATCCATTATCAAGATTTCAAAGTTTTCTAATCTTGTGCAGGTGAGCTGCAGGTTATTGGTCAAAACAGAACCACAGTCCAGTAACAGAAATTGCTTATTCTTTCCTGCATCAAGATTACTCAAGTATACATCACAGGTTAAATACTTAAATTTCAACAGTTCAAATAAAATTGCAACTTCAGCAAATACCACATTTTAAAGACATTATATCAGAGAAAATTGAAATAATGGGTTTTACTAGCTTATTTTCAAGGCTGGATTTATGGATTAGGTAAGGAGAGGTTATCATTGAAGAGAGTGTTAAACTAAGCAATAAATATTGAGAGATAAAGATATAAGAAGGCAGATAAGACATGATGAAACAAAATATTCAGAAGATACCCTCAGTTAAAAAAAAAAACCCCAAAGAGATAGTCAGAAAAATGCATCTTTAGCAAATAATACCTCGACAATATGCCTTTGCAAAGACAGAGAAGCTTCGGCTCTGGAATTGGCAAAGCGCCACTGCAAATGCCGATTGTACATAAGTCTAAGCAAGTGAGCATCACTGATTCTATTCTCGCCTGCTTTTCCCCTCCGAACATCAGCAGTAAAACACAAAACCGAAGGCATGCTGCTTGTAGTATTACCAGATGTACCTGCTATTGCATTTCTCACTCTAGTGGGACTAGCCATTCCTCTTGCTGGAGAATTCTTCTCCAAAGGCAATGTTGAAGGGAACAACCTACTAGGTGACGCCCGCCTCAAACCACCACCTCTTAACGGTGACAAACCCCTATTTTCACGTGGAGATGATGAAACAGTTGATTTAAGTGAATTGCTTCTGTATATAGGAGAAACAGGCTCAGCAGGGCGCCTTAACCTGTTATTGGTCTCTTGCCAAACCCTTGCAGGAACAACTATACCTCGGGGTCCAGTTCGGATTTGGGGCACATTTCCATCATCTCTAGAGCAGGAATTGCTATCAGAGCAAACACTTTCAGTATCCGAGGCTGCTGATTCCGAAGCCGAGATGGACGAAGCCAGTAAATTAGCACTAAAAACATTATTAGCATCATTTGTCAACGCAGTTCTGCTCATATTAACTTGCAATTTGTCATGATCAATTCTAACAGTGAGAGATTGTCGTAAATCCCTAGTCCCATTCCCAGATCTACCAATCAATTTATTCCTATCATTACCTAAATCGACACTCTTACTCAGTGGCATTACGGAACTTAATTGTATTGAACTCACCGGCCATGGATTCCGCTCCACTGACCTAGCATTTTCCCCGTGATCTCCTCCACTTATTGCAGTGAATCCCCCCGACGTCATCCTCCTTTCCGCCACTGCTTTGCCAGAATTCATGGCCGTAGAAGGCTTCGTTTTGCTAATCGGCGCCTGTGATGAATCTCCTTGGAAAGACATAGACAAACTCCTTTTGGAAGATATCAACACCTTCGCCGCCGCGGATATCCCCACTCTATTCACAACTTCAGCTGGCTTTGGTGTCGCAGACCGCCACCGTTCCGCCGACTGCGATCGTTTGTTTGAAGAAGATCTCGGTGAAGGATTTCCCGTCGGCGTCGCAGACCCCGATAAAACGGTTTTAGACACAAGTGGAGACGCACTTCTTCGCATAGCCGGATACGAAGTATTTGAGGCTGTTGAAGATGAAGTGGAGGAAGAAGAAGAGGAGGTCGACATGTAACGAGAAGTAACTTCTCGTGTAGCTGCTTTCGGACGACGTTGAGCCGCCACATTGTTACCCGTATCCGACCGTAGCAACGGTCGCCTGGTAGGGGTCTGCCATGACCTTCCCTGCGAGGAGGTCGTCTTTAGATTTGGCGTTGTGGAGACAGCTGCGGCCATTATCAGTTGATCGTAGGCTAAATCTTCATAAACAGAAACATCTAACTACATAGAAAGGGAGTGAAGCAAGCAATCACTCTCTTCCCGGACAATTAATCAAAATCCAAACGTAAAGCTCGTTTGTTGTTTCAAGAGAGGGATCGAGTGCTTTGAACTGAAAGTCCAAAATGCGAAACCCTAGTTACGCAGAGATGAGGAGAACAAAAGTAAAAGAGGGGTTTAGGAGAGAGGCCGTTAGTGAGAGGCGCCGGAATAGCGAGGGAAAAGGAGGAATTAACGGCGAGGTGGGAGCGAAGAATGGTGGGATTAATAACACCACTTCTAACCGTCTCAGTTGAGTTTTAGTTTGTCACGCGCGGTCAATGACACGTGGTGGACACGCGTGTGTAGAGAAGGATGTAAGGGGCATTTTAGGAAGGCAGACTGAACACGTGGAAGCGAGTGAGAGGCAGTTAATGTAAAGCGCTCGTATGGATAATGGATTTGCTTGGGGTTAGACGTGACGCAAAACGACGTCTTTTTTGCGCTCCTTTTTAGATTTTATTTAACATTTTTGGAGGGATTAGTTTTGAGGCATCAGTAATTACAATTTACAATTACAATGATTTTCTACTTTTCTTTGCCTTGGGATGGTTAAATAATAGTAGGATTTTTAATGTTCAAGATGTTTGATTATCATCACGGTTGGTAAATCAAAGGCAATTAGTAGCAATATTCACTGAAGCCACACAAAAAAATCGAGAAAACAAAAAAAGATTGAAAATGGGTCAGAATGTCAGATGGTCCAGGATGTACATAGTTGTGAAACAAAAATTGGGTGGGATTCATTCAAGAAAAAACATAATTGTTGAGGTCGCCACTTTGGTGATTAAGACCTTGTCGTCATGAACAAACGCTTGGATTATTAGCTTCATCCTTCCGAGTAATCTAGTTACCAACATAATTGGTTTTCAATTCACACAATTAGATTCTTAAGCTTGGATTATTTCGCATGATCATTATATTGAACTGGAAATCATTAAAGTCCATAGAGTTGATATTTGTATGGGTTTAAGCAATTATATGGCTGTAATTCTTTAAATATAAAAGGGATCACAATCACATGGCGCTGTTACTTTTAAGTAGAGCATAGAAAAAGAGGAGACAAAAAAATGAAAAAGTGGTATGCTTCCGGTGCAAACTAATGGTTAGGTGGGAGAAGAGGGAAAAGGCAAATCATAATCACCATTTTGCAACCCCGAGACACTAGGTAGCCTTAAATTTAAAGCAATTATACACAATTTTCTTTGGTTTAAGCAACATTACTTGTTGATTAGTTCATAAGCAAAAATCACTTGCTTAAGGAGACTAAACACTTGGCACAGAATAACATTGGTCATTTCCAGGGAAACAATGTCAACATCAGCACATGAAGAAAGGAATGGCGAACACAGGACCACTGTCTTTATGAACCTCATTCCTTCCTTGCAAGTAGCTAAAGGATGATCTTTTCAAGTGTAGTCTACTTAACCTTCATAGAAGATATAGCTAAAGGATAAGAAGGTTTCATCCTTATGCTACCAACCTTAGACTCGAAATCTCCCACTTAAGATGTGAGAATCTATTATCTCCAACGATTTCACTGCAGTAGAAAAGATGGGTCCTTTGATGGTCACAGGGCTAAGAGTGGAAATTGAGCTTTACAAAAAGGAGAACCTTTGAAGAAAGTAATTAGGGTAGGTAATGATGGATGTTTAAGTTCCACAAACCATAGTATGATGATCCATCATTTGTAGATGGTTGATTAGGTGGATGATACCCTTTTCCTTGAATTCTTCTGATCTGTCTGAAAACATTATAGAAAATGTCACTGTTTCATTAAGGAAGCTAAACCCACTCCCACCTTCCTTATTGTATTTGACTAAGCAAGCCGGTGATAGTTGTCCTCAATGTCATAGCATGCAAAAAAGAAAAGCATTTCTTCATAATTGCTATGCCCCCACAAGTTTCTTCATTAATGCGTAAAGCCCAAAACAAGGGGTTTTGGGTTGCCCATAGTACACAAGCAAGCAATTGCTATTTGCTGCAACTGTGGTAAATTAAAATGAAATTAATAAAAACATGAGAATTTCATGCTCTGTTCCCTTCCCTGTCATAATTCATAAATGACAAAGGGATAAAAAGAGAGATTCAAACAGCAGTGCTAGTTTTTATTATCTTTTGCTTGCATTAAATGATATTTCTGAATTTATGGTGCATACTTAAGTCTTTGCTAGGTAGTTTGCAGGTGAAAGAGAGTTGCTGTCTTGCTCACCAACTGTAAGGTTTCTTCTTATTAAGGGAAGTGAACATGCATCTTCGGGTACTAATCTTGGTATGGACTCACACTATTTTCGTTCTTCACTTGCCCTTCGACTCCGAAAGTGTCTTGTCAACAAATTTAGGAGATATCACACTCTGCACTTTATATCACCAAAAAGCATATGTTATCTACATATCACCAGCGGATGACTAAAAACTCACATATACAGGTGAAGGACCCAAAAATATGGGTAGTGGGTAATTCAAGTAATTTAGTTTATACTTTTCTCATCACCCAATCCACAATCACCATCACCCAATCCATTTCACTACTCAAGTATCTAAGATCACTTTTTGTTGGATAATGTAATTTTGATGCAAGGAAGTTGCGTAGACCTGAAACCAAAAAACCGAACTAGTATGGACCAGAAAAACAGTTTGGTCCTAATCAGGACCATATACTATCCGTGTTCATTTAGTGTAAGTGGTGAAATAGAAACGGAATGAAATCGATTAAGGGAAAGAAACTAAAGGAAATGAAAACGATTAGATTACTTTCATGTATTAAAAGACCCATAAAAAAACATAATTTTTTATTGATTCGGAATCATTCCATTACCGAAATAATTTCTAACGATTCCAAACGAGCCCTCCATGTTCATGAATCTATGGGTTGGTGTCCGATCCATGGCCATAGTTGGACAATTACATTTATAAATATATATGAAACCAAACAAGACCCAAATAAAGTATACATAACAAAACTAAAATTTAAACCAACTAACAAAGACCTGAATTAAAAAGATAAATTAGATTGAATCAAACCAAATTACAATGATCTATAGGAATGGACACAAATCCCGATTCCATCCCAAACTAGACGGAATTTCATTCAAAAAAATTGCAATCTCGTCTCATCCTGTTTCGGGGAAAAAAGAAATAAAAAAGATGGAGAGCAAAATCGTAACCATCTTCGTCCCATCCCGTCCGCATATAATAAAAAATTTAATTTAAATTTAAACTAATCATAACCAATTTTAAAATAAAACCATCAAAACTAGTTAGATGGGACAAGTCAAAAAATCCAATAGTTCCATTTTACTTCTTGTTCAACAATAGTAAATCAAGCGGCACGTACTAGGGAGTAGCCACTGATTATTAAAAACACAAGACTCTGCTAATTGGTAACACGATGTATAGGGTATGACACCTCTCCGGCCAGAATAGGAATACAACATTGACTATCATGCTTATTTGACTTTTGACTTTCCTATGTTTATTTGACTTTTCACAATTGAATTTTAAGTCGAGGTGCATGCTCACCATTCTCAGTTTCAATCGACTTCTCAAAAAATTATTGTAATGTTTTAACAATTTCCGCTTCATCAATTCTTCAGTATTGTATTAGGTGGGATCGATCGCATTCCGATCATAGCCGGACAAAGACCCGCAAGATTCAATCTAAAAACTATAAGACCCACCCTGATCTCATCTCATGTATTATAACTGGGACAAAACATCAAACTGACCTCAATCCAATCATATGAGATAACCCTCAATCCCATATCTTCTTTTCAAGTTTGCTCAGGTCTAATTACTAAGATCCGGTCACGGTTTCAAATTTTAATATTTACAGTCCAGTGGCCTATGCTGAAGAGTAATAAGCAGTCGGTACGTGAAAACTAGGAAGGGTGGTGGGTGAGTCTACCGTGACCGTTTCATCCAGCAGTAGAGTTGATCATCCCCGGGCTGTCCCGACCGCTCGGGGAAACGGAAGGGTATGGTCAAGGTAAAAAGTCCGACCAGGCTGATCGACCCGGCCCGAACAGACAAACGGGCCGGATATGGACAGAGCACAAAGCCCAGTTGGGTTGCTTGCCCGGCCCGGATCCGATATATATAATATATTATTTTCTTATATGTAAGGTGGGGAAAAAAATACAGGTCAAATTTATTAGGCTCAATTGTTATTTGGCCCAAACTAGCCTACCAGCCTCTCTTTTACTTAGCTCTAAATCCAAAAATTATCCCTATAGAGCTTAAACATTGGCGACAAAGCATAGCCGCAATATACTCACGTCTCCTCCTCTCGAACCTCTACTCTTTGATGAGTTGTTTGAATCGGCAACTCTCTGAGTCGTCACCTCCTCTCTGAATCGGTGGCTCTCAAACGTCTCTGTAATTCGTGATCCAATTCACCCTCTCAATATACCCTAAGCATGTCGTGGCTCTCTTCTCCCTGCATTGTCTCGCCCTTGGTCCTCACTGAGTCGCCTCTCCTCGGCCCTCGCTTACAATCGCAGCTTATCGCTTGTGATCTAAAGCGTGATTCGGGATTGGAAGCCTACAACTCTCCTCTATAGTTCTCGTCTTCAGGCTCTCCTCAGAGACATGAATCGGGATTGAAAGCTTCAAACATCATCAATGTTTTAATGTTCTTTGTTGCTAGTTTATGCAATTTGGTTCTCTATAAAGAGTAAATCCTCCTCTTTTTTGTTTTCAATATATTAATGTACCATTTTCAATAATAAAAAATGTATATTTTTAGCTTTTTTTTAATGGTACAAAAATTAATCCGGGTACCAGGCAGGCAACTGACTTGGCAGACAGGTACAGACAAGTCATGATTCATGAAGCCCGGAAGCCGGGATTAGCAAGGATCTGGCCCAGACATCTGGACAAAATTTTGGAAGAAGCCTGTCCGTATCCGTCTTGAACCCGGATAGTATCAGCTCTATCCAGCAGGTCTGGGAGAGCAGGTTCACCTATCTCACAGTATGACCAATTTTCACCCCCAAGTGTAAGCATTGAATGGGCGTCCTAACCATAACTTGAGTTAATTACATAACCAGATATGGAAGTGTGTTGCAAACATAAGAACAGCCAGCTAACTAAAATAGAACACACAAAATGGACTCATTTATCTTAGGCAACAAAAAGCATCGTGGTGTTTCACTTAAACAATGAAAATAGCAAATGTATAAGTTACCAAGTCTTTTATGAAAATTTCAAAAGAAATAAGCATGAGATTTGGTAACCTAATCAAACTATCTCATCAAAACTAAAAAATTCAAAAAGAGCTGACATAGTTCACTATAAGCTTAAAAATGCGTCAATCTTTCTCCACGCCAACCAGCTCACATGTATAACTCTTCAACGGTACTGGATCAAAAAACAATAACAATGTCAATAATTTGCAGGAGAATCACTACCAACACTGCATCATTCAGCAACTCACGCTCAAGAGAGTAATAACATCCATCATAGTTTAAAGTTTACAACAGCAGTTGAAAAACATCTAAGAAAGCAATTAGTTAAGATTTTCCTGGATTTAAATTTAAAAATAATGAACCAAGGAGCAAGAACTATATGTTACAAATATTCTTTGGACTACACCATAAGGATGATGTCCTAATTCCAAACTTCTTATATGCCTAGCCTGGTTAGATTCACTAAGTTAAGGGTTAGTGTCTATTTAACAAGGGACATGGAATATACAAATTTAAATTTACTCTTGTATAACATAAGTAAATTACAAGCATCAAAACCAAAAAGTGTAAAGGCACACAAACATAGTCCTCCTAACATAGATAAATATGTATAAATAACCCTACAAGGAAGTATCAGATCTTATTATGGTGTATGCATTCAAATAAAACTAGATGTGTTTCAAGTGTATGCTCTTATTATGGGGTATGCATTCAAATATTAACTAGAATGAATTATCTACAAGGAAGTATCAGATCTTAAGGCTTTTGAAAGGGAAAAAAGTCAAAGATTGTTCTACTGTAAAATCTTGAAGCAGTGTCCACAAAAGTCAGAACCAAACAAACATTCAATATCACTATTTACATCAAACCTAATCATGATAAAAACTTATATCAAGGAAAAGAGGTGGGAGAAAAATATTAACCTTGATGAAGCCAATCTCCTTGGCGTTGCTACGAAAGCACTGCCTGCAACAATTGAGGCCGTACTTGCGGATTATAGCATGAGAGTTACCGCATACCCGGCTGCCAGACAAACAGTTTCAATAAAAAAAACAAATTAGATTCCAAATCCAAAGCGAATTCCTCGTCAATCCATTCGGCATAAACACCATAATCAAGAGAAAGAGCAGGTGAAGTACATACCAAAGGCGGGAGCCGGGGCCATAGGTCTTGGGGTGCGAATTCCAAACGTTGGAATGTCCCATCTTTTTCTGGAGGCGATCGAAAAGCTCTCAAGTTTTCTCCTTCAGAAGCCCTGCGCCGCGCGTTGAGAAACCTAACTAGACTGGAGGAAGGGTTTTTAATAAGGCTATGTTGTTCCCTCAAATGCTAGTTTCTCTAACGGCGTCGTTTGAAGCAAATTTTAATGCTACAGTATGACCTAGAGGGCTTCTTGGGTTGTGGACTTTTTGTGGGCTCTGGACGGAATAGTTCATTTCGCAACTAGTTGAAGATGTAGACAGCTTAAAGTATGGGTTACATAGGTCCACGGATCGATCCGGTTTGAACCAGAATAATAATTCAGTATGTGTGTGGACCGGACTTCGAACGAAATAGTTCGTTTTGGCCCATATTGGTTCGGCCTCGATTTTGGATTGGTTGGACCAGATTTTTACAAAATTTGTTTAGAATCAACGTTATTTTCTTTTCTAGGATTTAGTTTCTGTGTATATATACATAAGTTTGAAATCAATACAAATTGACGATCGTCATTATGTAAGTCATCTTTTTATTTGGTAAAAATTGGGTATGTTTGATGATTTGGAAAGCAATAGACATAATTTAGACGGTACTAGTTTAGCATGTTATTGAAAAGGGGAGTTGTTATTCATTTCAGAAGATATAAACTTATAAAGAGTTGAAGACAATTCTGGAAAACTAAGTAACTGTAGAAGGATGAAACTTCCTCTAATCCTCTCTCTCACACAGATCGAACTTGTGTAGTATGACTAGGGAGAGAAATACACAGCCTTATTAACTTGGCAGCTTGTTCAACTAATGATATTTTGGTTTGAATTTGCATCTCCAATCACTTTCCTAGTACTACCCAAACTCTTTAGACTTTCCTTGATAGCTCCGGGACCATAGCCTCCACCCACGCCGCCGCCAAAACCACCACCAATGCCGGCACCAACACCAGACCCAGAACCGTAGCCGTCATTACCTCCTCCAAATCCAGCTCCGCCACCACCACCTCTGCCTCCTCCAAAAGCACTTCTTCCTCCATAAGCACCACCTGGATCAGCACCAACACCCGGACGTGAGCCATAGGATCCACCAGATCCAGAGCCGACTCCACCAGCACCAGCACCGCCACCACGTGATCCATAACTATATCCACTGCCGTAAGCACCTCCATAACTGGTCAATCGACCAAGTAGCGGCTTTCCAGAGATCATGTCTTTGCTCATTGTGATACTCATCTCGGTGGCTGCAGATGCCTCAAGAATTGCATGTGCCAGAAAGCAAAGGATGAACATGACCGACCACATTGATACTCCTTGTTCTTTCACCATAGTTAACTATCGGTACAAGTGCAGGGTTTCTTGTCTAGTGTTTTATGTGCCCTAAAAGAGGCTTGTGTAGTGTTTTCTGTGCTTGAATGGGCTTTTATATGCGAGCGCGATCTGGTTGTTCAAGATGTAAATTTAAAAATTTGTGGAGGAAGTGGGCATATGCAGTACTTATGGAATGACATAAGTGCGCAACAAGGTTCAGGTTGGAAACGTAGTTAGCATGACATGGTTGAGATTTGGAGGCCACAAAAGCATGGTGCTCATTTCTCTAGTCATGAACGATGAGCATGAGTTAATATATAGCTCTAAGGGCTCGTTTGGTATGAACGCAAGAATGATGTTGGAATCAAAAATCGTAATAAAATAAGGAATTGGAATAATTCATTCTGTGTTTGGTACGATGTTGGAATAAAAGATTATTGACACATGTTTCTTATTTTATATGATTTATGAAGCGAGAAATCGTATAATATTTGATGATATATGTGAATGTTTATAATGTAAATATATGTTATTTTTAAACTACATTTAAGAAAAATGAAAACCAACTAATAAATTAAAGTATAAACACTAAATAGTCAACCAAAATAAATAGGTATATAATTTCTTCTATCAAATATATTTTTTCTAATTGAACCAATAATATTGTTTTCGAACATTTTCCGATTACATTACATCTTAACCAAAATATCCGTATCATACTTAATTATTTAATTTTTTTTGTCAAAATCATGTTTTTAAAAAAATAATAATATAATTTAAATTAATTCGTGTACAATTATTTTTTCATAAAATTTTTAGTTTTATTTCATGAAACTAAATAAGCGAGTATTAATATATGTATGATGAAAATATATAAATGTAGTTTTGAATTTGAAATGAATTTATGTAAGAATTAATGATACTCACCTTTAATTTATGGAAACAACTTTTTTCTGGGTTGGAAATTGTTAAGAGAAGCTGCGTTTAGTTAGTAATAATCTGTTCAATTTATCTAGATTAGACTATTAGACTAAGTCCTTTTCAGTTATTTATGTTTCCAGTTTTTTAGCTAAGTTTGTTGAAGTTAGTTCCCTTATTTCCAGTACTTGACGGTTGTGTTTGTAAGCCTTTATAGGCACTTGTTTTCTCTTAATGAAGTAGATCATTCAGTTTCTCTGAACCATCGCTCACATTTGGTATCAGAGCAAGTGATCCAAGGGAGAAAATCATGAGTGAAGAGAGGTCTCTAACGAAAATCCCTCATTATGATGGTCACTACGACCATTTGAGTGAATTGATGGAGAATCTTCTACGAGCAAAGGGGTTGTGGAATCTGGTGTCAAAAGGATTTACAGAGATCTCACAAGAAGCTGAGGCTATGAACGCTCAAAAAAGGGTTGTGGAGGAACTTCGACAGAAAAACCATCAGGTAAAGCATTACCTGTTTCAAGCAATTGATCGAACTATATTTGAGCAGATTTTGGATCGTAAGACATCCAAAATTGTTTGGGACTCAATGAAGAGTAAATTTGGAGGAAACGAGAGAGTGAGAAGATCTCTTCTCAATTCTCTTAGGAGAGAATTTGAGGTTCTTGTCATGAAGACAGATGAGAAAATTGATGAGTATTTTGGAAGAGTTATGGCAGTTTCAAATAAGATGAGAAGCAACGGGGAGACAATGTCGGATTCTAAAATCGTAGAAAAGATTCTTCGAACTTTGACAGATCAGTTCACTTATGTGGTAATCTCCATTGAGGAATCTAAGGACACGGAAAATATGTCCATTGATGAATTGCAGAGCTCGTTGGCAGTGCATGAGCAGAAGTTCAGGCAACACAAGCATGAGGAAAAGGACCAGACTTTGTATGCATGAGGTATAGAGGCAGAGGCTCTTTCAGAGGTCGAGGAAGAGGCAGGGGTCGTTCTTTTAATAAGGCGACAATTGAGTGTTATAGGTGTCACAACCTTGGACACTTCCAATACGAGTGTCCAACTGCGAAGCAAGAAGCAAATTATCTTGAGGAAGAAGAAGTATTGCTAATGGAACAGGTGGAACTCCGAGGATTACAGAGAAGAAATGCATGGTTTGTGGACTCTGGTTGTTCAAATCATATGTGTGGAAATCGAGGTATGTTCACAAGCTTAGATACTACCTTCAGTAATATTGTTAGGCTTGGAAATGATCAGAGCCTGAATGTTCAAGGGAAAGGTGTGGTAAACATGATGCTTCAGGATGTAAGGTATGTGATGAGTGATGTGTTTTATGTTCCTAATCTAAGAAATAACCTGCTAAGTGTTGGACAACTACAAGAAAAGGGATTAGATGTATTGTTCAAAGGAGGAGAACATAGAACATGTTGTATTTTTCATCTTACAAAAGGGAAAATAGTTGAATCTGTTATGAAGACAAATAGAATGTATGTTTTGTGTTGTGATCTTTCAACGAGTTACTTCAGAAATAGAGAGAGAAGAGAAAACGTTTTGTGATTTTGCTGCACAAACCTTGCAGCTAGGGTTTTCAATATACTATGGTGGATAATGAATACAACCCTACACCTATCTATTTATAACCATAAATAGATAGAATCCTCTATAAATAATAGAGTCCTATATATAATAGAATCCTACAAATAGATAGAATTCCTTATAAATAGATAGGATTCTATAAATAGATAGAATCCTCCGCGGGGAGCTCCGCCCCCCGCACCCCATGTTGCTCCGGGCCCATTAATCCATGGGCCCAAAATATGTTTCCCCTGACCCATTGTATCAGTATACCTAGATTTATTGTCTTTTTATAACAATCTCCACCTAGACAACATAATCTAATACAAAATTTGGAAACACATATACAACTCCAGGATCTTGTTGCCAGATCCTCCTTGTTTCTCTTGACAAGGGGCTTTCTCATGGCCCCTGCGGCTCCTGGCGTCGCCCCTGCGGCTCCTGGTGCCGCCTGGCGCCTCCTGGCGCCGCCCCTGCGGCTCCTGGCGCCTTCTCTACGGTTCCTGGCACCTCCTGGTTCCGCCCCTGCGGTTCTTGGCGCCTCTTGGCGCCACCCCTGCGGTTCCTGGTGCCGTTTCTGCGGTTCCTGGCGCCGCCTCTGCGGTTCCTGGCGCCGCCTGGCGCTTCTCGCTGCCGTTCCTGCGGTTCCTGGCGCCGGCGCCTCCTGGTGCCGCTTGGCGCCGCCCCTGCGGTTTCCTGGATCCGCACCCGCGGCTCTGTTGATCCACCCCCGCGATCACGCTGCAGAAGCTCATCTTCTTCGTCTTCAACATCCCCTACTGCGTTAGCAGATCCTTAACTCGTCGCTGCCAAAGACCGAAGTTGCCAGTTCCGTTGAATCGCGGAATCTCAAATTTTGCAACGGAACTCATCGACAACCTTGCTCATGATACCAATTGTTGAGCTCTGATGCCAATTGTTGTGATCTTTCAACGAGTTACTTCAGAAATAGAGAGAAGAAGAGAAGACAAGACGCTTTGTTCTTCTCTCTATTTATATAGGTGTTTCCATTTTTTGTATTAGATTATGTTGTCTAGGTATACTGATACAATGGGCCAGGGGAAACATATTTTGGGCCCATGGATTAATGGGTCCGGGACGATAGGGGGTGCGGGGGCAAAGCTCCCCGAGGAGGATTTTATCTATTTATAGAGAATTCTATCTATTTATGGTTATAAATAGATAGGTGTAGGGTTGTATTCATTATCCACCAAAGTATATTGAAAACCCTAGCTGCAAGGTTTGTGCAGCAAAATCACAAAACCTTTTGTCTTCTCTTCTTCTCTCTATTTCTGAAGTAACTCGTTGAAAGATCACAACAATTGGTATCAGAGCAAGGTTGTAGATGAGTTCCGTTGCAAAATTTGAGGTTCCGTGATTCAATGGAACTGACAACTTCGGTCTTTGGCAGCAACGAGTTAAGGATCTGCTAACGCACCAGGGGATGTTGAAGACGAAGAAGACGAGATTCTGCAGTGTGACCGCGGGGGTGGATCAACAGAGCTGCGGGTGCGGATCCAGGAAACCGCAGAGGCGGCTCAGGCCACCGCAGGGGCGGCGCCAGGCGACATCATGAGGCGCCAGGATCCGCAGGGGAGGCGCCAGGAGCCGCAGGGGAGGCGCCAGGAGCCGTAGGGGCGGCGCCAGACGGCGCCAGGAACCGCAAGGGCGGCGCCAGGAGGCGCCAAGAACCGCAGGGGCGGCGCCAGGAGGCGCAGGGGCGGCGCCAGGAATCGCAGAGGCGACGCCAGACGACACCGGGCGGCGCCAGGCGTGCCACGAACCGCAGGAGGCGCCAGGAACCGCATGAGCGGCACCAGGCGGCGTCAGGAGGCACCAGGAGGTGCCTAGAACAGCAGAGGAGGCGCCAGGAACCGCAGAAACGGCACCAGGAGCCGCAGGGGCGACGCCAGGATGCGCCAGGCAGTACCAGGAGCCGCAGGGGCGACCCCAGGATGCGCCAGGCGGTACCAGGAGGTGCCAGGAGCCGCATGGCCATGAGAAAGCCCTCTGTCAAGAGAAACAAGGAGGATTTGACAACAAGATCCTGGAGTTGTATATGTGTTTCCAAATTTTGTATTAGATTATGTTGTCTAGGTGGAGATTGTTATAATAAGACAATAAATCTAGGTATACTGATACAATGGGCCAGGGGAAACATATTTTGGGCCCATGGATTAATGGGTCCGAGGCGATAGGGGGTGCGGGGGCAGAGCTCCTCACGGAGGATTCTATCTATTTATAGAATCCTATCTATTTATAAGGAATTCTATCTATTTGTAGGATTCTATTTATTTATAGGACTCTATCTATTTATAGAGAATTCTATCTATTTATGGTTATAAATAGATAGGTGTAGGGTTGTATTCATTATCCACCAAAGTATATTGAAAACCCTAGCTGCAAGGTTTGTGCAGCAAAATCACTAAACCTTTTGTCTTCTCTTCTTCTCTCTATTTCTGAAGTAACTCGTTGAAAGATCACAACATTTTGCTTGCTGAATTTTGTGCTGAAACAGAGGAAGAAAGATGTCTACAGGCTGATGTATCGAACAAAGCAGTGTTGTGGCACAAGCGATATGGACATCTCAGTTATAAGGGACTGCACACCTTACAGCAGAAAGAGATGGTTGTTGGTCTGCCTGAGATCGGACTATCAAAGATTACACGTGAATCATGTATGAAAGGGAAGCAACATCGAGTGCCATTTCCAAAACAAAGCTCATGGAGAGCCACTGAGAAGCTGCAACTTATCCATTTCGACTTGTGTGGTCCAATCTCTCCTCCTTCAAACAGCCAAAAGAGGTATTTGATTACCTTCATCGATGACTTCTCTCGGAAAACCTGGATTTTCTTTATTTTGGATAAGTCAGAAGCTTTCCATCACTTCAAGCTGTTCAAGTCTCTTGTTGAAAAGGAAACGGGTTTGTCCATCAAATGTTTAAGGACGGATAGAGGGGGTGAATTCAATTCAGGAGAGTTCAAGGAGTTTTGTTCAGAAAATGGCATCAAAAGACAACTCACTACATCCTATACGCCACAACAGAACGGTGTTGCTGAGCGCAAAAACCGCACTATCATGAATATGGTGAGGGCAATTCTGACAGAAAAGGACGTTCCAAAAATGTTTTGGCCTGAAGCAGTGCAGTGGGCAAATCATGTTCTAAATAGATGTCCTACCTTTGCTGTGCAAGATATGACACCTGAAGAAGCATGGGG
Organism: Fagopyrum tataricum; assembly: GCA_002319775.1. Lineage (NCBI taxonomy): Eukaryota > Viridiplantae > Streptophyta > Magnoliopsida > Caryophyllales > Polygonaceae > Fagopyrum > Fagopyrum tataricum. The sequence goes on along the minus strand of CM008279.1, from coordinate 9,635,436 downwards.
TGGTGAAAAACCATCGGTGGAACATTTCAAAGTTGTTGGGTGCATAGGATATGTTCACATTTCAGATGTGAAGAGAACTAAACTTGATGCCAAGAGTGTGAAATGTGTCTTTCTAGGAGTCAGTCGTAAATCAAAAGGATATCGAATGTTTGATCCAATTGAGAAGAAAATCCACGCCATCAGAGATGTTGTATTTGAGGAGGATAAAGCATGAGATTGAAAATCTGATCACACAACTGAGCAATCTGCAAAGTTTGAATGGGAAGCTGAAGATGACAGTAACGAGGGAAGGGATGGTGCAGAAAATAACAACTCGGATCTAGATGGAGATTCCGTTGATGTTCCCACATATGACATAGGCACATCAATGGAGGGAAGACTACGACAACCACCAAGATGGGCAAATGACTATGTCTCAGGAGACAACTTATCTGATGCAGAGGATGCAGTAAACTAGATTGATTATATCCCAGGAGATAACTTATCCGATGCCGAGAATGTTGTAAATTGGGTTGTCTCAGAAGATCCTACAAATTTTGAGGAAGCTGTCAATCATCCAAATTGGAAGCAAGCAATGGATACAAAAGTTAATTCCATTGAGAAGAATCAAACGTGGGTGTTGACTGAACTTCCCAAAGGAGCTAAAAGGATTGGTGTCAAATGGATTTATAAGACCAAACTCAATGAATTGGGGGAGGTAGATAAATTCAAAGCTCGTCTTGTTGTTAAGGGATACTCACAAAAGTATGGAGTAGACTACACAGAAGTATTTGCGCCAGTTTCTAGATTGGACACTGTTCGTATGTTAATTGCAATGGCTGCTCGGAAAGGATGGGAAGTTCACCAACTCGATGTGAAATTTGCTTTCTTGCATGGAAAACTAGCTGAAGATGTTTTTGTGGAGCAACCTCAAGGTTATGTAGTTACGGGAAAGGAACACATGGTCTACAAGCTGCATAAAGCTCTCTATGGTTTAAAACAGGCACCAAGGGCTTGGTTTAGTCGTATAGAAGCTTTCTTTCTCAAGGAAGGATTCGAGAGTAGTACTAGTGAGCAAACCTTGTTCATCGAGAAAAGGGGTGGGGGGGGGGGGGGGGGGGAGAATCTTGATTGTTAGCATTTATGTGGATGATCTGCTAGTCACGAGTGATGATGAAGGGTTGTTGAAGGTTTTCAAAAGGTCAATGAAGAATGAATTTGATATGACAAATCTAGGGAGAATGAGGTATTTCCTTGGATTTAAGTGTTGCAAAAGAAAAATGGAATCTTTATATGTCAAAGGAAGTATGCTTCAGAAGTAGTTAACAGATTCAAGCTGCATGATTACAACTCTATCAACAATCCAATTGTTCCTGGACAGAAATTGCAGCGAGATGGGACATGTGTGAATGTTGATTCTACACTGTACAAACAGATGGTGGGGAGTCTCATGTACTTGACTCCAACTCGCCCCGGTCTTATGTTTGTTGTTAGTCTTGTCAGCAGATTCATGGCAAATCCAAATCACTTGCATTTTGCAGCAGTCAAGAGAATAATGAGATATGTGAAGGGTACGACGGACTTTGGAATGTGGTACAAACAAGGAGTAGAAAATGATCTAATAGCGTACACAGACAGTGATTACGCAGGTGATGAAGAGGACAACAAGAGCACGTCTGGCTATGTCTTCCTGATGAGCGGAGGTGCAGTAGCATGGTCTTCACGAAAACAACCAATTGCGACTCTCAACTACCGAAGCCGAATATGTTGCAGCTGCAACCTGTGCTTGTCAAGCCATATGGATGAAAAGAGTGTTGGAGGAAATTGGTCAAGCACATACCGAAGAAATAGTGTTGTTGTGTGACAACACTTCCACTATCAAACTGCCAAAAATCCGGTTATGCATGGGAGGTCTAAGCACATCAGGGTCCGTTATCACTTCTTAAGAGACTTGGTTAAAGAAGGCATAGCTAAACTCATCTACTGCAAGACAGAAAGTCAGCTGGCTGATGTTATGACAAAGCCTTTGAAGCTGGCATCTTTCCAGAAAATCAGACGAGAGCTTGGTATGAAGACATGTGAACTTAACTCTCAGTAGAGTTTAGTTCAAGGGAGGGTTTGTTAAGAGAAGTTGCGTTTAGTTAGTAATAATCTGTTCAATTTATCTAGATTAGACTATTAGACTAAGTCCTTTTCAGTTATTTATGTTTCTAGTTTTTTAGCTAAGTTTGTTGAAGGTAGTTCCCTTTTTTCCAGTACTTGACGGTTGTGTTTGTAAGCCTTTATAGGCACTTGTTTTCTCTTAATGAAGTAGATCATTCAGTTTCTCTGAACCATCGCTCACAGAAACTTGGAATGAACCATTCAATATAATGGAATCATTCTCATTCTGATTCCAAGTCTAACCGAGTATTTATGTTAGAATTAATGAAACTGTTCTACTACCGTATGAAATTCCGATGGATTGGATTTAACGTGGGATTATTTGTTGGGAAATCTGCGCTCGCTTTCCCGACTCACACCGAGTATTTGTAACCGGGTTTATTGTTGCGCACTCACACTCGAACACAACCTCACTTTAATGTGTAAACCTTTGATCGAATTCTCACTTTGTATATATTAGCCCAAATTGGAAATATAAATCAACCCAACAATTCTCCCCTTAATTTATATTCTCAAATATCTCCACATTATTTGAAAATCTCACCTTCGTCTTCTTCTTAGCTCCGATGCAACCGCATCCCTTTTGCACCGCTCTTCCATCTAAGAAGCATATATTCTTCTCATCCTTGTGCCATCGCATCACCAAGTGTCTCCCCTTAAACACCTTGCACCATCTACTCGTGCCGACGAACCTATACCCCTCGATCGTCATCTTTCCCAACGAGATGACATTCACGTTCGATGACAGCATGCACCTCACATTGTATAGAGTATGGCTTGTACCGTTATGAAACTTCATTGTCACACTTCCGGTACCTTCAACTTCTCACCTCCAACTGAGTTGAAGTGACCAAACTCTCCACCAACTTTCAAGGTGTCAAATAATGCTTGGTCTCTATATACATGCATCGAGGCAGCGCTATCCATCACCCACTCGGACTTGGCGGTCTCATCTCATGTCGCCAAGTAAGTGTCACCATAATCAACTTCACCGTCAACTTCACTAACCACATGCCATTTGTATGGGAGCCCCCTTTCTTCTTTCCTTGCGACATCTCTCTCAAATTCTTTAAGTCATGCCTCATATGAGGAAACCAGACTTGCATATGACTCTTCTCTCCACAATAGAAGCACTCGACCTCACTCAAATCTCTTTGCGTGCCTGATCTTTGTCTTGAGCCATCATACGTCCTCCATTGACTCTTCACTCGTTCTCGCTCCCCAGCTACAACTAGTATGTGATCCTCTCCTTTGTCGCTAGCATCATTCTTTATCATTTTCTCACTCTCCCCCAAAGCAGCGGTCACCTAATCTAGCGTGAGAGACTTCATTTCTACAAGTAACATCTTCACCAAGGACTTGTAGGACTTCGACAATGATGGTAGAAACAACAACGCCTACTCCTCTTCTCCGATATTATCATCTACATTCAATAATTGTCATGTTAGTTGATTATAAGAGTTAATGTGGTCATGAAGATTACCTCCTCCCTCCATCTGGAGCGAGTAAAGCTCCATCTTCAAGCACAAGCGGTTGGTCAGTGACTTCGACGCGTAAATGCTCTCGAGCTTCTCTCACAACGCCTTCGGTGTGGTCTCCTTCAATACTCCATACTTAATCTCGGGAGCCAACGCCAACCGAAGTGTACTTACCGCCTTTCTCTAGATGCTTCGCCATTTCTCCCCGCTCATCGATCCAGGCTTCTCCTCCTCCAGAGCTTGGTCAAGACCCTGCTTCACCAATAGATCTTGAATCTTACTCTGCAACAAAGTGAAGTTGATCTTCCGTCAAAGAGTGGAATCTCGAACGCCTTCATCGCCTCGGCCTCCATAACGCCATACGAGATTCTTTCAGCAAAAAAGTTTACCGAATCACCACAACCGTAACTTCGGCTATGATACAAGTTGTTGGAAAATCCGCTCTCGCTTTCCCGACTCACACCGAGTATTTATAGGCGGATATTGTGTTTCGCACTTACACGTGAACACAAACCTCACTTTAATGTGTAAGCTTTTGATTGAATACTCATTTTGTATATATTAGTCCAAATGTTTGAAAATATAAATCAACCCAACATTATTACACGTTCGAACACACACCTATGTTACACCCAAAACCAAAATATAAACTCAATAGCTTCCATCATAAAAGAGAACAATTAACAATATAAGAAGAAGTTCATCTACTAATTTATAATCGACCCATAATCCTAATGATACGGGAATTCTCATGGTCCACGCTTAGCAAACAACTTTATTTGCGGCAAAAGTAGTGGTGCCTGTGGGTAGGGAGCATCTTATGAAGACCACAAAGAAGAAAAGCATTACTCGTATACTCATTTCCAGAAGCACCATTCCATCTAGGTGAACGTACTAGATTATTTTTATTTTTATTTTATAATATATTACTCGGGCGTAAATTTTTTTGGTCTATAAAAATGCGTTAATATTCTTGAATAATTAGATATTTTAGAATTTCTTAGATAAACAGAAATTAATTAAATATTTTAATTCAAGAAATGGAGGATGCAATTTTTGTTGAGTTCACATGTTCTTTGAAGATATTAAGCATCTCACTCGAGAAAATATCATACGGTAATACTTAAAAAAGATAACACTAAATTTATTTATTTTTATAATATATCATACCTATAAAAAAAAATCCCGATTTTCCAATAGTACAATACAAGAAGTTAGGTGAAAGCTAGTATAGGATGACAATGATTAGGGTGAGGTGGATGATCTTTACCACACTTGATAAGAGTTAGATACTTTTTGGACTAGGACTTCGAGATTTTCTTTGCCCGTTTGTTCGGGTTGAGCCCGACATCCGGGCTCGAACCCCAGTCTGTACTCGCCTGATAGCCCCGGTTGCTTACACAGGTGGCCGACCCTTTTCTTTATTTATTTATATATATATATTTAGCAAAATTATAAATAAATATTATATATTATATGCATAATACCTATATTATTTGATATAATTATATATAAATTATCTGTTATAAATAATATTATATACTATTTAAAATTATTACAACTTATTTTTGTTTTTATTAATTCGGACCGGACTATTCAGCCCAAGGCTTTTGATGTTGTCCGTATCCGCTCTTTTTTCGTTTTCTCAGACAGGCCGGGTTTGATCGGTTCTACACCTGCTCCGCCACTCAAAATCGTTCATTCCCCCATTATAGGCCAATGATATCACCCCTAAACAATCCAACTGCATCATCAGGTGTTCTACACTTTATTCGTAAATCTGTAAATATATATATATATAATCAAACAAAGATAAAAATTTACTTAAATCCACCTAAAAATAATATAATTATACCTAATATGAAGGTCAGCAAGTAGCTACAACACTATTGTTGGACAAGCAATATTCAAAATAAAAAAATAAATAAAAGGAGTCAATAATAAGGACTAAAATAAATTAAAAAAGAAAATGAATTAGAAAGAAAATCTAGGGTTTAATTTAATATAACTTATAAATAAAGAAAATAAAGGTAAAATTTCATAATAAAAAGTATTAATGTTAAAAATATATATAATTTTAATCGGATAAATACGAATCGAATGAATAAGTATGATAGCCAAATGAAACGATCACCCAATTTTTTTTTTTTGTAAAAACCAATTTCCACACGATTCCGATACTGTATTTAGTGACCTTTGGCCTGTGGTTATTGGTGGTAAGTGCGCGTGGGTTCCAGTTTCGCGACTCTACTCCAAATCCTAGTCTATTAATCGTCCAATTGTCCAAAAACTGGCCAATCAAAGCAATAATCTCACATTGTCCCAATTTGTATACTAGCTAGTGCTATCAATTTGCAACAGCTAATGAGCTATGTCCCTATGTGCACTGGATTATCTCACATAAGTACGTATAGCCGTTTCTTGTAAGTAATCTTTACTGCCAAAAAAGTATTAGATTCATATCAGTAACATTATAAGTACGATAACATAACCACGTAGATGAATAAAAAAAGTTAACAAATTTGTATTTCATACTCATATTTTATGAAATGTATATTAGAAGAAAGTCGGTGAACATATACTTAATGAGGTAGATGGAGCCCTCCCCGTCCAACGTAAGAGAAACCGCGTAGAGAACAAAATGTGTCCAGTCTCCTCATAAACCAAACCACTTCGATCATCATTCACAGCCTCTTCTCGTCTTCAACTCACCCACATTCTCACATCAATCCCGTATGTTAGGTTTTTATGTCTTTCTAATCTATGTGAAATAACGTGATATGATGGTCATCATAAACCAATACTTTCTATTTTTTTAAAATGATATTTTATTTATGTCTTTAATTGTAAAATCTTCTATGGATGGTACAACTAAAATTCTTTAGACAAGAAAGAAAAAGACATGCAATAGACAGGCCCATTTGGGTCTATTGCAAATTAATGCGTTTTATGTAATATTTCACACCAAAAAGAAAAAAATCACCATACTTGTAAGCTGAGACCCAAAAAAGAAGAAGAAAGAAATATATAAAATGAGCGGTTACAGAGTGTATTTCATGAAATAGTCATGGTCACCTAACACTGTACTCGTACGTCTCTGCCCCTACCAAAATGATAAATTACCATTCCACCCTTGGCTTTGCTAAACCTTTGGTCTTTAAATAGCAACTAACTCGTCTGCTTCTGGAGAGAGATCAATTGAGAGAAAACATGAAGGCTCTGCTTCTTCTTACACTTATCCTGAGCTCCTCTTTCCTCCACTCCTCCGCTGATGCTTCGCCAAGTAAGCTTTTACTTTTTATGAATATTTGTTAATTATATATACATGGTCATGATTGTGAATGTATGTTGTAGGCTTCTGCGGGTCAGAATGTGAAAGGAGGTGCGCAAAGGCAGGTTTGAAGGATAGGTGTCTCAAGTACTGTGGAATCTGTTGCAGGGAATGTAACTGTGTGCCCTCTGGCACCTACGGACACAAGGATGAATGTCCCTGCTACCGTGACCTCAAGAACTCCAAGGGAAACCCTAAATGCCCTTGAATTTCGTTTCAATTTCAATTTTAGCCTAAAGTATATCTTTGCTTTTGTGAAATCATACTAGTTTCCATGTTTTCAGCTGTATATTATAAGGTGAATTCTCCTTCACATGTTGTCCGTCATATGTATCATGTATGTATGCTGTGGGGTGTCTATATTGTACTACTGGGTGAAGCTACATCTGGATTTAGATGCATTGCTTTGCCAACACATATATTTAAATAAAAAGATTGTTTTTTTAAAAAATATCCCGATAGTTATAGACTCTACCCTCCGGAACCACAATCGAGAAGTTATTAGTCTCGGTGCAAAAATTTTTTTCTTTAATTCGGTATAAAAACGGCGGAAGTCTTTGCGTTATCAAGACAATCTTTGTTCCGACTACATACCAAATCATTTAAACTGTGTGATCAAAATATCAAAACTCTATATTTAGATGAGTCGTAGCCAAATTGTTGTCTGACTCCAAACATTATCATAAATCATGTGAATGGAATAGCTTAGTGACCACGCCTGATTCTAAATCCTTGTTTGGAAAACAAAATTCGTTAAGAATATTAATACGGGCTAAGTCATTCATACACAAGTACGTACAATATTCGGTATAACTACCTACATTTCTACCACACATTCTCATGTAATAAGTTTTGCATCGAAGAAGTAAAATATAATTGACACAAATAACCAATTCATCACTAAGTTCTCCCTCATGAAATCAACTTCTTCATATCCTCTCGAACATGAAACTTAGCAACAAGCGGGTTAGCTTTGGGCATAGTCAATCCCTTAGCTTATTCCATATCCACCAACTCCTCTCCAATCCTCTCCCACTCAAAACACCGAATCATCGCACCCAAAACTAACCCAACCGTCCGAGTAGCTAAGCTCTCACCAGGACACGTCCTTCTCCCGGACCCGAACGGCATGAACTTAAACCCAATCCTATCACCACCAACTCCTTCAAATCTCTCCGGCTTGAACTTCCTTGGCTCTTCCCACAGATTCGGGTCGATGTGGATGGTCCACACTTATTGAGAATATTTATTGACATTAATAGTTGACAATGCAAATGTAAAATGGACACCAAAGAAATATAAAAATATATTATCAACGAGTGTAAATGAATTAACAAAAAGTGTAAAATAGAATGTCAATAATGGTATTTTCATAACTTTAAATGACAAAATTTTGTAGTATTTTTGCTTTCCTATAGGTGTATTAAGAAAGTTACACTTCATGTCATGCTTCAGGTTAATTTGAGTAATAAAAAAGGATCGGGTGAGATATCTATATAAAAATAAAAAACGGAAAATGGCTCAAATTAAGTTAATAAAAAAGTAAAGGACGAGATCAATTCAGAAGCCCTTTAATATAGCAGACAGAATTCCATTGGTCTAATTCGGGACCTTTCGATTCCTTTTGACTCTATCTATCCTACAAAACCATCAAGATTAAAGAAGATCGAAGGTGCACAAATTCTCTCTTCAAAAAGTCGTTTTGATTATCAATAAACAAACGTAAAATATACGGTAGACGATCAAAAAAATTCAATTTTTTTAATTATTTCTAATTTAATAGTAGAAACCAAAACATTATCGACGGTTACTATTCAAATTTGGCTGATGTCTTGGGAGGCGACTGTTATACTAAATCCACCCCAAAGCTTTTAAACTTGTTTGTAAAATGTGGAACTAGTATTGTTCATTTAGTTTGAGAAAGCTTTTCTTCTTCAACTATATAAAAATGTAGAAACCAAACAAACAAATCAGCAAAAGGAAACCCCTCTAAACTTTAATGATCGGTAACTAAATTCAGTAAGAGAAAACTTTCTTGATCTCATTTTGTTCTATAATCCATAACTAGTAGAGGAAATCCCTCAAAGTCGATGTCCACCATAACCTCCGCCGCACAAGACCACCGGTCTACCACCACGACTCCACCAACGCTATAATTGTCTACTTCCCAAAAGACATCCAACATTTGAAGTCTTGAAGATCGAACGACTTCTTACGGTATATCTGCGGAGTTTTCTAGAAGGGTTTGAGATTTCAATCTCTCAAATTCGATCTCATTCCAGTTGTAATCCAGATCCAATAGAGGAAGCCCTCAAATTCGATGTGCACCACTCTCTTGAAGATCGAGTCGGTTAATCGACAACCCTTTCTTCTGCTTTTGTGTTGGCAGCTGAAGAATTGCGTCTCTTCAGTCTTCTCGTTGAAGAAAGGGGAGGGGAAAATCCTAACATTTTAATTTTGGGCATGTTCTTAAGCCCCTTTAGAATATTGCTCTATCCTAATGCTTATTTAGCCCATTTAGAATATTGCTCTATTCAAAATGCTTATTTACAAAATGTTGAAGCCATCTTCATTTAAATAAAAAATTTTCAAGAAAATCGATCCTGAAACAATAGAGGCTAGTGTAGCCGGCATTTTGTGTTGCCCTCGAATGTCACTCTTTTCCTTTCTTCTAATGACAATTGATTGTGTTGTCTAGAAAAAGCGAAATCTTCTGATATGAAGAACTTTAAAAAAAATAAAAATAACTTCTCGTTTGGATCAATTTTGAATCAATACCTCTAACAACTCTAGCAAATACTCAACTGATGCCGCCTCCACCGGCAAAAGCCAACTCCCGCGAAAAGCCTCCTCTAGTGGTTTCTTCTTCTCTTTGTTGAAGATGACTCAACAATTAACTCATAATTTTCTATACTTAACTAAATCAGTCAATATCATTATTTTATAATACTGAATAAATTTTGGAGTACTCTAATTTATCTTATGGATTGGTATTGCTCATCAGCACAAGGCTCAAGACAACCTCATGTATAAATAAATAAATAATAAATAATAAAATTAAAAAAGATTAAATTTTCTTTGAATTTGTGAACACAATTCACGGATTTATCAAAGTCATGCGAAACCCACTTCTTTCTTTGACAAATCTTCTCTGCACAATTTCATCCTTATAAACCTTTTTTTTTAACAATGAAAGTTACACATTGTTATATGTCAAGATCTCGTGCTTTGCAATGTCGTCTCCTTAGTTTGATGTTATTTTTAGGTGGCGTCCTGAGTGGTTTGTATAGGAGTGGGCGGTGATTTGTGATTGACTCCCGAAGACTCTGTTACAAGCCCAAATCTGAAGTGTCCACAGTTGTTTCCCAGACTTCCTACACGTGTACCCTCTTCGAAGACGAACTTTGTGCTCACCGCTTCCGTTGGACTGGATCATCCTACTTTCGCTCAAAGACTTTTTTGTTGTCGGGATTTCATGATGTATTTTCTTGTGTTTCTTTTTCTTTTGATGTTGTTTTTCATGACAATAAGTCCGTTTGCCGATCTTTTTCGGCCTTTCGACCACGTCGTCTAGAGTTTCGAACGGCCTTCCCTTTTAAAAAAAAAATAAAAAATATCGACGGGTACTTTTTCAATTACATAATTCAGTCGACTCGCCCCGGCTTTGGCTTGCATTTTATCCGTGGGTTCCGCGCGATTGATGATGTATTAGGTTAGGTCAGACAAAATAAAATTCATATACATCGTCTTCCGATCAGTAACTTTAGCTGGAACCCTGAGAAGTACGGCAATCCATCGACCGGATCTCATCGGTCAGAACTCCAGCGATCAGCAGAAATCGCTGGCTACAGTCTACAGAGAAGCTCCGAGTCTTAAACCCGTGGAGGCTCCGCCACAGATGACCCCACGAAGCGCAGATGAGCGCGTTGTTACTGTAATTGCAGCTGAAAATCTTGCTTGAATTAACGATCAGGCGAGGTTGATTGGTGACTACCATGCCGTTATTCGTAGTTCTGGAGGCACTCCTAGCCGGGGGAGGGCGAGGAGCCCGGCGCTGACCGAGCCACAGGGTGAACACTGGCTAGGGTTTCGTGGTAGTTGTGGGCAATATGCAGATCTTCGAGAAGGTATGTGAGTAGTAAAACTGAATCATCTCCATGTTTTATTTTGATTTTTGTAAATTTTTTTTTATCACTTCTAGTTTGAAAAGAGTCAATCTGTCAATAAGATGGTGAAATTGTATAACATATGCAAGATGATCAATTTTAAGCAGTATTTTCTGAATGAAGATACTAGCTTCAAGATAAATTGAATGGTGATTAGAAGCCATTGTCAAATTTCAGCTTAGCAGAACCCTAACTAATTTTATGTGTGTAAATTCTGTCCTCTGACGGGAAACAATCCCAAAGTTCATACTGAGCAGCATTTGAATGTTTGAATTAGCAAATCCGCACCTTCAAAAATCAAGCACAAATGGTCCACCAATTAGAATTGTGAAATATAAAAAATATTTCTTCTAACTTTGCCGCAGAAATCAGAGGCTTTTGTTTATGCTTGATGAGCAATTTGAGCTAATAATATACAACATAGTTTGATAAAAAACTTCTGTTTACATCAAATGGAATCAGGAGAGTAGGGAAGAGATGCCTCTGAGCATCTCAGATTCTCAGTGGAAAACAGACGAGTGATTTTATGTTGAGACCTTCAGCCTAGGACATTATTCCCATGGAATATACAGATTTTCACAAAATTACACCAACCAGATATGAACGTGACCTAAGAAGTAAACAGTTTCCGCACTTTGTGAATTAGCCTCCTGCAAATAGGACAAGCTCTGCTTTCTCCTTCCATTATCCTGCAAAATCAAAACTCACCATTAAAAGCAACTTAAGTTGTCATGTAAAATGTGGCAATCCAGTCCCTGTCTTACCTTTGAGCACATTCATAGCAAGTGGCACAGTGCCCACAAGGAACAAAGAAGCAATTACGAGCCTCATCATAACATATAACACAAATCTTCCCATCATATAGCTCATCTGAGGAGCTGCTTGATGACTCGGCCTCAGGATCTTCTTCACCTGTCCCGTATATTAACTTAGCTGGCTTTTCTGCCAATAGAGGATCAGTCTCACTTTGTTCAGTTCTCGTTGGTACAAATATTTCACGTGGTGTTGTACTGAAGTCCTCTATGTCATTTTCTTCATTGCAGGCTCCAAGGTACTTCAGTATCAGAAAAATGATGATCAAAACTAACCCTGCAGAGCAACCGTTTAAGACACCGAAAATGCAGGAGGCAATAGTAACTTCACGAAAGTCAAAAAAATGCACCTAAAATTGCAACATATGTCACGATCCTCGACACAAAAGAGAGCTCAACGTACCATCCAACAAGATCCGCCTGCACGAGTAAGTTGTACAAATATGATCTGCGTAATCCCTCTTGTTAAAACGTATTCTATATATAACAAGGTATAGATAAGGGTATAAGCTGTACGTTATTAGGTGTTGTGAGGATGACAAATCGTGATTTGGGAAAAAGGAGGTTCATTTTGCATGATCCAATCATAGTAGAACACACGCTACTTGCACTGGCAGTATCATACATCTTTGATGACACATTCACATTTATGGTCATTATGATGCTTCTGGGATTTGTATTTACCACGCTAACGTAGTACTTGTCGTCCTCTAAGATAACATAATCAGCTTCTTGACCTGGGAAATTTTCATTTATACTTGATGATAGTGAGGATAGCATTTGTAAAAAGATGTAAATGAGATTAATACTCACAGCCTATCTGTTTGGTGGAGGAGATATCCTTAGAGGAAACACTTGAATTGGGTAATAATCTCTGAAAATTTTGTTCACCTGCAGGAAAATTGATGAGGAACACATATCAGATTTCACCTGAAGAATATTTATCTGGACATATCTAATGGTATGAACCAGAGACCTTTGATGATTGATATCTGTAGATTATCTAAGCTACTACTAGGAGCTTCCCATTTCACACGAATTTTTGAACCCTTGTTGAGCCACAAAGAGAAGCCCTGTCCCGATTCCCACAAACACAAAAGTCAACATATATACGAGTTCACAATTATACAAGCTGATAAAAAAAACTGACGAGAGTTTCACCTGGTGATTGTAAGATCCTATGATCAAATACTTAGAGACATTCCATTTGGTCTCCAAGCTGAGCTCTGGCCTATGATCAAACCCATATATAAAAACCCCTTTCTTTGCTTCTTCTTTGACCTCAATTTGCTTCACAAAGATGGGGCTGGCCTTCACCAGCCTGGAAGAGCTAGGTCCGAGAACCATCTGACTACTCCCATAATAACCGTATCTCAAGCTTATTGAAACTGCAGTGACAATAACCCAGAAGGAAAGACTGATTTAGAGGATCAAGAAAAGTAAAATGGGTATGAAATCAAAGAAGGGGAATAGATTACATGCCACAAATCCAAAGGGCAAGGGGAGCAAGGAGTCTCCCCCAAGTATCCTTCCAGCCCCGAGAACGGATGGTTGTAGAGAATCCAGGCCTGAACATGTCTCATGAATCTGTCTCTCAATGGAAGAGAATGGATGATTAGAGGGGTAGAGATGAATGGTCTTACAAGAGGAACCGGGCGAGGAGTGGACTAGTAGATGAGTTTTTTAGAATGAGAATGGCTTCTACTCATCTGGCGGGATTTTGAATGGCAAGTTTTATATGGAACGTTAGGTGTGTGCTTTGCTTCTTTTTTTTTCTTTTTTTTTTTTTTTTTTCCTTCCCTTTCCATCTAATGGAAGAGGTAAATTACCATATTTTATGGAAGAGGTAAATTACCATATTTTTTCCTTATGTAAAATTCGCACTTTTTTTTTCCTTCCTGAAAAGTATCCATAATTTCTATGTTTTCAAAATTTTAAAATGTATGTTTTTTTTGGTGATATTTTAACTATGGGTAAAATACTGGAAAACACCCTTAAAATAGGCTCATTTGTAATTAAACACCCGTTAAATGTGCGAAATTACTGAAAACTAGCCTTAACAACTACTCCTTCAGCAAAATAACACCTGTTATTGTTCCGGCTCATTTCTCGTTAAAGGGCCCATTTTTGAATGTTAATTTCTCGTAAAAGGGTCCCACTTTTGGGCCAAACCTGTCCCTGACTAGACATGGGTCTGGTTTGAACCTAACCGCCGGTTTTCAAACTGGCCCAAACCGCCGGTTTAGGTTTGCCTGTTTAGATCTCGGGGGTTTACGGTTTAGGTTTGGTAAAAAAAAACCTTGACCGGCGGTTTGAACTAACCCATATCGGCGGTTTGAACTATACCAAACTGCCGGGTTTGACACTTTTATTATTTTTTTTAATTTTTAAAAACATCCAAACCGGCGGTTCAAACTGCCGGTTTAGGCGCTGAGCACAACGACATTATAGCCGTTGCGCTGCCGTTGGTGGGCCCCACTCCAACGGTTTTTAGGCCGTTGGAAGTGGATTTTAAAAAAATTAAAAAAAATCTTACACTAGCTAACCCAACCCCAATACCCATTCCTAATTTACTATAAAAACCCAACCCCTCTTCCTCTAAATCTCATACCATCTACATCTCATCTTTCTCAACTCTCCTCTCAAATTCATCTCTCGTAATCTCGTATTCTTCTAATGGCAAACCCAAGTGACCATTTCTCCTCTTTTCAATTCTTTCATAGTACCCAAGAAAGTGAAACTCATTTGATAGCATGTTTTTATGCTATCTTTTGTAGTGTTGTTTTTATGTGTTTTTAGTAGTTTTGCATGAGTTTAGGCATTTACATCTTTGCTAGAGCTTATTTGCATCAAAGAATGTCTACTCCCGTTTGTATCTTGTGCTTAAGTGATTTTAGGTCTATTTGGAGCATAAAAGGACGTATCTAAGGCTCAAGGAAACAACCACCTCATCATCAAGGCTGGAAGCACGGAAGGAAATAGCAAAGGAAAGCCCCCGAGGAAAATATGGAAGAAGGTTAAGAAGTTCATGAGGATAGTCAAGACTCACTATGGAGATGCAGGTCCAAAAGTTCGAGTGCATGTGCAAACTCAACTAAAGGCTCCCCTTTCCTCGCACAAAGAAGGAGGAGTAGACTCGAACCTGAAGACGTAGGCTCTCCCACTAAAGAAATGAAGCAGAGACATGAAGCCACTCGACTGAAGATCAAAGAGTAACTCGACCAACGAGTGAGTTAGGTTGAAGGCATGTCACGTTGCTCATGTGTCATTCGAGTTAGGCAACACACTCGATTGAAGAGGAAGACCATGTCACCGACTTACTTTACAATGTCAGACGAGTGGATTTGGGGCTGACTCGATCGATGTGTAAGGCCGTTACAACAACTCGCCCACGTGACGATGGTTACAAGAGAATCTTTTGTGCTGAGGCTAGTGATCCATGCCTAATTTCATCCGATTTTTAGCCTATTTAAAGGGCTAAGTTGAATGTAATAGACACCAATTCACTACTTTACAATTCATTTCTCTAAAATTCTCTCTTTAGATTGAAGATAGTCTTCTTAGTTTAGTTTAGAAGTTCGAAGTATTTGGAAGAGTTCTTCCTATATTATGCCGAGTTGTGTAGTTGGATCGAGATGGATAATTTGCAACCCCCGATTATTTGTTTGGTAATTCCGATTCTCTTAGTTCTTTGATCATTGTTCATCATTTTTCCCTCTCTTAATTATATGGATTCGATGTGTATATTTGAGATGATTGCATGTTCAATCATCATGAGTGAGTAGTTCCATACTAGGGATTGGGGTGAAAATCCTAATCAAAGCTATGTAATGTTTAGACTTGTTATAATGCCTAGAATTATGTGAGTATCAAAGCATGATAGTAAGCATATAGGAGGTACGCAACCGATTAGAACACTATGATCCATGTTTAAGCTAATATGAAATTCGGATGCTAAGCTTGCTTAGATTGTTCCTTTATGCACTTTGTATAGTCCTTAAGCATGATCTTATGTGTTGATAATTGGCCGGCTAGTCTGAATGAGACTCATAAGTAATTTCATAATCTAGTGATGCATGTTAGATGTCTATGATGCTAGAATTAGTATTTTAATTATTCCAATAGCAAGCACCACGTGAGGAATGATTGATTGCTAAGTTGTGAAGTGTAAATCCACTCTAGATCAATCCAATTTATGCTTGTCAGTATTAAACACCACGTGCGGCTTGTGTATCTTGAATTGAAACCTAGTTTGAGGCCGTAGTTGACTAACATCATGTGAATACCAAACACCATGTGCACTTGACGTTGGATTGATTAGCATGCTTAGATTTACAATTGCCTATACATGCATACTACTGTTTAGTTATCATTAACTTGAGCACTCGAGCAAATAGTTCTCACTCGAGCAAATAGTTCTCACTAGCTATTTGACATTACAACATGTTTGGATACTGCATTAGCAATGATTGAGCGAATTAGTCCCTAACCCCTAGTCGTTTCCTAATTTGATTTCAAAACTAGCATACTTTGTTTCTGGCTTGATCGAATCAGAAGCTACAGGAATTTGGCTCGATTGACGTTGTCTTAGAACTCGATTGTAGTTACTTGAGGCAACTCGATTGACCCGGTTCCATTCTACTCTTGAAGTGATTTGGATGATCATTTGATTACACCCTTTTTGTTTTATTTTACACACTTGTCTTATGCCTAGAAGGTTTCTTAGAATAGGATAAGGATACCATAGTCCATTGGGAAAATGTCATTGGCTAATAGTCATGTATTTACATTGACACGACTTTTCACTTGGGGATATATGACATTCTTTTATTGAGTGCTTTTGTGACAATCTATAACACTTAGGAAGAGGGTTGGTCAGGTTTACAACCTATTACAAAAAATTATGTTTTTTTTGTATCTTTTATACCCCACATGAATAGGTGGGGTATGAAAGATATTATTTATGGTTTTTTGTATCTTTCATACCCCACATGAATAGGTGGGGTATGAAAGATATTATTTATGGTATATCATCTTGTGAGTGTGACATATATGAGACCGTGTCTAGGAGAATTTTTTGGAAGACTGGTTTTCTCTAAATTCACTTATGATTAAACTAGGGTTGTTCATGGCCAAAATGAAAACAACAAGGAGAATATCGTTATGTGGAGAAGATGAAATTGTGTGATAGTTATTGTCTAGGTTTACATCAAAGTCCGGATGGTTCAAGACATCATTATTACCATCTGGTTGAGTAAATCCGATAGCTACTCACTATGGGAGGTTCAAGGCTGAAAAATGCTATAAATACAATGATTGTTCGAATGTGCTCTCAAAAGTCCATTCCATTTTTATCAAAACATGTTTGAGATTTATTTCTATTCACGTGGGGGATTTTTGGAATAATTTTTTGTGAACTTGCGCCGGAAGGCTTTTCCAGGCAATTTTCCGGTGGGATCCGATCAATATCAACGCCGGAAAATGGAAGCAATAGATTTGTAGTTCCAAGTACTACAATTTGGTATAGTGTAGATTGGTGAGACACCATATATATATATATATATATATATATATATATATATATATATATATATATATATATATATATAGGGTCAGGTTCCGGTAGGAACCACCTTTAGAGTAGGGAATAGGAACCCCTAAGATCCGTTGGATTAAAATTTGAACGGACATGATGGAAGGTACATAATAAGCTTCCATAGGTGAGATTCATATGATTGTTCAATTTTCACAAATAAATCATTAAATAATATACATATTAGGAAAATAAATATCCTATTTTTGGGCTATCCCAAAAATAATTGATTCTCATTGACTAGTAAAACAATTTGTTGAACATTTACATAGAAACTCTCTCTGCCATCTTCTTCTAGAAACGAAAAATTATTGAGGTTTTTTTGAACAAGATTAAGGTTAGTAATTTTTATATTTTTTGAATTTATGTGGTTGGGTATTTGTGTTCAAAGACTAGTTCGACTTAATGTAATACGTTCAAAGTTCACTTCGAACTCTCTTTTGTTGCATAACTCGTTAGATGCCGTGGTCGTCGTTATTTTTGCGTATATACTAGTCGTTAAAATTGTATAATATATGTACTCGTTAAAATTATATATGATCGTTAAAATAAGAAAATAACTTGATCGCTGTATTTGATTTATGATCGTTAATATATATAACTCGTTAAAACTTGTACGCTCATGATGGAAGTATATTTTATAAAATAACTCGTTAAATAACTCGTTAAAATTATATATGATCGTTAAAATAAGAAAAAAATACTCGTTAAAATTATATATATATGATCGTTAAAATAACTCGTTAAAATTTTATAAAACAACTCGTTAAAATAAGAAAATACTCGTTAAAATTTTATAAAGTAACTCGTTAAAATTTTCATGTTCAATAGGAAGCTTTCGAGCATGCCGCCTCCACTGAACTCGCCGCCTTCAGGAAGCTTCACCGTCGCTGGAGACGAAGCTTGCCGCCACCAAGATCAAAGCTGCTTCCAGACTGTTTCCAAGCCCTAATCGGTAACGAAATTGACGCATTGGGCTTCGAATCGCAGACTGCTTTCAAGCCCTAATCGGTAAACCCAGGAAGGGAAGATTAGCCCCTCGAGACGGAAGAAGACTTAAATTATCAACTGATCAACATATTCAAAATGAAGATGACAGGACTTGGGCCATACATAAGCTAGTAGCATTGGATGGATGATTGCATTTTTTGTATAATTAATCATTGTTGTGCCAGTTGGAAATAATCAAATTGGTTGCTCTGTTTAGAGATTCTGTAAAATTCATGTTCTTGTTATGTGCTTAGTATGTCATGGACCCTACTGTAACTTCAGCAGCCAAATGAAGATGAGTTTGTCAATTCTTTGTATGCCAAAACAGACTTAGTCCACTACAACTCAGCTGCTATCAATCCACAACCACTTTTTTTTTTGTTGTTGAAGCAGATGACTGTTGAAGAGGGTGTTGGGTGATGAATGTGAATTGCCTGCTTTCAAAATGAAGTACGGATGAGAATTTAACTCTTCTTCCGTCTCGAGGGGCTAATCTTCCCTTCCTGGGTTTACCGATTAGGGCTTGGAAGCAGTCTACGATTCGAAGCCCAATGCGTCAATTTCGTTACCGATTAGGGCTTGGAAGCAGTCTGGCAGCAACTTCGATCTTGGTGGCGGCAAGCTTCGTCTCCAGCGACGGTGAAGCTTCCTGGAGGCGGCGAGTTCAGTGGAGGCGGCGTGCTCGAAAGCTTCCCTATTGAACATGAAAATTTTAACGAGTTACTTTATAAAATTTTAACGAGTATTTTCTTATTTTAACGAGTTATTTTATAAAATTTTAACGAGTTATTTTAACGATCATATATATATAATTTTAACGAATATTTTCTTATTTTAACGATCATATATAATTTTAACGAGTTATTTATCGAGTTATTTTATAAAATATATACTTCCATCATGAGCGTACAAGTTTTAACGAGTTATATATATTAACGATCATAAATCAAATATAGCAATCAAGTTATTTTCTTATTTTAACCATCATATATAATTTTAACGAGTACATATATTATACAATTTTAACGATTAGTATATATTTGTATGAGCATTAACACACAAGCTATAATAAAATTATTTGTATGAACATTAACCCACAAGCTATATTTTTTTTTATCCAGAATCAAACAATATAGAGTTAACCGTAGAAAGATAATTTGAAGTTAAATTTAAAGCTTACAAGAACTATGAACAAAAAGCGGTTTTATGACCAATTTTCTAGATCTTTTCTCTATGTACAGACCCATAGATTGTAAGAAACTAGACAAACCTTCATCGTCAATGTTGGATGACACTTCTCCAATATTTTTCTTCATTCTCCATTTGTCGATCAATTACAGGTTTGTTTGGAATGTACATTTATTTTTCATTATTTTAGACATTAATTAAAAATTCTTTAAGTCTATAAGAGGAAAAAGATATGTCCACTTTATTTTATAAATTATACTACCATATATATCTTTAAATCATGTACGTTCATGGATTTTAATCTAACGGATCTTATTGGTTCATATTCCCTACTCTAAGAAGTGTTCCTACATGATCTCCTATCTCTCTCTCTCTATATATATATATAGAGAGAGAGAGAGAGTTAGGATCATGTAGGAACAATTCTTAGAGTAGGGAATAAGAACTCATAAGATCCGTTAGATTAAAGTTCATGAACGTACATGATTGAAAGTTTTATATGGTAGTAAATTAAATAGGTACATCTATTTCCCTTAATAGAATTTTAGTTTTTTTTAATTTTTGACAAAAATATTCAACAATCAGTGTTCATTCCTTAATAGAAATATATACATTCATCAACTTTTTGACTAAAATATACGGAATCAATGTTCATGAAATTTTTACGACCAAAATAAAATTTAACGACCAATTGTAGCCAACATTCTTTCCATATTTACATATTTTAACGACCAAAACAAAATATAACGACCAAATTTTAACGACCAAAATTTGACGACCAAATTTAACGACCAAAAACAATAAATTAACGACCGTACCTAACAAATTTAATCAGCATAAAATTTAACGATCAATTTTAACGACCAAAATTTAGCCACCAAATTTAACGACCAAAAAAAATAAATTAACGACCAAACAAAATTTAACGACCAAATTTTAACGACCAAAATTTAACGACCAAAATTTAACGACCAAATTTAACGACCAAAAACAATAAATTAACGACCATACCTAACAAATTTAACCAACATAAAATTTAACGACCAATTTTAACGACCAAAATTTAGCCACCAAATTTAACGACCAAGTTTAACGACCAAAAAAAATAAATTAACGACCAAATTTTAACGACCAAAATTTAACCACCAAATTTAACGACCAAAAACAATAAATTAACGACCATACCTAACAAATTTAACCAGCATAAAATTTAACGAGCAATTTTAACGACCAAAATTTAGCCACCAAATTTAACGACCAATTTTAACGACCAAAAAAAATAAATTAACGACCAAACAAAATTTAACGACTTATATACTATATTTTAACGACTGTTATATTATATTTTAAACGACCAAACAAATTTAACGACTGATATACTATATTTTAACGACCAAAATAAAATTTAACGACTGTTATATTATATTTTTAACGATTGACATACTATATTTTTACGTTATTTTAATGGTCATTATTTTTTTAACGTTCGTTAATATATAATTATACCGATTTGAAGATTTGTTCAGCCAAAAGTAAGATATCGACTTTCCTTTTCTAAAGATATATTAATGGCTAGTGAATTAAATTGGAACAAACTCTCCTATTTAACCTTATTATGTACCTTCCATCATGAACGTTCATTATTTAAGCTAACGGATCTTAGAGGTTCTTATTCCCTACTCTAAGGGAGGTTCCTACCGGATCCTGACCCTATATATATATATATATATATATATATATATATATATATATATATATATATATATATATATATATATATATATATATATATATATATATAAATATATATAGAAATAAGCATATTATGGTTAACTAAGTTCATGGAGATATGCTTTAATGGTTGCTAGACCACACGCGCGCACCGAGCCGAGGCGCAGCACAGTTGCGATTGCGGTCCGTGGGTTTGGAGAATGGCTTTGGGCTGAGAGCCTTATGGACTTGATGTTGGGCTGACCACCTACCATTTTTGTTTTTTGGCTGACCCAAGACTTTCCCAATATTGCGTGGTTTGTCATTTTAGTCAAACACAAGCCTAGTGGACGCATGCGTGATCCGGCTTGTCCAATCCACGAATATGATCTTATCTAATCCAACGGATTTGACTTGATATTATCTCTTCAAATTTAGCTTTATTTAAATTTCATCGGAAATGGGTGGACAAGAGTGATTCTCTCAATCTACAACATCCTCCAAAACTCCTATAAAAGGAGAGCTTATGAGCTCAAATGTTCACACCTTAATAACATCATCTACTGCTCTCTTCTCTAGTCTGATTTAGTATAAGAGTACTCCACAAAAGGTTCTCGTAGGCTTTCAGATCTGGTTACGTAGTCTAAAGCAAAGGGCAGTTGTATCTTGGAAATCTGAATCGATCAAAACACTTCGTAATATTGGCGATTTTAGAATTAAGGAAAGATCGTCTCGTCTCTGCCACTCATTCCAAAGCCCGAATGTGTTAGTTCTAAACTTCTCTTGTTTTTCTCGATAATAGAGGTCCTACATTTAGTCCGATTCGTACAATTGTGTTAGTTCTAAACTCGTGGTCATAGCCTCTCCGATTGTATGCACTTATTATGTAACACCCCAAATCTGTAGGACTCGGAGTGCTACTGGGCTAGGATCTCAAAATGGATCTTGACCCTAGCCTAACAACAATTTCAGCGATCTTACAACAAGACACCGATAGATTAAAAAAAAACATGAAACTGATATATATATATATATATATATATATAGATAGATAGATAGATAGATAGATAGATATCAAAAGGTGATACACTGTACCGCTGAGTACAAACAAAACCAAACTGTACATCAAAATAACCCATAACCCCGATACCGCCCCAGTGTACGGAGCCCTCAGCGGATCACCCACTCTGGATTACTTTGCAGCTCTCCTATCCTGCAAAGTATCTACAACACGGTATGAAACCGTTAGCTAACCATACACAAATATAGGAATATGCTAGAGCACAAACACACATCAGAAATCTTAACACATCAACATGCTTTCATACATTTACCCGGTTCATTATCTTTATATAGTCCAGCAACCAACTCATATATAATATCAATATAAACATAAGTGACACGAGGAATATAAACCTCGCCTCTAGGTCCAATAACCAGCTGGAATGGTGCCTGGAACACTACCCCGTGTACCCTAAGGGAATGGGAAGTGCCCGAACCGTTTACCATGTCTGGCCTGCCTACAGAGAACCTCCCAGACTCCCAACGGGATGATAGGGCAAGTTATCACAGCCCTACAGTGGGCAAACAATATACTATAGGTCGGTGACCATCATAACATATGCTATAAACATATAACACACACCACTCATGCGTAACATCCTATAAAGGAATGGCAGCTAAGTAAGTCCCACGGACTTACCTCAACCTCGTAGTCGTCTCACTGGATCAACCTCAACTCAGTCCACTCCCAACTGGAGGATAACACGGCCTATACAAGGCATACACAGATATATCACAATCCTATCACACAAAAGGGTCACATCTAGACCCAAGGGAACCATAAGGGATCATATTCCAACTCGTAATCCTGAAAGACCTAACCGGCATTCCCATATCATACTCATCAACATCCAAATCCTAGCATGTCACTATCGCTCAACTAGGAAAGGAAAGGATCTACCTAGCTTTAGGTAGACCCGGGACAAAACGCACCTGCGTAACAAAGGGGCGCAGGGGCGGAGACAAGCAACCGCGGGTGCGGCGGAACGGAGCCGCGGGGGCGGTGACACGGGACGCTGGCAGACGCAGGCACGACGCAGGCGCTGTGACACGGCAACCGCAGGGGCGGTGACTTCTGGCCGCGGGGCGGTGACAGTGCAGAATGAAACCTCGCGGTTTCTCTTCAGTTCTTTCCGGGATCAATTCCCTTCTACTCTCTTCCAGATTCATACACAAGCATAACATACACAACTCAGCATCATCCTATGGTCACACATCTAATCCTAAGCTAAGGAATGAAGAACAAGAAAGAAAAAGAAAGAAAGAAAGGAGAAGCAAGAAGCTCACCTCCACAGCTGTAGACAACCAAGGAAGATCAACACTAGCTCTTAGCTGGCCTCTGCAGCTCATCAAACATACACTCAACCTTCAACAACACAAAATCACACCCTAAGCTTATCAAACCCCAAAGCTCTCAAGCAAGAACCAAAGGAAGAGATGAAGAAGCAAGGAAGACGTAAGACTGGGGGAAGGAAGTGAGAAAGGTAACCCTTGCTCAGCAAGGAAAGGAGAGAAGTAACCAAAAGGGTAAAGCACGGGTCAAGGAAGTCAACAAAACCGGCTGCAGCCGCCGTAACCCGCAGGGGCGGATCACAGGGCCGCAGGGGCGGAGACCCGCAGGGGCGGCACACGTGCCCGCGGGTGCGGCAAGACCAAATCTCGGCCCAAAGCCAATCTCGGCCATGGTCCGATCTCGGTCCGAAAGAAAGGGCTCTCACATCTCACCCCCCTAAAAACAAATTTCGTCCCGAAACTTGTAAAATCCTCAAACCACTCGGACTCACAAGCCGAGGTACAACTCTCTCTAAAACCTCAACAAAAGCATGGAGGAAACCGTCCACTCCAGCAGGAAACTATATTGTCCAAGGCCTAGAGGAAAACCATCTCTAGCCAACACATCACATCTCAATAGCATGGAGGAAAGAACCATCTCCAGCTATAACAAAATCATACTATCACAACAAGATCTAATAAGATCACAATCACAACAAGCTAGCATGAAATAATTTATCATAGCATATCAGTATGTAAGCACATAAGACTCACCAAGCTAGTACTAAGATCTACTCGGTGATCCTACTAGTACACCTATCTCGGTATAGAACTCTGGATAGTTCCTCTGGATACTATCCTCAGTCTCCCATGTAGCCTCCTCAGGTCCTCGTCTCGGCCACTGTATCCTAAGCATAGGTATGTCCTTCGAACGCATGCGTCTCGTACCTCGTTCTAGGACTGCAATCGGATGCTCAACGAAAGTGTGGTCCGGCTCAACCACCAAATCCTCATAACTCACGATGTGTCTCGGATCTGGTATATACTCCCTCAGCTGATACAGTGAAACACAGGGTGAACACCCTCTAATCTCGGAGGCAAGACTAATTTGTAAGCTGCACTCCCAACTCGATCCAGAATCTCGAACGGTCCGACATATCGGGGACTCAACTTCCCCTTAATGCCAAAACGCCTAACACCTCGTGTCGGGGACACCCTCAGCCACACATGGGCTCCAACTCTGAACTCCAGAGGTCTACGCCTCCTATCAGCATACGACTTCTGACGGCTTTGCGCAGTCAGCATACACTCTCTGATCAATGCTACTCGAGCCATATCATCCTGAATCTGATCAGGTGCTAAACCACTGACACTGCTCTGCTCATCCCAGCATAACGGAGTACGACATCTCTGTCCATACAGTGCCTCACATGGGGCCATCCCAATAGATGCATGCCAGCTGTTGTTGTAGGAGAACTCAACAAGTGGGAGATGATCCGTCCACACCTGTCCCCAATCCAACACACAAGCTCGCAGCATATCCTCCAGCGTCTGAATGGTCCTCTCTGACTGACCATCTGTCTGAGGATGAAACACGGTCGTGAAATGAAAACTCGTCCCCAGGGCAGTCTGAATCTGCTGCCAGAATCTCGAGGTAAATCGTCCATCTCTGTCAGAGACGATCGTCCTCGGTACACCATGGATTCTCACTATCTGCCTAGTGTACTCCTCTGCTAATCTGCTAACCGGACACGTCTCTCGAATAGGAATGAAACGTGCCGTCTTCGTCAGTCTGTCAACTATGACCCATATGGCATCAAAACTCCGGCTCAGCCTCAGTCCAGTCACAAAGTCCATGGTGACGTCCTCCCACTTCCTCTGTGGAACAGGAAGTGGATGGAGCTCACCTCCAGGCCTGAAATGCTCGATCTTGACCTGGTGGCAAGTCGCACACTGGGCTACAAATCTGGCTACATCGGGCTTCAGCCCTCCCCACCAGTATGAACGTCTCAAATCCTGATACATCTTACTCGTACCTGGATGTACCGAGTAAGGTGTACATTGAGCCTCCTGTAAAATCCTTTGTCTCAGCTCTGTATCAGCAGGTACACAGACACGACCATGGCGTCTCAAAACTCCATCTGCTCCCAGCAGGAACTGTGATGCCTCATCCCAAGACATCCTATCTCTGATCCTTTGTAACGTCGGGCAGGTCTCCTGTTTCTGTCGGATCTCATCCAACATATCAGGGAGGACCTCTAATGTACGTAGCTGGGCATCCTCATCAGGAAACTGGATGTCCAACTCTAGCCAGATCAAATCCCTCTATAACTGATGCTGAACTGTCAGCCTCGCAATCGCTTGCTCTCGAGGCGTCTTCCTGCTCAAGGCGTCGGCGACTACGTTCGCCTTCCCCGGATGATACAGAATCTCTAGATCAAAATCCTTGATCAGCTCGAGCCACCTACGCTGGAGGTTATTCAATTCCCGCTGCGTGAAAATGTACTTCAGACTCTGATGGTCTGTGAAGATCTGGCACGTAACGCCATACAGGTAATGTCTCCAGATCTTCAGTGCATGAACTACCGCTGCCAACTCCAGATCATGAGTCGGGTAGTTCTCCTCTTACATCTTCAACTGTCGAGACGCATATGCAATCACCCTGCATCTCTGCATCAACACACATCCCAAGCCTAGCTTGGATGCATCACTGTATACTACAAAATCCTCTGTACCCTCTGGCTGTGCCAAAACAGGAGCAGAAGTCAGTCGTCTCTTCAACTCCTCAAAACTCTACATACACTGATCAAACCACACAAATCTGGTAGTCTTCCTCAGCAAACTCGTCAGTGGACGGGCAATCACAGAAAATCCCTCCACAAAGCGTCTGTAATAACCGGCTAGGCCAAGGAAGCTACGTACTTCCTTGACGTTCGTCGGTGTAGGCCATGCAGCTACTGCCTCTATCTTCGCTGGATCTACCTTGATCCCCTCAGCTGATACTATGTGACCCAAGAATGCTACCTCTGGCATCCAGAACTCGCACTTAGAGAACTTTGCATAAAGTTCTCTATCCCGCAAAACCTGCAATACAGTCATGTGCACATCCTGCTCCCTCACCCTCAGCTGGTGATACCCGGAACGCAGGTCAATCCTGGAGAACACAGTAGCTCCCTGTAGCTGATCTAACAAATCATCAATATGCGGCAGTGCATACTTGTTCTTGATGGTCACCTTGTTCAGCTCTCTGTAATCGATGCATAACCGCAAAGATCCGTCCTTCTTCCTTACGAAGAGGACAGGTGCTCCCCATGGGGACACACTAGGGCGAATGAATCCCTTCTCACCCAACTCCTCGAGTTGCTTCTTCAGCTCCAGCATCTCTACAGGCGCCATCCGGTATGGGGCCTTCGAGATGGGTCTCATACCAGGCTCCAACTCGATACTGAGATCCACACTCCTCTGAGGCGGCAAACTGGACGGCTCAACAAAGACATCAGTAAACTCACAGACCACTGGGATATCCTCTGACGCTGGACTCTCCCCCTCCTTCATGGCATAACACCAGAAGGCCTCGCAACCCTGTGCGATCAGTCTAGCTGCCCGTATAGCACTGATAACTGTGCCTACCTTTCCAAGGTCCCAACCTCGGAAAACCTCTATCTGGCCTAACTCGGTAGAGAGGGTAACAGTCCTCCTACCTACATCTAAGACTGCAGAATGTCTAGCCATCTAATCCATACCTAGTATAACTTCCTCATGCTCTAACGGCATGACAAAGAAGTCAACTAGTAACACACAAGTCCCTACAGAAATGGGACAACCGTGAATCTCACGGGTACCTCTGACCCTACCACCATCGGGTAACCCTATAATAAAGGGCATCCCCTCAACTGTATCTAAATCAGACGCTCTACACATGCATCAGAAATAAAAGAATGCGTAGCACCAGTATCAAATAAAACTCTAATAGGTAAACCATGAATCAGAATGGTACCTGTAGCAGTAGGTGTAGCTGGCTCCTCTGCACTCCTCAGCTCAAAAACACGGCCCTGTGGGCCTCTGGTATCAATGGTGCCCATACCACGACCTTTGCCTCTACTCGGCCCAGGAGCAGATCCCTGAGTCGTAGGGCTATCTGGGACTCTCTGCTGTCCCTGACTCTGCTGCTGCTGCTGAGGTGGTCTATGTCCACCTCCTGCTGCACTAACAGGAGAAGAAGCCTCCTGTGATGAAGCTCTCCCTCGTCTACAGAAGGTAGCTCTATGACCAGGTCGGCCACAAGTGAAACAGGTCACTGGTTGCCTCGTTCACTCCCTTATCTGCACCCGGTGCAGATGGAGGACGACTCTGGCGACTCTAGCCTCGCCCTGATCCAGCAGCTCCACCAGTACCACTGGTCTGACCAGTCCTCTGTCTCTTTCCAGGCCTTCTATGCTCCTCTGGAACTTGAGGAATCTCAGCAACATGTGCCGATACAACTGGCACCTAAGTAACTCCTTGGAATCTCCTAAATGATTCTTCCTGTACTGGCAGATCCGGGGTAGGTCTACCTTGTCTGGCCGCTTCCACTAATTGCCTGATATACGCACGGAAATCTGGTCCCCTCATAGAGACACGATCCGAGTCATCTAACTGGACTCGCTGTGATGTACGTCTCTCCGCTATACCGTTCCCAGTCTCAGGAACAACATTCTCAACAGCAACCTCACAAACCTCCTCCACTGTAGGTGGATCAACAACGGGAATCTGGCTCTGTCCTACCTCTATTGGAGGAAGAGGGGATCTATCCCTACCTCGTCCATCTACAGATACAGCTCTAGTCTGAGCCATCTGCAGAGCATAAACCTAACTTAGAAGGCTATATATATGCCGTATGTATAGATATATATCAAATCAATCACAACAGAATATCTATATATATCTATACTGTCGAGGTCTTCAGAGGGGTGATGGCTCCCGTACACGGTATCCCAAAACATTTGTACTCATTTCAAAACCAAAACCTTTTTAAAAGTCAGACCCCTTTTCGGGTTCTGTTTAGTTATCTATTCGACCTTTATTGCAGATTACTAGTTTCATTGTTGTCAACCTGGGCTCTGATACCACCTTTGTAACACCCCAAATCCGTAGGACTCGGAGTGCTACTGGGCTAGGATCTCACAATGGATCCTGACCCTAGCCTGACAACAATTTCACCGATCTTACAACAAGGCACCGATAGATTAAAACAAAACATGAAACTGATATATATATATAGATATCAAAAGGTGATACATTGTACCGCTGAGTACAAACAAAACCAAACTGTACATCAAAATAACCCATAACCCCGATACCGCCCTAGTGTATGGAGCCCTCAACGGATCACCCACTCTGGATCACTCTGCAGCTCTCCTATCCTGCAAAGTATCTACAACACGGTATGAAACCGTTAGCTAACCATACACAAATATAGGAATATGCTAGAGCACAAACACACATCAGAAATCTTAACACATCAACATGCTTTCATACATTTACCCGGTTCATTATCTTTATATAGTCCAACAACCAAATCATATATAATATCCATATAAACATAAGTGACACGAGGAATATAAACCTCGCCTCTGGGTCCAATAACCAGCTGAAATGGTGCCTGGAACACTACCCCGTGTACCCTAAGGGAATGGGAAGTGCCCGAACCGTTTACCAGGTCTGGCCTGCCTACAGAGAACCTCCCAGACTCCCAGCGGGATGAAAGGGAAAGTTATCATAGCCCTACAGTGGGCAAACAATATACCATAGGTCGGTGACCATCATAACATATGCTATAAACATATAACACACACCACTCGTGCACAACATCCTATAAAGGAATGGCAGCTAAGTAAGTCCCACGGACTTACCTCAACCTCGTAGTCGTCTCACTGGATCAACCTCAACTCAGTCCACTCCTAACTGGAGGATAACACGGCCTATACCAGGCATACACAGATATATCACAATCCTATCACACAAAAGGGTCACACCTAGACCCAAAGGATCCATAAGGGATCATATTCCAACTCGTAATCCTCAAAGCCCTAACCGGCATTCCCGTATCATACTCATCAACATCCGAATCCTAGCATGCCACTATCGCTCAACTAGGAAAGGAAAGGATCTACCTAGCTTTAGGTAGACCCGGGACAAAACGCACCTGCGTAACAAAGGGGCGTAGGGGCGGAGGCAAGCAACCGCGGGTGCGGCGGAACGGAACCGCGGGGGCGGTGACTTCTGGCCGCGGGGGCGGTGACAGTGCAGAATGAAACCTCACGGTTTCTCTTCAGTTCTTTCCAGGATCAATTCCCTTCTACTCTCTTCCAGATTCATACACAAGCATAACATACACAACTCAACATCATCCTATGATCACACATCTAATCCTAAGCTAAGGAATGAAGAACAAGAAAGAAGAAGAAAGAAAGAAAGGAAGGAGAAGCAAGAAGCTCACCTCCACAGCTGTAGACAACCAAGGAAGATCAACACTAGCTCTTAGCTGGCCTCTGCAGCTCATCAAACATACACTCAACCTTCAGCAACACAAAACCACACTCAAAGCTTATCAAACCCCAAAGCTCTCAAGCAAGAACCAAAGGAAGAGATGAATAAGCAAGGAAGACGTAAGGCTGGGGGAAGGAAGTGAGAAAGGTAACCCTTGCTCAACAAGGAAAGGAGAGAAGTAACCAAAAGGGTAAAGCACGGGTCAAGGAAGTCAACAAAACCGGCTGCAGCCGCCGTAACCCGTAAGGGCGGATCACAGGGCCGCAGGGGCGGCACACGTGCCCGCGGGTGCGGCAAGACCAAATCTCGTCCCATAACCAATCTCGGCCATGGTCCGATCTCGGTCCGAAAGAAAGGGCTCTCACATATTATATGTTATTTTCTTATGTTTAAGAACTCATGTTTGGTAACGAGGTGTGTTGTGCCTAGTGGCAGAATTAGGAGCTTTTTGTCGGAGGCAAGAAAACTTTTTGTATAAGACAATTTACATATTAATTTACATATTAAGTTAAAAACTAAACACTAAAATCTATAAATTAATTATACAAAAAATATACTAAAGTTTTCGTACTATATATTAGAGATTTCGTTGTATAAGTTTTTATTTATCTAGATGATAGTTAAATTAAATTATATATTTAATTTATTTTATAAATAAATTAGATAATGATTGAT
Source organism: Fagopyrum tataricum (assembly GCA_002319775.1). Lineage (NCBI taxonomy): Eukaryota > Viridiplantae > Streptophyta > Magnoliopsida > Caryophyllales > Polygonaceae > Fagopyrum > Fagopyrum tataricum. The sequence goes on along the minus strand of CM008279.1, from coordinate 9,604,489 downwards.
GAATTATTGTATTTGAAATTATATTGTATTGATTACATTAGATTAACTAAAAGTGAATTTAATAATAAACTTCACTTAATCTTCATCTAAATATATGTACATTTTCTTAAAATAAACGTTAGTTGTTTTATGTAAATAAATTGTCAAATAAATTTTATCGATGGTTGATAAATTAGTATATTAAAAATTATATTGACTTGATTATATAAATTAAACTTCACTTAATCTTCAGCTAGTAAAGCAATGTGAAACATATCCGCCTAAGAAGAAACATAATATCCGCCTAAGGAGAAATAATCTCGCTGGAAGCAGGGACACAGTTTCCCGTTACCCCTTGTCTCCGCCCGTTATTGTGCCTAAACGAGCTTGAAGGACTGATATTGGCTGCTGTTTTTAATCATTTGGAGATGATCGTGAAATCTCGACCCATATATAGTAAATGAAGAACAAATGAGAGCACTAAAAATCAATATTTCCTAGCCTGGTCGTAATAAGTAACAAAATATGCATTACACTCAAAAGTGAAGGCATTAAGAAAATGAACCCAAGAAATAGTAACTAAGCATATGCAGTCAAGATTCGAACATCATTGTGTGCGCATGTTCTGGAGCTTAATATCAAGTCAGTGGTTGTATTATTATTTCTCGATCCTGTTTGTGTTTAAGTTTGCATTACCATGGATGAATAAGAAACTACCAAAATACATACCACCTTGTATGCCACATCTATCATATATGAATTGCAAGTTTTCAAATTCATGGATTTGCTTTTATAGGGGAGAAGCAGAATGCTTCATGGAATTAAGGTTCAGTTAACAAAGGGGAAGTTTTGGGTTTGATCTGACCTTCAAGAAATGGAAATCAGGTAAGTTTTAATCCACATGATAATTGATAAGCCAATAACACAACCAACGGCAAAATCAGAGGCACCATCCGGAGAATCCTAGAAATTTTTTTACTACATACAGTTTAGTGCCATTGGCTTCATTGTTTCAGATGATTTTTATGGATTTACTGATTTTGCAAGATTGGTTTAGTGACTCAAGATGATGTATGGCTTCTGCACCTGACAATCAAAGAAACCCTGACACATGCAGCATGTTCCACTATTGTTGGATGGAATTGTCAATCATGGTAAAACTTTTCAGGGGCTAATATTAATTTTTGTTCTGAATTAGGGTTTTGGAGAGTTTATAGATTGTTTTGTTCTTAATTCTTAAGCCCTTAATTGCAAAAATCCAAGTGGCAACTCCAATTTATAGTTTACAAGGTAAAATATGAAGTTTCTGTCAGGGTCCACAGTAAGAAGAAAACTTGGTAAAGATATATAACAATGTTGTATAGTTTTAACAGGGTTTATTGACAAGGATCATGTGGTCATAATTATATTGAACAACAGACATTAAAACCTACTTTATTCAACTGTTGAATTAGTAGTGAATCTATGAGGTGCAGTTGTTGAGAGTAGGTAAAGCTAATGACAACTTGACTAACCTTTGAAACACCATCCTCATGCATGCTATAAGTGTTGTCTATGACTTTGAGTTGTATGACCCTACTGGACGTGATACATTTTGGATTTCTCTGCAGTGTTTCAGTGACTAGCTTGGGGCCATACACCTAGAAAGCGGACAAACGAAGATGCGATCCAGATGTTTGTAGTTACTCCACTTTAAAGTTGTGAAAAGAGGATCTTTCATGTGGCAACTTTGGATTTCCTCAAAACAAACTTAAAATGGCGAGTCATGTATAAGCGAACTTTGTGCTGCAGCCCCACAGGTACTACACGCAAAAACCAACTCTCTTTCACATTATGGCTCCGCTTTTTCACCAAAGTAGAGCTCAGAAAAAGAGTTTAGGCTTGGCTCAATTTTGATTTTAACTTAGCTTTTCGGTGGATTTTGCCTTCTTTAAGAGCCAATAGTCTTCAAAGACTGTAGAACTCACCTCACGCTGTTCTAATATCAAATATTAGTGTCAAAACAAGTGAGATCATGCATGAGTCTCGAAAATCAAGGAGGGCAATATTCTCTGAGCAGCATGGGGTCACCATCAATAGTAGCATGTTTCCGTATGACTCTAGCTACTGAAATGAAGTGAAACTGGAGAAAGAAATAGGTCGCTGAATCCTGATAAAAACTCACAGGGAAACAATCTGATGAGAATCAGCATCGGTTTTGTAAAAGATCAAGGTGGGTGTATTTTATTACACAGAAGATGCTGTGTTGATGAACTGATTAATCTACAATTCAATCATTCAAAATAGCATGCAGGTTCAATTGATGATGGCGTCTGTGCTAACCGAGAATAATACACGATGCTTGAAAAACATGATACTAAGGTCATGTTTATCAGAATAAGATTTTGACCCTTTCTTCTATTTTCTCAAATCATTTATCCATTTATCAGAGCTTTTTTTTTAAGGTCTTTACCTATCCAATAAAAATCGCGTCACAATACATTTTTGTTTTATGCTTACAATCATCTTTTTATCTTTTTAATTGTTTATTATTACTTTTTGCAACATCTTTGAACTTCCATGATAAATACAATATAAAAAAAATAAAAAAAATTCGCTGTGTCCCTATGGCATGATAATCGAAATAATGAGATTTAACATTTAGTTTTAATTTATTATTTTATATTGGTCATGTACATTTGACATGGACTAAAGGTGTGTTTGGTAAAGGAAACGAAGGTTATTTTGTGATGGAAAACTAAACACGCAATACACGTCGCCTTATGTGCTGAATGATGATCCAACATGTGGCCTCAACGATATATCACCTAATACACGTCGTCTTATTGATTAATTATATATTACATAAATGATTCTAATTATAGGAAGAGATTAAACACCTCAACAAGGATTCAAGGTACTTGAAAAGCAAGAGAACAGTATTACAGATGTGGACAATTGAGTGTCATTTTAATCTGATAGGCATGGACTGTCCCACACCAGGTTGGATGAGTGGATCTAGCTGTCCTCTAAAGCACTTGTAAACTCTAAAGTTATTCCGGTGGTTCAAGTTTCAGTGCTCTACTTAATTAGACCACAACACTAAGCATGGTGGGAAATGTATAACAAAATTAGTTGGTTCGTCTGCTAATATAGTTTTCCCAGTTTTGAAGAATCCGCTGAAAGTTTAACATGAAAGTACGTACATGATATATATATATATATATATATATATATATATATATATATATATATATATATATATATATATATATATATATATATATATATGAAAAACAGAAACTTAAACATGACTGTAAAACACAAACATAAAAATGGAAATGGAAATTGCAAGTTATTGCAGTACGTACATATCCAAGCTCTAAGCATTAGTGCAATAATACGGATCAAAGATGAAGATCCAAATCCAAACAGTGGGTATATGACTGATCCGGTTGTTGATAAAGCACAAGGTCCAGCGCGTCTCCAACGTTGGCGCCTTTCAGTATTCTTTCACCGCCATAACTAGCCGTTATAACTTGTGTATCAGGCCCATTTGAATCCGAGTAGAGCACATTGAAGCTTCCAGGCCAGTCTAAGTACTCCAGATACGCAGCTTCCTTAACCGTTTGCTGTGGACATGCTTCTCCGAGATCCTTGGAGCTTTGAATAGTTTTCTTCATAGTAGTAGCAGCAGTATCCTGTTGGATTGTGTTGTTGAGAAGACCATCATGAGGTTCCATTCCTAGTGGCTTGGGGTTCGACATACCCAACATCCAGAGTGTTCTCTCCTTCTTGTGTGCATTCTGGTGACCGCCGAGGGCTCTTGAGTTCAGAAATCTCCTTCCACAGTATTTGCATGTGAACACTTTCCTTTCACTCAACAATGGTTTATAACAATAGTTGCTCGCCATCATCGCCTGCCTGATTGAGAACGCATCCTCATAACTTCCATTTTCCATCGTTCCTCAGTTTTTTTTTCTTTACTTAAACAAGGTGTTTCTTCAGCATATATAAAAGAGGTAGGGGTATTATTTGAAAAGACAAGCTAGGGCCGGTCCCTGTGTAAGCCCACTTTGGCCGACCTTTGAAGCACAAGCAACTGGCTCCTGGCCATAATATCATCATGTCGGTTAGGTCAAATCGTCTCGGAATTGGGTCAACTAAAAACCGGGTCATTTTATGGTAATGTTGTTTAAATCTCAATTTAATCCTAAGTTATATCTATAAAATAGATGTCACTCATGACTACCCATAAACTTATGTGTAATTGGGTCCGAGTTATCTCGATCGGTTAAGATATTTGTGTCAAAACCCAATATTTACGTGTCATATGATAACAGTTCTATTACAGTGCAAGGGATAGATATGTAAATGAGACTGGTGTGGTGAAATAACAACTCTTTATCTTTATATTTGAGATGTGACTAGTATCGATCTCAGGTTTTTGGATCCTATATGAATAAATGATAAACCTCATCTCGAGTAACATCAGAGACAGAATGTGATAAGATTTAGCAGCAGACAGTGCTGACAGTAATATTCTCATCTAATGGTTGCTCTTTACTCTTATAAATACTATGATCTTCATCGACTTAACTACATGGAGTCCTCTTTATGTGATTATAGTAGTCAAACAGTGACACAACTTGACAAGGTTCATGGAGTCTTGAGATAGGCAGATGCAAGTGGCCAACTGAAGGTTTTGCACTAAAATATCTTATATAAAGGAGAATCCTACTTCATGTGATAACCTGGGCTACCTCAGACAAAACTAAATTGAGCAAGATTTTGTGCTAGAGATGATCACTTTTGTATAATATGAGACAAACTTTGAAAAGACATAACCATTTAACCTTTTTCTCCCTCTTTGTCATGGAATAGTTTCTAGCATTATTAGAAAGAGGGTAGATAGTCAGAGGAAAAAAACTGTCATAAAGGGGTACTGTATAGAAATATTATATGTAGTTTTTTTTTTATGTTTATTTACACCGAGCGATGATTTTCTTATTAAACGTTGAAAATACATAGGTCGTTTCTGTAGTTTTTATCGTAACTAGTTTATAACCCACGCCTTGTGCGAGTATATTCAAATATTTAATTTTTCTAATAAAATGTCAGTCTATATGGGAACTAATTATATAATTATGATACTAATAGATTTCGTCATTAGTTTTTAGATTTATATTTTTTTAAAATAGTCAAGAATAAAGAATAGTCGTATTATTTTAATTGAGTTATTTAATTTCAAATAACTTCATTTTAGGTTTGTAGATAGATGACTTTAGTTATGCTCATACACATTGATTAATATTGCTCTAAAATTTACACTTAAGTTGGGTAAAAAAAAAGTGTGATAGAAAATTTAAAATGATAAATTCAAATATAATTTAAAATATAATAAATAAGATGTTGAGAATAAGTTATAATTGGCAAACAAAATTTTTTTATTAAAAACTAATTTTAATTATGGTTGTAAAAAATTATTTATTAAATACAATTCATTAACATACGTACAAGGTTTCAAATGAAAGTGCTAAACAATCCAAAAATAGTTGTTAAAATCAATAAAACTAATTTTAGTTACGGTGAAGCAGGTGTTTGATTTTTAAATTTCAGATTCAATGGAGGGTTGGTTTTCATAGATGATCGGTTGTTCAGCAAGAGGAAACAGAGCATCTCTGCGGGCTTAACATGGAGGGAAGATTACTGTAACATATGTTTGACATAGAAAAAATCGAAAACCTTGAACCGAATCAAAACCGTACAAACCAAGTAGCATGCGAAGATTATATTAGATACTCTTCAATAGATTTTGAAGATATGCAGTTGACTTAAATTTTAACATTTATTTTACAACAAATTTGGAAAATATGCAATTTACCTAATTTTTAAAAAAACCATAACTATTTTTTTTAAAAGATTGTTACCCTAACTAACCATCTGTATTTATTGTGAATTTTTTTATATAAAAACCATAACTATATTTTTTTTTGGTAAAGATTCTGAAGTGAAAACATGAAACATTGAAAGAGCAAACCATAACTAAATAGGTACCGAATCTTTTGAAAAAATTTGTTTGTTTCAATCGTAGATCAACAAAGTTTCATATTATATTTGAAATAAAAAAATTATATAGTAAAAATAAAATAGATAATAAAAAAAGTAAAACATAAAATATGATAAATTATAATTCAAAAAAGTTTAAAATTGTAACTGAAATAGGTAATGGTATAATCGACATAGGTAAAATAATTTTTTTTAAAATGTATTAATATAAATATGAAATCAATTGGTCAAAATAATCTAAGATGAAAATACATATATAAAAAAAACAAAAAAAATCAAAGATTTGCTCCACAGGATTAACTTAAATCAATTAGATGCATTATGAAGTAAGAAAAAATATTTAATAAAAAAAATGCTATGAACGGTTAAGTAATCATATTTCTATATGATGTTTTGCCCAAAAAACACGATCTTTATTAAAATTATTTGACAGAAATTCAGGGCAAAATTTAAAAAAATGAATTAGATATAAAATCGTAGTTGTATTTACAAAAATAATTAGATAGAATTGTGTAACAGTAATAAGATGATTGGATAGAAAATCGTACCATTAAAAATAGTTAGAAGAATTAGGCATTACTAAGCGTAACGAAGAAACGGAATTTTGAAGAAATGAGGTATAGATACCGTTCCAAAAAAAGAACGAAATTCAAGAAAAAAATATTTTGACAGAAAGTCGTAGTAATATTTGAAAACAACGATTTTGATGGAAAATCGTTGCAAATCATGAAAATGGATTAAATATCTTACCGGTGATCGGAAACTGCATACAAAATCTCCAGACCCGTTACTCTGAGTAATCGATGTAGTTATTCTAAGACCAAGATACGTAATCAATGTAGTTCTTCTTCCTTTCCATTCGTCGAATAAGAACAAATTCGAGTATTTTACGAGACGGGACGTAAAATATTGAATACTTGTAATCTGAGTATGAATGACAATAGCTCAAATACGAAAGAACAAATAGAGTATTTTACGTGACGGGACGTAAAATATTGAATACTTGCAATCTGAGCATGAGTGACAATAGCTTGAATACGGAAGGATAATAATATCATAGAGATCGAAAGTATTCACCAATTGAAACCCTCGTGTAGATGATTGATGAAGAATGGTCGATAGATATCTCGCATATATAGTGTAAAATCAGAATTGAATCTTGTGGGAGAAGATTGAATAACATCGGATTACGATTAAAAAAAGGTAAACAAATTTGTTAAATTTAAATATATTTGAAATGACTTGATCAGAAGATTTATCCCATGAAAAAAAAAAAGATCTTGTTTTGAAAAACACGTCTATTATTCTTATAAAATTGGTTGAAATCCGATTATCTGATGGACAAATAGTATCTTGTTTGGCATTGATTATTTAGATTTAGATTTTTATTTAGTAAATAAAATTTATTGGATTACTTAGATAATTTAGATTTAGATTTTTAATATATCTTAGTATTTTCCGTTAGACAATTAATATATTTTAAAATTTTATTTTAGTAAAAAAGATTTTGTGGCTTAGAAAAAAAAGTTTTAATCGCCCAAAAAATTCTGGGAGCGCCACGTCAGCCCAAGTGACGGCTCTTTTAGTATAGGTATATAGATTACAACGTGATCGGAGTGTGTAGTTGGAGCCTGGAGGCGACATGAACCGAAATCATACATCAATTTTGAAATCCGACCATTACAACAACTATATTTCGCTTCACATACACGTATAACCTTCTACTTAAGGGGATATACAAGTAGTTGATTTCTACTTTGGTATTAAACGCGTGGCCAACTTCTACTATGGGGCTCAACCGTACAGTTGACTTCTATTTCGGGGCTCATATGCATATTTCAACTAAGAAAATACCCGAGAAGCATCAACTCTTGTCGACTTAAACATGGCTTCAATTGTGCACCCTAAACGGATAGATATGACCCTGTGAGACCAAAGCTATGCACACGACCTACGCAGACATGGTATCGTACAAAGAAAATTACCGAAATGTCTAACAATTTCCACAAGATTAAATTAAATATTTATTTTAATATTCACTCGTTCAATAACAAAGTTATAAATGTACAATATCACCTTCCCTCATAAACCTCTCCGCTGTATTTTAGAGGAAAACCCTCATTTGAAAAAAAGATGGCATCTCACTACTGAACATGATACAACAATGACCCTGCAATTCTCTTATTCTAACAAAGATCCACTTACAATGGACTAAAACAATGTCCTTACAAATCTCCATCTTCAAAGATGTTTGTAATATTTTGGAGACTCTAGAATAAGACGGACTGAAGTGGTTTCATAGGGAGATGCATCATCCTTCATCTTAGAAGCATGAATACAAAACAGATTCATCAACAAATGATTTAGGATTTGTGATATTTTTTCAGAATCAGTTGCTAATCGTAACATCCTGGTCTATCAAGTCCAACTCTTGAACCATTTCACTAACAAACACATTTGATGTATCTGCTCCTTTGTAAAAAAGAAATTGGATACTTCAAATATTACCTACAGGGTGCATATTATAACACAAGCTCTCTTAAGTATACAAATATATGAAAAACACATTTTATGTTAATAAATGAAGGTGGCTGATTAAATAGACAGACAAAGTACTCACAAATCGAGATTTGCGTTTTCAATTGAAGGTTCAACACCATACCTGCCGATCTCGAGCCTTTCGGCCATCAATCACCCGATCTAGCAACATCTTCTCTCATTACCTCAACTCCATTTTGATGCATAGCTCGATCGAGTTGGATAAACGAATCGCTTTCATGTTAAAGGAAAAAAGTGTTATGTATACCAAGGAAAAGAGCGTAACGTATACCAAGATCCACACCACAACCACCAATCTTGTGTTTCCTCCACCCCGATTCCGTAATCATCTCCTTCATCGAGTTTAGATCTGTCTTTGTTGTTTTAACCCGTTGACCGTGTTTTTCAATTTAAAAATCGGCCGGCCGGCCTGTGTTGGCTAAGGTTCTCTTGCCTCTATCATATGTCTTACCCTTACTCATCCGAAGTTCTTATCTGGGCCAAAAAGCCCAAGAAAAAAAAGAAGAAGAAAAAAAAACTCTTAACCGAACGAAAAGGGAAAAACAAAATTAATGATCAGTACTACTCATTGCCAAATGATTAGTGATCATTATGTAATTTTGTTCTTATATTTTATTTTGGATGTTTAGACATGACAAGTTAATGATGTTTTGTAAACCTTGTTGCGACATTCCTATTGTGATCGATGTCTTTCGTGTTAAGGATATCAACGAATATTTGCTTTCGTAAATTGTTAATTTTAACAAACTAGTCGAAAACAAATTTTACATAGACCATGCGGGATTTGTGCCGTCCCGTCCCGTCCCGGTCCCAACCAGGATGGGCCCAATGGACTTTAGTAAAAAAAACTCAAGGCCCGTCCCGATCCCGTCCCATATATAATGACCGGGATTAGATGTGGGATGACCTTAATCCGTCCCGTCTCATGCCCAGTCCTACCAATTAGTGTTGTTATTTTGCCATGATCCCACTTATTATTAGTAATAAGAGAGCATATCATTTCTTCTTTGTTTGTCCTTAAGTCTTTGTTTATCACATGTTACTCTAGTGGATGATCGATTATCTATCCACGGGTTATTTCATAATTTGATTTTTAATCCGTCTCCTACATTCCATTTGAGCCCCGGCCTTTTTAAAATCTGGCCGTAGATTCATTAGTCTCCTCCGCTGCCAAGATGTGTTATTTCCTGTTTTGTAGGTCCATGTATATGGCTTCCTTTTAGATATTTTTTCTCAATAACCTTGACCCAGATGTTGTCTAGTTCGGTCATGATTTTCCCGAGAAGTTTTATTGGAGTTCCTTATTCATGTCCCTTGCTTTCCTAATTTCAGCCCCTCTTACTTCTTTTAGTTTGCAAATTTTATCTCAACTAATAAGCGGGTGAAAATTTGCTCCATTGTTCCAAAAAAATTGTCTATTAACTTGGTCTAATTTCTTATCGATGGATGATGGGGGAGCATAAATCTTTGCATATATAGTTGGGTTTTACATTAAGGTTTACCTTATTCAACACCTTTCTTTCTTCATGTGAGAGATGTCACTTTACACTTGGTTAATTGTGTCTAGATCTTGCAATAACTTCTTGTTTGTTAAATAGATATGTTTATAGATACTTTTACAGATACTTTTACACCAATATAATAAGTTTATCGTAAAATTGATTTGTCCAAAAAGCTTCTATTTGAGTATGGGAGTTTAACATAATAAGAACGTAAGGATTTTTAGAATACTAATGAATTCAAATTTGATATTAGAGGAGTTTTAATGATATAATATATCAAAAAAGTAATCATGTTGTTATATACTTAGAGAGAGAAAATAAATTTGTTAAGATTATTAAATTGACAAGGCATCTACATGAAACTGCGTTAAGTATCGATATAGAACTCTTTTAGTATATAATAGATAGATTATAAGCTAACTAGGTTGCGGTGTTTTTTTAAATTTTTTTATTTATAGATTATTAATGTGTAATTATTTGCGAGGTTATTAAAAGTGGAACAATTTTTTAAAAATTTTTAGGAGTGATAAGGGATAATTTTAGTTATTTTCGTAGAATAATATTCCGAAGACTATTTTTCTTGTCAAATAAAGGCGGTCCAGTAGTCAGTTCACTCCAGAGTCCAGATCTGCTAAAGTTCAGATAGGTATTTGGGCCCGAAATGTAGGCTGAGTCAAAATTGGGCTTGGGTAACTGGGCTTAATTTTTTTTTACCAAATCCCACTATGTTATAATAACTGCGCTTGATTTTAACATTGGAATTTTTTTTGTATACTATAAAATAAATAAGCAATTAGGTTGATTATCTCCTACTTAACGACCATCCTAGACTCCCAAAATATTCTTACGGATGAAATTTTAAAATTGGACTTAATGTATAGTCCGACTCCCCAATCTCAAATTTTCTCTCTATCTTATCTGTTGAATGATGTGAAGACTTAATTGGACTATCATTTAATAATAATTATTTAACCCTTTTTGTTAATTAGTTGAATTTATCATCGAATAAACGTACATTGTGAACAAAAAGATAACACGCAAATTTTAATTTATATATAAAAGCTATCTATTTTCCTGAGAGTAAAATTATTAATAAATTATTTGCGTGTCAAATTTTAATTTATATATAAAAGCTATCTATTTTCCTGAGAGTAAAATTATTAATAAATTATTTGCGTGTCAAATTTTAATTGGAATATTGAGTGTAAATATAGACAGGTATATGAACGGCCTGTCTTCAACATATCTAATTAGTTGAAATGTTACGTGAGCAAGTGTCCCACGAGGTCTATTTCTGAAATACTCAACTAGATGATGGACACTGAATTACTCTACTGCTTGGTTGTCCTTGCAATCATCTTCATCTTTTTGTACACAAGAAAAGAAGCATTTCAATCCGCTAAACAAAGGCCACCGCCCAGCCCGCCGGGCCTGCCCATATTGGGCCATCTTCACATCCTCAAGGACAACCTTCACCGCTGCCTTCAGTCCCTCTCCGACCACTACGGCCCTGTCTTTCTCCTCCGCCTCGGCTACTGCCGCCTTCTAGTGGTATCATCACCTCAGGCAGTCGAAGATTGCTTGACTCGAAACGACATCGTATTCGCCAACCGTCCCAATTTCCTGGCGGGCGAAATCCTCGGGTATAACTACACCAACCTCGGGTGGGTTCCATATGGCGACCTATGGCGGAATCTCCGCCGCGTCACCACCCTTCAAGCCTTCTCATCTCATCAGCTACAACAATCCGCGAATATCAGAACGGAGGAGATCCGGTCCATGGCCCGGGAGATGCTGACGGGTCAGAAGTCGGGTTGGGAGGTGGATCTGCACAAGACGTTCTTTCAGCTGACGAGGAACATGGCGATGAGGGGGTTGAGTGGGCGGAGGTGGAGAAGTGGGCCGGACGACGACATGTTTGTTTCCACTAAGATTATGACCGTCTGTGATTTCTTTCCAACTTTGAGGTGGATGGGTTTTAAACGAGTGGAGATGCAGAGAGTATTGGCTGCCAGGGATGCCGTCGCGGCTGGGTTGATAGAGGAGGTAAGGAGGGTCGACGCAGCGGTTCATGGAGGAGATCATAAGACGATGGTAGAGGAGCTGCTAGCGTTGCAGAAGGTGGAGCCAGAGTACTATACCGACGACATCCTCAAAGGAATCATTGGGGTGAGTTTTATTATAAAATATGTCCCGGAGAACTTTAGATTTATTTTAGATTTATAATTACTCTAGAAGAGGTTAAAAAAAACAGAAACAGATAAACTAAAATATAATAAATAAAAAAGTCGCAAGCCCCTACCGACGGTTTGTGTCGATTTGCAAAAATTTTTAACGTGGTTTTTAAACGTACCGGCAGAATTTGTTATTAGTCATCATAACTACACACTTTGCGTGCGTAGTTGAGTTGGAGTGCACGTAGTTTAATTTTTTTAATTATATTTTTTTCATTGTATCCAACTACGCACCCAAGTGCATAATTCAATTGCGTATTAGAGTTTGATGGAAGTTGATTTATTACAACTGACATGATGGTATAAGGTTACACTTTAAAGTCTTTTTTTTTTTTTTGGTAATGGTAAATTCGGAGACCATCCGGTTTGATCGGCTTAGCCGCTCTACGTCCGGATTAGGTAGAAAGTCATGGCCCATTGCTGGGGATACCCTTCCAATATCAATTTTTCATACATGTCGCTAGGAGGATTCGAACTCGAATCTCCAAGCTAAACACTTAAGTAGTCTAGCACCACGTTCCACTAAACCAACTGAGTATTGGTTACACTTTAAAATCTTTGAAATTATATAATTTGTTGTAACTTGTTTGTTTAGATTCCATAATGGTATAAAAACAAAAGAAAAATAGGGTCCAAGTTACAATTGAGTATTTCACACCTCACGTACGTTGAAGAGTTTGATTGAAGGTGGGGATAAGAATGAGGATAGATATAAACATCCGGATGATGGATAAACATCTCACGTTCGATAGATTACTTAGATTCACTCCTCACGTTCATTTGAAGCATTGGTCATGGAGTCGCTAATTTTTATAAGAAAAGGTTAAATTGAAATCTAGGGATAAATTATGTAAAAAAAAAAAAAACTACTATGCTTTAGAGTTTATTAGTTTAATATGTCCATGCACAGATGCACTAACATATAAATAATATTTGTGAATATTTATACATTTTTATAGTCAATTAAAATGAAATCAATTTTTTTATTTTTTTAATTAGAATAAATATTTTATAAAATTAACAAACATAATTCGGAATCTCTAATCATGGAAAGTTGATTAAAACACACGGTCTCACGTCAATTACCCACGGTCAAGAGGTATATTATTGGTTATAACGTGACCATGCATGAGAAAGAGTAAAGGGTGAGGATTATTTAGATCATGTGATGCTAAGATCTGAAAACTAGCACATGTATTCTATGCAATCACTCAATACTCTCAAAATCAACTCAGTCTCATGATTAAATCCCTTATTATCACTTCTTCAACTCCTTTTTTCTTGCTAGCTATTTTGGTGGATAAGTACAATACTTTATGTACTAATCCGACAAAATACAAGTAGATTGGGTGCAACTGTCCAAATTCGAAGTTAATTATTTCAAAAAAAAAAAAAAAAAGTTGACGCAATTCAGTTGCGTCCAATCTAATTTTTCGATATTTATTTCTTGTTAATTCATCTAAATTTAATTTGAACTCCAACCCCGACGTCTCTATGCTAAAGTTCAAAATTATAGCACCGTCACAATACATTGTGTCCCTTTACACCAAAAAATTTATACAGAATGTGTGAAACGAAAAGTAATTTCCATGAGTTTAACAATTTAAAGGGAGTCTCAGGTTGTGTTTATATGTAGGTTATAAGAGCTTGTTTTATGTCAATAAGATTATATTTTAGACGTGTTTAATAATTTGTGTATTTAGTTTGAGCTTAAAAATATTCACTATATAAATCCAAAAGATTATGCAACTAAACACCAATGCCTAAAATTCCATGAAAAACTCCAAAAATAGCCTCATTTATAACTTTATTTAAATTTTTTTGTTGGAAGGAGAGACGGTGGTATTTGCGCATCTAATCGCGCTTTCGATAATTTAAAAAAAACTAAGTAATAGCCTGAATCCTCCGGTAAAATCAACTATACCCTCGGAAACTTCAACCAATATAAATGAAAAAAAAAAAGAAGGTAAGAAGTCCTTGATATGAACCGAATGATGATTGAGATGCATTTTAAACATAATAATATCTAATTAATCACCACTGTCAAGTCTAATTTGAAATTTCTTACCAACGTGTGTGAATAATGAATTTGTCGTGATGAAACTTTACCAGGCGATGCTAACAGCAGGAACGGACACCTCAGCCAACACCATGGAATGGGCGATGTCGCTCCTCCTCAACCACCCAGCCGTCTACCGCAAGGCCCGAGCTGAAATTGATAGCCACGTAGGAACTTCGCGCCTAGTTGACGACTCCGACCTCCCAAGCCTCCCCTACCTCCGTTGCATTTTCAACGAGACGCTCCGCCTCTACCCTGTGGGCCCGCTCCTTGTGCCGCACTTCTCCTCAGCCGACTCGACCGTGTTGGGCTACCACGTCCCCAAGGGCACAGTGTTACTCGTGAACGCGTGGGCGCTGCACCGAGACCCGGGAGTTTGGGAAGAGCCACTTGCGTTCAGGCCCGAGAGGTTCGAGGGAGACGCTGGTGCTGCCGGGTACAAGTTTGTTGCGTTCGGGGTGGGGAGAAGGGCTTGTCCTGGCTCAAACATGGCAATGAGGACAGTTATGCTCACACTCGCCACGTGGATTCAGTGTTTTGATTGGAAGAGCGTTGATGGCGGGGCCGTCGATATGGATGAGTCCGGGAGTGCGCTTACTATGAGCAAAACTCACCACCTGCTTGCAATTTGTAGCCCTCGTGCTTCTATGCCAACTTTGCTATCTCAGCTGTAGGCCGGCTACATAGTGCTACCGACTTAGTTACGTTTGCTTGTTATTTGAGATGCGTGAGATATTGTCCTACGTCGACTATAATGACTGCTTTTCCTATTGTCAACTTTGTAGCAATTCTATGAGATGTGATGAACCGTGCCAAGGATGATAAATCCATCTTTCCAAGGAACGATGTCGTTGTTTGGGCAATTAGAATATGTGTGAAGTGTCTCTTCTCCCAAATCTGGAATCAATCTGTCCTTCCTTCCTCAACCTCATAGATCTTGAGATTCAAATGTACATCACTCTTGAATCTGTTATTTTCTCAATTGAAAAATCTCAAGTGTTTTCATACTCAAAAGGTTCACAGCTTTTGTTGAAAAACAAAGTGGTAACTACAATAAGTTTTTAAAAATTGATAGAGGTGGTGAGTTTACTTCTAACAAATTCAACGATTCTTGTGATATAAATTACATCAAAATATTATTGATAGAGGTGGTTCATGTGTTCCCAATTAATAAGGTATTACATATTTATTCAAAAAAATTTGTAAAATAGGCATTTTTATGGTACAAGTAGGATTTTTTTATTATTACCAGGAAAATAGACATTATAAATTAAAAGATTTTTTCAAGGGAATAAATTTAAAGGTTTATTATAATATAGCTTTCAAAGTAAAGAGGATTGATGCAATATAGTGTGATATCATCGACCCAAAAAGACATCGATTAGTTGAATCATGTGTTAAATGACACATTCATCAAATTATAATTAATTCATTTAATTAGTAAAACATAATACTTTTTATGGTATAAATAAGTGTATTAATTTTAGAAAAGACACTACATAAACAATGAGTATATTCCAAGACGAGTTGATAGATGGACTACGCCCACTTGACGCTAACCATGACTATTGTCCTTATGGACACCTTGGACCGTTAGATACTAGCTGAATTCTTGTCCTCTTACAAGAAAAGAGTGTATCCCACAATGTTCTTTTATTTTAAAAAAACATAATAATTCAAATTTCATATGGTATATAAGCTACCCTAAAAAGAAATCAATTTACTTTTTTAATAATAAATAGAAATTATTAGTTTTATATATTAACGTAGAACTAAAACACGTCCTATAAAATATGAGAGACGAACACCCCTAGATGTTCGAAAGTTCGGAAGACTTTTGTATTATTGTAACACGGATAAACTTATTAATATGAGAGACGATAACGAGACAGGTTTGGGTTGAGAATCATCCTCCCAAATTATTTTCTCACTCGTCCATCCAAACTAAAAAGTAGATATACACATATATGAATTGTTTTAAAAGTTAATTTATGCAATTTTTTTCTAAGGCGATTTTCATTACACGGTGAAATTAACTAATGCATGGCACATTTGGAATCCGTGAACGTCATGGTTCCGGATCCCGAAACCGTGAAACAACAGTCACGGTTATTGGCAGTGGCGGAGAGAGATTCTTTTTGCATAACACATTTCGTATATTAAACCGCCTATTAAGTTAAAAATTAAACACTAAAATCTATAGGTTAACTTTTTTTTAAAAAAAGTATACTAAAATTTACGTACTATAAATTAGAGTTTTTGATGTATATGTTTTTTTATTTAGATGATAGTTAATTTAATAATATATATTTATTCTGTTATATAAATAAATTGTCAAATAAATTTGATAGTGGTTGACGAATTATTGTATTTAAAATTATATTATACCGATTGCATTAGATTAACTAAGAGTGAAGTTAATAATAAGCTTTACATATATAAACTCAATCTAAATATATGTATATTTTTAAAAAATGAAAATATACAACTTGTTTCGAATATTAATTTTAAAGTTATCTTTTATGAATAAATTTTCAAATAAAACTAGATGAAGGTTAATAAACTAGTATATTAAAAATTATATTGATTTAATTGTATTATTTAAGAGTTAATGTAATAATAAAAACAAAATGTACTCTTTTTCCTACTCCTAGTACTCGAACCTAGGACTTTAGGCCTCTCATTCCCTCCATCAATTAAATGAGCTAGCAAATCAGTATGAATAATATCCGCCTAAGGAGTAATATTCTCGCTAGAAGCAGAGGCACAATCTCCTCCCTTATCCCCTTGAATCCGCCACTAGTTACGAGATCTAGAACCGTGACGGTCACGGATTTCGGAACTGTAACTGTTTTGATCTAGGCTTTGAATATAGCCGTTGTGTAACGGTAATAAATATGATCGTTGTAATATACCCGTTGGAATTCGAACGTTATGGATGTTCGATGGGTTATATATATAGAGCCAAAAAAGAAGTAAATCAACCTTCACAAACTCTCCAAAAAATCAGTAGCGGAAATGACAACACAAGACGACTAAGAGATGTTGATTCCGTTTGATGATTTAAAATTTAGCCAGCCGGGCAAATTTTTACCACATTTTGAGATAAGAATTTTATAACTTATCGTAAGTTGATGATTATACCAAGAAAAAAAACTTATTCTATTATTTTACAATTAGGGTATACCGATGTATTCACGTGATGAAGCTACCGATTATACTCGTATGTTTGAAATTCGTAAATAATTCTACGATCAAGAGACAATGGTTGATTGGGCTCGTTTCATGGAAAAACTATGAATATGGTGTTACTCACAAGTAGGTCATGGAGAAATGTGAGTATTCGTTATGTTTCAGTTGACATGCAAATGTTTCGGATTCCCTCGGGAAAAAAAGACATTGATCCTGATATCGAGTAATCATATAGCCGAGCACATAAATCGATAAAAGACAAGTGTTCATTTGAACTTGAGGACGTGCAAAGCAAAATTGATAAATGAATGTTGCATGTTAAATGTGGAGCGCACAACCATACACTTTCTGAGAAGTTAAAGGGACATACATATGTTGGCCGATTGACGCCGACACAGTTTTGGAATGTAGGACGTGAACTCAGGTCGGGTTTCGAGCCGTGAAATATCTTGAAGTCACCATAGTAGACAATAATCATGATAAAGGATATTAGGATAAGAGTTTAAATCAAGTATTGTTTCATCTTCATTTGTATTTTAACGAAATCAAGTGTTGTTGTATCTTTTTCAATTAGACGACTACTCTTTTAGCAAAAGGGACGTAGATTCAGACGGTGCGAAAATGTTGGTAAACAAATTTTCTTTCTTCTGTTTTCTTTTGGATAGCTTCGACTACAAAAATGTTAGTCACAGGTTTTAAATTCTGATTTTGTAGCCATTGTACCGTCCTTCTTTTGTATTGTTTTTTGTGTTTATGAGTTATTTAAAAATTTTCACCTTTTGTTCTTTGGTCATGAATGAGCATTTCTTGAAGAAAATGGATCTTTTCTTACGAAGACCATTGAAGCTTTTTGAAAAGGACACGGCGGATGCGAATGTGGCAAATGTTTAGAGTATTTTTTCCAAAAGTTTCTGATTAAATGGGGGGATGGTTGAAGGAGGATGAAGATGACATCGGGTGAAAATCGAATTTGGACTCACCAATTTTATCTAGGAAGAAAACAAGATCTTCTATTGATGAATTTTGGATGAAGCTTGAGAAGGTAAATGAATGTAAGGCGGTAATTTTTTGGGGTTAGGGTTTCATTTGATATGCTATAGTGGAGAGGTTTAGAGAGATTCGGTGAGGATTTTTTGAGGGAGGTTGTTTTGTATGGATAATAAATAGGGGATGTTGATTTTTGATTTTATGTTTTGGTAGAATGTAAAAGTTGTATGAAAAGAGAGAAAATAGTGTATCGAACATACAAATAATAAATGAAAAAATAGGTGAAATTTTTTTTATGAAAAATTTAAGTATGAATCATACTAATGACATATATTATCAGCTAAAATTTTAAATCTTTATGACAATTATTAATAACCGCATGGAGTATAAAACAAGAATATTATATAGGCTATTATCGACCTACAACCTTCACATTCCCCAAGATCAACTAAAAAAAGAAAAATAATATTATTATTTACCAATTAATTGAATCGGCTGCTCCCAAAGATCGATTGATTTTTAAATATAAGAAACTGAGTTCATATATTGAGGTTATATATGTCGGTATACACATGACTCAAGTCTCCCGGAGATATTATTTGATTATTATACGGTGATGTTAGGGTCGGTTTATTTCATGTTTGAATATAATTAGCCATTGTCATATCAATAATCCAATTTGTACGTTCAGAGCGTCATTATGTTAAGTCGCACATCTCGGCTCTCGCTGCCCCGCATTTGTGGGAGTAATAATTGTTTGAAATTAGTTTATTAGACGCAGCACATCTTTATATGCGAAACGACTTAAAAAGTCTGCATTTAAAATGGATGTACAAAATATTTTATATCACCCATCACCATGTTACAATATTCTTGTTTATATCACAAACAATGTCACGATCGTATATAGCTGAACCTTAACCAACCAATATGAACTTTCTATTCAAAACAATATTTGGTTGTAACTTTTGAGAAGTTAAATATGTGTAAATAATTCGATATCAACGTGTGGACAAGCGTCAATTCGTCTCGCGATCCTAACATGTGGGTAGACGTCAATGTACTAATTTCCTTATTATCAATTGATTTATGTGTTGTACTTGAGCCTAATCCGCATGTACGCTCGTACGTCCATGACCACGCTTTAGATCCATTTGTATCGGACTGCAAAATATATCAATGTACACTAATAATTATCTGAAACATTAATTGGTATTAGGTAGAGAATCAGATGCCTGTAGCACTGGCTCAGCCCACCAGCTGCACTATACACCATACCCTCGCCATGCGGTGTCTCTGACATAGCCACTGACGTTTTCTCCATGCAAACTAACACGAGTTCGCTGACATCAGACAAGTGACGTCATTCTTCTTACGTCCATTTATCGTGTCATCACAATGGTACAGTTGTGACCTGTGGCCAACTTTGAGTTGGATCGTTATGAGAGGTCAACATTGAAAAGATAAGTCGGATTCACCAAATTTGTTTAGATAGATTGATACGGCAAAATGGTCATCACGTATAAATTAGTATATTATATTATATTGGATGATGAGGTTTTCAAGTTGTTTTCTATAATTGTGTAATATCCCTACGAATAATCTGTCAAAAGTTTAATACATTGCTTTCATAATATTTACAAAGGTTATGCTAGAGGATGACGGATTGGAAGTCTATTTTATTTATTGAATTGAATCATTTATATACATAGTAGATTGCATTAATTTAACTAGAGATGAAATATAAATTATAAATTATCATAGATAATAATATATTAGTGAATATAAACTATTATAAATAATATGTATAAATCTATCGGCTATCAAAGTTATGAAACGACTCGCCATGAATGAAATCCTCCAAACTTTGTATTAGTTATTTATGCACATATGTGATTATTGTAAATAACAAAGTGTGTATGACATGTTTAATTTTTTTTTTTTGTTGGAAAGGACATGCGCAATGTGCTTACGTAACTATTGTAGGCGCCACATAAGACAAAGAGTGGACCGATCCACGGCCATATAAAACCTCATAACTTGTCACTAGTATTCATCAATCTCATAACATTTAAAACACACAATCGAATAAATCGATCATGGAGTTTTACGAGATGATGATCTTCTACATTTTCGTCGCTGCATCCATCCTTTTCCTCTTTCTCTTCAAACGAAGCCGCAAAATCACTAAGAATTCCAACCTCCCACCAAGCCCACCGGGCCTTCCGATCATTGGCCACCTCCACCTCCTAAAGCGCGACTACTACCACCGCTCCCTGGAGGAGCTGGCGAACCAATATGGGCCAACCCTGTACCTCCGGCTTGGCAGTTGCCCCGTCCTCGTGGTCTCCTCCCCGCGTGCGGCGGAGCAGTGCCTGACGAAGAACGACGTTATATTCGCCAACAGGCCCAACTTCATGGTGGGTCAAGTATTGGGCTATGACTTCTCCATCACCCCGTGGGCCCCGTATGGCGAACTCTGGCGCAACCTCCGCCGACTCATCACCCTGGAAGCCCTCTCCCCCAACCGCATCCACCAGCTGGCGGGAATCCGGCAAGAGGAAGTCCGTTTTATTACCCGAGAGATGTTTTTAAAGGGTAACCAGTCGGGGCAGATCCGGGTGAAAGCAGACTTAAACGCTGCGTTTTTAAGACTCGTAAGGAACGTGATGGTGCGTATCGTGAGTGGGAAGAGGTGGGATGACTATGGACCTGAGGATGACGATTTGTTCAAGCCCACGGCTTTCATGACGACGTATGATTTTCTTCCATTTCTAAGGTGGGTCGGGTATGATGGGATGGAGAAGAGCTTCTTGGAGCTTAATTGGAAGAGGGATGAGTATTTGCAGGGTTTGCTTGATGAGTTCAAGAAGAAGATGAATCATCAAGTCAAGGAGAATGGCGGAGTTGAAAGAAAACCTTTCATGGTGGAAGAGCTCTTGGCTCTGCAGAAGGCTGATCCCCAATACTATACTGACGATATCCTCAAAGGAATCCTGCTGGTAATTACTTTTTAGTTGCTGTCGAGTTTTTAACTAAGATATGTATATATATATGATTAGACTCATCATTATTTTAAAATAGTCATATGATTAGATTCATCATTATAATATTCCATACATAACAATCAAATATATGCTTTTTGCTTGCCACACTTGACATCAGGTGATGTACACAGCGGGTACAGACACATCAGCACGCACAATGGAATGGGCCATGTCACTCCTCCTGAACCACCCAACCATCCTCCGCAAAGCCCGAGCCGAAATTGACGCGCACGTACCCACAACGCGCCTCGTAGAAGACTCCGACCTTTCAAACCTCCCGTACCTCCGATGCATAATATACGAAACCCTCCGTCTCTACCCGGTGGTGTCTCTACTCATCCCACACTTTTCCTCCTCGGAAACAACGATCGACGGATACCGCGTCCCGAAGGGCACGGTGCTGGTGGTGAACGCGTGGGCGCTGCACCGGAACCCGGAGGTGTGGCCGGAACCGTTGGAGTTTAGGCCCGAGAGGTTTGAAGGTGTGGAGGGGAATCGCGACGGGTTTAAGTTTATGCCGTTCGGTGTGGGGAGGAGAGCGTGCCCTGGCGCAAATTTGGGCGTGAAGATGGTGGCGTTGACGCTTGCTACCATGATTCAAGGGTTTGAGTGGGAGAATGTGGAGGCGGGAGAGGTGGATATGGAGGAGGAAGGCGGTGGGATTACTATGCCTAAAAGGAGTCCTTTGAAGGCATTCTGCACGCCACGTTCTTGCATGCTGGATGTGCTCTCTATGATTTGATACCAATCAAATTTGTAAGGCAAAGACGTACCAATAAGTTGTTGGCCCATGATAAGATGAGTTCGGGTTAATTCCATGTATTTTTTTTATCGAGTTGATTTTGATGATTTCAAGTGGTGTTGTATGATGAATAATGATGACAAATGTACGATATGTTAAAGAAGAACGTATTGCTTACTGTCCTTCGTTAAACGACTATTTACGTATATGAAATCTTGATAAAACTCAAAATATGTTTTTGAAACAAGCCAACTAGATCTAGAGCGACTCAGTCTTAAAACGATCAAAAAACACAAAAGAGTTGGTGACGCAGTTCGGATAAACCCTAACTTGCAGGATCTCAGAATGGAAGAACCAACCCATCAAGTAGTATTACAGTAAGAACAAAATTTCGAATAAGCAAAAGTTACAAAAATAATAAGAGATCTCCACAAATCTAAAGCAAAAGAAAACGAAGAAGACAAGAAACCAAGAATTGAAAAGCTATCGTCTGTAAAGCCCTCAAGCTAGAAAACTAGCTTCCAATGAAGCGAAGGTTAGACGAGGAACAAAACACCAGAGAAGTATCTCAGGCGAAACACTCGGCTCGTAACTCTCGAACTCTCTTTTCTCTCTTAAGGAATCGCTCTCTCAAAGAAGCTCTCGAAGACTCAGATGAGGAGACGAAGTGTTAGCGGTGTTAGGGTTTAAGAGAGAGTTGAAGCTTAAGTACTTAGGGACTAGAGGCAACCACTCAACTTGCATCGTTTCATCAACAACTTTGCGTTCCAGAATAAGGGATCGTGAGGATCTCGTGCCGCCAGGTTGGAGTTAACATGCCTTGATCAACTATCACCTTGAGGACTTATGTCACTTAATTCTGCACTGCCGTTTTACCAAACAAATTATTTATAAATTTGACAATACAATTTTGAATAAATTAAACAACATCAAATATGAGAATAAAAAAAACAAATGACATTCTACAAGAAATTAAAGATTGGACAAAAGAAGTTCACATGCCTTGATATCATCCGGTGGGATATCTGATTCTTTGGAAAAAAAAGTTATTTTCAATAATGACTCTCATGACCAATTTAATAACACAAGTGCCTTCATTAAGAGTCAAATCTTTGAATG
Source organism: Fagopyrum tataricum (assembly GCA_002319775.1). NCBI lineage: Eukaryota > Viridiplantae > Streptophyta > Magnoliopsida > Caryophyllales > Polygonaceae > Fagopyrum > Fagopyrum tataricum. Next base: position 9,581,021 of record CM008279.1, on the reverse strand, counting down.
GCAAAAAACAAGAATGGTGAGAATGATAATGACATTAAGCGCTGCTAAAAAAATAATAATTCCACTCAAGAAAAAAAAAACATTAAGTGGGATAAACTAAAATTTAGATTCTACAAACTTAATTTCGATGATTTCAAACTTGACTCGAAGTTACCTTCATCGGGTTTGTTATTCGAAATTACAATGGGGAGATTATTTGTATTTGTGCAAAAAAGGAATTACTTTAACTATGTTCTAAAAGCATAAACATATATATGCTCTTAAAACGGGCCTGCAAGAAGCGATCAGATTACAAACAAAAAAGATCGAAATTAAGGGTGACAATTTGTGACATCATCAATGCACTCCAAGGCCTTTGGAGTTGCCCTTGGAAGATCGAGATGATTTTATCAAACACCAAACTGGATCCTCGTTTCTTTGATGAAGTCTAGATCATACATGTTTTCAAAGAAATTAATAGTTTTGCTGACTAGTTGACCCATTTGGAAATCTCGACACCCAACCCTAATTTTTCTGATGATCCTAAACACCGTGTGTCTCATCTACAATCATACTTTAGGTTACACTACCTCTTTTGTGATAAGGAAATAGAATAACATATATTCTATGTTCACATTGCATTTCCTTTATAGTATTATTCTCTTGCCTTCTTACATTATTTCCTTGCTCTACTTAGGATTATCATTGTGTATATATATGTATATTGTTCCTTCAATAATAATAATATAACACTTAATCCTTTCATGGTATCACAACAGTGATCGATCCAGTTTTTTTTTCCTTTCACTCTCAAAATGGCCTCTCACACCACCACTATTTCCCAATGAACATGATGCAACTACACCATTTGTAGTCGTCACAACTTCTCTACTTCTCACTCCCGACTCCAATTCCACAAACTGGCTTCTTGACACCGGTGTTACGCACCATGTCACAACCGATCTTCAAAACCTCTCCGTCAACTACCCCTATGATGGCTCGGACGAAATAACCATTGGTGATGGTTCAAGTTTACCAATCTCAAACACTGCATTACCTCTCTTCACTCTAAATCTAAACATTTGCATGTCAATAATGTGTTACATGTTCCTCAAATGCATCGCAATATTATCTCTATACATAAGCTATGTCATGATAATAATGCAATCATTACGTTCTCATCCTCATCTTTTTTTGTTAAGGACCTTCGAACCAATCAATCCCTACTGGAAGGCAAAGCTAGGAATGGCCTCTATGAAGTCCCGATCAAGTCTCCGCAACGCCCACTTGTGCTCACTACCACACTTTCGTCCTCAATTTGGCACCACAAACTTGGTCATCCATCGACCAAGATTTTCAATCTTTTATCCACTAAATTAAAGCTTTCGCAGTTTTTACATTCTTGCAATCCTTGCCAAACTAACAAGAGTCACAAGCTATCTTTTTCTTCATCTACTCTTGTCACTACACGACCTGTTGAGGTCATCTATTCGGATGTTTGGACTTCACCAATACACTCCGATGATAATTACAAGTATTATGTGATATTTGTAGATCATTTCACCAAATACATACGGCTATATCCTCTTCACAAAAAATCGGACACAAAAGAAGTTTTTATTAGGGTCAAAACCCTCGTAGAAAAACACTTCAACACAACAATTTTAACTCTATACTCCGACAATGGAGGTGAGTACATTAGCCTTCGAACATATCTTGCTCATCATGGCATAGCCCATCGAACAAGTCCACCCCACACTCCCGAGCACAATGGGTATGCTGAGAGACGACATCGACACCTAGTAGAGACTGGACTAGCTTTGCTTACTCAGTCTCACCTTCCTCTTCGGTACTGGACCCATGCCCTAGCTAATGCAGCATACCTGATCAACCGCCTACCAACACCAACACTTCAAAACGTCAGCCCATTTGAGAAGCTCTTTGCCAAAGAACCAAACTATGCCAACCTACGCAGCTTCGGCTCCCTATGTTATCCATGGCTTCGACCATACACCCGCCATATACTTGATCCAAAGTCCGTCCCTTGTATGTGTATTTGTCGGATACTCACCGTCCCAATCAGCCTACTACTGCCTTGATCCATCCTCGGATCGACTCTATGTGTCTCGGCATGTGAAGTTCGTTGAGGATGTTTTTCCATATCCAACGCTTCTCTCCCCCCAATCGGCCCATCAATGCCCCGAGCCCAATTTGACAACTTCCATCTCCTTACCAATACAACCCATCGGCCCATCCACTATGTCCACTATGTCCAATCCGTCTAACCCTACATCCTCCTCAGATAACACCTTTCCTCCATCACATTCACCCTCCCCTTCCACGACTCCAAGCACCATACACTCCTCGCCATCACCACCTCCCCCTGACCCTCCCAGAACCATTGTAACTCGGTCACACAATAACATTCACAAACCAATCACCAAGCTCAATCTTTCAGCCTCTCTAACCCCAATTCCAGAGCCCCGTACTACCAAGCATGCCTTGGCTAACCCGGAATGGCATGCAACCATGCAAACCCAATATGATGCTCTCATCTCAAATCATATGTGGACTCTTGTCCCGGCCTCCCATGCCACCAATGTTATCGCTTGCAAGTGGGTCTTTCGAACCAAGTACAAAAGTGATGGTTCCGTTGAGCGTTACAAGGCACGGCTAGTGGCTAAGGGCCATCAACAATCCAGAATCGACTATGGTGACACCTTCAATCCAGTCATCAAACCTGCCACGGTACGACTCATTCTCAGTCTTGTTGTTACTCATCAGTCATCAGTGGCCATTAAGACAACTTGATGTCAATGATGCGTTCCTCCAAGGCTCCTTGAAATAACAAGTGTACATGTCTCAACCACCGGGCTTTGTTGATGCCACTCATCCCTCTCATGTTTGCCTACTTCACTAGGCAATTTACGGGCTCAAATAGGCCCTTAGAGCGTGGTTCCAAGCTTTACGCCCTCACTTGCTCAATCTTGGCTTCCACAACTCTGTGTCCGACACCTCCTTGTTTCATCTTCATACGTCTACTGGGAAGGCATTCATCTTAATATATGTTGATGATATCATTGTGACAGGCTCATCATCAACACTTATTGAAAACATCATTCACCAAATGACTACACGTTTCTCCCTCAAAGACCTTGGTGACCTTAAATACTTCCTGGGAGTAGAAGTGCTCAAATGCTCCAAGGGTCTGTTTCTCAATCAACATCGCTATATTCAGGATTTGCTAGTCAAATTCAACCTTAACAACACTCGACCAGTTGCCACTCCACTGTCTGCTGACACTCATCTTCACCTAAACATTGGCATCCCTCTAGATGATGTTCTTCAGTATCGACAAGCATTAGGGAGCCTCCAATATCTCTCTCTAACTCGACCGGACACGGCCTATGCAATTAATAAGCTCTCTCAATTCATGCACAAACCGATTGATGTTCATTGGGCTGCTGCTAAACGAATCTTCAAGTACCTTGCTGGCACAACCTCCCTTGGCATTTTTATTCGTCATCAGCCCCCTCCTCACCTTCATGCATTCTCCGACGCTGACTGGGTTGGTGACAAGTCAGATTACTTGTCCACATGTGCCTACATTGTCTATCTAGGCTCGAACCCAATCTCTTGGAGCTCCAAGAAATAGCGCAGCGTTGCACGTTCCTCCACTGAGGCAGAATACCGAACTGTGGCTAATACGGAAGCTGAACTTCAGTGGTTGCTATCTCTACTCAAAGAAATAGGCTTTCCACATGTGTCCACTCCTGTCATCTACTGTGATAATGTGGGTGCTACCAAGCTTTGTGCTAATCCAGTCTTTCATTCACATATGAAACATCTTGCTTTAGCCTATCACTTCATCAGAGATCAAGTCCAGTCTGGGAGTCTACGTGTTGCTCATGTGGCTAACGATGATCAACTTGCCGATGCCTTGACTAAGTCTCTACCTCGTCCCCGCTTTCACATGTTGTTGCCCAAGATCAGTCTGTGGTCAACCCAGTCCGTTTTGCGGAGGCATGATATGAAATAGAATAGCATATATTCTATGTTCACATTGCATTTCCTTTCTATTATTATTCTCTTGTCTTCTTACATTATTTCCTTACTATACTTAGGATGATCATTGTGTATATACGTGTATATTGTTCATTCAATAATAATATAACACTTAATCCTTTTATTTTGGTTATAAATTTTTTTTTCTAAAAACTCTCTAATACTCTACTAGCTAAATATTGAGTTGGTTTTGTGAATTTTTGGGTCCCATTTAGAGTCAAAAGATTCTATAAAACCATAAGAATTGCTCATGATCCGTAACATCACATCTAAATAGTGTTGACATATTCGTAGTTCCATATTGTATAATAATAATAACAATAATAATAATAATATAGTAATTATTATTATTACTGTAAGAAAAGTTTGGTTAGGTGTCATCCAACCGTTTATTTATTTATGCTCGATTGGAAACGAAATTAGATCAATATCGACGATTATTCGTGTTTGTGAATCTAGGGATTTGACTTCGTATTGGCTATTTTGGTCTAATTCTGATAAGTTATTGTAACATTTTGTACTATCGATGGACCTGATGTGCAATATAAGAGTATCTTCCTGTTGTTGAGTGAAAATTGGTGGGAAATGTGATAGATTTAGTAAAATCTCTATTATTTGTGTCTCATCCTTCTTGACTATGGATAGATGATTAAGCTCTTTGTTTTCACGGTCTATCACACTGTAGTTTTATAATGATTATTAGGTGTTCCTGAATCAAGAGACGTCGTTGTCTAATGAGCCTAGGCCTAGTGGATTTAAGTGTTGTGGAAAATGGTGGAAGTTATAATAGGCGTAGTGACATCAAATATATTTCTATCTCATATCATTGTTGGATAATCGAACATGTGATCGAGTTTTTTTTGGTATGATGTTTTGACGTTGTGGTTGAGCAGTGAAAGCTTTGAAATGCTTACCAGGAAGTTGTTGAGTTGCGGGTCTAATGGTTGAAGTTAATTAAGAGAGGTTTACGAAGTTAACTGTGGGGGAATCTTCTTTTCTTGCCCTTTGTTCCACTAGAATGGCTTTGAACCTTTTGTTGGGTTTGTCCATGTAGTTTATAATTTATATACAATTATCCAAAAACTAATGGAAAAAAATAGGTAAATAGCGTTTGTGTTAAAAATTAGGTATAGAATGAACTAAACTGAAATTTCGAGTAGATTTATGTGTTCTTCATTTACTTAGATTTGGCTTGGCTTGGTGAGGGTTTTTTTTTTAATTGAAGGAGGAGGTCTAGTATTTTCTGTGCATCTCGACACTGGTCATACTTGGTTTGGTGCTCAATTTAGGGAAACAATTTCATTTATATGTATTCGATAGATATCCGACATCCGATCGGATAAAACTGGTGAAAATGGATGACTGTGAAGCGGTGGTGGGTTTGGTTGAATTCAGGTAAATGTTTCATCCGCTCATCACTTGGTCCATTATCCACCCACTTAACCATCTCATATCCACCGGTCTAAAAAGTAATTTTTAATATATTATATTTAGTATTGTTATATTTTACAACTTATTTTTTATGAGTATATAAATTATATAGATATAGTGGGGCAATGAAAATTAGTGGTGAAAGGATATAAAAAACAAATAATTTTTGTGATGGAGGCAATTAGTACAAATTATTATTGCAGGGTTACTTTCCAGAATCATAAATCTCCATCGTCTTTCCTATTTTTCTCTTTGATCTTGTTCATATCTTTTACTCGGACAATCGTTCCAATTGTTAAGGTTACTTTCCAGAATCATAAATCTCCATCGTCTTTTCTATTTTTATCTTTGGTCTTGTTCATATCTTTTACTAGAACAATCGTTCCAATTGTTAAACACGTCTCAATCTTTTAAAATCTTTAAGTTCGTAAAGACCAAAAATTTCACCTGATTCGTGACCCATTGCTGGAGGATACCCTCCCAATATCAATTTACACTTAAGGAGTCTAGCACCACATCCCACTAGACCAACTGAGTTCAATGTTATTTTTTTAAAATTTTTTTTTTATTCCTTTACCATATAAACGACAGGAAATGAAGAATGTGATGCAATGATGTTATTCTTTTTTGTAAATAAAAGGAAATGAAAAGGTGATTCTCGATATATTATGGATGTTATGTTATAATAATTCACTTTCTAGTGCGGGCGTTAGAATATCAATAAAAGGAAGGATTAGGGCTTTTCACAAATGTTTCATCCACTTATCAGTCCATATTTTATGTATTTCGTGTTTTTTTTAATTGTATGTATAATTTTTATTTCGCAATTTATATTCATAATGTTTGCATTTGAGATATTTTTGGTGGAACAGTTGTAATTATTTGGTACAAATCCTACAAATTCCGATTCTGTTTCGGTCCAATTATAATCATGGCATAATTTCATGCAAAAATAGCAACCCCGTCCCGAATCCATCTTGTTAAAAAGAGTATTTGGGATAAAATATGGGTCTTAATTTTTTCATCCCACTAGGTTCGTTACGTCCCTATATAATAAAATTTTTAATTTAAAATATAAATATAATGTAATCCCTAAACCTAAAACAATAGTTATATATTAAAAAAAAATGTATACATGCTCGAATAGACAAATAGTCAAACTACCCAAATACATTTGTTAAATGTTACGGTTTGATATTTATTAGTCATTGGCATGTTATCAATTGTCTTACTCTTGTTCATTAGTTTGTTCTAGAGAATCACAACTTTGCGACTTGTTCTAAAGTCATAGACTTCGATTCTTCACTTTTTTCAAATCTATAGTCTCGCAACGCGACTACCAACTTCTTAACTCTTTTTATTTTTCACGAGAACACCACTTTAATATTTAAAAAAATACCCACATCCGACTACAAAAAGCTAAAGAAAAGGTGACATTCGTGTTTAATGTAGTAATTGATGTATAATTTTATTTTGGATGTTTTAACAAAATGTAATGTCGCGATCGATGTGTAAATAATTTAATAACAAATTGAAACAACTATTTTTTATATTTATTTTAAAAAATGATCATGAGATTAATAAATGATATTAGGCGCATTCGGTACAGGGAAAATATTATTCGAAAAATTATAACCTTTACAATAATCCTAATAATTCAAGTCGAGTTGGATAAATAAAGATTCCTAAAATAATCTCCTAAAATAATCTTCTAAAATAATCCTCAATTAACACTGATAGCCTATTAATGCCGGACGCACCCAATTATCCATTGTGAGATAATTTATTTATTATTTGGGTAACTTTTTTTATTCAATTTACTTTATATAATACTAAAACACAAGTGTATGAGGTCATGTATTTACAACAGATTTTGTCACATGACGGTATCACATTAATCCACATCGAATTTTGCACATATTGTATTTACATAAAACCAATTGCTTTCATTATTATTTTACTTGTAGATTGATTTATTTTCGGATATATAAACTAAATGAATTTATATGAGTTTATATTTTATTTTCGGGTTTATTTTTAACGGGTTTATATAAATAAATCATATTGTTAGAATATATACGATTTCATTTCGAAACAAACGCTTTAATGGATCTGGAGTTAAACATGAAACAATCGAAATATACGTATATCGATCGAAGACTAACCTTTATCCGTAGCATTCTTCATTACGAGTCGATTGAGTACGTAGTCGTAGGCGAGTAGTATTCTCCTTCCTTAATTCTTAAACTTTGATTAATCTTTAATGGATTAGATTAGTGTTAATTAATTGCCTTTTCACTGATTATTTATCAAATGTATGTTCCGTAACAATGACGCCGGTTACTTTCTATATTTGAAAATAGAAGTTGCTGACTTTTCAAAGAGAGACAACTGTCTCTTTTTATTACAACCACCGGCCATTCACTTTATATATATATATATATATATATATATATATATATATATATATATATATATATATATATATATATTATCTCAGTACACGCAATTTGTTTAAACTTTAAAAAATTTATCAAGTAAGAATTAATTGATCTCACGTAACTTCTTAAATATTAATTATAATGTAAAAAGTATATCTACTTATATAAAATAATAACACAACTTATAAAAATATAAATTTGATAAATCACATTATTTTAGTATTAAAATAACATATTGAAGTCAACGGGAAGAAATTGTATAAAGTTAAAAAAATTATTGTATATATAAAGAGAGAATAATCAAACTTAAAGTAGTAAAAATGTGATTTACCCTGTGGAGAAATTAAAAAAGACACAACAATAAAAGATACAATTGCATAATTTATTAACATATATAAAAAGGTGTTGTGAACAAATATTTATCATTATAAAAACAATTTGTAGTCGTTTTTTGGTAAGATAATACCATAGAATAAATAAATATTGGATGTATACAAAATTATATCCGAATATATACATTTGTAATATGTGTAATTTTTGGCTAAAAGAGTTTATTTTTAGTCGCACTAAAACAACAATTAAAATTTATAAGAGAGATTACTTTTTTACCTATGAATCAATTCCCATTATGATACAAAGAAATTATATGAAATGCTTATAATCTAGAGTAAATTGCGGAAAATAACATAACTTTTTGGGGTGTTGCGGTCTATGGCCTAACCTTTTAAAAATGCAACTAAAAACCCAACGTATACAATATGTTGTAAATTTTAGCCTATGCTTGCCGTCGATAAATTTTCCGGTGAAAGTGATGAGGTGTATGAGAGTCATCTTCTTTCTTTAATGACTGGACAAATAGCAAAAAATATATATCTTCCATGAGTAAAATATATATCTTCCATGGACAACCAAAAGACCCGGAAAGGTAGACCGAGGAAAGGTATCAATAGTGTTCTACACCACAATGAAACGATCTCTAGAGGCATGGGCATATATTTTACTCATGATACCGATCGTGCACACTTAAATGTGAGTATTCTAACACATTTATACATAAATAAATAAAAATTTGAACAAATTTATAGCTAACATGTGTTTGTTTGATAGCCTGGACTACCCGGTGATGTTTTGTTCTCTCAAATAAACTCTGTTCACGAGTCATCACAACAATGATCATTTATTGTCGCTCCTCCTACAACTCGATTAAGATGTTTAATTTTTTTTCTTGTTTAGACGATGTTTTTCTGCATTTACTATTCTTATGTTTGAATGGTATCTTGCTACTGATGTGTGGCAGTGTAGGTGATGATTTTCTGTATATTATTGTCGAATTATTTTATCCTATTTGAAAGAAGTTGTTTCTTTTTGTTATAAAACCATTATTGGGGTTTTTTTTATTTTTGTATCCAATACTCATTTGTAGATAAGCATGTCATGCATTCATATGAAAGTTTGAGAATGTATTATGTCATACATATGAAATTATCATCACACTAATCGGATATTTGGCTTGAGGATGATTTGTTATAGAGGTTTTTGGTTGGGTATTGTTATAAATAGTATAGGTTGGTATTTATTTTCATTTTTAAAAGATTAAGCTATGTACAACAACACTCCCAAAAGGTTTGTATTTTTCGCTATTTATCCAGTCCCTAAAGAAAGAAGAAGACTCACATACACCTCATCAGACAACTCATCACTTTCACCGGAAAATTTACCGACGGCAAGCATAGGCTAAAATCTACAACATATTGTATATGTTAGGTTTTTAGTTACACTTTTAAAAGGTTAGGCCATAGCCCGCTACACCCCCAAAAGGTTAGGTTATTTTCCGCAATTTACCCTATAATCTATCCAAGAAGATTTATATTGAAGTCTAATTTTTAATAAGAATATCATATAATATACTTTTTTTAGTAAAAAGAAATTATATGAAAGTTTATATTTTAACTTATCATATAAAAACTAATTTACATATTCTAGACAATAAAAAAATTCAACATTGATCTTTCATAACCAAAATCTCAACTAATATATATCAATAGAAGGAGGTTAATTTATAGATTAGTTTCTTACTAATTTACCTATCAATATAATTTTAGAAATCAATATCATATAAGTAAAAGTATAAATTGAAACCATCCTCCATACAACTTTTATAAAAAAAATAAATAAATAAAGTTCAAAATAATCTAATAAGATTTAATTTTATCAAAATTAATTAAGAGAAGAACAAGTAAAATTAAATCTCATAATAGTAAATGACATTTGGTAAAAATGGTTGTTCTAAAAGGTAATTATTGAATCAATAATATCATACATAGCTATAATTGGTATAAAATACTATAAGATCAATTTTTGTGTTTTAAAAGGAAATTAGTTAATTATTATCTCAATAATTTAAAAAAAAGAAATAGGTAAAATGAGGTGGCACAATATGAAGATGACATATGGCAAAATCCCAAGTGACTTAACGTGGTAGCGACAAATGGTTTAATCTACTTCTGCTTTAGTATTATATATAGTAGATGATTAGTTAATTTAACGAGAAAAGACATAGTTATTACTTATTAAGCTAGGAAGAATGTATTATAATTAATCTCGTAATTTTAACGTCTTTAATTAATACCGATTCATTATGGTTTCAACTTTATATTAAAACTACAAACTATATTTTATACTTAACTTTATATATATTAAAGTTAAATATAAGGACTACACATTAAATGAATATATAATACCGATATATTCTAACATTCTTCCACTAGTCTATGCGTCAACTTAATAATTCAATATCTGTAAATGTGGAAACTTACATATGTCCACAAATATCAATAATCCATAATTGAACCAAAATCTTACATAAGATTAAAAGAGTTCGATGAAAATTCTAATTTCTGGCTTTGGGAGTTAGATGTTATACCTAAAGTTAATAATTTTTTCTGGAAGTTTTCAATCAATGGACTCCCCACGAAAGAAAATTTAGAAAAACAAAAAATTCATGTCCCCATGACGTGCTTTCTCTAGTTCCCATGACGTGCTTTCTCTGTGATCACCCTTACGAATCAGCTCGTCATCTGTTCTTTGAATGCTCCTTTTTAAAAAATAATATTTAGTCCAGTTCGATTAAGAGAACAATTAAAGAGATTTTCGATTCTAATAATGGTATGACTAAGTCCTTTGAGATGATTCGTAATAAATTAGAAAATAAGAATCTCATCATTTTAGCATATTCGTGGTGGAATGTTTGGTATTTAAGAAACCAGTATATCTTCAATAAGGTAAAACCATTATACTTTGAACCAAATGTTTATAACCAAATTATGGAATGGATGGAATCAAAGAAAATGACTATAACTAAAAATAATGTTCATAGAAATCCAAGAAAAACTCGAAATATTAAGTGGTGCAAACCCCTTGATGGATATATCAAATTAAATTTTGATGGTTCAAAACGTGAAAACGGTAAAGCTGCATTTGGTTTTATCGTTAGAGATCATCATGTCAAGACAATTTCCTTGGGCTATGGGCAATGTGGCAACACATCGATCCTCCATGCTGAAGCATGTGTGCTTAGGGAAGGTCTTATTAGGGCTTGTAATTTGGGCATAAAGAGAATTGAAATTGAAGGGGATAACCTGACAATTATTAACTCTATTAAACTTATTTGGAAACCTCCGTGGAAACTTGATCTGGTTTTATTTGATATTTTTAATATCTTATGTTTCTTTGATCAGATACTACTGATTCGTCAAGTTTTCCGCGAGGTTAATTGTGTTGCTGATAAGTTGGCGGACCTCGACCATGAAGTTCTGCTTGCTTTGTCGTCATCCCCTTTTGTTGTGGATGCTCTCATCCTCTCGGATGCCCTAGGAAGGAAAGTCTCGAGGAGATGATCCTGCCTAAATCCTTACCTCACAGTATCAAAAAAAATAATCCATAATTGGATATATACCAATTGGATCATGGCGGTCACACGTCATTGAGCGACATGATTCCTTCCACGTATCTCAAATCAATCCAAACTCAACATTACTTCAATTTTGAGATATACTAATAAGTCTCAAAATAATATGTACGTCATCAGAAACAATAAATGTATACAAATACGATAATGATGACTAATATTGTAAATGAGAAACATATCTATCAGTAATTCAAAGTGTTATTATTTGATAAGAAAAATATAACTATAATAGCAAGGTCTTATCTATGAAACTCATACATTCTACATGGTCATTGAACACCTTAAGTGGTAAACCCTTAGTTAACGGATTTGCAACCATCACTTCCGTTCTAATATGCTAAAAAAAACCTATGTTTCTTCACTTCATCTTTAACTGACAAATACTTCAACTCCATGTGCTTAGCACCCTTAGAGTACTTGTCGTTCTTCGAAAAGAACACGATTGCGGAGTTATCACAATAAATTCTCAGCGACCTAACTATATTATCAACAATTCCAATCCCCGAGATAAAATTCCGCATCCACAATGCATGGTTAGTGGCCTCAAAGAATGCCACAAACTCAGCCTCCATAGTAGAAATAGAAATGATAGATTACTTCTCACACCTCTAGGAAATAGCTCCTCCCACTAATAAGAACACATATCCGAACGTAGATTTCTTACTATCCACGCATCTGGCAAAATATGAATCTGAATATCAAATGACCTCTAGATGATTAGATTTCCTATATGTAAGCATGCGCTCTTTGGTGCCTTGCAGGTACCTGAGAATCTTTTTAGCAGCCTTCCAATGGTACGTTCAGGTCCAGTACGTGTTTGAAGATAATTCAAACTCCCAACCACTAATGCATAAGGAATATTTTCCATTTCCTTTCGTTCCAATTCATTTCTAGGACCTTGTAGTTTACTAAACTTATCACCCTTGTGAATTAAACTATCCATGTAAAGCATTTATCCATTCTATATTTCTCTAAGACTTTATTGATATATCCCTTTTGAGACAAACCTAACAATCCTTGTGATCTATCGTGAAATATTTCTATTCCAATCACATAGGATGCCTCACCCATATCATGCATTTCAAAGTTCGTAGATAGATACTTCTTTATATCATGTAACATGCCTATATTATTTGTAGCAAGCAAAATATCATCAACATATAAGACTAAAATAATAATTTGCTCCCACTAACCTTTATGTAGATGCACCGATCAATGGTAACCTCTACAAAATCATAAGATGTGATGATATCATTAAACTTAAGATACCATTGTCGGTAAGCTTGTTTCAGTCCATATATTGATTTCCTCAACTTACACACCATTTGTTCTTTTCTCATGTTCAAGAACCCTTAAGGTTGGTCCATATATACTTCCACCTCTAAATCCCCATTTAAAAAAGCGGTCTTTACATCCATTTGGTGAAGCTCAAGGTCATAATGAGTCACCAAGGCCAAAACAATTCTCAAAGAATCTTTCTTTTACACTGAAGCAAAAGTCTATGTATAGTCAATGTCATCTTTCTAAGAGTATCCTTTAGCAACCAATCTAGCTTTATATCTTTCACGTTGCCCTTAGCGTCCCGTTTGGTCTTAAAAGCCCACTTAGACCCAACGGTCTTGGAATCCTCAGGCAACTCAACTAGATCCCATACTTGGTTGTCACTCAAAGATTGCATTTCTTCTTTCATGACAATAAACCAATTTTCATAACCGTCACTTTGCATGGCTTTCTTAAATGAGTTTGGATATTCATCAATGCTTAAGTCACATTCATTTTCAAGAGTATAAACCACATAATCATTTGGAATGGCATATCTTCTTTCTCTTACAGATCGCCTTAAATATTTATATGGTTCATTTATCTCTTCTTGTACTCTGACCGATTCATCTATTTTATTTTCAACTAATGTATTTTGGACATCATCTTGTTGTTCCAATGTGTCATGTAATTGTGATACGACAATTGGTACAACAACCTTAAAGGAAACCACATGTGAAGGATCTCTAACCCGAATTTCTTATATGTCCACCTTTCGTGGATCACCACTCCCACTAGTTTGACCATTCTCGATGAATCTAGCATTGTCAGTTTCTCTAATTCTCGTACTATGGTTACAACAATAAAAATTATACCCCTTTGACTTATCAGGATAGCCATTGAAAAATCCACTAATTGTCGTTGGATCAAGCTTCTTTTTATTTGGATTATACACCCTCACTTCTGCAGGACAACCCCAAACATGGAGGTCTCTCAAACTAGGTTTTCTGCCCGTCCGCAATTCATTAGGCGTCTTAGGAACTGCCTTACTAGGAACCCGGTTCAATAAATACATTGTAGTCTTTAATGCGTGTATCCACAATGATAAGGGCAAAGACCAATTACCTAACATGCTCCTAACTATATTAATTAATGTAAGATTTTGAAAATTTTCGGATCTTGACCTTGCATTTTTTTACTTCTTTGAATTATGTTCAAGAATTTTTTTAGTTTTCGAATGGTGAACTTGAGCTTTATAATTTTTTGAAATATGTCATTCACCATTCATAAATTAATATTTGTTAATATTTTTAAGGAACAAAAAGATAAGTTATTCATTCAAAAAATTATTAATATCTTTAAAATGACTATTATCAATAACTAGAATATAATAAGGGGATTGTTAGACGTACCGGCGAAAGTTACTATTTATCACCATAACTACGCACTTCGCGCGCGTAGTTGAGTGTTTTTCAACTACGCATATGGGTGCGTAGTTGGAGTCCGTGAAAAAAAAAAGAAAAAAATTGAACTACGCACTTGGGGTGCGTAGTTAGAGTCCTTGAAAAAATAAATAAATTGAACTACGCACCCAAGTGCGTAGTAGAAGTAAAAAAGAAATTTAACTCTTCCTACGCACCCCAAGTGCGTAGTTGAGTGAGTTCTCAACTACGCACGCGAAGTGTGTAGTTATGGTGACAAATAGCAAATTCCACCGGTACGTTTAGAAACCACATATAATAATTATCTTTTTTTTTGCCCTCAAAAATATTAACTAATGAGTGGTAGAAGGGCATATTCCAAAATCTCAAGGGCACAACTGAAAAACTCTTGAATGTAATCCGAAAATGTATTAAAAAAAAATGGACATCCAAAAATTTTTAAAATTGTTGTTCTATAAATATACTCTCTTTTTTTTTTTACTATTGTTGATTATTTAAAAAAATTAGAACAAACCCGTACATTGACACAGAGAATACACTAGTTCTGAATAAATTTAGACCAACACTATCAAACACTATTATTTGTTGCAGATTCAAATACTTATAACCCATACTCATTCAAAGATTATTTTTCAAATGATAACTATTTGACGTCCGGTTGATCATAACCTCATCTTAGTTGATTGAGTCTCCATGAAAAATTCCAACAATAATAATTTGGTGTGAACAACTTTTTGTTTAAGTGTTATGTGGCAATGTTAATTTACTTAAACCTTTTCATTTGCATATGAAACCTGACATTGAATTGTACTTCCACTAGCATCGGACACAAAATTTAAAATTTTGATTACTCCAGATAGATTTTCCAAAATTTCTAAGGTACTGTATTTTTTACATAAGAAATTACTTTCTTATATATATATATATATATATATATATATATATAAATTTATGAATAGGTTGCAATTATGCATTAGGGAAAACCAAATAAGAGGCCGGGAGCGTCCGTATTCACTCGAGTGAAGTTTGGGCCGATTTGAAGTGGGAATACGTAAAAGGAGGGGGTCCACACACTATTCTACAAATCGGGCTTTATATGGGCCTAACGGTCATCTACCAAGTAGCCGCTTCATCTCAAAATTTGAAATTCACTATAAGACAAGGACGGACAGAAAGGAGAGGAGAGAAGAACGCGGAGAGAGATTCAAAATCACAGGCAGAAGAAAAAGAGAAGTGAAATGGCGGCCAACATAGGAATCATGGACTCTGCCTACTTCGTCGGGAGATCTGATATACTTTCGTGGATCAATTCCACTCTCCATCTCAATCTATCTAAAGTCGAAGAGGTTCTTATTTTGTAGGGTTACGAATACTGGATCTGATGAGTTTGGACTTGTAAACCGAAATTGAACGGAATATTGTGTTTTGCAGGCCGCATCTGGTGCCGTTCAGTGTCAATTGATGGATGTAGTTCACCCAGGCGTAGTACCGATGCACAAGGTCAATTTCGACGCCAAGACTGAGTACGAGATGATTCAGAACTACAAGGTTCTTCAGGACGTGTTCAACAAGCTGAAGATTACCAAGGTCCTTTCTCTTTCTATGTTCTTACTTTACTGAACAAATTTTGTGATTTGTTATGTGAATTTGATTGTTTCTAATTTTTGGATGTACAGCATATTGACGTGAACAAGCTAATTAAAGGGAGGCCTTTAGATAACCTGGAATTCATGCAGTGGATGAAGAGATACTGTGATTCTGTCAACGGTGGCCTCTTGAACAAGTAAGTAAACCTTCTCGATTCCCTAGAAAAACTCCCCTCTTTTTGCTACTGATTACAGATTGTGCAATAGTCAAAAATTAATTCTTAATTTTACCAAATGCTAGTACTAGTAGTTCGAAAAATGTGAAGTCGCGGTATGAAGAAAGAATAATCTTGACAAACCTTACCAATTCACGAGGAACCTAAAGTGTTGTTTGTCATGGACTTCAATTTCAAACCATTAAGTTGTAGATCTAAGAACATAAATTGTAATGATCAGATGTGAATACCATAATTCAGATATTGAGCTCTAAGGAAAGCTATATAGCATTGTAATTTAGTGGAGTGATGACAATTGTTGTTGGTGGGCAGTTACAATCCAATTGAAAGGAGGGAGTTACGCAGAGGAAGTAAAGAAGCAGGCAAGAAGTCTACTTCTTCCTCTCACTCCACCAGCAAACCTAACCATGCTGCACCGAGACCAAACTCCTCTCAGGGCACCCGCAAGAATGATCCACCTCCCAAGTCTTGTAAACCTCCAAACTCTATCCCTGTTGCTGCATACGAGGAGCAGGTAATAATTAAATAAAGCCAATTATTTGATGGGTATTTTAATTAGGTGTAGTAAGCTGATGTATGAATTTGATATAGATTACAGAGCTGAAGCTGTCGGTGGATAGCTTGGAGAAAGAGAGGGACTTTTACTTCTCAAAGCTAAGAGATATTGAGATCCTGTGCCAGTATCCTGATATTGAAAATTCACCTGTATGACATCTATTATTTGTGATTATCAACCAATAAAAAATAACTTTGAGTTTGTGCTGCTAATTTTGCTCTGGTGGCGCAGGTTGTTGAGGCTATGAAGAGAATACTTTATGCTGCTGAAGATGATGCCTCAATAGTGGCAGAAGCACAAGATATGATATCACAAAGCATGAAGCAGCAGCAGACAGTGAATTTGAGCCCGATAGCTGAGGTCTCAGAGGAGCGAGTACAAATGGAAAACCCCAAGAGGAAGAACATCATGACACAAGAAGTGGATGCTGTCGCCATTGCTACATTATCCCCTAGGCAAAGGCTTTCTGATTCCTGTGACGTCCACTGCAGCACATCTCCCCTCATCAGCTATTAAGGATGTTGTAGTTTATAATTTGGAGTTAAATGGAAACATGTACGGGTTTATGTGTGTACTTCTAGTGCATCAAGTTGGATTAACTGCATGTCTTCTGTCTAGTCTGTTTCATGAGTTTAACATCAATATACTTCATCTTACATCATATTTGGAAAATAGATGTCCAACTCTTGCAGTCTCACTGTTGTATGTATTTGTAGTGTTTTGTAGATAATTGGAGCATCTTTTTAGCAAAACCCGAGTCACACATGAAGGATGGTTATGAAATCAAGACATAAAGAAAGCGATTTTAGAAGAAATTGAAATCCATTGAAGTTACGTTTTGTATAAGAGACAAATGGAATATAATTTTGTACATCTATCTCTCGGTTGTTGATCAATCCCAGATGCTGACTTGCATATAACCATCCTCATTAGCAAACCCTCGAAACATACCCATTGAGTTAAACCCACAAGCCACCTCTCCTTTGTTGGAAACCGCAATAATCCCAGCCTTGCCTTCGTCTAATCTCTCCTTCACCACCAAGTCCACCGCCTCCTGGAGAGCGAGGCCCTTGTACTCCATCAAAGCAGCCACCTCCCTCGCAAGTGTGCCTCGCAGGATAGCCTCTCCTTCTCCCGTACACGACACTCCACACACCTCACAAGCATAAGTCCCCGCGCCTATTATTGGCGTGTCCCCAATCCGACCGCTCATCTTATTCATCAGCCCTCCCGTTGAGGTGGCAGTGGCGCAACGCCCCTCCCTGTCCACCACAACGCAGCCCACTGTCTCTGGGGCGTACACCTCTATTGGCAGCCCACTCATCGTCAGCTTGTCGTCTGCTGCCTTTGAGCACGGCTCCAGCTCTGTTCCCGGAATCCTGTAATCGAACTGATCATTGACCCACCAACAAAACTTATTAGCACTATAAACATTAATATGCAACATATTAATGTGAGGAATATATATAAGTTTGGGAGTTACCAGAATGGTGTTGGCTTCTTTGGCCAATTTGAGCATCCCAACGTTATCATCGGTGATGAAATAGGAATTATCAACAAGTTCAACTCCCTGCAATGCTCAATCGATCTACATTAGATGTATACATGTTTACGCTTTAAGGAAATTCAGGTTAAAATAGGGACTGGCCTGTTGACGGGCAAATTCTTCAGCGCCGGAGAAGGCCAGGTAGGAATGGGGAGACTTGTCCATGACAAGTCGGGCGAGTGAGACTGGGTTCTTTACAGTGGTTACACCCGAAACGGCACCGTATCGACGCATGGTACCATCCATGATGCTAGCCTCCATCTCCACCGTTCCTTTCTCCGTTAGGGCTGATCCACGCCCTGAGTTGAACATGGGATCCGTTTCCAGTTCTCTCACCTTCACCAAAATCCATATTCAAAATCCAACAATTGCAAATAAAACAACAATCTAGAAGGTATAATTTTGCAATCAGAATGCACTTTGATAAAAACACATTTTGAGCGATTACATGGTATGCATGTCGCGAATCAGAAATATAAAAGAGCGATGGATAGTGTATAATAAACAGCGGGGAATTGAGAGAGAAAGGAAACTTACGACGAGTTCGACTACATCAATGGCAGGGAGATCAGAACGAAGAGCGGAGATTCCAAGATTGAGGCAACGAGAGAGGAGTTGTTTGGCGTCGGACTGGCGGTTGGGAGGGAGCTTAGGGTCGACCCCAGCGCCACCGTGCACCGCTATAGCCCATCGCCCCATATTTTTTACGTTTGATATCTTTGCGTTTGACAAATCGGAAGTTGAAGGTATATATATGTTACTTGTTAGGGTAATCAAATATTTAAGTGGGCTTTTTATGACCTTAAGAAGATTTAATAGGTTTCAAAAAAAAAAGAAGATTTAATGGGCTTATACAAAATTTGGTCAAGTAGTCCAAGGCTATCTTCTATGAGACTTGTATCCAAAAAAGTGATTTACCCGATTTCATCTTTAAGGTGTTTTTCGAATTTTGTGACTTCAATCTTGTGAAAATAAAACTCTTAAACTTGTTTTATTAGGTCCTCAAATGTTTATTTAAGTTTTGTTGTTTTTTTTAATTTAGGAGAAACAACATTATTTTGAAATAAGAACTTAGAAGGTAGATTAATTCTATTTTTATATGTGGAATATGATCAACTTTAGATCGGTTTCTTCTAGAAACGTGGCATAGGAAAATTTGAGAAAATTATGAGACAAAGTAGAGGAAGTTTGTGAAAATTTAAAAGTGGTTTGGATCGATTTCAATATGTAGTCGAATAGATATAATTTTGTACAAGTTAGGTGTGTAAGCTTAGAGATACAAACTCTCTTTTATTTTTCGCACGGATCCTTGTAAGGTCATCCCACTTGTATAGTTAACAGACTAGTAATATATAGTTGTTGGAAATTAAATTTGAGAATTTGTGGAAGAGTTCAACTTGAGGTTTGGATTAAATTTGAAATACTAGAAATTTGTTAGAAAAACTAAGTTAAGGAATTTAAGTCTTTTATTTGAGGAAATGCATTTTAAAAGTAAACACGACATTGTTGGACGGTTATATATGTCACGAGAATCGTAATGTATTTCAAGTTTTCAACACAAGGTTTATGACTTGCATAAGCCAAATTTAGTGTTAGAGTTTGTAATAAAAAATGTTGGAGATAATCCCTTCTCACATCGAAAGATTAAAATTTTCGAGCATAGTATATAAGGTCGGTGGACTACTATTCTTATTGTCAATTAATTTTACAATGAAACTCCATCGAGTTTAAGTGCTAGGCTTGGGTCTAACACGTATGTGCGCTCGTCTGTATCGGACTTTGACAAAAAAATATTGTTAACCATGTTAAACCATGCATTTTGAGTTTTTAGAATTAATCTCCCGATTTTTTCGAATTCACATCCATGAGTGGATTATTCGATTCCGAGTACTAGTATGAAAGATAAGTCTATATAACTTAACTAGTACGATACATCGAGTACTTTCCACTTTGCGTCCACCATTAAAGTTTTTGAGGGTAACTCCCATAGTATTACAATATGTAGATTCTTATAGACGGGAATCATAAGAAGCTTTTTTATCACAAAAAGGCTACATTCAGAATGTCATCGTCAAAGCCTATTAATACACCTACTGTTGCTAACATCCATCTTACCACTCTGTTTTCATCTCAGTCGGATGAGGAGAAGGAGCATATGTCGCGAGTCCCTTATGCTAGTGTAGTAGGGAGTTTGATGTATGCTATGGTCTACAAAAGACCAAATCTGACACAAGTTGTTATTGTCGTCAGTAGGTTCATGGGGCAACCAGGAAAAAAACACTGACAAGTTGTGAAGAGGATCAGGGTGAAAAAAGTAGGAACTGTTGATGATCATGCTAATATGTTCACCAAGCCGGTACGTCGCAACAAGTTCCAACTTTGTTTGGACTTACTAAATACAAAAGTCGATGAGTGCCCAAGGGACACGTCTGGATAGAGAGGAGTTGGTACGGGCATTGACTAATCCATCGGATATGTCTATGAGGAATCGGGTATTAACTAATGCAATCTGGTATATATGTGAGAATTCAAGTCAAGATGGAGATTTGTTGAATATGCTTTGAATTGAGCTTATTTCTGTTTGAGACTTTTCTGTCAAGTATAAATCTGTCAAGTTTGAATTTGTCAAGTATAAACTTGCCTAAGTATAAACCTAGAGTTGTTCCTATATGTATATATATTATAGAGATCTCCTAGTCTCCTATCATCTGATTATCTGATCATCTGTTAATTTGGGATAACCTATTATACTTGGCGCCCAAGTATAAACCTGTCAAATATAAACCTTGCAAGTATTAATATGTCAAGTTTGAACTTGCCTAGTATAAACCTATCAAAGTATAAACCTAGGTTGTTCCTATATATTGTAGAGATCTTTTAGTCTCCTATTATCTGATTATCTGATCATCTGTTAATATGGGATAACCTAGTTCTCATTTGTAATCTAACATAACCTAGTTATCATTTATTTATCATTTCACTATACTCTGAAACTCCTCAATAAAATCTCTCTGAAAGTAAATGTAGTCTTTATTGGATGGACTACTATAAGCATATGTGTTGTATTTCTTATTTGTTGAATCTTATTCTTTTTTAATAATTTCGCACAACGATTAGAAAATAATATAGCTTGAAAAATTGATCCAATAACCTCAGTTTGAAAAACAAGTCGACCTTTTCCTTTATTTTGATACAAGCATAGCTTATTGCTTTGTGTTTTCCGAAGAAGGAATCAAATACGTAGGAAAGAAGAATGTGGTGATTCATTCTCATGCATTATGATTACTCTTATACGGCCAAATAGGAAGTTACACTATTAATCATTGTTTCGTTGATAAGGAACAAGTTATATTGTTTCCAACCTCAATGATTTACAAATCAAATAATTTTAGGAGAAAAAGTCTGAGGACAACAAACTGACTGAACTGTTTAAGGAGATTATTAATTATGATAACGTAATTAACCATGTCTCCGGGTATTGGATGGGAACTAGGAAGGAACCCTTGTGCTCTTGTCTTAGTAGACTTGTACTCGAGCCCGACGTCACATACTCACATACCCACATGGCTGCATATGTACGAAAGGTATCATGCATCTTAGTTACCTACGCGAAAGTGGGAAACATTTTGAGCCTAATATACAAGGTCGGTGAACTAGTCCTCCTATTGCTAATTTGTTTTAGATGAAATTTGTGTTTGGGCCTAACACGCATGTGTACTCGTATGCACACGACCTCCGCTCTACGATCCGTTTGTATCGGATTTTGACATATTAAATGTCGTACTTTGTAGATTTCGTCAGAGTCATTCTTGTGTCCGGATTGTCTATTTTTATTTGTAATCCAAAATAACTTAAGAAAATCCTTCTGATTAAACGTAGTTAATATTGAGAAAAACCACTACTAATGTGTTGTTTTCTATTTGTTCTTCGAATTTCCCTTTTTTTGATATGCTGCGCACAACAACTAGGCTTATTGTCACTTTATATAACAACTAGGCTTATTGTCATTTTACATACAATATGGAATGTTTTTTCTAATTTCGGTTCAAATCTAATACATAAAAGTTGGATCGATGATTTTCATGATATCGATTAACAACTCCATATATACCGATCGAACGACCTCAAGATCTTATTGTGTAACATCCAACTATCAAGAGAAACCTATCTCTAGTTGTCACTTTACATACAATATGGACTGGCTTATTGTCACTTTATTATTGTCGCATGCTGAAACATGCAAGAAAGTACTCGTAATAATAAAGGACTTAGTTAGTGATTACACTAGTCTTATGCTATTTTATTTGGATTTCCACCTTCAAACATTTAAACAAATCAATTCTAAGAAGGTCAACTCTCAGCTCTCGAATTATATTAACCGACTCTTCAAATCCAACGGCTTCCTCCTCCCTTCGATTTTGACTTTCTTCCCCATTAGGGTTTCCGTCCAAACAGCCGCAGCACCGTGCCACCGCCGAATTTTGTAGGGGAAATGGCACCGTGGTTGTGCCTAAATGCCTAATCATTTTAAATTATGTCTAGCTTTTGTATTTTACTAGTTGGGTCGCGCGTGCAACGCACGCGCGTGTCTTCATCTGTAATTTTGTTGTTATTGTGGATTACAATTTATTACGTGAATGCAAAAAGAAATGTACTTGTATTGGATTATCGTGGGACAGATAGTTTTGTAGATTACACATAGAGAACTACAAAAATTGTATCAATTGACATATCACGAGTTTAACTTGTTGTCTTGTAGTGGTCTTCGATGTTGCATTAATGCTAATGCTCATCCTCGTAGTAGCTTGTTTTTTCCGTTGCAATTGAAGTGACACATAGATATGTAGTTTACACGCAGAGAATTACGGACAATCCACCAAGTGATGTAGGGTGAGTTTAGCTTGTTGTCTTTTGTGTTGTTCGACGCCTCGTTCATTTTGATTCTCGTTGTAGCTTGTTGTGTCCGTTGTAGTTGAGGTGCAGTTGTATCTTATCTTCTATTGTTGACGGGCAATTAGGTTGGTAGTTTGTATTTGCCTGTAATAAAGGTCATGGACTGTTAGTTACGTAATTTTTGTAAAAATGCAAAACTAAGATTGCAAGTAGTAGTTCTTTGTTTGCCTTACCTTCATATGGTAGTGTTTATTTATTTGCTGCACATGCATTTGTTTATTAGTTGACGCATATGTTGTTGGGTTATTTTTTTCCGAATTCTAGTAATGTGTTATTTTTTATTTAAAATATTTTGTAGAACAATATTTTTAACGATAGCTAATAGTTTATATATGTGTCCTTTTTAGTATTTCAAAAGATACCGTATTTTTTATTGTATTTGCGTTATCGTCGTCTGCTTCATTCTTTTTTGTGAAAATATTAAGACTTTGTCTTTTTTTAACTCTTGATAGGGCGACATATATTTGTCCGTGAGCGAAGCAAGGTTCTCTTAGATATAAGCTTACTTTTTGTAGTGTTTGCCCCTGGGATTTGTTAATTGTCATTGCGAAACACAATTTAATGGGGAATTGCTTTCTTTGAAAAGAGAACGGGTACTTTGTGTTTGATGGTTTTAGTGTTATTCGTGGGATAAATGCTTGTTCTCCTTTATAGTATTCAGGTGTTATTTCGCAGTGTATTATGTTTTTGTGGAATTCTTTACATAGTGGTCTTGTACCGTTGCATAGACTGTTGGGAGGATCCAAGTTTCGTAATAGAATTACTGGACAATTTGGTTTTAGTACCAGTAAATGGGGACTCATTCCTGAAGGTTGTAATGTGTTTAAGAATTCAATAGGATATATATTGCAGTTGTCGTCAACTACTGAGTCAAAACTTGCGTATGTTCGTGATACTCCTGAGAATTCAACTATTAAGGATTCATTTATGTAATCTACGTCTGCGTTTTTTGGAGTGAGTATAGCCCGCTCTGTATAGGTATCGATGTTTGTGTTACTTGTTTTCATTTATGGGAATATCGTGTTAATTAGTATAGCAATGCTTGAATTGGTAATATCTATGCATGAAACTATGTTCGGTGGTATTTGAATATGTGATTGCTCTTCTTTTTGTAATTTACCATCACCTACTTGTAGTAGGAAGTTTGCGAATTCGGTATCTTCTAATGCTCGTATATTTTCTGTTAACTTGAATTTCGTAAGCGCTGGCCACAAATCCGAACTTACTAAGCTTGCGTTAATTGCCTCTTTTTGTCCTTGTTTTGGGACTACAGAAAGCACCTGTCTGAAATCTCCGCCGAACACTATAGTTTTCCCACCGAATAATTTGGTTGACGAGCAAATATCTTGCAGTAGGGAGTTTAATGATTCAATATTTTGTTTTTTTGCCATTGATGTTTCGTCCCATATGATTAGTGCAGTATGTCGAATGCGTTCAGCTAATTTACTTTGTTTTGATACGTTACACGGTTGTGTGTTGTTGTCGTCTATGGGTATTTTAAAACGTGAATGGTGATGTTCGTCCTGTCGGTAGATTCGAGGCTGCTATTCCTGATGTTGCAGTTGGTAAGACTATTTTATTCATCTTTCTCATTTTTGCGAACAATGCACAGTATAAAAACGTTTTTCCTGTGCCCCCAGGGCCATCAATGAAGAAGGCGCCTGCTTTGTTTTGTTTGACATGATTTACGATGTTCTTGTATGCTATTTTTTGTTCAGGATTTAGTAATTTGGATGCATTAAAGTATTGTTCTGGTATTGGAGCATTTATAGCATCTTTTATGTCATTGTTAGACTGAATTATTTCGTCACATTCTGTGTACTTTCTTTTTATTATGAAAGAGGTTAATGTTTTTCCCATGCCTTCTAGATATGAATCTATTTTATGTCACGTTAGGCTGAATATCTTTGCTTCGTTGCTTGGGTATTGTATATTATAATCTTCTGAAAGCGAAGAATAATATTTGTCCCATAATTGTTGAGGATCTACAGGCGTACAAAATACAAGTAAAGTTGCAAATAGTCTACGCAGTGCATTGGGCATTTGTATTGCGGTAGCTTCTGTCATGCATGCATCCGTGTGTCCATTAACTTCTATTAATTCTCGGCGTAATGTAGCTTCTTCGAATGTTGGACAAAGGAATCCGTCTACTGTACGTATATTTTCAAAAAATGTTGGGCCTTTTACATGTATAAGTAGTAAACGTAGGTAATAACGTTCTCCTTCACATGGGTTGACGTATGTTAGTCGACCTATTGAATGGCGTTGTTCTCTTTTTTGCCAATGTTTTTTTGAATGGTTCCATACGTAAAATTCAGGGAATTCAGCATATGAAATGGTTTTTTTTGCTTTTATTTGTTGGTTTTTATCAAAGAAACCAGTTAGCAGAGTAATCTGCTTGCTTTCATTGTGTATTATGTTGTGTAGATGTTCTTGATTTGAAAACGTTACGGCTTGCATGTGCGGTAAATGTATTTGCAAAGGTATTACTGCTGGGTTTATGTCATGTAAGTCAAATGCAAATATCCTCCAAGCGGCTTCTGGGGGTGATATCCATCTTCCATTTTGGTAGTCTTTGATTTCATCTTGAACTTTAGATCTTTCTTGCCTTACTGAGAAATTAATTTTATCGTGTCCTTTGTATATGTATTTGTAAATATACTTAACTGCACCAATAGTAGAGCATACTTCTACGTTTATGTGACAGTTAAACGTAGCTAGTAAATATGGGTTGTAAGGAATTACCCACCTGTTATCCAAAGTAGCGCCACGAATTAGGATTTTGTTCCCATTGTCTCTTCTTCTGTAAATTGGATATGAGTCTTCTGAGCTTGTGGTGTATTCTGTATATTTCTTAGGATAGTTAAACTTGCACATTCGTTTTGTTCCTATTGTTTTCATGCATGGGCATGTGGGATTTTGTTTCCCACAAGGTCCGTGCATCATATGTTGTATAACGAGCTTATGTAGGAAATGTTGTTCAGGTGGAGGTATTTCTGCACATACATATTTGTCGAAGTCATCTGCGCTGAAAATTTTGTCTCTTTGTGATAATATTATAAGCAAATGTGCATGAGGCAGCCCACGTTTTTGAAATTCAACAACATCTCCTCTTGCAGCAACTTCCCCAAAAAATTTTTTTTCAATTAGCATTGTTTTAAGTGTTGTTAGTTTTGCTTTGAATATTCTGGTTAGTAAATCTGGACGGTCTTGTGATTTTTCTCCTGGCAAAAGGTGTTCTTTAATTTCCGGCCAATTTGGGTTGCAAGTTATAGTAATAAATAGATCTGGTTTACCATATTTTTGTACAAGTGTCATTGCGTTTAAATATCTTCGTTTCATATCTCTAGGTCCACCTATGAAGGACGCGGGGAGTATTACTCTTTTTCCGATGTCTGAAGCTGTTTGGTAATCATCATTAACACTGCCAACTATGCCTTGGTATAGTTCACTTCTTATTGTGCTTTGATTTTTGCGTAAGAAGTCTAATCTGGTGTTTTCAATTTTAACATACATATCGACTATGTATTGTTGATATATTCTACCACCCCTTATTATGTCATTATCAGCCCGTATTTGGAACCTGTAACTGTAATATTCGCGACAAGATATTTCTCGACCTTCTTCCGGTGATTTTTGTTGACTTGCTGCACATTAATTAAAGGGGACGAAAAAATTAAAGAATAAGAAAGAATTGTAAATAAGAAAAAAAAAATGGGTAAGATGAAATGGAATTGTAGTACTTTAAATGAGATGAACTAAATTACTGTAAACAATGTCAGGTGTGATGTGATTACCGGTTTCCTCGCGTAATAATAAATTTGTCGTTGTCTTGTTAGCAGTGTGACTTATAGGAAATGATGATTCTTCTTGCTGTTGCTGCTTATTTTTCCGTTTTTCTTAATCCCCTGATGCCAACCACATTCGCCTTTACAGAACAAAAGAGGATATTGTAACGGATCATAACATCCGTAATAGTGCATTATTTTATGTATTTTGTTCTCGTTTCCAAGGAGGACAACTTCGGGACTGTTTATTTGGTATGTATTTTCATTATCAACTAAAATAGCAGCAACCTCGTCTGATAATGGTGCGTTATAAACTCGTTGATCAAGACCGGGATTTTTAGAAATTAGTATTTTTGTATCTCCATCGACAGTTCTTTGTGATAATGATCGGAAGAATTTTGCGTAAGGGTTAGCTGACATCAGTTCGGTTAACAGACATATGATAGCTGGATCTAATTCATTAAATGTACGTATGCGTTCTTCTCTTTCTTGTTGGCCATCATAAAAATATAATTGTAGGTACTTGCGTTTATTGTCTTTTGAGGTTAGGCTCGGTAGAAAATGGTATAGTTGTCCTTGCAAGCGAAAAACGTATATACCTTTTTCCGTTTTTGACTCGATATTATCGTAACCAATGGAGCTAAATGCGAAAAAGTTATTATATAACCGTGCATATTGTCTAAAGTGTATGGAAATACTTGTATTAACTGTGAAGAGTTTTTGTAAAGCTGGTGGTAGTCGGTTAGTAATTAGGCAAATTGTACCGTCTTGACAACATAAGTTTGCGGTTTCTGAGGCGAATTTTACAGCATTGCATTTTGTACACGGTTCTTTTCGTGGTAATGTCAATGAACAAGCTGGAATATGTTCAGTTCCTATTGCAGCGTATACCTTTCTTGGGGGAATTCTTGAACGACTCCTTTTTCTTGAAGAGGTTTCCGGAATGTCAGTCATAGTAGTCATTGTTTGGATTGATTGCACCTATACACATTTGAAATGAATAGATCATTAATGTAACTTGCAAATTAATGATATTAATAAACGTAATATTATCAATCATCAAATATCAAATATTAAAAAAGCAAAGAAAATTCCTTCATAGATCACCTAAAGTATGCAACGGTTAAAATAAACCATTAATGTAACTTGCAAATTAATGACATTTATAACGTAATATCACTTTATTGAATATTAAAAAAGCATAGTTAATTCCTTCTTAAATAGATCATGTAGATAGCATATGCATAGGTGGTATAAACACACAAGACACGAATCTAAATAATAGTGCATGAAATGTATTAATTAATCTGTACTTTATTTAGATATCTACAAGCGTATTTACTTGTATATTATAATTGTTACGTATAAACACAGTTGCGAATGTAAACTGTATTTATTTTTCCGTTCTTTTTCTCGTTGAGTGTGTAATACTGTTGTTGCATTGAGTGATACAACGTTGTTGTGCGCTTGTCTTTAGAATGCAACACATCGTAAGATAAGAAACTTTCAATATTTACGTAGGTACTTCGAATTGTAGGGAAATAAAGCTGAAATACTTAAGGGAAAGCATTGTTCGATTGCATACTTAGACTATATACACAGTAATGCAACTTAACTTGGAACAGTGCAAACTACCGACATTATAGACTAACTTAACCGGGAAAATGCAAAATGATAGCTTCAGTAGCTATATTAAGGTGATGTCCGCATATAGTACATGGAACAAAATGACATCATTGTGCCTTGACACGGTCCGGAAAATAATGGGAATATCATACGGACAGGAGCAGCAACAAAAGATTTTCATGGTGCGAGTGCATGATGAACAGTGACATGTCATATGGGAACATCTTTTAGGGTCCATTTTAGTGCCTTGTTGTTAACGAGCAAGGACGGTGCCGGTCCAATAAGTAACTCGATCTTGTCAGTACGGAGACGTGCTTCGGTGGCATTGAGTACATCCCTGCGTTCCTCTTCAGTTTTAACATGGAAACCATGACCACTGACTTTTAGCAATTTCTCAGCATTTCTCGTATATGCTTCTAAAGTGAGAGTTGTTGTCCCATTGGTACACTTGAAACGGAAGAATATCCTATATTTTAGGATAAATAAAGAATAAGTATAAAGTGAAACGAGAATGGTTAAGTAATACAATAATTAGGTGGCATACATACTTAGCCTCGGCTGTCTTCTTCACTGAACAATGTTCACACTTGTATTCCTCGTCCAGTGAAGGTGCTGCATTTAGGCAGGCCTTCCCGCATGCACGACAACCAACAGATAGACGAATAGCATCGTAACGAAGGTCAGGGACATAAACTTTGATGCGTAAACATTGTGCTTTCATGACTTCATCCGGCTGAAGTATAAAAATGAAAAACGTCAGAGGAAGAAAGATAATTAGAAAATATGATTGTCTTTTGGTTTATGAGTCAAACCTTCTTTGACAGAACATCAGCAATGGTGGTTATTTGTTTAGGATATGCAGGAGACTCCGTGTGCATACTCCGAAGGATGCGGGAGTCTACGATAGTCTCATTTGCCTTAGCCCTGAGAAATTATAATAATAGCAATTGTTAGAAGATTTTATTCAACTGTAAATTAGTACAATAAGGAATAACGCAAGGAGGAGACAATCAAAGGATCAGCCTAGCAATGTAATATAAATATAAAAAAAATCATCAATAAATAATAGAAGCTCAATGCTACTCCAAGCATGTACAAAGACATTCCAGCAAAATAACAAAGGAAATAAGTAAAAAGTACAAAATAAAGAATAAAAAAAATATAAAATTTAGTGATTTAGTGATTTTTATTATAAAAATATCCAGAAATATTTTGATAGCAGTTGAATGCTGCTCCAAGTATGTACAAAAATAGTCCAGTAAAATAACAAAGAAAATAATGAAAATAACAACATAATTAATAAGAAAGAACAAATAGTATTCACTGGTCCATGATTTAAAGTAATCATAAGATAAGATGAGGACATTGAGGATTAAAATTAATCAAAGGAGCCTAGCAAGTTTAATCTAAAAATCAGCAGTAAAAACTCCACAATAACACTAATTGCATCAAGAGAGAGTCCAACAAGAGAGAATTCACTTCAAATATGAACTCCATTTTCTATTTCCTAATCAAAGGGAAATTTGTTTTCAAAATTATGATACTCCAAACATGTTCAAAAACAGTATAATAGAGTGCAAAATCATGCTGCTCCAAGCATGTCCAAAAACAGTACGGTAGAGATCTAAGTTGTCAAAGGGAAAATTTCAAACCATTGACGCAAAGTTGTTGCTTCTGCACAATCTGGATGAAACTTGACTTCTGTAGACAGAGAGGTACCAAGAGAGAATCCAGCAAAGCGACTAATCTTCAATCCAATCAACTCATCTACTGGATCTTCTTCCAGAATAAGTTCAACTTCATTGAAAAGATCAATCATACGATGGTTCCATGCAGATACCAACATAATTTGCTCAGTGCTGCGGAAAGAAATAATATAAGGACAAGGAAAAACAAAATTTAAGGTCAACTTTATAACAACATGACAAAAACCCGAGACTGAGTATTACCTTGTGTCAGTAACCGACATCTCTCTAACCGGAATCATGGAAGTCCCTTTGGCGACAAGTTTCTCGAGGTGGACCCAAAGAGCCAGGACAACCATATATGTGATGGAGCGAAGAAAAATGTCTATAAAATTGAGCTATAAATTAGCAATCACAAGAGACATTCATTTTGCATATCAAATTTGTCGTTCACTGATGCATCAGGTGGGATATCTTTAATAGTCGTGTAAGGACTTATTTGTTGGCTACTCTCTGCACCGTCGTCAACTGGAAGAACTATAGTGGAATTGGTAAAGTATAGTTGCTTCTCGCCTTCATAAGTGGAAAACTTTGGAGGGACTTCCTTAACCATAAGGCCGGTGATATCATATGACTTCCCCCTTTCCAGAACATTCTGATAGACTTCAATATCTACGCCAAAAAGGGTAGCTGTCATTCTTGTTTCCTAAGCCAAAAAGTAAAACCAAATGTTAGCAGATGGCCAAAAACCTCCATAAAATGCATTTATGTAGGAAACACTTTTTTTAAAGAAGCTGAATAAACATAACGTTATTACCTCCGAGTCCACAAAAATCATGCGTTGATAGCTTAATTTCGATGCACTCTCTTGTCGAGGTTGTTTATCAACAACTCGAATGCGAACAGTTTGCGAACGTCCTCTATTTGTTAACTGAGCTAAGGGAAAGTATTGGGTCGACATGCTGAAGATTGAAACCGTCACATGTAAGGTGTAAATTATATTCATATTAGTTTTCAAATGCAGACAAGTATAAACATCATTCTCTGAACATCATTGTATGCAACACAGTGTGAACAAATTCCGTCCATAAAAGAAATGATTCATGCATCAAACATCAAACAACAAGCATGTAGAAGATGTGACATCCATCAACAAGCAAAACTAAACAGATATTAAACTAACACATAATAGAACATGGTAACACATGAAAGAAACGATTCATGCATCAAACATTCGGAAAATTGAGGAAAAGGAAATAAATATTACGGTGAAAAGGGTATAAAAGAAGTAGAACATGCCTACTGTTTGAAGTCAACAACCATAAAATGGGAAACAAAATCAACAGATTCCGTCGAAAGAACCTGCACAAGAAAAACAATGAAAAAGAGTAAATTAGAGGATAAAGACGAGATATATGAGAATAGACTAAGGATAGTTAGAAATGAGTAATGCATGCAACATGCAATTTCAGTAAACCAAAGTTATTAAATAATTCAAACATGAAAGGATCTTCTTGTTGATGTATGGCTGAACATAACATGATCTGCGAGAATGAGATCAACCGAATCAAACTCTCCACTGGAAGAGGTTGTTCAAATAGAAAAAATTTCAAAGTAAATGGAGCAAACAGTATAAAAGCCATACCTTACCTCATCGAGCAATCGAAAGAATCGAAAAAGCTCTCGGTTAACGGATCATAGGCAACAGGGAATATGGAACCAAAATCTACAATAATAAATCGAAACAGTACAACTAACAACTAAGAGGCGATTAAGACGAAAAGAACTGAAAGTAAAGAGAAAAACGTGCAAAAAAATATACTTCATCAAGAAGTCGACGGAGTCAAACAAGCTCTAAGTGAGCCACAAGAAACAAAAGAGAAAATCAAGAAATAAGAGAGTAGAAGACACCACGCGCAAAAGAACAAAGAAAGAGAAGACAATCAAAACAAATCAAATAGGAAACAGAGGAAAGAAAACAACTTAAATACACCATCAGACAAGAAACACGTTTACAATACAGAAAACCTAGAGAATAAACAAAGACCTTTCGGTTTTGCACGTTGGAAAAAGAGAATGACATTGAATGCAACGAATCAACAATAGAGAAAACCCAGAGAATAAACAAAGACCTTTCGGTTTTGCACGTTGGAGATTGAAGAAAGAGAATGACATTGAATGCAACGAATCAACTCACCACAATAAAAAGCAACGGAAGAAAAGTCCAACACGGCATCGGTAAAGCAACAAAAGCCGCTGGCATGCTCACATTGAAACAACGCGATACCACGTGGCGTCTCCTCAGGTCTCGAAATTGAAGGTGGACGATGGCTATACACATTGAAACGTCACAGCAACACGTGGCATCTCCCCATGTCTCAAAATTAACGGTGGATGATGGAAATTGACGGTGGATTATGGCCACTTACGCAGATGAATTGCAGAGAAGCATTCATAGCGAGACGGCGGCTTTAGGAATGGAATGCAGATTGAAACGTTGGATTAAAACCTAGTAGAATAAAACTGCAGTGGGCCTACTATTTAAACAATACATTTTTTTTGCTTAAAAAGCCCACAAAGAAAGAAGCCTAAAAAAGCCCATAAAAAAACTATTGTTCGTTTCCCCAACTCTCATTTATAATGTATAAAGGATATGCATTTCGGCGGACACTTTATTATAATTTTCTTTAGCGTCCTCATTTATGTATCACAAGACTCACAATGCAATTCACATTTTATATCAAACGTTTTTGGTGTAAAGATTTGCTTAATAAATAACAAGTTTGCAACTCTTGACACCTTACAAGTCACATCAAGAAAAGTTGTATCATTTATATACTTTAGGAATGATTGGTGTATTGATTATTTAAGAATTATTCAAGGTAGATTATATTTGAGATTAAAAAAAAATCCCTTCTGTGACTTAAATTATACACCCTCTTATCGTCTATAGAATACGTCGTAACGGCGTTTTACATTTTTAGACGGTGAATTGTGAAAATTATTATTAATTTACATTCTTCTTATAGTATCTCTAATTTTACACCCGAAGTGCGAAATTAGTGTTTGACTGATGGAGCCCGAAATAAAATTTGTTCCGTACTTGGGACCCGATAGCGAAATTGGATTTATTCAAATTTCGTACTTGAGCCCCAAAATCCTAATTGAGTTTAATTTGATTCCACACTTGAACCCCGACAATAAAATTGAATTTAATCAATTCCACACTTGGGCCTCGAAATCACAATTAGTTTTAATCAATTTCGCACTTAATTGTAGCTTGTATTGGTTTCGTTAACAAACAACCACCAAAATGATTTTTTATCAAAAAATTCATCCGCAAGGTGCACTGAGTGAGTTTAACTTTTGATTAAACGAACCTATTCATATTTAAATGTAAAACCTAATGATCTTGTCATGT
Source organism: Fagopyrum tataricum (assembly GCA_002319775.1). Classification (NCBI taxonomy): domain Eukaryota; kingdom Viridiplantae; phylum Streptophyta; class Magnoliopsida; order Caryophyllales; family Polygonaceae; genus Fagopyrum; species Fagopyrum tataricum. Next base: position 9,547,039 of record CM008279.1, on the reverse strand, counting down.
TTAGCTTGCTGATGATTTGACTTCTTGTTTAATGTTTTGTTTTGTAGCGTTTAATGTTTTGGTTTCTTATTAGTTTTAATTATTCTTCATTTTATTTAAAGTCGATGAATGAACATTTACCGAATGTACTAAGAACAAGAACAATATTAATAGGCATTGTTATCCATGTATATAACTAAAACAAGTTCATCGACTACAATCAACTACATGCAAATTAGAATAAGAGAGAAATATTTCGAAGTATGAATAAACTACTTTAACATGATTATCGTAGATAAGTGACAATAAAAAATACCCAATGTTCATTTAACAATATATATTTACATTTGAGCAAACACACAAATTGATGAACTGGTTGACAATAAATTGATGACTAAACAATAAGACTTCAAAAACTCTGTTGTTATTATTCTCATTATTGACATTCTCACAAACAGTTTGTTTGCAACACAAAATCAATCAACAATAATGTCTTGATTCATTGATGATTGTTAAAGTATAAATAAAAACAATAGAATTTCGAAAATATTGGCAAAATCGATAGCAACAACAATGCAATAAGTTCATCAAAAAAGTTTGCTAACACACCTTCTTATTCATTATTCCGATTATTTCATTTCATGTTTGAGGAAGAAGAACTTGAAAAACGGTAACCTTAGTCAACTTAGGTTAGATTATACGAAAATGTTTAAGAATATGGGGCATTGGTTGATCAATAAAGGACAAAAATGAGAGGGAGATATATTTTATGAGAAGTGATTGAAAGAATAATGAAAGATTCGACACTATTTTAAGGTTAGGAAAACACTTTTGCAATATTTAAATTATCCGATTTACCCTCATCTGCTCTTTTAAAATTAAACCATCCGTTGATAGGATCAAATTTATTTCCATTGTGTCACACATGGTTCCAAGAGCAAATCTCAAACCTACTAATCAAGCCAAGGATCATCTCCACAATCCGTCCCGACATAGTACGGTGACACGTTTTTCTCTTGATCTTGGTAATCAAGGTCATGCAATAAAACTCAAAGACTACTCTCATGTACCCAAAACTATAATTTAACCTCAATAGCAACAAAGATTGATTCAGTCTCGTCTACCTCCACATCAAGCCTTTGTTGAACCATCTTTGCATTGACAAGACACAACGAGCCCACATAGTCATGGCCCGCATGCCCTACTCCCATCACCCCCTCCATGTCCATGGTTGCATCAAAATTGAACTTGATCAATTCCTTCTCCGGTGGACGTCATCTAACACCTCCAATACAATATTTTACGTGGTCTTCCATCCTCCCAAGAACCTTCTAGTCCGCAATTTTTTACTTGTCATCATTTGAAATGTTATAATACATCTAAGCTCGAATATAAAAAAAACCCAAAATAATCATCTCTAGATCCTTCAAACAACCGTCCATTTCGTGCACACCAAATTCCCTAAAAAAGGGTGAATCAATATAACACATATCATGAGAATGTAAGATAAAACCAATCCAAGAAGCTATAGCCTCAGCTCCCATCTCCCATCTCCCATCCTCCCAAGACTAGGACTTTTACTAGACCAAATTTGTTGCGTTGTGTCATTGGCACCCAAATAATACATACATGATAGATTTCACCTCCTCCACAAAAAATCACAAAATGGATCTACAACAATTCTCTTCTCCGTTATACTTACAAGGAAGGATACCCCTACAAGCTCTCTAAAGAATAGGCATGTCCCTAGGTTAAACCTTAATAACCCACGAATTCTACAAAAGTCCATCCCCTCTTCCTTCTGAAATCTCACCTCTCTCTTATCCACGAATACCCTGACTAAACACCATATGATAGACATTCATCACACTAAAAAACCCCTCATTTTTCTGATTATACTAGATTCGTTTATCTCGTACCTCTCTAGCAATTAGGTGAATGCAAAAGACATTTTCAACATCCTCGTAATTAAAACAATCCCTTACCATCTCCTCCCTATCTACCTACATTCTAAGCAATGAAGTCCAAAAAAAACTCATTCCCTTACCCAACCACTCTAGCCTAAAAAGAGGGCGGAAGTCCCTCGACATCCATCTATCCTATAAAAGCCCTCATTTCCTTAAAAACAAGAAAATCCTTTTTACTCATGTTTTTTTCCTTCATATAATGATTAAACTAAAAAAAACGAAGGACATTGTTTGTGATCAATCTCCCAATGACAAAAGCACTTATACTCCTAGATATAACCTTATACATGAACAAGTAGCTTATCGGTGATGATCTTGAACACAATCTTATATATAACATTGAAAAGGCGGGACAAAGGTTTTTCATAAAATCGGAATTTTGGACTTTTGGAATCAAAGATATTAATGTATGAAAATTGACCCTCCTAAAATGGATAAAACAAATGATATAATCTCAAATGGGATGATATATCAGTTATGAACTTATGATGGAAGAACAACGTTGGCATACTATCAAATGATTCATATCCTAGGACTTTCGTTGGATGTATGGAGAAAATTTCCATCATCCTCAAAAATCTTACTCTCCTCCTCCGTCGAAAGGGAAGGAGGGTTAATTCTAGTGAACTAATATGCTAATATATTTCATAATTTATTTATAGGCTACATTAATTAAGATAACGTTATTTTAAATTTGCTTACAAGTATGAAAAGGAGGAACCACGTGGATGAATGTAATTGGCATGCGTTGTAGAGTGGATCTAAGGAGTAGAAGACAATATGGGTCGAGTCATCGAAAGCCCGTTTTGTGTCCAAATACTTGAATGTCCATCGAGTCATTGACGAAGAACATCCATCAGATCGACTCACCCTCCAAACTCCAAAGTCCAAACGCCCAAATATATATTTCCAACTTCCAAGCCTAGCTTTGCTTTCCATTTTAGCTCCCCCGCCTAAGACTAAGAACCACAATTAAGTTGGAAACGAGCTAATTAACTCGCGAGATCTTCGATCGCCATTTGATTAGGTTATGGGTATTGATCGTTTCTAGCATACAGTTATGGCAGTTGGTAGTTTTCCGGCGACCATGCAGGAAAATGCAGTCCATCAAGCCGCAGCCGCTGGCCTCGAGAGCGTCGAGGAGCTAATACGTATCTTCTCCCAGCAATCTCAGCAAGAAGACAATCATCCCTTACTAAATTACGATTATAAGCCGCTTGCAGATTTCGCAGTCAAGAATTTCAAGAAAGTTATCTCTTTGCTCGACCGGCAAACGTTGGTCGGTCATGCGCGCTTTAGACACCGCCCCTCTCCCTCCTGTCTACCCCCGCCTGAAAGACCCTCCAAAAGCTGGCCACTCAATAACTCGCAACCTCCGTCAAAACGACAGACACTGGACCACCAACCTCCGTCACAATCGCCACCACCGGATCCGGTATGCCCGTCACAGTCGCTGCCGGACAAATCAAATCCGAACACGATTACGATCCTGGAGAGCAATCCACACGTTTCGGCGGCAGCCACCAACCTTAATAGCACCTCCCGGAAATCCTCGAAGGTATCAATCGGAAGGGAGCCGTTGTCAACAACTATCAATTTCGCGTCGTCGACTACCGACACCGTAACGCCGTCCTTTCCTCCCGGGTTTCAAATAACCATCATGCCGAACTCGTCACCGGCCGCAAAACCCCCGCCGTGCACGTCTGCACAGAGGCCCGCTAAGTGCACCGGCGGGACTTCAGGCCGTTGCCACTGCGGCTTTTGCAGGTATATATGCATAATAAAAGGCAGTCACCAATTACGATCCCAGTCAAAACTCTCTCTTTATATATATATAATTATAATTTGATGAAGCGTCGATTGGGTTGACTGTGGAACAGAAAGTCAAGGATGAAGAGGGTGATCATAAGAGTACCAGCAGTGAGCATGAAAATGGCGAATATGCCAATGCCGATGGATGACTACTCATGGGCAAACGTCCCTCCGGATGACTTCACGTGGCGCAAATACGGGCAGAAATTCATCAAGGGTTCACCTCACCCCAGGTTTTAATCAATTGGAGTATATGTATATATTGAATTCATTAGATTTAAAGTCGGGTCTTAAATAAATGAATTGACTTTCAGGGGATACTACAGATGCAGTAGCGGGTCGGGCTGCCCGGCGAGGAAGCAAGTGGAGAGAGCTCTGGACGACCCGTCGATGTTAAATGTAATCTACGAGGGCGAACACAACCACTGCGGCTCCCATAACAGCGTCGTTTCGAAGTTCGTCCTTGAATCATCATAGCCCTCCCTCAAGTCACACCGATAGATCTCTTATTAGCGTTTTTGGCGGAATGTTATTTTGTTGATTTTCATATTGTGAGATTACTACAGGGACAGCCTCCCAGGGAAATCGGTGGGTGGCTTAATTTGACTAACTGTAAAGTGATGGAAGAAGCATTTTGTTTTCTTTATTCTCTTTCAGTCGTTCATGATCGATGGTGAAGTGAATGGGGACGTGGGTTTGAGATTTGAGATGAAGTCGTCACCATCTAGCCGGTTTCTTGTCCAAGTTTTCTTCCATTTGTTAATTGCCCGATCTTGCAATTGTAAATGTTTAATCGATGAGAATCAAGCTAAAGGCCATTAAAATAATAGAAATACGCTGAGTTTGTTTGTACATGGGGGAGGTCGCTTCTGTATATTTTAATTTACTCCGATATGGGTGTCTTGGTATTTGTTATTTCGTGGGGAACTGGTTATGTTTATTGTTGACTATTCAGCACCCCACTTGTTGAAAACCTTATTGCCAGCAGCTCATTAAACTAATTTATTTCTAATAAGTTCCGCTTTATTGTACTGAATAACAAAGGAAAATCGTCGATTTACCTTTCTTTTGGAAAACCACTTACGAAACTGATATTATATGACTTTTTAAATATTAATTATAATATAAAAAAAATATATTTAAGCTAGAGAGTTTGTATGAAATAATAACACAACACTATAAAAGTTTAATTTTAATAAATTATATTATTTCAATATTATAACAACATATTGAAGTCAACTACATTAAAAAGAAAAAAAATTGTATAAAGTTTTAAAAAAACCAAACGAATGTATATTTATCAACAATGATTATCGATCGGTAATTATTGTTTAATGATCGTTATCAACAATTAACGATCATTAATAAATGATTCACGATTGGAAAAAGGGATGAGACGAGTTTTGATGGTACCAAAATCATAATACAATATATTTATCACTCCTAAAGATATTAAAACTGTATTAAAATTAGTTATTCTATTTTCATATATAATTTCTTATTTACAGAATGTGTATATTTTCAATTTTTATCTAATGAAACACATTTATATATATTTACACCGGTTCAATTTCGTGAATGTTCATTGATTTAATCTAGCGTCTATTAAATTCGATACCATAAAAAATTAAAAATTACATGACTCTATATATATATATATATATATATATATATATATATATATATATATAGTTTAGTAACATACAAATATGACTTATACTGCAAAATAAAAGCAAGTCTTATACAATTACAACTTTATGATTAGTAAAGAAGAAAGTCGTATAGTGTACATATTGAAATTGAAACCCAATAGGGCTAAGCCTTATGACGTGGCAGTATTGGGATTTGAAATTTTTGGTAGTTTAGATGAGATGGGAGGAGCATTAAATAATAATAAGAGTTAATTTAGTGCAGAAAGAAGCGATTGTGGTAGCAGTATAGGCTGACATAGTGACATGTACATCTAAATATAATTAATTATAAGAAAAGACCATATCTTTTGGTAATACAATCAATGCACATGGCGGACAATATCTTAATTTCAGAGCCCCAATAATGATACGCTTTTAAGTTCATGACTTTATTGATGATATTCGTATAAGCCCTACCCCAGAATTAGTCACAACTCACAACGCCTATTTTAAATATAACTTTCTTGCAAATTGTAATTTTGTTTGCTCGGAGGGCTAATTGCAATTTGCGTCATTTAAAATGACTTTCTTGCCATTGGTAGTACACTAGTACTACTGTTCGCTTTCTTTCTTTCTTTCTTTCTGTATATGTTTTTTTCCGTCTTTAGGTATTCTCACTACTATTTATTTATTTTTTAAAATTTTTTATACGGTAAGTAGTTATGTTGGATAATCTTCTCGAGACTTTACATAAGTATCCAAAATAGTTATGTTGGATAATCTTCTCGAGACTTTACATCGTAAAGTATCCTTTCGGATGAGGTCATCCACCAGCAGGATAGATGAGTCCATAGCAAGAGGAAAGTCGTGTCACACCTCACCAAACTTGTCTGCAATATTGTTGGCTTTTCTAAAACATGAAAAATCCTGGCTTGGCAGAAACCACCTAAAACATTAATAATATATGACAAAATAAGGTCAAGGTACCAAGGGGCTTCCAAACATGCTTAAGGGAATTGATTATCCCCTTCAATTTCAATATTATTTATCCCCAAATCATATGCCTTAATCAAACCCTCACTTAGCGCACATGTTTCAGCACGGATGACCGATATGTTGCCACATTGTCCATAGCCCATGGAAACCGTCGAGGCTTCATGATCTCTAAGGATAAAACCAAAAGCAGATTTACTAGTTTCGTGTTTAGAACCATCGAAATTTAATTTAACAAAATCTTTCTCTTGTTTGATCCATTGGATATTTATGGTTTTTCTCTTATTCTTATTTAGATTGACTTTATATTGGTTCATTCTTTTACTTGACTGAAGTCAATCATTAATCTAATTCCGAACAACTAGGTCGATAGTCTGAGGTTTCTTGTTATTGAAGGTAAGTTGATTTCCCGAAGACCACACATTCCAACAACATAACACCAGGTTGATGATATCACAGTCGGATAGTCTTTCCTTAAGCATTCCGAGCTTAGATGGAATGTTAAGATTCGACGCATTTACCAGACTGATGGTTTGTTTGACTTTATCGATGGTAATGTTGTCAAATAAAAATTGACATTAAAGAACACGTGTTCTGATGCTTTATAGGATGGTTGCAATGGATACAATTCATTGGAATTGAGATTATTTGTTTTTCGAAATTATTTTTTGTCGGTAAACCATTAATTGAAAGTTTTCATAAGGAAATTTGACTTTAGGCATTATATTCATGTCCCAAATTAAAACATTCGAATTCAGAGTTAAACCGTTATTATTATGAATAAGATTCATAGCTGATTTAATTGAGAATGACCCTTTTATTCAAAAGGAGCCCAATAAAGGCGATCTTGAATAAAAGATTTCGGAAGTTGGTATGATTTGATAGCGGATAAAATTTCCGGAGATAAGGAGGACCGTAAAAACGACTCTAATTTCTGGAAAACCCATTTGTTATCTTTTATGTAACAACGGACTAATTCTTCCTCATTAATATTTTCAATATTCTTACATATTTTAAGGAGAGGTTCATTAGTAAACCAGATATACTTCCAAAACATAACGGTCTTATTATCCCCAACATTCCATCTAAACTCCAATTTGAACTCTGGTTTAAGGTTCATATGTCCCTTCCATTTCCAGGAAGAATTACCTTTAATCTTGTTATTCCAAAGAACAGATCCTTTCAGATATTTCTCATTAACAATTTTGACCCAAATGTTATTAGGTTCAGCCATTATTTTGCATAATAATTTCATTTAAAGGACGTTATTCATGTCCTCAACTTTTCTTATTCCAACACCACCATACTATTTATGCTTACAAATCTTATCCCAACTAATAAGAGGTTGAAAATTGGAACCCTTATTCCGGAATAAGTTCCTTTTAATTTGATCAAGTTCCTTATGAATACTTGATGGGAGCATGTAACTTTGCATGATGAAGTTTGGCTTTGCATTTAAGTTTTTCTTTACGAGAGTTGTTCTTCCTTCTTGGGAAAGCGAAGATGCCTTCCATTTAGTTAATTGTTACTTAGATTTAGTTATAATATCTTCAAAAACTCTTTTATTAACTCTGCCATTAATGATAGGGAAACTGAGGTATTTTTCCAAGCAATTTGATGCTGAAATCCCAATACTCAATTGGATTTGACGATCAATCGACGCATCCACGGTTTTAGATGTTTGAAAAGCCGATTTATAGAAATTAATTTTTGTCCAGAGATGAAACAAAAACCATTCAATAGCTCTAATATTCCGGCGCTTGCTCCTAGAGATGCTTTGATAAAAATGATATTATCATCCGCAAAGGCCAGGAAAGGAATAACCGATCTCTCTCTAGTACGTAATAGGGAAACCAATATTTTTCTTATTTTGATTACTTTCTTTTGGAATATTTCGTGCTAGAACTTCAAATCCTAAGTTGAACAACATTTGAGAAATGGGATCACCTTGACGGAGACCTCTTTTAGGAAAAAACAGATCAGAAGGTTTATCGTTAATAAGAATGGAGTAGGAAACAGTGGAAATACATTCCTTAATCTAACCAACAAATTTATTATTGAATCCAAAATTTGCAAGAACTACAATGATAAAAGTCCATTTCACCCGATCATAAGCCTTTTCCATATTCAACTTAATATCCATATAACATTCTTTCCCTTTCTTTGACCTAAAGCCATGAAAGACTTCGTGTGCAATTAGGATATTATCATGAATCGATCTATTTTGTGAAAAGGCACTTTGGAGTTGAAGGATTAGTTTAGGAAGTATAATTTTGAGTCTAGATGCCTAAATCTTTGCTATGATTTTATATGTCGTTAAGCATAAGCTAATAGGTTGATAACATGATTTATCGACTTGTTGCATTCATGCATTTAGTTAGATTTTCCCTTTCCACATTCATGTTTTAGCCTTAGTTTGTGTCATTTATTCTTGTTTAGTGTTACTTTGCAAGAATAGATGTCTACACACACTATTTGTGGCTTTGTAGGTAATTTGACACATTTTGGAGCTAAAACGACGTATTTGAGGATCAAGCCTCGAAGTGGATGCATTGGAGCGAGCGTACGTGCACGGGAAAGGGATAGGAATCGAGCTAAAGGCGTGAAGGAGCGACGAAGATGGCATCTCGGCCTTGATCTCGGTCTGATTTGACCGAGATTGGCCTGATCTGACCGAGATCCCCTGATCTCGGACCGAGATGGCCTGATGTCGGCCGAGATCTATTATCTTGGATGAGCTGGAAGCCTCTGTTGCAAAATCTCGGTCTCTGATCTCGGTCGTCGACCGAGATGCCCATGACGATGAAGACGAAGTCGAAATCTCGGTCCCGACAGTGACCATCTCGTCCGAGATTTTTGACTGAGATCCTTCCTTGAGCGTTGTTTTATTTTACGGGTTGTTTCTTGTTGGGCCCAATGTCTTTTAACTAGGCTTTTGTTATAAAAGAAAGTCTTGGATTCATTCCAAGGTGTGCTGGGTTGTTCCTAGAGTTTGCCCTAGAAGGGAGGAGCCGTCTCCTACCCTATCCTTCTTCTTCACTATTGTTCTTCATAGTTTAAGTTTGTTTAGATAAAAGATTGACGCTATTGCATTCAGATTTGTTGAGAGATATTGTTGGATTCAAGAATTGAGAAGATTCGAGGTTTTTATTCATTGAAAGTTGAATTCTTTCTTTCCCTTTTGTTATTTCTTTGTTTGTTTTTGATATGATTGTTATTGGCTAGAAATGTTGTGATTCCAAGGTTGATAGGGATTTGTCTATGGCTTGGACTATGATGGATTAGATTGTGCTTAGAATTGGTTTTGAATTGCTTGAAATCCTAATGGTTGATTTGAACATTAATCTAGGTTAGAACCTTCTAAACTAGTAACATGAGTTGGAATTGAGACTTACCCGGTGATATTCCTCTTGGACACATAAGTAGATTAACCATAGTTAATAGAGGTGAAACCTTTATTGATTTGAATGTACCTGATTGCTTTCTAATTAAGTTGAGTAAATCCTGAGACTTACCCGGTAAATGGTTGCTTGATCCTTAGTTAGATAATCTGGTTTGTAGTAAATTTCCACCCTCTTTACCTTGAGACTTACCCGGTAATAGATAGTTAGGATTGAGACTAGATGATCTTGAGACTTACCCGGTAATCGACCATCTTCTTAAAAACGTTCATCCTTGTTGTTTTTCTACCATATATCTTTATGAGTTATCTTGAGTCCATATGTCATAAACAATGAGTTATCTTTAGTAGCCATATCTGCCATACCATCTCTTGTCCTCCACTCCAGGTCTCCAACCCATTCTTGTTGATTAGCTTCGTGATCTTTTTGCGACGTTGCTTGCCCTTTGCTTTTTGATGAAAGAATCTCGTATTTCTATCTTTGCTCGAGAACTCGTTAGTGATAGATTCATGGGAGAGAAGACCATAAAATGGTGGAAATAAAACCACAAATATATTAATGTTATAAAAATCCTTTATATAGGAGTACAAGAGAATAAAAAGATAATAATAAAGAATTCAAGGAGAAAATGAAATATAAACTAGCCTGATATAACGAGAAAAGATTGTATTCAAATATTCTCAATATATTCCAATAAATCCCGCATTCAAAGCATGTTATGCAAACGAATTTTGAAGACTGAATATCTTCATTAACAACAAGGTTACATCCTCATCAACAACGAGCAAAAGAGATTAAATAATGCACTAATAGATTGGTGACACCACATGTGGATCTATAAAACTACCAGTAAACTGGTGGTAAGGGTAGATGTAGATGCCGGTAAGTTGGCGGTAAATAAAATATTGATAGATTGAGGTCCCGAATCAAACCCGTTCTGAAAGCATGATAGATTTATGGTAAAGAAGACCACACAAATGATGGAAGTAGCTACACAAATATATAAATGTTATTATATCTTTTATATAGGATTGCAATAGGATAAAAAGAGAATAATAAATATTTCAAGGATAAAATCAAATATAAATTAGACTAATAAAAAGAGTGTATCTAAATATTCTCAATATATTCCAATAGTTAACCCTTGATCTTTGATGCTTATATAAGTTCTTGTTTCTTTTGTAGATCCCGTTTCCTATTCTCGAGCTCCTTTCCTTTCTCCACCGGATCACCATGCATGCCAACCTTTTGAATACCCAACAACTCTTTCCTGACCTTTCTCAACCCCTCCTTACACTTCCAAACACACTCCTATCCAGTCCTTCAGGTCATCTCCGCAATATTGCAATTTTTCCAGGATTCGAATCTTAGCATACACACCCTTAAGGTTCTCCCATTCATTCTAACAACCACCATGTATCCTTCATCGCGAACCCACATCCTTCATCTTCAGCTGACGGATAATACAATTTCAGAAAACACTTCATCTCCATAACCCATCATTCAGTCTTTTTCCATAAATTTCCATTGCTTCCCAGGAGCATGATACACTCATTTTACACTTCATTCTCGATTCGGCCCTAACCCCCCAAATTTCCATGGCTTTCCGAAGGCATGATAAACTCAATTTACACTCCATTCTCGATTCAGTCCTAACCCCTAAAGGCTTGTTTGGTATCCATATCTAGATATCAAATATGGGTATCGACATAAAAATACTTATACCTATGTTTGGTATACAAGTATATGGATAATAAACTGATATCTTGATATACTCCTTACACACATTTTCTCCTATTTTGATATACTAAAAAAACTAAAGGTATCACATATCTAAAATTGCTCCTTCCTCTTCTATTCTTTCTCTCCGGAACAAAGATATCAAGTATCAATCTCATACCCATACCTTGATACCTCATACCCAAATCTTAATACCCATATCTTGATATCTAAATATAGATACCAAACAGGCCTTAAATTTCCATTGCTTCCCGGAAGCATGATATACTCAATTTGAGGTAAGTCACCATGATAGGCTCAATGTAAGTCTAAACCCTAAATTTCCATTGCTTTCCGGAAGTATGATAAACTCATTTGAGGTAAGTAAGCATGACAAACCCAATTCAACCCTAAATTTCTGGGTGGGATGTATTAAATGATCGTGTTCTTTGAATGAAGAAACCAAATCATGAGGTAAGTAAGTCGATCTTTATGCAGTAAATTGAAAAATCATGTTTTTTGGATGAAGGATGAAGTGTTTGAGATCGACTTTGAAGTTTCGATTGTTGTTAATGGAAAGGATGAGGAAGTAGACCTATGGGTAAAAAAGTGAAAAACTCGATTTTATTTCTGTAATCCATCCAATATCGGTTAAAATTTTCCATTCAATTTCAACGTCATCATCCCCTTCATTCTCTTTAATTTTCTAACCGAACACTGAATAAAGTTGAACTTTTTTTTAAAAAAAATCACTCAATTCCGACTTCTAGATGCACCATACGGATCCATAATATAAGAAGAGGACGATAAGTATAAGGAACATTAATCTCAGTGGTTATGTGATATTCCCGATTAAAAAAAAAGTCCGGCCCATTAATGCTTGGGCCTACGGTTGGCTTTTGGGTCAAAAAGGCCTGAGGGATTATTTGGAATATCACTCAAGTAAGATGGCGTTCATTAGCCCAAAACGCCCGGCCCATTCATTTTGGGCCAACGGTTGGCATTGGGACCGAATAGGGCCGGAGGATTATTTGTTCATTTTAAATTGGGCCGTTTAAGTCAGTTCAAATCCCTTGTCTCTTTTCTGCTCACTCTTAGACTGCATTCAACCTGCGAGACCGAGGCCCATGTCACCAATCAGCACTCCCGCCTTTTTTGAGTTTTTTCAAGGTTTTCACATTTGATAAAAAGAAGATCAGTTTGATCAAATCATTCATATTTTACAATTATTTACAAACAAAAGTAATTTATTTACCAAGTATCATTCATAAAACTAACAGTTAAGATATAATTAATACTAAAAAATCATTACATTTCACCAATCAAGTTCATATTTTATAAGATAAAAATTCAATTTACTCACCCATACATTCCATCTTTATCCCTAAGTGTGTAGTCAATAATAGAACTGGTTTTCATAACAAAAATCAGTTATTATAATTTGTACAGCTTAAAATCATTACGAATAAGAATACGGAATACCAAATTCGAAATTGTTAAATAAAATTGGTATTGAGAATGAGTGTTTCAGTCAGATTAAATGATAACAACATAATTTTAGTAGTTATAATGTTAGTTAATAATGAAGTAGATTGCATCTGTAAAGGAAGTGGAGAAGAAGAGTATATATGACTCAAAATGTGATTTAGTGTTGTATAGCACGTGAGTCCCCAAATAAAGAGCATCGGCGTTGGTTCACAGTCACCTCCAATCTCTCACACTCTCCCACATTTAAAATGCCCTAATCCATTTTCAACCTCTACATTGTTTTCTTACAATGCTCAACGGATCATCCATCTCCCTTGCTCTCTTCTTCCTCCTCTCCACATTTCCTTCAAATTACCTCGCTTTTGCATCCGACGCTCAAGCTCTCCTCCTTTTCAAATCCAACGCCGATATACATAACCTCCTCCCATTCAACACCTCCTTCTCCCACTGTTCCTGGCCCGGCGTTCAATGCGACTCTGCCGACAAGGTGGTCCGATTCGTCGTCCAAGACGTTCCCCTCGCAGGATTCTTCTACGCCGATTCCCTCACTCGCCTGGACCAACTCAGAGTACTATCTCTGCAAAATAACTCGCTTTCCGGACTTATCCCCGATCTCACCACCCTCGTCAACCTCAAATCCTTCTTCCTAACCCACAACAACTTCTCCGGCTATTTCCCGCCGTCAATTTCCTCCCTTCACCGCCTCAGAACGCTTGATTTGTCCTACAACAACCTCACTGGTCCGATTCCGGCATGGCTTACTCGGCTCGATCGACTTGGATCCCTCCGCCTCGATTTCAACAGGTTCAACAGCTCCATCCCTCCGCTTAATCAGTCAAGTCTGTCGACATTCAACGTCACTGGGAACAATCTCTCCGGTCCCGTACCAGCGACCCCTGTTTTAGAGAAATTCGGCCCCAGCTCTTTTGCTTTAAACCCTAGCCTTTGCGGAGACGTTGTCAATCGAGAATGTTTCTTGAAACTTCCATTCCTTGGTCCATCCTCGGCGATGGAACCTCCAGCCGCCGGGATTGGCCAGAATGCGGACTTGCGGGGAGCGGAGTTGGCTCATACGAACATGAAGAAGCACCATCATAACAAAATCATGATTCTTGGGTTTTCGATCGGTTTCTTTTTGTTAATCCTGACATTGTTCTGTGTCGCAATCGCGATGAAGAAACAAAGAATTAAGGAGAAGAAAAGGAGTAAATTCGAAGGGGGTTCGGAAGTAGCTGAGGCGGTGGCGGAGGTGATGAGGACTGAAGAGGAGAGAGAAGAGAAAGTGAAGACAGTGGAGGAGGGTATTAAGGCGGCCAAAAGCGGGACTCTGATGTTCTTCGCCGGAGAAGCGCAATCACAGCCGTACACGGCGGATAAACTTATGAAAGCTTCGGCGGAGCTGCTTGGTAGGGGGACTGTGGGGACCACTTACAAGGCGGTGCTTGACGACGAGAGCAGTTTGGTCGTCTGCGTGAAGAGGCTCGACGGAAGCAAGGTTGTGAGTGCATGGAAGGAGGAGTTTATCCGTCACATGGGAACAGTGGGCGGGCTTAGGCACCCGAACCTGGTGCCACTGCGGGCCTACTTCCAGGAGAGGGGAGAAAGACTTTTGGTGTATGATTATCAACCTAATGGCAGCATTTTTTCTCTCATTCATGGTAAGTACTCCGTATTGCACTAGTATAATTTTCCAAATTGATCCGATAATTAATTAAATTTGTTAATATACAGTCGGGCCCTTTAGACTTTTAGAGTCGAGTGATGAGAAATTCACATGCACCCCTAGTTAGCAAGAAAGGAACCTTGACTTTTAGATGCAGAATTGTGAGTATGGTGGTGGGTTGGTTGCTATGTTCAATCTGAGCTACCACTTAAAGGTTGCTTAAAGGTTGCTTAAAGGTGTAAAAGCTTTATCTTTGCATGAAATGGTTAAAAGGTAGGAACATAACATTGTATATTTTCTGCTTTATCATAGAGGTGGATTGAATGATTAGATACTAAGTTGTCATAATGAATGTCCATATTTCAATTGTCATGGCCCCTTGTTTATGAATTATTATTGCTGTGGTTGCAGGTTCTAAATCAACGAGAGCAAAGCCGTTACATTGGACATCATGCTTAAAAATAGCAGAAGACGTGGCACAAGGCCTCTCCTACATCCACCAAGTGTGGAAGTTCGCCCATGGCAACATCAAATCCTCCAATGTCCTCCTCGGGTCGGACTTCGAGGCCCGCCTTACGGACTATTGCCTAGCAGAGTTAACCCTAAACGACAATGAACCAGACCCGGACTCGTCCGGTTACAAGGCCCCCGAGATCCTTGGGTCGATCCACGAAGCCACGCCAAAGACGGATGTTTACGCGTTCGGGGTGCTGCTTCTAGAGCTGCTGACGGGTAAGCCTCCAGGTCAGCATCCATACGTGGCAGCCAAAGATATGGTGAGGTGGATGAGGAAGACAAGAGATGAAGGTGAGGAGGAGGGGAGTAGGGTGGGCATGTTACTTCAAGTGGGGATGGCTTGTAGGGTTAAGTCAGTTGATGAAAGGCCCACAATGTGCCAAGTTCTGAAGATGTTGCAAGAGATTAAAGAGTCTTTTTTGGTGGAAGACACTGATTTTGACGATCATTCTCATCATCATTCATCTCTTTAGAGAAACCTCTTTTTCTTTGTCTTTTTGGTGGGGATATGTAGGGGAGAAATACGTAAGACTTAAGTGGCAGTGGGAGGATGTACTAGTAAAAGTTATGTTTATATAACAGTGTGATTGATCGAGTTCGATGTAAAAGAAGACTATGATGGCATAAGGTGAGTGTATTTTCTTAGAATCAGCGATCCTAGTCATGTATTCGTTCAATTATAATCCAGATCCTAGTCATGTATTCGTGCAATTATTATACAGGCGCAATTATAACCCAGATGAATCAAAACATGTAACGTGAAAATTTGTTGATAAAAATAAATTGTGCAATTATAATCCAGATGAATCAAAACGTGTAACGTGAAGATTTGTTGATAAAAATGAATTGTAAACACTTTAGATTTGAAATTAACATGGAATCCTTAGAGTAGGATTATTGATTTGGTAATTTTAAAAAAAAACTTTGGTTTTATTTTTTACTAAATTTTAGTAGTTTGAATTAGCTCGAGAAATTTATCCTGACCTAATCATAGGTGTCAAACCAAGGTAACAAAGATGTAAAAGTTTTAACGAAGTTTTCAAAACACTTAGTCGTAGAACCGACTGAAGAACACACATGAACTTGTTTACGCATTTCGGAGTTTCCTCCTATGTTTGCGCGGGATCTCAAGAGGGGAGATCCGGTCCCAAATTTCACTAGGTATCCAAACAGTTGTCACAAATACAAGAATTGACATAAACTTGCAAGAGCACTAAAGCTAGCAAAGAATCATGAATCATGGAAAAACAGATAGGAAGAAAGATAAGTAGGTATTGAAGAAAAGCCCCCTCCACGAACTAGTGGTGAAACTACTCAGAAATTTTTGGATCTTGGAGTAGTGTTTGCTTCGTCTTCGTCTTTCTTCTTCAGATTCCTCTCGTTACTAACGAGTTGCGAAAGATCTGATACCCTAACGAACGATGAAGCGGATGCACTCAACTCTTTTTCTTTTTCGATTGCTTCCACATATGTCAGAACAAGCTAATATATCTCGCTCCAGAGACAAGCCCTTAAGCCCGTTTTGAAGTTTGCTTTGGATCAGAGAGGCAAAACTAGACCTTAAATAACTGGATCATAACACCGGCCCACTAAAACAAGCTAATATAGACAAATCTGTCAAACATATAACCCAAGCTTATACTCTCTTCCTTTAAGATATAATATGTTGCTATATCTGCCTTATACTTAGAGTACTAGTACTATAGTTGTTATCTAAACTACTTAACTTAGTCATGAACTAAGTGGCAACATTAGCTATAAAGCCTAACATCACATAATAACCAAGTATGACAAATTAAGTAACATATTATAACTTAGTAGTCTCTAACTTAAGTGCTACAATTACAAGTTATAATATTCAAAGTCTTGATTACATAATAAGAATTAGTAATACAAAAGAAGAAAAGAAGATCTATGCCCACCTGTCCTCAGATGTTACTTTTTTGGTCATGTTGTAACGACGTTACTTTTTGTAGTACCGATCAGCAATTGTCTGTCAGTCTGTATTTGCTCACATGTTTCCCCCCGAAAGGGTTTGTGCGTCAGATACTTTTCTTATTTCTGGGCAGGGAAAAAGGAAAATTTAGTTACGGCAGTTGGGCCGACTACTTCTGAGCAAGAAGCCCAATAAAAAGCCCAATTAAATTCTCCAAATGACTGCAAATTGAGAATCAAATAACAAAATGGAGATGCAATGAGTGGAAGGGGAGGAGCTTTTCCAGCTTAGGGCTTTGGCCAAGTGATGATGCCATGAATTCTTCTACAGACATGGATATGATGGAGGCCGAACCCTCCAATGCTGCCGCCTCCACCTCCGTTCAAGACGCCAGAGGCCTGTTAACGATGGCTCGCCAACTCGTCGATCAAGGGAAGCCCTCTCAGGCCCTTCAAGCGGTAATTTCACTTCTTTGCTTTCATATCAATTATTATTTTTTCCTCCTTGCATAAGAATCAATTTGAATTATCTGCAATTTGATTTCTTTTCTTTTTTTAATCTCTTTTATGTCACTGGATTTAGGATTGGGGTCGAAACTTGAGTTTATTTACCTAAGAAATATTTGAGGGATTTGCTTAGGAATTTGGGTTGTGAATTGTGATTACGGACTATAGTGAAATGATAAAGGTGAATTGGATTCGATCTTAAATAGATGAAAGTATACCCTTGATTGTGCAAAAAGTCCCATCATCGAGAGATGACAGGACGAGAATCATATTAGTAGAGGGAGAAAACCGTAGAGCATAATGCAGCAAAAGGATATCAGTTGATTATCTATTGAAAAAAGATATACAAGGAAGCCGTTTTTGAATTTTCAGTTGCGGAAAAAGGTGTTACCTGTATATTGATATTTTACGGTTTATGGCTGAAAATCACCCGCGAGTGACCAACTTAGCTGAATACGGTCAAAATCTGGAGGATGAGTGAAACCGGTGATGGATGAATGCTGGGATATAGGACTCATCAAACATCCGGTTCACCCATGAAAGCCTAGGTATATGTAGTTACTTCTTCAAGATCACTTTTTTGTTCGATTATCAGATTATGTAACATTCAATATCTTGATAGTTGATTTTTATCATTGGTGGAACTAAGGATTATGTATTACTGTATAGAGTGATCATTAATGACAGGATAAAGGATAGAGAATGAATGATAAACAAAGGAACATCAAACATTTTGATATGTAATTTCATCCTTGTCTAAACTGTCACTTCTTTTGACACAAATGAGCTTCTTCTATATACGAGACTTGAAGAAAGAGAATATAAGGCTGGCCATTCATCTGATGCAGGTAGTAATGGCAATAAGAGCCAAGGGTGGGGAGGTAGCGGTGATTCAGGTTCTGCAACGTGCTCGAGAACTATACTGGAACAACTCTCAAGCAAGCTCTGAAGCTGATCAGCTGGCTTCTCTGTTTGCTGAGTGTGCCTTAGCCGAGGCCCAACCTCTTCCTGTATCAGCACAGACACTGGCACAAAATCCCATGTTTACTTCTTGCGCGGACTCTGACGCCTACAAGTTTTCGATACTTGCAGAATCTGGTAGGAATCAGATTATGTTAGATGCATATAATGATGGAAGCAGCTTCATCTGCTTGAAATGTGGTGGTCTTGTTAGTATGAATCGTAAGGACGAACATTATACTTACTGGTGCCAGTCCTGATCCTTTTTCTCTCTTTCGTTTTTTGTTTTTATTCGACTGAGAGATGAGATTGGCTTTGTCTTTGAATGCTTTAACACACAAGGTACCAGCTGCTCATCCTTTGTGCCTCCATTTAGAGGTCCTCTATTTCCAGATATGTGTAACAGTAAAATTTTATGTTTTAAGATTAGTTTCTCAAACTCGTTGAATCTGGTGAATTATTTAGTCTTGAAATGAAAAAATGACCCGGTTGGGTTGATAAACTTGGCATGGGAATCGGAATGACCGGCTGATTTCCGGTTAAATAACAAATTTGATTCTCAAAACCACATTTTTATCAAAGACTCAAACGTAGCAAATAGTCGCAATAGACCGAAAATGAAAATCGTAAAGTTAACTACGGAAAGTCGTAAAGTTAACTACAATGACAATCAACTAAAAACGACTCCAACGTGAAAATGTTATTGCCGCAACAACTCCCAAAAACGACTCCCAACGTGAGAATGTTATTGCCGCAATGACTTCTAGCGTGAAAATGTTGTTCTATAATAACTTCTAGTGTGAAAACATTGTTTTTACTCAAACTTTAAACGGGGTTTTTACATCTGCTCGCAATGTTAGACAAACTCAACGTGTTCAACACTTTGACATAGTAAAATTTCCGATTTTGTGCATTTGAATCATACATCGGCCAAATTTGTTGTTAAATAAATTCAATTCATGTATTCCTACAACGGTTAGAGCTTTTATTCATCAAAAAACAATTCAAAATAGAAATTTCTTATATTCAACTAAACCCTACATACAGAAAAAACAAAAATTGTAACTTTACTTGATTTTGATTGTTTTTTAAAACATTGTACATTAAAAAACGTAGATATTTTGTTGCAGGTGTGATTTGAGCCCTTAGACGTTAAATTTGATCAATATTTGAGCCGATAAATTGAAGAATGACATAGTTGAGAGAGAAGAACATGAAGATGACAGAGGAAATTAAAAATGAAAAGTTTTGGACATATTTTGCAATTTTTAATAGAAATTAGGCCTACGAACTTTGGATTTTAGTACGGTGAAACTTTTATGACCGAAAAATCAAATTTCTTAATCAACCGGAAATCAGCTCGTCATATCAATTCTCATGCCAATCAACCAAACATAAGTATTGGATAGTATTGATTCTCATTTTAAGTTTACCAAACATTAGTATTGGATAATTTTGATTCTCCGAAATGAATTATTCTCATTTCTGATCCTATGGAATCAATACCCAAGTAGCCTTAAATTGTATTCAGGCCTTTAAGGAGATCTAAAAAAAAGAACCCCTTCACATTCAAATAAATCATACATTGTAATTAGTACTGTGATTACATACAAATATATCACAACACACTCAAATTACTTAAATACAATCAGTCTAATTTGGTAGGAGAAAAACAGCATTCCTTTAGTACAGACCAGAAGATCCTGATTCTACAAACAATATCAAATCCTTTTTCCTCACACACAACATTCATCCATAAAGCCACAAAGAACAGCTAGAAAACTAAGAATAAACACCTGTGATACACTTATCCATCTAAACTGCTTCCCTCATAGTGGTAATTATTCACAACAAGAGAAAAGAAGCGTGGTGTTAGAAGCCATTGTCTTCAACTGAACGAAGCGAACAGCCTTTCTACATCTGCCATCAGTTGTGCCATTTATCTACTCTGTGGAATTCTCCTTTACTACAACAAAACAATCCGGAGCATCATCACTAAGACACTTTACAAGACGCCCTCGTTACCAAAACAATCAAAAAATACTAGACTATTAGCTTCATGCATCTAACTCTTCCAATAAAACCAATCTTGCAATAACCAATATTTGGATCATCTCATTTGCAGTTTGCTAACCTGAAAATTTATCAATGACATTGAGTTAGGTTCCTACCCTATACTTTCTCAAGAAAATTGAACTAAGGAATTATATGTTTATTAAGCTGAATCCTTGTAAAGCTGAAATTTTGCAAAACTAAACAAAACATAATTTTCTGGAATATCAGTTTTGTGATGAGATATCATGAACTAACCTGCATGGGTATCCCTAGTTTCCCCATCGCCATGTGTAGTACAGGGGGTACCCAAATATAACAGTGCAGACAGACAGATACTTACATCATATGATTCATATCTGTCAAGGCAGGAGTTCGACGAGGCTTTGATTTCATAACTGTCTCATCACAGTGCTTAATCCATTCTGAGAGTCTCCAGGGCTTCTGCCACTTCCACTTGAATTGTACTAACCACTGGTGATGACTTCTCTTCCATCTCCACAGCTTCCCAGCTTGTCCCCCTACTGCTGCTAATTTTTTCATGGATACTTGCCCAAGGGGTACCAGCTGCAGAAATAAAACAGGCAATCGCTGTGATACAAAGTAAATCATCATGGAAAATCCCCAGTTGCAGATAAACAGTAAGAACATCAACCTTTCTCGAGTCAACAAACGCTGCTGATTCCCTAACTGGGCTATTAACTACGCCTGGAGTGTATTTTAACTGTTTCTGTGCAGGTGCAGATATTGGAGACAGGGGATCACACGTATCATCAGCCAAGTGTTTAAGTGAACCTTGAGAGTTACCCTGCAGATTTCCAGTATAGCATACCTCAGAAGGCTGATCTAGGGTAATCTAGCACGTTCTGTTTCTTTGCACTCTCATAGTATTAACTATGCTATATGCACCTCATCTACGTTAAAATGTCATGCTTTAATAAAAGGGAAGTTAAAAAAAGATGATCTGACCGAATCTGATGTGGCAAGAGCCATAGCAACAGCCTGCTCCCTCATTCTCAGCTCCTTCTCAATTTCCCTCCTCCGTGCTTCACTTTGACGCAGCAGGCCAACGAGTTCTTTCATTTGCTCTTTCATTTCCTTGACCTCATTTACATTGTCATACAATTGACACCTGCACAGTTGGATGGGCTGCAAAGTTAATGTTCTATGAGAAAATCCAGTTGAATACCACAATTAGAACCATGCTGTCTTTGTCCATAAAAAAACACAAGAACAGGCATTAACATTGTACAGCTTGATTGGACACACAACATTTATTTTGGAAACAAATTAATCATGCTCATGGTCTTGTGACCCTTGTAGCTTAAAAAACACTGCATAGTAATCGAGTTGCAGCATCTTGAATTTTGAATGCAACTTGCAAGCAAGAATATTAGAACTGCAATATGGAAGGATAACCGGTTCACGATTCCAGGCAAGTGTAAATTTTGTTCTTTAATGATGGCCAACAAAAGGATAATTAGCAATGTGCTATATTCATTCAGCCACCTTGCATCCGCAAGAGAATTGAACATGTATTGCATCAAGCTTCTGGCATCACCCATTGAACGTAGTTGGTTCCAGCGCCCACGATTACTAAAGGTACGGTCCCGTTCTTCAACTTCTGAAAGTTGTGATGCCATTGCCACAAGTGAATTTGATGATATGCTAAGCATGTTTTCAAGAGAAACTATTCTTGCCATTCTTGCATTTGGTGACATAGATGACACTCTGTCAACAAAGAATAACTTAAGGCATCAAATAAATTGGAATATAATTCAAAGTAATTCACTGCCCTTGCACACAAGACCAATAATATCCAACTCATCCTAGTATAGACTATATCATATCATGAAACTTTCCAGAAGAAAAAAATAATCCTTGATATACCTGGAGAGCCCATTCTTCCCCTTTGGAGGAGTAAGACCCTTTGAAGCAAGTTCATCCACTTGTTTCAACACCACCAATTCTTCTGCCAGGGCACCACGTCTGGACAAGGTAGGATTGTTAGTAAGAGTTTTGGAGAAATCTATTAACTGAATAACTGGAGAATTCATTTCAAATTCAAAAGCACGCATACACTTGGGTTTGCTTTTCGTATTCAGAACGGACTTCGTGAACATTGACCATAACTTCCAGCTCATGGTCAAGCCATCGCTGCAAGGATTTCTCATTGGTCTGCACATGCCCATTTGTTGCATTCCCATTGGCCATACCTGGATTATGTAAGTAGTAGTGTCTTAATAATAATGACAGTAAACTATTTCGAAGAATCTATTGATGCTTTCTGTTTAATGTTGACACTTCAGCAATTGCAAGAAGCGAATACCCGAGTTCTCTCGTGTTGAAGATTTGCGGGCTTCAAGGAGTTCCTTCAATCTCTTGGTGGCCATTGCAGCCTCTTCTGTTTTCCTCTGAAGAACCTGATCAAAGGTGAGGAGAATACCATGTCATCAGTAATCATGGATCAGAATAATTTGGCAAAGTTGGTGCACCTAAAAGATAACAAAATCCGATAGTCATCTACCAAAACTAATGAAATATGACAGAAATCTAAAACACGTGAATGACAAATTTTGGATTTCTAATATAATAAAATCACTTGATCAGACTGCAAAGCATGAATACCGGAAGAACATAAAATCTCACCAGTTTCTGGCGTTGATTCAAAGCCATAAGCTTATGCCTTTCATACTCATTTCTTCTCCCCTCCTTCTTTAGCTGTATAAACCAACTTCATTTAGTTTCACAAAATCCTTGGTTCAAAGTTAAAGCTAACATATGAAACTATCTATTCTGAAATGAAGTGAAGCTCTATTGTTTCCCAGTAATATACAAGTATTTGCAGACACCATAACAAACAAAATTACCTGCAACAGTTCCTTTTCTCTCGAGGCTTTCCATACTCGAAATTGCTCTGCTTCTTGTTTGATTTTGTGTTGCAGCTGAACCTAACCATACATTATGAGGCAATTAACTTGTAGAGACTAAAAATAAGTAACACTTTTCTATATAATGTGGAAAACCAAACCTTCTGTGCCTTAATGAATTGTATTTCCTCTTGCAAGCGCTTTGCAGCTTCCTCACTTTTCTGTTTTTGCTTTAACAGGTGAACCTGGTTCTCTTGTTTCTTCTTAAGATCCATAATCCGGTGTTATTTTGTACAGCGGTAGAATACTTTATGAATCATATCAATTTCAGAATTGTATACTGGAGCATTATTAGAAAAGTTCAGTGTCTTACCTGTGCCTCAAGTGCTTTTAATTTATGAGCATGGACATCTTGCAATTTCTGTGTTTGTCCATCAGATGAGGCAGCAAGATTTTCAATCTCAGCCAACAAGCGGTCCCTCTCTTGCTTGGAATTGGGGATATCAAATTTCAAGTAATTCATGCATATTATAAATCAGCTTCCATGTAACAAAACAATACTAGGCCACAAAACTTGAAGCCAACCTGCACAGTTTTCTTCTCATCTCGAGTTCCAGGATTTTTCTTTCCAAAATTGCTGCTTAAGTGTCTCCGTGTCAGCCTATCTCAAAAAGTTTCATCTCAGACTGCAGAGAAAAAGCATATCAACCTTCAATGCATCGAGAGAAAAAGTAATATATTTAACAGCATTTATGTTATGGACATATAGTGTATCCCCTTAGAATCGATGGATATACCAAAACAGTTCTGATAAGCATACCTCCTTCTGCTCCAGGCGCTTATTTAACTCAAGTAATTCTCTGTCCATATTATTTTGGAGAACCTTATGCTCCCACTCCTTGGTAGCTTCTTCATCAATCTCTCTGGAATCACCTAATAAAATTCACATCAATGAGACACTCTATGCAGTTAATAAAATACAAAAAATGAACAAAGAACTGTAACATCCATTTAACAGCGAAACGTGTCTTTGAAACTTTGCACATAGACGTGTCAATCACAATTTAAACCTGACCGATAAAAAAATGAGCCAACCCAAAAACCCGACTGATCCGCTTAATTTAAACCTGACGATACCGGAAAATGAAAAAATATATATATATATATATATATATATATATATATATTATATATATATATATATATATTTGAGAGATCTGCCAGACAACCAATTCAACCAAAACAAATAATAACACGAAACGAAAATAACCCTAACCTGAAGGTCCCAAATCCGAAATATCCCAAATCTGATAACATCCTAATAGGTTAACTCAAATGATCTAATATCACAAAGTAACCGACCGTACAGACCGAGAATCCAAAATACCCCGAACTGAGATGAGATGAATTAGACGAACAAATTGTTTTATTTTTCTTTTTAGGCTGCAATGCTTAACATATACATTTAATCGGGAAAAAACTTACTAAAATCCATCGAAGACCAGAAAACTTGAATTGACATTAAAAAAAACTAAAAAAATATAAATAAAATTGAGACTGACCTCACAAAACCAATTTGATCCGTAATCCATGCCCAAATTTCTACAAACAACAAATCCCCGACCACACAAACCCGATTGATAATCAGAACCTACTTCAACCCCATCTGAAAATGATCCAAACAGAAATAACCCGAACCCAACCCGCTCGGTTGACAAACTATATTCACAAGTACATGAAAGGGTGTAATGCAAACTAGAAATCATACAAATCACGAGGAAAAGAGATCATGTTAATAATGATGTTCCACTTGGTTTTCATCTCAGAACAAGTCACACCAGAACTGAAGTAACATGTCAAAAATGTATGAGTTGTTTCCCCTTCGGTAGGAAATTGCTGTCCTCAAATGGTGATTGGCAAATGGAAGATCTTTTGGTGAATATACATGGTGGGTGGGATGGGGCATTAGGTGAGCAGATATTTCTTGATTAAAGAAGATTCAAAATTTGAAATTCAGACCAGCATAAAGCAATACCCATCACAACTTCACCATTTGATAGTCTGGTGATTCCATGCCCTGTAAACCTCTTACAAGCCCATCTGATCTTGTAGAACATGTTTCATCATCCTGGAACAAGAAAAGTGGGCTTATCAGGATGCAAAAGTTAATATAGATTTAACTTTTACTATCTATAAGCACATCAAGAACCAAAAAGAACAGCAAATATAGATTTACCCATGGCATACCTGACTATAGGTATCACAATTTTCCATATTAGTTCCTCTGTTCCGATAGTGATTGAGCTGACGACGAAGATCCTCGTTAGAAGCTTCAAGACGTGCAATCTTGTCCCTCAGGCTCTGAACGTATTGTATTCTCTTAGAAAGACAGTCACTAGACTAGTCAAGTAAAAACATAAAGTAGGTATCTTAATAATACCTGCACTTCATCTGATAAAACCCCTCCCCCTCTAGCACAAAGCTCTGCTTGCAAATACTCAAGTTGCTGGCGGCATTTTAAATCATTTCACTTGATACAGGATCTCTATTAACCTTTTCAAAAAATAGAAAGAAATCTTGAATAGAGCACCTTACTACAGTGTATTTAACAACAGGGAGAAAACAAGATAACTTACAACCGGTTTATTCTGAATGTTGCGTGCACGATTTGCATACTTAAGTGTGTTTAGAGTTTCTTCAGCATTAATATCAGCTGGACTGATGCATGCTGAAGAGATAGCGTAGAAAAATTGTAATGATAGAGTATATAATGTAAACTAGATCAGCAACAGATATAAAGAATTTGAATTACCTATCATTACGGTCCTGCTGTTTCCTCCAAGTGAATCCTGAAAATCAAAGAATTTATTCTGCTGAGGCTACTAAAGTGGTGAACAACGGATGTCCTAATCCAAAATTTCAAGGTAATCTTGAAGAGTTGGGTGAGAAATACTATTTGGACCCAACCAGCAAGCCCAACTCATAAGATAATTGGGTTATCCTAAATCAAAGAGAATTAGCTCAACTTATATAAACACCAAGCTCAGCCCATAAGTAACTAGGCTCCATCAACTTATTTAGAACAAGAAGATTCTCAAGTGTAGTCAACAAAAAGTATGCAAGGAATGTACAACGTTGGAAATAAAAACTCTTTTGCCTATTACGAGCGACGGATTATCTTGATCATTAGAGCAAAAACAGAAAATAAGACCTAAGAGCCAATTCTTGAAGTGAGCAAACCTGCAATAACCGAGTGAGCTTACTATCACGGTAAGGAACATGTACCGCCTTCTTTCCTCTTTTTCTCATCACCAAGGGCACTTATGACATTGCCAAGGGCAAGAAGACCCTTGTTGATGTGAACTCCTGCTTCAGACAAAAGGAAAGAAAAGCATTAAAGTGACAAAGAGGAAGAAGAAACATAAGAAGGGGCTCATGATAATTGTAAACTCTTCTGCTAACCTTCCTTGAAACGCATGCCATCGGAACCTGTTCTTTTGGCTCGCTCTGATCCAGCAAGATCTACTAAATGAAGTTTAGACATAGATATTCTTCACCCATGTTATCAGAGAAATTGTCATGGTTAGGAAGATCAGGATTTAACTTCCGCATTTGCTCCAGAGATATGGTAAAGATGGCATGTGAGCGCTGCACAAATAAATAGAAGTAAAAACCCATCCAGCTTCGACTACTTCAGAGTACAGATGATGACCCATGAGATAGCCTACCACAATTTATTAAAGCACAAGTTACGTTAATGCAGATCAGTTCGAAAAGAAGCATAGGCTTTTACCTGGACTGATTGTTCATGTTAGTACTCCCCTGTTGCCCTGCTTAGAGATCCTTGTTCCAAGCAAGCAGACATTTTCTTTTAGTGACTTAACAGCCACTTCAGTAGATCCTGCCAATGTGATCACACCATTTGACGATTCTCGTATTTGAATTGGTGATTTTCCTGGTATATTGAGCTTCATCGGACTACATTAGTATCTGCTTTGGTGGATAAAGAGGGATCCAACAAGTCTCGCACTTCTTCTTTATGAATCTGCACACCAAAATAAAAATATATCAATAAATTTACTTGATACGGCCCAAGTAGAAGCTCGTACTCTTTTAGCAAAGCAAAACTGCACATTTTTTGTAGAACAGTAAAATTGCACATAGGTGCACGTGTAAAGGGAGAGTTTATGGCAGAGGGAAGCAGCAAACCTCGATAAAAGAAACATGCAACTGAACTCAGTTTCATGCTTCAATGTTTCAATCTTGCTGAACAGTGAGTTCATGACTTGGGAATGATTCCCGTTTGTAACCCATCCTTGCAACCAGTGCCCATCGTGTATGTTTTACCAGAACCAGTCTACACGAAAATAAAATTATTTCAGCAACTAATACAATGAGAAAGCAAGAATGACACCGCCTTAGAGAGTCATCAGCAGATGTTGAGTGGAACCAAAACTTACCTGGCCATAAGCAAGAAACAGTAGCATTGTATCCTTGGAATAAACCATCAACGAGTGAAATAATGCACTCATCAAAGATAGAGACAGATGGAGAGCCCGTGCTTCCATATACATGATCAAATGTAAAAGAATGTGTGCCAATTTGTATCTGCAATATGAGCGCAAAATAATGGCACAATTCCACAAAATTATATTCTAGTCTCTTGCAATCAGGAAAAGGACTATAGGAAGTCCTTAAGTTACATAAACAAAATAACCTAACCTAAGTTCCTTTGGTCTTTTGGTCATAATTCACATGAAAACCATAGACTTACTAAAGGAAGCATAAATGTTAACAAAGTTATAAAGATAAAGAAGTGACTATGTATACAGATTCAACAAATGTAAGCAGTTTCTATTTTTTATTCAAAAAGCATTTCTAGTTTACTATTTTTTTTTTGTTTATGGCTTCAACTTGTCCAACTCCACCTAATGTATTTTGACTCCTAGGAATAAGAACACATTTTGAAACTATCATACTGTAACTGTAGACCTATGTGATTTCGATTATGACAAACGGTTAAGTAGACCAAATGTGAAAGCATGTAGCTACAAAGCAGCAAAGAAGAAACAAAACACATCTCCTTCCTCTTTCGATCAAAAGAGATTAAAAAAAGGAAATTAAAAGGGTGGAACAAGAGTAGAATGTTTAAAGGTCAGGAACAATAAGGGAGAAACCAGTTTCGAAAGGTCAGCTTAAAATACAATTTAGACCTTTTTATAAGGATATATGTCATTTTGTAAGGTTTATATACAATAGCCATTTTTAAAAATAGGGAGAAGATAATGCAGTATATAAAATAACAAAGGCGGTGGTGAGAATAATAGTTGAAGCGAGGTAAACAATTAAAGCTCCTCAGAGAGCACTTAATTTCCAAAGTTGACTACAGAGTGAGCTCCAAAATTTTCTCAACCAAACAAGTCATAAGCTGATGAGTCGTGCAGACCAAAATTCTCATCCTATTGATGGAAAGCAAGCCCATTTCAGAATCAAACAATTAAATCAAGATTAAGAATTTAGCAGTCGTAACTAATACATATTTGTATTGCTTCTGAGATATTAGACATAAATTTTACTCCGTATTAATCAGGAAAAAGAACAATATATTTATTTAACATCATAGATTCATGATTAGTGGCCAAGAATGCAAAAATGTGGCGACACAGTGGAACAGAACCACGTACTTTAATCCTGGATGAGCTGGTTAGTATCGAAAGTTGTGATTATGATTTATGATGATGAAAGCCATATATTTTTTCCATGGACCAGGAAACAAGAGCACATGGGGAATACATGCACAAGCAAAAAGAAGCAAAGTGCGCTGAAAAGCATGTAAAATCTCCACACGCAAGGCAATGCCTAGAAAATTCTGTCGATATGGAAAAACAAAAAGGTGATACTCACTCACGATTGGATAAATTCAATTAGACGAAGAATAAATCCCAATAAAACTCAATTATCGTGGAAAGCCTTCCAAAATTGGACGGTCAAACACCAGGGAATTATATATTACTGCATTGATTACTAGTAATTAGTACAGATTTTAGATGCCGTATACAAAATTCACCGGCAAAAGCCAAACCGACACTGAAAACAGAGACCGAGATCTAGATCTCAATTTACCCGTTATCATGACAAAAGCAAGAATGAACGGGAGGAGGAAAAAAAAAGAAAGGAGGAAGAAATTGCCCAAGTGTATCAAATGCATGGATACGTTTTGCGGTGGTCATTATTGGAGAGAGAAAATTAGCGCGGTTTACCTGAGGTTTTCCGGGGACCACAGATACACAATCCTTGCAGCCTTGGAGTTTCTCGTCGCCGATCAAAGGTCGGATATGAACTGCTACTTTAACGGAGCAATCCTCTCCTCCTTCCATCTTGAAACACTGTTTCAGAATCAAACACCGCCACCGCTACAAGCTACAACCACCAGAACTCGAAATTATTAAGCTGAGAAGATTTGTGCGATTGTTGTTAGGAAACTTCAATTACGGGGGACCAAATCCTAATTTCACCATCCAAGAATGAGTCGCTTTGTTTTGATTGATAACCGGCCAAGTGTTTCGGAGAACGATGCTTCAACTGGAATCAATGGATGCGCATTTAGAGAGACAAATAGAGAATGGGAGGGTAAGAAAGATAAATGAAAGGTTAGGGGGAATGTTGTAGGGATCAAAGAAGTCACTGCAGAAGGAACAGTTAACAACACAACACCCACCTTCTCTTCTCAGTGTTTCCTTGGCCTTCACTGCACATTCTGCCACCAGTTGTATATGGAAAGAAAAAAGATAAAAAGGCAACTCATTGTAAAATGAAAAAAAAAGAAAGAAATATATTATATTATTTGTGTATATTACTCTACGAACCTACTTTTTCTGCTACTTCTAGTCCTGCTTAGAGGTGTTTTACGAAAATGCCCTCAGCTGCCGGTGGCTGAGGCTCAGCTAAGTCGTTTAGTACCGTTACTGTCGCATTGTCAGGCCCACTAGGCATGCCAACGGATTTCTTACAGCTCAGCAAAGTCACGCTTTCGCTTCACATGAACTGACAATCCTACCCTTCCTTCCGGACGACATTATTTTGAGTGGTAAGTTTTTTAAAAAGTATTTATCATTTTATGTACGTTGTGAGTTTGAGTAATAAGTTTGTTAAGAAGTATTTTTGAGATAGATTCATTAATAAATTTATAGTTATGTTTACCTTCTTAATTATATGTATAAAGGCTTTCAACCATTTTTCAGTTGGACTTGAATTCCTCATAACATGTATGCATTTCATAAAAAGTATAACATTTATCAAGTCAGGGTGTTTGTTGTGTTCTTACTTCTTGTGTTTCAGCATATTTTAGAGAAATTTTGATTTAGCCCTCACAAGTCATGACTACATGATTACTGGATTGATCTTTCTTTTCTAAGGTCTTGTTTAGTAATCAATTTAGTACAAAATTTAATTTGGATATTTCTTAAATTATAAGTAACTTGGTATTGTCATGAATATATATATATATATATATATATATATATATATATATATATATATATATAATAAGTTTGGAAGTGAGTGAGAATATAAAAAATAAAAAACAAAAAAAACAAAATAGCGGTAGATATCTGGTCGATTGTCATGGATGGGATTGGAGGAGTATTATAATGATATTCAAATAAAAACAGCAACGAAAGTTAGCATTACGAAACATTTTTGGGCAAAGTGACAAAATAGGAGTTAAGTATAGGTGGTGCCGTGGTGATGAGTAGTGAGTACTGGGCCTCCAGGAGATAAAGAAAGCAGGAATTATTATAATAAATAATAAACAATGATCTGATTAGCAAATAGTTTTATTAACACTGTAAGTATTCATTTATTCGTCATAATTTAGTTTTATGGATTAATTTCATAATAATCCGAACAAAATGACATAATTTAGAACCCGTTTGGTATTCATATCTAGATATTAAGATATGGGTGGTAAAATATAGGTATCAAGATATGAGTATGAGATTGATATCTGATATCTTAGGAGAGAAAGAAATAGAAGAGGGGGAACATATTTGATACCACTATTTTTTTGGAGTATATTAAAACAAGAGAAATTGTGTATCAGATATGCCCTTAGTATCTTTCAAGAAACTCTCATGTTTAAATTTTATGAGTGACGTGATTTGACATTAGGGCCAAGCAGCTACCCAATAGACACTTCAGTAGGACTTAGGAGTGATGTTGAGCTACCCTGTACACAATATTTTGGCACGTGTCACACTACACAACTATGTCATATGCCATGAGTGAACCATTAGAGGGTGAACATATTAAAGACGTGGAATATGCAAACACAATTGATGAAAGTAAGGACTGTGTAGCAAAAATTGAGAGTGATACGAACTCAAATTGTGATTTAGAAGAAGAAGATACAATATGTGGCGGGGAGACGAGGATGATCAAGGATCATATTGTTGCTATATTATGGGATGTACGTAAACTAGAAACAACTAATATATGGTGATGTAATAGTAGTACATATAATGGTTTTTGATCTTGGACAAAGAAAACTATCAACGACTACTGAATTAATGCACATGTAAAAGAAAAGAGTTCATGAAACCGAATAATAAGTAAACAACAATTGTCATCAAACCAAGAAACTGCATACATTTATGATATATAATAAAAGAGTTTATGAACCGAATAATCATTTAATGCGTTTTATTTTGGACAATTTCTTTCATCAAACCTAGAATCTGCATACATTTATGATATAAAAGAAAAGAGTTCATGGAACCGAATAATGAGTAAACAACAAAAAGACAATCAAACAAGGGTCGTTGTTTTGTTGTCGTAAGAGCATTCACAATTACATACATTGATTTTGGGAGAATAAATTTCCTCCCATGTTTTCTTCAGTCGGTCAATGTATGCAACCACTTTCTACCCATCCTAGAGGCATTTAGCACAATCAACCCAAAATTGCATCAAGCAAGGGTCGTTGACGACATTGAATATTTGCTTAAAATCGTAGCATACTACTTTAACTATGAGAAGATACATGACTTATGATCAAAGAGCGGGATCGATGACAACTATTAAGTATTAACCACCCCACTAACATGGAATTGACACATTGCCATGTAAAAATGATCTTCTGATAACGTTAGTTCTGTTATTTTTTTTTTGATAAAGTCAAACTTTCGTTACATAAAGAAAGCATTTGACATGATAATTGACCATTCTTCATAATTTTCATTATTAAGGAGAATGAGACAAATAGTTAGACCTAAATGATTTACATGATGAAGGTAATACAAGGATGTTGGAGTTAGAGTAGTTGGTTGAGCTTGACGAGGGATAAAACGTGAGCTTCAAATCTCGCATATAATTGCAGTACTCAATTGTAGTAAATGTCTAGGATAGAACTCATGGAGATTGATGTAAGGTACTAAATCATTAAGTGCATTCCCAAATACAATATATATATAGGGTTAGGATCGGGTAAGAACCTGTTTTACGGTAAGAAATGAGAACCATTATAGATCGTTGGATAAATAAATGAAAGGCTGTGATTTAACTTACCATTAAGGAAGTTGATGATATGATATTTATTATACTAAGACAATTTACAAAGTTATTTATTACAAATCGTGCATATGGTAAAGAATATATACATATAAGGAAATAACTTAATTGTATACCATTTAATTTGCACTCTTAATTCTTTTGCTTATTCTGTCTGATAACTATTGCTAACATACCTCGAGACATCGGAGATTTTTTTTATTCGTTCGGAACGCCGGTGATATCGTCGGTGTTATAGAGAGGTAATATTTTGCTTTAAAATTTGAGTTTTTCAGGGTCATGCACGTATATATCTTCTCGTGTTATTATTCAAAACATATATAAACTTTGAGTGCACGTATATTGCTGTTTAAATTTATATTAGATTCAAACAAGAGTAAAGTTAGTGACCAATCGGAATGAAGGAGAAATGGTGTGATTTATCCTTGAGTTTGTGCACGTTTATTACATTTATGTCTGTGCACGTGTACTTCGATCATTCAAATTTTGTTCACTTTTAATCTTTAATATTTGTGCACGTTTATTACACTTATGTCTGTGCACGTGTACTTCATTCAAGTTTTATTGACTTAAAAATGCTAATCTTTAAAATTTTAATTCAAATAACTTTAGTGTTGGTTTTATAGTATTGCACGTTTGGTTCATACGTGTTAACCTAACTTGTTGTACACATAATTTTCATTCATGTTGGTTCTATAGTTATGCACGTGTAATGCATTGGTCGGTGGTTATGCATGTGTAGTACTATAGTGTTGGTTCTATATTTTAATTCAAATAACTTTAGTTCTAAATTTTGTTAACTGAAAGTGCTAATCTTTAATATTTTACTTCAAATAACTTTAGTGTTGGTTCTATAGTAGTACACGTTTGGTTCAAACGTGTGAACATAATTAGTTGTACACATTATTGGTTCTATAGTTGTGCACATGTAATGCAATGGTTGGTGGTTATGCATGTTTAGTACTATAGTTGTGGACGTGTACTGCATTGGTTGGTTCTATAGTTACGTACGTACGTGGTTTTAGTTTTGCAGATAATGAATATCAATTCGAATAAAAGTGATTTTGAATCGGATTTTGAGGTTACAACGAAGTTCATTGTACGCGGAGTTAAAAGAGTTTTCAATGAAGATGATGACAATGTACCAATAAGTGTATTGAAAGAGCGAAAAAGAAAACAAATTGTGCAGCAGAAGGAACAAGTGAGATTTCCAAGAAGCAAGAGTTTGACGTCAAGGTTGATGAGAAGAAAAAAAAAAGCTTGTCTCACAAACACTGCTTGCAATGGCAACAAGTTATCAACTAGAACAATACCTACATTTTTCACCAATACGATGAGTAAACTAACTGATTTGAAGAAGGATTCTATAAAATATATTGGTTTTGGTGCATTGTTGAGTATGAAATACAAGAGTTGCCTCTTGAATTGTCATATTGGGTAGTGAACAATTTTGATAGCAAAAAATGTTCGTTGATCATGGCTAATGGAGAAAGTATAAGAATTGAAGACCAAAATATACATGCAGTTTTTGGAATACCCATTAGGGGGGACTAATCTTATTGAGTATAATAGAATGGACAGATACAATGTTATTCAAGAGTGGGAAAGTAGGTTCACCAAGGAATCGTCTTACTTGAAGCCAAGTGATGTGGCCGAATGATGATTAGTTGCGATGATCACGGAGCTTTCTTTGTTCGTTGCTTTATCGTACTGTTTGTGGCACCCATTTTCACTCGAGAGCAATTCAACAACATTTTTTGGTGTAGTACATTGATTTTACGGTTTGTCATAGTAAACATCTTCGAATTTCTACTCAAAAGGCAATGTGTATGTTGCTCAACGAAATCATGCACATCATACTTTCCATCACCAATGTATCTAAACACAATATGTGTTTTGCATTGAACCCTATTTGAAACCCGAGATCTTTGACCAGTTGTGTTCGAGCTATTCTTAACACCTTCTCTACTACATACTACCAACGTAACCTTAGTGTCTCACCAATTACTTTACTACAACTCAAACGACTAACAAACCCAGCTAAATTTGCATATCTTTTATAAAAAAATTATACCTTCTTCTACAGAATCAAATATCATACCGATCTTGGCTTAGCATGATCATCCACCATAGGAATCCATGATTTACTTTTATCTTCCCCCTATTATCATGGTACAATCAGCGTTGTTATCTTTATTGCACTCGTCTTTGTCGTTTTGATCATTGTCTTTGTCGATAATTCTCGACTCCAAAAGCTCCGAATTTGATCCTTGTAAGAATAGTTTATAATAAAATGATGAGAATTATATACATACGCAATTTAAATTAAGAATAAAATTAAGACTATAAATACTACAACGATTACCTTTCATTTTAGATAAACATTATTATATTAATTAATTACTAATCGGAAGATTATAACGAAAATTTCAATTTTAAGCAATCATGAAAAAAATGAAAAAATTCACAAAAATATAACAATATGCAGAATGAAAATCTGCTGCACGAGTATGATTTTATATCACAATATGAAGAATGAAAACCTGCTAGTATACTATACTTAAACACACACTAAGCACGAATATAATAAATTGAAATACTAAAACAACATAATTATATAATATTGTATTCCTATACATGATTATAATTAGCAGACCTGCTACACGAGTAGTATTTTAAATGCTTTAAACCTACACTAGTATAATTAGAATTGTATTCATATACCATGTATATAATTAGCAAACTTGCTACACAAGTATGATTTTAAATGCTTTAAACCTACACGAGTATAATAATTCGGTGAAATACTAATTTAATAAAACCTGCACGAGTATAAAATATTTGTATACACGTACCTTTGACTCCTTCGACTCCTTCATCTACTACGGTCATTGCAATTTCTGAACACGATTAACAATTAATAGGTTGCACAAACACGAACCTTCAGTTATGGAGATCGACGATTAATACGATGACGCCGTCACTGAGGAATGATATATATTCAAACGTATAATTTAATTTTGATACCGTAATATTTACAAGGAAATATGTTATTACTCTCCTTATATACATAAATATCCTACTAATATACTAAAATAATCTTTCATCATAATCGTTCATTTGTTTAATCGTACGGTCTGAATTGGTTCTTATTTCTTACCGTAAATTTGGTTCTTACTTGATCCTATCTCTCTCTCTATATATATATGTATGTATAATGTAAATAGAATAATTGGTGAGAATACAATAAAGAAACAAAACACATAAGATCAATCAACAGACAAGGATAAAGTCGTCGACTGGGTGTGGACATATCGACCGACTTTCTAGAGGAGATCGACAAGGTTTGAGTGAGAAGTGTATATATGTATATATTATAGGTTGATCCAATCATGTACAATAAAAAAAATGTAATATTAAACATGGGTGATTTAATAAACTAATTCCAAAATCTGAATCACCCACAACAATACATAATAAAAACTCAATTCACGATTAAACATATTCTAACTTATATAGTCATGTTTGAAGAAAAACATCCTCCACACAACTCTCGCATATTGCAAGAAATTAAGTTATTAATTCACGCAAATCTCGCATCTTGTAAATAAACGCCCTGAAGTACAAGTAGAACTAAAAATCACCCTTGTGCAGCTCTCGCATGTTGCAAAGAATGATCGTCGGACTGCCGTAACATATGAATTAAGACATATAAATTATATAATCAAGGAGATAAACATAACCATAGACATCATATAACCATGATACAATTTGAGCTTTCACGACCTTAAGAGCTCTCCCAGTGATAAAATATTTTATATATACATATATATATATATCCACTCTCTCTTCATTTACCTTTTCTTCACGTCATCTTTTTTTCAAAAAATATTTTTTTTATCCCATCAACTAAATCAAAAATTATCTCGTAACCCTCTTTTATACTTTTTTACCTACCCATCACATTTTATCTCCTATTTTTTGCAACTTTTTATTTACTACTTAATAAATAATAACTAATCTATAATAACTATTAAGATATTACAACTCTTAATTATCATAGATGCGACTCTTGATAAAGTAAAACCGGATAAAGAAACCTAATGACTACATAGCCTTATTTATAGGGAGTATATCTAACCTGATTCTCCTAATTTTTTAGACTAATCCTATAAAACCTTATTTCGAAGGAACAAAAATATAAAACGGATAAAAGTTATCTTCCAACTAACAATATCTTTTCATAGAAGATAAATCCTCCAAAACATACGCTCCTTGTGGGACCAGTCGGTCAATTACTATAGTAGATGGCTCGCTTGATAGCCAAATGCACCGTCTTGAAAGAATAGTTCAAATTGCTCGGATATGTCGGACAAATCAGCTGATTGGTCTAGGCAAGTCGGGTAATTGTCTATCTTGCCTCAAGTTATCTTCATTTTTTCAGTCTCGTATCTTAATCAATTACTTTTGATCTCGACTTCCTGAGCGTAGGGGAACCTTAGCGTATAACAAACATTCTTCGATCCGAGAATAACTCTTTTTTAGCTCTTGGAAGGACTATAATGCCTAAAATGACACAAAATTACGAGTAGATCTTCACGATTTAAAAGGGAAGAAAATCTACCATAATCTGATGCAAATTTATATTATATGCCCAAATAACGTATAAGAATGATGGTGGAAAAATACGCTAAAATGGATACTATAGAGCCGTAGGACGGGGGTGGCGATCGAAGGAGTTAGGGTGGAAACGAGTTTGGTTTGACGGTTTGGCTTTGAATCATGAAGAGATTAATAAACTGAAAGTACGCTTATTATTATTGTTAATTGAGGTATTTAAGTATAAGTGAAAATAACAAGTAATGTCAAAGTCCGATACAGACGGACCAAGTAGAGCGGGGGTCGTGTGCATACGAGCGCACATAAACCCGATGAGGTTCCATCCTAAAACCAATTGACAATAGGAGGAGTAGCTCACCGACCTTATATACTAGGCTCGGAAGTCTCAATCTTTCGATGTGGGAATTAATTATCTCCAACAAGTAACAAATAACAACCGAAAAATATGACCTTAACAAAATATTCTACACCGGTCTAGCTTATGGGAAATAAATAATATAAAACGTTTGTTTTTACATAGGTTTTTTCTTTTGGAACCAACCATGGTTTTTTTCTTTTTTTTGGCCCTGATTGGTATCAGATGGGTTTTTGGGATTTTTTTTTAGATTCTTGGTAATGAAGATTGTTGGGATTATTGGGAATTCTTGTAGATGAACATTATTAGGGATTGATAAATTTTGTCAATTTTGGGTTTTTTGTATTGATTTATTGAGATAGATTGTTAGAGTACGAAAGACATGAAAATTAAACAATCCCCTTCAATCTCCTATAATCTTCATTTATCAAGATTTTTTTTAGAGATTATGTTGCAAAAAGAATCTAAATGAATAATACGATATTGTATCTCTATCTAATACCAAACAACCAAAAAATTATATTCTCCGACAATCTCATAGAAAAGAATCTAAATGAATCCTAAAGAATATAATACCAAACAGGCCTTTGATCACGAGAAGAGGGTAATATACAATATTATAGGATTTATTTATTTATTTAAAGGATTTTTCGGACGGTACTCCTGTAGTTTGAGGTTTTCGGATTTTGGCCAAAAAAAATTTTAACTTATAAATGGTACCCTTCAACTTAGCACTTTTCCAGATTTGGATTTCGCCCAATTTTTACAAAGATGTCAAACGTTCCTTAACTAATTTTTACAAAATATAGAAAAAAAAGAGAGGAAATAATTGCTTCCCTATTATTTTCTTCCATCAACGACGGGATCCAGAAGACCAGTGTTACGACTACAAGTAACCCATAACACGAAGACTGGCATTCCGCTGCCACCGCCGCAGTCTAGTGTTCCCTTCGAACTCCCGGTCTGGTAGGTTAACCTAATACATTCTTAATCACCTCACAGGGGCAATATATACCGATGCACTGTGTTTTTTAGGTTGAGGACATTGTCAAGTACATATATTTGATGCCAATGCTCGCAAAATTAATCTAGAGTATGCAGAATCCTTTCATTCCAAAGAGAAGCTTTTGCAAGCCACTTGGATTTTGACCCAAATGTTTTGAAATTTGATGGATTTTATCCCCAATGTCGCTTATACTTACTGATGAGTTTTTTTTTTTTTTTTCTTCTTTCCATGTTGTATTACGTAAGTTCATGATTGAAAATTGTCTTGGATTTCTCTTCCATGTTGCATTACAAAAGTTCATGAATGAAAATTATCTTAGATTCGTGTCAGATTTTATGAAGTTCATGAATTCGAGAATCCAAATGTCGAGCATGCTTTAAACCTTATGAATTCTTGTGATGTGTATGTGCTGCAAGAATTTAAAAACATAACCGAGTTCAATTCTCACTATTCCCTATATATTTTACATATATAAATTTTTAAAAAAATTATTAAAAAAAAGGTTTTCAGGTCAAACTTAGCGATCCGGACAAGTCTATACCTTTGCCCGTACCCGCGCCGCCGGCTTGACGGGCTGGCCTTAACGACCCGATCAGACCTACCTTATGTTTCATATATCCGACCATTTTCTCGGGCCGGCAAACTTACCCGCATTGCCCAGGTCTAACCGTCACAATATGCGTGCTAAAGTTTGTTGTTTTTCTCACAACAAAATCCTGTATCGCATAAAATTGTGTCCCTTTTGTTTTTTAATTTATGGGTTCACAGTCGTTATAATAATGAAACGAGAGGGTGCAAATCAAATAGAGTAAATGTTTATAGGGATAGTAAGTGTAAAAAAAAAGGTTGGACATGATTTGAAATTATGTAAATGGCAAAAAAGTAGAAGAAATTAATTAAAAAAATGTGATGAGGTGGAGGAGAGAAGAGGGCAGGCTGGCGGTGTCCTACCTCACATGTCACATGGCCTCCTCCTCCTCCTCCCTTCTCTCTCTATCGCTCCAGTGAACAACGGTGGTCCCGCCATCTTCCCGGGGAGTTTTTTGTGGTGGACTAGCCGTTCACGGGGCACATTATTAAGCTCTAACTACTCGTACGGACGTACACCATCCCATCTCTTTACATATTCAACCAAATTTATGGATCAATGTGCAAATTCAGTTGCCTTTGTGTCCCACAAATCCACGATAAGTATTGTTTTTATTTTTTATTTTTTAAAAGAGAAAAGCAGTTCGAATTACTAGATGACATGCTGTCTATTGGATCGAAAGACCGAAAAAAAATTAACAGACAGACAAACTGTCATAAAAAATAACATAAAAAAAAACACAAAAAAATTCAAAGGGTGATAGTCTTTGTATTTATTTTGGAGCGGTTCTTATAATTCGTTCATTTATTTCTTTTAACTTTCAATATTGTAAAGCTAAGCTGTAATTCAACTATCTAGTAAGACTATTTGACTACCTTATGGCAGCTATTCTCCATTTTTGACCCGTACGTTCCCTATTAACAATTACACTTATTAATGCACTAACATATATAAAGGATTCAAGGGTGGTAGTCTGCTACGTATCAATCACATTTATTACAGAACTTTTGTTAACCAAGGATTTTTTTTAAAAAAATTAGTTATTTTGTTATTAAAATGAGTGGTGTATGTTGTTGTGTGAATTAGAGTATTTGACTTTACGGACCTTATTAATTGATATATATAAAGGGAAATAAAATATATGTTGAATTACAAGTATAACCTTAGTAGAAAATACACAAAATAAACAACATGATAACCGGTCCAACTCAAAACTATTTGTCATAATATTTTATTAATCTTAAAATATCAAAATATTTTATTTAGAATAACATTTTAAAAATTAAATATATATCAATACTTGTATGATACAATGGTAGATAGTTACATGCACAAGAGTGAAATCATATCTTTTTTATACCTATATTCTCATGTTAAAAGCAAAATTATATAACGTCTCGATTTTTCATGTATGCTATTTTTTAAAAAAAATTCATTGAAAAATTATGTAAATTATATATTTTTGTATACATCCGGTGAGTTTTATTTATTATTATTATTCTTTAATTATATCGTCATCTAACACAATTTATATTCATAAATTATCAAATGTCTTTATTTATAATCTATATACTAATATTAAAGCATAATGTTTTTTTTTTTTTACGTATTTTCATCTTCAAAAAAAATTTATTATAAAATTATGCAAACTATATCTTTCTATATACATATTTAACACACTTTAGCGTGCTTTCTAATTCATCAGATTCGATGTCTTTATTTTTATAATGAGATAAATAAGTATATAACTATTAAATCACTACTTTTTATAGATTTATATATATTTTTTATATTAAAGTTGCTAGTACATATAAATAATATTTTACAATTATTAAATGTAGATATTTATAAAAAAATTGCAGTTTTATATATTTTTAAATTAAATTTTAAATAAATAACATATGTGCAAATGTTACACTAATATATTGAAGTCAAAGTACTTAATATCGCATGTCATTCCATAACTCATTTTAAAAGAAATCACAGTTTAATATCACATAAAATTAGTTATTTAATCATGTAAATAATTATCTCTATTTGATTATATTTCCTTGAGTACCTTATTTACTTATGATTAAAATATTATTGATTTTTAATCTCTGGAATTTTTTGTGTGAAAATGAAGGTGTATATTTATATGTTATACAGAGCGAAATCGATTACATACCGATTTATTCATATTTTTGCTTCTTTTTTTTTTTGTGAAGACCTAGATTGAGTGTAGGTTTATCTCCGAAATTTTTGAGTTGTCACATAACATAATAGAGTTTAATTAGTCTTTTGTTGACCGGGAGAAATCGTGTGGCTCATTGTTTAAGCCAGATTAAACCTCTAGTGCATATATTTCGTTGTCTTTCGAGTTTTTTCATCGGATTATATTCTATTTTGTCGGATGCTTTAATTAGTATATATAGATTTTTATTTTTTTTTCCAAAAAATTGAGTGTGAATAAAGTGTCCTAGTTATTAGGAGGTAGATACATCCATTTTAAACCCTAATCACCCAAAAGCACAATACAAATTAGAGGGCAAGTATTTGCAGTGCAATCGAAGAAACCTAACAAGTTAAGTTTTATATATATATATATACACGTATAAGAAATATTCCTTGCTTGGCTTCGGGGCGTTGGATGCCGACTTAAGCTAGCTAAGTTACTCTTTCCCTCAGCCCTTGGGCGTGAATATGTACAGTCCGAAAGGTCCCTATAGATTCTGGTAGGTAGGGAGCAATACTGACAGATTGGGATGGAAGCCCTGCAGGAATCTCATTCTTACAGCAAACTTGTGTGATTTACTTTGTAAATGTGTAAAAGCGTCCAGACAGATAGATATATGGCTCTACCGAACGCAGTCGCTTTGAGCTGTGATTCTTGGTGAGCCCAGCAAACCTCCAAGCTAAGCAAACTGGAAACGCAGCACCATTTTATAAAAAAGGTGTTTCTGTTTACTCAACCTAACTCCATACATCTCATCATTAGATTTTGCCGACCGTTTACTTCCGTCGACGCTAACTCTCCAACTACACCCGACCCCACCTTACATACATGGGTTTAATTTTGGCATAATCATCGATCATATTCATATTCAAACAATCAAACTAGGAGAGGGACGTTGTTTGATTATAAAAAAAGACAAATAAAGGAGGGGTGTCTTTATCTATATACTATGGATGTCTGCGTTCCTCTTATTAGGGCAAAAACTCCATCATTATGCAAATTTACCTCCTACTCCTCCATCTGCTTCTTCATTTTGCTCATTCAAGGACCGATTCATACCTAACAATAATAATCAGATATATCCGCATGCAATCCTCACCCATTTAGACCGAAATGTAATCTAACTTCAACGTTATTGCAAGTATATTTAAAAATTTTAATTTTTTAGAGTGTCACTTTAGTTATTTAGTTTTTTGGTGACAACTTTAGCTTATTTGCAAGTTAGATGGAGTAAATAAAAATCACAATAAAATTTTCGAATCAAAAAGTTAACTTTTAGTTATAGTCTTTCAAGTTATTTTTCGGATAAATTAATTTTTTCAGATCGGTGTATATTTGAGTTTGTCTAGAACTATTTTTTTAAATTTAAAAAAAGTTACGTATGGGTCCGTCCAAATAAAAATCGGCACGACTTGACCTTAATAAATTAAAATTACAATATATTTGGAC
The DNA here is from genome assembly GCA_002319775.1 of Fagopyrum tataricum. Classification (NCBI taxonomy): domain Eukaryota; kingdom Viridiplantae; phylum Streptophyta; class Magnoliopsida; order Caryophyllales; family Polygonaceae; genus Fagopyrum; species Fagopyrum tataricum. The sequence goes on along the minus strand of CM008279.1, from coordinate 9,503,745 downwards.
CGTGTACTAACCCTTACACATTACAATCAATACGTCTAGGATAGGTTCAAGTTGGCTAATTGGTCCAAATTTTCATATAGGTGTGATTTATGAACATTTTACTCATTACACAAATTATATCTTTTTAATATTATTTATTCTATTTTTAATAATACAAATTATACGTGAATCGTGAAACATAATAATCAAATGATCATAACCGTAATCTATCACCAAAAAGTATATTAAAATGCCCAACAAACATCAAAATTTATAGGAAAAATCTAATTAAAAAATATTAATTGATTTAATTTCGTCTTAAATTAATCAATATTCCTGATGCTCCTGGAGGCATGGGATTAATCAGCTTTCGGTTATGGATTAATGCATTCTCAACCACTTAGAAAGCAAGAATGCGATGAATTCCTGTCAGATCAAAAGGGCAAATCACATGCTAATTAAGTTTAGTTAAATTAATTAATCTCGATAACAGCATTCTCTCTTCCATGTGAGTTTGTCTTTCAGAGATGGCCGATCTCCATCTTACACCTGTCTGTACTAGACTGTAAAAAACATCAGGATAACTAACCTCAATTGGGTCGGGTGATGGGTCGAATCAAAATGAAGATAAGGATCAAATCTAAGGCTTAATAATTAAGCGAAGTGGGGTATGAAATACGATTCTTCAAGTGTAATGATGAGAGGCCTTTGGCCAAAGATCTTTGTCATTTGCAACTGTATTCCACTGCCTCTACCAATCTTTCCCGTCATGTCTTATATATACACACAACTGCTCTCGGTCTAAAGACTAAAGAGCCTCTTTTTTCTGTGATTCTTCCAGAGAATAAATATATAGAAATTAAGATAAAAAGAAGATTAGGAAACATATCATGTGCGTCAACTGGAAAATGCGCATTCATGAGTTCGGGTATGGGGCTTAGCTACATATGGTTCACATACTAAAAGCACTTTCTTACACTTTGGAAAAGCTTTTTTTTTATGTGTAAGATATCGTTTTCTGATCGAAACTGCACCTTATATCAATGCCTCAATAACTATCGGACCGTTACTATACTAAGGTCTCTTCGCTACGATTCTTATGAGACCATACATTGGTCTTAATTGGAATCAATCAAATCGATTTTTGTAAGGAATAAGCCACTTATTCTATGTTTTCATTTACTAGTGTGTAGTCCTGTACCAACTACCATATAAGGAAAAAAAAATCAAACAAAAACAAATTTACATTTATAAAGAGATCAAGAATGTAAAGGAAATGTGCATTATTAGAACTCAGAAAGAGGACTATTTATACTAAGTATAAAACGTAATAACTTTCTAACAAACTCTTAACCGTCAATCTAGAGACCGTTTATTTCTTTATTTTACATATAAGGTCCATATTATTGATATACCCCTCATGCTAGAAGAGGAGTGACGAGGCCAAGCTTGCGAGATAAAAAACATATGTTGCTGCTTTCCAAGCGGTTTGATGAATATGTCAACCAGTTGTAAAAAAAGACCGGACATGAGGGGTGTTGATGAAACCTCGTTGTACCTCATCACAAAAAAAATGGCATTCAAGGCAGAGATGGTTTGTCCTCTCATGGAAGACATGGTTGGCAGCCAAATGTTGAGCCGTTTTATCGTCACAGTACATAGGAATGGGTAAAGGAACCCTGAGATGAAAGTCATAGATTAAACCCTCAAGCCATACGATTTCTGAAGCCGTGACAGACATTGCCCGGCATTCACTTTCAGTAGATGACTTTGAAACCGTCTTCTGCTTCTTACTTTTTTCAGGATACAAGTGAAGGGCCCAAGAAAGCACAATAACTAGTGATTGACTTACAAGTGAATGCACAAGCACCCCTGTCTGCATCACCACAGACACATAGAGTTAAAGCTGAAGATGAAGCCTAAGATAGAATAAGGCCAGATGAATTGTGCCTTTGAGGTAGCGTAGTAAGAATATGGCAGGTTGCCAATGAGGAACTCGTGGTGAGGCCAAAAACTGACTAAGTTGCTGAATAGGATATGCAATATATAGTCTTGTAATAGTAAGATATAATAGGCGTCCAATGAGACGTCTATAAGACTCTGGATCGTCGAATGAAGGAGTATCATCGGGAGTAAGTTTGAGATTACGTTGCATAAGAAAAGATGTGTGTTTGCAATCCATCATTTTGGCATCTAGTTAAAATGTCAACAATATACTTGCGTTGGTTAAGGAGCAAACCTTTAATTAGAAGATTGAGAATATCTCCATGCCAAGAAAGAAACGAGCTTGGGCAAGATCTTTGATAGTGAAAGCTTGATTTAAGGCCGATTTGGTGGCAATTATTTGGAAAGGAACATTACTAGTGAGAAGTAGATCATCTACATAGACCAAAACCATTGTAATTCCAGCCAACTCTTTCTTGACAAACAATAAATAGTCATGCTTTGACTGAACAAAACCCAGTTGGAGTAATTACTTAGAAAGTTCTAGGTTCCATTGACGGCTAACTTGCTTAAGACCATGCATAAAGGGATTTTTTTTTTAGACGACAAACCTGACTAGTGAGAGCTTTGGAGTAACCATGTGGTGTGACATGTATACTTCTTCATCCAAATAGTCATGGAGTAAGGCATTATTGATGTCGAGTTAGTGTAAAGACCATGCTTTGGAGGCAACCATGGTAAGGAGAATTGTCGCTGTAATAAACTTAGCCACAAGAGAGAATTTATGTTATAGTCTTTATCTTCAATTTGATTAAAACGCTTAGCCACTAGACGAGCTTTGTACTTTTTCACGGAGCCATCTTGCTTGTATTTGGTTTTAAAAATCCATTTGGAGCCTATAGGCTTATGTCCAGGAGGTAATGTTGTAAGTTCTCAAGTGCATTTCTCCTCAAGTGTTATGAGCTCTTTATTCATGGCTTCAACTCACACAGGAATTTGAATTCCTTAGCTTGAGTATAATGAGAAAGGCTCGAAGTAGAGATAATGTTGGATACATAATGAACATAATCCTCATCTTGGTGAATATGATGAAGTTTGTGATATGAAGGATGAATCAATGGTAGTAACAGATGAACAAACATAGTCCCGAAACTTTGCATGACAAATGATGGTTCTCTGTGGTTTTTATGGTTTAGGAAGAGAGGGAGTGGAATCAATAGAAGTAAGTGAAGTAGGAGAAAAAGATGAATGTTGTGGAGAGGATATAATGGAATATTGGTATGTAAATTAAAGAATTCATAACCGGAGAAGGTGTGGAAGGTACATAATGAGTAGGTGAAGTATATAGTGTCACAGTATGGAGACACCAAGGGAAGAGATGGGGAAGGAGAAATACTAGGTAATAGATCACGGGGTGTGAAAGAGAAAAAAAACATGCTCCTTAAAGGTGACATGTGTCGAGTGACAAGAAACTTATGGTAGCCCTAATGGGTATCCTATAAATACAGAAGGTCGAGAAACAAGGTCAAGTTTGTCCTTGAAAGGGGTAAGAGTATAGCATAGACAACCAATGACACGAAGATGGTCATAGGTAACCTTCTATTTGTGAAGAAGTTCATATGAAATTTGTCAGCCGGTTATTGATGAAGGGATCAAGTTGATAAGATATGTAGCAGATAAGATGCTCTCCTGAAAGATGGCCATGAATACGAATAGCTCGTGTAGTGTCAAATAAATGGATGTGTTTCCTTTCTACTCGATCATTTTATTGTGGAGCATAAGGCACAAATTTATGATGAGTAATACCCACACTGCGAAATAAGGCTTGTAAAGAATGTTGGATGAACTCTGCTCCATTATCAAACCCGACACACTTGACCATGTGAAATAAGGCTTATTTTTGAAATTGAATTTTTAAATTAAAATTGTTTTTTAAATTTTAATTTAAAAGTCTATAAATCATGTTTTTTTTCTTTATTTTTAATTTTAAAATTGTTTTCTGTAAACAATCAGCACATATATATTTTATACTAAATCTAAACATAAAATGGGGCATATATATTGTTATGTAAATCGAATTTACAAACCAAAAAAACCAAGAATATTTTGCTGGTTAACTGAAATTACTTAGAAAGAAAAAAGTAATATGTAAATTAATCTTTAACAAAAATACGAAGATTTTGCGGTCAACTCAAATTAGTGTATTACCCGCACTTTGTGTGGCGTTGAGTCTTAATAAATTTTCACTGTCATATTTTCTATTTGTTTCAAGTAAAGTTTTTGAAAACACGAACATGATGAGTAAATTTGCTATGATAATACTTTCCAATTTAGTATGATTTATTGAAATTGTCAATTTATATTTTAATTAAAAATAAGCTTTTTAACAAAAATTAGGAGCTGCATGAAACGTGGAGGTCACACATGGCAAAAAAGTCTCTCCTTTAATAGATACTAGTGTAATACCTGCATCTTGTGCGGGTTTTGAATAACAACAATGGGTTAGATCTATTAGTGTGCTATTATATATATTGACATTATTTTATTTTATATTTACATATATATTTTTTTATATATAAATGAATTATTAAGTAATTATTGATTAGTTCCAATGAAAAATTGGACAAACTTTAGATAATATTTATAGATTGAAAAAGTGAAAATATAAATTTGTTCGGTAGAAAAATTTTACAATTAGAAAATAATTTGTCAATTGATAAAATATTAGTAAATTTATAATTCAAATAATCGTTTAAAGAAAAAACAAACACTGTATAAGTACGATTTTAGTTTAATTAAAAGAAATGTTGGATATATTTTTTCAATTCTAAAAACATTATATAATTTATATGCACGATTGGTTGATAAATCTAATTGTAACTATAGGTGATTAATAATTCAATAATTTAAATTGAATATAAAAAAATCATGATAATATAGTTTAGTAAATTATCTTATAAATTAGAATACAAATAAACCAAAGTCGGGTTCAATCTCAAGATTCTACACCATGATTATCTTCTTAAATAAATTATATATACAAAAATACATAAAAAAAATTTTTTATTTATTTATTTTTAGTACTCTAAAATAATTACCTAATTTTAAATACTTAACCACGTTAAACTCGAAATACAAAATTCTTGTAAAATTTTCGGTTTTGAATTATATATTTAAATGACATTTCGGATTCGGTTACATAATATGATTTTTGGTTTTATTTTTAATTGTAAAATCTTAGTTTTAAAAATTAACATAAAGGGGATCACAATTAAAACGTTATATGATTTTAATTAAAATGTACAAATTAATATAAATTGGTTAAAATATAAAACCGATAAGATTTAATCATTTTCTAATTTTTTTAGCTGTAATCAAATAAAAAATGTGAGATATGGCCAGCTAAATTTATTTTAAAAACCAATTATTTTTTAACTGTAATCAAATAAAAAAACGTGAGATATGGCCAGCTAAATTTATTTTAAAAATCAATTTGAATATATACTTGAATTTTAGTTTTTAAAAACCAATTTGATATATACTTATTCTATTTTTTTAGGCTTCGAGAAACGTGTGCGCGACACGTGGCAATAGAGGCTCCTCCTTTAATATATATATAACAAGACAAGATACAAAATTTGTCTGTAACATATTTATTGTATATATAATTTTAAACAAGTACACTAGTTTTATACTAAAAGACATAATTTTACTTCGATCACTCTAAAAATCACAATATAAAAGAAAGGATTTTTACTTGCACTCTCCCAATCTCATTGTTCACTCTCTATTCTCGAAGATTAAACCGGAAATTTCAAATTTATCTTATCTATCTATATACTAAAGCAGCCCGTGAACTTACACATGGCACAGTCTGGTGAATCCTTTTACACGTGGCACAATCTGGTGAATCGACGTCATAAAATTTACATGTGTTAACTTTTTGTTAATCCATGTCCTACCATGTTAAAACAATTATTTAAAACATTTGATTTACGAATTTTAACTAATTTATTTTATATATCGAGTCTTCAAATTTTGTTAATATACATACAACTTTTTACCAAATCTTTCTCACCAAATATGCCAAACAAATTAATAAGCCATTTTACTAATTTATTTTATATATTATTCTTCATATTTTTTTGTTAATATACGGATAATTTTTCATAAAATCTTTTTCACCAAATTATTTTGATTAACAAATTTTAATTGATTTATTTTAATCCAAGTCCCACCATGTAACAAAAATTATTTTAAATATTTAATTTATGAATTTATTTTAAATATTTTATTAACTAATTTATTATTAGTCACTCATATTATTAATTGACCTTAATATTTGTCAACTTATATTTTTTTATTGTCAACTAAACTTATATATACTTTCTAAAACTTATAAACTTTATTTTAAATTTAATCTTATTTTTCTTACATATATTTTTCAACTCAACATTGCTTTTTTCACATAAACTTTATTATTTGTTTAAACTTTTAAAGATCTTAATATTTCTTTATTTATATTTTTAATTTTCTTGAAATTTTTTTTTCTTTTTTTCTGAAACTTATAAACTTTTTTCCTTCTAAAATCATTTTTTTTAAACGTTTAAAAAATAATTTTTTATTTGTTTAAAATAAAGAAAACTTAAGAATTAAAAAATTTGTTTTTTATAATAATTTTTTTATTTTAAAAAAAAGTTGATTTTAATTTTATATGGAAATAATTTCAGATATTTTAAAATAATTTTGTATAAAAACTCATAAATTTCATATTAAAAATATATGAAAAAAATTGAAATAATTTTCCCAAAAAAAATAGTTTCGATTTTTTTTTAAAAAATATCGAATTTTTAAAAATAAATCAAATAATTTTAATAATATTTTTTCATTTACACAAAAGTATGTAAAAAATCAAGGGAAAAACTCCGGAAAAAAAAGTCAATAAAGTTTCGATTTTTTTAAAAATAAAAATAATTTAATTAATTTATAACTTTTAACATATTAATTTATATTAAGAAAACAGAATGTACAATACATTCATAATCCTTAATTTTTTAATGCATGTAAAAAAATTATTTGTCAAATCTTAACTGGAGTTAAAAAAATTCAAAAAAATAAGTTATATTATTTTTTATAAATACGTTGATTGTATGTATCATTTTCAATAATTTTCAACGTTCGTATTATTTTGAGTTTCATTGATGGTTGTTATTATTTTTGAATTTTCTTTTAAAAAAAATCTATGGAGTAATATTTATTATTTTAATAACTTGACATATGCTATTAGTCTTACTAACTGTTATGTAATTCACTATTTAAATTTAACTATTTGATATTGTATTTTTTGACTTAGACATGCTACTTATATTATATAAATCTCTTTTTTTTATATTTCAATATAATATTTTTAATTTAAATTTTATGGTTTGTTATACCTTCATTTTTTGTTAGTATATGTTTTACACATGACTTCTTATCTATCTTATATAGTAAAACAACCCCTGAACTAATATTTGACGTAATTTTGTGCGGTCACCTCTTCAATTTTACAATGTCGTCTATTCGTTAACCCAAATCACATACTCTAACATTTAATTTAAAAAACCCTAATTATTTCTTGGATTGATACTAACTTTGGCATTCGAGTGTCTCAAAGGATATTATCCCGAAATCCTCTTTCACGATTGTTATTGTAGAATTTGAATTCTTGCTTGGTTTCCACTCATAATTTGAAAAATAAATTATTACAACAAGTATCACATAACAATTAAGACAATTCTCAACATAATGAATTATCAAACATTTGTTTGACACACAATTATCGTCTAACCCGTGCACCTGCACGGGTATTAAAACTAGTATATATTATAGGAGTAGCACTCCTTGCCATGTGTCACGCAGAAAAATTGCTAACTGCCACCGTGTCATTTCAGCATTTAACTTGCCTTCAAAAAATTTTAATTAAATTTTTTTTATCGTAATATTTGTTGATTATTAAAAATAAATTAATTTTAACAGACAATAAAGATTTTGAGCAACTAGATTATCGGTATGCAGATCTTAAATTTTAGAATCTTATATATTTGATTTTGATATATAAAAAAAATTTGAGTCAACCAATTGCATAAAATTATTTACATTTGATTTTTTTTTTCTTCAAGAAAAGTATAACGACAATGTTGAATTTCTAATTTATAATTCCTTATCCATAAATCATACTTACCTAATTAATTTAAACAATATCTGGATATTTAACAAATAATTTTTTTATAAATAAATTATTTTCTACTCTTATACTCACACTATTTCATCAAGATGGGTTACTAAATGAGTATTATTTACTTTAATATTTATTATTTTGTTGTCTTAGAATTGAGTCAACCAATTGGACCAATTATATACCTAATAAGTTAATCACATTAAGAAGTTCTTAGTTAATTTCCATATATTACTATATGTATATAGACCCGAAATATTACTTAGAAATTAATAAATTATATTACAAAATAAATTTCCTATATACACTATTTAATTTGGTTACAATATTATTTCACATATATATATATATATATAAATGTATATATAATTATATAAAATAATATCTAACTATTTTATGTTAAGACAATATGATATTTTATGCATAAAAACTCAATGAAATATATTAAAAAGATAAATTTATCGAATCCCGTGCAAGGCACGGGTAATCTTATATATATTATAGGAGTAGCACTCCTTGCCACGTGTCACGCAAAAAATTGCTAACTGCCACGTGTCATTTCAGCATTTAACTTGCCTTCAAAAATTTTAATTAAGTTTTTTTGATCTTATATATTTTGTTGATTATTAAAAATAAATTAATTTAACAGACAATAAAGATTTTGAGCAACTAGATTATCGTATGCAAATCTTAAATTTTAGAATCTTATATATTTGATTTGATATAAAAAATTTTTTTGAGTCAACCAATTGCATAAAATTATTTACATTTGATTTCTTTTTTTCTTCAAGAAAAGTATAACGACAATGTTGAATTTCTAATTCATAATTCCTTATCCATAAATCATACTTACCTAATTAATTTAAAACAATATCTGGATATTTAACAAATACTTTTTTTATAAATAAATTATTTTCTACTCTTATACTCACACTATTTCATCAAGATGGGTTACTAAATGAGTATTATTTACTTTAATATTTATTATTTTGTTGTCTTAGAATTGAGTCAATCAATTGGACCAATTATATAACTAATAAAGTTAATCACATTAAAAGTTCTTAGTTGATTTCCATATATTACTATATGTATATAGACCCGAAATATTACTTAGAAATTAATAAATCATATTACAAAATAAATTTTCTATAAACACTATTTAATTTGGTTACAATATTATTTCATATATATATATATATATATATATATATATATATATATATATATATATATATATATATATATATATTATTCAAATGTATATATAATTATTATGAAATAATATCTAACTATTTTATGTTAAGACAATATGATATTTTATGCATAAAAACTCAATGAAATATAAAAAAGATAAATTTATCGAATCTCGTGCAAGGCACGGGTAATACACTAGTTGGCTATTAAATGAAATTCAATTCATTTTCAAGGAAAAAAGTTATATATTAAAAAATAAAATAAATAAATATTAATTTGTTTCCATAGAACCAAAAATGGTCCACGTAGAGCTTCATCTATCTAGGTTCGTCATGTTTTTTCGTGAAGCAAACTATGTTGTGAATTTTATAGCTAACGTAGCTTTTGGTTTAATACTGGATTTTATGTATTGCTTGACCCTTATGATGAGGGTGTTTATAAGAAATATTGCAATTAATGTCAGGGGTCGAACTTTACCTCGCTTGCTAAATACATGACCTTTTTTCATGTATGATATGCACGGCTAGATGTATCGGAGACTATAACTTCTCTTCATAAAAAGAAAATGAAATGGTCAACGTACAAATAGACCTGAAGCGTAGAGATACGGAAAATAAAAAGAAGTGAAAGTTGAGGAAGACCTAGAATTAGAAATGATGTTGGGCCTGGACTTTATATTTGGGCCGGGCCATCGATTAACAAAGCAGTTTCGCTTGAAATTGCTCTGTTCAAATCAAAATTAACTCCGATTCCTCCATTTCCAAAATTATTTCATAAACCCTCAGAAAACCTAGCAAAGTAGCAAGCTACAACAATGTCGGACAGGAAAAAGTATGTATTTTTGGGTCTCAGACTCGCCAATCTCTTTATTTAAATCAGTTCCAGAGGTCGCACTCACGAATGGTATTCACCAGGTTCTTCCTCTCTCATACATGTCTCAATATCTGACTGTCTCTGAGAATTTTAAAGCACAGACGTGTGCACTCGATTCACGCCATAGGTTCTTTTCGTCGAGTCCGAGCTCTATAGCTGAGCTCTTATTGTCCAATGACTGGTCAGAAATCACGAAAAATCAGTTGGAACAATCAAACGTTGAAATTGGTCATGAATTTGTTGTCTACGTTTTAAAGAAATTGAATAGGGAACCTGAAAAGGCTTTCGAGTTCTTCAAATGGGCATGTCGGGATAAAGTTTTCCAGCCCAACTCTTTGATCTATAGCTTGTTGCTGAGAGTTTTGGCTGATAAGAAGACTATGAAGCAGTTTTGGGCTACGATTCAGGAGATGAAGGAGAAAGGTTTTTTATAGATGAGGGAACTTGCTTGACGATTCTCGGAAGTTTCAAAAGTGCGAAATTGGTAAAGGATGTGGCTGCGTTGAAGCATTTTCATCAGAGGATGCTTCAAGATAATGCCATGGATGGCGAGGTGGTGAATGTGGTTGAAGTTGTTCTGGGTTCTGATTGGAGTGAGGAGGTGGAGCATAAGCTTCAAGAGCTGAAGCTTACAGTAACGATAATCTGCTAACGAGGGCATTAAAGAAACTCCGACATCATCCTTTGAAAGCACTCAGTTTTTTCGAATGGGCTGGTAAATGTCCAGGCTATCAACACAGCTCAGTGACTTATAATATAATTGCTCGGATTTTGTCCCAGCGTGATTCCATAAGCGAGTTTCAGAAGGTGCTGATGGAGATGAGAAGTAAGGGTCATGCAATGGATTATGATACTTACATTAAGATATCAAGAAGCCTTCAAAGATACAAGATGCTAAAAGATTCTGTTGAGCTTTATGAGTATATGATGGATGGTCCTTATCCGCCATCAGAGCAAGATTGCGTTTTGGTTTTGAGGAGCCTCTCTTCCAGCCCCGATTTGGATTTGACATTTAGGGTTGTTAAGAAATTTGAGGGTGCAGGGAATACCCTTTCCAAGGCAGTTTATGATGGTATCCACAGATCGTTAACTAGTCTTGGGAAATTCGATGAGGCAGAGAAGATTATAGAGACCATGGAGAAAGCTGGATACAAGACAATATTACTTACAGTCAATTGGTGTTTGGGCTTTGTAAATCTAGTAGATTGGAAGATGCATGCAAAGTGCTTGAAAAAGATGGAAGCAAATGGTTGTGAACCTGATATCAAGTCATGGACGATTTTGATCAATGTCTTTGTGATGCCAATCAAATGGATATGGCACTGTTAAATTTTGCCAACATGATGGAGAAAAATATTGATCCTGATGCTGAGATGGAAAGTGAAGGGCTTCATTGCTCAAAAGAAGATTGACGGTGCTTACAAATTAGTTGTTGATGGTGGATAAGGTGAATCTAAAGCCATGGCAGGCTACATACAAGCTCCTAACAGAAAAGCTGTTGGAAGAAGGTAAACTAAAAGAAGCACTGAAAGTCTTCAAATGATGAAGAAAAACGGTTACCCACCGTTTGTTGAGGCCCTTATTCCGTATATTTCAAAGTGTGGAAGTGTGGAGGATGCAAGAACATTATTGTCTGCATCTTCTGTGAAGCCATCTGGTTCAGCTTATCTCCATGTTTTGAGATCATTTCTAAACGAAGGTAGGCACATTGAGGCTAAGGATATCCTTTACTCTTGTCCTCCCCATATCCGCTCACACAAGGAAATAAGCAGCCTCTTTGGAGATAAAGAGGGCAGTAAATCAATGCCCTGATGAATAATTTCTCTACATGTTTTTCAGTAGTTCATTAAATCCCTCAATGCTCTTAAATGAATAATTTCTGTAAGTTTGTGATTTCTCAGCGTTATCTTATAGTCATGGTTATTGTTTTTCAGTGTAGCCTATTATTGATGTTTACAGAAGAAGTAAATCAACAGCTCACCATTATCTTACGTATTGTGGTATACAAGCAATTTTTACTCTGCTTGGGGGAAAAAACACAGAAGCAGTTTGCAACACATTACCCAATTTGAACAATCAATGAATGGTTAAAAATCTCTACTTGGAGGATACAAATTGTATTCTTCAGCAACAAAACACAAATCTTTCTACTTTTGTCTACTTTTGACAATGCCGTGATCTTACAGTATACGATTTAATCTCTTCAATCAGAGCTTTGAAGTCTTTGTAAGACGATCCGCCTTCTCCAACTGCCTTCCTTGCCAAATCTCGAAGCTCCTTGGCCTTTTTCCTCATCTCTCGCTTTCAGCTGCCTCGCCATCACTCTACTGACCGCCTCCCTTATCTTGGCTCTATCTATCACTGGACCTCTTCCGTTGCCCATACTTTCCACTGTAAATTCCCAACACAAACTCCAATCCTTAGTACCTGGGTCACCAGCTTCTCATTATAGAACTGCTCAGCAAACATAGGCCAAGTGATAAAAGGCACACCTCCACAAACACCTTCCAAAATTGAGTTCCACCCACAATGCGTCAAGAACCTCCAATTGCTTGATGCTCTAAGATCAAAACCTGTGGTGCCCATCTCTAATTATCAGTCCTTTGCTGCTATCTCTTATCTTCTCTTCAAACCCCTGAGGTAACCACCATTCGTCTCCTCGGCTGTCATTTTCTTCAGATTTCAGTAATTTTCCAATGACCCAGATGAAAGGATGCCAGAATCTTCAAGGGCACTAGCCATTTCAATTATCTGAGACATGCTGAATCTAGTTAAGCTCCCAAAACAGACATACAGTACTGAGCTAGGCTCCATTGAATCAAGCCAAGTCAAGCAACTTTGTGCATCAATAGAAGCTGTATCGCCCCTCTCAGCTTTATCATCTACTTCCATGTTGTGAAGAGACAATGGACCCACATTCCATGATCTAACCTCTAAATCCTTTCTGAAGTAATCCGCATAAGCAGGCTCCAGGTCGTAAAAGCTGTTAATCAAGACCCCAAAGCTTTTCTCCTCTGCTTGCCTTAACCTCTCAAACAGCTCAGTGAAGTCAGTTTTCTTCTTCAAAATATCTGGAAGCTGTGATCTAGTTAAAGCTACATCATGAGGCAAATTTGGCACACGAACTTCACTTTCGGACTCAATCCCTTGATGAGGCCTATACTTCTTAATGCATTTAGAAACACAATCAGAAAAGAAGCAACTTCCGCTAAATGCAATTCTTGGGATCTGAAGCTTCTCAGCAACATCCACACTCCAAGGATACAGAACATCGGAAACGATACAATTAGGGTTGATTTGGTGCACAAGGCTTTCAATCTTGGGTTGCAACTTCTCGATAGCACGGATGAGCTTGATGGTGATCTCGGGTGTCGGAGCCGAGATCAAATTCTCGCAGCCTTCAGGAAGGCCGGACTCCTCCCAAGGAAAATTCACCGTTTCAAGGAAAATAGGGTTTCCGAGGAGCGAGTCACGATAGAGGGTGCGGCTGAAACGATCGGCATTTGCTGGGGTGGTGATGACGGTGGATCGGACGCCATGAGATGCGAAGAGCCGGGCCATGTCGATCATCGGCATCATGTGGCCTGGTGCCATGTATGGGATGAAGATCACGTGAAGATTTTCATGGCGATTGGGATTCATCTCTTTCTGATGCGATATTGTGTTTTGGAATTGAAAGTTATTGGTGAATAGAGGAATCACGCATATGGAGGGAGGTTGTTTTTCGATTTGAATTCAGTTCGAGTAGTGCAGAAAATGTAGGAACTGAACTTGATCATCTTTTCGATTAGCTTTAAATTTTCTAAATTTTTATAACAAATTGATTCTGAAATTCACTGATGATTTATTTATTTTCATAGAATTCTTCGATCATTTCAGTTTAGGGTCGTTTTGGTGTGGGTAAGGAAATGCTTAAGGTAGCTAAACATTGGAGGGTTTATATCGAAAATTAAAAATGTGTTTCTTCCGTTCGTTTTTTTGACACTTTTGGTTTTATTGCGTCCGATACCATTGAGATTTTCAAAAAGGGCAACAGGTTTTTACACAATAATATTATGTCTCTTAATATTATGTCTCTTATGTCGTCAAATATTGTTTTTAGGATAATCGATTTTACAATTTCAAAAAGGTTGGTGGCGCAACTTGTTGCCCATCTCCCCTCTACCTGTATATATATATAATAAAACACAAACTTTGTACATCTCCGCATTTGTCAAATATGCTTGAATAATAGTAAGATAATTCTGATTTTTGTACCAAGTTATAAATTTTTGAATAATCTTTGATACCATAAAAAATTACTTTTAATTTAGCATAACTATAAAATTCGGAGCATCAAAGTTCACACAAGATATCCGAGTATATGTGCGCTGAGTCAGAAAACATTAATATATTATACACATTTCTTGGTCCAAAAAATATATATCAAATTCGTTATCCTTTATTATCAAAATGCAATCCTTTGACAGTGTCGAAGTCATTATAAGTTTATAACATAAAGAAAATATTTGCAGTACACAACGTGAAAAATAATTAAAATTCTGATTAAAATTTTACTCTTCAGTACCTTGTCGAATCAGAACACCACCATGGAAGGATGCCTTGTTTTATTACATAATATGGTTCGGATGTCTTATTACAGATCATGTGTCTCACTTAGCTTTTTGTTACAACATGTTAGTTTTGAGTGCACCGCCCCTAGGTACACTGTCGTAATGTGTTATATTAATGGACATTTATTTACTACTTACACTGCGAGGGACAGTATTGTAATTGTGCCGAAAATCTAAGTATTAACTTCGGTGAATGTTAACTGCTATATTGTGCAAGTCGTAATCTATTGTTCGTGCCTTTACCAATTCTATTTGACTATTACTTGTTTGAAGTTTGAACGCTATTTTTAGTTTGTTTTCACTTGTCAGTTGTCACCATCCGAAGCTGGGTGCACTGTCGTACAATAATCGGCTCGACGACTCCATTCAGCAGACCGCTCACCCTTTGGGTCTTGTCATCTTCGGCCCAAACAATTTATAGGAGCATTTACTCTACCAATTTTTATTTATTTTATTTGACAATATTTCAGATTTTATGTTTGTTAATTTGACAATATTACAGATTTTTTTTTCCTTATTAATTATTCTAAATGAATTTCAGAAAATATCATTGTAAAAAATGATTAAAAATGATAATTGAAGATTAAAAAAAGATTTGGTACAAAATTTACCCAATTTTCATTCATTTCCTCTATTTTACTCAATTTTAGTTGTTGTTCTAATAATGCTATTGTTTTCCGATGAAAAAGTTAACTAAATGATTGTCATTTTACTAACATAAAAAAACCGCAACCCAACGGCATTTACTAGGCGCCGGCGTTCAAAAACATATCGTCGGAAATTTTGCGTTACGCTAACATGATAGTGGTACATAATTGTGACCCGAGGTCATGGGTAATCGGAATACCACAAACTCTTTTTGATATTTATTTTCAACTCATCTAATACATTCGGTGAAACGATAATCTTAAATTTAGCAATGTTACGGGGTTAGCCGTCAGTTGACCCGATCTTTCAACACCAAGACTCGCGATGAAGAAAATGGATAAAAGGTGGAAACTTGAAAATAAAAAGATGGAGGAATGATCCAATGATTGTGAAGGATCGGTAGATGGATAGATCTGGTTGAACCCTTAAGGCAACCAAGAGCACGATAGGGAAACTAAGGCCCTAACACACAACTTGGAATGACTTGAAGAAGCCCTACCGCTATAATCTCACACAGAGGGGAAAACGATTGTCCCCAAAGCACGAGAAGTCACCCGGAGATGATTGAGAGCACAACTTGCCAATCCAAGTGACACAACTCAAACAGCGCCAAAGTTGCTGGGCAAACGGATTCCGCTCACACAGTAAAGTGTCTCGATTCCACGAGAAGAATATGGGATAGAAGAGAAACAATACTTCAAAAGTACTTGTGTTTATTTCAATCAAAGGTCTTCAATGTATCTCCGGAAATGGTCTTCTCATCACTTTCATGAATGATCTCCTTAACATGTTGAGGATTGTCCTTAATTCTTCCTCTCATTCTCCTTAGAGTGATCAACACTCTGTGCTTCCTAGCTTCCATGCTCATGATCTCCATTCCGGCTAGGTCCTGAGATGCTCCTGCATCATCCTCCCTTTCTTGAAAAGGATTCGTCCACGAATCCTTGATGTCCATCCAAGGTGGCATCCATGCATGTATAACACCTATAAGATCAACAAAGAACACATAAGAGGTGTATATACCTGTAGAAGAATAGATAACTAGATGAAACGGAACAATATTACTCCACATAAAAATTGTACATACAAGGTCATAAAAATAATTTATAACTAAGTATGTCAGCTTTATAAAGAAAGTAATAATATCATTCCATGGTATGGTATCATCTTAGTCCAATTATGTGCTTCTCTAAGATCCTTAATTAAAGCAAAAGCAATATTTAAGACATATAAGAAGTCTAAGAATATCTTAAGATGAAATCTCAAGACGGGGTAAGCACATTTATCATCAAGGGTATCATATCCTATGATCTTCCAAATGATATGAAAGACATAATCATGAAGCCTTAATAACAAGAAAGGACACAGAAAAAGACAAAACATCTTAAGAAACAAGGAAAGCAATGAATTGCAAGACCGCTGTTCTTAATAGTCTCAACTTTCTCTTTGACAAGACTTCTAGTATGAAGTAAGGTTTTTCCCATCACGAGGTAAATAAAGGTACTTAGTCATGGAGCAATTAAATTCAGAATTGAATCTAGATGACACAACTAAATCAATATTCATGCGTGAGGGTGTATAACATTCAACACACTCTTCTTCATACTTAAGTAACTCATCATGCTCAATCAAATCTGTAGTTACAACATTATCCTTAATAGAATCAGCATGTAACACAAGAGGTAAATGATGATCAACATGATTATCAAGAGATGAAGTCAAATCAGCACAAATAGGATGAATAGATTCCGAAAAATTAGCATGTATCACAATATTCATCCTAGATTCGGTATTTCTATCGATATGATCAATAGATTCCGAAAAATCAGCAACACATCCAAGAAAATCAACATGTAAAACAAAGGATGTGTGAATAAAATCAGCATACTCATAAACATATGACTTTAATATAGTATGCTTAGATGAAATCACATTCACAATATTAAACTTCTGAAAGTTAGTATATACAACAAGAAGTTTAACATCATTAATGTACTCATCAATAGGGGCATTTCTTGCATTATAGACAATAAGATCAAAATGCTCCTAAAAGGCTCCCTAAAGTCAAACAAAAGGCATAATATGATCACAAGACGGTCTAAGAAACTTTTCAACAATTAAATCATCATGTATCATAAGCTTTTCATTAACTCTAGCCTTTAGCTCATGTGGTTCATCACCAACTAACTCGTTATCACTATGATCAAGCTCATCTAATTTAGAGAAAGAAGGTTTAGAATCACTCCATGTTGGGGCTGCGGTAACCCCAATTACCCTTTCCACTGAGGATGACGAAGATGGACTACAAGGAGGCGTTGTAAGAGGTGAAGTAGAGGGCTGAAACAATTGGTTTGATTGCTCCCCCTCCCTGCTCGTTATCTCCTCTTCCACGGCCCTAAGTGGTTTCTCCTCTTCGTCCGGTGAAGATGGATTTTCCGTAGGTTTGTGGGGAGCTTCTTGGATCACATATTTGGCGCTAGACGTTGCACGCTCAGCTTCTCTGTCTGACGTTTGGGGCCTTTTCTTGATCCATGTGGCTATCTCGTCAGGGCTCATGGGTCTAAGTGTGATAGTAGTGCCTTGAAACTCAAAAGTATATTGATTAGTTCGTCCTTGGTGGCTGACATCTCGATCATATTCCCATGGTCGACCTAGCAAAAGATGACAAGTAGTCAGAGGAACAACATCACATAAGATGGTATCTTCATACCTTCCTAGACGAAAACTGATGTAGACCTGTTTATTAATAGCCAACTCTCCTTGTTCATTTATCCATGATATTTTATAAGGAGCGGGGTGATCTATCAAGTCTAGTTGTAATTTAGTAACCATTTCTAGACTAGTAATGTTACAACAACTACCACCATCTATGATTAAATCACACACTCTATCCTTAACAACACATCTACTACGAAAAATATTTTCTCTTTGCTCCAAATTTAGAGTCCTCAAGTTTTTCAAAGGATCATGGAGTTTAGAGATACTCCCTTTCTTTGATTCGCCATCCGATGGTTGGGGTTGTGTCCTGACCTCCTTTCCTGTTGTTGACATGATTCAAAACATTTAAACTCGTTAAGGTTAGTTGAAGAGAATCTCTTAAGCTACCCTCTTCAAGTGTTTCGCTCAGTAACCTATCTCGTAAGCTTCCTCTTAGCCGGTTTGCGAGGATCAATGTGAATCTAGAAGAAAAATGTCTCAAGCAATCAACAGGTTAGTGCGTTCAGGCAGAAAACAAGGTGAACGAACCAGATCTCAAAGGGAAAAGGCCTTTTATGTGGTGCTAGCTAGAAAAGCAAAATTAATCTCGCCTGCAATATTCTCAACCAACAAATCAATAATCTCAAAATAGAAAAGATAATTTGCGGCTTTTTGGAAATTAAAATACAAAAAGGAAAAGGGAAAAATAGAAAAAGGTAATAAGGTAAAAAAGAAACAAAATAATAAGGAAAGGGAAGGCAAAAAGGAAATAAGGGAAAAGATAAAAGGGAAAAGGGAAGGATTGCAATTTAAGGTTGCCCAGCACCGATGTAGAGAGCTCTCAGGGGAACAAATATATATCAATGATGCTCAAAAGGGACGCCTGCCAAAACAAAACTCGCACAAGATGCACAACCGCGGAAACTGAATTACTTAGCTCGCAAGTAACGTCTCTTTGTTATTTTTTTTTTTATACGGCCTTTGGCCTACTCTCTTTTTTTTCTTTTTTTCTTTTTTAACTAGACACTTGCGAGACTACCCAAGGCGGCGGACGACGGCGGCGGCGGCGGAGCTGCGGCGGTGCAGTGATGGTTGGACCGGTTGAACCGGTTCAGTTTTTTTTTTTTTTGTGGATCTCGGTTGATGGGCCGAGATGGGTCGGGTTGGGCCGGTTTGACGAGGCCCGACGGCTTAGGGTTAGGGTTTAGCGACGGCTAGGGTTTCGAGGGGGCGACGGTTGCGGCGCAAAGATAGAAATCTCGCCGGAATAGGGTTTGGGTCTCGGCTGAGGCCGAAAGGGGCGGGGCGGCGGCGCAAAGGGTGCGCCTATAGGGACGGCGGGAAAAGGGCGGCGGCTGAGGGTGGCGGGCAAGGGCTGAGGCCGTAGCCTCGGGTGAAAGCTGCACAAGGGCGGAGCTTTGGGTGGCGGCGCCGGAGGCTGCGGGTTTTGGGCGGTGGGGCGTTTTTGTGGTGGACGGGTTAAAATCCGATCAAAACAAGAAAGATCGAATCTTGGGCAAAAATATGTATTCAAATTAACAATAGGCCACAAAAATCCTACTTTTCAAGAAATTGAATGCGGAATTGAAAATAGCAGAAAAATAACGAGAATAGTAGAACTAACCGTTACGGATCCTGCTCCGGTGACTCTTTTTGTGTAGAACTTTCTTGACGGATCTTGAAAGCTCGAATTTTTTTGTGTTTTATATGGGACGTGAGAAGGTGTTGATGAACCTGAAGCTCTTATACCAATTTGATACGGGTTAGCCGCCAGTTGGCCCGATCTTTCAACACAAGACTCGCGATGAAGAAAATGGATAAAAGGTGGAAACTTGAAAATAAAAAGATGGAGGAATGATCCAATGATTGTGAAGGATCGGTAGATGGATAGATCTGGTTGAACCCTTAAGGCAACCAAGAGCACGATAGGGAAACTAAGGCCCTAACACACAACTTGGAATGACTTGAAGAAGCCATTCGCTATAATCTCACACAGAGGGGAAAGCGATTGTCCCCAAAGCACGAGAAGTCACCCGGAGATGATTGAGAGCACCAACTTGCCAATCCAAGTGACACAACTCAAAATAGCGCCAAAGTTGCTGGGCAAACGGATTCCGCTCACACAGTAAGGTGTCTCGATTCCACGAGAAGAATATGGGATAGAAGAGAAACAATACTTCAAAGTACTTGTGTTTAATTTCAATCAAAGGTCTTCAATGTATCTCCGGAAATGGTCTTCTCATCACTTTCATGAATGATCTCCTTAACATGTTGAGGAATGTCCTTAATTCTTCCTCTCATTCTCCTTAGAGTGATCAACACTCCGTGCTTCCTAGCTTCCATGCTCATGATTCATTCCGGCTAGGCCTGAGATGCTCCTGCATCAAGCAATATTCACCTTTTGACCAGCAGCCCATAAAAGGTATCAATCACTACCATGATTTTTCTCATTTGTCTACTAGAGACTTCGGCAAAGAGGGTGATGTCATTGGCAAAGAATAAGTGAGATATTGGGGGTCCATTTCTAGATAGCTTTATCGGACTCCATTCTCCCCCCCCCCCCTAGCTTGATGGATTAGATGGCGCAACATTTCAACACACAACAAAAATGTAGGGTGATATGTGATTCCCTTGTCAAATACCCCTAGTAGGCCTAAATTGTTCCGTAATATTGCCATTTTAATTGATAATCATCCTAGTAATAGTCACACATTCTTTGATCATAGCGACCCAGCTTTCAAGGAAACCCGCCTCAGTCAAGGTGTTATTGACGAAATCCAATATCACTCGGTCATCATATGTTTTAGAAGGTCCAACTTGAGAATCTCCGTTTCTTACCACTCCTCTTCTTGATCCTCATAGAGTGAACGATTTTCTTCATAAGGACAATGTTATCTTGTATCAGTCTCCTAGGGATGAAGCTACCCTGGGTTGGACCAACAAAATCCCCCCACAATACCATATAATATGTGAACCATCACCATGGAAATGATTTTTTAAAGCACATTGCATAGTGGTTCTAAATTGGGTAATCATTTCCGGTTTTTCCACATTGGCAATCACACATAGCAAAGTATCATTAAGTCCGGCGGGAGAGATTTTGATTCAAAAAACTTGTGAACTTCTCTCCTAACTGAAGATCCATTATATCCCAATACTTTTAGTAAAAGACCGGTTGAAAACCATCTAAACCCATTGCTTTGTAGGCACCCCATGCTCTTGGTCGCTTTCTAGATTTCAATACCCGTGATACTAGACTCCAGTCCCGTCCAGATGTTATCTTCGAGTCTTATAAACTATGGGTCAAGTTATTGTCTTGTTGTTGTCACATAACTGCTTGTAAAAAGCGGCTACAAAGCTTTCTAGCTTCTCGTAATCTTCTTCCTATCTATCATCATCCACAAGCAAGCCTTGTACCTAAAAAAAGGTAAATACCTCCTTTAAAACTAAATTCTTCAACCATCATACACCCGGTGAAGTTGAGCCTCTCATAGACTCACTTATCTTCCTCACCAAAGATATGAGTTCAAACACAGCAAGGACATCGATTTTTTGTGATGACCACAAAGAGATCTAGCAGTGTGTCGGAATCCCTTCTTACGAGCTCCGAATACATTCAAAAGAATATAATTTGCCTTCTCAAGCTGTTCTCGTCATCCCCACTAGGTAGTTTTCCACATTCTTTGTCGTAGGTAGCACGATTTCACATACCTTGTTGATAGTCTGCTCGATAGCATGGTTTCCGGCATTGTCTTTCATATTTTTCTCATTGTTGTTCACGTTTCGTGTTCCCTTCTATCTATAAAAGCAATTTGATGAGTAATGACCATATCGTCCACAACTACAACACATAGTTTGAAGACCTTCATACTCGATAGGGCAACATTTGTCATTGATGATAACGTCCGTTTTCATGGGCTTGCTTAAGTCTATCTCGATACAAGCTTTGATAAAACGACCCCTATTTGAGTATAACGTCTTAAGATCAATAGTAATTGGGTACCAATTCCCGCCACCATTAAACATAAGACTTTTTTTATCGTACCACTGCATGGGAACATTTGTGATTCTATCCCATATTAGAGTTAAAATAGGATAAGAGGTCACAAAATTTGGGTTCCAACTCTTCATGATCAAACAACGCCCAAAAATCGTCCACGGACCCTCAGTAAGTACCATTATTGTTAAATAAACCTAACCATGAAATATTCATTAGCAAGGTCCACCATTCTAATGTTATTCAAGCCCGAGCTTTCAGAGTTTCAAATCCTTCTATCCATGACTGGAAAATTAATGAGATATCCTAGTACTCTGAACACGATTGAGTTTTTCAAGTCCTCCTCAAGCGCTCCCGTGACATCCTTGTCAATAGTTATGACGGATTTCCATTGTGGCTGAAAGGGTAAGTAATGTTAGTTTCACCTTCTAGTGATCTCAACCCTTCCCCATTGTGTTAGTTTTGGCTTTATGTCCCCCTCCTACTACCTCCTCCTATGTTGGAGCAATAGGCGAAGAGATGTTAGTAGCATCTGCTTCGTCAAACAGGCTCTTCTCCATATTAGATGGGTCAATCTTAACCTCCTTTGTTTGAAACATTTTCAAGAAATCCTTCTTCCACATTTGTATTCATCTTACTTTTATCTCCCAATTCAATACATAGCAACCTTCATGTTACCCAGATCGTTATCGGTCGAAACTGGCAAGGGTAGGGGTTTCCTCCATCAATCAAGTGTCTTGGCTCTCCGATGACCGGAAAAACCTAATATGCTTGCGCATTATTTTAGGGTTTTTTGTCAAGAGTTTTCTCTTCCGAGGTGATTCAAGTACGAAATTATAAACTTATAGGTAGTTGAAGTCGAATTTTATTGATATTGATCGAAATGTAAAATATCGGGGAAAAAAAACAACAATATAGGTGTGTATAATAATTGAACATAAAGTTAGAGGTGGGTTGCAAACTTAAACCGCCGGTTTAGGCCAAACCTAAACCCAAACCTAGTAAGTGAAAACCGGCGAAACCGCCGGTTTAGCTACGGTTTATTAAAAAAAATAAAAAATTGATTAACCGGCCCAGAAGCAAAACCGTCGTTTTAAACCGACGGTTTACCACAAACCATCGGAATGAATTTTTTTTTTAAAAAAAAATAATTTAAAAAACTGAAAACCGACGGTTTAACCAACCAAACCGTCGGTTTTAAAGTTTTTTTTTAAAAAAAAATAATAAACCTATTAAATATCTAAACCGTCGGTTCACAAACCTAAACCTAAACCTTGAACCGGCGAAAACCTAAAAACCGGCCAAACCTAAAACCGCCGGTTTGCCAAACCGGCAGTTTGGGCCGGTTCGGCGGTTTGAGCCAAACCGAGCCCATGTCTACATAAAGTTAACAAAATAAGCGAAACATTTTTTTTTTTTCTTCCCCAAACCTTTTATTATATATATATATATATGATAATAATAATAATAATAATAATAATAATAATAATAGCTTATAAACACAATAATAATTCACAACTCACAAGTGCTTCATTTTTTCATAAGAAAGTGAATTAAGAATGAAGTTATCGAGTGAATTAAAAATGAAATTATATATATTAATTGATAATTTACATTTATAAGTAGATTTATAAAAATAGTTGTATGCAATTGTGATTACAGTGACATTTGCAATTCTAGCATGACTATACACTACATAAGGTCACTAGAGTGTCAATATAAGGGAAACGTGGTTACGGTAACAACAATATTACGTTCGGTTGGTGGTGGTTGAAGAATATTAAGCAGTTGATGGTATTAAATTTACCAAATTCTTCACCAATTAGTGCTTTTTGGTTTATGAGTAGTTTATGGTAGGGTGAGCAAAAAAATCCGATTTTTTTTTTTCTAATTCGAAGATCCGATCCGGAAAAATTCAAAAATATTCGCTAGTTGGTGACGCGAGTCTGATCTGATCCATAAATATTTTTTGGATCATCATATACGGGTCAAGGTTTGGGGGGAGAGTCGGATCGGATATAGATATATCCGACAAGTCTAGTAATAAATAATTGGATATCCGATCCGGATAAAATGTCGGATATTCTGATATACTCGGATCGGATTCGGATCAGGCTTTTATAAAATTGTCGGATCGGATATCCGAAAATGTCCACTCCTAAATTATGGGTTATTTATGGGGAGGTTTATGAGTTTACTTCAATCAACCGAACAAGATCAAAGTGTTATATCATGGTTTTCCGATTCATAAACCCTTCATAAATTAGAAGATTCACAACGCAACAAACACGCGTAAATCCAGCAGGGTGGTTCTTGAAATAAAATTATGAATGCTTTAGTAAAATCAAGATACAAACTTTAGGAACCAATAGTATTATTTGCTCCAAAAACTAATGAACATGAACCGTCCTCGAACAAATCTATGGAAAACTTCATCACACAATCCCAAAATTTGGTGCACCAACACCCCCAGTGACTCCAAATTCACTTCACTGCCCTTCATACACAAACCTTCACCGTCCATACCCAAATGTGTCTAATTTTCACAAATAAAACCCTAGAATTTTCCAAAACCAAACCCTGATATCTTTATTCATATCAAAACTAATTCTAAATACACAAGAAAGAGCAAATTTGGGAGTTGTCGACGAGTTGCACAACGAGACATCTAAGAGAAAAAGGATCCGTAAGTAAATCTATAATTAAGGGATGATAAGGGTTAACAAATCGAATCACGATTCATATGTACGAGAAAAATTGTAATAAAGTTAGGAATGAAGAAAGATTTTACATGTTAATGGGATGAATGATTTGATTGGGATGGAATATATATGCTCTCACGAATACGAATAGATCAATGAAGGGTAAGTTTTGAAATAAGTTCCTAAGGTAAATTTTGGAAAATAATCAACTACATCATTTCCATCGTCTACTTCTTATGAGCGGTTTGAAAGGAAGATTCATATATGTTGTGAAAAATTATTAAGAAAGAATATAAATTAACAATTAAGAAAGACAACACACAAAAATTTTATAGTGGTTCACCCCAATAATGACTATGTCCACTTCATAGAGATTTTATTGATGAGTTCTAGAGTACAAATGAATAGATGATCCGGGTTAACTAATATTGTGGAGGCAGAGGGGAAAGCTACAATATATAGAGTAACTAAACCCTAAAGGCTATACTTGAGCGTCAAGTATAAGACTAGGCCAAACAGAAAAAGGTCCAAACAAGAGATAAGCTCAATTCAAGACATATCAACAAATATCGACATTGACTTGAATCCTCACATACACACCAGATGCATTAGTTAATGTCCAAATTAACTCTTTCTATCAGATGTTCCCCTTGGGCACTCAACAACTTTTGACATTTAGCAAGTTGAACAGACGTTGCTTTAAAAGCAACTTGTTGGTGAGAGACTTTATCATGTAGAGGATCTTCAACTTCAACCACATTTTGGTTGCATATCCTTATTCGAAACTTTGCATTATACATCATCTCGAGATACAACATGATGGTCGAGTGCGTCTTATCTTCCTGAGTGGCCATCTCAACAACATTGCTCTTTTCCTTATCGGATTCCTTCCTTGTCAACGGTCCCCATAAGCCTTGTTGTTTCAAGAACACTCGCATCTTGATCTTCCACAAACTGAAATTGTTTCCTCTCTTGTGAACTTGTTCTTCGTGTGGAAAGAAGATATCTTTCTCCCAAATTACATAAAATCAAAAAAAATCAAAAATCTTATACCAGTTTGTTGTGCGAAATTACGGAGAAATAACAGAATTCAACAATCAAGAAAGACAACACACACATTTTATAGTGGTTAATTACCCAATAATGACTATGTACACTTTCTAGAGAGATTTTATTGAGGAGTTTCAGAGTACAAATAAAATCATGAACATATTATTCAGGTCAACAGATGATTGTAGAAGTAGAAGAAAAGCTACAATATATAGAGTAACTAATTATCTTCAACTATAATCTCCTAGAAGCCGGGGCTATCAAACACACATATTGTAAATATTTTCATCTCCGCAATCTACTTTTGGCTCTATCTCTCAAATGTTACCGAGTTAGGATTATAATGCAATTATGAGATGAATAAGACACAAGAATTGATTACCTAGTCACAAGTGACTACGTTTGGAGACACTACCATTCTCGAACAACACATGCAAGTCCCATACCATGTCCAACTCAACGTCGAGAAGGATCGAAAAATCCTATGACCCAACCACCGAGAGTCTCAAACAGACTCATGGTATAATCCCAACACCGAGGATAGGCAATAAAACAACGGTCTATACCCAACTTGGGGTCTTGTTATTGGATGCATTCAAGCAAACATGATTGCATCGCTAATTCGCTATCGTCATCCTCTCCATTCAACAAACTCTCACCCTTTGGGCCTCGTTTTCTTAGCCCAAAAAACTCAGTCGACTTATGTTTCCTTTTTTAGACACATGTTGCCAAATTTTCTCCCTTATCACTTTCGTATGTCTTTCACATGAACTTACAGGTATCAGGCATGTTAGGATCAGTATTGTTATTAAAATATTAAATATATTAGTTAATTCCTGTAGATAAATAAGCATTATCCCTAGTTCCCTACAAATACTTTCTCCAATATACAGCAGAGAGAGATAATTTGAATGGGCGAGAAAATGTGTCGGCCACCTATGGATGTATCTTTAAGGCTAATTTACGTGGCGGCTGTATTCACCATCCGCAGTCATCCCATTCACCACTTCCTTCTCCGTTTTCCTTTTTTTTTCCGGTTAAGATCTTCTGTATCCTTTTCCGTGTATCCTTGTATTCTTATCACGTGATTGGTTGAATTTATATTGTTTATTTTTTTCTCGTAAATAGTAAAAATTTTAATTCCTATTTATTTAGCCTCAGCCAATTACTTATTAGGGATACATGTATCACTATTACAGGAGGTTACGGGAAATCTCAACCGTTTCTTTCCCTAGGCTAAATTCTCCAATTTTTCATTCAATTCCTCCATTTTACCCAATTAGTTTTAGCTCTTGTCCTAAAGTTTTTTCTTTTTCATTTCTGCCCTTTCTCCTGAGTCCTACTTAATGAATTCTTAATTTTGTAAATTTACTTAAAATGAGATACAAAACATAAGGAAAATTTCACCTTCACACCACCTATTTACACGTGTTTAATTGACTTACATTTTCCATAATTAAGACATGTTGTGCTGATCCCATTTATTACCCTCGTGCTCCTCATCGATGATCGGTTGGAATTGGAAAAAACAAAGTATCCAAATCGTAGATTATTGGATAATAATTTTACCGAGTAGTTAAAATTACGAAACTTCTAGTGTTGAGAAGATCGATCTTGTAAGCAGTCATGGAAATAGTGTTGAAACGATAAAGTTCCGTTTAGTATCGCTAGGAATCATTTTCAGTAACATAAATGAGTCCGAATCAATCAAAACTTTGTTTATAGGTCTTTTTACACATGAAAATAATCAAATCATTTTCATTTCATTCATTCTCCTTAACCGATTTCATTCCGTTTTCATTTCATTTCCAACCAAACAGACACTTAATTTATTGTTAGAAATTGTGATAAAGGATATAATAACTTCGTAGAATCAGAAAATGTGGTTTCAATAAACTACCTAACGATAAATTATCGTTTGAGTTAGAAATAATTAATTTAACGTGAGTTATACAAAAAAATGTTACATATTTTTATTTTAATTAAAAAATAATAAATTGTACTCGCATCCTTTATGATTCTCATACAATACCTTTAATAAAGTATGCGACACTGATGTTGACTGGTCCTTTACAGTTTTTTTTAAAATAAGTTTTTACTCATTTATTAATTAAGTCAATAATTTATTTTTTATACTTATTTTTAATTATGTCGGTTATTCTTGTAACGCATAAAGATTTGATCAATAACAATTTTGCTCGAGAAGCTCTATTTTAATCTAAAATTTTTAATGAAAAAAATAGTAAAACTTTGTGGGATTAATCACAAAAATAAAACTTCTCATATAAGATATTTTCTAACGTAAAACTTGCAGGAGAAGCTCTATCGTAACCCCGTTTTACTTTCGGCTATATATGAATCACCTAATTGCGGTGGATTCATATTCTCTCATGTTTCTATAAACAGTAATCAATTTCGTTATTCCAAGTAAACATTCAATCGCTTCTTCTTGGAAAATATGTTTGCATTGTTGTGTCTCCTTCTCATAATCATTCAATTTTAAAGGTTCAACACAATAAAGTATCGGTAATAAATTAGTAATTTTATGTTATCGGTTTATTATGTTATATAAAACTTTGTTGATATCAATGTTATTGAAAATAAAAAAGATGGTTTTTCTGTATAGCTTTATGTCGAACTAATTATATGAGTTGACGATATTATTTTTAGTTTGTATTAATAACATATGCAAATTGTTTTAAAATATTTATTGATAAATACACGTGTAAGGGGACTATGAACTAGTATGGGTGAAAAATGACAGCAGAAAAGCTTCATACCTAAAAACAAAACAAAAAAAAATAAAAAGGACACATACCAAAATTAACAAAATTTATAGACAGAAACTAAAATTTGATAAAATATTTCTCTACTTCCACACCTTCCTCCGAGCTCGTAGTTGAAAACCTTCTCTCATATATTCCACGCATACAACTCACGAAAAAAAAAAACAAGACCACTACTTAAACTCCGAAATCAAATATAAAACTTCCCTCATCACTTCCCCCTTTATTCCACATGTTCCATCGCTGAACACCCACCCAGTTCATTAATTCTCCCTATAATTAATCCCACGAAACCCGAATTTATATAAAGGAACAAAAAAAAAGATGGAGGGCGATCAGTGCTGCTCAATTATCGCCGCCAACGCCGCCGGGTCAACGACCCGTGGGTGTGGTGGTGCCGGAGAAGAGAAAAGAGAGGCAAAGACAAGAGGAGAAGCCGTACAGGGGGATTAGGAGGAGAAAGTGGGCAAGTGGGTGGCTGAGATTAGAGAGCCCAATAAAAGGTCTAGAATTTGGCTTGGTCCTATTCGACCGCCGTAGCCGCCGCAAGAGCATACGACACCGCCGTTTCTACCACCGCCGCTTTCTAGCAGAGCACTTTCCCGACGCTGAGCCGAACCAACTCGGAGAGGACCTGTCCGCCCGCCATCAGAAAGAAAGCAACTGAAGTCGGTGCTCGTGTGGACGCTGCTCTTTCTCCGCATGCACAGCCGTCGCAGCGAGACGAGCATAGCAAGATGAATCCTAACCCTAAAAGGAAACCCGATTTGAATGAGTACCCGGATCCGGATGATTCCGAGAGTGATTGAGATTTTGATTCATGTCTAAAATTGAATAGGTAGATCCCTTAATTTGCATGGTCGGTTTGTATTATGATCAGATATGTATGTAAAGCTGTAAAATTAAGAGGCTTTCGTAGTTGCTTGGCTTAATTAAGTCGTTAATTATAAGCTTGCAGATCTTATCCAAGAAAAGAGAAGAGACAGTTTTCTGAATTCAATCAAAGTTGAATGAACAGTTATATATTTTGTCTTTGGATTGGATGAGAATCCTCGATCCCACTCTTTGTCTGCCAAAATGATGATGGATAAGAATTAGTTTGAATCACAAAACGCAAGTAAGATGCCCCAAGTGGAGGTGGAATCGGTCACTTTCGAAGAGAGACCAAAAACTTCCTCTCTTACAGGTACAAGCAGACAAACAAGACATAAGGCTAACCATGAAATGAGAAGATAAGATAAGAGTCGGGTTATTACTTAGTATTCGGGTCGAATTGAGGAGGAAATAGAGATTGGGGGTAAGTGTGAAATTAAGAAGATAAGTGGTCCTCTTCTCGAAGCTAATGGCG
The DNA here is from genome assembly GCA_002319775.1 of Fagopyrum tataricum. Taxonomy (NCBI): domain Eukaryota; kingdom Viridiplantae; phylum Streptophyta; class Magnoliopsida; order Caryophyllales; family Polygonaceae; genus Fagopyrum; species Fagopyrum tataricum. The sequence goes on along the minus strand of CM008279.1, from coordinate 9,473,697 downwards.
GCTTTACAAAGGCTACGATGATGACGACTGACGAGGAACGTACAAATCTAAAGTTAGGCTCTCTCTGCTGCTTTTCTTACTCCTTGTGGTCCTACTTACAACAATTATTATTATTAACAAATCATAAAAACTTACATTCAACCCTAAGTAAGGCGGTACTCATAAATTATGGCGTATTATATTTCTGTTATTTTGACCTTATGTTTGCATAGTTATATCTATGTTATTATGACCCCTCTCTCCGTATAAGAATTGTTTTGAGTGAAAAACAATTTTACGGAAAAAATAAAAACGTTTAAGATGCGTTGGATTATAATAGATCAATGATTAAGATTGAATCTGAGTATTTAAGTAATTATTGTAAGTAGTTTTTATACTAAGAAGATATTAAACCCTTTTACATTTGATAACTCAACATTAATACACACAACCAAAACCTACTGAGATGAACCTGTGTGCACAAATTAAACATGCTTTTATGAACTTTAATGTTCATATTCAACATGTGTGTACGACTAAACCATGAACACAATTTGAACGAGATGAAAAGAGAAGGCATGAGCTTAATGAACGCTAGTGAGTTAAACACGTGTGCACAAAAATGCTTTCATGAACCTTAACGTTCATATTCAAGTTAACTATGGACACATTGTGCACTACATGAAAAAAGAAGGCACAAAATGAATGAATGATAGTGACATGAATGAACGCTAGTGTGATGAACACATGTGTACGAACATGCTTTCATGAACCTTAACGTTTATATTCAACACGAGTTTAAAATGGAAACAATTTTATTTCCTAAAGATCTTGCTCGTTACCTAACAAATAATAACATTATTTAACGTGTCTTAGAAGTTATCATTTCTCTCCGTAAGAATTGTTCTCTCTAGAACATGATCCTACGTATGTTTATTATAAGAGAATATAAAAAAAAATATTGCAAGTATAAAAATGAAATCAAACGTGACATCAGAGCAATTTGATATTTCAGGTCCTGACTTATTTGTTTTGTCAACCTTAATTAAGTAAGACTCTAAATGCGGACATTGACAATGATAGTCCGTCTAATTGGACTAGCTGGCGTTAAGGCATGTCGTCGAGTGTCAATAGAGCCAAAAAAATTGCAATATATTAAGAGGGGGAAGGATGAAATGTCCACATATCAATAATAAAAAAGATAAGGTTAATTAGTATCTTATTGCCAAAGGATTTAGTATGAAACTTCGTATGGACTTATGCGTTGGGTTTGAACCCAATACGTATATACATTCGGACGTACGACAAAACCTCCGTATAAATCTGACCGTCAAATTAAATTATAATAGTAATAATTATAGGCTTATAGGTGTAAAGTTTGAAGAGAGTTTAGTGGTAGCGATACATGTTTTTTTGTATTCTTGTGTGTGTGGGTCGGTTCCAGTAATTGGCCAGGAATCGAAGCAAGGGTGCTGGATATAAGAGATGTATATTTAAATTTGTGGGTAGGATCTCATTCCAGCATAGCTATTTAATGCTTCATGTTATAGCACTGAGATCACGTACCCATGCGCATTTAGTTGGACAAGCAATGTACGATTTGGATAGTATCATATATGGCCACAAAATGAGATACTGTCCACAAAATGCTTCATCTTATATATACCACTCCTAACTCCTAACTATAATCCATTTCAAAGGTCGTTTGGTTATGGAGTCACCATGTGTGAACTCCTCATACTAATACAATATAATTGATGAGATCGAGCGGTAAAGGTTGAATACACCCTTAATCATAAATATCTTATCCATTATCTTAGTAAACTCCATTAATGCATCATTATATATATTAGTAATATACATCTTAATCATGATGGAACGTGGTAGCCGTGTATGACTTGTCAAGCAAATGCAAATGCATGCTTAATTATAGAATAAAGCATAATAGTCAAGGAAAGGTGTCGGTAACAATATTTTATCATATTTAAAATCCCAAAAGTCGGTATATAAAAATAAATATATAATGGAGCTAGCTGAAGTTTCAGGTTGTGCATGAGTTCGCCATGCTGCTACTGCAGTAGTGCTGTGCTGTGTAGAATCTGCCAAGTCAACCGAGTAGGTAACCTTCACGGATTCAATTAATATTTCACAATGAAATCATCTCACTGTTTAACGTACGTACGTACGTAGCAGGTTTTGTCTTTTGATCTCTGCTGTATCAGTGATGCACATTTTAACCAAATCTCAACTACAATTGGAAGACTGAAAGCGAAACTAAACATTAGTTATTTCCAATCAATCCTTTGAAAAGTCATAACAAAAGTATTGCAGTATCACACACACGACAAGTTGATTATGGTTATGGTCTGTAAGTCAAACTGTAGGCCACAGACATTTACTTTACATTTCTTTTCTTCTTCTTTTTTTGAAATTATAAAAGAGATTCGACATTAGTTTAATCCCAAGCCTCTACGATTTCAGAAATATGAAATATATTCATGTTTTGCTTATTTTGGCAATATTCATTATCACGCATGGTTGAAAGTATTCGACTATGAAATCTATTCTGACGAGGGAACAAAAAAGCAGAAATGACATTGACATACACACAAGTGCGGCAATGCTCGGTTTTGGGCGGAATGAGTCGATAAAAGAATCGAGAGATTATGATGACTGAAATTGGGCTGGTGGGCCGTATAAATATTTGGGCTGTCTAGTGGGCCTTGGCGGAGCCTATTCATTAATCGGCCCAGCTAACTTCGTCGAGCCTGGATTATATGCTTCTTGATGTGCTGGACTGGGCTCAACTGAGATGTTAGGTTAATATCATCTTTACACATTTAATAAATCAAGCACTTATATTTCCAACTTATTTATTATCAAAATCTATCTTTATATGCAACCTAAAAACAAAATGCAACTCCTTCACCCTCATCATAAAGTTATAAAATAAATTATACACTTGTACGTGTAGTTTTTTTCATGGTAATTGTCCACCTTCGAGGTAGAGAGAATTTAAGCGACTGTATCTAGATATGAGATGCTCACCATCGTTTCTCAGGTTTTCATGTGCATTGTTAAAGATGATGAACATTTACTTTCTATTTTTCATTAATCGGATCGTTCTCCTTTCCTTGATAACTCTATGTTTTCAAATATTTGTGATGTACGTTTCTATGATTTTTGTTCTTTTTTTGTACCAAACGCAAAACTCTTGCTTACTCCTAGATCCGTTCCTACAAATAGGGTAACAATTAGATTATAATGTTTCTTAAATTTTTGTTTGTTATTAACCGAGCATGTCCACTTGATGGACTAGTGGATATATATGATCGAAACCCGATGACTTAAGATCAAGTTCAAATACGAGACTTTCACTTTTGTATACCATGAAACTCACACGTTATTTCGACTCGACATGATCTCACCGTTTTATTTGCTCCGATTTACCAAGTCTCCTTTTGTGTTCCTCTTCAATCGAATTTTTTTCCTCCTTATTTTCTCGTCCTTTTAATTCTTATCTCTATCATTCCGATCCTTGTAAAGTAAGACATACGATTTTTATGTCACCTAGTGATCTCCAAATTTACTAAGCTTGTCTACTGTATTTTTTTTTTTATTATATCAAAAAAAGTAAAATTTTAAAAAAAAAAATCACCCAAAGAAACATAGTAAGACCATTTAGAAAAATACGTCCATACCGAAAATTTGTGTGATTATGACACGATAAGGTGCTTGGTGACTAAACATTTAATTTAACATTATGATATTTAAATGCGAGCGCATATAGCCATATAGGTTAATGGTGTATATGAGTATATGCACCTATCATCTATTATCCGCAATCGGAACGTTTATGTGCAAGGAGAAGACATGACCCGATTAATTAATAAGGAGTAAATTATTTAACAGAAGATTTCAACTTTGATGGGAAAGGACTTTATAATCTATCAAAACAAAATTCCCCATTTTTTAATTTAAATTTGAATTTTATATATTTCGCTGTTCCAACGAATTGATTTTTTAAGCAGTTTATAAAGTTTGTTACATGTTTATTTATATAATGCTATGAGATAAATCTGGATTTAAGCTAAAATGATGAAAAATAGGTTGTTTTAATATTTGTGCTTAGTAAATGCTAAATACTTTCAATTCGTTAAACGGTTTAATTTTCAAATAAAAATAAATATAAAGATACAAATTATTCTAATGATATGTCTTATCATGTACCTTCTATAAGTATTTTGGTTATGTCGTTTCAATTGAATAAGTATGGTAAGTGGACATTCTATTATTTATTGTAAGGAGATAAACTATATTTTTTATATTTGTTTTTGGGTAAATACATTTAATTTTTAATACCTTGATTCAGGAATATAACCAATTATTAAAAAGACATTATCGTAATTCTACTATCCAAAGCGTAATACACTAATACATGAAGTGTTACCGAAGCTTATACACAAAAATTTTGTTATCCAAATAAGAAAAAACTACTTTGTTATACCACTAACAAAATGATCCCATTTCATCCAATTTTCTTCTTATGATTCCAATCTTAAGAAGAAGAAAAAAAAACAATAAACAAGATGAGGAAAAAACAGGAAATCCTAAAAAGGGTGAGATGTTGGAGAATGGAAGGAAAGCATGAAGAAATCAAAAATCATAAGAAAGGCCGAAAACGGAGAATAAAAAACACAAGGAGCAGCATTGTGTAAACACAGGGGCCAACACCAAATTCAAAGATGCATCTCTTTCATATTCATTCATGATAAGATTAAAAATAAATATTAATCAATGACTATAATAGTTATGAAACAACTACTAGTCCATGCATCACCTCCTCATCTTCCTTTTCAACTCAAAAGCTATAAACTCTAGAGATTAGAGATGATGAAGATGCCCAATTCTCATCCTCCACGTCGTATAATTGCCACTATTTGACCCCTGTATCCGGTTAAGATCTTCTATATCACCCACTTCATGTATCCTTGTATCCATATTGCATGATCGGTGAAATTGTTATTGTTTATAATTTTTCTCGTAAAACACTATTATTTTTTTACTTCTTTATTTAACTTCAACCAATCACATGAGAGAGATACACGTATTGCCCTATATCATATCAACCAAAAGCAGGCTGCATGCCATCTACATAATATGCCTATGGCCTTAATGTCTTTATATATAAACAAATTATCTACATGCTAATATCAAACTAGAAAAGTGTTATTTTTTCGTGCATCACTTATCACTATACGTGTTATATTTATACGTATTCTAATATTTAGAACTATTTATTACAAAATTATGTAAACTAACATTCATTTATACAAATAAAATAAAATAATTATAAATATTTTAGCAAATTATTTTATTCTCTTTATATATATATATATATTGTTTTTATTAATTAGATAATTAATAATACATAATTATTAAATCAATGTTATATATATATATATATCAAAACGTTTAGTAATATATATAAAATTCTAAAATTATTAAATATAGATAATATTTTAAATAAATTATAAAAAAATTTAATTTATTTTAAAATTAAAGCTTAATTAAATCACATTCAACATAACACGAAAATTACACTAATATACATATAAGATAAGAGTATTTGGTAAAGGGTTTGTCTCATTTGTAGCTACCGTTGGATATGCAGCCTCAAGTTTGCTAAACTACCAATTTGGTTTTTATCCTTTTGACGCCTACTCAAATATTTATGGTTGCGTAGGTAGAAATGTGGAATAGGGGGTTGCTTTTACTTTTACCATCATTATTTTTTTATAATCTATAATATATAAATTTGTTGATCGGTATTTTTCACCCTTATATTTTATAAATTGGTTAGATATTATTTGTGATACTTTTGGGGCTAACTTACTCCCACCCGTTTAATTGATCACCCATTTTATTTACATCAAATATTAACGTATCCAGGAATCGATTACATTTTCATCAACATTCATTGAATATTAACGCACCATAGGCGCATCTATGTTCAGATTTCTATTCCAATTCATAGTAATAAGTTAGCCCTTTGTAGTTTTAGGATTGCGCGAGTTTTGGTTTTTTCGAGTTTATGAGTTTTGGATTGCTTTTTATATAAGTTGGTAATCTTCTGCAAACCTATTTGCTTCATCGGGTCAAATCGATATGGGAAATGCCCAATTGGGTAAATTTCACTATTTCTTACTTAATTAGATAATCTTTTTTTTTGTTAATTATTATGTTCAAATAAGGCTTTGGTATGTCGAGTTCGTCGACGTGATGGATGTGTTCGAGATCTTTTGTCCCTATACCGAAACACACATCCGATGGAACCATGGTGGGTTCTAGTCGACACGTCGGATTTATCATGATTGTTATTTGTCCACCTTACAAACGTGGACCACACTCTTGTAAATGCATTCGTCGAGCGATGACATCCATATACAAACACATTTCATCTGCCGTTCGGAGGGATGACGATCACACTACATGACGTTGTTCAAATTACCGGTCTCCCTATTGACGGCAATTATGTGACCGCATTTTCATCTGACGAAGAAATTGCACAGGTCTGGAACTTAATTCATCTTTTCACATCGTTTTTTGTTTTCAATAAATATGATACTAAGTTTACAATTATTATTTTCTTAACACAATTACGACCTAATTCCAAAATTATATAGGTGACGACTAACTTGTTTGGCTTTTGGGAGCCAGATGAGTGGCATGATATTTTCCACAATGGCGGCTTCAAAACGGACGATCTCAAGAGTCGCATGGTGGATTTGATTGCAGCGGATCATATGCCTGAATCAATAGCATCCGCGTGGTTGTTGCAGTTATTGGGTCTGACCATATTTTTGGACAAGTCGGGTTCCAAGGTCAGGCCTTATTACCTTGATCTTGTACGCGACCACAATGCAATGGGCGCAACAACATTGGATATCCATTCATTTCCCGTGTTTCCAAGCGCGCATCGTCACGGGCCCAAACGTTCAACCTGGCCCAATTGGGGCCCATTTTGAGACCGGACGGACTTTAGAGGTTTCTTCTGATTGATTGATTCATTACAGGGAGCAACTCGAGAGTTTGGACGCGAGTCAAGTGATATGATTTTCATACGGACATCATGCCATCATACCCCTTTTTATGTACAGGGGTACGATCCGAGTCGGACAAGTGGTGGAGCCATATCATCCTGATAGGGTGGCGCGTCAGTTTGGAAGGCTTCAAGAGATTCCTCTCGAACCCATCCGACATATAGTCAGTAGAAGAACTACGTTTTCACGCCATTACAAGATGCAATTTCATGATGAGGAGCATAAATGGCCCGTAAGACATACCGAAGAAGCCATATATACCCGATTACGTGAGGCACCGTTTGTTATAGCTCCTTGGCAGGATTCCGAGGACTACATGACATGGTACATCTCTCATGGTCATCCATACCTCATGAAATCGTCTTGGATTCAAGAGGGTGTCCAACATACAAGTTCTTTTGCGGTTCAACGAGCTTAACGCCACACACTCATCGGCTCGCGGCTAGCCCGACTTCAACGGCGCGGAGGAAACCTGACGGCTCAAGACATCGAACAGTTATACAACATGTTCTTGTCCCAGGTGCCCACAAAAAGTGTGATCCCATCGTGAAGAACGACTCAAGAACGACAAAGAAGTTCAACAAATTTTCGTCGTTAACGTGATTTATATGTGATTTCTTGTTTTTTCAAATTGTTATATAATTTTCAAAAGAGTTGTGTTATTTTAATTTCGTTAATTTTTAATTACAATTTATACTAACAAAATAATAATATTAACAATAATAATAATAATAATATTTAATAAGTCTAACATTGATAATAATCATTAAAAAAAGGTTTAACTTCGTAAAATAACAAACGATTATAATAAAAACGAAAACTCGTAATATCAAAAAAAAACTTTTTAAAAAAAGGTCAAAACTCATAAACTCGAAAACCAAAACTCGTAAAATTTAAAACTCGTCAATCCGAAATCAGATCTTAAACTCCTAAAATTAATAAATATATTTACGTAAAAAAAATAAAAAATAAAAGTAGTTATTATTGCACCTATTGTGCGTTAATATGTTAGTTGCTAAATTGAGCTCAAGTAAATGCACCTTGGGTGCGTTAACCATGGTATCACATGTCATATCAAAACATGGTGGAAGTATAAACCCCATAAACTTCATTTACTGTACGGGTAGGGATGTCAATTTTATCTGAGCCCGACAGATACCCGAACACCCGATCTATCGTAAAAGGGTGAAAATCTAGTATAAAGCGAATGAAACAGGTGATGGATCGGGTGGACCTTTCATCCACCCGTCACCAAATCCATCATCCATCCGCCCCATCCGACTCGTTTCACCCACTTCCACCAGTTTTAAATATTTTAATGAAATTTATTTTTTAACTAGGTATATAATAAAATTAAAATCCTAAAAAAAATTCCAGATCCGTTCGTTCCTAACGAACCTTAAGAAAGATCTATGTAAATTAGAAAAGACTAAAGTAAGAAAGAACCACATATTTCAAATGAAACTCCCATATAATATAGAATGAGCACTATGAACTATCTACTTCAAAAAGATAGTTGTAAGAAGGAAAGGGAAACTTTCTTTCTTTCTGGTATTCTAGGGGGCTTGGTACTCGAACACTAATTTGAATCTTCCGAAGTGCATTTAGAAGAGCTCTTTATGTGGTCTCACTTTACCACCATCTGAAATGCGCGAAACTTCGATTGGTGGAAGCCAGTCCATGAAAATTCTCCCTTTTCTTACGTGCAAATCCCCATGTACCCCCCACCATCTCTGTACAAATAGTATAACCCATTTATACAGAATGGTCAAGGGGCCTTCTACGATTTTTTTTGTACTCAGCGGCACACTCAGTCTTCAGGCTTCTCTTTCTTCGTTCCAAATAAGAGAGAAATGTGACGAGAGAAGAGAACCCTCTGGTATTGTCTTCGTGGGATTCTTCTCATTCTTCACTCGCTCCTCAGCCGTATCTCGTCCTCATCTGAGTGTTTTCCACCCACCGCCGACCGGTCTCGTCTTCACCTTCTCCACTCAGTCATATCTCGTCCTCGTTGGATTCTTCTTGTCTTCGTCTTAAAATTTGTCTCCTCACTCCCACACTGTAAGTCTTTGGGTCTCTGATATTCGATTTTACGGCCTCAAGGCTCGTTTGTTTATTGAATATCTTTCTTCTTTGCTCCTCAGTCTCTAAATCTCAAATCTTCCATCTGTCGATATTTTCATTGCTTCTCTATCTCCGGCCACACACGCACAAACCACAGTAACTAAGCCACTAAGGTTAGTCTTTGTCTCTGATATACGATTTTCGTTGCTCCTGTCTCTGATATACGATTTTAGGGATTCACTAATTTGTTTAATGGAATATCTTTCTTCTTCACTCAAAATTGTTGCTTGTATACTAGAATAGAACTACCAATGATTTAACCAAATTACTACAAGCATCCATGTTTTCTATGTGTAGTTTGCGTACAAGATGAAAAATATACCATGGACCATATTATTGCACTCATGTACAAAATCACTCAGTTGTTTGTCTCTATTTATTTATGTGTACATAACTTGTTTTATTTATGTGTACAAATCCAAAATATTGCTTGTTTTTGTTTACTATTGAGTTATCATCCACCATTTATGTATACATAAGCAAACCATTGCTTGTATTGAGTTTATTGTTGAGTTAGTTTTTTTTTTTTGAAAAGGAACAGTTGTATTAAACTTGTTCAGCCAAAACCAGTTCGGTTACAAAGGTGGGATAGTTTCCCTCAAAACTTTGTTCATAACCAGTAAGAACAAACACTTTCGCAAGAGTATCAACAACCCTATTAGCACTCCTAGGGATAAAAATCAAATCAAAAGACACGAAGCATGATGTCATCCGTTTGATCTCGTCTATCATCCTTCCGCCGTAAGAAAAGTCACATTCACTGTTGTGTGGTAGGCCATCGCCACTTTGCTTGAATCTGTTTCGATAATAATGTTCTCAAAACCGCGCATCCACGCTTCGTTAATGCCAAGTTTCACGGCCTCCGCCTATGCCCACCAAATAGGGCATTTCCCGGACCGACGTTTCACCCTCATCCCAGTAATACTACCCGAGTTATCCTTGCACACTGCCGCGAACCCCACAACGTTATTGCTGCAGAAAGATGCATCAACATTGATTTTGATCTTGTTCCCTTCCGGTTTGGTCCAGTTTGCACTTGTTGGAATGACTCGATCTGAGCTTGTGTTCCCCCTTTGGTCTTTGTACTCATTTACCATGTTCATGAAGCTATCTCTTATCATGAAAATATTAATCGGTTCATCATCAAAGAGTTCCTTGTTCCGGCATGTCCATGCAATCCACGCTCTCACCAAGAACTCGCAAACAACATCTGAACCATGCATATAAAAAAGTTGTAGGATCACCTCAGATGGTTCAGCAGGGATGATACTACTATAGATATGGTCGATGATAATACATCCTCTCCAAACCTCCCTACCATTTGGGCAAAGCAACAAAGCGTGAGTGATGGATTCCTGAAATTCCTTGCATCTGCCACAATTTGCATTTGTCACCACATTCCTCCCCAAGAGATTAGTTTTAACTGCTAGTGACCTCGACAGTAGTTTCCATGCAAAATTGTGGATTTTTGGCGGAACATTAAGTTTCCAGATCACGTTGTAGGGTCCCCATGTGCACCCTCGAGCCTCTCCTGCCATGCCTCCAAGTGTTGGCATCTTCCCAACCAATATGCACTTCGAACCGAAAAGGTCCCATTTTGATTTGGCCACCACATCCTAACATCCCTGCCTATTCTCGATTCCACAGGCATTCCCTTAATCATTATGGCTTCCTCGCTATTGAATAACTCGAAGATAATGTAACTATCCCAACCGCCTCCCTCCTCAAGCATAAGGTCAGACACCTTAAGGTCAAGCATAATGTTTCCCGTGGTAATAGGCTTTCTCATTTTGCTCCCCCTCCCTTCATAGATCCAAGCATCTTGCCAAACTCTAACATTCATTCCGGTTCCGATCCTCCAACCCATTCCTTCCAAAATCAGTAATTTTGCTCCCCATATGCTTCTCCACGAAAAGCTTGGGCTTCTCCAAGTCTCGCGTTCTCAAAGTTGCTCTCATTGAAATACCGAGCTTTGAAGACCTTATGTACCAAAGATTCTTCATTCATCATAATTCTCCACCCCTGCTTAGCCAACATACATGTATTGAAAACGTTCAAGTCTCTAAATTCCATACCTCTAAGATTTTTCGGAAGGCAAAGAGAGTCTCAACTCCTCCAATGGATTCGTTTCTTTTCTGGTATTGTTCCCCACCAAAAAGCAGCCATGATTGAATGGATTTCGATGATGAGGCCCATTGGAATCTTAAACAAGTTCATCAGATACAAAGGGATACTTTGAATGATTGCCTTGATTAGTACTTCTTTTCCGGCTTGCGATAGCATCCTTTCCTTCCATCCTTGTATTTTGTTGTGATTCTCTCCTTGATTCCTTCGAAAGACTGTTTCTTTGATCTTCCAAACACGGTAGGAACTCCAAGGTATTTGTTGTGTTTTGAAACGCGTTTTACTCCGAGTACCCCAACAAGTTGTTGGCCAAATATTTGATGGATGTTGTTGCTAAAAGACATCTCCGATTTTTGATAGTTAACTTTCTGTCCATATACTCTTTCATACCGGCTAATTACATTAGCAATAATAGAGCACTCATGGAGACTAGCCCTAGCAAACAACAAACAATCGTCAGCGAAGAAGAGATGAGAGATGAGAGGAGCCTCCCTTCTAACCTTTATACCATGCAGATTCCCCCTTAGTACCTCCCTTTTGATCATCATCGAGAGCACGTCAACGCATATAATAAACAAATATGGTGATATCGGGTCTCCTTGCCGGAGACCCCTAGATGGAATCACGTTCCCTTTTCGCTCTTCATTGATGTTGAACGAGAAGGTTACGCTAGAAACACAATCCATCATTCTATGAATATTGTTGAGTTAGTTAATAAGATAAATACAACTAGTTTATTGTTGAGTTCATATCTCTTTAAATTAGTTGTCTTAAACTACTTGTTTGTAATTTGTGCATTTGTAAATTGCAGTAATAATGTCTGAAGAACAATCTTCATGTCCTTAGTAGGATCATCTCCTGGTCCTTGCACCCTAGTCTTAGAAAGGTCTGAAAACAACCCCACCTTCCAACCCTAGTCTACTTAAAGAATCTTGCTAACCTTCTTCTTTGCCTGAAGTGTTCGGGTCATCCCATAAGAGGAGTAGTTAACTTAAATATGAATTTTGGAATCATTTCAAAAAATTTACGGACCCGGCTGATGGACTTATGAAAGCAAAGTGCTTGCATTGTGGTCAAAAGTTGACTGCTAAGAGTAAGAACGGGACCTCACATCTCAAGGATCATAGTACACAAGGTGTAGTAGGAAGCATCTAAAGGTTAACTTGCGTCAAATGTGTCTCAACTACAATGCTAATAGATTAGAGGGCTCAAGGCTAGAAAATTATAATTTTGATCAAGATATATCAAAGAAACGAACTCATCAAAATGGTTGCTATGCATGAGTATCCGTTGTTCATAGTTGATCACATCAAATTTAGAAGATTTGTATCAAGCTTAAATCCGAATTCCAAGCCGATTTTCCGTGATACATTAAAGAGTGATATTTTAAACTTGTTTGAAAGCTCAAAATCAAGGCTCAAGAAGATATTTGAAGATCATAGTGGAGGATTACAATCATGACTGATATGTGGACTGCATCTCATCAAAAGAAGGGTTATATAGCGGTAACTGCACATTTTATAGATGAGCAATGAAATTTGCATGAGAAGATTATTAGGTAATCTCTTAAATTTGTTTTTCTATTTAAATGTTAGTTCTTATGTGTTTTTTGTTGTTTTTTTTTTCCTTTCTATTTTTTGATTTTTGTGTGTGTTTTTGTGTTTTTTGATTTTTTGTCTGATTTACTGTTTTCTGATTCCCCCCCCCCTCCAATTTTTTCAGTTTTCTACTTTTTTGTTTGATTTTCCGGTTTCTGCTTTATTTTGTCTTATTATTGTTTTATGTTTTCTGATTTTTTTGTTATTGTTGTCCATGCACTTATATATATATATAATTATGTGACTAGGTTTGCATACGTGTCTTGTCCACATACAAAAGGTATTATAGCTCAAGTTTTGATTAACACATTTAGCAAGTGCCAATTGATGAAAAAATTTATGATGTGGTTGTGGATAATAGTACAACAAATGATGTTACGATGGAGATACTTAAACATAGATTTGACTCCGGATCTCTTCTCTTGGGAGGTGAATTTTTGCATTTGCGTTGTAGTGCACACATATTGAACTTGATTGTGCAATATGGATTGAGTGTGATAAGTAAGAGCATTGAGAAAATACGTAATTGTGTTTTATTATGGAGTGGAATACCAAGAAGAATTGAGCATTTTGAATATAAAGCTAGATCATGCAAACTTGATTGTTCTAAAAAGTTAGTCCTTGGTTGCAAAACAAGATGAAACTCAACTTTTTTTAATGCCTTATAGTGCTTTGCCGTTTAAGGAAGTTTTCTCTAAGTTAAAGACCAATAAACCTCACTTTAAGTTTGTGCTTCCTACTCATGAGGAATGGAAGTTTGCTATTAAAGTGTGTCATAAGTTGGAGATATTTTACAAAGTGACATCGTTATTTTCCGGAAGAAATTATCTGCTAATGTGTTCTTCAAACAAGTTTGTGAAATTAAGTTGACATTGATTCAGTTCAATGGTTATCAAGTGATGTTCAAGTTATTCGGGTCATGGCTGAAAGTATAGATGAAAAGTTTGAAAAGTATTGGTCTAGTATTAGTGGGATTTTAGCCGTTGCTGCAGTTTTAGATCATAGAGACAAATTGGAATGTGTGAGTATCTACTTTAATATGATTTATGGTGAACTTGCTCATATTGAACTTGAAATGATCAAGTCTCTCATATATGATTTGTTGACTGAATATGATAAGTTTGAGGGTCCGAATTGTGAGAATTATTATCATGATGGTGGCACGCTCGGAAAAAGAAATTGTCATTCTCAAATCAGTGGTTTGAGTTTGTGGGATCAAGTTAAGGAAACTAATCAAGGTAGAAAGAAATCTTCGGTTAGGGCTGAGTTAGACTTGTACATTGATGATAATGTGCAACCAAACAATAGTCTATTTGATGTCCTTCATTATTGGAAGCTCATGATGAATTTTCCCACTTTATGTAAGATTGTACGAGATATTTTGGCAATTCCAGTCTATACAGTTGCGTTTGAGAGTGCATTTAGTTCGGGTGGTAGACTTGTTAGTTCACAACGTTCGAAACTTGCTTTTGACCGTAGAAGCATTGATGTGGTTACAAAATTGGTATCTTTAAGAGTATACCGGTAACATTCTATCATTTATTAATGTTATATATATTTCCTATATTATTTTGTTTTATTAAAATTTGATTTTGTTATAGGACTTGATCGAAATTCTCAAGCTTGTGCCCCTTGTACGGATGATGATTTCGAGACTAGAAGTGTCAAATTGGATGTAAATTTAAATTTGTTTTCTTCTTATGTATAGTATATGCATTGATATAATTTATATTCTAATACTTTTACTTATTTTTCATATGCGTTGTAGGACATACTTGAACATGTTGGTGAAGATGTTCTCGACATGTGAATCAAGTGCCATAGTTTCTTTCCACTATTTTGAATAGGTTCGTGCAGGCTGTTTTTTTTTTTTTGTTTTTGTTTTTGCTATTGTTTGACGTTTTAAAGTAGTTTTTACTTGTTATTGCACATCGTCATCCCTTCTCAAATGGTAATATGTTCATTTTATATTTGATTTTTACGTGCTTATTTTTGTTGTTGTGTTACAAGCACCGCTCAAAATTTCAGATATGTTGTGCGCTACCTTTTCAAAACCGAAGACCCTCAAATTTCTCGTTTTTTAAGAACGTCAACTTATAACACTTGTTGTAATATTTCTCTTTGGATGATTTGTGCTAACTTCAGATTTATCGTGTTTTTTTATGGATAAAACGTTTTCGGGTTGAATTTGTTTTATTATTTATTTTTAGCATTCGATTCCGAGTTAATACCGATTTACATGACCAACGTAGAACACCGGAAATCTCATCCGATCCCTCCGATTCATCCGTTGGATGGGGGTGGATCGGATGCGGGTGGAGTGGATGAAATATGCTTGCGGGTCGGGTGACAAACAAGGTCATCCACCCACCACTCACCACCCGAACCATTGACATCCCTATGTACAGACCCTAAGTCGTTTACATTATTTTGTACGGAAAAAATGAGAAATCTATAAATTGAGGGAGTAAGTTGAGTGGTTTTTTCGAGATATTTAAAATATTTACAAATCAACTCCGGACACCATCAACCGGCACCCAAATTTTATAAATTTATTTTTGAAAAAGAAGAACAAAAAAACTGGCCGTTGTGACGCCGTCCAATAGTGCTCAAGTTAGTTGCCGCACGCATTACGACTTTTGTTGACAACAAAGTAAATTGAGCGTCGTGTACCTAACAACCCCCTATATTTAACATGAATAATTTCTTTATAAAACTAAGATACATTATTTAATCTTCGATAAACAATTTTTTTTTTATAGTTTTACATTTTAATAAAATAATTTATCAGAAATTAAGCTTTTTTTTTTTGATACAAAGTAAGCGAAATAGATGGGTCAGTTTCTAAAAATCGACCAACTTATAGCATCCTTACGGATGAGTACAACTACATAATCTGGGAGGGCATGACGGTCTAGAAATTAAACTTTAAAAATACCATACATAATGATTATACATAAAATGTAACTATAAAAACTCAAAATAAAAGTCAGAGCATGAGTTAAAAATGATGAATATGAAAATAAAATTCAAATAATATGAGTGAAATAATAAGTGAAGAGATAACTTAAACAATGAGACATGTTAACAAATGCATTAAAAGTAGTGTTCATCCAACTGATTGAAGACTTTCGTCTACAAAATCAATACAAGTTGAATGGCAAAAGTAGATTAGGGCGCAATGCAAGCAAACCCCTATAAAAAGGTCGGCCTAAAACCCAAAATCTACCTTCAATTAAATAATATTCTCTTCATTTTTTTCGTTTGATACAAAAATATTTTTTAATACATCAACAAAATCAAAGAACGTTGAGCAATACAGTAGAACTAATTTTAGTGTCCGTTTAGTTGGAGTGGTAGAATATAAACGGAATGAAATATGACATCTAAACAAATATAGTTTTTGATTGATTCGGAATCATTCCGTTATCGGAAATGATTCCTAACGATAATAAACGAACCTTAAAACCAATTTGAGTCGAAAACAATTATAATATAAAATATCATCATTACGAATCTAATTTGTGTTTAAAAAGAATATAATATGAGAAACCCAAAATCATTAAATTAGTTGTTGGTCAACATTGCATAAAAGAATAATAATGATGATGAACATAAAAATGGTCAAAAAATGGTAGTATTCCCACCTGCTCAATTTGCAATAAAACCCCCCACCCCTCCCCTCGTAAAGACTCCATAAATGCACTTACATGTTCTCAAACCCCACCCGATCTCCCACTACTTCGGTTAAGATCTCCTGTATCACTCATATTATGTATCCTTTTATTCCTATTGCGTGATTGGTGGAATTATTGTTGTTTATTATTTTTCTCGTAAAACACTATTACTTTTTTACTTTTTTATTTAGATTCAACCAATCATGTAAAAGGATACATGTATCAGTTATATAGGATAGGAGAAGACGCTACTCACATCTCTAATTTCAACGGACATTACGCCATCTTTACTCATCCCTAATCTCAATTCTCAGCCGTTGGATCATCTTCTCTTTTTTACTAATCGCCGTTGCAGTCCAACAAGCAGATAGTTACATCTCGAAGATCTAGGAACTCACTTCTCATCCTATACATCCAACGTTTACAATTCCACCACGTGTTATTACACTAAACTCAACAAACTAAAATTCACAAAAGAATAATAATACTACTTAGCTGTAAGTTCTGTAACACCTAGCAAAGGAAAGATACTACTTACAAGCCCTCTTTTCTTATGCCTTTTAAAATTTAATTAAAATTATAAATTTCAATAGAACACTATTATATAATTTTCAACAAATGCAGGAAGCGTTTTAGGTGATTCTGAAACCAATTGCCATAAGTAAATTTTGTATTTTTTTTACTTGAAAATATAATTCAAAATAATACCGACTATTAACATTGAACCGAAAATAATACAAACTTTAAAAATTACTAAAAACAATATAAACTATCAACATGTTTACCAAAAATAATACGTTATACTTTTTCAGAAATATTTTTAGCTCCGACGATGACATGACAACCAGAATCTTATATGTCATCGTTTTTGTGTGATATGAAATTTATTTTTTTTAAAATCAAGTTAATAATATTTAATATATTTTTTTTAAAGTAATAATTTTCAAAACCTTTTTTTAAAAAAAATATGTGTAATAATATTTTTTTAAAAAAAATAAAGTTTCAACGTATATTAAAAAAAGATATATCAAAAGTATTTTTTTATGAAAATGTAGAAAATATTTATTTTAAAAGAAATTATTTCGTAAAAAATATTTTGTTTATGTATATATATATTTTTTTAAAAAAAATTGTAAATTTTTTTAAAAAAATAAATCATTTTCTTGTAAAATTTTTTGAGAACTTTTTTGGGAAATTGAATATTTTAACTAATTTTAATAAAATATTTGTTTAACATAATCGAAAATTAATAATATTTCTTTAGGGATTAAGTTAAAATATGAAATTTAAAAGAAAATTTGAATATTTTTATAAAAATTATTTTTTAAAAAATTAAAGTTTTAAAACTTCATTTTATACAAAAATCTAAAAATAAATATGATAAATAAAATCGGAAAAGAGTTTCCAAAATTTATTTTTGAAAAAAATCATCTGTCTTTTTAATTATTAAATTTTTAAAAATATTTTTAGCATATTAAGTAATTCTAAGTTTTATTTATAAAAAAATCCACACTATACACCACATTCAAATATTTTGATGACATGTAAGATTTTAGTTGTCACGTCCTCGCTGAAATTAGGTTTTTCATCAAAAAAATAATCCGTATTATTTTTTTATAAATACGTTGATAGTTTGTATCGCTCTTAGTAATTTTGGACAAAGGAAAAACAATCAATCTCCGTCAAATATCAATCCTCTATCTTACGTATTATAAGAAAAAACTTTTTTTTTTTTTTTTTGCTTCACTTTGTTGTTATGTGTTTTTATAATGACAAGAATTGAAAATTGGGGCATGTGAATATGATGATGGGGAAGAAGGTGCTTGGCGTGAACATTAAAACTTAAACAGAGGGAGGTGGGCACAGCAGGGAGGAGACATGAAGCCATTTGGTAAGCGCCTCAGCAGGGGATCTCTCTCACCCTTTTCCCATTTCTATTTACCTGCCCCACTTTTAAGCTTTTTTGGTATTTCAAGGCGTTTGGTTTTTAAGTTTTAATTCTTTAGTCCATTTTTTTTAGAGGAAAATTTGCATAAAATAGCCAAACATTGAAGTTAGTCGTGATTCGTGAAATTAATACATTTTTAACTTTTTTTTTATTACATTTTTCAAAGTATATGCTGTTTTCATAATAGTTCTCCAACTGGGGTTATTTTTTGTAATTAACCCTAGTAAATTTGTAATGAAACTGGGTTGGTTTCTGGGCGTAAGAAATTTCATTGATTCAGATTGGGAAATGAAGTAATGAATAGTAGAGGGGAGGAGGGAGAGAAACTGTATGCATAAATATATTGATAGAGTTGCTTATTTGGGTTTGGAGTTATATTTTTCAAAGATTAAAGATTACTGTCATCTTTAATTTATAAATTTCTTCACTTTAACCTCTCTTCTCTCTTTCTCTGTCTCTTTCTTGTGGGTGGGAAGGTGTTTGCTGTCTTTGCCTTCGCCCACCCCATTTGTCCCTTATTTTCCATTCTCATCTCATCCCAAACCCTTCAAAGATACAATATATCTTCCTTCTCATTGCTCAAGCGGATGTTCCTTCCTTGTCATATTTCTTTTTATTTTCCTTTGAGGATTCTTTCAATCTGAAGGAGCTCGGAGGTTGTTTCTCATTTTTTCTTTGTTATAAGGCTTAAAATTGGCTTCTTTTGCCGATTCTACGGTAGATACAACTGTGTCTTCCCCATTTTTGCCTTTTCAGATTCACCCTTTCTTCTCCTGGACGATCGGCGGCTGAATATTGTGTAGGTCTTCAAATTTATTTGTAATTTGGGTTTCTCATGGGTCTGAAATATGAGGTTTTGGTTATCAGGCTTGTTTTGACTTTTATTGTCTGGTTTGAATGTTGGTCTTGTTATAGAATAACTTTGTACTGCTATTGATTCTGCCGTGTGATTATCTTTGTTGAGTTTCTTCATTCAGATTGTATGTTTACGAGTTTTGCTTTGTGGTTGTGTAGGAGTACTTGTTAGCCCTCTTAGGTTTGGACTTTGGGTTACTCCTTTTTACGAGAGAACCCACAACTTTGAGATTCTGCATAGAAAAGACATTCTATGGTTTTTATTGAGCGGTTGTGGAGACTTCCTATGAATGAAAATTTTGCCCCTGAATCCATCTGTCATGTTTGGTTGATGATATTGACTGCTTGAAATCTGGTGTCTTTATGCTGCATTTGTGTGTTCATGCATTTCTTTTCTAGGTAGGGGGCTCAACTTGGTGGCTTATATTTTCTTAGTGATTCTTTGCTTTATTACTACAAGATTATCTACTTGTCAGTTTGGGGCTAAGATGTGATTCTTCTTCATCATTGTATATGTGCTGTTTAGAACATCTTCCCTTTTGTAGTTGCTACTGTTGTCTTGGTATGTCATTTGTTCAACACAGCTATTTAGATGCTTCTGATGACCTCTCCTCTATCAGGATTTTAATGGAGTTGATTGCTTCTCATTGTCATTGGTGATGCATGGTTGTTAATTGCTATGTTTACCTGTCTTCTTTGATTTCATCAAGTTGTGATTTTTCTAGGATTTAGAGTACATTAAGACACGGGCAATTGGGTATGCTTGCTAATTGAGCTACATTTTTCTTAATGATACCAATTTTTCACCTCTGGATTTTATTTTGATGCGGTTTTCTGTGTCATGAGTGGTTCTTCTTGTGTTTGTCAATTGGTCCTTGTGCATTGCCAAAACCAATATGTAGTGCAATTGTGTAGATGCAGTGTTTCCTTTGGACTTTGATTGTGATTTTACACTATGATCGGTTGTTTTTTTCGCAATTTCAGTTTCTTTTACCAGTTGTTGTGATTCATTCTATTCATGATTTCAGATCAAAAGACCATAAGTCAGCTGATCATTCTCCAAGGATTTGGATACAATATCATTATATCACCTGAAGGGAACAGGCATTTGTTTCAATGCAAGGGAAGAGGAGTGCAATTGGTTCCTTGCCTGATTCAATAAATTTCGATTATGGATCTTCGTCAAGCAACATGGGTATAGATCAACAAATTTGCTGGAATACTTTACGAGAGCCTGCTTTGAGCAGGGTCTCGGAGTACGAGATGGCACCTGCTGGAGATGATTCAATTTTGAGCGTGGTTAGTCAAGGGACTCGTAACCGGAGTATATGGAACACAGGTGAACCTAGTACAAGAAACCAACAAAACCTGGTCAACCATGATGAGAGAATAGCTCAGAATGGATGGTCATCTTCACTGAGGGATTCTGTTCATTCCGGCCCAAGGCTGGAAGGGCAAATAAATGACGCTGCCAGTGCTATTTCAAGAACTGGTGTTAATTTAAATTTGCATAGCAGCCAGTTAACAAGCAGCGCTCCATTTTTCCGGACTTCCAATAGTGGTTCTACGTCACAAAGTCATAATATTAGTTTAGGGCAGTTGGGTCAAGTTGGTGATCTTATGGAATCTGTAGAACTGGAGCACAGGTCAATTCCTTCGTCCAGTGGTTCTTCCGAACCTTTTGCATCTTCATCTAGAAGTGGCGGTTTTTTGGTCGACGATGGTGATGGTAGGGCTGGATACTCATTAGATGGCCGTCGGTTATCCTGCAAAAGGAAGACCATTGAAGAAAATGCTGGGCAACCATCTAGTAGTATGTGGCAACCTGTACCTTTACGCCCTGATGTCGGAAGCCTAAGCTTACGTGTTTCCCCACAGCTAGACACGTCTCTTGGTGTGAGCATTCCAGATTCAGAGAACCCAAGGCTTGGACTTAGCACGGGAGGAGTAGCACCTCCTGAGAGTGCTGATGCTCTTACTGGTGCAGGTAGCTCTCAAAGAAGCTATCGTCTGAGAATGAATCCTACAAGCATGCCAAATAACTCTATTTTTCCCCAAGTCACTGTTGGGCTTTCAGATGTACCAGTAAACCAGCAGCCCCTCAGATTTGTGCCCGTTAATCCTTCTCCAGCTATCCGTCCACAGAACGCCACACCAAGGAGCAATATTCAGAGTGTTAGATGGAGTGCAGGTTCTAGCTCCAGGGCAGTAAGTTCATCAGTGCCACTTGGGTCTGTAGAAATGGATCCTCCTTTGCACGAGGACTTAATTTCAAGGCCTATGTTTATGCCTACACTTGATGTTAGAAGTGTTTCACCTCATAATGCTACAGGCTTGAATTTGAATGGTGGAGGTTTAGGTACGTCCAGACATATTGCTTCTAGTTCTCGGGCTGGACCTGGCTCTAGCTCCCGATCCTCATTTAGGCCCACCTTGGCTTCTCATCGTCACTCACCATCATCCCAGTATTCGAGGAGACTCTCTGAATATGTTCGTAGATCATTGTTGACTTCAGCAGGGTCTGAAGGTGGGTCTTCTTCTTCTGCTCCTTCCTCCTCTGAGGCGGTGCTTCCCTCCTCTGGTGGAACCCAGGGGCACAATCCGCAGTTGTCCAGGTCGGCGCTGTGGATGGACAGGCGTGGGGATGGGGCTATTGGAATTCCGTATTCTTTGCGTACTTTGGCTGCTGCTGGTGAGGGAAGAAGCAGGCTTGTTTCAGAGGTCTGTTCTTGTTTTCCATTTATTTCATCATCTTTTTCTTTTTAAGATAAATTGATTCATAGTACATATAGATTGCATCAATCTCCTTGGGTGAAGGAATACCTGAATTTGTCGTGCCCTATTGGTCATGCTTGGATGTTTAAAAAGCTCACAGCTCCTGTGGACTGTGGTAGAACTATATTCCTAGTTACTGAATGCGAAAGCTTGAAATTATAAGACAAGCCCGATTTTGAAGATCAGAATGTACTATCTATAGTAAATGTATCCTTAAAGGTGGAGATGGTTCAGGTTAGGGACAATGGCAAGCTCATTCTGCATTCAATCTCCAGACGCTATTAGATATGAATTGTTATGATAAAAATTAACTTGCTTTGTTGTTCAAAACTTGGTGCAGATGTATCTTCTCTATGAATGTTGTAAAACTGAATTCTGATTGGTTCATACTGCATAAGAAACCTTGATGGATTTTTGAAAGCAATCTCCTGCCCAGTTAGTTGGATTAATGGTTGATTTTGCTCTTCTATGCAGCAGCTTCGAAATGTCTTGGATATCATGCGTAGAGGTGAAGGTTTACGGTTTGAGGTGAGTCTTTTTTTCTTTTGTTGTGATGTGGTGTATTGGTTGATTGCAGGTTCAATTTCAACAAACCATCCATAAATAGCCTTCTTGTTGTCATTGCTGGAAAGAAGCTAACGATATCACCTCCGGTTCACTGGCTAATATCTTTTATCAACATTAATATGTTTTGTTGGCCATGCAGATTTTGGTAGCTTTTCAAAAAATGAAAACTGGTTCCTCCCCTTATAATTTCATAAACATGTTCTTGTGTTTGCCCAATTTGTGCTATAATTTTCTTGTTTTTCCATCACGTGTCATTGAACCCTAGCTTTGTTTCATGGGTAGGTTTCACTAACAAAAAAAGATATTGTCTTAGGATGTAATGATTCTCGATCCCGCTATGTTCTTCGGAATGGCTGATATTCATGATCAACACAGGGACATGCGACTTGACGTTGACAACATGTCATACGAGGTACGTGACCCTCCTTCCAGGGCCATTATTCGCAGCCCTTTCAATTAGCATCCCCAACCCTCATACACATATGAATTTGTTAAGCGGTCAATTGAGGATGATCATTTAATTAATCGCTCACATCCAAAAAAAGTAGCCTAAAATTTCTAAAAATACTCTACAGAAACTATTAGTATCTCTAATGGAGATGCTTTAAAACTGAAGTGAGGTTCTTGTGCTATTTGTTCAGGAGCTGTTGGCCCTTGAAGAACGGATCGGGAACGTGTGCACTGGCTTAAGCGAAGAAACAATTTCGAACCGAATGAAACGAAGGAGGTATTCGCCAGTTATGAGGGTTGATCAAACCGAGAGCGAGCCATGCTGTATTTGTCAGGTATTTGTAAAACACCATCTGTTAAAATATTCAGTAAACTTAAACTCATCACTGATCTGTGATGGTTGTTCTTTGTTTCGTTTTGTGCAGGAAGAATACAATGAGGGAGAAGACATGGGAACGCTGGATTGTGGGCATGACTTCCATGCAGAATGCGTCAAACAATGGTTGACACAGAAGAACTCATGCCCCGTTTGTAAAACAACTGGCTTATCTACATAAAGGTTCAAGAGAAAGAAACTCAAAACTCAAGAAAGCATTGGGGTTTCTGTTACTTCACCAATCAAGGTAACTCAAAAGAGTTAAAAAAAACAAGCATTAAGTAAGGAAGACGATTCGGATTTGTGCTATTTGGCTAATTATGTCTTTTATTGGACAAAATTCCAAAATTATTGTTGGAGTTTTTTTAAAATACTATATCATCTTTCAGGTCATCATTTGTTGATTACAGTGCATAACTGCATATATCATCTAATTTCGGTAGGGTTATCATGTTTGCTGTGGTTGGCTGGTTTCTTGAATTGATTTATTTGCCTTTAGAGTGCGTTAAGGGGCGGTCCAAGTTGTAGGCAGTGCTAGTTTTTGGCATCACCAAATCAACCAAAATCTTTGTTGCCGTGGCCCTAAGCAACCAACTTAGACTTCTTCCTTGCCATTATCTCTTTTTCCTTTCTTTTTTTTTTTGTTTTAAACAATATTAACTGCGGGTAGAGGTGAAATGAGATGGTAATAATTTGCTTTGAAAAGAAACATTGAGTCAAAAGAAACAAGAGGATATTATAAAGGAAAATCCTAAATCATATGATATTGACATGACAAATAGGTGTTAATATAAATAATATCTTGTCTTAAAATATAGATAAGTTTGTCTACTGAATTATTCGACTTTATAACATGTCAAGTTTTTAATGAAAAATGCTCTTGTAGATAAGAAAATACATTAAAGTGAAGTGGTTTGAGGGCTTATTTGATGTGTTATCTAAAATATTTCCTTTGTAAATACCAAATGAGTCTACGACAATATTGCATTACAAACGGGTATTTAACACAGTTTCAATCGAGTTATACCCGGACTCGTTCTTTATTTTTCTTTATTTCACTATGTCTCTTAATTTTTGGTTCATAGTGGTTAACCGTCTTCGTTTTGTTACGACCTCTCAAGCCATCGGATTTGTTCCGGTACCTCAAATCCCTTTACTCTTAACGAAAAAAAGTTTATACGGAAATAACATCCACTAGAGATATCCGTGCTTCTTAGTTGTTAGCAACTTCTAATCTATTGTTTGAAGGGTAAGCGACGGTTGCAAATCACAACATTGTGGCGTGGGAGAAGATAGCCAACGGCGCCCACTTAAGGGTATGGGCGACTGACAACTCTGACAATTCGGCCCACATTGCTACCATAAATAAAGCTTATAAGTTTTGTTCCCCTTTATTTCTTCTTCCCCAAAGTTTTTAGTGATAATATATTTAAGCACACACTTTATTACATAAGCACTGCACTGACAAATTACAATCCTAAGCCTGATATTCCCTCAGTTACACTAACAAATAAGTACGATACGGACTATTTTGTTGCAAAAGTGGAGTTGATTTTGACGCAAACCCAAACTAATCACTATGTGACATGTGTAGACTCAGGGTCATATTTCGTAATTTGGAGAAAAGTGAGGTGCCGAGGATTTTAAAACCCTTAATTCCTCGCAAAACCTAATTAAGGCGGGAAAAAAGCTTGAATTTCCTTCTCTAATCATGACATTGACCCCTTACAACGGTAAAAGGCCTACGACGTACGCATAGCATAGGAATTAGAATTTAGAAGTAGAAGAAGAAGAGCGTACGATAGCATACCCTGCGAGGCTAGTGTGAGAAAAAGAGATTGAGAGAGAAGGCCTGGACAGTTGAAACTCAACCACTGAACCCTACACCTTTCTCTCCTTTGTCAAATTCTTCTTCATCTTCTCATGGCGGATCTCAATCCTAACCCCATTTCATCCTCACCTCCTCCAGCCGACGGCTTCCCGCTAGAATCCGACGATATCTCCACTCTCCTTCAAACTCTTCTCCAGAGCTCTACCTTGCCTCCTTCCTCCGCTTCCCTACACACTTCTCAGAGCAACCGAAACCATCACCTACCGTCCGCCTCCGTGGCAACGCCGGAGGAATTCCGGCGTCAGTTCTGCGGTTCGACGGCGTTTTCTGACTCGTCTTCCGGTTTAGATTTCCCTTTCCGGAGTGACTATTACGCGCCTGACGAGAACGAGCGTTCGCGGAGTGCATTTTCTGGTGCGATCGCCTCGTCCGCCGAGGGGATCGGTGAATTTGACTGCGAAACCGAGGTCAAATTGAGAGTTGATTTCTGGACTTGTTCAGTTTTTATTTTTGTATTTCTTCTTCTTTTCTAGTGAAATTTATTCTAATTACTATTTCTCGAGAGTAGAAAGATCAGGACGCGTCGGACGCGCAGCAGAATTCAGCTCCATCTAGGGGCTCATCCAAACGGACTAGGGGAGCAGAGTTTCATAATCTCTCTGAGAAGGTCTTGTATTTCGGATTTTGATTGTTTATAATGAAGGTTTGAGGTTTTACTGCTGACTAGATGTGTTTGATTTTGTGGACAGCGAAGGCGACAGAGGATCAATGAGAAGATGAAAGCCCTGCAAAAGTTGATTCCTAATTCAAACAAGGTATGTGTATGGTTCCCTTACATTTTTGTATACAGTTCATCTAAAATTTCCGACTAATGTTTGTAAATTTTGTAAATTGACAGACCGATAAGGCTTCAATGCTGGACGAAGCAATTGAATATTTAAAACAGCTCCAGCTACAAGTTCAGGTGATCTGTTTGAAAACTATTTAGGCATTTTGATTCGCAGTTTTGGTAGCATCCATGATTCGATATTGTTATATGATTCATCATTCTACTGTATACAATATCAATAGGATCAGTAAATGATGCTGTATATACTAGATGGTAAAGAGCAATTTTGGCTGATTTTTTAACCTTTAGGAAGTGAGACAAAGCGAGGCAGGGCAGGGGTAATAGTAATTGACTTGACCACCCAGCCTGACTTGTTTACAAATCACCATATGTTCGAACTCATCTTACATACAGGTTTCAGTAACTAGCTTCACTACTTGACTATCTTCTAAGGTGAATATTACACTAATAGTGAATCTAATGATACAGCTGATGGTCGGATATTATGAAGCTTGCTGCTTTTGATTTTAAAACTGTACTTTCCAGTTTACTAAACTTAAAGTCAGCGTGCTTTCCCCACAATAATTTTACAATAATTTGAGTAGAAATGGTTTACCTGCTGGCTTAGTTTGCCTTACAGTTAATTCACTCCTTCTGTTAAACATGAAAATTGGTGTAGCAGCAATCCTCTGGAGAGGTTGTGAACGAAGATGACAATCTCTTCAGCGTCTTGGGTTTTAAATTTGTGGACGCTGGTTGATAGAATAAAATGGTTGTGAATTAGTGTATGATAAAACCGGGGACAGAAGATTGTAGTAAGATGGCTGATTTCTAGTTAACATAATCAAATTGTGGTTTATAAATGTCTTTAATCTTTAGTGAACAGTTATTGAGTAATGCTGTAAAATGTGATGCATATCTAATATCGCTGTAAATGTGATGCATATCTAATATCCATAATCATGGGGTTGGTAGATGTTAGCTTTGAGAAATGGATCAACCCTGCAGCCCTATTACATACCTGGAGTGATGCACTCGGCTGCAGGAGTTTACTACAATGTCGGAGAAGGAATGCCAGGTTCTAGTAGAGGAGTAGGCGAACAGCAACTAAATTTGCAGACTGCCTCTTGTTATCCTTCCAACAGAAGCGAGTCCTCTCAGCAGAAGATATACATGCCCGACCATGGCAATCCAGCATGCTCCTTTGCTCTGGGACCATCTTCCAGCACTCAGTGCAGGCCCTTCAATCTCACAATGCCTTCAAAGGTAATCAAAGTGTTTATATTCTTTGACCAAAGATATATTCATCTGTTATTTTCTTGAATTTGGTACTGCAAATAGTGACGGTTAAAAGATTTTGGATTCTGTGAAGGAGCTATATGGTGGTTCAAAGTTATCACAACTGCAGTTGGACGCAGGCTGCTGTGGAGATGAGTCGTCATCAGGTGTGTCTTCTTAGCCCTGGACACTCAGAGGGTCTGGAATCTGGGCTACGTTTGCAGAACTTCCCACCTTTACATTTGAACTTGAGAATTTTAGTCGAATCCATCTCTTAATTGGAAGATGCTATAGAAATTTTAGACTTCTACATTACCAATGTCTAACTTATTTTAGAGAAACTCTGTCCCACAAAGAGAAGAGGAACTCTTGTTCAGTAAATCTGGAGAAGATGTTAACTTATGTTATAAACAGCACCGTTCTTGTAATGGGGTTAAAACACTCGATCGTAAAATTATATTGCTTCATTCTCAAATATCCTTCACTTCTCATTTCTTTTAATCCCGTTGGTTGTAACTCCGGAACCAGAAATTGATTGAAACTAAATCTAGTCCAAATGTGTATCTTACTCATAGAATCATTCATTGTGGTTTCATGTAAAATGCACTTGTTTCCTCCCATTTTGTTTCCTATAAGTATCAAAATCAATCAATTCTACTACAATTACTTCAAACCTCAAGGAATGATTCTAAAAAATTTCATGAACATGAATATACTATGGACTAGATTTGTTTTCATTCCGTTTTCGTTTTCGTTTTCGGAGTTAAAATCAAACTGACCCTAAGTTTTAACCCCGGAGAGCTTCCTGATAGGCAAACTATGACAAGTCCGAAGATGCATACGACTATAACACGTCTGAAGGTGCCTTGTGAATTGAGAAATATTAGGACATGATTGGGCTGGAAGCAGATGAAAATATAGCCCATTTAGGCCCATTATGAAACGAGCTCCTTTACCAGCAACAACAAGACTTCTATTGCTACTGACTCACGCCTTCTTTCTAAAATTTAGAAAAAATAATCAAAAATAACATCAAATATCAATATTAAAAAAATAATAATTTTATTTTCAAAAATTACAAGTATCGATACAAACTATCAACTTATTTACCAAAATTAATGCGCCTGACTTTTTGACAAAAATCCTAATTCCGGCGATGACAATAACTTTTTTCTTTTAGAACAAAAATCTGAAAATTTTCTAGATCTACTTCTCACGATACTTCTAGTTTTGTCAAGTAAAATTCTTGTTTTGATGACTCTTTTTTCTCTGAAAATTTTTAAAAAAAAAGAAAAGCAAAATTAAAGTTGGTTTGTTAGTTGGGTTTTTGTTTATTTAGTAAAAAAAGGAAAAAAGAAGAAGAATGGTTATCTTTGTTTAAAGAAAATAAAACCGCAATTTCTATTGTTTATGAGAAACCCTCGATTAAGTTTTGATCGTTTCTTCAACATTCGTGTCTAGCTTCAAACAAATCAAAGGTTTGGTGACCCCGTGTTTTACAATATCGCCTTAAATCTTTAGCCATCAAACTTTCCACGAACAATTTTCTCCTTATAAATCTTAATTCATTAACAGTCAATGTTATACGCTTTTATATGACACGATCCGTGTGTTTGGCAATGTTGTCTTCTTAGTTTTTGGGTTGTTTTTGCTGGTGTTCCGAGTTGTTTGTAATATCGCCTTAAATCTTTAGCCATCAAACATCTTAATTCATTAACCATCTTGTATTTTCAATTACGTTAATGGTCTAAACTTTTGAAATTTGCAAAACTGCCCCGAATTGGATAGTTACATTTACATAAATGACCCATACTTTTGGAAGTTCACAAATTGCCCCGATTTGATTAATTACAGAATTTGACCCAAGTTTATAATTTTGAAAAATGGCCTATATTTTTATAATAATATTTTTAATTACATTGTACAATTGATATTTGGATATTAACATTTTGTATTACCTTGTGTATTAATATTAGGTTTTAAGTATAACTTTACAAAAAATTACAACAGAATACCCAAGTTCAATTAGTTCAGCTAGTAAAAGGGTAGGAGGGTGGGCTTGTCACCCAAGGTTCGAGATTTGTATTTTGGACCTTGTGTAAATCGTTTGGGTTTGGGCTTAACTAAATCGTATGTTTGCGCTTGGACTTGTGTAAATCGATTGGACTTGAGCTTGTGTAAATTGATATCTTACTTGAGTTTGAGTTGTGTAAATCGAAATTACTAAATAATCACTTGAATTAATTTTTTTAAATTAATTCAAAAGACTTACATTGTTTCATGTAAAATAAAAGGACTTACTTGATAATACACTAAATAAAAGGAGTCTAGTTACCCAACTCACCCAATCAACAGTCGTTGACAGGTTGCCCCAACTAAGACACTTTTTTCACATATTGACATTTAAATTGATCATGAACTCAATGTTTTATTATGTAAAATTGTCCTAGAATAAAATACTTGTCACATGTGACTCTTTCTAATTCATTACCCCTCTCAAAAAACACGTACGTATGTGATTAAATTTTGAACTATTATTCAATAAAAATTTTAATGTATTATTTTGGAGGAGAAATGTTTAAAAAAAAATACATCCAAAATTCACACAAGGTTCTGAAATATCTTTTTTAAAAATTTTATATAAATCATTAATTTCATGGATTATACTACTCAGTGAAATTATAACAATATTAATCATAACTTATTGTTTAATAAAATTTGAACTACACTCAATGAGATCATGCGTACTTCTGTTTTGTAAATATAAAAATTATTTTTTCATAAATTTATGTTTAGAACAAAATTTGAGAGTCGATTATCTCCCGGGAGATGGCCAAACTTATAAGTTAAGACATAGTAGTCAAGTATTGAGGCATTAATGAATCCGGTTAATTGTCACTTTTAGATAATGAAGTGATACATGTTTTAATGTTGGTTTGTCGTCATAGTACACATAACAAAGAGTAATGAATCAGTAAGGTGGCTATATCCAGCACGTGGTGGGGGCTCCAACCCTCCAAGTCCAACCAATTGTTTCTCGTCCTTTGTCTCCACACCAAGCCAAATGCTCTTCCTCAACAATGAACCACGGGTTATGTTAACAAAAATTTCCAGGCCCATCTTCAGTTGACATTACAAACTACTTGGACTCAATAAAACTAAACTTTATATTCTGTGAGTTTTCAATGTAGTACGTGTTCATTAGAAAACCACTCACGTCGGAGTTATACGTAGATGAAATAAATAGTTTTTTTAACAGGTTAATGCAGTGTTTGAACGAAACTTACCCGAAACAATAGTGTAAACTTAGCAAAAATATTTTATTGTATATTTAAATATGAGTTTTTGTGTAATATTCATTCGATAAAATGCGATATTTTTATAAAATTTCTCCGTTTATAAATTAGCATAAGTTTTCATAACTTTATACTCATAAATATCCATTTCATGACTTGTGTTTTATTCATAAGCTGGTATTTTCGGGCTTCAATCATTAATACGTAAAATATTGTCACAAATTAATATGTCAATTGATGTAATTAGACAATATGAACCCAAAGCATGACAAGGATAAATTTGGTATTTTATGTCATAAAAGGTTGAACTTGTAAAGACCTAATTAAAGTTTGTAATAACTTGAGAGTCTTGAGTTGAAGGTGACTTGAACGCATGAGTAACCTCCACACAAGTTATGTGATATAATTACACATTAAATTGTTATTTGTATATGGTTTTCCATGTTATTAATAATATTTGGTAACGGGCCCCAATTATATACTAATACACATCTAACTTGTGAGGTTAACTTCTTCTTTTTTTTTCTTTTTTTTTCTTTTTGAGAATGATTCACGTACATATCAAACAAATAGAAATTATTTCTTTTTTTTTGTGGTCGTGATTGGGTTGGTGCTATTGAGGCTACGAGTTAGTGTTTTGCTTTGTCGAATTACAAAGATCATTTCTGGACGTCCTTTTACAAATATTGGTCTTGTAACACATAAGACGCAATATGTTAATTCCTTTTTATCTTTTAGCCTTAGATTCCTCAATTGAGCAAACAAAAGGAAATCAAGAATCCTGCACAAATAGGCCCACTTGTGTTAACATTATCAAATCTACTCTTTTCTCCACCAATCAATTACATTACATACACGTTTTCTGAATTCTATACAAGCAAGAAGCAACCCATTCTCAATTCATTATATATTATTATCCAATCAATTCACAACAAAACAACACTCCTTTACAGAAGCCCAAATCATCAATGGCTTCAACTTCCCATCTTGTGTTGTACATTTTTCTCACCTTCAGTGCTAATCTCATATGTTCAATAATAGGGGCAGAAATTGATACTTACATAGTTCACATGGACTTAGGCGCCATGCCAACGCCCTTCTCCGATCACCCAACATGGTACAAGTCCATGTTAGACTCCCTCGTCGCCGACGACGTTGACTCTCCTTCATCCAGGCTTCTATACACTTACAATCATGCTATATCCGGCTTCAGCGCTAGACTCACCCCTTTCGAGCTTGAAGCCGTTAAAGCCTCGCCGGGTTATCTGCACTCAACCCGCGACTCGCCTATCACGCGAGACACCACATACACCTCCAAATTCATCGGCCTTAGCCCCCGCTTGGGTGCTTGGCCGGTCGCTGACTATGGAAGAGACGTCATAATAGGGGTAGTCGACTCCGGGGTCTGGCCGGAGAGTAAGAGCTACAACGACAATGGATTCACGTCAATCCCCTCTAAATGGAAAGGAACATGTGAGAGTGGAACAAAATTCAACTCTTCCATGTGCAACAATAAGTTGATCGGTGCTCAATACTTCAACAAGGGGCTATTGGGCAAGAACCCTAACTTTACCATCTCAATGAACTCCGCTCGTGACACCGACGGTCATGGGACCCACACGTCATCCACTGCGGCGGGGTCCAGTGTAGACGTTGCATCTTACTTCGGTTATGCCAACGGAACTGCCACGGGGATGGCCCCACGTGCTAGGCTGGCAATCTACAAGGCAATTTGGGATGAAGGGTCATCCGTTGCTGACGTCATCGCTGCCATTGACAAGGCCATCGCCGATGGTGTTGACGTCATCTCGATTTCACTTGGTAGAGACGTCGAAAACCTTTATGACGACGTCATCGCTATTGCCACGTTTGCAGCCATTGAGAAAGGAATATTTGTGTCGCTCTCTGCTGGCAATAACGGGCCACGTTGGAGTAATCTCCATAACGGAACTCCGTGGGCTCTCACCGTTGCCGCTGGAACCACCGACCGGCAAGTTGGAGGGACGGTCACTCTCGGAAACGATGTTTCCGTTGACGGTCAAAGTTTGTATCCTAAATCAACTGTTACGGACGCTCCTCTTCGTTTCATGAACGACTGCAATGACTTCCACGCGCTAAAAAGTATACCAAACGACACTGTTGTGGTGTGTTTGGACGTGAACGGAACCGCGTTAAGTGACCAAGTATACAGTATCGCCGCAGTGAAGGTCGCCGGTGCTATATTCATCTCTGAATCAGTTTATGTATCACTATATCTCCAAAGCCTTTACCCTTCTATTTTCCTAGATTTCAAAGCAGGGAAACTCGTCACAGATTACATAAAGAACAACTCCGATAAAGCGACAACCACCTTCCATCTCCAAAAGACATTTCTAACCTCCATGGCTGCACCTAAGGTGGCAGCTTACAGCTCAAGGGGCCCATCGCCGACTTGTCCAGTTGTGCTCAAACCCGACATCATGGCTCCAGGACACTTGATCCTGGCATCTTGGTCCGAGGCCGATCCTACAACAGTTCTTGATTCAGGTGAACTTTACAATGACTTTAACATAGTTTCCGGCACGTCCATGGCTTGTCCTCATGCTTCGGGCATAGCGGCGTTACTTAAAGGGGTCCACCCGGAGTGGACCGCCGCGATGATCCGGTCAGCAATGATGACAACGGCGGACACATTTGATAACTCTAACGAGAATATCAAGGATGTTGGTCGGAAGCACGAGATAGCGTCCGGTTTAGCCATGGGCGCCGGACATGTAAACCCGAACAAGGCAATAGAACCAGGACTTGTCTACGATACAGAGTACCATGATTACATAGACCTACTTTGTAGTTTAAACTATACAGAGGGTCAATTGAAGGCGATCACGAGATCGTCGAGCGTCAATTGTTCGAGCCCATCAATGGATTTAAACTACCCGTCGTTTATTTTGATTGCACCGGAGGAGGAGGCCTTTGAGAAGGTATTTTGGAGGAGTGTGACTAATGTGGGAGAAGGTGCGGTTGAATATGCTGTGAAGGTGACAATGACGGATGGTATTGAAGTGAGAGTGGAACCAGAGAAATTGGTGTTTCGAAACAAGTATGAGAAGATGAGATTTGAAGTGAGAGTGATAGTGAGGAGGAAGATGAAGGAGGAGGTTGTGGATGCTTCACTTACTTGGATTGATAGTGAGGGGAAGTATGTAGTGAGGAGTCCTATTATAATTAGTGCTTTGTCTAAAAAGGAGTAATGAGATCACTAAAATAGGTGTTCATCGCTTGTACGTGTATACAAAGACTACATACACAAACCAAAATGTAATATATTTACTACACATATATAAATTCAATCAAGATATCCATTGACAAAGCAAATTGAGTTTTCGTTGTGATAGACACATAAAAGTCCCTTTCCCAGTCCCCCGCGACATATGTTAAAAAACAAAAACTTGTAAGTTGTAGATTGGATTATTATGTAGTTCACGAAATGATTTTAGTTGGCGCGGACAAGAAAACCAACTTTGCATGTCCACCGCCAATTCTTCTTCTTCTTATGAAATTGTTAACGTAGTTTTGATAAATACGTTTATAGTTTATACCAGTAGTTTTTAAAGTTGTCAGTAGTTTTTAAAGTTGTATTATTTTCGGTACAATATTAATAGTTTGGTGTTAATTTGAGTTATTTTTCCTAAACAAATTAAAATTAAAATTTAATTAAATCATATGCGTGTAGCACAAATATTACTAGCAAAGTAGCAGCATATAATCTTGAGTGATTGCCTTTGTCCAGACCGGTATTCACCGTTGTCTATTTTTGACATAGAAAATCAAGAATTGTCAGTACAAGAGTAGTAAAATCATTGATGAAGCTCTTTTCTGCAAATTGATAACAAGAATTGGTTACCTTGGGAAATAACTTTTACTAGTCCACCGCATTCTTACAAAAGTACAACAAAATCACAAGATATATTAACTTTTTACAACAAAATTTAAGCTTGTGATAAAAAGCTTGTTCACGGGGTGATCCTGATATACATTTCATACTGATGTTTTGCGGAAGTAAGCGGTGACTGCCTTCAACCTGTCATTCACGAAATTCTTTTCCACCTCTATTGACCATAGGGGACCTGCTGATATACACATCTCTGCCAACTGGTTCAAATCGACATTTCTTGGCAGAAACATCACAATCGTTGATGCAGCTTCCTTGAAAGTATCTAAGAGAAATTGCCCATCATGGGGCTTAAGCATGTCCATCTTGTATGTCTCCACTTTGGAATATTCAGGTCCTCCCCATGGAGGTGACATATAAACAGTATCTGCCTCAAGCTTCGATGCCAGGGTGAACGAGTCCCCTATTACAAAGTCGATTTGGTCTTCGACGCCATATATTGCTGCATTGTGTTTAGCATACTCGATTTTCTTTGGATCAATATCAACGGCAATCACATGTCTGCCTGTTTTAGCAAACTGAATGGCATTGCCACCAACTCCAGTGAAACAGTCAACTATAAGACCGTTTCCACACCGAGATGCTTGATGACTAGCCACACATTCAGGGGTTACTGAAAACCATCCTTCTTCATCCATTTTTATTCCCTCATCAAATCTTGAGAACAATAAGTATCTCTGGCACCAATACTTACCAATGCCGCTGTAATATCCATCAACAGTGCATTGGAAAACCTGTTCCTGGTTGTTGCTTGGAGATTTCTTCTTTGATCGAGATTTTTTTGCCTTCTTTTTCCTCTTACTGACAGATGGTATAGATACATTGTCGACCTCACCTGCTATAGCCTCCATCTCCTCTTCATTCACTTCAGCAATCAACAACTTATCAAATGTGACACAATCACTAGGCATCTGCTGCATATTATCATCCAAATCAAGGTTTTTTTCAGGAACATCCAGTGAAGAACAAGGTTGGCTTAGACTGAAGCAATCCCTGGCAATTATTTGAGATTCATCTGCATTTACATTTGAGCTGCTAATCAACTGATCAAGCAATTTTCCATCAGTTACACATTCTCCTTCAGAGCTTTTGTATGTCAGATCACTTTCATTGCTGGAAATAGCAAGCTCAGGATCTTTTCTAACAAGATCAGCATTTGGTTCATGTGTGACACTACTGATGGCCAAATGCTCCATTCCAGGGGGTGCATACCATGTGCACTCCTGAGTTTCGACATTATAAAAGTAATTAGTCATGTAATTAGAATCCCAAATGGCCCTCCAATCCCCAAAGCTACCAGTGTAGTGGCAGCTGTCTTCTTGATTATAAACAAATGTATCTGAAGACTCCACGATAACTAGGGGTTGTGGCTGCTCGATAACTATACATGAGCCAATATCATCAACTGTTGTGCCTTCATTGCTTGACAAGTTAGTAGACGCTTCGTCACACATATGCTCCTCAAGAACCATGTCATCAAGGTTGATTATTTCAGTGTCGTTGAATCCGTTATTGATAGAATTTTCTTTTTCACTTAATTTGCCTGACAGTAGCATACCATCTAGTCTCTTTTCCTGACTGCAGGAGCTCATAATGCCAGTATCCTTTCTTTTCCCTCTTTTTGGTCCACAGGTCTTCTGGATAGTATCATAATCATCATTTTGTAAACACAGAATTATAGCAATACTAACGACCATCTTACAACAGCACAAACACAGAAAAAAGAGAATCACAAGAAAAGAGTTTGAGGCAGTCAATCTTACATAATTTGACATAAAACTCTGTAAATAGAGAAAGCTTCTACATACTCACAAAAGAATCCTACGTATGCTGAATGAGGAGCTGAAAAAAACACATGAATAGACTGAAATCTGCTGCCTAGTGCAAGCCAAGGGATCTAGTTCAATAATACAATGGAAGGCCAGTGATACAATGGAAGGCCAGCTTTCTACCATCAAAGTTAAAGATCCCAACCTCTTAACCCTCTTATCCTTTATATTAACAAACCTCTCAGGAGCAACATCTACACCCTTTTCCATGGACAGCCATAATTTGCAGATACCAAACAAAAGGCACAACTGCCCATGGTTGCATCCAGGACAAAACCCCCCCTTTTATTTGTGGAATAATATTTCCTTATTATTGACTTGCTTACTTGGCTAGAAGAAATTTCTTCAATAGCCCTGCGTTTTGGATGAGATTATATATCAAGATCAATCAGTTACACAGCAAGTTTCAATGATTATCTCATCTGATCCTCCACGAGTAGCTGAACTAAATGGGGAAATTTATAACAATCAAGAAGGCAGGGATAAAATTCTAATATGAATGCAACATGAAAACATGCAAAATGTACTTATTGCGAATCATCAAATTAAAACCAAAAGCAAATGCAAATACCTTAAACATAGAAACAATATAAGTATGGAATCACATAATTGATGAGCTTAAAGTTCATCATACATGACTGGAAATATGTTTTATTTCAAACTTACAACTTTACTGGTCTGGAATGATAGAGGAAGTCCTAGAGAGCTCATCTGTTGTGCAACATCCAAGTCCTGTTCTCGTAACACGCCATAATCTGATAACCACAGAGAGAGAAACGGACATCAAAACTCAAAAGACAAACCTAAAATATGTGAGGATAATTCGATAAAGCAAAACTGGGGAGCTTACCATCACCTAGGGTTTCTCCATCGGCAGTACTATCCACGTCCAAATTCGAATTAATTTTGCTATCGCCACATTCGTCCTCGTTCACATCTTCGTCGTCGTCATCGTACTTGAAAATCTATGCAAGAAAAACTCTATTCAGTACCCAAAAACGTACATGAATTACTCAATTCTACGAGTTAACAAAAAGTTAAAATCAGAACTCACGATATGCTTGGGAACAGACGAACCTCGTCGAAATCCCTTGGAGCCTTCATCCCTGCACAGCCAGCACGGTCATAAAATCCTTACCGTGTTGAGTAAAAAAAAAAAAAAAAAAACTTTGATCCTAAAAGAGAGATGGATCTGCACCAGAGGTAGACTTCAGTGAGGCTAAACAAAGAGCCCAAATCTCTGATGGCAGTGTAGTAGCCTTCTTCGTCCTCAATATCCATCTTAGGGAATTTGAATTGGGGGGGGGGGGGGGGGGGGGGGGGGTTAGGGTTTTATGAATTCGTCGCAAGAGTGATAGTAATTGGAAAGGGTAGAGACCCGCGCTGGACTGCTGCGAGCCTGCGAGTGATTAGCGACTCTAAAATGTCTATGACCGGTAAAAGGGAAAATTACAGAAAATTGTCTTAACTATCATAATTGCTGGAAAAAGCACAACTACGGGATAGAATGTTACTCAAAGTATATGTATATTAATATAAATGTAAAAAAATAGTCATTTTGAAGTAGATTTATAAATATATTCAGAAGTTTTATTTAAGATATTAAATTTAATAACAAATTAATATTTAATAATAAAAATGTAATGAAATATCATATTCACATATTATTGACATTATTATTTAATTTAGTATAAAGATTATAATATTTTTTTTGAATTAGTATAACATTGGTGTGACTATTGTTATCGTATTTACTTTTTTATTCATGAACTAAGTATTATATTTCAAAATCTTATGTTATATTTTTGAAATTTTTAACATGAGATATATTATTGTAGTTTTTATATTTTAGTATATCATATTATTTCATAAATATTTATCTCTGTGTTGACAATTTGACATCCTTTAAACCCTATCGTGAAAATGAACCATTAGTTATTCATTTGTTGTTCATCCATTAAACTTACTTGATGATCAACAAATTAGTAATCTTGAATTTTGTACTTCGTTTATTTTTTAATTACATTGTTGTTCATCTAATAGGGCTTAGTGGATCAACAATAAATAAATAAATAAACAATTTTTATTTTTTTTGAAAGGGGTAATATTTTCTCATTACTTTAAAAATTAATTACATCGAGCTAGAGGGAAGACGGGCAACCAGCTGCGCCGCCAACCCTTTCTGAATTGCAAAACCGATTCTCCTAAAAACAACATTTGATGACCTAGGAGACATAACATTACCGTGTAAGACTCGTTGCACCCTCTTAAGAACCTCAACAGCATCAGGCGCAAGAAAACCAAAAGTGTCAAAAGCGAACGGAAGAAACACGTGTTGATTTTCGACACAAGCTCTCTCATGTTTAGCCACCTTAGCAGAAGCTGCATTAAGCGCCGCCTTACCCACCACAAAAGGCTCATTGCCTAAACCAACCAGTGGAGAAACCCCTGTCACATCAATACAAGCATGCTTTCCACTCATCCATCCAAACACTAAGACGTCCGCCGGCTTCAACATAGATCTTCCCTCACGTGGATCAGTCAAGAAGGTCACAGGTGCCTCCTTCTTAACCGAAACCCCCGCTCTAATGGGTGCACAACAAAAGAATACTAACATATAATTTTATAAATAAAAATATATCAGGATTTCTATCTTGTATCATCGGTAATAATAGGGTTAGACACGTAACAGGAAGGAACATGGTTAAGGTCATCCCCTTATCGGTTATTATACCCGAGATGAGATTGGGATGAGACTTGTAGTTTTAGATTAAAAACATAATAGGTTTTGTCCTGGTTAGGATCTTGACAAGATGAGACGGAGTCAATCCCGACTAGTATGATTATGACGAATAGATTATGTGGAATTTAGAGTCACTACAACCTTGAAAAGTAGAGCGGATTGAGAGTAGCGAGTACAACGAAGAAGCATAAAATTTTCGGAATTGCAATTCAATTGTGAAAAACCAAATAAATATGACTAGAAGAGTAAAGAACGATAAAGTTGTCGTTGTAACCCTATTTTGAGAACGACAAATGATATTATAGGCAATAATAGTTGATGATTTGATTTTTTACATTGCTCAAAATTTAAAGGGTGAGGTTATTGATTCATGGTTATTAATTTTAATTATACGCATGACGGATCTAGTGTAGTGAAGAAGATGAAGTCTCCATCTTATATTCTTCTTCTTTCCCGAGATAAAATTGTAATTTTTTGAATCAAATATCACCGAATTCGGGATGAGATTGGGACAAAATCGAAAATTGTAGACGTAACAGAATGGGAGAACGGCTCCATCCAATTTATCAAAACTCCAAAACTACATAACACAAAGCCAACACATAACTACATAACACAAGGCAATCACATATGCATGATCATACATTATGATTGTACAAGGTGCACCGTATAAATTGTTCACACTTAACATAACTCTATGCATAATAATAACGGTGAAAGATTTTGATTTTAGAATCTTAAAAATCAAGCTATATGACATATTTTAGAATCTTAAAATTCAGTTGGATTTTCCTACGTCACGTTTTGCATTATAATATAGTCCGTTCATTCTGATTTTGTTATGAAAAAGTAAAACCTTAACATTTTATGTATATTTTATCTTCGTAGGCTTAGGTCTAAATACGGTAATTTTCATCTGGTACGAAAATACGAGAACGTGTAAGTCTGACAAAAACTTTATAGTTTAAATTTTCCGTACCATGTGTTCAAATTTTTTTTTTCAATTAGTTCAAACAATTTGTACTAATGTTCATATATTTTACAAGAAAAGTTTGAACTTTGTTGAATCAAACGTTTTGTTCGATTCAATCAAAATTTGTATTCTGTCAAATCTAATATTTTCAAAATTTTGTTAATGTATTTTTTAAGAAATTTATTAATCATGTTTTTATGCATTTTTTTTACCAGTATATGTATGAACTTACACATTGTTTGAATTAACGATACACAATTTTTAAACTAGTATTGTAAAAGTTCAAAGTACATAGCATTATAATTCTTTTAAAAATAACTATAAAAATACAATATGAATTAATAATTTAAAATTTTTGAACTAAAGAAACACTGTATAAACTAATAATATTAAAGTTTTGAACTATCGAATACTATAATAAAATCACCTGATAAAAATTTGTGTTCCATAAATATTATTTGAGAAAAGTACAAAAATATATGAATTAAGTGATAGTGTAAAATACGTGAACTAAATTAACAAAAACTTAAAGCTACTAGTATAAAATTTTGAACTAAAGTTGTGATGTCTATATTTTTCCATAAAAATATTCTAAAAATTATATCCGTCTAGGGATCAAACGGTGTGGAGGGAACACATCTAGAGAGACGTACAAAAACTCACCGACCTCATAGACTAAGCTCGGAATGTCGCTATTTTAGATATAAAAACTTATTATTTTCGACACTATTCATTCATCTTCTCAACTCACTAATTATCGGAGATAAAACCCTAGCCTTCGGCTAAATTCTTCCTCATCCAACTGTACCCTAACCCAATTCCACATTTTTCCTCATCCACGGGACCCTAGCCAAATTCCACTTTCTCCCTAGCCTAGTTTCGTCTCCTCAAATCTCCTAAATCACGCCTTATGTTCCATTAGTGAAGACATAGTATATTCAGTTATTTATTTGATCTAGGCTGTTAGGATCTTCAAG
The DNA here is from genome assembly GCA_002319775.1 of Fagopyrum tataricum. NCBI lineage: Eukaryota > Viridiplantae > Streptophyta > Magnoliopsida > Caryophyllales > Polygonaceae > Fagopyrum > Fagopyrum tataricum. Next base: position 9,432,434 of record CM008279.1, on the reverse strand, counting down.
TTTCTTCCATCTCATATCGGTTGTGTATAAGTATCGTTCCATTCTCAACAATACAAATACGAATCATTCGATTCTCTTATATGGTATCAAACTATATCCACCACACAAAAATCGTCCCTTCTTATTCATCAAACAAAATGACATAATTTGCCTCTTCTTGGCAATCTTTATGAGCCGGCCAAACCATTCAATATGGTTGTTCTCACCAACATCGTAAAGCTAGTCTCGTCCAATTATTTCAGTTGGAAACAAGCAGTCATAACGACTCTTGAAGGCTTTGATCTACAGGGTTATGTACTGGGCACGACTGAGGCACCGGCTACAACCCTAACCAACTCAACAATGCCAAATCCGGCGTATCAGACATACAATCGTCATTCTTCAAGACAAATTTGTCTATGGGGCTCTTTTAGGAACGTTGTCCTCCGAAGTGGCCAGTTTTGTTGCAACGTACACAACATCCAAAGGCGTATGGAACACACTAAGACTCACCTATGACCTATGAAAATCCTTCACAAGGTCATGTGAAGCAGGTGAAGGATCGATTACGATCAATTGTATAAAGGAATGGCAAGATCACAGTCTAACTTCAACATATCAAATCTTTGACTAATCTTCTCGTCTCGCCAGTTCCCCAAAAGGACCTGACAGATTACATCCTGTGTGGGCTTGATGATCCATATATGCCTATTGTCGATGCCATTAACGCGAGGGACACAACCATAAGTCGAAAATCTACAGGAAAAATTGTTGAATCATGAACTACAACTCAAGATCAAAGAAAAGAGCATGTCTACATCTGTGACTACTTTCACCGCACAAACTAAGAACTTTTATAACAATGGTAAGAATTATCCTGCTAATTGGTCTACCTTCACTCAAGTTCAGCCAAACACACGCCCTAGTTAAAACCAACCACAAAACTCACTCTCCTATATGTTCTTCGTTTCTAATATTAACAGGATGTCCGATTCGGTTTGCTTGTGGATAAAACCTTCTTCAGTTTGCTTTGCCGTTGAAGGATTGAGCTGGAGAACACGATTATATATTATTTAGCAAATCTAGAAGGAAAAAAAATACAATCCGAAAATCTATTAAAATCTTCAAGGAGGAGATTATAAAATTAGTATATCTTAAACCCACATACACTATTTGTAAATCACAACCATACGTCCATACAACTCAAACTAAACACACCAAAATACATAAATCCCAACATAAATAAATAAATAAATAAAATCCTCAAATCCAATACCGCAACATTTTTGGGTGGAAGATTCAAGAGTAAAGTTTAATTTAGTATTTGTCTATTCTTTTTTTTGTCGATCCAAATTAAAAAGAGTGTAAATAATTTTGAACTTTATAAAGAAAAATACATAAAATATGTGAATTATTAATTTTGGTTTGAGAAATGTAAAAGGTATAATTTGATTAATTTCTCCCACTGGAATACGGTAAGGTACCGAAAACGAAAAAAAAAAAAAAAAAAAAAAAAAAGTAGAAAAAGAAAATTTAGATGGAAGAATCTGGCTCTCCTAACACCAAAAGAACCATTCTTGATTCGAAGAAGAGCAGGCGGCAAGGAGGGAGGGAGAATAAAATCCCAATGGAGATGAAGATGGAAGAATCTGGCTCCGGTGGCGGCGCCAAGACGGACGATAGAGAGTCGACCACGGTGGTTCACAAAGCGGAGAAGACGCCATTCGATTTACTTGCCAAGAACAAGGGATCGATGGAGGAGATTGTGGTGAAGTTGATGTCCATGAAGAAGGAAGGCAAGACCAAATCCGAGAGTGATCTCCGTGAGCTCGTCACACAGATGCTTCTCAACTTCGTCTCCCTCCGACAGGTACCCTATATGATGTATCCAACTATAAGTCTAGGGTTTTATTTTTTCTGATTGTAGCCATCTTCAGTTTAGCTCCCTCTGCAGTATTTCAGTTGTGTAACATGTTCTATGTTCTTCGTACGTTTTGGTATTTGAATTCATTGTCATTAAAAGCTATCGAATTTAGTAAGTTTGCATTCGTTAGATCCTTATTCTGCAAGCTAAATATGTAGATAATGTTGTTGTGAGGAATGGTGATGACACAGAATCTAGAGAACAATTGATTTGTAGTTAGTTTTTATTTCACGGAGAAGTTTGAGGGTGTGGGTTGAATTACAGTTTGGATTTCACTTGTGCAAATGTGTGGTGGATATTTCGTCTATGTGAACTTGTTGCCTGCTTGGGGATCTCTTTGTTTAGAAGATACAATTTTCATATGGAAGGGAAAATAGTCCTGTACCTGAAACATAATGTAGCTAATCAAGTTCTTATTAGGCCAATCGTTCCATCTTAATGGATGAAGATCGCGTGAAGGCTGAAACTGAATCTGCAAAAGAACCGGTGGACTCCACAATGTTGCAACTTCAGAATTTGGTATACGAGAAGAACCATTACGTGAAAGCCATGAACACTTGCACGGACTTCAAGTCAAAATATCCGGACATTGAACTAGTTTCTGAAGAAGAATTTTACACATATGCACCTGAAAACATCAAAGGAACTGATGTCGCACAAGATACTGCTCACGGTTTGATGCTCAAGAGGCTTAATTATGAGTTGTTCCAGGTAAATTATGGCATCGTCATTGTTCTATCTGATAAATGTTTTCAACTTTATTTGCATGAAGGGAAAGACTATTGTGGTTGTGATGGAAAATTCATGATTCGACATGGATATTTTATGCTGTTGCAAAAATCAATTAAATCAGTTAACTAGAGATAATATATTGATATCGGGTATAATTTTGTGATTAAGAATTCCATTGTAATTTTTTTCATTTAGTACCGGATGGCCTAATCAAAGATGCTTTTGGCTGGCAGCGTAAAGAACTTTGCACACTTTGCAAAAGACTAGAGCAGAGGAAGAGAAGTCTCACGGAGACCATTGCAAACCGAAAGAAGTTCCTGGCAAGTCTGCCATCACAACTGAAGTCCTTGAAGAAGGCATCTTTGCCTGTACTACAGCAATTGGGAGCCACAGACTCAAAAAAGTTAATGCAGCAGCATTCAGCAGAGTTACTTCCCCCTCCTCTTTATACAATTTATTCACAGTTGATGGCCCAAAAGGAAGCCTTTGCTGAAAATATTGAAGTAGAGACAATAGGAAGTATGAAAGATGCTCAAACCTTTGCTTGCCAGCAAGCAAATAAAGACCTAGGTAAATGCTAAACTTTTCTGCTCTAGGGGAAAAACCCCTTGAAAGGATAGTATGTGGTGGGTTGATTATTCTCTTGTTATGTTTCAGGCAAATCTGAGGTTCAGGAGAGTTTGAAAGTGAATGATGACATACCTGACGAGGAAGAAGATGAAAACAGAAGGAGAAAACGCCCTAAGAAAATCATCGGAAGGGAGACAATTGGCCAAGCTGGAATTTATCAAGCACACCCGTTAAGAGTTATTCTGCACATACACGATGACAAGTCTCTTGATCCCAAGCCAGCAAAACTTGTGACATTGGAGTTTGAATACTTGGTGAATTTGAATGTAGTATGTGTGGGGATAGAGGGATCTGATAAGAAACCCAAGGATAGCATCCTGTGTAACTTATTTCCTGACGATACTGGCCTTGAGCTTCCTCACCAGGTATTTTGTGCATTTGAATTTGATGCCACTTGTTCAATCATACGATAAGCACTAAAATGTGTAAAGTGATTGCAGTCTGCTAAGCTGGAGGATGGGAAATCATATGACGAAAAGCGAGCAATGCGGCCATACAAGTGGGCTCAGCACTTGGCTGGTATTGAATTTCTACCAGAAATTTCACCACTGCTTATGGGAAGTGAAATTCAGAACACAATTAGTGGTAAAACAACAGTTGTATCAGGCCTTTCATTGTACCGGCAGCAGAATCGAGTTCAGACAATTGTTCAAAGAGTCCGGTCTCGTAAAAAGGTTGAAATGGCGCTTGCTTGAGGCCCCCTGCTTGTATTATGGTTGGGATATGAGGTTTAACTATGGGGTGGAAAGGGGGAATCTAATGTTCCCTTATGTGTTGATGTAATTCTATAAAACCACTTTGGAAGCATCTGGAATTTCAGCTGTACTGGAGAGAGATGGTCCATCAGAATGGAAGGCTTCTACAAAGAGGAGCAGTGGCACCAAACCACCAAGTACAACTAGACGCTTTGGATTAGTAGTTGGCTAAATTATAGCAAGAATTTTTAACCCTGCTTATGCTAATTTATAGTATGGATTCAGTATAAGAATCAGCTATAGCTGGGTGGAAGAGCATTATTTTAGGGCAACTTGTAGTATTTTTTGATTTGCGAGTGTGGCTTCCATATTGTCAAAGTGACCAACTTGTTTTGATCCATATGAATACCTCGGATATAAAGTAAAGGTAACCTTTATCATCACTAAGTCGTAAATATCTTGTTGCTTCTAAGTACTCGAGTTTGGGGGAGACATAGCATATTAGCATTGCTATTTGTTGATGATGCGTTACAGAATACAGAGAGTTAACCTTCCTCGTTTTGTTAATCTTTGATTTCTTTTTAATGAATGTAGCTCGAGAGTGCTCAAATGACCTCTCCTTCCAAAAAAACACAGAAAAGGTGCAAATTTAGCCTATAAGGTAAATGTAGGGTGGCAATTTTGCTCATCGCATTTCCTGAATCTGCAGTTGAAACATTACTATAAAACCTTAGAGATGCAAGATTTATTATTGCATATGAAAATTGTAAGTACATCTACCTGGGTAAAAAGGGCACAAGACACAACAATTAGGATATGCACCTAAAACTTACACATTCCCACTGGTGTACACGAGCATCTCTGCCTACTCCTGCTAAATAGATATTCAGATGATGCTTGCTGGATACGGACAAAAGTTAATGTCTCCACAAAGGGTTTCATCTAACTCTAGATGACATTTAAAGTAAGCCTCAACTCCTCATCTCACTCTCTTTCGACTTCACCACACACCAGTTTGTGTCCTCCTTAAGCATCTCTTCTTGGCTCCACATTGTTGCTCATTCATCATCGTCAATATCTGACCACGTCAAATTGTTTGAAAATGTTACTAGTCTATACGAATTATGCAACATAAGTGGCAAACTTCTGTTGTTCTTTTGACTCTAAACTATGATCAAACCAGCTACAGATCTAAGACATATTTCACATGATTCTCTCAAGTTACAAAAGAACAGTACCTGATTTTTAAACATTTCCTTGATTTCTACCTGCAGTAACCAAAATTTAAACCAGCGGAACGTAAATATATGACAAAAGAAGATCAAGTATGGAAGAAGAGTTCTTCAACTCTACAAGAAAAACACTAGGCACCTCTTTCGTCCGTAGATCTTCTATTTCCTCTTTAAGTTTTGCTACTTCCTGTTCCAACTCTGTGGTGTATGCCTAAGACAAAGGACACGGTTGTTAAACTCAACAAGAACATCAGAGAGAAGTTGCAGTTGTTGATTCAAGACAAAAGTTGCAGTCATGAACGAGTAAGAAGGAATTAATAGATCAATTAGAGATAAGTGAGGGATGATAGTGAACAAGAGTTAGGTTGCTGACCTGTTTCCTGGCCCTCGACCTTGCTGCAGATTCTCTATTCTTGATCATGCGCTTTTGTCGCCTCTCAATCACCTTTTCCACTGTGTTGCTCCTCTTCCTACCTCGAAGGCCTCCATTAAACCCATAGTGAGCTGGTGAAACACACGGTGTATCCTCATTTCTCTTTAAAACCCCGTGACATGGCATAGTAGCATGAGACCCAGCTGCAACAGCCATTTCACCGCCTTGTAACCCAAAGCCTTGACCTAAATTACCATTAGTTGTTTGATTAGTGAATCCAACAACCCCGCTCCTAATCCCTGTGCAACCCACCTGTGTACTGCTGACCATACCCATAGTAGGAGCATAAGACACAGCAGACTGCTTAGGATATAATGGTGGTTGCTGCAATTGCAGTTGCTGTTGCTGTTGCTGAGAAGATATCGCCCCATTAACATTCAGGACCATATCAGGCGACTGCAAAGGAACTTGGGGTTGGACACTGTTACCACCAAGATTGCTTCCAATTAATCCAACTCCGTGACTAGGTTGCTGAAAATTAATTGCAAAACCCGAATTGACAGTATTGTTAGCATCTGCCTGCGATAATTCTCCTAGTAAACCGCTAGGATTAGGCTTCTCAGCTGAGTTGGCATCTTCTCTTACAAGACCAGCTCTCAACAGAAACTCCTCCAAAGTAATCTCACCTAGAGTTGGTTGCCTTTGTGTTGCTTGTTGTGGCATAGTTGACACGTCTCTCCAAACCTCATCGACAGTCTTCTGGCTAATAGTTCGCGGTAGAGTAAGTGATCCTTGTCTTTGTATATATCCACCTTGGTTTACCCCACCGCCACCATTACTAATAGAAGCTGTTGAAGCCATGTTTAGGGTCTCTTCAGCAGTCCAGATGCTTTTCATGAGTTCATCCATGTTCATGGACCCAAATTCCTTGCCAAGGCTGTTTTGAAACTCATCGAATGTTAATGAGTATATGGACGTCTGTCTTGCTAGTGGGAAACTGAAATTTCCTGATGGCCTGCCACTTCCATTGCCTTCTGGTGGCTCATCATCAAAACATTTCATGTTCAGGTTACTTCCCATTTGCTTTTCAGTTCAGATTTAGCAACCTTTAACAGCGCTCCTTGTGCTCCTCCAAAGGATAAGTGCCACTTAGTTGATTATAACCTAACAATTAAAGAAGCGAAAATATAACTAATTAGAAAGCCATACTTCCTTTTTGGTCATGAAGACTTACCAGTATACCGAAGTTCACTGTTCACAAAACTCCATTTGCAGCCATTCAGTCAATCAGTCCCAAAAATTAAGCAAAACCGATTTAAGTAGCTAAACTGATTCACAATAATTAATCATGGATTCGAAAGAAACGCATTGGTACGAGCAATGATATACGATTTCTGCCTCTAAAACCTATGTATAAATTGTGGGAAAGCTAAATTAATCAAATGCGATCCCCAACTAAAGCAAAAGCTATGTCAAGTTTTCAGAATCAAATGGCAAAAATAATTATGACGTTACTCTCCAACATCAATAGACAAAACCGAGCAACAGCTGAAGCTGTTCATCGAATAAACGTCTGTGAATCATCTTGTCCTTCACCATAACTCAATAATCCAAAATCCCTAGATTAGGTGAACAGAAACTCTAGATATATCATATATGTAAGAAGATAAAAATGGCGAAATATACCTCGATTTTTTGCAGAACTTTTATCTATTAGTTTTGCTAATTTTCTGTTGGGTGCGAACTGCGAACTGAAGGTCGCGAGGAAGACAATTGGCGGTTGAACGTGATATGGTCCCCTCCGCTTTCCATATACGTGCAGCCTCCACAAATTAACAGCGCGAAAGTTTAAATTTTTTCTATTTTAGTCCCCTTTCTAAATATGCAAAAAATTTAGCCGGAAATGCAAACATATAGCGGTACGTGGACCAATCGTAGCACGCCATATGATTTGCTGAGATCGCAGCCAATTAGATCACGCAATTTGGGTGGATATCAACCGTCCACGTTGCTTCCAATTCACGGTCGATAAACACCCTACCCTACTTTTTTTATGTTTGATATGGTACGCACTTCTAAACTTTCGGTCGTTGATTGAAACTCGAGACTTTTTTGCACTAAATGCGTAAAATACGGAAATAATAGTAGCACGCCATATAAAATGGATGAACAAAATTATTTATAAATCGTATATATTTTTTATTTAAAAATATATATATTAATAATAATAATACGTACTATGTAAGTTATAATACAAATAAATTACAATGAGACTCATAATTTCCGATCTTACCTTCGTCTGGTAAAAATGAAATTTTATTGGTTCTAGTAATTTTTTTCCTCTTTTATACGTGGAGGTTAAGAACACCCACAAAAAATTCTCCCTGAATAAAAACAAGAAGAAGAAAAAACTAAGAATATCAAATGGCAAAAATCAAACTACCAAAGGATAATTTTGTCAAACTTAGTTTTGATGCCTCAAGAAACAATAATAATCAATATGTGTTCGGTTTCATCATTTTAACAACTTTGATTGTCCTTTAATCCAGAATCATACCTTGAGGCATAAACGTTTGCTCTTCGGGAGGGTCTACAAAAGACCATGCTTTTAGGGATTACATCTATCGAGATTGAAGGAGACAATTTGATGCTTATTAACTCGATCAACCATACTTGGAAACCTCCTTGAGAGATAGATATGACCATCTTCAATATCTTTATCTTGATCTCGAGCTTCACACATTCTAGTGTTCTCCACATTTTTAGGAAAATCAACACGGTTGCCAATAACCTCGCTTTTTATGGCCACAATGCTTCAGCATAAGATGATGTTTTACCAGATTATATTGTTGACCTCATTCGAAAGGATGTTGTAGTTCGGTCTCTAGAAGCTATCTCACATATTTTTCTTACTTTGGTGTGTCATCCTACTCCCATACTTGTAATTATGTTCTTAGAATAAGGAATTACTCCGTATTAAACAACACGACGTTAAATTTAAAAACGCATATATATATTGAGACTGCGCATCAAACCTTTCAAAAAAAAAATTCCAGAAAACCATGGATTTACGAGGAAAAATAATGCAATCGTTGCGCGAGTTGTCCATGGAGGTCGGGATAATTATATCCGACTTAAGACTGGATCTTTGTTTTTTTGACGAGTTCCGTGTTAAGCATATTTTCAAAGAGATAAACTGTGTTGCTGGCCGATTGACTCATCTGGGAATCTCGATTCCCAACACCAATTTTTTTGAGGATCCCGAACTTCGTGTTCTCATCCGCAAGGATGCTTTAGGTTAGACTACCATAGGACATAGACCAATCTAACCGTTTTTTATTTCAAAAAAAAATGCAATTGTTGCACCTTAGAAGAATAATGAAATCAAAAATAAAACACTGATGTACGTCTTACTTCGTACATAACGCGCGGTCTCAGTACGTAACAGTTTTGCGTTAGTAAATTTAAGGTCACGTATTTAGCATTTGTTAGAATAAGGATGAAATAAGTGGTAATGCATCAATTATTTGGTACGAATTATTAGAGATATGAAGAGCGATGTGAAGCAGACACGTGGATTATAATATACGACAGCTGTTGAAGAAACATTAAGTAACGTGAGGTTTGCTTAGTGGAAAACATGAAATGGTAAGACAACGAAGCTCTCCATTCAACATATTATGGATTTCTTACCTACTTAATTAATGTATAATAATGTAATATAATAATAATAAATGTAATAAAATAGGGAAATTTATCATCGCAAATAGTTATTAAATTATGGGTAATTTAATGTGACGTGTCCAATCTATAATTAGTTATATAAAATTATCTAATAAAATAAGATGTGCATATTGATGCTGAAATTTTATCAAATAATAGAATTATATAATTTTTATACAAATATAATTTAAATTCCAAAAGTATTCAACAGTAACATAATAAAAAGTTTACATTAGAAATTATTTTTATCATCAAAAAGAAAAAAAGTGCAGAAGGTCATATATTAAACTAGTTATCTATAATGGTTAGTATTAGAACCCTGGTAAACTCGTACCTTTATGCACGTTTTATCCACATCTCTCAAATTGGGTATCCACCTAATCTCCAAACACTATCCAATCCGATGTATTATATCCATTTGACGACACTCAAATCAGGATTTAAAGATGCAAGTTTGTGTACTTGTTAGCTTAATTAAATTATGAAAAGCAAAAAAGAGCGAGTAATAAAGAAAGCAGTTTTGGATGAATAAATATGAAAGAAGAGCCGGAATCTCTCTTTACTTTCTTCGTAGTCACAAAAACATGTTACTTGTGTCACGGACCGCTTTTCCGTGACGATGCCAAGACCGGCAAGACAAGACGACTTGTCAAGGGACGTCATTAAGGCACAATTTGACAAGGTCAAGAAATGGCATGGGAAGAAGGCCAAGCGATATGTTAGACGAAGATCTTATCAAGATGGCACACCGGAAAGACAAGGAGTATTCCGGAAAGATCCGGGACGATCAAGAAGGATCCGGAATGCTCAAGAGGAATCCGGAACACGGCGGAACGTTCCGGAAGATGGTAGAATATTCCGGAAGGCTACGAAATATTCCGGAAGATGTCGGAATCATCCGGAAGGATCCGGAAGATACCGGAAGGATCGAGACAAGTCTAGAAACTTGCAGAAGTCTCTAGACTCATATAGAAGTTGGCGGGACAATCCGGATGGAGGCGGATTTCCCCGGAAGATGGCGGATACTTCTAGAACTCGAAAGATCCTTGAAGACTTAGCTAGAGTCTTAGGGAAAGTTCTAGAGTCCTTAGGATAAGATCAAGTTAGGAAGGATCCGGAATGGCCTAGGATAGATAGATTCCGGAACCTTCCCGGAGAGGAGGTGGCCAAGGCTATAAATAGGGGAGGCTACCCCTCATTTCCATGATCCAAGTTCCAAGCTCTCATCCAAGCATTGTAAAGCTCTCTTATAATACAACGCTTTCTTTCCCACACACAAAGCCTTCAAAGTTCTCTTAGCCATCAATCTTAAGTTCTTTCGTTGGCAACATCGGGAATAGGCTGATCTTAGCACGACAAGGGGTCGAGACAAGCTAAGAGCCGCACGGTTTGGAGTTAGGAAAACTCAGCCCGTGACACTTGCACATGCATCACGAGAATATGGATATATATGGATGGACCCGTGTAGGAGGTATGCAAATGCAACCAAGCACTAAGCAGAGTAAGTGATTTGTGATACTTGGATGGGCCCGCGCCTCTAAATGAAGCCCATACTTATTCTATCGTGGATACTCCACAAGCTAGCTTTGCAGCGCTACACGGGGTTGATGGTTCGGATGGACTGAATCATTCAGTCCACCCGAACCATCAACTCTAGGAAAGTCGAAAATAAAAGAAAACCGTTAAATCATGTTTAGCTTGAACCGAGCCGAAATTCAGGTTGATTTTCTCTCTTGTCTCGCTTAAACTAGATTCACATCCAGTTTAATTGCAGTCAGCTTGTAATGTTTAGATATAATCCCAGTGCATCAACTGCCTAAATATTAATTAGTTAATTGCATGAACAACATTAAGAAAGTAATTCTTCTAAAAAAAACATCTAAAAAGAGTTTCATTTTATATATTTATATTTTTCATATAAGTAGTGGCATGTTATACAATTATTCAAACATTTAATAATATTAGTTAACTCATTTTTATATGAGTTTTCTATTATATTTTTACTATATTATACATTTATTAGTTATAGTTTTTAGAATACATTTTTTTATATTAGTTAATGCATATAATAATATTAGTTAAATACATGTTTAACTTGTATTTTGTGATACGATTTTATAGTTTCTCGTGAATTTTTTTTCTATATTATTCATATTTTGTATGTTACTAGTCATTTTCAAGGAAATGGTATCACTGTATCATAGAGTCGTGGGGTTTTGTTCCCCTACTTTAGGTGAATTTCAAAATATTTTATAGAAAAAAATTTAAATTTAAGAAAAAATAATTAAAAATACAAAAATTTAGAGAGGAGATAAACTTAATGTACCATTGAATATTTGGATTATCATTTCATGGTCGAAATTTATTCAATTTTTGATGAAGTTTTTTTTTTTTCAAAAAATTCACCATAACTAAATCTAGAGCTATCCCCGCTACGGTAAGAATACCTTACGATGAGAAAAATACAATCAATATGAACAATTCTCTTTGGTATAAACCGTTTTATATATGTAATATAATTAGCAATGATATTTCTAGTTCTACAAACATGAGAAGACACAAGAATCGAAAGACTATGATATACGGAACTTTTAGGTAGTGTCGCTTCTTGTGTTGAAATGGTCAAAAATCAAAATAGTGAGGACACAATCAAGACACCTTTCCAACATAAAAAAAAATGTCGGACACAACCAAAACCATGTTCACCGGTGTTGGCTCAACATGGGCTCTAGGAGGGATACAAAAGAGATGAACAAGTCATGTATGCTACGTTCTGTTTTCTTTTTTGGAATTCAATTAAAATGAATAAGACATTCATGGTTGTTACCCTAATATCACTAATTTCTCGATACTTCTACAACTAATGACACGTTCATAGGCCATTGAATTTACCTTGGGTGAGTCTCGAACTCAAGACCAGTATGTCTCACTTAAGTTGTGTAAAATTCTAAAACTTTGCCCTTGTCAGGTTCGAACTTGTGACCAATTGACACGTTTTCCCTGCCATTGCACATCCGGAGTATCAAACCCGAGACCTCCTGTCCAATGCCAGTTGGTGTCATCCATGCTCCTAATCCGTACAATTAATGTAACGACCCGGGTTTTTAACAACCCAAATCGCCACTTGGCTAGAGACCACACAATGGGTCCCATCAGTTAGCCTGACAACAACATCACTTATAGGACCTTGCAACAAGAACCACGAACAAATAATAAAAACATTCAACCTGTTGTATAAAAGTTTACATAACAAAACCATGCACATGCATGTGCCCCCAAAACGACAACATAAGCTTCATAACTGTAAAACACAACCGCCGTTTTTGTAAAAACAACATTTGACAACGCTGTACACCGACAAGTGTACACCTCCACCAACAAGCGGAAAACTCAAAATAAAACAAACCAACCCCTGTGAGATCACTGCCCCGGCGGACCACTTTCAACAACTGACGTCCCTGCAGCGTCCCTATGACCAAGAATACCTAAAAAGATGTTGGTATAAACCGTTAGTTCAAGATCATAATATTTCTGCCCACGAGAGATTCTACTAAACACATATACAATATATGCAACACATCAACCTAGCCATACTATATGCACATGCACCTATGGCCGGAACATTCATTTACATGCTTATTATAGGCCGGTGATACCATCTTATTAATTCATTTGCACTCTGATCGCCCCATGGAGCAATTGTACCCCATGATAGCAGACATATCCTATTCGTAACGGTCGAACCCTCCACTCCTAGTATTGAGGGAATCCCGGCCGCGACTCAAAGAGTCTTATCGCCAATCCAGGCTAACGCCAGTCCAAGCTAATACGACATTATTACCCAAGTCCATGGGTGTAGCCGGTGCACTTATGTGCCTCGCCCCATATGGGTTATGACCATATGATTACAAGCTCGTTCTCACATACACATATCACATGTGTTCACACATCTTTGTCCGTTAGCTATATGTCACACGTTATTAATTCCACTTGAATTAATATAACCTTTCCACACATTACCGCACATCATAACTAACACATGTATCATATATATATATATATATATATATATACCATAACAATATATGAGCATGCTTATCCATACACTTTTAATATTGTATCAAGATAATTATACCACACAACATGCTCAACATTTCATACAAATATCACAATCATCATGGTATCACATTCATCATGCTTTCATAACAAAAATAATGCCACACATTCATCATGCTTTTAGATTATACAGGTATTTATTTTTTCAATATTTGTTTCTAACAAATACCGTGCACGACACGAGTTCTAAACTAGTAAGTTAAAAAGTAGAAGAAATAGAGTTGTGAGAGTTTTTTTGTTAGTTGGTTGGTGGAATAAACAAATTTTTTGTGAAAAAGATGATATGAAAGATAGATAAGTGAAGAAAGAGTTGTGAGGGATTTTTTTGTTACTAGTGAAGTAGTGAGAGTCTTTAGTTAATTTTGTGTCACGTGTCATTCTCTCGTGTATTTTTATTTTATAAATTTAATAATAAATAAAATTATTGATATAGAGAATAATTACTCTGTTTTATTTTTTAATATAACCACAGAATTCTCATGTTTTTTAGATGTCCTTATCGAATATTTTTTTTGAATAGATGAATAAATAAAATTTTTACCCTAACTTTAACATATATTATATCATTATTATATTAATTCGTAAATACTCGCTACATTAACAAACATATAAATTGTTATAATGTAAATGTTACGTCTTCTTGATCCTTTAAGATCATATTAAACTTTTTAAAAGTTTATATTTTTAATATTTACATTTCAATTTTCTATATATCATTTTCTTTTCTAAGAGTTTTATGTCACTTTATCATGTTTATCGATAGTTAATTGATATTAACTTATTTTTATACTCTTATATTACATAAGAGACGGAGGGAAAAATTCAGGTAATTGTACCTAAATTACTCTATGTTTTATTATTTATTTAAAATCATAATTAATTTAATAATACCACATATTTTAATTTTAGTTTCTCTTTAGGTTGATTAATAAAAATTATTACAAGAGAAAAATATTTTATAAAATAAAAAATTACTAAAATTTTAAATTACATCCGTGTTTTGACAGGTATACTATTTTTTTCCTAAAAATACTGATGATACATGCATGATGCTGCAGCCTGCAGCGAAGCACCGCCAATTCTTGTGGGATTTGACGCATTTCTTGGAAATGAAAACGCTTTCTCGTCTCTACGCTAAAACGAAACGAGCATGTAAAATAGAAATGATACCAATAAAATAACAACTCCAGAACAACAACAGTTTTAAGTTTTTAATACCACACGAGAAAATCGGTGCCCCTTCTCTGGCGCCCTGCTCCCCTTCGCACTCCTCGCTGCTCATTCTCCCCCCTTTAATCACTTCTCTGCGCCTCTCCGGCCGAAATTAAACCGCAGGTATTCATATTTATCATCTTAATTTTCAGCATTATAGATAGATTAGATTCATAAAGCCTTGATTCTTGATTATTCGGAAAAGTCGCGTTTCATAGCGATCGTCTTTTTTTCTTGAAGGATTAAAATCAGGTGCGTAATATATCCCTTGGGTTTTAGATTGGGTTCTAATTTGTACATTTCGTTCACCCTTGTTTAGGGCTCCGATTCGGTCAGTGATTGTAAGGTTGTGAACTTGTGATCAATGAAGCAGTTTCTATCGAATTTGAAGCTCATTGGAAGCCGGTTATCTCGAAAAGATGGAGTTGGCCAGTTCATTAGGTCTTCCAACAAGGCAGCCTGGATGGGGCAGCATGTTCCAATTCGATGTTCCAGGAGCATTGCCGGAATTGGTAGTGGTTCTGCATCTATCTCAATTTTGGGAACCAGGAATACGAGTATTTCTCTGAAACATGCCTACAATAGCGCTGAATTTCAGAGAAGGGGCTTCCTTGGTTGGGGGGATGGTGATGAGGGAAGTGCTCTATCAAAAGTTCACGAAGAGAAGCTTCTTATGGGGTCAGTTTCCTTTTCTATATTTCCATTTTATTGCCTGATGTTGCTGATGGAAAGGAAGAACTTAGAATGTTGTGAATCCGAAAAACTGAAAAGGATTTTGTATGTTAAGTTGAACCTTGTACTGTAGTGTTTTTTCAGGGAAAACATACAAATGCTTTAATTCATGTGATATAAAGTTCTGTCAAGGCTAATACACCGGACGAAATATCATCATCAAAGAGTTGAACCGTATACTATATTTTGGTATTTGTTTATGACTTTATGTACTGATTTGTCGAAACATTGATGGTGAGTACTATAGAAATATAATACCACAACCTGCAAGCGTTGTCACATACTAACATATTAATTTTTTTGACATAGTGGAACTGTCTGATGTTTATCGGTGTTTCATTTTAACCCTGCCTTTGCAAGTTTATGTCTTCTATGTATGTGAGACAAATGATGCACATTGAGGATGGTAATTCGGCAGAGCTAAAGCAATTCGTTCCTGTCAAAAGTCATGCTAGTAGACTTGAAATTGTCAAGATCATGGACTTTTGCCCACTATGGCAAGAAATTTGCTAAAAGCTTATGCAGTTTCTATTTTTATCTGGCATTTTGTGATCAGATTTAGCAAACAAACAATGTATTTATTTGTCTATGATCAGGTATTCGCAAGAGCAGTTATTTGCAGTGGTTGCTGCTGTTGATATGTATGAGGATTTTGTTCCTTGGTGTCAAAGATCAGAAATAATTCGACGCTATCCTGACGGATCATTTGATGCTGAACTGGAGATAGGTTTTAAATTTCTATTGGAGAGTTATGTTTCTCATGTGGTATTGGATAAACCTCATTCTGTCAAGGTAAAGCATTTTTTTTTGTCGACTATACATTTGAAACTTTTGTTTTCCTGATTTTATTTGTTTGGATTTCATAGAATTTAGTCATAATCCATATTTGTTTTGTATATACACAACATATACAGGTACACATACACATATGTGCACACATATAGAGTCAGGTTCAAGTGAGAACCAAGCCAAGCCTTTCAATTGAATCAATTTAATGGTTTAATATAAATCAGTTTTGTGGACAACCACACAGAAATATTTGATTGTTAGAATCACGATTTATGGAGATTTGGTTGTTCATTTCTCTTTTAACCACTGGATTAAACAAGTCAATGGTCTAAATAGGTTCTCACTCCTCGCCGTAAGCTGGTTCTCACCCGATCTTATGTGTGTGACTGTGTGTGTGTGTGTATATATATATATATATATATATATATATTTATTATCATACAGTAATACAGGCATAGATATGCATATAACCCTATTTTATTGTATTCTAGTCCAGTATGTGCTCAATTGTTAATTTCGGAATCCCGTAGCTTAAAATTGGTAGAAGATTACACAAATTCATTACAATTAGGTGAAAATTCCTATGTGCCAAATCAATCCAAATTGTGCCACCTTGTCAACTATATCCTCTCTTATAGTACACAAAGGCATATCAGCTTCACACTTGTTTCCTTCTATCTATTCATTTTCTGCAAGACAGTGCATCAGTGGAATCTTAGTAAATACATCACTCTACAAGTTTTATCCTTTGTGCAATTTGATTTATTGGCATTGGCAATTCATTTTGATTATGTCTTGTGTTTTCTTTTCAGACAATTTCTTCCCAGAGCAACCTTTTTGAGCATTTGATAAATTTATGGCAGTTCAATCCTGGCCCGACTCCAGAAACTTGTAACCTTTACTTCATGGTTGATTTCAAATTCACTTCGCCTCTTTACCGTCAGGTAATGGTTTGATGCTCTAATTTCTTGTATTAAATATGATGGATTGAGTCACTTGTAACAAATCCTCCAGTTGAGTGGATAGTCATAGCCTTTGGATAATAGATTTGTGGCCTTTTACCTATTCATCATTGCTTTATGCTCAGATTCATTATGTTTGTAGAGATAGATAGGACATACATGATACATGTTAGTATGCATACATAGGGAAGAAGATTGATTGTGTTGGGCTAGGGATCTTGATTCATGCATCATCAATGTCAACTTTTGGAATATATAAGATGTATATAGTTCTTTATATAATCTTAAGTTTAGTGAATATATCTTATGCTTATTCTTGTCTGACAATATGCTACTTGAGTAGGTGGCGTCCATGTTCTTTAAGGAGGTGGTCTCACGATTGGTTACTTCATTAAATGACCGGTGTCGCTTGATATATGGACCTGGGGCCCGTGTCGCTGGAAATTATGAGCAGAGGGCTTGAAAGAGCACTACTTCATAACTAACACCATGTAAGCTCAGGCTGATTAAACTCATTAAAGCAACAGTATGACACCAAAAGAATTGGAGACTTGCTTTGTTTATGGACAGGCCTTTCTATTAGTGATGCCCATTGTTATGGTAAGCTGTTTGCAATTCAGTCTTCTCCTCTACAATATTGTCTCCAATTTTCCTTTGCTGTAAACCTTGTACTCAATTGACTTTTCATCCCAAATATATCACTGTGAGTTTAATCATGTAACTACCATGTGTACAGCATTTTTGCAGATTTATTCTGAAATTTTACTTTTACATAGGATGATTTCAAAGGATATATAAGGTCTTATATAGAGTCAGTTACTCATTTGGGATTTTTTCTACCGTCTTTATTGAAACTGAAGACTTATCACTGTGAGTTTAATCATGTAACTACCATGATTCCATTGATGCAGTATGTGTAGGCTATACTTTTTTTTTTATAGCTGATTATCGGATGCTTATTGTAATTTTGTGTAAGGAATCATGCTTGATGGCTGAAGTTTGCGTCCAGAGTTTTAGTTTCAAATGTGTAATAGTTTCACAATAGTTAAGTTTCAGGATAAACAAAAATGCAGGTCTATGAAATGCTGGTTTCTTCAGGGTGTCATAATAGATCTTAAAACAATATTAATGGTTGCAAACCATCTTTGGGAACACACCGTTAAGCAAGCAATTTGGCCGTCACACACAGTCTTGTTCTGACACTAGGCACACTACCTTCCATTTTAATGCTAATTGTCCCTGCCACTCAGGATTAGAGCGTCATTAGTTAAGTGCTTTGATACTGTCTGCAATCTGTTAAAAGGGGCCTCTGAAAAAAGACCGACTTTTGAGCTTTTACCTGCATTCTACCAGGTTGGGAAAAATCAATGGCATCAAATTTCCTCGTTGCTAGCATTAGTATGGTTAAGACGTGCACATTTGCACGGAGTCATGGACTTGTTAATTTGTTATGGATTTAGGTATATTGGACTTTGATGGTCAACAAGGACCAGGTTTTTAGTAAAGTGATTTGTATTGGTTTTAGAAAGGAAAAACACATCAGGGGGTGTGAATTGTGATTGGAAGGAGTTGGTGAAATCTCTGTATTTTGGTAATCATGAACGATAGTTTTTCATGTAAAAACAATGCGATAACTTCTCTGTACAAGTATAAGTTGTAAAAAAACTTGCCAGCAAAACAGCGGAGCCTTCACTTTGTTGAATTGGATGAAGTTGTGCGATTCTTGAGTAGAGTATTCTACTATGATTGAGAGGACGGGGAAGTAGGGCATGATCTTGTGACAACGAGGAGTAGAAAACTTAGAAAAGATCAACGCTGATATCAATTGTTGGCGTGCAGCATTGGTGATTAGAAAATGTATGATATTAACATGAAGGTAATGGAACAGGAGGTCCAAAGAAGGAGTGAGATGGGTAGCCAGACGGTTTGTTTGATGGAAATGAAGTCAAGTTGGAAGCAGCTTACATATTATAGGCATCTAGACTGTAGAAACCACCGTGTTTCTCATGTCATGGCCAGTACTCGACTGTAGAAAAATGGATCATCTACTGTGCAAACGTGCTGTGGGCGTGAGAATGAAGACTTGTAGTGGGTAGCGAATAGCATTGATTGCATAACCTCTAATAATTCATCTTCTTCCAGAGAATCCAATCCAGCTGGAAGGGAGATTTGGAAAGCAGGTTTCAATATCACTAGATTGGAGGATTCAGTTATTGTTATTACCATGTTTTAAATACTTTTTCCGTGACCATGATTTCTTCGATATCTTTGTATCGAACAAGTAAATAGGAATGGAATGGTATTTTGTAATTAGAGTCCGAATGCTGATGGACCTAATCCTGTCATATTTCACGAGTTTAAGGCATGACAGTCGATCAATTTGACTACTTGTTTTGTGTGCAATGATGATGGATTTGGAATCCTGATGATCCAGCAGGAAAAGGAAGTAAAACGTGGGGTTCCTTAGCGTTGCTGTCAGCTCTTGGCTTGAATGAAGTGCACATCTTTGGTAAGGTTGTTTTCTGTAATCTCAATGCCAGATTGCTTTCTGCTCTTCTTTGATTTCCCTAGATATCTTTTTCTTTTTATAAGAAACGTGGTGGTTGCTTGTTTTAAAGATGAGCAGTAATGACCATAGGCTGTCTTCTGTGAAGCAGCTCTTCATGTAGATCACGCAAGCAGATTTTGTTTCCGATTCCAGGTCAGCAAATTGGGATTCAACTGAACATACATTTTCAGCTCATGACCATGGCTAGGCTAATCTTGTGATTGTGAATTACATGTCTGAGTAAGATGAGATCTAACCCTATGCCATTGCTAACGTTGATAGAATTAAATACTAAGGATTGAGATGTATCCGGTGGTCACGAACTTGTTGGGTCATCAATCATCATATCATATCTTGAGTGATTAGTGTCAGAATGCGGCTATGCGCCCATAATGATCCCAACGCAAGAGGATACCCAAATTAGATGACGCTTGTTTTTGTTAGCTTCACTTTTTCATATTTCCCTGCACATCCAACGGTGGCTACTCAAAGGGGAAAGATCTTGTCGCAGTGGAGATCCAATACATTTTGGATTCTTATACTCAACATATATATGCAAGCCTTATCTCATGAATTAGGACCATGTGGTTATATGAATAATATTTTAGTGGGATTGACTTAGAGAGCCTCACTTGGACTGTCCAAAATTACAAACTTCTCTCCTCAATCCCAAATCATCATTTCCTTTTCGTGGTTGACTTACCACTTATGATGCCTGGACGTTGTGCGGGTTTAATTAGTAATCAATATAATAAAATTTAGTTTAGTTTCAAGTAGTTTGTTGAGCGGACATTTCGTGTTCGACATTCACGGGTATACTTGCGGTTAGCCTATTTGATTCCTCTATACCCAACTGCCCAACTCATTCTAGGAATTAACCATTATCCAACTTAAGAGGAGTGCATAATTCATTTTAACATTCTATCTCATTCTATAATTTCATTTAGATCGCTATGTAGATGTTCACAATTTCAATGCTTAATATCTACATGACACATAATTGATGTTAGAGGTGCAAGTCGGTACATATAATTTATTTTAACATTCAAACTCTTTCTACCATTTCATTTAGATACCTATTACCTATATATAAATGCTGAAATTTTCAATTCTTAATATCTACGTTTGTGTTTCAGGATGACACATAATTGATGTTAGTGGTACAAGTCGGTATATATAATCCATTTCTAATTTATCATTTGTGTTTCAAAATGACACATAATTGATGTTAGTGGTACAAGTCGGTATATATAATTCATTTAAAATTCTAACTTGTTCTATCATTTCATTTAGATCGCTATATATATATATATATATATATATATATATATATATAAAAGATAAATCTACGGTCCAATTTTTTTCTTTTCAAATGTTTTGATTTACATATAATTAAATATATGTAAAAGATAAATCTATTTTAACAATTTTTTAAAATATTTATAGTTTGTTTTTCTCTATGGATAAAGTCTAATATTGGATGTGTAGAGAAAAAGTAGATATAATTTTATGAGCCGAGATGTGGTGAATAAAAAGGGTGTTAAGAAGTTTAAAAGTACACCATTGTACATGGCGATAATCCAACCTATTATAAGTACTTGTAGACTTGTTAAAAGTTAAAACCCAGATCTAGGCAAGACTATGTTAAAACTCAAGCTAGTTTTCCGGGATTAATATGGGCCAAGCTTGACTGTCGGGTGGTCGGACAATTTTTTTTTTGCTTCTTTTATTTATTTCTTTTACAAAAGCTATACTGATAATTATTTTTGACATATATCTATTCAAAAAACTTGCTTATTAGCAATATTTGTCACGTGTCACACAGAAAAAGCTAACTGCAACCACAGTCCATCAAAATCTTAATTAAGTTTCTTCATTAAAAAAAATATTTAAAAAAATATCTATAAAAATATTATAGAAAAAATCTTTTAGCCCATCAATTCACAAAAAAAAAAGAATCTCACAAGAAATCTAAACGTTTAATAAATTTCAACAACCAACAAAACAAAGATCTTCCCTAAGCAAATATTTATTAATGTAATATTATATAATAGATAAAAATATTAACATATGTATAATAAGGGGAAAAAAAATCATATTATGAGTTATTATACATTTAGATATTTTATTAATGTATTATATAATATTATAGGTAAAATGTACAAATATTTATTGTTTATTATCTACTCTATCTAATGACAAAAAAATAGTTTATATATAATCTCTTACAGAAATAAATAACAAATAAATTTTTTATCAACTTCCGTGCAAGACACGGGAATACACTAGTTTAGAGTTATCCGGATTCAAGCCAATCATGTACTCAGGTCGGACTTCACCCCTTCCCCTTGTCCAAAACCGCTTGTTTTTTCAGGTGGGCCGTGTACACAGAGCTTGATAATTATGTTTAAGCCACTTCAATTACTAATCTATGATATGCCAAAATGCCCTAAACGTCTACTTCTTATAATTCTTGAGTTGCACAAGTTAATTTTTTAAGAAAGAGTGAAGGTCTTCATGTTCATAAAAGGATGAGGTTTGTAACATTGAGTTGTTCATCAAATTGGGGTTGTACAACGGTTCGGACACAAAAAACAATTAGTGCGTGCTTATGGCCTCATCAAGTTGGATTATAATTGATTTAAAACCCTATGTTTATATTTGACTCGAATTCAAAACAGCCCGACTCGTAATCATTCTGGTTAGCCTATTTATCTATAAGAAAATAGGGCGCACTATGAAGAAGCATTATTCACACAATATTCTTCAAAAAAGTTGTCGTAAACTCAATATACCAAAATCGGGTGCAAAGTAATTAAAAGGTCATAACACAGCCGGTAAAAACAACCCTAATGACTAGATTATTCTTCAGAAAATGAGTCGTAGGAGAAACGTAAATTCCAGTCCTCTATAGAGTAGGTGAAGAACAGTAAAATGTCAAATAAAGATTAGACCAAGAATTAGAATATGTTACGTGGATGTGACCTTTATTTTCGATGCAAAGCTCCGTATCTGAAGAAGATCTTCCTGTCACGTGTTATATCTAAGCAAGAATAATAGCACTACACAAACAAAAAAGCCAGATTCGAGTTCGACTGAAAATGCAAGAAATCAAAGAGGGATAGACGCGTGGAGACTTCCAATGATCTTCTCATTCCTGATGCATGCAGACTTCAAACTTTAGACGCAACTGCAAAATTACCAAAGCACCATGCACAACACCATCAAGATCAACCAACAAACCCAACTATCAATGAATTGAACCATCCATATTTATGTTTTATAAAATCTAAGTTTGAGATTCTATCTTAAAACGAGTTAGAAAAGAAAATTAGTGTGCGAGTGTAATCGTCTGATTCAGTTGACCATTGATGTCATGTTTTAAGGTCAACTATTCACATTGGTCAAGAGAACCAAATAAAAACTGGTCTTGCTAATCAAGGAGTCAAACATGTTAATTTGCTGAACATTGAAAGTTAGAGATCGACATTTTCTAACCTAGTATATAAGGTTGGTGCATGGGCTACTCATTCTATTGTCAATTGATTTTAGAATGAAACCTCGTGAATTTATGCGTTGAGCGTGAGCCTAACGTGGATATACACTTGTATGCACAAGAGTCACACGTCATTGAAAGTCATAATGAAAGAGTCGTTTCAAACCATAGCATTCTAGTCACTCAAGTAGAAGCGGTTTTCCACCCTAACCATACGCTAGATCAAGAGTAGCTACTTCTTCGAAAAAATATCTAAATGATAAACAAGTGTTAGAAGTGAATACGGCCATTCTTATATATAAACTATCATTAAAATGGATTGTGCAACTAGAAAAATAATTTGTTGTGTAGAATATGAGAAAAGAAAGAAAATGACACACATATTTATAATGATTCACTATTTAATTAGAGAGATTTTATTGATCAATTGAAACACACATACAACTTTTCTCCCTAACATGCCGTCTAAAAGGGCAAATAACTCTCTTAATGAATCTACGAAATATAATATGTAATATTTAAGGAATGTCAACATTGTTAAACACAAAAAATTGTTCAAATTTACGTCTTAGAAATGATTTTGCATAAAATTACGTTAAGACATTTTTGGTAGAATAAAAAAACACCATATTATGAATATTTGAGCAATGAAATTAGGAAAGGTTAAAAGCCAATGATGTATCTAGCAATGGTAGATTGATGGAGGAGTACAATAATATGTCGATGCGATTGCAAGTGCGAGCTAGCTAGCTAAGAGGTCCTTACATTACATATAATTGGTCACGTAGTCATATCTTAGTCTCTAGACCTACGTTATTGATTATGACCCCATGCCAAACACTCCACCTACGTGTCGATTAAATACAATAAAGTTGCCCTTAGTCTGTCATGTGAACTACTGTTTTCAGATCCACCTTTAATCATGACTCTCATGTAGCTAGACGTCTATGTTAATGTTGTACGTGCATGTATGCATGGTGATTCATAGTACGCATTCATTAGTGATTAATTGGGTCCTTAAAATGGTTTCGGTTTGGTCAAACAAACAAATGCATGTACGTGAATTAGGGGTTTGTTTGGGAACCCAACTTAAGGCCCTTCGTATTTTCACCATGAGAACAAGGGTGGAAGTCGGTATTTATGGGTATTTATATGGATAAATGGGTAGAATGATGTGACTTATAGGGAGAGTGTAATTGATTGATTTGTGTTTAATGGGTGAAAGTAAGAATGAGACAACTTAATTGAGTTCAAATTGAAGCTGAAATCGAACATTATTGCCTAACCGAATAGAGGAGATAGTTGATTAGATGAGTAACCCGAACATAAGGATGTGTTTGAGGTTGAAATAAATAATTTACTTTCTTTTTAATAAATTTAATTAAAGATATAGAAGTTTGACACTATCGTAATTTTAATGATAAATTTGTTTAATTATTATGTGATAGATTTATTTTTAAATATAATAAAAATTAGCAAAAACTATAAATATAGTAATCTATAATATATATCCATAATATAATTTATAAATATAAACAAAATCAATGAGGAGAGCATAACGACTTGTGTTACAGTCTATCAAATTTGTTCGCTCATGAGCTTAAGGCTCATTTTATCCGGCTCAAGAATAAGAGAAGAATGTTAAAATAATTTTATTAATTATAGTTTAGTTAAAATAAATTAGGACGTGTAAGACTAAAAAAATTAGAAATGACATGACAGAAGGATGTATCGAGAATGCTTTTTAATGTCTTTTTCTTATAAGAAAAGCTGACTTAAAATAATTTAAAGTTACAAATAAGAATTAACCGTTAAAACTTGTTTCATTTTAAAATTAAAAAATATATATTGTCTAGAAGCGGTTTACACCCGATGGTGTTTAATGCATGTAATTTACTACTACAATATTAATGATTAGAAGATTAAATGTGTAGAATAAAGATCAAAATAGTTAAAATAACATTTATTTTTGAACAAAAAAGATTAAAACGACAATTGTTCGTGAACGGAGAAATTATAAAACTAAAAAATTTCCTTGAGGTTAATGAAGAAAAGAAAATAGGAGAAATTATAGTAATAAAGCAATAGTAGTAGCATGAGTTTGTAAATAAGGTAGACGTGTCAAATTTATAGAGATATGAAAGATATGATTCAACTTCTCTATATATTCGTTTGTTCCCCGCTGTGGAATCATCTTCCCTTATCATTTCTTCGTTATTCTGTTTCTCGATTACGTGCTCCACAACGCATCGTTTCGTTTTCATTTTCAACACAGCTTCTTCAAAACTTTTGCGTTTCCAACGTATTTACACGTACTTTACATCCGTACAACTTTGGAGAAGGTGATTTTTAAATTAAAAATCAGTTGACCTTTACGTTTCCAAACGGGTACTGTCTAATTTAGTTAATTCACTTCCTTTACAGATAATGCATTCAAAACTTAGGAATTTTATTTGACATTTATTTATATGTTTGAAATTATAAATATTCTTATATTTTCTTTAAAATATTTGAAATAATATTACAATCCTTTTTAAAGAGTTACATTGCTATCCATTTTGAAGTGGGGGGCGGGGAGTCTCATTCTCAACCACTTCTTTTTGTAATGCTATTTCATCCCATTATGTACTAGAGGATAGGCATTTAACAATAAGGTCAGCCTTTTTCTTTTTGTTCAATTATATAAATAAATGTCAAATAAAATTATTTATAATTTTCAAACATAAAAGTTTTGGTGATAAGCTTTGAAAATAGTTGAATGTATACATAAATAACATTATTTAATTAGTTAAGCAAATGATTAAGGATAGGCCTACCATATACGTCACTCCGGGGCATTCTAGTATCAGAACACTCTCGAATTTGGACCACTTGAAAATTGCCACGTGTACAGTAACCCAGCTGGCATTGACGCTGACCACCACCTGAAGACAGCCCATTGTTTTATAAAAAAGGAAAAAAAAAAAAATAGTGGCATTCACACTGTACAAATCTCTGCTCCAAATAGAAAAAGATGGGCCCCGTTATCGGGCGTGAGATCACGGGGGGCCCAATATTGGGGCTGGATGCCACTCCCATGGTTTTTGGCCCATCTTCCTCTCTTTTTTCTTGCTAAATATTCCATCTTTATGTCATCTACTCCCTAGATTTTTTTTCAAATCTCATGGATACGCTATTATTATTATTATTATTATTATTATTATTATTATTATTATTATTATTATTATTATGTTACGTCCTCCTCTATAAATATTTAAAAATGTTTCATGAAGGGTATAAATATATAGAAAGAAAGAGAATTTTATAGAAATATGTGAAAACTCGACAACTATAATTATAAGATGGTTTTCAATTCGGATTGTAATGAACTTTTTATTTTATTTTTTAAAATATTATATCGGTTTGCTATGGTCTTGTCTAAATTAGGACCGAAATATTACTAATTTTATTTTTCTTAAAATATTATGAAAGTATTAAAAAGTTCCAATATCATATAGTAACGGTCGAAGGTCGGATTTGACCGTAATTTGTGGTTAAAAAAAGGTGAATTGTACATGTAAGTTCAACATATAAATCAATGATATTTTCTTTGTTAGTAGTTTTAGATATGTTTTACACCATATTTTATATTTATGGTGAAAAGTTAGGTTTAATATTCGTTTTTAGTAGCATGTGACTTTTATGACAATAATAATAACTTTGTTTTAAGTAGTTCCGGATATCTAGCTTGTTCCTAGCTATCCAAAAATCCACTGAATGCGATAAGTCTAGCTTGATCACAAAATCACATAAAAAGTATAGGTATAAATTGTGTAATATATCGTTCCTCTTGAATTTAATAAGAAGGACAAATAGAAGATTCCATTTCAAGTATGCTTTTACTATGATATGTCAATATTCCAGTGGGATCGGAGGCAACCTAATGTCGGTTTTCCATGCTTAAAAAGAGGATCTAATTAAAATTTATTGTAAATTTAGAGATTACTTTTAGTTTTTTTGCCCAATCGTAAATTTATAATCTCCAAAATAAATTTAAAAACCTCACAAAGCAGTCCTAGTGAACCAAAGAAAACATAGAAGAATCGATTTTTGAGGAGATTAGAAACCTATAAACAATAGAAATTGCAAATTAGAACATCATCTTTCAGTAATTATATTGGTATTGAGTGATTAAAAGAGATGATCAGATCAGAATTATTTGAATTTAATTTTTTTATTTGCCCGGGTATGGATCGAGGAAACGGATTTGATCTTTCACATCCTTCTCTATTAAAAACGAGTCTTAGTCTTTTTTTCTATGTATATATATATATATATATATATATATATATATATATATATATATATATATCTTGAATTGGCCAATCACATAGACACATACATCTCATAACAACACGAACATATGTTGACGAGAAGATAATAAACTACTCAGTTAAACAATGGTTTTAGGGAGTGAGAAAATGAGAAGCTAGCCACACTCTGAATTTCAAGTCCTTGTTCAGCATCACAACTATTTTCACGTCTTACTATCGCTAGACCTATATGATATTATCGCCCCCTTAACTTATGATATCTATCAACGAGTTTAATGTATTTTTACGATTTTACTTTATTATTTTCGGGAGTTACATTATCCTCTTTTCTATCTTCCGAATCTAAAGATGTTGAGATGTGTGGATTATTGTGTCCCACATCAACTATCATAAGTAATGTGAATCTAGCATATAAGCTAAATGATTACTCATTTTATTGTCAATTGGTTATACGATGAACTCCGCTCACTTGTATATAAATCTTATTTTCTTAGAGTTTGTTTAGATGAAAATATGTTTAGAAATCGTAAATTTTTTTTTATTGATTTGATATCTTTTATATAACATAACGTATAGATAAAACAATACATATATATATATATATATATATATATATATATATATATATATATATATATATATATATATATATATATATATATATATATATATATATATATATATATATATATATATATATATATATATATAAAATTTTAAATTATCCCTAAATCTATCTCTAACATAGAGCAAGATTAGTCGCTCACAATCACACATAGATCTAGATGTGAACTAAAATCCCTAGAAAAAATCACGACTTTTTGGAACAATGACACAATTCAAGACATAAGAAATTCGATGTGGAACTTTTTGTTACCAATATTTCTACCACAATTACTATATTTTGATCGGAATTATGTATAATAAAATCAGATAAAATATTATCTTGATAAATAAAGTACGTTAATAAGTGTTAGAATATTTTATATAAAGATCTTTTTAGATACTTTAAATATAAATTATAAATTTTATATAAATAGTTTTATAAAATTAAATTTAGACAATTTATATAAGATATAAATTTTATATATAAAATTAAAACTGAATTACATGAGTGCTATATTAGTTTTGTTTTCATAATTATAATGTTTGTTTGCTACGTTGAAGTTTCAGAATGAATTGAAACTGATAACGTTAAAAAAACTCACCAATAATATTTTTTAAATGCTACAAAAATCGAATGACCCTTTTACTACAACATGAACAAGTACAACTTAAATCGAAACTGACTTGATTGACACTATTTAAGAGTCTAATAACATAATTGTGGACATTTTCAATTTAAATTATTTATCATTTTGAGAAATATATGTTATATAATTTAAATTACTTTTGGTTCGTTTAGTCAATTCAACAAATGAAAGTGGGAGAACCGACCTCATTTAATAACGAACAGAATGATCTGCAACAGTAGGGGTGAATTATTAAATTAAAACTATAGAAGTGAGAAAGTGCTAAAGGCTTCTTCTCATATAATTGCCGTGCCATGCATGAAACTCTCGGAAAAAATGGTCGGTTTCTTGCAATTATATTTTTGTCTTTATTCTAAATTTTCACCCTCACTAACTACCAAATTACCTTAGAAGAAACGAAACCCACATCCATACCGCCAATTGCACAGCTCGACGTTGACATGCAACTTTATGCATGTTTAATTATCATTATTATGAGTAGTTATGTTTCGTACGTGTTTTGATTAACACGTAACAGTCGACATATAGCGTTGTTATTTGCATTTTCTAAATCTATCTAGACTGAGATTTGCGTTATTTTTCAAGACATGTATATGCACAGTACATTCGACAGTTTCGAGAAATTATTTTAGAATAATTATTTTCAATAATTCTTCAAATAATTAATAAATTTTAATTATATCTCTAATAATCTAATTTCCAATAATCCCGTTTTTCATGCTTGGATTGTCAAACGCGTCCATAGTTTGTGTTTGCCCACTTACAAATAATTTATGCTACTTCCCAGCATTTTTTTTAACAGATCACTGAAATTGATGGTTGATTATATCCTCAAAAATAATGTTATTTATATCACTTTGAAACATATTGCGATCAGAGTTGAAAGTAAATATATAGTTTTTTATGATTAAAAAGAATCCTAGAATCCAATTTCCTCTATATGTGTAGGTTCTTGGTCATCACTTATCAGCATCTTCAAGATTCAAAAATAGATAATATATCTCAACGAACTGAAAAAAATTCTCATGAAAGCTGTACGGGATATTAATCTGTTCACAATCAATTTATAAAAGACTAGAAATTATAAACTAAAAATTACACTAAGCAACTCCACAATTAATGAGCTTATTCATAATGAAAATTACACTAATTTGATGGATTATATTGTCCAACTACAACCCATTTAGATTACTTTTATTTCCAGATAATAAGCGTATTTTGGATACATTAATGACAAACTTACTAAAATGTTGTAAGAAATTTCACCGAATTGCAGTTTTACCTCTAAATCTTTTCGGATCAGTTCATTTATAGACTATATATAGTTAAAATTTTAGTGTTACCTTAATACCTTGTACAACATTTTTATATAGGATATTGTTAGGTTAGATAAGTTACAGAACTTACAGCGAGTCATAAACCAAATAATTACTGAAAGGTTATAAATCAAATTATTTACATATAGAGGGATAACTCAAAGATCCATCCAAGTGAGTCATCATCATTCAGCCCATTTAAAAAAGATGATAACTGATAACGATTCCTTTTCTTTAAATATGATTCACAAAAATTATACATACATGAGAAAAAATGTTCATTATTATATTATTATTTTTTTATTAGCATAAAATTACAAGAAGTAAAATTTCTAGAAGATAAACAGATATGCACGGTGACTAAAAAAAGGAAATTCATGGATAGAGTTGAAGTGGGTAGATTATGAACCAAATTTAGTAAATCAAACCCGTAATGACGTGGCACAACATTAGGGGGTGAATAGAATACAGTTAATTGGAACTTAAACATATTAGCTTATGTATAAGCAGACAAAATCCTTCTGGCAAGCAAATCTCTCTCTTTCTCTCCATTTCTTCTCCACTTGTTTGTCGTCATCCTCTCCCCCAACTTGTATATAAATCATCTTCATGAGCGGCCTCATTCACCATACGTACCAAATATCCTGCATTCTCAGACAAGCAAAAAAAATACAAACAAACCACCAACACTAGAAGAAGAAGCCATCTATATAAGGAGATAGTGATTCCTCAAAGGCCACCACAAAGAGAAGAGCTTATATAAGATAGTTAGAGATAGAGAGAAGGGGATGTGTGGAGCATTTGCATACGTACTCTTTCCCATCTTTCTTACTCTCGTCTCTTACATATTCTTCAAAAGATATAGGAAGCCATGGATGAGAGCTCGGCTTCCGCCGGGCTCCATGGGATGGCCTTACATAGGGGAAACTCTTCAGCTATATTCTCAGGACCCAAATGTATTCTTTGCCAACAAGCAGAAAAGGTTTTATAATCTGTTCAAAATTTCATGATTCATGAATTATGGTGTAAAGATTGAAATTAACCTGGGTTAAAATGGTGTAACAGGTATGGAGAGATATTCAAGACCCATATACTAGGATGTCCATGTGTGATGCTGGCTAGCCCAGAAGCAGCTAAGTTTGTGCTGACAACACAGGCTCATCTGTTCAAACCCACTTACCCTAAGAGCAAGGAGACCTTGATTGGTCCCTCCGCTTTGTTCTTCCACCATGGAGACTACCACTTGCGAATCAGGAAGTTGGTTCAAGCCTCCCTGTCACCCGAATCTGTCCGAGCCCTCGTCCCTGATGTCCAAGCCATTGCTGTTTCCACCTTGGAGTTATGGGCAGGCGGACAAGTTATTAACACCTTCCAAGAAATGAAGAAGGTTAGTACCTTGATCTATCAGATGAATGTTGTACCCTTAAGTGTAAATAATCTCCAAGGATTTTCTGTAACATGATTTTTGTATGTTGCAGTTTTCATTTGAGGTTGGGATTCTTGCAATTTTTGGTCACTTGGATGCCGCGTACACAAAAGAGCTGAAGAAGAACTACGCTCTGGTTGACAAGGGTTACAACTCCTTTCCAACAAACATACCAGGGACATCTTACAAGAAAGCATTGCAAGTAAGTGATCATTTGATTTCTAATAAAATACATTAAAGAAAAACACATTTTGCTTTGAAATTCACTGTTTCCTTTTGTTGTTTTTATATCAACCGACGAAACATCTGCAGGCAAGGAAAAGGCTGACAGAGATTATAAGGGAAATCATAAATGAAAGGAAGGAGAAAAGATATGAGGAGAAGAATCTGATGGGTCATCTTCTGAATTCCAAGGATGAAGGGGGAAGAGTATTACCTGAAGATCAGCTTGCAGATAATGTGATAGGAGTGCTGTTTGCAGCTCAAGACACCACAGCAAGTGTCATGACGTGGATCGTCAAGTACCTCCATGACAACCCAAAGCTTCTAGAGGCTGTTAAGGTAAAGATCCAGAACAAACTTTTCGCCCCCGAGTTTTGTTTCTTTTTGTTCATAGTTGCAAGTAACATTATTGAGCCTTATGGACCAAAAAAGAAGAAATATCTAGAACAATTTCTGTTCCTAACATTTCCTGTTCAATTTTCATTTTCCACTATTGCTACCAAGAAACTGGCCGGTGAAAGAATGAAGCAACTAAATGTTCTTGTGTTGTATTATTATGAACAGGCTGAACAGAAGGCTATATACGAGTCAAACAATGAAGGTGAAAAGCCACTGACATGGGCACAAACAAGAAAGATGCCTCTTACTCACAAGGTAAGTCACTCACGGGCCTAAATCTGTTTTCTGTTTTCTGTCTTGACTTTCGAGTTTTAGGTAATCTTTTGAAAATACTCAAATATGAATCATTCGACAAAACCTGAAAAATAAGAGGAAGAAGAGTTTGTTAGATACTTGTGGACTAACAAATAGTTCAGTTCACTGATGTGCTAATTTTTTTTGGGGGGCAACAGGTGGTGTTAGAGAGTTTGAGGATGGCAAGCATTATATCTTTCACATTCAGAGAAGCTGTAGCTGATGTAGAATACAAAGGTACGAAGGAAACCTTGTTTTTCACCTTTCCAAACACTTATCTATACATATTTAGTGGCAGCATGTAACATTTTTTGTGATTGACTGACAGGGTATGTGATTCCCAAAGGCTGGAAGGTGTTGCCTTTGTTCAGAAACATTCATCACAATCCAGAATTCTTCCAAGATCCTCAGAGATTTGATCCTTCAAGATTTGAGGTACCTAAAGAGCTAAACGCAATTTTGTCCATATCATCTACCATAAAGATGTATACTTTACAAGTAAGATTTACATATGCTGACAAAGATGCTTATATTGGTATATGTATATTCTCAGGTTGCACCCATACCCAATACCTTCATGCCATTTGGCAGCGGTGTACATGCCTGCCCCGGAAACGAGCTTGCCAAGATAGAGATGTTTGTAATGATCCATCATCTAGTCACCGAGTTCAGGTACCCTTTCAAATCTGTATAATCAGAACAACCATTATGATGTAATTAAGGTCTCCTCTAAGTTGATTACAAATATTACAGATGACATGGACCAATCAACAATTCAATTCATGACACTTAAAAGGCCGAAAATAATTAGTCGAGACAATAACATTTACAAAACAAACTATGAAGAGAAATACACAAGAGAATAACATTTTCTTGATAGGAAGTATAAGAATAGTAGGTGAAGGAAGTGTCATTAACTGGTCCCTTCAAAAACTGATGATCTTGGAATGTAGTTTTATTGACAAGGTCTTGTTTTGTATAATTGTGTTACAGATGGGAAGTGGTAGGGTCACAGACTGGGATTCAGTATAGCCCATTTCCAGTACCTTTGCAAGGTCTCCCTGCCAGGTTTTGGAAAGATTCAACCAGCTACAGGAAGCAGCAAGAAATGGATTCTTCCATCATTCTAACTCTACCCAACTCTACCCTATGTAAATGATTTTATTTTTCTTGAGCTTTCAATGTTAAAAAAATGTCAGAGGAGTGTTCTTCTATTTATTAATCAGAACTCTCTTCTGAGGCGCTTCCAAAGGCAGGCATAATCGAAGATTTCTTCCTACTGGGTTTTAAAGTCTTCATCTGCAGAGAGCTCATCAAATCCCCGTAACTCTCATTTGTACTTAATAATATTATATGTATATTAAAAATGAATATCATATATAATATTACAGCCATAAGTAAAAATTATGGGCAGGCTTAAATTGAAATCCTATGATAAATTGCATCTGAAGTTTGTGCTTCATACTTTCACCTGGATTCACATAATCTTATTGTTATCAAGACTTTCACTATCTACACGGACAGCCACAAGTGACCGTTAAGGGAAAGGTTCTATACCAGAGGCTGTCAGGGAGCCACGTGCCGTCTGTTGATTGGAGATTAGAAAGTGAGGTTGGCACACCAACCTCATTTAAGTCTCTAGGTCACAAGAATAACAGAATTGAATGCAACTTATGCAAACCCATATCATGGACCCTACCCCAAATGTGGCTTGCAAGAGTTTATAGTGCTTATACAGGTCTTTTATACATGATATTTTTTTCATACAGAACCACTCTTGTCCCACAACTATGGGACCATATGGACTGCTTTTGAAGGGAAGAATTATTGACCCTTTCATTTCAGATTAAGAGACTAGTTCCATAATGTGTCATGTATAGCGAGAAAGGTACATGGTTCATGTAATAATTGACTAGGAAAGAGAACTTGATACAAATTGAGAGCTTTCACCTTGTTTCTAGCAGCAGCATTTGGACCTTCTTATACTGTTAACAGAAATGATTTTGGTCAATTATGGTGTTATCAACTATGAATTATCTACGTCATTATCACCACTGGTTATGCCTTTGCTTTGAGGATACACATTTGGTTTGGTTCCAGTAAAGATTGAATTTGTCAATGTTGACAGCCTTTTCTCCTTCTCCCAGCTTCTGTGACATTCTAGATTCGTAGAACTAGTACAAGGAAGAGTCCACTCCAAAATATCATCGACTGTAATGATAATTTTAGTACACATTCTGCTCATGTTTCACAACAATGATTGCACTCAAAAGAAGCGCAACAAAATTACAGATGTAGTAACACATCCACAGGTGCATATAATTAGCACCCATGAGGTCCTATTATTACTTATACATGTAAGAAGAGAATCTTTTAACTCTGCTGAAACACAGGAGATGTGTACTTACGAATTGCTTCATTAATTCTCTCTTTGTCTCTCGTTGGAAATGATTCCAACAAAACCCCGTCTTTGTAGAAATGGAAGAGAGGTACTGTCTGCATCATTAGATCAGGTTCAGCTTGCTTTAAAGGAAATTAAATGTAATGGAAACAAAAGTTTAGCTTGTCATCAGGACCATGTTGCTTTGTTCAGAAGATATGGATCATGGAGGTTTTTTTTAGGGTGGCACAGTTATATATGTAAGATGAGCATCTTAAACAAAGGTGACCCATGCCAACCATGTTGTCTATTCAATGATCAAAGTTAGTGGGGCAGAAGGTGAATACAATAACCACATTGGCCTTAAACCGACAACCCACATGTTTTAAGTGAACCAAGGGACTACTTAGCTCAGATCAGAATTTTTACATGTGTTTCAAATCTACTGTGCCATGACAAACAGATATGATAAAATTGAATACTCTGCTGCAAGTTTTCTCAACCCTATGTTTTGTGTTGTTAGGAGACTAGGTGTTTTCAGTAAAACAAGCTTTTTTGAATAATTATGATATGCAGTTGTGAGATTACACTTGTGTCTTGTGGTAATGAAACTAGATCTTAAAAGAAGATGACTAAAACCCAATAGAGATTGTACCTTAATCCTGAGACGTTCAGCGGTTTCTGATTGCTCATCATATTCATCCATTACCTGTACAGGAGAGCAACATTAAGTGACTGGCTGATAAAACTAGATTTAGCAAAGTCACATTGCTCATGAGTTTATTCAAATCAATATGAATCACTTGATGCATCAGAAACTAAGGATGCTAATGCACAGTGTGACAGTAATGATGCAAAGGAAAATAAGAGCAGGATTTCAAAGAAGCTCACATTGTGCTTCAAAAAGATAATTGGAGCATCTTCCTCTCCAGATCCCTTGCAAATCTTTGAGAAGCCCTGTTCTATATACTTGCAGCTTCCACAGGAAGTGCGGTAGAAGTCAACCACAACCAATGCCTTAGTCTCTTTGGCCTTGTGTAAATATCTAATGAACTCCTCATCTGTCTTAAATTCCTTAACACACTCAACAGGGCAAAGATCATCATCATCTTCATCAAATAACTCTCCTACATTCTCACCATCAGTACCCCTGACTGCCACACTTCTGCTTTTGAACTTACTATCGCTTCTCATGAAGTCCAACCCCACAAATATGGAAGCTGAAGGAATCCTAATTCTAGCAATATCGACACTGGTTGGGTAGTGACCACCAGCAAAAGAAGGCTTTGCTACGGAGGAAATATGATGATCAAATATGTCATAACCATATGAGTTAACTGCAAATCTGTGAGAGGCTTTAACAGTCCCATGGAGCATGGCGACAAGGATCACCATTCACAGGAGCTCAACATAAAGTAATCAATTCCAGGTGCGATGATGACGAGTTGTTGACAATGTATCGCAGGCAAAAACAAAACCTAGAACTCTGACAGAAGAATAATTTAAACAAGACGATCGATTGAACAAATTCTACATGGTATAGACCGCAACTGAGATTGAAATGATGCATTAGATGAATATAAAACAGTATGTTTGGTACGAAATCGGTGGAATGCAGTATGATAATGACTGAAACAGGGCGATCAATTAGGAACGAGCGTAACGATTAAGAGCGATAGAAGATGGATGCAAACCTGGTTTATGAGTGGCGAATCGGATGAGTAGGAATTTGATCCGTCGTGGCTGAAGAGAGGTTTTTTTGGAGCAATCGAAACCGAAATGGACACGAGTGAATAGGCACCTTATCGTTAATGGAGATTTTGGGTATATCCAAAGCTACAAACCTCCAAGGACCACCCGATAGATACTCTATTCTCCGCAGTCCACCCGACAAATCCCCTCTGGCCCTCTTTTCCGGTTCTTGTAAAATGTCAACTAGAGCAGCCCATTTTGAAATTTCTACATATTAATTGGAATTTTTCATATATAATTTGGAAACTTTTATTTGCAGCTGCATGCAAAATCCCGATTGATTTTCGAAATAAACTTAGGGCCGTTTGGTTTAAACTCCGGAAACGGAAACAAAATGAAAACGAATCTAGTCTATATGTATACCCTTGTTCATGAAGTTGTTGGAAATTATTCCTTGTGATTTGAACTAATTGTAGTAGAATTTGATTAGTTTTAATACCCTATAAGGTAACAAAGTAGGGAGAAGCAAATGCATTTTGCATGAAACCAACCGAAATGATTCCATGAACAAGGTACATATGTGGACTAGATTCGTTTCCATTCCGTTTCCGTTTCCGGAGTTACAACCAAACAGTGGGTTAAACTTATCAAAGATAATGTGTGCAATTGTAGGTACTAGGTAGTATCGTGTTAGGACTAAAGCCGCAAGTCAAATCGTGAGGGTGAGGGATTTGTGTGGTTTGTGATAGTTAGTAGTCACTTAACACATACCACGGATGATGAGAATGAAAACTGCAAAAATGAAGCATTCAAAGTCAGGGTAGGTAGCCGCCGAACAAAGAAAGCGCCCTCTTTTTGTCATCCCCGCTGGTTCATTTTTTTGGTTGGAAAGGGGAGTCTGGTATACGGCGCATCCAATCGTGCTTATTATATATGAAAAAAAATGACTAAGAAGTCATCAAATGGAAATAGCCCAACTCTTTACATCAACATCAATAATTCGTATAACACCCTCGGGAGGATCACGCAATTCATGATACCCGGTAGAGAAATCAAAAGCAAGAGTAGCTAAAAAGTCTACCGCAAAATTATCTTCACGGAATACATAACGAACTTGGATATTCCAAGATCTACGCATGAAGTCTTGACACTTATGTACCGGGCTAAAGAGAGGGTGGGAATGGGGAATCTTCTTGTTTAAGAGAATGGTGGCTAGATGAGAGTCCGTTTCCAAGACCACATTCCTAACACCAGTCTCCCAAGCAATCTCCAAGCCATGTTGGATACCCAAAAGCTCGGCAATAGGAAACGTACACATCCAATGTTGTGAACAAAGCCCCATTACTAGATCCTTAGCTCATTACTAATCAAACATGCAGTAAAAGCATGACTAGAATTCCTAACCGTACCGTCCATGTTCACTTTGATCCAAACAGCTAGGGTCGGGTACCATCTGACCGGAAATGCAATCTACTGAGTAACACTTGTAGTGCCATTCCGGGCTTTCCAGGCTTTGAGGTAGCTTGAAGCTCTTTCGATTTTGCCTTTATAGCTCTTCAGGGGTCTTCCTTTAGAACCGAAAGATGACCTCGTTCCTCCATTTTCAAGTTCGCCAAAGAGCGTCTGCAAATAAATCCTTCCACAAAATAGAGTTATTGAAAGGAGCAATGCATAAGATATTAACTCTAACCCAACTCGTAAAAAGGATGTTAAAAGAAGCTTTTGATGATTATATCGGCATGCAACTCCTTCCACATATCGGCAATTACGAGGCAGTCTCGAAATAAATGCTCTAAGGTTTCCACACTACATACGGTGAAACTTTCTTCTCTCGCAAGGTGTCTTCTGCTCTCTCCTCGTTCGTCAAGCAACCTTCTTGAAGAAGCTTCCAAATAAAAACTTGGTTCTCTTGCGCCTTAAGCTTTCAAACACAATTATAGATGTTTGAGTCCACCTCATGATATCATCGTAACCAAACAAAAGAGAGGAGATTGTTTCCGTTCTGTGTCTTAAAGACAAAATGGGATTTAACAATGTAGCAGCTTGTTGGAAAGGGCCCAACTAAGACGTTCATCTTGTTGTCATCAAGACCACCGCCGCGCTAGTTGGAGCAAGGGCACGACCAGGGACAATACCGTGTTCTAGGTCCAACCTGTATGCACATTCCAATAGTCCCGTACTTTCAGAGAAGCCATAGTATTATCAATCTCACCCGTCACCAAAGCCGCCAATGCCTTGTCTCCTAACCATCTATCGGGAGAGAAGAGGGTGTTACAACCATCGCCTACCAACCATCGAGCCGAACAAGCATCACCGCTGAACAAAACTGTGCTACAAATTGTTGGAGAAAATAAGTTATATATAAAGCGGAAATTTTTTATACCAATGTATAAATTAGTGAACTACTCAACTTATTATCAATGATTGAAATAATATAAGGAAAAAAAATGACTCACTACACGGATGTGTGTGACTTAAACGCCTTAAACGTGTGTCTTCCAAGTTCGTTATCTTGACTTTGTGGATGAGCGAATTATATAATAAAAAAATGTTCAAGCATTATGAGCTTACTTTGGTTATCGGTATATTTTGAGGTTAAAATTAGAGATAGAGATAATGAAACATACGTAAGATGGAACTGCAAATAAACTCCAATTGTCACACATAAAAAAAAAGAGGCTGAAATGGGGGTGTAGACCCTTCCCTACATAATGAGCATCAATTAGGCCCATATCATTATGGACGGACTTAATAGGCCCAAATAAATGCTAAAAAATAAAGAAAAAGAAAGAAAGTAGTTAGGGCTGACGATTATATCCTTGAAAAAAGGGACGAAGCCTTCTTCCAACCGTTGGCGTTGAAAAATAGGGATAGATTTCAGCCGACCTTCATTCGACCAAAAACCTCCTTCCAAGTTTCAATACGATGCGGCATTAAGATACGATTTCGATTCAAAAACTTCGATTCAGAGGCTTGATTAAGGTCGTCGAGTGAGCACAGTTTCAATTCCTGAACAGTTTCTCTCAATGAAACTGTAATCCAGAAAAAATTCGAAAATCCAGGTATGTTATACAATTTACGTGTCGAAATTATAATTGCAATGGCCTGTTTCTCTTAATTATTCTTTTTGTTTCTAATTTAATAGAACAATTTCACCACTACTGAAAATGAAATTCGTAATTGAATCATTGCTTATGTAGCTGGGATATTGAAATTCGAAACTAATGTTGAATTGTACTTATGTAGCTATCATGACATTGCTTTGTATAACGACATATTGTGAAGGACATTGGGTAGTGGAAGAAGGAATTTGGAAATATAGGAAATGTCTCTTGTAAACCTCTGTTGGTTGATGTATCATGCACATTTGATGAGTTGAAAGAAATGGTTGCTTCAACATTCAGAATTTGAGTATCGGAATTTGGAATAGAGTTATCGTACCAGAATATTTTTAATCCAGCATTGATGCCATTTGATGTCAACACAAGGGAAGATTTTGAAACATATATTCAGTTAAATGAAATGGACAAATACAATTGGAGCATTCCCTTATGTGTAACAAAAAAACAGTTACATAAGGATGAGGAAGAAGAGATGATAGATGTTGATAGAGAAGACAGAGATGTGTTGATCAACAAAGAAAAAGATGAAAACGCAAATGCAGTACACAAGGATGGAAAAAGATACAAATAGAACATGGGGAGAGTATATCAACTGCTGTACAGACAGAG
The DNA here is from genome assembly GCA_002319775.1 of Fagopyrum tataricum. Lineage (NCBI taxonomy): Eukaryota > Viridiplantae > Streptophyta > Magnoliopsida > Caryophyllales > Polygonaceae > Fagopyrum > Fagopyrum tataricum. Next base: position 9,392,265 of record CM008279.1, on the reverse strand, counting down.
AAATTTGAAGATACATCAAAATGCACTATGACCATTATTCCCCAACTAACAAGTTGTGTACCGACAGAAAAAGATTTAAATCTTAAAATTGGGAAAACATATTGTACGAAAACCGAAGTGCAGACAACATTGTGTCTACATGCCATCTCAGAATGTTTCCAATACAAAATTGTCAAGTCAAAAATGAGAGCAGTAACAGCAGTTTGTGTTGACAAAGGATGTGAATGGAGAGTGCGTTTCTCTATGCTTAGACAGTCAAGTTACTTTACAACTACAAAATATAACTCTACACACACATGTTCTTTTCAATTGAGGAGATCGGTTAAAAGGGAAACTTCTTATCACGTAATAGCTGAGAAAGTTAAAGCAATGTGAGTATTTTATTTTACTAGATAGATGTAGAAGTGTTCATTACATAGCTTGCAATAACTTACATAAATGTATGTTCTGATTGTGTAGGTATTATAACTCAAAGAAGTTACCTACAGTTGACCAAATCAAAACAGTAATGAAGACTTTACATAACATTGAAGTCAGTTACTAGAAGTGTTGGAAGACCCTAGAAGAAGTAAAGGACATGATAAGAGGTACACCGGAGGATAATTTTATGTTGATACCTTCATATTTGTATGTGTTGGGACAGGTCAATGAAGGGACTATTGTTACTCTAAAGCTTGATGAAGATAGACGTTTCAAATATGTATTTGTTGCATACGGGCAATCAATAAGAGGATTTAAAGTAATGAGAAAGGTAATAACTTGTGTACTGCCTACTTTGTTCACGCTTTATGTACTTCAAATATAGATGATCTTGTGTATCATATATAACTTGTGTACTGACTCCTCTGTCGAAGCGTTATGTTCTTGTACGTGTCCTTGTGTATCTGATATAACTTGTGTACTAACTACTCTGTTCACGCTTTATGTACTTGATTTGTGTGTATAATTGGGTAACTAATAGAACTTATGTAGTGAATCCTCTGATAATGCTTTATGTACTTAACGTGCGTGTGTTTAAATCATTATGTATGTGTAGGTAATCATAGTAGATGGAACTCATTTGAAGGGAAAATACGGGGGAGCCTTGTTTGTAGCTACTGCACAAGATGCAAATCAACAGATTTACCCAATAGCATTTGCAGTCGTTGACGGTGAAAATGATGCATCTTGGGATTGGTTCTTCAAGAACCTAAAGCGGTTTGTACCAAACAACAATGAACTTTTGTTCATATCAGATCGGCATAACTCCATTAAAAAGGAAATAGCATCAAACTATGAGATGACATTCCATGGATATTGCAATTGGCATCTTAAAGGAAATTTGAGGAAAAGAACGAGATCGGCCAGAATACTTGAATTGTTCATGGAATGTGCCCGGAAATATAAGAGGACAGAATGCATGAAAATTCTAGAACAAATATCAGAGGTATGTACAGTAAATCATTTTAATAGACACATTTATGTAAATTGAAGAGCTGTGTGCTTTTTTGAAAACAATTAATAATAAGTTATGTGTATTTTGACAAACAGGAGAAGCCAAATGTATGGGAAATGCTTAAGGAAATTGGAATTCCAACATGGGCACGTTCATTTTGTCCATTGAAAAGGTACAACATACTTACAAGCAACAACGCAGAGTGCGTAAATGGTATCATGAAAGAAGGTAGAGAGTATCCGGTTCTAGCAATGCTTGAGGAAATAAGACAATTCATGACTAGGTGGTTTGCAGAGCGTCGAACCAAGTCTACATCTTGTGTAGAGAAGTGTCCACCGAAAATAGAAGCAATAATACAAAAAATGTACGCAGAGAGTAATAGCTACTTTGTGTATATACTAGATGCAGAAAAGCTAGAGTTTGAAGTAAAAAAGGGAGATGAACAAGTGACTGTGTCTTTGCTAATGAAGAGTTGTGACTGCAAGGAGTTTGATATTGAAGAGATACCTTGTGTACATGCAATGGCTGCAGCAAAACACATGGGTATGAATGCATCTGATCTAATTGGTAAGTATTATACATGTGAAAGTTGGAGGAAAGGTTATGTGGAGACAATTTATCCAGTTCCTAACAAGTCAGAGTGGAATGTGCCTCCGTCAGTATCACAAATCTCATGTGAGCCTCCAAAGAAGCGTAAGAGGTCTGGTCGTTTGCCAAAAGCTAGGAAACGTGTTGCATGAGAATTGAATATTAAACGGAAATGCAGCTGTTGTGGAATGGGTGGACACAACAAGAAGACATGTCTCAATCAACCAAAATAGAAAGTTTGATTTGCTTTGACTCTATATTGAACTGTTGCATATTATTATGCATTTATAATAACAAACTAGGGGATATTGTAATACTATATTCAGGTACATACACATACATTGTGGGACAAACATATATTTTTTGGTTATATAATAGAGATAAAGAAGATAATGACACATGGTTTTTGAAAACATGAAATGGTTATGTAGGAATACAATAAAAACCAGTACACAAGGTTAGCTGGATCACTACACAAGGTATGTCTGAAGAAGAATTAAAGATAGGTAACAATCCAGTACACACAACTGTTAAATGTTTAAAAAAGAATCAAAGGCATTCAAAGACATTTAAACATAAAGTCAAATGCATTCAAACATAAAGTCAGTACACACAACTGTTACAACACACAAAAGATGTCCAAAAGTGATAGTGGAAATGTTTTAGAACAATCCAGTACACACAACTACATCACACTTTCAATTGTCTTGGAACCACATAGGCCAATCCCTGTCAAATACAACAAATGCTATTTGTTCTCTATAAGATGGGAGAGATAAATCATTGATTTCGGATAGATCATGTCTTCCGGAAGCTAGGAATTGAATATACTTGATAGTGCAAATGCCACAGCTACCTCTGAAATAAGTAAAGTATAAACAATGGTATATGTAAACATATATGAAATTGTAAAATATAGGACAGAAGAAATGACTTATGTAAACATAAACATACCCATCAGCGTTGTTGTTCAATCCTGTCTTCCTGACAATCTTGAATGGCATATTGAGATTATCCCCGAGTCTTGTGTGACGACCATGAAGTTTCAACAAATGGGGGAACAAAGTAGCAAGAGGCTCTAATTCTTTCTGCATCTTATCTTCTTTCACAAGCACAGCTTGAGGATCATAAACATAAATGCACCACTCAAGTAGGTTGATCTCAACAGCCACCCAATGAGATTCAAGAAGGTTAAATGGGGCATAAATGTAATCCACTTCATACAAATCTTTTCTGAAAAGGGACGGTGCATCTCCTTTGACAACAGCATACACAGATTCATCAAAGTCATAAGAGTCTGCTCCAACCTCAAGAAAAGTGGCAAGTTTTGTCTTGTTGAATGTCTTCCAAAGCTGCAATCCAAAACAACTGTACGTGCAAATAAATCTTTGAACTCCATAATAGATTTCCTCATAAGAGCTACTACTTCATCAATAACCTGTAATAAAATGACGATACACAATAATTTAAATACAAAGAATGCATATGCAATAGTCAATGAATAAAAATAAATCAGTACATAAACCGAACCTCAAGTAATAACATAATAAGTTTGTACTGTAAACGTAACCTCAGTACATAAGTCAGGTAATAACAATAAGTAGAAAGAAACTCAAATAATTTCAGTACATAAAGAATGTATAAAACTTACCTCATTCTTAATCCATCCACTTTTCTGGAGAATTGACATTATAGAAGCCTTCGTGAAGTTAGTGGTGTACCCCGTAATTGTGCCTTTGCTCTCCTTTTCCCTTGAGAAAGTTGTAGAACTTTTGTCGATCACAAGACTCTATCGTGCTACCAAAAGGAGCTTTTGGTAACTTGATGTCTTGACGGTAAGGAGTTCTCTTCCACTGACTTTCTTTTCTGAGCCTCAAACCCATTCGACGGGTTGGCTCTTCATCAGTAGCTTCCTCTTGACAAAACGGGTAAATATATCAAACATTAATAACTGGATTAACTTTATGTATTAATATAACTCCTTAGCATAATATTGAAGGTGTAATCATAAAAAGTGAATTTTCATACCTCACTTGAGTGATCAGATGGTTCAAGAACCAAGTTCTCTACATCTTTGTCAGTTGAAGGGGCATTCGCTTGAGCAGCTCGAGGAAATAAGGTCTTTGATAAGCTTTGTAATATTAGTTTCAGTGCGCTTGCAAGCTAGAAAAAGTGTAGAATCAAGTCTCTCAAACAAAGTCCCCAAGTCTTTGGTATAAGACATGCTCTTCTATAATCCCTTGTGATGATTCCTTCTGAGTAAGCTTAGTTTGTTCATGTTGAATTTCCAAAATTTGTTCATTATATCTGATAATGAAACATTTGGATAGTCAATAGATGGCAAACACATTACATACAAATATCAGTACATAATCAAAATGCAAATTCAGTACATAAATAAGGCATATTTGTTATCATGAATAATCAATTAGTAATGAATACACAAGTAGCAGCCATAAAATAGAAATTAAAAAATTGCAGAAGAAGGGAAAATCATTTATAAATGCATACACAGGTTGTGCCTTAAACGTACACTCAGTAGTCAATGAATAAAAAAAGTAAAATAAAATCGCAACATAATGACATAATAAAGCAGTACATAAAAAATACATGTTTGGTATCATGAATAATCATTTCTTAATAAAAACACAAGTAACATTCAGAATGAGAACTGAAAGTCAATGGAGAAGTAGGGAAACCAAGTTATAATGTATACACAAGATTGTACCTTATACAGAAAGTCAGTACATAACGTGAATTAATACAAAGTAGTGATACATAAAGAACAGATATAAACACTCACTGTGTCATCTCAGGAATTTCCCCCTCAGTCTCTTCTTGAATCTCTTCTTCAGCAGGTTTATCACCAGTAGGAGGGATCATTGGTTCCTTTCCTTTAGCCTTCTTCCTTGAAGAACTAAAAAAAATGGAACAATATTAAAAATTACAGTAAGCAATGAATTGAAAATGTGTAATTCAGTTTTGACAATGACATACGGTGAAGTTGGCGGAACAGGAAGTGTTTCGGAAGCCTTCCTCTTGACATGCTTGGGGACTTGTTTTTGAACAGGTTCTTTAATCAGAATTGACTTACCCCTTGTCCTTGGGGGTGTAGCAAAGTCATCACCTTCTGAAGCTTCTGGAACCGATTTTTTTTGGAAACTTTTGTCTGAGCCTTCTCACTGCATAATAGCATAATAATGAAACATCAAAAAAGAAATGCATAGTTGTAATAATATGTATGCTATGAAAACAGTTACACAAGGACAAGACATAAAAAGTGTAAGAATATCAATACACAAGCATAATTTGAACTTACCTAATAACAGTTTCTAACTTCTCGAAACTGGACGATGAATATGAATGATAGAAGGGTTCGAAACCCTTCAAATAGAACATCAATTCTTCATCGTCACCTCTTCTCCCACCAATCGTCGTCATCATTCTCAAAACTGCCTTCCACAGTTTTGATGTCTTTTTTTAGTGAGGGTATCAACAATGGCTTTGATATCAGAATAGCCGGGAAATGGCTTTCCCTTTTGGAATTTCGATTCCACCGTCTACAGATTTGTGCAGCATTTTCATCATAATATAGTTGCAAATTCCATGGCAACTTTGGCATAGAATGAAAAGCAAGCAGCTGAAAAAAGAAGAAAGCAATACATAAATGGTTAATAGATTGAATAAAATTTGAAGAAATGGTAAACTGAATAAACTAATTTAACCTGTAAAGCAAGTGGAAACCCTCCAATATTGTAGCCACCGCTTGGCCTCTCCTTACCAGCTTCACAACTTTGCAAAAACCGCTTGGTTTGAATGAATGAATGCCGACCCCAAGGGTAAGCATTGAAAACATCCAATTACTAACAAGATTGATGGTCTGTTGGTTGACCATAGTCTTCTTGTCCTTCGAGGCAATAACGCCTTCAACAAATATAATTAACGCCATTTTCAACTTAAATGGTGAGTCTCTGGCTCCTTATCAAATAAAGCTTCCAGCTGACCATTTGTACAACGATCATGACCAACGACATCAACCATATCTACATCTTTCAATTTGTTCTGTTTCACTGAGACCTTCATCACCACAATGCAGCCCAGTAATGTTTTTTAAATTCCGTTATAATCCGAAACGGATTAAGGTGTTATTTAACACCAAAACCACATTGAGTGGTTCCGATTGGTAACTACTTCCCTCAGTAGCATGAAGTGAATTAATTGGTTGGACAACTTCAACTTTGTGCCCATTTCAATAATGTCCTTAAAAACACCACTTAAAAGTTTCTTTGTCAGCAGAAGAAAGTTGAGCTAAAATGTGAGGGATGAGAAGCATCCGACTGTAACAGTTTATGCGTGCGAAACATTTTTCTCTGTTTCATCCCACTTGTATTGAAACGATGAGAAATAAAAAGCAAGCATACCCAATTGTTACATGAAAACATATGTCTGCTATGTAGTTGTGTACACACAATAAGAAAATGATAAATACAGAAAACAATACAAAGCCGTATGTAGTTATGTACACACAATGAGCAATTAATAACTACATAAAACAACATACATAATAATAAAAGATACATTAAAACATATATATGTACCTCTTGTGGGGACCAACTTTTTTGAATTTTGGAGTTTTGCCTGAGTTCTTATGACCAGGAATTTTCATACGAGGCATTTTTTTAACACTACATAAGAAACACAATGTCAAACAAGCAGTATATAGATAAATTTTGCTTAATCAGATACCAAAAAAGATGGTTAACAATACATGCAACCAACATAACCACAACCTCATATATATATAGACATTAAACTTCGAATAAACAATAACAAGAACCTAATATGTGTATGTATGGAAAAACTAAACACAAACGAACTATAGAAAGCGTTGTAAAACGAAATCTGGAAAAAAAAGAGACAAATACATGGAAATTCAGAAACATTAGGGTTGTATGAAAAAAAACCTAAAAAAGAGTTGGATGTACGCAATCTATCTCCTAAACCCTAATCTGAACAGAGAAAGAGGGAAAACAGTAAAATAAGAATTAAGTCACGAACCTGTTGAAATTTGAGAAAATAAAGGTCGAATAAGAGGAGAATGCAGAAGATATAGGAGAATCGTCAAGAGATTGGTACAGATTGAGCGAGAAGAGATGATTCGTGGATGAACTTGGGAGGGAAATGAACCGTCGATGAACTTGGGAGGGAGATGAAGTGATTTCTGTAAGTGATTTGAGTGTTTACTTTTGCCGCCTATGGCCTGTCACTTCACGCGCCTGTCACTTCACGCAGAAGATAGTTCGGCTGCAACGAAATGAAACTAATTAATTCGTTTTTAAATTTCTGATCAAATACCGATATTGTCCTTGTTAAAAGAAGGAAATAACACAATGACAGCGGGCCATTTAAAGGTTTTTTAATGAGAAAAATGGGAAGGGCGTACTTGGTATCTACGTAACTCAAAAAGCCCTACTCCCCATTTTTCTAAAAAAAAAACCATGTTATTAAACGAAATATAATTACATTCCACGACGTTATAGTTAACCGGTTATGGAAGCTAGGAGTGATCGAGTATGAGCACAGTTTGCTTAATCGAGGAGGGAAGTGGCCATTGGCATTAGGGATAAGGTCGCCAGCTCCGAGCACCGTCACTCCGTCAGTCCACAAAAGCACCGTGTCTTGCACTAATTAGTAACTGCATAACAACCGCCTCTCCAATATTGAATATCCATACAGATCATTCGGATCAGCTGACGACATATGGGCTTTGATTGTTGCAGTAATAACCGCCCGCTTATTTCACCCATTAAATTCGTTTGGATCCGGGAAAACAGAAAGCCCAATTGACTAAGCTAACACCATATCGGATATATGTTCATACTTATTTGGACTGCATATGTGGATTACCTTATCCAATTTTAATTTCAACACATGTATCTGACAATGGTCAATCCTACTATACGCAGTTTGTACTCATTAAATCATATTCACTACTTGTTTACCAAAATACTCCGTATTAGCCTTTAAAAAACTCGTTTTCATTAACTATTTTTATTAATTCTTGGTTGAAATTATCATCGACAACATTTTATAAAACAAAGCGTAATTTTTTTTAATTAATAATAACAAATTTGAGAAAAAAGTTATTTAAAAAGGGCTTATTTAATCATCTGTCACAAATTTAAGTAATAAAATTTATAGATTGTGGACTGGTGCTACGTGGATCTCTCTGCATGCATGCAAATATGCAATAATCCAAATCATAGCTAGCCAGCTGCCTCGATCCATTAATTACTCCCAAAGAAACCTCAAAAATGTAGATTTTCGGATAAGGAACCCTAGAGCCTAGAGTATTTCTTGCAAGTGAGTGTTCATGTATTAGATATACAACTAATGGTGAATCGACTGGAGCATGAGATAAGTCTGTCTAAGTACGATGAACAAGGAGGATATTGTAGAAAAAATCCGTTGCTTACATCAACAAGAGAGCTATTTCCTAAAAGTACAAACACACATTTTTATTAATAAGTTAAACTGATATATCCACGATTTGATATTTATTATTAGGTCCATTCTAAACCGAAATGATCCAATTGTAATCAAAATTTTGATTAATCGACTTTCTGTACCTATACTTGTTCATTGTTAGACATTCATTTCGAAATAATAGTAATGGAATAAGTATCACATTAGATTTTTGGGGTAAGTTAAAGAGGAATTATAGGTAGAGCGTCAGCTTAAGGTTATTTTTGTATTGTCCACGCACGATCAAGATCAGAAGGCGAAGTATTAAGGTGTAGGTTCAGACTTCAGACTTCAGAGCTTTCAAACAAAAGAGCTCGCGTGGGACATTAGGTGGCTAATCTAAAGGTTGTTTTAAGAGTTTCAAAAGAGTACTTAGGGGCACTAACAACGGTTTTCAAGGAGGGATATTGGGTGAAATTTCAGCGGGTTGAAGATGATTATGTGAGGTTCAATCTTAACACATAAAACTCATTGAGGTTTCACTAAAATCAATTGAGAAGTAGTCATCAACCTTCTATACTAGATCTGTTATTTTTCTAGTATTAAAGTGTCAAAGTGGGTATATTTAATCTCCACACGCCCTCTCATATACAATTGTCTAACTCGTTGATATTTGATTACATGTTTTATGGTCCGCTAACACAATCGGACAAGACAATCATAGTACAAGATCCACCATCAAATGTCTTAAAAGTTGACAAGTCCAATAAGTCGATCGAGATTCGAATTATCGAATTGCTCTTATACCACAAGAAAAACCGGCGGATTGAGCGTACATGCGTGTTGGTCCAAGTCCAACACATAACTTCAATTAAGTTTCATCTTAAAGCAAATTTACTATATGAGTTGTACACCGACCTTATATAATAGGTCCGTTACGACTTACGAGTCCCTTTATCATCAATGTGAGAATACTTAATCCTCTACATATACTGAGCTAGAGAAACTGGGTAATCAATTTGTTTATATTATATGGTTGGATTTAGGTTTGTTTGATAGTGTATAAGTTTGAGATTCTAGAGTTAGGGCCTGTTCGACGTAGCTTTTTCGTTAGATATCGATAAAGCTTTGCGTTTTTAGAAAACTACATGATGTTTGGTCAGAGAGCTTATTCATTAGCTTTAGTTTTTTCGAAAGCTTTTTAAAGAGGTTTTGAAAAAGTTACAAAATATAGTTTTTGTAGAGCTTTCTAAAAAATTAGACAATTTTAATCTTGTTTAAATTGGAAAGTATTTATTATATTTATAAAACGTGTAATTTGGTAATTTCACCATAAAAATCTATCCATAAATCTACACATACCAAACACTTTTTAGCTTTTTCGTTAGATTTTCATATTTTACAAAGCTACTCAATACTCTATTCAAAAATATACCGAAAAAGCTTAAATAACCCAAAAAGCTTAAACTATTCAAAAAAACTCGCTTCACCGAACATACCCTGAGTTGTATATGTATGTTAGGGAGGGAAGGAGTTATGAGAATTAAGGAGATGAATTGTCCAAAAATTTCAACCTTCTAGCATAAGATGATGGGAATTATGTTAAATACTATGAGGACGAATTAAAAGCAATTAACCGCACTACCCGTAGGTAGCTTCCATTGCTACGAACTCGTAATTTCAATATAAAAAAAATTCTTTGATTGTTTATGTAATTAATTCTAGTAAAAATTAGGAAGGTAGTGATTTTTATTTTTTAAATTAAGTGTTTATTATTTCTTCAATTTCCTATGGTATATCTAAAATGCCTCAAATCCAACACCTATCTAAATGAGACTATTATTGACTGAAAATAAATTTCTATATTAATTAAATAATATAATTTATCATATCTTCTAATGGATAAATACAAAACTGTAACGTAAATCCCTTTAAAATCAGTAAAATACTAAAATAAAATTCAGAAAACATTAAATATTATATTATTCAATTTGATAATGTTCTTCCAAGCAACTCATCCGGATTGAGATTAGACATGGTCATATAAGAAAAATTCATGTAGAAAATAAACGGTTATAAATATAAGACAAAGTTGGAGACCGAGCCAATCTAAACAAACTAAAAAGCTTGTCCGGATTTTAAAAATATATATTATATAATATATATATATATATATTAAATAATATAATATATATATATATTATAGATATATTATATATATATATACTGTAAAAACTATTAAAAAAATTTATTAATATAATTAAAAACGGCTACATGTAGATATCCGTCCGGACAGATTAGGACACCCGGAGGGTCTGGTCCAGTTCCGGATAAACGGGTGGAAATATTTATAAAACCCGACCCGGGTATGAAGAGGTATAGTTTGAGATATATGTGTAAATAGAAAGAATTAAGTACGTACTTAAGTAGTAGAAATGACCTTCTATTCCCCATTAACGTACTGCTATGATCGTCGTGGGCACATTTACAGACCGCAGTTGCCCAACAAACCGTCCTGGCGTCTCTGGGTAGCCACATATTCTGGATAAATCAAAAGTAAATTATTATTTAAATATTTTTTACGGGATTTGAAGCTTACTCTTCCATTTCGATCCTATCCAAATGTGGATGAGGGTAAAAGACCGGTTTCTATACCGCTACCTACGTGGCTTTTTCTGTTTCTAATTTCTATATATACCCTTCTCACCATCCAATTCTACTCATCCTATTCCAACTAATCACTTCTTCTCATCGACACCAGTCAAACTGTTTTTATTACTTCCAAAACACTTTCCAAGATGAAGTCTTTCGCTTCTCTTCTCGTCTTCTTCTTCCCTGTCTCTAGGTTTCTCCTCAACATCGCCTCTGCTTCCACCGTCTTGCTTCAGGTACGTACAACCAAACACTCCCTTATGTATATATAGTCTATATATAATCTTATTGAGCTTTTGAGTTTGAATGTGAACGTACGTATATCTTTATAGGGATTCAATTGGGACTCATGCAAATATTAAAGGTGGACTCTACAACTCAGTAATGAGGTCACGTGGACGCACTCGCTAATGCTGGAATTACGCACATCTGGCTTCCTCCTCCTTCTCAGTCAGCTGATCCTCAAGGTATCAACATTCAGCATATGATATATCAAATTATACTGTCTATAGACATGTATGTTACGTACTGTATGTACTCATGCATGCACGTGTCATGCATGCAGTCTTCATGCTTAAGAAAAAACTTCTCAATTCATACGTATGGCCACCTACTGCTCTTATTAAATTTCACTATACATAAATATTATATTGATGCATTTATTTTCCATTTCACAGTCATTATATATTACTGATAATTAATATTACGTGGTTTAGTAATGTCAGCATCAAGCAGTTATGCAGCTAGCTAGTAGTTAGGTGTGAAAGCAACTCTATATTTGACTTTCTCGATCGATCTGCCTGCATATCGATCATTATCCTATACTAAATATATATATTTCCGTTTATTGTGCATAGTAATTAATAAATATATATTTTCCTGCAGGATACTTGCCTGGAAAACTATACGACCTCGATTCCTCACGCTACGGCAACTCAGCACAGCTAAAGAACCTGATCGGAGCACTTCATCAACGAGGAATAAAGGCGATAGCCGACATAGTCATCAACCACCGCACAGCCGCCGAGAAGGACGGAGAGGCGTATGGTGCATCTTCAAAGGCGGTGAAAGCGACGGCCGACTCGACTGGGGCCCAAGTCACATCTGCAAGGACGATTACCAGTACTCCGACGGAACCGGAAACCTTGACACCGGAGCTGGGTATGCAGCTGCACCCGATATTGACCATCTTAACCCGAGGGTTCAGAAAGAGCTTATAGACTGGATGAACTGGCTTAAATCCGAAAGTAGGATTTGATGGTTGGAGACTCGATTTCGCCAAGGGGTACTCGCCGAGTATCACTAAGATTTACATGCAGAATACTTCTCCTGATATCGCCGTTGGTGAGGTCTGGATTCTATGCAGTACGGTAACGCGCGGAAACCTGGCGTACAACCAGGATGACCACAGGTAATTAACTTAAATTGTAATTACACAAAATAATTTCCTATTTAGGCACTAAATTTAGAATTATTTTGCAGGTACAATTTGTTCAAGTGGACGCAGGATGCCGGTGGGTTGGCGACTGCGTTTGATTTCACCACCAAGGGGATATTACAAAGCGCGGTGCAGAACGAGTGGTGGAGGATGAGAGATCCAAACAGCAAGCCATCTGGGTTGATTGGGATTGCTCCCAAAAACGCGGTCACCTTCATTGATAACCATGACACTGGGTCGAGTCAAAGTCGGTGGCCGTTTCCTAATGATAAAGTCATGCTTGGATACGCCTACATTCTTACACATCCCGGATATCCATGCATCGTAAGTATCTATCCATTTTATTTTTAATAATCTTTTAAATAATTAATGCTGTAATAACTTATATGAGGTAAATATAATGTCTGATTATGACGTGGCAGTTCAATGATCATTTCTTTGACTCGAGATTGAACGGAGAGCTCGGGAACCTTGTGGCGGTAAGAAAGCGGAACGGGATAACCGAGACGAGTGAAGTGAATATAATGGTTGCCGATGTAGATGCTTATGTGGCCATGGTTGGTCAGAGGATAATTGTGAAGCTTGGACCAAGATATGATGTGAGTAATGTAATACCACCTGGTTATCATGTGGCTGCTCATGGAAATGACTACTGTGTGTGGGAGAAGACTACTGCTGCTGCCCTTCAGAAATCAAGAAAGGAACTCCAATCTTAGTACTTAAAAAAGATATATAGCAGTTAGCTGATAGAGTTCAATAAAAGTGTGACCGTAGGATTGTAATTTGTACTAATCTTTTGTTATTCCTGTAATGTTGTGGTTTATTAGAGTGCTGACTGCACTGATATAGGTGGAACTTGATTGATGTAACTTGTTCCTAAATGAAATGTTAAATCCATTTTAAAATATGGTTTCTTTGTTTATGACGTTACATCTATTCGATCTTGTAATATGTTAATATTTATTGTGTTGAATTAATATTTGATTGAGCATCTAAAATGCGTCAATCTTTATCCTCCATGGCTAATAGACGAGGATAGAATAGAGTGGTTACACAAGTGAGACACCTTATGATTATCACAACCAATACTATACAAGTACATGTTAGCAACTATTTCCTGCATCCAAAAGCTATGATGATGCATGATGTATTCGTAGGTTTGTAATGGGAACTTAATTTGCTCTTACCGTTTTGTTTTTTGAAGCCAAACTTTGGCCTTTCTCCCTAGGTTTTCTATGTTACACAACCAATTCAAGGTCTGACTTGTGTAATTATAGGGATGGAACGTTGTTAAGTTTAGGTCATATAAAAAAACTAGTAGTCAAGTTTAGAACAAAAATCTGAATTTCTTGATTTGAATAATCTCTGAAACCCTAGGTGAGCTTCTGATGAAAGCTAGTTCTAGCAAAGGCATGATATACTATCATGTGTTAGAAGATGTCTTCTTTTTGGTGAACATGGTTAAGAAGTGCGGAATGAAATGTTTCTTCTTCTTCTTCTTTCCAGCCCTTGTGTCTGGTGATCGAGGACTAGTTGGATTAGATGAATCAGATTCTGTTAAATCCTTGCTGCCGGTCCTAATGTGGGAAGGAGCAGCATATGTTGGTTGTTCATCTGTACTCTCCCTGGGACTATCAACTTCACCGTCACCTACTTTTTGTCTTTGGTCGTGATCATCACTCCACTTTCTGAGCTCTTGCTCAACAACTAGCTTCGCTTCGTTCTCCTTCCTGGCCTTATGGATTGCATGTGCATAAACCTCCTTCCTCGTAAGAAGCTCTTGACTCGCTTCTTCCAATTTGCTTAATGTCTCCTTCTCGGCCTCTCTAGCCGCCTCAACTTGAGCCATGATGTCGGTCATCTTTGCGATTGCTTGCTCGTCAGCCTCTACAGAGCGCCTGTTGAGCTCATGGTAATCTTCAAAAGGAACCGTCGCCTCATCGCTTGATTCACTGCGTAATTCTATGATTGCATCCATGGCTAGTTTTTCTGAAGCCCTAGCTGCCTCTATCTCAGTTTGAATTGTAAGCAATCGATTCTCAACAACAATAGCCCTCTCTTTAGCTTCTTCAACCTCTTCTTTGACCTTTCTTAATCCCTCACGACTTGATTCAACAGCTGACTTGGCCTCATCTGCCTCTTTAGACGCTCTCCTGAGTTGTGCTGTAAGTTTTACCTTTTTGTCCTTGGTTTCCTTCTCTCTTTTTCCAAACTAAAACAATCTCAGAATTTGTCTTCTCCAATTCAGCTTCAAGAGAGGCAATATCCACCATCTCTTCTCTTTGCTTGATCCTTGTGAGCTCTTCCTTTTTCATTTTCAAGCTCTTTTCTTCAATTTTACAGAAACCGCCTTCAAACATCTCACATCATCTCTCGTCTTGTCGGTCTTGAGCTTCAATTCATCGATCTCATCATGGATTTTCTTCTCGCTATCATGCAATTTTAATTCCTCGCAAGCTGCTAACTCAGACTTCAAACATTCAAGCATATCCAAAGCTGTATTAAGCTTTCCTTTCAAATCCTTCTCCATTTGAATTTGATAGTTGAGCATTTCCATATCTTGCCCTCTGCCTGTTTCAACTCCTTATCCCATGAAAGTGTATCCTTCTCCCCATCGACAACCGCTCCATGTATGTGCTTCTCGGCCTCCAGATGTGCAGCAAGAGCATACTCCAAAGTTTCCTTTGTAGAAACCAATTCTACATTCATCACCTCCACAGTCTTCTCAATCTCCTTGGAGTCAAACAACGCCTCCTCTGCTCTCTTTACAGCCGATTCTTTCTCCCTCAACAAAGTTTCGTATTCCTTTCGCAAATCTTCCACCTCCTCCTTGACACATTTCAGCTCAAATACAGTGTCATCATCATCAACCATTCCTTGCTCTTCCATCATCTCCTTCACTCTCAGCTTGATAACCTCTGAATCTTGTTTTGCCTGAAGCTCCTCTGCTTGTGCACTCTCAAGGTTCAGCTTTAGCTCTTCAATGAGTCGGTTGGTAGCTTCAAGGTCCCTTAGCGCTTGCATCTTTGCTTCTTCTGCAGCTTCGTTCTGCAGCTTGAACAATGGGATATCTTCCCTGACTCTGTCAACATCCTGGTCACCAAAATCACATGCACTAAAAATTTAAGCTTTAAATCATGAGTTTTTTTACACTATCCCGATTAATGTGCTAAGCAAAAGCAGTTATAGATTTACTAACATGATCCTGACCCTTGTGAGTTTTACGAGTGACAAGTCTCCGAACTTGGAAACTGCATCCATAACAGATTCAATAGGGGCTGATGTATCAATAAGTACTTTATCTTCAATTACTGGTTTTAAAGACGTAGCGTTTTCGCTCTTGTCTCCCGGAAATTCAGATCCATCTTCAGCAGAAATGGCTTCTCTTGGATGAACATCTTCATCTTTGAGGCTCCTGCTCTACAATTGGCTCCTCCTCCTCCTCCTCCTGAACACTTTCTAGCTCAGAGGCTCCATGATCGATCATGGGTATGACTTCTGCAACCAGAAGTTCTATGGGTTCATCTGACATCAAAGTGTCAGACTGGTCAATGTATCCTTCACCCGGGGTTAGGTCAAGCGAGTCATCTTCATCCAAGCCCTCAACCTCAACTCTACCATCGTCCATTATATAACTAATCAGGACTCAGGAGTCTCAGCTCTCTCGATGGTGATTCTGATGGAAGAAAAGAAAACACAACAGATTAGGATGAAGTTTCCGAGCTTGTCCTAGTCTGTTGATAGATCTCCTAGAGAAACTAATCACATCATTCATCTACAGCCACATTAACCTATATTATTGTGACAATGTATTATTGGTTTATGTTCTTCCAGTTCGGAAACTCACCCAAATGAAATGACTTTCCATTTGATCAATGAATACAGAATATAATCAAAACGGTGTTGTATCTAAGATTTTTAACATTTTCCGTTCAACATGCTGATATTTCCTGTAACGCCCAAAATTCGAAACGTTAAAATTTTAAACAAAAATCAAGGGAAGCTGCAAATGGAAGATATAACCAAACAACACCTAATGGAGATGGTTAAGAGCTTAACAATGGACAAGTACGAGCAGTAAGCAATAAATCATTAACACGGGAAAGGAGAAGAAATTCAGGTTGCGTACCTGTGAATGGTGATGGACCCAGAAAGAAGAAAGCGAAGAATAACGTCAAGGGAGAAAACTCGGGGAAAAAAATCATTAGTTGGGAATTCAACAAAAAGTATTCCCGCAAATAGTTAAGGCAAACTTGAAATCCGATTTCATCTCTGAGAAAGATCCACAGGTTTTCCATCCTAAAATTAGCAGAAATCCAAATTAGATGTGGCAAATCGTCTTCAACCATTCAGTATAATTATTAAATTATTTATCGATTAGGGTTTTCATTTTTCTTAGCAGCCATTGAACCGCTAAGGGTGGGTCAAATTTGAAAGTGTTAAGACGTTCAGATACAGTGCGGCCGGAGAATCATGGTGTTTTTTTTCTGTACAAATATTGTGGAGGATTATGGTTCCCACAACACAATATTGGGCTACTCCTCCTATAATTAGTTTTTGAATTATGTGCTACACTTGAGCATGGCGAAATCTATCAAATATTTTACAGTAAAGGGTGGATATTGAGCAATCATTAACGAGTAACGATATGGTTGAGCAGTCTTGAAACAAAAAGCAATTAGGTACACCTAAAACGTTTTTATGTTCAACCATTCTTCCATTTCTAATCGTAGTTTTGTCGTATCGAATCTTGAACAAAATGGTTGTTGAGAATACCAACACAAATCTTCACACCAAATAGAATTTTTTAATCAAACATATCTTAATCTAGTATGAATGTATGATCATATAGCACACATAATAGGTATGATATACCACTAAAAAAAATCAAAAATATACCCGATCGTAATTATGTATAGAAACTTGTACAAGAAAAAAGAATATAAGAGGATTTAAAAATTCATTGATCCACGGGGAATCTCCTAGGATCAGTAACATTGATCCGCCAATGATGATCCTTCAACCCTGATTCCCTAGCGATCTTCCTGTCCCATAGAAGCTCCACTCCCTCTGCTCCGAGAGTCCACAGTACTTCTGTAGACCTCCCTCCATGGAATCATAAAGCTTCACCATCTGTCATGCGCCACGTCACTCGCGTACACATGTTGCTCCGCTATATCCCAGTTACAATCATAGTCCCTATAGCACATCCACGGTTTCAACCGAGGTAATGGATCGAATATACACGGGCCGGGTCTGACCCAAATAGCTCGTTTTTTCAAACCCGCTTCAACGGACGAGTTTGACCAGAAATTCTTCAAGAAGTTCACCCGTCGTGGTAAACGGTGCCACCACGAAAATATCTCGTTTAGAAACCCTTGGTCACCGCCGTTGTAGGAGAAGATCTTCCTCCGGCGATCCATTAGTATCCGGAAAGTGCAATTAGAAGGTTCTAGAACCATAATACCGGAGTTGAAGATAGAGCCGTCGTTTTCCAACCGCGGTTATTTGAGGAAATTGAAAGAGAAGATCGAGGTTTCGTAGGGCGATTATGTCGGAATCAATGAAGACGATCTTATCGTAGTCGGTGAGTTGCCATAGGCGGAACTTGCTATAATTGTACTCGTTGTAGGATCCTTTCTCCGCACGTGGGTTGCGGATGCGTTTTATTATACGGATCTGCCAACCTGCGGCGGAGAGGCCGGCGCGTGCGGCGTCGGATATGGATTTGTCGATAAGGAGAACCAAGTCGCGCGTGTGCCTGTGCGGAGGAGGCTTTGTGCTAAGGTGATGGCTCCACATATATAGGCCTCCGACGAGTGTAGAACCGTCGCGTACGCTTCACGTCTTGTGGTGGCGCGTGCTGCCGCGAGCTCCATGCTTGGTAAATCGTACACCTCCTCCACTCCTGCTCATATAATTATTGGTCAACACCAACTTCACAACAATTTTTTCACTTAAACTTGTATATTTTTTTATCCTAATAATGAAACATGTTTTCCCATGCAAATATTGTATATTATTAGGTCGGAAATACATAGGGTGGACTCCAAGGAAACGGAAAGAAGACGCATTCCCATATGAAGCAATCATTCCAGTTAGACTTTTTGTATATAACTTGAATCCTAATTAATCAATAAACCATAGGTTAGACCTCACTATCATCACCAGATTGAAAACGACTATGTTTTCCTTTGGTACATAACCGTATATTTGTAACCTTAGTGAAGTTCATACTTAATATTTACAAGTTAAATAATATAATATTGTGATAATGTACAAAAACTTTGCATGAAAGATAAAGTAATTACCTTCTCCCCATAATTTGAACGAGAGTTTACAAAGAGCCCATAGGCAATGCGACGACCTGCTCCCAACCTCGTCGCATGTGGCTCAAAGTACCACCAATCTCTTTCCCTCTTCTCCAAGTCATCACACCTGAACAACTCCAACATGGGACGACAACTGCTCACGACAACAACCTTAGTCTTCCCATACCAATCCCTCTTAGCCTTCTTTGCCACCATGTGTGCCGTCGCCAAATGAACCTGAAGCCTAAACATGTCCCGGTTCCCAACCGGGCTCCGGGAACTTGCAAGGAAGCTTTGCCACGACTACATCCACGCTAGGGTATTTGTCCAAGTCCGGCATGGGGATTTCCGGGCATAAGTAGCCTTCGTTATCTTGTTCCTCGTCGATCCACTCTGGAAAGAGGTGTTTCCATTCAAAGAGTTCCGAGACTTTGTCCAAATTTATATGGATTAGGGTTTCGCCATTAGATTTCCATTCGGTTAGATCCTCGTCGTCCATGTTGATCATGGCGATACTTGTCCCCCGATTTTGCTCGATGATATTATCTCGTTCATGAAGCTCGGTTTTTCGATTTTCGATGTGGGTTTCGCTTCTTTCGGAGTTTCTTCCAATATTGCCTTCATCTTCACACCTTTCTCTATCTATCAATCAAAGAAATTCATAATCTATATATTTAATTTTGATACAAAATGAATCAAAAGGATCTCTATAGAGTGGAACTCACCTTACCTTGTGGGTGCAGCCCGGAGGGAGCAGCTTGAAGCGTTTGTCTTGATAAAACGACAGCGTGTAGGACGACGACGGCGACGGTCGGAGAGAAGAGAGCATACGCAAGAAGAAATAAGGCAAAAAGAAGGTTGATTTTGATGAGCAAAGCCTTTGAGAAGGTGGCTTTGTTCATCACCTTGAGGAGTCCTAAGTTTCCTACCAATTTCAGGAGAGAACCCATTTGTGCAAATGATTGTAGAGCTAGCTAGATCACTTTTGAATATATAAGTTGTTTAGCTGTGATATTAAATAAATATATGGTTACTTAATCAATTCATTATAATAAATTACATGGAAAAAACATGATTGCTGATGGGGCATTGTGGTTAGGAGATTAATGATTAATGATTATGATCGATTAGTTAATGACTTTCCATTTATTTTACCTTGTCTTAGAGTTACAGTTGGTGTTGTGTTCAATTGTTTTACTGCCGGATGCGATACCGTTTTCACGACCCTTACGTTAATGACTGTGTTAGTTGAGATAAATAAGGCTTAAAAAATGAAGCAAATGAATAAAACGCTAAATTAATAAAAAATAATGTTTATATGTATGGCGAAGTAGGAAAATATGATACTTAGAGGAAGCAGCTGAGCAATAGACCCTTCAACGACTATTTAGTTGCCAAGTCAACTTCATGATGACACGACGCCAATACGTCAATATTTTTAAACCGAGTACCTTCTACACAAAATAACTTTGTTATTAATGGGCCAAAATACAATTTTCACCAACTTTCTACTTTTCATTCAAATTACTTTCTGAGGTTTTACAATAAACGTTCAAGCTTAATATATGATTACTGTATTCATTTACACAAAGAATAGGTTTTTTTTTATTAGATTAAATTTTTCAGCATTTTTTTTCAACCGAATAATTTTTTGTCAAATTTATGTCTCGTTTGGTATGCGTACGAAAAACAGATATTGGAATAAAATGAAGAATTGTCTTATTCGATTCCTAAAATAAAGTGTTTGATTAAGATTATAAAATTAAAATGTTGGGTTAAAAATGCATTTATTGTATAAAATAACTGTTGATGTTCTTATTTGTCCACCATAAATCAATGACTTAAAGCATTATATTTTGAAAAGATAAGTTGGAAAACTTGAAATGATCAAAACTCGTGAAAAAATCAAGAATCTACGAATAAATAATAAAAATTGGAATCACTCGTTTCCTATAATAGTCATTCTTATACATTTCTCTACCTATCAAACGCAAAAATCGATTTTGAGTGATTTTTAAACCGACTTTTGATTCCCTAGAAATCGTACCAAACAAACCTTCATTTCTTCAAAAGTCTATTTACTATTTTATTACCAATATATTCAGGTTAAATTTGATATATATATATATATATATATATAATATATATATATATATATATATATATATTTTATGTTTGAAATAATTAAATAAACTCATTGAATTGTTTATGGGATGAAGAAATCCATTATTCGATTATTATGAATGTCATAAAAAAAAAATTTATATAAACTGAAAAATCACTTTATAGTCTTTCCTACTCATCGTCTTTATTTATAAAAAAAAACTCTATATGAAATTATAAAAAATTTAAAATACTCGTACTCGTTCTAACCTGCAAAGCACGGACACCTCTGAGCGATAGATTATGTCAGAAAGATGAAAACGGTTAGAAAACCGTCAAAATTGAGCGGAAACGGTCAAGACACCGCACGGTCTGGGCATCTGACACCGTGGACATGGTCAAGAACGTTTTTTTTATGGTGAAACAAATATAAATTTACACGGTTAGAGGGGATAGAGAAGTGAATCGGTCGATCGAAGACGATGGTCGATAAGGATTATGATAGATTTCACTGGGTCAGAATTGACGTGGGGTCCATCGCACGTCCAAGCGCATATGCGCATTGGACCCAAGTCCGGCAAATAAATCCAACAGGGTTCCATCCTAAAACCAATTGGCAATAAGAGGATTAGCCCACCAACCTTATATACTAGGTTAGGAACTCTCAATCTTTCGATGTTGGAACTAATTAGCTCAACATATTAAGGTTATGACCGGGGAGACTACGAATAATCTAATGATGATATGCACATATATAGTTCCAAATAACGTATTAGAAATCTCGAGATATAAAGATCAATTAGAGATTGGGAAGAAGAGGCGCGGAAGAGCAAAAACTAACCATAAAAGAAAATAACAATCCGATAACTACAGATCAAGAAGGTTTAGAGAAGTTGGGAGAAGATCGAAGATGACGGGAAATTACAACTAAAATCGACACTCCCATGTCCTATGATATTTTGGATTATCGCTTCATCTTTCTCGCCTTGTACATTTCTGTTCCGTGCTACATAGTTTCTAATTATTGACAAGTTGGAGGAACCTTTAGACTCTACAGTGTCTGATCGAATCTTAATTAAACCAATGAAAAATGTATGCTCCTTTATCTTGGATAAAAAGTGAAACGAACAACTTCTTAACCAGCTAGGTGGCATTCTTCCAACAAACATTATTAATAAAATAAAGATGTATAACCTTCCAACAAACGACATCACATATAGAATTTACTGGTCAACAAACGATGACGGTTGGTACTCCACTAAATCTGCAATAAACATGATTCAAAGGCGAAAAGTTGGGGTATCAGAAGACAAAACTTGGATAAGGAACATGAGCATCATACCGAAAGTTCAAAATTTCTTATGGAAAATGGCTCTAAACGGCCTCCCAGCCAAAGAAAACCTTGACAAACAAAAATTTTTGGTAGTTAGCATTTGTGTATACTACAATTACCATACAGAGCGTCAAACACCTTTTCTTTGAGTGTCAATACACCCACCGGCCCTAGACACTGTCAAAATATCCACCATCCTCAAGGATATCGATACATATAACCACTCTATCTATGATATACTCCTAGTATTGAAGGAAAAAAAACCTCACCTCAAGAGCTTAGACAGTTGGTAATGATTTGGTGAATATTTGATTAGACAGAAATCAAATAATCTTTAAAAATAAAAGACCAACACGGAATCTGAAACAAATCACATTAAAAATAAATCGAAGATTGGGAACAAGCCAATATCAAACAGTCGACCAAGAGTCAACCCATATAAAACTAAGAAGGAAGACCAGGAATATCAGTCGACAAAAACCAAAAGCAAACTTTGTTAAAACTTAACTTTGACGCATCATCAAACAACACTAACCAATTTGCGTATGGTTTCATCATTTTTGATAATCATGGTCACCCTTTGGCTCAAGGAAAAGGGATATGTAATGTGAAATTAGTTCTTGAGGCAGAAGCGTTCGTTCTACGGGAAGGCGTACAAAAGACCATACATTTAGGGATTTCGGCTATTGAGATCGAGGGAGACAACCTGATGCTGATCAATTCGATTAACCACAATTGGAAATCCCCGTGGGAGATGGATATGATCATTTCAAACATCTCTGCCAACATCTAAGGCTTTTTCTCAAGCAAACACCACACACATCTTTAGGAAATCAAACACGGCGGTGATAAGTTCGCAAGACACGGACTTTCTGCCACTGCAGATCAGAAAGATCCCCCAGACAATGTGGTTGTACTCATCCGTAAAGATGTTGTAGGTTGGTCGGTTTTTAGAATCTGACTCACTTATTCTGCTTACCTTGTATAAAAAAAAAAAATTTAAACTATTGACAAGCTATAAAGTTTTTTAAAAAAAAAAAATCGTTCTTTTTCACTTTTAGAATATAATTTAATCTTTTTTGACACAAGTTTTGGGCGAACATTCATATTCACATATTAAGACACAGAAATCCGCGTCGGTGTTCGTCGATCAATTGGTTGGTCGTCCTCGTCTAATGGTGTTTGTTGATTAAACCGTAATGTTTTTGTTAGGTTAGGTCACTACCCACTACAAAAATTCAAATGTATTTATTTATGTATATACTATATTTTCTCATTATAATTAATTGATAATATAAATATACCATACAACCTTATGTATGATAGATTTATAATATTAACTAACACGTTAATTTACATAGGAAGATACACGTTATAAATATACCATTCATTCTCATTTTTAGATATAGAGTCTTTTTTTTTTTCCTTCTTCTTTTGCTTTAAGTTTGTAACTTAGCTTCCTCGGGATATTGGATAATCTTTCCAGAAAGTAATTAAATTTCATCAAGTTTCACCAACAAAGCGTTGTTGTATTATTTTGTTTGCTTTCGCATCTAATCAAGAATGGAAGTGTAACCTACCACAATATAATAAAATTTTTATTTGATAATAGGAGGATTAACAAATCAATCCATACAGAAAACACATTATTTGTTTATAATCATGAGAATACATATTAGTTTCATAAATAAATAAATAAATTTATTATATTTCAGCCCAAAATATTGTCATATGATATTTTGTAGCCTTAAAATCAATCCATAAGAAAAATTAGTTCAGGTTTGAAATCTTCAAACTTTATGGGTAACAAATTATTACTCAAGACATTAGCAATGAGTACATGCTTGGCACTTGCCAATGAAAAGAAGTAAAAAGTTTCAAATTTAAACCCCGGACTAAAATAAAATGGCGTTTACTTGAAATATTTTTAACCCATAAACTAATTTGAAGTTTCTAATATGATATTTTGTATTTTTTTTATTAATAAATAAATATATATATATTATATTTCAGCTCAAAA
This sequence comes from Fagopyrum tataricum, assembly GCA_002319775.1. Taxonomy (NCBI): domain Eukaryota; kingdom Viridiplantae; phylum Streptophyta; class Magnoliopsida; order Caryophyllales; family Polygonaceae; genus Fagopyrum; species Fagopyrum tataricum. The sequence goes on along the minus strand of CM008279.1, from coordinate 9,367,920 downwards.
CCTCTTCTACAATCTCTTTTTTTTTTTAACCTTAAACTAAATGGTTATTGGTTATTGATTATTGATTATATAGACACATGTATAAAAAAAAAAAACTCATTGATTGAATAAAAATATTTTAAAAAAATTTCTATCAGATGCTATTTTTTCCTGAAAAAACTTCTCTCCAGTTATTTAAAACTCCTAAATTTGGGATGGAGATGTTTTTTTAGTTTTTACATTCTTACACCTTTACTTACTAATGTAAAAGAAATCTTGGTCTATTTTTAAGCCAATCAAAACATAAAAATGTATGAGCCGAATGGTTGAATCGGGCCATGTGGATGAATTGGGCCGTGTTGGACTTAATGGGACAATATAACTTGACAAAACTATTTTATAAGTCGATTCAACTGAAGCCGGCGGGCGGCGGCTTACACATCTAGGATTCTACGTTCTAAAACAAATTCTTACTGTATTATAAAAACAATAAACATCATAATTGTAGTTGTTGAAATTTTAGTTAAAATTTTTTAACTAACAATATAAGAACTTTATTAATTTGATTAACATATTATACATATCTATGCATATCTGTTTTTATCTTCTTTTAATATTCTCAAATTGTTATCATATTATTTGTTGGTTCAAAATTTCTATATTATTAGTTCAGGGAGAGTGTTTTATTATTTTTTCAAACATTTATATGATTAACTCACAGTTTATTTCATTTTTTAAGGTTATGTTTTTTTTAATTGTAATATGATGTATTTTGAATTTTTATAATAGTTCAAATATTGTGACATGTTAGTTTAAACATCTTGTTTTATTAGTTCTAAGATGTACTAGTAAAAGAACATAAAAAAATATGATCAATAAATAGAAAAAAATGCATGAAACAATAATAGAAAATATATGAACCATTATTACAAACAATTTGAACTAAAAAAGTGCTCGTCAGAAGGGGGATATGTAAGAGTGGAAACCATGATATCGGATTCGTCAATTTTATTGAGGAGTTTTCGGATCACAAATAATTCAGATGCATGGTTAACGAAATAGTATGTAGAATACTGAAAGCCTAATGATAACACTTGACGGCTAAATCTACGATTTGGTCAAACAATAAAGGCTCATACATGCATGTGCCCCAAACTACGGGAATATCATCTTATTTGCACGGGGTGACTCCGTCACGTTCTAGACCCAAGGCGACTCCATCCCCTCAACCCCTAACCGAATCCGCAAAGTATGATAATTAAGACATAACTGGCGTTCAGAAACTAGTTTACAATTTTTTTTAAACTTATTTTGTACATAAGTATGAACCTATTTTAACTTTTTTTTTTGGTGAGTGAACCTATTTTAACTTGATCTACTATTCTATAGAGACAGAAAATTCCGCCAAAAGCATGAACTTAAAGATGGGTTTATGTTATAAATTCGTTAATGAAGAAAAATCTAGAGGTTTTTTTTGGAGATGGAACATTTGATTTGATGTGACATCTTCCTAAAGTTTGATTTGATGAAGGAAACTAACTTTTTGTGTCAAATCTAAGCATGATAAAATCATGTGTAGTTCAAATGCCATCTACAGTTCTAAATGCCCTTGTACGAACTACGAACGGATAAAGAATGCATCTTTGAATAGTTGATTGTAAGTACTAACTGAATTAATTACATCCCATTTGGATTGCAATATATATATATATATATATTCTCCTTACTCCTTGTTTTATTAGCTTTTCCTATTTCTATTCTTCAAAGTACTTTGTCCTGTTTAACCTTTATCTTCTTCCTGTGCATTTGTGATGAATAATGATCCAACGGCCAATTTACTACTAAAGTACATATTTTCCTATGTAAAGGACATTAATAATCATAAAGATGTTATGTAAAAAGAAGATAATATGCATCCACACAATCTTGTGTATAACAATCATTTCTACTTGAACAATAATTCATGCTTTTATCGTGTTCGTACGATAATCTCGTGGTGGGATGCTTGGTACTTGCAGGCGAATTGAAGTTTGAAGTCCATAACCCATGTATGATAAGATCGAGCATATCTTAGCTCGTGTCATCTTCCTCTTTGAATAGCAACTACCACTACTCTTACGACTAGAAGCCATTGTCATCATCCTCGATCTTTAGCCCTACTTGTGTGGGGTACTATAGCCTTTTTCTCGCTCCAATGTTCATTCTCCACCACTAAGTCTGACTACCTGTTAATTAACACCTCTAAGTACCATGTACTTTCATCTTCACTGCTGCAGCGTTTATGACTACGTGCTGATGACCGTATAACAGTCTAACAATTTAAGACTCGTGAGTAGACCCTCGATTTGAACAATCAATGTGGGATATTTAGACTAATCATATCATTAGCTAACCACTCTGATAATCTCTTATTGAAATGATTATGCGATTACTTTGCTACTTGTGAGTTAGAAAGAAAGTTATTTTATTCATTGACTTATGGGTAGACAAGAATATTATAGAAATTGTTTAGAATGAAGAAATGAATACTAGGATATTCCATTTCATGGTGATATACAAAATGATGAAACTTGTTTCTTCCATTACATACTTGATATATAATTATATATGACAGTAGAAAAGAATGTCCATGAAACAAAGTGCCTAATTAATTACTGAGCAATGGAGTTCTTGCAATGTGCAATTGCAGCCTGAATAGCAGCTTGAAGCTCCTCCATTGTGCTGTCACTAGAAGGAGGTGGTGACGCGGCCACAAGTACACCACTATTGGTTGGAGAAGTCCTCATTGAAGCTGGTGCGGAGAATTCTCCTCTCAAATTCCCCCTTTCTTGTCTGCTACTCATTTTCCCGGAGAAAGAATAAGGTTGCTTCCTAAACTGGATATCCTCCCTCCTCCCTTTGGAGAACAAGCTTATGTACTTCTTAAGAAAATGGCTGACATCAAACCTCAGCTTCTTTTTCTGATGTTTTTCATCTTGATCTTCTTTTCGCCTCCTTGCTCGTCCAAACAAAGAAAAAGACTTGGACTTTATCGCTTCCTTTGTAGGGAGTTGTTCCTCTTCATTCTTGATGCTATGATCATGGTATCTCCTAGTACTATACTCATAGCTGTTGAAGCTGTGCCTTTTATATTTATCACAGTTGCTGCAAATGCAGCTGTGGATGTTATGCGCCTTATAATCTTGACTGACCGGTAAGTCTCTGATGGGGAGGGTAAAACTGTCAAGTGAATTGGTGGAGGTGCGAGGGGAGACCGGGAGGTTGGGTAGGAGGTGAAGCGGAAGCAAGTGGCCGTGGAAGAAGATGTCGTCGGCTGGAGTCAAATCAGTGGCGTTGTTAGGGTTTGCTGTTGAGGAGGAAAGGAGAGATATTGTGAAGGAGAATTCATGAGCAGGCGACGACGTTGAAGATGGAGAATTTGTTATGTCATCTCTGATCTTGTTATTGTGTTGGATTTCCATTAATCTTGAATGTGTTTGCAGGTTGTCAAGATCTAATAACAACCACTTTTAGATACTCAATGTTTACAAATGATAAGAGAGAGATAAGGGAAAGGAAGTGTAAGGCTGTCTGGCTGTCAAGAATAGAACTAATACAAGAGGCAAGGTAGGAGCTTTCTTATTTATATTCTTCAATATAAAAACAATTTGATTAGCTGTAATAAGTAGAGTGGGTCCTTCCCTAATCAAACACCCATCATGATTTGTCCTTAATCAGAATTCAGAACCTAATTTTTGTTGGTTCTTCAAAATTCAGCAGGGCCCAGAAAGGTGAAGGACAGGTTATATATATAAGCTTATGAGTTGTTGTATAGAGATTAAAAGCCCTTGGCTTAAATTATAAGCTTATGATGAGGCATTGAGTGTACTAGGAAGGGAAATGTTGGGTTTGGAAAAATATGATTAGAAAAGAAAAAAAGGAAAAAACTTATCCTGTTATGAGAGAATCTAAGGAGTTAGAAGCACAGAGTTGTTCTGCAAATTGGCATCCCCACATGGAAATAGATGTAAGATAGTTGTCATCTTATTGAATGGAGATAATAGAACCAAATTGTAGGCAGCTGGGCCTTTCGATTCAGCCCAATGTAGATTGTGACTTGTCATTGTAGGGGACAAAGCAAAATCCTTCATTACCATCTTCTCTGTTCCTCACTTAACCAATATCTAAACTAACATTACACTCAACTCTCAAATGCATCTCCAAACATCCCCTAAACTTACTCGAGATTCAATGAGTCGCTAAGAGACTATTCACCCTTACACAAGTCTAGAGTTATTCAATCGGTCCAATTATCTTAATTTATGATAGCTGTAACTCAAAAAATACATAAAGGTCGGGTTAAAAATGGTAGACCCGGAGTACACGTGCAGCAGTAGATGGTCCAATCCCGCATATGAGGATTTTTGTTTCCATTTTCAATAAGACATCTCAATCATGGAGGCACCTACGAGTTTAAATCAAGATCATCTCCATTCTTTTAACCTCGCCATTTCCCCCCCCAAGAGAATAGACTCAACTAATATCTGAAATAATACTAAATATTTTGGACGCACGTTACATAGTTATAATTTAATCATGAATTTGGCCGACTCCAAGTATAATAATATATGTTGTTACCTATTTTAAAGAAAAAAAGGATAGACTTTGGGGAAATGAGAATGTGAGGCCATGTGGGAGAGAGAGAGTGAGAGAGGATAAAAGTGGAAAACAAAAACAAACAAGGTATGAAACAAAGATTTCGCATTCAGGAGTGAGAAAGAGTGTTACGTTCATTCCCCATGCAAAGAGTGGTAACCACAACAGCCAATTTTATTTTTATATTTTATATTTTAATTTAATGAAAGAGGGTGTGGTGTCTCTTTCTGTTTAGCTTCAAGTTCCCTAAGAATATGGGATTATCGATCCTCTCTTCCGACGCTAGCTCTCAGCCTTATCACCACTAGTTACATCATTTTCAGCTTACAATACTTTTTTTGACTCAATTATATATGGAACTGCTACTTTACATCATTCAATAATATTTCAACTGCGTGTTTTGAATCCACTTTTTAAGATAGACGCCTTCAACTTGTAGTATTGTACTATCAATTATGTAGGTCTTCTTTGCCTATAATTAAGGTTCCACTAGACCTACCACATGTCCACACGGCTAAGATTGATTTCACCTTTGAAGATTTGTTGGAACATAATTGCTTGTAAACACGTAATCTTGGTGATAAAGAGAAGTTACGTAAATCGTAATGGCAAAGATCTGTGGTATCGTATTTAATAACCACACAGGCTTTGGCACGCCCTCGTATGGTACCATGGCAGTATTGGCCACTCGATCAACAACATAAAGCTTTTAAATGAAACTTATACGCTAGTCTCACAACACTTGCTTAGTTGCTTATATGCGACCGCAATAGTGGCACCACCAATGTACTCGTGATTATCGATGTTGAGGCTGGAGAGGGAGTTGGGATTGGTAGAAGAAGATGAAATTTTAGCTTGTAACTTGAGGGAGATGGTTTGGGATCGGGGTTGCCTTTGGTATTTATCTTATCAGTAAAAGAAGCTAAGAAAATGATTAGGAGTTCCCTTTGTTACCAGAAACTGGGTGCATCAGACATTTGAAACACACAATATATAACGGGGAAGGGAAAGGAAATCCTAAGATATGAAGCAGAGAGAACAAATCTGAAAAGAATACCCACTTTCTCTATTTAGAATGTTTTACCTTCCTACAAAAAGAGATCCCAAACAAATGCTACAATAATGAACCTTAAACACAATAATGCTTTCTCTACAACAATTTAGCAAATCCTATATATCCTCATTAACCTGTATAAAATAAATAAATACTGGGAAAAAAAGTGGACACGACGAGGGTACAATTAACTCCCCTTTCACATAGGGCTCTATGCAACGGGAGATCCAGTATTGCAGTGATCTCTTTATATATGTCAGTTATACAGCTCAGTGAATATGAGAGTAGGCAGAGATGAGAACTAACCCAGCATACCTTGTGGTGTTAGCCGCACTAGGAAGACACCCATAACTCCTACTGTCAGATGTAGATTTGTAAATTAGACTCACTTGGTTTTTGAATCCATCTATCTTCAAAGGGTTTGCTGAAACGACGCGAGATTCAAGGTGTCCGAGCACCAACCGTTTCCTTCTACAGTAGAAAGGAAAAATGAAAAAGGTTTGTGGAAAAAAAATGTCTGACCATAATTGATTAGCTGTGTGGGGGTTGGGGGTGCCTTTCTATAATCTCAAAGCGGTACAGTTTTGCTAGTCACTTCCACTGCTATACCGATCTGTAAATGATACAAGCCAAAGTAAATTTACACCATAAAGAATCTCTAGGACTCGGGATAAATTGTATGTATTGTTCTAAAACTCACCTCCAGATGGTCTCTTCCCTTCCATTGCTTCTCTTTTCTCCTGGCAGCTTTCACAGAGGAAGGGGCCATCCCAGGGCCGAGTTTTCCGAGCGGAAGAACCCGCGTGAATTGAAATACCGTCACCGGGTTTAATCTCAACTTGGCAAATTGCACACGTAAACAACTTGAACATATTGCACAGCGGATATTTAGTGTCAAGCCTGTAGGAAGGAATATGATGTCTAAAGTAAGCGCTTCTGCTAAATGGACCAAACCATGCAAGACCAACTAGAATATCTGATTAACAAACCTTTCTGAAAGCATTGCAGATCCTTCCTCAAACATTTCCACCACTACATCTGGCTCATGATAATCCTTCTCAGGCAGTGATGATGACTCCGAAGACTTCTTCTTGAACATAGACTTAAAGACTCCTTTCCCTTGCTTTTTTGGAGGTGGCATAGGAGGATGTGCTTTTTCTACTTGGAACAAATCAACTACAATGCAGGTTGTGTCATCTCTAAGGCCCTTCACCTGAACTGCTTCCTGCATAGGACATGCATACACTACATATTGGAAACTGAAATTTACAAATTGTTTGTGGAAGGTTTCTAGCTATCTGCATACTTTTACAATTTGTGCAGCAGCAGCCTCGGGTGGCATTCCTCTGCAACACTCAAATGCTGCCTCAAAACTTATAGCATCCCATACACCGTCACTTGCTATGATAAGTCTTCCACCAACAGTAGACATCTGCAGAATGGTCATATAGCTTAGTGTACTGTCACCAAGTTCACAATCTCAATAAGTAGCCAAAAAGTTGAAAATAAAACCAGCAAAGATCTAATTCACTTTTCCGTTGCTAATTCATGCAATCTCTCATGATATGCTTTCACGCGTTTTTGAGCACAACATTTGCAACCCTCATCTTTTATTAGTGAGTTCCAGGGAGATACTATTTTAGCTAAATTATGGCAGAACATACCTCGTACATGTAAAAATTTTCAAACCATAATAAATAATCAACAAAATGATTTGTCATGCATAAGAAATGCCAATTAAGTGAAACTTACAAAATGCATCCACTAATGAGGTAACTAGTCCAACTTCAGAGGTTTCCAATTATACAGTCTCAAATGTGAATTACTAGGAAAACTGATTTATTAAGAAACTCAAACACTCTAGCTGGTTATTATTATCATCAATAGAAAGATGTATCATGCCCATAGATTTTTTAGATGACGAAAATTATGTACATCAAACCTACCTTAATCTGCTTTACATAAGGAACTGGTACAATAAACTCGCCAACGTCCCTGTCTCCTATGGATCTTGAGAGACACAAACCTCCAGGCCAACATCTCAAAGGACCAATCTGAGCATGAAAGACATAGGATCAATAGTCGATAGATGCATACAAAAAGTGTCTGTGCTATGTAACTTAATGGCGCAAAATAATGAACAAAGTATTTTCATCCACAAAACAATCTTGGACAGTAGAAGGTGTTACCTCGGTACCACCACCTGTATTAAGGCGACCAACCTCACCCCCACTCGCAGTAACTCTTTCCCTCCTGATAAAAGAAATGACATTAAGCAAAGCTGGAGTCCCCCACAAGGAACCAATCACTATTATTTTATTTATAACTTACTCTTCTGCGTTGGTATCAAGTCTGTGATCAGCTGATAAGCAATATACTTCCCCTTCAACGGATTCAAGTACACATTGAGAATCACCAACCGAAGCCACAGATACAACCCACCCTTCAATAATCACAAATGTCACAGTTGTTCCTGATGATTGACCTGAAAATTGGAGATACTTGATTGTAACATTCTTGTAAGAATGGGAATTTGATGAGATAAGCAAGTAAAGAACAATGTCAGAGGGCCTAAGGGTATGACGTAACAATCTTGTAACAGTGAGAATTTGATGAGATAAGCAAGTAGAGAACAATGTCAGAGGGCCCAAGGGTGAGACGTAACATGCAGATGGGACATTATCAGTTCCTTCCACAAATTCATAGAATCGACAGTTTTAAATACATTCCACAAAATTCAAGCATGCGTACATTTGATGGTTTCAATTAAAGACATGTCATGTTCACTGCTCTTGTGATCTCCATATAACCAACTGCTACAGAACAAAAGATGGTAATCTAAAAGCATAAACCCAAGTACACATTAAGTCTCATCAAAGAAAACTGACACCCATACCACAAATTTGGTCAAACACATCAACTACGGTGAACCTAGCAGCAATAAGTCAGATTCACATTAGCAATATTGTACCTTTTTGAAGAAAATCTTTATCTGTTTTGACAAACCCGGACACCAATGCTCTTGGTAGTGCAGATATCCATTCATCCCTATTAAGATCAGAAGGAATAGCTGTTACAACATTGTGTAGAAGATTCTCCTTGGTGTATATTGCTGCTGAAGTGCCATTATGTCCGTCAAATAGCTGCAAAACAGGCACAAGTCAGCACCCCTTCAAAGTATAGCTTCTGCAAGTAGCAACCACAAATATGCATATGACGTTATGAACTTATGTGTAAACAAGAACTCAACAAAAAATATGCCCACGTCTCTACACCCACAGCCTATATAACAAAGCTATGAAACTAATATATTTATTCTGTTGCCGTGATCTTAGTTATCAGCTCCTCATTGCCATATTGTAACGACAAGAAGCCAACCCGATGCTCAACTACGGTTATTTGATACGATCAACCATGATGCCTGCTTACACCTATAGATTTTTCCCCAACATAGCAATGTGAAAAACAAAGGCCAAAAGGTGTCAAAAGATGGCATACTTTTCAAAAGTGCACCCAATCCACAATCCGGACGCAAACAGCTAGCAGGTCAAAACACTCAGTTACAAAAGGCATAAAAAAAATTACGAGTCATGGAGGAAACTAGACTTCATTGGCTTATTACCCCGAAAACTGAAAAGGTGGTGACTCCATCACCAACATTGCGTTGGCACTCGGTCTTCAAAAGGGTAAAATCCTCTCCTTTCTTGCTCTGGTTGGCTTGACCAAACAAAATGTCCGGATTTTCAATTTTCTCACTCTTCGTTTCACGGCTCAGCAATACAGACAACGGAACCGTATGATGATCGCTTTTTGAGGACATCTTCGTCCCCCAAAAAAATCCGCCTACCTGAAGAATCCGCAAAATCAACTTTGAACAATATTTTTTGGCAACAAAATCCTATTGCCGACGAAATCCGATTTGAGAATCGCAAGCGAAACTACGAGGATCGGCTCTGCAAGAAAGAAAAAAAAGTAATCAATTGGAGGAATTAGATTCCGAAGGAAGTTACAAGAGCTAATTCATCGAGATCTACGCCAAATAACTCCGAATAAACGAAATACTCGAACGATTAAAAGCAGCATTACGCAAATTCATTCAAATTAAGAGAGAAAGCATCTCAGATTCGTGTCAAAATATGGAAGAAAGTACAAAAAACTGAATCGGAAACCAAAACATTAGAGGTCGTAGAAAAAAAATTAAAAAAACCGAAAGTAATATGCAGTTGTGGATGAATCAAACGACTGTAAAATTAGGCGTGGAGCTGATTGAATGAAGAATTACGCGACGAAGAAGAACCGCGTGACGGAGGGATTAATCAACGAGACGCTAAAGCAGAGAAAACGATGGTGGAGAGATCAAGAAACGCGGATCCCGGCACCCTGCAAAAATTCCATTTGTTTGACAACCGAAGGAGGGGAGAGAGGAAACGGTGTTGTGTTTCCTTTTCGGTGTATATTCGTTTTTTTCTTTCCTCTTGGTTTTTTAGCTGCCGGACTAAGTCAAAACGCACCGTTTTTACACCATCCAGCCGTATTTATGCCAGTCTTCCTCTTTTACCGTGCCTCCCGGTCCACGCCACCCATTAAATAACATGAAAATTATGGATGGAATATTGGAATGGAAAAACAATTTATAAATTAAAATTTTAGCAAATTAATAAAAAAAATCTGAAAGTTATTTATAGATTTAAAATGTTTAGATTGATTATTTTGTAGTACATGTGATCCAAAAAAGACCATAAATGTAACAGTAGGATTCAAACCAATCATCTTTTAATTTTAGTACAAAAATATAAGAATTTGCACCTTTGTCATGTGAGAAAGAAAGTTGATTGTTCCCATAACAATATTTTTCTAGTCAATTTAGATGATGCGTATTTTAGTTATCGCCTCACTTCTTACCTAAACATTTTGAGATTATAATTAAAAATTTTAATACATTTTGAAATAAAAGTTTAAGATATAGAATCATTACATTTATATGAAAGAATAATTTGTGTACAAAAAAATTCTAAGGCAAACAGCTCTAAAAGCAAATAAGATCGAGTAGAATTGAATAGCTTATCTGCACTAAAATTAATGAAATAATTATAGATGATTGGTTGAAGATCAATTTTATCGTTAAAAATGAGAAGTTCGTAAAAAGTCATGAAAAGAAAATCTTATTTACTGCATAAGATAACTATACTTTTCAGAATTTGTAAGTTAACTACTTCAGAAAACTGAATAAACATAGTATTTGATTAAATTTACTCGAAAAAAGGACTCAAAATGTGCGAGATCAATACAGATTTTTTTTTAAATAAAGGAAAGCAGTTCGAAACATTAGAGCGTGTCGTCTAGTGGATCGAAATGCCGAAAAAGATCGTCAGACGGACTAACCGTCATGAAGAACCACAATAAACAAAAGAAAAAAGAAGCACACAAAAATACATCATGAAATCCCGCAAGCCAAGAGATCTTCAAGGGAAAGTAGGATGATCCCGTCAATAAGCATCAGCGATCACAATGTTTGTCTTTTAAGGAAGTACACAGGTAGGAAGCATTGGAAACAACTGTGGACACCTCAAATTTGGCTCGCAATAGAGCCTTCAGAAGTCGATCACAAATTCACGCCCCCTCCTAGATAAACAATTCGAACCGCCATAAAAAAAACTACATCAAACTAAGAAGACGACTGCAAAACACGGGATCTTGACATAAAAAGTGTATAAATTTTGATGGTTAATGATTGAAGATTATAAGGAGAAAATTGTTCAAGAAAAAGTTGTGTTTTTTTGTTTTGTTTTGTTTTTTTTAAAGAACTTATTTTTTGTTCGACAAAAAACGAAAGAAAAGAGTCTATATCCAAAAATCAATTCTCATGCATCTTATGAGATTTTTTTCGAATAAAGCAAGTTTTTAATTTCTGTAATTTCTTCCCCTTTCCCCCTTTGGGCAGAAGTCCGAAGAAGGAGATGAAAATGACTTCGGGATTCAAGACTTTGATCACCATCATCCAAATTCATTTTTAATAGTTCTTTTTGTACTTTCGAAGACGAAATGACTTCAAAGTTGTGTGTTACTGCCGATTCCCTACAACGCCACTTATAGAACGAAAATTTATGTACACCTATTTTGTGCACATTAGGAGACGCACACTAATTTTTGATTTTTTTTACCGTTTGAATAACAAACTTGAGATTCGCTGAAGATTTGAAAAAAACCTGGATCATGCGGCTTGTGATGCGCATGTTTTATGCGCTTTCTAAGGCGCGTAAGCCATGCACATCACCAGACGCGTAAACCATGCATACAATTTAAAACAAACTTGGGATCACGCGGCTTGTGATACGCATGGATCATGCGGCTTGTGATGCACATGGTTTACGCGCCTTAGAAAACGCATAATTGATACGGTTTAGGAAGCAAATAATCTATTGTGTGCGGTTTTAAAAGCGCACAACTGTTACATGCTACACTTTTGAGTCTTACAAATATTTTGATGTACATTTTCTACAAAATACCTGATTTCCACATAGTGCCCTCATCTGTCTTTCAACTTCATTCGGTCTTCGTACTTTCGTGGCTACTGGTTCGGGGTCTTCTTCGCACCATTTATCTTCTCCTTGGGCGTTCTTTTGGGCCGAAATTGGCTGGTTAGGCTGTTCCAGAGTGGGAACTCGATCATCTCGTATCAAGGTATTTCTCGATTTGCGTTTGGTTAAGACCCGATTTGAGATCACTGTATGTTCGCAATTCTCGTTTTAGGTTTTGATCGTGCTTTTGGAATTAGGGTTCGCTATGATTCATTCAAACGATGTCGATTTTTTTCGCCACCGATTCTTGATTTTTCTTAACAACACTGAGCAGGATTGGTGATCCTTTCTGGTGGAGTAGCAAATCATTGTAATGGGGGATAGTTCTGATGTCCAGTCTTCTACATCCGAGGGGTTGTCTGCTGGACCTACTGAATCTCTTAAGCATCCACAGGTTTTCTGCGCATCTCTCGTTCATGTTTATGGTTTAATTTTGCGTCAAAGTCCGTTCTTATGATTAATCGACGATTTTGTACATTATGTTTGTTGATCAGTTTTAGAAGTGACTATTCGACTATTTTCATTCACTTGATGCGATCTATATCGCAATTGTTACCTCTTAAATTTTAATTTGTTGATTGGCAATCAAATTTGCCTCATATGGGGGTAGTTGCTAGTGGAACGCGTTCGAATTATGGTGCTGAATAATGAATAGATGGCTTGAGTTTATTTTAGAGGATGGATGCCTTGTATCACGGTTTTCTGGTTGATTTCAATAACTAGTATGTCAATTATATCAGTTATCATGTTTTGATTTCCATCCTTTTGACAAAGTTCCCCTCAGTTTGATTTTGTTTGTTGAAGCTATTGCGAGTAACCCTAAATAAACTGCAATTGAACCATAGAAAGTGACTGTACCTTTCTGTTGACACCTTCAGAGTTATGTAGATATTCAAACATACAGATGAGAGGTGCAAAATACTCAGTGTATGGAGTTACATATGCTCTTCTTCAGTGTTGAAGTGTCTTGCTTTTACCAGTTTCTGTAGTTAGCTTCACCTGGCATTGTATCAAAATCTGAGGAAGATTTAAATTGCCTTTTAGACTCGATATCAGTTTCCATTTTCTATGTCTGAATGTTTCTATATAGCCTTTAGTAGCTTGCTTTTCACTTCATCATGCATTCATGCCATGATATTACAGGTACCAGTGTTTTCTGGTTACCCTCTTCCAGCACAGGGTGATAGGAACATGCTACCCATCATGTATCCTACATTAGTTCCGGGATTTGTTGGCACTCAAAACCAGGAGCATGCACACCGTGGACCTGGCATTTATGCAATTCCTACAGTTCCCTTCATGGGTCAATCTTATGGAATTCCATCCAACATGTTTATACCTCTTACATACCGCACACCAACGTGAGTTTAAAGTCTATTTAATTCCCTTAAAATATTTGGTTTGTAAAGTTGAACTTGCAAAAAGCTTATCTTCTGCCCCCCTGTACAGAGAAATCGTTTCTGAAATGCTCACTTTTGCTTCACTACCTCACTACTTATAAGAAAGAAAACGAGGAACACAGGTGAATAAATGACTTTTTAAATGTAAGAGATGAAAAAGGGAGTTTTAGCAATTCACATGTTTTGTCTGTATTAATCAGAGGCAGCAGTTATACATGCAGTGTCTCTGAGAGCGAAATGCTCATGTTTGCATTGATGCAGTGATTGTGTTCTTCATTCTGAGTATAGGATATCTGTGAGTCCTGTGACTACAGAAAGACAACATTTCTGAAATATTCACTTTGCTTCACTAAATCACTAAACTTATGAGAAAGAAGACGAGGAACAAAGGTGAATAAATGACTTTTTAACACGTAAGATATGAAGAAAGGAGTTTTACCAATTCACATGTTTTGTCTGTATTGCTCAGAGGCAGCAATTATACATGCAGTGTCTCTAAGAACAAAATGCTCAAGTTTGCATTGATATGTTGATTGTGTTCTTCATTCTGAGTATAGGAGATCTGTGACTACTGAGACTGGAGCATCTGGGGGTGAACAAAGCCAACCCGGTCAGCAACAGCATCATGCCCAACAGCTTGGACCTCAAAGACAGATTGTTGTTAGGAGATTTCAAATTGCTTTTCAACTTGACTTGTTGCTCATACTGAAGCTGGCTGCTGTGATATTTTTATTTAACCAAGATGGTTCAAGACAAAGGCTTGCTCTCTTGGTGTTTCTTGCTTCACTTGTTTATCTGTAAGTATGATTGTCTTCCCCCTTTTTCTTCTTATTTTTTGAGCCCACTCATCTATACACAATGATATGTTCCTACGCCACATCAGAACAGCTTAAGGTTGGGCCTTCTCAATGGCCTCTCCTCCCATCTTCTCCAAGCAACTGTCGGAGATCAATCATATCTATAACCTCATCTTTGGATATCTCTTTCTTCCTTTTATCCTCTTCCATGTGCCCTTCTCCTTTAAACTCCACCAGTGATTAATATTCCCCTGAAGAAAACCTCAAAATCTGTTTCCATTTTGTTTATCATGGAAAATTCCAAAATGTAATTACCTAATTGAGTTTGATTTCAGATGGAACCTAGGTTTATGTTAGGGTGAACTCTGAAATCAAATTCTACAAATTAAAACCATTACAGTGCTGTGAAGGGACAAATGTGGCATCGTCAATGTAGGTTGGTGTTTTTGAAGAGCTGGTATATTCAATTCTTCATGTTAACCTTGTTTATAATGATGCACAATTGTTACTCGTGGAGGTTTACTGAATTCCTTCTGGTAGGCTACCAATTGTTATTCACACCAATGTTCTAAATTATTTTGCTTGCATTGTTGATTGTTCAGTAAATTAGGCGAGATTTTGTTAAAAGGAATATAAATTAAGCTTAACTTTGTAAAAATGGGACGTTGCAGACATCAGACTGGTGCTTTGGCGCCAATAGTTCGCTGGATTTCACAAGCAATGCACAGAGCTGCTGCCCCTCCCCGTGCAGCTAGACCTGCTGTTAGAGCTGATCCAGGCAGTGAGAATGTTGCCGGGGCTGCTGGTACCTTTATTACCTTCTTCATAAATGGTTGCATTTTTTTATTTATATACAAAATATTGATGTGGACAAAACAATTTGTTTCTGTATGTTATTTTTGGTCATCATCTAATAGTTTCATGTCATGAACCTATACGCACGCTGTTGTGCATCTGCTTAAATGTTTAGTTGTGATTCATGGACATATGATTTAAGTAATGAATTTACTCAAAATCCTAGATTCACGTCTGAAACTAGTATTATCCTTATTGGTTGAATGCTTTCCCTTTTTTTTTTGTGAATACTTGTTTGTTTTGTCTTTATTCTATTGGCGTAATCTTGTGTGTGATAAGAAAGAATTGGATGCATTTTTCTTTGAGAATACCTCCATGTTATATCCTCTTTTAGCTAATCAACTCGATACACTGAATTGTTTCATTCAAATGAATTCTTTCTCTCTCTCTTTTGATCATGTTTCACCATGACATATGTCAGTGGGACAAGGTGGCGGTGAAAACAATCCACAAGCAGCTGATGCAAACCAGGATGCAGATGGTGAAAATGTTGTTGAAGGGGGAGCGGTGGCTGATGGTGGAAACCAGTGGTGGGGTATAGTGAAAGAAATTCAGATGATTGTGTTTGGATTCATTACATCGCTGTTTCCTGGCTTCCACAACATAGATCATCATGCTTAATACAAATAACCCTCTGCACCGGCTGAGTTTTTTTACCGTTGGGTTTGGATCTATAGAGTTGAGTTTCCAGTTGTAGCACTTCTGAATGTAGATGCTAAATGACTTTGCCAAGGCTTATTTAAATATGTGTTTTACATTTGAACACTAGGTTAGTTATCAAAAGAAATGCCACACTGAGAAATAGTATCGTTGAGCAAGTCTCAATTGTACTTTTGTGTCTTTCCTTCCTTATATTGCGTGCAAATATGACTGCATAGATTATAAACCATCGGAAATAGTACATTTCAAGTTCGTGCGGGTCCCTTGATCTTTCATTAGTCCGTAGCAAATAGACGACAATAGAGTTCCATCCCCATATATGGGTCCTATCCATAAGTTATTACTTTGTCTGACTAGCTTGTTCACATACACTCTCTAATTACAACCAGTGTAGTTGAATGTTAAAATATGCTTGCAGGAGATGAACTAATTACAACCAGTGTAGTTGAATTTTAAAATATGCTTGCAGGAGATGAACTAACTTACAATGGTCCGGCCGGGAGTAGTCTATTTAGAGTATTAGGTACAATGTCTCAGTATACTTAACTTTGGCTTTAAGTCAAATATAAAGATTACATATACTTATGAGTAGTGAAAATAACAGTCCCAATTAAATTAAAGGCAGTGATAACTATTAGCTACTTAACGGATCTCTTTTCTGTTCATCAGCCAGTCTCTTAGGGATGTGTCTTCAACCCAAAGTATGACAACACTGCATGGCTAATTGGCTATTCTAATCAGCTAGGAAGTCAGTGTCAAGAAGCAACAACTCGATTTCATAAATGTAGCCACCTCGTGTGTGTAATTAGTACCTTCAGTCTTCAAAATGACCAAATTCTGTCTTGTGCACCTCTCAACTTCTTCTTCACTCAAGGATGCATTCTCAAACTGCCGTCCATGCAAGCGGAGCCGCTTGCTTTCTAGCCATGAAGACGACACTCCCAACAATGCGTACTTCACCAACGAACTCCAAGTAAGACGACATTTTTAGTGCTTAATATCTACTTTCATTGACATATAATAACAAGGGTATCTTTGGAATTCAGGTTGTGTCAATAGCAAGAGCTCGAGCAACAGAAGCAAAATTGCGGCGCAAGAGCATCATCTGGGACGAGAGCTTCTCCTTGGTATTCTACCCTGTAACGTTGAACGAACTATTTATAAGATCAGCCAAGCAACACGACAGGAAAGAGGATTATATCAATAAGAAGCAGAAAGAAAAGGAAGATGACAGTGAAGAATTTCTATCTGTTATGAGCCATTTCTCAGGTGATGGCTCTTGTATAACCGACTTTTTCTCAGTTAAAACAAGTTTGGAGGAGGAGATTGAGTTATTTCCAGAGCTTAGAAGAAGATCAATAATCCAAGAGTTGAGTAGTGAGTCTAAAGGTTGGCCTTTTGGGCTTTGTACAAGGCAAATCTTGCTTCCTCCTTTGCCCAAGTCACCTTCTGACTCTTGGACATGGTGCAAACGCACAAAAATTACACACGCTCATTCATCCCTTCAAAGATCTAAACTTTGTAAAACTCAAGAGATAAGAATTACGTATCTACATTAATAAGTGACATGCATGGAAAAATCTGGTCGTCGTTGTAACAAAAATGGAGATGATGGATTAATATATAAAATGAAGTCACGTTAATACTCTCCAGTTTCCTACATATGTTTTTTTTAAGTTCAAATGTAATGCAGCTTCAAAAATATGTTTTATAATAGAGTTAATCTATGTATGCATTGTATTTTAATATAAATTACTTTAATCGTGATTACAACATAATTAGTACTGTATTTATAAATAGATTTTACTTTCTTTTTTAAAAATAAAATACAATAACTTAATATATAAATAAATCTTACTTCCGTTTAATTAAACCTCACATAGTCGTATTTTATACTTATCTTCGGATTTTTGTAGATCAAAACAAACAATTGCAATCCCAAAACTTTAAAAATCAATCGTTTAAATTAAACTAAAGGTACGAAAACTAAACTAATATAATCTTACCTACATATAAGATTGAGTTTTTTTTAGTAAATATAGTGACCATTAATACACATTTAACAATTTATGAATCATAAAAAACATGTAAAACTCATCTATACAGATAATTAGAAATACATATGTTTATCTCATTTTATACATTTCAATTCATTTTGCTTCTACTTTTAGTCCAATCTATTTATAAGTATATGAATCAAATTTTTATATCGCACATTCAGTCACTTGAGTATAACATCACAAATTATTTTAATGTAACGGGATACTCGTGAGTAAACTGGATTTATATTCCTAATTTTTAATAATATATAAAACCAACTTGGACAAAGTGGTGAATATCAAGCAGACACTTTTCAATAAGTTAAAATCCAACTTTTGAAGGATTAGAACAATTGTATTTGTTAGCATAAATTCTGCAATACTAACACTTTGGGTCCAGGTCAGTCTTTCCTGTGAAGATCATAATATCATAAATATTACTCTAAAAATTGGTAGATAGAAATTTCATGATGTATAGATTGGGTAAGATCCAAATATCCAACTTGTGATCGTCACCGGTTTGTTTTCAAAGGCTATAAATGATGCTCAAAATTCCTATCAAGGACGTCAAACCTCGTGTTGAGAAATCGTTGAAAATGACATTTTATTTGACTCACAATATTTAATATTAGAGAAAAAGAATTATACATTTAATCAATAAAGTTAAAAAGTAGACGGTGTAATATTAATTAATGCGTAATAATTTAAAATTTTGTATAAAAAACAATGATAATATGTGGAGGTTTACGTGAAAATAGAAGATATTATATTTTAAATTTATAAATAAATAAAATAAATATAAAATTATGTTTGTGAAATGCATAAGTATTAATAACGCTTATAATACTGAACCAAAATTTTGAGACTTTCATGCCAACTATCGTGAAACAATATGAAGGTAAGACAAACAAATCCAATCTTTGTTTGGTAAGACCAAAAGAAAAACGAGATCAAATTTATCTAACATTTGTGGTTTTTGATTTTTTTCAAGTCTTTAAACTCTTTCTACACTATCTTTCATTCTCTCATTCTTCTCCCCTCTACTACAAAGGAATAAATACTTAACTAAATTATCGAGAAGGACAACCACTCACTTTAAATATTAAAAGTAGATACCTCATCCCATTCTCTCTTAAATTAAACCACAAACTTCGGTCAAAATTGGCCTACATTGAGAACATTATGTCTGTTGCTATAAAAACGAATAAAACTACTTGATAAACGTACGTTGTATGATGTATACGGTGGTGGAGTACCCCAAAAAAACTAATTCCAAATTTGTTGTAGTCTTTCTTTCCATTTTCCATTTCAAAGGTTAATATTTTATATAGAAAACATAAAATTTTCTCTAAATCAGCAATTTTTGAAAATGTCATCTCCGTTACTTTAAAAGAGTAAAAATCTTTATGTCTACCTGTAGATTGTTTTTTTAGTTATAAACTAATTGAGTTTATATAACTTTATAGTTTATTTTCGGATTTATTTCTTAACGGATTTCCGCTCAAAAGCGACCTACTATTGGTCACGGGTGATCCTTTAGCCAACCCATATGATTGAAATACGATTATAAGGAGATCGAGCTTGTTTAACTTGATAAAATCCTAGCTTATCTAAGCCCCAATTTGTTGCTTTTGGTTCCTTGTGTTCATCATCAACATCTCACGTGAAAGTCAAGTATCCTCACATTTGCAACATTCTTGTATCAATCTTAATCTTATCGTGACATCAGTTCGTGACAGACATCACTAGGAATATAGTAATATTATTGGAGGCCATAAAGCTGTTCATCAACATAATGGAGTTGTTTTTTAAGGAGATCGAGATGTACCCTTTTTAAAAAACTTTGGAAATTCAATGATTTCAAATTACAAAAAATTGAAAATACAAAATACATTGTCACTATAAAAGTGCCATAGACGAACAACAAGAGGAAAAAAAAAAAAAAGGATCGGCGAATGACACTAGGTCAAAAGCCAAGTCAATGTGTCGCATCATGGCTCATGCTAACGATGTCATGATTCTATGAATTGGTCACAGACTTGAGCATCTTCAACTTTGGATAGCCAATATGTATACTTGTATAGTCACCCCAAAATAAGCACGAGTGTAGAATTGCTACTTAAATTTGATTATATATGTACGTGAATAATTGAGGAATTATTTAAAAATAATTTCTAATTATAAACAGAGCTTTCTACAATTGTAGTCTTCAACGTTTATCTGCCCTCGATTTCCACATTTGTTTGTTGTTGATAAAGTTCTAATCTTCAACATTTATGTATCTTTACTTTGGCCGTGAAACGTAAAGGATAACTATATATGGGACGTAACGTGATGTTATTTGGTTAGACAAATAAGCTTATTATCTAGATACTATCTTATTATTGTAAGATTTATATTTTTGTAGTACTTTTTTTCTAATTAAACATTTTAGGATATATATATTAGAAAATCGGTAAGTATAAAACAAGTTATTGTAATTTGCTCATAATATATGAATTTCACCCCACCTTTTAAGCTTGTCATGGGGACCGTATTTATGTTTTAGAAAAAGAAAGATCGTTCACGAGTTCACTAAAATCATATTCTTTTATTCACCATAAATGGATTATATATTACATAAATTATATTCAACTTTAGTGTATACATCTATGTTTGTTGCGAATGTTTACACATTAAACAACTTTACTCATAGATTTAATAATTTGCTTTTTGCATAATAAAGAATAACTAAAAAGAATAATGACTACAACATGGATGTACCAATAGTTTGTAGTTAGTCGTACAAGTAAACACAAGAATGAAGAATGATTCTTCACACAAGAAATTAACTTCTTCTTTTTTTTTTTGTGGGGACCAAATTAAATGCTTAGTTATGAATGCTGATCAAGTGGTTGCTAGCCTAGCCAGCAATGCTGAGCCTGCTGGGTCCGATATTTCCTGAATCCGCGCATGGGTGGGCCCGTCCTTGACCCTGTGGAGACCTTATATCACGTAAACGCCTCTCGTTCGATAATACCTCTGCCAGCCTATATTATCATGTAATTGCAAAAAAGAGCTTAATTATGTCCATTAAATAATATTGTCCTTTTTTTTTTTATAGAATTAGAAAATAATAGAGAGTTTGTTTACCTTGTGAGAATTTCTTCATTTGTATGCTGACTTATAGGCTCGTAAATTCCAGTAGCTAAATTGACTTGCGTTATTGGCCTTTTTAATAACTCTTCACCTACCCTCACCAGCTTTTCTAGGGTTTCCTCCGATGAATCATCGACCGTTACTAAATCTTCCGTTAGCGAGTCACACTGAATCCGAATATAGTTATCTTGGGTATGAAGCGCTTGGAAAACCGTTTTAAGGTGAAAATCAACCATCTCGGAGCTGCCACGCATGAAGGCTTCAACTAACGGCGTTGAACCGCCGCTTGAAAGCCAGCCGAGAAGTCCCCAGCTGGCGGCTTGTTCGGCTGTGTACTTGCCGTCTTGCTTGTGGGACCCAGTTCCCAATGACAGAACCAGAAACCGGTTGTAGTCCGTCGGCTTTATCGGAAAGAAATCCGAACTCCCGCTGCTTATTTCCTTACACACTTCATTCATCGCCACCAAAGACTGAAAAAATAAAAATTGAAAGCTCAATCAGTTACACCGGCGTCGGCTTTTGGAGAAGTTTGTTGAGTATATTTTACTTTTACTTACCGGGTTGTTGGCTGCTAATCCGCCGTCGATCAGATGAAACTCCCGGATTTCACCAGCGTTTCCGGCTTGAGTTTGGAAATAATGCGCCGGAAGATAGGTCGGCGCAGCTGAAGTTCCGACGGCTATATCCGACAGTTTGGCGTTCAAGCTTGGAGTTCTCTTCACCTACATATATACATAACTTGTGATCAGCTCTTCTATATAATACATGAATCATTAATTTCCATATATTTGTTAATAAAGAAAGATCAGGGATAAACCTCATAGCTAGAGAAGATGGTAGGTTGCATTCTTTTGATGTCAAAAGTTGGAATCACAACATTTGTCAAGGTTTGATCCAGTTTTTTCTCACCAAGTTTCTCTATCAATATGTTGCGTAGATACTCTCCATCGTGTCGTGGCCCTTCAATTGCCCGAATCATGGACATGGCATAACTGCATACACAAATATATGTCATTATTCATTTATATTGTAACAGGAGAATTTCAATTCAAGATCTATATTTTATGACGTTATACCTTCTTTGCTGAAATATCTTAGGACCTTCATCGAGATAAAACTGTTTGATATCTTTGGCAGCGTACAAAGGGCGATTGTTTTCATCGGGTGCTGCAAGCATCATCGTAACTAAACCTCCTGTGCTCGTCCCTGCCATCACGTCAAAGTAGTCTGCTAGCCTTACGTTTGGCCCATCCAATCTCTGCTCATCAAAACAATATGCAATTAGACATACACTCATAAGTAACAAATTAATTAACCTTCTTTATTTGATGTCTAAAGTTCTCTCTCTCTCTATATAAACTGTACCTGAAGTTCACTCTCCAAGTAGGCGACGATAATCGAAGGAATGATTCCTCTCATTCCACCTCCATCGATGCTGAGGATCGTGATCAGGTTACCATAAGTTGGAGGCTGCAACTTCAGAGACCCAGTTCTTTCCATGTTTGTATGGGATGCTGTTCAAAGATAAAAACAAGGAAGAAGATGCCTGCTTCAAAGGAAAAGGTTTGCTTGTTGCAGTTAGATAATACTTGGAATGTATGATTGAGGCATCACAGGCCTTATATTTATACACATCCACATATGATATTTGAGTTGACTTCATTTTCAAACTTTTGGTCTCTACTTTTTGAAATGGTAAAACCTAACTCTGCACACGCGTAAATCCAATTGGAGTCTGACCTGAATCAACAAAGGAAAGGAGGCGGGCTGAATCTAGCTTATAACTTTGAAACGCTTTCTTGGGAAATTAAGGACTGAAAACATGCCCCATGGAATGTTTTACTTTATTTTTAATAGGTATTTGGGATGACTGAAAACATGCCCCATGGAATGGATGAAAAAACCCTAATTGTGTAACAGGAATAACTATCTAATGATAAATATTTTTTCAACATTACACAAATTTCGTGTCCAATTTGATGTTCAAAATATCAGGAAGTTGGAAGATTTCTTGATATCTTAAAGTAGCTAGTGAAAATGAAAGCTAGAATAATGGAATTTCGATGAAGTTGCCTTATTTACTAACTCGAAAATATATCCATGGCTTTTGGCGGGTCAGATTTAACGTTGGGTTCGTCATACGTCCGAATGTATTTATGCGTCGATGGGTCCAAATCCAACACATAAGTTCAATAGATTTAATTCTAAAATCAATTGAAAATAACAATAGTAGTTCCTTAACCTTATATAATACTTATATAATAGATTCATTATCATTTTAATATCGATATAAGTACATTTAATAATCCCAAATTTCAAAATATAGGAAGTTTGCGCATTTCTTGATTTGTTAAAGTAGCTATTGCTAAAATGAAAGGTAGGATGATAATGAAGTTATCATCAATCTTCCCTATTTACTAACTAGAAAGTATTTCCATGGATCAGATTTAACATCTGGTTTGTCATATGTTTGAGTGTATTTACGCTTTGAGTTCAAATCCAACGTATAAGTTCAGTATATTTCATTTCAAAATCAATTAAAAAATTATATATATATATATATAAACACTAGATCCATCATCATTTTATTATTGGTATAAACACACATTTAATCATCCACAAATATCAACGTATAGATAAGCGTAGGATGACAAGGAGCCACACATTCTTAAGTCTTAACTAGCTAGCTAGGCTGCAATGGTAAAACAAGAATAAGTCTTAGTACGTACTTACCATTCTTACTATTCCAAGATAACAAATCATTCCAATCCAAATGGATACCGTAAATCGTACGTTCTAAGTTAAGCTTAGTCAAGGAAGAAACATATATATTGGCTATTAATGTCTTGCAGATTTGAAATTGTGGAAGCTGCCAAGAAGACAAGCTAGCAAGCTAGCTTGGAATCAACAATTCGTGTTTGTTTGCTAATGGGTTTTCCACAAGTTAATTACAAAGATGGAGCAAATAGACAATCAACCAATGCATATATATAAATTCCATAGTAAATAATTTTGGTGTTCTTAGTGCATCCACGGGGTCTCACCTACAATTCTACTTCATAAAGGGCTAACTGCATCGGCATGCATGCGTTCACATATCTACCTTTCTCGATCTACGTATGCTCGAGTTTATCTATAAGCATAAGTTCGATCCTCCTCTATAGATTTCTTCATTTGTAATATTATATATATATATTTAGGTAATTAGGTTAGCGGCGTTAGCCAAGAGGAAACTAATTAAACGATTTGGAGAAATATAATTTGTTTTATTAATATTCTATTAAAAAGGGTTTGATCATCGGGAAGCTAATGTCGTTTCGAAAATTATCCAAAACAATAATTGTGAGGGCCCGATATTTATATATCATTTATATGCATTAACAAAATCGGTTAACTTTCATATCATCATAAAATTAATATAGCAAGCTATAGTATGGAATGGTAGATATGACATATACATACGTACGTGCAAAACAACCAGTAAGAAAAATGAGCATTTCCATGCATCATATCATCTCTCATTGGGCAGTGACTAGTAGGTGAGATTAGTAGTTAAAAAAACGTGCTAAGGAGTAAATAAAATTGGGTAATCTACAGATTATAATTAAGGATTAATCAAAAACCCACATCGATTGTAAGCACTAACCCACATGAGTTGAAAAGGGTATTTTTTTTAAAAATTCCTCTAACATAAGAGTTTACGATTCAAAACTACCAAAACTACCAGTATGCAGTAAGCAGGTCAAGTAAGACGTCGTCTTATATGTTGTCTCTTTATTTGATTATTATTTATGTTTCAAAGAAAGAAAGACTTGTCCACTACGGGTATAAGATGGGCAGCTAGGTGCATGTACATGCATTTTGCATACATAACCTAAGCCTTTCAAGTTTTAAAACTAATAGAGTTATAGAGAAGTTATCAGTTGTTTATTATTTACATGCATGTTTATATCAAGTAACTATACCAATTTATCAGACCGGCTGCTAACGGAGGCTACTATCCATGAACAGGTAAAACTCATGATGATTCGGTTGGGTAATATTCAATATTTAACTTCCAAGCATGTCGATTTATCTAAATCATACTTCAAGTTGCAATCAAATCAAGTTGACAAACTGAAGTTTTTGCAATCAAATCTGTTATAATAAGACAATAAATCTAGGTATACTGATACAATGGGCCAGAGAAAACATATTTTGGGCCCATGAATTAATGGGCCCGGGGGGACAGGGGGTGCGGGGGGCGGAGCCACCGCGGAAGATTCTATCTATTTATAAAATCCTATCTATTTATAAGGAATTCTATCTATTTGTAGGATTCTATTATTTATAGGACTCTATCTATTAATAGAGGATTCTATCTATTTATGGGTATAAATAGATAGGTGTAGGGTTGTATTCATTATCCACCAAAGTATATTGAAAACCTTAGCTGCAAGGTTTGTGCAGCAAAACCACAAAACGTTTTGTCTTCTCTTCTTCTCTCTATTCCCTGAAGTAACTCGTTGAAAGATCACAACAAGATCACCATAACTAGAAACTGAAAAATGAAAAAGTTGAGTTAGGGCAATAACGTACACTTGTTTTAAAAATTAATTGAGTAGCGGACAAACTGACGTTAGTAATCAAAGTTTTCATCCGTAAAGATGTCACAAGATGATCAACTCATAAAGAAAACCGAAACTAAAACTAACAAATACCGGATCTTCTAACAAGGAACAAATAAAGAAAACCGAAATAATGTTTTTATGCATTAAAGAGTCATGATAAAAGAAAAAAAAAACAAAAAGGAGCATCCGGTAACAAACGAAATCTAAAAACTGAAATGACAAGAAAATTTGCCCAAAAAGAAAATCCCAAAACTAAAACTAACAAATACGGAAACCCGGCTAGCCACTCTCTTCAAATCACTCCACAACGGTCCTATCCTGCAATGAATCTACAACATGACGGTGAAAAACGTTACCTAGCAATTCTAATATTAGTTAACACTATTCTAGCGCGTGCGCGCACACACACCACAAAGCGGTAAATAAACACACAAGTATGATTTTTCGCATATCCCCATTATTATCTTTATTTAGTTGATTCAATCTAGCTAATTGTGCAACTTATTGTGTAGTACGAGAGATCTCCGCCCATCAACTATGTCCCTGTTTACCAAGCGGACCGGGGTCATGCATACCCCGTATACCGAGTGGACTGGTCGCAGAGAACCTCTCCAGTCACTTGTCAGCGCTGAGTAGTTATGTCACGACCCGTTTTCATACACTTGGGTCTATAACGTAAAAAGGTCATCATGCTCAAGTTATAATTAATAACCATTCAACACACACCACTAAAATAGCGCACATCAATATTACGAAAAACTACCTAAGTAAGTCCATAGAACTTACCTGAACTGATCCGATATTTGACTAATGTTAAAATCTCGATCCGCACGTAAACGATTTCAACAACTTGGTTCAGACGAAAAACGTCTTAACAACATCATTCTATCAATTATGAAGCTTCAAGAAGGTTTCTAGATTACCTATGAGATTCTTGTAAAAAAATAATAAGAAACCCTAACTTTTGTAGAAATTACCAAAATGTCCCAAACATTTCTTAAAACTCCAAAAAGTGCCCAAAGCGGTTTTGAGTCTTTCACTATAGCCCAATAACATTTGTAATCCTAAAAAAAATATCCATATCGGGTTTGAGAATTTGCTCAAACTTAGAATTTATGTCCAAAACCCTAAGAAAGCTTTTTCCGAAAACACTTCGAGTGCCCTACTTTGGCCTATCAAAAGTACTTCTTACTAAATCCCAAAAATTCCGAGAAAAATTCCTTAATGTACTATGCGATGACTACTTCCAGCTAGAATGATCAAAACCCAAAAATATCTAACCCTAAGACCCACATAAAATTCCAAATTTGCCTTCATGCACACTCGGTTCCAACACTTAACTAAAATTCTTAAATTTCACAAAACAACATTTGTAACCTTCTTTACGACATCATAAGTCCAAATCTAACTGTTGGATCGTTCGTATATTTTGATACAATAAACTACATACTACCATCTACAACATATCAAAAATTCAACGGTAAACGCTTATTCTAAGGTCTTGAAACATGATTCCAAAGATGACTACTGTACCCAGATTTTTCTAAAACTAATTGGCATACACATGGTCACCAATTCGATTCCCTTAAGTCACAAAACAACATAAACTGGAAAAATTCCCCTAACCTTGGAGACCCCAGTTCAAACCTTCCAGGAAGCAGGTTTTGGTCAAGGCCCATGCTCAACTGATCCTAGGTTCAAACCTCGATGAAAGCAAGATTCTAAACCTATGATTTTATCTGAAGGTTTTGGTCACTATCTTATGCTAAGTCGTGAAGATCCGCAGATAGTAGTGGTGGTTTCCGTACTGACTATCCGCCACCCGACTATGCATGAAGTTTGAAACGAAATTCAACTTTAAAACACAAACCCCTTTCGGGTTATGTTTGTTTATTTATTCGGACCCTTTAGAAGATTGTAAGCGCCATTAACCTATACTCTGATACCATGTTGTAACACCTCAAATTCTCGGAACTCGGGATGCTACGGGTTAGGAACTCACAATGAGTCCCGACCCTAGTTTGCTAACAACTTTACTGAATCTTTCAACAAACCACAAATAAAGGAAACCGAAATAACATTTTTATGCATTAAAGAGTCACTATAAAAGAAAGAAAACAAAAAAGAGCAGCCGGTAACAAACGAAAACTAAAAAATCTTCCCACCAAACTCGATCAACATTAACATCAATTTCACGTTGTTGCAAAGCGGGCATCTCACCTACAAAGATCGTTTCTGAATTGGTTTACACGATCCTCCGGATCAAATGTTGGATTATGTTTAATTCGCAATGAAAGATGAGTCGCCATTGACGATTTTGGAAGCTCTTGATGAAGGAATACACCGATAGAAATTGAGAAAATGACGAGGGACCACAATATTTATTAATAATTAAAAAATACTTTATTATTAAGATTAAAAAACTGCATACTTAGTATCATACATAAATAAAAAAAAGTGCATTATCCGCTAATAAACTCATAATAAAATTTATATTTCATTCTCCTCCTTCGTTTTCTCTTCTTCTTTTACAAAAATATTATACACGGTGTAAGAAAACGCTAATAATATCTACCTCAACTTTTTATTTATGAAATAATCCTCCAAATTTTATGAGAATTGATATAAGATTGGTACTATAAATTTGGGATGAGCACAAATTTCGTCAATCCCAATTCCATCTCGTCTCGTATATAATAAAATTTTAATTTAAAATAATAAATATAAATAAAATTTCTAAACATTAATATATACTTATAAAGTTATGCTTACATATTTGAAAAATAAATTACGTTGGTCAAACCGTCAAAATTGACAAAGGAGCGAAATTCATAAAGATAAGTTTTATCATGTATATTTTGAAAATTTAATGTAAACTATAATATGTTATACGAATATTTTTATGAATAAAGCGTAAAAGTTAAACATAATAAATAAATTAACAGACAAACGGATTTGTTAATCCTAACTGAAATATAACTCGATAGGATTCAATTTAAAATACCCAAGATCCGTCTAAATTCCGTCTCATGTAAAATTGATGGAACGGAATTGAGATGACCTCATTACCATTAGATGCACGCCCCTACTTTAAATTATGTAGTAGACTAGATGTAGATCCCCTTTCAGAAATGGATAACAATTATGAGCATTGAGCAACGTGTGTGGCAATTTTGGGCTTTCCTCACTTTTGGTATAATTGTGGACTAACTCAAAGCCCAATTCTTCCATCTAATAAACTTCACGCAAAGCCCATTTTTATTGAAATAATCTCCTATCACAACTTAAATATTGGGTTTTAAATTATAAATTACTAAAGCAAAATATATTATTAATTCAAAATTTAACTCGTATGGAACGACTTAAGTATTATAAATACCACATTGAAGCCGTCCTGGCCATTAAAATTTAATTTATGATATTTCACTTGATCTTTTCTAACTTTATAATATCAAGAGTCTTAATATATTTTCAGAAAAATCTTTACTCACTTAGAACTGTGGTTTTAGGATGAACCACTTTTCTAACGTCACTAGTTTCCAAATTTTTTTTAAAGAAGTTTTAAAATTAGTTCAAACTAAACGTGTAGAACTTCACGGATAATCCTTAATTTCTTAAAAATGTTAAATAATACTTATTAAATAATTTTTGCAAGGATAAAGCGTAGTTTAAAAATACATTTTCTTTTATAAAAAAAAAAACTCTAAAGGAGCGATTTTAAACTACGATTTTTCATACAAACTCGTTTTAAACTACGGTTTTTTCATACAAACTCGTTGTTTAAACTGTGGGTCTCCTCAAACCTGATTAACTTTCTATTCTCGTCAATGATGTCATTACCTAATCTCGGAATTAATTCAGCTATTTTTATTATTTTTAAAAAATTCAATAAAGCCTCTTTCTCTTATTTATTTTTCCTCATACTCAATATTAGAAGCATAATATGTATTCTAATTTGACACATACGATATTCACCAACGAAGACAAAAGAAATCCAATTAAGTTTGATCATCCTTGGTATATATTAGAAGAATGTGGAGAGTGTAACAAAAGAAAGCCATTTAAGTTTGATATATCATGCTAGGTAATGAAGGATACATTTCGTCTGCTTAATAATAATATTGGCCCTATTATTAATTTGGTGTACCTCTAGAGTTGGATTTGTGGGAGTTGTTTATACTCAAAACTCGAGGTTCATATCCGCAATAATATTCTAAAATGAACAACTTTTCTTAAGTAATTCAACTTAATTTCCAAGCTTTAAAAAGGTTTTTTAAATTAGCTTAAACCCAAGGTGAAGAACTTCACGACTATTTTTTATTTGCTTAAACACTTTGAATAATATCTATTAAAAAACTCGGTAATCTAGTAATATATGAAATTATCTCTTAGTATAAAATATTTTATTTATATAATTTAATATGTAACTTAAAAAACATAAGTAAAAGTAATACATATAAGGTTATTTATCCGGATGTAAAACTACCATTTTATAATGCAAATGTAAGTACTTGACTAATCATTATATTGTTTAAAAGTATATTCGCGGTCTAATAAATAAGGTGGATGTGATATCTCTCTTATAACCGACAAGTTTTGGAAGGAAGCTTCATTCAACTTATTTGTTGGGTTAAAATCTAATGCGCATATACGTTTGAATATGCGAACCTCCTCCGGCTATCATCCCATCGGAATTTGACATGTATTAGATGGTTCGATTTGGATTTTGACTTACCGGATTTGTTAACCTTCATACATTAATTGCGGATATGAATGATGATAGCCCGACCAGTTACCTGACTAACCTTAACACACCGTCAACTATCAACCAAATTAGAGAGTTGTACTCAAAGGGCGCGAGTAGAGATGGAATTATTCACGTATAAAAAAATGAACAAAATTACAACCTAAATTATTAAACTACTCGTCCATCGATTAACTTTATAACGAAACTCACTAAATTTGTTGTTAGTTATTAGCCTATAAAACCCCTACAATATACTATTCCATCGAATTTTTTTTGACAATTAGACGACGTTTGGTTGGCGTGGTGGAATGGAAATGGAATGAAATCGGTTAAGGGGAAGGAATGAAAATAGAATTGATTAGATTACTTTCATGTGTAAAAAGACCTCTAAACAAACATAGTTTTTGATTGATTCGAAATCATTCCGTTACCGGGAATGATTCCTAGTGATACCAAACGAGCTATTGGTCTCTTTAAAAGTACAATGCTTAAAAGTAGTTCATTTATTAACCAACTTTTGTCGTAGTGTTAGATGTTTTCTATAGTAAAATAACTTGTAAAAATGTTTATAGGAAAATAGGAATTTCCCAATAGTTTTTAATGAGATTTTACCAACTAAACTATGATCATTATTATAACTGCAATGACAATTAAAATCAATCAATGAAGTGAATAAATGAACAATTAGTTGACTAAAAAAAACAATTTTATTTTATAGTAATACAATATTAGACAGATTGATATATTAGAAGATTATAGAATAAGTTAGATGAATTAGATAGATGTATAGATTCGAATTCAAATAGAATAGGCCAATAGGGCGATGAACTGTCCAATCCTCGTAATATAGGATGTAAAGCTAAGAGAATGATTATGAATTTATAATCATAATTTTCTTTTTGGTCAACTAATTGTGTTTAAAGATTATTATTATGTTAATTTGAAAAGCAAGGTGCCAGCAATTAGTGATCAGATATTCTTAAAAGTAATTAGATACACTAAACCGGCCAGTATAAATATTCTTATGAAACCTTCCCCTATAAGCCAAAACTCATTAGCCCTGACCATAAAACGTACGCCCTTTTCATAAAGTTGTTGGGAATCATTCTTTGTGGTTTGAACTAATTGTAATAGAATTTGATTAGTTTTAATACTCTATAGGGTAACAAAGTAGGAAAAACAATTGCATTTTGCATTAAACCAACCGGAATGATTCCATGAACAAAGTACATATGCGAACTAGATTCGTTTTCATTCCGTTTCCGTTTCTGTTTCCGGAATTACAACCAACAGGAGTAAATATCATCATATGCATATTTTCAAATTTCAATATACTTTGATCATCTCGTTTGTACATAGGGATATGAGGTTCAGTAAGATGTCTCATGAAAGTATGAATCATTTTAGAGGCATTTTCTTTTCTTTCTGTTTTCTTCTTCCTTAAATATTGTCATTGAAATAACATACTCTCTTTTGAAGTTCTTCTCTCTTACACCTCTTATCAACAAAAATGATTGTGTGTGAACCGTATGATTATGAATTTGTAATCATAACTTTTTTAATAATTTATTTTATTTCTATGTAGTAATTAAAAGACCCCCTTATCAATTTAACTCATTCTTTATTTTCTATCACAACAAGTCCTTTTTATGCGTATATTTGTACACAAACAATATATCTTTGAGTAAATAACACAAAATTATCTTTTATTTACTCTTTTTTCACTTAATCAACTCTTATTCATAATTAATATCAAAATACCACATTTTCACACCTTTTTAATGTGCCGATAAAACCCAAACCTAAAATTAATCTCTTAAATAAATATTTTTTTCAAAGTTTACCATAAATATAAAATCCAAACGTAATTGTTGAGTAAACACAAAGTTAGAAAGATAATACTGAAATCAAACACGGTCGGTCATCCCAAAAGATTTAAGATTAACATTATTAGATATAAAAATAATTTTCACTTTTTCAGAAGATCGACACAAATAGATCAACTTGCACCCATCTTGCGATTTCATCCATTTCAAACAAGGCTAGTATGTCATATCCATATCGAATTCCCTTAAAATTATCTCTCATTCACCATATTCGCCCGCCCATACAAAAATACAATCAATTCACAAACTAAATATACAACCAATTCACAAACATTACATACCTTGCTTTGTCAAATGCATAATTCTCACGATAATATTTCAAGTTCAATGTTTTCAACCAAACAAAGGGTTCTTAACCTTTAAAATCAAGGGAGCTACAATGACCGATGACTCCAATGAGTGTTGGAGTCTGAACAACGCCATAACTAGTATTTTGCACAATGAGTTTATGTCTTTTGTTGGGGTTTGGCGATTGGTGTTCTGCTTATACTTGTAGAAACTCTTTATGTCAAATCTCGGTGTATCAACGACCCCGAACGTAAAAACGAACACAGGTTCTTGATTTTTCAAATTTCAAATTTTAACTTTTGAATATTGTTGTGCGGAGTCACTAAGAAAGAACAAAATTCAACAAACAATAAAGACAACACACATGTATATAGTGGTTCACTCAATAAAGGTTACCTCAATTTTTCAGAGATATTTTATTAAGGAGCTTCATAGTACAAATGAAAGGAGAAACAAATGATAACTAGATTATCCCATATTACAGATGATAACTAGATTTAACAGATGATCAGATGATTGGAGACTAAGGAAACCCTACAATATATATAGGAACAATAGCCTAAGTTTATGCCAGGTTTATATTTTGTAGGTTTTATACTTGGGCGCTAAGTATAAGACTGAGTCAAACAGAAAATGTCAAACAAAAGATAAGCTCAATTCAAGGCATATCAACAAATCTCCACCTTGACTTGAATCCTCTCTCACACACACACAACACACACACACACACACACACCATATGTTTTAGTCAATGTCCATATCAAATGCATTAGTCAATGCCCAAACCAACTCCTCTCTCTATCCAGATGTGCCCCTTGGACATTCAACGGCTTCTGACATTTAGCAAGTCCAAACAATGTTGGAACTTGCTGCGAGGTACCGTCTTGGTGAATATATCAACGAGATTATCAGCAGTTCCTACTTTTTTTCACATTGATCCTCTTTTCACTTTTCATGAAGTGATATCTAACGTCAATATGTTTAGTCCATATCCTCTCATGATGAACCTAATCCTTGGTCAAAAAAATTGCGCTCAAACTGTCACAATATACAATAGCCTAATCGTGATGTATATCTAGATCACTAACCAATCCCTTCAACCAAATTCCCTCTTTAGGGTTTGTAGTAGATAAAGTAACCGTGGGTTGTAAGGTTGTCTTCTAACTCAAAACAAAACCCTCAAGAGTGAAAACATAACCGGTCATAGATCTTCTAGTATCCACATCACCTACATAATCAGAATCAGAATACTTTGTGACTAAACACTGTGTCTCAATGCCCAATACGATCCCAATGTCAGATGTACCTCTATCTCTAAGAATCTCCATTCCTTGAATTTTCCGAGCTGCTCCTAAATCTTGCATCTCATCTCCCATTGTTGCAAACCACAATGTAGCTTCAAACTTAGATACAATTGTTCTATAGGTGGATGGTTCATGAGTATCTACCTCTTTAGCAACATATAGAGCATAACCAACCATATCCTCAAAGTCATACCATGTTAAGGTCGTACTCCAACTCTTCTTGAGCGTCCCTTAACTAAGCTCTAGCGGATAACTTTTGATGGTTGATCTTCCTTTGCCGGAGTTTGTATCCTTCTTTCACCCATATGACCAAGTGTCATATGCCATAACTTAGTCATATCCTCCTTGTGAACCTTTAAAGATGCGACAATAATAGACCTAGAAATAGTAGAACCTTACAGGAAATACAAAGTGTCCATTTTAACACTTCTCAAAATAACATTGGAACCCTTACAAACATTCAGAACTCCACCTTCACCTTTAAAACAAAACCCTTTACTATCCAGCATACTCAGGGACATAAAATTGTTAGTAATAAGTGGAATATGTCTGAACTCATTCAATGTACATAATCTTCCATCACATGTCTTGATTTTAATCGAGCCAATTCCAACCGCATTGTAGACAGAACTGTTGGCCATGGAAATACTATCACCATCTACCTGCTTGTAAGTTTCAAACTACTCTTTGTTAGGACATATGTGATAGGAAGCTCCGGAATCAAGAACCCACATATCAGCCTGAGACGTTTGTCCACTAACTACCAAAGCTATATCCTCATCTAATTTAAAATCATCTTCTACAACAACTGCAGAACTAGAATCCTGCGGCTTCTTCTTCTTAGGACATTCGTTCTTTCAATGCCCTTTCTCCTTACAATAGTTGTAGACGTCATTAAGCTTAGGACCTTTTGAAATATATGGCTTATTGTCCTTCGTCCCTGATTTTCCTTGTCCCTTGCCTCTGTTTGTATATATACCAAATGTCTGACCATCCCTACCTACACCACTTTCATTCACCATGTGGCGTAGTTCCTTTGTATGAAGGACAAACTTGACGTCTTGTAGAGTAATATTATATTTTCCAACAACAAATGACTGAACAAAGTTTTCATATGATGACGGAAAATATACCAACAAAATCAACGCAACATCGTCGTCCTCAATCTTAACATCAATATTACGCAAATCTAGAAGAACTGTGTTCAACTAATCTAAGTGCTCACG
The DNA here is from genome assembly GCA_002319775.1 of Fagopyrum tataricum. Classification (NCBI taxonomy): domain Eukaryota; kingdom Viridiplantae; phylum Streptophyta; class Magnoliopsida; order Caryophyllales; family Polygonaceae; genus Fagopyrum; species Fagopyrum tataricum. The sequence goes on along the minus strand of CM008279.1, from coordinate 9,332,724 downwards.
AAGTTGCGTACCTTCTTGCATTTTCGCATGTTGAACAAACGTTGCTTTAGAAGCAACTTGTTGGTGAGAGACTTCGTCATGCAGAGGCTCTCCAACTTCAACCATAGTTTGGCTGCGGTATCTTGATCCAAAACCTCACATAAGACATCATCTACGAGACACAACATGATGGTCGAATGTGCCTTATCCTCCTTAGTGTCCATCTCAGCAACATTGTCCTTTACCTTATCGGATTCCTTCCTTGATAGCGGCCCCATAAACCCTGTCGTTTCAACAAGGTTCGCATCTTGATTTGCCACAAACTGAAATTGTTCCTCCTTGTGAACTTGTTGATCGTCATGTTGAAAGAAGACATATTTCTCCCAAATAACATAAAAACATAGAACCTAAATCTCCTATGCTAGTTTGTGGTGTGGAATCATTGAGAAAGAACATAATTCAACAAACAAGAAAGACAACACACAAGTTTATTGTTACGGGATTAGCCATGTGGTTGTGTTTCGATCTTTCGACACCAAAGACTCTGAGGGTTTGATCAGATGAAGGGATGGGATGCTCGAAATGGCTGAAGTGGACGGCTGAATGATCCTTTGATGATGATGCATCGGTAGCTGGATAGATGTGGTCGAACTCTAGAAGCAACTTGGAGCACACTAGGGAAACTAAGGCCCTAACACAAAACCAGGAATGATTATATAACCCTTCTGCTATAATCTCACACAAAGGGAAGACGATTGTCCCCAAAGCACGAGAAGTCGCTTGAAGTTGATTGAGAGCACCAACTTGTCAATCCAAGTGACACAACTCAAAACAATCCAAGCTATTGGATGAGCGAGATTCCACGCGCTCAAGAACAAGATTCCATGTATTCAACTCTCTCCTTCACAATTATACACTCGATTCCACGAGCAAAGAAATACTGAAAAGTATATGTGTTTTTATATGATTCAAAGGTGAGTAGAAAAACGTGACATAGGAGGCCTTATACAGGCAGACGAGCATCATCTACTCTAAGTAGGGTTTAATTAAAAACACGGGTTGGACAATTCTAATCTAAAAAGCCCAAAATAAAACAATTAAAAGATAAGCCCATAATTACAGAAGTCCTTTATGGGCTGAAACTAAGATCTAATTAAAAGATAATCCAGCCACTAAAATTAGCCCAAATAGATCCAATTCCACGTAGCCCTCCATCTTCCTTCATACGTCTTCTCCTTGCCCATGCATACGTGATCATCATGCATGGACGTGCAAGACTGCGTCTAATCCTATATGTGATCATTCTTAATAACTTCCATCTCCAATCAATGATGTTCATTGCACTTTCGAAAATGGTCTTCACATCACTTCTAAGAATGATCTTCTTATCTCTTTTACAAATGGACTTCATTCCATTTTTGGACTTGGATTTTATTTCTTTTCTAGAAGTGTCTTTAATCCATCATCTTCTCCTCCTTAGAGTGATCATCACTCAATGCCTCCTAGCTTCCATGATCATGGTCACCAATCGGGTTAGGTCCGGAAATGCTCCTACATCATTTATAGTGGTTCACCCAATAAAGGCTACTTCTACGTTCCAGAGAGATTTATTAAGGAGTTTAATTTAGAGTACAAATGAGAGTATAAACAAATAATAACTAGGTTATCCAAGATTACATATGATAACTAGATTTTCATAGATTACAGATGATAACTATGTTATCACAGATTAACAGATTTTTTAGATGATGAGATGATTGGACTAAAGGAACCCTACAATATATATACGAACAGAACCCTAGGTTTATGGCATGTTTATACTTGGTAGGTTTTATACTTGACAAGTTTATACTTGAACGTCAAGTATAAGACTAGGCCACGCAAAAAAGACCTAAACAAAATATTAGCTCAATTGAAGACATATCAACAAACACAAATTCCAAAAGTTCAAAGTTATGTTTAATATGGGAATTTGGGGGGAATGGGTTAGGGTTTTGTTAACTTAGAAATTGCGGGAATCAGTTTAGGATTTTGTGGGTTTTACAATGGTGAAAAAGTTGTTTTGGAATTTTGTGGGTTTTGAAATTGGGAAGTTACATGATTAATTTTGAACAAATATTTATGAATTATAAGTTTTTATTATAGATATTTTGTAGTTGTGGGTCTAAATTTTTAACAACAAACTAATGAAAAAGGTTAAAAGACGGTAATTTGATATAAAATATAGGCAAGAGGTGGTTAAATGAAAAATAAGAGGTGGTTAAGTAAAAAACAAGGTATATAAGAGATGGTTTTGTGTAATTTACTCTATATCTTTAATTTACGAGTTTTTTCTCTACGTACCCTCAAGGTTTGAACTTTTCCTTTTGGTATCCACCAAGTTTTAAAATTCTTCTTGGTACCCTCAAGGTTTTACTTGTTTCTCCTTATACCCATTCTTAATATATTATATTAAACAATCATTTTAAAATAATAAAAAAAATCATAAAAATAAATTTAAAATTAATTATGACTTTATTAAATTTTAAAACTAATAAATTTATAATAGAATTAGTTTTATATAATTTTTATTTTTTGAATTAAATATTTTTTTGAATTAAAATTAATTTTTTTAAAATTTTTTTCGACTTATATAAATTTAAATTAGAAACAGTTTTTTAAATTTTTTTTATGAGTCTAGAATTTTAAAAATATATTAAAATTTTAAATTTAATTTTATATAATATATTTTAATTCGAATTTTTTTAAAAAAATATGTTTTTTAAAAAATATTTAAGAGTATAGAAAAGTATATTATAAACCAAAAAAATTAAAATTAAACATAAAAATAATATTTTTATTTTCGAATTAAAATAAATTGTTGAAAATTAACTTTACAAAAAAATTTAAAAAACTGTTTTTAATTTAAATTTATATATTTTATTTACGAGTAAATTACACAAAATCACCTCTTATATGCCCTATTTTTCACTTAACCACCTCTTATATATTTTTTTTCATTTAACCACCCCTTATAACAATCCGTTAACAACTAACCAACTAACCACCATAGGCATATTCCGTCCAATTTACGTTAATTATGGGGTCCACACCAAAAAAAAAAATTCTTTTAAAAAACATTACTCTAAATAAATGTACTTTTTTAAATGGTGAAAATCAGAAAATCTCTTCAGCCTTCATCCAACTCAGATGTGTCTCCGTTCTCCATGAACCGCGTTTTCTCCTCTCGCCGGTGGTGGATGTGAATCGGAATTCATAGATCTTGTGCTCCTTCGAAACGATGTTGACTCGGTGCCGAGGGTACCTAGATTTCGTTGGTTGTGGATGCGAATCGGAATCGACAGATCTTGATCGGGTGAGGAGGCTTTTTGGTGGCGATTTGATGTCTGATTGTTTGTGTGGGTGGTGTGGACGAGGCTTCCTCTCGTCGTCAGCCCAGGTTTATTAGGGATGAAGAGCCTTTCTGTAGTAATAGTCTTGGAAGGCTTTTCAATCTTGCCGGTTACAGAACCTAATTTCTATAGTAAACGGAAGTCTCCTAGTATCAATTCTTAGTATTGTTTCTTAAAGGTTTAGTTTGGGGATTGGGCACTCTCGAACAAAGTCCATGGTGTCAATGGAAGTCTACTGTAGCCAATTCTCAATATTGCTGCCAATTCCAGAGCAGTCGAACTCCAATCTTGCTGTTTATGGTTACTAATAATTTCTTTCTTTTTGTAAACTTGTTTAAATCAACTGTGTTCAATTAAATGTGTTTAAATCAACTGTTTATGGTTACTAATAAGTTGTTGAGATTTGTTTAGAGTTTTTAGTTTACATACCATTAATTATTCATAAATCTGAACAGTTTCATAAGAAATTTTATTTAAATTTTGGAAAAATTTCTTCTTAGGAGTAACTTTTTCTTTTTCAAATTAAAAAATAATTATTGATGGACCCACATGCTACAGTTGTTGACAGAACTTTGACGGACATGTCCTACAAGTGGTTAATTGTTAACGGTTGGTTATAAGGGGTGATTAAATGAAAAAAATATATAAGAGGTGGTTAAGTGAAAAATAGGATAAATAAGAGGTGGTTTTGTGTAATTTATTCTTTATTTAAATTAAAAATTAAAAAATTATTTTAAATTTAATTCAAAAAAATATTTAATTCAAAAAATAAAAATTATATATAAAACTAATTTTGTTATAAATTTATTAGTTTTAAAATTTATTGAAGTCATAGTTTTAAATTTATTTTTATGATTTTTTTTATTATATTATAATAATTTTTTAATGTAATATATTAAAAATGGGTATAAGGAGGAAACAAGTAAAACTTTGAGGGTACCAAGAGAAATTTTAAAACTTGGTGGATACCAAGAGAAAAAGTCCAAACCTTGAGGACACCGAGAGGAAAAATCTTAATTCATTAACCATTGGAAGTACTTCACCCCTATAAGAGATGATTTTGTGTAATTTACTCTATAAAATATAGGTAAGAGGTGGTTAAATGAAAAATAAGAGGTGGTCAAGTGAAAAACAAGGTAATTTGATATAAAATAAAGGATGAAACATGCTACTGGTACAAATGTAGTGATTTTTCGAGTGTACTCTCGAAATTATTTTTTGTTTTTAAAACCGTGTGTTTAGAATCATTTATATTCTTGTGGAAGCTTGTTAGAACGCATTTTTATAGAGTATCGTTGGTGACTTTCTGGGCACAATTCCGGTAGACTCCGACCATCATTAATAGTGGAAAATAAAAGTGTTGGCTTCATTTACGCGAGTACGTTCCCGTAAGGTATTCATATGTATAAAATTATTTCTGATTGAATGAGAAATTGATGTCCAATTAGAGATGGTTCATAAAATGCACATTTGGATGAAACGGAAAATCATAAAATTATCCACATTGATGATATGAAGGAATAGAAGTATAGTTTATATACTAGGCATATGGTGTAATGGATATCAGTATTTATGCAGAGTAAACTCAACCTATCTTTTTGGGTTGAGCCGACCCACATCTCAATACAGGTTAACCAATCTGGTCAACGTATATCTCTCTCATTTAATTCGTCAGATTGCAAGATCGGAAATTTAAATATATCTGATATTATTTTAATAACCCACATTAATTCTCCATAATATTATACATTAATATTGTCAGATCAGGCATTAAATATTTGTAGTATTGAAGCTTAAATGTGCTTCCGATCTTGATATTAAATAGAGTATTAAACGGTGCGAGAATTTGGGAATCATCACCCGCGTTAACTTTAACACGCTCCTCCTAAGTCCCTTTTAGGAGCTCTCTCATTATTAAAAAAACACACCAACAACGAATTCTCCTCGTCTTCTACTTTCAAAATTCATGGAGTCTAAGAGAGTACTTCATATTTTCACAATGAAAAGTTCTAAATCACAGTAGTAAGTTGTGGATGGTCGTCTCATTGTACATATGCAGTAGGTGAGTATCGTCTTTGCTGCTCAACAACGAGCTAATGTGGATTTTTGAAATACATAAAATTAGAAAAAAAAATTCTTCATGAACACCGTATACTAATGTTGACCATAGTACTTTTAAAAAAAAATAAAATTATAAACACATGTGAACACTTGCCAACTTCAACACAATATTTTTCTATAATCATAAAGTTATGATACATTTAGTGTTTCTTACGCACGATGTAGTATTTAGGAGGATCATGTTTACTATTTAAAAAGAATTGAGATACGTATATCATTTTAAAATCACCTCTAATATAATATACTATTGACAAAAAAATATTATGATGAATAAAGCTATCCGTATATCATTTTTTTTAGTACTCTATATACGTAAGATTATAAGAGAAATAGTAAAAAAAATAACAAAAGATCTTTTGTAAGATCAATCCAAATTATCCTAAATAAAAGGATTAGGATTATATATGGATATTCTCACATCCGTGAACATAAAACTAAGTTTGGGTGAATATCATAACTATATATGTAAACTATTTAATTGTGTATATTTCTTGCCTTTCTCAAATATTTCATAACCCATTTATATTGTTCGTGTTCACCAAATATTGTTCCAAGTAAACTCGAACACGTCAAAATCAGTGTTTTATCATAATTAAAGTAATACCACTCGGAAACAGCCATAAGCATAATATTCCAGCAAAGAGCCAATTAAAGTTGAGACCTTTCCAATTCAAACCTGTTCTCTCTCTGTTTGTTGCCGGCACATAGATGAAGTAATTAAGAAGAACCCTTCTTCTAATCCCTTATTCTCTTAATTATCAAGCCTAGAAACAAAGTTTAAGAAACCGCTCGAGGGTTATGGGTTGCTGGTGCTTTTCTGAACCAATAGTTACAGATGACGCCTGGGATGAAAGTAATAAGCAGCTTCATAGCTATGGACAATCTGATCTCTACCCAGGTACTTGTTCTTTCATCTATACAACCCTAATTGTTCGATTTTGTATGGTATTATGCAGGCCTCTTTGTGGGTTTTTTAATCTTTGAGATAATAGAACTTTAATTTCATTTATTATTTGACTATTGTCCTTGATTGACTTTCTGCTGATGTTAAGTCCTCTTTGTTGTTTGTGGGTTCTTTTTTGCTGTTTTTTGGATTCTGGGTTATCGATAAACACCATGGATGTGCTTGCTTTTTTTTAATCAGAGAGGCGAAGGACACATCTAGACAGTAGGGGAAGCAATGCTTCCGCTGATGGCAGAGGATCAAACTCCAAAAATGCGAAGACGTTTACATATGGTGAATTGGTAGTAGCAACCAAGAACTTCCGACAAGATTTCTTTCTCGGAGAGGGGGGTTTTGGCAAGGTTTATAAAGGCCGAATCGACAATTCAAATCAGGTCTGTCACGTGTTCTTAATCTATTATCAATGATAATTTATCATTTTATATGAAATTGATCAATTCTGTGTTTGTTTGTGATAATATAGACAGTGGCTATCAAGCAGCTGAGTCCAAATGGATGGCAAGGAAACAGAGAATTCCTTGTTGAAGTCCTCATGTTGAGTTTGCTTCACCACCCCAACCTTGTCAATCTCATCGGTTATTGCGCAGATGGAGATCAACGGCTTCTTGTTTACGAGTTCATGCCTTTCGGTTCTCTGGCTGATCATCTACATGGTTGTATTCTCATAAAATTATTGGTTCTTTCACATTGTACATTATCTGATGTGCAAACTTTGTTTAGATCTCCCATCTGGCAGAAAGCCTCTTGATTGGAACACTAGAATGAAGATTGCAGCGGGTGCAGCTAAAGGGCTCGAGTATTTGCATGACAAAGCTAACCCGCCTGTCATATACCGTGATTTGAAAGCCTCAAACATTCTTCTTGACAAGAATTTTCATCCAAAGCTATCTGATTTCGGGTTGGCAAAGCTTGCGCCTGTGGGAGACGACACGCACGTGTCTACAAGAGTCATGGGAACTTACGGCTACTGTGCACCTGAATATGCTATGACTGGTCAATTAACTCTTAAATCAGATATTTATAGCTTTGGTGTTGTTCTTTTGGAAATAATTACGGGCAGGCAAGCAATCGAAACTTCATCAACTGGACGCGATCAAAATCTCGTTGCCTGGGTAAGATATCACAATTAGCTTGTTAAGCTTCAGTTTATGGTGATTACTGATGAGATAGAGTAACATATGTTTGCAGGCAAGACCCTTGTTCAAAGACCGAGCAACGTTTGCGCAGATGGCAGACCCAGCTATGCAAGGCCAGTACCCTGCTCGGAGTCTATACCAAGCTATCTCTGTTGCAGCAATGTGTGTCCAAGAGCAACCTAACTTGCGTCCTGTAATGGCAGACGTTGTCACGGCTTTGTCTTACCTTGCTTCACAAAAGCATAATCGAGAAGTTAGGCAGAACTGAATCACTGCTTCTTAAGCTTCACCTAATATAGGGTATCTTAGAGGAAGCCAACAGCAGGTGAACCTCAATAGGGTCAAGTTCTAAGCCAGGCAGATCAAATGCTCTACCTATTTTCGGATGATTCTTTTTTGGTATTTCGTAACATTGCGTTGTAAAAGAAAATTTTCCTCCCAATCTTGTTAAAGTTGTTTGTTACTTGGTTAAGTAGTTTCTTATCAGGTATATCATAGGAAACAGTGTGTAGGAGAGTATTTTGAGACCAGTGTTTGTAAAGCTGATTGGATTGGATGTTTGAAACAAATCAAGTATTTGTGAAAAGATATTTGTAGAGCTTGAGTTGTATTTGGGATCGGCTTTTGTTTACTTGTGTGCCTCAATCTTGTACAGTTTCTGCAAGGTTTGCACAAACAAAATTGCTATAAACTCTCAATTTCTACTGAAACTCGAATCAAACGTAATTTTTATAAGCCAATTTAGGATTACATATAGAGCAGGGAAGAACCCTTCATATTCATACACTTCCTTTACACACCACACATTATACAATGTGTATCATTATTCACACTACCCTAGTACCTTACACTTGCAGATCTGACCCACCAAAGGAGAACAATCCTTACACTCGCAAGATACAGACATTGTTTCATACTCGTACGAAAATAAGCCAACTTATTATTCGAAGATGTGTTAGCTGCTTGCATGGAACTTCTTCGCTCATGATTCTAGCAACTTGTTACAGAGGAGTTTTTGGTAGAACCTAATCAAGGAAGAAAATAAGACACAAGACTAATTAGTGATTATCGAGCAGGAGTAACAAGAAGGTATAGAGAATATGCAGTCAAGTCTCTGTGGAAACTGAAAACATAACATACCACAAAGCGCTCTTTGTAGATCTTAAGAAGCGCGTTGGGATCAGCCTTTGTTTGCTTATATGCTTCAATCTTGTTCAGCTCCTGAGATTTGCACATTCAAAATGTGTCATCCATATACTATCACAGATACATCACCACGATTTCTGGTTTTTTGTTTCTTGTAAATAAACACGAGTTACACAAATACAAACTACACGTTAAGTGTAGCAACATTAACATACCTCCAGAAATGCTGCCAGTTTAGGCCTTCCAGCAGTCACATCATACTTCCACACATCAGCAAAGACCAATTGAAACCTCTCAATAAATGGAGCATAAGCAATGTCAACCTGTAACCCACAGTCATATAACCTTGTAAGATTGCATTGCTGATTAGCTGTTGGTCAACAATACAGCATGAAAAGAAAGATACTTACCAGACTGAATTGGCCGAGGAAGAAAGGTCCGTCATCAAATTTCTCAAGAGCCTTCTCCAGGTAATCAAATTCAGCATCTAACAACAGGTTAAACAATTTAGTCTTTCACATTTATGATAGATTTTATTTTGCATCTTATCATGGAGAAGTCGTTCAGCTTCAAGCTCACCAGCAACTTTTGTAGTGTCTTCTCCTTTAAAAGCATCATATATCTTTCGGGTAAATTCACCAACATAAGTAATCAACTCCTCGCCAAACTCTCTTTTTGCTGGCTCCTAAAATAACAAAAAAATGTCCATGGACATCAAACTTTCAACTTTTATAATTTATTTTCTTGATCCACAAGGAAGTAAAAAAAGGACTAGATAGCTTACATCGGGGAATAGAGAAGGCCCTTCAAAGTGGGTGTCAACATATCTGATCAAGTCCAAACTCTCTATAACTACTTTACCATCATGTTCCAAAGCAGGCACCTGCAGGATGCACAAAGAAATAAGCGTAAGGCACAGTAACAAATCAGGTAGTCTTTCTCTCTACAACTACTCTCAAGTCTCCAATTTGTCTATTTGCAAAAACTGAGCATGGAGAAAAATATTGACTAATTACACAACATTCTCCATGCTATTAAATTTATTGAGATGATGGAGGGAATAGAAGCTCCAAATACATGATGAAATTCATGCAATAGAGCAGACTATAAGCCCAGTAATGGAAGAAAATGACCTTATTTTCAGGATTCACTTTTTCCTTGTACCAATCAGGTCGGCTTTGAAGATTGATACCCACCAACTCAATCTTGTCTTGCAAGCCCTAAAATACAAAGCAACACACATAAGATTCTGCAGTCTCGAACAACATATGATTAAATATATTATAGAGCTAGAGAAAAATCAACCTTGTAGTTGCGGGTGATCCACACTCGCTGAGCATAGGGGCAAATGTAAGAAACATACAACCTAATCACACCACAAAAACAAACAATTCATAAAACACACATTGAAGTGATTTAGATCACAGACCAGAGGAATGTGGGAACATAATTCTGCCCATCAACTGTTCGACAGATTACCTAGGTGTGCCATCGAAGAGAGGTGGAGGCGGGGAGGAGGCGTCAAGAGGATGAGGAAGATTCAAATGCACGATTCTGCAAAAATATGGAAAGCGTAACTCCCTGCATACTTAGATCTGGAACAAAATTACTAGGAAGAGAGAGAACAGAAGCACTTACGAAGCAGCCATTGATGAGAATCGTTAGGTTTCAGTGATTAATTCCAGTAGAGTTCTCTGTGGGATGAACCGGTGAAGAATGTCTACAAACCAAAGCCCTTTTTATAGTCAGAAAGGCGAGAGTCACTTGTCATATGCAGACGAGAGCAGTGACGATTTCGATTTGTACTATTTTTTTTTTGCTAAATTTTTTTTAATTTGAAATAAGTAAACTTATATAACGTAGAACATATACGGACAATAAGTTATCCAGCAAAATCAATTATCCTAAAAATTACAGGAAGACACCATTGATAAAAAAATTATAGGAGATTTTCAGATATACCTACAAAATTATTCAATAGTCACATAATTATAGTTGATTGATTTCGTTTCCACCACTGAAAGAACTGAAAGAGAAAGACTGAGATCCCCGGCAGAGGAATCATAGGAAGTATTATGCATTTATGGATTCATAGTTGGAGTCAATTTAATAATTTTTTTTAAATTTTTTAATACACTCTAAGTCTTTAATTACGCACTTCATATGTGTAGTTTGAAGCTCACACAACTACACACTTCGCGTGCGTAGTTGTGGTGATAAATAAAAAAAATTACCGGTACGACTACGATCTATCAATCCCAAAGCAAAGTGGTTTCGTGTATAGTTTATCAAGATTCAAAATAAAATTGATATAATCATCATTAAATGATAATAATATATCAATAAACTAATAACTACAAAGAAAAAAAATATGAATCGAATCACAGAAGTACATAAACTCACATTTATTATTTTGTTGAAAAACATAGGAGTGTATCGTCACTTTAAAAGTTTGATTTGATTTGATTTGATTTACCTAGTTAAATCATCCTTTAGAAGTTTAGATTGAAATGAAATTTTAAAGTCCAGAGTTTGTTTGTCCAAGGACAAAAAGTCCAAAGTAGAATTGAAATAATTGCATTTCTTGATTTCTTGAATTGGAAATAATGACAATTTATTAATTCAAATTAAAATCAGATAAAAATAGAATAAAATTATCTCACTTATACTTTCACAAAAAAAAAAAAAGTCTTCAAAAACATTAACAAATCAAAGTAATGCAATATCGAGTTTGTAAAAGCAAGAGCCTGGACACCCATGCTGTCCAAATACATACTATTCCCTCTTTGAAAACAAGAATTAGTTTAGGACTTGTATTTTCTACAAACTGTTTATAAATAATATAAAAACTTATTATATCACCACTTTTTGATAATTTCATGTATTTTTATTATTAAAACACACATTATTGAAAACAACTCTTTAAATTTATAATAATCGGAAAAATAATGAATCAATTAGTTATTAATATTTATAAGGTAACAAATTATAGATATGTTATGTATAATACACTTCATCAAGCAGATTACGCTGATTTAGTAAAGTGAACCTTAAAAATTAATTTACTTTGATGATTTAAAATAATGATTTTATAACAATAACAGTGGAGTTTAAAACGTCATCCTTAAATTAGTATTAGAACTAAAATCATTTATATTACTGTTACGGTCATGTAAGAGCCACCACACATGAACATATACTGAAATCAAAACCGCACCACACATGAACATATACCGAAATCAAAACCGTAAACTTATAAGTTCCCTATTCATAAACTTAATAATTTCCTATTTATAAACTTAATAAATTTCTTTTATGCTGCTTCCTTTTCATTTAAGAATGTTACTGGACTACTCGATCAAATATAGTACATGTTTAGTCACAAGAATGGTGTAATATAACTTATTTTGAATATAAAAAGAAACATAACCATTTTTATTCGGAGAGTTTAACTTCTTATCACCACAACCACATTCATCACTACACATATAAATATCAGGGAACTTTATATCAGAATATGCCTCTTTACACACATGACGCATTACACAATGCGTACTTGCTGATAATACAGCTTATTAGACTTGATAGCTGCTTGCATACAAACTCATCTCAGTTACTTGTAGCATGGGGGTTAACTGCTGAGCCTAAACAAGACAGAGACACCATACAAAAGATATTAATTAGCAGGAGTAACAACCGAACAAAATATGCAGGAAAGTGTTACAAGAGAATAACATATCACAAACCGCTTTTTCAAGAAGTAGAGAAGCTGGTCAGGGTCCGCTTTTGTTTGCTATGCTTCAATCTTGTTGAGCTCCTGATACATTTGCAGTTTGCACGTACATAATCCCATCATTCAAAACTCACGTATTCACGTACATCTGTAATGAAGATTTCTGATTTCATACTAGTTTGAGAGGCATCATACCTCCACCCATGCTGCGAGTTTAGGCCTTCCAGCGCTCAAATCATAGTTCCACACATCAGCAAGAATCAGCTGAAACCTCTCAATGAATGGAGCATAAGCAATGTCAACCTGTAACCCAAAATCATATCTTGTAAGATTGCATAGCTAAACAGGGATCCAAGTGAAACTTCTTCTTCTTCATCATTTTTAATACAACAGCATAGCATGAAATGCCAGAAACTTACCAGACTGAATTGGCCAAGGAAGAAAGGTCCATCGTCAAATTTCACAAGAGCCTTCTCTAGATGATCAAATTCAGCATCTAAAAAGCAAGGGCTAACAAATTGTGCCTTTCAAATTTATAGAAATTTCATTCATCGAAAACCAGTAGCTTTAAACTCACCAGCAATTTTTGTAGTGTCTCCTCCTTTTAACGAACCATAAAATTTTGGAACAAATTCATCAACATGAGTTAACAACTCATCCCCAAACTCTCCTTTTGCTGGTTCCTAAAATAACAGTCCCAGTGAAATGTAGAACAAATCTTCAGCTTTTATAATATATATTCTGAATCCAGAAAGAAGGGGAAAAGGGCTATAGAACTTACATCAGGGTATAAAAAAGGCCCTTCAAAGTGGTTGTCGACATATTTGATCAAATCCAAACTCTCTGTAATTATTTTACCAGCTCCAACGCAGGTACCTGAGAGGATGCAAAATAAGCAAAAGGGAAAGCAACTGATAACTGATAGTGATACAAAATATAGTTACATAGAATTTAGATATGTATATGATCTGTAATCCTATGATGGGAACACTAAACTCATTTCACCATTTGCAGCCAATTAGCCAAGAAGATGCAATACTTACTCTAACAATAAGGGCTCGTTTGGTTTTAACTCCGGGAACGGAATGGAAACGAATCTAGTCCATATGTATACCCTTGTTCATTAAATTTTTTGGAATTATTCCTTGAGGTTTCAAGTAATTGTAGTAGAATTGATTGATTTTGATATCCTATATAGGGAAACAAAATAGTAGGAAGCAAGTGCATTTTACATGAAACCACAAGTAATGATTTCATGAACAAGGTACACATTTGGACTATATTCATTTCAATCCGTTTCCGTTTCCGGAGTTACGACCAAATGGGTGTAAATGTCTAACAGAACTGTTGCCTTAGCGGCAGCAGATGCAATACTTAAACTAACAATTAATGTATTAAGACTGACATTTTGTATAAGTTTAACTAGAGATGAAAAGGTTGCAATCAAATTTCAGTTGACATTCATTTGAAACTAGCTTTGTGGTTTGTGATTCAATAAAGAACTTCATCAAATTGCATTAGTGTTTCTTGATTGCCAATTCTCCGGAGTCCGAAGAAAAAGCTTAATCCAAAATCGAAATCACATTCCATTCTCCCCAAGTCCCAATAGTCATGAGATGATGAAGGAAATGGACGGTCAATATACTTTTTTTAGACTAATTGAAGTTAATGCCGTAGATAAAGAGGCTAGATATAGATGGAGATTATGACCTTATTTGCGGGATTCACTTTTTCTTTGTACCAATCAGGTCGGTTTTGAAGGTTTATTCCCACCAACTTAATCTTCCCTTGCAAACCCTGAAATACAGGGCAGCAAGCATGAAATACTTGAGTCACAAACAAAATCTTATTATTACAAGTGAAAAACTGATAATCAAACAATATTGTATAACACTCACAGGTCAACCTAACAAACCAAAGCATAAAGTTGATGAAAAAGAATGAACCAACCTTGTAGTTACGGGTGATCCAAACTCTCTGAGCAAAGGGGCAAGCGTAAGCTGTATATAACCTATATCATGTCACAACAAACAAACACACCCACACTCAAATCGTTAGAATTGAATACGCATACACAAAACAGCATAATTTAGGTACATCGAAGTCGCCCACCAACTGTTCGACAAAAAGAAAACTCTTCATATGCGTGCTATGCCATACCAAACAAGTGAAACAACTATTAAATTATCTCGTGAAAGTCAAATCGATGAACACCACATGGGAGGGAAGGAGGGTTTACCTGGTTGTGCCGTCGAAGAGAGGTAGAGGCGGGGAAGATGCGTGGAGAGGAGGAGGAAGAGTCTCTTGCACGATTCTGCACAGTGTGGCGGCATAACTCGTCATGTCCTCAAATCCAAACAAAACAAAGTAATGATAAAGAGAGTTGAGTAAAATAAGAGAGAGCTCTTACGGAACGGCCATTGGTGAACGATGATCGTGGTTTATCGGAGGGAAGGTTGATCGATGCGATAAAAATTGGATGCCCACCAAGCCAAAGAGATAGGGTGACAAAAATGAAGATTCTATTAATAATTAGAATATTATGATTTCGGTCTCCCCGCCACTCACATGTCCGATTTTCTAACTAATTTAATTAATTTAAATTTTAAAAAAATATGGTAAATAACTTTTTTTTAAAACTCTTAATCAGTGTAATGTCGGCATCTTGCGGGTGATTTTGATTTAATTTAATTTTTTTTATGTTTATTTGTAACTTTACTTTTAGAAGGTCTAATTATAAGTTTTTTAAATGAGCAAGCAGTACAATTAATATGACTAAATTTCATGTTTTTTTAGTGGGTGTTCAATTGAACTCTTTATAATTTTGTGCATCATCATTGATCCCGGGTGATTCAATTGGTCATGTCATAGTGTAAATTCAACTCGGTCATCCGACCTTTTTAGAAATCACATTAGTCTCAGCCGGATGAATATATCATATAATCCGGAGGCTTGTCCTTGCATTTTTCAAGTATCTATTTCTTATCACATTCATATGGTGTGATGCACAAATATTATCTCTCATATTCATTCATGGTTTTCGTATGAAACTCATTCTGACGCACATCCTTAAAGCTCAATAAATTTCTTCGAGATTTACTCGAATATAATGCGTCATTTTATTACTATTTTTTTCCCTTTGGGAGTAGAACAAGAGCTCTTCCCGAGCCTTCGATGAGTCTAACCACACCCGATATTGTATTCACATTGCCCTTAAAGGGTTTCAATTGTGTGAAATACTCTTTATTTCTCAAGATGGTATGTGTGGTGGCACTGTCTACAAGACATTGCTCCTTCTCATCGAGTCTTTCCTTAGAAGATTCCATTTTTCTCTATAAGAAAGAAACACAAATAAGTTAAGCCATTAATAAATAAAAACTTCATACCTTACATTAGGATAACCATATTTTACATAGTTTTACTAGATCTTGAAAAAAGACATTACAATACATTACATCATATTATACATTATTATACAATAAGGATAATATCACAAGTTCATAAACCGAATGCTTTAGTCCAAGGCACATGCATCGTCATTATCAAAGTTGAGAAAGTGAGAGACATCCATGTTGGTCATGGGTGAATTACCAACACCTTCGTTTTCCACGGATTTGGTTTCACTAGCATTTTCTTTGTTTCTTTCGGCTTGATAAGCATCCATTAAATGTGAAGTTGTACGGCATATTTTGCCTAATGACCAGCTATGCTACATCTGTAGCAAACAGTTGTTGGCTTGTGAGAGGGTCCCTTTTGACCCGTCAGGACCTTTGGCTTATCATTCCCCTTATAATCATAGTTACCACCTCGATTATAATGGCGGTCATCATTATAGCCTTGCCCACGACCACAATCGCGGCCACCACGGCCGCCATGACCACCACGATCACCACGACTTCGGCCACGGCTATTATAGTGACATGACTGTTGTCCACGTTCTTTGTGATTTTTGCATTTGTCCTCAGATGCCTTATTAGTGGCATTGGCTTCAGAAACTTCTATTGATCCCGTGGGTATGAGGTTGTGGTTTCTCATTAGGAGCTCATTATTCTTTTCCGCCACCAACAATACTTTCAAGAGGTCTTAGTACCTCTTGAAACCTCTCTTCCAGTATTGTTATTGTAACAATACATTTGTGGCATGCATAATACAAAATGTTCTTTCTAGTATTTCTTCTTGGGTGATCATATGGCCACATAGTCTCAGTTGGGAGGTGATCTTGTTAATATCACTATTATAATCACATATGGACTTGAAGTCCTGGAACCTCAAGTTGTTTCATTCATATAGAGCTTGTGGGAAAAGTATTTTCTTTTGATGTACATATCTTTCATTCAAGCTTTCCCACGACTCTTTTGGATCTTCCACAAATAAATATTCAGTCTTGAGACTTTCATGAATGTGGGGGCGAAGGAATACAATTGCTTTTGCCTTCTCTTGTGGAGTGGCATCATTTTCATCCTCAATTGTTTTTTCAAGGTCATTTGCCTTGATATGGGCAAGTGCATCAATCCTCCATTCGAGGTACTTTTGGCCCGACAAGTCAAGAATGTTAAACTCTCTTTTTGCAATGCTTGCCATTGGTTACTACATAAAAGTTATATTTTATGTCATTATTAAGTAAGCATGCATGATTTTATTAGTCATGATTTAATAAAGTGAGATGTAAGGTCATTTTATAGGTGTAGCTTTCATGTAGATGAGCCATACCAAATATTAAAGAATGCATGTAGATTTTAATAGATGGTGTATGTCAGAACAATAATAGAGTAAAATATTTTATCATGCGACACAAGTAAGAAATCATACGGAAAAATAAGCGTTACGAGAGCAATAAATTAAAACTGGTTACTTTGACCCATTTTAATCTCCTCCATCCTTATCTTCTTCCTCCTATTACTCCATCTCTATATTCGATCAAAAAAAACTCTCATGTCCATGACCGATGATAATATTACTCATCGGCTTGTTGCCAATAATAATCGGTTTTTAATTGAACTTTTCATTTGTCTTGTCCTTATTTACGTCATCATTATTATCATAATCATTATTTTGGTGAGAAATCTTCGTTCATAATCCAAGTGGTTAAAGCAAGGAATTTAATGTGGTTCTTTATCAAAAGAGGTAAGCAAATCTCAATTTTGTTTGTTTCTTAGCAACTTAGCATAAATCCAAACACATGATTTTATTTTGAGAAAATTTATTTTAGATATTATGTTAAAATAACGAGTTTCTGATATAGAGGTTCCCGATTTGGGCAAATACAAAGCATACTCCCGTAAAGGGAAAGTACATAGCATAATCTTCAAGTAGATTTTCTTGTATATTTTTATGTAATGAAAGACTAAGAAATGTTTAAGAATATACCTTAGTAGCAAAGCTCAGTTGTAATTTAGAATCATCGTACTGATAACATGTTATAAAATTATTGCTTTAGACCCTTGATTACTTAGACTTTTGTGAAATGTGTTCAAGAACACATTGAACGAAGTTGGAAGAGAGGAGATAACAAGAAGAGTAGATTTCTATTCTTGATCTTGGTGCATCTTGTTACAATGGAATGACCTCTATTTATAGGTCAAAACTTGAGTGAATTTCCTAATTAAAAATTAGGGAGGTGAAGAAGGTGAACAATTTACTTTGTACAATTTACTTCTCTAGAATTCAACATGCAATAAATGCAATAATATCATGCATTATTGTACTAGTAGCTTGTGCATGTAAATATGTTTCCTAACCAATATATGTTACATAACACAACAATTTTTATTCTGAGAATTTAACTTCTTATCACCACAACAACGTTTATCACTACATATACATTCACATTTTTACAACTTTCTATCAGAATATGCCTCTTTATACATACACATAACGCATTACACAATGCGTACTTGCTGATAAAACAGCTTATTTGACTTGATAGCTGCTTGGATACACTTTTATCTCACATCATTTTAGTTACTTGTAGCATGGGATTACTGCTGACCCTAAACAAGACAGAAACACCATACAAGAGAGATTGATTAGCAGGAGTAACAACCGAACAAAATATGCAGGAAAGTGTTACGAGAAAATGACGTACCACAAACCGCTTTTTTAAGTGGTAGAGAAGCTGGCCAGGATCCGTTTTTGTTTGCTTGTATGCTTCAATCTTGTTCAGCTCCTGATACATTTGCGAGTCAATCAAAACTCGCATATTGACGTAGAAAGCAGAATGATGATTTCTAGTTTCTTACTAGGTAGAGAGGCGACATACCTCCACCCATGCTGCGAGTTTAGGCCTTCCAGCACCCAAATCATACTTCCACACATCGGCAAGAATCAGCTGAAACCTCTCGATGAATGGAGCATAAGCAATGTCAACCTGTAACCCAAAATTATATCTTGTAAGATGCATAGCTAAACAGGGATACAAGGAAACTTCTTGTTCATCATTTTTAATCGAATGGCTGATAAAATTTGTACAAACTCACCAGACTGAATTGGCCAAGGAAGAAAGGCCCATCATCAAATTTCTCTAGAGCCTTCTCTAGATGATCAAATTCAGCATCTAAAAAGCAAGGGGTAACTAAATGTGCCTTTCAAATTTATAGAAATTTCATTCATCGAGACCGGTAGTTTTAAACTCACCAGCATATTTTGTAGTGTCTCCTCCTTTAAACGAACCATAAAACTTTAGAACAAATTCATCAGCGTAAGTTAACAACTCGTCCCCAAACTCTCTTTTTGCTGGTTCCTAAAGTAACAATCCCAGTGAAATGTAGAACGAATTTTCAGCTTTTGTAATGTATATTCTCAATCCAGAAAGAAGGGGAACAGGGCTATAGAACTTACATCAGGGTATAAAGAAGGCCCTTCAAAGTGGCTGTCCACATATTTGATCAAACCCAAACTCTCTGTAACTATTTTACCATCATGCTCCAACGCAGGTACCTGAGAGGATGCAAAATAAGCAAAGGGGAAAGCAACTGATAGTGACAGACTATAGCTACATAGAATTGAGATATGTATATGATATGTAATCTTATGATGGGAATATTGAGCTTATTTCAGCATTTGCAGCCAATTAGCCAAGAAGAGGCTGATGGAATACTTTAACAATAGAAGTATCAAGACTGACATTTTGTATAAGTTGATAACTAAAGATGAAAAGGTTGTAACCAAATTTCAGTTGACATTCATTTGAAACTAGCTTTGCGGTTAGTGATTAAACAAAGCACTTCATTTTACTTGCATTAGTGTTTCTTGATTGCCAGCTCTATGGAGTCAAAAAAAAAAAAAAAAAAAAAAAAAAAAGCTTAATCAATCCAAATCACTTTCCATTCTCCTCAAGTCCCAACAGTCATGAGATGATGAAGCAAATGACAGTGAATATACATTTTTTAAACTAGTTGAAGCTAATGTCACAGATATTGAGGCGAGATTTAGATGGATATTCTGACCTTATTTGCGGGATTCACTTTTTCTTTGTACCAATCAGGTCGGTTCCGAAGGTCTAATTCCACCAATTTAATCTTCTCTTGCAAACCCTGAAATACAACAAACAACAAGCATGAAATTCTCGAGCCCCAAACAAAATCTGATTACTAGAAGTGAAAAACAGAAAATCAAACACTATTGTATTGCGCTTATAGGCCAAACTAGCAAACCAAATCATAAATTTCATCAAAGACTGAACCAACCTTGTAGTTACGGGTGATCCAAACTCTCTGAGCAAAGGGGCAAATATAAATCGTATATAACCTTTATCCCGTCACAACAAACAACCCACACGCAAATCGTTAGAATTGAATACGCATACTTAACATAATAATTTAGGTACATTGAAGTCGCCCACAAACTGTTCGATAAAAGGAAAACTCTTCGTACGCATTCCATACCATACCAAACAGGCAAACAACTATTAAATTATATCGCGAAAGCCAAATCAATGTACACCGCATGGGACGGAGGGAGGGTTTACCTAGTTGTGCCGTTGAAGAGAGGTGGAGGCGGGGAAGATGCGTTGAGAGCAGGAGGAAGATTCTCTTGCACGATTCTGCACAGTTATGGCGGCATAGCTCGTCATGTTCTCGAATCCAAACAAAACAAAGTAATAATGAAGAGAATTGAATAGAGCGCTTACGGAGCGGCCATTGGTGATTGATAGTCGTGGGTTTATCAAATGTTGATCGTTCGAAGTAGGTTGATTGGTAGTTTGGTACGATGAGAATTGGAGAATTTGGAGTGGAGAACCACACAACCAAAGGGATTTTATACTTTATAGTCCTTAAAGAATACACATAAAAAGTATTTAATATATTATTATATAAAAATTTCTATTTATATTCTGGAATATGTTATAAATTAAACTAACTTTTAGAAAAGCACCAAAAATCAGTGTTAGAAAACGTTAGCCATTTTAAAAGTGATACGTTGATCGTTCAAATACATTGGATTTAAATCAAAATTTTAAAATTGTGACGCTGGATTACCGATTTTAGGTGAAAAACACTTTATATAGGTGGGCTTGTACAACGCGTATATACACTTATATAAACATGACTTTCAGTTTGTAGTACACAATTTGAAGTTTTTCTTAAGTTTTGATCCATAATAACAAAATGATACACAATTTGAAGTTTTGAACCATCTTTCTCCCTTTTGCTCTACAATCATAATAAACAACAAAGTAATGCAAATGAACAACTAGGGATGTACGATCGTACGCCATAATAATACACCTTGTCTATTTATCATGGTGCATGATCATACGCTCCTTATAAAAAAACAAAACATAGATAAAAAAATAATAAAAAAATTGGTGGGAAAGGTCACACAAATGGTGGACATAAAATCACAAATGTATTGATTATATATATATATATATATATATATATATATATATATATATATATATATATATATATATATATATATATGGATTACAAGAGAATCAAAGGAAACTAATAAAGATTATCAAGATAAAATCAAATTTAAACTAACCTAATATATATATAGGGATAGGATCAAGTAAGAACCAAAGTTACGGTAAGAAATAAGAACAACCATATGTCACACGATTAAACAAAATCAACGTCTATGATTCAATTGTATTTTTGTATATTAAAGGTATTGTTTATATTGTTGGGATGATATATATGGTTACCATTTTAAAATCAAAACATTTACCACCTAAAATAAATGCTACACGTTTGACCTAAAAAATCGACAATGAGTATTTTCATCGTCCTGTATTGTCTTCTCAAAATCCAACAATCTATTGTCCACAATCATGGATGAAAATGAATGTAGGTGTTTTAATATTCGTGTATGAATTTTATTGCTTACACGTTTAATATATTATGTGATTTGGGTTAATTGTAGTCGTGCCAACAACAACGATTCCGATTCTGACAGCCATCGATAGTGGCGATGGTGGTGTCGATGGTGGCGGCGAAGATATGTGTATATGAAGTTTATACTGTTTGAATACTTGTCGTGCAATGTTGAATTTGATTTTGAATGAAATTGTGCTTTATAAAATGAGTACATTATATTATTTTTAGTCGTGCTTTTTATATTTAGTCGTGCTTTATAAAACGAGTACATTATATTATTTTTAGCACGAATATATTCACATGAAATTCATATGCACTATTTATAAATATAAAGCACGACTAGAATATAAAAAATTTAATAACGACTAGAATATAAAAAATTTAATCAAGACTAAAGTCTTAAAAATTAAAATCACAGAAAATAAAATTTTATATAACAAGCTATTTGATACAATTCTTAATATATAGTTATGTTGCACGACTCGTTTAAAAATTCATAAGCACAAAATGATTGTCCAAGCACGACTTATAATATACACCATATAAATACAAAACACTAACTACTTATATTATTACTTATATTATAATGCACTCAGTAATGAATATAAAGCACGATTAAAGTCTTAAAACTTAAATTTACAAAGAATAAAAATTATAATATAAAAGCACGACTAACAACAATTACAAAACTTATAAGCACGACAAATAATATACAACCTTATAAATACAAAGCACTACTAACAACAATTACAAAAGTTATAAGCACGAGTAATAAAATGAACATACACGGCTTATAAAAACAATACTATACCACTATTAAATTGAACATACACGAATAATAAATTGAACATACACGACTTATAAATACATAAGTACATGCACGAATACAAAATTGAACATATACTACTAATAAAAAAAATATAAACTACAAGTTTGAACATGCACGACTAATAACAAATATATTACAACACTGTATATTAAGCAACACTAATAATAAATCGGATGACACGAGTTAATTTTCATATCAATATATATTTCCATAAATGTAATATGCACAAACGTTTTGAAATGGTGCAAAATAATTTATTTCCAAAACCACAAAACAACATTAATTATTAACCTTATTTAGACGTAAGATTTCAACCATTCGTGTTTTAATCTAACGCTCTATAATTGTTCTTATTTCTTACCGTAGCAACTGTTCTTACCGGATCCTGATCCTATATATATATATATATATATATATATAGTGGGATAGGATCAAGTAAGAACAGTTGATACGGTAAGAAATAAGAACAGTCATGTGCCACACGATTAAACAAAATCAACGTCTATGATTCAATTCTATTTTTGTATATTAAGAATATTGTTTATATTTTTGGATTGATATATTGTTACCAATTTTAAAATCGTTAACATTTACTACCTAAAATTAATACTACATTTTGACCTAAAAATCGTGAACGCCTTCATCTTACAATACCAACCTAACATATTATCCATGGATGAAGATGAATGTAGGTATTTTAATATTCGTGTGTATGAGTTTTATTGCTTACACATTTAATATATTATTGTTGGCACGCCAACAACGACGATTCCGACCGCAGCAATTGGTGGCGATGGTAGTGTTGATGGCGATGATGGCAATGGCGGCGGCGATGGCGGCAAAGGTATTGAAATCGTGCACGACTAAAGCATGTAATAAAAAAACACGACTAATACTAACTATTAAACAAAAGGATGCACGACTAAAAATAATGTTACAGTACTACTTAAAAATGAAGCACGACTAAAGCATTCCTAAAAAAAAATTTAATAAAAAATACGACTAAAACTAACTATTAAACAAACTGATGCACGACTAAAATGAAGCACGACTAAAGCATTGCATGACTAAACCATTAATTTAAGCACGACTAAAACATTAAAATTTGAACTAAAAATATATATAAAATAGAGTCAAGACTATAAAACAATTCAAACACAATTGGAACACGAATAACACGAAAGCACGACTAAATTGAACAATAATAAATTAACAACATAGGAAAGCACAAACTTTGTGGAAGAATTAATACAATAATAAGTATATAATCTTTATTTCCATAAATATAATATGCACAAACTTTAAAACGGCTGGAAAGTATTATTTTTCAAAAAAACGTAATATCATTAACTACTTAACCTTATTTAGACGTAAGATCTTGATCATTCGTGCTTTAATCTAACGCACTATAACTGTTCTTATTTCTTACTGTAGCAACTGTTCTTACTTGATCCCGACCCTATATATAGTTTATCAAAATAGAATATATAATATCAGTCAATACACCCTCGTAGTCAAAGCGTGGGTGAATGAACGATGCTCAAGACTGGAACATTTTATTAAGAACGGACATATAAAACATATTTATCAAGAATGAGTAGACCAGTAGAGTGGTGACACTGCCAGTAAATCGGTGACAACAATATATTGATAGGACCACTAGTAAATCGGTGGCAATGGTAGATTAAGATGTCGATAGCTTGACGGCGCGGTAGTAGGATTTGAAGGTTCAAGATCGTTTTGCTCCGCTACCATGATAAATTATGGTGGAGAAGACCACATAAATGGTGAAAATAGAACAACAAATGTATTGATAATATAATGATCCTACATACAGGAATACAAGAGAATCAAAGGAAACTAAACAAATTATCGGGATGAAATCAAATTCAAGCTAACCTAATATTTTTATAGAACAAATAATATCCTTCGATAAAAGTGTTGGCCTATCTCCTCTCCTTTCTTGGAGGTGGACCAAGAAAGAGGTGATCCTCAATCGCTGGCATTGATGGTCTACCATAACAGTAGTTTTATGGAAAGTATTTATGACAACCCGTTGTTTTTATAGGTCAATATCCAACTCCCACCTCCTTTCTAATCTTTATTTTAAAGTTGCAATGTGTGAGCTTATCAACAAATCTAGTGGCGGTGAATATCCTAAAGTTAGGAAAACGTATCAAGGTTTCACACTTAAAGTGTGACTCTGTGAGGTGTCTCGATATGTTGCCATGGTTTATTTTATTAGGTGAATTCATTGCCATTCAACGAGAATTCATTAATACTCGGTGAATTGATCAATTAGAGCACAAGCCGCCATGTTCCTCGTCCCATTTCTCTCACTGTTGTGGTTATCTGAAACCCTACTTACGAACAATACAAAACCAAACATTTAGGATGAGGTTTAAAGCTTGTTTTGCAACCTAATTTGCTTATGAATCCATTTGGAAACCTGCTTCAAAACTCTAGCTTATTAAAGTCGGAGCCTATGTTTGTTTGTTTTTTGAGAAAACAAGCGTATTATATTTATATGTCCATCTCTGCTAGCTCAATAATGCTAGGAGGAAAGTCTGTGAAGTACAAAGAGTGGGTGCCCAAAGCAGTATCCAAACGAGCAGCGTGATGTGCAAGAACATTACCTACTCGTCGGATATGTATAAATTTATAAGAGGAAAAAGAATCAGAAAGTTGTTGAATATCCATAGCTAAAGAAGCTGCATAAGATCGTTCCAGGTGACAGTCATCTCTTTGGATTTTCCAAATGCCCTCCAACGAATCAGATTCTAGAATAACATGGCGGGCATCCAAAAGTTGAAGAAGCTGTAAGCCAAAAAACATACCTTCTAGCTTTGCAAGAAGAGGTGTTCGAGAGCCCCTCAGCCGTTTCACTCCCACAGCAACTACCAATCCATACGAGTCCCGAACCACCGCACCAAGACCCGTCCCCAACGTGCCAAACAAAGCTGCATCGGTATTTACTTTGAGCCATCCTGTTGGAGGTAATTCCCAAACTTGTCGGAATTCCGGTAGTGTAGGTGAGATAGTAGATGCTCCTCTATATTCCTTAAAGTCAGAAACATAACTTTGAATCGACCGAGCCAAAGTATAACCCTTTCGTGGAGTTGAGTTGAAAGTTTGTTCGTTCCTGAAGTTCCAAGCAATCCAACAGTGTATAAAAAAATCTTCAATTCCAGGCTTCCCAAAGGAGGCCATGATGTCGTCTAGTAACATGTCCCAAGATTGGACCAAAGACGACCTTGTATTAAGAAAAGCGAAGAACCGAGTATCCTCCCAGAACAGACGTGAATGTATGCACCCAAAAACCATATGCTAGGCAGTTTCTGGGACTGCCTCTATGCATCGGAGCCTATGTTTGTTGAAGTTGAAGCCTATTTGAGGATTTTTTCCCCCCCCAAAATAATATAGATAAACGAAATTGAATTCCGAGATTAGGCACGGTAAAAAGTTATTTTTGAAAATAAAAGAATCTTAGGTTCGAGAAAAAACCCGTTATTTAAAACACTATCTTTCATGAAGAACCCGTAGTTTAATTCCACGATTTCCTTTACATTACTTTTTTTTATGCATAAGCTGCAGTTTGAAATTGTGGCTTACTTGTCTTTTTTAACCCGCATTTTGAAACTTTCTTAGCTTCTTTTCAAACTCTAAAATAGCAATTTTAAACGGTTGTTTCTTCATACAAACTCGATTTAAACCGCGGGTCTTCTATGAACCTGATTGGCTTCCTATTCTTGTCCATATTTTCCATCCGTACCTAATCTCAGAATTTTTTTTTTTATAAGTATGATGAATAATGTTGGCAGCGTAAAATTACCAAAAAAAAAAAAGAAGTATTTTTCAATTTAAAAACAGTCCTCTACGTAACTTATAAATTTTAAGCTAACAAATATAATCTTAAGTTTGGACTCCCCCTAAACTTATGCTTTTATCCATGATATTTATAAAGTTAAAAAATTCCCTATTTATAAACTTATAAGTTCCCTAAACTTTTTATTTAAAAAATAAAGTAAAATAAGTATAACGAGCCACATTTTTATGGTGGGCAATGCTTTTCTTTTATGCTGCTTCCTTTTCATTTGAAAATGTTACTGGACTACTCTATCAAATATAGTAAATGTTTAGTCACAATAATGGTATAATTGAAATTTTTTGAACATAAAAAAACATAACCAAT
Organism: Fagopyrum tataricum; assembly: GCA_002319775.1. NCBI lineage: Eukaryota > Viridiplantae > Streptophyta > Magnoliopsida > Caryophyllales > Polygonaceae > Fagopyrum > Fagopyrum tataricum. The sequence continues at coordinate 9,305,909 of CM008279.1, read as the reverse complement.
TTTATTTTATAGAATTTAACTTCTTATCACCACAACCACATTTATCACTACATATAAATATCAGGGAACTTTATATCAGAATATGCCTCTTTACACACATGACGCATTACACAATGCGTACTTGCTGATTATACAGCTTATTAGACTTGATAGCTGCTTGCATACAAATTATCTCATATCATATCATTTAATTTACTTGTAGCATGAGGGTTACTGCTGAGCCTAAACAAGACAGAAACACCATACAAGAGATATTAATCAGCAGGAGTAACAACCTAACAAAATATGCAGGAAAGTGTTAGGAGAAAATAACATACCACAAACCGCTTTTTGAAGTAGTCGAGAAGCTGGTCGGGATCCGTTTTTGTTTGCTTGTATGCTTCAACCTTGTTCAGTTCCTGATATATTTGCATGTACATAATCCCGTCAATCAAAACTCACGTATTGACGTAGAAACAGAATGATGATTTATAGTTTCATACTAGTTAGAGAGACAACATACCTCCACCCATGCTGCGAGTTTAGGCCTTCCAGCACTCAAATCATAGTTCCACACATCAGCAAGAATTAGCTGAAACCTCTCAATGAATGGAGCATAAGCAATGTCAACCTGTAAACCAAAAATCCAAAATCATATCTTGTAAGATTACATAGCCAAACAGGGATACAAAGGAAACTTCTTGTTCATCATTTTTTATCGAATGGCTGATAAATTTTGTACAACATAGCATGAAAACCAGAAACTTACCAGACTGAATTGGCCAAGGAAGAAAGGTCCATCATCAAATTTCTCAAGAGCCTTCTCTAGATGATCAAACTCAGCATCTAAAAAGCAAGGGGGTATAACTGATTGTGCCTTCAAATTTATAGAAATTTCATTCATCGAGAGAACCGGTAGCTTTAAACTCACCAGCAATTTTTGTAGTGTCTCCTCCTTTAAACGAACCATAAAACTTTGGAACAAATTTATCAACATAAGTTAACAACTGATCCCCAAACTCTCTTTTTTCTGGTTCCTAAAGTATCAGTCCCAGTGAAATGTAGAACAAATCTTCAGCTTTTGTAATGTATATATTCTCAATCCAGAAAGAAGGGAAAAAGGGCTAGAGAACTTACATCAGGGTATAAAGAAGGCCCTTCAAAGTGCCTGTCGACATATTTGATCAAGTCCAAACTCTCTGCAATTATTTTACCATCATGCTCCAACGCAGGTACCTGAGTGGATGCAAAATAAGCAAAAGGGAGAGCAACTGATAACTGATAGTGACAGACTATAGTAATATAGAATTGAGATATGTATATGATCTGTAATCTTATGATGGGAACACTAAGCTCATTTCACCATTTGCAGACAATTAGACAAGAAGAGGCTGATGGAAGTTGAACAGGGGAAAAAATATAACAAATATTTAATTTAGGTTAAGGGCAATACAAACAGTAACTCCTATCTACTTATCTCAATTCTATAACAAATATTTAATTTAGGTTAAGGGCAATACAAACAGTAACTCCTATCTACTTATCAAGCTTTGTGATCTATCTCCATTGTATAATTCAACTGCCCTGAGTAAATTATGTCTTACAGAAGTGTTGCCTTAGAGCGGCAGCAAATGCAATACTTTTTTTTGGTGAAAAGCAGATGCATTACTTACTCTAACAATAGAGTTTCAAGACTGACATTTTGTACAAGTTTCACTAATGATGAATAGGTTGCAATCAAATTTCAGTTGACATTCATTTGAAACTAGCATTGAGGTTCGTGATTAAACAAAGCACTTCATTTTGATTGCATTAGTGTATCTTGATTGCCAGCTCTACGGAGTCTGAAGAAAAAACTTAATCCATTCTCCCCAGGTCCCTACATTCATGAGATGATGATGATGCAGCAAATGACGGCCAATATACATTTTTCAGACTAGTTCAAGCTAATGCCACAGATACAAGAGGCAAGAGTTAGAGGGAGACTATGACCTTATTTGCGGGATTCACTTTTTCTTTGTACCAATCAGGTCGGTTTTGAAGGTCTATTCCCACCAACTTAATCTTATCTTGCAAACCCTGTAATACAAAGCACAAGCATGAGTTGATCGAGTTCCAAACAAAATCTGATTATTACAAGTGAAAAACTGAAGATCAAACAATATTGTATTACAATTAAAGGCCAAACTAACAAACTAAGAGTTAAATTTCATCAAAGAATGAACCAACCTTGTAGTTACGGGTGATCCAAACTCTCTGAGCAAAGGGGCAAGTGTAAGATGTATATAACCTATATCCCGTGACAACAAACAAACAAACAAACCCACACTCAAATCGTTAGAATTGAATACGCATACACAAAACAGCATAAGGTACATCGAAATCGCCCACCAACTGTTCGACAAAAGGAAAACTCTTCATATGCGCTCCATACCATACCAAACAACTCTTAAATTATCTCGTGAAAGCCAAAGCGATGAACACCGCATGGGACGGAGGAACGGTTTACCTAGTTGTGCCGTCGAAGAGAGGTGGAGGCGGGGAAGATGCGTTGAGAGCAGGAGGAAGATTCTCTTGCACGATTCTGCACAGTTACGGCGGCATCACTCGTCATGTTCTCAAATCCAAACAAAAATAAGTAATAATGAAGGGAATTGAGTAGAGCGCTTACGGAGCGGCCATTGACAATCGATAATCGTGGATTTATCAAACGGTGATCGTTCGAAGTAGGTTGATTGGTAGTTTGGTACGATGAGAATTGGAGAACCACAAAACCAAAGGGATTTAAAGTCGGAGATGGCGATACGTGTCAAAATGCCGACGACATCAGTGACGATTAATAACGCATGTTTTGACATTTGATTTTACAGTGACCGTTGTTATGTGCTGACTCGAGCTTCAAGAAGCTGGACACACATCATGTCCACCTACGCTGCGGAGGTTCCATCACTGTTCCCGAAAATTCCAGATTTCAACTGCGCTTCTAAACGGACTGACAAAATTTATATTAGTCAATACAACTACTTACTTCAAATGCATAAAAAAAAAAACTTTTTAAAAAATACATATGTAGTTGAAAATCAAGGTACAGTGCTAATCTGTACTTTGGTAGAAATGTACTTTGGTATCGTGGAATCTCATTGAATAGTTAGATTAATCAACATTTTGCTTGACCAGTTGGTTTGTAAAATAAATGTACAGTGATAATCTGTACTCACTTTTTTCTGAAGATTCTGAACTTTTCGTTCTCATCCGTAAAAATGCTTGAAGTTGGATTATCTCTAGCAAGTAGTCCCAAAATAATACATTTACAACCATTATTAGATAGCACAAAAATAATATATAATTACTGTAGTAAAATATATACGCATCCTTAAAAAATACACATAAAAATAATAGATATTTTATTTTAATATTTTACATGTTTACTTTACTTACCTTATACGAGTAGATTTAATATAAAAAAATTGTTTTATTTTTAAAAATTTAAAAATTAAAAATTGTGTATTTTGATCATATAAATACTCAAACATGTATAAAATTGTATATGTAATATCTAATTTAAATAAAAACTGTAGTTACAATGAATTTAAAATCTAATATAATTTAATTAAAAAAAATTTTAATCTTATTTTTATAATAGGAAATGAGATTGCAATAAAATTAAATTTTAACTAGAAATTTTGATCAAAATGAAAGTAAAATATTTCTAGTTATAAAAGTTGTATCCAATTTAAACAGAAGTTTTTTAATTTTAATTTAATGGTAACTGAAGTAAAACATAACCTAAATTAGTTTTTTAAATAAAAAATTGTGTGCCTTTAATCTTCCATACGACATGTAGGTAAAAAGAACGTGGGTTGCGACACGTAAGCTTCATAACCTCTGTTTAGTATAATACTAGTTTTAATACTCGTGTTCTGCACGAGTTAAACGATATATGTGTGTCATAAATAATGTTTGATAATTCATTATGTGAGAATATCTTAATTTTTATGTAATACTTGTTGTAAGGCTGTATTTTTCACATTATGAATAGAAATCAAGTAAGAATTCAAATCATGCAATAACAATCGGGAAAGAGGATTCTGAGATACTCGAATGCCAAAGTTAGTATCAATCCCATAAAGAGTTAGAGTTCATTAAATTAAATATTAGAATACGTGATGTGGATTAACGAATAAACGACAACATAAAATTGATGAGGTGACCGCATGAATTTGCACCAAGTATCAGTTCATGGGTTGTTTTAGTATATAAGATAGATAAGAAGTCATGTGTAAAACACATACTAACAAAAAAGGAAAAAACAAATCATTATATTTAAATTAACAATATTAAATAATAATAATAATAATAATAATAATAATATAAATAATATATTAAAATTTAAATAAAAGATATTAATATAAGTAGCATGTCTAAGTTAAAATTTACAATACCAAATAGTTAAATTTAAATTGTAAATTACCTAACATCTAATAAGACTAATAACATAAAAAAAAAACATTCTAATAAAAGTATTTTATTTATTTTTTTAAAAAAACAATTCAAAAAATTTCCATATATTTTTAATATAAAATTTATGATTAATTATATAAATTTTTTTAAAAATATCTGAAATGTTTTCAAAAAATATTAAAATCGATTTTTTAAAACGAAAATATTATTCTAGAAAAGCAATTTCTTCAATTCAAAATTTATTGATTATACAAAAATGAAGAAATATGTTTTTTAATTGTTTTAAAAAATGATTTTAGAAAATAAAAGGTTTATAAGTTTTAGGAAAAATAAATAAAATTTATAAGTTTTAGTAAAAAAAATAAAATTCAATTGAAAATTAAAACTTACAAATTAAAAAAAATATTAAGATCTTCAAAAATTTTAAATAAAAATTAAGTTTATAAGTTATAGAAAAATAAAAGGTTAAATGGGGGACAGGGCCCTTTGTGTATAAGTAAGCATAAGGGAGGCTCTTTTTTTTAAATGTACATAAACTAGGCCTCTTGTAATTATATATAAAGACTAATTAAAAGGGTGAATTGATAATTACAATTTATTAAAGCCCAAACTCACTCTATTTTATAAATTTAAGGCCCAATAAGGCTATACAAGCCCAAATCTGTTTTATAAATTCAAGGTCCAATTAGGATATACAAGTCCAAGCCCAACCAACCTATTTTATAAATTCAAGGCCCACTCGGGTTATACAAGGCCAAGCCTAACCAGGTCGGGGTACACCAGGTCCGGGTACACAAGGTCGGGGTACACAAGGTCCGGGTACACAAGGTCCGGTACACAAGGTCGAGTACACAAGGTCCGGGTATATACAAGGTCCGGGTACACAAGGTCCGTCAAAACACAAAGTCCAGGTACACAAGGTCCGTCAAAACACAAGGTCCGGGTACACAGGTCCGGGTACACAAGGTCCGTCAAAACACAAAGTCCAGGTACACAAGGTCCGTCAAAACACAAGGTCCGGGTACACAAGGTCCGTCAAATCACAAGGTCCAGGTACACAAGGTCCGTCAAAACACAAGGTCCAGGTACCAGCTGGACTAATCGAATTTGGTAATCTATTGTTATTTTTTTTAATGTTAATCTTAATGTATGCTTACACAAACTAGTGTTATACACGATTTTTCTAATGATTTATTTGCACAATCAAACATCTCGATTTATTTGCACAATCAAACATCTCGATTTATTTACACAAGCTCTCGATTTATTTACACAAAACAACCCCTCAAATTTACTTAAATTTTACTAAAAATCAGCTTGTCTCAATTTAGTGTTCAAAAGCATATTTTCATAACATTCTTAAACTAGTTTGACGGTTTGCAAAAACTATCCTACAAGTGAGTTGTTTTGTAATTTTAATTAACTGTCACACGGTTGTTCAGTGCCTCATATACACAGCACTACAACAACACATAAAGTCTAGAAATTCAAAACTAAGTATTGCTCATTCAAGCAAAATATATTGTTCATATATACTGTTCATCGATCAATATGACTGTCGATGCTCACCTGCTCAATTCTCGCGATGCATAGGACCATTCAACAAGAAACGTAGGATAATTCCAAAAATGAGGGAATCACGAATAAGAAAACCAGTAACAAACACCTTCTTAGATCCCGCAACCTAATAAGAATCGCGAAATAGAAACGATACCCTGGATCACGATTAAGCATATCGCAGATCTCCATGTTGATCGCCCAATCTGGACCGACCAGCATGCTACTCGTGGCTCGATCCACCACTGAAGTCACCATGTGTACGAATCTTCCCCTTTGTCGGCGTCGGAGATAATGAAACGATAAGAAGATTTTGCCGGAAATAAAAGAAAAGATTGCCTGATAAAATCGCCGAAATCGAACAAGAGTGAACTTTAACCTCTCCTACCGTTCTTCCCGCACCCTTGTATGGCACTGTAGAGATCGGCACCATTCTTTTCGGCTTCTCTCTGCATTTCACAACCCGTTTTGACGGTTTCTCCATTTTTAAATTCATCAGACAAATTTATTCCATCAATTAAAGGAAAAATCACCAACCAACCAAGTAGGCGGCAGGCAGGTAACCGGCGACGATTCCGGTAATGGATGTAGAGGCGGTGTCCCGACGGGGGTTGTAGATCCATAGAGGTAGGAGGTAGGAAAGAAGAAGGAGAATTTAACGGCTAGGGTTTCTTGTGAGAGAATTGAATCATAAATGTAATATATAGTATTTAATATTTTGTTTTTACCTTTATGCCCCTTGAATTAAATAAATTTAGATTTAAAATTTTGTTAGAAATTTCTTAGGGCCTACAATGTATTTAGTTTACACAAAGGGTTTTATTAGCCCATTTTTCTCAAAAATAAAAAGCAACGCTTAGTTGAAAAATATAAATAATTAAATAAGATTAATTTTAAATAAAGTTTATTATTGAAAATAAAAATATAAGTTAACAAATTTTTAAGATCTTTAAAATTAGATTGCAAATCTTAACTATTTTGGATGGTGCCCTTGTATTTTGGGTTTTTTGAATTTTGTCCAAATTTTTTTTATTATTTCGAATGGTGTCCATAAGTTTTACACTATTTCGGATTTTGTCCAATTTCATTAAGTCAACCAAACGGTCCTTAACTTTGAATAATAAAAAAAAAAAAGAGTACAGGGAATAAATGATTAAATTAATTAACAAAGTCAAATCTCATATTTTTTTCATTCTACATTTTAGTGATTGGCTTTGTAAACTTACCTATTCTAGTTTTTGATTTATTTATTTTATCTCTCACTCTATTAATAGATTTACTTTGAATCGATATTTTCTAGCCTCAATTACGGATTCGAATTGATCCTTTCGTCTTTGGAAAACTGATTTTTAAACATGAAATTCAAACTTTGCTTGTAGGTTCCATTTTATCTCTGGTTCTAACTTAAAATATATCTCTTTCTTGTTTTTATTTTAACCAATCGAGCACGATGATCAATTTTATGAATGTTTTGGTGCGTGATTTTAGATTTGGCGAAACACTTACAGTTCTTTGGAGGTGAACAGGTTGAGATACGATCACAGCGCAGAGGTGGCCGAGCCGTCTTCAGATGAGGTTATGCCACTTCTAGAGCCACAGTAAGATAATTGCAAAGAGTGCATTCTAAATGAGTTGATGACTCGAGACCTTGCTAATACTCAAATTCTCAAAAAGGCAAGCCTTCAAGTCAAGAGCAAAGAATGAAGAAAGGACGTTCTTGGTAAATGTCCTTTGCATATCTAGTAAGAGGTGCACGAGAGACTCTCACCATTAGAAAAAGTAAATATACTTTAGTTAAGAAAAATTTATTATCTAATAAAAAACCGCGAGGTTGCAATGGAGTGGTAAAACTAATCCGGTTTAAGGATAAGATGAGAAATTCATAAAGGTAATTAAAACTGATTACTCATATAGATGTGTATGTAGAGTTTGGTAAACACATGATCTGTTTATTCTTTAATTGGAACGTCGAATATATACACAACAGTAAACTCTATGATTAATCTAATAAGTTGTAAATAACAGGCATAACCCTAACGTTAAATCTCCCCCTCAAGCTGGAGGTGGGGAAGTCACAACTCCAAGATTGGATAGAAGAAACTTAAAGCGAGAAAGACCCAAGGTTTTGTTCATGATATTTGCTAGATATGATATTCAAGGTGTGAAAATAGTACGAATGGTGTCTCTGGTGAGTTGATCTTTGATAGTATGACAATCAACTTCAATATGCTTGATGCGTTCATGAAAGATCGGATTGTTGGCAATGTGAATTGCTGCCTGATTATCACAATGAAGTTTCATTGAAAGATTATGATGAACACCTAGAGAAAGAAGGACGGACTGAAGCTAGAGAAGTTCACAAGTGGTGGTCGCCGTTGCTCGATATTCAGCTTCAGCTGATGATATAGAAATAGAGACTTGCTTCTTAGTCTAATTTAAAACTTTGATGTCCGTATTTTATGTCCACTATTTTATTTTTAATCTTAAGATTAATTTTAGTTTAACGTAACAGTATTTTCTTGAAGTAAATGATTGGTAATAGGTTTATCTTTAAAGTACGTGAGACAATGTATTGTGAATTGTCTCTTTGATTATTTTAGAAAGATAAGATTGGACAAAGTTTTATAAAATAGACAACAATTTCTCCAAATATAGTCATAGTTATATGACGATACGACGAACTGGTCAAAATTTATTTATTTTTATTATGCATATATTTTTTAGCATAAACATACACATACATTAACAAAAATAAAAATAAAAATAAAAATACACCTATAATAAATTACTCAAATATTAAAATGTAATCACATATATATATTTTTCATAATACCACACTAAACTAGTTAAAGATTTAAAGCCGGATTTACAAACATGATTGAAATTAAAGATCTCAGAAGAAAGTTAGATTGTAGACATTATTGGAATTGCGTACAAGGGGTTTGCCTTTCTTAGAGCCATCCCACACTCATCATCCATATCCATCTCTTTAGGTTCCACTCCATCTTGAAGCTTCCAATCAAAAAAGTTAAATCAAATTTCCCAACATTAGAGGCACGATCCTCGTCGCCAACGGCATTCCAATGCAAATCCTCCGACCACCGCCAAACGGAAGGAGCTCGTAGTCTGTACCCTTGACATCCATTTCGGAGTTGAAGAACCTTTCGGGCTCAAAATCATTAGGGTTCTTCCATCGACTAGGATCCCTCGCTATCGCCCACACATTCACAAGCACTTGAGAATCTTTAGGGATCATGAAGCCCTGAACCTCGGTCTCGTAGAGTAATTTTCTCGGCACCAATAGTGGCAGCGCGGGATGCAGCCTAAAGGTCTCCTTAATCACCGCTTGCAAGTATGGAAGTCGAGTTAGATCGGCTTCATGGACGAAGTTCCCTTTACGAACAACTCGGTGGAGCTCTTCTGTAGCTGCTTTGAGTTTGGTTGGTTCACGAAGCAATTCCGTCATTGCCCACTCTATCGTACTTGATGTTGTTTCGGTTCCTGCAACGAAAAGATCCTACGTGCATACGTAGGAAATCAATGAACACTTATTAACCGCTATTTTTTAAATAAATAAATAAATATATATATATATATATATATATATATATTGAAAGTAATTGAGAATATAATGAGTTAATAATATACCGAAAGCAAATGAGGGATCTGAACAAGGTGGAAGTCCTCGCTCCTGTCGAGACAAATCTTGAGTAGTGTGTCGAGCACGTCGACACCTTCGGGTGCACCATTTTTATCATCAGACAACCTCTTGTCAATTATGGTACCAAATAGATTAAAAAGCTTTTCAAAATGAGAGCTCATTTGCCGTCTCAAACGTTGGGGATCGAATCTCTTAAACACCGGGAAGAAATCAGCGATATTGGGTTTGCCGGCGTCTCTGGCGATCACCCAAGTAAGTTGCTTGAACTCACGGGAAAGCTCTGAGTTTGGATCAGCAAGATCTATGGAGAAGAAGGTATTGGATAGGAGGTTCAGGCTGACTTCGAAGGCTGCTTGCCCGATGTTCACCGGATCTCCAACCTCGCTGCAACAACTAACGTTAGAAATAAGATCCTTTATCTTCGTCATTCGTATTTCTTGATTTGCATCCAAATTTTTGCTTGAAAACAACTGCATTTGAGTAATTTTCAATTAGATTTAGAACCGAAAGCTAAAATATTATTGCTTCAATCCTTCAAATCCTTCAATTACATAATATCACAGGCTTATTTCACAAAGGCACCATAAAACAAGAAATTACACAAATAATAATTAAAATAAAGATAAATAAAATAAAGAGAAGTACTATTTGTTATATTCTTCTTTTCAAACCTTTATAATATGTTTCTAATTTTTTAAAAATAAAATTACCTTGTTAAATATATAACTTATATTATTTTCATTCTGATGATATATTATCACGAAACTTGTTAGAACCTTCACAATGTCGATGGTAAACGAATTATAAAAAGCGTTATTTTTCCACAAATCATATATATATATATATATATATATATATATATATATATATATAAATTACATAAACCAATTTTTAATAGAGATAAGTTTCTTTTTGAAAAAAAAAACCGATAATTTTACTCATATACGATGCATATGCATATTAGAATCACTCAATCCGAAAAAGCAGGTGAAACCGAATCCGAAAAAACGAACTGAAACTAACTAACCAACCCAATATACCTCAAATATCTTAAATTTTATAAACTTAGTTGATCTTAAAATCACAAAAAGTGACAATTTTATTGTTTATATATTATAATATCATGTTATAAATAGTTTTATTTGTTATTTAGTGTTCAAATAGTATCAATTTCATACAATTTATGAATAGTCTTAAAATCAAACTTTTGATTCACCCAACGCCCGACTTAAGGTTGTGCAAAATGGTCCAAATCAGACAATAATATTGCGCACCGACTTGACCGTTAACATTCTAACAAGCTAATGGTCCATAGATCTCGGACTATAACGGTCTAGACCATAACGGCCAATTTTCTGTATCTCTTTTTCGGAAAAAGTTATTTTTTATATGGAGCAATATGATCCGTAGCCAAGACCGGATGGAATTAGATAAAGACGGTCCCGGACTGGACCGTTTTTTCGGTCAAATTCGTTTTTTCGGTCCGGTCTACCACTCTACCTTACCTGTGCAGTGTGCACAAAAAATATAATTGCCGATTAAATACCAGAGTGTTGCCGATTTTGCGAAGGGTGCGCCATCGATCTCCGGCGGGCATCAACGAAATGGAGTGCTCAACTAGATGTGGACTGAAGCAGTTAGGCGCCATTCTATTGGAGAAATGTGCGCCCTTCTTCTGCAGAATTTCTTGAGCAAACTCCGGTGAAGAGACGACAACTGTGTTCATGTACCCCAACCGGAGGAGCATCAAGGGGCCATGGATCTTCGCAAGTTCAGCCAAGGCTTTATGTGGTTTCTTAGTGATGAGGTTGTGAAGGTTTCCGATGATCGGAAAAGGAGTCGGCCCAGGAGGACGTCTTCTTCTGGGTCTCAACAGCTTCTCCGATACCAGCCACTGAATGGCCGCCGACAACACCACAAACCACACAATTGACTTCATATCCACCATCATCATCATTTTCATCTTTCAGTGGATCTCTTGATTGGATTATGTTTTAGGGATACAGTTTAATTTTGAAGCTTCTTATAGCTTGCTGCAGGTTTCAGCAATTTTATAAAATTGTAAAGGATTATATATTGTATTGAATTTGTCATATATGGATGATAATAACCTAATCATATTTAATCATATAAAATCATATATCAAGGGCTTGAATTATCATTAGTCGGTGGATATGGATTATAATAACCTATCCATACGAGTAATTAAAAAAAAAACTTAGCGATCGTGTAATGTGAATATGAGATTGCGTAACTGAAGCTTGAGATTTAGAAACGTAGGATTACGCACGTCACATGTATATCGGCTTTAATTACTCGACCCATACACGTAATCCTAAATCTTAAAATAAATAAATAAATAAATAACGAGATTCATGTAGTTCAAATAACTAATATAGGAAATACCTCTATGGATACGTCCAATAACAAATGATTAACCAAAATAAAAAGATGACATGGAGGAGAAAAGGGTTTAAATAAAATACAACTCTCTAAAATCAAATGAAATAGGGGTATCGAATGTCTTTGTTCGTCGTTAATGAACATAAAGAAATGATAAGAGCATAGCAAGAAGTTCCTTTATGAATAAGATTGAGGGTTTCGTTGAGGTGGAACTTGGAGTGTTCGTAATTTTAAGCTCTTCTTCATATTTCGGTGTATGTTTAGCGTCGTGTCTGGATTGCGGTCGTGGTAGTGTATTTTCATGACGATTTCTTTTGATGGGAGACTATTCCCAAATTCTCGTCTTTCACTTCCCCATAAGTTCGAATCCTGCAATACATAGGACTATTCATTTTTCCGGTCCGGTCCGGGTTTTTAATAGGCTTGTTCCTTATCCAATATTAATGTCACTACAAAAAGAGAGAGACTTTTTTAACACGCCGGTTAATATATGAGATTAATACTTAGATCAATATTAATAAGACCAACTTCAATTTAATCTATGGGCGACGGTCCGACGGATCAAGGAGAAGCCATCGAAGGCTTGCTAAGACTTGCACGGCGAAGACCGACCGTCCTGTTTGCCGGTTGTCCTGTTTGCCGGCCGACGATTAGGGCTTCCTTTGTTGCGGAATCTCTAATTGCATGTTCGTTATTAACGCCGCCGGATTTGTCGAGATTTGGAAAACACCACCGGATAGGAATGACAAATCTGAGGTCCTACAGTAACGCTGGGAGGTGGAGATTTGAAGAACGAGTCAGCCCGTGGAGAAGACGAGTCGAGATCTGAGTTAGCCTAGAAACCAACTTCTACTTCAATCCAAAAACCTTTACTGAAACTGGACGAGATCTGAAGCAGTTTCTACTTCAGCGTCTTTTGAGGAATTCCTAGCAACCTTCTAGGGTTATTTCGTTTCTTTAAAAAAAAGGTGGGATTTTTACATGACGACGGATGGTGGTTTTCTCCGTTGTCCTTTTAGTTCTTTACATGGGTGTGGTGGTGGCAGGGATGGAAATAGATCTTTTTCTTGTTTGATGAGTTATTTGAATTATAGGGTCTTGTTCTCAACGTTTCTCTTTTCTTTTCCGACCGTGCAAACGAGGACGTTTCACAACAAAGATGAGGAGAATGATACGTCCCCGGATGGCGGTGTCATCCGTGTTTCTGGCTAAGAGGACCCGGATAGTGGCATGTCTAGCCATGACATGAAGCTTGCCTATTTTGACACCATTTCCCTTTGTTATTTCTCATTATTAATTTTGTAATAATAGAATGAATATTCTTGTGGAATAATTCCTTTTAAGCATTTTCATTGGCCGTTCTTTAGGCGTATCCTATCGGACCATAATTTTAGACCTTTCGTTACGGTCACATCCTCCATATAAGGGATGTTTGGCCTTCAATGTACAACATGTCTAAGTTGAATTCAAGTATTGAGAAGGAAAATCCTCTTGCTTGGTTTGAGCATCACCTCTTCTTCCACCTCCTCAAAGTTCTTACTTGGATCTAATATTTGATCCAAGCCTTCATAATCGAAGATCTTTTGAAGGATCAACTATCCGCTCCACTTCGTGGATGATTCGATCGACCTAGATCGGATCGACCGTACGCTTCTGCATCCATTTGTAAGCTTTCACCGCCAAATTCTATTGTTCCCCACGAACGATCAAGAAGGAGTAGTTGAAGTTTCTCCTCACACGTATTTCTATCAACATTTAAATTTAGTAGTTAAGTATAATAAGGGTATTCCGGACAATATGATTGAATAATTATTGAAATTTTACTTGAAAACAATATATATGTTTAAGTTCTAATGAAATATATCTTATAAGTGGTTTAATTTATATATAAAAAAAGTTTAAAAGGTGGATTGTTAAAAAAAATGTATTATTAAATGTATTTTAAAATTTTTTATTGAAATATTCATGGGTGAATTTGGGAAGTATGTATTTTTTTATAGGTGCAAAAAAATATGCAATTTCTATTTGTAGAGAAATGTTTATCTTAAATAATCCTAGAAAGAAGGAAAAAGTAAATAAGATAATAGTTAATTTAATTAAATGATATTCTTTTAATAATATTATGAAGAAGAAAAAAGATATAATACCCAACTTCCAATACCCAACCTCACTCATGTACCCAACTTCGGTTATCCAATATTAGTTACTTGATTTCAATACGCAGCGTTAAATATCCAACTTCACTTCGGTAACCCAACTTTGGTTGCCCAATATTAGTTACCCGATTTCAATATCCAACGTTACATGGTCAACTTTACTTTGATTACCCAAGTTCGGTTACCCAATATTAGTTACCCGATTTCAATATCCAACGTTACATATTCAACTTCACTCATGTACCGAACTTCAGTTAACCAATATTAGTTACCTGATTTCAATACTCAACGTTATATATCCAACTTCACTTCGGTTACCCAACTTCTATTACACAATATTATTGCCATATTTCAATACCCAACGTTACACATTCAACTTCACTTCGATTACCCAATATTAGTTACCCGATTTCAATATTCAACGTTACATATCCAACTTCACTTCGATTACCCAACTTCGGTTTCCCAATATTGATTACCCGATTTCAATACCCAACGTTACATATCCAACTTCACTTCGGTTATCTAACTTCAGTTACCCAATATTAGTTACCCGATTTCAATATGCAACTTTACTTATGTACTCAACTTCAGGATCATCATTTCCCCTGCTTCTAAGGTCTCGTATAGCATAATATTGTACATATATTCAACTTGTGCCTGTGATTTGTATCCTTGGAAAAAAATTCGGAGCATAAATATGATATCATTTACTCGACCTATAACTGACGGGTCATCATACCAAAAGATAATAAGAAGCTAGCTTATTGATTCTATACATCTTACTAGGTAAACACATTACACAAATAAAGCGTTACAAAGAACTTTCCCAACGATCCCCGAGTCACGATCCGCCAAGTTAGCCACAACCAAATCCCGCAAACCTGTATCCCGAACCTCGCAAAATCGACGCTCCCAATCCCGCAGATTAACCGCTTCTTTCCCAAGCCCAACCGCTCTATCTTTCGATCCTTCCTTATAATCATCTTTCCTATCCCTAAGTCGAAACTCGCCTTGAAAACTTACTCTTTAAAACATCCCACCCTTGATACTTATAATGATTTATCAAAAACCTATTTTCAGGTACATTTCGCGACGTAAATCCTTGTTTTAACCTAAAATGATGAACTACATGCCCAAGTGTATCATCAATAGCTTATGGCCTTATTATTGATGTATGTCCTTCACTCCTATCTAGTCTACTTGTATACCCTACCATTACTCCATGCAAAGGTTGTGTACTCAATCCGGATGGCCCGAAACTACGACAATTCGTACGAATCTTGCCCAAATTCGGGTTATTCGGATATTTTTCCACCAATAACCCTAGAGAATTCGATCCATTTCTAATAGAACTATTAGCTATGATCCTTGGCGGGAAATATTAGAACTCGTCGATATCGAAAAACGCGATCCAACTACATACTTTCTTGGCTCTAAGAACACAATGTGATAAGCCGGCTTCTTGAGACTTAATCCAAGCCTTATGATCGTCTTGTTAAATTAAACCCTTCTGAATTGAGCTTCTCAATTTCATTCTTCAATTCATCTTCACTATTGTTATCATAGATAAACTAACGATGTACACCGAGCCGCACGTGATACATAACCCACTCTCGAAGCACGTGAGCTTGATTTCACACCACAGTACATCCGTAGAGGTTGTACGTGTAATTGTTTCTAAATTGATGATTTTTTTCATACAATCTGGCAATTGAAGAGATTAGTTCATAAGGTTTTGGCTTCTCAATGGCTACTTTGACTCTACTGTTCTCCTTGTTTAGGCCGAAATCGAATCGGCATCGTAGTTGTTTGGCGTCGAATTTCTGGTCTCGTTGGAGTTTTAATCCTTTGACAAAAACCACTGTTAGAACTAATTCATATTTTTGTTGGGTTATTTGGGATTGATTAGAAGTGGATTAATCAGCTTCACTTTTCCTTTTGGGTTGCGTCTGGACTTTTCCACAAGTGTTAAATGGAGGGGAATGCATCATTGGAATTGAAGAAAGTAGAAGAAAGATCTAGATTGTCTATTTTGCAGCAACTAGTGTGATTAGATTAGGAATAGTCTAGAATTAGTGATACTTATAAAATATTTGTATTGGGTATTGTGAATGTCGGTGCTTTTGGTTGGTGTTAACCGACTTTGCATCTCTATATATATTGTAATGCTATGTTGATAACGAAATAATATACAAGTAGTGTGTAGTAATATAAGTGTGTGTTCGATCCAAAAGATTTCACATTTAAAGTGAGGTTGTACGAGTGTGAGTGCGCAATAAAATACCCGCTTAAATACTTGGTGTGAGTCGGGAAACGCGGAATTTTCCCATCAACTGGTATCAGAGGCGAGGTTACGGTGGTGGTGTTCGGGTAAACTTTGTTGCTTATTGAATCTCGTGATTGGCGTGATGGCGGCTGAGGCGATGAAGGCGTTCGAGATTCCACTCTTCGATGGGAAGATCAACTTCACTTTGTGGCAGAGTACGATTCAAGACTTCTTGGTGCAACAAGGTCTTGACCAAGCTCTGGAGGAGGAGAAGCCTGGATCGATGAGCGAGGAGAAGTGGCGAAGCATCCAAAGGAAGGCGGTAAGTACAATTCGGTTGGCGTTGGCTCCCGAGATTAAGTACGGTGTGTTGAAGGAGATCACACCGAAGGCGTTGTGGGAGAAGCTCGAGAGCATCTACGCGTCAAAGTCGTTGACCAACCGTTTGTGCTTGAAGATGGAGCTTTACTCGCTCAAGATGGAGGAAGGAGGTAATCTTCATGACCACATTAACTCGTTTAATCAACTAGTATGCCAATTATTGAATGCAGATGATAAGATTGGAGAAGAGGAGCAGGCGTTGTTGTTGCTAGCATCATTGCCGAAGACCTACAAGTCCTTGGTGCAGACGTTACTTGTAGGAAGGAAGTCTCTCACGCTGGATGAGGTTACCGCTGCTTTGCGGGAGAGTGAGAGAATGATGAAGAATGATGTTACCGACAAAGGTGAAGATCGCGTACTAGTTGTAGGAGAGCGAGAACGAGGGAGGAGTCAATGGAGGAGGCATGATGACTCGAGACAAAGAAGCTCGCGGCGAGATTTGAGTGAGGTCGAGTGCTTCTATTGCGGGGAGAAGGGTCACATGCAAGCCCGGTGTCCTCAGATGAGGGAGGACTTAAAGAAGCTGAGAGAGATGTCGCCGGGAAAGAAGAGAGGGGACTCCCACACCAATGTGGTTAGTGAAGTTGGAATTGAAGAAAGTAGAAGAAAGATCTAGATTGTCTATTTTGCAGCAACTAGTGTGATTAGATTAGGAATAATCTAGAATTAGTGATACTTATAAAATATTTGTATTGGGTATTGTGAATGTCGGTGCTTTTGGTTGGTGTTAACCGACTTTGCATCTCTATATATATTGTAATGCTATGTTGATAACGAAATAATATACGAGTAGTGTGTAGTAATATAAGTGTGTGTTCGATCCAAAAGCTTTCACATTTAAAGTGAGGTTGTACGAGTGTGAGTGCGCAACAAAATACCCGCTTAAATACTTGGTGTGAGTCGGAAAACGCGGAATTTTCCCATCAACCACCATTGTGCCGGAATCCACAACCACCTCGTAAACAATGATATCCCACATCGGAATCATATTGGATTGGGTGCCTAAACCGCTGATTAATATTTCTTTGGCGCCATTGCAAGGCCACCTATGATGAATTATTTGCCGGCGAAAGAGGACACCGGAGAATCCACCGGAATTCATCGTACTATTCAATTGATATGGATGGTTGTGAGAGATTATTGTTGTAAATACAATTGATTTCGTGGTTAAATTCGAGTTCAAGGAGGATGAGGAGGGAATCGGGTAAGAGTAGCGGTGACTGACTTCTGAGCTCCGGGAAAGCTAAATGGGTGGAACCGACCGAAGAAGGTTTGACCGGATTTTGTAACAAATAAGCACAAGGAAAAGGAAGCAATAGAAGACGATGAATGAAGTGAATGAAATTACGAAACCAACAAAGTGGATAGGGGATTAATAAATCTTGCATTCCTATAAATAAAATAAAAAAGAGCGTTATTGGTCCATTATTTTTACTAATCATTAATAAAAAATTAAAATATGTCATTAACTAATCTAAAATTTAGTAACAAAATTTTTAATTCATATATAAAATTTAGCAACAATATGATAGAAGAAATAAATTGTTAGAATAATAATCAAATTGAAGTAAATGTCGATGGACTTTATTATATAATTTCAGGCTAAAAAATAATTTGTTTTGTATATTTTAAGGAAAAAAGAGTTTGTTAGGACATTGGATTTGAATGAAAATTGTTAAGATTTTAGCTAATTAATTAAACTAAATACAAAGTGACGTGACTTAACAAATAGCCGACACACAAGTAAGTTTGATAATGTGGATTCACGAAATTATGTCAAGTGTATGTTCACGGGTTATTTTAGCATATAAGATAGTGTAAGTTTGATGATGTGGATCACGAAATTATGTCGAGTGTATGTTCTCGGACTGCTTTAGTATATAAGAAATGTAAGTTTGATGTTGTGGATTAATGAAATTATGTCAGGATGTTCACGGGCTATTTTAGTGTATAAAATATTTTAGCATAATAGATAGATAATAGAGGAGTACAAATCTTTTTTCTCTTTGATATATTTAGACGGGTGAAAAAAAAAAAGTAAAACATGTCTTTTTATTATGGTAATTTTAATTAGATAAAATTAATTGGTCGACAATGATTCCACGTGTACCAAAGAAAAAATTCCACGTGTACCAAAGAAAAAATTGCAACGGGAGATGCAACATGGAAGAAAACAGGCGATCCTGATAATTATAGGCCTTTGGGGGCTCAAAACTAGCTCAAGCTTCCATCATAGGAGCCATTGTGCCTAATTTTATTTACCACAAAAAAAAATCGAGCTATGCAGGTTCATCTTCTGCTTTCTTTATACGAGTCATGTGTCTAATATCAATATATCATTTCCAAAAAAAAGATTCAAAGTACACGGACTATTACACACCATACGTTGCAAGGTTTTAACTGTGATCTTTACATATGACATACTTTTTATCTTCAAAATAACCACGTTCCTAATGATAAGTAACATATGACGAACCCAATCAAAAATTTCGCCATAATTTGCCTGCAACCATCCATTGTCCATTACTCCATTCTTGATGAAGTCTCATATACGAACTGTCGAATTCCATTTCCTCGTCTGTGCTACCAAAATACACTCCATATTTTGAACTTCCAAGGACTTGATACACAAGCCCTTCCCACCAACCGTCATTGAACCAGACATCGACTTTCTGGAGAGGCTCGTACGACTGAACCTTCATTTTAGGTGGGCAAGGCCTAATGTCTTTGGTATCTACAACTTCTTTCATGAATTCAGATTCGTCATCAGTTCGCAATGTCTTGTATTCAACCAGGAACTTGTTCTGCCCTTTTCCCTCTACAATCACTGCACTGTACCATGCACCCATAAATCCTACTTCATTGCTTTTAACCTCAACAGCAGTCCCCTCTCTGAAATTTCCAGTATTATCCTTTCTTCTACTAAACTTTTTCTTTGTAGTCGACATTGCACCTAACTTTGAGCCCGATCTTCTCTGCAGGCAAAGACCATGAGAAAGAGGGGAAACAATTTCACTTTCTGTACAAATGAGTGTCCACAGTGATGTCATATTGCTCAAAATCTCAAGTATTAACAATGACCTTTCACATTTCATGGACATATATATTCACCAAATGATTCTCAATCTCAATTAACTAGTAAGCATCAAGCAAAAACTTCAGAATGTAGGGTCCCAAGTTAATCAAACGATTTGGAAGAAGAATAAAGAACCTATTATAGATCATTCAATGACAAAATAATCAATTTGAACGAGAACACCGGCCATCAAGTATATTTCAATGTGCAAGTAAGTGCAATAATGCTTATTGAACGATATTTACCGGTAAAGGAGTGACCCATTTCCCGTCTATCCAGTCTTGATGAGGCCTCAAACAAGAATGTTGATACATCAACTCCTCATTCGTAGTAGTAAAGTAGACCATGTAACGAGAGTTACCAATAACTTTTGAAATGAAACCTTCCCACCACCCTTCATTATACCATACATCCACTGCTTGTCCTTTCCTATATCTAATGCTTTTAGGAGTCTCGGGCGGGTAAGGCCTTATATCTTCTTCCTTCACCAATTCTTGGAGAGGATGGGTTAAATCGTCAGTTTTGATGGTATGATACTCGATCAGATACTTGCTTTGTAATATAGAGCAGAGAATAGTGGCAGTATACCTAGAACCTTCAAATCCATCTTCATCGCTTCTAACCTCCACCTTCTTGCCTACACTGAACAGTGTCTGCAATGGTATTGATCCACTAAATTCTGTCTTCAAATTTATCGTCCTAGTCTTGATTTCTGGTTCAGATGTTCTTTTCTGCAATGAAATAAAAATTGACCGGCTTCAGTTTCTCAGTTCATAAACTAAAAAAAATAGAAACTAAGGGCCTGTTTGGTATCGGAATCGGATTGTAGGGAATTTTTATAGGAGATACGTTGTTTTTTTATACTGTTTGGTATGGGATGGAGATTGTATTCTTCATTTAAATTCTTTTTGCAACAAAATTCCAAAAAATAATCTTGAAAAATGAAGATTCTAGGGAATTGTTTACTTTTTGTGCCTTTCATACCCTAACAATCTATCTCAATAAACTTATACCAAACACCCAAAAATAACAAAATTTATCAATCCCTAATAATATACATAATATACATCGGTAAGAATCCCCAACAATTTCAACAATCAATTTCAACAATCGAGAATTTAAAAAAAAGAATCCCAAAAATCACAATCTGATACTAAACGTGGCCTAAATCACTTCTACAAGTTGTAATAACAGATCTACAGAACATCAAGAACAAATTAACTGCACTAAATTGAACAAAAACATAACATAAACAAAAATCAAAAATCACCTGATCAAGAGAAGATAAAGCCCGCGAACCATCAATCCGGTGCAAGAAAGGCCTCAGTTCGTCACATGCAACATTCACAACCTTCTCTTCACCGTCGATTAATACCGTACAACTCGATTCTTCACACAACCCTACCAGCTTCCCCCTACGCCAACCCTTGGATTCCTGAAACACCTCAACAAAGTCACCGATCCGGAACTCAGGAAGCTTCACTAGAGGTGAAGGACGTACGACAGTGACAGAAACAGAATCCACATAACTGTCGCCGCAATCGGCGTTTCTTCTGATGGTGGTGTACTCGACCATCAGATTGTCGTCGGAGTTTTCGTTAGAGCAGAACACGGTGGCCGGGAACAAAGATTTGGAACCCTTCACCTCTATTTTGTGTCTAGAAGCGATTATTTCCGGCGACATTAAGAGTGAAAAGCGACAATTTGCGATTTGAAGAAAGTTGGTTTGAGTTTACGTTGGCGGAGAAGCGATTATTTCCGGCGACATTAAGAGTGAAAAGCGACAATTTGCGATTTAAAGAAGGAAATTTGTCCTCTTAATGAAAATATAATAATCCATAGTTTCCATACCAACAAAAAAAATCTATTATTAAAAATAAATAAAAAACTTACCTCATTATTTGGAAATCATTCAAACACTTAGGCGCATACGTACGAAGTCCAGAATAAAGAAAAAGAAACCCCTTAAGCTAAGCAAAGACCAAAAAATCTAACCGAAGAAGCGTGTGAAGACCATGACCAGAGGTCCAGAAGCACTGACATTATTGACGAAAACAAATTGCTAGATAGAAGGATCGTGCATGGAGAGACGAAAGAGAAACAATTCTCCTAAAGTCACATGAACCCAATACTCTAATTGCTAGATAGTAAAGACCATGACCAGAAGCACTGTCAGTACATCGTTGAGTCAGGCCCATACAACTTTCACGAAATCTAAATAAGCAACAAAATAGAATCGAGATAATAATCAAGCAAAACAAGCTAAAACAACAAATTACAGGCACATAAGTTGATTAAGTGGCATGCTCCAAAGCTAGTTTTGTATCGATGAAAATGAATTCAACTATAAGCTGATTAACATTTATTTCTAAGGCTACAATCTTAACATTTATTTCTTAATCAATTGACAACAATATTATATTCATAGATGTAGATACCGTTTATTATATTTGTAAAAATAGTCTTTTCTAAATACCTTCTAAAATCGTGTTTTTTTAACAAGCCAACATTTTTTTATAAGTTTTGAAGCAAAACCAAATTATATAATGTAAATTATATAGCTAGTTTAATACTCTCAAGCCTCACCTTGTGCGATTTATTATATTGTGAGGATAAAATAATTATACTATATTTTTTGACCATGCTATTATTAAATATATTCGGAAGATTGTGATTTAAGTTATATCTATTTCGAAAACCATGAAATAATGTGAAATATGTTTACCCTAGGTAAAAATTTAACATAATATATGCAAATCTTATTTTTATCTTTTATTTATTAAGTAAATTAGATAAGTTAAAAATAATATAATAATAAATAATAATAATAATAATAATAATAATAATAATAATAATAATAATAATAAAACTTATAACATTAATTGTGAACTTAATACGACACTCTTGAATTACTCGTAAATTGAAACACGACATAAATTACTTCAATTTTTATATTTATAATAAATTATGAAATGAAATCACCCATAATCATTTTCTAGTGAAATATTAACTATTTGACTAAAATATTCCTACTTAATCAATTAAAATGAGTAATTTTATCACTTTTAAAAACATACGGTTACAACTTCACTTTAGTAAATAATTTTTAATAAATTATTTGTATTAACACTTTATTTTTTTAAAATATTTATAGTATAATTATGTTTGTTGGTTTATAACAAAATAAAAGGTCTTTTTCTTAAAAAAAAACCTTCAAATTATATCATAGAAATAATAAAGTAAATGAAAGCACATTGAATTTAACCGGTTAAGAAGTAAAACGGGTGAAACACATATGTTTATTGACAATAAAATAATATTGGACCTTGTGACTTTAAATATTTTGACCCAACGAGTAAATTTGCTCTTATAAGTTGTAAATATCTTGGTGTGTGACATAGGAGAAAAGCAACACTGCTTATTCTTGATATTATTTAAATCTAATTAATTCACATTAATCTGGATAAGATAATTTATGTGTATATATAGATACATATAGATTTCAAGTGAAAAGGGGTTCTTAGGGTCAAAAGTAGAAAAAATTCACTATTTGTCAATTGTTCAAATATAACATCTATTTGTTCAACTAAAAATTGTTCAAATATGTCAATTGTTCAACAATATTCGAAATTGTTCCACTATATGTACAAGTGTTCAACTATATTTGAAAATTTTCAACTACATTCAAAATTGTTCAACTATATGATCAGTTGTTCAAGTGTTAATTTATATGTTCAAATGTTCAACTGTTCAACTAAATTTTGTTCAATTATATGAGCCATATATATTTTTAACAATTTTTAGTTTAACAAATATATGTAATATTTGAATAATTGCTACTTGATCCAATGGTTATAAATTCTTTCTACTTTGACCCTAAAACCCCTTCTCATATGATCCAAATCTAACATATATATATATATATATATATATATATATATATAGACTTTTAAAATATAAAATTGATAAAAGTAAAATTAATTGCAAACGATGAACCAAAATTCAGAATTTTAAAACAACACATTCACACACAAAATTTTAACTATATAATACTTAAATAGAAGTAAAATAAGGTCACTAGTTATCTTCGTACTAAGACACCTCAACTTTTTTCACTTGATAACATTATATTACACCATGTCGGATTTTGTTACTTGTCATCCCACATTAAACATCATATTTGGTAATTTTGATCAAGGAAGTTTGTTTTTAAATTTAACTTATTTATTTTTATCTACAGTCAAATCTTTATTTTGTATAACAACCAAAATTAAATTGTCCAACTAAAATTTGGATATATAATACAAATTCATATTTCTTAATTATAACGTATAATATTCCCAAATTATATATATAATATTTCACAATTTTTAATTGTAATGAATAATATTTTGTTTTCAACTCTTTATTTATATTGTTGACGATTTAATTTTAATAGTAATTATTTTTTAATAAAGTTTTACTATTGTTTCATTATAAGTTCTCAATTTTTAGATATATTTATTCATTCTTTTACATCACAATTATTAAAGTTATATTTTTGTATCGATAGCAATACATTATTTACGCTTAAAACAGTTTAGTTCAAGTTTTAAAAATTTCATGCAAAGCACAAGTACTAAACTAGTTTTCTATTAAACCAATTTCGATATAGGTATAAATTTGTAGTCATAACTTCGGCTATAATTATTGACGAGGCAAATCATGTAGCTTTCAAGAATCCAACTTGCATGCGGTACTTACAACCTATTAGTTTCTGCAATGTGATTTATAAAATCTTTGCAAAAGTGTTAGCAAATAGACTCAAAAGATGCCTCGATAAGATTATTTATATCTCTAAGAATGCTTTTGTCCCTGGACGTCTAATTATTAATAATATTTTTGTTGTTTTTCATTATATGAAGTTGAAAGAAGGAAAGCAAGGATACATATATGGTGTTGAAGCTGGATATAGAAAATGCCTATGATAGGGTTGAGTGGTCTTATTTGTTATACATGAAAACTATGGGCTTTACTGATGGGTACGTGAATTGATCTTATGAGATGAAGCGTGTCACTTTTGTAACACCCCGATTTTTTCTAATTATCTAGGTATGCTACAACGTCAGCGGCTTCTCTACTACTATTGAAATCCGCCTCAGGCTAAAATTTAGACTTCAACGAGTTATATACTAAAAAAAACATATTTATATCACATGCCTTGATTGAGATTATAATTTACAGAAGAAGAAAAACGTTAACTGAATTTTTTTAAAGTTATTCGCTTCCGAGCTAGAGTGAGAGGTGATCAAGTGTAACTCCTGGTACGCTTCCATAACGCCATCTGCTACTCACCTTAACCTGTCAATAGGGTGATAACCAACCAAAACAAATAAAATAAAATGGGTCAGTCTATCTGGCAGACTGGCAAGATGGATTAACCTAAATAAAAATATACTTATTAATTTAGAACAACATATAGTGTTCATAATGTTACCGTACTAGCTTTTCAACGTTTAATCGATCTAATAATACTCTTAATCGCGTTAGCGTTACGCTAGCAATTTTACCATGGATACCAGGTTTGATTTTAACCGTTAATCAACCGAAGGGCAAGTCTTGAAGAACCTCTTGGTAAGTCCCTGACTCCCTAAATCCGCCTACCGGTAGCGATGGAATTAGACGACCTAATTCCCGGGGTCCATTAAGCCCCAACGGACATTTCTAATAATGTTATCGAGTCGACATTATTATTTACCCATAATGTCCGTACCCGTATTTCACATTTTCATCGGTTCGTCCATTATCCAAATAACCGCTAAAATCAATAACATACCAATTAATACAATATGATAATATACGTGTAATTTAACTATAGCTATCTCGATTAATATATATATATATATTTCGATCGAATAGGTACGATAGTTATTTAAAATAACTATAACCCACTTGCCTTCTCGTAGACGCTGACTTTATCCGGTATTCACCCGATATATTACTGAGTTAGTTGAACGTATTGTGTTTGTGTGTTTTGAATTGTGATGCATGACTCTCCTTTTATACTACTGCAGGAGGAGTTGTGATTGTTTACTTCATTTACGTGGAAGTGCTGTATGTTGCATGCCACATGTGCCATCACCTTAATTCACTTACTCAGCCAGCCTACCAATCTACTTAAGCTATAATTTCCCTGTAGCTCCCATTCTCAATTTTAACTATGAACTAACCTCTAAAACAAATTATAATTACCTAAGTTTCTTTATTTATTTACTATCCTATCTATATAGTTATGGGTATAAGATTAACTTGTCCTAATCCATCTTACTTATTTAAATTGCCTTTATAAACATTCCTTTCTTGTAATAATTATTTTTTTATAACCAAACTTAAGCGTAAATCATAAATAAGTTTATGCTTATTTATAAATTGTTTAAATTACCCATATTTATCTTACTTGTTACTAAAAAATATTGCATATACGTTACTAAAATAATATTTATCTATTTCATAACAACTCACACTATTATTGTTCGTATACCTTATTTAACGGAGTGCTATAACTTTAGCGTCTCTCTCCGTATTTAGGGATGGTATCCCAACTTCTTAGTTCAGTCTGGAAAAGGGGTTTAGACAGGGAGATCCATTGTCCCCTTTCTTGTTTCTTATTTGTAATGAGAAGTTGTCAAACTTAATCAGAGAAAGTGAGACGCGGGGTGAATTACAAGGCATTTAGATTGCTTAGACGGCTTCTAGGATTTCATATTTATTATTTGTTGATGATAGCATTGTTTTTGGTAAAGCTCCTTGTCAACAAAGCAATTATATTTTTTAGTATCCTACATGTCTATAGAAAATTTTCCTGTCAACAAGTAAACTTTGAAAAGTCCGAGTTACCATTTAACAATAGTGTAAGTGGTGAGAAACACAAGAAAATTCGGTTGAGCTTGGATATTAAGGAGGTGAGCAAACATGAGATATATATTGGCCTCCCTACTATGGCGGGGAGATCAAAGAAGGTTATCTTCAACAATGTTAGAGAGAGTATGAAAGAAGCTCAAAGAGTGGAAGGAAACTCGGCTGGTAGGGCAAGTAATGAGGTTTTGTTAAAATATGTGGTGCAAGTTAATATGCCTTCGTATATTATGATTTGTTTTGAGATGTCGGTGGGAGCGTGTCACGGCATTGAGTGGCTTATGGACCAATTTTGGTGGGGATCCAATGATGGTCATCGCAAGATCCCCTGGGTTGCGCGGGATCCAATGATGGTCATTGCTTACTAGGGGAAGTCGTAGGGCGGTTACGATTATACTGTGGTTTGAGGTGTCTCTTATGGAGGCTTCTACAAGGGATAATCAGCTTTGGATGACAGTTATATGGGCCATTTGGAATGCACGTAACAAGCGTATCTTTGAAGGAAGAAGCTTGAGGGCTAATGTTATTGCCGATGCGGCTGAAACTGAAGTGACTAACTTTCTTTCCATGCATGATACATCTATAGCTACGCCTCCTTTGGCAACTGCTTCTTGCATGCAATTGTTTAGGACACCGAGATGGGTGATTAAGCTTAATTGTGATGTGGCGGTTAAAGCCAGTGGTGTGTGATATCGGGGTGGTGTGTAAAAGAGGGTGAGCCCATGCTTTGGGCTTTGGAATTGGCATAGGGTAGGGGTTGGCGAAAAGTCATTTGCGAATCGAACTCAACTTCCATGGTATCTAAGCTCTCTGCGCCGTCTCTTCACTGGGGGAGTTTGGGAGGGGTTTTGAGTTCTCTCTTGAAACGAGGTGCTAATTTCGAATCGTGCTTGTGCTCGTGTGCCCGTATAAATAATAATGCTTCGCGCATTGGCTTGCGAGTAGATGTATTAGGCTTGTTGTTCTTT
Organism: Fagopyrum tataricum; assembly: GCA_002319775.1. Lineage (NCBI taxonomy): Eukaryota > Viridiplantae > Streptophyta > Magnoliopsida > Caryophyllales > Polygonaceae > Fagopyrum > Fagopyrum tataricum. The sequence continues at coordinate 9,278,104 of CM008279.1, read as the reverse complement.
ATGATGACTGCTTAGGTTTTTTTGATGATTTATATAATAAGAAAAAAATGAAAAAATTATGAACAGAATAATGATATTGACAAGAATAAGAATTCTTATAGGTTCGGAACAAATCTACAGTTTAAAACTACGAGTTATATGAAGAAGTCGTGACCATGTTCTTCTATTATCATCATTACTTCCTCTCTTACACTTTGATCTGCCTCCTTACCCTTCTCAATCCCTTCCTTTACAGTTCTATCAGCCTCAACACTACCTTCCACAAGCACTCCTCTTATAGTATGGATGTTGGTAACCGAGCATTGCTCTAGTTGGTGGCCATATTTCCCACATATATCAAAAACATATAGTATAGAGGTTCTCATATTCAAGTTTCAGTTTTCTCCCATTCAGTATCATTTTTTCCTTTAAGGTTCTGGTTAAGTCTACTCTCACGCATACACATGCAAATCGTCCTAGCCACCAATAGGGTGTTCTCATCTATCCTTAATGTGGTGCCAATAGCCGACGCGATAACTTTCAGCATGCTGTTGTTATATATGGAGAAGGGGATGCCAAATATTCTTACCCACACTCAAGTCAATGCTATGGTAGAAGTAAACGGGTCGAACGTCAAAATCATTGTTGCATAAGCATGTAATGGTCAAACATAGTCCACATGCCACTAATAAGGGCATGAATCATGTCTTCTTCCTTCTCAAAGCGCACTAAGAAGAACTCGTTCATAAAAACAATGGTGGACCAGCCACCAACCGGTCTTCAAATCAGGCAGATCATTTTCTCAAAAGCCCCATACGATATCATTCTTCCCAACAATTTCACTACTATGATATTCCTCCAAGTAGCATTCAAGACTTGGATAACGTCTTGATCCACTGAAATAACAGGGATAGAATCTTCCCTGTTTGGAAATTCAATTTTCACTTTTCCAGTTTCGACTAGATTCTCGAGAAGGATCGGTAACCGTTTCCAAGCATTCGTGCCAAACAACATATGGCTCCATGAGGGAAACGAGTCCGGCGGCTTGTCTGGTGGCACTGGTCCCACAATAGGAACCTCAATTGCAATAGCAGATGACGACGCGCCGTTGAATGGTTGTTGACCGGAATCAGAAGTGGCAACGACATTGGGATTGCAAACATTCGTGGTAGGACTAGTCGTCGCCAAGCGGGTCGCATGATTTGTCGTCATATTAGGGTTTTCGTAACTTCTTATTGTTAGGAAATTTAGTTTATTCTGTTGACGTGTGTATAAAATTGAGTTTTTATTTATTTATTTATTATTATTATTATTTTTTTTGTAGTTGATGTGACAAAGTGTTTTCCCTCCTATCTAAATCATAGATTAGAGATTCTGAATAATTAGTCATTTAACGGAAATTCAATAATAATGGGTGATCTATTGGAAATTTTATAAGGGTGGTTAAATGAAAATTTTAAAATAAGGGGTGATTAGTTAAAAATTTGAGTAGCTAAAGGTGGTTAAATTTAATCCCTTTTCAAAAGAAAATGTAAAAGATAGAGGAAAATAGATAACCCGGCCACTCCAAAACGAGGTATAGGCTAGGGCTTGTGTAAAAACAAATCCAGAAATTCTCCGCTCCTGTCTGCCAATTGCCAACGGTACTCCCTTCGCAGTTCCTCGATCTCGCTCCGCTCATGGCCACGAAGAGTATCGACCCCGCTGCCACCGCCATAACCACGATGAGCATCAAGTTCGAAAACTCGGACGAAACCCTAACCCCAGCCGCACCCGATGCCCCAACTCCCGAGTCACGAACCACGTCGGATTCGACTGCTCCATCTCGAGCGAAGTCACATCCGACCGCGGGAGGTGATGAGAGCGCCTCGAACGGTGCCGAATCGAAGCCGAAAGAAGCGGAGTTCGCGACGGAATCGGTGACCGGCTTATCTGGTAATGATGTTGAGAAGAAGGCTCGCCGTGCCGAAAGGTTCGGCGTTCCTCTCAAGTTATCTGAGAAGGAAAAACGCAATTCTAGGGCTGAGAGGTATGCGTGGGCTTTATTAAGGAGCTTGATGCTTGAGAAAATCTATTATGGCATATTGATTGATGCGGTTAAGGTTGAAATCAAGGGCGTGAGTTGTTTCAGTTCGAGAAAATAATTTATTGTATATGTTTAATACTAGAACATCATTCTTGGAGATCTGGTAGATTGTGTTATTATAGGACCCTTCTAAACAACTAGCTGATTTTCACGAATAACTGCTATTATTTAGTTGGATTGAACAATTAGGGTGAACTTGATACATTTTGTATTTAGGCTTGCATTTGGAGGCTTTGAAGTTGGATAGTGCAATTGAGTGTTCTAGGGAAGTTGTTGATAGTGAACCGGATGGATGATGACTTTGATTATTAACTTGCAACATTAATCCAGATCATCCAGGTGCTTGCTTATGTTTGGTTTTGGTGATGGTCTCATAATGATTGAAGAGATGATTCTTGAGCGAATAAAAAGTTTAACAAAGCAAATTTAGCTATATTTAGGTATCCTAAAAAATGCTACTTACTTGAATGGTTGACTTGCATTTGTTACCGTGATGGACTTGATGGATTGGTGACGATCACTGATCACCATTCAGAGTTGTGGGGTTCTTGTAGGGGCTTAGGGCACATGGGAGGGGTGGGAAGGGAAATGGTAGGATGAGATCCAGAAGGTGGAAATGCTTTAAGTACTATGGTGTAACTAAGAACATCTGAATGATATTGTTTTCAGTGTTTGATGTCTCCTTGACTGCTTAAAACTCTTTGTGTATAGAATAATCTGGAAATTTTTAGCTTTGAGATCCCCCTCTTTGTTTCTAAAATTTCTTTAAAATGGCATCTCTACTTGTTATATTGAATTGTTATTTGTGTCAGGTTCTCAGTTTTTCTATGAGTTGAATGCTGTTTTGATATTGTTCATATCAATGAGGTTTAACAATTTTTTTATTGCTCACTTCAGGTTTGGCACCGTGCCAGGATCAGATGTAGCAAAATCATCTGAGGACCTTAAGAGGAAGGCTAGAGCTGAAAGGTTCATCCCCAATGATTGATATGTATTATTTTTTTTTTTGCATGAGAGGTTTTCCAGATTTAGCTTATTATAATTTTGCTTTAATGTTGTTTCAGGTTTGGGCTTCCGGAAAATTCAGCTGCCGATGAGGATGGAACGAAGAAAGCTCGGCACTCATCTGCAGATGAGGAGGGAAAGAAGAAAGCTAGGCTAGCAAGATTTGGATCAAATGTTAAGTTGGACAGTCAAGAAGAGGAGAAAAGAAAAGCAAGAGCACTCAGGTCAGTATATTTGTGCAAGACATAGGTTTTCCCTTCTTCATGAACCTTCATATGCGCAATGATTGTTATTGTCTCTTCACTCCATTCTTTTATCCATTGATGTTTTTTTCCAACCAATGACCTATTGATATATTACAGGTTTGCAGGGTCTCCTCTATCAAACACAAATGGAAAGGGAAATGATCAAGTGGTAATAAAAAATGTTTATCCACTGTTTGATCTAACCTCTAGTTTCTACCTTACTACCAAGCCTTCATAGTTTCTTATTTTTGTTCCACTTTTATACAATTTTTTTTTATCAATTGTCAATGAAGATTGAAGTAATTATCTTTCTGCCTTCTGCAACTTTTGTTCTACTCATAGTTTCCTAGATTTCTGTAGCTTTTATATATTCAATTTTCACTTACATTTTTCTTTTCTTTTCATAATTCAGAAAGCTGCGGTCACAGGTAGTACTGTTGGAGGTACCTGAGATCATCCTATGTCCCTTCATGCAATAAGGTTTGCTTTTGATTACTTCTGGCAGACATGAATAGTCATACATTTTATTGCCTCTAAGTCCCTAACTGAACATAATTTTATCTGATCTTGGCAGATATATTAATTAGAGTTAGGTACAATTTCCCATGCGGCTTCAAACACTTGGCAAACCATTTTGACTTAGAATTCCATCATTCAAGACACACGCTCGTGCCTTTTGCTTCTTTCTGTTCAGAAGCGTGAAACTAGGCTGTTTTTTTGGTTTCTCTTGGTGATGTATATGTCACCTAGTAAGGTTCAGTATAACCAATGACTACCTCCTCATCGTCAGCTCATCTGGAATCACGCACCAAAGATATTAGAATTCGCGTCTCTGTGGGGTCTTTTGTCCTTTTTTTAAATTTATCTTCTTTGGCATTATCATCTGAAACTGAGCTTAAAATGACCATCTAATCATAAATGGAACATGGTTATATGATCTCTGCTATAAAGGACATAACCAAATTAGTGATGGTTTTTTTTTTGTGGGTACAATATCTATTTCATCACTAAGGTAGATAGTATACTGCAAGTTTTGCTTGATAATACCTTATTTGGTTAGCAGTTTAGCAGTCTTTGTTAAGCAGGTAGTTGTTGACCTTAGTTTATGGGTATAGGGTTATCTCTTACCAGTGAGTCAGTCAACCTAGGAAAACAGTTATAAAATTTGCAGTGGGTGAAATGAATCATAGTTGGTGTTAGCATGATAATTTACTGGTTGATGAACATGTTTCTGCACTTGCCTGCTTTGTTGTCTTAGTATGCTGCATTTCTGTGCACATTATAAGAAAGCCAGGAAAGAGACCAAGTGTTTGACATAGTGAAGCTTCCTCCAGTAACCTGAATTAGTAGTTCTTATAGGATTAGCTTGTAAGTACTGCAAAGTAGTTATGTGGATGTTTCTAGTTGCCAAATTCAGGTCGAACGCATTCTGGGGGGGGTTCCGTTTTTCCATTTGCTTTTCTGCAGTGGTTAAGCAGTAAAGATATTGTCTTTGAATTTTGAAGATCAGATTGTGCTTATGCTGTGTGATCTTTAAGCTCATTTTCTAGCCCCCGTCTTGTCACTGCATATCTGGAATTCTGATATCGTTGGGCTTGAGATGAATTGATGATGGAGGAGTTCGTTGGTTATACACCTGCGCCTTGCTAATGGATCACTTTTGCAGCAACTGTACGCGGAGAATTGGGTTTCATGATTTCATCAGTAGGAGAACAGGTCTTAGGAGTGTTTTATCGGTTTGTATGGTATCTTTGAAAAATTATATTGGCTGTCAAGTTTTGGAGACTTTAAGGGATGGATATTGTAATTTGCATGAAGTAACTAGGTAAAGCTTATTATTTTTGCTAGTCTTTCCATTCTTACTTACGCATGAGGTGGTCGTATGATCACGTGTTTCACACCGCTGTGTGTATGCAATCCTGGTTTGCTCAAGAGCTGACTAATCTATGAATATATTGAGGTTAGGGACTAAATTTGTAGATTTAGGTTCCGTTTGGTTTCAGTTCTGCAAACGAAAATGTCTTTCTTTTCACATTTTTGACGTTAGATGTCTTTTCTTTTATCATTTTGTTTCTCTACTGGGTATCAATTTTAATCAGATTTACACTAAATACTTTAAACCATATGGAATGATTTTGAAACTTATCATGAACAAGAGTAAACACAAGGGCCAAATTTGTTTATGAAGTTAAAACCAAGCGGGGTTAAAGTCCCTTAAAATGGGAATCGATTATGGCATTAGTGCACTATGCACAAACTGGAAAGAGGATTCACAGAGAGTGCTTAGCAGTTGGCACAAATTGGAACGAGGAATCAAATGAGCGATTTAATGTAATGAGGATATTCAGTTGAATATAGTAATTTCTCATATAAGTCATACCTCAGGCTTGATCTTTTACGCATGTACATCGCTGTTGTTTGACGTTTTATCAGGAGATATACAAATCACTAGTATGAGTATCTAAATTGCGAGTAGCAGCATCTAGAATCCAGATCCAACTGTATGACATGAATCTTATTTATACTTATCCGAACTTCTGTTTTAGTCTTTACGAGCGTACTGAAGACGTCCTTGCTGACGCCGCCAACTGCCGAAAATGGACGCATGTCGCCTTGCCGGCGTTTTTTTCTTCTTCCTCGCAGACTCTTACGCTTCCGTCGGCGCCGCTCACTCTTTCCGAGGAGTTCATCCTCTTGGTTCACTCTCTCTCCCCCGACTCATCGAATTTATCTTCAATTTTGATTGTCGATTCTTCTTTTCTTCTTATGTGAATCTTTTGGTTTAATTCTTGATCAAATTGCCAATTCTTATTTTCTTTTGTGGGTTATGCTTGATTGTAACTCACGATTGTGTTTCATACATTTTTTTGATAAAATTAGACGAGAGTTACTTCGATTCGAAGGTGATAAAATGCAAGGACGGTTCCAATTCCTTTTCTGTTGATCGAGTCAACGACGACTTCTGCGACTGTGTTGACGGTACCGATGAGCCTGGTTAGTGTAAACTGTCTACGAAGAAACTCCTCCCGTTTGTTCATTTTCCAGTTTTCAGTTTCGATTTTCCCCGTCCCTGCTTCAATACGATTTTCCTCCTGATATTTGAGTGTTTGAAATCACTTCTAGTTTGTGCCTTTTGATTTGTGGATTTTGCTTTCATCTAAGCATACATATTTGGCAGTAGCGAGCTATAATGATTGCCATGTGCGCGAAAGCAATTTGGGATCTTCTTTTGTGAATTACCTTGTAAATGACAACAATGTGATCTTGTTTCTCATACTGCTAAGTAGCTTTCTTTATCCTGAATTACTGTACTTGAGATTTATATATCCCTTGTTTGAGATGAATTTGGATGGTGTAGTTATCCCCTCGAGGTGTATAAAACACAAAAACACATGGTTTTGCAATATGTTTAACTTCATTCAATCATGTTTCACCTTTTGTCTGGTTTGTCACTCCTTATTTTTCTTCTTCCGGATTTACAGGAACTGCAGCATGCCCGAAGGGTAAATTTTATTGTCGGAATGCAGGAAGTATGCCTAAGTTTTTGTTCTCTTCCCGTGTCAATGATCATATCTGTGGTAAGTCAAGTAGTCAACCACATGTTACTTTGCTTGTTTTCTTGTAGTTTTCCGTTCTCTCTGAAAAAACAATATTGCTTGTCACTTGTCAGCGACGGGTTTTGTATTGGCGTTGACAATTATAGTTTGATTGTTTATCTATGCTTGGAGTTTGAGTATCCTGGACACCTACTTGACTATGTTCTGCAGATTGTTGTGATGGAAGCGATGAATATGATGGGGTGATCCATTGTCCCAACATGTGCATCATGGGTGGAAATCTTAATTTCAAAGCTGAATATAATCATCACTCAACAGGCTTGGATGGTGTTGATGTAAAATTAAGTAAACCCGCTAAGAAACTGGAGGACATGATCCATAATGTAATAGGTATGGTTCAAGATTTAGTTGCTTCTACTATGCTCTAGTTATACATTCACTAATGCCAATTTGTTGTTTTGACACATTCAGGGCTGAAGGTACTAGCCATCATCCAGCTGGTGTTTCTTGTAATTGTGTTTGCTTTCTACCTCCTTCGTCGTCGCACCAAGTCAAGAAAAGGGCGCTTTCGTCCAGAGGGTTACACTTAATCTGTTTCTCTTCATCGACCTTGAAACTTTGTTTGACCCCAGTAGATGTAACTGGATCCAAAGACTTGGCCTAGAAGCGTAGAAGATGGACGGGGAAGTTTGAACTTTTTGTCAATCTGAGCATACAATGGGAAAGAAGTTTCGTAACAACACAATTGACTGCGGCTACCCTCGAGTTTGTTGTATGAGTACTTTTGGTAGTTATCAAGCTTCATGGCTTGTTAATGGTGAACATGATTACTGTATGAAATTGTATCCGATTATCATTCTGTGTCGAAGCCATGGATGCATTAGGTTGATCAATGATGCAGTATGAAGTAGTAAAGCTTTCCCTGCAGCGTAGTGTTATGAGAACTTAAGGCATCATATGACATTGTACGGCCACCAAATATTGTAAAAGTGTTATTGTTCACAAAAGATCGACTACTATAATTTCTCATTTTCTTATACAGGTGATCTTACTGCAAGTTGCTTTGCCATTTGCTTCTTTGTTTAGAGTCATTATTATTGACTCAAATATGTGGTATTAATGCGTAATTGCACTGCAGTACTTAAATCTATTTCTGATTCTGGACAAAATTTGGTAGTAAGCTGCCGTTTGTTGTAAGTATCTAGTATTTACTCTAGTGAAGTGCATTTTGACTTAGAATTTCAATTTTCAGCTTACGTGCTGATGCCCTTTGCTTCTTTCTTTCCAGAAGTGAAGCTAGGCTGTTTTATGGCTTTCTTTTGTGATGTAAATGCCACCTAGTGAGGCTCAGTTTTACCAGTGGGCAGTGGCTACCTCGTCCTGTCAACTCATGTGAGATTATTTACCAAGTATCTCAGAAGTATGTCTCTTTCTCGGGTCTTTGTCATTCTCTTACTCATATACGGGAGGTAGATTGTTATTGTAATCTGTTTATAGTGTGATATTAGATTCTGCTTCAGTATGAGTTTCCTGGTCATTTAATTGTTTGCATCTTCCATTAACTGATTAACTTATGCTTATGAAACTTTGATGTGCTTAAAAGCTGAAATATTTTTGCATATTTGAGCTCAGGGACTTCATGAAGCGAAATCTAGATGAAACAATTAATTCTTGCAAATTTCGGAAAAGGATAAAAACGTTTCCGAATTACAGAAGCTAAGGAATTGTCATCATACACAATCAGGAGGAGTATGACACATGATGCCATAAACTCATAGATGTAGTAATAGAAAGTTCATCTCATAGGATCACCAGTTCTTTTTCACAATTTGATGTGTTTGCGGGCAAGGGCTTTCGCTCCTAGGATGAGCATTATGAACTGCATCAATTTTCAATTTCTGTGTTGAATATTAATTCCCAGCTCACTGACCAATGCAAGTACCTCCTTTGATAGAAATAGGCGCCATCAAATTTGCAGAGGAACAGTTGGTAAGAAGCTGATCTTCGAGAAACACAACTATCACTGTAATATCATCATGGAAATGCCTCCTCACTCCTGGTTCAATCTTTATGAGATCTGAATATCTTATTTCTCTTTTCTTTGCAGCTTCCTTCAGTGCTGCATTGATCAGCCTTCTTGCAATTCCCTGCACCGTTTTTGGTAGCTGTCAGTTTAGGCTTCATCTCAACATAATACAACAATAACAATCTATAACCATGTTTTTCCTCTTCTTATATGCTTTCTTTGTGACAGACAAATATAACGTTACTGGACTCAGTTTGATAGACATAAAATAGTTTCTTTGACCCAATTTAGGATGATGCTCTCGTGATAAGGTTGTTGTGAAATGGGTAATGCATAGCATGAACCTTACTTGTCTCGGGTGTTTGACGACAATATCAACAACCTGTTGGTTGCTTAGTTGTTCCCATAAACCATCAGAAGCAAATACCACAAACTGATCTTCTGGTTGCAACCTCCTTACTGATACTGTAGGCTCAGCTCTTAGGATAGGCTTATTGAATGGTTGGGCTACTCTGAATTTGGCTGGCATAGGGGATTTGTTGAACTCTGAGTCCTTCATATATGCATCACCAATACTCCTCGTTACCTGTCAGATCATTAACTAAACTTGTCAAAAACACTGAAGCTACTACCTAGTACCTATCAATTATCCGACACTACACACTGATCCAGTCCACTCATCAATTGCAGGTTATTTGGAAGATTAGATGTAATTATGATTCCAAATAAATTTCATTCTAGCAAGAATCCAACCCTAAAAGAGATCCACTGCCTGCAAGGAAGTAAGATTTTTTTTATAGTCGTGTGTAAGGAACTTAATCTCTCTAATAGCTCAATAGATGATGGCTTAACTTTTCTTTGTTATGTTTTATCAAAATAATTTCCTTTAGTTTTTTAACTGAAGTAAGGGTAGGTAAGTTACCTGGATGATGCCTTTTACGCGCCAAAAATTATGCTTAAGAGTAACAATCTCCGAGTCATATGGATGCAAAGACCGGAGCTCTTCCCTCTCTGATGCAATCATGGCATTATGGTCTCTTGACAGCTGAACAGGTCGGATCTTTCTTGTATCTCTCTCTATTCTTCCTATCACAGCCCTTGAATCTCCTGCATTTGCAGTATACAAACTTCCATTGCTAATTATCCCCACCAAGCAACATGTTCCTACTGTTGCCATACTTGGATTCTCAGTCCATTGCTTCTTCACTGTCGACAGAAAACTTTTTTCGGTTTCCAAGAAAGCTTTCTTTATTACTCCTTCTGAGATGCCTTGGTTCTCTGATGCAAGCCCTGCAGTAAAAAGGGTACTTAGAATTTAATTTTATAAATAGCTTAGAGAGAAACCTTTGAGAAAAATGACAAAGCTCTAGAAACTTACTCTTAAGATTGTGAAACAAGCATCTGTTGACAAACTGTGCAGCTTGAGGACCTCCATGGCCATCATAAACACCAATAAATGTCCCATAAGGACCAGTGTAATGATCACTCAAGGGGCCTGATTCGAGCTGGCTTTGATCTTCTATTACTCGATTAGCTTGCATGATCGCCATGGAGAACTGCCCAGTCATATGATTCCCTAAATCCTTAAACCATGAGATCCCATCACCCCTTCGACTTCTAGAACTCCTGTCTTCCCGTCTGCCTTCGAAATCATTTACCAATGGCCTCCAACAACTCATCTTTTCCTTACAAACTAATGCGTGCTAGCGTGTTTGCTTGCTTATTATTTGCAGGCTCACTCTTACAAATGTCTGAATGGTTGGTGCGTTGTTCTTGAAACCCAAGATCAAAGACAAATCTAGACACAGTACATGATGACGATGCTTCCTAACATGCCAACCACAGGTTTGCACTCCCACTACTTATCTCAGTCACCATATATATGCATAAAGTCTTATCTTAGGAAAATTACCAAATGGGTATGGGCATAAACTCTTTGATAAAGCCTTTAAGAAGACAAGATAGCTTTAGTTTTGACTGAGTGCAGAGAATTAGGGTTTGTGCACTTGTGTCGGTATCGGGTTCCTTGAACCTTGTTTTAAACTTGGGAAGGACTTGATGTTTTAAATGTGTCTGCCATATCTGAGCAAACAGCCTTAGCTGTAAAATTGAAGTATGAGTATTTTTGGTTATATGTTGAGTAATTTGTGTCCTTTTTGATGACTGAGATATCAATTTGAATGCATGTGGGTATCAAATCCTATTGGATAAGGGAAAAAATGGGCGTGGAAATTTTGACAGGAGAATCTCATACTGGTGTCGGATAATTTTTGAAATGATGGCACATTCTTATTACTGAGTACAGACCTCTTATGTCAAATTAGAATATAAAGGTTTTCTGTTCTATATTTTTGTTTTTTTATCCATGAAAAAGCATGTTAAACATATTTCTCTCTAACATTATACAATGTGACTGCATTTTTTTGCTGAATTGATTCCTTGAGCTTATTCTATCACATGTCTGCAAGCTATCAATGAATATTTGATATTCTCTCATATTTTATCAGCTCCAATGGCATAAAGCCTTCATTTCCTAACCAACCCTTTGAGATTTGCTTGTTGTGACTCAAATCTACCGTGTCACGGCATATATGGTAGTCGGGTAACAAACCGGGCATGAGCTTTTGTGGGTCGACAGTAAAACAACTACACAAGTGATTTCTCTAAGATCTGCACTGTGTTTAACTGGGGTATTGCTTATTTGAAAAGCTTCTATGATGTTGACTGAACCCATTGAATTAAGCTTTTTCTTTCTGTGGGGTTCAATTGTATTGCAAATTGCGCATGTTATTTACCTGTATTTCTGTTCCTAGTCTATCTCTGATGCCCAACATTTAGCCCCCACAATCCATGGCAATATTACACAACAATGGGGCTCACATTCTGAACCATGTTATTACCCATTTTTATTGACACACCCTTGTTTTCTTCTTTCGCGTTCTTTGCCCCATTCTTTGTCTCCTGTCTTCTTGGTGATCTCCATCCCTTTGGCCCTTGTGGTGGGGGTAAATGTAACGTTATCAGACCAAGTGTTATGTAGCAACCTATACTTGGTCGGAGATTTTAATGACTCATGAATTTGACACATTTTCCTGGAGAACTCTGGAATGAATTGCTTCGTAAAAGTCGGAATACTCTTATGATAAACTCTAGGTTCATCTGAACTTTACATGTATGATATGATATATTACTCAGTTGTACTGTGACTTTCTTTTAGTTTAGGTTCATCTGAACTTCACATGTATGATATGTTATTACTCGATTGGTATTTTGAGTTTGTTTTAGTTTAGGTTCATCTGAACTATAAATATCTGCACTTCAGGCTTTCTTTCAAAGAAACTACAGTTATCGGGAAGCAAACAATGTTGTTGGCATTTAGCTACTTTAGCTTTTTTCCCTTTTAGTTTAAGTTTTCATATATGATTGACTCAACTGGACAACTGGTGTTTCGTTTTTTTTTTTTTTCAAAATGATATTGGGGGACGATAATACCTCGCTTGGTTGCTACTTTTTTTTTTTTTTTTTTTTAAAAATAATTCTCTGGGCAGATTCCCACCTGTTTCAGCTCTCTTTCTGAAAAACATACAGTGAGTTGCTTTGTAATTTGTATTATAACGATTTTGGATCACACTTGTACGTGTTCTTTACATTTTCTGTCAAGTAGACTAAAGGGCATGTTGGGAGATTTATAGGTAGTTTAAGTTTTTGTTTTTTTTTTTTTGATAAGTTTAGTTTTTTGTGTTAGCTTTTTTTTTTTTTTTCTTGGTAGATTTGTGTTACTTGTGTATGATTTTATAAAGTTATGAAAATATAATTAAAAAAATCTAAAAAGTGTTTGATAAAAGTAGATTTTAGGTAGATATTTATGGTACACTTATTGAACCCCTACATATCTCCGAAAAACTATTCTCATTAGTTTTGTAAAAAAAGAATTTCATGAGACTAAAAGTCTTATATTTGCCAAACATATGTAAGCTTTAAAAATTTGACAATATTCTCAAAAAGATGGTAAATAATATCTAATGAACACATTTTTAACTTTTTGAAAGTTCGCTTGATAGCTAGGCCCCTATGTATTTATCGTAGAGTTTCCTATGATTTAATCTCTCTTTTTTTCTTTTTTTTTTGCGTGTCCTTAGATACATTAAAAAGGAGATTAGGATGTAAAATTACCAGTTTTGTACATTAGGACAATGAGAGGGGGGCGTTGAAGAAAAATCGAAAAAAATCATAAGTCTATTACCATCAGAACAAATGGTTTGATTGATCAAACCGGGAGATTATATTCACGATTTGGTGAATTAACGAAAAAACAAATAAAAAAACCCCACAAAACCCAATTACGACAAATGAGTGACGGTATGCATGGTACAATTTACGATTTCAGATAAGTCAACGGCGTTGCCGACAAGCTCGCAACACTAGGCCACGACAACCCTGCAGCCGGAGAAGATGTTCCGCATGAAGTCGAAGTCCTCATCCGCAAGGATGCCATAAGATGGTTTACCAACCGACGGTGACCATCCTAATTTCTTACCATGTAGTCAATAAATATATATATATATATATATATATATATATATATATATATATATATATATATATATAATATCCTATTTTGTTTTTATTATAAAAAAGAAAATGATACAAGTGAGAAAGACAAGTTAAATGGCTCCATTATTGGCGTGGTTGATCTATGGACAATTTCAGAGCTGTAAGAATTCACAATCAACAAGTCTCGTCGTCTCATTTATCACGTTTGCAATTTGACGTCTTTCTCAGTACAGTAAAACGAGTACACACTGCACTTACATGTGAATATGTGATGGTACTTGTTACCGGACAACCATATTAGCGTGTGAGAGTACTATTCATTTCGTGTATATATTTATTATTTAGAAGATCAACTCAAGAAAGCATTCTCTTACGTACGTAGTACGTACAATAAAAATAAATTACCATGAGGTTGAATTGAATTGAATTGAATAGAGCTTGTAGGGTATTCTTAATGTTTATCTTGAGACAAGTTGAAACTTTGAATTGAAATGATAATGTTTGTCTTCAATGTATGTCTCTCGATGCCAACCAATGTCAGTGTCAGTACATCTACCATACTGCCATACACAAACCCTAGCAAATCAATGGGACAAGAGTGAACGTAACAAATATTTTTACCGTAAATTTTTCTAAAAAATGGATATTATCTTGTTACAATGAGATTGTATTTACTATTTACCCATTTTGAATATTATTGTGTTTATTGTCATAATAACGGATATTATTGCTGTTATAAACATATTTTGTAAAATATTTATATTCATTAATGTATATATATATATATATATATATATATATATATATATATATATATATATATATATATATATATTGTATCGATATATTTGTTTGTAACACGTATATTCATAACATGACCTTGAATTTTTATTATATTCATTTTTGTTGATATAGATATTTGTTTATACCAATGGGAAATTATAATTGTGTGCAAATTTTATGTGATATAAATTTAATGTTTTTTGTTATATTAGTAAAATAATAAAATAAATTAAACGAGGTTCATCATGTATATAACTATAAATAGTTATTATTATTTAATTCAATAAAATATTTTTAGTATATAATACAACAAAGATGAAAAACGATGTAGTTTTGACATAATTTTATCATTCACAATTTATTTAACTATACATTATACATTATACATTATACATTGTGTTGTATTTTGTGTACTCCTTTCGAATATGAACTTTGTGTTTGAATTGTAACTCTTCGCTGACTGTGTCATCCTATTTTTTTCTTAAGATTTCGTTTACTTTAAGATTTTTATGTTGTATTTTGTTTGTTTCTTTTTTTTTTGTAATCGTGACGGTTAGTCTGTCTGCCGATCTTTTTTAGTCTTTCGATCCCTTAAACAGCATGTCATCTATGTTTTCGAACCGCTTTATCTATCATTCTATCTGTTAAGCGAAATACACTGATTTATCTATCATTCTATCCGTTCATTCTCTTCCCTCGAACCCATCGCAAGTTTTTTCCTAATATATTTTATACCAAAAAAAATAATTTTACTTAGTCTACTCAGACATTTGCTTTCTTTTTCAGCACCAATAATAGTGTGAGCTAGATCCATAGGATCATGGCGTTATATAACAATATAAAGATGTAGATTTTTTGCAACAAGGCCAAACTCGACCACTTTTCAATCAGCCAAGTCCTCCTTGACCGAAAAGAGTGAAGAATGAAAATGTTACAATATTGATGTTACAAGCGGAACCGTGTTTAGACATTTTACTTGAAAACCGTGAGTGGTTGTGTACCGGAGTTGCTGCATGAGATGATCATATGAGCGGGTAGTTAGGCCCTGTTTAGTAATACTAGATTCATAGTTGTATTCGTGGTTTGTAGTCGTAGTTGTGGTATGTATTTGTAGTTTTTTAGCAGATTTTTTAAGCTTTCGATTTTTATAAAAATACTGTTACGAGTGACGTTACGTGTTTAGTACGAATAAATTTTTCGGGATTTCTATCATCTAAAAGACTAAAATAACCCTACAAATATATCTAGTTTTTTTTTAATTTATTTTTTTCTTCTTATCATTTACCTTTCTTCTTCACCCTAAAGCAAATCAAACGAAGAAGAAAGTTCAGAGACCTGCTAGCCTCGCTTTTACAAACCGGTGAAGAAACAACTGAGAGACAAACGTCTTGCTGGTGCTCTCCGGTGGTTATCACAGAGGCTGGCTAGGAGAAGCGAGGAGGCTCGAGTTCACGTGCAGAGGAGAGGGTAAAGTTGCGGGAGGGAGATAGCCTCTTCTCTCTCGTCAAAATCGCTTTACGGTGGAGAAACAAATCTTGCAACCATGGAAGATTTGAGCTAGGGTTTCGGTTGTCTGGGGAAGGACAAATTGTTCGGCGTCATTCTCCATTGGAGAGCTATGGTTCTGCACCGGATCTTGATTCATATTCGACGCCATTGAAGTTTCAAATTGGTGTAGCCGACGTCCTCCATTCGAGATTCTGGGCAAAACTAGAGAAGAAATAAATCATCCATATTGATGAATTAGGTGGTAGCCATGGAAGCAGTTACAACTATAACAGATCTGGTCAGTTCAAGTAGAAGGTAAAAGGAGGAAGAAGGGCATGAATGGAACAAAATTCCGATCCAAAACAAAAACCTCCTCAAATCTTCCCAGAGTAGATATGGAAAATCTCCATTTCAAATACCATAAAACACAAAACAAAACTGCAATCTTATTTACAAATCTCAAACTAAACAAAGATTGAAATTTGTGGGTCCCATTTCAAATCTAAAAAAACCTCCTAAGCTGCACTACTAAACAGAGCCTTAGTATGTTGTTGTGATGACATTCTTCGTATGTTGCAATGACTGAATGTCGTCTTTAGCTCGTTAACATGGTTGACATGTGGTATTTGTGTAATAAATTCAGTGGTGGCTTGTTTCTCTGTCTCTTCGGTTTGGGGGCTTGGATTATACTCCGTTATTGAGGCGTCTTTCTTTGCTTTTTTTTTTTGGTCTCTAGGGTCTAGTATTGGGTCCTTCAAGACCACTCTTTGCGGGACAGTGGGTAGTGGATATGAGCTTTGAGTTTTATGGAGATTTGTGCAATTTTCAGGCTTTTATTCCTGATTTTGATCTTTTGTTTTTACTGCCAAAAACACCGTGCCTACTAAAGGCCAACACGCTTTTGCGCGTGCTCTTTTCGGTACGACCGTGTAGACGATGAAAGCTTCTTTTGATTTGACTCTTAGATAGAAAGCGGTTTTCAAGTGTCTACGATTATCACATAGCAAAGATTTCCTTCTTGTCATACCATTGATGAGCTTGGCAGTGTATGTCCCTGTTTGAGTATCGCTCTATTCTTAAGTATCACCTTGTGATTCCTCTATACCAAGTTGATGAGATTTGTCCTATGCCCAATTGTCGAAGAGTTTTGAATTCTTTTGGGGAGCATGTTGTTCATTGTAAAGAGCTCCATAACTTCAAATATAGGCACAATCTGATCCGTGATATTTTGTGTGATGTGTTTAGGAGAGCAGGAGTTTCGGTTAAGAAGGAGGCACCGGTGACCTTTTTGAGTGACCCACGTGAGGAAAGGTCTATGTTGAGGCCGATGGGTGACTTGTGTCTGGATAGGTGGGTGGAAAACATGATTGCATAGATCTGACGGGGCTTTCCCCACTAGTTTGTTTGGGTAGCAGGCCTTTTGTGGTGGGTAAGACGGCGCTTAATGTGGCATTTGCAAAGGTGGCTAAACATGAAAGACTTGTATTGAAAACCAACATGTATTTCTTTCATTCGTTTTCGACACTTTTGGTTTTACTTGAGCCAAGATGTTGTTGAAATTCTCATCAGGGTGCAACGGACATGCATGACAACATTATGTCTTCTAAGTCTTTTGATGTTGTTTGTAGGAGAATCGGATTCACTATTCAGAAAGGGCGGATGACACAACTTGTTGCTCGTTTTCCTTCTAGATCGATGTAAATTATATTACATTATATACAATAGTACATAAATTCATACATTAGTGAGTAAATTACACAAAATCACCTCTTATTTATACCATTTTTCACTTAACCATCTATTATAAAAAAAAACATTTCAATTAACCACCTCATATTATATATTCGTTAGCAATTAGCCACCACTCCAAATTTTTGTCAACTATTCCGTCAGTGGGTCCTACCGAAAAATTAATTTATCAAATTTTATTAATTAATAATATTTCTATTTTGAAGGCGGTTTGCTTAAATTGCTTTATTCATTAATTATTGTCAATATTGATTGCGAAGAGCGAGAGACAAGAAAAAATTTAGTGACCGTGCATATGGCGATGGGCGGGGGAGGTAGCCGGACAGTTCTGATGACGGGGAGTTAGCCGTTAGCAGAGGCCGGGGCAGAGCTCTTGACCTTGAGGTGGCCAAGTGTTACCACTATGTTATCGGCTTTGGTTGATCTAACGACAACCTCGGTTCCCTCCGGCTTGACCTCAAGCTTTCTCTTCTCTTTTTTATCCCTCTCTAATCACCCGGCCTACCTTATCGCTAATTTCGATTTGGTACTCCTCCTCCTTGTTTTTTGTTTGAATTGTACATTTTTGGTAGAGTCCTCTATGTTTCATTGTTCAACTACCTTATGGACATGCCATAAATTTGGGAAATTTTCAAAATCTGAGGCTTCTATTGTAAAATTTTAAGTCAAATTTTATGATTGTTTATTGTTCGAAGAAACATTTGTCTTTTCAATGTTTAGGGCTTCAGATAAGAGTCATTTTGCTTGCCAACCATGAATTTTGTTCCCGCTTCCTGAGATGTGATGTTTGGAAGATTTACCATTCAAAAAAAAATGTCTAGTAGAGTTTATCCACAATTATAGTGGTTTATGATATTGTAATTACATCCTCAAATACACCATCAGGTTATCATAGATCTTACCCTCAATTGTTAAAAACTTTTGTCAGTTAATTTTTAGATATGGTTAATTGAAAAATCAATTTATTTGATTTTATTAATAAAATTTAATAGATTATTTTTTTGGGTGGGACCCAATGCTAGAATAGTTAACAAATTTTTTAGTGGTGGTTGATGTTAACGTACAAATAATATGGGTGGTTAATTGAATATTTATTTATAAGAAATGGTTTAGTCAAAAACGATACAAACAGAGCGTGGTTTTGTGTAATTTACTCTACATTAGTGGATAACTTAAACTGATTAATATTGACTATATATTTCTAAAGTACTAGTGTCACATACCGCTTTTCCATGAAGATGTCAAGACTGACAGGACAAGACGAATGGCTAGGAGACGTCATCAAGGCACCATTTGACAAGGCCAAACAACAATGACGTACATGGGAAGAGAGCCAAGCGGAAAACTGAACAAACACCTTGTCAAGATGGCACCCCAGGAAGATAATGAGTATTACGGAAAGGTCCGGGACGATCACGAAAGATCCGGAATACTCAAGAGGAATTCAGAACACGGTTAACATTTCAGAAGATGACGGAATATTCTGGAAGGCCGAGAAATATTCCGGAAGATGGCAGAATCATCCGGAAGGATCGAGAAGAGACCTGGAAGGCACCAGAAGAGACAAGTCTAGAAATTGGCATAATTTCTAGACTTGTATAAAAGTTGGCGGGACGATCCGGATGGAGGTAGATCACCCCGGAAGACAGCGGAGATCTCTAGATATCGAAGGAACCTTGAAGACTTAGCTAGAGTCTTAGGGAAATTTCTAGAGTCGTTAGGATAAGCTCAAGCTAAAAAGGTACCGAAATGGTCTAGGAGAATTAGGTTCCGGAATTTTCTTGGAGAGGAGGTGGCCAAGGATATAAATGGGTGAGACCACCCCTCATTTCCAAATCCCAAAAATCCACCAAACTACAAGTATTGTAGCTCTCTTATAAAGCTCTCGTTTGTAAAACTCTCTTGAGCAATTAATATAAGGCAAGGTTTGCCGAAAAGTATTCAAGTTTGCCTAGCCATCTAGACAAAGCGCTAATAGTCAAGGAGCGTCGAGGAGTAAGCCTGATCTTAGCTCATCGGGGCGATAATATAGCTACGAGTTGCACAATCTGTGTTGGAGAATAACTCGGCCCGTAACAAGTGGTATTAGAGAAAAGGTTCGGACAATTGTTTTATCCAGGTGCCAAGCGCTTAGAACCAAGGGAGACAAATAGGCAAGCACATGAATCGCGGAGGAGCTCTTTGTGGATCGTCAAGCGTTTGAGAGGAAGGTTGGTAAGTAGACAGGGACATAGAGCACATTAAGGTCCGAGGGAAAGACATGATGGCTAGTGGAGGTGTGTCCGGAGTTGGCGACGAGGGCAACCAAGGCAAGAAGGGCAAGAAGACCCCGATCGAACCGTCAAGGGACGTGGCGATAAGTATGGTAGTCCGCTTAGAGAAGGTAGAGCGTAAGATTGGCGAGATGATAGACGCCGTTGAGAACGTCAATGATCGGGTGGATGGCCTTCGAGAAGAAGCGGAAAACCTCAAAGAAACCTTTCAAGGAGCCTTGAATGAGTCACATGGGATCATATCCGAGCGGGATGATGCCTGGTAACATGATTTATCCACCTGTTTTAGTCATGCATTAAGGTAGATTTTCCCTTTCCGCATTCATGTTTTAGCCTTAGTTTGTGTCATTATGCTTGTTTAGTTCTACTTTGCAAGAATGGGTGTCTGCACACGTTATTTGTGGCTTTGTAGGTGATTTGACTCATTTTGGAGCTAAAACGACGCATTTGAGGATCAAGCCTCGAAGTGGATGCATTTGAGCGAGCATACTTGCACGGGAAAGGGCTAGAAATCAAGCTAAAGGCATGAAGGAACGATCAAGGAGCATCTCGGCCGAGATCCACCTATCTCGGTCCGAGATGGAAGGCTTGGAAGCTACTGTTGCAAAATCTCGGCCTTGATCTCGGGTGACATCGACCGAGATCCATGATGCTGAAGATTGAAGACGAAATCTCAGCTCCGACGTTAACCCATCTCGGCCGAGATCCAGCCCGAGATTTCTTTCCTGAGCGTTATATTTTATTTTGCGGGCTTTTTCCTTTTTGGCTCTATGTCTTTTAGTTAGGTTTTTGTTATAAAAGGAAGCCTTGATTTGCCGATAAGTTTCCGAGTTTGTCTAGCCATCTAGAAGAAGCGCTTATAGTCATGATAAGTCTCCGAGTTTGTCTAACCATCTAGAAGAAGCACTTAATTTTAGGAGAAGCAATCTTAGTTCGTAAGGGGCGACAATATAGCTAAGAGCCGAGCCGCACGGTCTAAGTTGAAGAATAACTCTATCTGTGACACGAGTAGCTTCATCTTTAATTCCACATTTTATATTTATTTTAGCTGCTGTGCTTATTTTCACCTATTTGACATCAAAGTTACAAGTTTGTTTTTAATTTAATTTTTAATCTTTTTTTTGTTTCTGAAGGCGATCTTTAATTTTAGGAGAAGCAAAGTTAATGAAAACGCCAGATTAAAGAGTTGAATGGGCACCGACTACTTGCATCACGAATAAACAACACATTTTTGGGAGTTTGGGTTCCAATGGTAACAGCTCAATCAATTCCATTTACATTCGAGATTCCCTACTGGATGGAAGGAAGGACGCCAATGGTTTGAGCAGAGAATCAATCAACATTTCCCAATTGCAATCAGACTGGTGACCACATCTCAATTTCCACCCTTTTTCTATTTCCTTCCAGATTCTTCCATCTAACAAAGTTCCTTTGTCCCTAAGATTTGGGAGGTACGAGGGCTTGTCTCACCTAACACAGCTTCAAATCTCATATCTTCCCGTGCTGTCTTAATTGGTTTGCGTCATCGTTATGCACAATCGACGTTCCATGAATTCTAGGGTTTCTGTTATTGCCTTCGCGTTTCTCATCTTTTTCAGCTTCTTTCCAGGTATAAACATCTCTCTCAGCTTGTTATTGTTCGAAATTGATGTAGAAATGGCGATTTGTGATTTATGATTGTTAATTCCATTGGCATTCCTTTTTTTTCGTAATTTTCTTCTATATTATCAGCACTTAATTTCATGCTTATTGAAACTTGATTTGGATCTGTTTTATATGAATGTATTTTTTTGTTCATACAAATGTAATGATCTGAATTTCATACTATGATGCTTTTAAAATTTTCAAAAATGATCGAAGAATGTTCAAACAAAAAAGATATCCGATTACTATATCCAATACTCAACTCGTAATGGTGATCCATTGACGGTCTTAGGAGCAATATAGTTAAGTGACATGCCATTTTTTAACCTCCATTCAAGCAGTTATTTCTTGCATCTGTTGATGACAACTGTTTCACTTTAACTCTTACTATAGTGTTAAAATTGATCGAAAACTTACTACCACCATACTTTCCGTTCAATCATAGTATCACACAATGTCTTCCTTAGCATTTGCTGTTACATTCTTGAGCAACACATTGGACAAAGGGTTCTTGTAAAGTGTGATATGGGCATTTTTTTGATGACATATCTCACCTATTTGCAGGATACATATTATCAGCACTTGTCACACTTAAGTCCATTAAACTCTATACTACTCACAAGTGGATAGAGAAAAAACCTGGAGTTTATTTTGCCTGTACTGGTGAGAACAAAACATTTTTGCCTGATGTGAAGGGGGCTGATGTCTTGTACAAATTTGAAGGAGAAGAATCTTGGCAGGTTTGTAATTTGTACTCTTGATTTGGATTCGTGTCTTGACACATTCGGTTCCTATTTATATCTACAGCATAGGAG
Source organism: Fagopyrum tataricum (assembly GCA_002319775.1). Lineage (NCBI taxonomy): Eukaryota > Viridiplantae > Streptophyta > Magnoliopsida > Caryophyllales > Polygonaceae > Fagopyrum > Fagopyrum tataricum. The sequence continues at coordinate 9,255,900 of CM008279.1, read as the reverse complement.
TTTCTATATTGTTGGAATTTTAATTGTGAGTTGATGAAATGACTTGGATGATAGATCCAGGCTAGACAAACTCAAAAGTACCAGCCTTACTGCAGTTAAAATAGCTTTATATTTCTTATCAAATTCAAGCTTTATTTATGGATCTATCACCTATGATGCAAGATTCAAGCATGGACTTATGGTATCCTTCTTGAAAATCTTTATCTGACAATTTTCCATTACATGATGTTTACCATCTGTAAGTGTAAAACCTAGCCTGTAGCTGATAAATTGAGTAAATTGTTCTTGGTGCATTACTGCATTAGTCTTTTCACTTCATACAGAGAAGACTAAATAGGTATGCCATAGTGCATTCTAGATTGTCTTTTACCGGGGTTTAAAGGTGTACCTCCCATTAAAGAACTGACTTTAATCATAAACAAGGTGTTCTTCCCTCCAGTCCACAACCTACAAGCAAAATACATCCTAATTAGTTTTGATGTCTTTTTTTGTGGCCAGTTCTCCTTTCATTTGTTTCCATATATAATATATTAAAAATCATAGTTTTTGACTTTGAGAAGACATCACATTTATAACAACCCAACTAAGGGTCGTGTTGATGTAATGTTTAATAACACAATTGTGCAGCATTGAGCTTTAACATTAGACTATTTTTGAAGGGAAAAAAAACTATAATGTAGTATGAATAGTACATGTAATATTTAATGTGGTATTTGTGTATAATAATACATTATTCATGAATAGCACCCAAATACCATTTTATTGAAATTTAGTACAGACAATAAATAGTTGCTTTATAAAGCAAGTGTTATGCTTCCAAACGAACCCTAACTTGTTATGCCTTCAATTTGTGGATATTATATTATTATATACTCTCATGAACGGAGATTTTTACACTGGAAATTTCTTCTTAACCTGTTATAAGTAGGCTATTTGAAAAGATGTTCCTCTTTTAGATGTTCGAATATTCATGGAATTGTTGTTTCAGGACGCTTTTATCATTTTTAACTTTGATCTGTCCCTTTTAGAACCTTTTCAGTTGATGATTTGGCTGATGTCTTTCCTTTGTTCTTTTGGCTTTTCTATTGCTTCAAATTTCTGTAGGATGGTTTTCGTAAAAGATATATTCATTGCTCATCGAAAAATGATGGCTTGTGATTGGAGTGAATATCGTATAAAAGTTTTCTAGTTTGTTGGCACATATCATCTTCGTAAGTGATGCTACATACTGGATCCTGCATCCTTACATAAGCCTTGTAGACTTGTCCTTTTGTATATATAGAAATTTCTTTTTTGTCTTGTTAACATTGACTGATTGACAATGATGCATTCCAATAGTGCAGTTTGTTTCAAATGTATGCATCCGCGCTAACTGTTTTAAAGTACCTAGTGTTGAATCAGTTTAATTGTTCCTGTTTCAGCCTTTGACTGAGCTCAAGACAAAGAAGTGCAAGAGATGTGGAGTTTACGAGGATCTGCTTGGATCTGATCATACCTTTGATGAGTGGGAGCTATGTTCTTCTGATTTTGACTCTCGTGATGCCCATTATACCCATTTTAAGGCGAAAGAAGTCAATGCAACATTTCTATGTGAAGAATGTGCATCACTTGGTGAAGGTGATTCTCTTTACTAGAATTAATGCTTTGCAAGTTCTGTTGTTCTCAAAGTCCAAGTCAGTAGATTTATGGGATTGTCAATTATGACCCATCTTTTTTCTTTTTTTTTTATCTCAGCGTGCTAACTAAAGTTTGATGCATATTTTGATTACAAATTTTTGCCTGAGGAGAAGATCGAAATGAACAACTGTTTTTCCCCCTAACTTTTAAAAATGTTCTGCCAGAAATTGGCTCCTATTGGGTGGATAGCTATGAAAATTAGCATGAACTTTTAAGGCTGCCTAAAATAGTAGTATGGAGTTGTGTTGTGATGCTTGCATAGTCATTGACGTAGATGTGGTTTGTTATCACCGATACTCATTTAGAACCGTCTTAAGCACTGATTTTGCGCATCATTTGTCTTAAAGAGTTATAAGTGACAATGTCATTTGAGCATTAACAAGAAATTTTTTTTCATCTTGATGCTTATTAGGCTACTTTTCGTAAATCATCCCAGTGTTTGGGCTATTTTCTGCAACTTTGGAAGTTCATGGTATAAATAAATTTGGAGAATTAGATTATCTGTCAAACTCTAAATTTGTGTGCACTCTTGCAAGAAACTGTAATAATTAGCTTGTTGTGTGTTTACAGATCCTCCACAGAACACGAAGAGCTCAGACAGTGCCGGAGGGAAAGGACACTATGCAGTATCGATACTAATAACTATTGTTGTGGCTGTACTAGTAATTGTTTTGTTGATGGCATTGTATAAGTGTTGGCAGAAGAGGAAAAGGCAGCGAGATCAAGCTAGGTTCTTGAAGCTGTTTGAAGAAGATGATGACATGGATGATGAATTGGGCCTTAGAGAGATGATGTAAGCACGACACTTAAAAAATCTTATCTCTCAGAACAATTCTTTTCTAATTTTTCGAGATATATGGATCTCCCCGTGAATAATATTTACATCCGTTGTACCAAACCAAATCGGGGTGATTCGAGTTGAAGACTTTGAAAATGCAATTAAATTACATGTAGTGTAGAGAAATAGAAGAAAATTTTTGTCCTGATGAAGACCAAAGAGCCCAGTATCTGTACATTACATGTTGATACAACGGTATTTTGTTTAATATATTTTCTGCATCCATGTTACATTGAAGTGTGTTTTAGTTCTATTCTTGATTATTTCAAAGAAAGTTGATAAAACCAGCAAGAAACTCAAATGATGCGTCGGATATTGTGTTTGAGGAGCCAACGTGTGAGGTGCTTGTGAGCCTGGTGAGTGAAGTGGCGTCCGTCCCACTAACTCGCTTCATCGGGTTTGTACAAGCTGAAACTCCCTGGCTCCCGCATGGCCTGCTATCATTGAAGTTGTAGGCATTGTTTCCTTCTCCACAACACGCTTTCAACACTCCATTTTTCTCAAATCCTGTAAAATCACAAGATCACTTCATCTTCAACTGTAATTAGACAGTTGCAAGAAAGAAAGTCTAAGAGTGACTAACTAACCAAGGGAAGCGGCATTTCGAAGGAGCCATTCAAAAGCAGAGTAAACATCTCCATACGAAACAGAAACACTTGGGTTTTGATGTTTAAGATCCTTAACAGCAACCTTAAGTTTGTGATTATGGTACTTGACGAGCTCATTCAGAGGCTTAATGCACTTGTACTTGTCGTACCTTGTGCTATCGTTTGACGCAAAGTTTACCAGGCTCACTGGAGCGCAACCAAGAGCAAAGATACCCGGTACAACCACTTGCACAGCACCATGATGAATCACCTCCTGCACAAACCCAATTCGATTATCTCAAATCTAATAATAACATATACAGCAAAGTTTCTTACCTTAACAGCATTCTTGATGACACGAACCACATTCGGGACTAGCTTGTACACATCTTTTATTGATTGCCCTCTAGCAAGAGCGTAGGCGTAGTCATTCAATCCTGTTTCCCCTACAATAAAGACGGCTCTTCGAAGCCTGTGCTTGCACTCTACAATGATTCTCGATTACAGTCAATATTAAGTAAGTATAAACAATGATTTCAAGAAATAAACATACCTGCTTCGGATGAGCATAAGGTGTTCAGATGAGTTGTGAACCATTCGAGCTGAACAGAGACGGAACTGTTGGTCTCTAGTCCAGTGACGTTCATCAATGCGAGGGCTGAGGTGTCAATTGCAGAAGAGCCAGCAACAGCAAAATTCACTCCATGAACGAAGTTCGCCTTCTTCTTCTTCTTCTTCTTCAGATAGGGTTCCAAGAGTGGAAGATGGAAGGCTTTAGCTAAGAAATCAACAATAAGAAGGCCATCGGAGAAGCGGCCAGTGGGGCGGTGGAAGAAGGTGTTTCCGTACGGTGGAGATGAGGCGAAGCTTCTTCTTGAGTTCTCTATTATAAAGTTTCCTGTATCGGAAACTGAATCTCCAAACTGGTAGATCGAATCAATTGAGAGACTGTCAGCATGATGAAGGATGATTCCTAGAAGAAGAAACGAGAAGCTGAGCATCTGGATTGACGACATTCCTTGAACGCCAATGACAAACCTGTAAGAATAAGCTCAGCAAGTTATTAAGATCATCATTCTTTTACAGAGTTATATATTTTTTTTGGTAGAGTTATTAAGATCATCAGCTTTTGTATAGAGTTATATTAAGAAGGGAATTGAAGGGAGTGGTTCAAAATCAACCGCGACCAGAGGCAATACAAACTGCCTTCACTGCCAATTTCCTAACAATGCTAATTATGTATACTTGAACGTATCACAGAGTTATAAAGATATCGCTCCATAAGTAAAGAAGTAATACTCGATGAACATTACTGACCATGAATGTACATGAACTTTGTTATATGTTTGCGAACGTGCTGCTCATTAATGTCATATCATCGTGTTTGTTTTATCACCATGAACATGAACGTGCATTTTCTTTGATTTGTGTGCATGATTAACTTGTGTACTCGTGTAATTGTTCATGAACATACTTACATACAAGTTCGTGAACATGTAACATGTATACATGGATGTATGAACATGTATACTGAATTAACATGTGTGTTCATGAATATACATGGATGAATACATGTATACTGAATTAACTCGTGTAATATCAATATGTTCATGAATGTACATGAACTTTGTTATACCGTTTCGTAGTAGTCACATGTTAATTCAGTATACATGTATTCATCCTTCATCTAGGAATCATCCTTCATCATTTGTATTCATCCATGTATACTGAATTAACATGTGACGACTACGAAACGGTAACACATGGGGGTGGCTAGATTGGTAATGAAGGGTCCTCGATCGGTAATGAATGAGTGTAACACTAACTAGGCAATAAATTCACGAAGATACTATAATTTTATTAACATTACAGTAATTGATATTATCATTCACCATTAAAAGGGGACAAAATTATCGTGTAGAATATTAGGAAAATTGGCATAAACCTTAATCATATCATAACCGTTGATTATTGTTCATACAACAACCTATATCGGTTCTCACTACTTTCCGTAAATTTGTTCACATCTAAACCAATTCATATGTATATATAGAGATATAAGATCAAGTATGAACATATCATTGGGTAGGGAGTAAGAATTTATAATAGACATATGATCTAATAAAATGAACGTCCTAAATTTGTAGTTAAATAGGGAAAATTTGTATAAAATATTCTAACACTTACTACCTTATTTATCAAGATAATATTTTAAATTATATCGACAATATACCTTTTGATCTGTACTATTGATATTATCCGTTTTCCTCTACATGTTCATAGTTTTTGTAGACGAAGGTTTATAGAAATGACATAACACAGTTCAAACAACTCCGATTGAAGAACGTTATTCAACGGCTGATACGGGTTATAAATCGATCGGAATGGTTATAAATCGATCGAATTGATAATATTTTGATCAGAATGGTTATATTTTGATCGGAATGATGAAGTTTCCAAACTACGTTGAACGTGTAGGTACATCACGATCATATTGAACAAATTCAATCGATTTTGGTTTCGAAAACATTTTTCTTAACAACAATAACGATAGGAATGGGCATATTTCACTCAGAATAGTGAATAGAAAAACCCTAACCTTCATAATGTTCTTCCACTACAGAGTATCGGATTATCAAGACTCATTTGTCTGATCAATCGTCAATAACTTGCTAGTATTTACAGAGTATAACGATGTACCTTTTAAAACGATAATATCCTAAATAATTTTAAAGCATAATATTCTGTTGTCAAATTTGTTAATCTATTAATTGAAATTGTATGTTTTAGTTTTAATCATGTGATTCATGCCCATAAACACTTACGATGCACCACCAAAATCTTGAACGTTGATTTATTAATCAGACGTCTCTTAAAGGTTCCTACTCCCTACAAAATAATAAGTTCTCGGGTAAATTGCGGAAAATAACCTAACCTTTTGGGGGTGTTGCGGTCTATGGCCTAACATTTTAAAAATGCAACTAAAAACCCAATGTATACAATATGTTGTAGATTTTAGCCTATGCTTGCCGCCGGTAAATTTTCCGGTGAAAGTGATGAGTTGTCTGATGAGGTGTATGCGAGTCATCTTCTTTCTTTAATGACTGGATAAATAGCAAAAAATACAAACCTTTTGGGAGTGTTGTTGTACCTAAATTAACCTATTAAAAATGAAAATAAAAACCAACCTATACTATTTATAACAATACCCAATCAAAAACCTCTATAACAAATCATCCTCAAGCCAAATATCCGAGTAGTGTGATGATAATTTCATATGTATGACATATTACATTCTCAAACTTTCATATGAATGCATGACATGCTTATCTACAAATGAGTATCGGATACAAAAATAAAAGAAACCCCGATAATGGTTTTATAACAAAAAGAAACAACTTCTTTCAAATAGGATAAAATAATCCGACAATAAAATACATAAAATCATTATTTGAAAGAAGTTGTTTCTTTTTGTTATAAAACCATTATTTGGGTTTCTTTTATTTTTGTATCCGATACTCATTTGTAGATAAGCATGTCATGCATTCATATGAAAGTTTGAGAATGTATTATGTCATACATATGAAATTATCATCACACTAATCGGATATTTGTCTTGAGGATGTTTTGTTATAGAGGTTTTTGGTTGGGTATTGTTATAAATAGTATAGGTTGGTTTTTATTTTTATTTTTAAAAGGTTAAGCTAGGTATAACAACACTCCCAAAAGGTTTGTATTTTTCGCTATTTATCCAGTCATTAAAGAAAGAAGATGACTCACATACACTTCATCAGACAACTCATCACTTTCACCGGAAAATTTACCGGCGGCAAGCATAGGCTAAAATTTACAACATATTGTATACGTTGGGTTTTTAGTTGCATTTTTAAAAGGTTAGGCCATAGACCGCAACACCCCCAAAAGGTTAGGTTATTTTCCGCAATTTACCGTAAGTTCTCACCCAAACTTGACCATATATTCATATAACTGGTTCAAGACTGGACTTGGATATCCAGTTTAGATCCGATCCATTAGAAACTTTTCGGTCCAAATCCGATCCAGTTCTAAACCGATGAATAGCCCAAGGTGACAAGTGGATAGTTTATGTGGAGATTAAATTGTCTTAAATCAATAATAAATAAACTTGTAGCCTAGTATATAGTTTAATGGGCTACTCTTTTTAGCGTTAATTAATTTTAGGACAAAACTTATATCAGTTTCCAACTAATCGCGTTTGTTGGCCTGAAGATTTTAGTACAGTTCCGCGATCAATATCTTCAAGCCAACAAGCCCGATTAGTTAGAACCTGACCTATTTATTGGACTCTCTCTTAATACAAATATACTTTGACTTATTTGTCAAGAGTCAACCGAGTTAATAACTGCACTTGAAGGGACGTATAAAGATTAAATTTTCTCATGAAACCTCACCATACTTATTTGTTAGACTATGACTTAATACGCATGTACTCGTAAGTACGACGAATCCTCCTTGTGTACCTTGACCCGCCGAGTTTTACACGTGGGTGAGATGGTGAATTAAACCCTTCATCCGCTATCAGCTTCATTTTCGTCCAAAATCACAAGGCTTTTGAATATCCTACTCACTTCACATGGATTTAGCACGTAGCTTTACGACTAGTAGATTTACTCATTGCACTTGTAGGAAGTTACAAATTTGTGTTATGAAAACACACCAAACATTACTAAATGATTTTTGTGAGATTTGAGCACGTACAAAGAAGGGATGAATGACACTTCGAAACCAAGGAAATGTGGTGATTTAAGGCACAATAATCACAAATTTGATTGTTAGCAAATTACGTTTATATGATTTTAATCTTGATGAGTGAAAGGTATATTAGTTTCCAAGGGAAAGGACGCCTCATCATTAGCAACATTGCTTTTCCTAGATGAGATCTGAATTGTGTTTATAGTAGAATTGCTGATTCATTAGACTTAAGTTTGATTGTTAACAAATTTTATTGTAATTAGCAAATTACATTTATATGATTTTTAATCTTTATGTTCAACTTAATTAACATCACCCCGACCTACAAAGTTTTATGTTTACAAATAACACAACTTTCATTCAAAAGCTAGTCTTAATAACTAACAGTGAAGAAGCTATCTATTACAAATATTAAAATTCAAGTAATTTATATCATTGCTTTTCAATAGTATGCTCCTTTTAAAAATATGTTTATTATCTATAAAAAAAAAGTATATAATACTATTTGAGCGAGTAGTTTATTATTATTTATCATAAATACAAGTTAAGTTTATATTTTCATTTTAAAAAAAAAAGTGTCCTCATAATAATGCCAAAAACTAATATAATTACATATTTAAGCAATTTCATAATAAAGCCGATCAACTACGTATCTAAATCTAATTTTAGAAACACATTTGTCATATGCAGGGTTTTTTTTATATAAGAAAAGATAACAAGGAGGGTCAACGTTTGTAAGTTGGTCGTCCTAAAGCATCCTTTTGGACGAGGTCTTCAACGTCGCGTGGAATGTTTCCGTCATCTGAATCCGAGCTATGGCCAAGAGATGCGAGTCTATTTGCGACAATGTTGAGTTCCCTTAATATAGTTGGACTCGAAGTTGTGTACACCTTGAGATCGTAATGAAATTGTCAGAAATGGTCATGTCTGCTTCCCAAGGCGGTTTTCAAATCTAGTTTATTGCGTTGATGAGAACAAGGTTATCCCCTTCAATTTTAATGTGTTGATGAGTCCTAAACTTATGGCCTTTTGGAAGTACTCTCTTAGAGCATAATCTTCCGCATGAAGTATAGTTTGTGCTCCATGTCAACCCATTCCGGTCGCGAGTTTTGTAGCATTATGATCTCGAATAATAAAACTAAAGGCACATTGATCATTGAAATTTTTAGAAGCATCAAAGTTTTGATATTGACAAATTCAAGCTTGGTCTTTAGCATTTAATGTTTTTCGTTTTCCTTCTTTGTTTTTGGACCCCGCATTAGGGGGTTGGTGTTTTGAGGTAACCTCATCCCAATCATGATTTTGTTTTTGTATCACTTGATTTAGATCCCGAGACATTGTTGTCTTGTTAGAAATTGTTTGGTTTCTTGTTAATCAGATGTTTCACCTGGTCACCACTATTTTTCGTAGTTCTACTAGGTTACGTTTTTCCTTTATTTTCACGATGATGTCCGTTACTTTATGGGATGTAGGATCACAGTTGTATAAGAGATTTTTTATTTTATCATTTTTGACATTATATAGTGTATGCAGACATTTAAAGAAGAGGTGTTTAATACTCTCTATCAGATTTTGACAAAGCTCACGGTGCATTATATCAGAATTTTTTATTTTTCTAGATTTTCTTTTGTTGGAATACCATATAGTGACAATTTTCACAATTTTTTTTAAATTTTGGCATTATGTTGACATCTTATATCTATGTTTTATCGCATTGTGTTCGCCCCTCACGGTTTTTGATAAGATCCATTGCCGATTTAGTAGAAAACCATCCTTTTTCATTCAACGCCAAATATAGTCTGTATTGTATTTCATTTGAGGTTGGTTGTATGTGTTTAGTTTTTTCATAATATCATGTGAAAAAATTCTAACTAGTTGAGAAATTTGTTATTGATTCCATTAACGTTTGTTGATTATAAATTTGCTTACTAGTTCAGATGTGTTAATCAAAGTTTTTTCATTCACCAAGTTTTTTATTGGTTCGTCACATATCCATCAATCTTTCCAAAATCTAATGGGTTTTTCATCACCGACACTCCATTTGAAACCTTTTTAAAATCTTTTTTTTAAATTGATAAGTTTTTTCCATTGCTACGACGTGTTGTTTTTCCCGGCTTTATAATTCCATAAGCATTTTCATTTCAAGTATTTTTCTTCTATAATTTTAGCCCATATGTTATTTGGTTCTTCCATTACTTTAGTGGTTTCATTTGTAATGCCTTGTTCATACCTTCTGCTTTTCGGATTCTTGTTCCCTCAAGTATTTTTGGTTTGCATATTTTATCCCAACTAATGAGAGGGTGAAAGTTCGGTCCCTTATTCCAAAAGAAAGTTATGTTGATGTGTTCAAGTTCTTTGTGGATGCTTGTTGGGAGCATAAATGATTGCATTAGATAGCTTGATTTTGCATTTAAGTTTACTTTGATCAATTTTATTCGTCCTTCTTGAGAGAGAGGTTTTTCATTTTGTTAGTTGTTGTTTAGTTTTTAGGATGACATCATTAAATATGTTTTTATTTACTCGCCCATTTATCATCAGACATCCTAGATATTTTTCTAGATTGTTTGTTATTGCAATGCTCATATGAGGATGAATTCTTATTTTCATTGTCGGGTCGACATTTATTTTTGTTTGGAAAGTTGATTTATGAAAGTTTATTACTTGGCCCAAAACCGAGCAATCGCCATTTAATACGTACATGACCATATTGCTTGTCGTTGGTTGTCTTGCTGAAAATTATTATGTCATCGATCAGCAAAGGCTAAAAAAGGACAACTGATCCACTTCTTGTGATGGGAAAACGAATTATATTTCGGTTGTCGTTGCTATTTTTTTATGTTTCTAGTAAGAACCTTGGCCCCTAAGTTGAAAAGTAACGGAGATAGAGGGTCTCCTTGACGTAGTCCTCTCTTTGGTTGTATAATGTTTGTTGGAGAGTCGTTGATTAAAATGGAGTAGGAAAATGCCGATATACATTCTTCAATCCAATCTCTAAATTTTTCTCCAAAACCAAATCTAGTCAAAACTGATTTTAGGAAGGGCCATTCCACTTTATCATATGTCTTTTTCATATCGAGTTTGATTATCATGAAGCCTCCTTCTTTGCCTTTTTTTGATCTAAATTCATGAAATATATCATGAGCAATGGCATGAGAACATTGTCATGAATTGATCTATTATGAGTGAAAGCTCCATATAAAAGATGAATCAATTTTGAAAGAATTACACTTAATCATTTAGCTAGAATTATTGTTAGAATTTTGTAAATGGTTTGACAAAGGCTAATGGGTCTATAGTGGTTAGTTGTCGATGGATTATCTATTTTTTGTAATATGCGGGAATTTGTTGGCCTCTCTAGTAATCTCACAAATCTTAAAAAAAGAAAAGAAGGTAACCTCGCAAATTTATGATGCATAAAATATTCCATAGTCTTCAAACAAGTTATATTGCATGCATGCATGATGCACCCACAAAAAGAAATGTAAACCCATTGCTTACCATTATATCATTAAAAATGTTGTTTATTATATATATGGACTTTGAAAGAGTCCGAAATGATATTCCAATAAATATATTAAGATATTTAAATATTAATTAGTTTTAAATAAATACATTTTAAGAAAAACGTAAAATGATTTATTATAAAAGATTTATCCTCACGTAAATTTATCTATATAATGTGATACCCTGCGGAACACAATAATTCACTAAAGAAAGGTATATGCAATGATATTCTGTAACCCCACGATACCATGCGTACAAATAATAAATTGTTGTTGAATTTTCACCACATATAAGACATGTTTAAAATTTAATCCAATTTCTATTAGGTATAGAAAGTCCACTTAATTAGCATAATAAACTAAACAAAATGATAGCCAGCGCCAAAAAACAGTGATTACAAAGGAAAAACATGCAGTCATTACAAATCATTTCATGCACTACTATTCCATTTGTTGAATACTAGAGAGTTGTAAAGCTTCTTCATACCCTCCATTTTCTTTGTCTTTAGATCTCACCCTTTTCTTGCATTCTAAGCCTCTTTATTTCTTCCCATATTAAACCCACATATCAAAATAACTCAACTCAATTGAATTCTATTTTCCCCAAATGGGTTCAGTTTGCATCTCAACTTGCCTCGATGACATCAGCAACAGGGCTCCAACAAGAGTTAGGGCAACATATGTAAACCTCAATAGGTGGCCGGAATCCGATGCCGAGTTCGTGAGATCACTGAGTTTTAGGTCGGGAAGTTCGGCGGGAAGTGGGTCCCACCGATACCCGGCTCAGCATCCTAAGGTGGTGGATAGTATCTCATGTAGGCAGATGTACCTGAGGAGCTACACCTTCACAAGGAAGGAGAGTGTGAATGAGAAGACAAAGAAGTGTATTGGGAAAGTCAAAGAGAAAGTGATGGTCAACGGGAAGAACAAGAGGAAGGATAAGAAGTGCAGTGAGATGAGTAGTTGTGCTGCTTTCAAGTCTTTCTTCAGGAAGTTGCTCCTTTGCTCTGCAAGTGTTGATGTTGTAAGTTGAAGCTTAATTATATTAGGGGTTTTTTCATATTATATGTATCTTCTCTATATATTGCAGCTTTTAATTGTTTGTTTTTGTGTTTAATTATTGATGATCTATATATGAGAATTAAGGAGTGTGCTTCTTTTCTGTTTTGTAGTGATAGTAAATTAGGGTATGCCATGAAAATTTAGGAAGAAGAAAGGGCTTATGTTTACATTAATGTTTTATGTATGTGTATATTGATAATGAAGTTTTCTGGAACAAGAGAGCAATGATTATACATGTTTCAGTTTGGCTTGAGTTTACACCAGCTACTACTACTTACTAGGGTGTGTGTTATTTTGCATTATTTTGTTTGTGCGCATTATGTAGAGTTATATAATACAGCATTGTGATTTTACTGTTGAAAATGTTTGAAAATGCATTATTTCAACTGATCACCCATTGCTGTTCATCTTCTACCGTCGCTAAGAACGCCGATGACTAGTGGGTTGTTGTTTAGAGGTTTATATATTTTTCTAATTAATATTATAATATAATAATTTAAGCAAAGGAGTTGCTTACGAAGTAATTTTGCTTTTGGTTGCTTAGTTAAAAAGATGAACTTTTATAGAAATTTAGAGGACGTTTGGTGATGGTTGAATGAAAACAATAAAGGAAAAATTAATGAAAATTATATCACTTTTATATTTTCAAAGACCTCTAGTAATTTACTTTATTTGTCAAACAAAAATGAATTTTGATTGAATCCATAATATTTCATTTTCGGGAAAATTCCTAGTAATTTCAAACGAAGCATGGTCAATGCTTCAATGAATCAGATAATTGGTTAAAAATCCTAAATTTTCAACCAGGATAAAACGGATGATTTTGATGTTTTCATGGGTCGCAATGGAAAATAGAGAAGAAGCATGTGTGCGGTCACACTCGTTCAATGGAGACGGATGCAGCCAAACATGGGTCATTTACTAAATGCATTAATCTCTCAAAATGCAATATAATGCATTTAACAAGCAACTTTGCATCATAAACTACGTAATGCCAAACAAACCCTACACTCTATGATAGATGAATAGTGCAACGGACGGAGGCAACATTTTTTTTTTACCCAATTAGGATACAGATATGAGATGATCAAATGGTTCAACAAGGGAGCGTGATTAACTCAAATCAGTCTCTTAAAACTAAATTTAGCTTATAAAGTTGACTAACCTAGCAACTCAAATTCTACACCTCAAGCCCTACATACTTGACCTTGTGAATACACGTCATTCAAAAAGATTTTGACATCCAATTGAAACACATTTTAGAGTGAACTAACAACACTTTCTGCAATACAAGTCAATAAAGTTATGAATATAAAACACATTCATTTGGGTGAATAAATGGTTTACCACATCATTAAATATACTCAATGTAGTGCAACTAACCCAATGAATTCACAGGATGAAGAGGGTACTGACAACGGCGGCGGCCACCATGGCAGTAGCCACACAACAACACTCCCTCACAAAACATCATAATTTAAAGGCCTGTTATCATCACAAATGAGTATAACTTCGATCATCAGACCACGCCTTCAGGATAGGACATACATGAAGCATATGTGAGAACAGAATGTTTTCACACAGAAAAACGAATAGTAAGTGCAGGCAAGTTTCCCGCTCTCATCACTCAGTATATCCTGCTGTTTATGCAGGTCATGCCCCATGAAGCAACAATAGTAATAAAGAGTTTGACAGCTTTGCAATCCAATGATATGTAGACCAAATTTAATTTAATATCAGCAATAACTGATTGATCATTCAAAGACCTGCGCTCTACTAATATTGAGAGCCAACATACCTTATAAACAGTCGACTAATTCACTGGGCCAACAACCCGCATACGATTCCATTATGCACAAATCATTTTAGTTTTTAGCATTTGGGAACCCAATTCTCTCTTTCCTAAGACAAATGAGTATCAACTATACCAAATAACTGAAATCCTTTGGATATTCAAACAAGGATTCATTTCAAACTATATAAGAAACAAGAAATACTCAAGACCGTAGTAAACCTTCAGCCAAAACCTAGACTAAAATAACTTGATAAGGCCTGCAAGACACATTACAACTCCACTAGACTTAACCCTCTCCCTTATGTAGCTTTCAAAACCCAACAGCACCAGCAACCCATGTCTAATGAAAAATGATGATGCTCAAGTAAAGTCTTCCATCCTCTTTGCCAATAGTCCACGCCTAATCTCTACAAAAGTTGGGATTCCTCCATAGGGAATCAAGTGAAAAAAATATATAATTTCCCCTTTGCAGATTGACATAAACAAACTCATAAGCTTTTAGTTTTGACCACCTTGTTTCTCGTTATTCTCAAATCCATAAACTATTCCTGTGCATCAGACACGTCTACAAGGAATCTTTGAAATAGACCAAATATACATCTATGACTATGCAATAAAAACTTGTCAAAAGATCAACTACACATTTATTTTTTGGCCGAGTGTATGAACTGGTTATACACTTAAATACAACTCTGTCTCTCTAGTCTAAACAGAACGTAAAAGTTGGTAGTATGAATTTGGAATCCTATCCAATTACTTTAAGAGTCACAGCATACATAACCAAATATTCATTTCTGTTCAAGAAATCAGTTTCACTTTGCCTATAATCTTCCATACTATCTATTAAGGCAGTCATGAATAATAGTGCTTCAATACTGGATATGTAAATGTGCACTTGGGGAATGGGGAAGGAATGAAGAAAGAAGTAACATGTGCACCAAGCAGACTCTCAATATATGTCAAACTTAAAAACAATTATAGCAGATCAACAGATAGGCCCCAGTACCTTGACAACAGCATTCAGTCTCAAATAATACTCCTCATGAAACAAAGTGTGATACATATAACGCATCACAGAAAAAAACAGATCACCACACAAGCCATGTTCAGACTTCAGCAGCAGGGCAAACAGAAATCCTAGTTGTATAAGATTATAAGGAAGGTGAGTCACATTTTAGTATATCCGAAAGTTGGCAGGTTACAAATTTCTCAGCAGCACAAATAACATACAATTCCATTTCTTTGAGTTACATCACTGCAAATATCTGAAAGTTCACATTAACTAATAAAAAAGCAGGTCATAACCAGGGCCAGTGGGCACACCTTAGATAGCAGTTTCAGAGGGAGAAAACTGCAAAACACTGTCATTGAACAACCACTTCATCCTGACCAACAAATTGTTTCTACCAGTATCTGATTCCTCAATAGCTTCAAAGTTCGAACTCCTCGTCTCTAAGAGCCAACTCTGCAGCCTCTTCTTCCTCCTCATCAAGGACAAAGTACTCATTCTTCTCAACAGGCTTGAACATGTTGAACATCACCACATAGAAAGCCAAGCTAGCCAGCTCCTCAGCTGCACTACTAACCCACTGGTACTTGTAGGACGCGATGGTCTTTAAAGCAAAAACCACAATCCTAGTGAAGTACAAGTAGCCAATCACCACCATATAGAATTGCCTAAAAAGAGTCAACTTAGCCAAGTTCCTAGCAGCCTTTCCATCAGTCTTAGATGTTTCCCTAAGTGACCTAATTGACCAGACTATTGGAAAGATGATCGCACAGCAACACACGATATCAACAAGCAAGAACACCTGATTCCAAGTAACCCAATCCTTGATAAAAGGTCCAGTCTCCCCGATCACAATGGAGGCCAGGTTGGCCAAAACTTGAAGAGGAATAACAATCATCAACACCTTCTTCTCCCTCTCCTGCAAGAAAGGCTTGAGGAAAGACCAACCAGTCCCAACAAGCACAATCACAGTGAACAGTAAGACAACCCTAATAAACTGAAAAAGGTAAAACAAGACATCCCATCCATGGGGAGTCCCGGTAACCTTCACATAGTGCTTATCCTCCGCAGCACAGAGCAAATTCAACGCCTTCATCAAAAGCAAACCCGCCATCAAAAGGTGAATCCTATGAACCGATTTCTGGTTCTTATAACCAGTGTAGACCCAATACCCTAGAAATCCGACATAAATGATGCCGAAGGTAAAGTACAAGGAAGGAAGCTGCGTTTGACCGGCAGGAAGAAAGTCTTTCACCCCGTTGTTCTCAAGGTTATACATCTCGGTATGAACAGTCATGGACACGAAGCTCTCGGGATTACAATTAGCGAAGAAGAGACTATATTCCTGAGGGGTAGGAACATTGTAATCGAGCTCATGAGATGAAGTAGGAGGAGGCGAGAGATCTTGAAACGAGAAGAGCTTCTGGATGAATTTAGAATCGAGGACGCAGAAGGAAGGATCTTGTTGGATCTCTAGGAGGACGTTGAGGAGAGCTTCCTCGGAAAGGAGAAAGAAGCCGAGACGGGAGGAGTCCAGTGGGTGGGTGTTGTTGTTGGGGGAGATGACCTCGACTTTGGAGACGGCGATGGAGACGTGGCCGGAGCGGGTGAATCCGAATTTCTCGAAGAGGATCATCGATCGGGAGTCGGAAGCGATCTTGAGAGTCTTGATCTCAGCGGTAGATGGGTGGAGGAAAAGGAGGAGAATAGATAAGGTCAGGAGGAGGATCTTCGCCATCTCTGCGTCGTCGGATGCGGTGGACCTGGACGGCGGTGCCGGAGATGGCGATCGAAGGCTAAGTGAGAGGGGATAATTGGTGGGTTTGATTTCCGACGATTGAACTAAAATTGAAGATTGCGGTAAGGACGTGGAAAGCAGATCTGGTCACGAACAATATTTTTTTCCTGTAAAACGCGTATCTAAAATGCTCGACTTTTTATTTGAAAATGGTGAATATATATGTAATGTATTATTGTATACGGTTTTATCGTCGGTAGTGCGTTAGATTGTGTTAAAGTGGTTTTGGGTAGGGTTGTGAAATCGGGTCCGGATCGGTGTTTTCGGTTCCGATCCGGATAAGTGGACCGGTATTTCAAAGCTTTGACCGGAGTCTGACTATTTCGGTCAGCCTCAAGTTTCTTTTGATTTAACAACAGCGTGCGACGATGCAAAATCAATAAATTTATGAACGAAAGAATGGGTTATTAAGGCCTTTTTTTTTTTTTGTATTCCTAATATAAAAATTATCTATTGGTTCCACGAAAACCTAGTCAATTTTACACATCCGCAAGAGCCGTCGAGTTCTTCGTCGCCGCCGAGCCTTGTCAGCCGCCAAGTTCTTCACCGCCGACTCCCGACCCTCCACACAGTCGAGGCCAGATTCGCGAGTGAAATTCGTCGGAAATGCGAAGTGGAAACCGCCGGAAGCTAGAGAACCACTGCGATTCAGATTCACAGGTCGAAATCACCGGAAATGCGAGAACCGCCACGAGTCACCTTCCTCCGTCGACATCCTCCGTTGCCCCGCTGTTCTGCAAGTCCAGGCCGCCGTCGTCACAAGGTTGCGCAAGCCTCCGTCGGCATCCTTCGTTGCTGCGTCGGCATCCACAACAACATCCTCATATTACACCACATTCTTAGGGTTTTTTCACATTTTTAGTAAATTGCAAATGAGCACATATATTTTGTAATTACGTTAATGACCTATATTTTTTGATTTGTAAATATACCCTTAAAAATATAATTTCAGAAATGTGTCCAAGTTTATAATTACATAAAATGTCCCAACATTTATAAATTACAAAAAGACACCTATACTTTTGGGCTTGTGGAACTCGATTGTGCTTGGACTTGTGTAATTCGACCTTGTGTAAACGACTAATTTTTTGGGCTTGTGTAACTCGATTGAGCGTGTAACTCGATTGGGCTTGTATAAATTTAAATTGTATATAAACCTTGTATATTAAAATTGTGTATTAACATTCGGTTTTAAGTGTAACTTTACAAAAAAAAAAATTACAATAGAATACACAAGTTCAATTAGTCCAGCGGATATAAGGGTAGAAGAGAGATACTCTAACTCATCCAGAGTTCGAACTTACCAAATAACCATTTGAATTAATTATGGGTCTAGTGCTCATGTTTACAGTAAGACCTCGAGGCCCATTTAAGCCTTAATATAGATATAAATTTTCCGCTTCATCGTTACACTCAATTATATATGACCTATTTTTTTCACAACACATTATTTAAGATATTAATAGGATTCGTGATTTAAAAATATCAAATATTATATAATTTTTTATATTATATAATATTAAAACATGAATTAATAACACTTTATATAAAAAAATTTTACTATATTATATAATCCTCAATCATTTTAAAACTATATTTTTTTACTATATTATATAATCCTCAATCATTTTAAAACTATAGCCACTCCGATGTTCTACTCTCTCAACCTCTCACCATGATTCTCTTTTTATTTGTTTTGACTTCAGGGATTGGGCTCTAGTAACAAACAATCATAACTTCACCTCAAAGTTAATTAAATGCACACCCTTAGTTATAATTAAGGGTTGATATGAAACTTTTATTAAACATAAAAAGGTAAGTTTTTCTTTATAGTTCAACGAAATAATATCTCCTCAATTTAACAAGATATAATTCCAAAAAATTCATTTTGAGCAAGGCCACGGAAGCGTTGGCAAGGGAAGACAAGATGAAGAGTCGTCGGAGGTGGGAGTGGTGGGGGTGTTCAGAGAAACAAAGCTCGAGATAGAGGGTACGGTGAGTTTGGGTGGGAACGGATGCATGATTGTTGTTGAAAATCCGTGGGGGAGCTCAAGAGTACGCCGTCACCCACACTTGGAGAGGGATAGCTTGCACCTGGCTATGACGCACAACTTGGGCAATTGATTGGTTAAAAACACTCGTTGCCCAAGGAGTTAGGGTTTTTTGGATTGTGCTCGAGCAAGCTTTTATGGCCGACTTGTCCTAATTTTCTTTTTTTTGCTTCTTCTTTGACGACCACCGAGAGACAGTAGTTTGTGTTTGGTATAAACTCAACATGATTAAAAACCGGAAACATAATAGCAATCTAGGAGTTTGGTTAAACTTTGGAAATTGAGTTGGATTGTGAATGTTTTGATTTCATGACTTGTGAGGATTGATATATTGATTTAACATCATTAGCAACATCCTAGACCAAATCAACTAGTGGAGGCCATCAAAGAGCTACATTTTGTGAAAGTAGATTCAATTGATTGCGGACTTCAGCATTGGACTTTCGTGGATGAGCTTTGCTCAAATTAATTAGTTAAACTCTTGAACATAACTAGATCCATGTTTGATATAAGACAATCATTAATTAATTAGTTAAACTCTAACTCGTGATTGAATTGACAATTTGAGTTCATCATAAATTACACACATTGTACGTAAAGTAAACCAAACAATAGTTGGGAAACTGCATTCCCACCATTTTCAACAAAAAGAGCAATACCTAAAGCCATAAAATTAAAGAAAATATGAGCTTACAAACACAATGCAAATTTTGATAATGAATATGGGTCATATGCCTTTACTCGCATACTTGAGATCAAACTGTAAAATCACTACATCAATATAACACCACAAAACTACAACACGAAAAGAAACGGAGACTCTTAGATTCAATAGAAGAGGTGAAGAGAAAATAAAAGACATAAAACCCAAGGTAAAAAAAAGGTGCAAGAGTAGTAAGAAGAAAGACATACAACAAAAGCTCAAAGAACTGACTGAAAGCTTGATATTCAAAAGCTGAAGAATTGATTATAGACTTGACAGTGACACTGATCTTAAGTACATTAGCTATGTAAAAATATGTTTAATTATAAATGATATTAAGTACATTAGTTATATAAAAGAATAAATTAGCCTATCTTCAAAATAATATATATCTTTTTTAGATAACATGTTATCATTCACCTCTAACAATTACAGTAGCAAAATTTTAGAATTTTTAGACATAAATACTAGAATTAGATATAAAAATAGAATTCAACATTTAGTTCTCTAAATTAAACATACCACTTTTGTAAGAGAGAAAAAAAAAATACATATCTTTTAAATTAAAGATGGAATTTGAATGATCGAGTCTCCTAATGCCAATATCAAATCGCTTCCACCAAGCCAAAGGAACACTAATTGAATAAAACTCGCGCCCAACAAATATTTGTTTATGATAGTATAATTACAACGATTAGATACTAAAAATTTTGAGTACGATGTTTGTTGATTACCCTATCACAACTGATCTCGATTTGTATTTGTATGAAAGAACGCATATAGTTATTGTCCTTATTTTTCTAGGAAAATGGAACTAAGAGCATACCAACGGATAGAGTTACTCAGCGGTTGCCCTTCACCATTAATCGTACCAGCGAAGAAGCATCATCATCGTGAACTTCGGTGTCATCTCCGATCAGTTAATAACCCACGAAGCTTTTGAGATTAGGTTTTAGATTAATTTTAACTAATTATATTTTTCCACCGTTTGATAAAATTACTAAATATCTCCCAAAATCTTAATTGCAGAAACAACCTAATTTTTTGAGATTGGGTATTACGAAAAGCAACTATTCTTTAGATTGGTATTAGCAAAATATATCCCAAATTTTGAAATTGTGTATAATTAATGTTTGGGTAACACTAGTTTGGATAATTAGAAATTAAGTATAACTATGAAAAAAGTTACAACAAAGTATTCAAGTTCAACTAGTGTCCGTGGTAAAGGGGTGGAGATGTCAGTTATGGTTAGAAATCCAAGAACTATCGAGAAAGGGCCTATTTATATATCTATAGGCCAAAAAGAGTTGATTTATTCAATTCACCAAAAAAAAAATCATTCACATTTGCTTAATAAAGAAGTTGAATTCGTTTACCAAAGACCTAAATTACCCTTTTCTATTATATTTTTCGATATTTGTTTTAATTTTTCTTTTTAAGTTATAAATTAATGCTCAGTCAAAATACTGAAATTCACGAGAAATAGAAAATTACAGGTCGTTGCTTTATTTTGTCATAAAATAGTAATTTTTATATTAAAAAACTCATACTCTTACACTCTTACGGTCTTACCTACCATATTAAGATCAGTATATTTTCTCTGTAGGTAATTTCCACATTTTTCTATCTAAAAACTGGACCAAGCATAACTTACAAAGAAGTCCTAATTGAAAGAAATTGTTACATAAGTTAATTTGTGGGTGATTATTATCAATTAAAAATCCGGCCTGCTTCATGCTGCTTTTCATGTCACTCTCATCTTCTAACATTCAAGTAAGTATTGCAGCTTCTTTATATTGATTTTTGCAATATAGATCTCATATTGTTCTGTCAATATTATATCTACCAACACTTGATTCATTGCACTAATATAATCATAGCAATGATAAAAATGTCAACATTCTATTAATTAATCCTTGGACCGATCCAATCGGCATTGAATTGTGATAAATTTGGCAAGAACATGTCAAAAATCACACGTGTACTTGATAGAGAAACTCAATCTTCATCTATATAAAGCCTTGATCATCCTTGTGCAAAAATCATCCAGTAAATCGATCATATTTCTCAGTTCAATCTCCTAATTAACAAAATTCTTCCTTTTCTACTTCAACATACCAAATATGTCTTCTAGCTGCAAGTGTGGCGACAACTGTAGCTGTGGCTCTGGGTGAGTTTGTGTGATCTTTGTTTTTTGTTTAAATTTGAATTGCCTTTGAACAGTATGTGTGTATATATATATGCAGGTGCAACTGCAACACCAGCGACGTCGAGAGGGTTAGTGTTGGAACACTCATTTCTGGCGTTGCACCTGTGAAAACGTACGTAAGATTTCCGATATAGAATGATCACAGAAACTCGAGTACTCTCCTAAGAGTTTAAACTGATATTGTTATGTAGGATGTTTGAGAGGTCTGTTGAGAAGAGCGAGGGCGAGGGCTGCAGCTGCGGAGATGATTGCAGTTGTGACAATTGCTCCTGTTAAAACGACACCGTATTTGATGGTCTCCCAGGGTTGTCTTCTGCTTCAAGTTTGATCAATATGGCATGTGTGTGTGAAGAAGGTCGATGTAATAAATGGCCCATGAAAATTGGTTGGATTGCTGATGTTTCATGATTGGCTTATAGCCGTCGAGTGTGATTTTGTGTGTGTGATGTTTTTATTGTTCGATATGTATCATGTATAATATTACATTACGTGATTATATATACGTGCATTATTACTTATTACATTTTCATTATTTTACTCATGATAAACACTGGAAGATTTTGAAATTAATAAGCATATTATAAAATCACATTGCAAGAGCAGCAACCTAGAAAGAATCAAAGCTTGAAAATTACAAAACTATATGCTCTGCAAAGGTGAAGCACACGTACAAAGATTACAAGTCCATAACATCAATTAACAAAGAGGGTGGTTCACACTCCCCTGTTTCCCCAAGTATTCAGATTCGAGGTTACCCATCAGCCTTTGTTTCATTCATATCAAATGTTGATACAGTTTGATTAGGAGATGGTTGCCGTTGCCGTGCTGTAGAACAAAGCTCAACTCTACAACTCACCACACCAGACAACTTAATTTGATGTGTTATAATAAGGCAACAACTTGTTGTGAATTCTGAACAAGAATGCATTAGGCTTGATTGTTTTACAAATGATAGAAACATATCAACTTAAGAGCTCTAATTGTTTGCCTGCATAATGTAAAGTTCTTGACTAACTACAAAATATATTCCAATTATATATGAACTTTCCATGACAAACTGCTCCTTAAAAGTCCCAACTCGCTTGATTGAAATGTCGATTGAGAGATCCTTGAAGTTTGGCAAACATTCTACCTTCAGACCCTCTCCACATATCACAAATTGGTTTCCGAGGATGAATGATCTCGATACACGAATTGCAACACCAGCTTTGCCATAGCTACGGCATTGTACTCTCTCCACCACATGTAATAGTTTTTCCGAGGCCCATGTACCGGCTAATGTCCTCCTTATATCCGACAACTTGTCGAAAATTTCATTTGTGCCTACCGATTGAGTTTCCAAAAAGAGGAAGATGGAATCCTCGGTATATAACATCCTTGCGTGTTGCCAATCATCATCTGACCCGTCGAAAATCAGGTGGTAATGCTATGTCAACATCTGCACATATGGAGACACCTGTTAATACTCAACACTCATCTCGTTACATGGGACACAAAGCCAACAACTTCCTCTTACAAATGAAATCGGAGCATACTCATTACAAGATATTGCGGGCATGGAAACAAGAAAACTACTATTTGTAGCTTATAAATTTTAAATTGGCCATTTTTCTTTGAACATCAATATATATTACTCTATTAACATGGCCCGTGTATAAAAGCAGTGACATAAGTAGAGCAGGACATTAATGAATAAAAGAGCCAAAAAAAATGGAATAAATGCCACGTGCATATGTCAAATCTTTCATTCTTTGAACATGGTCAAAAATATTCCGAACATATGATGTCAAATCTACTTGAAAATCCTCATACTTCATTATAAAAGGGTGTGAAAGAAGCTGCAACGAGAATGAAAAAAGAACCAGATTAAGTAAACACATTAAAAAAGAGAGAGTACATTTTGAAAGAACTGGCTTTGCAACATCCATTTATTGTAATACTAACCTGCTTTACTGTCGGTCTAGCATCGGCGTCCTTTTGAAGACAAGAATCTATAAATGAGCAAAATTCAGGTGAAAACTTGTCTCGGGGTGGTGAAGGTGAAGTATCATCCATAATCTGCAACACAATTAATATATGGAGGAAGAAAATTCTAAAGCATAACTTTCAAAACAAAAACAAAAACTTTGTCTTAAAGAACAAATATGCATAACGTTATAGGGATCTCTCGAAACAACTAGTGTCTACAACACCCTTATCCAAAAGACCAACACTAATGTCTGTTAATTTCTCCAATATTAAACTTATTTTTACTGGTCACTTAGTTTCCCTCGCCTAAATCAACTAGTGGTCTACACCACCAAATTCTGAAGTTGAGCCTTTGATTCAGTCAATAAGACCACTATATCAAACTTCGTTTTGACTTTCCTATCATAAGCACTCAATTTGAGAGAGAATACAACTCAATTTCCGACATTAAATCATTAAGAAGTGTGTCATAGAGAAGACAACATCAGCTTTTCGCTCGATTTGGAATACTACGGATGTTCCAACAAAAAGTTATGTTTTGAAATTTTGAAGCGGTCAGAAATTGTAACTTTGTATGGCACATTTTGACAGTACATTGCCAACATAGATATATATCACCACAGGAAACAAAAGTAATGCCTAAAATAGAGTAAAAATAGCACAGGGGATCAAATTAGGAGGAGCAATGACCTGCAACATGAGATCTACAGGTCCATCAACTGCTGAATATGGAAACTCTCTAGTACCACACTCAAACAGTGCAAGCCCTAGACTCCAAATATCAGTAGGATATGAGTAAGTCTCATTCCGGATTCGCTCAAGTGGCATATAAGTCATTGTCCCAACAAATGTAGCACACTGATGCATATAATGGGATATTAGTAAAGGATTTTACATAGGAAGATTGGTATATCTACAATGACATTTTATATTTGAACTGATCATTTCCATAGAATTCTCCAATCCGGCACTTATACTAAATCTGTAATCTTTGGCTCCCCCTTAAGGTTGAGAAGCAGATTTGCCGGCTTTGTATCTCAGTGCACTAAATGTTGCACTCCAAGTAAGTAGTGTAGCCCTTAGAAAGCATATTCAAAATTAATAATATATGTTCCTGTGATACGAACATCCATAAAATAAATGAAAAATTAGTTAATAAAATATTAATAGTTAGTTTATATTTTACAAATTTTAGTAATTTAGAAAAAATTTTAAATGGTTCATATTTAAGTAACATTATATCTCATAAATTTTAATTTCTTATTCTAACAATTTATATTTTTTATTCACGGACAAATCAATTAGAAAAACAAATTGAATTTCATATTTTACCAACCAACTTCAAATATTTTAGAAACATTTATACTTTTCACATCTTCTTACCAAAAAGATGCGTTTTACATGAACACACCTAAATGGCTAAATACAAGACATATGACAAGAAATTACACCGAACCTCCCATATACAATTAAATTGATAAATAATACACAAAACATTACAAAATTTAAGTGGTTATCTTCAAGTTTAATGTCCTCCGCAGAGATTAGTAAAATACGTGGAAGGAGGCGCGTGCATTTCGAATCCAACGTTACACACCACCGCCAAATCGCCAATGCCATAATCTCCGCTGCCCTTTCTCCTTTCCATACTTTCTCTCCATCCTTACATTTCAACTCAAAAGTAAAAAAAAAAAAAATCTCACCTTCTCCTCTTTCTCGTTTGATCGACCGCTCGATCAGGCGATTGGTTTTGCGTTTCTGCTTGACATTTTGTTATTTGCTCCATCTTCGTTTGAATACATTCATCCCTATCCGGTGATCAATCAGGGACGCAGGATTGAAATTTTTTAGCGAGAATGTCGTGGATAGCTAATCTCTCTCGCATTCGTACATATGCCGATTCTGTTGTCCATCACGCCGGCCAAGCAGTAGTAGGCGGCGCCAAGCTTCTACGCATTGTAATTTCTTCGTTTCTACACTTTCTTTTTATTTTTATATACGAAAATTACAGTGGTACTGATAGTAGTAGGATGTATTAAATGCTTGAAAGAGCTTTCGTGTGATACCTGCGCTCAAATTATCGCTATTCGCGGGAAAGTTGTGAGAAATAAATTCCAGAATAGTACTTTTTTGGCCGGTTAATTGAAGAAAATCTATGAAATTAGGTCCCATCTTGTGAAAATTTTGAGAAATAAATTTCATAAACCGATAGTGAGAGTTAGCTGAGCAAATGCAGTTTTTGTTTGGTGAACAGTACACAGATAGCAAGTTGCAAAACCTCCATCGTTGTTAACCCACTCTCATGTCAGTCTTCTTTGGTTGATGCCTCTTTAGGGTTCAAATTAGCCCCTTATCATGTTTTTCAGGAAATATATCTGAAATAAATTACATATTTTTATATGAGGAATCTAAAGATCAGTTATGACTGGCATGACTAATGAGTAATGACCATTGTTCTGTAACCTTTGTAATAACACCTTTTACCGCTTCTTATAGAAAATGTTTCTTGAAAATGTGAGGCTGTCTACAGGCTTCCCCCTTTTGCTTTTCTCTCCCTGACATTATAGTTGTTGTGGGCAAGGTTGTCAGTTAGCTTAGTGCATTTCATTATCCGCTGCTTCAAAAAAAAAATTTTGGTTACAGTTCTTGCCCTCTATCTCTGACCTGATATACATATATTTCACCTCTCATTACTTTTTAATGAATAAAGTAATTTCTTCAAGTATTTGGATTGGATTGCAGGGCAGTCGAAATGACCACAGCTTTCAGCAAGCCATAAGTAGGTTGGAAGAACTTTCCGTTTCTACTAGAGGGGATGAAAGAATTTTATTGCTGAGAAAGTGGTTGGTTTCACTTAAAGAAGCAGAAAGGATTGACTGTGACCTAGATGATGTAGAAACAAGCCATGATGAACTTGATGAATCTTCAAAACCAACTTTGGTCAGTCTCCAAAATCTAATCTTTTGACACGAGATACACCAAAGATACTATTGTGAGAGTCAAATGGAATTTAGACATTGTATTTGATCTACTTGCAATTGATTGTTCATGCACTTTGAAGATAAACCACTTTTTTTTATTTAAAAAATATTCACTTGGTTCATTTAATACTGCAAGAAAATCCCCCGTCCCCTTCAAAGCCATAAGTAATAGGCTAAAAACCTTAAAGGGCAATATTTTATTTCCTCTTCCAATACACGCGCCCTTGATGAAGTTATAGACTTAAATCTAACAATAACCACATTTTTCAACATCAGTGTAGTGTTTTCATGCAATTTTGGAACTCTTAGATTCATATTCTCGAACCCAGTCTAAGCTCTGTAACATTTATGCAGTCGTTTAGTTACGAAGATCTGCATCACGTTTCTTCGACTTTGTGCAGGCACTATATCATGATCTTGATAATGGAGTTGAACCCGTGACCTTTCGTGATGTTTTTCTTCACAGTGAAGCTCTTGAAGGCTTGGCTTTATCAATGGTAAGTAATACGTCACAAGTCTCAACCATCTTTACTGATTGATTAAATTTATTTCTGTTATGCTAGAAATGGTGTTAACTCTTCGTGATCAAAAACCTTATTTGGATGTTGTTTTTTTTGAACTTTCTGATCCATGGAAGTTAACGCAGGTTATCTCTTTTGTCTGAATCAGATTCGTGAAGCGCCAACTGTTGAAGAGGTTGAACTGATCCTTGAGATTTTTGAGTAAGCTCTTTTTTCTTCTTCTTATATATATATGTGTGTGTGTGAGAGAGATTACAAATGTAAAGGCTGAATTCAAGTATTTGAGAATGCACAGCTATGATTTAGGAAATACTCCCCTCGTCCTTTATTAAGAGTCATGCATTAAAATCTCACAGTTTCTAAAGGTAATCATTACAATATAAATATCAGGGTGAAATAAAATACCCCCTTCATCATTTCATAAGTGTTATGCATCAAAATATCACAGTTTTTAAGATAATCATTACAATATAACTAGCAGGGTAAAAAAAAAAAACCTTATTTAAAATTCTATATGTCATGATGAATGAGCTAGGGGAAATACGAAGAGAAGTATATAGGGCCTATTAATATTTGTTATGGTTTTTCATTGATTTCCTAATCTGACACTTGCTCATCGACCAAAAAATGAACTCTGATATAAGAAATTTATTGACAGACGGAGAGAGTATTTGAATTGTATAAGATGACTGCTTAAGTTGCTCCGGTTTCTTACTCTTAAACTCCGCAATCTTCCAGGTATTGTCTTATTGGAGGGAAGGAAACTCACAAGGCAGTAGTGTGCAGCATACAGGATTTGGGAAAAGTTTTTTCATGCTACGAAGATGAAGTACTGGTATGAAATATGGTTGATGCCTTGTTTTTATCCATTTGAATATTGGTTTACTGTCTTCTTCATTATCTTTCTACTGAGAGGGTGCATATAGTATATCAGCTATCATGATATGTAGGAATTATTTGGAAAAGCTGTTTAGCCAAACTCATACTGTATTATTCTAGGAGGCAGTGTCAAAGATATTTCCTTCATTCATTTCTGTCATTCTTTGTAGTAAAGCTAAAAATTCATCACTTCTATATGTCAACTGACTCTGTGCTAACTTTACTGCATAATTCTCATTTCATGCGTAGTTGTTCTAAAATCTTGATACTCTAGAAGTTTGGTTGATAGAACTTTTTGCTCGAGTGCAAGTCACGGGTGAGGTTGTGGTCAGTTTTAGTTTCCATTCTCATTTTGGGGCATATGTTTGATATTCTTTTTGTAATTTCACAAGAATCATCACCCAATGTTAATGTCTTTACATTGTTAATAGACTTCTGAACTTTACTGTTGCAGATGAAACGGGAAGAATTGCTTGGATTTGCCCGAAGTTCAATATTAGGATTGAAAATAAATGCTCTACAAGCAAGGTATCCACACCATTTCTCCTCTATCTTTTGCATCTGGGTTTTATTGCAGCTCTGAGGTTCTATTTAGGTGGTCTTATTTATTGGCTTTCTTCTTTCTTGTTTGTGTTATGATGCATTAAGAATTAAGATATGCCTTCTGAGATGTATGCTGAATGTTTTGGATGATCCTCCTATTCTAGCTATGGAATTCCTACAGAGCATCGTGTTGTTCTTCTTATGGGGGTTCATGAAGGTCACAGGTCTGACGGTTTTATGACCGGCATACCTTTCGGAAGTGAAATAGTGTGCCTAGTAAAAACCTAACAAGTCAGAACTTTGCTATCTTTCCTATTCCTTGCAAGAAAAATATATGTTTAAGCAATAGCAATAATGACAAATACTTAAAATGATCCAGATTTTACCTCGCAATATTGAATGAGTTATGACATGTGTATTATTTGAGCACATGGAATTTTAGATTGCATGGGGGCATGAGCATGCTTTTTCAACTTTCGTTGCTAAAAATAGATTAGATGTGTAAATGTCATTGTGATTCTTCTGTCTCTTATAATGCCATCTGGTCTCAGAATAGATGTGGAAGTCGAACATTTGAAATCAGAACTCAGCGAGAAGGAAATCAAGATACCTTCTGCCGAGGATCAGCATAAACCATTTGAAGAGCCGGGTGATGCAAGGACACAGGTGAGCTTGTTTTGTACCTGGTTAGTGCTTGTGATATTTGGTTGCCGGCCTCAATTCTATCAATCAAAGTTGTATACTTACAATGTTGTAGGCGTTAAAAGAAGCAGTTGTACAAGTGAGGATTTATTCCAAGTTGCAGGAACTCTTGGTGCAAAACAAGGCTCTAAAAAATGGAGTTTCTCAAGAAGCTCATGGTCATAAGGTCTGTTTTTCCTCGTAGGTGCTATCTTTACTTCCCTACCTCCTTGAGCTATCTGACTCCTTTTAGTTGTTATGATGTGCAATGATGGATGACAAATTAGAAGAAAATATATTACAGCAATAGAATTGGAAATAAGATCACTAATAAAATGGAATTTCTGTTAGTAAACAAGAGAGCGAAAGAAAATACTAGAGTGTGTCTATTACAATGGCAAGAGCCAGATAATAAATACAATTGTAAAGGAAACCCAAAAGATAGATAAAATGAGAAAAGTAGCCAAAGTTACATAACCTAATACCTATAGTATAATTTAAAAACACAGCAGAATAATATAGGCTATAAGTAGGCTAACATAACCTAAGAAACATATACGGTAATTCAGAATAGAGAATTCCAACAATTTCTAGAAATGCATCAAACCGATTCAAGTCCTATATATTCAGACTACGTGCAAAAAAATTTCATTCAGTGACAAGTTCAGAAGATAACTTTGCATTCTTCCAATTAAGATCAGCGATACACACATTAAGGATTATTTTAGATTTGTGGTTCAAGGGGCTGTTTTAGATTTTGGTTTTTTGATAAAGCCTATCTTAAGGTGTTTAGTTAGGGATTATTTTAGGGGGTTCATTTATGCATAAAGACTAGGAATCCAAAATAAACTCCTAAAACCATGGGCATATGAGGTGTCAAAATGTTCAAATTTAATCCCTTTTAATCGAATTTCAAAGAATCTAAAATAACCTCGATCTCCAACTAAGCACTAATAATTTTAAAACCTTACCCATAAGAATATAAAATAACCTCTAAAATCTACAACTAAACACAGCCTTATTATTTAACCTAGCATCAACTTGTGTCTAGAGTCTCTAACCGTCTATCTAAACCTTCATCACAGCCATAGACAAGAAACAGTAGATTGCATTTAAAAAAGAGTAGAAAACTAAAAAAAAGAAGGAACTTATCCATTTCTATTACAGAACCGTTCTTATAGCTCCGTCTTCTTTGTTTATCTCCAACCCATTCATGTTCCTTGCTCTTAATTTTGGCTGGCTGTGGAAGTATCGTAAATCACAATATCCTCTCTCCTTTCTTTGAAACTTGCGTCTTATTTTTTAATTTTACATTTTTAAAGCACTTATACATGGTTAGAAAATGCGATCTCAATACTTAAAACCATTTAAATGCCCCTTTTAGAGAAAATAATATGAATTCTACTGGTTATTTTTGCCCCTTTTAAAATATTAATTCACTACATGAATAACATGGAAGTAGTTTAGGCTCATTTTTAGTAAGAGGTGCACTGCCATAGAGGGATCACTGGTTTCAAATTTTCATTATTGTGGTCTTTTAGTGCCATATTGTTTTATGTAATTTTTTACTTTTGACAAATATTGCAGGTAGACAAGTTGAAAATTCTATTGGAATCTCTGGCTAGCTCTACCTCAAAAGCTGAAATGAGGATACAAGATGAAAGGTTTTAGTTATTACATGAAGCTTTCTTTTAATTGTGTAATGCATTGAAAAGAGAACCTTTGCATTTTCATTTGACAAATTGAATAGTAGATTTCGAGATGATTAGCAAATAGCAATAAATTATTCAAAATCTGAGGTTATGACTAATAGCCTCAGATTTTCTATGCATCTACTTGATTTTGCTAACAGAATAGTGTGAGAAAGATGCTTTAAAATGAAATTGAAAATTGAATTTTCCATTGCCAAGACACAAAAATTTTATAGAAGAGACTTACATGGATGTTAAATCTTTCAGACCTAACAAGAAGTATGTGAAAATACCTCATCCATTTACTACATTCTACATAGTTATAATATGTTGTTTTTTCCCTTCTCTGTGCAGATCTCAAAAAGAGGAAGCACTGAACTTTCGTATCGCAAAAGTTAGTGAAGTTAGCCAAGTAGAGAAGGTGCACTTGTCTCAACCAACTAATGTCTGATTGCATTGCATATGTGATAGGAACTACTTAAACAATTAGTGAGGATGTTTTGATCATGGGAACTTATCTCTTTCATATTTGTCTTTTAGATTGAAACAAAATAGCTATATTGCTAAAAAAAATTAATTTTCTTATATATCCAATCCCTCTTTTGTTTTCCTTCACAAAATATATCGAGCAACTGTAAACACTTCAAATATCTTTCCTTCAGATTTTCTTTGTTTTACCACCGATATTAACAACAAGATATATAGCTTTCTTATGTATTATACTTTTTAAAAGATACAAGAAGCCTTAATCTTCTTGTATGGTTTTTCACGTTCTCCTTAGGCAGGTTGGCCTCATCTAATTAAATGTCAGAAAGGTCAAGACATAACTCTTCCTTGCTCTGCCCAAATGAGATATAATTCCAACAGAAGATAACCAGTACTGGGATAGTGGTCAAAATTAACTTCATTTTTTTTGTTTTTCTTCTGTAGGATTTGGAGGCTCAAGTGGAAGTACTTCAGAGGCAAAAGGAAGAACTGGAAGCTCAACTGGAAAAGGTAAATCAAAGCAATCATTTTTATCGTGGCATAAAATTCATCTTTCTTGCCTTGCATTATAAATCAATGTATTTGAAGAAATCTAATCTCTTCTATTTTTTGCATTATACAGTCAATGTATTAGAAGGGCGAAATCATTTTTACATTACCCCATCAATTCACAGGAAGATAAACCTCTAGGAATTGTTTCACATTACAAATCACCTGTTCTTATGTTGTGGTGGAGAACTCATTATTTCTGATCTCCTATGTCCCTTTG
This sequence comes from Fagopyrum tataricum, assembly GCA_002319775.1. Taxonomy (NCBI): domain Eukaryota; kingdom Viridiplantae; phylum Streptophyta; class Magnoliopsida; order Caryophyllales; family Polygonaceae; genus Fagopyrum; species Fagopyrum tataricum. Next base: position 9,223,418 of record CM008279.1, on the reverse strand, counting down.
CTAAAGCAACAAATAGTCAAGATCTATCCTAGTAAATGCTTTTGGCATTTTAAACCAGCTATACATAAATATCTTGTCATAATCTCTGGTAGTCTCGTGGCCATGCATGTTGGGAGTAGGTAGGATCTTACTAGGATTGGTTATGATATTAAGGTGAAGTTATGTATATAATTATGAAGCACAAGATAGGTTATAACACTTGTATTTGTTTGAAAATGGCTTGCCTTGCAAATTTGGGTTATTTCTTTCATTAGATTTGATATCTATGATTGACAGAATGTGCGATCAGTGCAGGTTAATAGTTCACTAGCTACTGTTAAAGCACGCCTTCGCATAGCCCAGGAAGAGAGGGAGCATTTTGATGAAACAAGTACTGATATTCTTCAGCAGTTGGAGTTCAAAGTATGATAACATTGACAAACTTTAGCAGTTGGTTTAGCATGTAGAAGTCATTTACAAATTTTCATTTGCTCTTTTAGGGATGAGAATTACTGTGAGTATTACCTGTTTTTCTTCTTCGTTCCTCTGTGCAGGAAGAAGAAGTCTTACGATCTAATGCTTCGTGTAAAATAGAAGCCAGTGTTGCTTCTGCTTGGATTAGCTTCATTGAATCATCATGGCGTCTCCAGAATAATTTCACAAAGCAAAGGGAGCAGCTTATAAAGTATGAAACATTTTTGTTCTCCCTTTTCACACGGCACTAGGAACTCAAACCACAATAAGCTAACCCTTTTCCCTCTCCCTCTTTTTTATCATGTAGTGATGAATTAGCAAAGTACTCTGAATGTTTTGTAAACCTGTCTTCACAGATTCTAACTGCTTACGAGGTAATATTGCCAAAATTATGTAAAAAAATTTCATACTTCTTATCCTAGATGCTTTAGTGCTATGCAGTTTTTACAATCAAGTGATGCAATCCTGAAATTCACACTCTTTTACAGAATGAGTTGTCGGTTTCCATTGATATTTTTAGAGAATATGTGCAGAAGCTGAAAGACGGGTATGGCTCGCTGTTCGAGTAATTTTATACATTAAAGTTAATTAGCCGAAGAACTAATTATTGTTCTCGCCACCAGGTCAGATGATATCCCATCATCATCTGTTGGCAATGAAGCTCTTAAATCAGCCAAAAACTGGAAGATGCTTGAAGAAGAGTACCATGATATGGAATCAAAGGTATTATTACAGAGGCTTAAATTTATCTTGTTAGCTTTCTTATTAGTACTGTGAAACTGAAAATTCCCAAACTTCTTTCAAATATCATTTAAAGTTTTGGAAATTTCCAAGCTGAAAACATGAAAATCACAAAACTTAAATTATTTTCAACTTGGTAATTGGCAAGATTTGTCCAACTTCATTTAATTACATCTTCACCCAAGCTAAAGAATACTGCAGTTCGATTTTCTTGCTATGAACTGGATCTTACTCATTTATTTCCATACTAAATTGACTTTCAGCTTGGTCCTACTTTCAAAGTTGTGGAAAACATCCGACAATTGCGTGCTCGGTCTGAAGAATACTGCAGGTCCTATAAACAATAATCTATCAATCTTCTTCTGATCAATATGTATATTTCATTTTCTGAGACTAAAACCTAAGTGACTGAATGTTGAGATTCTCTACTGTTAACCAGGAAAGATGATGAAAACATACAGAGGCTTCTTGGCGAACTCCAAAAGATGAAGGATGATTTCGATTCCATAGAAAGGCCAAACTTGAGAGCTGAAACACCCAACTCAGCGAGTTGGAAATCGATAATAAAACTCGGATTCAGGGAAACTCCAACGAAGCTGGAGCCGATTCAAGAGGAGCCAGACTCTGCAAGGTACAGTGAATGCAAGAAGAACCAGCAGCTACACCATCCCATTGAGCAAAAACAAGAGCGCGGTCCGGATGAGGAGGAGCGTGCAGCACTCGAGGCCGAATTTGTCAAGCTCGTCAAAGACAATGCAGCTCTTTGAATGGGTTTGGTGTAATCATCTAAGAAGAAGATTTGAACGTACTGGCAAGTTAGTAGGGTAAATCTTTGTTGCTTCTGCACAAAAGAAAAGGAAATACTAGGCCAAAGAAGTATATATATATATATAGAATTTTGTTTAGAATTATTTTATGATATTTGTTCAACTTAGAGCATGCTGAAGCTGTAAATATTTTGGCTTCGTCATAGTGATTTAAAGCTTGCCTTCAACATGTAAATATTATGTTTTGGTAACATAGTTATTCAATACGGAGTATAACGTCTCAAATTTGAAGCACTTTGCTTTAATTTAAGTATGTGGTCATGACTGTGCATGTACAAATGTGGGTTTGGGCCGGGTCAAATTTGAAATTCTATCCAAATTGTGCGAGGCAGAGTCTATTTGCTTAGTCCGGGCCTCAAATGTTGTCCGTGTCCACCCTTGCATAAAAAAACAGGTGGGGTTGTCGGCCCTGTCCATATGTATCTGATAATGTGTTTGTTATGTTTTTCTTGAATTTACTATACGAAACTAAGTAATATAATTCATTTATCATAAATTTTAATTCAATTATTCATGTACAGTGCATTACCAACTATTCAAATTAAAATCTAGATTTTTTACTAGTATTTAGGGGTTTTATTATTATTATTATTATTATAAAATGATTATAAATAAGTATATATGAGTCCGGCTAATCCACGGACCAAAATGTTTACCCATATCCGAACTCAACTTGAGCTAAAACGAACCTAAAACCAAAACCGAACTAGAAGAAAATACATAATTTTCTATGATTTTCATCCCATAAACCCTGTTTACTGAATTTACTCTTATACTTAATATAACAAGTTTAATTTTAAAATCTGATATTATATTATAAAATAGGACATTCTTGTATAAAGAAGTATAACATAAACAAATTATCATATTTTTCTTACCGCGCATGCTATAAGAAATTATGTTTTCGAAGTTTTTATTAGCAAAAGTTATGATGTTAATTCTTGCTTTCCTCGTTAAAAGATGAATAAAGATAACATAAATTATGTCACTTCAAATTTATCCTATAACGAATATATTATGTTTGTCTACATCTTTATGTACAAAAAAAATTATAAAAATTATAAAAAAAACTGAAATGGGTTCTTCACTTTTACGTGTTTGTCTATTTCTTGAACAACTAACTCACATCGTAAGAAGACGATGATGTTGGGTAGTTTATAATAACACAAACCAAAAAAATGCTATATTTTTTAAACTGTGATTAGTGGTTATTGTGTCATACGGCTTTTAATATATTATAATTAGACCCTTTAATAATATATATGCTGAAGATTAAAAAAAACATAAATAAAGCATGGCAATGAACATATATTTGACCAAGTCAAAATATAAACCAGACACTTTGCTTTCCCTAGATTAATTAATTAATTGAATCACTGCAGAAAACCAGGGTTCTCGAGCTACTTATGGTACGGACTATTATATTTACTATTTATACTTTTTTTACTAAAAAAAAAGAAGTAAAAACTTAATTAAAAAAATTTACTAATAAATAGCGAATGGGCAATGGCAGGGTAATCATAAAATGCGTATTTTCGGTTGTAGCCACCGATAAAAATTAATTACGAAAATAGAAAGGCTTTTAGGCTTGGAGTCGACCCATCGTTTGAAACGACGGGTTACATGAATAATCCGTTGATATTATTATCAAAATACACCAAAACACGATACGAGTATTATTGTAAATTATACTCATATCTTAATATAAATATAAAATTGATCGTAACTTCAATTAATAATTAAAGTAGTAAATACTAGTGTTATATATTATAAAATGATAGTAAATAATTGATTAGATTAAAAAAATAAAAAATTATATATTTTTCTGCAAAACTATGAGTATTAAAAAGGTGTAAACTTGTAGGATTTAACAATCACTATAAAATAAGTTGTGGGTCATTAAGCTATAATGGCAGGTGTTTAAGTAGGTGTCTAGAAATTCACATGTGGACAAAGAAGCATTAAACAGAATTATATAGCTATTGCAGGCGAATACAATTTTATTTAATTGATCAAATTTTAGTGCATTTAGGTTGATTTTATTGTCATTTGTTAATATAGGCCTAATATAAAAATGGGCACTTGGATCTAATGTTTTCTCATCTCAAATTCAAATGTACCTACTTCCCTTCCCCATGAATATTCAGATTTACTTAATAAACTATTGACGATGTTATTTACACCACGTTAAAATTACCGAAAGTTAAAGATGTTGCAGAAGAAAAATCACGAAATCAAAGTCCGCATATATAAAAGAAATTTAAAAAAATCCCAACCTTAGTAATAAAATTCAAGTTTTTTTTTGGCATAAATCTCCACAAGCACTTTTTTTTTTTCTCTCGACAGTAAGTTTGTAATTAAGATTTTCTGTAACACTGTTACATGTATCCCTCTTTAGCGATTGGATAAAGCTAAATAAATAGGGATTAAAAATATTAGTTCTTTACGAGAAAAATAATAAACAATATAAAATTTACCAATCACATAAAGAAGATACAAATGATACAAATATGAGTGATATAGAAGATCTTCAATGATAAGTTTGACGTAGATTTTTATCCATGCGAATTTGTAGAACAAGTACTGTCCGCATCTTAATGAATCAAATATCGTACAAATAGCTTTATTGTTAAAGTAATTGGACATTAGAAATTAATATGTCAAATTCAACCAGAAAGTTAAATTTAGTGAACCAGTTACGAAGAAGGAGAAGAGAGGTAAATTTTGACTAACGGTTGAACTTGGGGGCCCAAAACTCCAAAAAGTGACTGTAACATAAAACGCCTAAAAGTGTTAAAAGTAAAAGACTAAAGGTAAAAATATAAAATAACAAATAAATAAATAAAAACAATCAAAAAAAAAATCATCAATCTTAAGAAGAAAAAAAATCCTTTTTCTTTTTTCTTTTCTTTTCTAGTTTTACCTTATTGTATTTGTATATTGAATGTTTATTGCGTTGAATCTCGTTTTTAATTTTTTTGTTTGTTAGTTTTTGTATCTTAACAGTTAATTTGTCTCTTAATAAATCAAGTTATTATTTTTAAACATATATATATATATTAAAAATCTTGAATATTTGAAATAGCATTGCATATGAGTTTCTGGCTCCCTAACAGAGATGAACCCCATCATTTGTAATTCCCAACTTTTTTATTTTGGAAGCATTCAAGATATTCTAAACTTTTGCAATATTACCTTACTTTCTTACAAAAAATACCCATACACTTATTTATTGCTTAGTAACTTTTGTACTTTACTGCTGAAATTTTTACAGTTGTAAGATCTGGTCAACGTAACAAGCTTTCTAGTAATCATAACATTTTTGAGTTGGATAAATGATAAATCAGACGATATATAAGTTTTATCACATAATATATGAAGAAAAAACATAAAATATTTTAACTGTATGCAATAGTGAAATACCTCACAATATTATTTTTATTGATATATAACAGTGCAATAAAAAAATATAAAAACAATACAATTATTCTAATTAAAAATAACTTGTTTAAATATAAAAGTTAATGTGTAAACAATTATAGATTTTTCAAATATAAGTTATTCATAATCTAAAAAATATGTAATATGTGTGCTCGGTCATTTAGACCAGCTATTTTAAAAAATGTACTACCCATATCCTAGCAAATGTTATTCCAATCTATCTTATCTTGATATAACAATATCAATTAATCAATATGAATTTATAACACTTTTAAGTGTATCACAAGATTAGATTTTTGAATTGGATAGACAAGTGATAGCTTATTATAGCAGTTTTAATTTTATTTTATTTTATTTTAATAGCTTTGGCACCTCATACTCACTTTAAAGTGTGTTTGTGCCACCTTCCTCTCCCTTAAAACTCACACTCCAACTCCATTTCTTCCAAAGAACCCACAAACAACAATACAGAAGAAGAAGGAAAACAATGCAAGAAATGGAAAAGGCTGAATCAGATCAAGGAGAAGAAGATTTCATAGATATAGAAGTAACTCCAATATTCTCAAACTCATCAAAAAACTCCCCTCCACAAAGTAGCAGAGAATTTGAGTTCCAAATGGCATCATCTTCATCATCTTCCCAACACAAAGAAGCCACAGCACCTTCACCAGCTGATGAACTCTTCTACAATGGCAAGCTCTTACCACTCCACCTCCCTCCCAGGCTCCAAATGGTCCAGAAGCTTCTAGAAGCATCTAGAAGCTTCACAGCTCCTCCAACAAGCTCCAACACTCCACTTGAATCCTGCAATATCTCACCTGTTGAGTCTTGTAGGGTTAGCTGTGAGCTTAACCCAGATGAGTATTTCTTCCATTGGTCAACTGAGGTTAGTGCTTTCTTTGGTGGAAGTGGTGGTGGTGTTAGCTATGCTCATAATGCTGATGCACATCTCTCAAAAAAAGCATGGTGTAAGAAGATTAGGCTAATTAAACACTCTTCATTATTAACCCAAAAGCTTAAATCTTCAAGGGCTTATCTTAAATCCTTGTTTATGAGATCTGCTTGCTCAGATGAAGCTAACTGTAAGACAAAAGGAGGTTTAGGGTATGGTGAAGAAACATGGAATGTGTCAAGGGCAAAAGAGTATTTTAGCAGATACATAAAGTTAGTTAAGAAAAACCCATTTGGTCAAATGGAGAATGAAGATGAACAACAACACTCTTCATCTTGTACTATGAAGAGTATGCTTGACAGGGAGATGGATGATCAGGTTAGCTTTACATGTCACAGGAAGTCATTTTCTGGTGCAATAAAGAGACATTGTACAAGCAAGTGTTATTCATCATCATCATCATCATCTGGTTCTTCTTCTTCATCATCATCATCATCCTCATCTTCTTCATTTTCACTGAAGAATTCTTCAGATGGGTTTTGTGAGATGAACATTCTGAAGAGGAGCATTAGTGCAAATTCAGAGGTAGAGAACTCAATTCAAGGAGCTATTGCTCATTGTAAGAATTCCCAGCTTAAACAGCCTGAAATTATTAGGCCTTGTTTGGTATCATCAGCTTCAAGAGTTGCAGTTTGTGGTGGGGACAATGGAAGACATGAAATAAGCAGGATTTGATTGTTCATCTTTCTTCTTACTTGTTGGTTGTTTGATTGATGGGTTTGGATTTCTTCTATATATTTCAGTGTATTATTCATTATTTCCAATCTTCAATCTTCATCATCAAAGTGAGGCAGTGTTTACTGATACAAATTTGAAAAAGCCAGGGTCCCACTTTCTTTTATTTATTTTTATTTATTTTTTATAGTCTTTTTTTGGAATGCTGAATTGGTTGGACGTGAGAAGTCACGTGACTTTCATACATAGCTGATAGCTGTAGCATCTTCTGCTCACAAAGCTTTACAAACACTGAAAGTGAGAGCAGCAGCTTTACACTCATCAAACCCATCAGGTTATTTTGCATTAAAGGGATGTTAAATACACGTACAACTATTTACAATGTAATCTAAACGTGATGCATTGTGATTGTGTCCAAAAGCTGAGCTTTAGAACAGAACAACTTTGTTGAAGCTCAAATTAAAATTTAGTTGCCTCATGTTGTGTAATGATAATTTGTCTCACTTAATTGTTATGCATGTTTTCATAAGTAAATTGCTTAAGATGAAAAAGTGGAGCCTTGGTAAGAGCATTAACAAGGCAAGAAATTCCAAGCTCAAAATAAAGATGTTGATATTTATGGTCAATTTATCTCTGTATTATCAAAAATAAGCATTTCCTAGAAATTGGTATGTGCATTGGTTTCAAAGATGGTGGTTGTTTTTTAGGTCAGTGTATGTTAGTTGAGACTTGAGAGGGTTAATACTTAATAGGAAAGCAAATCCACACACACCAACCCCATAACATCACCAAAAGAAAGGATAAACAATTTTTTTACTTTGGTCTTCAAGATTCTAACTTTTCCCCAAACCAAAAGTTTTGGCTTTTTTAGAACTTTACCCTTTTCCTATATTGCTTTGGCCTTTGAGCATAGTGCACTGGTTTATACTTTTTAATATAAGGGGGGATTAGTTAAAATATTTTCTAATCTTTAAATTGGTGGATGTTTATCCTAATTTAAAAAGTTAGAAGATACCCAAAATGGTGTTTCATATCAAAACTTTACAAATTTACAAATATATCTTCTTCTTTTTTATCAATGAGGTAAAAAGCTTGACTAAACAAAACATACTCAGTGGATAGAAAAACCGAAAAGCGATAAACTGTCGTGTAAATAAAGAAAAAACAACAAACCACACTAATGATCAAAAAGGTCAACAAAAAACCAAAAAGTCAAAATAAACAAACTATATAAGAAGACGATGATACTCGAGGCTGACATAGACATGGAGAGGACACGGAATAGCTGAACTAACGCGATGTCTCACCAAAAAGTAGGATAGTAGAAACCCTTAGTATGCCCTGAGATCATCTCGTTTACAATCGAGTCGACCCTAAACTTCAATGGGGCTTTAAAGTATGTGCATATTCCACTTCTTTTAGTAAATGAATGGGATTGGACTGAGCTTTTTACGGATGTTATTCGAGGCAAACCTAAATTTTAAACATGTGTTCGTAATCTGCTCATTTATTTATATATTTAACAAGCTAGCTCAGCTTATACAATAACCTTTATTTGCACAAAAGACTTCTAGGTGAAGTGTTTGACTCCATTTTTTACACTAAGATAGGCGTTAGGGTCAGGCTTTTACCCCCAACACCCACATACTTCTGTGTAAGGGGGCATGTGGTACATGCTCACCTCACCATGAGAGTTAGTGAAGACCATCTTCCTTTTCATTTTCGCACAGATAAAAGCTGATGCTATCTTATTATTTATTTATCTTTCAGCTTGGATTCATTAAACTATACAAATAAAAGCTTACAGTGACTTCTAGCTTTACACACTTGTTTTGATAAGCAACCTTTTTGTGCCTGAATCACCATTTCACTAAATATCTAGGATTGATCTCCTGAACACATTATATATTTCATACCTTAAGTTGAATTCTTTTCGAACAATGGCTTGTTAATACAAATTGTTGCAGGAATTAAGTTTTATCTAGTGAGATATAACTACTTAAGATGTAGACATTTAATTTTAGTGAATATACCCAAGGATATAACTATAAGAACAATTGTTGCAGGAAAATCCAGCAAGAAATAAGAGATGAAGTGAATATACCCATGGAATAATTGAAGAAGTAAGAATGATCCAGCTGTGTGTGGTGTTTCCCATTCACTAGCCCCCACACCATTTGGTTTCCCTTGAGAAGAACAGAAGCCACTTTAAGCCATATTTGCCATTGTAAAGCCATGAGATTTAAGGGTGCCAAATTAGGGCACAGTAGCCATTTTTGGGAAACAATGATGGGTCCTTCTCTGTTGCATCAGAGGGTAGCATGTGGCTACTGTCAGCTTAAGCATCAAGGTAAGGCCTTCTCAGTTGCATTACTCATAGCCCATCTCCTTTATACTTCTTACACTGAATATGGTAACTCAGGCTGCATACATGTTTTCTATTTTGGATACACTTTTCTCTCTATCAATGGATTTCAAGATCATGTTTTCATGTCTTCTTCCCCTTTCCATTATTTTCTTTTCACTTCTCAATCAATCAAATTTTTTTAATTTTAGGGTGTAATTTTCTTGATATCTTGAATTTATGGTGACTTGTCCTTAGCAGAGCCTCTTTCTAGGTTTAACTAGAACCTGTAAACTATATTATATAACTGATCCTAAATCATATAGAAAGAATATGTTTATTTATTGAATATTATTTCCAACCCTATTAACATGGCATTAAACGGGTCTGATCCATATTTGTTTCCTACTTTGGGCTACCCAGAGATTGAGATGTAGAATCTATTAGGAAAAAAAAATTTAAAAAAATTAAAAATTAAAAGGGCGAAGATTGAGATGTTTTTCGTTCACAACAAAAATTTTGCAAGTGTCTAGAAAGAGGGGGTGGGGGTGTGTTTGGAGTCTAAGTCCAAACACTTGTCCTTGATTAGGATCATTTTCCTAATTTCTATACGAGTTAAACGGTAGAAAGAGGCTTTGTCAATGACAAGTCATCATAAATTCTAGTCTAGTTTTTTTTATGGTAAATGGTAAATTCGGAGACCACCCGGTTCGATCGGCTTAACCGCTCTACGTCCGGATCGGGTAGAAAATCGTGGCCCATTGCTGGGATACCCTCCCAATCTCTCCAAGCTAAACACTTAAGGAGCCTAGCACCACATCCCACTAGACCAACTGAGTATTGGTATAAATTCTAGTCTAGTTAATTGCACTTGAGAGGTGTGTTTGGAGTGAAAGTCACATCGAACAAAAAAAAAAAACAAAAGGAAAGTTTGAGTGATATGTCAAATTCCTACACATCATGATAAAATCCAATTAACCCAACACTTGTCCTTTGCTTAATCACGGCCCATCGGATTCGTACCCATGCCAATTGCCAAGAGCCTTTATTTATATTTATTTGGGTGGAAAGAGAGCTAATTATAATTGATATTGCAGAGTAAGTAAGTGGTAGATTTGCACCTTGGACCCAAATTAGCCATAAAGTTAGGGGTTATGCCCGTCGGGGCCGTCCCGAGCAACTCCAGCACCCACTGCATAGCCTACAACAAACCTTTTGGCTTTTGCATAGAAATCTTGTTAGGACAACAAACAGAATGCTGAATTCCTCAATCAAAAGGCACAAATGGAGGAATTTCCAATATTATAAACAAAAACTAGTAATGATATAAATTTGCAGAAAATGATAAGCGAGCAGTCTTGCAGAGACTCGGCTCTAACACAATAATGATGTCATAAACTTGCCCTTCAATCATACAATAGATTAACAGAACATGGTATGCATAAGTTTAGCAATACTATATATCCTATGAACAACACTTGGAAGTCGGTTAAGAAGAGATAAAAAACACTCCCCTTGATACATCATTATTAGAACAGTAAAAAAAATCAGAGAGGGTTACAGGCCAAGAAGGCAGAAATAAGAATCTAAGATTTCTCTCCTACCTTCATGTCACTTTTTTCTACAAGAGAAAGCAGAAATATAAATTTCTCATTAGCTGAGAGCTACCTCCATTCACATTGGAATAGTAGAGAAACATACAAGCACCCTTTGATAACATTCTTTTCTTCGTTGCACGGAATTTCTACTTCTTTTGTTTTGTTTTTTTTGCTGGCAAAGATGGTTACCCTGAGGGTGAACTCTTTGAATCCAGTCTCCGAGATAAGCAAACATAAAGGTGGTTTATGAGCCACAGCAAGATGACTTCTGTGCAGCTTCAGCTCCTCCTGCTGCAGGGTCTTGAGGATTAATCTTAAGTGCTGCAGGTTGCTGTTAAGCAAACAAAGAGTGTAAGCAACATCTCTCAGGCCACCCATGAAAATAATAAAAATCATGACACAAACTATATTAATAAAGAATGTTATGTTGATAGCATAACAGCAACCATGATCTTTTGAGTGACCAACTATTTAGGTTATGCGACATTCTAACACAGAAGAAACTAATCTGGCGCCTTTTTGATGAAATTTTGCAACAAATAAATGAAAGATATAGATTCATTAAGTAAGAGAAAGAGAGGCAGGATTAAATTAATTTCTGGTTGTGTAAGTGTCTGCGAATTCCAAAATATAGCAGCATCAGCATTTCTAACTTATACCTCAGCTTTGGAGTCAGATTCTGCAAGTCTCTTCTTGATGTCTCTAGCGATTGAAAAGAAGACCTCTTCCACGTTTAAGTTTGTCTTAGCACTCTGCATCATATCATGTTTTTAGCACCAGTGGGAAACTTCAAAAAATTTAAATTATAGTTAACCACCTGCAATAAAATCACTCAACTGTTTCAAAGAACTGGATCCCGTATTCATCAGCAAGGGCTTGACCTTTTGAAGTAGGAACAGCCTAAACGGATTCTTCTATCAGTTACAGAAAAAATGGAATGCATTAGAACAAATGAATAAAAATTACAAGGATTATTACCCTTTTACTTTCGTCCATATCAGCCTTGTTCCCCACCAGAACCTTGTTAACATTATCAGATGCATGCTGCTCAATATTCTGAATCCAATTCCTTATGTCTAGACCATTGAAGATGAGTTTGGAATAACAGGAAAATAAAGAAAGACATCAGCCTTCTAATTAATGATATGGTAGAAAAATGCACAAAAAGAATAAAGTAGAAGATTATATGGAGCTGTTACTGTTAAAAGACGATTCATCTGTAACATCGTACACCAGTAGAATACCCATAGCTCCACGGTAATATGCTACAGTTGATGTACAAAAAACATTAGAAGACCTCAAATATATAACAAAAAATGCAAGATGAAATAAGCAGCACAAAATCTCCTGGTCAACCATCTTACATATCAATTTTGAAATTCAAATGGATTAACCTAAAAAGCATGATTCTAGAGAAAAATAATAAGCAGCATACAGCAAAAACAACTATAGAAAGTCTAGCATATATAATATCCTGAACAGGAATTCAAACAGAACGAATATATTTTATTCACAACATGCCTACACTATACCTTAGCATGGGAAATGTATTTCCTTACATGTTGCTTGTTTTGGTGTATGAAAATGTTACTAATGTAAAATTTTATGTTCACGAATACTGAAGAAGGAGATCATAATCACCTGTTGTAATTGTTCGGAACCGCTCTTGTCCAGCAGTATCCCATATTTGCAGTTTGATTCTTTTCCCATCAAGCTCTATGGTCCTTATCTTAAAATCAATGCTGTGGAGGATCTCATTGTAAAGAAACATGCTACCAAAAGCTTAAAAACTGTAAATAACTCCTAAATATTACATACATAAACATCTTACCCAATGGTTGTGATGAAACTAGTAGTGAAGGATCCATCAGAGAACCGCAATAGAAGGCAACTCTTCCCCACACCTACAGTCATGAGGCAAAGAACACATGCTCAATAACAAGTCAATATTTCTAGAAATTAAGCAGTTCAGTTCCTAGAAGATTATAGGACTCTGTTTGAAAGATTCACATGAGAGAGAAAACCAAATGAATTGGGAGGGAAGAAAATTCAAAAGGTTGAATTTTATTTATGTATTGAAACCAGCAAGATATCATAAAAGTTAAAACCAAATCCGAAGAAAATAATATTCGCTGATACAGGGGTAGGATTGAAAAAGATAGAAGTTATTTCATCAAGGTGGAAGTCCTTTGAAGTTTATTACACATTCGGTTAAACCATCATAAACCGAAATCATATAGACGAAGCGTACAGAAAGCACACATGAAAATGTTTTGCCATGACACTCGTGTGAACTTAGGCAATTATCTCAAAACCAAATCAAGCCAGTACTGCAGCCTGTAACGACAAACCAAACGTCAAAGAAGGAAATTCCAAAAAGAACGCCCAGATCGATCAAAATAGTCGAATTAAATTAATTGGGAAGAAAAGTAAGGACTTAAAGCATCAAGTTCGCCACTCTAAAATCACGATTCGAGCACTCATGACCCAGATTGATTCACAGAGTAAGAAGAAACAAAACGCCCGATCAAAACCTAAGTTAAGAGATTGTAAAGCTAATCGATCAAAAACGAAAAAGAAATCGCGTCCCGAAAAGGAATGGAGACTTTACCGCTATCGCCGATCAGGAGGAGTTTGATAAGATAATCATAATCAGCTCTGGCTCTAGCGGGTGGAGCAGCCATGGATGTTTCGCTTTCAAACTTATATGATCTCCAACGATCTCTTGTGCAAAAATCAACGGAGAAATTATACGAACCCTAAAAGGTTAGGAGTTGACGTAAAAGGCACAAGGGGATATCGAGATCAGAGAAGAAGTCGAAAAATTATGGAGAAATTTTTTTTTTTAAAAAAAAGCTTATGTTTAAACTTCAAAATATAAAATGACCTTTACAGTTTAATTTAAAATTAAATGATGATCAGGAAGTTTATGTTTCAATAAAATCAAAATATTTGATTAATACAATCCAAATTAGTAGCGTTGACACAAGTTGAAATGTTGTTGTGCTAGCGGACTTTTTTTTTTCCTTTTTTAGCCGGCTCTTTTTTCTTTTCTTTTTTCTTTTTTAAAGATTTTATAAATTGATGTTGAATATTTTATTATTAATTATTGTATAATTATTTTTATTTGTTTTTTAATAAAGAAAAACGAAACGGTAGATCAAATTGGCAGCCGAACTAATTGTCATGAGAGAACTATATCATTAAAAAAGGGGGGGGAATACATTAAAGGAGAACTTCGATCACAACGGACCGATCTAGAAGGAGCACCAAAGGAAGCGCTAGGCAAGCAAAGCGAGAAATAAACAACGAAAACAAGTTTGTAGAAGTAGCGCACAATACAACTCCCAAGGACCACCGGTGAAAACCTCATATTTGGACTCTTCTTTGAGTATAATCTTTCTTTGTTGAAAGTTGAGTGTGTTATTCCAATACTTTCACTTGTTATGGTTTACGAATTGGTAATTATTATTTTTCTTGGTTGATTATGTTGTTTGGTTGTTGTTGATTTGCAAAATGGATGATTCGTTCTTCAATTATGAAATTATAGTATGTTTAAGACTAAATATGTTTATTTATATGTTTTGTAAGAATGAGAATGTTTGTTTATAAGTTTTTGTTTTAGTTAATCTTGTTGTCATGTTAATGTCTCTGACGACTCATATACCATTAGATTTTTCATATATATATATATATAGGGATAGGATCAAGTAAAAACCATTGTTACGGTAAGAAATAAGAACATATATGAGTCGTCGGATTATATGATGGACGTCCAAGATTTAATGAATTATATAAGGTAATTGTGCATTGTCTTGATTAGATAATTTATTTATTAGGTAATTAAGTATAAATGGTATTTAAAGTCATTACGAATTAGGAAACAAAATATTGTTATTGTGTTTTTTTTTCCAAATTTGTTTTAGTAAATTTTATTATGAATATAAATTAGAAATATTAATGTTTTCTTTATTCGTGTTTATATATTAAATAAATATCCGGGTTACATTTTTTTATAAATTTATATTTACTATCAAGTATTATACAAAGAGCATGCACGAGTATGTTTTTTTTAAATATGCACGATTAAATATTATTGCACGTGTAATTTAAATATTACACATTTTATGTACCGTTTTATTTATTATTACACGTATATTTTATGTTTTTTGAAAGCATGCACTAGTAAACGAAAGAGAGATAGAAATAGAATGCTTACTCGTGCAATATTAAATGAATGAGAGATAATATGCACAAGTAAGTTGCATTGAGTGAACTAATAAGTATTGCACGATTTATATTTTTTTGAAAGCATGCCCGAGTAAGTGCACTAGTAAGTATTACACGTTTTATGTTTTTTTGAAAGCATGCACGAGTAAGTGCAAATGAACATTTATGTGCATGTGCATGTATTGGTTGTGCACATGTACATTTTGTGCATATATTATAATATTACACAATGTACAATCAAATGATATGTATCATGCACGTTAAGTTTAATTTATGAGCAAGACGCCGGAATGGGTAAAATAAATAAAATCAAATAATAGTTTATCTTAATTGTGTCAAGTTATATATAATGGTAGTAAATACCTTTTGATGTTTAAAAGGTAATCATGTAAATCTATCCTAAAATATCAATCATCTAATTAATATGCAAAAATAATATTGAATCATGATCGTTGATTTTATTTAATCATGTGGTCTAGATTGGTTCTTATATCTTACCGTAACTATGGTTCTTACTTGATCATATCCCTATATATATATATATATATATATATATATATATATATATATATATATAGAGAGAGAGAGAGAGAGAGAGAGAGAGAGAGAGGATCATGTAGGAACACTTCTTAGGGTAGGGAATATGAACTAATATCATCCGTTAGATTAAAGTTCATGAACGTACATGATTTGAAGATATATATGGTAGCATATTTTAGTAAATAAAATGGGATATTCTTTTTCCTCTAATAGACTTATATATTTTTTAATTAATTACTAAAATAATAAAAATTAAATGTATATTCCTTCTTCATTGACAGCATCTAACGTACGTGAAGAAGTAGATTCTAAATATAGAAGATTGATAATTAATTATTATGTCATTACATGATCGTTAAATTGTTATATATAAGGATGATCGTTAATTTTGTCATTACATGATCGTTAAGTTTTTATATAAAAGGATGCTCGTTAATTTAATATTATAAGATTGATCGTTAATTTTTTTTTAGTCGTTAATATGTGTATAATACTATAAATTAACGACCAGAATCAACGAGCATAAAAATTTATAATATAACGACCAGAATCAAAAAAAATAAAAAAAATTAACGACCAGAATCAAACACTAATTTTAACGACTGATGATTTTACAAATACTAACGACCAAAATTTTAAAAAAATTTATAATAACGACCAGAATCAAAAAATAATAAAATAAAATTAACGACCAGAATCAAACACTAATTTTAACGACTGATGATTTTACAAATACTAACGACCAAAATTTTTTAAAAAAAATATAACAACGACCAGAATAATAAAAAAAAAGAAAATTAACGACCAGAATCAAACACTAATTTTAACGACTGATGATTTTACAAATACTAACGACATTTTAAAAAAAATTATAATAACGACCAGAATCAAAAAAAAAAAATTAACGACCAAAATCAAACACTAACTTTAACGACTGATGATTTTACAAATACTAACGACCAAAAATTTTAAAAAAAATTATAATAACGACCAGAACCAAAATATAAAAATTACTAACCTTAATCTTGTTCAAAAAAACCTCAATAATTTTTCGTTTCCAGAAGAAGATGGAAGAGAGAGTTTCTTAATGATGTAAATGTTCAACAAATTGTTTTACTAGTCAATGGGAATCAATTCATTGAATGTTTATTTTTGGGATAACCCAAAAATAGGATATTTGTTTTCCTAATATGTATATTATTTAATGATTTATTTGTGAAAATTGAACAATCATATGAATCTCACCTATGGAAGCTTATTATGTACCTTCCATCATGTCCGTTCAAATTTTAATCCAAAGGATCTTAGGGGTTCATATTCCCTACTCTAAGGGTGGTTCCTACCGGATCCTGATATATATATATATATATATATATATATATATATATATATATATATATATATATATATATATATATATATATATATATATATATATGTATCACATTATGGTATATGAATTTTATGGTTCAATAGATTTAAATTTGATATATTATTTGTCTCACCGTGTCAGTGGTGTCACCATTTCCCCGTTTCCTATGCTTTTGAGGATTGGTGCTTCTATGTTTATCGTCGTGAATATTTCCCGTGTCCTTGTCGTGCATCATATCACACGAATCTCGGACCCGTCCCAATACCCAATGATTATTCTTCCAATATATATATATATATCATTCACAAAAAAATCTTCAGGATACGAGTAATCTTACCTTTTTCATCATGTTAGACTCATCTCGTATATAATAAAATTTTAAATATACAATAAATATTTGGTCCAAAATCTTAATTAGTAGTTATATTTTTTAAATTAAAATTATTCCCTCTTCTTGTTTTTTTTAATGGAAAATAATTAAAATTATACTCGATTCGAGGAAAGTGGGATTTAAATTGACAACTTGTGAAAATTGTGAAACAGGCAAGGTCTACTTCTCTACAAAATAAAGGAAAAGTGAGCTATGTTGTAGCATTGCATGCGGAGCGACCAATATGTAATTTTTTCATAAAAATTTATTTCGGATGTCAAGACAAAAAATAATTTTGTTTTGAGGAGATTATCACATATTATTGAAAATTTTAATGTATTTCTTTTTAATCACGATATCAACGAATATTTCTTGCATAAATTGAAAGGCTAAAAGTATATATAGGTCAAGTGAGGTTGGTCTTGTCCCAATCAAAACCAAAATATGACTCCACGATTTTTAGTCTAAAACACAAGACATTTCTCAATCCCGTCACATATATGATAGCCGGGATGAAACGTGGAACCATCTCTATCCGTTTCATCCTGTTCCATCTCTAGTCTAATAATTAGTGATTTAAAGTTTCATTTAAATCCATGATTCTTCATAACATCCTTATCGTATATGTATGGGGCAAACCAATGTAACCCATTACAATCATAATGAAAACCAGTTTAAATGTTAGCACTTCGGTGGTAAACCTGTAATCAAGTGAGTGAATTAAAGGGTCAATGTCGAAAATACAAATCTTGTAGTTAGTGAGTTTTAAACTCTAGATGATAGGCTCACATCCCACCTATTTACCAACTGAATTAATTGAACTTATTTTTTTTGTAAAGTTATACTTAAAAATCTAATGTTAGTACACAATTTTATACCCAATTTAAATTATTCAATGTAATACCCAATTTTAATTACACAATGTTAATACGGTTCGAAGTCTACCAATTTCAATTACACAATGTTAATACACAATTTCAATTACACAATGTTAATACACAATCATTTTTTTCTAGTTGAAACATAACAAATCTCATAACTAGAATCCACTCAGAAAATTGTTCTGTTTTCTACATATTTGGGGCAAATTTTGCAATATCATAAAACATTGGATCAGGATCGTAAATACCAAAAACCCTAAGCTTCTACTTCTTCATGTGCGATCTGATGACGGCGGCCAAAGCCTTAACCAACTTCGATAGCGCCTCCGGAGGCTGGCTTTGGCGGCCGCCTCTAGAGGCTAGTGCAACTCTCCCGGGGGAGCTCGAACATGTTTCCCGGTGGTGTCTCTCGATGCAGACGGGGGCGGCTAGTAGTGCAAGACGTAGAAGGCGGAGGCGGCTCTTATGTAGGTTCCGCGCACATGCGCGTTAGGCCCAAGCCTACACATAAATCCGATGAGGTTCGATCCCAAAACCAATTGACAATATGATGAGTAGCCCACCGACCTTATATACTAGACTCGGAATGCATCCCACTTTTGATGTGATAACTTATTATTTTCCGACGTCAAACTTGCGGAAAGCCATAAGAAATCTCAATTACTACTCGGATTAAGTTTGAGGTAAAATCTTAGAGCACTCTCACTAGTAAAACAAAAAATATATATATAAAAAAAAACCTCACAACCCTCTCTATTTATTTATCTCTACTCCATATCATCTTTTTCACAATTTTTTTTTATTCTACCAACCAACTAAGTAAAAAATTCCCTCATAAGTCACAACCCTCTCTCCTACTTTTTAACCTATACCACCACATTCTCCTATTTTTCATTATTCTATGTTTTTTACTCTTTAAATGTGGGCTCAAATGCCCAACAAACAAGATGAGAAAAACAATTATCGGGTGATTTTTTTGATTTCATCCAAAATTTTCTAGGGTATATTTACTAATGGGAAACTTATTAGCAAAAAAAAATTTCTCTAAGAAATTTTCTTCATTGGTGTAGGTGCTCTTAAAAATCACCACATTAACAATTATCTTGTTGCTTTTTCATTCATTTGGGACAACACATATTTCGCTTTTTTTTTCTTCCTCTTTTTGGTTTAAGTTACAAAGTTTGTATATATTGCTTCTTTGTTTTTCTCTTTTTTTCCCTGCATGTAAAAATATTGTAATATACAATGTAATATTTTGATATTAATACCAATTAAAAAAATACATTATACCAATGGTCCTTAAAAAAAAGTAGATACCCATTTTGACATATTTTGACACACATCAAGAATCCTCGTTTCTCTCATTTGTCACTTAAATTCGTAATAAAAAAATGTGTATTTTGTTCACTATTTGGGAAAAATGGATGTTAATAATCCTCATCACTCGTCCATAAATTTCAAAGAATTTGATCCTTTTTTATCAATCATACTCATTTTTCTTAGTTTCTTGCAATTTTATGAAGAAAAAAATTTCCTTCACAACAACCACCTTCGCAAGAAATGACTCTACCCACCTACTTTTTTCCCCCCACTAACTCTCAAAATTAAGATAACTCTCCACTAGTTTTTTCAAGGAAGCAACACCCAAATGACTAGTGATGAAGAAGATATTATTCCTGAGACAAGACATTTTCCTCCGGAATTAGTATTGCCACCTCCGTTGTCAATCAATCGAAATCAATCAATTCTGGTTGCAACAAACAACAATGACTGATTTGTCAAAGAAGAAGAATCTCTAATTGAGGCCTACTTTACCAACTGCACGTACATCATTATTGGCAAAGATAAGAGATTTGTTGATCTTTGGAGAGATATAAATTAATCATATGAAGCGACTCGTCGATATCGACCACATGAGATTCCGGAGCGGAACAAGAACATGTTGGAGACTCATTGGAAAAGAATGGCTGCCGATTTACTCATTTGGGCTGGTGCTTTTGAAGAAACTGCTCAAATGACGGGAAGTGATTACAATGAAGTTGATGTTACAAAAAATGACCATAAATTATTTTGAAGGTCTTGTCAAGGTGCACCAAGGAATTTCAAATATCAAAGTGCTTAAGAGATGGTGAACGAGTATCCAGAGTGGATGAAGTTCATGAGGTGGGTTTGAATAAAGAAGAAAGGAGGAAAGTTGATGTTGAACATAAGACGGAAACTGATCTTGAAAATAGCAACGGTAGTGGTAATAAAAGTAGAGATGATGTTATCTTGAGGCGGCCGGTAATCAAGTTCCCTTAACAAACCCCCAAAGCTCCCCGATTCCGTTCATATAAAATCTTTTCCAATAGCTCATGTCCATGTGACCTGATGGAGGTGTTAGGGTATACCGAATCGTCTCCCCCAATTCCAATTTTATTTTCTCAAGGTTAGAAAACCGGGTCAATGTCCCCAACCCGAAGGTAGCTAGCCTAGAGAGCTTCGGCTTCTCCTATTGTCGCCTTCCACTTTGATGTGTATCTTTATTAGATTTGGGCAATCCTCATGTCCTACCTCTGTAAATGGATTCAATAGCTCACCCACATGAATAAATAGCGAAAGAAAGTCGAGTTTTGGCCAAGTCCTTGACCATAATCCTACTGTTCCATTCACTTCATGGACCCATGAAGCGGGTTTTTCTTCTCTTTGCTCTCCCTCCACTCTCCTCACATTCTTCATCATCCATGGATTCATTAAGATCGAAATCTCTAAACCTATCATTAATTACTCCCGACGAAAGCACTGTCAAGAACAAATTGACACAAATCCGAAACTCTACCATACATGATCATTCTTATAAGCACAAAGCACGCAAATGTCCGTTTCATCCATGCAGACAAACCATAACTTCATTCTTTTCACCATGTTTCTCATAACTTCTGGTGTCTATCTAAGACTTGACAATCTCTTTCTTTTCCTCCTCACTACAATAACATTTTGTGTGTTGCCACTTTAATTTCTGAGAAGACCCAATTTGGAAGATTGTTTGCTAAAAGTGGTTCTCCCCTTCTTTGAAACCCACTTAAAGGAAGTTTATTGTCCACTCTACATATCTTTAGCACTATTAAGATCAACCAGTTTTTTCATCTGTTCAAACATCTAATGTACCCAAAACATTGCCTTGTCCAATTCAATGGAATCATCAATGGGTTTCTCTGACAAATTCATCAGTAACTATCTCAAGGAGTTATAAGACATCAACGTTTGACAGTCTGAACGGTTTTCACACAACGTTTTTACCTTTATAACAAGTTTGCAAAGGTTCCCTTGCAATGACAAGGCACAACCACAAAATACAAGAAATATAAACAACGGATTCCTTAATTATTTAAAAAAAAAAACCCCGGAGGATTCTTTGTAATTTTACAAAACAAAAAAAAAACCCTTCGTTTATTAAAAAAAAACTCATCATTTTAAACGAAGGCTTCGATCCGAACCTCAACTACATTTTTATTATCGAAATTAGTTTTATTCCGATCCTAACTTCAAAATTAATTTTCCTATCTTTATTAATTTGGAAAAAAATCTCAACAATAGGTCCGAACCAAGCTTCACCAACTCACCTAAAAAGAGACCGTCCGAGAGAAGTAGAAGTCTAGATGATCATCATGTAACGAATCTCGGATACGAGCGAGAATGTAGTACTTGTATAGTTGTATGTGGAGTGGACTCGGGCCACTCGCCCTATATACTCTTTTTATTTTGGAAGCCCACGCACTTTTCAGGAGAAATTCCTCCCTATCTCTCTCGAGTCTCGATATAGAACTTGAGAAGCTGAATCTCTCCCGTTCCATTTCGTCCTCTGCTCGATCTCCTCATTGGATCTGCTTTAGCTGCAATACTCTTTTTCCTGGTTAACCATCCAAAATGGTCAGTTTTCTTCCCCACAATTTCATCTTCTGTTGCTAGGGTTTTCTTTTCGCTATGCTGATCTTCGTCTAGTTACTTGCATCCGTCGCTTCATTGGTGACGATTGCTTGAATCTTTAAAGATCTGTTTGTATTACTGCTCTGTGGTTGTCCTTTGTTTGTTCCATTTGAAATCCTGCTTGCGATGCTTTGGTTTCTACCGAATCGGAGAATTTTGAGTTTTATTTGCTGTCGACTTGAATGGATCTGTTGTTAATTCATTTTTTCGAAACCTCGAATCCTGATTTGTAGTTCACTCGCTTAGAGGTTGCAACTTTGTTCAATGAAAGTTGATGGTTTTGTATACTTCTGTTTTTGGTGATGCTTCGATTATAGTGCCATTGATGACTCGTCTAAGCTTCTTTAGATGAATCATCCTCCAAACTAACTACAAATCTTTCTCGAAGGTGCTTTGTGTAATTTATCACTGAACTTATTGGCTTTGGCCTAAAGATGAAGTCATTGTAAGGTTAATGCTTCTCGAAATCAGAATTATAAAATGGGAATATGTATCCGTTTTGCCCTATTATCTTTCTTATCCAATGTGCCTTGGCAATAGCCATTTTTATTCACTATGTAAACTTATTTTTTCTTAAATATATAGATCCAACTTTGGGCTTCAGGTTTCTTCCAAAGGTGTTAAATGCTTGTAACTGGTGATTGACTTAGATATTTGGTGATCAAGGCTTCAATTTTCCGACTTTTCTAGTTACATCCTTGCTTACACGTTTGATACTATTTTTGTGTTTGTAAAAGATGGTAGACGACATAATTACCATTCGGTTGAGGTGGGCTCGGGGCTTTCATTTACTTGAAAACACAGTAATATATGTGTACTAGATCTTTATTCTCAATGGATGTTTCCAGAGATCACGTTGAATGCAGAGATGCATTCAGCTTTGAGAAATAGAGCTTCTAAAAGAGGTCTTAAGAGATATTCTTTATCACGTGGCAAGTGTTTTCAGAGTGTCACTACTCACTATGCATAATTGCATCAGAGATCTTTGCATGTCGTCTCTCATTGTTAAGTGTTCTCTTAATACAGGCCAATGCTGCATCAGGGATGGCTGTGCACGATGAGTGCAAACTCAAGTTCTTGGAGTTGAAGGCGAAAAGAACTTATCGCTTTATCGTTTTCAAGATAGAGGAAAAGCAAAAGCAGGTGGTGGTGGAAAAGGTGGGTGATCCAACCCAAACATACGAAGACTTTGCTTCAAGCCTTCCTGCTGATGAATGCAGATATGCTGTCTATGATTTCGACTTTGTGACAGAAGAGAATTGTCAGAAAAGCAAGATTTTCTTCGTTGGATGGTATGTTTGTAATACAAGCCCTAATACCCACCAAAACTTATTATTTTAGTTGTAATTGCTTCATTGTGATGGTTGACATTGGGTTAATGAAGGTCGCCCGACACTGCAAGAGTCAGAAGCAAGATGATATACGCAAGCTCCAAGGACAGATTCAAGAGGGAGCTCGATGGAATACATGTTGAGTTGCAAGCAACTGATCCAACTGAAATGGGACTTGATGTGATTAGAAGCCGAGCAAACTAAGCATACATTTGATATCTGCTTGTGCCATTTATTTATGGTGGAGCTTGAAGCTATATCTTGTGGCTTTTTTGTGGATTCTGGAACTTGATCTCATGTGTAACACCTTATGCAGGGTGCTTGACTTCTTCTGGATTTTAATAGTTCTTTTTGTTGCCAAACTCTAAAAATGCTTTGCTCACATCATATATTTTTAGTGTCAATTGGAGTGAAATGTTTACAAGGAATCATTTCTTTTAAAGGGGTTTACATGCAATCATTTCATGATCTTTTCCTGTAGTAAATTGAACCCAGAGTGTGCGTGCTCTTGAATGATTGTAAAGATGCATCCTGGTTTTGTTTCGGTTTTCTGCAGGTGCTAAGGTTTTTCTAGTCCAACTTCTCCTTTAAGGTCTGGTTTTGACGTGTCACTTATGACACATTTGGTTTCAACTCTGGAAACAAAAACGGAATGAAAACGAATCTAGTTTATATATATACACCTTTTTTTATGAATTTTTTTAGAATCATTCCTTGCGTTTTAAATTAATTATAGTAGAAATTGATTAATTTTAATACACTATCGAAAAACAAAATGAGAAAAAATAAATGCATTTTGCATGAAACTGCAAAGAATAATTCCAAAAAAAATTTAATGAACAAGAGTCCACTTATGAACTAAATTCATTTTGTTTCTACTTCTAGAGTTACAACCAAACGACACTTATTTTCTATTTGGGCACTTATTCTCTATTTAAAGACTATTCCTCATATTTGCATATAGGGTTGATCTATGAGATAAGTAGATCTGGGCATCCCGGGACCCGGGCCGGACTTTTATGAAAAATTTACCCGTTTTTGTGGGCCGGACTTCGGGCCTAGGGTTTTGTCCGTATCCGCCCGGAGCGGGTTTCGGGCCGGACAGGCAGGTCCCGTTTTTATATATATTTTTTTGAAAAAATAAAAATTACACATTAAATATTAAATATATAAAATTATAACACATAATTCAAAGTAGCTCAATGGTCTGAATATTTAAACCTTATCTTGAAGTATCGGGTTTGATTTACTATTCGCATATATATATAAAATTAAAAAATAAAACGGGATTTCGGGCGCCGGGCCTACACCCTTGTCAGTACCTGCCCGGTGGGCTTGTCGGGCCTACCTTATGCACCATACCCGCCCGCTTTCACGGACAAACGGGATTGCTCGCGTTTTCCCTGGTCTAGAGATAAGTTACTAAGCTCTTTCACTTTTATAAACGAGCGGAATATGCACATATGAAATGAGCTACTTGACTTATTCACTTTTATAAATTAGTCAATATGCACATATTTTAAAATAACACTATAGGGTTGATAACTTGATATACTAGTTGAGGTACTCGGACTAGGTTCGGACTCATTCATTTTCTAAATGAGCCGAATATGAATACAATTTAAAGCTTATATAAAATTTATGCTTAACGCGTTTAAAACAAACCGAACTTGAACATGCTAATGCTCAGCTTGTTCGGCTCGTATGATATTCCTATGTGCATAAAGTGCAAATGACATGTTATCACACAAGTAAAATAGTCAATTTTATATGAAATGTCATAAACAAATGGTTAGGGGTGGGCACAAATACCGCCATTTCCGGTCCCGTCCCGATCCCGGTAGG
This sequence comes from Fagopyrum tataricum, assembly GCA_002319775.1. Classification (NCBI taxonomy): domain Eukaryota; kingdom Viridiplantae; phylum Streptophyta; class Magnoliopsida; order Caryophyllales; family Polygonaceae; genus Fagopyrum; species Fagopyrum tataricum. The sequence continues at coordinate 9,197,852 of CM008279.1, read as the reverse complement.
ATTTTATTTAGATTTCTGTTCCGAACCCGTCCCACCAAAAACTATCTGGGACTTGATACAAGTCTTAACTTCTTCATCTCGCTAGGTTTGTCCCCTATATAATAAACTTTTTAATTTAAAATAATAAATAGGAATAAAATCCCTACAAAAGCGAAAGGAAGGCGACTTCCGTTGCTAGCGGACTTATCGACGTATTATACTTTTTTTTCCCCAGTATTTTGAACTTTTTATTTGAAGGTGTAATATGTCATAATGGATATTTGGAAACTTTGATGTAAATTGTAATATATTATTTCAGATATTTGAAAACTTTGATGTTTTTGCATTTTAAGTACGATATATACGGATATTTTTGTGGATAAAATGTAAAATTTAAACATTAAAAACAAATTAATGGTCAAGCGGGATTGAACCCTTCCCGTCCCGATCCCAACCAGGATAGAACGCGGTAGAATTCAATCCAAAAAAAATCTAAGGTCCGTCACGATCCCGTCCCCTGCAAAATAGTCAGAATCCCAATCCCGTGCCCACCCCTACAAACTATTAGTAAAAATTTCTTATCCTCCACTAAATTAAACTCGGTTTCCCCTACATATTAAACTGTATAGTACAGTAGATAGAGTATTTGTTAATTTGTCTCAGGTGAGAAGACTCTCTCTTTCAATAATTATTATTATCTCAGCTGATGAAGCTGACTTACTTATGTACCATCTAAATTAATATATAATCATCCAAAATCTCACCTCTCAGTTGCTTGTAAAGACAAGAATTGGGAAGCAACAGCTTCGTCTGTCTGTCTGTGAGTATTGGCTGGCATCACAACAAGCAAAATTAATACAGCATAAGATTGTCTACTTGATTTTCTTTTGAATAGCTAGAGCTCGTGAGCTTAATTAGGCCTTAATCAACCTTCCTTAAATACTACATTTTGCTCATCTTACTATTCCTGATTCTCTCATACCCAGAAATCCCAGAATGATGGTGTGCTTCCTTATACTTCTCCTCTCAAATGCATCCCTACTTCGATTCGTTCATCGCTAATTTGAATGGACTTCTTGAATCTCTGCAGGAAGAAGATGGATGGCCTCTAGGATTACAGTTGATGAATGCTAGAGCAAGAAGTCTTGAGATTGATTTCACAAGATCATCATCACTATTCTCCTTGACAACTTTGTTTACTTCTACTGATCTCGCCTCCTCTTCATCTTTCTCCTCCGAGGTTATCATTTCACTCCCTACTTAATTACACATACATGGCTATAAATATTTCAATTTCTATAAGGGCATGTTTGGTATCCATGTATACCCGAGTATCCAGAAAAGAGCAGAATATTTATATCAAATTTTGTGTTGTCATTCATGTACTAAAATCTTTAAAACAAAAAAAAAGACAATGGATATAAATATCGTATTCATATCTTGATAACATATCGATTGATATCTATATATGAATATCAAACATGTCCTATTCATCTCGTATTCTCATTTCATGTGCTGGTGTTTCATCTTGCTAGTTATTTTTTTCCCCATAATTCCATACAGTCCAGAAAGACGCTATATTTTGATCACAGAAGGAGTAGAGGAGTCACGTTAGAAAGCCTAATGAATGCACCAAACACTCTTCACCTTTCTATGACATCAACAACTTCACAACCGCAAAATAAGGAGACGAAGAAGAACCAAAGCAACCAGAAACCCAAGTCTTGGCTCCTCTCACTATGCTCAAATCCGGCCTCTCATGACACTGATTGTGATCACAACGACACAACACAAGAAGCGCGGCTTTCTCTTGGTCATCTCCTTGAACAAGAACGAGTCACGAGCATTCATAGAGGATTGGAAGGCTAACAAAATGTTGGTCTATACTAACATGTGGCCTTTGAAGGTATTCGTGTTTGTTCATGTCGAACATACGTGATTTGGACGATTTTCTGTTATTTAAATGAAAAATGATTACAGTCTCATATGCTATATTATTGTATTGTAAATGGATTGAGGTGATTCGTCCAATGGGAGCAAAGAATACATTTTTTTTTTAAGTTTGGAATATTTTATAACAGAAATTAAATATGAAGAAGAAGAAGAAGAAGTAGATGCATCTGTGAGTTGCACATGAGGGCATTCAATATCGATGGAGTGGTACAGCAGAATCTTGCCACACGAACACTTAACTATTTCATTAATTGCGGAACATAATCTCAGGGTTTACCAGCTAATCGCCATTAGTTTAATGGAATCTTTTGTAGATTGGGAAGTTTCATCTCCTTTTGCCTCAAATCTGTTTAACATATATATAAAATACAGACGATAAAGTGCAAACAGATCCGAGGTTAACTAGGTGTCGCATTTTGTTTATGACTTCCAAAATGGATTTATATTTTTTTTAACGATTTCAGTTTTGACTCTCTTATACGTAATTTGGTCTTTCAGTTTCTCGTATGGGTGATAGGTGTGGAAATGACCTGCTTCGAATAAGCTTAGTTACAACTTATGAGTTCATTTAGAATCCCCGAAATTTTTATGGAACACATACCCCAAATTAGGTCGTTCTCTATCAATTAAGAATATAGTTCGGCTTGGGTTTGTGTTGTTTTGAGTTCAGACCACGATCTCAGCTTTTCTCTTATCGGGTTGAGTCGCATGTATGAAATGATGAGGAGTTGGGGTTGTGAGCAAGAAAAGTATAGATAAAAGGCCAACAATTATCTTGAACGAATGATATTGGTGTCACCACAATAATAAGCCAGTTTGTAGATCAGAAAAATAAAGTCTCAACTTACGTATGTATAGCTTCACTTCAAAGCAGACCCAGTCACAGCTTATTCACACCTCCATTCCTACAAATATTACACACAATAAAGAGCTTACATATTTATATGATAACGATGGATATAATCAATTAAAATCACAAATTTGAATTTTGATTTATTCTATTTTCAAGATAAAATCAAGTACAGAATGAGGCTAAACTTCCAAATTCTAAAAAACAGCTAGTAAAAAGCTCTTGATCAAAAACTAGTATGATTTTATTAGGTGTTCTTACAAACTGCTTCAAGGACATCTCCATAGCAGCAAACTTACACTAACTCCTCAGAAACCAAACCTCATCGGCTAGTTCTGTTTCAGGTTACTGATCTAAGTACTTCCGAGCTCTCAGCTAAAGTACATATTATCTAATAAAAAGTGAGCTCGAAATATTACCTAATTGTTCCACACAATCTTCAAGCACAAAGAGCGGAGTTATGGCAATGCTACTCTTCAAAGTGGTTTAACTTTTATCCATTTCTCCACTACATTCAGCTGATACCTTTCCCGAGCTTCTTCCAACCATCTTTCCAAGTGAACCCATGGCAGACAAACCCTTGAAGCTACTACTTCCTTCGCTATAACTCCAGTAATTCCTTGACCTTCTTGGCTTTGAAGGACTTATTTCAGTCTCACCCTCATCTCCATCATCATAGGCATCATCAATATCATCGTTGTCAACATCAAGACTGTTTTCATTGGTCAGACTATTGATACTCGCGACAACTAGTTGGGTGATGGTGCATCTACAAAATGGACAGAGAAGAGACTTGGTGGAGGTACCCGTTGTCTGGTGATTATCCTTGTTGTTCTGGCAACAAAGGGCTAGCGTGCAGTGCGCACACATATGATGTCCACATTCTTGCACTTGAATTGTGCAGGCTTGCTCAAAGCAGATACAACACAGCTCCACTTCACTTTCCTGGCAATGCCCTCAAATAATTAGATAGAGAATGTAAAATGGCATTAATCTCTCATAAAATGGTAATAATTCCTTAAGTCATTCCTTCTATGATTTAGAAAACAATATGTTCAGTTATGGTTAATGTAGTTATAAGTTGAATGATTGTAGCATAAAAAAGATATATAAAGACAGAAAAACAGCAACAATCAGATAATATTGTCTGCTGCTGATCAAGTACATCAAGAAAACACGATGCCACTAATTATTGATCAAATCCACTCAAGAGGACATGATGCCATTAATTACCCTTAGTGTGGAGTTTAGTCAACATTTTTTGCCATTCAAGAAATCACAACTAATGGAATTTCTATTGAAAAAGGGTCACATTATTTTTATATATGAGAATAGTTGGTATATACAAATTAGTTATTTCTAAAATTTGTATTATTTTGGGCTGATAGCAAATAGTTTAGATTATTTTGAGTCATTTTTCATATTCTGCATATGCCAAACATTTATATTTTCATGGTTAATGTATTTATATGTTGAATGCTGAATAGAAAGAGTGGTCAATTGTGCAAAACTTGGAGATAAACACCAGTCAAGGGATTGGGGATCAAAGAATAACAGGACTCCTGAAACTATCTACCAGGCAAAAGCTTTTCAATAATTTGTGGTCATCAAGCCATGAGAGCTGACAAACAAAAATTTACCTCACATTCACTATCTTCAACACTGAGGGAACAGTCCACAGATAGTGGGAGGGATTTGGTAGCTTCATTCAATATGGACTTCTCCCTCTTTTTATTTGCTTCTATAAGAGCTTTCTCTAGAAGAGCCTTAGCCTCAGGATTAAGTGTGCTAATTAATTTTGATGCAGAAGGCCAAACAATAGGTTCTGCAGATGAAGGGTCGAGTAGAGCAGCACAAGCCACATTCTTGTACCTGAGAGCAACCATGTGAGGAGTTCTCCTGAAAGAGGGGAAAAAAACAAATTATTCTAGGTTGAATTGCACACTAAATATTCAGAAAAAGACAAAAGTGAGATAGGTAAAATGAATAGGGCTTCCTTAAATGCAAAAGGAAAACAACATTAGTTTTGGTTTTTATTCAACTAGACATCATCACCTTCCTTGGAAGTTTATCAATTTGCTTTACGACATCATTTGAGCTTGTCCATATCCCTAATACTAACATATGGAGAAAAAGTATCCAAGAATCACAGGAAAGTTTTGAAGTATGGGTTAAAGAACAGTTATAGACAGCCAAATATGAAACATTCAAGGTGCATCCCCTAGCGCGGTGGAAAAGACGCCAGGAATATAGAAAAGTCAGAAGACAAACGTCGAATGTTCAAAAAATGGGAAAAGGCAGATTAAGTAGAAAAGTCTTGTCAGAAAAGGATACTTTTGGTGTTTCATCACCAGAATATCAAGTTAATTGTTAGTTATAGCTTCTTAAGGTAGGGTTTTTAAGAATCTCACAAATTTGCCAATATGCTTCTTCAAGTCACTGCAAAATCTACCACTACAATACAAATAATGCCGTCCAAACTTTATATTCTTAAATAAAGACAATCTAGACAAAGGAAGCACCATTTTCACGGAAGGGGAAATAATTTTTCAGTAAACAGCTTAAGAGGAGATATCATAGAGATTTTTGTGAAGGCATATGGAGTAAAATTTTAAAGATGCCTGCATATGTTAGAGCACGTAACTTGTGTTAGGCTTATATGGATATTCATTAATTCATTACTCATACCTACAAAAGCAATAGTCTTATATGGAGTACACATTTAAAAGATTTACCCAATGGAATCTTGCTTATGTCGGTCTGCTCCCCATGATAGCAATTCTCGTGCACAATCAACAGAACCCCCTCGAGCTGCCAAATGAAGGGGTGTACTCCCAGGGTAGCTGCTATCACAACTTTAAATCAATTCCACAGGCAAATCATCAATATTTGTTCAGATTGCAAGATATATATCATAAAGCAAGACATAGCTAACATTTACTACAACAAGATATGATCATTGGAGACTACATTTTCATACCCATATCCACCCGTTGAAGCACAAACAAGAGCGCCATTGTGCAATAGGATGTGAACACACTCAGCATGTTTATGCCGGGCAGCCAAATGCAACGGGGTTGATCCATTTCCATCTCTTATGTTCACAAACCTTGCAAACCCCCTGAAATTTGTCCACTGAAAGTATCAGTACTGGTTTTCAAAACATTAAAAACTGAAGGATTCATAAGCCTAAAAAAAACTGACCAGGAGACTGCCACAGAAGAGGAATGAGCAGAAGATAGAATAGCTTGTAGACAATCCGGGTGGCCATGAAAGGCAGCATAATGCAAGCAGGTTCTCCCACGAATTGAATCAAACATCAACATCTAAATTAAATCCGAAAACATAAAGGAATTGAGACTCAGTTTCTCCAATTACAAATGCGAGCCACTGAAGCTAAAACAACAACATACATTGGCGCCTGATTCAATCAGCTTGTTCACACAAGAAATCTTCCCATGCATTGCAGCCAGCATAAGCGGAGTCTTGAAAAAAGGCAGGAAATCAAAACTCCATTGACACAAAATAAGAACCGAAAATCATCAATGAGGATAAAGTAAAACCTGCTTATTGCGATTAAGCAAATCCGGACTGGCGCCATGATCCAGAAACAGAGACAGAATCTAAACACCATTTTCCACCGCACCGATCAGATCACACATCGCATGAATCCTTTTTTTTCCAATAATTCGTCAATTAAACAAACAAACAAACAAACAAAAAGCACACCTCGATCTGGCCAGAAGCAGCAGCAAGGTGAAGAGGAGAGCGTCTACCGCGAGCGTTACTACACAATCGAAGCACAGACGAAGGATCTCTCTCCACAAAAGACTTCACCAAATCCAGCTCGCCCTTCTGGATAGCGCAGAGAAGGCCATGAATGCCATCTCTAGGGTGTCTGCAAGCGCAACTCGGCCCTTGACCCATACCTTCCGACTCCACCTCCTCCTCCTCACGGGGATTTCCCCGGAGTTTGATCCACACGCGCCACGGTGGATCGAGGTGGTGGTTTCAGGTAACAGGAGGGAAGAAGATACTAATGGAAATATAACGCTAAAAATCGAAGTACGAGTATGACTGTATGTGTCCCCTTTTCTGAGGCTTGGGCCTGCCCGTCGTGACTCGGGTAGCTGCCCGCTGAACAGGGCAGTGTTTTCCTTACTTTTGGGCATTTGGACATGTCAGATATTTTCCCCTGTTATACATGTATATCTGTGCTGTGATTGGTTGAAGCTAAATAATTGAGGATTAAAGTTTTACTGTTTTACGAAAAAAATAATAAATTATATAAATTCTACCAATCACGAATACAAGGATACACAATGAGAGGGATACATAAGATCTTGACCGCTATTATATGGCATCTGTTTATTATTTTCAACTTCAAATATTTTTACCTACCACATAAAAAAAACATAGCATTTTTTTTATAGCTAAAATCAGTTTGGTTCATCTACCTTCAAGGCTTCAAAGTCCTTGACAATCTTAGTTGGGTAGATCGCCCGTTTTCAATTCACGCCGGGTATAAATAAACGGGTAATTTATTACGTACTTACACTTGTACAATATCACTTTTATATATATAACTTTTTAATCGAATACGGCACTCTTACATTCTACACATTACTACATCTTCAACATATATATACTAGTACAAAGTCGGGTAGAATCCAATCCTACATAACAAACCTTTACTAATTACTATGACGTTTGTTTCCTAGATAATTCTAGATTAGCATGTGTTAATCATTCATTAATCTATCCCTACTTTTCTAGATATGTCTTTTGATTATGTCTAACTTTTTCTCGATCTTTCTTGTACACCAAAGATGATATAAATTAACCTAACAATTACTCCCTTAATTTATATTTTAAATATCTCCACTGTATCTAAATATTTCACTTTTGTTTGCTTTTTCGTTCCGGTGTCACCACCTCTTCTCTACATCGCTTGTCCATCCAAGAAGCGATCATTCTTTTCATTCTTGCGGCCTCATATTACCAAACACTTCCCCTTGAGCACCTTGCACCATCTTCTCGTGCCGACGAACTTGTACCCCTCCATCAGCATCGCACCAACGAGATGACGTTCACATTTGTCGATGACACATACGTCACATTGTGCAGAGTGTGTCTTGCACCGTTGTGAAGCCTCATCGTCACGCTTTAGGTATCTTCGACCTTCAACTTCTTACCACTAACAGAGCTGAAGTGACCAAACTCTCCAACAGCTCTCAAGGTCATGCATCGAGGCAACACTATCCATCACCCACTCGGACTTGGCAGTATCTTTGTTTGTCGCCAAGTAAACGTCACCATTGTAATATCCAAAATTTTGTTTTCGGGAACTCGACAAGCGATAATTGAGTTCAACTAACCAAACTGGACTCCTTCTCAAAATAATTGCTTCCCTTGTAATTTTGTGTGAGAAAACCAACCTATATTCTTTCACCAAATAATGTTAATCCTACCATACTTCTCCTCGAACTTATTTGATCCTTTTGCTACCAAAACCCACAAAACTTTTTGGACCTCTCTTGCAATAAACAAGTGATGGGGACCATTCATATGACACCCCACAAGATTGCTAGCTGGCTATGAAGAGTAGAAGTACCTTCAACTACAGTATCCTTCCCACCACCCTATTTTCACACCTTCGATGCTCCTCCTTTTGCCTGTTATTTCCTCCTTATGAAACACACATTTTCTTCTCTCATTCATCTCTCATACAATAACAAGCTTTTCTTCTCTCCCACTTCTCCCTCTTGCAAGCAACAATGCTGCAAGTGAACCATGGATGCTTCTTCCTATAAGATATGAAATCTGACTTGTTTATTGATAATAGAAGAGTGAGATATATATACAGAGTAGACAGAGAGAGAATGCTAACAACCCCTAGGATATCTCTACGGACATAGTACTAAATCTAAACTAACATAGACTGATTCAAATACTGTTATTGATATTCCCCCTTAAGTGAGGCTCAGTTTTCGTGAGGCATAACTTGTGCAGTAATTCTTGAAACCGTGGGCGAAGCAAAGTTTTCGTGAGTATGTCTGCCAGCTGGTCACCCGTAGAGACATAGCTGACACGAAGAGCACCGCGTTGTACCTGCTCTCGAACAAAGTGGAAGGCAAGAGCAATATGCTTCATACGAGAATGAAAAACTGGGTTGGCACTTAGACTTATAGCACCCAAATTATCACAGTAGATGACTGGTGCTTTAGTAACTAGTGATCGGAGCTCAACAAGCAGTTGAGAAACCCATAGCAGTTCAGAACAGGTATCAGCTACTGCTTTGTATTCAGCTTCTGTGGAGGAGCGAGCAACAGATCTTTGCTTTCTGGAGCTCCACGAGATAGGATTCGAACCTAGGTACAAAATATAGCCGGAAGTAGATACAAAATCATCCTTGTCTCCAGCCCAGTCCGCATCTGAAAATGCATGAAGTTGAGACGAAGGCAGAGATGATAGTTGAATACCCAAATGCACTGATCCTTGAAGGTAGCGTAGAAGCCGTTTAAGGGCAATCCAGTGAGAAGTTGTCGGTGCTTGCATGAATTGAGATAATATGTTCACTGAGAAGCCAACATCAGGTCGCGTGAGGGAAAGGTACTGAAGACTTCCAACTAACGCCCTATAATCTGTTGGTGAGGGAAGCAATGTGCCTGAGTTCTTGAGGAGTGATTCTGTCGGACACATAGGTGTGGCTACTGATTTCGTGTCTTCCATGCCAGCCCTGGAGAGTATGTCTTGAATATATCTCCTTTGAGACAGGAAAATGCCACCTGCAGATGGTATGCATTCGACTCCCATGAAATATGATAGGCTTCCTAGATCTTTGATCGAAAACTTGGATGCCAGTGAATGAACTAGAGTAGAGACCAATTGATTAGAGTTACCAGTGAGAATAATATCGTCCACATAGACTAAAAGGTAGATCAAATCTGAGCCCTTAGAAAATATGAACAATGAAGCATCAGCAACCGAATTCACAAAACCAATATGAAGTAGATACACCTTTAGTTCATTGTACCAGGCCCTCGGAGCCTGTTTGAGCCCGTATATGGCCTTTCAAAGCTTACAAACATGATTGGGGTGGGAGACATCAACGAAAACTGGTGGTTGTGCCATATAGACGTCCTCTTGTAGGGTGCCATGCAAGAACGCATTGTTAACATCTAGTTGTCGAAGAGACCAGCCCTTGGAGATAGCTTGAGAAAGCACAACGCGAACTGTGACCGGTTTCACAACCGGACTGAATGTCTCTGTGTAATCCCATCCAGGCCTCTGGTGAAACCCCTTGGCAACGAGTCTCGCTTTGTATTTATCCAATGTACCATCAACATTGTACTTAATACGATACACCCATTTGCAGCCTACCAAGTTGTCTGTAGTATTAGGTGGTACAAGCTTCCACGTGTTGTTCGAAACAAGTGCGTCAAACTCTTTCTGCATGGCCAGCCTCCACTCGGGTGACTTAAGGGCTTGAGTAATTGTTTTCGGCTCTATAGGTAAAGGATCGGCTAGTATGGCAGTCAGGTTGAGCTTCTGAATTGGCTTGGTAACGTTGTTACGTGATCTAGTAACAACTCCAGGGCGAGAAACAATTACAGATGGGGGCTGAGGGTTTTGTATTGTGGAGGTAGTTTTATAGTTTCTTAATGGATCGGGGCCTTTGAGGAACAGTGGTAATAGGTTGTATAGAGGGCCTGTTTTCACTTATTAACAGTGGGCTTGTACTTGGAAGTGTGGAGCTTATAGGAGAAATAGGTCCTGGCGTGGGCTCAAGGATTGTTAACCCAAAGTTGGACCAATTGTCCCCATGTACAGCTGGAACATCGACTTTAGAGGCCATTTTTGTATAAGGTAGCTCATGCTCAATAAATTTCACATGTCGGGAAGTGTAGATTATTTTGGTAAGGGGATCCATACAGTGATAGGCACTTTGAGTGTTCGAATATTCAACGAAGACACATGGTGTGGATTTTGGTTGTAATTTTTCAATATTGTATGGTCGTAACCATGGATAACACAAACAACCAAAGCTTTTTAATTTGGTGTATGTTGGCAATTCATTTGTGAGAAGAAAGTAGGGAGATTGATTTTGAAGGGTTGGGGATGGTAAACGATTTATGAGATAAGTAGCAGTGATCACAGCGTGAGGCCAATAATCAAGCGGCATTCTAGAGTAGGTCAATATTGATAAGGCTGTTTCAACAACATGGCGATGTTTGCGTTTAGACAACCCATTATGTTTGGGGGTATGAGGGGGTGTTGTTAGATGAGTGATCCCTACTTTCTCTAAGAATAGCCGAAGAGCTGTGTATTCTCCACCATTATCAGAATAAAGAATTTTTATGGTGCGTTTGAAGAAGTTTTCAACCAAGGATCGAAACTTTATAAAAGTGTTTTTGGTTTCAGATTTGTACTTAAGAGGATAAAGCCATGTATAACGGGTGTAATGATCCACAAAGATGACATAGTAACAGTAGCCATCATAAGGTGAAATTGGAGAACTCCACACGTCAGAATATATAATTTCAAGAGGATAATGTGAAGCAATTGTGGAAGTAAGGAAAGGCAACTTATGGCTTTTATTAATGTTGCAAGAAGTACAATCGGATTGATTAAATGACAAGCTTCCAAAACCAAATTTCTGAACTAGTATCTTAAACACTTGGGACGAGGGGTGTCCAAGGGTATGATGCAGCAAACTAGAATTGTGGCGAGTAGCTGAGTTGACAGTTGGAGTTGTGTTTGGCCATAGATAGACCCCATCTACACAAGGTCCCCTAAGAAGAATTGTGTTGGACTTGAGGTCCTGCACAAAGAACGAATCTGATAAGAAAATTACAGCATACGAAGTGTTATGCGTGAGTTTTGACACTGAAACAATATTTTTGGACATTGAGGGGACACATAAAACGTTAGATAGATTGAAACTTGAAGTGGGAGAATGTTTAACAACGGTGCCTGAGTGAGTAATTGTAAGACCTTTACCATTCCCGACATGCATTTCTTCAGGTCCACTGTACGGATAATGTTGAGCCAATGTCTCCAGATCATTAGTAACGTGGTGCGAGGCACCACTATCAATTAACCAGGTTGAAATTGTTAATAGTTGTGGTGAGATTGGTCTGGGGAGTACTAGGAAATCTGATAGAGGGTGGGGGTTCAATGGACGGGTGCAGTGCTCGAAACACACGACATTGGTTAAGGACGTGACCCACTTGACGGCACCACTGGCATCTCCCTTTGAAGGGTTTAGGGCCACCAGTTGGTGTTGTCACAATGTTAGGGTTATTGAAAGAATTGGTTTGTTGGGTAGATGTGCGTGTTTGAGTTTGTTGTTGGTAGTGTGTTGGTGCGGAATTTGACCAAGCAGATTGAGTAGACTTACCATTGTTTCGAGACGAACGAGATTGAGCGTTGAAGGAAGACATTGTTGCAGCAGAAGCTTTGTTACTGTTTTTCAGTGATAACTCATGATTGATGAGTTTCTCATGAAGAGCTTCAAACGTGATTGCGGAGTCCCTTGCGTTGATAGCATGAACCACAGGCAGATATGGCTCGTCAAGGCCCCGAAGTACATAATCAGTAAGGTCCTCTTGAGACACGGGAGAATCCAGGGAGGCTAGCAGATTCGCTAGGGTTCGAAGTTGCTGAAGGTAAACAGTGATAGAGTCCGTTCCTTTGACAATGGTTCGGAGACGGTCCTTTACTTGCTTCACATGACCACGAGAGGGGTTGCCATAAGTGAGGCGTAAGGTCTCCCAAACAGCACGAGATGTTGTATCAGCAGCGACAAAGCTAGCCACTTCGGATGACAACGTTCCAAGTAGTGCGCCATATACTAACTTGTCATGCCGTGTATATGTTTTGTAGGCCAGATTAGGAGTTGTGGAGTTTGGTAGTGTTTGGGCTGGTGTTTCTGTTGTACCCAAAATATATCCTTGAAGATCAAAACCTTCAAGTGTCGCGAGAATGGCTTGTTTCCAGTTGAAATAATTGGAAGGAACCAATTTGATTATGTTTGTGAGGACAACAATGGTGAAGGGTTTGGTAGGCTCGTAAGGGTTAGCAAGAGACGAGGCGTATTCAGCCATGAATGGAGAGTGGTGAATACGAATTTGTTATTTTTGTAGGCCGGATCTTGCAGTCTGATACCATATAAGATATGAAATCTGACTTGTTAATTGATAATAGAAGAGTGAGATATATATACAAAGTAGATAGAGAGAGAATGCTAACAACCCCTAGGATATCTCTACTGACATAGTACTAAATCTAAACTAACATAGACTGATTCTACTTCCTCCCTCTATTGGAGCAAATCCTGAGCATACAACAACCTCCTACAGTCCTTCTTCCTTGTGAATAAGAAACAGTGGCAACATCTTCTTCTTCCTTCTGGGCAGACAATGAGCCCGTCCATCTCCAAATGAGTTGTCTTCCAAGAACAACAACACCGAATGGGTGCCATCTCCTCCACTACAGGCCCGAGCAACATCGTAATTATTCTTCCTTTCCCTCGGATGTTGGTTGGTAAGCTCCTTTTTTGTTTCTCCTTCGAATCTGTATGCACATATAGCTCACCTTTCTCCTTCCTCTCCAGTTGCACACTAGAGTTGTCAAGCCTATAAGAGACTTGTCTCGCTTCTCCTTCATGGACCCCTTACACATGAGGTACTTTGCCTCTAATCCTTCTCGTTTTACCCTTGAGTAAGAAGGGGGTTGCTTCCCCTCCTATCTACCTTCTCTAACTAACGTGTGTAGCTAACTCTATAACTCCATCCCTACTCACATAGGAGCTCCAAGGAATCGAACTGAAGATCTCCAATAACAGTGCCTAGATTCTAGTTTTCCAGTCCATGAGCAACCGACTTTAGAGCTAGAGTTAGGTATGTTTGACTTATCATTTACAGTTGAATTTTTTATATGTCATGGTTGGTATATAGTAGTTTATCATGTTCGAAATTGGAAGAAACCAACAGTTAGATTAAATGTTATGACCTTGAAAAGTTGGGAAGAAAAACTTTTTTGGGAATGAGTGTCAAAATCTAGCTAAGTATAGAAATTGCTCTTATGGAGGTAAATTTGAAATTTTGTCTACGATTTGTGGATAAGAGTTTATGAGTTTTGTTGCTTCTATGCTAGAGTAGGTATAACCTAGTATATCTGGATTTTTCTTGGAATTTTTAGGAGTTGTTTGAGGATAGATATCCAAGGTCAAAGTAGTGTACTTGACTAGGTTGCTTGTAAAGCTTCCTGACGGTTTCTTTGTAAATTTGAAAGTTCGAGAAACTTTTAAACTCGTTATCGATTGTTTAGAGTTAATTACATGTTGATGGACTATATCCGGAGGTTTAGAGACTTTTTAGACCATTTTGTAGTTTAAAGAAAAGTTAAGGGTAAAACTGTCATTTTCTTAAAGTCGGGGCTAGTCATGTAATTTCTTCCCGAGTAGTTATTTCTAGTGTGATAGTGTGCTAGAAGCTTCTAGAAGATAGATATATGTTGTTGATATGTTTCCTGTTATGACGAGGCTTTTGAGGTCATATACGTGCGGGCCGGGTTTTAGTGGTAGTCGAGATTCGGATCAGCTCAGGTCAGTCTTATGGACTTACTTAGCTAGTTTCCCTCGTATGGGGTGCATTATTCGGATCGGCTTAGGTAAGAATTTCTTTACGGAAAAAATTGCTTATCTTATCACAAACAAACAAGCGACAACTAAAAAAAAACAATTACTTCATATTTTCAACGAATTTATATCCCTATACTAAAACAAACGACATTAAAGCTAACGTAGAACCCTCACAAATTTTATAGGATTAAATATTTTTTTAAAATAGCTAATTAAGCCATAAAATCATTTTTACTAAGCCAACAATAAAACAAAAAATCCGTAAAAATTAACTAGATCTTGAATCAGGTTGTATATCTAACGTAAAATTTTACCTAAAAATAAGTATGCCAGATAATTTGAGAACATGTATAAATAGATGCTTTGAAGATTAAACAAATCACACTTTTTTTTTCTTTTTGGATAAGTTGCAGTATAACTTTTTTTATTTATTAAAAACGGATTAATATCCTTTATATAATGACTCACTGTTTTGTGTGTCGTTGACCTACTATTTTGTAGGTCGTTAAAATTTTCTATTTAGTTTGAGAACTTGTATAAATAGAGGGTTTAAACAAGTATACATTTTTATGAATAACATATTAATATCTGTTATATGACCTACTGTTTTGCGGGTAAACGATCCACTATCTTGTGAGTAGTCATCGTTGGCCTTTTTTGTGGTATGCCGTCTGCTATCCGGCTAAGTTCAAGTAAAAAATTTTTTAATAACGAATGAATATCCGTTTTTGTGAGTCGTTGACCTACTATTTTGTGGGTCAAAATAAGATTTGAAGATTAAACAAATCATATATTTTTATGTCTTTTGGCCATGTTCAAGTATAATTTATATTCATAACGGATTAATATCCGTTATATGGGTCGTTGATCTACTTTTTTGTGGGTCGATTTTGTTATCTCACATCGATTGTAAGTAAGGCTGATAGACTAAGAATATGTATAAATAGAGGGTTTGAAGATTAAACAAATTATATATTTCTTGGCCTTTCGGCTAAGTTCAAGTATAATTTTTATTAATAACAGGTTAATATCCGTTATATGGGTTATTGACCATCGATTATTATTAACAACGAGTTAATATCCGTTATATGGGTTGTTGACCATTTTGCTATCCCACATCGATTCAAGAACTTGTATAAATAGATAGTTTAAAATTAAATAAATCATACATTTTTTAAATAATACATTTTTGGCCTTTTGGCTAAGTTCAAGTATACATTTTTTTGGTCTATTGGCTAAGTTTAAGTATAATTTTTATTCATAACGATTAATATCCGTTATATGGGTCGTTGACCTGTTTTGTGGGTCTTTAAATATTTTTCAACGATTTTACTATTCCAAATGGCCTTTTGATTAAGGTCAAGTATATATATATATTTTTTAATAATTTTTATTCATAACAAATATATCATTACATTGGTCGTTGACCTACTATTTTGTGTCGTTATATGGGTTGTTGTCCTACTGTTTTGTGGGTCGTTGACCTACTGTTTTGTGGATCATTAAATACTTTCAGTGATTTTTCTATTCCACATCGATTATAATAGGTAAGAATAACATTTTGATAACTTGTATAAATAGAGTGATTAAATATTAAACAAATGATACATTTCTTGGTCTTTTGGCTAATTTCAAGTATAATTTTTATTAATAACGGATTAATATCAATTATATGAGTCATTGACCTACCGTTTTGTGGGTTTTTGACCTATTGTTTTATGGATCGTTAAATATTTTCAACAATTTTGCTATATCATATCGATTGAGAATTTTTATAAATAGGTGAAAATTATATAAATAGAGGTGTTTGAAAATTAAAAATCTGTAGTTTTATAAGAAATTTAATATTCATGTTTTTTTAGATTAATATTGAATGCATAAGCATAATATAATTTTTTTAAACAAAACCTGCACAAAGTGCGGGCAGTGAACTAGTTTCTATCAATAACACCACAATTTATATTGTAACTGTCTTGTCGTTACCAAGCTTAAAACTTCCTTATTCTCGACCCCACCTATTCAAGCGAACATCATGCATTATAAATCTATAACGGTTTATCTATTTATATATCATTTTGTCGTATCCCAACTACTTTGCTCCCCATCCACACTTAATAAATAACATCATGAGCTACAAAAACCGTTTAATCTATTTATGTTACCGTTTGTAGCGTGTATAAGCTCCTTCGTACCCTATCTCACCATCTTCCGTACCTATAACGATATTGTGAAATAGTTAAACTTATATAAATATGAAATATTTCCAAATATAATAATCGCATAAAACCCGAATATAATATTACATTTATTAGTCTAATTACTCAATTCGAAGCATTTTACAATAACGATTACATCAATTTTATTTTTGTATTCCGTTTTTTAAAAAAAACTTTTAACACATTACAAATCCTAAATAAAATTCATATCCAAATCTTGCCCTCGAGAAGAAAATGTCTTCCACAACAGAAAACGTTTTTGAACTACCACGAAATCAATGTCAATATGTCATACTCTATGGCCATTTATGATGTCTACTCACAAAATGACAAACCCTAACAACAAACTCACAAGAAGGATATGCCATTGCTCCGTCACCGTCACTGTCAAGTAACGGCAATGAATGGGTTGTATCCCGTGAAGGCTTATTCTCTAACAGCATCAGTAAATCACAGCCCTATCGTGGATTGACACTCTTCGTTTCGGTCAAACGGCGAACGCCCCATCCTCCTGCCATTTTTTCCTTCATCTCCTCTTCAGAAGTAAATTCTAATTTGTGAGGATTTATAAGGGTGAAGTAAATCCAATGAACCTCACAATCTTCGCTTCGAGTTTCAGTTTCTTTGTCTTCGAAGCGTATTCCAAGAGGTACCTTCTCATACCCCCTAAATTTGTTCATCTTCTTTATCTAGGGCTTAGATTATTTTACTAACCCATACATTTTAGATTGAATTTTGCTGTTCATTTATGTTTTATCCATCTGGGTTTCGCCTCTTTTGATGTTTCTAATTTTGAAGTTTCTAATGTCGTTGTGAGTTTGCTTGTAGTTTTAGATTCAATCAGGCATTAGAATTCGGATCTCTTCGGGTGGGGAATTAGAATTTTATCTTTGGATTTTCTGGGTTTGTTTGATTTTGTTAGAATACATTACATACTTGATTAGAGATTGAAGTTAGGGTTATGAATTTAGTGGGTATCATTGATGTTATTAGCAGAAGATGCAGAAGATTTTTCGGTTGTTTGAAATTGTATTGGCCGGTTGTAACAGGTAGATGCCGCTATTCATGAATTGGACTTCAGCTACGATGATGGATGATACACTTATGACATCACTTTCAATGGAGAATCATCAACACCCTTCAACTCTGCTGTCCATGGATTCCAGTGCCTCTTCACATGATGAACTCGAGCTGGAGATGAATCACCATGTGGTTCTACCTGGTCCACCTGATATCAACCTGCCCTTGTCTTCGGAACGCAGCCCGCCACCTCATCAGTGGAATCCGGAGCCAGCTGATATCCTTGAAGTGGGTCTCGGTCCCCAAATCTATGGAACCGAGGGCTTTCTCACCGCCCCAAAGCCTGGAAGGAAGTGTGCAAAGAGGCTGGATAGCATCTGGGGTGCCTGGTTTTTCTTCAGCTTTTACTTCAAGCCTGTGTTGGCTGACAAAGCCAAGAGCAAGGTTATCAGGGACGGAAATGGTGTTTCTGGGTTTGACAAGTCTGATCTCATGCTTGACACTTTCTTGGTGCAGCATGATATGGAGAATTTGTATATGTGGGTGTTTAAGGAAAGACCCGAGAATGCATTGGGTAAAATGCAGCTGAGGAGCTACATGAACGGTCATTCTCGTCAGGGAGAGCCCTCGTTCCCGTTCAGTGTCGAGAAAGGCTTTGTTCGATCTCACAGGATGCAAAGAAAGCATTACAGGGGACTTTCTAATCCACAGTGTGTCCATGGAATTGAGCCTGTTTTGGCCCCGAGTTTGGTGTGTGTTGATGATGAAGAACTCAAAAGATGGATGGAGTTAACCGGAAGAGAATTGAACTTCAAAATCCCTAATGAGGCATGTGATTATAGTGTTTGGAGAAACCTCCCAAACACAGACTTTGAGCTCGAGAGGGTCCCGCCTCCGTTGAGGAATAATGACCTCAATTCTCACCCGAAAAGACTTCTTAACGGCTCCGGCCTCAACTTGTCTACTCCAACTCCCCACAGTAATGGCAGCGAAGGAATTGACATGTCAGCGGTCTGCAGCAAGAGAAGGAGGGATTTTTTCCCTCATGGTAACAATGAGGACGAGTGTTATTTAACCGTGAATCCTCCATCCGATCGTGTTATTGACGTGGAGGTTCAGCCGAGTGACCCACAGTGGGTCAATGATTTCAGTGGAGTGATGAGAAATGTATATGGGCCTGTAACTGGTTCGAAATCCGTTTATGAGGACGAAGACGGGTATCTGATAATCGTCAGCCTACCCTTTGTTGATCTTCAGAAGGTCAAAGTCTCTTGGAGAAACTCTCTTACTCATGGGATCATAAAAATATCCTGTATCAGCACAACAAAGGTTCCATTCCTGAAGAGACGCGACAGAATCTACAAGCTAACTGATCCAAACCCAGAACACTGTCCACCCGGAGAATTCATCCGGGAGATTTCCCTATCAACCCGAATCCCAGAAGATGCAAAGATCGAAGCTTTTTATGATAACTCAGGAACAGTTCTTGAAATCATGGTTCCAAAGCTTCATTCTGGTGCAGAAGAACATGAAGTCCATGTTTCACTCCGTCCTCCTCTCGACCCAATGAGCCTCTGCTAGGCTAAGTCCAAGGCTGCTGTGTTTTTACTAACAATCTTTACTATTAGATATGGTTTCTCTTTGGCACACCTAAAGCAGCATAAATGCTGCTTATTCTGACACAGTTGTCATCCCAATTTGCTTCTCTAATACATAATTATGCTTAGCTATAATTATGCTTAGCTAATAATAATGTTTTGGTGCTTCTTACTTAGTCGCGAATCAATGTAACCAAAAGGGTTTCTTACTTAGTCGCGAATCAATGTAACCGAAAGGTTAAGAAGAATTCATATAAGGATATGATCCATGGGGGACCATGGCTTTCAATAGAAAGCAAAAGTGTTATAAGAAGTTTCTTTTTCGCCGGTATTTGCCACCTTTGAAAGGCTTCAAACGGATAAGATGGTTCAGATTTCGGCCAATGGTGGTTTTGATTTGAGGAAGATGGAAAGTGGAGAAAGAGAGAAAAAAATATATAAGGTGGAAATCTATATCATTTCAACCACTTTTTGCACAATTTTATCACTACCTTTCATTGACTATAATATAAATATAACAATAAATATATGTTGAAATATTTGATTAAATCAGATTTCCTTATTAAATTGAATATGTCTATAAAAATTTGATTAAGTTTACCAAAAATACAGAAATGAAAAATGAAAGTTCTTAATGGATTTCATATACAACATATCTATTCCTACCAAAATAAAAAATAATATACAACATATCTATATTTAATATCTTCATGCATTTTATGTATTGAATATTCCTAATTATTAACATGCAACAAATTTGAATTGACTTATTGAATATCGTAATATTCACATTCAGTTGATGTTATACTCATATTTCTATACGGAATTCATATATTAACAGCTTAATGTTCACAATTGTTATACTAATATTCACATTCAGTTGATGTCAATTGTCAACACCACCAAGGGTGTGTTTCCATACCTTTTTTTTAAGAGCTTATGTTCGTCTCTACGAGTTTAAGTTATTCTCATTTCATAAGTTACATAAGTTACGTGAAGGGAGATATAAAATATATGGTAGTTATTTAGTTGATATTATATATATGACCGTAAAGTCAAATTAACTTTTTAATAAAGAAGTAAATCATTTTTGATAATTTTACACTTGCATAAATTTCGATAATGTTCCTTTTCCTAAATATTCATCAAACTATCAGAAATATAATTTCTTCAATCAACTATTTATTTCAATCACGATAAGTACCCAATAAGCTCAAACTATCAATAAACGCCAGCTCTACTAAGTCCGGGTTTTCAAACGAACCCTTAATACTTGCACAAAATACCTAAATATTCCTTGTATTCGTATAAATATAACTAGCTTAGTACCCGTGCTTGCACGGGATTGGTAAAAACGTAAACAAAATAGTTATTAATTTAAAATTATTGGACAACTGAAATACTTGCACCAAATATTTCTAAATAAGGCAACACATGGCCATTAAATTTACAGTAAATAATATATTAAGTAAATAACACAACAAACCGTACGTATGCACGATTACAATTTCGTGCTGAACTTGACACTAGTAAGTTTGGGAACACGTAGCTTATAAGAATTGAAACCTATTATCAGCTAAAAATTATTGGACAACTGAAATATGTATTTGATTGGATAAACTTATATGCTTTTTGTAGATGAAGCATCCTCTAGTTGGCAAAAATTTCAATTTTCAGTATAGACTATAGAGTTCATTAGGGAGCATATAGCTTATCGGAAAACGAACCGAAACTTATTGAGAACCTGAAATAATAGTTAAATAAACAAACTTATTTATTCAATAAGTTGGACGAGTGTTTAGAAAATCGAAACTTATTGGATAGTTTATAAGCTTGGCTCAGTAATTTTTGGGATTTGATTTCAATCCTCTCATCCATTACTATCAGCATGTGAGATTATCCTCTTCAGTCACGGTGTTGGGAGTTTGGTATAGTTTTTATGATTACTTTATATTATCAGATATCCTACTTGAAACATGGATGGAAAATAGCTGCAAAATTTCTACACATGATTTAGATTCCACATCTTTACTCTGAATGAATACAACCCAATTTTCATGATCATTTTGAATAAAGAAAACCCAATATTTTAAATTTAGGGTTTCAGATTCAACGAGAACGAGAACAAAACAAGAGAGAGACAAACAACTCAACAAAGGTTATGCTAGAAAAGTTTTTTAGGGGGTGTGAGATAGAGAACCAAATCTCATAGGCAGCAAACTTTAGCTGTAGCTCAGATGTTCAACCTAACTACCACATATGAAATCTAAATTACACTCAAACGGTAGAGAGGGACAATCATACCAAAAAATAGACTCGAATGGCAATAAAACAAAATATCTGATACAGGAAGCAGGGAAGAACCCTAATCAATTAAAAATCTAGAAGTCATTACAAATAATCTTGTTCTTTAGGATTCCATAGAAAAGTAATGAGATTTTCGGTATCATTCAACACCTCATGGCATATATCTCAAGGAGAGTGCCAATATTTATCATCCAAGGCAACCCTATGAAAAGAGGATGTCAAAGGTTCTAAATATCAAACAGGAATAGACTGAATATATTGTATGCTCATTAATGCAGCACACCAAGGATAGGATAGATTGCACAATTGTTATGAAACTGAAATCAAGGCAACAAAATCCTTTCAGCCCTAGGCACCCGAAAAAAAAATAGCTTCTGAGGGAAAATCCTAGAAAAAACACTGTCATGAACTGGAAAAAGGACTAATGTATGTGAAAAATGCTCTATTCATTGTATGACTGCATACCAAACAAAGAAAAGGTCTCATATAATAAGAAGAAACAAATATAAGAAGATTAACATCAGAAGTAACAGCACTTAGTGATAAACTCGTGATCTATCAACTACAGCAGCAATCATTAAGACAGATGGACACAAACATGATGCTTTGAAACTACAAGTGAAATTATCCATCCAACACACAAAAGCAAGATAAATATTCAATGGCATTGGCTTAACAAGTTGAACTGTATTATTTAGACTCGGTGCTGCAGAATTGGGCCTTGAACCGGTTCAGAAATACTGCATATCTAGTATTACTTTTGTTTTGCAATCTGACATAGAAACTAAAACCTTTGAAGTTGCATGAAATCTACGGAGAAAAACATAATAGCTTTGTCAACAAAAATGCTGCACAGCAACCCATCTGCCCTTTAGCAATATGCCCTCAATTGCCTTCATACTTTGGATCAGCAATAACAAAGTGGTAGGCAATTACGAGTACGAAGATGAAGATGCCAAGAAAATTGGCGAAAAATCCCAGATCTTGATCGTTAATCATCTGCAACCACAAACCGAAAGAGCGAACGCAGCGATTAAGCGAGAAATCACATCGATCTAAACAACTGATTTGGACGAAATGCAGTAAATTATACACGAATCAACTGAAGATCAACAACATATTCACCAGAGAACCATCAAAGTACAACTATCCAAGAAAATTAAAAGAAATTGGAAAAATTCAAAGTAGGGTTCCATGTAAACCCTAAAAGAGATATAGCGAGAGATGCGGAAATCAATGCGAAGCTGAAACTGGTCTACATATAATAGAGTCTGAATCGAGTGTCAGTGAATCTACTATTGAATTGAAAGAATGAAGATTGAAGAGAATTACCGTCGTTTGGTATTGGATTTGAGGACGAAGAGCGAAAGTAGAGGCTGGAATGTTCTGCTCAATGAAGAGAGTAGAATCCGTCGATCCTTCACGAATCACGATCTAGATATGAAGATTAAGGTTTTAAGTTAACATTTCAAACTGTTGTTATTAACACACTTTAAAATGAAGCAAAAAGGTGTCGTGGTGTAGTTGGTTATCACGTCAGTCTAACACACTGAAGGTCTCCGGTTCGAACCCGTGCGACGCCATTATTACTTATTTCTTCTTTCTATTGGTGCAATACAAATTAGGTCGATTGGGCTCGCAAGAAAAGACATTCACACGACTAACCGTTTTTAAGAAATGGATAAAAATTTCAGGATAAAACTAAATCATTTTCTGTTGAAAAAAAACTAAATAATTGAACTATAAATTTTTCTCCTAATCATATTATAAATCTAAGTCCAATTAAAATAATTGACTGATTAAATCATTAGATGAAACCAATTTTACGATTATCACTCAAACATATTATTTTTGTCGTATTTAAGGTTGTGTTTGCTAAGTCTTTGAGATAAATTAGTGTGTAATATTTTCAAATGTTTTAAAAATACTAATCATTGTGAATAAAGTCAGCGTTTCTAAGACACAAATATTTTTATTTACCATTCTAAACACTTGTAAAAAAAAATAAAAAACCATCTGATTTACATATTCAAAGACAGTCAATTAAAATCTTGTAATATATAATTACAATTGTGACACTAGCTTAAGAGTATTAGCAAGCACAAACTTCGTATTAACGAAAACCATCTGATTTAAAATCCTCAAATTAAAATCTTGTAATTTTGACTTAAGCAAACACTAACATCATTATTTGGTCCGGGTTTATATTCAGCCGATGTCGATGTGTATGCCTTGAATCTATACATATTCAAAGACAATCAATTGATAAAACCATCAAGTAATATATAATTACAATTGTGACATACTTAAAACCAATGAGAGCCTTTTCAATGGAAATATTGCACAAGCAAATCGTACAATCTAATATAAAATATAAACCAATTGCTATTTTTGTATGTAATATAACTGCACAAATGAAGAAGACCTGCTAACGGGGACATACAACATATATTTGAATATCGGTATAACATTAGACTTTTTGGAAATTATCAAGAAACCTCCCACATGTGTTTGGGAACAACGTTTGAAAGTAGAAAGCTAGCTATCAAAAAATCATAATTTACAAGAAACCTCTCAATTAAAAATTATATTAAAGACCACTAGCTCATAATTTTATAAAAAAGTCACTAGAATTTGTAATTTTGTAAGAATAAGTCGTAAGTTAGAATTGATGGAGGGAGAATAGATGCAGTAAATCGGTCAAGTTCTTGGCTTAATTTGTAGTTTGTACCTTTCATTTCACACATCTTTGAAATGGAAGCACATGTAGGGTTGGCTGTATCCACATTAACGGATTAGGATTGGCCAGAAGTAGAAGTCTTCTTCCACGTGGCACCCAAAGTCATGCCCACGTCAGCCGTTCAAGATTCTGATTCCATCTCTAACTTAAAAAAGCAATTTTTTGTCCAATTGGTAAATAGTATATACCATGTCAATATGAAAATAAAATAGGTAGCCCAATTCGGCAAGATATGTCTATAAAACTATAAAAGGGTCTTTTGAAGTAGAATTGCATTTTGAAGCAAAGGTTGATCGGAGATGGCGGTGAACATAACTTCCATTAAAGCGACGTCGGATGGGATATGGCAGGGGGAGAATCCACTGCACTACGCCTTTCCATTGCTTATCGTACAGACTGTCCTCGTCGTTCTCCTCTCCCGCATCCTCGCCCTCTGCTTCAAGCCTCTGCGCCAGCCTAAAGTCATTGCCGAGATCGTCGTATGTTCTCCGATCTCAATCTTATATCTTCTTATACGTAGTACTGCTTTGTTTTTGGAAAATTATATATATTTTGTGTATATTATATTAACGAGTTGACATTTTTTTTTACGGTAAAGGGAGGGATACTGTTGGGGCCATCGGCGTTGGGGAGGAACAAGACGTACCTAAAAGCCGTGTTCCCGTCATGGAGCATGCCTATACTCGACTCGGTGGCGAATCTGGGCCTCCTCTTCTTCCTCTTCCTGGTGGGTTTGGAGCTGAACCTAGACTCTATCCGTCGTGGCGGAAGGAAGGCCCTCTCGATCTCGTTGGCGGGAATCATCCTCCCGTTTGCCAGCGGGGCGGGGGTTGCGGTGGTCTTCAGGAAGAAGATCGACGGACTCGACAAGGTTGAGTACAGCCAGTTCGTGGTGTTCATGGGGGTCGCTCTTTCTATCACCGCTTTCCCTGTCCTCGCACGTATTCTCGCTGAGCTTAAACTCCTTACCACCAAGTATATATCTTTCAATTCTCTCTAATCAAAATTTTAAATACAAATAAATCAAAATATCAGTTTAAAATAATATTTTGTTGAGATATTAGAGTTGTCCAATTTCAGGATTGGTGAGTTGGCTATGTCGGCGGCGGCATTCGACGACGTAGCAGCATGGATCTTACTTGCTCTCGCCATCGCCCTCGCCGGAAGCGGGGACAACAGCAAGAGCCCCATAGTCTCCTTGTGGGTCCTCCTCTGCGGCGTCGCCTTCGTCCTCTTCATGTTCTTCGCCATCCGGCCCATCATGGCCCGGGTGGCCCACCGTTGCTCCTCCACCGACAACACGGCATCTGACGAGCCTTACATTGCCATAACACTAGCCGCAGTCCTCGTCTCCGGCTTCATGACCGACTTCATCGGGATCCACGCCATTTTCGGTGGGTTTGTCTTCGGTCTCATGATCCCAAAGGAAGGAGCCTTCGCCGGAAAACTCATCGAGAGGATCGAGGACTTCGTCTCAGGGCTGATGCTTCCACTCTACTTCGCATCCAGTGGGCTCAA
Organism: Fagopyrum tataricum; assembly: GCA_002319775.1. Taxonomy (NCBI): domain Eukaryota; kingdom Viridiplantae; phylum Streptophyta; class Magnoliopsida; order Caryophyllales; family Polygonaceae; genus Fagopyrum; species Fagopyrum tataricum. The sequence goes on along the minus strand of CM008279.1, from coordinate 9,172,024 downwards.
GACGAATGTCGCCACCATTAAGGGGGCCGAGGCATGGGGGCTTCTTGTTTTAGTCATCGCCGTTGCTTGCGTCGGGAAGATTGTTGCGGTCACAACGGTGGCTTTGGCGTATCGGACTCCGGCTAGAGAGGCGCTTACGTTGGGGATATTGATGAATACTAAGGGCTTGGTGGAGCTCATTGTGCTCAACATTGGCCTTCAGAAAAAGGTAATTTACTTTATTTGATTTTTTTTCTATACATCACTAAATATATACTTTGGTATAATTATTTTCTTAAGTAGATTTAAACACCAAATTTTGATGGAAAATCTTATCCTATATATGAAATGTCAAAATAAAATTCAGGTACAAACAAATCTTCCAATGTAGATACACATTAAACTTGTGGCCGAAATTTCTACTTTACTCACAATTGTTTACAAAATTAATTATTTACATTTTACAAAAAAAAAACTATATAATTTGTAATATTGTAAATATTGAGAAAAAATAATGACTAAATTGTTCATAAGTAACTAATAGTTTATACTTACAATACAATAATGTATTTTCGCGCAACCATGCGGACATGAACGGATGAACCTTTGCAAACATTGATTGATAAACTTTATTCTGAAAATATCATATATGAATTTTTTAATAGTATTTTCAAAACAACGAATTGGTCAAAAATATATTAGAAGAATCTTGACAGATCTTCTTTGAGTACAATTATTGCAGTTGAAATTCATCACTTATTATTATTTTATCTGGGTATCTTTTTAATTATTATAAATGGATAAGTAAAAATTTGATTAATTCAACTCATACTATATGCATATATTATTCGTAAATAATTCCAACCCAACTAAGCTTGGATGTACAAAAATATATTGACTTTTTTTTGGTTGAAGTACAAAATATTTAAATAATAAATATTTATAAGCTAATCATGTATGGCAATTGATCGATTGGAAATAAAAAAAAGGGGGTGATAAAAATAAACAAATAAAAAAGTTGAGGGTGAAATTTGAAACTATGTTATTCACATCATTTTATATTTTTCCCATCTTAACGAGTAATATCAATTCAGATCTCTTTTTGGTAATATATTGAAGAATGTTGTAAGTTTAAACCGATGATATATATAAATACATACGAGCATCGTGATTTTTTTGTCGTACTGTATTCTGAGATGGAAGATTTGTTATTTTTGTTATCCAAAATCACCCATAAATTTTTTCCTATCAAAATTTAAATAGATTTTTCTTATCAAACGTCAAATTTTACAAAACTTTTCATCAAATCAGTTAAAAATTTATATAAAAATTTTAAACTATACAAAAAAAAACAACTTCAAAAATTACACACAAACTTCTCATTGAATTTTCGCATAAGATAAAGTTGCAAATTCGGATTTGAACATTTTGGAGTCACATATGACATATTCAGGTACTAAACGCCGAGACATTTGCCATCATGGTGCTAATGGCACTTGTAACCACCTTCATGACAACACCCATTGTCATGTCCATATACAAGCCCGCCCGCCGTGGCACCACCGCAGCCCCTCACAACCGCAACCTACAAGTCGCCGCAGACTCATCCGATCTCCGAATCCTTGCCTGCCTCCATGATTCTGTTAACGTCCCTGCTATCATCAACGTCATTGAAATTCTCCGCGTCGGCAAGTCCAGACTCAAGGTATACGCCATGCATCTCATCGAGCTCACTGAGCGCTCCTCCTCCATTGTCATGGCTCAGCAATATCGCCGCAACGGGCTTCCATTCACCAACCGGCCCCGGTCCGACCTCATCCACGACCGGTTCGTAGATTCGTTCCAGGCTTACAAGCAAGCACGGGGTCAAACTCGGGTCACGGTCAGGCCCATTACTACTATATCCGCTCTCACGACCATGTACGAGGATATTTGCCACGTGGCAGGGGAAAAAGAGGCGGCGATAATCATTCTTCCCTTTCATAAGGCATGGCGCCCCGTGGAAGGCGGCGCCACCAGGGCGGAGAGTAGTGTTGGGAACGAGTGGCGTGAGGTTAACCAGAAGGTGATGAAACACGCGTCGTGTTCGGTGGCGATTTTGGTTGATAAAGGTTTTGGGGCGGTGGCGATGGTTGACGGGGAGGAAGAGGAAAGTAACCAGGGGCCACAAAAAGTGTGTGTGGTGTTCTTCGGAGGTCCGGATGATAGGGAGGCGTTAGAGTTGGGAGGTAGGGTGGCGGAGCATTCTGCCGTGAAAGTTGAGGTGGTAAGGTTCATCGGATCCAACCCGGATGAGAACCGGATTGTGCCGTCACCGGACAAGTCCCGGGAGAATAGCTACAGCTTCTCGGTTGCAGAAATGAACCGCGAGGCCGAAAGGGTATGTAAATTTTGATTGTGATATTATTTTCTTGAGACGTACGTAAGTCTAATGCGTACGTACATTTGTACATTTGTGCATGCATGCAGGATTTGGATAATGTTGCACTGGCAGAATTTAGGAGGAAATGGGAAGGTTCGGCGTTGTACACCGAGAAGGTAGCCGGAAACGTGGTGGACGCGGTTGTCAACATTGGCCGGAGTGGAGGCTATGACCTCATTGTGGTTGGCAAAGGGAGGTTTCCGTCCACTGCCATGGTGGCAGGGTTGGCCGACCTTCATGCAGAGCATGCAGAATTGGGGCCCATAGGAGACATCCTCGTCTCCTCAAGGAGCAATGTCAAGTCTTCGGTGCTCGTCGTGCAACAACACGACGCGACACACGTCGAGGAGGTCCCCTTCTCGAAAGTCCTCCACGTGGACGACGGTCACAGCCATGCTTGACATACTTAACGGTGTTATATATGTGCACTAGTTTTTTTGCTTGTCAACGATTGACTTCTTTCTTCACTGCTCATGTGTTTTACATTGGACATTGGATTGTGTACAGCACCTCTCCAACGATTGAGTTTGTTCCCCTTTTCATTTGTGATGTGTTTTACAAAATAACCGAACTACCCAACTCTTTTTATTAAGGAAAATGATAATAGGTCATTGATATGCAAGGAAAAAAAAATATTAAGGTCTCACCACCACAGTTTAAACCATTCTTCTGCAACTAGTAGCCATATCTTTCTTCAGCACAGATTACGCAATGTGATCTAAACCCTAATAGATAATCAAGGCACGGAACTTACGCAATAATCTTTATGGTATTCAGCAAAAAGCCCCCTTTCGAGAAGCAGAACCCTCTTCTTGATAAACTCGACTTGTCTCCTCTGCATTTCTCTATAATGGTATAGCAAGTTACCATTATCTACTGTTGGTGTTGGTGTTGTCTCTGGCATAGCACCATTCTCACCATTAGTAGTTCCCTTCGATGTGTCGCCAGATGAATCTACATTGGAGTTCAATCCGCTTTGTGTTTGATTACCTCCAGAACCAAAAAGATTAATAACTGAAAGATTCAGCTCCTGACAAATGAGTTCTTGAACCTTCCACTCTTTGTCATCAATAATAGCTTGCCATCTTCCATAACCATGTCTGCTCAAAAGATACAACATGTATATGCGTTGGAAATACAAAGTCTAATACCACAGGAATTCAAATGAATGAATCCAAATACAGCATAACATACTTTGTTACCGCGCGCAAAAGCAGGGAATCATGCTCTCTCTTCCAAATTTTTCCAGCTCTCAGTGTAGGATAGTTTAGCAAAACATCTTCAGAAAAAAGAGGAGCATCGGGATTCTGTGACAAAAGCTTCACCTGTTGAGAGGAACATCATTACGGCATAAGTACAGGTTAAATTAAATGACAATCTTAGATTTGGCAAGATCAATGCGATAGCACAATATGTTTGTTTTGGTAACTTAAGAATCAGAATAATATTGAAACTAAAGTTCCAGATTTTCCCAAAATCACTAAATTGTTGCTTGGGCATCAACTAGTTCTCATTGTAAGGCATAATAAAGACAGATCATTTGTTGCACTTTGTTTCTCATGCTGAACATTGACATATGCTCATAATTTTGCCAGAGACCAACTAAATCTAAATTGTACCCTTCGAAGCCCATCTACACTAAATATAGTTAAATCATACAGCGGATCTTTTAACCAATCGCATTTTTTCTCCTGTGATCAGTAGCCCGGCATAAAAGCACACCCCTTAACCCCCCACCAGCAACAGCAAAGAGGAATAAACAACATTAATTCATCATAGTACTTCAATTTAGGGAACAGATTCCATCAAACATTTACCTTTGCCGCAATCAGTTCCAATTGCCCAATTCTGGCAAGAACATCTTGCACGCGGAGACCTTCTTTTGGAACACCGTCTACAGAGGGGAACACAATAATGTAGGAAATAAGTTAGGGTAGATCAACAAAGAGCCAAACATAAAGGACCTGTACCACAGAATAGAAGTGAAAACCACCCAAAATAACAATTACCAGAAAATGTCGGCAAGTCGTTAACTTCTTCAACAAGGTGAGATAAAAAGAGCATCCCATACCTGAATTTGAAGGGAGAGCAAAAAAAATTATAATCCTGTTAAAATATGGACATGAAGTGACAAATGAAACTAAAGTGCCAAAATGATCAATGTAGGCCAATGGTCAAGGTGAGTACTCAACCCATAAAACACAGCTTACTCTTTTTTAACAAAAAAAAAATTCACCAGATATTGCAAAAACACTTGGTAGAATATCTTCTGGAGTGGAAATGATTTACAGATTTGAATTGGGTTTTATGGTATGATACTAATTGGAATGAACTGCTGTTTAAAGAAAAGGCCAAATTAAATAGAGATGTGGGAAACAAGGGCATCGAGTTCATGGTATAATACTAATTTGGAATGAACTGACTACGTGTAGTGAAGTATAATTGATTTTCCACTCAAGCTTCGAAATAAACCCCTCCTACCAAAAAGATTTGGCTGTTGCAGGTCATTACACAAGATATAATGTGTTGCAATATATGATGGTCCAGACTCTATTCAGATCATAGCATCTAAATAATCAGCATGGATAGCAATGAAAAAACTATTAGATCAAGAAAACTAACAAGAATGGAACAAAACAAACAAAAACAATTTACAACAAAAGAAAGGAATTATTTGCTCACTCTTGTATTTCTTCGTAAGTCTTCCCCTTCATCCGTGGCACAAACTCTACCCAGTCATAGTCACCAACCCCAAATCTGCACAATTAAATAGTTAAGATCCAGAAATGATCCATCAATATCCAAGGGTTTTGAATATGCAAGGATCAAAGAAGTTTCAAAAGAGGAAACAAAGAGAGGCATCGATAAAGAACCTCATCAAGACTTGAACAAACAGAGCTCTCTGACTTTGATTAAATCCTCGCACTCTGAATGATTTTCCTTCACCTTCCATTAAAGGAAGCTCCATTCCATCAACTGTAAACAATATAACAGAAAGGACTACCAGATAAATACATCAACGTAAGTGTTCTTTGCTAAGCCAAATCAAAATAACAACAAAGTACCTCGACTTCTTTTTCTGTAAGGCCTTCTCCCAGAAGAAGGTGCAACAGCTGGAGTCATTTCGGTATCGCTAAGTCCACCCTCATAATTATCATCTTCTCCTTCAGAACTCACATCTTCTAAACCAGCCAGGTCATCGTCTTCAACAGATGCCAACTAAATGAAGCCAAAAGCATGATAAGTTCAGTGGATGTTGTTTTAAGCATAAAGAGAAATTATATCAAGCTTTTGTTTTTCAAAGATGTAGGACTCCCGATAACAAAGAAGGTTACAGTGTCTACAGACTAACACACACTGATGAATGACTTCATTGAACGGGCTGGTTGAAGGTTCATCAAACTCACATAAAAGCAGCTTCTTTTAAAATGTTCAGCACAATAAGGCAAAAAGAAAGGAAATATATGATAGGAAACATGACACAATCAACACATTTTACCGATCAAGAAGCCAAGAACATGGGAAAAAAACCCAAGATACATTACCTGTTTACGACTTCTCTTTCCCTTTCCCAAAGAACTGAATTCATCAGTTTTATGGACCTCATATTTGTCCTTCAACAACTCCTCCCAATAAGAGGATCTCTCATTATTTACGGCAGATTTGCTCTCCATAGCCGCTTTCTGGCTTTCCTCTTCTGCTGAAGCTTCAACTTCATCTTTATATTCGAAATTAGCCACCTACAAAAACAGTCATTTGATGTATGAATATAAATGAGTCCAGCATATGCAAATCAATAAAGATCTACCTACATCCTTGAGGCTTATAATACAACATTAAACCAGCACAGGTCCAAAACTAAGCAAATCTACATCCTTTGGGCTTATAATACAACTTCATCCTCTAGGCTTATGCAAATCAATAAAGAGCTATCAACATCCTTTAGGCTAATGATACAACGTTAGCTACGTGAGTGGAACTGAGGGAAGAAGAAAAAGAGTACTATTTGATAAAAGCCTGAAAAATGATGCAGCAAGGATTGAGGAAGAACTTCACTTTTAGCTGGCTCACTTTCTCTACCTTAAAGTCCTGATAAGAATGTTTTCCAGATCTTCTGAATATCCTATGTCACATGTGGTCTAGTGTTCTCAAAACTGAACATACAGTAGGCCTGAACAGCTAGCATATTATTTACCTTAAAGGCTTTTAAAAAGCCATCTTCTTCTTCATCATCCAAGGAAGTCTCCTCATCCCCAACGTGTTCACGGTCAAGTATCCTAGTAAATGAGATAGGGTTACCAACCAAAAGCATACAGACTCTAGTGTTACCAGGTACGAATTTAAGACGAGGAGCACAACTTTACCTATCTATGGCAGCATCATCATAGTGAATCTGCCGGGCTTTTGCTTCTTCACTTTCATCACCAAATAACTCCATTGATCCATGCCTAATGATGTCATCTAACTCTTCCTGAAGGTTAAAAACTATGTCAATACACACCAGCATTACTGCACTCAACCTAAACAGACACAGTAGTGTTGTTCATGGTAAAGGGCAATTGTATGGTAATCAGTGGACGATGAGGCCAAACATCATAGATATACTAGAGTACATCACTTGTACAGCCAAACAAATGATACATGATCAAGGATGTGTATTACAGTAGAATAGCAACGTTCAGCAAATACAGACAGAGTAAAACAGAGAAAATAAACATTTAGAATCTATCGTAAGTAATGCATGCGACTGAAGAGTAAAGATCAAATAATCATCCGACTGCCTACACTGCTACACTGTGCATAATAGGTTATTTAGGGGGGAAATGAGGTTTATTCTGATAAATATGCATTTTGAGCACATAATAGTATTTGAAAGGTTCTCATATCATCATCAGAAACGCAACTCATTTTGCGTAGTCTTGTATTGGAAAGTAACTGGCCTAAAGTACACAAATGCTATGTGGAAGCAATGTTACCCGGAAACCCGCCAAAGGCTACGTGTCACTTTTCGAAAACTCCATGAAACGCGAAAGTCTGGGGAAACTCTAAAAAAACTTTCAGAAATTTCTTCTATCTTTCCCCTTCTCTCTCCTATGTTCCTCCTTTTTCTGCTCATTTCTCAGATGCTAAGAAAGGGGTATTTCACTCTTCAAAACCCACACTTATGCCTAGGTTACAATATCCAACAAAAATATAAGTCAAAATTTAATATACATTTGCAAAACCCACCCTTATCTAATGGAAGCTTGAACAAATATATTATTAGTATAGTTTCTTTTTTTAGAATCTCCAAAACAATTCAAAACTTCAATAAATATTTCAATATTATATTAATATTGATAACGTTTCATCATTTCCTATACATGTTGAGATTGGCATTTCCCGTTTCAGTGCAACATAGTGTGGAACTAAGAAAGTCCACTATGCTTAAGAGGATATTCAGAATAGAAGCACGGACTTTAGCTGTGGCTTCAATATGAAAAAAAACAACTCCTAACTCCCAGAAGCATGAGAGAATAGAAGAATAAAACACTAGTTGTAACAGAACAGCAATTCTTCATGCCAGCTCTATCTGAGCACCACAATCAAGAACAAAGCACACACAACTATTTCTATCCTTCCTATATAAGTCTCCAAGATGTCATAATTCCAACTAAAAACTCACTAGTTAGCAAATACACTACTGAGTTTTCTCAAAGCCAGTATGCTACTATTCATAACTCAATGGAAAAATACCGTAAACAAGGAAAACTCCTATAACCTACATCTTCGCTCTCATATATATCTTCTCTACTTCAATCAACTTTGGATAACCAACTAACCAAGGACCCAAGGCTCTAACAATCTCCATCCATTTTAATTTTAATATTTCCATTCTATCCCTTAGTAATACAATCAAATTTCTCATCAAAATATCCAATTTCACATCATAGTTCTGAGTCTTTTGACTCTTTTCCTCTAAAGCATTATGGTTTGAGTTGTTAGATTTCAAAACTGAATCAAGGCAGCAGAAAAATAAAAAATCTGAGGAGTATCTTGAGGAAGAACAGAGGGAAAACAATTCTCCATTTTGTCTTGTTTTATTATTCCAGAAGAATCGGCTATTTGAAAAAAAGAAGAAAAGATGCCCAATAGATGAGAATAACAAAGTATAAGCAACCTAGGTACTAAAGCCTAATATCTATAGCATAACCTAAACCATAGCAAAATAATAAGTTCCAAAAGAAGCTAGGACAGCCTAAGAAATAAAAATACAATTATTTCAAAATAGCTGAACCAATTTGAGTTAAGAAGGTACTCTACCTACAATTGATGTTTGCTAAGAAAGAGGGGGCAGTAGTGATTCCTCTACCGTTCACAAGAAACACTCTCCCAATCCCTTCAAGACATCTATCTAACCATTCGTTATCAAACAAAGAAAAATGATTGCATTGCCTGATCTAGCATTAAAAAAGCAGGTCAAAACAACAATGAAATGGAATATTGAGAGGGAGAGAGAGCAACTATTACATTATCTAGTGTTCTACGCTTCAAGAAAAAAATAGAAGGTAACCAAATTCTCAATTTGTTTAGTAGGTAAAAGTTTTCAGCAATAGTTGAACAAAATCCCAGCCAAACTTGGCCTATATTTGAAACTCAAAGCGTGCAAGAAAAAGCTATTAACACATGTGGCCTTGTTCAATTGAACACGGAGTTCTTCAGTGCAAATACTCAAAGCACGGAAAATCACACGAACATTTAAATGTAGCATGCTGGCATCTGTATACCTGATTGATGTTTTGATTTTTGAGCTTCCCTACAACTAAATGTTCTAAAATCATCTTCTTCTTTGTCAGCTCCATCATTCTTTCTTCTATGGTCCCTCTGGTTATAAGTCTGTAAATCATCACCTTTGAAATACAAACAAGCAAAATTCAGCATTGGGGCAGAAGCTCCTGGAAAAAAAGACCGAAGCAGAAATTTCTTTAGGGGAACAAAATTAACCTTATTAGTTTGTCCAAGCCTGTGTGCTCTTGCCATTGCTTGAAGATCAGCATGGGGATTCCAATCACTTCATAGTTGCACATAAATTATGACAAGAAAAGTAAGAACGTAACCAACAAATATAAACACACACAATAATAGAGTTTGTAGCTCAATGTAAGTTGACACTAAAAATAACTCCATAAGTCTACAAAGCTTCATGTCTATTGAGTAATTCTATTTAGGAGAACTCCTCATCCGTTCCCTTTCTAGTTGGGATACCAAATAGTGCTTAAAAAATTTAAACATGTATGCACCCTGTAAAAACAAGATGTTATATAAATGAAAAAGTATGGAATAGTTTGAAGCCCGTATCAATTGTCGAACTAATTCCCAAAGAGACATAATGGAGTGAATTAGATTCTAACAGCTCCACTATATGTGTACCACGGAGAGAGATGAAAGAAAATGCACCTATCGTAGATGATGACAGTGTCGGCAGTAGCAAGATTTATTCCCAAACCACCAGCTCTTGTTGACAGTAAGAAACAAAACCTTGAAGAGTTCTTAGCATTGAATCGATCAATACGAATTTGTCTTTCGGTTCCACTAACCCTTCCATCTATTCGTTCATATTGCCATCTCTGGTAAGCAAACAGAATCCACAGAAAAAAGGGGGGAAAAAAAGGTATTAATCTTTTATCGAAGCTAGGAGAATAGGAGCAGTCTACGAGATTATATTGAATAAGAATCTATGTGAATATTACACAGGGGCGAATTTAAACCTATAAGGTAGGGACATTTATTTCCAAGAGTGAATGTAAAAATTACAAACATCTTTTCAAGACAACCGTATAAAGTCACTTTGATATAAACATTAAGATCACTATACCAAATACCACCAAAAAGTGAAAAAAAGTTTAAGATGGCATCAAAAATGCATATCAATAATGTATCAAGTACAGACCATACATGGAAATTGATGTCAACAGACCTGACCAGCCCAAAGATACTCGGAAATTTATCCAAAATCATCACCACGACAATGAGTCTACTAAACCAACTCAACACAATAACCAAAAAGGCCCAAACAAATAACCCATTCAAAAACTTTCATGAACGCAAAATAAACAAGATTATGCATCTCCCATGAGTTCAAATTATAATTTCCAACACAACACGAATGAGCCCAAATCTCAAGAAGTTGAAACTTAAAATAATCAAAGTCAACAAACTCGGCCTATATGGACTTGTCCTGCCCTAATAATGAGCCCACTGGTAGTGACCCTGACCCAAAATGACCTCATGAGGCTCAAAATAAACCGGTCTGATAATGAACTAAACTGTAAAGACTCAAACCCGAAATGACCTAGCACAAGCCACCTGAAAATGTGTGAAATTCACAATGAAGAGTCAAAGCAAGAAAAACAGAAGACTATCAGGTTATTACTTTGAAGGTGAGGTAATCTTCTAGTATGTCCAGCGTGTGCTGAAATTGCGAATAGATAAGAACTCTATGTCCTTGTTCCTTGAGCTTAACCATCATTTTATCCACTAATTGTAGTTTCCCAGACGACTCCAGAAGTTGTCTGTAACAAGATGGAAAAAGAAAATTTAATAACCAATGGGGAAAGGATTAGCAACATTTATAATGTACACTGATAACAAACTTAATAGTGATAACGATTACTTGTATGATTCGTTCACATCAGGTATATGTGGTTCAACTCCCTCTAACAAGTATGGATGACAACACAACTTACGTAGTTCCATACACACATTGATTAGTGAAATCTGGAGCACAAGCCACAATCCAAATGTCAGATCAATAAGAAATTGGGAGATAAAACAAGTGCAACTATAACATAGATTATCACCTGTGCACCACCCTTACGGGTTAATAGTTCATAATTTCGGGTCAATATTGCCCTGTAATATTCCTTCTGTTTGCTGCTTAACTCAACTCGTAAGATGAGCTCCTTTTTGGGGGGGAGGTCCTTCATGACATCTTTCTTCACCCCTGATTAATACAGAAATTTTCAAAGTAAATAATCGATACAAGAAACCTCAAAACAATCATATGCAACGTGTTCTAGCAGCCGCCAAAATGAATGTGATCATATTCTTTTGTGCAATACGTAGTCAAATAAAATATAAAGTTCAGTGTAGCACTCCAACTCAGTTTCATGTGTAGTCCGCACATCCCCAACGTATAAATATTTGCACAAACCATTTGTTCCTACAAGGACTGCTTATATAACCAGAGCACAGATTCCAAGTTTTGCAAGATAGAAAAGTAGCTTCACACCCAAGCTTTGCATGATTTGTTTATTGCTATTTGGCTTGTCAATCACAGAATATATTTAAATTTTCCACAATTTATATCAAGGTAATTATTATAAGGATTTCAACATTTGAGGGGTCTTCCATTTAGTGACATTACCTTCAATGATGAATTGATGATAGGTGATATCACAAGCATAACAAAATTTATATCAGGGTAAATTAATTTGAATAAAAAAATAATCACAGAATAAAAGATGTGACTGATAAACTAATTTGAACATCACATCTTTAAGGGGAGTTTGGTCACTCTAACTTCATTGGTGACAAGTGAATATCTGTCATAAGGAAAGCTTGATAAAATTCAATCAATATGCATACATAGAAGTATTAGAACTAATAGTATGAGGAGCACTGGTAATATGAGAAGAACCAATCAAAAAGAAAAGGAAATAAGATGTGAGATGCGAAAAGACACAGGTTAACTCAAAGTACATACTCCTCAGAAGATGTGGAGCCAACATCTTGTGAAGTTTAGAAATTTGTTCCTCGTGGTTAATATCTCTAAACTCTTCCTGAAATTCTTCTAAACTCCCAAACTGCAATGTTAGGAATAGGTCGTCAGAAGTCAGAACAAGTGTTCTCAACAAACTTTTCACTAATCCCCATAGAAAGTTCCTCTCTAAATACCAACCTTCCCAGCATCAAGGAAGTGCATGAGCATGAAAAGTTCATCCAGATTGTTCTGCAAAACAAGATAACCCCCAAGTAGGTTGAACAAATCAAGAATATATAATAGCTCATAAATTAGTTAATAATATCCCTAAACAATAACCCAAGCCAAATGGAACAGAAACATCAATATCAACATCAACAATACCATCAATGTTTTCATTACCAGTAGTTATCCTCAACATTGTAATTTGTAATAAGTCATGATCAATCCACATATAATAAGAACTTTGTTTGGATAGTATAACTTGACATGACGAAACTAAAACTCTATAAGCAAAAGTAGATTTCAATTGTATTGATGTATAATTTTCAAAGAAACCAATAATCACCTTCTAAAGTTATGCCAGGCAAAACTTTCTATGTTAAAATGCTTGTCCAAGGTAGTGCAAAAACATATGAAATAAGACTCGTCTTCGATATAAGAATTCCAACATGACATGCGACCATAAGAGCTAGTTTAATATGCAAACAAATGTCAGATAAACAATAGAAGATCTGAAAAAAAAATCCAAGAAAAACCTGAAGAGGAGTTCCAGTTAGTAGCACACGGTGTCTACTCGAATATTGTGTCAATTGCAGAAACAACTTTGAATCCTTATTCTTAAGGCGATGTCCTTCATCAACAATCTACATGAAGAAGAGAATAATCACTAGAGAGGCATCAGCTAGGAGCAAGCAGGAGATAAAAGAAGAGGTCAGATTAATACCATGCATTCCCACTTTATTGGTTTCAGTGATACAGAATCTAAGTTTATCATTTCATATGAAGTAAGAAGAACGTCAAACTTAATCCTATCCTGCTTGCTATCACCCGTGGGTTGTCCGGATTTCTTCTTCTTGGTCTTTATGGAGTTTTTTGGATGGTAAAATTCGTATTGTCTGATGATGGAACGAGCTTGTGAAGAACCAACGTACATGACCTACATACATATTTATTACCTTTCATGCAAACTGAGCTCCATGGAAACAGAATTTGTAAATATACATACCACGTTCATATGAGGAGCCCAAGTTGCAAATTCACGTTCCCAGTTACGCAATGTCGATAGTGGAGCCACAACTAAATGTGGGCCAACATCCTCCTCAAAAAGTGAGGCCAGGAAAGCAATACTTTGAATGGTTTTGCCTGTTCAGTGTTGAATTCAAGCCAATCAGTACTGAACAATGAGAAGTCCACCAATTCCAACCAGAAATTGACTAAGACGACCCTAAGAAGCTTACCTAGCCCCATCTCATCAGCAAGGATGACATGAGTTTGTTTTGACCAAGAAAAGCGCAAAAAATTCAGTCCTTCAAGCTGATACGGATGCAGTTTACCTTCAGTTAAAATCAGCACTCATAAGATTGGATAATCAGAGGTGCATATGGACAGAGAACATATAACACAACACTAGTCAAACCTGTGTTTAAGAACTCAGGACTTTGCTCGTAATGTTGGAATTCTTGGGGTTTCTTATGTATTTCAGTAAGATCATCAGCACTGCTCTTCTGCTTAGCAGATTGTTTGGGGTTACCAGAATGTATTTTGTTGAACCTCTCAATTTGTGGTTGAAAAGCAGCTATATCTGTCTCATACTCCCAATAGCACTCATCGTACGTCAGATCTCTCCACTTTACAAGGTACTCCCTCTCATTCTCTTCTCCTCTAATAAATTCAGGAAAACAATTGTCAACAATTGAGATTGTCACTTTAAAAAAGGTCATTCTGAAGCATCCAAAATAATATCTCAACTTAGCAACTAAATATTAGAGAGGCAGCATTGTCGCCATTTTGGGGCTCCATCTACAATTCGCTTGTCAACATATGTTTATGAAGATACTTTCTGGAAAAGATGTTGCAAGATATGAGTAAGCTGGTGTATCCTTTTCTAGAAAAGTTAGCAATCTCCAGGCGTAGCTAACTACTTTTTTCTTAAAATTAGCCCTCCTTTCATCCATTTAATTTTGTTTCTTGGCATAAAAGATATTCATATCTATTTAAATATGATCTAGTTCCCTGTTACGTGACATATAACAAAAAACAGCGAGCTTTTCACATAAGTCAACACTGTCTGACATAAGAGACGACTGATAGGAGAATCAATTGTTACAAGACAAGATTGAGATGAAAGTAAATGATCAAAAACGGATGGTTCAAATAGCAAGATCAACTGTATCTGATATTGACTTCACATGATAGCAGATAACATGAATAATCAACATTTTCCTTGTCAAAGCAAGAATTTTAAATATCAATATTTCAAAGCATTCACCCATATCACAAAATGAAACTTAACGTTCGATATTACTGAAAGAGGCAACACATCAAGATGGTCTAACCTACAAGCCAGGATCCGGTCAACAGTGGTCCATTCAGGTCGAATAGCAATGAAGTCATCCATTGAATTGGCAAATGAATCGAACTGGCGATGGAAGTTGTTCACTTTAGTCCTGAGGCGAGGGAGGGATTTATAAGCTTTCAAAAACTCTTCCTCGTGAACCCTGCAGTCATCAAGAAATTGTATCATGATTAATGAGAGATCCACACCCAGGAACCAAATGTCGTGAAGTAAAGATCTTCAACAACAAAGTAATAATGAAACTACTTCTCACTAGTCACTAGTACAAAGGAAATGAAGACAATATCATCAAGGATCAACTAAAATTATCTACCATGTGCAATGTAGGTAAAATATACATGTAACTTAGTGAAACTACTTCTCACTAGTACAAAGGAAATGAAGACAATATCATCAAGGATCAACTAAAAGTATATACCATGTGCAATGTAGGTAAGACAATCCCTTCCACTTTACAAGGTAGTGCTTAGCAAGTGCTTGTTTTGAACTCGGTTGAGAAGCATCACTACCATCAGCTACCATTGGACGCATTTCACAATCAAGTATCTTCTCAATATCATTAAGAGGACTAACCTGTAAAGAGAATTTTTCATTTTCCAAATCCTATTTTTACATTTGGGATTTCATATATATAACTATGTAAATATTAGTATTAAGAATCCATACACATTCAGGACACTTCCAATTTTCAGGATACGGAGCTTTCAACTGCGGAAGCAAGCACTTGGGGTGGTAGGCATATGTACAAGTTTGACACTGAATCAGGTTTCCAACCTCTCCACAAGATTGGCACGAATCTTTCTACATTGTAAAGGAAATCAGTTAGAAAGATGGTATCCAAGACAACAATTCCAAAAGCTGAAATCAGAACATCGATGTCCACCAAATGATGGGGGAAAAGAAGCATCAAGCACGGAAAATTTTATCAAGTCTGATGCCATATCTTAATGCTCAAGTAAAAAAAAAGTTAAATACAATCCTGGTAACATGCAACACAACATAAGTCATCAACTGACAGTAGGCAAACATAACATAAAAATCTCCCATGTTGCACCAAGATGTCCCAGGATGTTTGCAGGAATCAACAGGAAATATGAAATATAAAGGACAACAGATTTGACGAAACATAAAAGAAAACAGAAACTCACACACACACACACACACGCATATATATATATATATATATATGGGGTTCAAGTGAGAATCACTCTTACGGTAAGAAGTAAGTACATATCTAGACCATTGATTTGTTTAATTCAATGGTTGAAGAGATCAGTTTTGGACCACCACGCACAAAAAGATTTTATTGCTAGAACCAAGATTTAGGGAGATTTTGTTGTTGCTCACTTATTTTTTAGCCATTGGATTAAACAAATCAGTGGTGTCATATTTATATAAACATCATTGGTAACAAGCAGATAAAAAGTGCAATATAAATCAAAAACCTACAAGCAAGATCAGGCATTATTAGGTACCAACTATCATATGCACGTGTTGATCATATTAGGCTACTCTAGCATTTTTGAATAAGTGGGTATACAGAACGCATGAACAAAAAGCAAAGAATATAGGGACAAGCAGAGAAGAAATCTTTATGAGAACATACTGCATCCTCTCTCACTATCCTTTCAAAATTTTCTGCAGCTTTTGCACGAAGCTCTGCCTCGTCATCTGACGAATCAAGATTATATGTAGGTCGGCGATCTGATCTGACACGAAGCCTTTCAGTTAAACTACTCATTTTCCTGAGAAAGGGGAAAAAGGCGATAATCAAAGGCATGGACAATGAGAAAAGAATATCAACTGAATCACTTCTGGTGCACTTCTTGATCCCTTTGGTGACTATTAGCAACAAAAGAGAGCTTTACATATAAAGGACATACTATAACCAGAAGATAACGATAAATGAAACCCATACACATTGACCACAAGTCAACAAGACCCCTTTAAAGCCAGCACAGCAGTAGTAAAAAATGTCCCACCTAATTCCACAATTTTTCCAGAGGTAATTAAAAAAAAGATTCTAATGATTATTTTCCATCAGCCGCACTGAGCAATAGGAGGTGGAGGAAAAGCACACTTTGAAACAATAGGAGTAAAAAAGATACTGTCTTCTCCCATCTGAAGGGGCAACTTGCAGTAGTATTCACGAATGAGGAATAAACCCTAAAAGGATACCAACTAAACTTATGTATATAAACTGCAAGATACCCGTGGCCATGGAAAACCATGCCCTCATGCAACGATGCGAACTTGCAAGTCTAATAAAGGAGGGTAACAAAACAAGCCAGACCTTCTTTAAAGAGCCAATCTAAGGAACATTCCACAAGATAATAATAATGGTTAACCTTCATATAAAGGAATGGAAACTGAGACATCTAGTATGTGCCCAAGCCTCGTGAATCATTAGGACGAATAAATTAATTTATAGATATTTGAAGAACTAATTTGCATGAAGAGTGAGCCTTCTCAACATCCAATTTAAAATGCAAATGGCTATGTTCTCACTATTTTGAGGTGTCAATCAAAACTGAAATATAAGTTACTGAACAAGTTGGCTAACTGGTCCTCTTCTAGATGAAATTGTAATAAGCAGTTTTCAGTCTGGATCTGACCCTGAAATTTTCAGATTCAGACTCCAATGCAACATGAATAGTACACATTTGTTTTCCCATACCGATACATTGTACATCCACGACTCTCAATTGCTTTGTCATTGAACAATGTAATGACCATAGTTGCAAACTTTTTCACTTCATGTCTTTATCAGCAAACGCTCATATACATGATATAAATATATAATGTACCCCACCAATATTTGCAAGCATCTGCAAAAACTGAACTCAACCATTCAACAGCCACATAAAGAATTAACATATCCAGATGATCATTGTCACTCCCCTGATAGAAGCAAAAAAACAAATGCCGACCACTATCACACATGGAAAGCCTTTGCTTGCTAAAAAGAGTCAAAACAGTACCAGCAACAACAAATAATAAGCAAACCGAATTAAATTGCATCAAGTCATCAGCTAAAGTACGAATATACACCAGCGACAAAACCATTCAAATCGCATTATCATGTTCACATTCAGTTCAACGTTGATGAGAAACTAAATTTCCAACTCCACATAATCTAAAAAATGAAAAATTCGAGGAAATTTGAGCAGCAATAAACTCAAAGGAACCAAGAAATATAATTCCTACTCATAAAGTCAATTCCAAAACCCTAATTCGCACAAGAACAAAAACAGTTGAAAACCCCCAGTACAACCTAAAACCCAGGTCGTCAAAAGGTCAGTAAAAAGGATTAGTAAAGACGGAAAAGTTACGAACTTCAAATCGAGCCTGGTAGTGATGGCCAAAGAGGAGAAACAACAGTGTTCGAATTCTATCAGAAATTTAATGAGGACAGAGATAGGGAAGCACTTGCCAAATTTAGGGTTAATTTAGCTGGTAACTTGTAGGAGTGATTTGTTGAACTTAGTCGCCGACAGTCCAAGTGGACTCGTCACCGGCGATCGGGACTCGGGAGACAGGAGCGACAAACAGGGTCGAAAGAGTGACAAAGAGACGTTGCTTAACTCTCACGAATTTTGCATTTTAACCCGGCTGAAATTATCCGAAATTCCAAATTTGGCCCGGTCATGTGAGAAATTACACCGCTATCAGTCCTAGTTCTACATTTACTTTCATTAGGCCCTCACCTTTATCATAGGGTTGGGCACAAATCTCGGGTTTGTCCCGATCCCGTCCCGATTCCGATGGTTTTTATCCAAAAATTTTAAATACCGTCCCGTCCTATCAATTGAAGGACGGCATATGGGTCTTACCCTTAAAATTTCAATATAAAATAAAAAATTAAATAAATAAACATAAGGAGTTGTGACCATCACGTAATTTTGTTCTTATAAAATTAACAATTGTCCAAATTCATCTTGCAAATGAAAAGTGAACTTGGTTGCGGCATTGTAGGGATCATTATATAGTTTTGTTCTTAAATTTTATTTTTGATGTTTAGGCTTAACAAGTTAATTATGTTTTGTAAACCTTTGCGACATTCTATTTTGATGTCTTTCGTTTTAAGATATCAACGAATATTTGCTTGCGAAAATTGTTAATTTTACCGAAAAGGCGAAAAGAAATTTTATATAGATTTTAAGGATATCAACGAATATTTGTTTGCGTAAATTGTTAATTTTAAACCGAAAAGGCGAAAATAAATTTTATATAGACTAATTTAGGACCCGTGTACGAAAAATATATTATTAATATTATTTGTTTATCCTATAGAAGCATAATACTATAGTAAATTTTGGATATATGATCAATCATACTGACAACATCAGCTATAAAATTACAATTTTAGTATATAAATTAATACGTAAAATTTGATTGAGTGACTGAAAAAAAACTATAGGATAAAATGGTCGAAATTACCTAATATATATATATATATATATATATATATATATATATATATATATCACATTAAAAAAACCTTGTTTAAAATATGTTCAAAGTCAGAGAAGTCTAAGTCAATGTTTGAACTTGAAATAACCATTGTGTTTTGAAATTGCAAAAGTGAATTAACTTTTAATTTTATAAAAATGACGTTGTAATACCATTTTGTTAGGAATGTTTAAACTTCAAAAGAGTTATAATATCATCCTCTGTTAACAGATTTGTTAGATATACGAAGAATTTTTGCAATTGCCTTTATCTTTTTTCTTGCATAATGAAAAGACGCATGAAATTAAAATGAATTCATAATTTAAAAGCGTATTAAATTTAAAATAATAAAACAAAGAAAATTTATAGTAAAAAAACGAATTGTAAAAATACCTAGAATTAAATGTTCTTTATATTTGTCATTGCATCTATTATAAAACATGCAAAGGTTGACAAAACAAGGGAGGGATAGTTTTAAATTTATAACTTGTAAATAATACTCCTAAATAGCAACGAACCCACAACAGTGTATGGATCGTACAAAGTATGACAAGTATTTCAGGGTCGAACACAAGGACTAGGATGTTAAATTTGCAGCAGTGATTAAGGATAGGATAGATCTAGACCAAGCAAGGGATTGGAAAAGATAAGGGAACTAAATCAAATGTTTTTGGGAAAGGTTTTTGGCGTTCGCAAACGAATGTCACCATCAATTGAAAACAATTTTATAAAAGCGAATAAAGGAAAAGATAGTCAAATTAAAGAAAAGAAAATGGATTTCAAGAGTTCAAGGTCATTGTTTATGGCATATGGATTCATGACGACTCATAGGGATATATGGTAGAAAAAGCAATAGGGATGAACGTTTCTACGCTGATGATCTATTATCGGGTAAGTCTCAAGATCATCTAGTCTCAATCCTAACTACCTATTATCGGGTAAGTCTTAAGGTAAAGAGGAAGGAAATATACTACAAACCAAATTATCTAACTAAGGATCAAGTAACCCTTTACCGGGTAAGTCTCAGGAATTACCCAATTTAGAAAACAATCAGGCACATTCAATCCAATAAAGGTTTCACATTTATTACTTTTGGTTAATCTACATATGTATCCAAGAGGAATATCACCGGGTAGGTCTCAATTCCAATTCAGGTTACTAGTTTAGAAGGTTCTAACCGAGATTAATGTCCAAACCAATCATTAGGATTTTAAGCAATTCAAAGTCAATTCTAAGCGCAATCTAATCCATCATAATCCAAGGCATAAACAAATATCTATCAACCTTGGAACCACAAAGTTCTAGCCAATACAATCATATTAAAATCTACAACTAAAAAAGACAAATTGAACATTAAAGGGAAAGAAAGAACTCAACTTCAATGAAATCTTGAATCCAACAATGTCTCAAAACAAATCTGAATGCGAAAATGCGAATCTTTAATCTAAACTGCGAAGAACAATGGTGAAGAAGAAAGGCAGGGTAGGAGACGGCTCTAATCTTATAGGGTAAACTATGAGCGAATCCCAACACACTTTGGAATGAATTCAAGGCTTCCTTTTATACACAAAACCTAGCTAAAAGACGTTGGGCCAAAAATAAAAAAGCCCATTAACGAAATATGACGCTCAGAGAAGAATCTCGGTCTAATATACAGTGATCTCGGCCGAGATTTTACTGATCTCGATCTGGACACACTAATCTCGGTCATGATCTCGGCCGAGATTGGTCATGGTCGGGCCCGAGATTTTGGATCTGACTTCAATTTCTTCAGCGTCTAGGAAAATCTCGGTCTGGATTGTGTGGATCTCGGCCGAGATGCCGACCGAGGTTGCACAACAACAGCTTGGATCACGGGCCGAGATGATTCTATCTCGCCCGTTCCTCAGTCGTTCTTCAAGCTTTTAGCTTGATTCCTAACCTTTCCCATACACGTATGTTTGCTCTAATGCATCCACTTCGAGGCTTGAAAAATGCTTGATCCTCAAATACATCGTTTTAGCTCCATAATGTGTCAAATCACCTACAAAGCCACAAATAGTGTGTAGACATCTATTCTTGCAAAGTATAACTAAACAAGCATAAATGACACAAACTAAGGTTAACATGAATGCGGAAAGGGGAAAACTACCTAAATGCATGACTAAACTAGGTCGACAAATCATGTTATCACGAGACGTACGAACAAAAACTCCGAAAAATTCACGATTTGTGGGGGATCGTTGGGGATTGATGGAATCTAAAGAGAACTTGGTTGTGTGACTGAAAATATTTTATCTTCATGACAGACCAACATATGCACCTTGTCAATCGAGCATCTAGCCGTTAAATCCTTAACAATAACCTCAAAACTAACTTACGTACACCGATATTATTATTATTGCTAATTTTTTTTTTATTATTATTATTATTATTATTATTATGTTGTTGTTGTAGTAGTTTTTTTACACCTACATACCTATTGATAAGGTTGAGTCCGCTCACTCGGTCTTCAAAAGTGAAATGGACTCCCGAAACAACCGTTTAGACACGTATCTAGAGCATATCCACAAGATGTTGAGGGACAAGTTTTGCTAACTGATGGCTTCTTTAGAGCAATCGCGGATCCATATTCAAAATAAAGTACGCAATTTGCCAATCTTTAGACTTCTATTGAACAAGGTGTCTCATCATTGTGTATCCATGCTCCTTGAAACATTCATCGTCGTCTGCTCCGGGAACTATGATCCATATTGTAGAAATTGCTACACCAAGGCAACATATGGGATACCTTGTCTTCATGAAGTGGCAATTATCACACATGAAGGAGGCACATTCATGGAAACACATGTCAATGTCTTTTGGCATCAGATTCACTAGTTTGATGATGCGGATAATGAACCGAGCGATCCAAGACATGTGGACGTGAATGAGGTGATCGTGGATGATCTTCGAGAAGTCATCAAATCCGGTGAGTTAACAGATAACGAGATTATGCAAACTGACACAATTTGGAAAACACTTAGAGACCCGAAAACCATAATGCTAGAAGTGCTAGATACCAACCCGAACCCGAAGGGGAGGCCAAAGAAGGGCGCAAATGAGCATAGAAGATCGAGTTTTGAATACACTCGCGAAGCCATAACCAAAGCAAGGGAGGAAAGAAAAGGTAAGACATTAGAAGAGGTGACGGTGGAGGAGGAGGAGGAGGCGGCGGGGAAGTAGTGGATGATGATGATTCGGTAGAGGAAGCGGGAGCAAATGAAACATCAGTCCTTACATACCCGCCGTCATAGAGTTATGAGTTTGGCTCCCACAATTTTGAAAACTTCATGGTTCCTTACGTTGAATGCCTAGTAGATGTTCAAGGCGATGGGAATTGTGGATTCCGAGCACTTGTTGTATTGTTGGGTCACGAAGAGGATAAATGGCCTCAAATTCGAAAAAGTATAATGAAGGAGCTTCGCAATCACCCGGATCGATATGAAATCTTTCTAGACGATGAACGGGTCAATCATAAACAGATGATGGCGGAGCTCAAATGGTTCCGCCAAAAAGTGTTGGTACCATCCAAAAACTGGATGGATATGCCCATATGCGGTGCATTGTCCGCCACAATCTACCATTGCACTCTCGTGTGCTTGGATTGGAATGCGGGTCATACACGCCTACTATTGAGTAAACAAAAGCCTCCCAAGGGTTCTCCGGCCCCCGGATCTATCGGGCTCATCGCCCGAGACACGGTTTATCACCATTATGTTGGGGTAAGTCTAATATATCTTATGAAGTTAAAACATTAACTAGAGTTATGATACTTGATTTTTTTTCCTCCTAATTTTCCCTTCAACTTTGTACAGCTAAAATGTACGGCAAACTACCCAATGTCGTATGTTCTTGAATATTGGCATGTGGCTCACGACCGAAGTGTGGAAGGATTGGACAAGACATACGAACCAAAAATTCAAATGTTTAAAAACCTTCGTGCACAATATGATCGTCGTGTACCTTAAACATTCATATAAAGTATTTTGGTTTATAAAAACTCGCACTATATTTCAATAATAAATAATACTCCATCTGATCACAAAAAACAATATTTAACAACTTTAATTTTTTAGAACGGTTATAAATAATAGTTAATTATTAATTAACAATTAATAGTAATTAATTAATAATAACTATTTTCAATTAGTAATTAATAATAACTATTATTAAATAATAGGTAACAATTTATATTAATATAATTTTATGATTAATTAATAATACAAACCACTACTAATCCTCATTCCTCCCCTAATACTAATTAAGTTTAATTATAATAATCTTATAACTAAGTTCTTTCATAAAATCATACCAATCATTTGCTTTGGGGCTTTCATGAATGACTCGTTTGTAAGGATTTTATATAGATAGGCCAATTTTATGGTATTGGGTTTTTAATGTGGGCTTGGCACAAATTACTTGTATTCTTAATGGGCTTTTATCGTAATATCTTAGTCATGTAGCCCATATTTTGTATCTAATATTTGGGTGGAGATGTTTTATTTTTAGTACGCGAGTATTACTTAATATAAAGCTCAAGTACAAAAAGGTATTGGGTCGGGTTAGATCCGGGCCAATTGTGAAATTTTGTCCGAAATACCGAGTTTGCCCAACCCGTTTTGTTCGGCCCTCCGGTGATGTTCATGTCCACCCACGTATAAACTCGCATAAGTTTTTCACTTGTATGCACCTAATCATGTATTCATGTTTTTTTATCAAAAAAAATATATTATATATATGATCATACAAAAACCAAACAATATAATATAAATCAGTTCAATACAACCTACATTACAAACGGGCTCAAGCTCAAAACTACAAAATAATCAACATATGTAAAACGGTGTGTAAAATTACTGTTAAATTATACTTGTATATTGCGTACAAATGAGTTGGATGGAATTAAGAGAAGCTTTAAGGGTGACGTTGGTTCTAGGATTTTATTATAGACGCACATATATTGGACGGTTTGTCCGCGGGTCAAAAACTAACCCTAATCGATTTCATTCCATCTAGATCAAACTCGTTGTTCACACAATCATATCCGCAATTTTTTTGGGGTGGGTGGACCAAACTCATCTTTCTACAATCCGTATTAGTATAGATAATCAATGATTCAACGGATGGTAAAACTCACGGATCATTGTAACTAATGTTGGAAGGTTGATGGATGGTAAACATTTTCTACGGGGATACCCTCTCAATATCAATTTTTTCATACATGCCGTCAGGAGGATTCGAACTCGAATCTCCAAGCTAAAAACTTAAGGAGCCTAGCACCACATCCCACTAGACCAACTAAGTATTGGTTATCCTCGTATAATTATTTTTATGACATTTGGTTGTTGAGGTATGATAACCAATTGAAAATAAATCGCGTTCATGTAAAATGTTATGCTCGAAAAAAAGCTACATACACGGCTTTCATTTTTACTAACATAAAATAATTTCGCAATCCACTAGCGCCTAGTCGGCGCCGATGTCTAGATTAAAAATATTTTTGTTCATTTATATATAGATATAGTGAATTGTTAAAAAATTATTATACATTAAACTCTCGTAGCAAGCTTTGTAATATATCTCTATGCGGTTGAATCTGCATTTATTTTTTTATAAATCTCATCCCAATAATTATCTTCAACCGCATAAACTCTTCTCTACCGAATGGCCTTAAGTCGCTTGTATTATTTTGTACGGCACAAAAAGAAATCTATAAATTGAGAGACGGTTATGTAGTTTTCTCAAGGTCTACAAATTTGCAAATCAATATATTGTGTGTTTTTTTTTCTTTTGGTAATATTATTGTCCTTTGGCGGCGGGTTAATATCGTAATCGTCCTAGTCAACGATGATATTTTTCCATTGCGAATTTGGTTTTTGATGAATATAATTAACTTTTTTATAATACCAATAGCCTCATTACTAAAAATGACTTTGTTCGTGAAGAATCAATGATCCACCAGATTGTTGCTTGGCAGATGAACCTATTGGGTGCAATCTTTATATATATATATATATATATATATATATATATATATATATATATATATATATATATATATATATATATATATATATTTCTTGTAAGAGTATTGGAAGATAAATAAGAGGATATTCTAATATCTTTCTATTAAATGAATAACGATATTATCTCGTTATTTTATGAAGTATATATATTTTATCTTCATCTTTTATAATATTTTTAATGCTCTTATTATTCTCTTGTAACTCTATAAATAGGGAATAATAATATCAATAAATTGCGTGGTTTTATCCCACCATAAATCTTTCATGGTATCAGAGCAATTCGATCTCTAGGATCCTTGGTTTGTCGACCTTAAAGAACTAATTGCGGGCATGGACATGATAATAGTCCGTCCGATTGGGCTTGCCGGCCTTAAGGCATGCCGTCAACTTATCGGCATCTAAATCTACCATTGTCACCGATTGACTGATGGTCCTATCAATCCAGTGTTGTCACCGATCTACTGGTGGTTTTGTCGGTCTACATGCGGTGTTACAACTCTATCCGTGTCCTCGTTCTTGACGGAGATAATGAGATGCTTCAGTCTTCAGCGTAGTTCGCCTACCCACGCTTTGACTGCGGGGGTGTATTGGAAGATAAATAAGAGGATATTCTAATCTACTATATAATACTAAAACATAAGTAAATAAGCCCACTTGTCGTCCTCACACTAAGTCACCTCAGCTTTTGCCACTTGTCAGCACCATATTACGCCACGTTGGATTTTGCCACGTGTCATTCTCACATTAAACCGTATCTTTGGTAATTTTGATTATAAAAGATTATTTCCAATTTTGACTTGCTTATTTTATATTCACTCAAATATTTATTTTAAAAAATGAACTAAACTATTGAGCTAATATTTGGATATATTATAGAAAAATAATTCATATATCTTAATTGTAGTGCATAATATTCCTTAAATTTTTTTATTTATTTAATATTTCACATTCTTTAGTTGTAATGATTAATAATTTATTTACAACTTTTTATATAGGTTGTTGATGATGTAATTTGTTGTATTTTTTACATAGTTTTGTTATTGTTCCATTTTAAATTCTCAGTTTTTAGATATATTTATTCCTTCATTTACATTAATATCATTTAAAATTATATTTTTTATATGGATCGCAATACATTATTTTCGATTAAAAAATTTCAGTTCAAATTTTACAAACCCCGTACAAGGTACGGGTACTAAACTAGTATCTTTCTATTAAATGAATAACGATATTATCTCGTTATTTTAGGAAGTATATATTTTATCTTCATCTTTTATAATATTTCTAATGCTCTTATTATTCTCTTGTAACCCTATAAATAGGGAATAATAATATCAATAAATTGCGTAGTTTTATCCCACCATAAATCTTTCATAGGTCATTTGCTCTTTTGTTTTCATGACTAATTTTGCTTAGCTCAAAAAAATAGACTTATCAAAATTAGCAATGATTTGTTTGTTGAGGGAACAATCAATAAGAAGGTGGAACAAGTCCTCAAGTTGGTGGTTGCAAAATTCATAATGTCTTGTTACATCAATTATTCTTTTGTCGGAATTCCATTTTTAGAAGATTTTTCAGAGAAAAATTCTAATTTTAGGTTTAGTATCAAGATTCCAAATACAATCACAAACATTCTTAGAAAAAATAATCTTATCTTCATTAATCTTCACACTAAAGATGCTTAAATATTACTATTTTGAAAAGATTTTATCTTCATTAGTAAAAAATGAGGATTATATTTAGAAAAGATTTAATAAATGATGTCATGTGTTTTGAAATAGTTCTATATTTATGGGATATCACATTAAATATTACTATTTTGAAATTTGTAGCACGCATAAACTATGTTCTTAGACTGTTCTTATAATCTTATTAATTTGCAAGAGCTACTGTGTTTTTAGGGTGCTACTATACAAATTGAAGTGAGACAATACATTTATCTAAATGCAAATTAACGTAACTAATACATAAATAATGATTAATATGACAAGTTTAGAGGAGAAATCACTAGTTTATTTAAACGTAGAATATTTGGGTTGTATAAATTGTTGGTGACTTGGGGGTTGGGCGGCGGGGTAGCTTCCGAAATCCAGCAGTACCCAACCCACTTGGCATATGACGTCATTCATTGCGTCAGCTTCAACTTACTTTATCTCATTCAATCTTTACAAGCTGCCTTGGTGTAAGATTCCGAGATTAGTTGTTAATCACTTATGTATTGCGGTCTCTTTGATTAATGGAGTCCACCAAACCCTATGCACTACAATCCATGCATCATGCACACTTTCTTTTACCCTATTATTATGCCACTAACTAAAACTAATGATCATGTTTACTATATCAAAAAATGCAGCTCATTTTTATCGACAATAATATTTTACCCATAAAAAATATTGAGATAATAATAATTTTTAATCTAAAAATCTTAGATTTTGAACCTAATACAAAAGAAAAGGGGTGGTCTATTCTAGAGTTAGTTCATTTTACGATGAAATTTATAAAACTTATGTATTGAGCTTAAGTCGAACGTGCATGTGTTCGTATGTATACAATTTCGTTTCTAAGCGTCAACTAGGTATGTTCTCGTTTTCTAGTTACATCACGGAATATAATGAGATAATAACTTTAATTTTAAGTCTTTATTATAAGGTCAATGACTATCTTTTAAAATGCCGTAGTCACATGTCCCTGTTGATTGTGATGATCGTGGTTGTGTTCAAGTTCTCCGAAGATCCTCCATCTAGGTGGGGAACGTCGTGGGATCTACATTTTCGCAAGAGGTATGACATCCCATGAAAAGGGTTTCTACTATCTTACTTCCTGACGGCGAAACACCGTGCTAGTCCATCTATCCCGTGTCATCTCCATGTTTTGTCAGCCTCGATTGTTCTTCGCCTTCGTTTGTGGTTTGTTTGTTCCGATTTTTTGGATCTTTTAGACCATTTCGGTTTTTTGTTAATTTGTTGTGTTTTTTCTCTTGGTTTTTCGTTATTTGGTTGACGGATTTTCCGTTTGCCGGTTTTCGGTCTCTCGATACTCCAAGTTTTTTTTGGGTGTAGTCGAGCTTCTTATCCTCTTGATAAAAAAATAAAATATTTGGATTCTTAAAAAATAATAAACAGATTTATTTTAAATATAAATTACTTGTCTAATGTCTAAAATTGATAATGGTGCCCAAAAAGAAACTAACGAGAGACAAACTTAAGGATATTTTTTTAGTATTTACACTATTAATCATATAAACTAATTTAAAACTCGAAATTACATAATTATACTACAAAAATGACATCTAAACAAGCCATAGCCACTAAAAAATATTATATAAATGTATGTATGAGTGCACTAATTATATCCTTCTAGAAAAGGAAAAAAAGATCACCTATTGCTAAGCTCAATCGACCGGGAACTCTCGGACCCAAGATTCTTATAGGGTCCGGGAGCAACAATCTCTTCTTCCTGTAAGTACTTCCCTAAGCTCATCCTCTTCTTCCAAACCCTATACCCTCCAAATCCAACGGCTAAAACCAGCAGTACCAGGGCCCCACACAACAACCCGATCGCAGCCGATAATCGGGAGCTCATTTTATTATTCCCCACACCCTTCTGCACCTTAAAATACCCTACTTTCCCCTCATCCCCAACCGACAGCAGCGTCTGCACGGGGTAATCCAACGGGTAACACCGCCCAGACGCGTTACTATACACCGCACCCCAACACGTGCAGTTTGACTCACACGCACTCTCACACTTCTCGTACGACGTCGTTTCTATGAATCCCATTAGTTCCTTAAACGGGAGTTCTACCCCTACTCTTCTCAAAACCGTATACCCTATACTCGGGTCACAAAGGTTGCCGGATAACTGACCCGTATAGCACTCTCGGGGTTTGGTAATCGTTATATTGTTGTCCAAACAAGAGCATCCGCTCCCGGCCC
Source organism: Fagopyrum tataricum (assembly GCA_002319775.1). Classification (NCBI taxonomy): domain Eukaryota; kingdom Viridiplantae; phylum Streptophyta; class Magnoliopsida; order Caryophyllales; family Polygonaceae; genus Fagopyrum; species Fagopyrum tataricum. Next base: position 9,142,869 of record CM008279.1, on the reverse strand, counting down.
GACAAAGTCCGTAGGGCCCACAAGGATTCGGCAACTCGCACGTTTCGGATATGGCCTCGTAGTCGAGCACCCATTCGGATCCCGACCAATAATACGCCTTTAAATTCCCGTCTTCTTCTATTCGAATTATACGGATACCAGGTACGGATCTGAGGTAGCTGCTGAAGGACTGCAAGTCCGCTGGATCCGAACCTTTCTGGTACATGCCGAGGTACCCGTCCGGGCTGACCAGAAGGTAAATGGGACCCTGGCCAGTTACTATAGTGGACTTAGCTTGAATTGCCGTGCGTTTGTAGTAAATCTGGTCCGATTTATTCGATTTGAATTCAGCATACAATCCAATAAAATCGGGGCCTAAACGCAGTGTATAGAGGTTATTAGAGGAAACAAGCGTCATTTGAGAAGTAAAATTCTGCCCCTGAACAATGGTGTTGGATGGGTAATCAAAGCTCTGCCAAATGGGGTATCCGGATTTCAGGATTTGGAGGTTGGACGAGGAGGAGAGTATGATCTGGCTTCCTTTATCCGTCTTGGTGGACCAAAATGCCCCTGAGTGAGGGTCCGAAATTACGATACTGCCATTGAAAGTGAGCTTGGTTTGTTTGGTCCAATGGGCCGGAGGGTTTAAGGAGGCGGACCAAAGAGGTTCGCCGGAGGGGAGGTGGACGACGGATAGAGAGAGGTGATCGGAATCTGGGTCTGGTCGGAGGAAACCGAGGGAGAAATTGCCGGTGGGGTCCACTAGGAGGGGTTGGAACTTGGTGGTGGATGGGTCCGGCGTGGCTTGGAAGCCAGCGAGAAGCTCCGACGGGGTGGCCGAGACGGCGGCGATGGTGCAGAGAAAGGAGATTGTGACGAGGAGAGGGACGGGAGAGCTTGTGCACGTGCGTGGTGAACTCTTCTTCATCATCGGGATTTGATGTGTAAACGAGACTGTGTTTGCTAATTAGTAGAAGATAGCCAGAAAGGAGCCATTGGAGAGAGATGGAGTGGGTGATCAGTATAGGAGAAAGCTGCGTATGCACGAGCTCTAAAATAAGAAGAAACTCGTGTCCTCTAGTGGCGGGCGACTGAGTGGAGTTTTCTCTCTTAAATAATTAAACCTATGGATGTCTTTGTACATCCATTAACGTTCAAAACTATTTCACTTCTCTAATTAGTTTTTTTTAATAAATAAATAATTTAAATATTAAACGACACGTTATCCAGTGGATCGAGAGGTCTAAGCATTACGACAATGAAATAACTAACATGAATGAATAAGAGACTTTATATGTTAAAAGAGCGTCAATAAACAACAATCCGAACGCTAGCAATTTGACCGAGAAAAGCACAGAAGAAAAGCGGTTTGTCGGATTCAAAACACCTTAGCCAAATATTTGCACCTATGTGTTATCAATCTTGACCGTTTTATCTATTCTATATGAATATCACCCTAGATTTCTAAGTCATTCATTATAATATTATATGTTGAAAACAATAACTTTTCAAAAATATGGTAATTCTAATATATAAGGTTGGTGAATTATTTCTATTATTACTAATTATTTATAGAGAAACTAAATTTATGTGTTGTGTTTGAGCATAGTTTACATGTACGTTTGTATATACACGACTCCCGCTATACACGATTCGTATGTATCTAACTTTAACAATTCTATAAGTTTTGATACGTTTGGTTGTGTTAGGCTAGCAAATTGCAAATTTTGTTGAGAGTTGAAAGGCCAAGTAATGAATGTAATATATTGTGCACAAATTGTCTACCTTGGCTGTGAGTCCGTGACCCATTGAACAATGTACATATTATTTCACCCCTAAATATTATATAGGTTTTTAACTTTCGGCTACTTTTTAATATACTTATAACTATTATATACTTATAATTTCCTTTTGCTTTATTATGTCACATAACCTCATAGTAGTCATAGGTATTCCTCTATTAACAAATAAAATAGCAGTCGTAGCCACCTTTACTCAACCATCTAATTTCGTGTGAACAAAATTATACAATAAAAACATATTGCCTCATTTTCAATTTACATTAGTTTAATGTGGGTCAAAAGAGGTAAGTGAGGTTTGTGTAGTATATTAATCTTCAATTTTGAATCAATTTTCTTCGGAATTTTTCAAAAATTTTTAAATTGTTTTTTGAAAAATTTCGGATAATATCCTTATAATTTAAGGTATTTTGGATTTTACCTAGTAGCTTTTCAAAATTTGCCCAATTTCACTCGATGAACCAAACCCTCCTTATATATAAGGGTTTAAAAAAACAACGAGATAAAATTTTAATAAAATTCCCAATATCCTCTATTTGACGCTCTTCTACTCCATCGCTCTTTCACTCCTCGCTGCATCGCCGGGCTAAGGCTCTCTCCTCCGTCCGCCGCTCAGGGCTAGGGCTCTCCGGGTTTGAAAATTTTTGAACCCTAAAGCTTGATTTCTCTTCTCCTATGTCACCCCTTCATTTCTCCTTGTGTCTGCATATTGAAATTGGAACTGAATTTGTCAAAGATTCGGATTTTCATTGTGAAATTGGAGTTGAACTTATGTTTGCATATCTTCTCCTGGTTCTCCAGAGATTTTCATATGTTTTTGGGAGACGACGACACACAAAAAGGTGATCAGTTGAATACCAAATCAGCCGAAAAGGAACCACTAGACAAGGCAAGATCAATTACATACCTAGAAGGAGATTTGTGTCGGGTCACAATGTAAATGAAGCCAATGACTTTGGAGCAAAGGCGAGACATGAGAAGATAGCGAGAAGTGAGAGTGCAAGGGTGTTCAGACCCATCATTCCATCTTCACCATCAATGATACTAGGGATGACTAAGGGAGTTGATTGTATTAGGAAGAAGCCATAGGTGATTAATGACGAAGAATAGAATCAACAAGAATACATTCCAACTAATTACAATTGATTTTTTTTACGTCTCCTTTCAGGTCTTTCAAGAAATCAACAAGAATATGAGATCATCATCAACCATTTGTTCATATAGATATCTAATAAACCTATTTAGCTGAATAAACAATATGTATTTCTGTGTGCTCATTAGAATTATATTTGTAAGTTAGATTGGTTTGCTTGTAAGCAATTTGATTTGCTTCTTTTATATAGGAGGTATATGGTGATTATTTTTGTATGTTTTTACCTACATCGGACATCCTTTTCTTTACTGAGTCAAGTTCATTGTCGGATGGTTCATGGGCATACTCAAGGCAACTTGAATCCAAATATGGTTAGATGTTATGGCTCATTATGGGCATGGACACAACACAACTGTTTCAAATGCAACCATCAATGGTGACTGACTTTTTAACAGGAAGACAAAACTAAAGAATGATTGCAACAGCATATCCTCATAAATAGCTTTAACTCCTTTGAAATAGAACCCTGATTTAGGGCTAATTGTTCAAGCAAATCCATGAAAACTAAACAATTGTCTTTCATATACATCTTCTCTTAAACTACACCGGATGTCAGAATTTGAAAATAAACAACTACTTTTAATTCGAAAACAAAAAAGTAATTTTTTAATAATATTTTTTAGTTTTAAAGATAACTTTCCAAACTCTTACAGTTTAAATAAATTTAAAACTAAAAAATAAAACAAAACAAAATAAATTATAAACATAAAAAAACATGTATTTTTTATTTTTGAAATAAAATAAAATATAGAAAATTAAATTCAAAACTAAATAAATAATTACTATATTTTTATATTTCTAGAATCTTAAATTTTTTACAAAAAATATATTTATTTTTTAATTTAATAAACCAATATTTTAATTTAAATATTTTTTTAATATTTTTTAATTTAATAATCAATATTTTAGTTTAATTATCTTGACTAGTTCATTGTCCGTGCCTTGCACGAATATTTGTTAATATATAATTTAAAACTTTTGTATGCTAATTATATAAACCAAAAAATACCGTCAACGTATATAATTAGTTCGATACAATAATACACGAAAAAAACTATCTTTTTTATTTGCAATAACATATACATCAATATAATTTTAAATGACATAATAACGTGAGAGATTGATGAATCAACACAATTAGGTGATCCATATATGTCGCAAAATGTAAAGCGGAGTTACAATAGAACTTCTCTCATAAGTTTTACGTTAGAAAATAGCTTATCTAAGAACTTTTAATTATTTATTTTATTTACGTTAGAAAATTAGCTTACGTGAAAAGTTGTGTTTTTGTTATTATATTTTAGGTCAAAATAGAGCTTATCCAACAAGATTGTTCTGCATCAAATCTTGATGTTACGTTACAAGATGACACAACTATTTTTTAAAATCTAATTTTAATAAAAAAAAAATTTTTTGACTTAAAATACTAATTTCGAAAAAATTTATTTCGAAAAAAATCGTAATACCGATAAAATGTGGAAGGTAGGAAAAAAAAGGTATCTACTTCCTTTCACAACACATTCAATGTATGCATTGACATTGGCAATAAATTCAATTTTTTTTTATCAGAAGCAATAAATTCATTGAAATTAGAAATATTACAATTTCAAAACAAATTAAAGCACCAGAATTGGTCAACTTCCAAGCTTCAACTGCAACCCATAAATGTAAGTTTGACTCTTGAATATTATATTAATGTATTTCATACCAATTGCCATATTATTTCCTTATATTGTCCCCATCTGAAAGTTTCATTCACTGTATACAACTGACAAAAAGAATATAAGAGGAGGGGAAGGGGAGTAAGGATTGGATAAACATTGTTTAAGGATTATATTAGATTAGGGACATTGACAAAAATTTTATGGGTTATAACGTGGCGAGTATTCGAATTACTATTTATTTATTTGATAAAGAAAAGCGGTTTGAAAACACTAGACGACACGCCGTCTAGTAGATCGAAAGGTCGAAAAAATCAGCAGACGGACTAACCGTCATGAAAGGCCACAATAAAAGAAAAAGATATACACAAATTACAACATAAAAACCCGTAAACAAAAGAGGTCTTCAGGAGAAAGTAGGATGAAGATGAAGTCAGCAGGAAGCGACAAGCAAAAGTCTGTCTTCAAATTAGTATCCGAATTACTAATTTGAAAAACATGTGAAAACCAAAAAATATTGAAAAAGACGAGTGAAAGTACTCCGATCTAATATATTCGAAATAAATTTAAAATCTTTAATCTTAAAGTTACAAAATTATGATAATTATTTATATGTTATATTATCGCATTATTAATAATATATATAATTTATTAATATTATTTGTTTTAGCTCTAATGGGTGGAGATGATGGGGTCGGTCCATGAATTTTCTTTTCTTTTTTCGCGTTTTGTAATTTTAAACTACATGTACGAAATAATTTGTCATCATTCGGGAATCAACCAAATCCACATTTACTAAGTGATTGTAGCCGATAAGTTTCAAGAGCGGGGTGACGAATGTGGTTCATTTACTCATCCCAACCTAGTGTCAGATTAGATAAATATTTTCTTTGACAAGGTTGACGAGTGTTTGGAAAAACAAAACTAATCGAAATTGATGTGAATAAAGTAAGTGTAAAATCGAAGCTGAATTTTATAATCCGTATATCTATAATATACCATTTCATGAACCACAACAAGCTCTATACATAAACTCCCTTCATTTTACTTATGAAATAAGAAAGATTTTAAGCTTTTATAAACTAGCATAAATTGTAAAGCTTTGGTTCCCAATCACCCATTTCTTAGCTTTTCTTCCTTCCATATATTTCATCAATTTGATAAACTCCAATAAGCTAGTAAAAACGACTTGTCAAATGGACCCCTATCGATCCTATTTACAATATCGTATACCAAATAAAATTTTTAATAAAAAAATTATATACACATTTTTTTCTTTCCCTTTCACTATTTACTTATTAGGTCCCTAATTTTTCAAATGAAAACAGCTTATATATATGCAGTCAAATAAGCTCTTAATTTATGTAATTTATACTAAAAACAAATAACCAATGTGAGGAGAGTATATGTTATTTATTTTACACTGGAAATGGATTTGAGCATGAAAAAAAGACATCCATTAATAAAATTATGAACTTTTATTTCAATCATTTAGCAAATTAGTTTCAATAAATAAAGAAAAAAGTAAAGTTAGAGAGATCTTTAACGATCGAATTAGGTGAAATGAGAGAGGTTTTAGCAACATATACATTATAATAATAAAAATTAATTTTAATTTTAACACTAACTAATTCAAGTTATAGAGATCTTTAACAATCGAATTAGTTAGTGTTAAAATTAAAATTAATTTTTTTTATTTCTAAGTTAACTATGATCAATTTTTTAAAAAATGACAAATTTATAATTATTGAGTGACATTGATGTAAATAAATTGAAAAAAAACATATGTAGATGGCCTGAACTGACACGTAGGTGAAATGAAAGAAGTTTTAGTAATATATATAAATTTATGATTCTATACTCATTAAAAGTTAAAACATGAATATTACTTTTATAAAAGTTAACCAAACAATATAAGAAAAACAAATTGTGATATACTATAGCTTTTTTTTTTTGGTAAGAACACTATAGCTTCCAATTATGAATTTAATAATTCACATAAATCTAAAATAATCTACACTACATGACTTAATTTTGTCCTAATTTCTGAATTTTATTTCAATTTAACTTCCAATTATGAATTTAATATTTCACCTACATATGATATAATCTACACATACATGACTTAATTTTGTCCTAATTTGATACAATGGACACAAATACATGACTTAATTTTGTCATAATTTATGAGTTTTATTTCAATTTATTAATTTTGTAAAAAATATAATCCGAAGATAGATTTATTTATTGTTTTTAAATAAAAAATATAAGCAATATAGAAATTCGTTAACCACTGGATTGCATTAGATAAGGCTGAAAAGCAAAATAAACATTTATGTTGCGAGTGGGATATGAATTTAATAGTTCACCTACATTTGATATAATCTACACTTACTAACATGACTTAATTTTGTCATAATTTGATACAATGGACACACATACATGATTATTTTTTATCAATATTTCTGTATTTTGTTACAATTTTTATTAATTTTATAAAAAAATATAATTTGAAGATAGGTTTATTTACTTGTTTTTAAATAAAGAGTATAAGAAATATAGAAAATCGTTAACCATTGGATTGGATAAGATATGGCTGAAAAGGAAAAATGTAAAATAAAAATATTATGTTGAGAGTGGGATTTGAACCCACGCCCTTTCGGACCAGAACCTTAATCTGGCGCCTTAGACCAACTCGGCCATCTCAACTTGACGGTGTATAAGTCAGTAGTTTCTTTATTATACAGTTCACCAGTTGTTTATAGCAGTTTCATAAATCATACATATGCCGAGTCCTAACATTTCTGGTAGAATTTATTCTCCGCATTTTTAGCAGATTCAAGCTGGTTGACGGCACCGTCGGCACAAAGCTAGTTTAGCTGTAGTAGGCACCCGAAAGAAAGAGGGGTTGACTACACTAAAACGTTTGCACCGGTAGCCAAACTCGTTATGGTGAAGTTGTTTTTCGATGTTGCATCCATTCGGAACTGTGAGTTCCATTAAATGGACGTCTACAATGTATTTCTACATAGAGATCTTACCGAAGACATGGACATGGTATATCCTCCAAGTTTCCGCAATTGGAAATGATCTGTCTATAATTGTTCTGCATAATTGTTTTCACGTGAAGTGTTGGGGGCCGCTACGATTTTATTTAGCCTTCATGGAAAACAAAAAAAGAGGGCACTATATGTCTCGTTTGTCTGCTGAAGTGGAATACCGATCTATGTTCGTTACTACTTGTGAGTTGTTGTGGATGAAATCTATTCTTCGGTCTCTCAGGGGAAAATCATAGTTAACTAATGCGACTTTTTTGTTACAACAAATCTACATTAATAATCGCTCATTATGAAACGAACAAATCACATCGAGATCGATTGTCATACGGGATAACTAACAACAAAATAGAACCATCAAAACCTATTTTACCCAATATGTTGATCAACTAGCTGATTTGAGGACAAAGGTGGTTGGTCCATTATGGTTCACAACGTTACTCTCCAAGAACAACATAGCTCAGCGACCTCTTCCGGCTTGAGAGGGTGTGATAAGATAATCTTGTAACCGTGTATATAATTTGTTAGCACTTATTAGCATGTTTTTTTATTGTGTTGATGAGCTTGTATTTAAACACTTCGCCAGTTAATCAATAAACATCAGATTGAGTCTATACTACTCTACATACTGCATTGACAACATCATCATGAGAGGAACCTAACAATTGAAAAAGTATACAACAAATGATCACGATTGTACAAATGTTGTCTGATTGAAGCACATATCAGTACAATCATTGTTATAATAAGACAATAAATATAGTTATACTGATACAATGGGCCAGGAGAAACATATTTTGGGCTCATGGATTAATGTGCCTGGGGTGACAGGGGGTGTGGGGGCGGAGCTCCCCGCGGAGGATTTTATCTATTTATAGAATCCTATCTATTTATAAGGAATTCTATCTATTTGTAGGATTTTATCTATTTATAGGACTCTATCTATTTATAGAGGATTCTATCTATTTATGGTTATAAATAGATAGGTGTAGGGTTGTATTCATTATCCACCAAAGTATATTGAAAACCCTAGCTGCAAGGTTTGTGCAGCAAAACGACAAAAAGTCTTGTCTTCTCTTCTTCTCTCTTTTTCTGAAGTAACTCGTTGAAAGATCACAACAATTGGTATCAGAGCAAGGTTGTCGATGAGTTCCGTTGCAAAATTTGAGGTTCTGCGATTCAACGGAACTGGCAACTTCGGTCTTTGGCAGCAACGAGTTAAGGATCTGCTAACGCAGCAGGGGATGTTGAAGACGAAGAAGACGAACTTCTGCAGCAGCGTGATCCGCGGGGTGAGGATCCAAGGAACCGCAGAGGCGACGCCAGGGCGGCGCCAGGAGGCACCAGGAGGCGTCAGGAGTCGCAGGGGCGGCGCCAGGAACCGCAGGTGCGTCGCCAGGAACCGCAGAGGCGGCGCCAGGAACCGCAGGGGCGGCACCAGGAGGCACCAGAAGGCGCCAGGAGGCGCCAGGAGGTGCCAGGAACCGCAGAGGAGGCGCCAGGAGCTGCAGGGGCGGCGCCAGGAACCGTAGAGGCGGCACCAGGAGCAGGAGGCGCCAGGCGGTACCAGAAGCCGTAGGGGCGATGCCAGGATGCACCAGGCGGTACCAGGAGGCGCCAGGAGCCGCAGGGGCCATGAGAAAGCCCCCTGTCAAGAGAAACAAGAGAAACAAGGAGGATCTGACAACAAGATCCTGACGTTGTATATGTGTTTCCAAATTTTATATTAGATTATGTTGTCTAGGTGGAGATTGTTATAATAAGACAATAAATCTAGGTATACTGATACAATGGGCCAGAAGAAACATATTTTGGGCCCATAGATTAATGGGCCCGGGGCGACAGGGGTGCAATAAAACCACCAAAAGTGTTGTCTTCTCTTCTTCTCTATTTCTGAAGTAACTCGTTGAAAGATCACAACAATCATACTATGCCTCAGTTTACCTCTATGTTGCATCTTAATCTCTATGTTGCATCTTAATATGTTAGTAAAACGCACCGATAATCATACACTTATGGGCACTTGAATGTAGACTAGCTTCGACGGCCTATGTTTTACGATTCAAGTTCTTTGGTTGGATAACTTTTTAACAAGTTCACCTTCCATCCCTATGATCATTAGACCTATAAATTGTTCAACCTCAATGCAAATTGCAAAGCTAGCTGGAGAATGAGAAGCATTTGCCAATTGTCCCCCATATTTTCATCAGCATATCCTTGCCATCAAGCAAATGTATATGAACATAACAAGTCAGAAATATATTGCTGGTTGCTCAAGAGATTCTAAAGCGGTATAGGCATCTCTTCTGGTAACAGTCAGTATATCGAATAAATAAAGAAATACATATACCCCCAGCATAAAAGATTTCATTCCTTTCATACGAAGACGAAAAAATGGTCCATATGGACCTAATTTCAGTTCCTATAGCCACTCAAAGTTGGGACTTTTGACAAAGGAAAGGAAATGCACATTCTGCAGATCAACTTAGCCCGTCTTCTGTTTGCACTTACCAAGTTACTTATAATAGAGAAGAAAAAAAATAACTTTATACATCTAACTTTTTTCCGATAAATGGCATCAACCGATATTGGCACTTTGTTACCAATAGTTGGCGAATCTTTGGCATCTCCTACATGAACCTTTAATCCCCCTTGGTTCAACTCTGCAGTAAGCAATGTTGATATGGTACTCGTAACATATAGGTGACATAGGAATTATATGCGCATTTACCCTGCAACAAAGGTGGCAGCAACATATGAGAAGTTGAAATCATCCAGATTTTGCCCATTCCAAAATCCTATACATGAACAAAAAAATCCAGCTCTAATTCATTGATTATTTCCCCATCAGCATCAGGGATCAATCATAGCACTATCAGGCATAAAAGGGTGAAAGACATATAAATGGTTAAGGTCACGTGAGAATGGGTGCTCCTCCCATGAGAGCTTAGAACGATTCACATTTCTTCAGATTCTGGTTGTACACAGACATAAACCAGTTATAACTTGGTGCACCATTTTTTTTTTCCTGAAGAAAGTGCATTAATTTAAAACTGGTTTGCATTTGTTTGTGTACAAATCTGAAAAGATGTGAGCTGTTCTCCGTTCTCATGTCATCATAATGTAAATGATGCATGTTGGACACAAACAATTACCTGAATTGTTCAAATTTTTAAACATTGTCAAACGATCATTTGGCATATGCGCATATATGAGTAATCCCTATTTTGAAGAGCAGTTCTTGCTATGTGATGAGTTGCATATTAGCATGAGCCGGCTGAGGTGCAATAGGTTTTATAAGGGGTCTCAGCAAATCCATTATGGTTGCAAAAGATGGGCGCTTCCATGGCTCTCTGTGAACAAATAATTCGTAATGAGTCCTTGGAATAAGAAAATGCTCATCAATATATCATTATTTCTTCAAACTGTTCAAGAAATAACATCAACTGTCCACTCACGTTATCCAACATGCCTCGATTATGGCAGCGACTTGAGGATTCACATCACGAGGGATTTCGAGTCTTTTTCCCCTAAAGCCAACCGCGGCAACCACCTGCAGCAAAAGAAATAGCACAGCAATACAGATCAGCAAATAAAAATGCCAAACACTAAACATGCAAATCAGTAGTCTACTTTGATTACAGTTAGTATCTCAAGTTTCCACATAAGTCCATAGCATTTTCACAAAGAACTTCGTTTTCCTGAACCAGCAAGGATTTGCACACCTTGGGGGAATGTCATCACAGATGTCAGAGATTCACTTAAGTTCTTGGGGCATGTCTAAATACTTCTAAATATTCAAGATTCAAGAGTCATTGTAAACAAAAACTTCGATACAGTAATACCTAAGCGTATAATCACAAACCTAATTACAATATACAGCGGGCATGTAGACAAACCTGTGCAGGATTTAAATTACCCCATGGCTGCTGCATTGTTGCAAGCTCCCATAATATGACACCAAAGCTATAAAGATCCGATTTCTCATTTGATGGCTCGTCTCGTAGAACTTCAGGAGCCATCCACTCAGGCTATTGTTTATCTTGAGATGTCAATAACAGTCTTTATAAAATATCCAACATGAAATTTAATCAATTTTCAATACTTACAGTCCCAGCTGCAGTCTTGGATGACAAAAAAGTGTTTGCCTTGAGCCGAGATAGACCAAAATCACAGACCTGAACAAGAGAATCACCAAGTAATTGGCAAAAATTAATTTTGACACATAACACGCAGCTCTAGTAAATGCGAATCTTCCTTTCAAACTTAACTATTGTCCAGAAAAACAGGACACAGAGATAATTCTATACTAGCTGGAAGTCTGTTAGTACTACTTGGAGGATGATTAAATAATTAAGATGCTAACAGCTATGATTTTGATTATGCAAATTATCTTTGATCTAGTACTTGGATTCATAATGACAATATGTCCAAGATACTATGCAATGTAAGCATGGGAACCCAGATTCCCAGATACTATACATATATCTTTGTACACTGCATACAGAAGTAATAAACAAATCCCAAATATACTTTAAACACTTGTTTTTTTACCTTAACAGTATATTTTTTGTCCACCAACAGATTAGGAGATTTGAGATCCCGATGGACAATAGGAGGATTGCGCTTGTGAAGATAGTTCATTCCTTTTGCCTGTAGAAAAAGTGGCAATCAGTTTAATGGAAGCTAATGAAAAGAAATGATTCTACTACATGAGAAGAGCTAGCTGAAACACCACGATGAAATTAAAGAACAAGTAGGAAAAATGAAACCATCAAAAGAATACATGCAGGACAGGAGAGATGCCATAAACAATTTGCTTACCACATCATAAGCCATACTTAGTCGACGCCTCTCATCCAGCATCTCCCTGGCACCAGATCTATGCAAGAGCCTGAATAAACTACCCCTGCAGTTGAAACAGAATAATTAGGACATAAAATTCAAATAGATGTGATATCAAGAGACTACAAGATGGTAAAAGTATCACCAACCTTGATAAATATTCTGTCACTATTGACAAGTTAGGTGGCTGGGTAACAGCCCCCATAAATAGAACAATATTTGGATGTCGCAAGGTTTTCATTATTGCCACCTAATAGAATTTTAGGAGAAATCAGCAGGTGTCTATGATAGATGTGATGGCAATGAAGCGTGTTTCTCATCCTCAAGTGCAATTTCCACAAATCTAATAAGTCATACCTCCCTCAAGAACTCCCTGACACGTTCTGGATGGAAATCTTGTTCCATTAGGATTTTCACAGCAACTTCCTGCAAGAGAACAATCCTCTTATTTCAGAACATCCTTGTATCATAAAATGAATGGTCACCCAAAACACCATCAAAAGTTTATAGTTTTAATAGCTGCAATATGTGACACAAAGATGTTTAAATACCAATCATAGTCATTTACTTTAACCTAAAATACGGAGTTTCTGGTGCAGCCATATAGAACATTTTGGATACATAAAACAGTGCTTTCTTTCAGACCTGGGAAGGCAAAAAACGAGGCATCTGTAGACCTTTTGATTTATAGAGAACTTCACTAGAATGGCCGACCGTTTAATTAGTCTTGGTGTTTAATTAGAGGATGATGAGTAGGGTGTAAAATGGTGGTGTGTGTAGCCATCTGAACACCCAACCTGAATCCCATTTACATGAGCTAACCTACCCACCCATCATCAAGTCTTCCAAACGATTCATCACCACGGGTGATATTGGTTGTTGGCTAGCGGGTGAACACATTTATTTTATAATGTGATGCTTTCACTTTTTTTATAAGAAAATAATAGAAACCAAGTTTAAAAAATGAAAGAACATTAATTAACCCAGAAGACATGAGACAGATTTCAAGGCATATGGTTCAATAGCCTCCTGCTGTATAACTTTTGATGGTTATTTTGACTGACAGGGTGACCCGAATCAGGCTAGCTCACACTGCTATAGGATCAGAAACGTACTAGGCTACTAGCCAGGTGCCTGGTGATTATTTTGCCTTACAAGGTGACCTGATCAGGCTAGCTCACACTGCTTTGCAGGCATGCTCTCAGAACCTAAATTATAGGATCTCTATAGCTCAAATATAAGGTCAATCACCTTGCCAAGATATGGTACTTTGATCATACTACAAGGACCATGCTAAAGCATACTTGATAACTATTTTTGTAAGCATGCATAGCAGTGTGTATTATGTTAGTTTCAGGTATATTGATCTTTTTAAACTGTTTGGAGACATCACTAACAAGTTATTAGTAATAAAAAACTGCATTGAAGCAGAAACCATCATAATACTTGCAAGAATAACAGCTAAAACTGCAAATGCCATGTGTTCCAGATCGGTAAGAAAAGACACTAACCGAACCATTCCATTCAGCACGATGAACAGTCCCAAAGGAACCTGCAAGCATGGAATCAATGATGATCAGTTCACCGGCAAGTGACAAACTCCAGAAATATTCTTTTGGATAAGATGGCAAACATAAAACATTAAAATGGACCAAAAAGAGGGGAAGCACTTCAAAAAAAACTCAAGTAAGAAAAGAGGCCAAAGAACCTGCTCCAATCCTTTCTTTTAAATCGATTTCACTCCATGGAATCACTAAATCTTCAAGATGCAGGTTGATATCCCTCATAGGATCACTCAGAGACAGATCATTTCCCTCGAGTAACTGCATACTGCTGGATGCTAGAAATTGTTGGATGCTCATATTTCCAGTAGGGGGAACACGGTTTGAAGCAATATTAGGTGGTACAACATTTTGTAGATGATCAGAAGACTCATACAATTCAGGTTTTCTATCATGAGCTGTTGTTTGGGGAGCCTTTGCTGTCGTCTGTAACTGAGACATCCCTTCTTTAGCAAAAGCACCTGAAATGAAATTTACAGCAGGACTCATGAGCTCTAACATTACAAAATTATAAGGGCTTCGCCTAATGAGTTTCAATGAATGCAGCTGGATGACTATATGTCAACTAGTATCTGAGGAGTATCATCCATACACAGAAGAACCAAATCATTACATTAGATTAAACAATGTGGCAGAAATGTGACATTGTTGAAGTGGACATGTGTGCAATGTTCTAAAAGTCACGCTACGTGCCAGGCGTAGGGGTCCTGAGCCTTTATACACACAGGCGCAGCCTAGGCACCCCAGGCACAGGAAGGCGCGCCTGTTGGCGCATCCCTTCTTTTTGGTACAAAATCAGTAAAAAATAAATAAATAAAATTGCAAAAGTACTTTGTTCCTATCTTCAACAACATTTAACCTACCATGTTACTTGTTGAACAATTGAACTTTGTTTTCTATTTACAATGAATTTGGGTGTTATACTAAAAAATCTTCAAAGAGGTGAGTCCAGGCACAATGCGCCTTGCGCCTAGACTCCAGGAGCCCCTGCACCCAGGTGCACGTTGTGCCTTTTAGAACACTGCATGTGAATAAGTATTCTTTATTTATAAAACTGTACAACTTTAAAATTTACATTTGGACATAAGTACGAACAGTTAACAGGATTAAGCTTAGTATTAATATGAATCTGCCCATGACCAGGGCCAAAATTTCCTCTGAAACTCAAGGAAACCACACCACAAATATCAATGGGGATTCTTTACTCCCAAATATATAGACCTGACTCAAATAAGATGTGCCAAACAGGGTGGATGTTTGAAATAAACAACTACTTTTAATTTTTGTGAAGAAGGCAATAAATATAAATAACCACGACGATTTTTGATAGTTTGGTAATAAGGCCACTTCAAATTCTTGATTTCATGGTTAAAATTGTATAGAACGACCCAAGTCAGCTCAAAATTTAATATTTTACTAACTTCCCTTGCATGTGTTCTTCCTATAATCTCAAAAAAATCCCAACCAGCAAAGTCAGTGCTAACTGTAAAGGCTCTGGCAAGTCAAAGCTCTGCTCAATATTCTCAGACTGATATCCATTAGTTTACGGTCACTTCTAAGAAGCAGACAGCATTTCGTGGAATTAGTACTTCACAAATTTTACATCCTAACAACCTTGTACAGAGTTACAACAGATTAAACTTACACAAAAAGTATGATGTACTCAAGTATACCAACTGCAGTCATAATTCATAAATTTGACATTTGGTGGCATTCATAATATCATTTTTTCAAGGAAATAGCAGGTCACACACTGAAACCATAAGGAAACCAAAATTTTCTGTTTTATTGATACAAATACATATAACAGCCAAAATAATATAAATATGCATAGCAATTAGCATCATATGCTAAACAACTAACTCAGAATTACTAGCCATAATTCCTACAAACTAATAAATTAAATTAATCACCTGTGGAAGCCTCCTCAAAAACGAGATTCAGAGACTGACAGTCAGAAAAATACTCTCTGGCTAGTGCTTTGAAATCAACACTCGGTTCAACTTGTTTACACCGTGGAAGCCGCAAAGGTGAAGCAATTGAGATGGATGACGGACCATTGAGCATCGAGTCAGGCTCACATAAGCAGCCAGGATTACCAATCAAATCAACTAGATGCTCCCTGAAGCATACGAACATCACAGAGAAATCTCAATGCCAGGGCTTTCAATAGAACCAATGCAATAAAGAAATAAATGGATAAGAATAAATCCAACTATAAAGAAGGAAGCACCCTGAAACCCATTCTCAGACAGAAAGAAAAAAGAGTATAGAATATATTCAACCCAATACCCATCTCTAAGCCACCCAGGCCACCTGGCACACAAGGTAAGAAAAACACCTCAGAAAAAATTTACAAGGGAGTCAGTAAAAAGATTTTGGAAGAAAACTCAAAAGTGGAGGGGTAAACATTGCTTTTCTTTCCATGTAAAGATAACAACGTCTAGGAGATATAATATATGTAGTAGAACGAATTCTGACCCAAATGCTGTCCGGATATTTACTCTTACACTATAAACCTGAATCCCTATCGACATCTCTACTATACCCAGTTATAAGACGGACTCTTGTTTCACTAAAAGAGTAACACCTGTCGAGAGTGAAGCCACTCCTTTGATTCTAATTTAAGCCAAGCTGTTTAAATATTTACTCTGATACTATAACCCTGAATCCCTATCAAAATCTAGTATACCCAGTTATTTTCAATGAAACAAATGAGACTATAAACATAGCAAGACCATTAAGATCATAAAATAGTGTAAATGAAGCATTCAAAGCCCACATTAGGCTTCCCCGAGGCAATCATGAACCCAACAAGTATTAAGCAATCAAGAACTTATCATTTGAGAATATATAGAGACAATAGAAATGTAGGATTTGATACCCAGGCTCATAACCACTGTGAGCCATGAACCCCCAAAATTGCACGGAGAACAAGTCCACCCATCAACATCGTAATACTTACATGTGTTCAGTTTCATTGCTGAGCACGACTTACTCTCAAACGTACAATCTATTTTTCAATAAGCACCCAAAGTAAAATCAATTTTACAATAAGCAATGACTTTTTGGTATAGTCCCTGTAGTTGAAAATCCAAGCACTTTATCAACTCATAAGTCATAAGGACCATACCCCTTTTTCAGTCTCAAACTAATATATGCTAATGACTGCCTGATATGGTTGATAGTTCACTGAGTAAGAAATTGAGCTTACCTATCAAACCCAAAACGTACTAGACAAGATGTAGCGTCATATCTAGAACAATACTTGCAGCCTCTCACAATTCGACACGGTAAATCAACTGTATCAGCAAGTACCTGCCAAGTTAACAAACTTGATAAATTTACTCATACTGAGTAATTTATTCATTATCAGGGTTCTCTTTACAACCCTCCTAATCTACAATGTAAAAGACACATCAGAGAGCAGAGGAACTATGTTCCCCCATGATCATAATTACTATATATACACAAGTATCTGACATGATGTCATGCTTCAAGATTCTTAAAAACAATTTGTTCATTGAAGAATACAGAATCACATATTTATATAAAAAGAATTAAAAACTTTGTTCATTGAAGAATATAGAATCACATATATGTATACAAAGAATTGAAGTAAGCAATACATTTGAACATCATGAAGTAGTTTGGAGGTAAACCATAGATAACATCGTAACCTTTCCAATTATCAAATATTAGTGTGATATATTTCAGAAAAAATGTACTGGAATTGCATATTTTATTGAATACCTGACTGGTTACGAAACACGGAAGTCTTGGTTTAAAAAAAGAAACAGAGAAGACAATTACCTTGAAAATCAAGGCACGATGTCTACAAAGACCAACAGGTATGCTACCAACAGGAATCACGACAGATCCCAAACAGTCCTTGAGATTGTCACTATGCCTCTTCCAGTTTGGAACAAATTCTTCCTCTCCTGATAAAGCTGCACCCCTTGGATGACATCAACGAAAAATTTCAATAAATTCACTCAAACACTATCATAAGGCTATGCCATGCAGATACTATATCATGGTAATTAACTGAGATTAAACATCCTAAATGACTCACCCCATGCAATTAGACACCAGTTTTGCCAGCTGATCAACTACTTCTTCTGTGGTGATACTGCTACGAGATATATTGTGGACCCGGTTCTGTAATTCCTTCAATCTGGAATCACTGCGCCTATCAAACAAAACCACCTCAACCGATGAATCTTCTCTAGGATCAACAGACTTTAGCGTTTCAATGGAAGGCATTCTTCCATTCTCCTGTATGTCATTACACAGCGTCCATATATATGGATCCATCCCATGAATTAGGTAAAACCCATCAGGAATCTTGTCAAAGTATGATAAGCAGCCATTCACCTATACAATGCAGAAAAAACAAAAGGATTGTTCATTTGAAACACAATTTAGAAGAACCTGATTTGCAAACTGAACGAAACAGTAATGAACCAAATGCAAATTCCTGCTAAATCATACAATTGAAACCACTACACACTGGAAGCGATATGATAGTGCTTTCCTGCTTAATCATATAATCAGACACTAAGCTTGGACAGTTGGATCAGTTCATAAACTACATGTACACCCAGACCACATGGAAGCCAGAAAATTAGAGGACACGGGAGTAAATCCACAGAAAAGAGCTCAACACATTGAACCGTAAACTGAATACACCATTTCCAAATTCCATCTCAACTCGTTCAGATACAATCACACAATCGATCACCCCAGCTGATCAAGTTAGCATAACATGAAAGCACTATACTGCTCACTTTGCTTTCATACTCATTGATGGTCAAGTGGTACAATTTGATGCATCAACGCAAAACCCTAATTAACCTAAACTTCATCCTAAGAAACTGAGGGGGGGAAAAATCACATGAAAGCATCCAATCGCCGTCATTGCTGGGAAAACGTACCCAAAAACGATGAGAAACAGAATCAGCAGAAGCTAGAGACGATGACCGCGTTGCTGATTGGTCAGGCACCGGATCCAAAAAGTTAGGGTCATCAGCACAAGTCGCCTCTGACGAGAGCCTCAAAGCTAGAGCCAATTGCAACTGATAACTCTCCTCAGTTTGCTGCGCCCAGCTCTTCGACGCCGAAGATCCTCCACCACCACCGGATCCTTCTGGAACCCTGTATCTCATGTCTCCTGGACCTCCCCCAATCTCCTGAAAATAGCTGAATCCATCGGGATCGCCGGTTGTGGCGGAGATAGACGGCAAGTAGTAATCGCCGGAGAGAGAGCTTTCACCAAAGCTACTCCCACTACTCTGCCTCTGAAGTCCAATCGATGCGATCCGATTCCGGTGATCTGAAACCGCATCCCAATCCAAACTCCTTTCTCCTTTCATCTTACCCCTCTCCCCGGAGTTGGATTCGTAAAAAGAACCTCCAGAATACTTCGATACCGGCTGATCTTCTACTTGGCTCAGTAACGAGTAGCTAGATCTCTTCCCCGGCATTTCCATAGAAATTTGGATTGATTTCTTGGATCAGTATCTGAAACCCTACGAATCCGCCATTGATGAACAAAGTACAATCTATCGGTTTGTCTATAATCCACCGAATTGCACAGCCTGTCAAATCACGACTAGAAAATTCTCTGGTTTTCCTCTACAAACAGTGATAATCAAAGGGAGAAAGAGTAGATTCGATTTTGGTTTTTGTTTTCCAATTCCACTAGTTTTTCTTAATAAATTAGGAATGAACAGACTTTACAGTTACAGTATTAAAATGATTTATTTTCTGTGCCGCGCCACAAACGAGTCCCGATACTCTGCATTCAAAGATATCTCTCTTATTTTTTAATTTCTGTCTTTTTTTCTCGATATTTTTTCTTGCAATTGGTTCATTATCTGGTTTTGTCTCCATTATTGCCTCTTAATTAAGTTGTGCAGTTGTGAACATTAACAAGTTATACTTTTTCCATCTCCCATAAGTTTTATAATCTTTTACATCTAAAAATGATGTTTTATAATCTTTTACTTCCTCTATTATCAATAGTTGTTATTTGAGTAAAAAAATAAATATATTAAGAAAACTAAAAGGAGAGGGTGTAATACAAGGTAAACTATGTAATTTTGGTTAATGTTAAAATCTTTTATTTATACATCTTGTTATTATTTAATTATAATTTCTTTATTTTTATTTTTATTTAATTTTTATTTAATTTTTATTTTACATCACAATATATATTTAACTATTATTTATATCAAAACTTCATTTATGATAGATAAAAAAAATACCAGTTGAATTTTACACTCCCGTGAAAGTCACGGGTACTAAACTAATATAATACTAATTGTCGCTACCAGCCACCTCAATTTTTCCACTTGTCACCTCGGATTAAGCCACGCCGGATTTTTTCACTCGTTATTATCACGTTAAACTACCTCGGATTTTTCCACATGTCATCTCCGTATCGTGTCACCTCATTTTACATATTTCTTTTTTTTTTCAAAATTAGAAACTTGAAGTTTTTGGTTTTTGACGCTCTTTACTTGCATAGTTGCATTTGAAGGTAGTGAGTCTTGAGTGAAAAATTTTGTTGGAGCGAAGAGATACAAATTAAGAGGACTTTGTGAACCTCCCTGCTTTGCTCTTGTTTTGTTGGCGATAATAGCACGCCTGCAAGTACAAACCTAGGACGCAGGTAGGTTGACGTCCTACGGCGTTTATAGGTTTAGGGTGGCGATAACAACATGTCAGTAGATTTAGGGCGCTTTGTAGATTGTCGTGATAGCCGCCGCCGTCATTACCGGTGATGGTGGCGAGGTTACGGTTTGTGTTTTGGGGTTTATTTAGGCAGAAGCGTGTTTAAGGATCATAACCTCCTTCCACTTCTTAGCATGATAGCACCGACATTTTGTCTCCGATTCAACTCCGATTGAGATGGTAGTTAACACGAATCGATCATTAGACATGTATGAGCTCAAATTTTGCAGTCTAGGATTATAGGGAGGTGAAAATTGTTATTTTCCTTCAAGCTGTAGAAAACGGATGAATTTATGAGCTCTCCTTATATCATGTATCTCTTAACCACAAACATTAAGTGTTGGAATAAGGTTCATATACATCGGTCTTTGTTGACCGAAACCACATTGAACTTTGAGTTCTTGGTGCGTTAGATAACAAGCTTGAACGTGTTGTTCATTCCCTTTCCTCATAAACATTTTTATCACTCAACTCATTCACATCATTAAAGCGAGGATAATGGGAGAGAGTCAACTACTATGTCCGCGAGGCTTTCCTCTTCTACTGAATTGCCTCAAGCCTTCGGATAGCTAAAAAAAACATGTAAAAACTATGATAGCACCCGACCTTCTTCATTCACGAAAAGATATAAAAACATGAGGTTTGTACAATATGACATGTATTTAACAACCAACGTACTTAACAAATATAGTTACAAGGTGTCTCTCGTTACTAACAAAACACAACCCCGCATTACCGTTCCTGGACATAGACAACATGTGACCCTAATTGACCATAAGGTTGGCCAAAGCGTGAATGGCTTGGTTTCTTAACGGATTACCTACAACAAAGCTGTATGAGCCATTAACAACTTAACATGTTCATTTTTTTGTTAGTATGAAAGACAGGCACGCCTAAGCATGACCCGCATATCATTGAAAGGATCTAAAAAGGACTAACATGGTATAAGCCTTTGGGTTGTCACTCTTTTAACGTCATTTTTCAAAAAAAAAATAACTCAATCCCACGGGTGGGTCCTTAAGTACATGGTAACCAAAGGGAATTGAAATAACACATAAAGCGATAAAATCGGCAACGGTGTTAGCTTCTCGGTACATGTGGCGGAATTAAATGTTTCAATACTTACAAAAAAGTATTGGCATCTCAAAATCATACTAAAGAAAGGATGTGAGGAATGTACAAGCTTCTATGAGTCTCACAAGAAGGATTGAATCAACTTATTGACGTGTATATACATGCACTCACTTAACAACATCATAATATCCAATATAGGCCTTAGTCAACTTACTAACGTGTGTATATACGCATATCATCCCGTTGAAATGTCTTTATAAAACCTACAACATTGTATATGTGTACTTGTATCAACATCCTAGGATTTTGAGTTTCTCTTGCGACGCCGACAAGAAAACAAAAGTTCCCACTTTGTTAGGATTGCTTCCGTCTTGATTTTAGTGCGAATTATGGACGAGCTACCATCCGCATGGGGTAACCTTTGGTTAACAAAAAAAATAAGGAACCCCTGTTATTGTGGAAGACAAGGAAACTTCGATTTCTGCGCAGTAGGGAGAATTGTTTTAGGAATCGAAGTCAATACAAATGCACTAAAAACAAACTAAGAGGCATTTGGAACTTGAACAAGACAATGATAATTAAGAACTCAGGAGAGAACACATTCGTCTTCCAATTCTTCGAAAAGGAAGATAAGGAGAGGATCATGGAGGGCAGACCATGGAATTTCGACAATAAACTTCTGATTCTGAAGAATATTATCCCGGAGGAACCATTAGAGCACACAATCTTCGACTCATCTCCATTATGGGTGAGGGTCAAGGAGTTACCGCATGACCTTCAATTTAGAGGCATGGCGACACTGATAGGAGTGAGATCGGGGACACTACTAAATTTGGATGATAGGATAAAACGAGGCCTACAAAGGGACATGCGAATGCAAGTGGAAATTGTCATCACTTTTCCCCTAATGAGAGGCTTGATGATTGAATCTGGAACAAGGTTGCAGTGGATAACACTGCAATACGAGAGACTTCCCTCATTCTGCTACATGTGTGGACGAATAGGTCATGTCCAGAAGAAATTCCCATACAAGGATAAAGAGGGGGGGTATATGGGGATAACCAATATGGTGAGTGGATGAGATTCAGCCAAAACATAGGGCTGAAAGGGAGGCAACTCAGTGAAAGAGAACTGATGAAAAAATGGGAGAATGAAATGAGGAGGGAGACGAAAAAAATGATGTGAGCTGCAATGATAATGATGTAGAGGAAAAAGAAATCACGACTAGGGAGATAAGAGGGGCTCGATACATCATAGAGGAGGCTAGTTTCATATTGAGTACGAGCAAAAGCAAGGATATTGGAGGAACCATGAAAGAAGTAACAAAAGAAAGGTACCAGAAAGGTTTCAAGAGGTTACAAAGGGTAAGGGCAGACAATGAAATAAAAGATTTGGTTGAAACATAAGGATGGAAAAACAAGGGGAAGCGAAAGGTCATATAAGTTAACAAGGAAGTGAAACCTCCCTTGAGAATGAAGAAGAGACATAAGCTAGACATAGTAGGCATTGAGATGGAGACTAGTGATCAAGTAGCGGGTTGAGAGCTCCAACCCGTGAACAACAATGAAACTCATAGGTTGGAATTGTTGGGGGCTGGGTCATGCCGCCATAATTCTCACTCTCCGGGATTAGTCTTGGAGATTTCACCCAACCATGGTCTTCATCATGGAGACAAAAATAAAGAAAGTAGAAATGAAAAAGTTGATAGAATATGTGGTTTTGACAAAGGAATCAACAGTGATAGTAGAGGGATTTCTGGAGGCCTTGAATTTTGGTGGAGAAATGTAGATGCTACGGTTGTTTCTTACTCTGACCACCATGTAATGGTGGAAATCAAAATGGGTACCGAAGTCTGGGTTGCGGCTATTATATATGTGTGACCAGAACAACAAAACAAGAAAGAGACATGGAAATTGAAGAAGACTCTGAAGGACCAATACAACTGACCTCTGATATTTTTCGGGGATTTCAACGAGATCATGTACCAAAGTGAGAAAGAAGGAGGAATCTAGAGAGGACAAAGGGAGATGATGAATTTTCCGGAGACTATTGGAGGAGAGACTGAACCTTTATCTTGGAACTGACTCATGGTGTGTTGAACACCCAAACTTCGCCTCACTTGCCTCGCTACAGGTTTGACCATGCGCCAATCTTGCTTAACACGAAGAGGAATGAGGTAATAAAAAGGATTGGAATGAACAAGAGAATGGAAACTTGGTGGCTTGATGAGAAAGGGTATGATGTGATCATTGAGAATGCGTGGGGAGCTAGCCTGGGTAAGGATATTGTAGAGAGATTGCATAACATCCTAGGGGATATGTCAAGTTAGGGGAGAAAGACAACTAATTTACAAAATTTGGAGATTAAAAGGTTGGAAAAAGAGTTGAAAGACCTTAAAAGAACACCACCTACAGAAAGTGCAAATAGGAGAGGACTAGAAATCTACGATAACCTAGACAAACTACATAAGTAAGAAGAGTCTCACTGGCATATTAGGGCTCGAGTAAACGAGATGAAAGAATGGTGACAAAAACATTTTGTATTTTCACCATATAGCATCTCAAAGGAGAAAGAAGAACGAGATTACATAACTGTAAAGTGAATATGGAGAGGTGGCTACGAGGGACGAAGACGTAAAGAGGCTAATGGTACAACATTTTAGCTCACTCTTCACTTCAAAAGTCTTGGAGATGATATTGATGGGGTGGTTGAAACCATTGATAGGGTTGTGACGGATGAAATGAACAACTCACTTGATAGTCTACCGACTAAAGAAGAAGTTTGGATGACGGTACGGTCGATGCACCCCAGGAAAGCCCCAAGGATTGACGGACTACACGCACCGTTTTTCCAAGATATTGGAACCTAGTTGCTCAGATTCGGGTTTGCGAGTTCATGGGTTAGGAAGATAATGAATTGTGTCACGTGCATCTCCTTCTCATTCAACATTAATGGAATCGCAGGGGACTGGTTACGCCGTCACCTTGACTCTTATAAGGAGACCCAATTTCGCCCCAATTATTTGTAATTTGTGTTGAAGTATTTTCGGCACCGCTAAGGAAAGAATTAAATTGTGGTAATATGCACGACGTAAAGTCTAGAAGTGCCTCTCCACCCATCACTCATTTATTTTTCGTTGTTGTTTGCTCTTCGCTAGGAAAAATCTCCATGAATGCTTCGTTATTACTAACGTGATTAGCTGCTATGAGAGGGTATCTGAACATAAAGTTAATTAGGTGTTCGGCGGGTCTCAAACCACAACAGATACCGCGGTCTTCCAACGGTTTTTGGGAGATCAAAATACTGTCTTTCGATGGGGTTGTCGAGAGAATCAAAAGAAAGCTCCAAGGATGGAAGGAACATGTTATCACAAGCGGGGAAAGAGGTGCTCATCAAGGCAATCGTCTAGAGTATCCCAATATACCTAATGAATTTGTTCAAGATGCCTACTGGTATGATTGACGAGATTCATTATCTAATTGCTGCACTTTGGTGGGGATTAATATCGGTATAAAGGAAAATCCATTGGAGGAGTCGGGATTACTTGTGTTTACCGAAGAACCTAGGAGATATGGACTTCCGGGACCTAAACATCTTTAACTCGTGTCTACTAGCTAAGCGGGGTTGGAGATTACTATCAAATGAGGACTCCCTAATGTATAAAATTCTCAAAGCTCGCTATTTCGAAGGTTCTTCTTTTCTAGATGTCAGACTAAGGGATAACCCTAGTTACTCGTGGAGAAGTATATGGAGTGCTAAAATCCTAGTTGAAGGCTTGGGATAGAAGATTGAGAGCAACATCAATGTAAAAATCTGAAGTGATAAATGGATAGTGGATAATAAGGGCAGATGTACGAGAAAACCTTCTGATACGAATGGATCAGAGGTTGAGGCGTGTGTGAACGAGGTGTTCCTCCTTGATGGCTCGGGTTGGGACATGCAAAAGGTGGAGCTTTTGTTCAACACTGAAGATGCAACGAGAATTTTGGAGATGCCATTTGTCGATGTTGGAGCTTGTGACATAAGGACATGGTAGCCAAACAAAGATGGAGTGTTCACGGTCCGCAACGCCTATTGGCTCGGTATGTGTTGTCACATTGATGATTGGCAAAGCATGCTTGATGGGGAGTTTGGGATCCCATTTAACATCATCTGGAATGTTAGACTTCCATCAAAAGTGCTCAACTTTGCTTAGAAATTCTGCTCGAGGTACTACCTGTCAAGACAAAACTAATGGCTAGGAAAGTGGTCCATGATATGATATGTGACAGGTGTGGTGCTTTATCGGAATCGATTTCTCATGTGCTAGTCCTATACCCGAATGGTAGTGATATATGGAGAGGAGCACATATTATGACTCGATCCTTGCTATCCTCCTTGTTTCCTCCTTGTTGACCCACCACAAATAATCCTTCAGCTATTCTACAATTGTGGTGTTGCGGGTGTCTCTGATTTTGTGGAGAGAGCATGAATCTCATGGACATTCAGAAACAAATCGCTATTTGATGAAGATATACCAAACCTGAGTATCACTCGTAATAGTCTTCTACACTAGGTTAACGAATATAGATCCCGTCCAACGACCACGACCAACGGTAACCTGACGGTTCAGGCACAATGGTGTAAACCACCGATTGTGACTATCAAGTTTAATTTTTATTTATTTTTTGAACTAAAATTAAAAAATATAGTAAATTTTAATTTATTTCCGAATTAAATTAAAAATATAAATTTGGATTTAAAATTAAAACTAATTCGAAATATTTTTTTTTACTATATTTTATTTTAAATAAGGGTACATAATTAGTTTAAATTTACTTTTCTAGAATTTTTAATTAAAAATAACCAAATTTAGAACATAAAATATTACTCCAATACCATTACTAATATTTTATAAAACTAATAAGCTTAAAGTTTAATGTGGTCATAATAAGTTTAAAACTAATCATGTACCCTTACATAAAATAAAAATATAGTAAATTTTTATTCATTCTTAAATTTGTTTTAAAATTATATTTCTATATGTTATTTTAATTTGAAAATAAATAAAAATTATATTTTTATTTTTATTTTAAAAAATAAAATAGTTTTAAAATTATTTTTCTAGATTTTTTAAATTAAAAGTATATAAAAAGTACTTCTATTATATAATTAATAATTTTAAAATTAATAAGCTCATCGCTAGTTTTAAATTTATTTTTTAAAATATATTTATATTATAATTGACTTTTTAATAAGATAAATTAAACCACGATGGTACAAGGAGGAATTTACGCTTCCAAATTTTCTAAATTAAGGGACTGTTTGGTATGATTTGAAAGTTTTCACCCTCCCTTTGCTTCGCCAGAGACAACGAACACCGGCCCGGGAGCGTTGTAAACCACTGTAATCATACCAATACCATAAGTTATATCATCGCTACATCGTATTCGGTAATCATCCTTTCCAATCCTCTTCTCCCTTTCTCCCTTTTTCTTCTATCCTTTCATGCTCTGCGTTATATGACGAGGGCAGTTTGGTGAAAGCTATATAGGATCATAAACAGGTTTTTGTAGATACTCTTGTAAATTGACAGATGAATTGCTTCATTATTCAACGGAGTAGAGGTTTGAGCCATTTCAATGTCTTATTTGCTACAGTCTCCACCTGTGCGTCCAGACCTTGTACTATTTTGGATCCACAGCTTCGAGCTTGGAACAATAGAATAACATATTTCATTCGTTTGGGTCAGCTGGATGAAGCTCGCAATCTGTTTGACAAAATGTGCCAAAGAAATACTGTTACATGGAACTCTATGATAAGTGGGTACGTCAAGAGGCGGGAGATCTCAATAGCACGCAAACTGTTTGACGAAATGCCTGTGTGGGATAGAGATGTTGTATCATGGAACCTAATGATCTCAGGGTATGTTTCTTGTTATGGATGTGGTGCACAGTTTCTAGAGGAGGGTCGAAGCTTGTTTGATCAAATGCCGCAGAGGGATTTGGTCTCCTGGAACACAATTATTAGTGGATATGCGAAAATTGGAACTATGGATGCAGCCATAAGCCTCTTCCATGCTATGCCTAAACAGGATATTGTATCCTGGAATTCGATGATCAGTGGGTTTTTGCGGAATGGTGATGTGGTGAGTGCTATTGAATGGTTCAAGAGAATGCCCCTAAAGGATAGTGGTTCATTGAGGGCATTAGTATCGGGTTTGGTACAAAATGGGGAGTTGGGCGTGGCTGGGAAGATCCTCTGCAAAAGTATTCAAGAATCGAATAGTTGGAATGAGGATTTGGTGCACACATATAATACTTTGATTGCTGGTTACGGTAAACGAGGAAGGATTCGTGAAGCTCTAAACCTTTTCGATCAAATTCCAATTTCCCAACCAAGTAGCAGTGGGGAGAAGAGGAAGTTTGTGAGGAATCTTGTGTCGTGGAACACTATGATCATGTCTTACGTGAAATCAGGAGACATGCTTTCTGCTAGAAAATTGTTTGATGAGATGCCAGAACGAGATACTTTTTCTTGGAACACCATGCTTACAGGTTATGTTCACAAGTTGGATATGGAGAAAGCTTCAGAGCTTTTTTCATGGATGCCAAACCCTGATATAATCTCATGGAATGCAATGATCTTTGGCCATGCACAAGTGGGAAACTTGGAGCTTGCTCTTGATTGTTTTGAAAGGATGCGAAAAAAAAGTGTAGTATCATGGAACTCCATGCTAGCTGGGTTTGAGAGTAACGGAAAATTTGAAGGCGCAATAAAATTGTTTAGGCAGATGCTAGCAGAAGGTGAGAAACCTGACAGACACACACTCTCCTCAATTCTTAGTGTTTCAACTAGTATTGCTGCGTTGGATTTCGGTATGCAGATTCATCAAATGGTCACTAAAACAGTTATTCCAGATCTGCCCATAAATAATGCCCTTGTGACCATGTATTCAAGTTGTGGGGCATTAATGGAGGCCAAAACTATCTTTGATATGACAAAGTTCCAGAAAAATGTCATCACCTGGAATGCAATGATTGGCGCATATGCATCTCATGGCTATGGTTTGCAAGCTTTGCAGCTTTTTGAAGCTATGAAGAAGCTCAATATAAATCCTACTGTTATAACATTTGTGTCCGTTTTGAATGCATGTGCTCATGCTGGCCTAGTGGAAGAAGGACGAGAGTATTTTGAATCTATGATTTCCGATTTTAGAATTGAACCAAAGATTGAACATTTTGCAGCCCTTGTGAATATATTTGCTCGTTTTGGGCAGTTGCAGGAGGCCATGGCTTTAATCAATAGCATGCCATATAACAAGATGGACAAGTCGATCTGGGGTGCTCTCTTGAATGCCTGTAGGATGCATAACAATGTGGAGTTGGCCCGTGTTGCTGCAGAGGCATTAATCAAGCTTGACCCAGAAAGTTCCGCCCCTTATGTGTTGCTTTACAACATGTATGTTGATTTGGAACAATGGGATGATGCAACAGAAGTTAGAAAGGTACTAGAAGCAACTAATGTAAAAAAGAAGTGTGCATCTAGTTGGATCAGTACCATGCCTAACTGAAAATCATGTTGCAAGGACTGCAATGTGTCCCTAACCACATTTCAAAAAGCTTT
This sequence comes from Fagopyrum tataricum, assembly GCA_002319775.1. Classification (NCBI taxonomy): domain Eukaryota; kingdom Viridiplantae; phylum Streptophyta; class Magnoliopsida; order Caryophyllales; family Polygonaceae; genus Fagopyrum; species Fagopyrum tataricum. Next base: position 9,113,397 of record CM008279.1, on the reverse strand, counting down.
GTAGAGTTAACTGAAGTATAAGAGGGCAGGTAAGAACATCAATGTATAACATTTTGTATGAGCCATAGGTTTCAGCGTGCAAGACACAAGGGTTTGAAGTGACAAATATGCGTGGATGCTCGGAATTGTCTTAATGAGGGAAGTCTCAGGAAATAGCCAAATTGCTCAAGGTACATACTTGCTTATATGACTTGTTCTCTTAATAGATCAAATGAATCAGCTAACATTAGTGCTTATCTGCTAAATAAAATATAAAAAAAACCCCTGTTTTCTAGCTATGGCATTTGTTGTTGAACCCCGTTGAGGAATTAAGATGATAAGAGTTTGAAGAGATTCTGAATTTTAGGATTAAAAGCTTTTTTTACCTGAGTCTGCACCTTTAGTAAAATATTTCATTTTGCTGTCTTATTGCTCACATAAGTGATTTATGTTTTTTCAGAGTAAGAAGAGAACTGCTTTGTTGATCTTTTCATCAGAAACTATATTGAAGATCTTTTGCAAAACCTTAGAACACAAGTATTGCTAAATGTTGGAGGATTTATTTCATGTCAAAGGTAATTGTTTGTGATATATTGTCCTGTGTCCTATATCGTTTGTGCAGATAGGGATGCATAAATATTAAACATCGCATTTCCCCAGTTCGATATTACCATAATATTTTATAATATCCAATAGGTTTGGTCCTTGTTTCTTTGTGATACGAAATTACGAATCAATCAGCCCAACAAAGCACTACTTGTAATACTCGCCTCTGATGAACTATGCTTTCTAAACAAGAAGGTTTACTGGTAAATAATATATATTCCAACAATCTGAACCAAGTAGGCAAGTATGAAACATTCTTTTATCTTCTTGTTATATTCGTTTGACTGTCAAATGATATACATTCGTTGTGGTTAGTAGTTGATAAAAGTCTAATCTGTAACTCCAATATTGCAGGTCGAAGTGGTACGGACGACTGGACTAGACAAGCATCGATAACAATGAGATGGACACTTGAGCGATGTATTTAGGAGAATAAGAGAGGAATTAAGCACATCATTCTGTAAGCCCACAAAATTATCCCCTTGTTTATATTGTATTTTTTTTATCCAACTTGGTTTTGATACCTCACATTGGGGGAGAAAGAAGCAATTGTTACCTACAATATCTTCATTCTTAGAGGGGCATAGGGTAAATATAATTAATAATGAAAGATGTCGTTTATTTTATTGCTCACTAACTTACATACAATAGATCCGCGTCTGCACGAAGCAATTACTAGCATTGTCATCTCCAAAAATAGCAAATCAACTAAACCCATAAAATTGCACTAAGAGTCTAAATAAGACAGATTACAGAGGGCAAAGGGAACACAAAATGCTTGCCACAAAATTTCAGCTTAAGCTTTATTGAAGCTATTAAGATCTTGCCACCAACAAGTCCTTTACAAAGATTTTATTCTAAGTCAACACAGGAAACCTCGTTTGGAACGCCTCCGAAAGAGTTTTCCCATTCAAAACTTGTGACCTTCTTAGTAGGGCTCAACAGGTTTGCGGAAGCTAGCTCCTGCATACACAGCATCTGCTCCAAGCTCCTCCTCAATACGCAATAGCTGGTTCACAACGAGGAAAAGTGATTACTAGTACCGTTTATATCGGTTTGTAATAAGGCATATGCTTCAAATATATTGACAATGATCTAAACCTGGTTGTACTTGGCTAGACGCTCTGACCTGCATGGAGCTCCAGTCTTGATTTGACCCTAAGAGATGCAACCATAGAATTTTTAGGTTGTTGGGAATTCTGATTTAAAGGGAAGCTTCAGACTGAAGAATATAAAAATTACCGTGGCCAGACCAACAGATAGATCAGCAATGAATGTGTCTTCAGTCTCACCACTGTATTATAATACAAGGGAAAGTCCATTGACTCATTGTCATGAAACTGAATATTTTTAAAATTTGATATTGAGGTGTTATAATACCTCCTGTGGCTGGCCATCACACCCCATCCAGCGTGCTTGGACATTTTAACAGCTTCAATACTCTCAGTCACAGACCCAATTTGATTAACCTGCTCATGTATAAATGAAAGTAAAATTTGAACCCCTAGAGCAGCAGAACACAAATTAAATTCGATAGCTTTACCTTGAGGAGAAGGGCGTTGCAGGCTTTTACATTAATTGCCTTTTCCACTCTCTACCAAAAGTAAAACATGTGTTAGGAGCAAATAAAATCATGGCATCAGTCGTGTAGAAAGAGTAATGAGATCAGTAAAAAGAGATGCAGCTAACCTTGGGGTTGGTCACCAAGAGATCATCACCAACAATTTGTACTTTCTCTCCTATTTCTGCAGTCATCTTGGCATAGTGCTCCCAGTCATCTTGGTCAAATGGATCTTCAATGGACACAATTGGGTACTCAGACACAAAAGATTTGTAAAGATCTTTAAGCGCTTCACCAGAAATCTTCTGTGAACCGTTATTGTTCTGCATACAAGGAGAGGATCATAACAACTTTAGAAGGGGATTATCTCATTATTCGAGAAATTTTTGCTCAAATGAAGCAGAGAGCACTTCAGTAGAACATAAATCAACAGGTATGGCATGCAGAAAAAGAACTCAATAAAAATCAGCCAAGTCCCTAAACCCTAAACTATACATCCATCTAGGAATGTTGGATGGTATCTGATACATTCCCATTTCCCAAATATTATTAATTTCTATTATTTTTAATCATAATCTATAGCATTTTCTGTTAGTATTTTGATTTCCACTTACTTCTTAGTTTTTAGGCACTGTCCAAATGTTGCTTTCCATCATCTGTATTTTTTTATGTAGTTTATGAATATTTAGTTTCATTAGTTGTATAAGGAGCAATAAATGTACTCAATCAAACTTGAATATTGAATAGAATCCCAAACAGAAGATTCCTCCAAATTGGTTTGTCATGAGATTCTAGCATTTAAGTCCTAGGAGGGAGATCTTTGCTTCTAGTGGGTACAAACAGTATCTAAAGTAATTGATGACTGTAATCAACACTTACCTCTTCTTTGAAGTTCAAGTCATAGGTCTTGTCCTCCTTATAGAATTCGGATGCTGCAACATCCATGCCAATAACCACCTAAAGGAAGCAGTAAATATCTAAATAACACTAAGAGAATTACAAAGTAATGTCCTGAAAATAAAAAACACATGATTCAACATATTAAAAAAAAAAAACTCACTTTGCCAGTGTAACCTGCTTTATCGATAGCTGTCTTGAGCAACTCAAGACCTTCCTTGTTCTCCTGAAATCAAAATACAGAATGTAAACAATCTGAGTGCCACTAAAATATATTGTAAAGCAACTCAAACAAATGGAACACCGGTCACATGGCTGACCTGAATGTTGGGTGCAAAACCTCCTTCATCACCGACATTTGTTGCATCTTGACCGTATTTCTTCTTGATGACACTCTGAATTTACCAAATAAGCAGAAAGTTTTCAGCCAATATAAAGATCGGAACTGTCACTGCTTCACTGCCAGAATCTTCTAACTCAAATGGATTGAGATGAGGTTATTCAAAATGTTAGAAGATGAAGTTCACAATAGTGCAGTCCCAGTTCTTATGGGGACTAAGTACTCATACTAATAAAAATAAAGATGAAGTTCACAATAGTGTATCATTTTAATTACCTTCAAGTGGTGGTATACTTCACTGCCCATCTTCATGGCTTCTTTGAAAGAGGAAGCCCCAGTGGGAAGGATCATGAACTCCTGTAGGCACAAATATGTTAACAAAAATGGCCAAATCAAACCCAAGACAATTAAGAGAAGAACACGCACCTGCATAGCAAGCTTGTTTCCTGCATGTGATCCACCATTAATGACATTGAATGCAGGGACGGGCAACACCAACTTCTTATTTCCAGCAAGTTCAGCAATGTGCTGCATTCAAATTGTTTTGTGGTCAGACATAAAATTCAAGAGGTTCATAATGGAAGACAAAATCAATTTTCCTAGCTCCAAGCCTCCAAGTCCACAACTAAACAAAAATTAGTGTTGCAAATGCAATAACATAGATCGTATACCAAAACAACCATTTTGAATTGTTGTATATTTAGCAACATAATCATCTTACAAGCTGGTAGGGTGCATACCTTGTACAGAGGAACCTTCCGGACCGAGGCACCAGCCTTGCAAACAGCCAGAGAAACCGCCAATATGGCATTTGCACCGAGCTTACAGTATATGAAAAAACATACAAGTTAGTTAACATGTTTGCAAATTGAATTGAGTTATCCCATCATGTTCACGAAAATTGGGGGATGAAGATAGGACTTGGTAAAATACCTTTTGCTTGCACCATCCCCACTCGTTCACAGTTCCATCAAGTTTTTGAACCATGAAGTTATCGATTTCAGTCTGTTGAGTTGGGTCCTGCACATTTCAATTGATTGACGAGGTTGATTACAAATGTCACAGAAAGATGCTGAGTGATGTACCATTGACACCTAATTTAGTATGCAAACAAGAATAGAAGCAACTAGCTAGCCAACTACAAATACAGAATCTATCTTTTTGATATGCAATCAAAATTTCAACCAACAGAACAACGCAGACAGGCTACTGAATGCTATACAAAGTTTCAAAAGATCATTAGCTACTCACCCTACCAACCAAAGCTGGGCCAATGACTGAGTTGACATTATTAACGGCCTAAAATATTGATTGAAAAAAATAAAAAAGGACTCATTAGCCGGACAGTTCCTCAGAGAAGAAGAGCAAAACAAAAGAATTATATTAAACCTCACCTTAAGAACACCCTTTCCGAGGTAGTCAGAACCACCATCCCTGAGCTCAAGAGCTTCATAAACTCCTGCGAAGAATCAACGGATGAAGTTTCACTCATAAACAAACAATTTATTCTGACAAAGAATGATAGTCCTCTTCGCAACCAGGAAAATTATGAAATTTATCAGTACGTTCATTCATTCTTTTTTTCTTTCTTCCTATATCCACATACCAATTGATGTAATCCTACGTACATAACAAACAACAGAGGCCCCAAAGATAATTCTAACGAAATCCATCTACAGAGAGAGGAGATGCTACTTACCGGTGGATGCACCACTTGGGACAGCGGCTCTGGCAACAGTCCCATCTGACAGTCCCACGTCAGCCTATGGATATACATTGTAATAAATAGAGAAAACAACGAGGATCAATGAGCAATACTAGATTCATGTGTCGCATCAATCACAAACCACAAACTCGCTATGGATTCTTCACACTAAGGACCGAACGGATCATGAAACCACGAATTACAATGAATCAAGTCATTTATTACTCAAGATGTTATTCTTCTAGACTACGAAACAAGATTCCCTGTCGATAGCAGATCGGTCGAAAACTAAAACCCGGGTTAGAAAAGAAAAATAAAATAAAAAAACAGAAATGGTATGAGAGGTAAGGATATGAGAGAGACCTCAACAGTGGGGTTACCACGACTGTCGTAGATTTGCCTGGCCTTAACGAATGTGATGGTCGCCATGGACGATGATGATATGTTCGAGATCTGCTTTTACTTGCAGAAGAATTGTAGAGAGAAGAGCGAGTTGTAGAAACTCAGGTAGAGAGACGTCGAGTGCGGATGAGATGAGCAATATCACGTCCACGTCTTTGGCCTTTTTGAAGGTGGGACTTATGGTGATCGTAACCGTTAATTCTTTGTCTCTTTAGATCGATCTTAGCCGTCAATCTTCATCTCATCAGATTCGTTGATCTACGATGATCCGTAATCGACCAATGACCACTTGACTCGCTGGTCACGAGCAAGCTTCCAAAACAGGCGTTGCGCATTACTCGTGTTTTAACACAAAAAGAGTTCTATCTTTAAAAATATTTAATTAGAAAATCATTTTTAAATCACAATATATCAAAGAAAATTATTATCAAAATCACCCGTCAAAAAGTCGTGTTTCTATATTATTTGTTACATTGTCGCGGTTGCAACAGAAAGTTATCAAATATTTCCTACATTTCATAAATCTAATTAAAGTTTATTTCATTGTCATGCATACATCATCCCATCAATTATATCAACTAAATTGAGAGGGATCAAGTACACTAACTAATTTGCGGGAAAATTCACCAAATTGCACCAATTAATTCACACAAAACTATCAAATTGCAGAAGAAATAAATGGTTACTGTCTCAACGAAAATGTTACCTACATTTTTTTTTGACCAAATTCATCGCTAAAAAATTTAGCTTTTACGTTCAATTTTGCATTTCTTGGCAGGTTGTCTTCGCTGAAGGTTTGTGGAATAGCTGGAAGTGGAGGAATGACATAATTCATCGAGATGGGTGAAGAACGAGAGATAGCCATAAAATTGTTGTGAAGAAATGCACGAACTATACCAAAAGCTTGGAAGGACCGAGGGCCAGGGCCCAAGATCTTATTCAACTCGTCTCATTGCTTGGAGCAAACCCCCTGCAGGTTGGATCAAGATCAGCATCGACGGGCTTGTCAAGAGAAACGGTAGGGCCACGGCTATAGGTCTCATTAGGAGTAGTAATGGCGGGTAGCAACGTGGTTTCGTTCACAATATCGGGATATGTACGGTTTCTATGGCAGAATATGGGGTATTGTGCATATGCTCATAATTGCGGGATATGTACGGTTTCTATGACAGAATATGGGGTATTGTGCATATGCTCATAATTGCTTGGGATTGTGTGGTGAGGAGTGTTATAACTGAAACGGATTTACAACTGACCATTACTCTCTGAAGTAAGAACTTTCCCCGTTACCATCGGTGTCAAGGTTTTTATTGAGAAGAGAATGGAATATATATGCTCATCGTATTTTTAGGGAAGCAAATTATGTTACTAATTATCTCGTTAATCTAGTTTTAGTTGTAATATTGATTATCACGTATTGATCGACCCTTACGAGGTTATAGTGATTATTGTGAATGTTGATGTTAGGGGTCAAATTATCACCTCTTTGAAAATTACTTATTCATTTATAAAAAACGCGATAAGATGCGCGACCACCGACTCTCACCCCTACAAAAATCATTTTAGAATTATCCAAATTGAAATAACAGTCTCTACAAAATTATTAGATTTTTTTAGTTTTGTTTACACATATTTAAATATGATCTATACGCAATGCAAATCTTAAAAAAAGTGATCCGTATTCAATAATTTCAGAACATCTACCGAATAAGATCTAGAAAATAATGAATAATTTATTTCTCTATGAATTTATTTAACATAAGTTTTTCAGCTTTAATCTTCAGCTTTAATCTTTTACCGCTAAGATCAAGGGTATGTTTATTTATAGTTTATCTATGTTTCATTTGATTTATAAACCTTGAATTAGGCACAAGTTTTTCAGTTTCAATACTTCACCATTAAAAATTAAAGGCATGCTTACTATAAATGCAGCTAGTTTATCTATGTTTCATTGATTTATAAACCCTTGAATTAGGCACAAGTTTTTCAGTTTCAATATTTCACCATTAAAAATTAAAGGCATGCTTACTATAAATGCAGCTTATTAGTTTATCTGTGTTTCATTTGATTTTGATTTATAAACCCTGAATTCTTATAGTTTATCTGTGTTTCATTTGATATATAAATTCTCTGAACATAATTTTTATAATTTTTATGTGTTTACTTGGAGATTAATTTAAGATTAATTTATTTAAGATTAATTTATTTCTTTATAAGTTTGTTTAAGTTTTAAATGCTCAAAATTAGACTTATTATTATTTTTCTTAGATGTATTTATTTTTGTATAAAACCTGATCTTGGTCTCGTGTTCTTTCATCCCGAGCATATTCTACATTATTTTTCGATTATTTAGGAACATGAGTGTCTTTTGAAGAAAAATAAACCCAAAAAATAATCTCCAAGTAAACACCCTTATGTGATTTGTTATTCATGTAAACCGTTGACCCTTATGTGATTTGTTATTCATGTAAACCGTTGAAAAATAAAGCCGAAAATAAACTATAGACCCATATAAACTCATTTAGTTTATAAACCCAAAATAAAACCAATACAAGTAAACATGCCCCTAATTAGGAGTTGAAGTTGAATTATAACTTAAGAGGCAAAAGCAACTTTGATAAACTCCAAGTGATATTTGATTCGGCCTAGAGTATGCTCTATACTCATCCTACAACAATAGCTAGCAGTTTTGTTCTCATGGGATGTGAGAAAAGCCCTTCATATCCTTAAAGCTATACGACTATAGGAGTGCGGGTTCAATACACTTATCGGTTTCAGCCTTTACAATGGAATGATCACTGATCAGATGTCAATCCATCTCAAATATTCAACATCCTGGTGCAGCAGACAATGATACAGACAATAGATGGATCATTTTGAGTTCCATAAAGCAAGGAACACATCAACAATGGCTATCTCTCGATCAGAAACAAAAATCATGAATGATTGAAAAGGGCATCCAAGCCAAGAATTGAGTTTATTAGCATTTTACTCAAAAGACTTGCAAGAACGATTCATATTATTCAAACTAGAAAGTAGGCATAAAACAACAGGCAGAACAAAAAGGCCATTCACATAGGCATTTCATCAAACACATTAAAGGCAACACTCACCGCTCCAAACTCAAAGGACCTTTAGCAAGTCCTCGGCACCACTGGAGGTAAAAGCACCCCCCTCCTCCAAATTCAGCACCTTCACAACCCCATCATCAACAAGCAATGAGTACCTCCTCGACCTAACTCCGAGCCCCACTGGCTTATCACTTAGATCAAGCTCTGCTCCAATTGCCTTTGTGAACTCCAAATTCCCGTCGCTAAGCAGCAAAACCTCATCTTTAATCTTCAAATTCTCCTTCCAAGCCCTCATTACAAATACATCATTCACAGAGATGCATGCGATGACATCGACGCCCTTCGCCTTGAGCTCGCCGGACTTCTCGACGAATCCGGGGACATGCTTCTGAGAGCAGGTTGGGGTGAACGCCCCCGGGACGGCGAAGAAGATGGCTTTCTTGGATTTGGTGAGGTCGGCAATCGTGGTGGTCTGGACTTCGCCGTCGGCGTCGAGGTAGGAGAGGGTGGCGTCGGGGAGCTTGGAGCCGACTGAAATGGAGGCGGAGATTGGAGTGGTGGAGTAAGGTGTTGAAAATATGCGTCGTTGGGGTTTGAGTTTGAGGGGATTGATGAAGGAGGAAATGGGGAGTTTTGTAGAATGGAGGGATTTGGTGGGGAAGAATGCGGCGGTGGTAGTGGATGTTGTAGCGGCGGAGGAGAGAGTGAGGAGCCTGGAGATTCCGATGGAGGCGGCGGTAGCCATGGATGTGGTTAGTTGAGCTTGCGGCGATGAAGGGTGGGAGAAAAGGTGAGGTGTTATTATGCAAGAGACAGGTGGCCTTGTGTGAGACTGGAAAGCCGAACTAAGCAAGTATAGTCAGTATGGAGTATATTTAAGGAGTTATGATCAGGTGTTGCCGTCTTACTGTGGATGCTCATGTTCCACACTTTCACCGGCTAACGACTACGAGCAGCGAAAGAGGCCCAACGAGAATAAAAACCCAACCCAATAGTAGACGGAGCCCATGGGTGTGTCTAACATAGACTACGAAAACTTTGAAATGTATAAAAGGGGAAATTCGAATGCAATATAAAATTATATATATATATATCAAATAAAACCAAAGTTACGGTAATAAATAAGAACAAATTTCGACCACATGATCAAACAAATTAACGGTGATGATTCAATTTAATTTTGGTATATTAATTTCACTATTTAAGGATAGCTTATATCATCACCATTTTAATAGCAAAGTATTTACTACCATAATAATTCTACACGTTTAACCTAAAACAAAATCAATAATTTTCCTCATGTCGACGTTGTCATATGAAATTTTCATATCCAACTGCATTTGATCCAACAAGCATGGGTTAACTCGTGCATACCAAACATGTATGTTTAATTACTCGTGCACATATAGATTTAAACGTTCAAAATTTGTGCAGTTGTGTGGTTACGGGGTTTGTTTGAGAACATTGAACTTATACGAATTACAACTAATTATTGATAATTTATTGGCGGATTAAATTTGTAATTGATTAAATGAGATTATGTTTAATTTTTGGATAAACTTGATGGGGGTTTAGGAAAATTAATGAAGTTATTGTAACCATAATATATGTGTGTAAAATTTAAGCTTCCTTCATGTGGCTAAAGTTGAAGCTACACTAAACTCCCTAGCTCCATGTAGATTGTAGCTTATAAAATAAAACTTTTAATTTTGTATAAGCTAGCATAAGATATCACAAGCCAAATCTCCCAAACATACATATCACCTATCTTGTATTTTGGATAATCTTCATTAGCTTAACAAGCTTTGCAAAATTTAAAGTTTAATTTATTTATCTTAAAAAAAAAACTATAATAAAAAGGAACGTATTACTTACGAAAAATTTAATTTATTTATTTACCGAAAAAAAATCTGCATGACCGTGACGTTACCATCTTCTTTTTTATAAATCGGGCGTCGTCGTCCAAAATATTTATATAATTTTTTTTGGCATGATATATTGTCTAAAAAATGGATTTAAAATTTTGTATGCCATATTAAAATGAAATCTCAAAAGAAAAATGAGCAATACGTTGTCGGAATGCAAAGGTTTTACTCAATTAGTAAATTTGGTAGAAGCAAATATGTTCTCCTCACTCCCACATTAGAAACTTATTTGCATGAGAATGCATCTCTATATCCGTACGTAAATTAGTACCATGTAAGTGTATAAATACAAGATGGGTAAAAATATAAAAATATTCGTCAAATCGTGCTTGAACATATATTGATCGGCTTTAATAAACACGGTGATGAATTTTCTTGTATATATAAATATTTATTTAAATAAAAAAAGTATGAATCATAAAATATATCTCATTTCATACATATTTATTATGCACTTTCACATTTTTATATTTATAAAATCATTAAAAAAATATAACTCTAAGAATCCTTTTGAGTTTTGACGAAATCTCAAAATTGCTGAAAACACATTTGTACATTTCTTATGCCATGTTCTCGCACTTCTCATTTTCCTACCTACGAATTAAAAGAAAAATAATATAGTTTAAGTCCATTATCCAAAACCAAATTTCATTACTGTAGTGCAAGGAATATCTGATACGTGGAAGCATCTGGTGCTTGCCAGAAACTTCCGGTGTCAATGGCCATGTGTCTTCCAGCACCTTCTACATACTTGTACAATCACACCTTCTCTTCCTATATAACCGACATCGCTCCTTCTTCCCCGTATCAACAATCGAAGTACACTCTTAACGACATCGTTTCATAGACCAACACACACTCCAGCTACAGCTTGAACAATCGAAGGTCCGATGGCAGGGAAAATGGTGGACACGAAGAAGGAGGGCGTAACCTTCAGGGCGGTGAGCCACGACGAGGAAGGAAGAAAGCGAGTCGAGAAATTCCAAGTCAACACTCACGATCCCGACACATTGAAGCATACTGAGAAGAAACTAATTGACAAGGGAGTCCTCCGTCAGGATCGTCATCCAGTCGATGGACTCGGTCCGGTTCACAAACCACCTCCGAAGTCCGGCCATGGCGGAAAGTTCACTTGGGAAGGACCTGATGATCTAATCGCCAACGAGCTTCAGGCTCCTGTTGCTCTTGATGAAGGCGATCCTAATTTTGTGGATGAGGAAGACCGAATTGAGAAGGAAGTAGAGGAGGATAGAGTTGTTGGGGAGGTTGAGGTGGCTAAGACGGCGGAGGTTGGGGTTGCCAGGGTTGAGGTTGCTGCTCCTCAATTGAACGTCGTCTGAGATGAACCTAGTTGTTTGCTGACTCTCGTTGTCGTGTTCATCTTATTCTGGAGTTTCGTTTATGAATCAAACATGTTGTCTCATGTCAAATTTAATTATAAGGAATGAAATTAACACTGGCTCTTGTTTCTGTTTTATTTTTCCTGTTGCCCAAGTTTTCAAGTTGTTGCTAGTCTTTACAAAAGTAAATTTTAAAATTTTTCCAAACCAACTGCAATACGGGTTAAAATTAACAATTAGTGAATGTTCAGAAAATTGATTCAAACCGACTTTAACCAAATTTAGAATCGAGTGTATAGAAAAGTTGATAAAAGTAAGATATGTAGACCGAAAATATTTTTCAAAATTTAAAATATCCTGATAATTATTTTGTCCAAATATCATTTGGGTGTCAATTGGGTGGGGTGGTGGTGGTTTTACCGCTTCTATCAACCGATCCATACTACATGACCGTTCACCGGACAATCACTCAATCACGCTGCCCTTTACCTTAAACCATAACCGTGGCTGCCCTTCACCTTAAACCATAACCGTGGTTGGTTGATCGGATGGGTTGGATTTTACGGTTTCACTGGCAAATTAAGTTTGTGATTATCGGAAGTTGAACTTACCGGCGGTTAAACGTGAAACGACATGAGAGCGGACCAACAAAGAGCAAAGAATAATGGAACCTGGAAGGAGCAACTCGATCGTGATTGTGTAATTTGCGTTAGACTTAGGGTTTTCACTTTGCCTACGTGAAATATCAATGTTATTGTTTAACCTACATTAGAGTGTGTTATTTTTTAAGGAACCTCCGTAAGGTTGTTTAGCTTAGCGAATTGTAAATTACAAAAAAAATTAGGGAATAAAGTTTGAAAATTACAAAAAATAAAAGTATATTTTTTTAATATTTAATTATAGTATGGTAGGGTTGGGTGATGGCTCGGATGGTGGATCGGGGGATGGGTTTTGATGTTCACACCCTAAATCATAACCGGACTATCAACTGATCAACAATCACCAATATTCCAAGTTTCCAACCACCTTTTATCGGGTTTTCAACCATTCGATTGGTTCGGATTTTCGGATAACCATCGGTCGCGAGTGAGATTGTTATCCACTTATCCCTACCCGAAATAAGCTCGGACCGGACTTTTAAAAAAATTTATCCCCTTTTTTGTGTCGGACTCGGCGAACCTGGAATTTTGAACTTTTGATAAAATTTATCCATTTTTTATGTTTTTCCGGCCGAACTCGGACAAGTTTGGAAACTGGCTTAAGGTATTGTCCATACTCGTTCGAGTCGGGCTTCATGACAGATGGTACCATTTAAAAAAAAATATATTTATATTAAATATGAAACAAATAAAATTTTAAGAATTAATCAAAACTACCTAAGATATTTTTTTACTTTTATTTATGAGATGATTAGATAATTTCTTATTATAACTTTAATATGTAAATATACAATACTTACATTTTTTATTAAAGATAATATTTAAAACTACCTAAGATATTTTTTTAATTCTTTTTTTTTATTTATAAATTTTAAGAAAATTATTACCAAATAAAATATAAAGTTATATTTGTGCGTTTGCACGGAAAATAAAATTTTTTTGTTGACGGTAAATTTTCAATTAGGATCTTCTGTAACACTGTTACATGTATCCCTCTCAAGTGATTGGATAAAGCTAAATAAATAGGTATTTGTTATGGAATTGGTCAAGAAGTGAAGTAAATTGTAGGTGAATTATTCACCTTCTAACACCCCAATTTACTTTATTAGTAACTCCTCATATTGTAACCCCTTGTATGTTAATGACTCCTCCTAGTTTTTGACCTATAAATAGAGGTCATTCTCATTGTAACAAAATGCACCAAGAGCAAGTTAGAAATATAATCTTCTTGTTCTTTCCTCTCTTATAGCTTCATTCTAAGTGTTCTTGAACACATTCCACAAAGTTTAAGTAAAGAAAGAAATACAAAACAATCTTTTTATAACACGTTATCAGCACGAGAGATTCTAAGTTATAACTGAGCTTTGCTACTAAGGGTATGTTTCTTAAACTTTTCCTTAGTTTTTCTTTACACAAAACTATACACGAAAATCTACTTGAGGACTATACTCTATAGTTGCCCTTCATGGGATTCTCTACATCAGAAACTCATTTTTTTAGAAACTTAACTTAATCCGAGGAGTATGCTCTGTAGTTGCCCAAATCGGGAACCTCTACACCAGAAACTCGTTATCTTAACATGAGATCTAAAATAAATTTGTCAAAATAAAATTATGCCGTTTGGTTTTATGCTAAGAAACAAAACAAAATTGAGATTTGCTCACCAGAAACTCAATTTTTTTGACAAAGACCCAAATTAATTAATTTTCTTGCTTTCACCTCTTGGAATACGAACGAATATGGAGATGGACTTTAAAGAGGGTAAAAGTAACTAGTTTTAATTTCTTACTCTCGTAACTCTTATATATCCATATGTTTTTCTTTCTTATGTCGCATGATAAAAATATGTGTCTATATTATTGTTATGACATCTACACCTATGAAATGACTTTACTTTATTTATTCACAACTCATATTATCATACATGCTTAATATTGACATAAACTATAATGTTATGTAGTAATCAATGGCAAGCATTGCAAAAAGAGAGTTTGACATGCTTGACTTGTCGGGCCAAAAGTACCTCGAATGGAGGGTTGATGCACTTGCCCATCTCAAGGCAAATGGCCTTGAAAAAACAATTGAGGATGAAAATGATGCCACTCCACAAGAGAAGGCAAAATCAATTGTATTCCTCCGCCACCACATTCGTGAAAGTCTTAAGACTGAATACTTATTTGTGGAGGATCCAAAAGAGTTGTGGGAAAACTTGAATGAAAGATGTGGACATCAAAAGGAAGTCCTTTTCCCACAAGCTCTATATGAATGGAACAATTTGAGTTTCCAGGACTTCAAGTCCATATCTGATTATAATAGTGTTATTCACAGGATCACCTCCCAACTGAGACTATGTGGTCATGTGATCACCCAAGAAGAAATGCTAGAAAGAAAATTTTGTACTATGCATGCCACAAATGTATTGTTACAACAACAATACCGGGAGAGAGGTTTCAAGAGGTACTCAGACCTCTTGAAAGTATTGTTGGTGGCGGAAAAGAATAATGAGCTCCTAATAAGAAACCACAACCTCAGACCCACGGGATCAATAGCAGTTCCGGAAGTCAATGCCACTGACAAGGCATCCGAGGAAAAATACAAGAATTACAAAGAAAGTGGGCAACCGTCATGGCACTATAATAGCCGTGGCTGAGGTCGTGGTGATCGTGGCGGTCGTGGTGGCCATGGTGGCCGCGGTCGTGGCCGTAGGCAAGGCTATAATGATGATCGTCATTACAATCGAGGTAGTAACTATGCTTACAAGGGGAACGATAAGCTAAAGGTCCAGGCGGGTCAAAAAGGACCCTCTCACAAGCCAAGAACTGTTTGCTACCGATGTGGCATAGCTGGTCATTGGGCAAAAATATGCCGTACAGCTTCACATTTGGTGGATGTTTATTAGGCCGAAAGAAACAAAGAAAAGGCTAGTGAAACCAACTTCGTGGAAAATGAAGGTGTTGGTAGTTCACCCATGACCAGCCTAGATATCTCTCACTTTCTCAACTTTGAGAATGACGATGCATGTGCCTTGGACTAAATATTTTTCGGTTTATGAACTTGTGTTTTTTTTCCTTATTGCATAATAATATATAATATGATGTAATGCATTGTAATGTTTTCTTTCAAAGAATATTTAAAATATGGTTATCCTAATATAAAATATGAAGTTTTATTTTTAATGGCTTAATTTATTTATGCTTCTTTCTTTATAGAGTAAACATGAAATCTTCTAAGAAAAGACTCGATGAGAATGAGCAATGTCTTGTGGACAGTGCCACCACAAATACCATCTTGAGAAATAAAGAGTATTTCACGGATTCTTTAAGGGCAATGTGAATACAATATCTGGTGTGGCTAGACTCATCGAAGGCTCGGGAAGAGCTCTTGTTCTACTCCCGAAGGGGACAAAAATAATAATAAATGACGCATTATATTCGAGTAAATCTCGAAGAAATTTATTGAGCTTTAAGGATGTGCGTCAAAATGGGTTTCATATGAAAACCATGAATGAAAATGGGAGAGAATATTTGTGCATCACAACACATGAATGTGATAAGAAAAGGATCCTTGAAAAAATGCAAGGACAAGCCTCCGGATTATATGAAACATATATTCATCCGGTTGAGGCTAATGTGATTTCTAACAAACGGTCGGATGACCGAGTTGAATTTACACTATGGCATGACCGATTGGGTCACCCGGGGTCAATGATGATGCACAAAATTATAAAGGGTTCAATTGGACACCCACTAAAGAACATGAAAGTTATACCGTCAAGTCATATTAAATGTGCATCTTGCTCACTCGGAAAGCTTATCATTAGACTTCTAAAAGTAAGGTTACGAGTGAGACTCCTGCATTTTTGGAAAGGATACAAGGAGATATATGTGGACCAATTGCTCCATCGTGTGGTCCATTTAGATACTTTATGGTATTAATTGACGCATCTACAAGATGGTCACATGTAAGTCTATTACCGACTAGAAATGCGGCATTTGCTAAACTCCTTGCTCAAATAATCCGATTGAGAGCTCAATTTCCGGATTATACAATAAAGAAAATTCGGTTTAACAATGCAGGAGAATTCACATCCCAAACATTCAATGACTTTTGCATGTCAATTGGGATTGATGTGGAGCATCCAGTAGCTCATGTTCACACACAAAATGGTGTTGTTGAATCATTAATAAAGAGATTACAATTAATCGCTAGACCATTATTGATGAAATCAAAATTACCACCATCTGCTTGGGGCATGCGATATTGCATGCTGCAGCCTTGATCCGAATAAGACCAAGTGCAAATAATGAACAATCCCCATTGCAATTAGTGTTTGGTAAGGAGCCTAATATATCAAATCTAAAAATATTTGGATGTGCAGTTTATGTTCCCATTGCTCCACCACAACGTACAAAGATGGGTCCACAAAGAAGATTGGGAATATATGTTGGTTTTGAATCCCCCTCGATCATTAGATATCTTGAACCAACAACGGGTGATTTGTTTACAGCAAGATTTGTTGATTGTCATTTTGATGAAAATACATTCCCAATCTTAGGGGGAGAAAAGAAGAAAGTGGACCCAAGTACGAAAGAAATTACATGGAATGCAACGCTATTATCACACCTTGATCCAAAACAAAAATGTGTGAACAAGAGGTTCAACGAATCATTCACTTACAAAGTGTTGCAAATCAATTACCACATGCATTTACAGACACTAAGAAGGTGGTAAAATCACATGTTCCTGCAGCAAATGCTCCTGCAAGAATTGATGTACCCATTGGACAACAAAGGTGTCCATTGCAAATGAGTCTATGACTCGTCGAAAACGTGGTAGACCACTCGGTTCAAAAGACTTGAAACCGAGAAAAACAAGGAATCAAAAGGATATAGCAGGAGATGCTATAGTGATTGAATCAAATGAGGAACATGAGAAAGACAAAGAAAATGAGGATGAAAACATTCCAAATGAAGATAATATCCCTGATGATGAAAGAATCGACAATTATGAAATTGCTATAAATTATGTCGACACAGGGATACAATGGAATAGAAAGGACATCATTATTGATGATATATTTGCCTACTCTGTGGCTAATGACATCACAACTGAAGATGACGACATTGAACAAGAAACAATTGATGAATGTCGTCATAGAAAAGATTGGCCAAAATGGAAAGAGGCAATTCAGACAGAATTAAAATCACTTGAAAAACGTGAAGTTTTTTGGCTTGTAGTTCATACACCAAAGGGTGTAAAACCAGTCGGCTATAAATGGGTTTTCGTGAGAAAACGAAATGAGAAAAATGAAATTATTAGATATAAGGCAAGGCTTGTAGCCCAAGGTTTTTCTCAAATTCCTGGAATCGATTATGATGAAACATACTCTCCAGTAATTGATGCAACTACATTTAGATTCCTAATCGGATTGACTGTCTTTGAAAAACTACAGATGCGCCTTATGGATGTCGTGGTTGCATACTTATACGGGTCACTTGATACCGACATCTACATGAAAGTCCCACAAGGACTAAAATTGCCAAATGCTAATTCCTTAAAGCCACGAGAAATGTTTTCCATAAAATTGAGAAGATCCTTGTATGAATTAAAACAATCAGGACGAATGTGGTACAACCGTCTTAGTGAATATCTTCTCAAGGAGGGATATAAGAACAACATTATATGTCCATGTGTTTTCATCCAGCGATCTCAAAGTGGATTTGCTATAATCGCAGTATATGTTGACGATTTGAATATCGTTGGAACTTTTAACGAGCTTGAAGAAACTGCAAAGTATTTGATGAAAGAATTTGAGATGAAAGATCTCGGAAAGACCAAACTTTGTCTTGGCCTACAAGTTGAGCATTTAAGGGATGGAATATTTATTAATCAATCTAATTACACGAAAAAAATACTAAAGAGATTCTACATGGACAAAGCACACCCTTTAAGCTCACACCCATGGTTGTTTGATCCCTTAATGTGGAAAATGATGAGTTCCGTCCTCGCGAAGAGGATGAAGAAATCCTTGGCCCAGAAGTGCCATATTTAAGTGCAATTGGTGCCTTAATGTATTTGACTAACAATACAAGACCAAATATTGCTTTTGCTGTAAATTTGTTATCCAGGTACAGTTGTGCACCCACAAGAAGACATTGGAATGGCATCAAACACATATTCCGTTACCTTAGAGGTACACATGACCTTGGTTTGTTTTATCAAAACAAAATAGATGCCATTTTGGTTGGATATGCAGATGCAGGATATTTATCTGACCCACACAAGGCCAAATCCCAAAACGGATATGTGTTCACATATGGAGGCACGGCAATTTCATGGAGGTCAACAAAACAAACAATTACCGCCACTTCTATAAATCATGCAGGGTTGATCGCTTTATATGAGGCTGGAAGAGAATGTGTGTCCCTACGATCAATGATCAAGTTCATACAAAAGGAGTGTGGGATGAAACCCATCACTGAAAATCCTACCATCTTGTACGAAGACAATTCAGCATGCATTGCTCAAATGAAGAAAGGGCATATTAAGGGAGATCGTACAAAGCACATATTGCCAAAGTTCTTCTCCACTCGTGAGCTAGAGGAAACTGGGGAAGCTGATATTCAACAGATCCGTTCCAGTGACAATCTTGCTGACTTGTTCACAAAATCATTGAACCCCAAGAAGTTTGAAGAGCTTGTGCGCAAGATTGGAATGTACAGACTCCGAGACATATGTTGAAATCAGGGGGAACATTATACGCGCTGCACTCTTTTTCCCTTCGATCAGGTTTTTATCCCACTAGGTTTTTCCTGACAAGGTTTTGAATGAGGCAGCATCATCCAAGCGTATAATAACTTTGAAGTCATAAACAAACACTCAAGTTTGATAATAGAAGAAGGTGAATATTCAAGGGGGAGTGTTATGGAATTGGCCAAGAGGTGAAGTAAATTGTAGGTGAATTATTCACCTTCTAACATCCCAATTTACTTTATTAGTAACTCCTTATATTGTAACCCCTTTTGTTAATGACTCCTCCTAGTTTTTGACTTATAAATAGAGGTCATTCTTATTGTAACAAAATGCACCAAGAGCAAGTTAGAAATATAATCTTCTTGTTCTCTCCTCTCTTATAGCTTCATTGTAAGTGTTCTTGAACACATTCCACAAAGTTTAAGTAAAGAAAGAAATATAAAACAATCTTTTTATAACAGTATTAAAATATTAGTGTTTTACGAAAAAAATAATAAACAATATAAAACCCACCAATCACGTGAAGGGATACAAATATGAGTGATATAGAAATACAAATATGAGTGATATAGAAGATCTGGTAAATTTCACCCCCAAACACCAGAACGAGTAAATAAGGTGAGGCGCCACATCTGGGACAAGGCTGTTGAACTTCACCACCAGGGCGCAAATCGTGGGCCATGGTGACGGTACTGGTGTCTTGTATTGGATGCAGAACTCTGTTTGTGATTACAAACAAGTAGGAACCTGTCACAAAACGATTTGATAGGAACATCCAAGATATTCATTTGACAGCTGAAACTCAGCAAATCACAAACCCTAGTGCAATCTGAGTCAGATAACGATAAAACTCAGATGGACTAATCAAACAAATAATTAAGGATAAGAGATTAGGTAAACTATCCAATCCAAGTAGCTCTAACACAGCATAAAACTAACCCCCAACATGGTTTAAACTCCTCCTCAATGCAACTGAAATATAAACCTAGAAACCAACAAAACAAAAGCTCCATCATCAGAAGTAGTAAGTAAATAGTAGCAGACTAACATGACTAAAAATTGTCTCAAGTTCAAAGGGGTTAAGAAAATCTAATCTTCTTCAATGTTCACCGGGCGGGAAGATGTTGATATCCGGAGACACATTCTGACTGAAAGCGTGACCCAGTCCGTTCCTCTCGGGAGCAACAACGTAAGCCGGTTCCATGTTCCTCTTGGGGGCAACCACGTCCACGTAAGACGGTTCCATGTTAAGGTTCTGCATGCTCCTAGAGTCGTCGCTTGTATCATCCTGGGACTGAGACTGGGAATGCGACTGAGATTGGGACTGAGACTGAGACTGAGACTGAGAGTGAGAGTTGACAAGTGGGGATGATGTCATGCTGGCTGGAATACCACTGCCAGGAGCAGCTGGAGGAGCATCAGAAGGCGGTATCATTGAACCGTCTTGACCAAGACCGGACGGTAAGGTTGTGTATGGCGCGTGCGATCGGCGCTGATACTTCCTCTTCATTTTGTATGCGCCTGTCGCAAAACTTCCGACCACCATCTATATTGAAGTAATGGATGCAGTTAGTTTCAACATATATGAAGATAAAATGAATTGGGGTGAAGCTTTTCGGGTGAGACAAGAGTTAAAAGAGGCTCTTTATGTTCAGAGGAAAAGATGGGCTTACTTGAATAGGAGTTGCAGCCCTGAGAACACCGGCAACAGCACCACCAATCACACGACCGTCTGCACCAGCTAATGAGACACTTAAACCTCCAGTTGTGCTTCGACCGCCAGAGTCATTAGCTACATACGAACCCATTAAACTAAGTATCTCAAAGCGGCCCTGCATTACAAACATATGGAAGAAGCTATTCGGTAAAAGAAGATTTGTGATTCATAAAAGCATCACTTAAATGACAATACAATTTTTATTTATTCATTTAGAAAAATGCTTAAGATAGATAGGCATAAATGGTTGGTGGTCTTCATCATTCATTGCTATCAAAAAACGAAATAAGACACAAAAAGGACCTCAATTCCTTGTGGCTTGCATCAAGGCAGAAAGGATCATGATGTAAAAAATCACGAGACTTCAAAATTGCTAATCATGCAGTTTCTACACGCCCATCTTAGCAGTTAGAACAAAGAACACGAGACTTCAAATTTTGAAGGTGTACAAAAACAGCAGGGTTTCCCACGAATGGTGTGTTCAATCCTCAGAAATCATGATTTGTGTGCTGAAAAAAAAAATGATTCTAGAAAAAAGAAAAAAAAAAGAAGAAAAATTCACTGTTTATGGCTTCTAGAGGTGCACGTATCACATGATGTAGCAAACAATCACAAGGCCCTAATGACACATCACATGCTTTACTTTTAAATTGGGGTCACGGTTCGACATCCAAGGATATTGCAGAAATCTCAAGAGCACAGCATAACCAATGATATATTTTGCAAAGTCAGACATGGAAAAACCCAATAACTTAACTACATCAATAGTATGTACACGATTTCATATCATATCTTGTTCCAAAACATAGTTTTATCAACTGGATCATTCAACATTGCACTGAAACACTTAAACATTCAAACGCCAATATCAGAGTTCAGTGACTTCTTTACCTCGTAACTGAAAGTAGCACCACCGGGAGAACCTGGCTGCCTAATGGCAACATTAGAGACCGTCCCGGTTGCAGAAAGAACACATACTCCTCGAGGACCATTTAACGAAAAAGAAAGGATCCTAGCCAAAACATCCTGGGAGGGCAGGCCATAAAATAAGTTAACCCAACAGGCACAACAACGAAATCAAGAAAGCCAACATTTTAAATACTGCCAGATCATCATCAGCAGTACAACTAACTGTATCAGACAAACAAGATCTTTTTGTTCAAAACAATAAAATCAACTGACATTGACTTTGTTCAATTTGATAACATACCTCTCCTGTTTGAACAGTAGTCACATATGGAGTGAAGCTCACTCCTGGTGCTCCAGGGATCAATCCACCTTCAGCAACCAAAGCCAATTTACACAGGTTAATGCTCAGTGATTTCAGATCTAGCAAGTTGACATAAAGTTTACTGCTGCCAATCCATGCATGAATGATAATGTCTACAAAAAGATATATTTATGGTGATAACAAACAATCTCAACTCTCTAGGGTTCTTCTCAAATCTGCTTTTGCTTGTTCCATGTCCAAGTTTTAAGTTCAAACAATTTGCTCATCAAACTTTTTTTTTTAAAAGGGGTCAGATTTAGGTTAAAAAACTTAAGTGATTCTCCAACTTCCCCACCAACCAAAAGAGGTAGGTTTGAGATTATGAAATTTCACAAGTTGGAGAAAAATAAGGGGAAAACAGTGAAATCAAATCACTCCCAAAAATTTGTCAAAACATAATGCAAAATGAGATGGGAAATTTTATCTTTGTTTTTGAAAGGAGGGTACAGAAAAACTTTTCTTTTTTGGTCAAAAACACAATAAATTGCCTGCCAGAAAGATGATGAAGATTTACAATTTTCCTTTTCTTCATTAAAAAAATAATATAATGCCAAGGCGTAAATTTCATACCAAAAGGGGCCGGTTTTTCCCGATTCCGGGAGCCTGGAGGCCTTCCACGGCGTCGTTTTGAGATATCAGAGGAAGAAGAAGGAGTGAGAGTAAACCCAGGCGGTGAAGTAACGGTGGCAAGAGCGTTGGAATTAGCGTTTCTGTCGACAACGACGTCGTATTTCCTCGGTCTCCCCATTTTCTTCTTCGGTTTTTCCCCAAACACAAACCCACCACTTCCAGCAACAGCACCAGCGAAACCACCGGAAGAATAGCCGGAAACGGCGGCGTTAGCAGCGGAGACACCTTCGGCGGCAGGAATCACACTGTCGGCCGAGCACGGGGCAAATCTGAGGTGTGGAGGTGGCATCAGACCAGCAACGACTTGCTGGCCGTTGTAACTGTTCTCCGGTGGTGGCCCATGGTGAACAGTCGCTGTTTCCCCTTGCTCCATTTTTTAAGGTAAAGACAAAAAAAAAACAATTCAATTTTCGGCTCTGAAAAAGTTTGAAGTGGGAGGGAATAGAGACTGAAGCTCTGTGCAAATGGCGCCGGAGATTGAAATGGAAGGCTTCGCTTCTCGTTAATGGCTTGGTTTGGGTTTTAAATTTTATTTTATTTTTGCACTGTTCAATGTTAATTAGGGGACGGAGAGGAACAAAGTGACAAACTGTTTATAGAACTTGGAAACTACTACACAGCCCTTTTTGTATTACCCAAACTACCCTTACGCAATTTTATTTTATCTTTTTACTTTGTCATTTAATGAGTCAATGAATGAAAGAAAGCTGAGGGGGTTCGGGTTTCACCTATGGTGCCACGAAGACCAACCATGTATTTGGCCATGACTGACGAATTTTTTGTAATTACCAAAATAGGATATGCATTAATTATTGATTAGCATTTGTTAAAATTGATTTATTATTTTTTTAATAGATATATATTTTTACTTGACTGATATATATATATATATCACTTAAGTTTCTAAAATGCAGTCAAAATACTCTAATTTTTAATATAAATCTCGTTCTATTTTTTTAAAAAAAATAGATAGATAAAAATCTCAATTGTAAATGTTTATTCGAGAAAATATATTTTAAAATAACCGATAATTATTGAGATTGAAGGCGTTACTTCGAATTAATCTATTTTATAGTGCATGTAACATGAAATCAGTTTTTATACAAATTACATGTATTCATATTTTCATTCCTTTTTTAATAATGATGATCACCTTACATATTTCGAATAAAATCTGCTCATATGCTTTAAATATACTTTATTTACATATATATTTGAATTAAGAAATATAAAAAAATAGAGCTAACAAGTAATCTGTATCTGTATTAATTGATAAATAAATATAAATACATGATATACTTGACTAAGTTGACTTACAATAGAGGTATCATTTATTTCGAGATATGGGAGGAATGAAAATATTTTTTTTATGTTAATTTGAAATTGATATCATCATAGATTTAAAGAAAAAGCGATGATAATTTGATATCTTTTCTATATTGAAATATTGCATTTGTTAATATTCATAGATATTCACTTGCTTAAGTTTTAAAAACTTGATTACAGCTTTCCTAAAAGAAAGAATTTTAAGGAAACAATGTTTTTACATGTAATATTCGATAAAATTGATCATATTCATGAGTAACTACACTGACTCAAAATAAATATGGTAATTATATATTCCACATGTTCAAATAATGCACTTGCTATATTTTTAGAGATTTATATACAAAAATATATATATTATTATTACCTCAATGAAATTGATCTTTTCTAATTAAAATATCCATAATCACCGGATACACTGCGTAGTACATACTCACACGAGATAAGCACAAAACTATATGTCTATATACGTATCAAACTATTAAACCTTTTCATATCCAGACTCGGGCCGGATTTTATGTAATTTTCGGTCCGTTTAACCGGATTAGGTCCGAGTCCCGTTGACGGGCCTACAATGACCACCGTACCTGTCGGGATGGACGGGCCTCTAGACACCCGTATTTTTTTTAAAAAAAAAGAAATTTAAAAAGCTGTTTTAAATATAAATTTTAGTTAAAAATGAAAATATATTTAAAATATTATATGTATTATACGTTAAATTTATGACAATTATGCTAAATATTCTATAAATATGCTTAATATTTTCAATATATATTTTTTTTATTTTTACTTGGGTCGCGGAGAGGGGTGCTTTCGGCCCGATCGGGCCTAGAGTGGTGTCCGGATCTTGTCCGGTGGGTTGACGGACCATGCTTCCGACTATGTTTATATCCGCCTATTTTTTCGGACGGGCTGCAGGATATGATCGAGTCTACAAACTATCAAGTATTAACTACACAAGTCATCTTAATTAAGTAAATCAAATAAACGGGCTAATTTATTTATTATACTAAGACACAATAATAAAGTTTACGTGTCCCGCTCACATTAGTTATGCTCACGTGTCGTGTTTGGGATTAAAGTTATCGATTTTTTTTATAAAATCTATTTCGATTTATTTTACTTTCATTACAAATAGAAAAAATAAATACTATTTAAATTAGATACAACTTTTATGATTAGACAACTTTTATTTAAGAAATATCACACTTTTATTTAGATATAAATTTTTCAAAAAAAAATATTTAAATATTTTATTTTCTAAGATTTATTTTTGTTATATACTTTAAAAATAAATATAAAATTGATAAAATTAAAAAAAATTTAAATACTAATAATTTTGTCTCGATTCATACTCTTCGACGATTTAGATTTTTAAACCGTGTTCTAAATTCGATTTTTAAACCGGCGGGTACCCGTTTTTTTTATTTTTTAAATTCAAAAAAAAACAATTTTTTAAATTTTTATTTATTTTTTTTGAAAAACTTCTACTACTTCATTTTTCAATTAGGTGTTTCGAGAATTAGAGTTTTTTTTATTGTTTATGTGTACAAATGCCAAACTATAATACATATATAATTTTATTTTTAATTTTTTTAATTTTTTTAAATTTTGCCGGGCCGAGCGGCCCGGCCGGGCCTCATACCTTGTTCGTACCCGGCCCGGCGGGCCTGACAGGCCGGGCCTGCCTTAGTGTTCATACCCGCCCGGATCTGAACAGGTCTACTTGTCACAAACCCGAACGAGCCTAGATACAATTACAAAGTGCATACCAACGAGCTAATTGAAGTAATTTTAAGTGTTATCAGATGAAAATTTTCGTTTGGTACCTTGAAATTTTATCTTTTTCGGTTGATAACTACTAAATTTTAAATTTCCGCTTAATACCCTTGAGGGTTTGATTAGATCCATATCGTGCCCAATTTTTTATCCAATTTGTTAATTACTCGATTGGAGACTAACTTATATCTATATAAGTGATGCAGTGATTCTTCAAGTTTGTGAAAATAGGGATTTGGCTTCGTATTGTCCATGTCGACCTATAAACATATTTTGAAGGAGAAACGTCTCCATTTAAAAAAGAGAAAAGAGTTTTTTCTATTATGTTATAATTTTATGTAAGCATTTATATTTTTAAGGGTAAATGTCACTTATCTATGAAAATCGTTGAATTAATAATGTATCGACGGCTCAACTTGCCAACGACTACGCCCGACAACCGGAGAAAAGTAATTCGTAGGGTTTTTTCGGGTAAAATTTTGTTGGGCTTCAGTCATTGTCAACACCAGAAAACGGAAGCTTTGATTTTGTCTCCGCTAGCACTGAATAGTGATATAATTATTTGTTAAATTTGGATTCCGTATAAATGAGATAATGATGCCCAAAGTTATGTGTACGCAATTCAAAACTTGGGAAAAAGGGACAAAAATGTGGGTATACCACATCGACTAAAAGGGGTATAAACCTTGTAGTATATAATGGGGAAAAATGCTTAAATGTCATGGTCTTTGGGTCATTACCCATTTTCAATAGGGAGCGGGTGTAACTAACCAAGCACGCGCGCGCCGAGCCGGGCTCGGGCTTGGTCGTGACGAGAATGGATTGGACTAGTGGTGTTGGGTTGGCCACTCAAGGCTATCATTTTGGCCCCAATCTCATAGTTGATTGCAGAATCAAGCCCAAGATCGCTTGCCTAGTACACAAATCTGAAGTTACGATTTCATATTTAAATTCGAAATTGTATTCAATCTTCAAATTTGAGAGTTACGATCTCAGAACCAATGCACAGATCTCCAACGTTTGAGCTCGCCTATATAAAGGCGTCTTATCCTCTCATTCAGATACACATAAAACAAAATGTTTACTCCCCTCTTTCTTAGCTTTATAATACAAGAGTATAATGCATAAGCGGTTCGTCGGATTTCCATAGTCATTACAAAACTTGGATCCAGTGCGGTTTTATCCTGAAATTTGAAACGCCATTCAACCTTCGTAATCCGGGGAGTTTTCAAAATTAAGGACAAATATCTCATATCTCAACTTTACAAACGCTAACGGTATAATGATCCTATCATCTTCCTATTATTTGTTTTTTTTACAGTTTTATCGGAAGAATCCCCAAAAGGTCATCCCTACACTAACAAATATAGCTTGGGGTGTTGATTGTGAAGAATTACAAGACCTATTACAATTTTGGGAACGACCAATCAAGGGCACAAAAGATGATCCACGGTGTTGGAAAAAAATGACTCTAGTGTATTGCTTCTTTCAACTACTAGTACTCTTATCAAAAAATTTCCTACTTAGGCGGTGAGGTTCAAAGGCAATAGCCTTTTTTAGATACTCTATAAGAGGCAAATCCTTGTGCAAAGGTTGTAATACCCAATATGTCGATTCTCAAGCGGGGTTGTAGTACTCAACATGGTCGGTTCTATTTGAATCTCTTTTTTTCCAGTTTAGTTACTAGTAGTTTCTCTACTTCATCGTGTTCCCAAAATTTCTCTCAAGTGGATTGTGTTAACAAGACATAAATGATCTTTTTGTTGCCGTGCAAAGGTAGAAAATTCATATATGATCCTCTAGTAATTATTTCACCGCGTGAGAGCGGTCTCTTGTAATAAAGTAGCAACAGACTAACCTTGTGGTCATCAGTAACATCAATGGATTCAACACCAACTCCACATGATTCAGACACATTTCTACCTCGGACACTTACATTTTTTTTTAAAAAAAAAGCAAGAACCTTGCGATTATCAATTTTAACCACTTGTCACATCTAGGTCCCTTGGGTGTTACCCCCTCTATAGGTACATTCACATGAAAAATATCATCCCTACCTTCCATCATGGGTACTTAGGGTTGAGTTTCTTCTTTGGCGGCCTAGGGTATTAGGGTTGAGTTTATTGTTTGGTAGCCTCGGTTGTCATAACTGATGCTACTTTTGCAACCACTTCAGCCAAATGATGCTTTGTTGACCACTTGGAATGTCCTGGAACGCTTGTCCTTTCGCATGACTTTGGGTCTTAAACGCTTCCTCAATATGAGTCTCAACTAAAGAATCACTTATAGCTATTGAGAATACTTATAACTATAACTTACGATACCAACTACACCTTTACCGGTAGATTTTTGGCAACGGCTCTCTTGTCATGTACATGATATAGAGTATGGTAACAATGCGCGTAAGCTTTCCCAATATCACACATTTACCTTATGAAATATTGTAATATTTATATCTATAACTTACTATGATACCAGCGAAGATGATGACGTGTATATATGCTTATCCACATTTTGAGTTATGCATATAATCTTATAATCCCATGGTTTCATAAACCTTTAATGAAATCTAGTTAAATTTTTTCATGTTGAATCGTCATGACTAGTATTGACTGCATGTATTCTTGATTTTAACTTATTCCTTGATATCAATTTGTAATATCCCGAATTTAAAGAGGAAATTTGAGTAGCTACTTGACTTCAAATCACTCGGTGGATCCTAGTAAAATAGTCAAACAACAAGGTCATCAACAATTTAAAACAACAACATGATAAAACATTCATCTTGTACCAGTCGTTAACAACATTCCTAGTAGAAATCGTATCCGAACATCAACATAATATAAACCTTTATTTAAATTTAAAATATAGTTATATTATCATATCTTGAAAGTACAACTCAAAAAAGGCTAATTATAACATGGCCTATAAAGACATGAAAATATGTTTGTACAATGTAACATTTATATTCTCAAAAGGTGTATGCAACAAGGTCTTTGCATTTGTTGCAATATGATTGAGTATGTCCATCAAACCATCTTTTACAAGTTTTTTCACATCTTAATAAAATAAATAATTTCAATGATGTGATTGGAGCTTAAAAACACGTGAGTACTACTTTAAAATATATCTTGAATATCTACAACTTTGTAATTCACACGATATATTGAATCCAACATGATGATGGTCGATAATGGTCGAGAAATTGTCAATTGAAATTCTTGTTGATCTATTTGAAGAAGATATTATAAGGCTCATGGACCATGATCCATTCCGCACCCACATTGTTATATCCGGTATGTCCGTCACCTTGACCCGATGATTAGATATATTATTATTAGTTATTTTAACTATGTTACAAATTATGGCTATTTAAGATTATCTTTATTGTTTTATATAGATATCTTTTAGTTAGGTTATTTTTAGGTAAAATGTATCTTATGTAAATAAGATCCATTTTTAATTAGTTTTGGATAAAAATTTTCCGTCTTAATTATTTTGTAATTTTATAAATTCAGGCTTCAAGTCTTGTTAACAAAACAAGTGATACTAAAGCAAGAGTTGCTCGTCGGAAAAGTATTCTCTCTTTGTCGAAGCAATAAGCTATCTTTCTATCCCGTTTAAAGAAAATATTGTAAGCATAAAACCCTAATTTTACTAAGTGTCGTATTTATGGTTTTGACCCCTTATGCTTCGATCTTGTTCTTTGAATAAATGACAAAGCTATATATCTTTCAAAAGATATCTACAAAATTAGTATCCTTCTTTCTCTTCATCTTCCTCCTACTTTCGGTTCATATATGAATTGGGAAAAATAGTGTATTACCTTTGGTTGTCAAAATATTCACAAGATGCTCATGTTATATAATCTCGCACTTGATGGTGGCTCACTCTACTCTCGCTTGTTGTTTACGTGTAATATTTCACAATTTTTCATATTATAATTAGAAATTTAAGAATGGAAAGCAAGAGAAGAAAAGGAGAAGAAATAGAGGATACATTAGACGGAGTTTCATATCAGAATTGAAATTTTAAGAGGATAGACATGGGTCTAGTTTGAACCAAATCGCCGAACCGCCGGTTTTCAAACCGGCCCAAACTGGCGGTTTAGATTTGGTAAGAAAACCACCGGCTTAAACCGGCGGTTTGAACCGAACCAAACCTCCGATTTTGACAATTATTTATTATTATTTTTTAAAAAACATTCAAACCGGTGCAAACTGCCGGTTTAGGCGCTGAGAGCATTGGCATTATAGTCGTTGCCTTGAGCCCACCAATGGCATTATAGCCGTTGGTGGGCCCACTCCAATGGCCATATGACGGTTGGAAGTGGATTTAAAAAATAATAATAATCTAACACTATCCGTTCTTATAAATACCCAACCCCTCTTCCTCTAAATCTCACACCATCTACATCTCATCTTTCTCAACTCTCCTCTCGTCTTTTTCGAATTCATCTCTCGTAATCTCATATTCTTGTAATCTCGTATTCTCCTAATGACAAACTCAAGTGGCCACTTTCCCTCTTCTCAATTCTTCCCTAGCACCCAAGAAAGTGAAACTCAAATGTCTGACAATCTTGAAAAATACCGAAATGCCACATCGATGACGTCTCACCCTACCGGAAATGCTTACATGCGAAATTTTTACGAAGCATTACAAGAAGGGGGGGGGGGCAGGGAACGAGTATTGTCAAGTTTCATGCAACTATTGTTCAAAGGTGTACAAGTGGAAGATCAAGGGTGTCTATGAGGCCTTGCAAACGCACATGCAAAACGTCCATCCGGAGAAGCTAGGGATATCATGGGGACAAACACAATTGTTCTACGGGTTTGCTTCTTCTTTCTCTCAATCTCCTTTATTTATGTATAATCATAATGAAGAAAGTTTAGGATTAGCCAATGCTATATGTTCTCATGCATTTCCATTTTCTTATTCCGAATATGAAGAAGTTAGAGAATATAATACTAAATATCTTCAACCTTCTTTTAAACCAACTTCTAGGAATACCGTTTCTATGAAAGAAAACTTTCTCTCAATCTTCTTTATTAATTGTGCGTCTTACTCACTCGGAAAGCTTATAATTAGACCTTCTAAAAGTAAGCTTACGAGTGAGACTCCTGCATTTTTGGAAATGATACAAAGAGATATATGTGGACCAATTGCTCCACCGTGTGGTCCATTTCGATACTTTATGGTATTAATTGACGCATCTACAAGATGGTCACATGTAAGTCTATTATCGACTAGAAATGAGACATTTGCTAAACTCCTTGCTCAAATAATCCGTTTGAGAGCTCAATTCCCGGATTATACAATAAAGAAAATTCGCCTTGACAATGCAAGAGAATTCACATCCCAAACATTCAATGACTTTTGCATGTCAATTGGGATTGATGTGGAGCATCCAGTAGCTCATGTTCACACACAAAATGGTGTTGTTGAATCATTAATAAAGAGATTACAATTAATCGCTAGACCATTATTGATGAAATCAAAATTACCACCATCTGCTTGGGGCATGCGATATTGCATGTTGCAGGCTTGATCCGATTAAGACCAAGTGCAAATCATGAACAATCCCCATTGCAGTTAGTGTTTGGAAAGGAGCCTAATATATCACATCTAAAAGTATTTGGATGTGCAATTTATGTTCCTATTGCTCCACCACAACGTACAAAGATGGGTCCACGAAGAAGATTGAGAATATATGTTGGTTTTGAATCCCCCTCGATCATTAGATATCTTGAACCAACAATGGGTGATTTGTTTACAGCAAGATTGGCTGATTGTCATTTTGATGAAAATGCATTCCCAATATTAGGGGGAGAAAAGAAGAAAGTGGACCCAAGTACGAAAGAAATTACATGGAATGCAACACTATTATCACACCTTGATCCAAGAACAAAAATGTGTGAACAAGAGGTTCAACGAATCATTCACTTACAAAGAATTGCAAATCAATTACCAGATGCATTTACAGACACTAAGAAAGTGGTAAAATCACATGTTTCTGCAGCAAATGCTCCTGCAAGAATTGATGTACCCATTGGACAACCAAATGTGTCCATTGCAAATGAGTCTATGACTCGTAAAAAACGTGGTAGACCACTCGGTTCGAAAGACTTAAACCAAGAAAAACAAGGAATCAAAAGGATATAGCAGGAGATGCTATAGTGACTCAATCAAATGAGGAACATGAGAAAGACAAAGAAAATGAGGATGAGAACATTCCAAATGAAGATAATATCCCCGATGATGAAAGAATCGACAATTATGAAATTGCTATAAATTATGTCGACACAGGGATACAATGGAATAGAAAGGACATCATTATTGATGATATATTTGCTAAACTCCTTGCTCAAATAATCCGTTTGAGAGCTCAATTTCCGGATTATACAATAAAGAAAATTCGGTTTGACAATGCAGGAGAATTCACATCCCAAACATTCAATGACTTTTGCATGTCAATTGGGATTGATGTGGAGCATCCAGTAGCTCATGTTCACACACAAAATGGTCTTGTTGAATCATTAATAAAGAGATTACAATTAATCGCTACACCATTATTGATGAAATCAAAATTACCACCATCTGCTTGGGGGCATGCGATATTGCATGCTGCAACCTTGATCCGAATAAGACCAAGTGCAAATAATGAACAATCCCCATTGCAATTAGTGTTTGGTAAGGAGCCTAATATATCACATCTAAAAATATTTGGATGTGCAGTTTATGTTCCCATTGCTCCACCACAACGTACAAAGATGGGTCCACAAAGAAGATTGGGAATATATGTTGGTTTTGAATCCCCCTCGATCATTAGATATCTTGAACCAACAACGGGTGATTTGTTTACAGCAAGATTTGTTGATTGTCATTTTGATGAAAATACATTCCCAATCTTAGGGGGAGAAAAGAAGAAAGTGGACCCAAGTACGAAAGAAATTACATGGAATGCAACGTTATTATCACACCTTGATCCAAAAACAAAAATGTGTGAACAAGAGGTTCAACGAATCATTCACTTACAAAGTGTTGCAAATCAATTACCACATGCATTTACAAACACTAAGAAGGTGGTAAAATCACATGTTCCTGCAGCAAATGCTCCTGCAAGAATTGATGTACCCATTGGACAATAAAGGTGTCCATTGCAAATGAGTCTATGACTCGTCGAAAACGTGGTAGACCACTCGGTTCAAAAGACTTGAAACCGAGAAAAACAAGGAATCAAAAGGATATAGCAGGAGATGTTATAGTGATTGAATCAAATGAGGAACATGAGAAAGACAAAGAAAATGAGGATGAAAACATTCCAAATGAAGATAATATCCCTGATGATGAAAGAATCGACAATTATGAAATTGCTATAAATTATGTCGACACAGGGATACAATGGAATAGAAAGGACATCATTATTGATGATATATTTGCCTACTCTGTGGCTAATGACATCACAACTGAAGATGACGACATTGAACCAGAAACAGTTGATGAATGTCGTCATAGAAAAGATTGGTCAAAATGGAAATAGGCAATTCAGACAAAATTAAAATCACTTGAAAAACGTGAAGTTTTTTGGCTTGTAGTTCATACACCAAAGGGTGTAAAACCAGTCGGCTATAAATGGGTTTTCGTGAGAAAACGAAATGAGAAAAACGAAATTATGAGATATAAGGCAAGGCTTGTAGCCCAAGGTTTTTCTCAAATTCCAGGAATCGATTATGATGAAACATATTCTCCAGTAATTGATGCAACTACATTTAGATTCCTAATCCGATTGACTGTCTTTGAAAAACTACAAATGCGCCTTATGGATGTCGTGGTTGCATACTTATACGGGTCACTTGATACCGACATCTACATGAAAGTCCCACAAGGACTAAAATTGCCAGATGCCAATTCCTCAAAGCCACGAGAAATGTTTTCCATAAAATTGAGAAGATCCTTGTATGGATTAAAACAATCAGGACGAATGTGGTACAACCGTCTTAGTGAATATCTTCTCAAGAACAACATTATATGTCCATGTGTTTTCATTAAGCGATCTCAAAGTGGATTTGCTATAATCGCAGTATATGTTGATGATTTGAATATCGTTGGAACTTTTAACGAGCTTGAAGAAACTGCAAAGTATTTGATGAAAGAATTCAAGATGAAAGATCTCGGAAAGACCAAACTTTGTCTTGGCCTACAAGTTGAGCATTCAAGGGATGAAATCTTTATTCATTAATCTAATTACACGGAAAAAATACTAAAGAGATTCTACATGGACAAAGCACACCCTTTAAACTCACCCATGGTTGTTCGATCCCTTAATGTGGAAACTGATGAGTTCCGTCCTCGCGAAAAGGATGAACAAATCCTTGGCCCAGAAGTGCCATATTTAAGTGCAATTGGTGTCTTAATGTATCTGACTAACAATACAAGACCATATATTGCTTTTGTTGTAAATTTGTTATCCAAGTATAGTTGTGCACCCACAAGAAGACATTGGAATGACATCAAACACATATTTCGTTACCTTCGAGGTACACATAACCTTGGTTTGTTTTATCAAAACAAAATAGATGCCATTTTGGTTGGATATGCAGATGCAGGATATTTATCTGACCCACACAAGGCCAAATCCCAAAACGGATATGTGTTCACATATGGAAGCACGACAATTTAATGGAGGTCAACAAAACAAACAATTACCGCCACTTCTTCAAATCACGCAGGGTTGATCGCTTTATGAGGCTGAAAGAGAATGTGTGTCCCTACGATCAATGATCAATTTCATACCAAAGGAGTGCGGGATGAAACCCATCACTGAAAATCCTACCATCTTGTACGAAGACAATTCAGTATGCATTGCTCAGATGAAGAAAGGGCATATCAAGGGAGATCGTACAAAGCACATATTGCCAAAGTTCTTCTCCACCCGTGAGCTAGAGGAAACCGGGGAAGCTGATATTCAACAAATCCGTTCTAGTGACAATCTTGCTGACTTGTTCACAAAATCATTGAACCCCAAGAAGTTTGAAGAGCTTGTGTGCAAGATTGGAATGTACAGACTCCGAGACATATGTTGAAATCAGGGGGAGCATTATACGCGTTGTACTCTTTTTCCCTTCGATCAGGTTTTTATCCCACTGGGTTTTTCCTGACAAGGTTTTTAATGAGACAACATCATCCAAACGTATAATAACTTTGGAGTCATTAACAAACATTCAAGTTTGATAATAGAAGAAGGTGAATATTCAAGGGGGAGTGTTATGGAATTGGCCAAGAGGTGAAGTAAATTGTAGGTGAATTATTCACCTTCTAACATCCCAATTTACTTTATTAGTAACTCCTCATATTGTAACCCCTTTTGTTAATGACTCCTCCTAGTTTTTGACCTATAAATAGAGGTCATTTCTCATTGTAACAAGATGCACCAAGAGCAAGTTAGAAATCTACTCTGCTTGTTCTCTCCTCTCTTATAGCTTCATTCTAAGTGTTCTTGAACACATTCCACAAAGTTTAAGTAAAGAAAGAAATTCAAAACAATCATTTCACAACATAAACAAAATTCTTTATTTTTAACCTTTTAGATGAAAATAAAAACCCTCTCACTCCGACCCTTATTGTGAGTGGGTTTGGAATTTAGATACCCAACCAAAAATTTGGAACTCCCTCTCGAGAATTGCAATGAACGGACTTCTTACTAAAGAAAATTTGGATGAAAGAAGACTCACAATAATCATTCAATGTGAATTCTATAACCAGCAAAAAAATGATCTGCAATATATTAAACTTCATTATTAGACAAAATTATGAAAATATAAAACCAAACACTTTTTTGCAGGAATGGAAACTAAAACTTGGTCTTTTGGATCTTGCAAAAGTGACAACAATTTGGTGGGGTATTTTTTACTCGAGAAAAAAAATTCTTTGCCCATAACACTACCGATTTAATCAGGTTCCAATTGATTAAACTAAGTTATTAGTTGTTTTAAACTCTGACCTCGGGGGAATAAATAAAAAAAACCAAATATAAACATTGAACGGAAGGGAAAAAAAAGGAATATTGAATGGATAACCGAGAAACCCCATATGCCAAGTGTAACTTTGATTACTCTAAACATGATTTTAGAAAAATTGATGTGGCTTTGTCATTAGAATCTGTTGTGATCTTTCAACGAGTTACTTCATGAAACTGAGAGAAGAATAAAAGACAAGACGCTTTGTGGTTTTGCTGCACAAACCTTACAGCTAGAGTTTTCAATATACTTTGGTGGATAATGAATACAATCCTATACCTATCTATTTATAACCATAAATAGATAGAATCCTCTATAAATAGATAGAGTCCTATAAATAATAGAATCCTACAAATAGATAGAATTCCTTATAAATAGATAGGATTCTATAAATAGATAAAATCCTCCGCGGGGGCTAAGCCCCCACACCCCCTGTCGCCCCGGGCCCATTAATCCATGGGCCCAAAATATGTTTCCCCTGGCCCATTGTATCAGTATACCTATTTTTATTGTCTTATTATAACAATCTCCACCTAGACAATATAATCTAATACAAAAATTGGAAACACACATACAACTCCAGGATCTTGTCGCCAGATCCTCCTTGTTTCTCTTGACAGGGGGTTTTCTCACTCATCCAACACAAAGACATGACCCCAAAAACGTCCCCGTCCTATATGTACGGAGACCCCAGCTGTCCACTCCTCCACCTCACTCGGCGGCGTCCCTAACCTGCAAGGCATTGTTGAAGAAAACGCAGCCGCGGAGTCAAGCTAGTGCCCCTGCGGATCTGTCACCGCCCCCGCGGCCTCCTAGCGCCGTCCCTGCGCCTCCTGGCGCCGCCCTTGCGCCTCCTAGCGCCTCCTGGCACCGCCCCTGCGGTTCCTGGCGCCGCCCCTGCAGCTCCTGGCGCCTCTGGTGCCGCCCCTGCGGTTCCTGGCGCCTCCTGGTGCCATTCCTGCGGTTCCTGGCGCCTCTTGGCGCCACCCCTGCGGCTCCTAGCGCCGCCCCTGCGCTTCCCGGCGCTTCCCGGTGCCGCCCCTGCAGCTCCTGGCGCCTCCTGGTACCGCCTGGCGCCTCTTGGCGCCGCCCCTGCGGCTCCTGGCGCCGCCCCTGCGGTTCCTGGCGCCGCCCCTGCGGTGGCCTGAGCCGCCCCTGCGGTTTCCTGGATCCGCACCCGCGGCTCTGTTGATCCACCCCCGCGGTCACGCTGCAGAAGCTCGTCTTTTTCGTCTTCAACATTCCCTGCTGCGTTAGCAGATCCTTAACTCGTCGCTGCCAAAGACCGAAGTTGTCAGTTCCGTTGAATCGCGGAACCTCAAATTTTGCAACGGAACTCATCGACAACCTTGCTCTTGATACCAATTGTTGAGCTCTGATGCCAATTGTTGTGATCTTTCAACGAGTTACTTCAGAAATAGAGAAGAAGAGAAGAATATTAGACGTTTTGTGGTTTTGCTGCACAAACCTTGCAGCTAGGGTTTTCAATATACTTTGGTGGATAATGAATACAACCCTATACCTATCTATTTATAACCATAAATAGATAGAATCCTCTATAAATAGATAGAGTCCTATAAATAATAGAATCCTACAAATAGATAGAATTCCTTATAAATAGATATGATTCTATAAATAGATAGAATCCTCCGCGGGGGCTAAGCCCCCGCACCCCCTGTCGCCCCGGGCCCATTAATCCATGGGCCCAAAATATGTTTCCCCTGGCCCATTGTATCAGTATACCTATTTTTATTGTCTTATTATAACAGAATCTCCAATCATCTTAGAAATAGCATGTGCATGGAAGCAAAACAAAACAAATAGACTTGGGTATCCTCGGACCTGGGCCATACTCGGGCCGTGCCTGGACTTCGGGCCTAATGTCTTGTCCGTACCTGCCCGGAGCGGGCTTCGGGCTGGTATGGCCGAGCCCGTTTATATATATATGTTTAAAAAAATTAAAAATTATACATATTAAATATAAAATAAATAAAATTATAACACATAATTCAAAGTAGCTCAATAATCGTGAACATTTGAACCTTATCTTGAGGCATCGGTTTGATTTCTACTATTCGCATATATATATTTTACATATTTAAATTAAAAAATAAATAAAATGGGCTTCCGGACTGAGCTTAGCGACCCGGACGAACCTGCACCCTTGTCTGTACCCGCCCGTTTTTACGGACGGACGGACTTGCCCGCGTTTGACCAGGTCTAAAAACAAACAAACAATAATTTTTTTTTAAAGAGTTGAGGCTCTAGGTTTCTTTTATGGCATTCAAGAAGCAATAAGCTACAAAATTCAAAATATCGTTATTAAAGACCGACAACTTAATTGTCATTATTGCCATAAAAGATTATAGAATTATCCTTGAAAAATTGAAATATTAATTGCAAACCTTTTTAATGGAATTGAGAAATGTTAAACCGGTTCATATCGTATATATTTTTAGAGAAATTAACGAAATTGTTGACAAGTTTGCCTAGGGATGGGCATGAGACGGGATTGAGGTCATCCCAATACAGTATGGAAAGGGATCAGGACGGCTGGACGGGCCTTGCCTACCGGGTCCTATCCCGGCTGGGATCGGAACGGGACGGACCCAATCCCGCTTATCCACTAATTTATTTACTGTGTTTAAAATTTATGTTTTATCACAAAAAATATTCATATATCGTACTTAAAACGCAAAAAACATTATTTTTTCAAAATATTCATAATAACATATTAAATTTTACATTAAAGTTTTCAAATATCCATAATAAAACACATCTAACTGAATTTGGATCATTTGTGAATTTTGACAGTTTGACCAACGTGATTTTTTTTTAAAAATATATAAGCATAACTATATAAGCATATAAGCATATCATAATGCTTAGATATTTGATTTATATTTATTTTTTAAAATTAAAAACTTGATTATACACGGAACGGGTCTAGCGGGATGAAGAAGTTAAGGCCCATATCCCGTCCCGGATAGGTTTTGGCGGGACGGGATTTCTAATTTTGAATCAAATCCCCAGGACGGGACTGAGATTGACGGATTTGTGTCCACCCTTAGGTTTTCCCATCTTTGTCACCTTGCTCCGCCGATTAACATCTATGCTGATTCCGAACTTGAGATGAATATCTTTTTCAAAAATAAGAAATAAAATAAGGATAAAAAATTAAAAGACAAAAAAAACTTTAAGAATTAAAATTAATAATTTTAAAAATCAAATAAATTAGTTATAAAATTCAATCTTATCTATATACTACTATTAAAGCCAAAACAAATTTTCTTACGTGTCATTTTCTTAGTAACTTCGTGTCACGTATCATTCTCTCATGAATCCTCATTTTATAATTTACTAATTAGTTAATACATACAAATCATTAATATAAACAATATATCTATGCTATTTCCATTTATAGTTTTACCACAATCTTTTACTAATTTTAAGATATTTATCATTATTAAATATTATTCAAAAAATATTTTCACCTTTATTTACAAGATCATTATTTCAAATATATAGTGTTTATATATTTCGTAATTTCTCACCAATTAACAAATGTATAAAATATTACAATAAAAATGTTTTATCTTCTTTGTTCTTTAATGATGGAATTTAAAATATCTAAGATAATTTTAAAATTAAATTTTTTATAACTTCTATTATTTTATATTTATATTTTAATTTTAAAATTAAAATTTATTTTTTTATAAATTATTTATTTCACCTTACATTCGTAATAGTTATAATATAACTTAATTTTAAATTATAAGATTATTAAAAAATAGAATATATAATATTTTCTTAATTTATTGTTTATCTATAATATAAAAAATATTTTTAACTTCTTTTCATTTAATTTATTTGAACTATAATATATCAAAAATAATAAATTTTAAAATTACACCAGTATCTTAACACGGAAAACTAACTAGTTTAAAGTTAATGACATATCGGAGGCTTACCAAACCACCAACCAATGACAGAAATTAGAAGGGGTAAAACGGTAAAAGGGCAGAAAGCACTAAATTACTAATTAGGCATTATTAAAAGCAATTAAATGAATCGAAGGATGTAAATATTGAAAACGGAAGCGCCAAAAAACTAGTCAAAGCTTCGAATTTTAGAGCGCTTAGCTGTAAAAGTTCCTTCGCCAGCCGTAAATATATTTATGATCCCCTCTTCTTCTTTTTTTACTGTACAAACTACAAAGAAATGTATTTATATCATCCAAATATAATGATTTCAAAAGGTCTTATTTAATGTATAATACAAATATTAATTAAGGTTACTTATTATTTTCACGTTAAACCACTTCAACTTTTAAAGCCTGTAACCTTTTATCGCTTGAAATTAGAGTATTAATCCATATCAAATTTTACTAAATATTGTTATTACTTCTTACATTAGGCCATCTTTATAGATTTTTTTTAAATTCTCAGAGACTGTTTTATTTTGTTTTAACTTGCATATTCTTTATATAATATTTAATATTTATCAATTAAATTTCTGTTTTGAACAACGATCCAAATAAAATCTAGCCAAACATGGATATATCTCGATTTTTTTCCCGACATTTTGCATTATTAGTTAAAATTACTTTTATATATTATTAATAGTCTCTCTTGATAATATAATTAAATATGAATCGTATGAATTAAGTACGAATATCATGCTAGTAAGTATTGGTAAGGAGACGTAATATTACATGAATTTGGCAAAAAAAATGCTAACATAATACCTTTCTAATCAAGAGTTAGTGCAGAATTATGTATTTTTTAAGTACGAATATCATGTTGTGTTTGGCGCGGTTCTACAGTGAGTTTTGGTGAGTGTTCGATATTTTAACGAGTGTTTGACAATTCACACTAGTGATTAGTGTTTATAGTTCCGTTTCTCAAACCCTTCACAGTAGCACAGTTTGGGCAGGTTTCTGAGTGTTTCAACGAAAAAAATGACTATTTTACCTTTAATTATTTTACGTAATTACATTGATGAACCTGGTATATAAATAAACTTGTCTTCCTTCCTCTATGCTATCTATCGTCCCTTTCTTCTCCAAGGCCACCTCAACCATAGCGGCTTCCACCAACACCGCCGCCTCACCTCCCCCACCTCGCTCCAAACCCCGCCGCCTCATCTCCCCATCTCACTTCAAGCCCCACCGGATTACTAGGAACCGCAATCCTAGATCTGGTCGCCGGAAACAATGGTCTCCTTCGGGCTCCCAGCCTCCCACCCCCTCCTCAGGTTTATTCTTCACGAGGAGTCCAATTTCCACAGCAACCTGCTTCTGATCATCAATTGAGGTGGAGCCGAGGTCTGTGACGAGTTGTTGGATGAGTTGTTCGACAGAATTGGCGTCTCCAACAGCACATGCGAGCCAGAGCTCCCGGGATTTCGCTGAAAGCATCGAAGCCCAGACTGGATCTGGTCGCCGGAAACAATGGCCTCCTTCTTGAAGCAGTGATGACTCCTTTGGCCAAGCTTCCGCCCATAAAGGACCCAAAATTGAAGAGATTTGGATCCACCTGACCTTGTTAAGAATTGTATAGCAATTGGATTGAAAGATCTCGTTGGCCCTAATTATACAGAAGCTTTCGAATTAGACAAATTTGCGTTCAAATAATCTCCATTGATGAACTCATCAAGCCAAGTCTCCATTGATGAACTCATTAAGTCTCAGACTGGACTAGTAGTCATCTCCATTAATGAAATCAGTTCGGGATAAATTCATCTCGTTTCAGAAAAAAAAAAAGCGTGGAACGAAGATGAAAACAAAAACTAGTGTAAATTATAAACCAACCAAACACTCGTTAGGTTTGTCAAACACTAAACATTAGTATTTTTCGAAAAACCTTCCATTAACACTCGTGAACACTAACACTAGTGTTTTTGGGTTGATTGCCAAACACACCCTTAATGGATAGGAGTTAGTAAATTAAAATAGAACTCGTAAGTAACATTAAAAAAAAATTTTGGAAAATTTTCAGAATTACGGTGAAAAAGTAATTCACCGTATTTTTCCAGAGAAGTGAAACCTGAAAACTCAACGAAGCAGTGACATAAGTTAATTAAAATAACTTATTATTTAGTCGGAATAATTTCCAACTTGATCAACCCGAACTTATAACACGTACAAATAAACTTTATTAAATGGATGGGCTAAAAGTGCGTTTTTATAGCGCTATCGCATACGGTCTATCTAACCCGAGTTGGAAATTTGGTTTTCATTACAAGTATGAGTCCAAGAGTAATTGTTAACAACTCTTGCATGAAAGCTAGTCTAGAATGGTCATGGGTTTATAACCGAAGAGATCTTTGCATATGGCTATGTCTTTCGACTGCAACTCAAGATGTTCATTCAATCAATTCGATTGGTGAAACCACCTAAAAGGATTTCAATCTAGACAAGTCGCACAATCAAGGAAAAATCTCACAAATTTCATGCTTCCAATAATGTTGTTTTACTGAAAATGTACATAAGACCCAATTTTAAATGATTACCAAATAGACTGGTCAATTTATTTTCTTTCTTTCGCCTCAAGATTCTGTCGTGTGCTTCATGGCTCTTCTACGAGTGCCCGAGCATCCTACCTTGACATCTCTAAGTATCCTCTTAACCTCTCATCCGATCTCTACCTAAAGTATACACATTGTAGCTCAAATGCACTCCAAAGTACATACAATACGTACATAACAATGAGGGTAGATATCTATCTTGAAATATGATGTAATTAAGTGGAAAGATATCCAAAACCACACAATTTAATGTTAACCTAAGCTTAAGTGGAACTAAAACCATGAAATCATGCTATTAAAGAACGTTAGCTTCATCTTTGGACTCGGTAACGATTCATCGAGTATTGATCACACACTTACACAATATATATATATATATATATATACATGGTAATGAGTGAAAACTCAAAGAAGTGTTCATTTAAATCATACAACGCCCTCGATCTCGCCACTTTGTCTCGCGTGTGGGAATTAGTTATACGATTG
The DNA here is from genome assembly GCA_002319775.1 of Fagopyrum tataricum. Classification (NCBI taxonomy): domain Eukaryota; kingdom Viridiplantae; phylum Streptophyta; class Magnoliopsida; order Caryophyllales; family Polygonaceae; genus Fagopyrum; species Fagopyrum tataricum. The sequence continues at coordinate 9,070,407 of CM008279.1, read as the reverse complement.
TGTGACTTGTAATTTTGAAGAGGGTGCATGATAACATGATTTATAGATCTGATTTACTCATGCATTTAGTTAGATTTCCCCTTTTCACGTTCATGTTTTAGCCTTAGTTTGTGTCATTTATGCTTGTTTAGTGTTACTTTGCAAGAATAGATGTCTACACACACTATTTGTGGCTTTGTAGGTAATTTGACACATTTTGGAGCTAAAACGACGTATTTGAGGATCAAGCCTCGAAGTGGATGCATTGGAGCAAGCATACGTGCACGGAAAAGGGCGAGGAATCGAGTTAAAGACGCGAGGAATCGAGCTAAAGACCGCGTCTCGGACCGAGATGGACCGATCTCGGTCAGACCAGACCGAGATGGTCCATGATCTCGGCCGAGATTTCACCTAGATCGGTTGAGATTTCACCTGGCTCAGCCGAGATGGCCTTGGCTCGGCCGAGATAGCCTTGGCTCGGCCGATATGGCCATAGCTCGGCCGAGATAGCCTTGGCTCGGCCGAGATGGCCCTAGGTTGGCCGAGATGATCCGAGCTCGGCCGTGATTTCTTGATCTCGGCCGAGATTCCCGATGTGCTGCGACGCTGAACTTTCTGTTGTCAAATCTCGGTCCAGACTGGCCTGATCTCGGCCGAGATTTCTGCCCGAGATTTTCTGTTCGGCAATTTTATTTTATTTTTGGATCAGTTTTGACCCAACCCGTTCTTTGGAAGGTTGTTGCCTATAAAAGGGAAGCTCTAGGTTATTTTTAAGGGTCCGTCTTTAGTGTTGGGAGTCGCCCAGAGCTAGCCCTAGAGGGCTAGCCGTCTCTCTTCCCTTCTCTTCTTCTCCACCATTATTCTTCATTAGTTTAGCTTGAAGATTCACACTTTTATATTCAGTTTTGTTTGGAAGACCTTGTTGATTTGAGATTTGAGAAGATTGGAAGTGTTAATTGAAGTTTAGTTCTTTTTATTCTCCTTTGTCATTTATTTATTTGTCTTTCTTTGATATAATTGTTATTGGCTAGAACCTTGTGTATCCAAGGTTGACAGGGATTTGTTTATGCCTTTGATTATGATGGATTTGATTGTGCTTTGTTTTGGCTTTGAATTGCTTGAAATCCTAATGGTTGGCTTGGACTTGAATCTAGTTAGAATCCTTCTAGCTATAACCTAAGTTGGAATTGAGACTTACCCGGTGATATTCCTTCATAGATACATGAGTGACTGATCATAGGTAATAAAGGTTTATCCTTTATTGGTTGAATGTGCTTAGATTCCTTGCTAAGTAGGGTAATACCTGAGACTTACCCGGTGATGGTTTACCTTTCCCTTAGTTTGTAGTCTGGTTTATTTAGAATTTCCTACCTCTCTACCTTGAGACTTACCCGGTAATAGGTAGTTGGTTTGGAACTAGATAGTCTTGAGACTTACCTGGTAATAGACTGTCAGCCTAGAAACGTTCATTACTGTGGCTTTTCTACCTTATATCTTTATGAGTCTTCCTGAATCTATATGTATAAACAATGATCTTGAACCCTTGAAATCCATTTTCTTTCCTTTAACTTGATTATCTTTGTTTTTCCCTTTTTGTTTATTTGATTTTCAATCAATATTGACAATTGATTGCGAATCCATCAAATCCTTTCTAAAACCTTTTTGATTTCTTTCCCTTATCTTTTCCAACCTCCTGTCTTTAATTGAGATCTATCTTATTTATAATCATTGCTGCAAATTAATCCTCTCAGTCCCTGAGATCGACCCTAGAATACTTATCTTTACCGTGATTGACCCATACACTGTGGGTTCGTTCCTATTTAGGAAATTATTTTCAGGTTATAAATTTAAAACTATCCCTTCCTTGTTTTAATAATTTATAGGTCTTTATCATGATTGATAAAGGTTTATAGGGGTGTAAAACCAGCGAACAGTGCACAATCGTATACCAAGAGCACGATCGTGTTTCTTGTGATCGTGCATACAAGGTGCAAGATCACAATGCATGATCATACACCCATTCAAAGTTACAAGGCGTAGTATTGTGCGTCACATGATCACTATTGTGCATTCTCTTCATTGCAAGATAATGATTTTGATCTTGGTTCAGACCATGTATTATATCCGTGCATCCCTAATTATTCATTTGTGTGATTTTTTTTGTTCATTTGATTAGATTGACAATACAATGTGAAGAATTTATGAATAATATAGCAAACCCTCTTGAACAATTATATTTTTGTTCAATAAGAAAATAAAGAGATATAATTGTCCAATTGATAATTGGCTGGGCAAGTCTTTTCAATTAGGGCATGAAACTCCAAAGTTGTGTGCAACCCCCGAATTATGGGAACCCAAGATGTTACTGGTTAGGACTTCACAATGGGTCCCGACCTTAGTTTATCAACAACTTAACCGAATCTTACAACAAGACACAAATAAGATACCGTTTAAAATAATATGAAATCCGGTTGACCACCTCTCCAGATCCCTCAACGGATGCCTTACCTACAAAGTCTAACAACGTCGATATAAACCGTTAGCTAACAATTCAATATATAAGTAAATACTAAGTAGCACACACACACACACACACAAAACGGAAATTAAACATATAGCATGCTTCATACTCAATTATATTATTATTTTTCATTAGGTGGTTCACTTCTATTAATTCAACTTATTGTGTGGCACGAAGGTCCCCCGACCTTCGCCTTTTTCCCCGTAAATCAACCGGAGTGGATCCAATACATCTCACCGTTTACCGGTATGGACTGGTTGCAAAGAGCCTCCCAGTAACCTGCCAGCGCCGGGCAGTGATGTCACGACACGTTGTTATACATTTGAGTCTACTTATACCGTAACATTTTCCTACTCAAGTTATACTCATAAACATCCAACATGCACCACTACTATAATGTACTCTCATATAAGTATCATTAGCTAAGAAAGTCCATAAGACTTACCCGAACAGATCGACGACCAGACACCAGTTATTATGAACTATGGTATGCTCGTGCAATCACTATCAACTGCCTGATCAAAAGGAACGTCTTAGAATCAAAATTCTAAAGCTTACAACACTTTTAGAAGGTTCCTAGACTAGTGAGTAAGTTCCTCGAAAGAAAGATTGAGAAATCCTAACTTTTGCAGAAATTACCAAAATGCCCAAACTTTTCTAAAAATCCGAAAAGTGCCCAAAACGGGTTTAAGACCCTCACTATTGTCTAACAACATCTCACCACCCTAAATGATCCGTAACGGGTTTAAGATATACTAAAACTTACCTTCTAAGTCAAAAATCCTAATTCACACTTCTTTCGGAAATCGATCAAGTGCCCTACTTTGGCCTACGATAAAACACTTCTACTCCCCAAAAATTTCCGAAAAAATTCATAAACGTACTATGATAGGTTGAAATCTATCTAGGATGATCAAACACCATAAAATCTTATCCAAAATATCTACACAAATATCTAAAGTTGCCTACATGCACACTTAATTATATACTTAGCCAAAAATCATTAAGTTCCAAAACTGCACTAGATACCCTAGTTCACGACATCATAGATCAAGATCTAACCGTTAAATCAACTCCAAAATTTTATACCATAAACTACATATATCCTTCTACATCATATTAAAATTTCAACGGTAAAAAATATTTCTAAGGCATCAAAACTTGCTACTCAAGTTAGCTATTTATTCACTTTTCTAGAAACAACTATCCATATATCTATAGGTCATGGGTTCGAATCCTGAAGCTTAAACATTCTGAAATGAGTTCCTATAACCCGGAGACTCATGTTCAATACCCACCAGACGCAATTTCTGCAATATTCCAAGAACCAACGATCAGGTGTTCGAACCCCTTTGCCTACTTCCTTAAGAACTAACTTCTACCACCAGTTTTCATGTGACCTTAACCGAAACAAAACAAGGAATGACACTTACCAGTTCCGACGGAATCAGAATTAGAGGGAGGAAGGATAGGTGGGAAGGAGGCGTCTCCGGGCGCCTATGATCGTCTCCGGTGGTGGAAGCAGTAGGTTAGTCTCTCACGATGGAAGAAGGAAGTTGGATCGTTTGGCCCATAATCTCTCAATTTTTGCTGATCCACAACGAGAGATTGATACAAGATATGTATCTCGACCTAGGAGAGAAATTGGAGGAGTAAGGGTTAAATAACTCACCAGTCTCGGCCGAGGGAAGAAGCAGGCCCGTTGTGCTTGTGCGTGGAGAAGAAGATCGAGACCGACGTCAGATGGTACGTGAAGAAGAAGAGCTCTAGGCCGTCACTTGCTGCGTGGGAAGAAAGGAGTGATCGACTCTCGTCCCTGCTAGTTATCTTGTGCAAGATTCCATTTGAGGAAGTTACAATCTACTAAATCTCGTGAAAGTATGAGAGGGAGGTGATGGCCAGAGGAAGAGAGGGTCGTCCGTCATAGCCCAAGGAAGAGAAGAAAGAATAACAAGAGGGGTAATTGGCCGGCCTTTGTACGTGATGGCCAGAGGATGAGAGGGTCGGAAGAGCTAAGTGGGTCGTCGGAAATGACAGAATGGCCCAAGCCTTGGCCATCATCGAAGGAGGAGGGAATAAGGGTCAATGGGCCGGCTTAAGACAGGCAGGTTGAGAAGAACAAAATAAATAAATAAATATACATATTCAATTCGGTCTTTACTCGATTAAAAACCCCGTAACTCGACCGATATTGGAATAAAAATTCCGGGCATTGAAGGTGCTATCACCTTCTAATTCTACTCGAGTTGCTTATTTTATTAATCATTCCAAGACAAGCACGCAAACACATGATAACACGTAAGCATAAAAACAACTAAACATCATAACAAAACAACACATAAGTACAAGTCCGAAGAATAACCCGTCAGTCTTGAGATCGAAACTAACTCCGCGTACCGCTCGGGGTAACTACTCCTAATACTGTTTTCTATCTCCCAAGTAGCCTCATCTACTCCCCACCTGGATCATTGAATCCGTAGCATAGGGATCTCCTTAGACCGCAAGCGTCTAGTACTCCTTTCCAAGATAGCTATTGGGTACTCTATAAAGGTGTGGTCCGACTCGATGGTGAAGTCCTTATAGCTGACTATATGTCTTGGATCCGGTATATACTCTTTCAACTAAGACACATGAAATATTGGATGAATGCCCTCTAGTGCAGGTGGTAGCGCTAATCGGTAAGCTATCTTTCCGACCTGCTCTAAAATCTCAAACGGTCCGACATATCGTGGGCTCAGCGTTCCCTTAATGTCGAAATGACGAACGTCTCGCGTCGGAGACACTCTCAGCCAAACCTGAGATCCAACCCTAAACTCCAAAGGCCTACGTTGTGTTGCATACGCTCTCGGATCTGAGCGACTCGAGCTATATCATCCTGTATCTGCTCTAAAGCAAATCCTTTTGCTCTTCTAGCCTCGTCCCAACATAATGGCGTACAACACCTCTGTCCATACAACGCCTCATAAGGAGTCATACTAATAGCTGCATGCCAACTATTGTTATAGAAAAACTTCACTAGAGGGAGGTGGTCTGGCCAAACTTGCCCCCAATCTAGTACACAAGCACGAAACATCTAAAGTATGGATGGTCCTCTCCGACTGACCATCGAACCGAGGATGATAAGAAGTAGTGAAGCGGAGACTCGAACCCAATGCAGTATGTTCCTGCTCCCAAAATCTCAAGGTAAATCGTCCATCTCTATCGGAAACGATAGTCCTCGGCACTCCGTTGAGTCTCACAATCTGCCTCATGAACTCCTCGGATAAATGACTCACCGGCCACGTTTCCTTGATAGGAATAAAACGGGCGGTCTTCGTAAGCCGGTCTACTATTTCCCATATAGCATCAAAACTCCTACTCGGTCTCAGTCTTGTAACGAAATCCATAAAGATAGTGGTTGAAGCTCTTCTCCAAGTCTATGATGCTCGATCTTGACCTACTGACAGCTCGAACACTAGGCTACATATCTAGCTACATCGGGCTTCAAGCCACCCCACCAATAGGAACGTCTCAAATCTCGGTACATCTTGCTAGCACCTGGATGTACCGAGTAGGGTTTACCATGAGCCTTTTGTAAAATCCTTTGTCTCAACTCTTCGTCTGGTGGTACATATACGCCCTTGGCGCCTCATCACTCCATCAGCTCCAATCACAAACTGTGGTGCATCACCTCGGGTCATACTATCCCGGATCTTGGATAATGTCGTACAACTCTCCTGCTTCTGTTGGATCTCGTCCAACAGATCAAATAACTCTAATGCACCCAAATATCTATCAATATTTGGAAACTGTATCTCAACCTCTAACCTCTCTCCCGAGGTGTCTTCCGACCAAGCACATCGGCGACTACATTCGCCTTGCCCGGATGATACAACACCTCTAGATCAAAATTCTTGATCAACTCCAACCATCTCCTTTGGCGGTTAATCAATTCCCGCTGAGTGAAAATGTACTTCAGGCTCTGGTTGTCCGTGAAGACTTGACACGTCATCCCATAAAAGTAGTGGTGCCAAATCTTCAGGGCATGGACCACTGCAGCTAGCTCTAGGTCACTTGTCGGGTAGTTTTCCTCATACATCTTCAGCTGACGAGATGCATAAGCAATGGCATTACCCCTTTGTATCAAGACACATCATAAACCTAGCTTGGTTGCATCGTTGTATACTAAAAAATCCTCAGTGCTCTCTGGTTGGGCTAATATCGGAGCAGAAGTCAATCTCCTCTTCATCTCCTCAAAACTATTCTGAAACGGCTCAAACAACACAAATCGAGTGGTCTTCCTCATAAGATAAGTAAGTGGTCGGTGATAACATGATTTATCGACCTAGTTTAGTAGAGCATTTATGTAGATTTTCCCTTTCCGCATGCATGTTTTAGCCTTAGTTTGTGTCTTTTATGCTTGTTTAGTGTTACTTTGCAAGTATAGATGTCTACACACTCTTTTGGTGTCATTGTAGGTTATTTGGCGCATTTTGGAGCTAAAACGATGCATTTGAGGATAAAGCCTCGGAGTGGATGCTTAGGAGCAATCATACGAGCTAAGGAAAGGAGAAGAAGTCGATTTAGGAACGAACGAGATCAATTGCCCGAGTGAAGAATTCATCTCGAGCGAGATCCACAAAGGTAACCTTGAGTTACGAATGTGCTCTTCCTAGTAGGCGGTCACTCGGCTCGGTGGCCTGATGTTGACATCAAGAGTTTAAGGACAAATAATTATAGAGTTAAGCGTGCTCATTGACATAAAGACGTTGTCTCTGAGACTTCTAGTCTTACATAAAAAACAAATAAAAATTGTCAAATAACAATTTTAAAATTATAGGATGAAGATGTTCTAATGGAAATAATTGATAAGCTTGTATTCATCAGTCATGACTACTACTCTACACTTAGAACATACGACACACAAATGTTGACCGTTCTAATTACTTACACAATTATACTTACAAAAAAACAAAAGAGAGGCTACATGCCTACAACTAATAATTTATTAATTTCTATAAAATGCTATTTCTAGAGTTCATAATATATTTAAGTGAAAACTTAAGGCTTACTAGTTCAAACTATTTATCTATTTAAAGATATATTTATCAATTTTCTCATTCAAAACACCCAAAACTTAATATTTTTGATCTCTATTTTCAACAACAAAATAGTAGAGACAAAAAAGGGACAAAAATATATTAATGATTTTCTGAGCATAAAAAAGTGAGCAGTCCGTACAAAAATGGAGTTTGTGTATTTTGAAGTCAAATGAACCAAAACAAAAGTTATATCCACAAAAGAGAAAGATTGAATAGCCATACATAGCTCATTAGCCATGTGAATTTTCAACAATTTCAAGGCCCTTATTATTTTTCCTAATTTAATTTAGCCTTTTACTATTTGCATATTCTTTTCTTTATTAAAAAACACATTACCTATAAATATCTCAATTTAATTTTTCCGAACATGGTTATTTGTTTGACTGAAATAAATAAGATTGACATATTCTTTTTTTTTTGAAACAGAAGATAATCATACTTCTCGTCTTCTGTTATCTTCTATTAACAAGATCCAAAATAGTATTTTGTGTTAATATATTATTTAATGAAAAAAATATTACTATATAATCTAAAAATATCACTACCTCTGATTATAATTTATTGTCATAATAACTGCTTAATTAATGATCTAAAATACTACCGATAAATACTTATGATCAAAATTTTAATATTAAAACGATATTTATTTATAATTTAACGAATTAGATAAATTTACTAATTAAATTTGATATTGTTCCATATACACGATACATTAATTAGTTTATTTGGGTGGACGTACGTTATTATTTTAAGTATACGAACCTTACTAAAAGTTATAAATATGAAATTTTATAAATATATATTATAGAAAATCCCTTTCCAAAGAAATTGATTGGATATATTGGACGTGTTATTAAATAGTAGATGTTTAAATAAGAGTAATAATAAAAAATCTAAATCAGAATTGTTTGAATTTTTAGTATTTTTATCACGTGAACACATATATTTAAATAATATATAATTTTGTATAATATCAAAAAAATAAGGATACAAATCAATTTTTAAATTTAAAATACTATATGATTTAAATATATTCTTGTTATTTTTTAAAATTAGTACTAGTTTAAAGCGATTATTCAAATGCTTAATTGTTTAAAATTTTAACTTAACTACAAAAAAACAAATCTAAATGAAACAACAGAATCCTCAAAAAAATATAAAAATAATAATCATCAATTTTAAATGTTAGCTGTGAATGTGATACACGACACAAACTTTACAGAAAGGTAAAAAATAATTATCAACTTTGAGATTAATTTTCATAGGTTAACTGGTTTCATTTTCATGTCAAAATTTAACTTTTAAACTATAATCTCAAGACATAATTTTTATAGGTAATATCTGGAATCAGAAAATGTATTCTTCGGTAAATTTTGTAAGAAAATTAGCCCATCTTTTTTCTTTCTTTCCAATGCATGTCTCGAGTACTTTTAGTTTGCAATTTCCTCTTTCTTTTCTTTTTTATTATTTTTGTCATACGCTTTATATCAATAAGTCTGTTTGTTATTTATACGGACTCTCAAAGCACCTTACTTGTTTTTCTCTTAAAAATAAAAATATATTATAAGAAAACTAAATGTACTTCTCAAAATTAAAATAAAAAAAAACTCTATTTTTGATTTTTTTAATTATATATTTTCTCTTTTGGTCGTTGTTGCGTGGACCAAACACGCTTTAAAAGGACGGTAGAAAAGAGTGATATATTATCTTTAAGTATTTCCAAATTAATTTATTTGTATCTAATTTGGTGTGATTTGTTTAAATTTGGTACTTAATCTCGATTTGTTAGGACCACAATAATATCTTTGACTCTATCCTTTGATACTTTAATATTTTGTTAATAATAAAAAGGGCAAGCGTGAAGAAAGCTGCAAGTTAGAGTGAAAATCAAGGCAACTTTTAAATATATTGCAAGGATTAACCCTAAATTAACCCTCTGCCCATGTGGGCCTCCACCATACCCTCCTAAAATAGTACATTAATTATCCAAGATATTACCATAATTACACGTTTACTGTTTTTCATTTATTATAGAGGTGGTTTCTTGAAATTCAAATTTCACCTAGTATAAATAACTCAGAATGTCGTGTTAAAAACTTAAATATTTATATTTGATTGAAACATTTTACCATTAAATCCAAAATTTTAATTTTTTAATTTTTTCTACGTGCAGACATATGTACGTATCGTGACACGTCAAAACTACCGCGTATTACTAAGCTATTTTTGTAGGTTTTGTTTACAAATATTTGTGGGATTTACAAATAGTATGTAATGTGCATAACTTTATAAATTTAGATCTTTTTTTTAGACAAACAATACTACTATATCAAAATTTTAATTATTATCATTAAAATGGTTATATAAGGCTAGAAGGTATGATCATAACAAGATGCGTCGCCAACTCTTTTTAATAATAAACGTAGTTCATCGAAAAACAATTGGGCGACACAACGTTACTATGCAAGACTCGTTACACCCTCTTGAAAATCTCGATGGTATTTAGACCAAAAAAATTTAAGTGTTAAAAGTCAACGGAAGAAACACATGTTGATTTTCGATGCAAGCCCCCTTTCATGCTTAGCTATTTTAGTAGAGGCCGTTTGGCCCACCACAAAAATCATGCTTCCCAAATACACCAATAGGCTTCTTCATCGAATCAATACAAGCATGTTTTCAACCTACCCATCCAAACAATTAAGACACACGTTAGTCACAAGAAAGACATTCCTTCTCCTGGATCGGAACAACGGAATAATAAGACGATACTTAAGTATCATGCGATATTCAACCGAAAACATACAACCTATGCGCAGATAAAAGACACTTAAAATTCATCTTCAACCCGCTTTTTAAATTAAAATGTATTTTTATATGTATTTTTTAGTTTTGACAAAAAAAAAATTTAGTGAAGATTCGATGTTTTATATGAATGGAAAAATTAATAATTATAGATAAAACTTGTGTTTTTATTCATTGCTATAAATATTTTGATTTTGGAATGAAAATGATGATAAGTGTGTTTGGTGGGTCTTTATTTTTCGTTTTCTTTCTATCAATTATTCAAAATTATAATCCCTCAACAATTACGTTCTTTAGTAATCTGGCGGAGCCAATAACACATTCCAATTATGCACAGGTATTAGCCCACTTGACCGAAAACATGGGCCTAGGATACAAAGCCCCATTGGCCCAATATATACAGATTTGGGCCAAAAACATCCGACAGACGAGCCACTAGAGAGCACATCTGTGGGCTTTAACGTCTATGACTTTTATTTAGTTTGATTGCCGACAGTATCCTATCTCTAGACATGTGTCGGGTTTGAAGCGAGCTCTGCTAAAATTTCTAACTATTAGCGCGATCAAGGCCGGACTTGGAATAGTGTTAGTATTCGGCCGGTCTGACGGGTACCTGCTGGATTTTTTTTTAAAAAGTAATAGTTATTAAAAATATAAATTTATTTAAAATACAATATATGTAAGATATTTTATTTAATATATAAATTTATTATGATTCTATTTACTACACATTATATAATATTATATATTATTCAATTTATATATGTTTTAATATGGACAACACAAGTAATCCATAACCCTTTTTGACATGTCCTGATCCGACCCTAATGGGTGGGCGGATCGGACTTTTCGATCTGGTCAAACTTAATCAATTAATCATACTAACTAATTTTTTCGGACGAGCTGCACGAATGCGATGAATACATGTCTAAATTGATATTTGGAAAAGATTCCTTATTGTTAGATCCTTCAAAACATCGTCTAGGTTGAACAAGGTTGACGTTTATTTGGACATACGATGCGGTCGACTGTCGTTCTCTTGCTCTGTCTTTATTTGTGGGCACATTTTTATCATTGAGATAGATTTAATGTTTGACAATTTAATTTAATTTTATTATGTATTCCGATTTGATAGAAATCTTAGTTATAAATTATCAATTTATAAAGTTTTAGCTTACAAAAACCTTTTAGTTTTAAGTATTTATCCGGTTAACATATTATCAATTAAATCTATTACATAATACGTTAATACCTAACATAATTGAAAATTCTAGGATCATATTTAGGGCCCGTTTGGTTTAAACTCTGGAAACGGAAACGGAATGGAAACGAATCTAGTCCATATGTACACCCTTGTTTATGAAGTTGTTGGGAATCATTCCTTGTGTTTTGAACTAATTGGGTAGAATTTGATTAGTTTTAATACCCTATAGGGTAACAAAATAGGGAAAAACAAGTGCATTTTGCAAGAAAACCAACCGGAATGATTCCATGAACAAAGTACATATGTGGACTAGATTCGTTTCCATTCCGTTTCCGTTTCCGGAGTCACAACCAAACGAGGGGTTAATCTTATTAACGGGAAAAAAAAATTATATACACGGTTTTTGTTTTATTAACGAAAAAAAACTCGTGATCTGATGGCGTTTAGTGGGCGTCGAAAGCATCCAAGTTCTTTTTTTATAATTTTAGGAAAAATAAATATTTTTGGGTGTTGGTTCACAGAATTTTAAACCTGTTTTCCTTATTGATATCTTATAACGGGCATTATGGGAGGAAATATTTTTAGGGTTTTGGGCGTTGATGTCCGAATTTAAAAAAATAAATAAAATAAATTGGAAGCTGATCTCATCCAACGGCGTTTGAATTGGGTGTTGGTGCCATGCGACTATCTTCAGTTGTAACACCCAAATTCTAGGAACTCGGGATGTTACGGGTTATGACTCACTCTAGTTTGAAAGCAACCTTACTAGATCTTTCAACAAGGCACAAATAAAGGGAAATCGACATACGTTTTTATGCATTAAATAATCATGTTAAAAGAAAGAAAACAAAAAAAGGAACTGCTGGTAACAAACAAAATTTATAAACACAAATGACATGAAACTTCGCCAAAAATAAAATCCCGAAACTTAAACTAACAAGTACGGAAAATCCGGCTATTCACTCTCCCCGGATCACTCCACAACGGTCTTACCCTGCAAGGTATCCACAATATGACGGTGAAAACCGTTACATAGCAATTTTAATATTAGTTAACACTCTTCTAGCACAAACACACAACAAAGTGGTAAATAAACACACAAACATGATTTCACACACATCCCAATTATTATATTTATTTAGGTGATTCAATCTAATTGTGCAGCACGAGGGATCTTCGCCCCTCGCCTCTGTCCCCTTTTTAACAAGAGGACTGGTCGCAAAGAACCTCTCCAGTCACCTGTCAGCGCTGAGCAGTGATGTCATGGCCCGTTTTCATACACTTGGGTCTATAACGTAAAAAAATCATCCTACGCAAGTTATAATTAATAACCATCCAACACACACCACTAAAATAGCGCAACACACCAACATTGCGAAAAACTAGCTAAGTAAGTCCATAGAACTTACCTGAAAAGAACCGAGTTCCGAAAATCGCTAAACTCTCAATCCACACGTAAATGATCTCAACAACCTAGGCAAGACGGAAAACGTCTTATCAACACCATTATATCAATCATGAAGCTTCTAAAAGGTTTCAAGACTATCTAAGAGGTTCTTATAAAGGAAGAATTAGAAACCCTAACTATAATTAAAAGTACCAAAACGTCCTCGACTTTTCCTAAAGTTCCGAAAAGTGCCCAAAACGGGTCTAAGACCCTCTCTATTGTCCAACAACATCTCACAGCCCTAAAAGATCCATAACAGGTTTGAGGTATACTCACTCTTACATCCTAAGTCGAAAAAATCCAAGAAAATTCTAAAACGTACTATGCCATGTCTACTTCAAGCTAGAAAAATCCCAGTCCACAAATATCTATCCATAAGATCTACACAAAAACCCAAAGTTGCCTACATGAACACGTAAATCTATACTTGCCAAAAACGATTTTTCGCACCAACTTTGCAAGCTTATAACTTTAAATCTAACCGTTAGATCGTTCCCAAAATTTAACACAACAAACTAAATATTCCCATCTACAATATATCAAATATTCAATGGTAAGTCATGATTTTAAGGTATCTAAACATGCTTCTAAATATGGCTGTTCTAACTAGATTTTTTGGGAAAAAAGATGGAACATGTCACAGGTCTTGAGTTCGAATCCGGGAAGAGGCAGAAACTGGGGCAAGGCGCATGGCAACAGGTCGGGGGTTCGGACCTGGTGAGAAGCGAAAACTTTATGAAAAGCCACATATCACATGATCTTGAGTTCGAACCCCGGGAAAAGCAAAATTGCCTATGCCTATGATTTCATGTGCAACTATGGTAGCATGAGGAGATACAAGAGTAAAAGAAAGGAGGAGGGCTGGAGCTCACCTCGGTTCTAGTTGATGTCGGCTAGAGAGGAGATCGAAGCCTAGGCACGAAGCAGGCAAATGGCTAGTTCGCGTCAATCGATGGCAACAAGAGGAGGAAGGGAAGGACTTCCCGGTGGTTCCACGTATGATTGCCTCTGCTCGACCTCGCTCGACTGTAGTTACACATAGAGAACGGATTGATCATCACAACCAGACCCAAGCAGAAAGAAGAGAGGAGGAGAAGGAAGGAACCGAGAGAGGTGTTGCGTACTCAACAGACCAGTCGAGGAAGGAAAAAAAGCAGAGGAAAGCTTGGGCCTTGGATCCGATCGAGCGCGAGCGTCGGCTAGCTCGAGAGAGTTGTTGCGTGCAGAAGGGGAGTGAGGACAAAAGTGCTGATCTCAACAACTAGATCGCAGAAGAAGGAAGATCGAAATCTTTTGGTCGCCTTGCGTGGACGTAGAAGACGAATGCAATTCGGCTTGGAGGAGCTGGAATGAAGATGGGACTGGCCCCTTGGCTTCATCACTTGCCAAAGGGAGGAATCTGGGTCGCTAGCCTGACAAGAGAAGGAAAGATGGGCCAAGCTTTGTGGCCTGGGGAGGAACTGGGCCGACAAGCTCCGGAAAGAAGAAAAAATTAAGTGGGCCAAAAAGATTAAAGAAAGAAAAAAAACTGGATGGAGAAATAAAGGCCCAATATCTAAATTCGGTTTTTATTCGATTCAACCGACAAATCTGGTAAAACAATCGGTCTCGGAATAAAAACTTTCAGTTATTACATCAGTAATAAGTGAATTGACTCCATCATTAATAATTATAAAGGCTCCGCCTAACATTAACTATATCTAAATGCATAGCATAACAACATCAATATGCAAGCAAACAATTGATAATCCAAGCTGTCTCAACATTTTAATTTCTTTTTATTGCCAAATAATTTTTAATCTTAAAAATTAATTGAAAATTGAAGGAGAAATCCATTAATCTTATATACTCATCTTGATTAATTTTTTTTAAAAAGTCTATTTGGGATAAGATACATGTAACCCTACACATATTCATGCAATCATGCATGGTTAATATTCATCCAAACGTTACCGATAGTACTTTCCAATATGCTATAAATTCAAAAATTGAAACAACGGTTATAATTATAAACGTTGAAGATTTAAAACTCTATAAATGTGTTCCCTCTTACGTGCTCCGGGCGTGCACCCCATTTTACTTTAACTTATAATTACATTTTTCAATTTGATAGAGATTTCTATGGGACGGGTTTCAAGAGTCTCAAATAGAATGCATGTACAATGTGCGCACATACATCCTAGAATTGTTTGTGACATGCAGATGCCCATCTCTTACAACCAACGTAGTCCTCTGCTTTTAGGGACATAACCTATATGTTTTGCTTTACACATGTCCTAAAATATCATCTCTAATACATATGCGGGACAAACTTGTACCACACCTTGTGCATACCGGTTGAATGAACATTGACATGCACCATTCACCTAACATCCAACAACCTGTAATGTCATCCGTTGATTTATTTGATCCAACGAATCGAACGTGTCCTTAAATTGCATTATACATACGTGTATATATCCATCCAAACAAATGACAAACCTAACCTAGTGGGCCAAAAATATTGTAAGAGTTAAGCTCGACAACTTCGACCTCGTTGACGATACATACATGAAATTAGCAAAAATACTTATGTGATCCATTATATAGAATAGGAATTGAGTAATTGACTTACCACCAACCTTTTTATCGACTTTGTGCATGTCGTTGACTTTTGAGTCTTCCAAAAAAAAGAAAAGAAAAGAAGGTTGCTGAATTAGTGAGAAAGCGGTGTCGGTGTACTCTTTCACGCCAATCTCGCCTTCAATCTGCACCACAACACTCTATTGCCAAATCACAGTGGATTCTTCCAAGCCTTTGCAATTCACTTTTTCTCCTTTCTTTATTTTCTGTACCATTTTGCAATTATTTCCATGGTAAATCTATCACTATTATTTTCAACTAGTGCAATATTTCGTACCATATATAATTAGATGAAATATTAAATTAATTTTTGCAATGGCTATAAAGCTTCACTTATCATCTATTTGTCAATCTCGTCATCTACCGTATGATATTCATGAATCGTTTTTTTTTTTTAAATCACACATTCATTTTAATTATATTGTTATCATTCATTAATAATCATTTGTTTAACTTTGTATAATTTTAAATATTTTCAAGGGAAATTACCTCGACATATATTATAATGTCAAATCAATGTGGTTTTTAATACATAAATTATTGTTTTAAAATAAATTTATATATAATTGTACTATGATTTCTGTTATAATAAGACAATAAATCTAGGTATACTGATACAATGGGCCAGGGGAAACATATTTTGGGCCCATGGATTAATGGGCCCGGGGCGACAAGGGGTGCGGGGGCTTAGCCCCGCGGAGGATTCTATCTATTTATGGTTATAAATAGATAGGTGTAGGGTTGTATTCATTATCCACCAAAGTATATTGAAAACCCTAGCTGCAAGGTTTGTGCAGCAAAACCACAAAACGTTTTGTCTTCTCTTCTTCTCTATATTTCTGAAGTAACTCGTTGAAAGATCACAACAATTTCATTTTAAATTTATTATTTATTTTCTATTTTACATTACAGAAATAAAGTTTTTGGTTTTTTTTTGCGATATCAAGACATTATTTATGATTATAAATAGTTTTCTATTCAAATTTTATTGGTACTAAGCTAGTATCTAACTATTAGAAGAGATGTGTCGGTGTTTATTATAAGTTGTACATAAGAATGCAGTGGTGAGTTCACTTATATTACAAGTTAGAGAAAATAGAGTTCAACAGACAACAAATCGAGAATCATGTGCATATGAGCGTTTATGTTCATGTACATTATGTTCAAACAACACATAAGTCTAACTACATTGTTCAATCCTAAACCTAAAATATATTGACAATAAAAATGATATTAACGTATTAAGGATGGAACACGTGTATTTTTGTGAGACACTGTTCTTTCCTTACACATCAACATACACGTGATTGAATAATGTTTTTAGGATTTCAAATAACTGGTGCTTCTAATTAATAAAATAGTATTTTGAATTTGGTAGAATACTTAGATCTTTTTATTCATTAAAACATAAAAAAATTCATAATTTTCTAAAATAAATAATGAATAAAACCCTCCAAAAGTCATATATATATATATATATATATATATATATATATATATATATATATATATATATTTTGAATCTCCATTATAATGATAAGTAAGAACAATAAAGAGACATTCAATCTATTTCTACTAAAAAAAAAAAATTCACGTTCAATCTAAAAAAACAACAGTCTTAATTTTATCACATGTCCGCATGTGATTTTTAGGTGCACAATCGTACACTTTTTATGCATGATCGTGTGCTTTACTTTTGAAAAAAAGGATGTACAATCATGCACCACAAGAGTACACAAGTGTGTACCTCATGATCGTGCACTATGACATAAATACAAGATGCACGGCCATGGTGTACAAGCATGATTATGTTACGTGCATAATGCGCACCCTTCATAAAAACAATAACGCAGGATCATATGTGAAGGGGTGCACCGGTTGCACCTACGAACCACGCGGGAGACAAGTGGCAAAAATCAAGAGTGTTAATTTATTTAATCAAACCTCTTAAACAGGGTTTCATTTCTTACCGTAATTGAGGTTTTCTCGTTTTTTTAATAAAAATATTCAATTTTTTTTATAGTTCTAAATATCGTGTCTGCATTTTTTTTTTTACCAATATTTATTTATTTAGTTCAAATATGTGCAACATTTTGTAAAAATTATTCGAACCAAAAATCAAAGATTGGATGACACATTAATCCATTTACTCTCACACTTAGACGCACTCTACTCTCACGCATGTGCAATCTACGATCGTACATGTATGAACACCATACTTTAACACATTGATGGACTCTCTCACACATAGGTGCACTCCACAATTTCACACGCACACACTATTCTATTATATATATATGCACTCTACCTTACCCATGTGGACACTCTACTATCTCACGCATGTCTACCTACCTTTACACATATACACTCTACTCTCACACATATACACTCTACTCTAACATACATAGGGTGCACTTTTTTTTCTTTTTTTTTTTGATAAAGGAAGCGTTTAGAAGCTCTAGACGACACGCCGTCTAGTGGGTCGAAAGGCCGAAAAAGATCGGCAGACGGACTAACCGTCACGAGGAACAACAAAAGAAAAAGAAACACAAAAAATATATCAAGAAAACCCGACAGTAAAGAAGTCAACGAGGAAAATAGGGTGCACTTTAATATCACATATATGTTCTTCTACTCGCATACACAAGCATTCTTCTCTTATACATGGTACATTATAATCTAAAATACGCATACACATACATTCTACTCTTATACATGATACTTTATACTCTAAAACATGTGTACTTACTCTCTATTATAAAACATTGGTCACTCTACTCTTAGTCATTAAGACATGAAAAGTGTAGATAAATAAAAAGTAAAAAAAAATTTATTTGAAAAAAAATCAATTTTTTGAAAACCTAAAAAACACGGGTCAGATATATGCTATTATTAACAGAATTGTAAATAATAAAAAGTAGATCAATAATTTAGATTAGTTTTATTCCTCACCGTAAAATACATTTGTATATACATTGTAATATGTGCTATCGTGGTAAAAATATAAGAATCGATCTTCTATCGACAACAATGTAGTAAATATATGGCCTTGAAATATAACCTTTTTTAAAAAAAATGAAAGTTGTAAAAAAGAGAGTTACAAAGATGAAAGTTGCCAAAAATAATATAAAATGCAAATGTTTGGCATGTAAGTGGTAAATAAATCAAGCGTCCTTCGCGTAACAAAAATGTATACTTCTATCTTATAATCAAACCGATTCAAACTCTTGAGAATTAATTCCTTGTTGAAGATTATGAAAGTTTTAGTTGAAATTGTTTTTTTTTTTTACTTTTTTACATTGGTTATGGAATTATAAAAATAAATGTTTTTTTTTTGTCATTTTAACCTCCTTGCACTAAATGTTAATTTATTTTTTATATTCGACAGGTCTAAGATGTGGAGGCACGTCAAAGTGAACCCACACACAAGCATTCAAAGTTTCATTTTAAAACCAATTGACAGTAAGAGGATTAACCTTAAGACTTATATGTTTGGTTCACTTAGTATCATATTGTCGATGTGAGACATTTTCACACTCAATACTCCCCTGTAAGATTATTTATTAATCTTATAATAATTTGTGGGCTTACGTATTATAATAAATAAGTATATTATGCGACTATTTACTAGCGGGCTAATAAAAGTGATTCAATCAAGTAAATCTCGTAGACTTAAATTAAGCGGTATGAGCTTAATGAGTGGATACCAAATTTGGTACAATAAGCTTAATGAAATTTTATTAGGTCAATATATAAAGGATATTAGATTTTGGTCTCCAATACATCAAATAGATCTGCCGTTTTCATATCTCTACCCATCATAAAGAAAACCTAAAGAAACTCTAAGGAGATTTGACTGAGGAAGACGAAATACATGTGGTGCTCCTTCGGATTGTAGATTCCACACTAAAGTTTGTAACTGATTGTTGCGGCTATGGAACCAGATATGTACATTTCGGTTCCTTAATAACTCTATCATGATTTGATCCTTGGTTTTATGGTTCAGAAAATTTAATTATTCCATCCCCTCAAGTGCAACTATCCTAAACTAGTTGGCATTTCAACACTCAACACTAAAGGATCCTTAAATACCTTAATATCATTTTTTGGGATTGAACAATGGTAGTTAACATGGTATTAGAGATTGATATGTCGTAAAATTATGGACAAGCTATAAAGAGATTGACATGCTCGACCTAAAGTAAAACAATGTCACATGTTAACTATTTTGGATAGTTAACACTCGAGGAAAGTGTTGAGATCTAAGAGAAGAAAAGTGTTCAACATATTATTTTAAAATTCCAAAATACATGCAATATGAATGTATAAGAGTAGATAAAAACCATAAATATGTTAGGGTGAGATCAAAACCATATATTTTGATATATTTTATCTTATTTAGCTTTTTTTGAAAAATCTTAAAAAATGGAATTTCAACAAAAGTAAAACTAGACAAAAGAAGAATTACATTTACGAGACATTGCGTATTGTGTAATCACCAAATAGAGGACTTGTTCCACCTACTTATTGACTGTCCAAATAGTAAACAAATTGTTGCTAAAATTGATAGGTATATTTCGTTTGAACTAAGCAATATTACCCATGAAAACAAAAGAGCAAACAACCTACTACATGAAATAATAATAAATAAAAAAAGATTGGACTTAACAGAGTATCCCACCTTGTAACAATTTGGTGGAACATCCGGTTCTTTGGGAACAAAAATATTTTTGATAATGAGCCTATCATTTCTATACGTAGTGTAATTCCATTCATCAAAAACCAAATTCATAATTAAAAAAATATCATCATTGACGAGGACAATTACGATATCAAACCGCAACCAATGAATAATCATACTACCAAACAGGAAAAAAAACCTAGATTTCATAAACTTAACTTTGATGGATCCAAACTCGATTCGGGAGTAACTTTCATTGGTTTTGTGATTCGATATCACAATGGTGAAGTAGTTAGCCTCGGTGTTCAAAAATATAATTTTAACTCGGTTTTAAAAGCTAAAATTTATGCTCTTAAATCTGGCTTACTAGAAGCTACTAGATTGTAAATAAAAAAGATCGAAACTGAGGGTAATAATTTGTGTATTATCAAGGTACTTCAAGGTTCGTGGAGTTATCCGTGGGAGGTCGAAATGATTACATCTGACTAAGGTTGTTCACCGGTCCGGACTGGAAAAGGAAGGACCGGAAATGGACCGGAAAATTCAGTCCAGGCCCGGTCCAGGTCCGGTCCAAAACCGGTCCAGGTCCGGTCCAGGACCGGATTTTTAATTTTTTAATTTTTTTTTTCTTTTTCCCCTCATTTTTTTCGCACCAAGCCTATTGTTGACCGGATCGGACTGAGACTTAATTAGTTAATTTTAATATTTTTATTTCACTAAAATTTTAATATATTTATAATATTTTATGACTAAAAAAAAATTCTTTTTAAAAAAAACGGTCCGGACCGGTTTTGAACCGAAATTCTTGGACCGAGGACCGGACCTGTTTGTTCCGGTCCGGTCCGGTCCAAAACCCGGACCGGACCGGAAAACGAACAGCCCTACATCTGACTCCACACTAGATCTTTGTTTCTTTTACGATGTCCAGACCATACATGTTTTATAGAAAAATTAAATATGTTACTGAACGATTGACCCATGTGAGAACCTCAACTTCCTACACCATTTTTCTGATAATTCCGAACTTCGTGTTTTCATAAGCAAAAATAATTTAGATTAGACTACGTCTAGGACCTAAAGCTTTCCGTTATTAAAAAAAATTATAAAGGGATCAAAATTATAAAATATGCTCGGTAATGATTAAAACCTCGTCGTCCATCAAAATTTCGACAATACGCTTTTTCTCATTGAATAAAAATGGTAAAGCATTGACTGTAGATATAGTGTTTTAGTAATTACGTTATTGACTTTCTTTTTATATAAATTGTAGAAGTGGCCCAAATATCCTTCAAACATCTTGCATTAAGTAAGCTTTAAGGGTTAAAAAACAACAATATAATCGATTAGAACCCCCAAAAAATCCATATTTGGTTGTGTGGTGTTGGAGAATGTAGGGTAGTGTTAGAACATTCACATGATGGTTTGGGGTGAAAAGAAGCGGTGAATATTATTATAATCATTCAACAACATATAATAATGTTGTTTGCACACGCCAACCTTGAGGGATATTATAAAATTCTCCACCCACCTAACCAATATTCCTACTAGGAGGGAGGTCAAAATAACTACGACCGTTCATATGTCCGTATTCGGACCGGAACCGAACAAAGCAGACTGAAAATGGACCGAATTTTTCGGTTAAGGTCCGGTTCAAATTGGTCCAGGACCGGATGGACCGGAAAATTTGTTTTAAAGTGTTAACTAGTTTATTTAATTTTTGATTATTTTAATTTTTTCGGTTCAGTTTCAGTCTAAATCGGTCCAGGACCGGAAAATCTAATTTAAATGTTAATTAGTTTATTTAATTTTTGATTATTTTATTTTTTTCGCACTACACTTATTGTGGACCGGACTGGACCTAGTGTTAATTAATTAATTTATATTTTTTTCCGCACTGAACTGTTAATTAATTTATTTTTTTCGCACAATTTTTTTTTAAAATAGGTCCGGACCGGAATGTTTGGACCAAAGACCGGGTCCAAAACCCGTACTGAACCGAAAATTGCACAATCCTAAATATAACTATATTCACTTTATACTGAATCTTCGTTTTTTTGACGAAATTTAAATTAGACATGTGTTTGATATAAATCAATTGTGTTGTTGACCGATTGATACATTTGAAATTTTCAACGTCTAACACTAATTTTTCTAATGATCACGAAATTCGTGTTTTCATCCGAAAGGATTCTAGAAGGTAGGTGGACCTAATTGCTAAAATTGATTTATCTAAGCTTGTGGTTCATATATAATTCTTGTCACTCCTCTCTGCGAGAAATCTCTTAATTCGCTTGAACCAACATTACTGTATAAATTTATTAATATATAGGTCTTGATTCTCAAGATTTTGGAGTCTAGCAAAGATCTCTGCCTCGTTCTTGACCGTATATATACATGTTTATTTTTTTTACAAGTCATTTATTTTATTATTGGTTTAACTATTTATTTTTTTTCAATTATGAACAAAAATATTGTTGAATTTTTTTAGAATAAAATTATATATTTTTGAAATTAAAAAAATAAACGGCTAGTGAACTAAAACCGTATAATATACAAAATTTCTTTTCAATTCTTCTCCATGAGAAGCCACTCATCCGAACAAACCTCTATATAAAATAAATGTGCATGACTCGTTAGTTAGTTAGTCAGTCAGTCTGGCGGGATCTAACAATGTGGTTTATGAAGGTCAATAAAGAAAAAGTGAAGGTACGTATCAATCTCAGTCCAAGTCTGTCCCTTGCTTTGGTGCAGTCATTTTTGCAGTCTAGAGTTGGTTCCTATATATATATATATATATATATATATATATATATATATATATATCCTTTATTCAGTGTTTGCCGGGCAGTCATGTGTGTGTGATGCATGCTTTGGTTAGGTATCTCCATTCAAGAAAACCAACCGATAGTCATGGATGCTCAACGACCAGCATCCTTAACTTATATGCTAATCAAGTTTTTTCTAAATCTATATTTAGAGACGCAATATGTATATTAACGTCTATTATAAATTATGGCCTAATATATATAGATGGTTGTTCTATTTTTTTTAGTAGTCAATCAAATTAAAATTATAGTAAATGTTGATGGATAATACATTAGTATTCTCTTGAATATAAACAATTCTCTTTACGTATCATTTGGTTGGAGTATATAAGGTATGCAAACGAATGAAAATATTTTTTTTAAAAAAAGAAAAGAAAATGAAGATGATTATCTTATTTTGTCCCAAGAGACGTCGTACGAAAAACGAAGTAAGTCTTAACCCTACATCGTCCAAGATGTTGAGGTTGGGGTGTGTGTGGTGATAGAAGAAGCGGTGTTTGTAGCGGGCATAGGTGTGACTCTTATTCTTAGGCCCGACCGATAATCCTGCGAGGAGGTTGTCCAAGATCAACCCTGCTAGCTAGTTTTGGTCGGTATAAGAACAACATGAACCGGTTACGACATAACAACCCAAGGAACCGAAGCTACGATGTCTAATGGTGACATAGAACCCAAATTGGGGGGTGGTTGTTTCGGCGTACAAATGTTGTATCCCTGATCTCCATCTCTGCATAAATATTGCCATTTTAACCAAACCAAACCGGAAATGAAAACTAATAGGAAACTAAATGTAGTAATAGCCTAACATTTACTTAATTGGAAATAACTGGAACCAAATCATAAAATAATTGCAAACCAATCTGAAACTTATAGAAACGGAATGAATCGGAATTGAAATCGAAATCCGGCAAAAATATGAACACATACGTGTCTATTCACACGAAGGCTCGTGTGTTCATCCGAGTTGCTTTGGCGTCATCTCCCAACACCAAAGCCAAATTCATCTTTTTGTTTCAAGCTTGAAGAAATGATGAATTGAGCGGGAACAAAAAAAAAACTGTATAGTGTTCAGTTTCAACGATGTCGTTTTGTGTCAAAGCAAAGGTTTTTCGGTGCGATAACCGTGTTTTGAAGGTGATTTTTTGGAAATGTTCGTAATTTTATGTATAGTGTCTTTAGTAAATAATTGTTTGTGACTTTAACAATTATTTTCGTATATTTAGAAATGTAGGTATTATTTAATTATTTTTATAAAATATATCGACTAAATTTAAAAAATGAAACAATATAATGAGGTAGTTGGCACGGTTCGTATTCAAACATGCATGTGCTAGAACTCGACTATTAGCTTATGACACTTCTTTTCTTTTATTTTCTTGTACATGTGAAGAATGAACTACTAACTGGTCTAAAAATAGACAATCTATCACTTTTGGCTGTGTAATTGATTTTTTGTACTCAAATTTAGAGTCCTCTGCAAGCAATAATTACTATGATCAAAATGTTGATAATAATTAAAAAGGGATTTTCATAGGCAATCAAAGTTATGATTACTATAATTATGTGTATAACAACTCATAGATATTATTACAAATTACACTTCGAATTAGCATCGAATTTAGTGGGTTAAATTGATTTTATAAAATGTTAAAACCAATTGAAATTCATGGTCTAAAAATAGTTTTATGACATTAACCGTAGACTCGACATATTTGTTTTTTTGTTTTTTTGTTTTTTTTGTGTGGCTCTTTTACTAGTTTGTTTGTGTTTTTTTTTTTTTTCATGTTTGTCGTTTTACGATCTCTTCAAGTTACCGGAATTATTAATATACATTTTACGTATATTATAAGAAGTAATTAGTTTTTTCTTTCCTTTTGTATATACCTCTTTGTTTTGTTTTAATTTTCTTTTGTTTTATTTGTTGTTAATTGTCTTTATATTTAAGGAATATAATTAAATTTAATTTACGTAAAATGTATATTAATAATGAAATTAATTAGCTATAATACACTTTTTTATTATGAAGACTGAATATGCCATCAAATTTTATTATGTAAATTATGCACTTTTGAATTTTAATTATTAATTTTTTTTTTATTTTTACGAATCTTATTATCTTAGAAAGAAGAAAAGAAAAGAGATAATTGAGATATTAGTTAATATCTCATAAAGAGCAAAAAAAAGAAAAGAGATAATTTTAGGAAGAATAAAAAAGAAAAGAGATAATTTTAGAAAGAATGAAAGAGATGGTTGGTATATTTTGTAAAATAGGAAGAAGGAAATAGATAGTTAAGGTAGCTAATTACTTCATAAGAGTGAAAAAGAAGAAGAGATAATTCTAGGAAGAAGGAAAGAAATATATTAAGTAAAATTGATTACATATTAAGTACGAGGCTTGAGTATTAACATATTAGGTATTACATTATTATGGTGAGTATTAACATATAGAGTATAAGACTTGAGTATTAACATATTGAATATCAAAGTTGAGTATTATGGTTGTGTATTGATAAGGCTTTGCAAAATTGATCCGGACCGGAAAAGACAAGGTCATATATATACATGGTTTTCTCAAAAAAAAAATATATATTTATTTTATTCTGGTTCGGTCCCAGTCCAATTTTTTAAAAACTCCGGTCTACCGGTACGAATCGGGACTGAAAATTCCGGTCCGGATGTACAACCCTAGGTATTGATATATTGGGTCTCCAGTTCAATTTCTCAAAAATAATTTTTATTTATTTTATTACGTTGGGTATTAACATATTTTGTTTTAGACTTGGGTAGTATTACATTTAATATTAACATATTGAGTATCATATTTGGTATTACGGTTGTTCATTAAAATATTTTGGTATTACTCCTTGAGGTCTTACCACAACCCAAATTACTCCATAAGACCTTACACAGGCCCCTTCCTTACGTGAGACATTCCCTAATAATTGATAATATTATATTTATATAATTAAGTATCAAAGAGAAATATATAAATAAGTAAAAACAAATTACTTGTAAATTAAATTATAATTTAAAAATATTGAAGAATATATTTATGAACAAATTACTACTAGAAGTATTTTTACTTATATTTTAATATTATAAATTTATTTAGATTAAAATAACCTTTTTTTGTATGTGCATAAATTTTTTATTTTATAAATTAAGCATATTAAAAAGATATTTGTAGATGATAGTATAACTAACAAGGTAAATATTGATTCTTGCCTTCAAAAGGAAAATTCGTGGGATATTAAAAAAAATCAATAAGATTCTTAAACCTTAAATAAAAGAGGTAATCCAGAAAACACGGTTCGACATAAATTATATTTATGTGATTAAATAGTGATGTATATAAAGCATTAAAATATGAATTTATGTAAAGATGACATCAATGAATCTAAACTCATGGGTAATAATGTATTATTTTTGTCTTTTCTCCTTCAAAATATACATATAGTGTTAATAAACATGATAATCATACGTACACAACTATTGGCTATAAACTATTAATCAATGGAATTATTATAGTACAATTTACAACAGCTGCAATCATAAATACTGTAAAATCTAAAGCATATTTTAATCTATTGTACATTTTATAAGATCATAAGTTTTGGAATTTTAACTATATTTTTTCCATAAATTTACACCGGAAATATATGTATCAAATAATAGTATAATATCCTTCAAAATGCAGAGTCACTTCTTACTTTTGTTTATAGCTTCGGATTCAAACTTAAAAACAAACGTTTAAAGTTTTAAACGAAAGAGAGACAACTTCCCTCTTTCACTTTTTTTTCTTCTTCCGTTTATCATTCAAATTTCCCTTTGCAAACTCCGAATTTTTAAATTCATGCTTTGGGCAACCATTATTGTCGACTTGTCGTATCAACATTCCAAGCTTAACTAAAACTATTGTATTACCCGTATTATGTACGAGTGTTTTTTATATATATATATTGTTAATAAAAATAATTTCTATATATTTGTAAATGTGTAATAAAATAGTAGAATAAATATAAATAATTTAAATAATAAAAAAATAAATTTTATTTATATTTTTTTAATGATATAATTTTTAAAAATAATTGAATTTAAAAATTACTTTTTAAAAAATATTTTAATAATAATTGAATTTAAAAATCATATTTTAAAAAATATTTTAAGGATTGCGTTAAATCTGACGACAACACGTGACTACAACTGCTTATGCTTTGATAGATATAAGATTTGATTAAAATAATCATATACTTGGACTTAAATAAATAAAGAAACCAAATCACTTTATACAATTATATTATTTATTAAAAACCATCTTACATTAGTTCTCCAAAATATAAGGAACTTTATCGGGCCATCCTTCTTTGATTAAAATTTATAGAACTATTATTCACAAAAGCTACATTATATTATTTTCATTTTAATGCATTTTTATTTTTCTTCTATTATTTTATATTTCAACCTACGAACTAAAATGACTATAATATTATCACCTTGTGACACAGTTCCATGCATTTGCACTGTTGAGACAAACGGTATTTTTCTTGTTTGATGATATGATGATCATGGATATTCAATTATTTTAAATCTAAAAATGAATAAAAAAAGGATAAAAAGGAAAAGTGGAAAAAGAAAAAGTGGAGTAATCAATCAACGGCGTGTCATCATCTCTCTCTTTAAACGTTATTCCCGCCTGCTACTCTGCTTTTGCTCCCAACTTCCATTCATGGCGTCTCCCCTGCTCTTCCTCTTCTTCCTCTCACTCTCTCTTTCTCTTTCTGCCTCCCTAAACGACACCGCATCACTACTCCTCTTCCGAGCACACGCAGATCCCCATGGCGTCCTTCTCTCCAACTGGACTCTCCCTTCTCCTTCCTCCACCGCCTGCTCCGCCTCCTGGCATGGAGTTTCCTGCATCAACAACGACCGTATCTCCGCCCTATCTCTCCCTTCTCTTTCTCTCCGTGGCCCCATTGATCCTCTCTCTTCCCTCGATCAGCTTCGCTTCCTTGATCTCTCCTTCAACCGCTTAAACGGCACCGTTTCTAACCTCCTCACGTCTTGCCCTAACCTCAAGCTCGTTTACCTCTCCCACAATGACTTCTCCGGTGACTTATCCGGAATCTCATCTCATCGTCTCCTGCGACTCGATCTCTCTGATAACAATTTTGACGGTCCTCTTCCTTCTAATCTCTCGAATCTCCCTCGTATTCTCACTCTTCGGCTTCACAACAATGCCTTCTCCGGTCAGATCCCGGAGTCTTTGTCAGACTCGCTCCCTCCGAACTTGTCCGAATTGAACGTCTCTAACAACGAATTATTCGGTCCTGTCCCTAATTCGCTGATTAAAAGGTTCGGATCGGAGAGTTTCTCTGGAAACGAAGGGTTGTGTGGAGCTTCTCCGTTGCCGGATTGTTCGTTTACGGGATATCCGCCTTCTGCTGCTGCACAAACTGTTCCTTCTAGCCCTAGCTCGCTCCCTTTCAATTCATCTATTACATCCAACGATCCGAAACTTCCGAAGAAAGGCGGAGTTGGTCACCGGATTCTCGTGGCTTTAATTGTGACGAATTCGGTCCTAGTAACTGTAGTCGTGTTGTTTGTGGCGGTTTATTGTTGTAAGAGGTGTGGGGGAGAGGAAGGCCATGGGAGTTACGGAGAAGGGAGTGAGAAGAGGAGGAGTGGGAGCAGTTACAACAGCGACAAAAACAAGGTGTTCGCCAACAATGGCAGTGGAGGAGGAGCGGAGAGTGACAGTACTAACGCAACGGATAAGAGTAAATTGGTGTTCTTCGACAGGAAGAAGCAGTTTGAACTTGAAGATCTGCTGAAAGCGTCGGCGGAGATGCTTGGAAAGGGGAGTTTAGGGACGGTGTATAGGGCGGTGCTTGACGACGGCGCTACGGTGGCTGTAAAGAGGCTAAAAGATGCGAATCCGTGTGCGAGGAAAGAGTTTGAGCAGTATATGGATGTAATTGGGAGGTTGAAGCATCCGAATATTGTGAGGCTTAGGGCTTACTACTATGCCAGAGAGGAAAAGCTTCTTGTTTACGATTATCTTCCCAATGGCAGCTTATACGCGCTTCTCCATGGTTTGTGCTCTTGAATTTTGGTCAATTTTGCATGAAATCATACAAAATTGCTCTTTGGCGTGTCCTCGTCACTTGTAATCTATGAATTTGCGTAAATTTAGCTAGTTTATTACAATGTAGCTTTGATATGTTGGAATTTTAACTGATTTTGTATTTCGTGCAAACAGGGAACAAGGGACCAGGAAGGATTCCATTAGATTGGACTACAAGGATCAGTTTAGTCTTGGGCGCGGCTCGTGGCCTAGCTAGGATCCACACAGAGTACAGCTCCTCGAAGATCCCTCATGGCAATGTCAAATCCTCCAACATTCTCCTTGACAAGAATGGTGTAGCTTGCATATCTGATTTCGGATTAGCCCTTTTGCTGAATCCGGTTCATGCCATTACTCGAATGGGCGGATACAGAGCTCCGGAGCAATCCGAAAGCAAGAGACTCTCACAAGAAGCCGACGTTTACAGCTTTGGAGTTCTCTTACTGGAGCTACTTACAGGGAAATGCCCATCACAATTCCCTTCCCCTACGCGCAACACTCGGGTTGGGGAGGAGGAAGAGCAGTCTGCTGACTTGCCCAAGTGGGTCCGGTCCGTGGTGCGTGACGAGTGGACTGCTGAGGTGTTTGATCAGGAGCTATTGAGGTATAAGAACATTGAGGAGGAGCTAGTTGCAATGCTGCATGTGGCCATGGCTTGTGTGGTGGCTCAGCCAGAGAAGAGGCCAACTATGGCGGAGGTGACCAAGATGATCGAGGAGATTCGAGTCGAGCAGTCTCCCTTGGGAGAGGATTATGACGAGTCGCGTAATTCTCTTTCGCCTTCTCTCGCTACCACGGAAGATGCAGCACTTGGCCCCTACTGATTATGATGAACTGGTGAGCGACTACTTTAACTAGGCTGCAATGCAGTTGTTTGTTCGTGTTATTGATGATGATGCAGTTGATGTAAGTTATGTATTCGTTGTTATTTGGGTTTTTCATTGTTTCTCAGCTTGAGTTTGCATGACCTCGGTGCAAAAGTTGTGTCAATATAGCAGGCTGAGAAATGGGATTAACTTAGTAAACCATTGTGATTTTTACCAAGTCTACTACTGTTATTTTTTGTCACTTTTGTCTTGTGTTTTCCCCCTATGTTGCCATGTTGGTAGAGAAATTCTGTAAGTGAAATGTTTCCCATTTGATGTTGAGCAACAAGAATGGATGTCAGGATTCTACAAAGATTGGTAAATTAGTATTTACAAAGCTTTGTGCAGTGACACAAAATGGTAGTACAAAAGGGCAAATATGGCAATAGTGTGGGAAATACTCTGCTGTCAGCCAGAAACATGTTTGTCAAACCCCTATTCAGCATTCTACAGTTCTGTTTTTGTTGTTTGTGCTCTAAAAACATGACAATTCATGCAAGTGTCATGAGAATTTGATGATTTTGACAAGGTGTGTCCTCAACTTTAAAATTCTTATTTGGATATTATATTTGAATTTTGTCTCATTTAAATAAAACAAAACTTGCTTATTTAATTGAACCATTAATATAATTGAGTACAAACCGTTAAACTTAACTCATAATACACCTTATCTATAAACTAGACCCAAAATTCAAATTAAATTAACCTAACTTATGATGTACACGTTCATGTTATTTGAAATGTTTTCAAGTCTCAACCTATGATCTAGTTATTCAACGCTCAGTTGTGACCTTACTCGGATATTTAGGATGAAAATCCAGTTAATCCGGTACTTGTGGAATGTACTACCGTAGTGTTAGGGTGTGCGCCTTCAAATAATTAAGGATATCTCCGGTTCTACGATGTCGTCCCTTTTATAATATGATACATTTGTGTGAAGGCTTCATTCAAAGAACCTAAAATATCTCGGTTCAACGTGTTTATCGTAAAGTCAACCACGTAGCAGATTATTTGACTTGCTATGCTTTTACTTTTCAAGCCGGTGTTATTGTATTGCTGGACTCTCCAAAGCGTATTAAGGATCTTATAGTGGATGATGTAAGGAGCCAGTCTATCCCGACTAGTGATTAATTATCCCAATTTTTCATATATAATAAACGCGACTAGATGCGCGGGCATCATTGACTCTTCTTCGGACAAAAAAATCAAGGATTTTTCGGGAGCCGATTATTTCGCAAACAAATAAATTAACGAAAAAGTTGTATACATGATCTCAAATTTATTAGGGACTAAAAAAAACTTCGAATTCGGACGAAGTTCATTGATATTGGGCTCAGACGTCGGCTCCCATTTTTTCTGATTTTTTTTCATACTAGGGTCTTAGACGTCGGGTCTAGCACAAACTCTCAATTTTTATAAAAAAAATCTTCAAAAAAACATATCATGCACGATTTTATTTTATTTTTAAAAAGGTGTTGGGTGGTTGCACTGAAGCCCGATTTAAAAAAAACACACAAATGAACGTCGACGTTATCCAATGGTGTCCAAATTGGATGTCAACGTCATGCAAATATCTTCGGTATCAAGTAAGATGAAAATCTTGCAAATAACATGCACCTTCATTGCTTTAGTACTATTAAATGATAGTCCAAGAAATATCGATCATTTCAGACCGACTAGTCTATGCACAACTATTTTTCCAAAATAATAATTAAAACCATCGCTACTAGAATGGAAAATATTGTGTAAAAATTAATAGGGTCGTGCAACCAGTCGATACCGGACATTTTAGGTTCGGACGAAGGAGCGAAATCTTCAAAAATCCGGACCATAACCGGGACCGGACCTACTTGGTTCATTGAGGGCCGGTTTCAAGTTAATTTGGACCTAAATTTTTGTACATGCCACCATAGCTTACCGGAAATTTCACACATGATCGGTTTGGACCGGAATTTTCACGCATGACTGGTTTGGAGCAGAATTTTCATGAATGTCTTCCATGGCTTACCGGAAATTTCACACATGACTGATTTGGACCGGAATTTTCATGCATGACTAGTTTGGATCGGAGTTTCATGCATGTTGGTTCTCTTTTTCTGAGGGTTTTTTTGGAATTTTATAATTTTATATAATTACAATCCGATTCATAGGTTTTTTACGGTCTTGGACCGGAAATAGCTTAAAGGAGGACCATGGATGGACCGGATATGGGTGTGAATGGATGGTCAAAACCCAGCCCGGTTGAAAACTAAATAACCCCACAAATTAATACACTCATTACAAGGGTCTTTGCAGCAAAAAAAATAAATAAAAATTATGACGACATCCTAATTGCACGTGAGATAGTTTACTTGTTTAAATAAAACTAAAAAAAGTTGAAAGGGTGTGGTTGTATTAAACTTGATATTGTAAAAGCCTATGACATGGTTAACTGAATGCGTCAACTAAACAGTCCATGACAAGATCTTAATAGTACGTGAGATATTTTACTCTTTTAAAATAAAATAAAACAAAATGAATGGACCAATTAAACATTTTTTTGTGAGAAGCGCATAATCTTTTCTATAACAAACATGTCGGCGTGGAAAATCTTAACAATTCGAATTTTGTATAGATTAATTTACAAAAATCAGCTTCCAAACCACGAAAAATATGAATGAGTTTTGGATTAACAAACTTAAAAGTTTGCTAGGAATAATATCCACGTCTTCCCTTAACAAATATATAAGTAGACCAATCATGATGAATAGTAGAGTTATCAAAATTTAATTTGAAGAATTCAATATAAAAAAATACAATAATTAACTAACAAAAACCCCTCCTAAGAAGGAATGAAAACGCTCGATATAATCTGACGGTCAAATCAATCTTAACGATGCAAAATTTCATGTTTTTTTCACATTCATAATGTACTAGACTTACGTATAAAAAAAAATGGAAAATAAGGTAGCTAGACCATCCTACAAATTTCTTGTGGAGGAGGATTTTGACTTCATGTGATTTTGATACTTTCGTTGCATAATTGTCATGGATTAATGTTGCGAGTTTGTCAACAACATCATTAACTTCTCCGAAAATATGGTGGATCCATACATGTGTGAACTCAGACAAAATAAAAAATATGTTTGACATGATAAGGTTGATTTCCCAAGGGGGCTTCCAAATGTTTTTGATTGAATCGATGATCGTAAAATTATTTCATTCGATTTTAATGTGTTTTATTCTTATTTCTTGTATTCTTATTAGTCCTTCTCTGCACACACGTGCTTATTCATGTTGAATAAAAGTGTATGTTTATTGCATTGTTATCGGTGTAAAAATATGTGTTTGTCACCCTCCGGTAAG
The DNA here is from genome assembly GCA_002319775.1 of Fagopyrum tataricum. Taxonomy (NCBI): domain Eukaryota; kingdom Viridiplantae; phylum Streptophyta; class Magnoliopsida; order Caryophyllales; family Polygonaceae; genus Fagopyrum; species Fagopyrum tataricum. Next base: position 9,036,910 of record CM008279.1, on the reverse strand, counting down.
GTTGTTTTGCAAAGTACACAATTACAAAATTTTAAGATTTGAATAAGTTTCTTTTTATTGTCGGAAGGACATGCAAGGCCTCAACGCATTTATAAGCACTTATTATATATATTTTAAAAAAAAGGTTAAGTGGTCAACACTCAGAAGATAGTTTGACCCCTTATATCATGTGGGGAAAAAAATCATGCACACGCTCTAGCGGGTCAAACAATACAAGCAAACTCAAGTCATAAGAAAAGACAGTACAAGCTAAATAATCCACGACAATATTGGCCTCACAGTAGGCATGACAAAACCGGATAGTCTAGTTTCGTTGAAGCAAGTCTTGACATTCTAATACCATACTATTTAGAGGATAGAGGATGGCAAGTGACAAGTTCCTTACGGATAAGATCAATTGTCGTTCGGGAATCTGATTCCAGTATCACCAACGGATGCCCTTGATCCCATGCAAGCTTTAGGCCATGTACTATACCTCATAACTCAACCATGGGGACCATAAATGTATCTAAATTCACAACAAAACCACATTGTCATTCCACTAAATGATTCTTAATAACTCAAGTTGTAGCAATCACCCTTACCGATCCATCCGTATTAAGCTTCATGTACTCCCTTGGAGGTTTTTCCCATGCAATAGGCACTATCGACACACATCTCGGAGGATGGCAATCACCTTGACCATGTAGACTCCATGCATGACGATAAACAACTACTTAAAAAAACTTCTTTCCAATGCAAATTATTATTGATTTAGTCGTAGACTCGTACTTAGAAGATTCCCTCGAATCCAGTACGGGAAATATTGATCGAAGAAATCATGGAACACCATATTGTCTTCTTAGCCAAGACTCCTCCTTGAAGAAGCTTCCAACAAAAGAATTGCGATCTCTCTTGGGCCTCTACTTTCCATATCACCTTATAAGCCTGCCTATCAACCCCATCCATACTATGATGACCCATATATCAACTGATCGAGCATATGCATGTCCCGTTGGAAGTTTAATCCCAAATGTATGAATCCATATACCGGTCAGTCAACAGAGGGTTCAATAGTTGCCATGGTGGTTGACACAACCCGAACCCATAAGTTGTCATCCTCGGTTGGAAAACGCCAAGCAACTTTGCAATTAGAGCCAAATTCAAAGGTTCAAGTACGGGATAGTTTTTTCATTACAAAATTACGGGATAGTTTTAATCCTTTTCTCTTCTCTATACCATATTCTCTCTCAAATAGTGGAAGACATCGATTTTGTCACAAGAAGGTAGGACAACACTTATTAAGGCTAACTTGAATGCTAAACTCAACTTTATAATGCAAAGGTACATGCTTCCAGCCAATATCCATAAAGAATTAGATCAAATTAATAAAAATTTCTTCTGGAATAAAGGGACAAACTTTCATCCCCTTATTAGCTGGGATAGAATTTGTAGACCTAGGAAATTTGGTGGTGTAGGCATTAGAAAAACTGAGGATATGAACAAAGCCCTTCAGATGAAATTACTCTGGAAGATTCTGAACGAACCGGATAACATCTGGGTAAAAGTTATCGAGGAAAAATATTTAAAAGGATCACTCCTTTGGAAGTATAAGGCTAAACAGAACACGTCCTGACAATGGAAGAAACTTATGAACCTATGATCGGATTTCAACCTAGGTTTCAGATGGAACGTTGGAGATGGAAATATTGTAAAGTTCTGGAAGGATTGCTAGATTGACAGTAAACCTCTTAGCAACTTGTGTATTAATCCAAACTTTATTCCTAATGACGATGTGGTCAAAAACTTTATCGTTGAAAATAAGTGGGACGAGAACAAAATTGATAATGAATTAGGTTGTGTTTTACCACCTGATATCATTAAATCGATCAAATCATACCAACTTCCGAAATTATTTATACAAGATCGACTGTACTGGGCTCCGTCGGATTGCGGTAATTATACGACAAAGTCCGTGTTTAACTTTATTTATGAGAGAAGTAACCTCCTGCTAATGAAAACGACTGAATTTGGGATCTAGATCTTCTTCCCAAAGTCAAGAACTTCCTCTGAAAGTTGTCTATCAATGGACTACCAACAAAGGAAAACTTAGAAAAGCAAAAAGTTTCAGTCCATATGGCATGCTGTTTCTATAAACACCCTTTTGAATCAGCTGATCATTTATTTTTTGAATGTCAACTTCTTAAGGACTCTTTGTCTTGTCAGAGGATTAAAGACGCCATTAACTCTAGTAATAGAAGGAGTCTAAAGATTCTAGATAGAATTAACTGGTTAAGAGTAAATTTATCGGAGGCTGGCTTCACCTTCTTAATCATGACATGGTGGAATATTTGGACAAACAGGAACCAAAAAAATTTCAGTAATAAAGAACCTCAAAATATTGAGCAAAACGTACGTAATCAGATTAAAGACTGGCAACATATTAAAAATATATCTAAAATGGATAAAGGTAAGGTAACTAAACAAAGAAGAAAAACAAAAAATATTTGTAGGACTAGACCTGAAAAAGACTTTATTAAACTTAACTTCGATGGATCCAAAAAAGTTTCTGGGAATTCGACTTATCGTTTTATCCTCCGCAATCATGAGGCTTTGACAGTCTCCCTAGGCTTTGGACAATGTGGCAACATATCGGTCCTGTATGCCGAAGTATGTGCGCTTAGGGAAGGTTTGGTAAAGGCATATGATTTAGAAATTAAAAATGTTGAAATTGAGGGTGATAATCTCTCGATCATTAACTCGGTAAAGCAAATCTGGAAACCTCCCTGGGATCTCGATCTTCTGTTGTCAGACATTTCTAACGTTTTAGCTGGTTTCTGTTAGGTTAAAATCAGACATGTCTTCAGAGAGGTCAATGGAGTGGCTGATTTGTTTGCTGACTTGGGGTTTAATGGCCATTCGGCGTCTAGCTCGTCAATGCTTAGAGTTGAGGAGCTTATTCGGAAGGATGCTCTAAGGCGGAGAGTCTCGCGAAGATGATGCTCCCTAATCGCTTACCTTGTATTATCAAAAAAAAAAAATCTCTCTCAAATGCTTATTTCATTTGAAAATTTCAAATTCTTCAATTTAAACAAACAATTACCATAAATATACAACATAGGTTCAAGTACAGGATAATTTTTTTCATTACGAAAATACGGAGACTTGTCACCTTGCCACATGACAATTTTTTTACTTTAAATATTTTGTACCAGTTTAAAAAGCTTGTTTAATATGTTAAATTAATTTATATTATTGGTTCATATACTTTTATAATAAAATATTCCAAGTGTTACTTCGAAATTTTATCTGATTCATTCAAATTTTGTATAATATCAATTCTAATGTTTTTTATGCATTTTTTTATATACTTTTTACTCGTATATATTTGAATCTATGTAAAAAGTTTTAATTAACATATCACAATGTTCAAAGTACTGAAACAAAAATTTTGTACTTATAAATTTTCATAATACATAATATATTTAAAAAAATAATATAAATTGTGTGATGATTATACAAAACAAATTGAACTAATAAAAGTATAAAACGGTCTATATGAATTAATAGTTAAAAGTTTTGAATTAAAAAATACTAGAAAAATGTATACTTATAAAGTTTATGTTCCGTAAACATTACTGGACAACAATACAAAAAGAACTAGTAATGTAAAATATGTTAACTAAATTAAAAAAAATTGAATTACTAATAAAAAAAATGAACTAAATTGTGACGATAGTTTTTTTTTTCTAGAACAAAAAGTGTTTTAGAAAAGTTGTAGAAGAAACAAATTTTGATTAGAATATCATTTTAGGTTTAGTTTCAAGAAATTTAACGTAGTTTTTAAACGTACCGACGAAAATTGTTATTTGTCACCGTAATTACGCACTTTGCGTGCGTAGTTGAAAACTCACTCAACTACGCACTTTGGGTGCGTAGTAGTAGTTGGAAAAAAAAAATCTTCCTTCTACTACACACCCCAAGTGCGTAGTTCAATTTTTTATATATTTTTCATGGACTCCAACTACGCACTCCATATGCGTAGTTGAAGTCCACTCAACTGCGCACTCGAAGTGCGTGGTTTTGGTAACAAATAGTGATTTTTGCCGGTACGTCTAACCATCTCCAAATTTAAACGTTAATTCATATTATATTAAATAAAGTTCATGTTTTATCAACGTACCATTCATATGTCCGTAATTCTCTAAGATATAGTCTTACTTGAATATCACTCCCTAAATATTTAACCAAAAAATACATAAAATCTCTTTTAAAAAATAGCGTATTTAAAAAATAAATATTTGATGGTTTTACACCATATTTTTTTTATATTTCAAAAGATATAGTCAAACACAACTTTTAAATATGTCTAGAGTAGATTTTATTAAGATAAAAATCAAGATTTATAAAACCAAAATCAATAAACATAACTTCCACATAAGATTTTCTCATATTTTTGCGGTGAGATGAAATATGAGATTTTTACTTGATTGTTTAGTGTGTGTATTAAGAGGCTGGGTTTGTTAAAACTACTTGCCAACAAAGATTAGAAGTTGCCCAGATCTTTTACGTGTATAGAGCAACGTTAGGTTAGGTGAACAAGTAAATTTTAACAAGTCGGAATTGTCGGTTAGTAAGAGTGTGAGTGAGGAGTTTAGGAAAGGGATTCAAATCCAACCAAAGATAGGAAAGAAATTCAAAGCATCCTAGATGAAGTCGTTGGCCTAGAAGAAGGGGCATCTATCCAAGGCATGCAAATATGTTTTGATTAAATTTATGATACAATTCATTCTGAGGTATTGTATACCAATAGAGCAGGGACAACTTATCCTCAAAAGTAGCAACCCCCTACTACAAGTTAGGCTGTCAACATTCAACTATTGACACTGTAGTACCAACTACCAACACAATTCCATATTAAAACTCCCATTCATTCATTCACCACAATGCAGAAGATTTAAGTTATCCCACTCTATGTTCGGAGTTGTTTCCTCTAATCAACTCCGATACCAAAGGTGGTCTACAACATGAGCAAGTAATATGCATTTATCCAACGAGGAAGATTAGTAAGATGGCATGCCCGACAACATGGTACTAATACTAACATTGATCCAGATCAGATCAGGAAGAGAAAAAAACACCAATGAGCTGCCTCTCCATTACACATTACTAAGTTGTATGAGCCGAAGGTAAACTGAAGGTATTGATCATTACGCTCCGGCTCAAGCTACTAGCTATAAATTATATGATACAAACATGAATTTACAGTAAGAGGTTAGCAAGCAGATCTTGCCTCCTGAACCGCTTTCAGTCGCTCATACAATTAGCTCTTCCTTGTATAAGTTACTGCTTGTCAGGCACACTACAAGACAGCGTCTGCCGTTACATTACAAAGGCATAATCATGAATACTATGCTTCTGCGGAAGACACACCCGACCTTAAATTAGCGCCAGCAGCAGCTATTTTTAGTGTCAATTAATTTACCATCCCGGTTTGATCAATCAATGTACCAACTTGCTCTCCGCAAAGAGCTCTTGATATGTTCCCGGGCTCCAGAAGATTGAAGACCACAACTGCAAATGAGTTGACATCCACGGTTAGGCATATGGAACCAATAAACTAGATTATCAACAACTTGGCAGCTCTTTGAAAGCACAGTAGTAAGACATTTTGTGAAATATACTAACCAGGAATGTTATTTTCTTCGCAGAATGTTACTGCCGTCATGTCCATAGAGGTTGCGCCTCTGGAAGGCAAGTCTCTGAAGGAAATGTGCTCAAATGTGATGTTACCATCACTTGAATTACAGTCATATACACCATCAACATTGGTTCCTTTGAGTACTGCGTTTGCATGAACTACAATACATGAAAGCAAAGGCAAGATTTTGGTCACAAGTTTTCACGTGATACTATTTTTTGTCATAAGTTTTGAGATTTTATTGCCAAGAGCAAAATCAAGGTTTTGGAAACATTATATGTAGTTTCATGTTTTAAACAACTATATCTTGAACAATCAACAATGGACAACAAACAATCAAGTCAGGGTTTTTTTTATAGCACCATACTTTCAGTAGCTCTAAGGGCAGCTGCTGTATCGGTAGAAAACAGGGGATTGCCTGCACCAACTCCGCCAAATATCACAACTCTTCCCTTTTCAAGATGACGGATGGCTCGTTGTCTATTGTACACCTCACCAATTTCAGGCAATGCAAATGCCGTTTGGATGCGAGTTTGAACGGACATCTTTTCCAGTGCTGACTGGATCAGTACAGAATTCATCAAGGTTGCCATCATGCTGATAAATTTGGGCAAATTACAGACATAATTAGGGGATGAACAATCAATTCAAAAGCATACAATCATCTATACAACAACTTATCCCCATGACACATCAACAAAAGTTCTTGTCCCTCTCTAAAGAGCACTTTGATTATGTAACAAATCCAATAGTATGAACCAACACGTCCTTCAATGATCTCTTACTCAAACTAATCCACTTGCAACATGTCTGCAGATTAGGCTACAGGCTCGACAATCACCCTCATTGGATAGATTATTTTATTAACATGAAATGACACAACATACTGCAGAGTGCAACAGATACTATACAGAGTCATAAATAAGTCATTAGACATCAAGGGGAAACATCTGCAGCTCAATGGACCTGGAAGCTGATACGGTTATGGACTGTGGTTAGGCAGAGAGAGAAAATTATATTCCAATAATAAAGATATTATATTTATTAGTTTAGGATAATTTATATTTTCTAGTTTATAGTTTTGATATATTTTAGGATATAATTAAATCATCTTTCCTTAGTTCATTTATATTTATTTCTTATTAGAGTACCATTTACTCCCCTTTTCACCTATCCATGATCCTAATTCTGGGACTGTAACAACTTGGTATCAGAGCTAGATCTCATGGTAACACACAGAAATTTTAGCATCCAAGTTGGAGGCTTTTATGGAGGAGATGTCTACAAGGCAAAATAAGCTAGAAATTCTTATGGTAGAATTGTCAAACTCCTTTATAGAAAAGGGGAAGAGTTCTAGCGACGACAACGCAGGCTGCAGACACAAATCTGCACAGCAGTCAGAAGAGTAATCAGAGTCAGTTTCAGGCACTATTATCTAGAACGTCTGGTATGAGCATGCGACAAGAGGTGAGCTTATTTATGGTTGGATTGGAAGAGGAAATCAGTGTGACCTTAAATTTCAAAAGCTGGGAAAAATCGAGCAAGGGGATTTCACAAGGGATTGTAACCCTGCAACCCAACATCAGACAAATTCCTGTCAGCTAACAAAAGATCGATTGTGGACTAAAGGGCAACTTGAAAAGCCAGAACTGTGACCAAGACAACGCTGCAGAATTTGAAATACCTCGCCTATTTAAACTAAAATGTCCCTACTGTGCTGCAGTTAGGAGGGGGAGGGTATGTGCAAGGATTTTGCTCTTGGACCAAATTTGTGGGATTTCAGTTCCTCGACTAATGAATCCATCCTAAATAGAAAAATAGTCTTGTGGAAAGGAGAGACTCCAGGGGAAAACCAGATCTTAGTTTGATGCAAATGCAGGAGGCTGCAACATGGAAACCAGGTACACGATTCCAAGGAATTGATCAAGAGTTTGAGCTTGAGGACAAGCTCAAAGTCAAGAGGATATGTGATGATATGGTTGTGGTTTATGCAGAAAGAGAAAAAAAAGGAAAACCAGATCTTAGTTTGATGCAAATGCAGGAGGATGCAACATGGAAACCAGGTGCATAATTCCAAGGAATTGATCAAGAGTTTTGAGCTTGAGGACAAGCTCAAAGTCAAGAGGGATAATGTGATGATAAGGTTGTGGTTTATGCAGAAAGACTCAAAGAGAAAATAATATTCTGATAATAAAGATATAATATCAATTGGATTTAGGATGATTTATATTTTCTATTTTATAGTTATGATATAATTTAGGATATAGTTTAATTATATTTTCTTAGTTTATTCATCTTTACTTCTTATGAGGATATAGTTTATAATATGTTTCAGCCTATATATGGCTTTTATTATTCAATAAAGATAAGCAGAACCATTATCACGTTAGGTTTCCACTTAATAAAAGAAGACTTGTCACACCGTCACATTCAAGTCTGTTTCATCTTTCCGCTATGTACTTTCATCTATCCGCAATGTACTTTCGTCTATCCATCTACCAACACGTCACTTTTCACCTATCCACCAATTCGTGCCTAATCTGAGATTCAATCCTACTTCTGGGACCGTAACAGAAGCAAGAAAGAGAAGATTCAAGTCCTCCACAAGGAGAACTAGATGGGATTGAATTTCAACACAGAATCCATTTTTACCTTATCGTCTCGAGTCTCGACCAACCTAAAACTATGAGGCAAAGAGGATAAATTCAAGTGCACAAAACAAGGGTTCAGCAGTTCTCTAATACGATTAAGGTCCAAGTATTATATGGAAGTGTAGCCAAAATGTGCACACTGTGACAACATAATTATTCATGACCAAATATCACAATAGATAACAGGAGGAAGGATGTCAATACAAGAAAGTTATTCCATTTCAATTAAACAAAATTAAAGCTTCCATACCCAATTTGGTATGTTGTGGATCTATCAGCTCCAGTTGCATTGACCCACGTGTTCCCACAGAAAAAGTTTCGACCACCAACAACAATTGCCACCTTAAGTTAAAGAGGTTGATGTTAATTAATTCCATTGAAAAAGAAACAAGTCTACGGTGCAATGAATACCTGTACCCCAAGACGAGAAGCCACAGCAACCTCTCTAGCAATAAGCATAGCCACCTGACAGTAACAAAAATATTTTACAAAAATATTCATATGTCTCAGAATACTGCAACAGTTTGAACCAACATTGCCTACTGGCGACTGCCTAGCACGAAATACACCCAATTCACAAATGCAGTATGAATACAGAATAACATAAACCATGGGGAAATTAGTCTGTAGTTTGTCATAATTTTACACGTGATTAGTAAGGGAATAATAATCTTTATTCAAAAATCTTAATAATTATAAAATGTTGTTTGGAAAAATTAACTAAGTTACAAATTTCCTTTTTAAAACATATATAAAATGCAATGAACAAGACAATTCAGAAACAAAACCCTTCTAAGCCAAATTAAAAACCAGACCCCAAAAAGGTTCACTGGCCCAATTCAGAAACAAGGTTTTTGAACATTCAACTCATCGTTTTACCCTTCTCTTCCTCTCCCTCCTCCCACATAGTTTTACCCTTGTTTTCCCCTTCAAATCCTTATTCACAAGCAAGCACACACGCCCACCTTCCAATTTGATGTTTTCCCCTTCTCTTCCTCTCCCTCCTCCCACATAGTTTTACCCTTGTATCTAACAAAAGCCCCAAGGTTTTTGAACATTCAACTCATCGTTTTACCCATCAGTGTACAAAGTACAGATCTGAAAACATTTGACTTGTAAATTGCTTGTAGAGGAACATATATGTTTTTTTTCCTCTATATGTTCTCTTTTACTATAATTGTAGCAGTTTCTTTCATCAAATCTTCACGATTAGCTATTACTTATTCTCTTCAATCTGCTACTTTTTATGGTTGATTACTGGCTGCTTCAGGATTTCTAGATTGCATCATAAGAGTATTTTGGTGCTCTGATGAACTGTGGATCGGTTTGTGCAATCCAGCACCTCTGGGGAAGCACAAACCAGGTAACTACGGCTGGAGCAATGAACATTTACAAGGATGAAGATCAACAGAAATAAATGATACTTGAGTAAACCCAACACAGATATATAAATGAAAAATGGGATCACAAAGTCATAGAATGAAAACTAACCTTTGGGTCAATATTGTCTGGTGTGACTGCAGCTAAGGCAGCACCACTGATCTTAAAAACAACCCTCTGCCACCTTGGATTAGCCAAGGACCTCGACTTCATGCTATTCATCTGAACAAGTGAAGCAGGTGTCGGTATATATCTGCTCAGATGCATTTCAGAACTTTCAGTTCAAAGATGCAAATGACATGTTCACCTCATAAATCCTTAGCAAAAGAATTCGGAAACCCAATGACATAACAAATCAATGAGAAATTGAGAATATGCAAAACAATATACATAGAGATAGAGAATTTGATTGAATGATACATGCAATGAATCTAGTAAGCAAGCGAGCACTAGCATAACAAATACGGATCAGATCTTAAACCAGCTTAGTCAACGTGAACTAGTAAAACAAGTTTCCACTTTCCAGCATATAGATCAGTAACAATATAAGAGAAGCGTGCACCAAATGAGCATATCATCTACCTCTTCGGCTGTCTTCCAACGTTACCAGCTAAAACCGCCGGCTTATCGTCCTCGGAAGTTGCCTTCCCTGGCACAGAATTCCCTACAATGGCTTCCATTCTCTTGAACCACGGCCAATGGCTGGTCGAAATCCCTCCTCCGCTCGTCATTCTGTGCCTCTCCAGTTTATACCTCTTCTTTAAATTATCCACTTTGTTCTTACACTGCTCCACCGTCTTGGTCTGATTCTCACACCTTTCGCTCACGATCGCCGCCACCTCCTCCCAATCTCTTCCCCTCAGATTCCCCCTATTCAGCTGAGTATACTTCTCCGTGTAAGCCTCAAGCAAGCACTCAATCGCCGAGTCACTCCACTCCTCCCTATCCTTCCTATACTCCGCGCCACTTCCACAGACCGATCCTCCACCTCCGGAAACGAGCAATCCACCGGCGGAAATCGATTTCGATTTCTTATAATTGCTCGAAGCGCCACCATCGCTGTAATCATCCCGATCCTTCCTCTTATCGGTCGGAGAGCTATCAATCCCAGCCCTATTCGGATTCGAATCATCCTCAAACGCAGTCGGATCGTTGTCGGAGGAAAACGGGTTAGAACAGAACGCTCCATTCCCTGTAGCGTAATCTACTGCGTCGCTGTCTCCAGATCCAGCACCGACCTTGGTCGGACTAGATCCGTTTCCGCCGGAGGGGACGATTACGGAAACGGCTTGAGCCGCTTTCTGGAGGTATCCATGGTGAGTGAATTGCTGGTGATGGTGGTGGTGGGAGGTAGGGAGGTGATTGTGGTTGTGGTGGTGGTGATGGTGGTGGTCGTCATCATCACCGAGGAGAGAGAAATCGTCGTCGCAAGAAGCCATGGGAGGTTTAGGGTTAAGCGTTAGGACTAGGATGGGAGGAGACGACGTGAAAGAGACGGACGTTAGGGGAAGGGGAGGGATCGTTTGGGAAGACTGTTAACTGGAGATTGGGAATTTGGGAAACGTAAGCTTCTGTGGAAGCCACCGTGACGGCTTATTACGGTTCCGTTAAAATGTTAAAGTGATGTGTTTGTTGTGAAACGGGGCGAGGGGCTCATGGTGGTGGGTCCCCATGGCTCATTTTTTTTCTCGGATTTTTACTCAAAATATTGAATATTAATAAAAATGTTCCATTTTACTTTAAGCTTTTTCAGTTTTTTTTTGAGATCTCTTCTCTTTTTTCTTCGAGCATTGAACATTTCAATTGTTAGTACTTTTTTCAGCTTCTATTTTAGAGTAATTTAAGATTAAAATGTTCCCACCAAAAAAATTGAAATTAAAATGTGTAGAATTCATTATACCTTATCTATTTCAATTATTTTTATTAAAAAACTAGTTTATTTTGTTACTTTGATCTAACATAATCAATTCATTTTATTTTTAAAAAAATAAAATTAAAGTCTGTGTATTTTAATTTTATAAATGTTCAAAGTTGTAGTTAGATATAATATCTAATTTAAATAAAAGTTGTAGTTATAACGGAATTAAATCTAATTTAATTTAACAGAAGTTGTTTCAATGTTTAAAAAAGATGAGATCACAATGAAAAAAATATAATTTAAAATAGAGATTGTGATCAAAATGGAAATAAGATATTTATTAAATAAAATTTGTCTAATTATAAAAGTTGTATCTAATTTTTAAAAAGTTATTTTATTTTATTTTAATGGTAACGTAAACAAAATATAATCTAAATAAATTTATTTTGTTTTTTGTTAAAAAGGAAATTTGGTGGCTTTAATCCTCAGCGTAACTTTGTGATACGTAGGTGAAACGAGCGTGGATGCGACACGTAAACTTATTACTTCTACTATAGTATAGTATATAGAAGATTTATATTTTTACATATAGATTTATTGATATGGGTAAAATATAGATTTATTGATATGGATAAAATATTGGTTGTGTTTTTAAGGTAACATGGACGAAAGAGAAAATTTGAAAAAGTAAATTTCTCTTAAGATTAATTTTGTTGTTTTGCGGATACTTTTATTGTTTTTACTTTAGGTTTATTTATTTTTTACTATGAATCAAGCAAAGCCAACTCCACAATACTAGGTGGTTGGTAAAGATGTTGTTTATGTACTTTATTGATAGTTCTCAAAATATTGTATCTATTAATAAATCATTAAAGTTGTTGTTGATGTCATAACATGATATTATGTGAGGAGGTAAGTGTATATAAGGATAAGATTATGGCGCTCTTCATAGTATGATTCTGATGTCATTCACTTTTAGGGTTTTGCGTACCTAGGGTTTACACAAATCTTAAAATTTTCATTTAAATTAAACTGCCTTTCCTTTTTCTGGATATTTTAATCCGTTTCGGAAGTGTGCGTTATTGAAAACTGTGCAATCGTTCAATATGAAGGAGATATACAATGCATGGGAGAAACTGAATCTAACGGAAATTGAAGGAAAAATCAAGCCTAGATTCGAATCCCGACAAAGGACTCCAAGCAAAGTTGGAATTTTGTATTGTGGGGAAAATTTGTTCCACAAAGCAAATAAACACTACGCCGTTCAGGACTACTATGAGGCTACTGTGGAAACTAAAAGATGAGTTTATTATACGGGACTTGGGAAGTGAATCTTTTCTTGTCAAATTCTTCAACAAATTTGACAAAGCACTGAAAGCGATTGGAGAAAGGTTTGAAAAACTAATATAAATGATGACTAAACGGTTGTATGCATGGATATATGAATGCAAGCCTAAGCATGCTAGTCAAACCAACAAAGTACCTCACATGGTGTTTGTTATTGGTAAAATGTCAGTCAAATATAGTCTCAAACTAGTGATCAATACAAAGTAATCAAGTCTCACATAGTGTTTGCTATTGACTTGATTAAATCGTAAGTATCTAGAGTGGACTTGCACTTCATAATTAGCAATCAATTATTTTTCACATGGTGTTTATTATTGGAATGATTGAAGTATTAATCCTAGCAATATAGGCGTCTAGTATGGAAATGGGTCGGGTTATGGATGGAAGTTCCACTTCCACCAACCGCCCACCTTACTTAAATTCTCACCCACCCCGCCCACCACCCGTCTAACACTTCACCCGTCATCCACTCACCCATCACCCACCGGGTGTTCGGGGGGTTCGGGTGAAATAACCGGGTGTGTATTGTGCAATATATTTTTCAGTTTTAGACATTTACAAGTATAAAGTACATTTATATTTTATAATAATACAAATTTAAATCTACTAAATCATGGAATATTATCCAACATTACAAACCAATGTCGGAATGAATTTTAATTAATACAAAATGATGCAATTAAACGCAATATTTTTTGCATGCAACAAACATAAATCACTAAATCAACATATATTAGATTCATACTCCTTTAGAGATTAATAATACAAAGATTTATAAAAACAATAATTAGAACATCAAATTTAGTATGAATTAAATTTTGACTGTAAAAAGTATACATTATCGGCTATAAGATTTCATGGCAGAATCTTCCACGTCAACATTCTCTAATATAGTATTAACAATTTATGAATCGAGCATAATTCAACATAACAATTGGATGCCTTAATCCAAAAATATCAACTAAAACAATAATCCAAAAACAGGGTAAAAACTACGATATATGAATCATATGATATTACATACTTTAGAAGAGAATCTAAAGTCGAATTCATCATCAAATCCAACTCCAAACTATAGATCTGAGGAGAGGATGAAGAGAAACACAACCAAGTGAAGACTACCTAATGAGAGAAACAAGTGAGCACTTAAGTGAGTAAGTGATCGAGCGGTAAGTAACCGAGTAGTGAAGGTAGTGCGTGGCTTGCTGACGACGGACTGAGATATGATGAATGTTGTAGAGATTAATATAAAAAAAATCGAGATTGGAGCATATATAAGGAGACGTGGTCGCACTTTACTAGCTTACAAATCTTTTACAAATTTAGGGGTTAAGGCTTAAGAGTAATATTTAAGGTTTATTTATTTATTTTTAATAATTTATACGGGTGATTCGGGTCGGGTGGGCGGGTGGTGGGTGGTTGTACCTCCACCCATACCCGCCCCACCACCCGTCAATTTCACCCGTCAACCGCCCATCACCCGAAATTCTTCGGGTTTTCACCCACGAATTCGGGTCGGTTGATGATAACATGATTTATCGACCTGTTGCACTCATGCATTTAGTTAGATTTTCCCTTTCCGCATTCATGTTTTAGCATTAGTTGTGTCATTTATGCTTGTTTAGTTCTATTTTGCAAGAATAGATGTCTACACACTATTTGTGGCTTTGTAGGTGATTTGACACATTTTTGAGCTAAAACAACGCATTTGAGGATCAAGCCTCGAAGTAGATGCATTGGAGCAAGCATACGTGCACGGGAAAGGGCTAGGAATCAAGCTAAAGGCATGGAGGGAACGACCAAAAAGCATCTTGGTTGAGATCCAGCCCGAGATTTCTTCCCTGAGCGTTATATTTTATTTGCGGGTTTTTTCCCTTATAATTATATTTTATTTGCGGGCTTTTTTTCTTTTAGGCCCAATGTCTTTTTAGCTAGATTTTTATTATAAAATGAAGCTTTAGATTTATTTCAAGGTGTGCTGGGTTGTTCCCAGAGTTTGCCCTAGAAGGGAAGAGCCGTCTCTTACCCTATCCTTTTTCTTCACCATTGTTCTTCATTAGTTTAAATTCAATATTTAGACATTTGCATTGAGATTTGTTGGGAAGACATTGTTGATTTGAGATTTGACAAGATTGAAGGTTTTCATCCATTGAAGTTGAGTTCTTTTTATTCCTTTTTGTTATTTATTTATTTGTCTTTTGATATGATTGTTATTGGTTAGAACTTTGTGGTTTTCAAGGTTGACAGGGATTTGTTTATGCCTTGGATTATGATGGAATAGTTTGAGTTATGTTTGGTTTGTTTAGCCTTCAAATCCTAGTGGTTAGTTTGGACTTAAACATAGTTAGAATTCTTCTAGGTGGTAACCTAAGTTGGAATTGAGACTTATCCGGTGATAACCCTTCTTAGATACCTTAGAGAAGGTTTACCCGGTAAAGGTTTATCCTTTATTGGTTGAATGTGCTTAGATTTTCTGCTAAGTTAGGTAATTTCTGAGACTTTCCCGGTAAAGGTTTACATGATCCTTGGTTTGTAATCTGGTTTGTTTAGAATTTTCTACCTCTTTCCCTTGAGACTTACCCGGTAATAGGTAGTTTGGTTTGTAACTAGATGGTCTTGAGACTTACCCGGTAATAGACCATCAGCTTAGAAATGTTCATCCTTGTGCTTGCCAATTATAGATGCCTTATGAGTTTTCTTGAGTCCAAATGTATAAACAATGACCTTGAACCCTTGAAATCCATTTTCTTCCCTTTAACTTGATTATCTTTGTTTTTCCCTTTTTGTTTATTTGTTTTGACTTTCAATCAATAGTGACAATTGATTGTGAATCCTTTAAACCTTTTTAATTTTTTCCTCTTACCTTTTCCAACCTTTTGTCTTTATTTGAGGTCTATCCTATTTATAATCATTGCTGCAAATTGATCCTCCCAATCCTTGTGTTCGACCCTAGAATACTTGTCATACGATCCATACACTGTGGGTTCGTTGTTATTTAGGGGAATTATTTACAGGTTATAAATTTAAGACTATCCCTTCCTAGTTTTGCTATCATGTGAGTTTCTATCATTATTGATATGGATTTACAGGATGTAAAACCAACAAACAGTTGACCGGTTGGATCGGGTGGTTGTACACCCATTTTCATTCCTACTTCTTACCTTTATTTATTGGTAGGAGACTTGAAAGTTTATTTAACATCGGTAAACCATTAGCTTTCCCCTTTTTTCCATTTAAAGGACCTTATTAAAATATAAGGCGATGAAGAATGATTGACCGAGATTGGTAGCTAAATTTAGCAATAGTTTGGAACTAGGAACTACCGAGGAATGCCTAGTGTTTAAAGAGTAGTTTGTTTAATTATTTCCTATATCTACATTTCAAGATTAGGGATGAAATAGTTTAAGTGATATTTACGAGTAACTTGACATTTAGTGTGGGCATATTGTAGTACCACCACGTAAATATTACTAGTGTTATAGTTCCATTTGACAAGATTTTTTGGATCGGATTGTTTATGCCCGTGCCTAGTGACAACGAAACTTCCATTCTTGTAATTTGTATATATCTTATTTAGCCTAATACTTACTATCTCGTTCTTCATCTTTGACTCATTTTTTTCCTTCTTTCTATTTCCCCCTAGTTGTATGTGCTTTAAAATTATGACTTGAACAGTTAATTTTTAAAGAATATGTCACAAAACATCTATGTATCTATACTAAAACAAACGAAAGTAAAGCCGACGTGGCGTCCTCACAATTTTTTGAGAGATTAAAACTTTTTTTCCTAAATAACTAATTAAGTTAATAAATCTTTTTTACTAAGTCAAAAATCTGTATATAATTTTTTAAATGGTTGATTTATTTGTTTCAAATCAAATAATCAGATGGCCAACCAAGATCTTTTTTTTTATATATCTTTAAAGATCCGCCAAACAACCCAACGTGACATCTTAACAAAAAAATCCACCAAACAAATAAATCAACGTGACATCAATCAAATCAAATAACAAAAAAATAATCGTTCTTTACAAGATCAAATTTTAACAAATTTGTTTACCCTCTTTTTTTTTAATCGTAATCTGATGCCAACCAATCTTCTCCCACAAGATTTGAAACAAATTTTACACAATATATACCGGACATCTATCAATCATTCCTCATTAATTTGTTTTATGCGGGTAACAACAATCGACCTTTGTATCACTCTTCATATCTTTTATTTAGTTATACGATATATATCCCTAATTTTCTAAGTTACTTTCGGAATTTGTACCGGGAACACCGGAAATCTTCGTCCTCTTCCTCGATTGCAGTTACAGAGAAGCAGTTCCGGCATACAAGATGCGAGATTTCCTTTCGTCTTCTTCCAATCGAGACCGGCCGACAAAGAACGAGTGAGCATTCCTTTTCTTTACATTATTTTTCAACTGCGTGTTCTGCTTTTTTCCCCAGGTACGCCTCTGTAAGTTCTTTCATCTTCCCTAGGATCATAACACATATATCTTTAGGGGTAAATACTTTGGTTTCCACATTCTAGAACGCCACATCAAATTATAACGACCTGATAGTATGCATGATAGCGAAGGTTAAGTTTGAACTAAATAAACAACATTATAATGTATCTATTATTTGTGAATTCAATTAAGTAGACGTGTTACTTGGATGAATTTGGTTTTTCCCATTTTGGAATGCCACTTCAACATGAGGCTTATTGTCTAATCGGTTTTCTCATTTGTGGCTTTTACAACTTTTTTTTTCCAACAAGATGTTTTTTTCTGGAAAAAAACTTATTATTTATTTATTTTTACAATGTTTTGATGAATTTTACTTTCATTCGATTTTCTCAATCCCGATGCATTGTTTTGTAAAGAATATCTTAACTAGATATGTATCATATAGTTATGAAGCAACGTTTGTTCAGTCTGCGAATGCAAGAAGGTACGCAACTTCGCGATCACTTAGATCAGTTGAACACAATTCTTCTAGATTGCGTAATATTGATGTCAAGATTGAGGACGAGGATGTTGCATTGATTTTGTTGATATCTTTGCCGTTATCGTATGAAAACTTTGTTCAATATTTATTGTGGGAAAATATATTATTACTTTGGAAGACGTCATGCCTGCCCTTCATACAAGAAAACTATGCCACAAGGTGAATGAAAGTGGTGTAGGTAGGGATGGTCAAGCATTTGGTCTATATACAAGCGGAGGCAAGGGACAAGAAAAATCAGGGAAGAAGGACAACAAGTTGTCTTCTTCAAAAGGTCCTAAGCTTGATGACGTTTGCAACTACCATAAGGAGAAAGGGCATTGGAATAACGAATGTCATAAGAAGAAGAAACCGCATGATTCTGGTTCTGCAACTGTTGTAGGAGATGATTTTAAATCAGATGAGGATATACCTTTGGTTGTTGGTGGACACACGTATCATGTTGATATGTGGGTTCTTGATTCCAGAGCTTCTTTTCACATATGTCCTAACAGAGAGTGGTTCGAAACTTATAAGCAAGTAGATGACGACAATATTTCCATGCCAACGGTTCTATCTACAAGGCGGTTGGAATTGGCTCTATTAAAATCAGGACACGTGAAGGAAGATTATGTACATTGAACGAGGTCAAACATGTTCTACTTATTACTAAGAATTTGATATCCTTGATTATGCTGAATTTTAAGGGGTTTTGTTTCAAAGGTGAAGGTGAAACTTTGAATTTCTTTAAGGATCCAATGTTATTCTGAAATGTGTCAAAATGCGCACTTTACATTTCTTACAAGGTTCTACTATTTCTGGATATGTTTCTTTTGTATTTTCAAAGGTTCACAAAGATGATATGACTAAGTTATAACATATGAGACTTGGTCATATGGGTAAAAGAGGGATGCAAACTCTAGCAAAGGAATATCAGCCATCAAAAGCTATTAACCAGAGCTTAGCTGAGGGACGCTCGAGAAGAGTTGGGGTAAGACCTCAACAAATGTACGACTTTGAGGATTTGATTGGTTATGCCCTACAAGTTGACGAAGAGATGAATACTCATGAACCATCCATCTATAAATAAGTTGTATTTGAGTCTGAAGTTGCATATTGGTTTGAAACAACAAGAGATGAGATCCGGAATTATCGGAGAGCTTCGGCGTTATCAAAAATCCGAGTTCATCGGAAAATTTATCCTAACTAAAGGGGTGACCTCTTCCCATTCAAGTTTTACTACAATCGAGATGATTCTTCTATAAATTTTAAATTTTGAATAATCTACCTATAGTGTACGGATAAATATTATTTTCACGACACGCATCAAATTTCTTAAAATGAGAAATCTTGGAATAAATATTAAATCTTCTTAATACTCCGTATTTCCTTAGCTATAAAGTTTTACACGTGGTTTAAATTTATTGATCTAGTTCTTGGCGTGCATAAAAAACAGATATTAGCCATCTGCCATGAATTTCTTTATCTTTTTTCTAAATATTGCCAATGTAAGGAAGTACTTTTCCAAGTGGAAGAGAATAGTTCTTTGGTTAATTCTTCATTTTCCGTTATTAAATTCAGAATCGCGATCACATGCCATGCCTCAATAAAACCACTTTTTTTTTCTTCGCTTCTATTCCTTTCATTTTCGGAAGCCCTCGCTCTCTTCTTCATCGTCTTTGATTCATACCTGTTTGATCTCGATCCAGCACACCATCTTTGAAGATGCATAATCACCTGCTTCTCGAAGAGCCGATTCGGATGGCTTCCATCCTGGACCCATCCCGAACCGTAAGTTACCTCTTCCTTCTCACGCCTTCGAATTGTTCTTCTTCGGATCGCATCTAATCTTTCGGTTTAGTGACATCCTTACGCTTGCAAATCGATGCTGGTATATAAAAAATAGCTTGTTTTGTTTGATTTCCATTACCGTTTGTTGATCTAAGAGATCTGCCATTACACTCGCAGAATTTCTTTGTTGCCATGTCGAAGATCGTGGGCACCCTGGGACCTCGGTCTCAGTCCGTTGAAATTATATCTGGCTTGCTCAAAGCCGGGATGTCTGGTGATTATTCTATATTAGTCAATGGAGAATGAGACTTTCATACGTGATTGTTTAGAGACGTTTCTGTTTGCTCTATGAAAGGTGTCTTTTAATTGAGTTGTCAGTGCTTATGTTTTTCCGATTTAATTTTCCAGTGGCCAGATTTGACTTTTCTTGGGGCAACGCTGAAGCCCACCAACAGACTCTGGAGAACTTGAAGATGGCTGTTAAGAGCACAAAGAAGCTCTGTGCTGTATGTACTTCTTTCCTTTGATTTTTCTGAAGCAGTTTGATGGCGATTGATGCTGAATTACATGTGATAACTGATAAGCTAACAAAGTAATGAGCTATGTGCTTATGTTCATATAGGTGTAGACTGTATAGTCCTCTTCAAATAAAGAAGATCGTTCTTCCTATTAGATTTCAACTTATGGTGAAGTAGTATTCTCAAAAAGTATATTTTGGTAATGATACTATTGTTATCGTCATGCAAATATGCAGTAGCGTTGCTTAATCTATTCTGATATGCTTAAATAGTTGCTTTGGTAGTTAATCAAAACTTGATGCATCTCAATTTAAAACGGAGGAGAGCTCACAGTGAAAGAAATATTGATTAGGATGGTTGTTTTAATTAACACGCCATTTAAGTTACCTTATTAAACGAGCTTTAAATGATTAAGCCAAATAAGGCATCGTTATTCAATTTTAGTTGCAACTGACATTATGTTACCAGATTCCGTAAATAACCATATCTTTAAATTGTTTACAAACAGGAAAGGAAATGGTTGTCTTCTTTTGGAACTTTGGAGCTGACAAATATTGTGTCCTTGGAATAAAAAGCAATTTTCTCAACTTTCAGGTCATGCTCGACACTCTTGGTCCTGAGTTGCAAGTGGTAAACAAAAGCAAGCAAGCCATCACACTTAAAGAAAACGAGTTTGTAAAACTCACGCCAGATCAGGGAACAGAAGCTTCTTCAGAATCACTTCCTATCAATTTTAGTGGACTTTCAAAGGTCAGAAGTCCTTCCTAGCAGACAACTACGTCACCCTAACTCATCAAAAAAGCTCCAACGCATGTATTATTTTACCAAGAAGCACAACCTGGATGTTTAGCATCATTATAGTTGAACCTTGGCAGTAAAAGTTTCACCCTTGCTTACACAATAAGTTTTCACCCCCTTCGTTTCGTTAATAAAGTGATTGTCACACCCTAACCCATCAAAAAAGCTCCAACGCATGTATTATTATACCTTTTGAAAGTAAAGGTGTGACTTAGATATGCATTTACTGAGAGATCTGCTCCAGTTAAATTCACATTTTAAGATATGCTTACACAAATATGGTTAATTTTTATTTATTTTCACTAACATTGGATCGTATACTCTTTTTTTTTCAGGTTGTCAAGAAAGGAGACACGATCTTCATGGGTAAATATCTATTCACAGGAAGTGAAACAACTTCTGTTTGGTTGGAGGTAAGAGAAAGATAATTTTATGCTAGTGCAAGCACACACTACATACTAGTTTCTGCATTGTCATCTTTTTTCCATGTAGAGTACTTGCTGAACTTTTTTAGATTACTTCTTGAACATATTTGCTTGGTATGTGACTGATACCTCAATTGTTTTTGCTCAGGTTAGTGAGGTCAAAGGAGCTGATGTGGTTTGTTTGATTAAGAACTCTGCAACGTTAGACGGTGAATTGTTCACTTTGCATGCATCTCAAGTTCGTATTGATCTGCCCACTCTGTCAGAAAAAGATAAAACGGTATTGATTTTTTTATGTGATTCTGTAATATTCTATCTTCATGTGTTTGATTTAAGCGGACTATCAAATAACTGTCGTCGAATTGGGTGTTAATGGAAATGAATAAATACAAGAAATACAAATGTGCTTGAGATCGTTTTGGAGCTTGAGACATTTTTGCAGTAGCAAAAGAACCTTCTGACCGAGAACCCATAGACATTTATGATAGGACGGATTGTGACTTATTTTAATGAATTTGCTGATTCCACCTTTTCCCTTTTCCATTTTAGAAATATTATTTGAGGAAATTTTTTTTCTTGCAGTGCACAAGATAATTTGACTAATAATTAAAATAAATATATATGTGCAAATTAAGCTCCAACGCATGTATTATTTGAGACATTGTTGTGGCCTGAGACATTTGGTAGAATGTTCTGAAATTTGTCAAAGTTCAGTCTGTATATGCAAATTAATATATCCAACTGCCTGAAACTTTATATTCCCATGAGTTAAGCAACTTTCTCATATTTTCTCCTTGGTAACTTATTTTACATTCATTTTCTTTTGATATTTAGGATCACTTGCATAGTCCTTTCCATTGTGATGATGTGCATGTTTTGGTGACAAGTGATAAGTTATGTAATCCTTTTTATGCCACATTCTCATTAGGTCATAAAAACATGGGGCACGCAAAACAAAATCGACTTTCTTTCACTTTCATATACCCGGCATGCAGAAGATGTCCGCCAAGTAAGGAAATTCCTAATATCTTATAATTTCTTATTGATTTAGTTAATTCCTTTGAGCAATCACAATTCTATTTGCCTTAATTTGTAGCAATACCTTTGTATATCCATTTGTGTAGGCTCGTGAATTTCTATCTTCACTAGGTGACCTTAGTCAAACTCACATCCTGGCAAAAATTGAGACGAAAGAGGTTAGTACATGATTTACATCAGATGATTATTGATTTTGAGGAGACTAGACAGGATAAATGTTTTGTAATGGTTTGTGGATGATTCGAGAAACATTTTTTTTCCTCTTTACAGGGTTTAACCCATTTTGATGAAATTCTGGAAGCAGCAGATGGGATCATTCTTTCCCGTGGAAACTTGGGTATCGATCTTCCCCCAGAGAAGGTTTGTTCAGTCAATGGAAATAATCTTATCATGTTTAATTGTTTTATATGTGAGACTAAAATTTTGGATAAAGGCCCAAAGTATCTCAGGTTTCTTCTGACAATTTTTTTTTTATCCCTTTTTCTTCAAAGGTGTTTTTATTCCAAAAATCTGCTCTACACAAGTGTAATGTAGCTGGGAAGCCAGCTATTGTTACTCGTGTTGTCGACAGCATGACTAATAATCTCAGACCTACTCGTGCTGAGGCCACTGATGTTGCAAATGCTATCTTGGATGGTCAGTAGCCTTTTCTACCTAACTACTTGACTTTCTATAAAAAGTCTGTTGCTTGTTTTGCATGCTGTCAATTTTCTATCATCCTTGTTCCTTCATGATGCAGATATGTACTTGGAGGAGTATAATATACTAGCATGTGACATAAAAGAAGTCTAATCAGTTCTCCATTTTGTTTCTGTAAACGAATTTTCAGGAAGTGATGCAATTCTTCTTGGTGCTGAGACCTTTCGGGGATTGTACCCTGTGGAAACTGTATCTATTGTTGGAAAAATTTGTGCAGAGGTTAGTCAGTTCTTTATAGTTCTTCAACATTTTTGAAATTATAAAAGCTCTATCATATCGGATTCAAGTATTATACTAAAGTCTCACAGAAGGAAGGAGCCTATCTGATTCATTTCTTTTATATGTCTTTGCTTATGTGGATTGTAGGCTGAAAAAGTGTTCAATCAAGATTTGTACTTCAGGAAATTGTTGAAATATGCTGAAGAACCAATGAGTGATCTGGAATCTATTGCATCTTCTGCTGTAATTCCATCCTGGATCCTTCTACAATCTATTTTTATTCTATAAACATGTTTTCCTCTACTTTGGATGCTATAATATATATCAAGACTCTAATTTTGTGTAGGTCAGTGCTGCTATTACAGTCAAGGCATCTCTCATAATATGTTTCACTTCCACTGGGAGGGCCGCGAGGTATATTGCTTTTGAAATTTTTGTATGTGTAACAATAAGGAAATAAATCTAGAAGAATACCAAGAATCGGGATACAGCAAACTAGCAATCGAATCAGAAAATCTATATCAGCCTTGTTCCATATATTCTTCTTGTAATTAAGGCTTTTATGCTTGACCATTTTTTCTATGTCGATATGCATTCACTTCAGTGGGAAACATTCTTTTTGTTCCAGGAAATAATCAGGTATTTGTTGGGAGACAAGTTCTAATCTCAAATAAAGTATAGTTTTAGTTGCTCACAATTAATGTTTTATAGAAATTGACCTATATCATCTTCATTCCTTCCCTTTCCTGAACCCCTAAAAAAGAAAATATAGGAAAGCAAAATCCAAAGAGTACAATAAGAATGATGAAGAGGAGATATAATAATGAACTTAACTATACTGTTTCGACACTTTTGGGATTTTGAAAATGGAAGTTTGGGTCTTAATGTGTACTTTCAGCTGTCCATCAGGTAGTGACCTATGGGAGAAATACTGGTAGAAGGAATAACTATTTCCTATTTGATGCTTTGTGTTTGAATATCTCCTTCCATCAGTACGGTGTTTCGGAGCTGAACCTTATGCCATATATCTTGGGACGCTGGCTTGCATCACCAGCCATCGTCCATATAAATCGCACGTACATTATGAATATGTGTTTGCTTCCCTGGTCCTTTTTACTGGCTTGCTTCTGTGAAACTTATAATTTATTTCAGTAGGGCTTAATTATTAGACTGTCTTTCTTATCCTAAGTATTTGTGGATAAAGATTCTATTGTAATAGGTGTATGTTTCATAGTTAAGTTGATGATTCCACTGTTATGCAGATTGATTGCAAAGTACAGACCAACAGTGCCTGTTCTTTCGGTGGTGATCCCTCAGCTTAAGACAAATCAACTTAAGTGGGTCTTTACCGGAGCCTTTGAGGTATGTTGTTTGATGATGAATTGTTGGGGTGTATATCATTCCTTGAATAATATATTATAAGGCAACTTTTTACTGAGAGTGCAAGTTTATTTACATTCTTTTACTCTTGAGAATGTTATTTTCCTGAAAAGAACTTTCTGTTCACCTGTTTGTATTCTCATTTCTCAGTGACTTGAGATCCCTGGTGTAGATTGTTTGGAATTTGTCCTAGCTGTCATGTTGAAATACATTCATTTCCATGCTCTGGCGTCCTTCCTGTAGAAAATTTTCCAAACTATTGTGAAGAATATTTTACGGGTTTATATGTTGTGTTTAAATGTCCTCTTCTCTTCATCAACTGATTGGCCTCGTTTTCACGAAAGATGGTAATCTCTACGAGGTTCATAAAGGTAACATAACTAGCCAGAACAAAAGAGAAAGATCTATTTTTGTTTGTTGTGTTCACAGGATTGGCTTACTGTAGTTATGTTAGAATGCATTCTTCTCGGCTTTTAGGGGGCTGAACCTTTAAGCTGGTTGAGTTGCTGAATGGTGAATTTTGGACTGTGGGTCATGTTTATGCCATACCTTGTGGACACTACTGAATCAGAGATCGCAAAATGAAACATGCAAATAAACATGTATAGCAATTAGAACTTGCTATGTATGTATATGTGCTTGCTGCTTGTAAGCTGAAATCCGCTGCCTGTTTTCCTAATCTTTCTATTGTTTATACGATTTAGGCAAGGCAATCATTGATAGTCAGAGGACTTTTCCCGATGCTTGCTGATCCTCGGCATCCTGTAAGTTCCGACTAATTCTGAACTTAATTTCTTCGTCACAGGTCACTAATTTCACACGAGAATTAGAAAATTTTGTTCATCATTTGCTAGACAAATCTTGTGAGAAAATCCTTTTGTATCTGGATCACATATTGTCTAGAAGAATGATTTATATGGATCCGTGCTTATTAATATGGTTTCCTTTCCTTATCCGTGCCAATGTAGGCTGAGTCTTCAAGTGCAACAAACGAGTCTGTCCTAAAGGTTGCCGTTGATTACGGAAAGGCAGCTGGCGTACTCAAGTCACACGACCGGGTGGTCGTTTGCCAGAAGGTTGGCGATTCATCCGTGATTAAGATTATTGAGCTCGAAGCTTAAGCCCAATAAACACATTACACCACCCCCAACATGTTTACACAAGCTGTTCTCAAAACTCGAGTGACAAGAACGGGATTTGCAATTTGTTTAGCGATTACTTTGTGATTTTTCAGGTATTCCACTATATTTAGGCTTTATGTTAAGTCACCCATAGGTGGTCATGGCTAATGATGACCCAATAAAAATTCCGCAATTATTTGTATTCCGTCATTGGAATTAAAAGGGTATATCTGTAAAAATAAATTTCAAATAAAATGAATCGACAGTTTTGATGAGTTGCATGCAAGGTTTGGGATCACCAGGGACCCATGTTGTTTCCTTTCATCTATTTGAGGCAATAGACGACGTTGTGAACTTGTGATCGCCAAAAATTGGTACAAGTCATCTTAACTTTAAGCATTTTCACGGATTGGGTAATACTATAATAATAGTCATCATATATATACAATTTTTGTATCGACTAACTTTTTATTTAAAAGCACTTGTGCAAAACCAAATTCAGTCATAACTCATAAGTCGTAACACATTTGGCATGCGTTCAGCAGACTCGAACTAAGCTTACCCTGTAATTTTGGCCTCTCAACGTGGGGATTATCCTTGATTTCGCTACGTTCAGTGCTATAAAATTACAACATAGTAGACATATCGATATGTCATATATTGTTAGTCCGTGCGTGTTTTTTGTGTACTAATTTACCGATCCGTAATTATTGCACGTATGTTTTTTCTAAAAATAACACAATCATCTGTTGACTATATATATCTTTTAGTCATTTTTTTGTAAATTATTAAATTAAATAATTAAAGAAAATAATGTTTTTTTTATGGTACAAAATATCACTGAAAATCATTGTTATTATAATTAATGTATTTTTTTTAATCAAAATGGTACAAAATAACACTGAAAATTAATAAAAATATAATGATAGGTAAAATTTTTCAGAAAAATAGTTAATAAATATAACAATGTTATTATAATTAGATTACGAAGATGCAAGTAATAAATTAGTTAATACTAAATTCAAAATAAATTATGTCATTATTTGACTATTGTATCTTTTAGCTTCTGGATTTAAAAGTGATAAATCATAGTATTATTTTACTTAAACTACTAGGCATCGAGCGAGAGGATGAATTGAGAGGAGCGCTAGAGTGACGGAGAGATCGAGGCCACCATAGTCGTCGTAGTCACCATAGTCGCATGCCTTCTCCACCATAGTCTTCAGAGAGGACAAATTAAGAGGACAAATAGGGTTTCGTTCATGCCATCTACCAGATCTCTTGCAACCACCAACAACATCGTTGTCAGATCTCTGGCAACCACCAACGGCATTGTCACCATATCTCCGGCAACCTGAACGAGCCTGAACGAAACCCTAGATCGCCAGATCTCCTCTGCCGCAGGTCGCCGCCTTTTTTGAATGAAACCCTAGATCGGCAAAGACAGAGAGAAAAAAAATTTCGGCTAAAGGCAAAGAAAGAGAAAAAAAGAAGGTAACCTTATGGAGTTCCCAAAGAGATTTTTGTTGTTGATAATGGAAAACACAAAACATAATAGATTTCTCTGTGGTTCGTTTAGTTCTTTTTATGGGAATGGTGGTGATAGGAAGAGAAGTAGAGGCAACACCTTTGAACGAAAGAATGAGGGTCGGGGCATCCTTGAGTGTGACCTTGATATTTTTGTGGCGTTTGTGGAGGTTTTGGTTGTCCTCAAGATGCGGTTATGTGTTCGATGTATGTGTCTTCATGCTTTCAGTCGTGTATGTCGTCACTTTGATGATTTTGTTTATGCTTTTAGTGAGGATGATGGATACATTTGTGATTTCTGGGTATCTCGGAGCTGATTGTTGTTGAGCATATTGTGGTTGATGGTGGGGGTTTAATTAATGCTTGATGTTGGTCTGTTGGAGAGGGTTATGTGGGTTCCTATCACTATTGTGAAAATCATCCCTCATAGTTGTCGTTTAAGCTTCTCTCAAGCGTTGATAGGTGCTCTTTTGAAGGTGGCCGCTGAGCCAAGGTGTGTGGATACTTGGGTTTGGTTGTTTTTTTTTCTCCGTCATTGTATGTTACAGGTGTTCAGACTTGTGAGCAGACGAGGCAAAAGATCAGAAGTAGGAATCAGCGGATTTTGCAAGCCCTGTCTATTTGGGGACATGTTGATGATGTTTCCAGGCTTGTGCGCGCATCCATTGCTAGGCTGTTCAAAGCATAGACATATTATTAAGGTTGATGGTGACTCAACGAATGGAGATGATTTGGAGATGAACCCTAATATTAAGCAGTGTATTCGTAAGGTTTCAGATGGACATTTTACAGCCGTTGTTAAAGTTTTGTGCTCCTCTAGAGTAGCTCTTTATAGTGCTCTTCTAAACACCCCTTTAAACCTCCTCCTTCTAAGTCTTGTACTACATTTCATGAACCACCCTCGTTGTTGATGTTGATTTGATATTTAAATGCATCAAGTATTTTCTCAAAGGTACCTCTTGTGGTAATGATGGTTTGAGAGCACAACACCTTTTAGATGCTATGTGTGGTGAGGTTTCTGCGGTGCCACGAGTCTTTTCAAAGCACTTTCATCAGTAGTTAATTTGTGGTTGGGAGGGAGAGACTATTCTGCATAGTGTTAATAAGGTTTTGAGCGAGCGTCATTATGATGATTATCCAGCTATGTTGACAGTGGATTTTTCTAATGTCTTCAACTTGGTTGATAGAACTATATTGCTTAGGGAATTAAGGGAAAGATGTCCTCATATCTCGTTATGGGTGGATTTTACGAATGGTCAAGCTGTCCGTTTGTATGTTGGTGATGATTTTTTTTGGCCGGTCACCGGTGTGCAACAAGGAAACCCTTTGAGACCACTTCTTTTTTCCCTTGTCATGCACCAACTTCTTCATAGGACCAGAGACAGTTGCAAGCCTCTTCTACATGCTTGGTATCTTGATGATGGTACTATTATGGACCAGCCAGAGGAAGTGACTAGAGCGCTTAAATTGATATAATTTGAGAGGCCGGCTCGAGTTTTGGCTTGAGGTGAATGTTTGCAAGATTGAGCTCTTTTGTCCTTCATATGATGGGTCGAAACTTATAGAAGGATTATTCCCTAATTTCCCTCGTGGAATTGCAAGGCTGACACTAGGTGTTAAGTTGTTGGGTGGGGCAATGAGTAAAGACGATGAGTGTATTAGAGAGCTAGTCATGAAAAGAGATGTTAAGCCGGTTGAGTTGATGCATCTTCTTCCGTAGTTGAAGGACCCACATAGTGAACTTCTTTTGCTTCGTTCTTGTATAGGTGTTGCTAAGATGTTGTTTAGCTTGAGAACTTGTCTACCGGAGCATGATAAGTGTGCAACTGCTTATTTTGATGTTGGACTCCGTGGATTAGTCGAGGATATTGTGGTTTGTGGGGTCCTTTTTTTAGTGATTTTCAGCGGCGACTTGCTTATTTGCCTATTCGGTTTGGGGGCCTTGGGTTACACTCAACTATGAAAACTTCTTCTTTTTCTTTTGTGGCCTCTAGAGCTCAGTCTTGGACCCTTCAAGACCACATTTTGCGGGACAGTGGAGTTGTTGATATGGGCTTCAAGTTTCTTTTGGAGCGTTAGGACAATCTTCAAGCTTCTATTCCTAGTTTAGATCTCTCTGGTTTTACTGTCAAGAACACCATCCCCTAAGTGGAGTTGTTGATATGGGCTTCATGCTTTGACGAGTGCTCTTTTCAGTAAGACAGTACAAGCGATGGAAGAAACTTTTGATTTGACCCTTAGACAAAAAGCGGTTTTTAAGTGTCTACAGGCACTCAAGCAAAGCATAGCCAAGATTTCCTTCTTGTCATATCTATTGATGGAGTTGGACAATGTATGTCTCCTGTTGAGTATCGCACGATCCTCAAGTAACACCTTATGATTCCTTTGTGTCTTTCTCTCCTCGCGGATCCACTCGCTTCTCGTATGATGCAATTTGCCCTATGCCTAATTGTCTGAGGGTTTTGGATGCTTTTGTAGAGCATGCGGTTCATTGTAAAGAACTACCCTGCTTGAAATATAGGCACGATCTGGTTCATGATGTTTTATGTGACGAGTTTAAGAGAGTAGGGATTTCAGCTAAGAAAGAGGTGTTTGTGTTTTTCTTGACTGATCCGCCTGAAAGAAGGTTTACGTTGAGACCGACAAATGTGTTAATGTTTGGTTGGGTAGGTAGAAAACACACTTGTATTGATTTGATGAAAGTCTCTCCTTTGATTTGTTTGGGTAACGGGCCTTTTGTGGTGGATAAGACGGCCCTCAACGCGGCCTCTACGAAGGTGGCTAAGCATGAAAGAGCTTGCATTGAAAACCAGCACGTCTCTTCCGTTTGATTTTGATACGTTTAGTTTTCTTGCTACAGAGTTTATAAATTTAACAATGTTATTATAATCATATTATGAAAGATGAAAGTACTAAAACTGGTAAATACAAATTAAAATAAATTATGTCATCATTGTCATATTAGCCCAAAATAGGTAAAGTGTGAAGCTTAAAAAAAGTTTAAAGCTCAATTAACACCCTACACTTAACTTTTAATGTTTTTATTCTAAAAAATAAATAAAAGATTAAACAAGATTTGTAAATCTAATACTGAAATTTCAACTAATGATAAAAATATATTTTACATTGATTCAAAACTTTAATAACGAATATAATATAAATCATATAGTTTTTGAAAAATAAATGATAATAACATGAATAAAGGTCGCAAAAATTTTAAAATAAAAGTGTAAGATGTAAATCTTAAATCAGTTTAGATAAAAATAAAAGTGGCTCAAACTTTATCATAAAGTTGTTCAATTTTAATTTTCATGACAAAACTTATAAGAAGTTCTTTTGGAACAAGGGTGACCAATATAGGCCTATTATCAAATGGGATGAAATCTTCAAATCAAACAGAATGGCCGTCTAGGCATGAGGAACTCGCTAACAACAAACAAAGCTCTACAAATTAAACTCTTATAGAAACTTTTGGCGGAACCAAACAATATTTGGGTTAAGCTAGTTAATGAAAA
Organism: Fagopyrum tataricum; assembly: GCA_002319775.1. Taxonomy (NCBI): domain Eukaryota; kingdom Viridiplantae; phylum Streptophyta; class Magnoliopsida; order Caryophyllales; family Polygonaceae; genus Fagopyrum; species Fagopyrum tataricum. The sequence continues at coordinate 9,005,990 of CM008279.1, read as the reverse complement.
ATATATGAAAACGTCATGGCAATGGAACAACCTAATGAAGCTAAAATCCGAATTCAAGAAGGGTATCATTAGGCAAGTCGGAAATGGTAATTCTTTCTATCAACTTCTGGCATGACAAATGGGTAACAACGACACCTCTAATAAAATTAGTCCAAAACACAAATCTAACTGATCCAAGCATCAAAATTAGCCACTTCATAAATAATGCAAAAGAATGGAATGTGACCAAAATTGATAATGAATTACAAAGCATCATAAATCCAGAGATTAAGAATAAAATTAAGGAAATTGTTATACCAAAAAACGATATTCAAGACAGACTATATCGGAGATGTAGCACTATGGATGATTCACAACAAGTCAGCTGAGGAGGATCTGTATCGACCACCAATCAATCCTTGTGAATAGATATGGAAACTCGATACTCAACCAAAATTTAAAATTTCCTTTGAAAAATCTCAAAAAATGGAATTCCAACAAAAGCAAAACTAGACGAAAGAAGAATTACCGTAACGAGACAATGTGAACTCTGCAACCACCACCTTGAGGACTTAGTCCACTTGCTGATGGACTATCCCTTTACGAAACAAATCATTGCTAGAATTGATAGATCAATACTAAACGAAATCAACACCATCAAAATGGAAAATAAAAAAGCTCAAGAGCTTTTACATGAAATAAAAAAATAAAATTGGGGCAAAGAAGGTTGCATACCTTGCAACCATTTGGTGAAGCATTTGATTTTCAGAAATAAAATTATTTTTAATAATGAACCCAGTGGCCCCATTAACAAGGTCAACATTTTTGTCAAAAACCAAATGCATAATTGGAAAACTAACATAAATGACGACGATTACGATATAAAACCAAAAAAATAATAATAAAAATAATATGACTTTAAGGAAAAAAACACAATATTAAGTGGGATAAACCAAAACCTAGATTCCACAAATTGAACTTCGATGGTTCAAAACTTGATTCGGGTGTAACATCCATTGGGATTGTTATTCGGAATCACAATAGAGAGGTCATTTGCCTTGATGCCAGAAAAAACAATTTTAACTCAGTAATAAAAGCTGAAGCTTATGCTCTCAAAGCTGGGTTACAAGAAGCAATTAGATTAAACATAAAAAAGATTGAGATCAAAGGAGACAATTTGTGTGTTATTAAGACACTCTAAGGTTTGTGAAGTTGCCCATGAAATGTTGAGATGATTATTTTAGACTCTAGGCTGAACCTTCTCTTATTTGACGAAGTCCATATCATACATGATTTCAGAGAAATTAACCGTGTTGCTAACCGTTTGACCCATTTGAGAATCTCGAACCCCAACACCAATTTTTTTAGAAGATCCCAAACTTCGTATTCTCATCCGCAATAATGCTTTAGGTTAGACCATCTCTAGAAGTTAATCCAACTCAAGTGATTTTTGTTATAAAAAAAATGAATAAATAAATTTTCATGAGTTGTGCACTTGTGCTATATTTTGTGCTGATTTCATTCTAAGTGTATTTTTGATTTTGTATCGTTACATAATTACATTACATATGTGGGTGATTTAGTCTACCATTTAACCTAGACTAGAAAAGCACACTCTTCCTTCCGGTTACTAGAGGGGAAACAGTCCCAGCTGGGTCCCACCTTTTTCCGCGTAGCTCACATCCTCCGACCATTCACACGTCGAAACGTTTCTCTTTTCCAAAAAGCGACCGTATGCCACCTTTCTTGCTCTCCACTCTCTCTCTATCCAAATGTCACTTTGACCAACAAAAATCTACACAGACGAAAACCCCCTGAGAAATTTCATCCATGGAGCTTCCGTTCTGTCCTTTATCCTAGAATCAAATTCAGAAAAACCTATCATCTGCTGGCTCCAGGAATCATCATTGTACAGGTTTTATCCAAAAGTTGATTTCAAATTTCCCCCTTTTGCGCTATCCATTTCTAGGGTTTTTGGGTTGAGAGTAGGGAATTATATGGGGGCGTCGCTCTCGGGCTTCTCTGAGGGCGACACGAACGGCGAAGGGCCTGGACTCGGGGACATACCACAGGATTGCGTAGCTTGCGTCTTTATTTACCTCACTCCTCCGGAGATTTGCAACCTCGCCAGGATCAATCGCGCTTTCCGTGGCGCCGCGTCCTCCGACGCCGTATGGGAGACGAAGCTTCCGCCGAACTACCATAATCTTCTCCAGTTGATGCCGGCTGAGAGGTACCAGAACCTTTCCAAGAAGGATATCTTCGCGCTTCTCTCCTATCCCGTTCGTTTCGACGATGGAAACAAGGTATGGGGTTTTGATCTTCTTTTTCGGATTGTTTAGATCTGTTATGGTTTTGATGATTTGACTTTGGGAGGGATTTTTTATGTTTCCAGCAAGTGTGGGTTGATAAGGTGACAAGCAAGGTGTGCATGTCAATCTCCGCAAAGGCTATGGCGATCACGGGGATCGAGGATCGGAGGTATTGGAATTGGCTTTCTACCGAAGAATCAAGGTAAATGCTTCGTTGACTATTAGTTTATAATTGTCCTGTTTTTCTTCATGACTCACCTACAGTTACTCTTCAAATATAAACTATGCTAGATGTGGTGTTTTTAGGGATGATTGTAATTGAAAGTTTTGGAGCATTGTAAATTCAATCTCTTTACTGGAAGAATGTCTTCTATTCCGTTTTGTAAAGATTTAAAAGATTGTTTCTCAAAACAAAAAAAAAAAATCAAGATGGAAGCACAGGTAGTGTTGTAATGTGTGGACAGAAGTTGCTTGGGATGAGAGTTGTGGGTAGCTTTGTGAAATCTTCGCACTTTTTGTCACTTGACTCAGGATGAGTGATGAAATTGTTTATGTTGAACCAGCCTGAGTTTCTTCAGCAGCGGTGTATGAAAATTGAACATGCTAATTTCTCTGTGTGCTAAAACTGCAGAAGATTCTCGTTTTAATTTTATAGCCGAGTTATTACCGAAAGATTTTTTATTTTTTATTTTTGTATGGAGATGTTTCATGCATTGAAGTTTTATGTCTAGTTGGTGAGTTAGCTGCAATAAATCCTATTTTTACTGGTTTCCTAATGGTAAAAGTGTTGTGTTTATTGCTGATTTTGACATACTTATTTGATGGATCACTATGGTCTTATCAAACATAAGGCTGATAAGAACACCATATTGAATTCATTATGAGTTCATTCTATCATATTGTTTATAAACTTAGGAAAAATAGCTAATGTTATCCCCAATCATTTGCTTCTCATGTTTTTTTATGCAGTTACCCCTCTGGAAAAATGCTTTCATTAACAAATAGCTGTCATCTTTTATAACCAGAAATGCTTCCAACTAATTGAGCATCTTCCTCACCCTGCCATGTCCTGGCACTTCTTTTCTTCCATCATTATGAAACGACCTTTTGATACCCTCTCCCTGTCTCTCCTCGTCTGTATATTTCTGTTAAACATTTGATTGGCCTAACAAGGAGAATAACTATAATAAGATCTATTGTTGTATGAGTCAGTTTTGAGCTAGAAATGCTTTTTGCCTTTTTGAAAATACCTTTTATAAATTTCAGCAGGCATTGTTAAATTAAAATTGAACAGTACAGATTTTGGAGGGTTGTTAAGTTTAGCATTTTGAGCCATTCGTGAGGTATATGCTGTAGTGAACTCGCAAGTATGTTTAGTCGATAGTTTCTATAAATAAGTCTTGATGTTTGGTGCCCTAGGTGCTAGTTTATCACTTTATCCATTAGATGCCCTGAGGTTGTTTGCTTTGTACAGGTTTAGTACTAAAATGGAACACACATTGGTTGGTTGACTCACATGTATTGGAGTAATACAAAATGTTGTAGTTTTTCGAATATATTGACAATTCTTTTGTAATCTGATATGCTAGTTTGATTATAGATAGGTTTTCTTTAGAAAAACTAGTCATATTGTTTTCCAAGGAAAAAAGTTTATTTTGCTGCAGATAGTGGGTATCAATATGTTCCTTTTCTAAATTCTCATGCTGATTGGTTAAACACTTAAATGTGTTGTTTCATTTATGCATGGGTCATTGATGACCTTGCTCATTCTTTTTCTTTAGTGATTCATCTAATTTTATGTTTTTTAGAAGTTTAAAGACTTGATACTCTTCCCTGCTATGCAGCTTTCAGGTTGTGGCCTATCTGCAGCAAATATGGTGGTTTGAAGTTGCAGGAAGCGTTAAGTTACCACTACCTCCTGGTATTTATACACTATCCTTCAGGCTCCACCTTGGAAGGTATACTAAGAGGCTAGGGCGGAATGTTTGTAGCTTTGAGCACACACATGGTTGGGATATAAAGCCAGTTCGATTTGAACTGACCACTTCAGATGGCCAGCAAGTATCTACAGATTGCTGTTTGGATGAGATGGAACAAGATGATGTGAATGGCAACCACAAACGCGGGCTTTGGATAGAAATCAATGTTGGAGAATTCGTTGTATCAAACATGGAACCTGCAATCGAAGTCAGATACTCAATGAAGCAGATAGATTGCACTCATTCTAAAGGCGGACTCTGTCTGGATTCGGTGTCCATCACCCCCAGTGATTTACGCAAGCAAAAGCGAAGATACTTCTCCAAGTAGCTTTTCTTCACAACGGGATCCTGAAACCATTTACCGTGATATGTTTTTCATCAGCTAGGTAAATATTCTATTACAGATGATTCTTTCCCCGTAGGATATAGTTTGTAATATTTTCTTCTGGTTGTATACAATTGCAGAAGATAAGGGTTTGTTTATTGTCAGCTGCCGCAACCGAGTTTCACACAGTGACTTGGTTACGGGTTTGTGAATAATCAACTGCCACAACTGCATTATCCGGATTAAATGATTATCACTAGGGTGTAAAGAAAGGCTTTGTTGAGTAATTTATAATTAGTGTTACTCGGATGTGTTAATCTCCTTGGATGTATCTTCCTAGCATGATAGCGAGGAAGCGGTTGGGAGGTGAAGGGTGTAGTGTAAATTTACTTAATTTGTAATGCAAGCATAGGTCGTCTTCATTATGATTGTATGGAGGGGAAGACTTGGATTAAAATGTAAAGAAATAATTTTTCACTACGATTAGGTACCTTTTTTCGGTAGAACTATTATAATCCCCCCTCTTTTCTTTTCAGAATTGTTTAATTTATATATTTTTTCATGATGGACGGCAATGTTGATAGGATGAAAGTCGGTGTCCGAAGTTACCGTCGTTCAATTCGATAAGAGCAAAAGATAACAATGATGTTCATCCTCAAAATGACTTTATCTGAGTAAGTATTCTGAATGACAACTAAGGGCGTCTTCATCTCATATACTGAGTAGTTAAAAACACATTTTATTTTTTTGGTAATGGTAAATTCGGAGATCACCCGGTTCGATCGGCTTAGTCGCTCTACGTCCGGATCGGGTAGAAAGTCGTGGCCCATTGCTGAGATATTCTCCCAATATCAATTTTTCTATACATGCCGTTAGGAGGATTCGAACTCGAATTTTCAAGCTAAACACTTAAGAAGCCTAACACCTAGCTAAAAACACTTCATTCCATATACTAAGAGCATCTTCAGTAATTTCTTAACATAAAAGTAAAAATTAATATTAGAATGAGTTAAAATAATAGGTGTAATATTAGAAACTGTGTATTGCAAAATATCCTGCCCGACCATTCTTTTCAATAAAGGATTTTGAAAATTTTCTTTTCTTTTTGTCCATATATATTGCAAAAACGTGTTTTCATATTTATTTTTTCCTATAAAATTAAAAGTAAGGTTTGTTTCACACATTATTTTCCATTTTAAGGATTAGAGAAATAATTTTAACACATAACTATTATACTGATATATATATATATATATAATTATATTATCATAGCATCAATAATAGTATAAAACAACAATAATAATTTAAAATGTTATAAAAAAATAAGAGAAATTAATTATTGATATTTAATATAATATAATCTTTCATAAAAACAATATAAAATGTAAACATATATATATTAGGTAGGATGATGTCACAAAAGTAAGTTAAAAAATTTTATTAAAATTTTGGAATGGAGGAGATGGTTATTTTAGATGTGGTGGATGAAATAGAAGCGATATATATATAATTCTGGCTGTTCTAAGATGTAATTATGTGAATACTTAAAAGTTAGAAAACTATTCCATAAATTCTCTTTTCTGTTTTAACAATTTTTAATTAACTTATTTATTAGTTTGACTTTTCGGTGCAACCAAAACACTAGTGAAGGATGAGTAGGTCTAGGTTAATTCATAAGATACTTTTTTTTTTTTGCCCTTCTTTTCATAAGAACTAAGTAAGTGAGAGGCTGAATTTGGGTAATTTCAAAAGTTAGTATTGTTTCTTATCGGTCTATATTTTTTCTATTATTTTCTGTAATTGATTGCATGAGTTTTCAATTGGAAAGTTGATGGACCAAAAAAATTAAGATACGGGTTTAATTTGGGTAATTTCAATGTATATTAGATCTGAAAATAGAAGTTTCAACACGTCGTGTAAGGACGTGAAGAAAATAATGGACCTTTTATTAAATTGGTCTTTGCACCTGAGTTGCGAGAGTTTTGTTTCTCGCAACTTGGCGCGAGAGTTTTTTTAATTGAAATTGTCAATTTTAAAGGAGTCTAAATAAGGGCTTTAAAAATATAAGGATTATAATTTGGTGTCAAATTTGATGGTCGAAATTTGAACATTTAATTTACTCTCATTTATTTTTTATGTTTGTATGTTAACGTAAGTGATTTCTTAAGGGGAAAAAAACTGCAAGGGGTCCATTTTTTCGATCTATTCCAAGCCAAAGGAACTCTATATTAAGTTTTAAAGTCAATTGTGATTTTGTTTTAGTAATGACCTATATGTTTATTCATATTTTTGAATTTCAAAATATAAATGTTGTACTATACGAATATAGTGTTAATAATGTTCTTAACTTTTAATCGTGCGAAAACCGAATGAATGTAGAGTTTACCCGAATTTGCTCAAGGTTCGAAAATTTCGGAAAAAGATTAAATTCGGAATCGAACCTCTTGAAGCCGAGTTAACCTGGAATCTTTAAAAAAATCCGAAATAAAAAATGACCCGGATTAATTATATCCGAACATAATAGACTTATAATGACACGGTGACTGATTGAACCCGAATGATCCAAAATCGGAAGTAACTTAACTCAAAATAAATCGATTACCCAAAATCACCTTTAAATAACCGATAATTCAAAATAACCGGACACAAAATAAACTACTAAACCAAAGTAACCATATTCAATAGTTTTATGATCCGACGCTAAATGGTACAAACTATAATAACTCAAACCTAAAATCATTAAGTCAATTCTCCTCGGTCCTCATACATGTATCATATGAATTCATAATCTATTAATATAGTATTAAGTTATATTTTCATATTTTAAAATCTTCATTAACAAAATTGAAAATCGGATTTACGAACTATAGTAATGTTTCACTTTAGATTTCTTTATTTCTTGTTATATTGTATTTGTGAATTAGTTATATTGTATTTATATTTTTACTTTTATTTTACGTGACTATGATTTTTTTTAAAGTCTTTATGACATACAAAGTAGGAAAAATGTATCTAGATTAAACGGATCGGTCGGGTATTTTGATCATTGTTCATCCAAATAAGTAAACTCACTCGGATCCAACAAAACCGGCAAAAAGTGCTGGATGAGCTAAAATACCGTGCATAGTTAAAGTGTTAGACATCCGTCGGATAAAAGGTTTTGAAAAAGTTTGTATTCGGGTATCTAGGTATTTGGGTTGGATCGATTCATCGCACACCCCTTGTCATAAAAAAGCGTATATCTAAGAGATATCCGACCCAACTTGGTGACTAGTATTCAACCCGACAAACTATTTACCTAAATTAAGATGTTAGGCAATTAGGCCGAATTTTGAACCAACCCGACATCAACCCGTAAAACATTAATTGACCCGACTCAAACCCGATTGACTTGTCCCAATTGGCAGCTCTACCGGAAGCCATTAAACACTAAAGTAACCCAATCCGAAATGACCCGATAATTGAACTAAATTGATCTTTTGTGGTCCAAGAACCGAGACTTAATAAGTTCCCACGTCTATAAGTAGGGACATTCCGAGCCTATTATATAATAAGGTCGGTGGGCTACTCCTTTTTGTCAATTGGTTTTAGGATGAAACCCGCTAGGTATATGTGTTGGGTTTGGGACTAACGCGCATGCGCGTTCGTATGCATTCGACCCTGCTCTACGTCCATGTGTATCGGACTTTAACACGGCATTGGAGCGGTTAGCCTCAATTGACAAGCGTCAACTCGGTCTATATCCTAGTTGTACTTTTGGGATTGTGTTGGAGATAATAAGTTCTCACGTCTAAAAGTAGAGACATTTCGAGTCTAGTATATATAGTCAGTTACCTACTTGTACTCTTGTCAATTGAATTTAGGATAATACTCCGTTGGGTTTACGTGTTGAGTTTTGCCTAATACACATGTGTACCTGATCCAAACCTACCCGAAATAAAATTTTTTTTAAAAAAAACAAGACCCGATACAATTCTGACTTAGTTTGAAATGATTCAGAACCCGATCTGTCGGTCCCGTCTAACATTTTTGGATGAATCCGAATACATCAAATAAGATTAGTAGACGAGTAGTAGATAATAAAAATACTTCAACTACTCGCTCCTATATCGTAGATTCGTAGTCTACCTTTTTCTTCAGCAAATGGTTCGACTTCAGAAAAAATGAGAAAAGTATATGACACAATCCAAAAAGTGAAACGTAAAGCTGAAAACGCAACAGTCGACAATGCATGCACCTTTCCAAAACAGGACGAAAACCCATTGGCATGTTTTCAGTGTATCCAATAACATTATTGAAGACATGTAATCATGTTTTTCTTTTTCCCTTAATATATGTTGATGAATCTTAAGAAAATTGAGAAAAATGAATAATCACTCGAAATAACTTAGAGTTTGATTGGTGTGAAGATTTCCTATTTCGATTTACATACATGTACTCTTACATATGATTGGTTGTAGTTAAATAAATAAATACTAGTGTATTATCTGTACCTTGTACGAGATTTTGATAAAAATATTATTTGTTATTATATTTTTATAAGAAATTATATATAAACTATTTTTTTGTTATTAGGTAGAATATATAATAAACAATAAATATTTGTACACTTTACATATAATGTTATATAATACATTAATAAAATATCTAACCGTATAATAATTCATATTTTGATTTTTCTCCCCTTATTATACTGATTCATATGTTAATAGAAATAGTACATTGGTAGCATATGGTGTTAAGTTAATTGTTATATATAAATTAATTTAAGAAATAACACAATCTATAATCAAAACTAATTAATACTAATACGGTTGTTGAATATCTTAGTAGATTTTTTTCTTCTTTTTCTGTACTGCTAAAATTTGTTATGAATGTGATTCTAATCTGTTATACATATCTCAGGTAACAAAAAAAGGTGATTGGAAGGGATGAAAGTTGTAAAATTTAGTTGTTAAAAGTGAATTTAATTATAGTTTTTAATTGAGATGGATTTAATTAAGATTTAATTTTAATATTTTGTTAAATAATTTTGGGTAAATTACGGAAAATAACCTAACCTTTTTGGGGTGTTGCGGTCTGGGCTAGGATCTCACAATGGATCCTGACCCTAGCCTGACAACAAGTTCACTGAATCTTACAACAAGACACCAATAGATTAAAACAAAACATAAAACTGATATATATATATACATCTCAAAAGGATGATACAGAGTACTGCTGAGTACAAAGTCAAACAGAAATCCGTACAATAATAATAACCCAAAATCCCACGATAACGCCCAGTGTACGGAACCCTCAGCAGATCACCCCTCTGGATCACTTTGCAGCTCTCCTAACCTGCAAAGGATCTACAACACGGTATACAACCGTTAGCTAACCATACACATATATAAGAAGATGCTAGAGCACAATCACATATCAATAATATTAACACCTCATCATGATATCAAACATTTACCCGGTTTATTATTTTTATAACGTTAATCACTCAAGAGTATATAAATCGGTATATATAAATATACGTGACACGAGGAATATATATAACCCTCGCCTTTGCGTGCAATAGCTAGCTGGAGTGGTATCAACGCACTTTCCCGTATACCATATGGAGTGGTAGGTGCCCTTCTCGTATACCAGAACTAACTAGCTTACAGAGAACTTCCTAGACTCTACTACGGGATAAAAGGAAAGTTGTCACAACCACTACAATGGGCGGTCAATATAACATAGGTCGGTGAGCATCATAAAGCATGCTATAAAGCATATAACAAACATCACTCACGCACACATCCAATATAAGGATGACAGCTAAGTAAGGCATATGGACTTACCTCAATCTCAGAAGTCGTATAGCTACGATTAGCTCTCACTCAGGTCCACTCCAAACTGGAGGACAACACAGCCTATACAAGGCATATATATATATATATATATATATATATATATATATATATTTATATATATATATATATATATATATATATATATATATATATATCAAACTCCTATCACACAAAGGGGTCACACCTAGACCCAAGGGATCCATAAGGATCATATCCAACTCGTAAACCTCAAAGCCGTAACCGGCATATCTATATCATACTCATCATAAACCGATACCTAGCATGGTACTAGTTCCCTCATACTAGGAAAGGAAAGGAGCTACCCCACTATGGGTAGTCCCGGGACAAAACGCACCTGCGTGATCAAGGGACGCAGGAGCGGAACAGGTAACCCGCAGGCGCGGCAGGGAGCAGCCGTAGGCGCGGTGACACGGAACGCAGGCAACGCAGGCAAGGTGCTGGCGCTGCGGCACGGCTTCCGCAGGGGCGGCGGCTTCTAGGCGCGGGGGCGGCCTCTGTGCAGAACGTGAATCCGCGGCTTCTCTTTGGCTCTTCACGTGATCAAATCACGTCTTCTCTCATCCAATTCACACACATGCAACAACATACACATTCCAACATCATTCTATGTCCAAACATCTAATCATAAGCTAAGGAGATGGAAACAAAGAAGAAGAGAAGGAGAAGAAGCAAAAACTCACCACTACTGAAGATCCTAGGCTGTAGGGAGAGTCACACACATCAGTAGCTGGCTTACAAGCTCAGCATACACATCACTAGCATCATCATCAACCACAAAGCACAACTTTCAAGCAAAACTCCAAGGAGAACAAGAACAAGATCAAAGGAAGGTGAAGGAGAAGCAAGGAGGACGTGAGCACTGAGGAAGAGAAGTGAAGATGAAACCCTTGATCAACCAAGGGAAAGAAAGAAGTAAGCAAAGGGTAAAGCACGGGTCAAATGAGTCAACAAAACCGGCTGCAGCCGCCGGAAACCGCATGGGCGGTTCCATGAGCCGCAGGGGCGGAAACCCGCAGGGGCGGCAGTCAGGCCCGCGGGTGCGGAAAGGCCAATCTCGGCCAAACCAATCTCGGCTAAGGACCAAGACTCGGTCCGAAAGAATAGGGCTCTCACATATATGTTGTAGATGTTAGCCTATGCTTGCCGGCGGTAATTTTTCCGGTGAAAGTGATGAGGTGTTTTCTTTTTTTAATGATCGGATAAATTGCGAAAAATACAAACCTTTTAGGAGTGACGTTTGTTCGTAGCCTAAATTTTTTTAAATGAAAATAAAAATCAACTATACTACATGTCGTAGATGTTGGCCTATGCTTATTGCCGATAATTTTCCGGTGAAAGTAAAGGCCCGTGAGCAGAGTTATTTGAGAGAAAACAACAACACTAGGTTATTCATATGAAAGTTTAAGAATGTTTTTTGTCATACATATGAAATTATCATCACACTAATCGGGTATTTGGTTTGTTTGTTACGAGTATGATTTGTTATAGATAATTTTTCAAAAATGATTTAAAAAATTATTTTGTGTTTACTTTAAGTAATTTTTAGGTAATTAAATATACTTGACATCTTAACATGCAACTCATCACTTTCACCGAAAAATTATCAACGGTAAGCATAGGCCAACATCTACAACATACAGTATAGATTGGTTTTTATTTTCATTTTTAAAAAGTTAGGCTACGAACAAACTACACTCTTAAAAGGTTTGTATTTTTCGCAATTTATCCAGTCATTAAAGAAAGAAAACACCTCATCAGACAACTCATCACTTTCACCGGAAAAATTACCGGCGGCAAGCATAGGCTAACATCTACAACATATAATATAGGTTGGATTTTTAGTTGCATTTTTTAAAGGTTAGGCCAAAGACCGCAACACCCCCAAAAGGTTAGGTTATTTTCCGCAATCTACCCAATAATTTTTTAATGAATAAACTTAATTAATATTTTGGTGGGTTGTGGTTAAATGCTAAAATGACACGTGGCAGTTAACATTTTTCTGCGTGACACGTGGCAAGGAGTGCTACTCCTATAATATATATAAGATTGAAGTATTAGTGCTTTACGAGAAAAATAATAAACAACAATTTCACCAATCGCATACTAAATATACAATGATACATGAAGTGAGTGATACAGGAGATCCATACCAGTTTAATAGAGAAATGGTGGTTAGTTAATAGAATGAAAGATGAAAAGGGGAACAAAATTTTACATTTAACATATTTTTGTACAAAAATAAAAAATAGTCACTAATTTTGAATTTGGTAGCAAGAGGTGAAATGGAAGGAGTTATTGAATAGTTTTTGTAATAATCGAAACAATTGTTAATTAATTTATTTCGGAAAACCGAATCGGATCATCAAAGAAAACGAAACGAATTAATCCGAGTTGGTTTACGCAACTAAAACCGGACCAAAACTCCTTATATTCCCATTTCCGGATCAAAGGATTATTAAACCGTGGACTTGCCTTTCCTTTTCCGTGAGCCGGTTGATTCCCTACATTTGGACCCAACCCCTACGGCCTCGTGAACCAAACGCGGACTCCCTCTCCTCCTCTTCATCGACCTCTTCGTCAACGGCGGTTAAGAAGTCATTAATGGACGGCTTTGAAGACAACGGTTAAGAAGCCATCAATGGCCGACTTTGAAGACAGCGGTTATGTGAGCCATAAATGATCGGATTGAATGCCTTGACCGGGAAGGATGCCAACCGACTATTCACACCTCCTCGACACACAACTCTCTATGTTCTCTTATTCTTTTCTCTCGATCACAGCCGTTGACGGACAATCGAGACCGACGTTGTAATCCTCCTCCCCTCTCATCTTCTACCTCCCTCGCCACCTGGTGTCAACCCTTGTTACCGACATCGACCTTAACCTGCCTTGCCATATGACGCCACGAAGTACTAGCCGGTGCCACCAGTGGAGCGTGTTTAAAATCCTTCGAGACCTTTACCCAACTTAATTACCGTTCGGAAGGTTAGAATTTCCGATCTATTTCCGTATTTGTAATTTATGGAGTTTAATTATAATTATTTTCGGATATTAGATGTGGAATAAAATAGTGGATGTTTGTTTTAGAAAATGGAATCAAATTAGAATTTAGGGAAATTAGAATGAAGTTTTAGTGATTGATGAAATGATGAGACCTTGCAAGAATTGAACGTTAAGTAGAATGAGTAGATCACACGTTGTGGATCGTAGGAAATAATGAGAATGAAGTTGGAATGCGTAGGGAATGTTGAGAGGATACGGAACTGTGAAAGGATCTCTAGGTCTGCGGAACCTAGGAGTTAATGATTGAGAATTGTAACGATGCTAGATATCTTACTTTAGAAGTAACGAGATATTGAAACGAGAATACTAAGATGTCGATCGCTACATCTTAGTCAGGAATTCGAGATCATCGGCTGGTGGATCGATAATAGTTATTGAGATTAGTACGGATAAGGTAAGTTCATCATACTCACTTAGCTACATTAATAATTTTAAGTGCGTACTAGAGTAGTATGTGTATCGTATGTTAAATAATTGAACCAACTAGATCACCGGCACCACACTTTTATTTTTAAAGAAAGGCCCCAATGTATTATAACGGGCAGTAACATTACTGTCCGGAACAAATAGCGATCGGAAGGCTCCCCGCGACCAGTCCAACAGTGTATATGGAGGAAATGCATTGAAATCAACCATGTTGGTTTACGGGGACGGGGGCGAGGGTTGGAGGATCCTCGTGCTACCCTGAAAAGTTGAACAAATTATAATGACTAAATCACCAAATGAAAAAATAATAACTGGGACCTTGTTTGCACATGCTGATGCATTTACCGCTTTCTTTATATGTTTGTGTGCCTTAGTTCTCTTATTATTAGAATTGTTAGCTAACAGTTTATACAGTGTTGACAGATCTTGCAAGTTAGGTTTCTACCGAGTAATTGGGGGTGGAGTGGTCAGCCGGGATTTCCGTACTGGGGGTTGATATTGTAAATAATGTTTATTTCAATAATAAGACCAGTAGACTACGTAGTTCTTTTCGTTAAACTTGGCTGTTAAACGCCTTTTTTATTGAGTATTATTTAGAACATGTTTTTCTTATTAGATATTCGCCTTTAAATATTGTGCCTTGTTATAAGATATGCGTTTCATTGATGTCAAACTAAGGTTGGGGCCCATTATGAGGTCCTAACCAGTGACATTTCGGGTTCTCAGAATTTGGGGTGTTACACTCTTATACATTATACACAGTCAACCTTAAGTCCTTAACATTGATCACCATTTGTTTGATTGTATCAAAAGAAAAAGAAACGAACACATAACGAATATATATATATATATATATATATATATATATATATATATATATATATATATATATATATATATATATATATATATATATATATATATATATATATATATATATATATATATATATATATATATATAGGGTTAGGATCAGGTAAGAACATATTTTACGGTAAGAAATGAGAACGTATCTGAAGTGTCGGATTACACAATCAACTTTGATTGTGTTTAAATGGTAAGCATGCATTCTATTTATTATGGTATTTAATTAAGGCGTGCATGATATTGCTATTAAGGAAATAAAATATTTTGTGGTTATAATTAAACATGCACATTCTAATTGAATCACTTTACTTGATTTTAGAGTGTATGATTCAAAATATATATTGTAATACGAGTGTATAAATTAAAAAAAAGTTATTCCAAATAAACAACACGATTTTATACACGTATATGTGCATGCACGAGTTCAGTGTGCATGTTTGTGTGCATGGTTTTACTGTGCGTATGCACGGTTCTTTGTGTGTGTGTAATATACTAATATTCATTGTGCGTGTGCACGATTCATTGTGCATGTGTAAGATTTCATCCTATGTGTGCACAATTTTATTATGACTATGCACGATTAATACCATACATGTGCAATGGTAAATTCACACACACACACACATATATTCGTTATGTGTTCGTTTCTTTTTCTTTTGAACACGTTTTACGGTAAGAAATGAGAACGAATCACAGTCACGTGATTAAATTCTTTGAACGGATATGATCTTTTAGAAAATCAGGCAATTAATTATGTAATATTAGATGCTTCCTATTGAGGTACAAATTACCTTAATTGGATATATATAATTATTAGTATCATATTGTAACCAAACACTATCCTTTTCCATCTTCGTTAGAATTCTCATTATCATATCAATATTTAATATGTAATCATGTTATTCTAGTCGTATCAACTGTATGAATTTACCATTGCACATGTATGGTATTAATCGTGCATAGTCATAATGAAATTGTGCACACATAGGATGAAATATTACACATGCACAATGAATCGTGCATTCACAACTAACACCATACAATCTTTATTTTTAATTATTTTTAGCAATTAAATCTTTTTTTTTTCTAATAAATTACATTATTTTTCGAAACGATTTCACGTTACTTTTTTTTTTCTTGTAACGATTACGTTTTTTTTGGAATTTGATTTTTTTTAATGATTTTAACTTTGGTATTTTGCTAAGTTATAATTTTTTTAAAAACAATTTCACGTTACTTTTTATTCTTGGAACAATTAGATATTAATTTTTGAATTTCAATTTTTTTTAATGATTTTAAGGTTAGTATTTCGCTAAGTTATTAAAAGATTGTTAGAAGCCGAGATGTGGTGTTCTTCGAAGATCAAACAATTGAAGATATACAACGGTCAGAGAAGCCAAGGACAAGAGTCAGAAGAAGCACAATGGATCCTGATCCTTATCTTGCACGATAAGTCATTTTAAATGAAGTTACACCAAGAAACGAAGACGTTGAAGAGAGTGACCCTACTCCATAGCATGATAATGAAGAAATCCACCAAGCATTAGAAGCACAATCGAGCACTCAACCAGAGTCTCAACCGAGAAGGTCTTCCAAAGACAGATGGCCATCTACACGATACACACTGGATGAATATGTGACCTTCACGGATGAGAGGGAGCCTTAAAGCTACAAGGAGGCCTTGAACGACACCCATAAGCGTGAGTGGGTAAGAGCCATGCAAGATGAATCCTTGCATGAAAACCATGCATATGAGCCGGTATGGCTACCAAAAGGAAGGTGAGCTTTGAAGAATAGATTGGTATACCAAATAAAATCAGAGGATGGCAACTCAAAGCCCTGGTACAAGGCTCGATTGGTTGTGAAAGGATACAAACAGAAGAAAGGCATCGACTTTGAAGGGATATTCTCTCCAATAGTGAAGATGTCATCAATCCGAGTTGTTCTTGGTATAACTGCTGCTCTAGACTTGAAGATCGAACAACTCGACATCAAGACCGCCTTTCTCCACGGAGATCTCGAAGAGGAGATATACATGGAGCAAATTGAAGGATTCAAAGGACATGGAAAGGAGAATTCAGTCTATCGACTAAAGAAGAGTCTATATGGGCTAAAACAAGCACCAAACAATGGTACAAGAAGTTTGACTCTTTCATGGCAGATCATGACTTCAAGAAGAGTCCATGCGACCCATGTGTCTTCATGAAGAGGTACGCTAGTGGCGACTTTCTCATACTCTTACTTTATATCGATGACATGTTAATAGTAGGTCATGATCGTAGCAAGATAGCAACTCTAAAGAAAGATTTGAGCAAAAGCTTTGTCATGAAAGATTTAGGACTGGCAAAGCAAATTCTTGGGATGACGATCACTCGTGATCGATCAAAGAAGATGCTCTGGCTATCCTAAGAAAAACACATCGAAAAGGTGCTAGAGAGATTCAACATGCACCAAGCTAAGCCGGTAAGCTGACCACTTGTTGGACTTTAAGTTAAGTTCAAAGCAATGCCAATTAATGAATAAGAGAAGTGGGATATGGAGAAGATCCCCTATGCGCTGGCAATAGGTATGCACTAAGCCCGATATCGCCTATGCATTTGGAGTAGTGAGTCGCTTCCTAGTAAATCGGGGTAAGGAACATTGGGCTACAATGAAATGGATCATCCGATGTCTACGAGGCACTACTAGTAGGTTTTTATGCTTCGGAAATAAGAAACTGATACTTTAAGGATACACATATGCCGACTGGGCCGGTGATACTAATTCCAGGAAATCAACGTTAGGATATGTCATTACATTTGCAGGAGGGTTATTTCCTGACAATGAAAGTTATAAAAGAGTGTTACCTTGTCCACCACTGTAACATAAGACATTGCAGCTACTGAGGCCTGGATGAAGATGTCATTGATGAAGAACTTTGTGATGGAGATGGGAGTAGAGCAAGATCGATATTTCTTGCAATGTGATAATCAAAACACAATTCACCTAACAAAATATTCCTTTTTACTCCCGCTTATAACACATCGACATAAGACATCATTAGACCGGAGATGTTCTCGAAGAAAAACTTCTGCAACTTGACAAGGTACACATCTGAGAATTGGTCAGACATTATCACCAAGGTAATACCGACCAAGAAATTTACATATTGTTGTCGAGACATCAACATCAAAAACACTGAATTAAGTAGGATGGGGAGATTTATTAGACCTTCTTAATTGAATTGAGCTACCTAATGAAGCCATGCTCAGCCCACTAATACATACAAATGAATCTCCTAGAAAAATGTGAAAAGTACGAAAGGTGATGATTGAGTGATTAGATCAAGACTAATCTTGATTAATCTAGAGTAATCCACTCAAACATCTACCTAGAAGAAAGTAAAGGTCGGTTCTTTCCGAAGCCAAAAACCACCGACTTATGCATGTATGTATATATATTTGTGTCATCAATTGAAAGTTATCACCCACGTTCAAAAAATCATATTTATAAATTTTCTTCTTGACAAATTTAAATACGATTGAGTTTGTTCGGTTAAGTTTTTAGCTTGTTCATCCTATCAACATGAAAGCGGATTATTCCCAACATTTATATGGTATAAAATTATTAATCAATTTGGGGGCCTACTTTCTAGAATCCCCGTCAGCACCTACCATCTATCGCTACTTGGCTTCAATCATCACTCGATGGTTATATTACCTCTTGGACTGACTTGTCCTTTTCTATTCTGAATAGTATTCACATTGTCTAGGAGAAGTTCAATATTCACCATTGTCTAGTACTTTTTTTTTTTTTTTGTACAACCTAAAGCATCCTTACGGATGAGAACACGAAGTTCGGGATCATCAGAAAAATTGGTGTTGGGGTCGAGATTTCAGATGGGTCAATCGGTCAGCAATACAGTTGATTTCTCTGAAAACATGCTTGATCTGGATTTCGTCAAAAAAACAAAGATCTAGTCTGGAGTCGGAAATAATCATCTCGACATCCCACGGGCAACTCCACAAACCTTGCAGTGCCCTAATAACACATAGATTGTCACCTTCGATTTCAATCTTTTTTATCTGCAATCTGATTGCCTCTTGTAAACCAACCTTAAGAGCGAAAGCTTCAGCTTTTATGACTGAATTGAAGTTATTTTTCTTTGCATCAAGGCTAATAACATCTCCATTATGATTTCGAATCACAAAACCAATGAATGTTACACCCAAATCAAGTTTTGATCCGTCAAAATTGAGTTTATGGAACCCTGGATTTGGTTTTTCCCATTTGATATTGTGTTTTTCCTTATAGTCGCGTTAGTGTCCTTTTTTTGTCTTTTAATATCGTAGTCATCTTCGTCAAAGATTTTAGTTTTCCAGTTATGGATTTGGTTTTAATGAAAGCAATTACCTTACTATCAGGTCCAATTGGTTCATTATTAAAGATAATTTTGTTCCTAAAAAACTAGATGCTCCACCAAATATTTGCAAGACACTCGAACTTGCTCGTTCCAATTTTGTTTTTTAATTCCTGTAGGATTTCATGAGCTTTTTTATTTTGGGTTTTTATTTTGTTAAGTTCATTCAAAATTGTTTTATCAAATTTGGTAATAATTTGTTTAGTGAAAGGGCATTTAATTATGAGGTGGGCAAGTCTTCCAAGTGATGGTTACAAAATTCATAGTGTCTTGTTACGGCAATTTTCCTTTCATCTAGTTTTGCTTTTGTTGGAATTCCGTTTAGAGATATTTTCCAAATAAAGTTTTTAATTTTGGGTTGGGTATCAAGTTTCCAAATCCATTCACAAGAATTATTAGTTTGGAAACTAGATTCCACCTCAATCATATCGGAAGCAGATTTTGTAGATAACCAACCGTTCTTACTGCATCTCCAGTAAAGTCTGTCGTGCAGTTCATTTTTGGGTATGATTGTTTCTTTTATCTTTTCTCTAATATATGAATTGATGATATCTTGAAGTTCGTTGTCAATAAAAATGACTTTTATATTTGTCTAGTACTTCTTATATAAAGGGTTGATGAATATTCTTAAGTAATATGTGTTTTCCACCAACCTAATATGGGTTATACTATCTCTAAAATCTAAATCTATGCGGGTTTAGACCTTGGTAAATTCGAATTCAGTTGGATAAAATCATTTTTATTGTCCGTCTTTTTTTAGCCGAGCATGGATTTCTGACCTAGAGCTTTGTTCGTATCTGTCTGAGTCGGACGGACTTCTAGGGCCTTTTTTTTCCTATTTTTTTTAAAAAATTGTACGTATTAGCAAAACATTACTCCATCAGGTTCTCAATAGATGTCATTAGAGAAAAAAAATACACATATTAAGAAAAGTTAAAAGTAAGGGATATAGTATTTATTAATGCACTATAATTTATAATTTTGTATGAAACAATGGTAGAATGTAAAAAAAATATATAGGAATGGATAAAATAGTGTTTTAAAAATACAAATAATAAGTAAAAATGTGGATAGAGTTATATTTATAAAAAGTTTAAGTATTGAATACACTTATAATTATAATGTTAAATATTATAACATAAAGTTTAAGTTTTAATGACAATTATCAAAATAATAATATCTCTAAATCATCCCCATTTATTATCAAATTAAACCGTGACCTCTATTTCAAGTCGTTGATGAGTGTTTATGTGGAAAAAAGGATACATACATGTGCACAAAATAATTGAGAAGGGAGATCCAAAGCATTTAGTGATGATGACAAAAGCAAATAGTATTTGTGATTAGGATGCCATGAGGACACATAAATCAATGTCGACGAAACCTATTTGGTTTCTTCAACCTTAGTGGCCCATCTCAATCGAGTTCAACGAAGTTTCCTCATCGATCTCTTCTTCTTCTAATTCAATCAAGAAAAGTTGGGATAATGTTAAAGTTTCCTAGTAGTTGGATTTGAAGTTGCAATGTTACTAGCGATTATGTGGTGTTATATAGACGTTCGAGTTATATTGTATAGTTTGTATTGATTCACGATGAATCGTGGATATACCAGTCATACACAATATCTATATAATATAGTTATCAAAGAATCACGACGATTAGTATATATCCGTGCAGTACACATCCACGTTTTGTTTTTAATTTGTATTTATTTATTTAGCTCTTCACAAATACTAATTAAGAACAAAATAACTAGGTGTTTCTCTTATGGTCTCTCGTTTTAAAAAGGATACTTTTGGGTTTATTAAAGAACGGATTCGAAAGAAAGTACAAAGTTGGAAGGGAAAACTTCTTTCAAGAGCGTGAAAGGAGGTTTTGATCAAGTCTGTACTTCAGAGCATCCCGTCTTATGTGATGAGTGTTTACCGCCTAACGGATTATCTTATTGAGGATATTCATTCCCTTTTGGCACGTTTTTGGTGGGGCTCTACACTAGATTCACGTAAATTCATTGGCGTACTTGGTCTAGTCTTTGCGTACCTAAGAGTCAAGGAGGTTTATGCTTTAGGAACATGAAGGCTGGAGTTTATTAAAAGAACCATCCTCGTTGTTATCTCAAGTTCTACAAGCCAGATTATTTCGCAACTCAGTTTATATATCTTTTCATTTGGGTTGGCGTCCTAGTTATTTTTGGAGTAGCATATGGTGAGCAAAATCTCTGTTCCTTGAAGGCTTAAGATGGCGCGTGTGAAATGGCTACCATATCGCAATTACTGAGGCATGGGTACCGATTACAACACATCGACACATTAGTCCACAATTACTACATGGAGTCTCTGCTGATATTATGGTATCTGAACTAATTAACCATGATGAAGGAACTTGGAATGCTCTTGCTCTCTCTGCGCTTTTTCATCCAACTTCAGTAGCAGAGATACAAACATACCTCTAAGCTTGAGAAGCCCACCAGACACAAGGATCTGGATGCCATCTCACACTGGAATATTTTCATGTAAATCCGCTTATTGGTTAGGTACTTTGGGTCTCCATCGTATAAATACATCTACTGCTTGGTCTATCTTGTGGAAACAATCTCTCCCTCCAAAGGTACTCCTGTTCGGCTGGTTCCTTAGCGTCAAACAATCTTTATTTCAGAAACATATAACAGACGGCCCAAAATGCTCCAGATGTGATGCCCCTAATGAGACCATTTGGCATGCCCTTCTGTTATGCAAGGAATCTTCTTTAGCTTGGGGAGGTTCAACAATTCCTTCCCTTATAACCCAATTTATGACAATGCAACCTACATAATTAATTTCCATAATGCCATCACATATATGAACTAATGGGATCACTGAATTTTTGACAAACTGTCGGATTGCATGGTCTTCACGGAACTCTATACTCTTTATTGATAGTCCTCTCCCCGGTCCACACCTACGTCGCAGTCTCCGTGGATACAATTGGGATTACATACATTCAACACAAAGTTCTCCTGCTATACATTTTCAACTATCTCATGCTCCTTATATATGGATTCGACCACCTCCCGGAACATTTAAGATTAATACAGCTACTGGAATTATTGCGGGAGATACATATTTAGGAGTGGTTCTGCGTAACAACAACGGAGAAATTGTCATTGCTGCATTGAAATTCATTTCCGGCGACCTCTCTGTCGATCTTGCTGAAGCGCATGCCATTCTATTCGGTGTCTCATCCATGGTGGGTATTGCTGTTGAATCTCTAATTGGAGAATTAGACTCGTTCGCAACAATCACATGTCTACATCAAACAAATTCAGGTTTCTCCTATCTGGACATCATATGTGAAGACATTCGAGCGGCTACTCAGCCTATGCGCTGCTCTTTCACCCATGCACGTCGGTCAACAAACATTGTTGCTCACTTAACCTTCTAATCCTATCTATATTTGGCTTTAGAACTTTCCGCTTTGTATTCTTCAACTTGCAGAAGTTGATCTCTATTAATATAATAGTTGTTTTCTTTTCAAAAAAAAAACTAATTAAAAACAAAATGCTTATTCTCTGGTAGGAAAAAAAAATTTCTTTCAAATTTTCTTACCATGGCTTAAATAGTTTGCATAATTGAACTAATTTCGCTTATAGAGTTTCTTTAATGTATAATTTTTAGAAAATAACGCCGGCTTTATTAATTAAGTAAACTTTTAGTTTAAAACCAATTGTCAATAAAAATAGTAGACAACGAACATATATACTAGGTTGCGGGTTCACGTGTTTGATGTTGGACAATATTATCTCACACATCCTCTCAAGTGGAACCGTCTTGTTAGATTCACATTTGACGACATGCCCTAATGACAACTAGCCGAATTGGAGTAGACAAATTTAGTCCAGGTTTGCGACAAGTGTCTTAATGCCGACAATCCCGATTAATCAAGACCCGAGACCGAACAACACTGATACCGGCCATGTGACATTCAAGCGGGTCAAATTTATGTATAGAGTTTTGTAGTACATCTGGGTGCATGTGTGTGACAAACCCACCAAACTTATTTACTAGGTTGCGGTTTTGTTTACATGGTATCAGAGAATGAAATGCAAAACCAATCAAAAAACAAAGAAATTGTGTATGGGATTAGGCTTAAGAGAAGGATCAAGATACAAAGCATGTTGCAAAAATTTGTTGGCGAGCTATAAAGAGATTGATATGTTTAACCTGATGGAAAAATGTGTCAAGTGTAATTAACACTCAAGGGGGAGTTTTGAGATGTTGGAAGGAATGCGTCCAACATCAATAACATATTAGTGGGTGAGACTAACATATTACTTTCATGCCTCTATGCTACTTCTCTTATCGCCCATTGATTTAGGATAGAATTTCATTGGGATTATGTTATGATTCGGGCCAATCTTTCCTCCTCATATATATATATATATATATATATATATATATATATATATATATATGGTATTAAAATGTGAAATTTTGTGGAGATGACACATGTCATTGAATGAGTTATGGAAATATAGATATGAAAATATGACAAGTGTTAAATGGAAGATTAGTTTAATTATGGTAATTGTCAAGAAAAATTTTAGACACCAAATAAAACTAGTGACTAGAGAGGACGCACTGAGCAACGAAAGGGTTGACCATCAAGAATTGGGACAAGGCGGAGTTACTAAAAAAACTTAGGAGAATTGCTTGTAATAATACTAAATTCTAATCTTTTATTATATCCCCAAATATGACATTTTATTTCCTTCTAACATGAAGGGACCGTTTTGATTTGTTAAGAATCATTTCCTGAAAACTAAAAATTAAAGAGCCGTTTTGATTTGTTAAGAATTATTTTCTATAAAATATTATCGAATTAATTTTTTTTTTAAAAAGTTTATTTGGTCACAAAATTAAATGTCAGGATCTTTTAACATATAAAAGAAAATAATCATTTCACATAATTGATCTTTTAACATGAAAAGAAATAATCATTTCGTTTCATATCATTTCTCTTTACCGATTTCATTCCACCCACTCTTATACCAAATGCCACCTCAATGGTTAAAGAAACATATGGAATAGGATAAATATGGTACATGCCAGGTCAAACCCATGGCTTATAACTTGATTCACTTCAATAATACTGATTAAGATACTAATTACACTTCTTAACCACAACCCCATAAACAAATGCATGACCATGAATCGGTTCCAAAAAAAATACATGACCTTGAAGCAGAGCTTTCATTATATATAAATCACCAAAAAATAAAAGTAGAAGAATACAGCCTAGGGTAAGAAGGAATGCTAAGAATGTGTTCCTGATGAAGACTGAGATCCATCGCAGTCCCCTTTATTCCAGTAAGTCAACAAGGCGTTGACCAACAAGCCAATATGTTTAAACTAATTATCTTTATATGCTTGTGTTGATTTTGAAGTGCCGTTTTAACTAATATGCAGTTCTAGGTAGATATGCGAATGGAGTGGCAATATCGTCACTGGTTTGAGCAGAAGTCCAAGAACCCCATGAAATCGTGGTCCTCGATCATCTTGATGCTCTTCTCGGTCCCAACTATTCCTGCAGGCACAAGAGTTTCAGAGGAAATGGTGTGTTGCCTAAAGCTAGTGTAATAAGATCGTCAAGGAAGTGTTGGGTATAGCTTCAAATAAAAGACTCTTACCCATGGTAACAGCGCTAGCAAAGATCACAGCAGAGAGTATGAAGACAATGATCGAAGCCCTTTTAAGGAAAGCAACCAGTTTTCTTACGAAAAACTGTCCCCAGAATCCGGCTAGGACTGATACCGCCATCAGGTACATTGCTGCAAACATGTGTAGGATTGAGATCATGATATGAATGTATCCACGTGGAATTTCGTAAAACTATCAGGGTTGGAATTTGAAGTGATGTACTTGAAACCTAACCGTATGGGATTGGGAACCTCTTGAGGAAGTAGAACTCGACTACTGATAAGGAGGATGAGAACAGCATCACGAATGTTGCTGTCGCACTGGCAACCTGTAAGAAAGCCGAAAGAGAAGAAACAGTAAAATGCAGTCATTGACATAGCGTCACTTTAATGACTTTTATGAGTTATAATTTCATTAGCTTGGATGGCGTACAAGGCACGATGGCAAGTAGGAAAAGGGCTCAATCTAGTGACATATTTATGAGTGATTGTAATGGCACATGGTAATGAAACTGATTAAATAGTCATATGATGTTTATTCTTTATGTGCGCTGCAAGTGACTATATTTGTAGAGTATAATTCACTTGCATGAGATGGGATCAGGCATAACTCTACAACTGTTGTACTGGAATTATTTTTAAATCCAACCAGATCTTGGAGATAACCCCATTATTACAATTACCTAACACAAGACTAATATGACAATGTAGGTGGATCAGGAGTGCTCAATAAACTAAGGAAATGTTCATACCTGGGGAATGACACCGATCTCCAATAGCAATGGACCGAGAATGAACCCACCACCGGATCCCAGTAGACCTCCGACTGTACCACCGAGCATACCACAGAGCGCGCAGAGACCAATGTGAACAGGAGTCCACTCAATTGAGGCCTCGCAAACAGTCTCGGGGTTGCCTGTGGCCTTTCTTTTTTTGCATTCTTTGTACAACTTCACCGCCTCGAAGCCAAACACACCGAAAGCTATAGGAAACTACAAGACAACAGATGTACCAGAGTATGAGAATATATTTAGGGATTCAAAAGGGAAATCAGAAGATTTACTGAGAGTTGTTTCTTGTAGTATGTACCTGGAGGGCATTGAGCACCCAATACCACGCATCACATGCAGTTGTGTCGTTCTGAAATGTAAAAGAGTTTCTAGCGAATTAGAGCATAAGACGTTGATGCAAGGATGGTATGGGGTTTCCAGATGAAATTTAGCTACTTGCCTTAAGAAATTGGAGGAGGAGGAAACACACCCAAACAACAACAAGAACCAGCATCCTTTTCCATTGCAGGTTTGTACGCATGATTTGCTGAATCACAACACAAACTCATTGAATCTCGATAAAAGGTACGCAAACAGTTTAAGAGGATAGAGTGTATGGAGAATTGAAGTCCTACTAACCATGGCTGTTTTTTCTTCTCTTGGATTTAAGGCTTCATATTCAGCATCAATTAGAACTGAAAAAGTGCAGAAAACCATAAATATTCAATTTACTTCCTCCCTGGAAGAGTGAAGGAAAATTTAGTATCCAAGTAGATGATTATCACTTACGTTCACCACGAGAATTAACCAAAGTTTCCCGTTGGATAGCCATTTCTTTCTATTGCAAAAGAAAATTTCTGATAGTGAGATGAACAATTTTTTAATATGAAATGCAACAGAGTAACTTTATACTTCAACTAACCTTCAAAATACTCTCCTCCTTCCACATTGCAATACCCTTGAAAAATGACCTTGAAGAAGTCCCTGGACAATATAAGACACCAAATCAATAATCAAATTCATAGACAGACTGTTGGATAAGGACTCTGAAAACACATGCTCCACAACAAGCCAAGTATTCTCATAACACCACCAGTACAAAACAGCTAACAAACAAGAACAGTGCAACTACCCTGTTAGGCAAAAAGAACAGTATTGAAAAGCTAAACCGCACAAAATCACCTTTTTTAGATCACCTTCCGCATAAACCACAAATTATGAACAAAATTGCGTATGACTACCGAAATGTTCCTGAATTTGTATATCAAGATCGTAATCTAAGACAAACCTATGAAGAGAATTATGATGAGAATGGTAATGAGCCAGTAGGGGAAAACAACACTGAGAGCAACTCCAATGGTGATTCCGAGGAGAAGCATGGGCTGAAATAGAAGCGCCAAATCATAGTCCAAAATAGAGGCATCCTTTGTTGGATGCTGGACTCTCAAGTTATACCAAACAGATGCTGCAGAAGCCGCCATTATCATACCTACATCATTAAATCAAAACGTCTTAGACAAAAACGGAGGGTTTAGATGAATAGAAGAGGTTATTTGCTAGTTACATTTGGAGAGAGCGGCGGCGGATTTGGTGTCGAATCCAACAATCAGAGTAAGCATAGGGACGAAGATTCCACCGCCGCCAACTCCGCCGACCGTGCCGAAAGCCGAGCCGAGGAATCCGATTACAGTTGCGAGCACGATTCTCCAACTAAACTTCAACTCCTGGTCGCATAATAACATAAATCGATTACGCACAAGACAAAATCAGCGAAAATCAAGATCTCATTGGCAAACCTTAAAAAATGAAAAAGAAAGCATTCAAAGAGGGAGAGAGAGGGAGATTTACAGGCCAAACTTTCTCAGTGGCCAGGGAAGACGAGCCATAGAGATTGGAGGTTAGAGATGGATGGTTGTAGTAGTTGTTGTTGTTGTTGACGAAGATAGCCAGTAGAAGAGCTGCGGAAAAACCAGAGACTAGATAGAGAAGGAAGCCTTTTGTCGCCATTGAAGCATAAAAATTCGAAACTGTTAATTAATCTTATTTTGGTCTCAGTGAAGTCCTTCTTGTGAGAGTATGCGGGTGAACACGGACTTAATATATGACAAGCTAGGCGGGCTGCGAAGAAGAAGAGCACATGCCTCACGGGTCTACGCCACGCCATACACCATAGGTTTCTTTTCCAACTAATAAAATCATTTTTAGTTTCAAAAATTACAATAAACAGAGTTTTATTTTTATTTTATCACATTTACGCTTAGACAGAGACAATTAACCCACGAACAATAATCGAAAGTTTTTCAAATTTCAAAAGATACGAAACAAGGTAACTTGATTGAAATGTAAAATATAGTAATATTTTAGCCTTAAAATATGAAGAAAATAAGGAAATTCTAAAATGAGATCAAAGCAATGGGATGGATACAGTATAATAATTGGAGACAAAAGGAAAGAAAAGAAGTTACAAAGATTCCAATGAATGAAAACCATATTGGATATTCCCTTTCTTTTTTTTCCTAATTGATGCAAATTTGGTAGAGGTTCCGACCACACAGTCATGACTCACAAGTCACGACTCGCGAGTCAGACTCACGAGGATACCAATACAGTCAATTCGAATTGGTAGATATTCTTTCATTTGGAGCCCAATATCCATACACATTTTTTATCATTGAAATTTTGGCACATTAAAAATTATAATTTATATTCGCATTTCACAAGTTAATTAGAAAATTATTTGAAGTTTTAATATATATATATATATATATATATATATATATATATATATATATATATATATATATATATATATATATATATAACATACTATTTACATCCCCATATATTAAATTTTTTTGTTAAGATTTAGGGTTATCATGATCAAATATGCAAAAAAAAAGAAGAAGATAAAATATCTCATATTTTATCATTCATTAAAGAACTAAATAAGACCCATTTGATATTCATATATAACACATTATATGAATATTCATCTTTTTTTATGCAATTTTCTATTTGTCATGTGATCCTCATTTCTCATGAATTGTGCACACTAACATATAATTAAAATGTAACATATTGAACAAAATATTCTTCTAAAAAACTAAATATAAATTATACACATGCATTTAAATAAAATAATTATAGATTTGGGTATTACTCCTTATATATTTATATACAACAAACGGCTCTTTAAAGCAAAAATAACAAGTACACTAAATATCGAAAAATAATACATTTAATATTATTCATTACAAACATACAAAATATTCCTACAAAATAAATTCAAACAAAAATAATTAAACACGTACCATCTAGATATGTGTCCTCCTATTTATACCCAAGTGTTGAAGGGTACATACAACCTTTTATATATCAAAAATGACCCCTAAAAGTAAAAGTAGTAGAGACATAATCTATATATATATCTACTCAAGTAATGTACAAGGTTGCTGATGTGGCGCGTCGTGTGAGCAGTATTTTGAAATAGAACTTCCACGATTAATGCCAATAAAAATTTTTTTTAAAACCATCTATTTTATTTTTACATTTTTTTTTAAATCTATTTATTTTACTAAAACAGCTGTCACGATTTTCCCTCTAATTTTTTTTTTACTAAATTATTTAATAAACCATAAAATCTTTTTTACTAAATTATTAATCTAACCGTCAAATCTTTAGCCGTCAAATCTTTTATGTTACCTGACAATAAATATTAAACTTCCCCTGTAAATTTTAATTTTCACCCTATATATTTCTTATTTCCTTCCATTTATATTGATATTTTTTTTAAAAAGAATTTAGCCATCAAATCTTTTAATTTTAAATTACACAATTTTTTGAACAATTTCACGTTACTTTTTTTTAAAGTTTATATCCCACATTGACTATATGTAGAGTTGATAGTTTGAGAACATGTATAAATAGGGGTTTGAAGATTACATATCATCCATTTCTTGGCCTTTTGGCAAAGTTAAAGTATAATTTTTATAATAACGGATTATTATCCCCTTTATGTAGGTCATTGACCTACAAGTTCTCAAACTGTCATTGACAGAACATGTATAAATAGGGGGTTTAAAGATTACACAAATCATCAATTTTTTGGCCTTTTGGCAAAGTTAAAGTATAATTTTTATAATAACGGATTATTATCCTTTATATGGGTCATTTACCTACTATGTATAATTTTTATAATAACGGATTATTATCCTTTATGTGGTCATTGACCTACTATTTTGTGGGTATCCCACCGACCGTTGACCTACTTTTTTGTGGGTATCCACATCGGCTATAGGGGTTCATTGTGGGTCATTGACCTTTTTTCTATCCCACATAGATTATAAGTAAGACTGATATTTTTTTACTAAATTATTTAATAAACCATAAAATATTTTTTTACTAAATTATTAATTTAACCACAAAAACTTTAGCCATCAAATCTTTTACGTTAAGTGACAATAAAATTTAAACTTTCCCTGTACATTATAATTTCAACCCTATATATTTCTTATTTCCTTCCTTTAATATTGATATTTAAAAAAAAAATAGCCATCAAATCTTTTAATTTTAAATTACACAATTTTTTGAACGATTTCATGTTACTTTTTTTAACGTTTCCATCCCATATCGACTATATGTAAAGTAGATAGTTTGAAAACATGTATAAATAGGGGGTTTGAAGATTACACAAATCATCGATTTCTTGGCCTTTTGGCAAAGTTAAAGTATAATTTTTATAATAATGGATTAGTATCCTTTATGTGGGTCATTGACCTACTATTTTGTGGGTATCCCACATCAACTATAGGGGTTCAATGTTGGTCGTTGATAAGTAAGGTTGATAGTTAGTTTGAGAATTATCTCACATTATAAGTAAGGAGGTTGATAGTTAGTTTGAGAACTATCCCACCTTATAAGTAAGGTTGATAGTTAGAACTATCCCACATCGATTATAAGTAAGGTTGATAGTTAGTTTGAGAACTAGAGGAGTTTGAAGATTAATATCCGTTACATGGGTCATTGACCTACTCTTTTGCTATCCATTTTTTGGCCTTTTAGCCAAGGTCAAGTATTATACTGTTTTGTGGGTCCTTAAATATTTTTAGCTTGGCTAAGGTCAAGTATAATTTTTATTTATATTGGATATTCCGTTATATGGGTCGTTGACCTAATATTTTCAACGGTTTTGCTATCCCACATCGATTATAAGTAAGAATGACAGTTTGAGACTTGTATAAATAAATGATTTGAAGATTAAACAAATCATACAATATTTTTAATAACGTTTTTGTTAAAATTATTATCATGAATTTTATAAAAAAAATCATATTCTTAGTACAATCATATTTTTAAGATTAATATTCAATACCTAATGTATAAACATTATAATAAAAAAATTTAAACAAAATCCGCACTAGGTGCGGGCAATGAACTTGTAGGTATATAAATCGGCGTAATTCGGGATTTGATATAAATTAATGTATTAACATTATTAAAACTGATTTTTTTTATGCTAATTTTTTTATCTTCTCATAAAAAATACATAGATTTATATATGTGTAGTAAGTTATATGTTTTGAAGTGGGCTTTTAACCCTATTTTTATGATTATTTTGTATCATTGGTGTTCCTTTATTTGTGATTATAATTATTATTCCTAAATATATAGGTCTTTGTTGTCTATCATGGAGTCGAATGCGAAAGAAAATCGACTTTATTGTATGTCTATTCGTAAAGGAAAGAGAGAGATGCAATGACGTTATTCTTTCGAAATTACAATGTAAAGGGAACCGATTAACGGATGTCTTTGATTACAAAAAGATCGATTGTCTCATCGTCATCTTGAAAAATTTAGAACGAGTTTTATTAAAATAAATACACATATATATCCAACAAAATAGAATATGAAAAGTACATATATCACATATTACTCACACATTATATATATATATATATATATATATATATATATATATATATATATATATTAAAATACCCGTGCCTTGCACGGGGACTAAACTAGTGAACATATAAAGAAGATAAAAGAAAAAATGTGTTAAAAATAGCAACGTCAACTAAAAAGTAAAATATAATTGAGAGTTTTCTTAAATAGGTGAAAGTTGTTTGATAAACTAAAATAATTAGGTTAGTATTTTATTTTATAAAATTCAAAATAAGAAATAATTATAAAAAAAGGTAATAAAATGTACGAGATAATAACACGTGGTTGTAAGGCCTTCGGCTTCAATCCAAGTATATAAATGATAAGCTTTTAACCTCCGCTTATTTGATGAGTGTTTTTAAAAAGTTGCATATGTAGATGAGATTGATTCTGGCGAGATTTTGATGACGTTGTTCTACCCAACATCATAGAATCCATTGAAGAGTTGAGAAATTTTGCTGATCTCATAATGGGAGGTACGAGGGATGAAGGTTTGTGATTTGAAAGTATTGACCGGTCCTTTTTTGTCAACTAGGGGAAGAAGACCCCTTAGTTTTTCATGTTCTCGAAATAGGTTATTTTAAAAAGGTTTCTTTTTGGTGGTAATCCGAGCTACGGAGCATATCGGAAACCAAAAGCCTATTATTAGAAGGTTTGGTATCGTTTATTGGGGGTAAAAACGAGGTTAATGCTTAACCGAGCCTATGAATCGTATTATGTGGGGGGAGGGATCGGGTATCCAAGAGAGGTAACT
Organism: Fagopyrum tataricum; assembly: GCA_002319775.1. Lineage (NCBI taxonomy): Eukaryota > Viridiplantae > Streptophyta > Magnoliopsida > Caryophyllales > Polygonaceae > Fagopyrum > Fagopyrum tataricum. The sequence goes on along the minus strand of CM008279.1, from coordinate 8,973,632 downwards.
CACATGGTTGAGGGCCTTAAGGTCAATCGGCCATCTATTTCATGCAAATGGTGGAGGCTAATATCATGAATTTGGTTAGGAATTCGTTAAAAACACGATGAAGACGCAACCCTCATCGATCGTGGCGATGCCTATTAACTCAACATCGGAAAGAGATACTAGATTATGTTGAAATGCTCGATCTGATGGGGTCCTCTCGGTTAAATATGCTTACGTGCTAGGTAGTTACGATCATCTCGAAAGATGGGAAGATCGTTTATTAGGATGGATACGGATCCAACGGTTTTGGTGTGAAGTTGAAGTTGCCGTCCAAAGTTTGTAATGTGCATGCATGACGGCTATCCAAGAGTATGTTAGCAATCAAAACCGAGTTGCCTGCAAATAGTGTTAGAACGTGATTTGCGGAATAACCATGCATGCCTGCTGTTTATGCTCTCTGTTTATGCTCTCTAGTGGAGGCAGGCCTGCTGTTGCAAGAGATTTGCTCAACTTAGTACTAGTTTTAACTCATTTTCGAAAGTAAACCAAAGGTAATAGAACTTCTTCTTTTTTATGAAAAAAATATATAGATTAACAGGGTTGTTAGATTTATTTAACATTACTTGGATCTGGTGCGTAACTTTCGGTTTTTTTTGTCAAGGTCATAAAATTGCATTTGGGAAGTATAGTTGGAGCTGAGTTCTAATTGGCATAAGCTGATACTTTTCGGTTTTCTTTTCAGGTGAACTACGCAGGCATAGATCTAGGGGTGGGCTGAGGTGCTACTACAACCCACCCGTGTTCTAATAAAAATAATATTGAAAAAAAACATGAAATCTTGTTAACTTAGTGATAATAAGTCCTAACAAAAATATAAGTTTTGATTGGTCATGAGTTCATTACTCTTCAATTCTCACTATCTTTTTTTTTTATGATTTCAAGTTATCATTTATAAATTTTTATCATATATTTATACTTATTATCTTTTTCATATTTTTAATTTACCATTTGTAACTTTCATTACTATCTTTTTCATGTTTTAAGTTACCATTTATAACTTTTTTATCATGTAAATTAAAAATAACCTAAAGATTTCAATATTCACTATCCTTTTCCATATTTTTAAGTTACCATATATAACTTTTTATCATGTAAATTGAAAATAACTTAAAGATTTCACATTTTAAAAACTTTAAATTGTATAATTATATACTACATTACTCAAATATAATATTTATTAAAAAAATTTATACTAAAACTCGTAACAAAAATAACATTATTTTTAGTTTTTTTTTTGTTTCTTCTTTCAATTTGTTTTATCACTACTTTATTCTACTCTATATACACGGTGATATAAAAAAATAATTTTATATAGCCTACCCAAGTTTTGAATCTTGAATCCGTTCCTGAAACTACGTGGTTGGACCGTAGAGAATTAAAGATTAAAAGTCCGATTATTTCATTGACTAGAGAACATTTATATATGGGTAAACGAAGATATAAAATAATAAATAAATATAAACTAAGATAAGATTATATCTATCTATAATATGGACCCGAAGTATTAATCAAATACGTATTGCATAGTTGGAGCTCAATTAAATTTTAAAATCCTACCGTTACGATAACTACAATAATGATACTCATTTTCCATATACATAATTAGTTTTTACTTGAGAGATCATACTTGTAGTTAAATTCTTTCATTAAATTTTACCCACAAACATGCAAAAAAAAAATTTCAATTTTTCAAATTTTCAATTTTTTTTTTATGAATAAACTACCTTAACTCATTAAGATCCAAAACTTTGTAATAATCGGAAAATTTCGGAACTTAATATAATGATTTTAATTTAAAACTTTATTTAATTATTTCGACAACCGGATCGAATGACCAAAGAAAGGAACCGAACTGGTCCGAAACTGAACCAATATTTTCACTCAGAGCTAAGTGAACCGGCCGACCCTTTTTATTTCGCACTTTTGTGTCATGCACGGACCACATCCTCCTCTCCCTTGTCTTAACTTTCCTCTCTTAACTCCCTTCTCATAACTCCCCTCTCCTAACTCCTAACTCCCCTTTCTTAACTCCTCTTTCCTACCTCCCCTCTACTAACTCTCTCTTCCTAGATGTGTTTCATTCTTTCTTTTAATAACAACACGCCTCGCTCCCGTCACAAAATCCGTCTGACCACTTTTTGCTCTCCAGAGGACTAGAAGACACGACCATTTACCTCCTTAAAAACCGGGAGCTTTGCATCTTGTTTTTCCAACAATGAGTTTCGAACCGGAGACGTTCTACTCCTGCCACTTCACGTCACTTGGTGCCATTAACTTGCTTGCTATCGCTTTCCGATTCCGTTAGACACGAGAACCGATCCTTCTGTTATTTTATTTCCATTAACTTAAATTCCGGTGATAAATAATTTTATAATTCTATAATTATTTATCTATTTATTTGTGGTAATTTAGTTAAATAGTAGAAGATATTTAAGTTAAGTAGTGAATTTTGACGTGAATTATAGTTACGGAAATAGTATGGAATGATCCAGAATGTTGGAATTGGAACAAGTTGAGAGTTGTTATGTTAGTTAGAATCGGAATAGAACGATAAAAAGTTATGATGTTGGATAGTGATATAGACGATATACGAGACTTCCGAGATAGAGGAACGTTAATGAAATGACTATGCTGATGATAAGAGAACTTGCATGCTGAGTTATTTACAGTACTTTCTTGGATGTGTGTGTGCCTTAGCGACCTTAGTATTAGAATTATATCTAACGGTTTATACCGTGTTGTTAGACTTTGCAGGTTAGATATCTACCGAGAAATCGGGAGTGGAGTGATCAGTTGGGTTTCCGTACTAAGAATGGGGTTTATTTATTTATTTATTTAGTTTAGTTTGTTGTCGTTAGACTTGTTTTCATCCTAGATATCGGATGACGTTGTGTGGAGTTGTGTCTTTTAAAACTTTTTGGATCAACGACCCACGTAGTTCAATCAACGACACATATTAGGTGAACGACTCACATATCAGTAGGTCAACGACCCATATACATTAGATCAACGACCCACGTATCATATCTTAATCTGATATGAATAATAATTATACTTAAATTAAACTTATTTATACAAGTTCTCAAACGATCATACTTACCAAATAACCGATGTGAGATAACAAAAAATTTAGGAGACTCCTTATTTATATAAGTTCACAAATTAACTAATGCGGGATAGCAAAATACATAAATATATGGCTGAATTAAAACATGGATAACAAATTATTTTAAAAAAAATCATGAGGAGAAAAAAAAAATTATAACAAAATTATCCGTAGGTCAACGGATTTTTTAAAATGATATAGTCAATGACCCACATGTAAGTAGATCAACGATCCACATACATTAAGTCAACGACCCACATACATTAGGTCAACGACCTACGTACCAAATATTAATCCGATATGAATAATAGTTATAATTAAAATTTTCCAAAAGGCCAAAAAATATATGATTTGTTTAATCTTCAAACTCTCCATCTATACAAGCTTTGAAACTGTTCTCAAACTTTTAGTCTTACTTGATAACCGATGTGCAAAATACATGAAAATATGGCCAATTAAAAAAATGTGAATAACAAATGATTTTAAAAATAATTAAGTGAATAAAAAGTATTATACCAAAAATATTCCTAGTTCAGTCAATTAACGACTCATATATGAGTAGGTCAACGACCTATATATCAGTTGGACAATGACTCACATACATGATATTAATCCGATATGAATAATAATTATACTTGAACTTAACCAAAAAACACTGAACTATATGATTTGTTTAATATTCAAACCTTCTATTTATATAAGTTCTCAAACTATCAGACTTACCTGCCTGATAACTGATGTGAGATAGTAAAAAATAAACTCTCTATTTATACAAGTTCTAAAAAGTTTTCAACGTGACTTGAAACCGATGTGGATAACAAAGTACATTAAAATAAGGTCGAATTAAAAATCGTGGATAACAAATGCTTTTAAACATAATTATGAGAAGAAGAAAAAATACATACCAAAAATATATTTAGGTTAACGAATTTTTTAAAATTATATAGTCAACGACCCATAAATCATTAGGTTTAAGCCACATACGTTAGGTCAACGACTCATACTAGATATTAATCCGATATGAATATTAATTATACTTGAACTCAACTAGAATGCCAAAAAATGTATGTTTTGTTTAATGTTCTACCTGATAACGATGTAAGATAAAAATAAATAAATAAACTCGTTCTAAAAAATAAAACTTGAGAAGCGCATGTAGAAGATAATATATATTTTAAGTAAAAAAAAATAATTTGATTTTCTCAAACAAAATAAATACAAATTAAATTAAAATTTTCTTTGAATTAAAAGATGGCTACAAAATAATTATAAAAATTAGAGTGTTGGTTCGTAGAACGCTATGATAACGCACTCTAATCTAGATTTATATGGATAAGGGATGTGAGGTCATTTAAAAACTTTTGTTCCAAAGTAAAATTAGAACCGAATAGAACCAAGTTTACTATATATATATATATATTTTTAATAACAGAAAGCGGTTAAGTTAAATTACTTTCTAGATGTAGTCCAACCTAAAGCATTTTTGCGGACGAGAACACAAAGTTCGGGATCATCACAAAAATTGGTGTTGGGGTTCGAGATTTTCAAATGGGTCAAACAGTCAGTAACACGGTTAATTTTTCTGAAAACATGTCTGATATGGACTTCGTCAAAGAAGAGAAGGTCCAGTCTGGAGTCGGAAATAATCAAATCGACATCTCATGGACAACTCCACAGACATTGGAGTGCCTTAATAACACACAAATTGTCTCATTCAATTTCAATTTTTTTTATATTTAATTTTATTGCTTCTTGTAACCCACCTCTGAGAGCATAACTTCAATCTTTTGCTATATTGGATCTCTTAAAATGTAGTGATGATTCGGATGAGATCATATTAGATCCAGCTCGATCTAGTCCCCATTATATTCTGGATCGATGAACACCCAATTCACTTCAATCTCCTTAAATGTACTGTAACGTTTCAGCTCTTTTGATGTCGACCTGTCGAGACAATTTGAATCAACAATTATTTAATTATATTGACAAGAAAGACCGTACGTAGATAAATTACAAGTGAGTTTCATCTAATTGTTTCATTATTTTACTTTCTTTTTATATAAATATATAGTAGTACTAACAAATTAACAATGATGGTGTCCGATACTTTTTTCTAGATATTTTTATATACCTACCACAGTTTTATACTTTTATTCGATATTCAAAGTCGATATAATTATATTTTGCTGAATTTACACAAATTTAAATATAATAAATAAGCGAGTTGCTGTAATTTCTTCAAACTCATGATTATTGTCATTTATATAAAGCATATACTGATAATCATGAACAAGATCCAAAAGTTAAGCAATCATGCATATATAAATGTTTATATGTAGTTACGTGCACTAAAAGACGGTCAGTTTTTTTTCTTCTTATATTTAAATTAATTGTAGCTTTTTTTTAGCCAAGTCTTAATTAATTTATGTAGGTAAAAGATGGCAATTGCATATTACGTGTTGCCCCTTCGTATTTAATTTCGAGTCATTGTTAAGTTATCTTGTGTTCTCTCTGAAAATGCTTATATTCGAAATATTTACGAAATATTACACCAAGGAGAAGTCGGTGAACAATTATTGTCGAGTGACATGCAACTATTGCACGCCGTGTACAAGTGGAAGGTCAAGGCGGCCGGGACATTGCAAACTCACATGCAAAACGTCCATCCGGAGAAGCTCGGGGTTTCACGGGGACAAACATAATTGTCCCACGGGTTTGCATCTTCTACCTCTCATTCTACTTTATTTACATATAATCATAGTGAAGAAAGTTTAGGATTAACCGATGTTATTTGTTCTCATTCATTACCATTTTCTTATGCCGAATATGAAGAAGTTAGAGAATATAACACTAGATATCTTCAATCCTCTTTTAAACCAACTTCTAGGAAAACCGTTTCTAAATTAGTATCTAAATCTTATTTACAAAAGAAAGAATTTTTTTTTTTTACCAAGTTTGGCATGTTTTGATCATCAAGTTTCTATTTGTAGTGATATTTGGAGTACACAATCTCAACAACATTTTTACATGGGCATTACTTTACATTTTATTGATAACGCTATGTTTTTGCATAAATATGTTATTGGATTTCGGCATTTCAATCAAAGACATAATGCACCGGGCATTGCAAGCATGATAAAAAAGATTTTACAAGAATATAATTTACAACATCGAGTTTTTTAATATTCTTTTGATAATGCATCCGCAAATACTGCCGCCGTAAACCATTTGGTTGAGAAGGCGGGACAATATTTGCGAACTCCTTATACTCATAAAAGATGTGCATGTCATATTTTAAATTTATGAGGTTTTAGGAAATATGCTAACCCCAATCAACTACGTTATTGACCATATTTGGCACGACTCCGATTTGAGAAAAAAATGGAGAAATTTATGTTTAAATAAAAACGTTCATCCAATTACTTTTTCAAAAGATGTTGGAACTCGTTGGAACTCGACTTACAAACTACTTAGTGAAGCCGTACGTTATAAACGTATGTTACATGAATTTGCTTCAATTCACGTACCTTGGTCAATTCTTGATGATGAACATGTTTGGGAAACTTGTACCAATATTTGTAATGTTTTAAAAACTTTTAGTGATGCAACTAATGCCATGAGTTGCGTTTACACTCCAACTTCTTGTAGATTTTTAGAGATTGCCGTACGTTTCTGAAGCTTTTCTAAAATGTTTTAACATACCAACCCTTATAAATTGCATGTTTGTAATGAAAAATAAATGGCTTAAATATTATCATGACATTCCAATGATTTATCTTATAACCGCCGTTTTTGATCTTAGACTTAAACTTGATGGTGTTTTCGATTTATTGACCGCTTATTATGATTGTTTGGCTTTAGACTTATCACAAAAATGTTTCTAACATTATGCAACAAGTTAATACCGAAATTGAAAAATTGCTTAGTACATTTGAATCAAGTGCTAGTTCTTCTTCTACCACACCTAGTTCATCTCCCTCTTCTACTTCATCTTCTTCTCTTTCATTGCACAACAAATTTTAGCTAAAAGAACAAAAACACCTAGACATTCATCTTCAAATGCGGAATATCAAGATTATCTTAACAATTGTTTTAGTTTTGATGGTGATTTTGATATTTTGGATTTGTGGAAGAGACTAGCTCCCAAATATCCAACCTTAGTTAAAATTGTACAACAAGTCATGGCCGTGCCTGCATCAACGGTTGCGGTGGAGCAAGCATTTAGCCAAGGAGGGAACATTCTCGGTCACAAGAGAACTCAATTGAAGCCCGAGAAGTTGGAGATGCAAGTTTGTATTCAAGATTGGATAAGGGGGGGGAAGCGGAAACAACGAAATGCACCGGTGTACGACTCCAAATCGGATTCCAACTCCGAAGACGCTGACACTACTTCCGAGTCCGAGGCCGAAAGGTAAACGGGGTTAAAAAAAACTCGGAAGTCCGAAAAAGGTAAGTGATACGGGGTTAGCCGTCAGTTGGCCTGATCTTTCAACACCAAGACTCGAAATGAAGAAAATGAATAAAAAGATGAAAACTTGAAATAAAAAATGGAGGAATGATCCAATGATTGTGAAGGATCGATAGATGGATAGATCTGGTCGAACCCTTAAGATAACCAATAGCACGATAGGGAAACAAAGGCCCTAACACACAACTTGGAATGACTTGAAGAAGCCCTTCCGCTATAATCTCACACAGAGGGGAAACCGATTGTCCCCAAAGCACGATAAGTCACCCGGAGATGATTGAGAGCACCAACTTGCCAATCCAAGTGACACAACTCAAAACAGCGCCAAAATTGTTGGGCAAACGGATTCCGCTCACACAGTAAGGTGTCTCGATTCCACGAGAAGAATATGGGATAGAAGAGAAAATTTCTCGAAAGTACTTGTGTTTAATTTCAATAAAAGCTGAGGAGGTTGGACGTCTACCCTAAGCCTTATATAGGCATGCTGGACGTCCTCCCTAGGGTGTCTACGGGCTTGATCTAAGATCGAGCCCAATCTATCTAAAGAGATAAGATCAAATCTTCAAGAGATAAGATCAAACTAAAAGGAATTAAATAAAAATAAAATAAACTAATTAAAAGCAAGCCCATCTTTTATTTAAAAGATGTCCAAGACTGGGCTTTAAAATAATAGATCTAATTAAGACCTTATTTAATAATAAAATAAGCCCAATTAGCTCTAAATAAAATGTCCAACTCCTTAGACATGCAACTCCTATCCATGCTTCTTGACATCGAATCCTCCTCCTTGCCCATGCATACGTGATCATGCATGTCATCTCCTGTCTCCAATCAAAGATCTTCAATGTATCTCCGAAAATGGTCTTCTCATCACTTTCATGAATAATCTCCTTAACATGTTGAGGAATGTCCTTAATTCTTCCCCTCCTTCTCCTTAGAGTGATCAACACTTCGTGCTTCCTAGCTTCCATGCTCATGATCTCCATTCGGGCTAGGTCTTGAGATATTCATGCATCAGTAAGTCAAGGTAAGAGAACTACATGGGCTTTGATTCCTCCTAACCCCGAGAGGATACGTAGGCAACCGGGAAACCGGTTCAAACCCTTTTTTTTGTTAAATTGATTTTTTTTTGTTTTATTTATTTAGTATAAATTTTAATTACGAGTTTTTATATACTAAGTTTTTTTTATATACTAAGTTATATATATATATATATATTTAAATTATGGATTGTTTTAATTTTTTTAAATTTTAAATTTTTTTTATAAAACAGTGGCTAAACCGACAAACCGGCGGTTTGGAAACCTAAATCGACGGTTAGGTTTCCAGCCCACCTCTAATCATGTGCTTAACTCGGTGATGCCACATGATTTTAAACATTTTTTATTTGGTATTATGTTGTAGATAATGTGTAATACAAAATTACGTCAGGGATATACTTAATTTTAGTAACGGACTGTATTTAAGAATTTGTATACTACTCATGCCAACAAATAGATGTACAATACTTTATTAAGCTTAGGGGTTTTTTTTTGGAAAGCTAGTTCTTATATCTGTTCGTAATACGAGTATTTGTTTTCATAGGAATATCCCATATATATATATTGAATAATGAAATAAATGTACATGTATTTTAGCCAGTTGTTTTGCTAAAAAACAACTCATGAAACGTGTTGTTTCGGTTTTCATTCTTAGGCATTGAACGAAACGACCTTTTAGTAATGACCCTTTAGTAACGACCCTCTAGTGTAAGCAAATGGTTTTAGTTTGAAGACTCAAAAGGTTTAACACAAGTGACTAGTGATGGGGCAGAGTTGTGGATATTTGCAAGCCTTGTTTTTAGAAGTATGATTGTAAATTGGTGGCCCAACGACACTTGCATGTAAATCTTCCATGGACCTATCATAGATAAACAGAAAAAAAGATAGGTCGAAGAAACAAACAACTTCCTAGTTTGAAATCTAAGCTATACTTCCAAAATTTGTTTCCTAAGATGGCTAGAGGTTTGTCTTCATTCAAATATCATAGAATTGATATATTAAATAACGTTATTGATTTAGTTGTCTCCAAAGGGTCCGTACTCATGGACGGACTATGTCACATTTTGATATATATATATATATATATATATATATATATATATATATATATATATATATATATATATATATATATATATATATATATATATATATATTCACTTTTTTCAGATTCGTTCGAGGCAGATTCGATGATCTATGTCACATTTTGATGGCACTACTCCCAACCCAATAATATATTGATTAGAATTAAGCTCATTTGTAATATGAAATTACCGAAGCTACAAGTGATCGATGTGTATACCTAAACAACTGAAGATCCAAATGAACCCAAATATGAAAGTGTAAACCGTGTTTGACACAAACCAGCCCAATAGCCTATCCAACCAGAGAAGAATTGAAGGATTAAAGAACTTACAGTACAGCTTTTTAGTTTTGACCCACGTAACGTAAGAATTCAGGCGTTACAGTCACACAACTTTTGACACATTAACTTATAGTAATGAGCTTTAATATATCACAAGTTATATGGTCGACATACTGAATGCAAATCATCGAATTTTTTTATAGGTGGTTGAAATTAGTTACATGAGGCCAAAATTGTGCTGGCTGCAATGTAAAGGTTGAATCCATACAAGTTCAATATTAACAAGATAACCAGACAAGATGATCAAACGGCACTTAATAAGGCATACAGTTAAATTAGGATTACAAAGGGAAAGATCCGAAGCCTCGTTGCTTCATAATGAACTTCTAAATTCTAATCGGTGACATAGCAGCAGCAGTACTATTCACTCCAGTAATACAAGCTTCTTTCACACGTTCCCTCCATCTCTCATATAGCCTAACAAACCATTATGTGGCACGACGTGACAAACCTCTATAGCTTATTTTTGGACAGCTTAAAAGACCCAAAGTATCCCAATGTTCTTGAGTGGACTACAATTGAAACGAACCTCTGAAGGTTTTGATGTAAGGAGCGTTGTTTCTTGGCTCCGGGATCCTCCGTCGTATCTCAACCAGTGTATTAGTGATCAATGCATCAGTAGTTCATAGACATCATCTCTAGTCACCATTGAGTATTCATATCCAAGAGTGTTAGCATGGTGGCCGAACACTTCCATTTCTGAAGGAGGAACTTGGATACCCACCAATACATTTGCCCCGGTTTCTCCCTAAATCACAAGCCAAGTTCATTATAATGATTTTGGCTTCATCATAATGTCTTACAATTCAGAAAGCCTTACCTGTGAACGGTAATGGAATAAGCTAATATTCCATCGCGGGCTGAACGTATCCAAAAACTTCATCAGCGCACCTGGTCTTTCCGGGAACACAAACCGGAAAAGATGTTCGTCTGGAACATTTCCCCGAGTCCCAATCTTCAATAACATTAAAAAAAATAAAAATGAGGTGTGGTATCATGGAACTAAGGAAAAAAAAACAGGATTCCAGCACTAGATTGTTTGATTTGGAACATATACTAAAATTAGAAGGTTCATAAAGATATATGTTTACCAAATACCGCAGATGATCTTTAGTCAAATCATTATTCGTAAGATCATGAGTTTTAAGATTAGCAGATTCCATTCGCTTCTTCATTGCTGCAAGTTCAGAAGCAGTGTGAAGACCCACACTGCACAAAACATGAACAAAAGAATTGACAAAATGAGGATAGCTGCTTGGATATAAGTAGAAAGAAGAAAAGCCATTTATCGTTTAATTGCAAGAAAACAAAGTTCTTACCTGTAAAGAACTATGGCCTCGTCTTTACTAGAGCTATATCTGTACTTAAATTCTGTAATATTCATAGGCCCCACCTAGAAACCCATAAGGACAATCAATCAACACCATAATATCAACACTGAAAAAAAGGTAAAGAAATTATATCCACTATATCAGTGTTTACCAGTTGACAGTATTGCTTGAAGCTCCCAGGCTTCTCTGGCAACCTTGTGGCAAGCAATGCTTCTGTCTGACGACCAACATCAGCAAGTTCAGTAACCAATCTCAGTCGATCGAAGTTCATATTTGCCCCACTGGTTATTACCACGATATTTTCATTCTTTAGGCCATAGTACCTACAATACGCTTCAGCACCAGCTAGTGAGAGAGCACCAGCTGGTTCCAATATGCACCTTGTCTCCTCAAACATGTCCTAAACAATCAAGATTATCAGCTTTAATATTGTAATCCATTTGACTGAGCATGAGTTGAAAAAAAGTTATTTATGCTGGACATATGAATATATATATATACCAAGATACACAAATTAAAACTAAAAACAAATCAGCTCTGAAGGGCTGTTAAACGAGACGAGCTACTCAGGTTCAACTCGTTCATTTTCTAAACGAGCCGAATATGAACACATGCTCGTATAAAATTTAGGCTCAACGAGCGGACTTTTACCATGCCAATGCTCCGCTAGTTCCGCTAAATCTCGGCTAGAATAACACTATATGGGTAGTATATTAGCCGAGCTACTCGGGCTCGGCTCGTAAAAATCTCGCCTCGAGCTCGTTCACTTTCTATACAAGGCCGAGCTTGAGCAGGTCAATGCTCGGTACGTATAACAGCCCTATATGGCAGTGAGAGTACAAAAGAGAAAAATAAGCCAGCAATAATAGGCAGATAATCCTTGAATAATGTAAAATTAAGTGCTATTGAGTTCATCAATTTCCACATATAAGACGATAATACGAATCAAAGTCCCTCAATTAGAAGAAGTAAATGATACTAACATATATGCTTACTGTGTATGTAAAAAATAGAGCAATAGAAATTCTTCTGATGGAAATATGGAACAAAACTAAAAATAATTGAATAGAAAAACTTAAATAGCGATAAAAATTATCGAGCAAGGTACAGCAAATTGGAAAAACCAAACAGGAACAAAGAAGAAGAGGAATTAATACTAGAACATCATAAATAGTTTGAAGCTGAAAGTAACATAAGTAGGATGATACATTGTATTTAACCTTTATGAAGAAGATTTTGGGATGATCACTGGTATTTACAGATAAATGAACATAAAACCAATATGGGGAAAACATTGCTTCACATTTTCTACATTGTTCTAGAGTCCTAGACATTTAGATTATCTTTAGATGTTCCTTCTTTCAATTACTTACAGCATCAACAGATGACATTTTCGAGCTCTTTAAGCACACATCATTAGATTATACTCCATTTCAGGCAGGAATAAACACTGGAGGGTTTCTATTAGAGACCGGTAAAGGAAAATGTTATCTTTTGGACATCAAACTCCTGAACTAAATGACCTTTAGACCTCTCTTCAAACAAGAGAAAAGTACTACAAAAAGCATCCACGACATGAAGTGCAGACAAAATGCTCTTATACAGAAATTGAAATTAAAAAAAAAAGCTAAAAAACACAAGACTTTACCAGGATCAATGTCTTGAGTCTCTTGACTATTAAGTTTTTTGCCATGGATATCTTTTGATTCCTTTTCAAGCACATTTCAGATTTCGTAAGGAGTAAAACTTAAACTATATCCCCAAATTATTAAAAATCCCACCACCCACACCCGATGCAAACAAAAGGATCTAACTTGCTAGCAATTGAATACAAAATACTAAGAGCTACAGAAAATGATAGACTAAGTTCACCTTTATTGAAGCGCAGATAGCGTCACGGCTGACAAGAACTACTCCGTCTACCAATTCCCTGCACAAGCGAAAAGTCTCTTCTCCAACTACTTTAACAGCAACACCATCTGCAAAACCTCCCACTTGGTTCAGCATGACTCTCTGACCATGATGCAAAGATAGAGCCATTGCATTGGCATCAGAAGGCTCCACACCAATTATTTTAACCTATCAACAGAAGGAACATGAAAACCATGGCCAAGGTCCATAAAGGGCAAGAACAAACAACATGCGAAAAAAGAATATAAAAATCCACTCTCTCCTTCCAATGCCAAAAATAAGCATTAATACAAACTTTTTTTTTAAAGCAGCAACTGCATTAACATGAATACTGAAAGGTTTATTTTCACCTTCAAACTTCAATTATATGTCAAACAATAAAACAAAGTCATCATCGCTAAATAGCACACCTCGGGCGAAACTCTCTTCAAATAAGCAGCAATTCCAGCAATCAGCCCGCCACCACCAACAGGAACAAAGATTGCATGTATATTTTCTCTAAATTTGTGGTCGATTTCCATTCCAATTGTACCCTGTCCTGCAATGACGTGTGGGTGATCAAACGGAGGTATGAATTTACGCCCATCCTTTTCAGCCAACATCCTAGCGTGGGATTGTGCTTCATCATATGAATCTCCATGAAGAACAACAGTCCCACCCAACCTCTCAACTGCTTTCCACTGAATTATATAGAAGAAATTAATGTGTAAAGCAAATAGAAGATAGAATTCAAGCTAACTGAAAACGACATTCAAAAGTGAATACAAAATCAAAAGGCGTAATATTGACAGAATATAATACAAACCTTGATTTCAGGGGTGGTGACAGGCATAACAATCACAGCATTGCAACCAAGTTCTTTCGCAGCTAATGCCACACCTTGAGCATGGTTGCCAGCTGATGAGCAGACCACGCCTCTTTCTAGTTGCTTCTCCCGATTCAGTTTTTCCATCATATTGTAAGCTCCTCGAAGCTTGAAAGAAAATACCTGCAACAACGCCCATCCAAACCAGTTGGAAGCAGTGAGCAACTCCTTAATTGTGTACATGACTTTCAAATACAGGTCAACATATACAATGATCTAAAAGCTCCACAGAAGTCAAACTCATGGATTAAAGGATCAAAAGAACCCGTAATCTATAGCAACAAATTCCTTTTATTTATTTATTTTCATTGATGGCTCGAAAAAGTGCAACGTACGACACAATGGAATTAATTCTGACAAGATAGTAGAAAGAAGCCTAATCACAGCACAAATTCAAAACTAAACACAGACAAGTACAGAGGAAACTCACAGGTTGAAAGTCCTCTCTCTTCATCCAGAGATTAACTCCCCACTTCTGAGAGAGCTTAGGCGCCAATTGCAATGGTGAATCAACCGCAACGTCATAGACCTTCTTTGCTGACAAGATCTCCGTTAAATAAGGTTCTGAGACAGGCTCGCCAGTCCTTTGCGGCACGGCGCCAAGGAATCCACTCTCATATTGCAGCGAATCTGGAGATACGCACATGAGAGGTGTCGGAGGGAGAGCAGCGACAAGAGGTGGCTCAGCCTGAGTCGAATTCGTGTGGTGTTCATCCTCTACAACGATTGAGGAAGCGGCGGCGGCAGCAGCGGAGGGGACGGGGCCGGTATTGTTGGAGCCATCCGACCTAGATTTCGACACAGAAGCCATTACGGACAATCGACGGCGAAATATGTCGCCGGAGGGGGCGACAATGGCGGGGAGACGGTGAACATTAGGGCGGAGTAGAGAGAGACTGCGCGTTGGCGCAGTGGAGGAGAGGGCTTCCATTACAGCGGCGCGAAAGACAAAGGAAGGAGAGAGGGGTCAAAATTGATGGTTATTCATAGAAACTTTAACCGCATATATATACTAGGAAAATGGAGTTACTATTTCAATTCCTTTTCCCGTCACAAGTTTAAAAACAATGAACATGTTTTTCTCCCTTTAATTTTATTTTAGCAGCTGAATGTATCTTTGGAAGAATATTGTGACAATTATATAACCATATTATATTAGGAAATGGAGTTACTATTGTCATTCACTTGTTTAGACGGTCGCTTCTTTAATCTTTCAAATCACGCGTTGTAGTAAAATTTATTTTTGTTTAGGAAGTCTGCTCCACTAACCACTTCAATACTCTCGGATTACTCTATATGTTTTTGGTTTTTTTTTTAATTATTCTAATAATTTTTATTAAACATTGTTATGGTAAATCAGTCTAAATAGTGTTTAGGGGTGAAGAAAATCTGAAAATGTATACAACGGCTCGAAAAAAAAACTATCGTTAGATCTACAAACATCATGGAAAAATTATAATGAATCATTGCAGTGAGATTAGCGAAAAACGTGGCGTCTTAAAAGGAGAAAGAATTGTTTTGACATCTTCGTTCATAGACAAGTTTTTTTTTAACTCAAGCTGATGGAAACACACCTTATTTTCATCACATGCCTAGCCAAAGACGAGCACAAAACAAGATCTCAAGTGTGTACGGTGGTGATGGAGTTTGGCATGACTTAAAGAAAGAATTGAACAGGAGATACTTCGATTTTATTTTGAATTGTTCAATACCAAACAGGTGTTGGATCTTGTGGCTGCTCTACGGGGATTACACCATCTATTTCGGCTATTGTCAATCAACAATTGGATATGTTACCAACTCTAGATGAAATCCGATCAACCCTCTTTCAAATATATTCTACAAAGTTTTAATAGGGTGCATACACTTTTTTCTAAAATTTTTGACATATTGTGGGAGGTGATGTGGTGGGAAGGCATCATCTATTTCCAATATGTTAACAAAACAATGCTCACTCAATTGCTCAAGGTAAAGGAAATGAAGTATATCAAAGAGTATCACCCCATTAGCTTATGCACAATTTTGTATAAAATTGTGTCAAAAAACAGTGGTTGACCGATTGAAGCCCGTTTTAGATGATCTTATCAGTCATTCACAAAGCGTCTCCTTGATGTTTTTAAGGTTTTTCACACGATGAAGACCAAGCAAGGTATTGGTACGGGGCACTATGGTTTGAAGTTGGATATGCTAAAGGCGTATGATCGAGTGGAATCACCTTTCCTCGATTCTCTTTTAAGGAAGATGGGTTTCTCTGATTCAAGGACTCAACGTGCCATGAGTTGTGTGGATTTAGTTTTGTTCACTTCCGCTTATCCACCATTCTGCTTTGGACGATCCCTACTAGTACTACTCTTCCAACCGCATTTTCATGGTCAGGTCTGCATATCATCCTTTACGCACTGCTAAGTCTTCTCCACAGCTGGCCTCGTCTTCGTCTGGGACGGTGGATGATGGCTCCCTATGGAAGGCTTTGTGGAAATGTAAGGTGGCACCTCGGATTAAGAACTTTGCTTGGAGGGCTTGCACGAATTTGTTTCCATGTATGACTAAGCTGGCTTCCCGGCGAGTGGTGAATGAACCCTGGTGTGATAGTTGCGGTCAACTTGAGTCGGGGTTTCATGTCATTGCTTTGTGCCCAGCGATCCGTTCGGTCTGGGAGTGGTTTCGCTCTTTGCTGAATTCATCATTGTATGTCCGTCAACAGTGGATGATTCTGATTTGGGTTATCTGGAAGGCGCGTAATGTGCGGATCTTTGAAGGTAAAGCTTTAACTTCTCTGGATATTAAGCGGAAGGCTATGGATCTCCTCTCCTTGCAGGTATCGGAAGTCAAGAGTAGTCTGGTACCGTCTCCTTCTCTTGTCGTCGACACTCGGATATGCCGGTGGAAACGACCGGCGGCCGGTATGGTGAAACTCAACTGTGACGTGTTTGTTAATCTGGATGGTGAGGCTTCTGTGGGCTTCGTCGCACGCAATTGCGTTAGTGCGGTTTTGATGGCGGGAGCTAAGCCTCTTTTGGGCAGTTGGAGGGTGAGGGAAGCTGAGGGCGAAGCTATTTTTTAGGCTCTCGACTACACAACCGAGATGGATTGGAGATGGGTGGAATGTGAGTCGGATTCGGCGAAGATTATTACCTTGATCAGGAAGGGATCAAAGCAACGTGGAGTGATGGGATATATCGTTGCTAGTCTCCGGGAGAAAGGTGCGTCCTTTGATTCGTGCTCTTTGGTCCGTCACTCGGCGAAGCGGAAACGGGGTTGCCAATTGGTTAGCTCGATCTCATCCGCAGGGTACTAATTTTTATAATGTTTGTCAACTTTTCCCTTCGGGTTTATGTATTTCTCTAGATGATGATGAAATTAATGATTAAGGTTAGGTTGTTTCAAAAAAAAAAAGTAGAAGCATATACTCTTAAATCGAGGTTGCAAGAAGCTATCAAGTTACAAATAAAAAAGATTGAAATCGAGGGTGCCAATTTGTGCGTCATCAAGGCACTCCAAGGTCTTTGGAGTTAGCCTTGGAAGGTCGAGATGATTTTATCCGACTCTAGATTGGATTTTCGTTTCTTTGACGAAATCCAAAACACATATGTTTTCAGAGAAATAAATGTTGTTACTGACCATTTAACCCATTTGGGATTCTCAACACCCAACACCAATTTTTTATATGATCCCAAATTTCGTATTCTCATCCGCAAGGATACTTTAGGATGGACTACCTCTAGGAGGTAAACCAACCTATCCACTTTCCGTTTTTTATAAATGACTCAATTCGACAACTTTGTTGCAATAAGATCATGCAATAGGTCCTTTCGTTAATGAGCTTGATGCGAGTTTTCGAGAGGAATGGGTTGTCATGGTGTGTGATTTATGGCATGCACGAATGCCCGATATTGTTTGTTGTTTGAGGACTTGTAATGAGCTAATGGTTGGCGGAAGAACACGTTAGATTAGAGGTTGAATGTAAGAGGGGGTAGAAAGGTAACGAGGGAGGGTCTAGATCATTTTTTTGTGAAATTACGACGGCTCAAATATCACGTGGGGTTTATTCCATATCCGATCGCGCATATGTGTTGAGTTCAAACCCAACAAATAAACCCGATGGGATTTCATTCTAAAACCAAATGCAATAGAAAGAGTAGATCATCAACCTTATATACTCGGTTCACTCCCACTTATTAATGATGTGAGAACATTTCATCTTTCACACGCCCCCTCACTTGTAACAATGTACTTCCACGGATACTTAACGACATGTCTTAAGGCAGACAACTAGTCCAATCGGATGGGGAAATCTTAGTTCATAGTCCTTCATCAAATCAAGATTACTATTCGGGCGGACAAAATTTCACAACTGCACGACAATGCGGAATCCGCATCCGCTCCAGGCTGAAGCGCATGCGGAGTCTGCAAGCGCACCAAAGGCAGAAGAATGAGGTGCGCGCATGCAAAGTCCGCATGCGCCCGAGACCAGATACGGAATGTATAAAAAACAAATTTCGGGCGTATGTGCCTCATGAAGCGCATGCCTTGAATGAGCCATGCGCATGCACATTCCTCATGTGTAACCCAACTTTGGCTTTGCACATGTGGGCTGCGCATACGTATGGATCTGGGCGGATGCGCATAAGGCTGAACATTGGTTGAAAACCGAACCAAACCGACCTGAACCGAAAACCGAAAACCGAAAATCGGTAAAACTTAAACCGAAGACCTCGGTTCGGTTTAGGTTCAAACCAAAAATTTTCGGTTCGGAATTGCAGAAAATAGTTCACAATGTAGAAAAATGTTGAATACAATAAGAACATTGCAAATATGTACTACAGGTTACAGATCCAACCAAAAGCTTCAAAATTGATGATACAAATCCAAATAAAATAGCATACAAATCCACAAATTCAAACAAAACCTAACCCTAAAATAACAAAATACATCGGAATATTGCATAACTAGATCCAAAGGTTTCAATCAGACACAAACCAAGGATTCAAACCTGAGAAAGAATCAAAGAAGCAAATCCATTCGTCAATCGTATCGCCCTTCCTCCTAGCCCGATCGTCTCGACTTCGCCCTCACCGTCGTCGTATCCCACGCCCTCTCTAGTCGCCGTCGTTGCCTCCGAGCAAAGTGACCATTGTAACACCCCGAATCCGTAGGACTCGATGCGCTACTGGGCTAGGATCTCACAATGGATCCTGACCCTAGCCTGACAACAAGTTCACTGAATCTTACAACAAGGCACCAACAGATTAAATACAAAACATAAAACTGATATAAAGGTGTCAAAAGGTTTACACAAGTACTGATGAGTACAATTAAAACATGACATATACATGATCACAAAATCCCATATCCCACGAGAACGACCCAGTATACGGAGCCCTCAGCAGATCACCCACTCTGGATCACTCTGCAATTCTCCTAACCTGCAAAGTCTACAACACGGTATGAAACCGTTAGCTAACCATACACATATATATAGGAATATACATAAGCACAATCACATGTCATAAAAGCATAAACACCACAACATGATATCACGCATTTACCCGGTTTATTATCTGTATATAAGTCCAATCACCCATCATATAAATATCCAAATATATCATATGTGACACGAGGAATATAATCATCGCCTCCGGGTGCTCATGGCAGCTGGAGTGGCCCTGGGTCACACCCACCCGTGTACCCTGAGGGAATGGAGAGTGGCCCGCCGTTTACCAGGTCTGACCCAACCACAGAGAACCGCCCAGAATCCCAGAAGGGATGAAAGGGACAGCTGTCACGACCCTACAATGGGCCAACATAATACCATAGGTCGGTAATAATAGTATCGCATGCTATCAAGCATAAAACAATCACCACTCATGCAACATCCAATATAGGGATGACAGCTAAGTAAGTCCTATGGACTTACCTCAATCTCAGAAGTATCTCGCTACGAGCAAAACCCAGAAACGTCCACTCCAACTGGAGGACAACACAGCCTATACAAGGCACACAGATATATATCACAATCTTATCACACACGAAGGGTCACACCTAGACCCAAGGGATCCATAAGGGATCAAATCCAACTCGTAACCTCAAGGCCATAACCGGCATATCTATATCATGCTCGTCATAAACCGATACCTAGCATGATACTAGTTCCCTCATACTAGAAAGGAAAGGAAATTACTTAACTATAAGTAGTTCCGGGACAAAACGCACCTGCGTGAACTAAGACCGCAGGGGCGAAAGAGGTCACCCGCAGGCGCGGAAGGTAGAAGCCGCAGGGGCGGACACGGAACGCAGGCAAGCGCAGGTACGCCGCTGGCACGACGCAGGCGCTGTGGCACAGTAGCCGCGGGGGCGGTGGCTCTTGGCCGCGGGGGCGGCGACAGTGCAGAAGGCAACTTCGCGGTTTCTCTTCGGTTCTTCCCGTGATCAAATCACGTCTATACTCTTCCAGATTCATACACATACACATCAAAACACATTCCAACATCATCCTATGATCAACATACATCTAAACCTAAGCTCAAGGGAAGAAAGACAAGAAAGAAAGGAAGGAAGGAGAAGCAAGGAGCTCACCTCCACTGTTGTGATCACCCAAGGAAGTACAGAACAAACTCTCAGCTGGCCTCTGAAGCTCAGCAACATACACACCACAACCAACAACACCAAACTCAAGCACAACTTCAAGAGAAACTCAAGCAAGATCAAGGGAAGGGATGAAGAAGCAAGAAGGATGTAATGAGGGCTGGAGTGGAACGAGAAATGGAATGAAACCCTTGCTCAGCAAAGTAAGAGAAGAAACGAAGAGGAAGGTAAAGCACGGGTCAAGGAAGTCAACAAAACCGGCTGCAGCCGCCGTAACCCGCAGGGGCGGATCACAGGGCCGCAGGGGCGGCATACGTGCCTGCGGGTGCGGCAAGTCCAATCTCGGCCAAAGCCAATCTCGGCTATGGTCCGATCTCGGTCCGAAAGAAAAGGGCTCTCACAACCATCGCCTTGTTGGCCTTCGCTAGTCGGAATCGCACCGTTGGCCGTCGCTAGTCACCGTCATCTTATCCCTCGCCTCCGCTAGTCGGAATCGCCCTCGCATGAGCACGGGAGCAGGAGCAAAAGGAGTCGTCCTCTCGGCTCTCTCTTTTTTGGGAAATCTCATATCTCTATGACTATCTTCTCTTTGCGGCGATACACTCTTTTAAACCTAACCCTAAGAATGGGCTAGGTTTTTTTTTCTAATACGGTTCAAACCGTCGGTTTTCGGTTCGGTTCACCAACCGAACCGAAAACCGAAAATCTATAATATGCGAACCGTTAGCCGAACCGTAATAATTGGTTTTTGGTTCGGTTGAAACCGAAATTGTCGGTTTCGGTTCGGTTCATCTGAACCGACCGAGTTTTGCTCAGCCCTAGACGCGCATTCCGACTCGGTTGTACCATATGCAATTTTTAACCGTCCGAATAACATCACTCATATCTTAAGGCCGACAAACACAATAAATCGTGAGAGATTGAACTCCTCTAGTATCCCGTGAAAAATAGTTAATTGGATGATTTATTTTAATCTAGAAAAGGGCATGCATACACAAGATACAAAGCCTGAAATACAGAGATACCTAGCTAAAAATGTGAGGAAAATAATACAATGTCCGTGTAATATGGGTATACCTAATTATATAATTTCCTATAGTTTTTCACGTTCTACTTATATTACCTTATTACTTTAGATTAATTTAAATTTGAGCTTACCCTAAACAACACACGATAGCAAATACGAAATATGTAAGGTAGCAGTGACAGACTGCTCCATTTTTTATTAGTAGATTCGAACGTACTTTTTTTGGTCACATTTTTCTTTTGGAAAAATAATCGAAAATAATACAAATTATTACTTGTGAACCAAAAATAATATGAACTTTCAAAATTATTATCTCGTATACAAACTATGGACTAATAAACCAATTTTGATATGGTCAAAATTATAGTGAATGTGCTAATGTCAAAATTTAAAATAAGCTTTGGGTTTAAAATGTAATTTACAAAAAAATTGGAAAAAAGTGTAAAAAATAAAAGAGAACGTTCTTCTTCTTCCCTGTGACTTCTGTGGAATGTCCCTGCAACTTCAAAACAAATTTTTTTTGAATGGAACGAATTTGATTTCACTAGTTTAGATGACGAATAAACGAATATTTCATTAGAATACCATTGTTATTGTTTTGTTTGATATTTGTATGGTCAATTTTGGAGAAAATCGTTTGATTTCTGCTTTCGATAATTAGGGTTTGAATCAAAAACCTTATTTCGTTAAATTGAATGGAATTGGTGGAAAACATGAGTCTAATCATGTGCTTACGACAATATATGATATAGATTTGCAAAATCACTTATTCAAATTTGATGATTAATTCTCAATACCTCAATACCTCTTATCTTCACATTTCTTCTATTTATGATAAACATGGAGAAACAAAAGTATATCATCTCGAAAAGATCCATTCATGGCTCATTTTGGTGCATTAGATTAGCAAATAATTAGATTGGTTTTATTTTAAGAAGGTTGAATCTGATGAGTGGAAAAAAACTTTGAATGATAATGAAAGCAATAGGAGTAGCAGAGATTCAGAGAACGGGAGGAAGAAGAAAATATTTCCTTTTATTATTACAATTTTTTTCAAACTTAATATAAATTACGTTTGTGGTCTAAAATTTTTGTTTGGTTGTAAAGCTAACACATTTACTGGAAATTTTGGATAAAAATATTGACCATATTAAAATTGGTTTATTAATTCATAGTTTATATACGAATTGGTAATTTATAAAGTTCGTATTATTTTTAGTTCACACGTGATAGTTTGTATTATTTTTAGTTATTTTTTTTTTCTTTTTATACTAATTGCCGTCATTAACATGATAATATATTAAATACAAAAGAACTGATTATTATACATTTATACTTGCAGAAACAATAAGAATATAAGTTACTTTATATTACTCCATCCGTTTGTCGATGTCGTTAGGGTAAAACACACATTAAGAAATCTAAAAATAGAAATTATAATATTTAATGATGTATAGTAATTTTAAAATGTAGAGTGTTGTATGGAAAGAGATGAAATATTGCTTTGAAAATACAAACAATAAATTAAAAAGCAGTTAAAATTATATTTATAGAAAGTTTGAGTATTAATAACACTTATAAGACCAAATATTATGAAACAAATATTTAGAACTCAAATGACAAATATTAAAAAACATACGGAGTAATTTGTAACATATATTAATGCATCCTTATTTGGTTGGACGTAAAAAGTAAAATTTTCCTTAAAAAAAAAAATGTAAAAGTTGATTCTATAGAATAAATAATAGCTTAGACTCGTACGATTTATAGAAATTTAAACTAAATATTAATTGTTAATTTAATAAATAATTAATATTACAATATAAAAATTATTATATAAAAATTAGGTAAAAATTAGTTAAAAATTATTTATTTGCATATAATATAACAATAGCTTAACACCGATAATATATATAAATTTTACACTAGAAAAGAGAAATAGTTTAATTTTAATATATATATATATATATATATATATATATATATATAAAATATTGATATATTATCATCAAATAAATAAAAATGGTACATATATCTTAATATAAGTCAATATAGTAATACATAAAATATAATATTTAAGTTCCTAAAGAGAGAAAATGGATAAATATTAGTTAAGTAAGAAATGACAACAAAAAATAACAGATAATTGTACAAAAAAAATGCTAATTTCTAACTAAAAAGTCATGAATAAGAATTTAAAAGTTCTCCTATAATTATAAAAATTTATTAGGCTATTGGAATCAATATTATACAATTATATAATTTTTTTAATTAAGGGATGATGGATTCATTTGATATAGAGAAAATTAAAACTAAAAAAAATCATGTAAAATTGGTGTCGCGACCTAAAGACATGTAGCAAAATCCAATGTAGCACAATTTAAAGACGATATTTGACGTAATATGAGGTGACGCGAGTTTAGGATGACAACTAGGTTTAAGTGTTTAACCGCTTCTACTTTAGTTTTATACATAGTAGATTAGTAGAATATAAATCTTAAAATAAGCCAATATAATAATATATAATATACTATTTTAGCTCCTAAAAGGAGAATTTTGATAAATTTTAGTTAAGTAAGAAATACGTGAATAATTCTCCTACTATAATTATAAAAAGTCATTAGACAAATGAAATCAATATTATACAATTATATAACTTCATTAATTAAAGGATGATGGCTTCATTTGATATCTTAATTTAGAGAAAATTAAAATAAAAATCATGTAAAATAAGTGTCGCGACTTAAAGACGTCAAGAGGCAAGATCTAATGTGGAACAATTTAAAGACGACATTTGACGTAATATGAGGTGGTGCGATAGTAGGATGACAAGTGGGTTTAACCACTTTTACTTTAGTATTATATACAATAGATTTGTAAAAGTAAGTTATAAAAAGTAATATAAATTGTTTGATTAAATTAATCTACAAAATGTATATCCCCGCTGCTAAAGGCACAACGGAAAACAAAAAAAATGACACACATTTCAAAGCCGGCCGACTGTGTTGAGTTTTAATCCAATGCAAACCATTGGACTCCTAGACTCTTCACTCGAAGACGCTCACCACCACCTACTAATTGAGTATTTCTCGGTGAAATCTCTCTAATCATTTTCTAGCTAAGCTCATCTATGGACTTCCTCAACTTCATTATCGACCATTTGATAGTTTAAGACTAACATGTCTAATGATTGAATATATTAGTTGTAAACTTCCAAATGGGACAAAGTCGATAATGAAGTTGAGACAGTTCAATGCCCGAGCTTGGCTAGAAAAATGGTTTGAGAGATTTCACTGAGAAATACTCAATCCATAGGTGGTGGTGAACGCCTCTGCGTGAATATTCTCGGAGTCCAATTGTCTGCGTTGAATGGAGATGTGAGATCGGAGGTATTTTTATAACCACCGGAAACCCCAACGTCTATAATTCAAGGGATAGAATTATAGTCGTTCGGAAATGTTCAAAACCAACGGCTATATTTTGAACTTCAACGCATACATCCTGCGTTGAAGTTCAAATAACCTCAACACATGTCGACTGCGTTGAACATAGGAATTGGATTCTCATAGAATCCTCCTAAATTGAATTAGAAAACCTTTCTTTTAGTTTTTGCGTATTTATTGAGTTTTTTGCGTGTTTTTTGGCGGATTTTTATTCGGAATTTGCTCAATTAAAAAACGGAATTGGAATCTAGAAATTAGTTTAGGTTAAAAACGGACGGGAGGGCATCTATATCTATTGTAGGTCTACGCACGGGAGGACATTCTATCTTGCGTACAACATCAAAAGCTTTCATCCTCGCACGAAAAGGCTCAATCCAATCCACAAAACTTGGGTCTTGGCAATAATTCCATATAGTTGTAATAGGAGGTCTAGGTGCATCCGATTTGAGCCAAACCTAAAAATGTACATATAGAATGGTTAGTTGGAGCATTGAAAAACACAAATAAATTACAAATAAATGTTATATTATTTACTTACCACTACGTAATGTGTTCCGCCTCCAAACCATGCAATAATACGTATCTCGGTAGGCGGACCTTGATCTTGAGCGGTCTTCCTTAGTAGTAAGCATGTTCGTGGGTTGTTTTCGAGAATAAAAAGAACGACATGGTAATATGTTACAACGGCAAAAGTCATGATAGACGTACGTTGACATCCAACATCTTGGCGGGAAAGAAACGGGCAAGGTATATTATTTCAACAATGTAAATAAGCAAAAAAAAACTTATAAATTGTGTCAAATATACACAAAATAGTTACCTTTATGTAGATTGTATAATTGAACAACAACGCCATAGTCAAATCATCACAAAGAATCAAGTAGTAGTCATCGGACGAGTAACCGGAAACCATTGCAATTGACCGATATCCACAGTTTCCGTCTCCAAGGACATTTCTTGTATAACGTATATAGGGAAGCATGAATTGATGAATATCACCGGAACACTAATGATATTCCCCATCTATTTCATTCTCTAAAACAACGGGCCCTCTTCCATGGCTCAAACTCGGGCGACGACTAGTTGAAGTCAACTTAATTGGGTCACCGTTAGTAGGAGTCTCTCTAGCTCGGCCCCTTTCACATCCCGAACCTGGTGTCCGACCCCGTCTAATACGTACTTGTTCCAAATGTCCTCCATTATGATCCATGCTCCCATCAACTCAACTCTCTCCTTGTTGATTCTCTACCAGTCGGTCTTCCCCTAGCCCTTACATCTCTCGGCTCCTTCAACGTAGTGCTCCTTAGAACTATAACGTCCTTGAAACATGTTGTCATTCACTCAATTTGATCAAAGGTAAGCGTCCTTGAGTCAATCCTTGCTCTGAATTCGTTTTACGTCTCTTGTTGCGGGTTCATGCAATTCGTGTCTTGACCCTCTTCCACTGGATCCACTAAATGTCAATACGCTTACTTTCAAAAAGGATGAATTTTATTCAAAGTTAACGGAACACGTGCTTGCATAGATATATAGAACTCGTGAGTACAAGGAAGTCCAAAAGAATGCCTCCAATGGAAATCTCGACATGTGGTGTTGTCCTTCAACTTCTTCTCAAAGATCTCCAACAACAGCTCGAAGCACTCATTGTTAACTTGATCCCGAAACTTGTCAAATATAGGTATCCGAACAGAAAACAAGATCCTTTCCCACAAACTCTTGAATGAAGCTTGTATCTTTGAAATCTGATCGTTCACCATCAAGTCCAAGTTATCAACCAAATACTAGAATCCAACAACAGCCGTACCCAAGGTCTTCTTGTAAAGATGGTGTGCCGACTCAACCCTACAAAATACATACCATAAATCAATAGGAGATATTATGTAACAATGATACTTGAATGAATAAACAAGTCTTACATATTTGTTGTCCTCATGCCCAAGTGTAAATAAGGGTCTATCAAGCTCAAACAATTGCCTCCTTGAATCGGGTAAGCCACGTGTCCTCGAGGTATGACTTCAACAATGGTTTTGTTTGCCAATATAGCCTCATCTCCGCCAAACGCCACTCATACTCTCACTTGACGTTGATTCAAACAAGGTTTTGTATTGAGATGTAAAAACCGCTTGTGTCTTCTTAGAACTGTCACCGACCAAGATCGATTATTAAGCATGCATTTGATATGGAACTTGCATAACATGTGTTTCACATCAAGAAACACGGTACCTAGTGCTTTGATGAGGCCCCACTCTCGATCAGTTACATTGACACCCGGAATTTTGTTGTTGCATAAATGTTGAAGCCTCTCTAAAGCCCACTCGTAGAAACCGGCGTTCTCCTTTGCCAAAAACACAAATGCAATAGCAAACGTCATCGTGGTGCTGGTGACCCCAACAATCTTAAGCAAAGGCATTCTGTACTTGTACATTGAAACTTTTCAGTATCACTTCACTAATTACAATGTCATAACTAATAACTCAATTAAATTCAATGATTAGAACTTACTTGTTGGTCTTGTATGTTGAATCCATGACAATGACGGACAAAAACAGGTTTAAAAATTCCTAGAACCCGGATAAGAGATGAACAAACCGGTTATTTCATTCGTGTTTGGACATTTCCTAATGTGGACATATTAATCTCGTTGCTCAAGAAAATGGAGCGCTTGTTGAATTGAGTCCCGACCTTCTACTATCTTCATCCCCATCTTCAATCTAGTATTGTAAATATGTCGGATAGATGTGACGTTGTGTAGGTCATCCAACTTCAAGGTTTCCAATACATCTTTTGATTTTAAATCCGACTCAAGTTCACGACACACCTTCCGATATTGTGCGGGTGTCAACTGACCGGAAAATGAATGTCCCTCAATCGCTCAGAGAGGCCGTGTATGTGGACTCCACAAATTACCCTCAAAGTCCATTTACCATGACCACTCTGACTGCCCTCTAACTCAAACGGACACCCGATCTTCCTCGACTTAGTTTCTTGACTACTATATGCCTCATCCTCCGGATCAACGTCTTTCTTTCTCCTATGGTGCCCATAACGTTCGCATGTCAAGATAAACGTGCACATACCTTTACTATTTAGCCATGAAGATTTCATTACTAACACCATATTCTTAGTCCTCGCTATGAATCGAGTCCAATTGACTACGTTCTTTCTATCATAGGAAAAACCCGTGAAGCTCAAACATAACTGAATAATCAGTATCGGCCTCATCAGGTGAATAGTCTGAGAGTCACTATTTCAAACAAATTACCTACTTATTAATGTCTATATAAAAAACTACTATTTTCGGGATACTAACAACTTATATTTCGTATACTAAAATGACTATTTCCGAATTTCCGAAAAATACTAGAATAACAAACTTACTAACAATTATTAACAAAACAAGAATAAAAAATAACGAATCACAAACTTACTTGGATGTGAGAAATAAACTCAACGAGATTGATGTATTTGTTATGGTCGAATGGAACGTGATTTCATCTTCATAAGTCGTCATCTTCACTAACGTTTATCGAACTTTGAGAGGTAAGATACGAAACAAATTGGATATGTACATTAAATCTTATTACCGTATTTATAACCACCGGATATCCCACCGGATATAATTATAGCCGTTGGACAACGTTCGAAACCAACAGCTATATTATGAATTTCAACGCGGTCGGCCTGCGTTGAACTTCAATTTTTTCGATGCAATCGGCCTGCGTTGAGAGTCAAAAATTTCAACGCAATTAGCTTGCATTGAAACTGTGCGTTTATCATTTTTTCTCCGGCCTTCGTTTGAACTTTTTTTTTTCGTATCCACTAACTTTCAAATTTTCGTTTGGTACTCTTATTGGGTTTAATTTGTTCCCCTTTATACCCACTCTTAATATATTATATTAAAAATTTATTATACAATAATTTAAAAAATCAGAAAAATAAATTTAAAACTAATTAAGACCTCGTTAAATTTTAAACTAATAAATTTGTGATAGAATTATTTTTATAAGTTGTTAATTAAAATTTTGAAAAGTAAATTTAAAGTTATTATTTTTTTTTTGAAGATAAAAAAAATAGGTACAACATTATTTGAAGATAAAAATATAGAAATCTTTAATTTCTAAAGATTTCATTGTCAATTCTGATTTTTTTTCCTCTTAAAAAAATAAATTTTCAGTACTTGTTTGTTTGAAGATAAAAATTGAAACAAACTCGTATTTTTCTTAAAAATCACTTTACTCTTAGATTTTTTCCCCTTGGAATTATATCCGACCAAAATAGGTATAACATTATTTTATTTTATTTTATTTTATTTATAATCTGGTCAATCTTTACGAGAAAGGGTTCAAGACTATCAATTATTAGTTTTAGATTTATATTTTGTTTTTATAATTCTGTTAGACTAAATGTATTGTTTGATCCTCTCAAGCATATAGTGTATTTTTATTTAATAATGTAAGGGATCATGCTATTCCTTATTGATCATCACTTAGTCTAATTTCTTATTATAGAAGTGCAATACAATATATGATTGTTTACACGCATAATAGGTAATCACGCTGCCGATTGGCTTGTGCATTCTTTTCCGGAGTATCCTTCTCATTTTGTTCAAGGTATCGTATTCCCTTGTTTATTGAATGTATGATGATGAATAGACCTGATCATATCCGGGTAGCCTGTCCGGCCAGTCCGAAAAAACGAGCGGGTATGAACATAAGGGGAAGTCCGACCCTATAGAAGATAAAAGTATATATATTATATTGTATATATTTAAAATATTAAGTATAATTATTGAATATTTAATATAATTATCATAAATTTAATGTATATTACATATAATACCTTAAATATATTTTATTTTTACATTAAAAATTCATATTTGAAATAGTTTTTAAAATTTTTTTTTAAAAAAAATAAAGAAAACGGGTACCTGGAGGGCCGCCCGACAGCCGGACCGGATATGACAGGGATTGTAGGCCCGCCAGCCGGACTTAGCCCGGCCCGGATCCGGATAAACGGGCCAAAAATTAAACAAAGTCCGGCCCGAACCCGGATATGAACAGGTCTAATGATGAAGAAGTTGATTAATTAAAGGTCTTTTTAATAAATATATATATAGATATATATAGAGGTTTGATATTTCTACCAGATTTTGATGGAACATGGGGTACCATTGTTAAAGCACCTAAGGTGCGTTTACTTTGGTCTAAATTTCCTCAAACTCTTAACGTACAATATGTGCTATAATACCCGTTTTTATTTAATTTTTTAGATTTTTTCGCGTAACTATATTTATTAGTTTTAGCGGTTTAAGATCGGATTTTGGATCGACGAGTTTTAAATTTTACGAGTTTTGGTTTCCGAGTTTATGAGTTTCGACGTTTTTTTGTTTAAGGTTTTTTTTTGATATTATGAGTTTTCGTTTTTATTACGAGTTTTTTTTTTTGGTTCATAATACATAACGAAAGTGTGGATGATATGGCTGACATGTATACAAATCGAATCAAGATGTTCCGGGACCTTCGTGCTAAATATGGTCGACCCATACCGTAGTTATAGTTTAGTGAAAGTTTCTCGAGTTATGTATTACAAAAATACATTAAGGTGTAGAATTTATCACATTTTTTTCCTTTAAATATATTTATTACTAATATTAGCTTTAACATCGTGAAATAACAAACGGTCATAATAAAAATCAAAAACTCGTAAAGTTAAAAATAAAAACTTAAATAAAAAACAATTCACAAATCGTAAACTCGAAAAAAAAAACTCGAATAATATAGGAATGAGCAACTCATTACTGCGTTAATATTGGAATAAATGGGAAAATAGGATAAAAGTGCGCAACTCCTAGGTGTCTTAATATTTGAAAGAAATGGGGAGAAAAGTGCACAACTCTTGGATGCGTTAACCTGATGAAAATTTAATGGGTGGACAAAGAAATGGATGGAAGTAAGTTGACCGTATATATATTGAGTTTACACTGAAAAAAAGGCTGTCATTTGATAACGTTATTATATCAAGGACTCAAGAATTAACTTTTTTTATAAAATTAATTTGAGGATCTCAATTCTCTCAAGGTTGTATTTTGGGATTGGTGGATTGGTGGGTGCCATTGTCATGGTATAATTATTTGGGAATCGTTTAAATTTTGGATTTGTCTGAAGGAATCTTTGGTTAAAATTTGAAATCACATGTATTAGTATGTAAAATATGCATAGCTAGGACAAAAACTCCTCTGGTGTATCTTCTTTAGATATTATGATATTAATAGTTAACGACTTGATGTAGTGCAAACTATAAAGTTTTAGTTAACTACGGTGGTGATTCATGACATTCGACAAAATAGACCTCGGTTCCCACATCATTATATTATACTATATGATCTGGGAAAAAGAAGTCTGCTGCTTAAATTTCACAAGCCACATTCTAACTTCATGTTCAACTGCAAGAAGATAATGCATTTTGTATCGCCCCAATTAAATAAAATTACTTTAAAAGCGGCATAGCGAAGCATATAACAGTCTTACATATTTTTTTTTATATTGCACAACGGACAGTATAACAATGAATCGGGTGACGGCTGAGTTGATTGAGCTTTGAACTATTCACGGACTTAAAGATTTGAAAGATTGAAACATGTTTAACATTGGATGACCGATAGAGTAGTAAATATGTAGAAGAATGAAATAAAAACTAGGAGATAGGTGGAGATTTGGGATTCCGGAGAGCAGAAACCGAGCCGGAGACAGGGACTAGAGTGATTCAACACTCAAGTTTCGATGACAATTCAGAGTGGATGAATTAGGGAAAAAAGAAGAAGAAGATTTTAGTATGCAGATGGTTTATATACTCATGAAAAAAGGAGAAAGTAATAAAATATGACAAAAACTAAATATACGATGTCGGATGGGTGGAAGATGGATCGGATGATGCGCGGATGAAATATTCACCATTATCCAACCTGACCCACCACCCGTTCACTCATTACCCGTTTTCACTCTCTTTTTTTATACGCTGATTTTCATCATTTTTTTTATTGGATCGGATGGTGATATTCGTCGAATACGAACGAAATCGACAACCCTATCGTCCACCATAGATTTATATCCCATTAATATAGTGTTTAGGTCACTCAGTTTTTCCAATACAAAACCTTTTTAATAGGAAAGCTTAAGTGTACATCAATGTACCAAGAGAACTCTAGATCGACAAGAGAATAACCACGTATAGAATTCTCAATCATCTAAAACAAATGTGATTTAGGTCACTTATCATCCTAATATGGCGTCACCTCATATTATGCCACATGTTGTCTTTAAATTGCACCACATTGGATTTTTATCACATGTCATTTTTAATTTACGCCACTTAATTTTACATTATTTTTGTTATTTATTTTAATTTTTTCTAAATTAAGATAACAAATGAAGTCACCATCTTTCAAAGAAGGATATTATATAATTATGAGGGGTTGATAGACGTACCGGTGATTTTCTTTATTCATCACCGACTACCAGTTCACGTGCATATTTGAGTGGGTTTTCAATGACGCACCTCATATGCGTAGTTGAAAACCCTATCAACTCCGCACGCAAAACACGTAGTTGTGGTGACTACTGCATATTTTCGCCGTTTGAAAATCACGTTTTATAAGAAATGATTTAATTTGCTTTATGACCTTTTGTAATTATAGAAGAACCTTTAGATTCTTATTCATAACTTTTTAGTCGAAAATTATCATATTTCCTTTTTTATTTTTATGTTATTATTTCCTACCTAACTAATATATATATATATATATATTATTATTATTATTATTGTTATTATTATTATTATTATCATTATTACTATTATTATTATCATTTTTATTATTATTATTATTATTATTATTATTAAATAACAAGTGTTATCACATAAATAAATAGTGAACTTATTTAAAAATATAATTATAAGTTTGTTTTAATATTATTGAGAAATACTTTTGTCTAACTAAATTGTAGAAATATATTTTTTTGTCTAACTAAATTGTAGAAATATATTTCTTTATATATGAAAGATATTTATTCTTTATTACATTAATAAATATTATTCGTTTAATTTTTTACCAACTCAGTGCAAGGCATGAGTTCGTTAAAGTTTTTTTGTGTAGATTTTTCTAGAGCTTTATGTTTGTTTTTTTTTTACTTTTTAGTATTTGGCATAATAGTTTTTTTTTTAAGATTATATTTTTAGAAAGCTTTTCTAGGAGATTTTTAAAGGAAGTTCTAAAACTAATATGATATTATCAGGCCAAGTTCGGAGCCGGTGCAACCTGTTCGCCTCGGATTTTAAAGGGCCTCATTTAGAGAAAAAAAGAAGAAGAGGGAGATAGT
Organism: Fagopyrum tataricum; assembly: GCA_002319775.1. Lineage (NCBI taxonomy): Eukaryota > Viridiplantae > Streptophyta > Magnoliopsida > Caryophyllales > Polygonaceae > Fagopyrum > Fagopyrum tataricum. The sequence goes on along the minus strand of CM008279.1, from coordinate 8,940,019 downwards.
ACCAAATTCATAATAACGTAGTTGGTCAGTTATCATATTTCTTTCACTTATTTCTTTCAATTTTACCCCTCATATCATATCTTTTATATCTTAAAACATATTAATTTTCTTTTTGATAAAGTAACTATACATTTACCCAAAATATAACACCAATTATTTTTTGCTATTGGATAATAATGTATATTAAACATCAATTAAAATTTTCATTAGATTTTCATGTTTTATAAAACCTTATTAAACTCTCGAACAAATATCCAAAAAAAACCTTAACCTGCCAAAAAAAAAAGTAGCTACAATTAAATTCAGGCCCGTTCGGTGAGGTTGAAGAAAATTATGTAATTCACCATAATTCTCATAATCTATCAGGCTGAAATTTTTTTCATAATTTCCCACAATTTTCCTCGTAAATGCATAATTCAAACCGCACTCAAGGTAGGGCATTTCCCATTTTTATAGGTCCCATAATTCTCAAAGGGCCTTCATATTTCCACCCAATATTAAGTGGTAGAAGTGGGTATTTATGGGTATGTGGGTGGAAGGATGTGACTTTCAGAGGAATGTGATTTTGATATGACTTTTAAATGGGTGAAAGTAAGATGGGTGTTATCAAAATACTTAAGGTAACAGCTTTCATAGCCTGTAAACCTGTAATGTCAGTCTAAAGTTGAATTTATGACAAAGGAATCACATGTATAAAGTCAGGTGTATGATATGATTGATATGTCACGAAACAGATATCTTACATATGACTTCAACTACCACAAAAATCACTACATTTAAATTCGAAGTGGCTAAAAATCCGAGACTCTTTCGAAGCAAAGTATAGTTGGACGTTGATTTGCTGATGCTCATGTTCATCTGACAGTTCTCATCGTCTGTAACGGTAGCGCTTGAAATTGAAGTAGACATGGAGTATTCCTCGTTCAAAAGTGCACTTGAACCCTTTCTTGTGCGAGTATTCCCACTCCTTATTCACAATTTTGAATGCCTACAAAACACCAAAATGCTACTCAGGTTCACATACATCAAATAATTAGGAAATAGAAATAACTCACTCATTCCTCAAATCATTTCGATTTTGCTTTCAAACTTTACCAAACATGAGTATCAAAATTGATTATTCTCATTCCTATTCTTTCATGGAATCAATACCATACCAAACGAGCCACTGAGGGAATAAAAGAAAAGTGAGTGAACTTACAATGTCTTCATACGGTGGCCCGGCATGAAACCTTATGATGCAAGTTTCTGAACTGTCCCCGTCTTTCTCTATTGTATATACCGGGGCCTTTGTTTTGTCCACCAGATCCGGGTAAAAGATGTTGAACTTATATCCTTGAACGATTTTTGGAGGTGGGTTATCATGGTCGTAATGTGTTTGGTTGTACTTGTTCCATTCATACCCAGTATGAACACGGTTGAAGTATTTCGGTTTTCTAGGACGATATTTATCGTGCCACCAATACACCTGAGAATCGAGATTGACTTCTGCACCAGAGCCGAAAACCGCATCACCTTCCTCTGTGGCACCCATTAACTTCTTGGCCCTCTTCTCAAAGTCGTCCAAAGGTGGAGGAGCCACTCTGGTTGAAGCCATCGCTTCTTGAAGTTGTCTTTGTTCCTCAAGGACTGCCAAGCGCTTTTGTTGCTGCAAATGCATGGACATGAATCTATTAACCCGTTTCCAAAAAGATATGACAAGTATAAGTTGATGAAAAACTAGAGTAGGTATTTACAAGAATGGCCTTGTCCTCCTCGGGGTCAATAGCTTCTTCAGTTTCATCACCGTGTAAAAGTTGTGGAGAATATGAACCAGCCTCTTCATCTTCCTCATCTTCTATCTCATGAGCAGCATATCCAGTCGTGATGGGTACTGGCGAGAATGCTTCTACAGGCTCTGCTGAAAAAATAAAAAAATAAAAACTTTAAGAGTCTAAAGACACAGTTCATAGTTTAAAAAAAAAAAACATATTTGTACAAGCTTCCTACCCTCCATTTCCTGCATATTTCCTTCTTTGTTTGCCTCTGAATCCTCCTGTTTCAAGTTCTCTCTATCTTCCAGAGGCTGTTCAAGGCGCTCAAGATGCTTTCTTAGCATCTTGGCATGGATTTCCTTTAGGCAGGCCTGCATTTGGGCAAATGTATTTAGTTTCATCTCAAAATCATATTGTTAGCAAGAAAAATATGCAGAAGCCAAACAGGTTCTCATGGCTGTTAGCAGGATAAAGTAATTTACTAGCGGAGACGGTTAGACTATCATCACTTGCAGGTGATGGTTTTAGATGTTTAAATACGGGCACTGCATACCCATTCGTTTTTACAACAAAGTTAGTAGTGAATTCAAGCATTATGCCTCAAGTTCAGTTCAACATTCTTATCATAATAATAATCCAACTGTAGAGTGCGACCTTCCATCTGATAGGGTTGTTATTTCTTTACTATGTGTGTGCCTCGGATTCGTGATAACAATCCAATTTTTTTGTGAATTGGTTGAATCATTCTCTAGCCTAAAACAAATAGATGTAATGAAAGATTCCATACTACAGAACCCGACTTGCATACCTTCGCCTTGTATATATACAGACGTTTAATAACAGCCTCCCAATACTCAACCACCTTAGCATCCCCTGAGCGCATTGCAGACTCGATTTGGGATTGTAGGGCAACCAGTTCTTTGTGACTTTTCCCTTCCAGCAACTTCCTGACATCTGCTTCGACGCTAGAATGAATACCACGAGATTCGGCAATTAACTCTGCCGGAGGCTGCTCCCCGCGCACTCTGGCTCGGTCAATTGCGTCCTTTCTTCTTGCTTCAGTTAACTCCCAATCACAAACCACCAGAAGTGCCTGTCAATTCATGCAACTACCCAGGTTATGGACTTTATATTCAGAATTAACACAAGATACTAGTTTACCACACAAAAATATGCATATGTTTGACTCGGCTTTTCCTAATCAGCCAATAATTGTAGCAGTCCATCTTCACATAGGCCAATTCACTTGAAAAGTTGAAATATTGCTTCAAGATCTTTAGCCATGCAAGGTATCAATTTTTACTCGAACACTTTCTCATACTAATAATTAATAGTAAATTTCAAAAAACAGCATAATATATCTCAGTTTATAGAAAATTAAAGAGTATTATACTTCAACAGATAAGCACACTTAACATTGTAAAAAGGATTGTGATCAACTATTTGGAAAAAAAAAGGTTAACAAAAACCCAAGCCAATAGCTTTATTGACATCACACCAAGTATCCATAAAAACAGAAACAGAGACCAGTCAAATTTCACAAGAGAAAACACACTGTGAAGTTTGTTAGGTGCAAGGAGAATGAAGTTGAAGAAAACCCCCAACTTCCCTATAACTCCAATAATCTATTAGTGTGGGTTGATGAAAAAAGCATAACTCCCCATAACTTTCACTCTCATAAACCACATAAACCCTATAAATCCAATACTGAACCAGATGTGTAAACATGCAAAAAAAGAAGAAGAAAAAGCAAGTGGAAAATATACTGTTGATTGAACAAAAGGAAATCACCTCCCAATATTCCACATGAGTTGGCGTTTTCCTATCTAAGTCAAGATGCATTTTTATGTCATCGCGGAGACTCTCCATTTCACTAACAGTCAGCCCCTGCAGTACAAGAAGAAACAAAGTAAATCCATTTTTTTACAGAAATTGCAGGATGTCAGATCAGAAAGAGATGGAGGAAGGTACGAGGAGACAAAAATTGTTCTGTTCAATCAAATGATCCAGTGATGCGGAATATACTTTTCAAATGGAAGAACTGGGGTTTGAGGACTCACCTTGAAGACTTGATAAGGTTCATCTAATTCAACAAATTCATCCGAATCTTCAAGATATGTGGTAAGAACATCGATAGGCTTCGTACGTCCTTCACGCAATCTGATATGTGACCTAAATTTGCTTTGAGAGAAATGAAACTGCAAAGAGGATGATATTCAATCGTCAAGTCAGGGAAAGAGCAGATTCTAACAAATTGAAGGTCAAGGAACCTCATCACAGACATAATAAGTGAGAAATCTCCATTTCATACCTCCTCTTCTTTCTTTTCAAAGTCGTCAGCTTCGGCCCGAGCACGCTCCCTTGCCAAAAGTGCCTGATTGATAATATCAAATTACATATGATTAAGGATTATAAAGAAGAAAAAAATTACTACTACAACATGCTTGCAAGCATAAACCAGCATATTTCACAGGCAAGCCAGCATAACTTAACAAATTGGTGCCCAAACCAACTAACCATTTCTTCCTCATGTTGTGCCTTCTCAAGTGCTCTTTGCTCCCTTCTTTTCTTAACTTTCTCAATCTCTGCCTGTAAGAAAGATACCATTAGTTAAAACAAAGACAATAATGCCATAGCTTATGAAACTTTTGTCAATGCCACATACTATATAATAACATTATATACAAGTGATATATCTAGAGAATTTTTTGAAGAACCAGATTGTCTCAGATGGTTGACACGATCATGTTTGTAGTCTACTCAACTTTTGATCAAGGGTAATCTTGATGATGATTTTATTCAGATGCCTCGCTACTGAGACTTCAGAAAGCTCAAAGTTACCGGTGGTCAACCGAATTAGCTCAGATGCCCCACTAATGAGACTTAAGAAAGCTCAAAGTTAGCGGTGCTCAATAACAGTAGACAATATTTGAATACTCTAAAGACCCATAAACTAGGCACATTGTTGTCTCATATGTGCAGGTTCACTAGTAAGTCCAGGCAAAGGCCAATTTGCTTAGTTTTAGGCAGGCAGTTGACATCAGACTATACTACGCAATTAACTATTTCCTACCTATCCACGCTATTAAAGGGTAATTAAATGCAGCCCTGGCATAACCTGCCAAAATTAACCTTAGATCTCTAAAAGTTGTTTATCAAGTAACAAAAGAATAACAACACTGCAAATAACAAACACATATGAATCCACGTGTTTTAGACTTGCATACCATTCTTTCCTTTTGTCTCTTCTTCTCGGCCTTCAAAGTGAATTCATCTAACGGGACACCTTGACCCACATCACGCTCAATCTTTTTGCGCCACACAAACCTGAAACAAGAAGCCATAGCATCAACAAGACACCTAAGATTATGAAAGAAACCGTACTAAAGAACTTAGAGAACTCAAGTTATTCAGCCATACAACAAAAAAGATTGTCATCTATTGCCATTATACTTCTTCTGCAATGCCAAAATGCTCTCTCTAGTGCACCAGACAGCATTTCAGACTAATCTCAGCACATGAAATGAAATTAACTGGTACTAAACCATAAGTTTAGACATAAAATAAAACCAGTGCAACAATTGTGAAAACTATTTCCAGTATAAGTTCTCCCAAAATGTCTCTCCCTAGTGCATCTGACAGCAGTTCAGTCTAAAACTCTGCACACAAAATTTCTTAAGCCTGTACTAAAACCCAAGTGTGTAGTCATTAAATCAGCGAAAGAATTATCAAGACTATTGCCAACTTACTTCAACCCCAATGTTAAAATGTTTCTCGAGTCCACGGGACAACAGTCGGATGAAAATTTCTTAAGCATTTATTAAACCCTAAGTTTATACACAAAATCAATGCAACAATAATGGAGTTTGAGTCTAAAGGCATGATATTTGAATTACTTGGCAAGCCAACATACTTCTCGTTGAGATTTGAATCCCCGAACGGATTAGAATCATTTGAGTATCCAGATATATTTTGGGCCTTTAACTTCTTTGCTGCACTCATTGCCTGTGAAATCAAAAAACCGGGTTACGCACTTGAACACTGAGACAGCAACGGATAAACCATAAACCCTTACAAACCCGAAAAAATAACTAGTAATTACCTTCTTCTCTGCTTTTTTAGCGAGATATTCTTTAATCTCCTCCTCACTTATCTCCCGGCTCTTCTTCTTCTTGACTCTCCGCTCATCCTCGCTGTCACCGGATGTTTCAGGCGTAGAGATCCGACCTCGGCGGCTCCGGTGGCGGCAACTGCTCCTCTCTCTCTCCCTTTTACGGCTGCGCGAGCTTCTATCAGGCGAAGATTCATAATTAGACTCAGATCCGGATACAGATTCTGATTCTGAGTCATCATATTTGCGCTTGTCTTTTCGCCGGCTGCTCTTTGACGATTTCTCTCTCCTGCAGCTCTCGTCTCTCGGCATTACTAATATGATAGGTAGTTCGACGAAGTACACAGTGACGATGAGTGATTTGCAGATAGAAGAAGGTGGGGTGCAAACGGGGGGAAGACGAGTACGATTGCCGGAGTTACAAGATTGAGGTAAAATTTAGGGTTAGAATCAACCGTTAGGGAAGGACTAGGGAGGAAGAAGAAATTCAGCAGAAGGGTTGTGAACATATGTGACAGTGTGATACACAGATACAGAGGAAAAGGGATTATTTTTTTCTTGAAAAAAAAATCACCATATTAAAACTTTTTATTCCAAAAAATTGATTTTTTTTTTCGCTAAACAAGTTCACTTCTACATCTTCCTTTCAAAAAAAAAAAGGTCACCTCTATATGACTATATCCACTATCATTTAATTGTTTGCTTATCAAAAAAAATTCAAATAAGCTATAAAAAAATATCGAGAGATAATTGATGAAGTAGAGTGTCTTTTATTAGAAACAAGTTCATTTAGAAAATATTTTTAAAAAAAATATTTTTAAATAAGGTACAATTTTATGTTTTAAAAAAATACTTTTAAAAAAAAGATGTGGCAATATATATGTAATTTTCATATGAAAATATAAACAGTTATCTCAGTTTATATTTTTATTTCAATTCATTCAAAATTTATATACTATCGGTTATAATATTTTCTATATGATGTATTATTTAGTTCATTTTATTTATTATTTATGTTTTTATTCACATTTTTACTCGTACACGTTTAAAGTAATTAAAAAAAAATATTTGAACAAACAATACACAATGTTCGAACTAAAGATACCCAAAATTTAAACTATTAGTTAATATAATATAAACTAACAAAATGTACTAAAAATTTGAACCAAAAAAAGTACCTAATTATATTTTGATCCAATAAATTAATTAAAATCTCCATTAGGGACCTAGTTTAGTTACCCAATTTGAACTAACTAATATTTGATCCATACGAATTTACCTTACTTTATCCTTATAATTTTAGAAATTGTGAGTGATTTAGAATATATATTTACAAATATAACCATAAGAGCATGTCAAATGTTTTCAAAATGCTAGATTGTAATCGTATGATATACTTGTATTAAATTCAATTAAAAGATTATAGAATAAACATGGAAATTCATATAACTCCGAAATTCCCAAATAACGTGCCGTATATGTGCCCCTTCGAGGCCTCCCAACAAACCAAAGTAACTCAAGAACCTACGAAAAAACCCTACTTGCCGCCTATCAAGATCTGGACTGTCATGCTTTCTAGTTGAATCAAATTTCAATACTTCTCATCCTTTTCATTGAACAATCTCAAGATCAGTCTCTTCTAGTATTTAACTCTCATACGAAGAGAAATGGAACTCTGCTCTCCAAAGAACAACCTCAAGAAAGAAGAAAGAGAAGCTTGCCTCCTCGAAACGGGAAAAGAAAAAGACAGCTCGACATTACCTGTCCTCGTAGCCCCTTTTGTGTCGTGCTTCTTCAAAGCTCTAGAAGAAGGCAAGATCCCGAAAAACGTTCATTATTTCGGAACTGTAAAAGCCTTAATAGGTGGTTTCGACCCCGAAGCCCCTTCTTATGCGTCTTGCTTCTTCGAAGATCTGAAAAAAGGCACAATCCCGAAGAACGTCCATCATTTTGGACAAAGAGAACCTGATGTGTTGGCAAAGAAATAAGGGGAAAATAAGAAGAAAGAAGAGAAGGAAAAAACGAGAGAGGTTCCTATGCAATATCATCTCAAAAGGAGATAAAGTGAGGGTGTTTTTATGGTGTAAATCTTCCTTGTCATATCTCTAAACTAGATTTCTTCCATTGACGAATGTCATGGTCTAGATAGTCATCTGGACAACCTTGAAATATCATATGGCATATGCTTGAACTAAAGAGGGATTCTCCTTAACAAAAGCTCCTCTCTACACAAATTAACCACGTGAAACATGTCTGCCTCTTCGTATACAAACCCAAGAAGAAAGAAAACGCAACACTAAGTCTGAACAAGAATTTCAGAAATTGGAGCACCGTACAAATTCTAACAACTGGATATTAAGTCTCGAATTTGCTCAATTTCGTTGTTATCTATTGCAGTTGAATAAACATAGCAAAACAACCACCTACATAACTTCTATCCTTATAAAAAGGAAGAATATGTGGGATCGAAGCATGAAATTGAATCTCCAAACCAATGGGAGATCCTAAAATCAAAATTTTACTGAACAAACTCTTATGGTGTCTCAACTCTTGAAATTAGAATTTATAATCAACCAGACTGTATTTCGGTGACACCTAAATACTATATATGAGAATATATGCAGTTGTTGTACTATCTTCATATAAATTTGGGTTTTAAATTTAGCACTATCTGGTTAAATTTTCAATAGCTCATTTCTAGAATGACTGTTGATGATGAGTAAGAGATTGATAAAAAATTTCTGGTTAAAGAGAAGATTGTTTGACCTTCTTTTAACTCGGATTTTCTCACACCAGAAAACTGATAAGCTAGATAATCTCGCTTTAACACTACTCGCACCTAACAAAAGTGAAAATGTGAAAAAGAATGCTAAACTAAGTATCATGAACAATCAACCTCTTGTAATCAAAGGGGAAAAAAAGTATCATTAACAGCAAGGAAAAATCACAGACACTTACGTATTGTTGAATATATGGATTAATTTGTATGATTTCTCATCTAAACTATGTTATCTTGAAACCGTCTTCAGTGACACTAAATTGAAGTTATCCTTCTACACGGACTTTCTTCGATCAAGAAGCTACGAAGTACTTGGAACAATTCAAATATACAACAAAATAATAGGTCTCCGGAAATAGTAAATTTTTTTCGTTAACAATTTGCAACTAAATTTTGTTTAAAACAATCTTTTAAAAAGTTAATATTTTAAGTTAATAATAATTAAGTTTAAAAAATAGGAAAAGTTAGTAAATTTTGTACGTTAACAATTTACAACTAAGATTTTGTTTAAAACAATTCGAAACTAAGATTTTGTTTATATTTTAATTGTACGTACGGTTATTATCAATTAAGTTTGTTAACATTTTATTTTTTTCCCTTTTATCAAATAATTTTTTTTTGTTTTTTAAATATATTTTATGAATTGTTTTTAGTTCAACTATCGTTATTATTAATTTAGTTTACTGTGCATTTGTTTTAAAGGTTTTGACTAATATATTGCTAGCTATATAATTTATTCGTTTAATTTAATTAGATGTCTTAGTTTGTTCAGATAAAATTGAGCATGACCGAATTCAATTCGTCTTGGATATCAAATACAATATATTGTTTATTTTTATATATATTCTCCTTTATATATTATTATAATATTTAAGATTTATTAAAACTCAACCCCGCACAAGGTGTGGGTAATACACTAGTCTATATACTACTATTAAAGCCAAAACATTTTCTTTCATGTGGTGCTTCCTCAAAGATTTTTTTGCCACATGTCATTTTCTTAGATTTTTTAGTTTTGATAAACTAAAATAAACATTAATATATTGTTTCCATTTATATACTTATCACAATCTTCAACATATTTTTGAGATTCCAAAAAAAAACATGTTTTTAAGATATTCTTATTCATTATTTTTGAAAATTGTTTATTTACTTTTATTTATAAGATTATTAGATAATTTATTATTTTATATTTAACATGCAAATCTATAGTTCCTATATTAATTAGAAAATGATAACTAAATCAACAAATATATTATAAGTGTTACATTTTTTTTCAAGACAATTTTAAAAAACTACCTATTACCTTTTTTAATTGAAAATTTTAAAGTACTATATATTAAAGTTTATATTTTAATTATAATTTATTTTAATTTCTTGAAGAAAAAAAATATCATTTCACTTTACCATCTTCAAAAATGGTCTAATTGAATCAATTTAGTTTTACACTTTTGTATTGTATACGAGACGCAAAGTTATAATATGTAATATTGTTTAAATTAGTCTTTTTATTGTTGATTTAGAATTATTGTTAGTTTAATTTTAAAGTTTAAACTTCTCTTTGAGTTAATTAATTAAGACTTTATGATACATCAATTTTTTTTTAAAATTATTTATTAAATTTAAAATTATACCAGTGCCTTGGCACGGAAACTACACTAGTATGTCCTTATACCAAAAGACAAATTGTTTGGTAAGCAAACAAAAACTCTATATAAACAAACTAACAAACTTGATAATTTGAATAATTGTAAATTTAGACTCTAAATATAACAAGATGTTTATGTTGTTTGTCGGAATTGGTCCAAAAGTTTGACTTTCCTTGTGAAGTCGATTTCGGAATTTTGAGCACTGTTGGTTTTAACAGTGCTTAATTAGTAGGGATGAATTTCCAATTGAAGTCGTTCCTTGAGTATGACTTAAACAAATGTTCCGGAAGATGCATAGTCTCACGCCCCTGTTGATCGTAGTGGTGTTCAAGATCTCTGAAGATCCTCCATTTAGGTGGAGGAACGTCGAGGGATCCACATTTCCGCAGGAGGTATGCTTTCTCGTGTAAATGGTTTCTACTATCCTACTTTCCGGCGGCGAGACACTGTGCTAGTTCAGCTATCCCGTGCCCTCTCCATGTTTTTGTCAGGCTCGAGTGTTTCTCGCCTTCTCGTGTGATTTGTTTGTTCCGACTGATTTTGTCTCTTGTTGACCTTTTTCGGACTTTTTGTAGTGTTGTGTTTTGTTTTCTTTGTCTCGCGTTTTGCATGACAGTTAGTCCTTTTGCCGATTTTCGGCCTCTCGATACACCAAGTATGTTTGGTGTTTGTCGAACTCTTTACTTTCTTTCGTAAAAAAAAAAAGAAGAAAAAGATTATAGAACAAAAACAAATTTCACAGTATTCCTAATAAGTAATAACCATATGATACACACACAAATAGTTTTCAAATAGAGCGTTACATTTAATATTATGGACACAGGACACTTATCATCATTGCTAGATAAAACAATGGTTTTCCATATTCTACGACCCCTTGTTCAAAATGGTTACATAATTTACAGTTCAAGCAATTTTAGATATGCGTTACAAATTTTAAACTCCCTGCCAAGACAATCACTCTAAGGGTTACAAGTCACCAGATTTCTTGACCACGCTGTTAAACAAGAGCCGCTCAACACAATAGTGCCCGCCTCATCAACCAACACAAATAAACGTTGATGAGGCAGAGGCCGAAGCTATAGAGAACAACAATACAAAACTAAGTCATGGAGCCTGAGAGATATAAATTGACCAAAATCTGTGAAGTAATAATAAGAGACTGCAAGACTCCTGCTAGTGAGATCAGTCCAAAGTTCGTGTTTCTTGGAGACGAGCTGACACTGAGCTGACCCGCGTTCACATAACCATCGCGACCAAATTTTATAGAGACGTTGACTGATGATGAACCTGAGTAATATAAATTTTGATGAAGTTAAATGATGATAGCCGGGTTTGAGTTTATACAAGGATCTAGTTTCATGGAACTTACAATCATAGTTAGCCCACCCGATTCTCTGTTGAACGAGATCATAGACGAATATTTTATCCTTGAGAACAAGGTCTGCAAAACAGTTTGTACTATGCATAAGCTCATCCAGAAAGAGAATCTAAAGGATCGGGATGCAAAAGACAAGTTGCCTAACCTCCCAGAATAGTTGTGCCTTGACCTTGAATTTTCTGAAACCCAATGCACCACATTGCAGCACCATCCTGTCACAGTTGAAGTCCACAATACAACATCAGCATGATATGCTGTAGAGACGCATCACGAGAATGTACGAAAAGATGTGTACATAAGCAAGGAAGTTATAGAACTCACAAAAAAGCCCATATGTATAAGGTAGTCTTCCGGTCTCAAGACCATGGATGCTCCAACAAAGTTTAAGCTCACAGGAGGAAATATATCATTTATGCTATCAGGAGAGGTCCAAACAGTTAGTAAGTTCATCATGCAACAATATGGTATCACCTGAAAGGTTAAAGTACACAACAAAGTAACCAGAAATGGGATGTGCAAAATCCACCAACCTCGCAGAGACTAAGTAACATTGGTTTCCTTTTGAATTGACAAGTTTCACATTTTGCAAAACTGTATTAGTTACCTGCACATGTAACATAGAAAAGAGTAAAAGACACATGAAACAGAGTCTTACTTCATACAAGTACAAAGAATGCGAGGGGTTCATAATGCAATCAAGCACCATTAGTCTAAAAATCTGTAATAAAGGTGTGGCTTACTGCATTAACAAAAGGATGATATGCTTCTTCAACTAGATATGCCAACGTTGTTCCAGAGTCAATGATTGTTCCTTGGCTGCTAGACGTTGCAAACACTGCAGGATCAATTGACAACAGCTGCCCGTTGACAGCAATGCTCTGCATTTGAAGATTATAATGAGGCCTGAAAATATTGAATCTCAGATTAGATACGAGTGATTGGTGGATAAGAGGATACGTCAAAGTAGACTCATCCTGGACAGAACCTCTTCCAAGTTTAACGTGTAAACAACAAAATATAGGCTGCTGGAACGATATTAGTTATATCCTAAAAAAGAGTATAAACATTAAGCTAAGTAAAGATAATTAAACTATATCCTAAAATATATTCAAAGCTATAAACTAGAAAATATAAGTTATACTGAATCTAATAGATATAATATTATAATACCTTTAATATTGGAATATCTTCTTCTTTAATATCTGCCTAAATTCAACCTTATCGCATAACTACAGGAGGAAGACACGAGAATCTTCTTTTTTTATTTAAAGGAACCACAAAAGGAAGTAATTGTCAATTAAGGTTTGAAAACACCTTCTCTCATAGAGTAAAAACTGTATCATGCACATATTATATCCCTTGAGAGAAATGAATTAAAACAAGAAAGAAGTGTGTTAATTGGTCATAAAAAATAAATTAGGTATCATGTGAAACTAGTGAAATGAAATATGAGGAAGTGCTATAGTTTTACTGTCAAGACCACAGGTGCTAAAAGTTAATCTCATGTCAAACACAGCAATAGATAAGTCATAATAGAAAACTAAATATTGGATCAAATACATACTGTGATTGAACAAGTGGGCTATAGACGATATTTGGATCCAAAATCTCACCAAAAACCAGTATTCCCCCACCATTGCCTCCACCATTGTTAGCTCCTTTCAGGCAATGTGAGAAAACTTTTGGTGTTAATCCTCGGGATGATAATTGCGATATGACAGATAAACTTTGCTGACCAAAACCAAATATCCCATCAATTGCTCTATCTGAGTTTGTCAAATCTCCAGACTGATACGTGCTACACCTGAACTCAAGGAAATCAATGTAGTTCACTGCTCATGTGAATTGCCAGGGAAAAAGATCCAATAACTTAAAAGCAGTATAAGGTGTATATTACACGTGTACAACGATAAAAAGGACGAAGATTCTTGATAATCAATAAAGTAATCATATGGTTCCAGAGAAAAAAGCTCCATTAAACCATCCCTCTATGCAACCACCTCTCCAACCATACCCAAAAGGTAGTAGGATTTCCTAGTATCATTGCATAATGAAGCAAAAATCCACAAATAAAAAAACTAAACCACATAAAACAAATCTTAGGCACCGCAATATCTTACCCGAAAACAATGGAAGCCGAAGAGTTAACAACCTCAGCATCTCCCAAGACCATATTAAAGTACAACATATCAGATACATAAAACCCTGAAGTTCCACTTCCATCTCCATATCGAAATGAGTAGCTGCACTGATTAGTCTGAGATGAGCATGAAGAAAATGCAATCTGACCACATACCGGGTCCGAACAAGAAACTAATGCAGCTGTGGATGATCCAGAAGAATCATAGGAAGTAAGATCAACCTGTCAGCAAAATAATAAGCCTCTTAGTTGAAAAGCAAAACCCTGAAATAAAGTTGCAGACAGACGGGTTAGCTTCAAGTAACCTACTCCAAGTCCACTAGTGTGCGGACAGTCGCTACAAGCATTGCAAGTAACCCATAATATATCACTGCCGGTATCAATCTGCACATTGTATTCCCTTGGAGGCGTCCCGAGCTTCACTCTTGTAAAATAAAGCCTACAAATTACACGAACAACACCGATCAACCCATCAAATATCTCACAACAAATTTGATCCTAATATAGTACCAAACAACAACAAAAACTACGCTAATTCAGTGACAATTACACAAACAATAAACCAATCCATCAAAACCCTCATAACAAATTTCATCTTATAAAAGAATACTATCTGAGAAGAACAAATACAATGACAATTCAGGTGAAGCAATTATTCAGCACTCCAGCAACCTTAAGCCCCATAAGCTTCTAGAACTAGTCTGAATCACTCATTCCGAGAGTTCTCTAAGTTGCACCTCAATCATTCAATTCAAGAAGAAAAAAAAAACTACAAGAATCAAATAAACCGGAATGATACCTGTATAGCGGCCGAGTTGCTAATCAATCGAAACGAAATAAATTCAAAATTTTAAAAAAGTTCCATAAAAATTGAATCATAAAGTAGAACTCTATCTCGAGCTCGTAAAGTTACCCGACTAGGTAGGGATCAGCGGTGCCGCCAACGGAGAAATCCACCACACCGTTGAAACCTTGCAAGATTCTCGAGTGTCGAACGCTATCTCGAGCCCTAAGAACCTCGATTTCCACGTTCTCGTTCACCGGAAACGCTCGTTCGAGAGTTAAAATGCTCGGCGGCTGGCCAACGCCGCCGCAGGCCACCGCAACCACGGCGGCGACAAGGCTGAGCAGCGCCAACGCCCCAACCGGAGCCATGTCCCGACCACCGAAGAAATCGCTAAACAACGAGAATTGCTTTTTTTTCTTTGTTTCTTTGAATTATTTCGGTTTTGCTTTTTTTATTTTTATTTTTATTTCTTTCTTCTTTTGAGCTTCAGGTGGCGGAGATCAAGGCCAGCAAGAACACAGACTCCATTTTTTATTTTTTAAAGAGGAGAAAAGCACAAGACTGCTTTCTGTGGGTCTCTATTCGTAAAGTAAAAAACAAAACAAAATGTGAGCTTCATCCACCAAAACTCCAAAAGGACGATTTTGTCCCTTTTATGTGCATCAATTTACATCATTTCATAATTTCGTTTAATATTATACTAATTTGTACAGGTTATCGGTTGAGCATGACAAAAAATAGGTTATCGGTTGAGCATGACAACTGCGTGAGTGAATAGGTTATGGACTTATGGGAAGTTTGGGAACGATTATAAGATATATAATCCAAGTATATAACTATTGTGATTGAGAATATATTAGGTTATGCAAGTTATTGGTTGAGTAGAGGTTTTAGTCATCAATATATTTCAAATAAACTTGTCAATCGAAATGGTGAGAAAAATTTAGATCATAATTTTTTAATGACGTGTAGTTTATCTTACACTTACGACTGATAGATGATAAAATCACTATCAATTTAGGTAGTTTTTAAAGTCGTTTTCATGTTTTCGAGTCATATTATGTTGCTAATGCTTTGATCCAGATAAAAGAGTCAAAATGAAGCAAAAGAAGGTATTAGCAACACTTAGGAGTTGAAGTAAAGCGTCGGAGACAAGTTTCTAGTGCCTCACCGCCCCCGCGGAGAAGTGTCACCGCCCCTGCGGTGGCACCCTTGCCGAGCGCTGCAGCCAGCGACTTCACCTGCGCCGAACGAAGCCTGTCACCGCCCCGCAGCCGCCCCTGCGGTGACAACCCTGAAGACCCATGACGAGCGCCGCGGCCAACGCCTTTGCCCGCAACCAAGAAGAGCCTGTCACCGCCCCCGCGGCCTCCTCTGGCCGCCCCTGCGGTGACCCATCCTGAAGAAGCGAAGACGGCGCCCCAGCGCCCTTGCCTGCGGCCTTGCCAACGGCCTTGTGAAGCCGAAGATCTAGTGTCACCGCCCCTGCGGTGACTCTGGGCTGCGCCTACGGATCTTCACTAGAAACGCCCGAAGTTAAAGAGTCAGACGTTTCAAAGAGCATTTAAAGACCCGCCCCCGCGGGGGTGTCGAGCCGTCCCTGTGGCCAAGAAGAAGATGAAACGTTTTTGCTTAAACCGCCCCTGCGGCGCCCTTGGCTGCGGGTGCGGGTTAGCGTCAGAGGACTTTACTCCGGCTGTTTTCGTCGGCTTTATGGCCTTAATTGTGGTTGTTTGCACAACCTCTTTAATCCATTCTTAATGGTGGCTGTTTGCACAACCTCTTTACTCATTTTTAATGCATTTTGTAGTATAAATAGAGCTCTTGGCTTAGGCTAGAATCATCTCATTTTTCCCACAAAACCTCTATATTCCACTTGTCTTTTGTAATGAGTTTCTAAGCTCCCTTTGCTACATTTGGTGGATTGAAGCTTCATATAAGTTGGTTGTAAGTTCTTTTAAATAGAAGTTTTATTCAATATATATTTGTGTTATATTCCTTGTGTTTAACTTAGTTTGTATGTTTATTTTCTACTTAGTTTGATCACCTAAGTTGTATAATTGCATGCAAAAGGCTAAGGTTAATTGGTTCCGAGTTCGGGTCATTAATCCAGTAGCAAACACTTAGGTATGAACGGGTTGTGAGTATCTAAGTGTAAAAGGAATATAACTACATAATAAGATTAACGGGTTGTTTCTCTTTTATGTATCTCTTTATCTTTGGTAGAATGCTAACTTGTTGTTTGGTCTTGTAGGTTTACAGATTAGCAACTTGTTAAGTTGTGTTAATGTCGGTTGGCTTAATGCATAAATATGATCAAGATGAGAACAAATATTGAATGCTTCTAAAAAGAACCAACCAAGTTATATGTATGCTAAGATCCTACCTAGTGTAGCTCTTAAATCAACTTTATTTTCACCAACTGTATAATTGTCTTTGTCTTGTTCTATTACAATCCCCCCCCCCTTTTGTCACCAAATCAATATTTAAAACTAATAAAAACTCGATAAAACTCCCTTGGGTTCGACCCTTGCTTAATCACTATACATTGGTTAGTATTAAGTTCGGATTTAACTTGATAAGTTTATTATAGCGACCTTAGGAAATACGCTTGTCAAATTTGGCGCCGTTGCCGGGGAGTTTAATTTTTGTTTTTATTATTTTTGATTATTGATTATTGGTTTAGACCATTTTCATGGTTCAAACCCGTGCTACTAACTTAGAATTTGCCCCTTTTGATCCAGAAATCGAGAGGACATACCATCGGCAAAGAAGACAAAGTCGGAACGAAGAAGAAATGGCGAACCGCACACTCCGACAACTCACGCAACCGGATTTGACTCAACACCCCTTGCGGTAACCATACCGGCAATTGGAGAAGGGGTCAACTTCGAGCTCAAGCCGGACTTGATCCATTTGCTACCTTACTTTCATGGGCTGAGCGGAGAAGATCCCATCAAGCACTTGGGGAAGTTTCATACCGTTTGCATGAGCATGAAGCCGGCAAACGTGACCGAAGAGCAAATCAAGATGAGAGCCTTCGGCTTTACTCTCAGGATGCGGCGGATGATTGGTACTACCACCTTCATCCGGGTAGTATCGATACTTGGGAGAACCTAGGGCGTCTTCTACTTCCTAGCTNGCACAACCTCTTAATCCATTCTTAATGGTGGCTGTTTGCACAACCTCTTTACTCATTTTTAATGCATTTTGTAGTATAAATAGAGCTCTTGGCTTAGGCTAGAATCATCTCATTTTTCCCACAAAACCTCTATATTCCACTTGTCTTTTGTAATGAGTTTCTAAGCTCCCTTTGCTACATTTGGTGGATTGAAGCTTCATATAAGTTGGTTGTAAGTTCTTTTAAATAGAAGTTTTATTCAATATATATTTGTGTTATATTCCTTGTGTTTAACTTAGTTTGTATGTTTATTTCCTACTTAGTTTGATCACCTAAGTTGTATAATTGCATGCAAAAGGCTAAGGTTAATTGGTTCCGAGTTCGGGTCATTAATCCAGTAGCAAACACTTAGGTATGAACGGGTTGTGAGTATCTAAGTGTAAAAGGAATATAACTACATAATAAGATTAACGGGTTGTTTCTCTTTTATGTATCTCTTTATCTTTGGTAGAATGCTAACTTGTTGTTTGGTCTTGTAGGTTTACAGATTAGCAACTTGTTAAGTTGTGTTAATGTCGGTTGGCTTAATGCATAAATATGATCAAGATGAGAACAAATATTGAATGCTTCTAAAAAGAACCAACCAAGTTATATGTATGCTAAGATCCTACCTAGTGTAGCTCTTAAATCAACTTTATTTTCACCAACTGTATAATTGTCTTTGTCTTGTTCTATTACAATCCCCCCCCCCTTTTGTCACCAAATCAATATTTAAAACTAATAAAAACTCGATAAAACTCCCTTGGGTTCGACCCTTGCTTAATCACTATACATTGGTTAGTATTAAGTTCGGATTTAACTTGATAAGTTTATTAACGCGACCTTAGGAAATACGCTTGTCAAATTTGGCGCCGTTGCCGGGGAGTTTAATTTTTGTTTTTATTATTTTTGATTATTGATTATTGGTTTAGACCATTTTCATGGTTCAAACCCGTGCTACTAACTTAGAATTTGCCCCTTTTGATCCAGAAATCGAGAGGACATACCATCGGCAAAGAAGACAAAGTCGGAACGAAGAAGAAATGGCGAACCGCACACTCCGACAACTCACGCAACCGGATTTGACTCAACACCCCTTGCGGTAACCATACCGGCAATTGGAGAAGGGGTCAACTTCGAGCTCAAGCCGGACTTGATCCATTTGCTACCTTACTTTCATGGGCTGAGCGGAGAAGATCCCATCAAGCACTTGGGGAAGTTTCATACCGTTTGCATGAGCATGAAGCCGGCAAACGTGACCGAAGAGCAAATCAAGATGAGAGCCTTCGGCTTTACTCTCAAGGATGCGGCGGATGATTGGTACTACCACCTTCCATCCGGTAGTATCGATACTTGGGAGAACCTCCACAAAGCCTTCTTGGAGAAATACTTCCTAGCTAAGAAGGCCAACAACTTGAAGAAGGCAATAAGCAACATCGAGCAAGAAGCGGATGAAACTCTTTTTGAGTACTTTGAGAGATTTGCTAAGTTGAGATCAAGCTGTCCCTTTCACGGGTACTCTACCCAAGACCTTGTGTTGTACTTGTACAACGGGCTCTTGGACAATGAAAGAAGGATCATGGACGCCGCTTGTGGAGGCAACATTCTAAACTCCACTCCCGAGATTGCTATGGAAAAGATGCAAGAAATGGCGGAAGGTACGAGGAACTTTGGTAGGTCCTCTACCAAAAAAGGAGTCCATGCCATCAACCCCAGCCGTCCAGAGCTTGTGCAAGAGATTGCTGAACTAAAGGAGATGGTGAAGAGGCTCACCTTGATGGGAGCTCCACAACAACTCAAGGCTTGTGGAGTATGTGCCGATCCTTTCCACCCCACGGACTTGTGCCCACAAGTTCAAGATGAAGCTGCTGAGGTGAATGCTATTGGGTATGGTCAACAACAACAACAACGCCAACGGGACAACCCATATGCTCAAAATTTCATCCCGGGTTGGCGTGATCAACAGAACTAACGATGGAGGGATCAACAGAATCAACAACAACAACAGCCCCACCAAGGTATGTCCCAATCCACTGAAAATATGCTACAAGTTTTAACTAAGCATTTTGCTACTCATGTCCAAACCACGGAGTCAAGCATCAAGAGTCTTGAGAAGCAAGTGGGGCAAATGGCGGAGGCAATTACGAGGATCGAAGCTCGATCCTCGGGGAATCTGCCTTCCCAGACTGTTGTGAACTCCAAGGAGAGCCTATGTGCCATTACTCTCAAGAGTGGAAGGCTCCTCAAGAAGAATGAAGAAATAGGGACGATTAACCAACCTTATGTTGGTAATCCGCCCCTGCGCAAGGAGGATGCCGCCCCTGCGGCTGAAGTCAAACCGCCCCCGCGGCCTAGCCACTCCGCCCCTGCGGCCAGCAATGCAGAAAGTGCTCTAAAGGAAGATCCTTACGTTCGTCCTAACTTTCCACCCCTCTATGCTGAAAAACCGCCAGCACCCTTCCCCGAGGCACTCAAGGAGAGAAGAGTGATAGAAGACAAAGAACTCTTTGAGACCTTCTCAAAGTGTAAGGTAAACATTCCTCTCCTTAAACTCGTGAAAAGTGTGCCTAAGTATGCTCGATTCTTGAAGGAACTTTGTACCATCAAGAGGAAGCAGAAGATGAAGGGAACACAGAAGGGAAGTGAGAAGGAGCACGTGTCCGCTGTTTTCCAAACCCAAATGCCGGAAAAACGTAGCGATTCGGGTATGGTAAGTGTTCCTTGTGTCATAGGCGATACTCGCTTTGACAAAGCTATGCTTGATTTGGGTGCTTCTATAAATGTCCTGCCTTTTTCCATCTATCAATCTCTAGGTTTATGACCTTTGCATAAAACACGGACTATTGTACAACTAGCCGACGGATCTAATATCCACCCTAAGGGCATAATTGAAGATGTCCTTATAAAAATTGATAAGCTAATCTTCCATGCGGATTTCTTTGTAATTGATATGGAAAACAGCATGCACACCATCATGTTAGGTAGGCCTTTTCTAATAACGGCTAGAACAAAAATTGACTATGTTGATGGAAAACTTACTATGGAGTTTAATGATGAGGTTGTTGAATTCGATTTGTTTAAATCTCTTGAGAATCCCATTAATACTCCTTCTTTGTGTTCCATTAATAATGATATGCCTATGGAAAACCCTTCCTATGATGACAATGTTAATGTTTGTATGGAAAAGCATGTGAAGTTGGCCTTGAAAAAGGATTTGCAAGATGACCACAACAAAACAAACAAAAAAGATAAATTGGCCATTGGGCCCATTCTACTAAACCCAAGCCAAGAGCTTATTGTTCCCATCTTCCAGGATACTCCGCACGGAATGCGAAGTTTTCCAACAGAAACGAGCAAGGAAGATCTAGGAGAGAAGAGAAACGCTCGTAACATGAACGGAAACGAAGGAACGAGCTCTCCACATCAGGCAATTGATCCGGGAGAGGTCATTGAGGCATGATCAGGTGTCTTACGTCGAGCCAACGACGTAAAACAAAGGCGTTGCTCGGGAGGCAACCCGAGAAAATAAGAAGAGGAGGTTCTGACGTTCTGTCAAGAAAACCGCACCTGCGGCCATGTGACACCGCCCCCGCTGTGACACTGCGTTCCCAGCGCCGCGGGCGGCGCTGAGCCAGCGCAAGCACAAGGCTGACACCGCCCCCGCGGTGACAGACCACCGCACCAGCGGCTTTTCCTTTGATGAACGTTCTCAGCGCCGCACCCGACGCTGGTCCTGCATCGCACCCGGCGCTGGTCCTGCGTCTCCCCTTCCCTTGTCACCGCCCCTGCGGTGACAAGCACCCGCCCCTGCGGTTTCACCCAGAAAAGAAAAAAAAAATTGGATCGGGATTAAAACCTAACCCACTCACCTCCCTCACTCTTCCTCACACATACCTCGCCCGGAAAAAAAAAAACACTCTCACTCACAAACCCTCACCACGCCCCCAGCGACTCATTCGCACGTCCCTGCGCCAGCCAGCCACCACGCCCCTGCACCACCTCACCACGCCCCTGCGCCACCTCAGTTAACTCCTTCCTCCTTCCGGCTGCACATCTCCCCTAACCCAAAATCTCACAAACCCTAAACCTAAACTATCACCAACACTCATCACTCTCCAAAACAACCGTCAACCACCGTCAACCACCGTCGGAAGCACCAACGGACGCCGGAAACACACCATAGGAGTAGCCAACAGCGGACTGTCACGAGTTCGCCCGCTGTCTTCTCCCGCCCCGGCGCCTTCGTTGTCACCGCGACCGCGCCTCACCGCTTCCGCGGGTATTCAAACCGCCCCTGCGGATAAACAACAGAAGGTCGTCCACTTATTTTTCCTTTGTGAAATTCTAATTCTTTTGATTGGAATTGTGATTAGAATGGATTCAACAAGGAAATATAAGATGACTGATAGGGAAAAGGCTCGATATGAGATTGTGCAAGACCGACAAGTCTTTACAACTCGGTTTTTGCACATTCCGACTTTAGAGCGGTTGGGCATGTTGGAAAGCATGCAGTCTTTCCTGAGCAATGTTGGGCTCGGGGAATTCCTGGGAAGGAGTGCCCGAACTTACCCCGAGCTGACCAGACAGTTCGTGGCCACGTTCAGTATGGAGTTAGAGGACCACGTCTGTGTCGGCCTCACTTTTAAATTCAACAAGAGGAAGTACATGGTAAACTTCTCTCAGCTACAGGAGGCCTTTGGGGTTTCTAAGAACCCTTCGGAAAAATGGTGGGAGGGAGCTCCTACACCAGATTTGGTGGAATTTTGGCGAGCGGCTACCGGCTCCGACTTTCAAACGGGGTGAGTACAACAATAAACTCACTCACTCCTGCTTGAGGCTCCTATCCAAGATTATTATGTGTCTTCTGTGGACTCAAGGAGGAGAACAAGGTGGCCCTCAAGAACCTCCCACTGCTATATGCTTGTGTCGCGGCATGTAACAACGTGCCGGATTGGATCACCCTCTTCCTTACCGCTCAGAAGCGGATTAGGAAGAATGAGCCGCGTGACATTGTTGGAGGTGGGATCATCTCCCTGATTGCAGAGCAGGTCATGGACTTCAGGACTTGACCGAGCTGGAGGATGGGTTACCAATCCCATTTTACGACGAGGCTCTTCTACGGCGCTGCAAGCTCCTGAGGAGGGATGGTGAGAACCTCTTCTGGTTGTCTTTTACAAATGGGAGCCACGTCACCTACCTGCCCCGGCCGCTACCTTTAGAAGATGAGCTCTCCGATCTCTACATTGCCGTCGACCCCTACGTACCGAGGCGATCACATGTCGCCATTATTGAGCGGCATGCGGCGAGCTCCAACAGGGTCCGACATGAGGACCACATGCCCATTCATGATGACGATGAGGAGATGCCTACCGCGGCACAGGAGGATGACCCCGCACACGCCAGTCTACTAGCTCATATGGCGGCTCTGACCACGCAGCATCAGTAGTGGCAGACCGGCTACCAGACATCTATGCTCCAGCAGCAGCAGGCGTGGCAGGCAGATTTTAAGGGGAGGATGACCGAGCATTTTGACCGGCGTCGGGATGCTTGGCAGGAGGCTCAACAGAGGAGGATGGAGGCTCAACAGTTGGCTTGGCAAGCCAACTTTGAGACCTCTTTCGCCTCTAGGATGGACGCGCAGCAGGCCCGCCTTGACGGCTTGTACCAGCGTCAGGAGCATTTTTTCAACCACTTCCCCTATCCTCCGGAGCACGGTCCGGATGGTCCAGCTGGACCATCCCACTAGTGAGCCACCCTTTTTGCCATTCTCCATGTTATTATCTTTGCTTTCATTTTCACACTTTGAGGGCAAAGCGTTCTTCAAGTATGGGGGAGGGTACTTATCATGTATTTTACTTGAGTTTGTTTTGAATAATTTTAGTGTAATTCATGTTTCATTCAGTTTATAAAAAAATAAAAAATAAAAAGAGAGAAAAAACCAAAGAATTGAGGAAAAAGGCAAGAAATCCTTGGATAAACCGAAAATCCGAGAGGGCGGTTTAGGCAAAAAGAAGGTAGTCCGACCAACTCTAGGTTGGTGCAAAATTGGACTTGAGGGATGTGAGATTTTTGGTGAGATCATCATGAAAAGAAGAAGAGTGGCAAGGTGAAAATCCGAAAGGGCTCCTTGGCAAAATGAGCGATACCGAGTGTAGGTTTTCCTTCTGACGTTGGCGACATACAAAGGGGAGTCATAAGGAGGATGTCCGGGTAGGTCACTCTTGAAGCAATAAGGATGGTAGATTTTCTCGCATTTTCTCACATTTTCTTTTTTCTCTCTTTTCTCACTTTCTTTGGTAAATTTTTTCTCTTTTGTTCCTCATCTTTCCTACTACACCATATTTCCTGAGACTTGTGCTGATTTGTTTGATGTATTGTTTACTCGGGACGAGTAAAGAGTCTAAGTATGGGGGAGTTTGATAGGTGATGGAATCACTATCAATTTAGGTAGTTTTTAGAGTCGTTTTTATGTTTTCGAGTCATATTGTGTTGCTAATGCTTTGATCCAGATAAAAGAGTCAAAATGAAGCAAAAGAAGGTATTAGCAACACTTAGGAGTTGAAGTAAAGCGTCGGAGACAAGTTTCTGGTATGTCACCGCCCCTGCGGTGGCACCCTTGCCGAGCGTCGTAGCCAGCGGCTTCACCTGCGCCGAACGAAGCCTGTCACCGCCCCCGCGGCCGCCTCTGGCTGCCCTTGCGGTGACAAACCTAAAGACCCATGATGAGCGCCGCGGCCAGCGCCTTCGCCCGCGGCCAAGAAGAGCTTGTCACCGCCCCCGCGGCCTCCTCTGGTCGCCCCTGCGGTGACCCATCCTGAAGAAGCGAAGACGGCGCCCCAACGCCCTTGCCTGCGGCCTTGCCAACGGCCTTGTGAAGCCGAAGATCTAGTGTCACCGCCCCTGCGGTGACTCTGGGCCGCGCCTGCGGATCTTCACCAGAAACGCCCGAAGTTAAAGAGTCAGACGTTTCAAAGAGCATTTAAAGACCCGCCCCCGCGGGAGTGACGAGCCGCCCCTGCGGCCAAGAAGAAGATGGAATGTTTTTGCCTAAACCACCCCTGCGGCGCCCTTGGCCGCGGGTGCGGGTTAGCGTCAGAGGACTTTACTCCGGCTGTTTTTGTCGGCTTTATGGCCTTAATTGTGGCTGTTTGCACAGCCTCTTTAATCCATTCTTAATGGTGGCTGTTTGCACAACCTCTTTACTCCTTTTTAATGCATTTTGTAGTATAAATAGAGCCCTTGGCTTAGGCTAGAATCATCTCATTTTCCCCACAAAAACCTCTATATTCCACTTGTCTTTTGTAATGAGTTTCTAAGCTCCCTTTGCTACATTGGGTGGATTGAAGCTTCATATAAGTTGGTTATAGGTTCTTTTAAATAGAAGTTTTATTCAATATATATTTGTGTTATATTCCTTGTGTTTAACTTAGTTTGTATGTTTATTTTCTACTTAGTTTGATCACCTAAGTTGTATAATTGCATGCAAAAAGGTAAGGTTAATTGGTTCCGGGTTCGGGTCATTAATCCAGTAGCAAACTCTTAGGTATGAACTGGTTGTGAGTATCTAAGTGTAAAAGGAATATAACTACATAATAAGATTAACGGGTTGTTTCTCTTTTATGTATCTCTTTATCTTTGGTAGAATGCTAACTTGTTGTTTGGTCTTGTAGGTTTACGGATTAGCAACTTGTTAAGTTGTGTTAATGCCAGTTGGCTTAATGCATAAATATGATCAAGATGAGAACAAATATTGAATGCTTCTAAAAAGAACCAACCAAGTTATATGTATGCTAAGATCCTACCTAGTGTAGCTCTTAAATCTACTTTATTTTCACCAACTTTATAATTGTATTTGTCTTGTTTTATTACAATTCAACCCCCCTTTTTGTCACCAAATCAATATTTAAAATTAGTAAAAACTCTATATAAATTTCCTTGGATTCGACCCTTGCTTAATCACTATACATTGGTTAGTATTAAGTTATTTAACTTGATAAGTTTATTACAGCGACCTTAGGAAACACCCTTGTCAACAACCAAACAAAATTATATATTAAAAATTATATATGTTTACTACCCTATTTACAAGTATAACGAGTATATGTGTCACCATTGATACAAAGTTTATTTGGGTTAGTTCATATATTTAATCATAATATTAAAAGTATGACACTAATGAGTATTTATAAAACTGCTAATCCCGTACTAATTTGAACAAAGATAGACCGTATGATAACCATGAAACCCATTATTTGACTAATCATGAAACTGACAAGAATCCAAATACTACAAACTTTAAAGCCGAATCTTTTGACTTTTTAAAAATACCTTCTAAAGGCTTAAAAACTTGGTTATTTGAAAATCAAAATTGAAGGAGATAGCTTGTACTAAAAAGCTTAGGTTACTTGAAAATCAAATTTTAGGGAGATAACTTGTATATAAAATACGGTAGTAAACATGTATAAAAAAAATAACAAAAAGTACACTAACACGACAATAAGGAAAAAACACAATATTAAATGGAAAAAATAAAACCGTTTCTATAAATTCAATTTTGACGGATCAAATCTTGATTCGGGTGTAACATCCATTGACTTTGTAATTCGAAATCATAATGGAGATGTTATTAGCCTTGATGCAAAGAAAAATAACTTCAACTCAATCATAAAAGTTGAAGCATTCGCTCTTAAGGCCGGTTTACAAGAAGCAATCAGACTTCATATCAAAAAAATTGAAATCGAAGGTGACAACCTGTGTGTTATTAGGGCACTCCAAGGTTTTTGGAGCTGTTCATGGGATATCGAGATGATTATTTCCGACTCCAAACTAGATATTTGTTTTTTGACGAAATCCAAATCAGACATGTTTTCAGAGAAATCAACTGTGTTGCTGACCGATTGACCCACTTGGGAATCTCGACCCCAACACCAATTTTTCTGATAATCTCGAACTTCGTTTTCTCATTTGCAAGGATGCTTTAGGTTGGACTACCTCGAGAAGGTAGCCTAACCTAACCGCTTTCCGTTTTCAAAAATAAAAATAAAAATACGGACGAGTATGGAATATAAAGTAGGTCCGTCAAGGTTGTTGAGCCCAGTCCGAAAGTTGTTTATTTTTTTTATAATTAAAATATGTAAAATATATAAGTGAATAGTATGAATCAAACCTGAGATCTAATGTTCACAACCATTGAACTAATTTGATTTATGTGTTATAATTTTATTTATTTTATGTTTAATATGTATAATTTTTAAAAAAAATTTTAAAAATAAAACAAGGCCTCACTGTCCGGCTCGGACAAGACCGAGGCCTGGATGCTCGGTCCGAGTCCGGCTCGAGAAAATGAGTAAATTTCCCCCAAAAGTCCGGCCCGGGTCCGAGAATGCCAAGGTCTACTTGTGTGTTATTAATTGTATTTTAAGAACTTGAAAACTAGACCTGAACAAATGCGGGCTCGGGTCGGGCCAAATCTAAAATCTTGCCCGAAATGCCCGGGCCGGGCCGCCTTGAACGGGCCTCTAACAAGGCCCGTGGCCACCCACGTGTAAACATGGGCCGACCTGCCCATGTTTACACTTATTTACTTTTATTTTAATTTTAATATATATATATACACGGGTCAGCGCGGGCTAAATTCAACACCCATGCCGGTCCCATGAACAAGCGGGCTTGACCCGGCCCGTACTCGTGTTTTTTGACAGGCGGGCGGGCCAGACGGGTCGGCCCGGATTTGTTCAGGTCTATTGAAAACCTCCTCGAGAAGAAGAGATCTCCATTGACGATATTATGCTTCTCCTCTGCTCGTTCTAAGTATTCCGCATCATCCATGTGTTTAGGAAATTAACAAGGTGACCCATTCAATTGTTGTACTCTTTCCCTTCGAGTGGCTTATAGGTCAATCCTATCAATCTATCATGACAAGTCCTCCCTTTGTTGCCTCTTAGTGACCTCTCGAGCCACGCAGCACACCCTTAACCTTGAATCCCTTTTTAAAAAAAAAACAAAAACTGCTAATCCTAACATTGTTTGATCCAAATATATATATGTGAAGTTTTTTTTTTTTGAAACTCCATTATGAAGTTTACATTCTGCATTTTTGCGGTTATGCTCGATAATTTTTTTAATTTTTTTTGGTGAAAATGCCCGATAATATCAAGAGCCTTACTCACATCTATAAAATTTGAATGTAAATGTAATTTAATGCCTCTTACACTAAGAGAGCGAAGAAACATTGAATGCCTTGTTATCAATTTTGACATTTAATATGCCTTTCGTATTAATTGTGTGAGAGACATTTAAGGTTAACAAAAAGTGTGGTTGATTCAAGTTATACAACTGATTGCACTCGTTGTTGCAATGGCCATGAGACGATATGACTGATTGACCGACACTCACTGATTTAGTTATTCAACTAATTCATTCTTAATACAAAATATATTTCTTTTTCCATTTTAATTTCATATGAGGTATTAAAATAAAATTTACTCCAATTACATGAAACTAACTAAAACATTTCATAAATGAGAATATATATAAATTAGATTCATTTTTATTATGTACGTGTTTGTTTAAGTTTTCGGAGTTTCAATGTAATAGAGTTAAAATTGCATTTGAGGTTGTTTATGATACTAATGGTAACATTGGCGTTGTAGCTAGACTTTCTTACGAACCGTTGGATCTCATGGTCATGAGAAATGTACTATCATATCCTCTAGTAAAAGGTTTCAACTAAACCTCGTACTAAGCTAGATGTAAGTCTACGTAGCCTACTTTTATTTTATCGTCTGTTCATCTCACCCGTTGGGATAGGGTTGACCAAAATCTATAAAAACCTCTTTTTTAAAATATGATTTCTTGATAAGTGGATTTGTAGTGGGTAGCACGTCTTTGGGAGTGACCATCCACTCATCTAATAACAACCCTCCTAGATATTAATACATTCTTCATCTTAACTTTGGCAACATTCATTCATCTCAAAACAAAACAATCACAAGAACATAACATGGCAAGGGCTATCATAACTACGGCGATTTTACTCGCAATACTCGGAAGTCTTTACGTTGCCAAGGCTGAGTTTGAGGAAGCAAAAGTCTTTCACGTGGGCGGCCAAGTCTTGTGCCAAGACTGCACACAATCTTGGAAAGATTGGGTTAAGGGTGCTAAGCCAATCAAAGGTATGTACTTTACAAAATAAGCCTTGTAACAAAAAGTGCGCAAATATGATGTTTCACCACTGGAATTTGCAAAAACAAATGACTTGTTTTTGACAGGTAGTAGGGTATCGGTGACATGCTTAGACGCGAAAATAAGGGTGTCATATTATGGGAGTGACGAGACAGACGAAGAAGGGAAGTTCGAGATAACATTCGACAAAATGATGTACGGGAAGGAGGTGGACCCGAGGAAGTGCCTTGTGAGGATTGTGTCATCGCCGGATGGATCTTGCAATGTGGCGACGGACTTTGGTGACGGGAAGAAAGGGGTTTGGTTGAAGCAACCTAGTGTGAAGTATATGGGAATCGTCAAGTACTTGTTGAGCCCTTTCTACTATACCACCCCTATGTGTGTGGATACTGATGCCGATGATGATGCAAGTAACAATCCTGGTTCCTCCCAAAATACGTATTAGATAGTTGTCGTTGTTTTACTTGTCTGTGTCTTTGGTAAGCTGGTATTGCTTGCTTTGTACTTTCTTTTTCTTTTCTTTTTTTTTTGTAATCTTCGGGAGGAAACGAGTGTATTTTGAAACAAATGTATATTGTTCTAAATCATAACCCCACTCACATTATTTTTTGATAAGATTTTTGTTGAGCTTATGAATTTGCTATACTTCACATTGATAGCATATAATGTTGATGATTTATATATAATAGGAAACCAAATAAGGTAGGAAATTAAATTAGTTATTTTAGAGGGGTGGGGGGCACAACTTAATAAACGGTGATGGGAGGGAGGGCACATTTTAGTATTCCACCCCCTAGTTTTCAGATCAAATGATAACAAGCATAAAGCTTATGCAGAGAACGCAAAGTCCTAAATATTAGGTTTCTTCAAAAAAAAAAATCAGGCAGCAACAACATTTAGTCATTTACCAATACGAACTTCCATAAAAGCATAGCCAAATGCATAGAAAGAACCCAATAGAAAATAAAGGAAACAGGTTATACAGATATGTAGCTTTTATTCATTCATGTTCATCAATCTCATACGACCAAGGGCATATGTATACTGCCAAAGCGCCCAATTAGAATCTAAAACAAATACACATGGGATCGGGGTGGAACCTTGAAGGCATTGTCACACTCACACTAAATTCAAATTCTTTTTCCAAATAAGATCCAAGCACCTTCATCTGAATAGCCCTAAAAGGATAACAGTAGAACAGTTCAAGAGCGGGAAAGGCCTTGTCAAGCCATTGGAGATGTCCTGCTTGCCAGGTTGGTAAGTGCGCGTCGGTGGTACGTGGTCCTCAATTTCTTATATTTCTGCACAAAAGCACCCAGCTCGATCTCCTTGTCGAGTAACTGCTGGTTAAGGGTTTCCGACTCTTCTTCTGACTTGTTCATTGCCTCTGCATGATCAGAAAGAACAATCTGATTCATCAGGATGCATTCATAATCCATTCAGATATAACTTGGAACATTACATAAAATATTTCTAGTCTAACATCTAATCTATGTATGGGATCAAGAATAAATTTTCAAATTCAAACACCAAATTTCTTTTTCCACACATTTATAAAAATAGTTTTCAATGAAAGACAGTCCCCTCACTATTTGAGTATTTGTTTTCTTGGTTGATGGCAATTTCAATAAAAAAAACAGTATATACTAATGAAGGATCTTAGTTACCTTGCAGTCTCTGAAGAAGATGAACAGGAGAATAGCACTTTAAAATTTCATCCCTTTGCCTCTCCAAATCATTTAGCCTTTCCTGAGCAGTAGCTAACTCTGTTGTTCGAATGATTCTGCACTGTTGCCACCACAAGATAATTAAGAAACAAAGATGGAAGTGTCTAATTCTTGCAACTACAAAAGGCAGCATACTCCAAACCTGATTCCTTAGCTCCATAATCCGTGGTTCCTTTTCCATATTTTCCCCTACAGAAATAAGTGACAAGGCGTGGTGAATGAATTAATCAGATAGTCATAATTCACAGCCCTGTAAAAATTTTTAAAAATAAAAAAAAAGTCAGGAGCTTACTTGCTAGCTGGATAGTTTCCTTTTGAAGTTCATCCTTGACCTACAAAAGAAATCATATGGTTTAGAGTAACTATACCTGATTCTACAGCATCCGGTGGTATGATACAACCACATGATGGATAAAATGGAAAAAAGTCTTATACAAGTGGCTTAGACATTAATTATTTGAAATTGGAATTGTCAATGCATTAAAGGAAAGCAAACCACTACAGCTAGACGAACTTTGACAATGCAAAAGACAACGTTAAAACATACACAGAATGTAAGTGTCCACTAGTTTAACAGAATTTCATCAAATTTGTTGAATTACACAAGCGGGGTAGGAATGAATACAAAAAAAAAAAAAGAGTGCCTGCTGTCCCTTCTTTCACCAATCACCACTAGGTCCATCCCCTCCCTCTTGTCCAAATGAGTACTGGATCAACAAATAAATTCAAAAGAGGGGATATGTTCCAACAAATCCTCTCAATGGAGCCTTTCATCATCTCAATTGAGAGTCTATATAGTACATGTTGACTTGGTGCATTGTGATTCCCTAAGGCTAAAGCCAGAAAGTAAGGGAATTGGCAAATAAAATTTTAGACACAGTAGAACTTCAGTACATGAATCACACAATCTTGCAACCCTCGACTGAAAGATGACATGATAACCATACCTCAGTAAGAGACATAGCGTTGAGTTATAATACACATAAATTAGATTGAATATGAGAATCTTATAAACAGAATCGAAATATAGCTATTGAGGTACTGACTCACATGGTTCTGAGTTTTAACTTGATCAAGAGACGATAGGAATCTGTTGTAGGCCTCTGGGTCTGACACTAATTTTTGCAACTCTTCAACACTACATGCATTTGGTGATAAAAAAAGATAGATGGGTTAGCCATGGATGAAGAGAAAGGCATAAACTAGTGATGCGTTGTTGTCTTTAAAATAAAGGACAATCACTTTATCCATATATAAGTACAAAACCTTAACACATAACGCAGAAGGTAACAAGTCATACAAATACAGAAATCAGCAACATATGTTGAGCATGTCTTTAAAGGCATCAGTGCGTTACAACAGAATAATCTAGTTCCTTTTATGTAAAGAAGGCTATGTGAGATCTGCATCCATTTTTTTTAACTTCCCTCGGGCAGAAGGGCATAAAGTTTGCTTTCAACCACCTGAATTTGAGTGAGCACTACTTGTTCTGAAAACATTGCAAGCTACGCATATTACATGTAGTGTTCTATTGTGTATCAATAACCCATAATTGAATAGAAATTTCTTAAACATATTCCCTAACCCTGAGGTTTCTCGGGCTCCCCTTTGCCTACAAAGACATGCTCACATGCCCAGCTCCACAAAATGGGGCTCCTGCAATTATTCCATTCTATAGGATGCAGAGCCCTTACAAAGTAGACAATTTAAGGAGATAAAAAAAACATGAACTATTAACCTAGGCGTGTAAATAAAAACAAGGTGGGATAATAAGGAAAAGTGAACCTGGCATGATTCTTAAATCCACGTGTACTGGTTTACAGCTTATTCAATCTAAAAATCTACCTACTGCCTCAAATTAATCAATGAAAATGGAAAGCAAACCATGCCAACATAGAAAACAAGAACTGAATAAAGGCTTGCTTTATCGACAAATAGACACATAAGGGATATGTTTTTAAGGTGCTTCAGCGGAAACCAACAAGTCATCAATTATTGTGCAAATTTAGTCATAAAAATCTGAAATGATCTACAGTAATAGTTTCTAAGGCATTTTTTAAAGCATTATTGAATGTATGATTACATAAAAGCATGAACATGACACCAAAAGATTACAAAAGTATCTGTTCAGAGTAGCTTATTAACAAAACAACCTACCTCTTGTCCTTTAATGATGAAATAACTTCTGCAGCTTCAGAAGGAGAAACATGTGAAGGAGGCTGTGCCCTTTCTGAAGGTCTCTGTCCGTAGCTGTTAGATGAACTGCTGGCAGCTGTTGATGGGCGCGAAGAACCCAGGGAGTTAACTACAGACTGAGGATACCAAGACTGTTGAGAGGCATTTGCTGGTTGGGATTGTGGTGCTGGGTCTTGAGATCCCCTGAAGGCAATTAATGGCGATGGTTTTGTTATTCAAAACACTAAAGAGAAATTTTAAAACGGCATACTTTCATGGATACTAAAATCTGGATGCTTATTGAGCATCAATGGTTTAAGGATAAACATTATCACAGACAGGAGGATAGGTTGTATGAAACTTGTGATATCACTATGGTCTGTTGAGAATTGAGATTATCATGCATTACAAAATTGGGGATAAAATCACATCCTGAATCACCCTTCAATGTCAGAGCTTACCATTACACACCTAGCCAGCCTCTTTGGTCATGTATAAGCATTAGCACTACTAGATTCTCCATTTCACTAATCACTCTATCAACATTACACTACAAAGTTAGATACTACTGAATCTCTCTTCAATCTCAGAACCGACCATGACATCACCTAACAAGCACCTTTCGGCATGTATAAGCATTAGTACAGCAATTCTCTCCATTTACTAATCACTGTCATTATTTCCACTTAAATGTACTATGGATTTTTTTGGTCGAATATATAATACAGATTTTGATACTAAGGAACTAGTTAATACTTAAAGAAGGATTTTTTTTTAAATAATATAATTGCTAATTTTAGTATACCTGACCATTTGCCCAAATGGCACAGTCAGCATTTTCATAGTGGTTATTACCGGGGGGAGAGCATTTCATAGTGGTTATTACCAAAAAAACACATTTTCATAGTGGTGAATGGAAAATAAGTTATTATTCAAGCATATTGTTATACTTTTTAAGTTTTAACTACATAAATTCTAAAGATCACATAGGGGGCAACTGAGGATTTCATAGTATCTTACAGAATAACTTTTTTGAAAAACAGCTGACACCAGCAGAACAGATAACAAGAATCACTTTTAAGTTTCAATTGGGTCATGTAGCAAGTTATTGTTCAACCAAGAAACTGACAACAGGGACCTCTTTACCATTATTCTTTCTATATTTGGACAGGTATTAGATATATACCATCTTTAGCTACATAAGACCAGTTACAATAACATCAATCTAGTGACATGATTAAGCTCAGCAGCATTATGATCCGTTGAAGTGCAGATGTAATCTTCATCACTAATGCAACAAAATATCCCCCGTAATCCCCTCATTGAATCCCAGATCATGAAATATAAA
Organism: Fagopyrum tataricum; assembly: GCA_002319775.1. Classification (NCBI taxonomy): domain Eukaryota; kingdom Viridiplantae; phylum Streptophyta; class Magnoliopsida; order Caryophyllales; family Polygonaceae; genus Fagopyrum; species Fagopyrum tataricum. Next base: position 8,905,824 of record CM008279.1, on the reverse strand, counting down.
CCACAACGTCTAACATAGAACACAGCTGCAGGCTGCAGTTGAAGTAGTCATTGCAATACAGGTCACTTCCTGTTCAACAAACGAAAATTCCCACCCCCGGTCCTTCAAATATATACAACAAAATCGTTTTGAAACCTATGACACGCAAGTTTCGTCAATCCTTTCAAATAAAAACAAACAGAAGCCCTGATAGAATTTAAACCCTGAGACAATACCGCAGAATAAAGTAATCGATTGATCCACTCAAGTAATCATGATTGTCCCTAGAACACATAATAAATGAACGAAACGAAATCAACACAGCAATCTGGAGACGCAATTGGTTCCCAATAAACACAAAAGAAACCCTAGACAATTCAATTCAATCGAACGATCATCATTGAAGAAATTGACATTCTTATTCACCATAGAAAATTAATAATTGCAAGACAATCAAAAGTCGGGGGTAAGCGGCGTACCAAAGCCTAAACATCGTTGTAAAATTCCACGGTAGCAATACGAATCCAGAAGGTGGGGATAAATCGGAATGAGCAGATGCAGAACCCTTGATATTGAAGATTCAACAACTCTAACACGATTTCGCAAACAGCTGTGCGAACTATCAAAGAAGAGGCGGAGATCAAATCTCCTCTCTCTCTATGCGTGTGCAAAAATTGGCTTCGCTTTTGAAGTTTCCTACTAGTCAATTTCTTCGTTAAGAAGCTCGCTATTTTTATTTTCCTTTTCTTATTTGGGTTTACATCATCCTTTTTCCTTCCCTAGGAACTTTAGGAAGGAGACTTCGACGTATATAAAAGAGTAAAATGTAATATAAATAGATTAAAAAAAATGATAAATTCAGATTTAGTGGTTTCGAGGATTTGTACTCTTAGGTCGGTACCTATTAAGTTTTATTTTTTTTGTTTGGTGTCGTTAGAGTTTTGATTTATTTTAATTGGTCTATTTTAATCTAAAATTTATTATAAAAAGTGTATTTTTAAATATTATCAAAAAAATTGGTTTTTCTAAAAATTTTTTTCTGGAAATATACTCTTACAATATAATCTTACATTTTTATGTTTCCTACCTAACTTACAAATTATAATCAAAATCATATATTGTATTATCAAATAATTTGCTAAGTTAGATATTTGTTCATTTTATCCATTTAGAATAATAATGATTTAAGACATTTAAATCAATACATCTTGACAATTTTGATTCACTAGGCGATAGGAGAGAAATGTCAGCATTGCGTTGTAGTGTGTTGACAGTACAGGTGTGAAAACAAATTTTGGGAAGTCCGTTTCAACTTTATGAGAGAGATCTTGAATATACATACGTTGTGTTAGGGGAAAAAACAAATGGGTGTACGAAGAACCTCAACATCTATGCATAAAGTAAGTACAATGGAACCAAATCTTTAAGTGATAGCATGTCTTAAAGGCACTGAATTAGGCGATCAGTTTTGGTAAGAAAGTACCATGTCATCAACATATATGAGCATGTAGATTTGGATATGTGATTAATTGAATATGAATAAAGACACATCAACTATGGAACAAAGCCGACACGGAGGATAAAATCCTTGATTCATTTTACCAGGCTTTAGGCGCTTGTTTTAGGTCGGGTGATACTTTTCAACAACGTTAGGAAATTGTGTCGTCATGAACAACTATCGTGGAGTGTGCATTATGGGAATGCGTTGTTGTTGTCGAGCTGGTGAAGACGCCACCCATTGAAGACTGCAATGTTGAGGACATATAGCCTAGATAAATCACATGTGACAAATTTTGTGAGGTTGTCAGGGAATTAATTATATGTCTGAATCACCGAAAGGAGATAAAATTTTCATACTTGCATTGTATATATCTTAAGAAAATCTTCCATAAGAGGATTTTTCTGAAGATAGATTCATAATAGTCTATAATAAATTAATATTTTTGAAGGTCAAGAGATAAACTTATATTATTAACATTTTACACCCTTGTTCATACAACTTTAGTATATTTATAGATCAATATCTAGCAATATTATGGAGGCAAGAAACTAATGTTTTTGAAGCTCCATCTCAAATGGAAGAATCGACCAAGAGCATAGAGGGAAAAAATATCATCCAAGCTAGGTAAATCTTTTGTTGTATATTAATGGCGTTCTTAGTTAGATTTGTGAATTAAGGAATTATTTGACGATGTAAATTATGGGTATGAGTTTAGAACATGTATTTGATGGTTTTACGGAGAATAAGAATCAACTAGCCTAAATCTTATATAGAAATAACAAGAGGTCTAAGGAGAAGAAGTTGTAAAATTCTTCTTACCAAAAAAAGAAGCTGTAAGTTTCTAAAAACTGTATATATGATTAAGTAACATTATTTCCAATTCACAACTCTAAACATTATTTACCGCGGTCGGTGGATATAAAAAAAGCGTGCTTGAAGAACTAGTTTTGAAACTCTAATTATGTTATATTTCATTGCATGAAATAGTTGGTTTGTGAACATATGTCGTGTTAGATTAAAGTCCAAACATAATTACAATGTCTTAGCGAGGGCTTTTACAAGTTAAGGTCTCACCTATGAAAAAAAGTGTCACACACCATAAAGGATATAAAATTAAGATAGTTTACCGATTGGACCAAAAAAAGCAAGAGTCGATTGATCTATCGCTTGATTGAGTGACCTAAAAGTAAGGTTGATGAAAGAACCTTATGTAGATTAACCTCTCTAAAAAAGACAATAAAGATTGAATCGAACATCAAAAAGTAAAATATAAAAAATAAAAAATAAAAACTAAAAAAAAATAAATGAAAAAATAATAATAAAACTTTCGATATCATAGGTTAAACCGTTGCTACAATATTAGGACTGAATAATGCATCAAACCCGAACACCGATCTTGTAAGCGTCAATCTCCAATCCACAGGTGGCGGAGACGGCTGCAAAAAGCTCCAACTCCGATCACCACCTCCACCACCGCGAGGAAGAACTTCTCCCATCTCCAAATTGATCAAGAGAACACAAGAATGATCCATAGAAAGTGACCTCTTCAATCCTGTACTAATAGCTTCTTCCTCTATAGTACGATGCCACGTCATCATTTGAGATCCACCCGATTTCACCCTCCTCAACCCACCACCCGCATCATGATCCTCACCACGACGCTTGGGCTGTCGGAGAAGCCGCGGAGGGACCACAACAGGGGCCCTACACGTGGGGCAACTCGCGTGTGCACGAAGCCAACTATCGATGCAAGCAACATGGAACGTGTGAGTGCATCGGGTAACCATCTCACCCACTCTCCCTTTTCGAGTCTCGTGAGGCAGACTACGCACTCGGTCCCGTCAATGTTGAAAAATTCTCGAGCCCGGTCACTGTATGGTAGGACTGGGATCGACTCTAGAGCCCAGTTGTCTAGCCCACGTGGACCCACAACCGGGCCCTGGTCTCTATTGTATCCAATGATGTCAAGGGTAGATGAGGATGAAGTCGCTCTCTCCGTGATTTCAATGGACTCACGAGGAGAGCGAGTTTGTTGACAAAAGCGGACGAGGATGAGGTGGTAGATGACAACTCCGAGGACGGTGCCGAGGGTGGCAACGAAAGAGATGAGGATCGGGGAGTAGGTGGCATCGTGAACGTCCGATAAAAGGTATTGATCGCTGGTGTCGTCATCCATGATTAAGCTTCTTGATTGAAATCTCGTTTATTTGCGGTAAGGAGTTAATTGCATGGAGCTAAAGCATTTGAGTGACGTATATTAGTGTGGGGTGTGATCGAGTTTTGTGTGTGAAATGTGGAAGTATAGAAATCGACAATCAAGCGTGGAAAAAGGACAACGTGCTTAATTACTTCGTATTGTATATTCGTATTGGATTGATTTGAATGGGAAATTATAAATTTGTAATTTTGTTGAGAAAGATGCGTAATTAGGTAAATAGTTCTTAGCTTGTATTCAGGGTATGTTCTAATCAGCGTGACGTCATAATAAATTTATTATACACAATGGCTTCATTTGCACCTTTTAAAATCTATATTTGAAATATATTTTTTTAATAAATTTGAAATGGGGGTGACTCACCACCGTATCTCAAAACCTCCGTACTGCTGCGCCAATCGCGTCAAACAAACTCTCAGATAGATAAACCTCATAAACTTGAATAGGCGACTGAAGATGACCTTGCGACAAGACGAAGACCTTGGCGCCACCGCCCTGTCCGCTCCAACCGCCGTCTTTCCGGTGGTGGACGAGACGTCCGACGAGAGAAACAAAGCTCGGATAGCCATCTTAGAGCTAGCCAACATGATTAGCGTCCCCATGGCGTTAGACGCCATCGTCCGACTCAACGTCGCCGATGCCATCTGGAATGGCGGTTCCAACGCTCCCCTCACCGCAGATCAGATCCTCTCTCACCTCGCTCTACCAGAAGCCGTTACTTCTGCTGAACCAGAAAGCCTTCAGCGCCTCCTCCGGATGCTCTCCAGCTACGGAGTCTTCGACGAACATCTAACTCCCTGTAACATAGCCTCCACTATCGACCGCAGGCAAACTCCTTTCCTATCTCCGTGATTTTGTAGGTAGTTATATGTGGAAGTTTCATTATTCCGAGGTCCAATTTCGTGTTAGTTTCAAAAGCAGCAAAATCCAATGTTGACGATTATTCCTGATTTTCGTTCTTCGTTCGTTTTAATGTCAATTTCGCCAATTTCTCTGGTCTTAACTCGAGAACAACATTTACTTGCCCTCAGTAGAAGTTTTGTTGGTTCCAGAGTTCAATGATTTCATAAAAATAGGCTGAAATAAGAACCTCCGAGTTAAATCCCGGAATGTATCTTACTGGAGCGAGCAGGTATTCAATGTTTTCATAAGTAGCATTTGTAATTGGAATTTCTTCAATTCTTTTTCAAAGAACAATCGAATCTGACTTTAAAGTATTCAGTATCTATCCAGTAAAATTCACGTTGGACATCCTAGACTCATCTTAGTTGATCCTACTGATAAAACATAGATCAATCCTTGTTTACCGATGTTTTTGGCAGTCGTGTAATAAGGATGCTTTTCCCTTCTTTTGTGCAGGTACTCGTTAACAGAGGTGGGAAAGACACTGGTGACAGACAAGGACGGGCTATCCTTTGGTGCATACGTGCTACAGCACCACCAGGACGCGCTATTGAGGGCGTGGCCGCTGGTGCACACATCTGTGCTCGACCCCTCTGCAGAACCCTTCACAAGGGCCAATGGAGAGCCAGCTTATTCGTACTATGGTAAAGATGATGAGATGAATGAGCTAATGCAAAGGGCAATGGCGGGGGTCTCAGTACCCTTCATGAGGGCGGTGCTTGGGAGTGGTTATAATGGATTCGATGGGGTTGAAACGCTTGTTGATGTTGGTGGTAGTGCTGGGGATTGCTTGAAGATGATCTTGCAAAAACATAAGAATATAAAGAAGGCAATCAACTTTGATTTGCCTGAGGTTGTAAGCAAAGCTCCTCCTATTAAGGGTAAGGCGATCAACACTTTTTAGTCAATCTTTTCCCAAGCCATTAATCTTTTAGATAGTATGTGTCTGGTTGGAAGCTTCTTTTAACTCATCTTTATGAACCATAGTATCTTAATTTTATTCACCAGGTATCTAACAACAAATTCTGTACTTGAGGTCCGTTGAGGATACTCTACTTCGGATAGTGACTATGCTTAAAATGTGTGAATATATTCTGTACTTAAGGATACTTAGGTTGCCATGATTTTTAGTTTATTTGTGTATCTGTGACTTGTAATTGTACGGCCTTAATGTTTTCTTGTTTTGCTAGAACTAAGCATTCATGAATCCTAATTGCTATTTTTTTTTCCCTTGTGAAATGAAGTCAAGCATCTAATTGCTTCTTGGTTGTTTGCAGGTATAACCCATGTGGGTGGTGACATGTTCAAATCAATTCCCCATGGAGATGCTATCTTTATGAAGGTCACTGTTTTTACCTTATCCTTTTTTGTCAGCTTTTGCTTGATAAGTTTGTTATATTTCTTTTTCAAGCATAAAAATTGATGGGTATCACATTATTTGAGCTACTAGCTGAAGTGAAAACTTAGATGCTTTTATTGGCTTATATTATGTGGCTATGGTCATTTCTTGGACATGAAAGTCACTTGGCTTTCTGGTGTTTCATTGTCCTTTTCCATCAAGTCAAAACTTAGTATCATTCTCATCAACTCTAATTTAGTGTTTAACAAAAAAAATCAAGATTCGCCCCCGTTACAATATATTTTTCTTCCATCCGCCACTGAATGAGTGATAGTTGTCCATTGAGTTACATATTTAGGTCTCTTGATGGTGATTGTTGTAAGGCTGAGCCTTTCTCAGTTTCTGGATCCTGACTTCGTATCTCCCATTTGTAATTTGTTTTGATTCAATCTGCCTTGGTACTAATTAAGCTCCAATTTACAGAATTTCTTCCTTGGAAAGGTTCACATAAACTTGCTTATAGTTTTTCATAGTTAAATAACTAAGATCACCTAGCTGTCTCCAACTGTTTCTCCAGTGACAATAAAAAATGGTTGCATTATCTGATGACTGCCTCTGTACGAGTTTCATTACTTCTCGTGCATCATGAACAGTCTGTAAATCTGAAGTTACATGTACCCTCACATACGTACAAGGTCCACCTGCTTTAAATGGTTTTGTTGGCTACTGTATGTTTCCGTTGTACTAGTCAGATTTTTGTTTCTTCCTGAACATCCATTTATCAAACTTGTGATTTGGACAGTGGATTTTGACAACATGGACGGATGATGAAGTGGTGAAAATCATGAAAACCTGTTACGACGCTCTGCCTACAGGAGGCAAGCTGATAGTGTGTGAGCCCGTCTTGCCTGAACAAACCGATGGTAGCAGCAGGACGAGGGCTCTCCTGGAAGGCGACTTATTCGTTATGACCGTGTACCGGAGCAAGGGGAAGCACAGGACTGAACAGGAGTACAATCAACTAGGGAGGTCAGCTGGTTTCACCCACTTCAGAGCTGTTTACATTGACTACTTCTGGACTTTGCTCGAGTTCAACAAGTGATTCTTCAACTCTACTGCTTATGGCAACTTTTAAATATGGACTTTGGGAATAATGTATCTAAGCTGGTGAACTTAGCTCACAAGACTAGTATGACACTATATAGTTGTACTAGATAACTCAATCTCATGTCGTAATTGAATAATAGGATTACTTTATCGTTGTATTTTAAATAATACAACTAAATAAATATGGTGATATTTATTTAGGTAATATACATACTCTATATACCACTCTATTATTATGGAGTTATATTTTATTTTTATTGATAAAGGAAAGTTGTTCGAAGCACTAGACGACACACCGTCTAATGAATCAAAATTCAAAAGGTCAAAAAATAGGCAGACGGGCTAACTGTCACGAGAACAAGAACCATCGAAAATCAAAGACAAACACAAAAATACATCAGGTTGTTACGGAAACAAAGAGGTCTTAGGAGAGGGAGTCAGTCACCGGAATGCAGAGAGAAAGAGGCCGTCGTCGAAAGAAGTGCACAAGAAGAAAGTCCGGGGAACAACGGTGGACACCTCAGATTTCGACTCGAAACAGAACCTTCAGACGTTGATCACAAATCCACGACCTCTTCTAGACAAACAACTCAAACCGCCAATAGAATAAACATCAAACTCGGAAGTCATCATGACAAAACCTGAAAACCCTGACGACGCGTACATGTGTAAATCTTTGAAGAAAGAGTTGGGGAGTAACAAATAAAACTGAGTCATTCTTGATGATATTTTTACGGAAAATTTGGGTAATCCAGATTAGCTAGAAAAAGAGGCGGATTTTGCCAAATAAAGATATTGGATACTAGAGGTTTAATAAAAATAATAGAACTAAACAAGTTAGTTTTTCTCATTCCTTACTTCAAATATTTGGTTTTAACTTAAAAATCAATCCAAATTATTCCATTAGTTGGTTGTTAGCTGAACTAAAATGAAGCCCAATTAAAAACAAGTTCACATTAGTTCAGAACCCTTATGTCCTCTAGAGCAAGACAAAATCTCAACCATAAGAGAAAAGGAAGATACAACTTTTGAGTAAAAAAAATTGTCGGCTAAATTGATTTGGGAGAATCAAAATGGGTTCTTGGTGTCATTAGGCACAAAACGCGGATTTGAGGCCGAGATCCACCGTACGGTTCCAACCTCCAGCTTCGAGTTGTGGCTACTAATGGTTATGTTTTTCGTGAGAAACAAAGAGGGAAGGACAAATGAAGAACGAAAGCTAAGCAGAAACAAATACCCTCTTCACATTCTTTAATTTGTACGTCTTTATCTTTTTTCACGATTAAGGTTTTAATCTGGATATTCTTGATGCATATAGATTTGGATTGAGAGCTTAGGTGATAAGCATCAACCAATAATTGTCCCCGGAGAAGGTTCCGACAAGCACGAAAAGTTGTTAGACCAAGAGAGGATTCATGGGACCGAGATAAGGTGGTTGGAAGATGAAGAGGGACTTAACCCCAAACGTGTTTGTACCCACAAGCGGCATTTTGTTCCGACAACGAAGAAAGCCGGTATGCTGAGAGGGGTGACCGGTAAACCGAGAGAGGTGGCCGATAGGCCGAGTGTGACGGTTGCTAGCGTTGATTGCTAACCGCCGTCAGCTAGGGTTTTCCTTGGTTGTTAAGTGCCGGTTTTTCGCTAGGATTCTACCCTGCTCTCAAGAGAGAGAGTTTTTCTTCTTTTTAGTTTTAGAACTAGTGCACACGGAGTTATATTCTATTCTTAATTAATAGAAAATATAAATCACCATATTTATTCATTTATACCATATTTATTCATTTATACTAATTAAAATACAACGACAAAGTAATTCTATTATTCCATTATGACATGAGATCGAGTTATCTAGTGCAACCATATAGTGTCATACTTGTGATTCAAGCGGGTTGTTATTTGGTCAGACTCCGGGAGGCAACACGCTCGTATTTTGCGAGCGTGTATCCCGGGCACATTCCAGGTGCGCCTCTGGGGGTAGTGAGACTACGCCTCTGAGGCGCATTGATATTGCTCCTCTATGGAGCATTGAGACTGTGTCCAACGGGCGTAATGAGACTGCGTCCATATCTCTCTTGCGCAAATCACTATTTTTGAGAAGAAGAAAACCCTTATTCTTCCTTCCTGGTTCAGTCGACAACTTTTGGATATGTCGGACGATCGAATCGGAGATCCGATCCGACCCGAGTACAAAGCTTCGGATATCCGGCCATGTTCGGATTGAATTCGGATGTTGATTTTAGACTAAAAACTAGGAATGTAAGAAACATAATGGAATTAATCGGACTTATCAATCCAAGTATATGGCCGAAGCAAATTGGAATCAGGATCTAGAGGAGAGAAATATGAAGAACTTCAAGAACACCTTCAATCTTCAAGGTCAATCGTCCAAAACCTTACAAGAGAATTTTTAGAGAATTGTTTTATGTCTAGAATGATATGAATTACAATTAGCCAAACACCTCAATTTATAGGCTAAATACCAAGTGTGTGTTATTTGCCAACTCATTATATGAAGATTGCGAAGAAGAAGACGATGATATCATCATGGAGGATGACCACGACGCCGACACATCCTGGTAAGGTTTCTCTTGTATCTCCTCGTATTTTGGCTATCAAAGAATCTATGTCTATTGATCAACACGAGAACATCTTCCATTCTCGTTGTTTGGTCAATAACACAAGTCTTGTTGTCATCATTGACGGGGGTTATTGTTGTGTTATCATCAACAAAAAGTGGTAAAACACTTTAAGTTGCCTACAACCCCCACCCACAACCTTATGGACTCCAATGGTTTTCGATAAGGCGTGTGTGACTCCTTCACACAACAAGATTGGTGACGTTATCCATAGGTGCCTATGTTGATAAGATCATATGTGATGTTATCAAGATGAACATCTTTGTCAATTGCTCGAGTGTCTTAAACAAGAGCAATTGTATGTTAATTTAAACAAATGTGTCTTTTGCTCGGACACCACTATTTTTCTTGGTTATGTCATGTCTAAGAACGGATTACAGGTGGACGAATCAAAAGTTCGCGTCATTCGGGAGTGACCTACTACACCTTGTACGACCACCATAGTCCGAATCTTTCTTGGCTTAGCGGACTCCTATCGACGCTTTGTCAAGGACTTTAGCTCAATTGCGGCACCGTTATATGAGCTTACCAACAAAGGTGTCACGTTTAAGTGGCGTTACACTCATACTCGAGCGTTTGATACGCTCAAAGACCACCTTTGTAATGCGTCACTATTCCAACTCCCAAACTTTTCTGTAACCTTCTATGTGGATCTAGTAATTGCTAAAGCTTATAACCGGTTTGAGGGATACTTTTATTTTTCATTTAACAACGGATACTTTAATATATGAGATACAAGATAACACAAAAACTAGAATAGGAGTTATCCACCGCGAGACAACGAAGATCACTCATATAGGTAAAGTGTATAATATAATTAGTTTACTTTTAGCCTTTTACCCCTACTTGGTATATATATGCACATCATAGCATTGCACAAACTAATGTTCTTTGAGAAGTCCCAAACCATTTGAAAAAAGAGCCCACTCTTCATTATAATATATACTTTTTTAATCTTTACTATAATTTCCCACTACTTAATGAAAGTTTTGTTCCTTCACATTTTACCGTAATGGAAAAAAGATGCACACAGTAACTTAAATTCATATCTTAATCGAAGTACCATACTTTATAAATAGAATTATAAAACAAATGGTGTCTCTCCAAAATGATGAACGGACATACTGATATCAATTTTAAAATTTGACTATATAATATTTGATATTTGTATTGTTTACAAATGATTGAAATATTATATTATCAATATAGTTATTTAAAATTTATTTTTAACATGATAAATCTAAATTATAATAAATATATATTTAATGAATTTTATAACTTTTTCGTTAACTTGAGATGTAAAATTAGGGTTTAGTCCCAAAACTAGCTTTGCATGGGTGGCCGTAAAGCAAATAGGAAATCCAACGAACCAAACATAACACATTAACACATCCTGTTTCTTTCTTTTATTTGGAAAAAGGAATGACGTTGTCGAGAAAAACTGAAAAAGCACCAAACCTTGATTTAAATAAGAAGAAAATATGAGAGATTATTCTTGGGAATATTGGCATATTGCTCTATCAAGAAGTGAAGAACCCTAATTTATTCATGTTTCAGTTTACGTAATCCAATAAACTTTTTTAGTTATTTATTTATATTGCCCTAGTTCGAGCAGCATTTCATTTGGAAGTCTTGAGTATATTATATCTCTTTAATCTCTCACAAGCTTTTTATTGTTTTCCACTTCATTTTTGTTAATTGTAAAATAATTTATTCTCCACCTCTTTCGCGAGTTTATTTTTATGGTATTATATTTGCAAAATTAATATTTATATATATTAGATATTTATTAGTTATTAGGATAAATGATATTTATCCTGTAAATTTTTTTAAATATTTTTTTTAACAATTATTAAATGTTAATTATAAATATTGATTATCTAGTAAATATTTTTGTATTTTATTTTTTGACATAAATAATTTAAGTAGAGTTGATGTGACATGATGATGTGATACGGGGATTGTTTATTATTTTTAATAAAAATATTTTTATAAAATAAAAAATGGTAAATTCGTAAATATCTTGTGGCAATATTGTAAATGAAAGCTGAGGTGGTTAGCTTTAGCACGCGCATATAGACAAAGTGCGTTATACTTTAATATCTTATAAAAGATTAACCTAAAGATTTATCCGCATATCTATCGTTTTTGCATAATTATTATTCTTTTTTAAGAAATTTCGGTTGGTACCCTGTGGTATGGGGTATTTCGGATTTTGACCACAAGTTTTTCCGAGTTCGAATTTTGCCCCTCAATTTTGCAGTTTTTCGACATTTGCCCTTTTTGTCAAATACTCTAACCATGGTTAAGCCATTTACACAAGCTCTCTTACAAATTACCGGAAGCACGGAAGGTGGTATGGAAAAAAGAATGAGGATATCGAGAAGAGTTGACAGTCAAATCCTCGGCGCAGGCGGGTGGGTGGATCTCGATCTCGCAACCGCCATTGGTGCCTTCTTCTCCGACATCTCAATTTCACAACCGCTGCCTTTTTCTCCGACGTCTCAATTTCACAACCGCCATTGGTGCCTTCTTCTCCGACAAGGCTCGATTACTTTAAAAATATATGAACCATTAGAACACTATAATTTAAACTAATTAACAACACAAAAAACTTAAACGAAATGCACATTTTGAACCAAAAAAATATCCGTTAGAAAAAAGAGAGTCACGTGTCAATGCTCCGTAATTACAAACTCTAATATTATTTTTTTGATGCCAAAAAAAACACATAATTTGTAATGTGTATATTTTATTATGATTATTATTATTATTATTATTATTATAGACAAGAAAATATTATAAAAGCGCATAGTTTAACAAATTTATATCCTATATCCTTATTTATTCATATAATATATATTGTAAAATGAAGAAAAAAAATATACACTTTAGAATTTATATTACTAAGTACACTATACAAATATAAAAGGTACCATTTACATACTGAAAGTTCGTATAAAAGTTACTAAACACGTTATAATTACTAAAACTGCACAATTTATCCCATATATTTATTAGTAGTGCATGTTACACTTATAGTCGACACTACACCTTCATACATAAAACTTTATATTTTCTTAAAATACACTTTCAATAATATTATTTTATAAAAACGATATATCATTATTGCTAAAGATGGTTCGAATTGGAAGTACCTACAATATATAACATGAACCGAGAATTTTAAAAAAAATTATGTGTTAAACCTAGCTACTTATTTTTTTTGTTTGTTCCCCTCAAAAAGAAACAAATTATTTTGTTGGATGACTTACTATAAGCATGGGAACATGTTATAATTATTAGAAAACATGATGGGACATTATATAATTTATTAATACGATAATTGTAATGAAATGGAAAATCTTTATTACTTTTGTTGTCCACACAATTAAGAAAAGTGGAAATTTAGGAAAGGCGTGTGTGTCAAAGTATGGACCAAACACAGCACAAGAGGATGGACGTTCTCTTTTCAAGTGAAAAATGATAGAGCTTGCAAAAAGCAAATGCGAGTACACCTCTCAGTGACTCGATATGTGACTTGATCGATAACGAACAGTCGGACGCAACTTCACTAAATTTTAGTAGTTTAGCTTTAATTAGTATTGAGAAAATAGCTTTAATTAGTATTGAGAATATTAAAGTGGATAACTTTTGACATAAAAGTGTATAATTTTGATGGTTAAAGATTAAAGATTTTTAATGATAAAATTGATTATAAGAAGAAAACTTGTTTGAAGATGTAGATGATAAGAATTATTTTTTGATTTGTTTGAAGATGGATACGAATTTTGGTAAAACGATCAAAACATGGTCAAGGGATATAGCTCATTATAACATATTTGTCATGTTTTTGATGATTTTGATTCGAACGAATTTTTCATATTTGAATGATTTGATCAGTTAGCCATAAAAAGAACGAGAATTTCTCGTAACCATTCAAATTGTGGTTTTGTTTACGTAGACAAGCCCAAGTTTTAACAAACAAGGACCCTTTTTATTAATGGGCTTTCTTAATAAATTCATTTGTTACCAATCATCTCATTCTCTAGGCCTATTAAACCTTTAAAAGGAAAAGGAAAACAAATTTAATTTTCAAAAAGGATAGATATTATGTTAAAGCATTTGCCAACAACAACCAAAAAGAAATTGTTTTAAAATATTATTTAAGTTATTAGGGTTTACCGGTGCTTTCAACACCAACACCAACACAACAACACAGGGTGAAGGAGGAGAAATGGAGGTTGCCGCCGTCGCAAGGGAATCCTACGGTGTTGTCCGTTGCTTGAATAGAATCAGGGTTAGATGACTTCTGGAGTATCAGGCTACAATAATAACCATAATGTTAAGATTATGACACATCGTATACTACAATAATAACCATAATGTTAACTAAAAAACGTTATATAAACAAAATATATGCTGGGAACTTGATAAATTATTTAGATTAGAGTTCCGAAACTCGATAATTTTGTTATTTTTAATATTTGATATGTTTAACATTTTAAACTTACACAAATATAAACACGGATGCATTCATTTCCATTGCTTGCTCTTGATAGTAAGAGTTTATTATCATCCGTTAAAAGTAAGAGAGTAATTTCTCTTCCAAAAATAAAATACACATATATAATGGAAGTACCGGTCACTCGTTATGACATCCATTTTGAGTTGTATACTCTTCGTTATTAAAACCTTAAACTCACGCGTGTTAGAATATAAAATTTAGTCTCGTTTGATATCGCTAGAAATCATTTCCGTAACAAAATGATTCCAAATCAATAAAAAAAAAACTATGTTTGTTTAGAGGTCTTTTTACACATGAAACTAACCTAATCTTTTTCATTTTCATTCCTTCTCCTTAACCGATTCCATTCCGTTTCCATTTCATCACTCTAACCAAACGAGCACTTAGTACATACAACAAATGTGTAATCTTACATGATAATAAACCTTTTTTCTAAATAAAATTCTAATCCAAACCACTTTCACACACGTAGAAACCTAGGATTGTTCTGGGAGCTCATTGACGAATTCAAATTTATCTTATTTACAAGTAAGTCAAGTCTAAATTTTAGTCGATCTTTATATATAATATATTTATATATATTTTGTTTAGAAAGTAAACGAATTTGGGTCAAATCTGTGTACATTATCTAATATAATAATCTATAGTATTATTCTAGCCGAACTTACGTTTTAAACCAAACTTTAAAACGTCTAATCTTACATGTACATATACGTGTGTATATTTGTATACGTATATAATAGTTAAGTGTGCATTTTCCTCATGAAAAAATGTTGAAATTGAAGTGTGGGACATTGGGGTGGCACCCAATTGGTATATGCTATAAAAGATGCTGACAAGCAAGCTTCCACTCCTTCTCTCCCTCCTAACTTTTCTCTTTGTTTACCACAAAAGCCTTTCACTTCCCCATCACTTATATCAACACCTACGCGACCCATTTCAACAAACCCTCTTCCCATCACAAAAAATAAAACCTCTCCACCCCCAACCACCACCAGCCACCGTCTCCTCCTCCCCCACCTCGTGGACCGCCACGAGCTGGCCGGAGGAGGAGGCGAAGCTAGAAGAAGAAAAAGTATAGTTCTTATGAGGAAAGTGATGGTTATTTGTTTGTGAGTCTACTCTTGTTATATGGATAGGGCAACTTGGATCCTTTGGCATTTTTTCTTGCTCAGATTAACCGTCTACACGGTGTTCGATCGGTCGGTCGACTATCGTGAAGTGGGCCTCGATGAAAAGCTTTCGAAAGGGCAAGGCAGATTATGTTCGTATTATGATATCTTCTTTCTACCATCTTCTTCTTGTTATTCTTCTCTTTTTATGTGTTCAATAAAGAAGTTACCATGCTAGTGTACGTGCCTTGTGTTGTACTACCGTTGTGTCAATTATTATGACAACTTATCAACTAAATTCCTTTGGCCTTTGAGACTTTTTGAATGATGATGACTTCCATCATATTATAAATTTCTCAATCTTTTCTTACTTGAAGAGAACAAGTTAGCTAGTTTAATTTGTATGTGGCATCAAACATGGGAAACAATATTTGAATTTCTCGTCGATAAGTTTTGATCTGGAAATTACAGAAATATAATGGGACCCAAATAAATAAATAAAATGGAAAGGACCAAAAAGCCCTGTCTTAATCAGTAGTCAAATGTATGCATCTAGATACATAGATGCGACAAATTATTTTTAAAAAAAAATTAGTTAGGTCTATACCGTCTAAGTACACCCGTGATGTACTATCATAACTCCGGTTGTATATGATAGATTATAGTTGAAATAGAACTCTTATATAGGATTACAAAAAATTTGTTTTATTTATTTTAAATTTAATTTTTAACTATATATCCACCTTTGTAACTCAAAATCTTATTAATTTGGTAGTTTAAAACCGATTTGATTTTGATTAAAATGAATAAAACAAAACTTTTGGATTTATGGATGTGTCATGTGTGTGGTATACTAGAATAGTGGCGTATCAATAGGCAATGAAATGGTTTAAATTGACCAACTGATAATTATATTTTTATTATTTCGTCTAATCCAATTTTTCATTAACCGATGAACCGTGAACGCATGAAGTATAGCCGAAAAGTATATATCGAAATTTATAATACGTTTGTAAGGATTTAGAATATAGGAAACTAATTTCATACATATTAAAGAAGATACATTTATTATTACTACGTGTTATCTCCTCTGAAAAAACTTAACCTATTTTAAGAGATTTTTTTTTAAAGACAATTGATTATTTTTGTAGAATATGCAATTACATTTTCCACGTTTTTATATTTCAAAATAAACATAAATTTATAATCATCAATTTTATATATATTATAGGAGTAGCACTCCTTGTCACGTGTCACGTAAAAAAATATTCATTGTCACGTGTGATTTTAGCATCCACCAAAATATTAATTAAGTTTATTCATTATAAAATTATTTAACAAAATATTAAAATCAAATCTTAATTAAATTCATCTCTTCCAATCATCTTTTTTGTTACCTGAGATTGTGTTATTTCTTAAATTAATTTATATATAACAATTAATTTAACACCATACTACCAATGTACTATTTCTATTAATATATGAATCAATATAATAAGGGGAGAAAAATCAAAATATGAATTATTATATGGTTAGATATTTTATTAATGTATTATATAATATTTTAGGTAAAGTGTACAAATACTTATTGTTTATTATCTACTCTATCTAATGACAAAAAAATAGTTTATATATAATCCCTTAAAGAAATATAATAACAAATAATATTTTTATTAAAATCTCGTATAAGACACGGATAATACACTAGTAAATTATTAAAGCACAATCACACAAGACGCGGATAATCCACTAAGTTTTGTAACATTTTGGATTTTAACTCTTCCGAAGAATCGGAGGCGAAGCGTTATAATGGAACAGGGGCAAGAAATGAAAGGCTCCACATTTATAAGAACATAACGATGTTTGATAACTAAGCAAAGAAAGTTAGTTTAGCAGGGGAGAATTCCAACGTTTCATCCTAAGCAAGGAAAGAGTGAAGAAAGTCTCAATAGTGATTACTTAATAGGTGTGGAGTACGAACGGAAGTATCCATCGATCGCGCGAGTACGCATCTAGTCAGCACATAGCGAACGAAAAAGTGTTCGGACGTCAAAGACGCCAAGGCCAAGACCAGAAAAGAGAGTCCTACCATCACAAAAGATTCGAGATAAAGAGATGGCAACCGGAAGGATGACGGAGTTGAAGATTATCGTTCGGACTTTCGTTGTGCATGACTGCTCTCTTCCAGACAACCTAGCTACTTCTTTCTAGATAAACGCGCACTACCGAAATGGCTTGAAGGGCCGTGAACCATTCCTCTCTTTCGTATATGAGTAGTGAGTAGTTGTCTCGTCCAATGAATTATTCTTTGTTAGGTTGGTTTACGCGCACACAAACAAGCACAAACCACAACTTTATATAACTACAGATTAAATAATTAAATATAGCATAAAAAGTAATATCGGAAGAATGCACGAGTTTTAAGCTCATTTATCTTGGAATGATATGTATATTATAAAGTTCACATTAAATTAGTGACGTACTCGATCAGTTGCATGTAGAAAGTACAATTCATTGGTTAAGATTAAAATGTGGCACAATATGTTGTTGAATACTTGATTAATCCACTTGTACGTTGGATCAATTGACTGGAGTCACAAAAATGACATAATCTTGCACCCTTCAACGTTAGTATTTTATCATATCAATTTTGCTCCAAAAATTAGCTTTAACAAAATAAAGACCACCTTCCCCTACCTGGATTGTCGATCAATCTAATCGTACTCAACTTGTGAAAGAAGAAAATAACCTAACTTGAAATATATCATCATTTCACTGAATTGGAAAACTTCCATTACTAATAATACAACAAAGTCATCTAACCCATAAATACATGAAAATATGGTATATCATTGTATGAATACGATATATCTTTCTTATCCTCAAAAAAACGATATATCTTGTATAAGAGGCAAAATACAAGAGTAGTTGTAATTCTTTTTATAAATGTAATATGATTTAAATTTCTAAAAATCAAAAGATTTATATTTTTCTAATTATAAATTGTATTAAAATTTTATTATAAAAAGGATTGAAACACCTATTTATATTAAGCTAAAAAAATAAAACAAGGGTAACAGTTTAGCTAGTTTATTAAAGTCCGCGATAACAAAAATCAAGTATATAGACATACGAGTATGGAGCCTCGAGGTCCTAGGGTTTTAGGAAGTTTTGTGGTTGGCGACTCGGCATCGTCATGTTAACTTCTAGGGTTTAGACACAAAATTAAAAAAATCTTTATCGAGTTCTATGTTTTTTTTAAAAAAATTAACGATAAGATATAAGAGGATCTACAACGTGGGAATACTACTAGAGCCGAGATAAGATAATGACATATCGGTGAAATTGGATTTTGCGGTTATGTTTGTGATCCTAGACAAGTCAGTAGTGCAACCTAGAGAACAACACTACATAACATATGTAGGCTTTTGAGAAGTGGTGATACGAGACTTTGGAGAAAATAACTTTCTGTTAATATTGTGGAAAGTGTGTTCGTTCAAATCAGCAAAAGAGGAGACTGATGTCCCAACTCAATATGGGTTGTGGACCTTGTGGTTCTTAGTATCTCCGAATGATTGTACTATCAATTATCTCAGAGGAGAAGGTTTGAACAAGTAGTGGATGGAAACAATGAAGGGTATGGAGGGGTCAAACTTTACGGGGAAGGAAATTTGGTGGATGGGTTGGTTAGGGTGGAGAAGTCTAGTCACATGAATGAAAGGGAAAGGACCTACGACATGAAGGATGGTCACATAATAGGGGTGGAATGTGATGAGGCCTTGCAAGAAAGATCCTAGGCTTTTAAGCGAATCCTACGCTCACAAGAGAAAAGCGACAACAAAATATTGAGGAAAGATTAGACACGGCAAAGAAGAAGCGGAAGGCCCGGACAAATATTAAGGACCAAGAGAGAATACAGTTATAGCAAAACTTGTTTTACCTCGGCTTTTGAGTCCGAGTGGTTTCAGGACTTTGCAAGTTTCGGGACGAAACTTGTTTTTAGGGGGGTGAGATGTGAGAGTCCTTTTCTTTCGGACCGAGTTTTGGTCCTTAGCCGAGATTGGCTTTGGGGCCGAAATTGGTCTTTCCGCACCCGCGGGCAGGACTGCCGCTCCTGCGGCTCAGGGAACCGCCCCTGCGGTTTCCGGCGGCTGCAGCCGGTTTCGTTGACTCCCTTGACCCGTGCTTTACCTTTCTCTTATTTCTTCTTTTCCCTTGGCTGATCAAGGGTTCTTCTTCACTTCTCTTCCTCAGTTCCTACGTCCTTCTTGCTTCTTCATCCCTTCATTTGATCTTGTTCTTGTTCTCCTTGGAGTTTTGCTTGAAAGTTGTGCTTTGTGGTTGTCGTTGATGTTGGAGGTGTGTATGCTGAGCTTGGAAGCCAGCTACTGTGTGTGTGACCTCTCCCTGCATCCTAGGATCTTCAGTAGTGGTGAGTTCTTGCTTCTTCTCCTTCTCTTCTTCTTTGTTTCCATCTCCTTAGCTTAGGATTAGATGTTTGGACATAGGATGATGTTGGAATGTGTATGTTGTTACATGTGTGTGAATTGGATGAGAGAAGACGTGATTTGATCACGTGAAGAGCCAAAGAGAAGCCGCGGGTTCACGTTCTGCACAGAGGCCGCCCCCACGTCTAGAAGCCGCCGCCCCTGCACGGATAGTCCTGAACTCCCGAACAAGATTTCTCCATAAATCAATCCAATATTAAATATGTCGAGTTACATCCTCAAATCGAGATCTTTGAAATTTTTATATTAACGTTCACTAATAAAGGAAAAAAACTAGAAATCACAATTGGATGAAAAAGGCTATAACCGAAATAATCCTCAACCTGCAAATTTAAAAAACCCCGGACATAACATATTTCCCCGCTAAAATAAGTTTCATCCTGTAACTTAGAGGAAGAATAAAATGAAACTCACAAGTGAGACGAAGATCGGAAATGTCCACATACTAAAAACTTGTTAACAATAGTGTACTTGAAAAATCCCTAGAGGGTTTCACACTATTTGCATCTTATAACTTCTATATACCATGTTAATATTTTTTGATGTTGTTTGATGTTTTCTTCGGTGGATCATGGTTCAATACTTTCACACGTTTGGTTCTTCCATATTTACAAGCATTACAGAGAAAGGTGATTATTCTTGTTAAATTATTTTGTGTTTTAGCTTACCTCCTTCATGGCAGGGTAGAGTGTCTTTTTGTAACTAAATTATTTATTTGGTCACAAGTATCAGAGAAAAAGACTTGGCGG
Organism: Fagopyrum tataricum; assembly: GCA_002319775.1. Lineage (NCBI taxonomy): Eukaryota > Viridiplantae > Streptophyta > Magnoliopsida > Caryophyllales > Polygonaceae > Fagopyrum > Fagopyrum tataricum. The sequence goes on along the minus strand of CM008279.1, from coordinate 8,885,247 downwards.
ACTTAGAGTTGGTTTATCATACCACAACACATATGAATGGTTTTTTTACCCATTTGGATAATACTTTTGTGTTGGAGGGTTTTACTAAGTATTAGGAATACCAGTCTTTCTCAAAGATCATCTATTATATGCACTTGTAGCACAATATTCCCCAAAAAGATAAGGCATGGGATCAGTGACTGGCTGGTCTTGTGTAAATATTTTAAACTTTTTTCTAATACATGAAGAAAATATTAATAATATTAGTTCAGTTATTGTAGACTTGTGCTCTTATCTAACTTTCCTTTTGATACGTCAAACTTTTCCTTTTCATTCTCATTAATAAAACCTTCTTTTGTCACTCTAGATAGCTTTATGTAACTTGAACTTGTGCAATCTGACTGTTTATGTCAATTTCTTGAAGTTTAACACAATAGAAATATAATATGCACTTATATCAGTTGTTGGCAACCTTTTAGCACTGCAATAGGAATTATATTCTAAATCGTGTGCTGCTAGTTTGGCTGCTTGGAATATGAGTTTGTTTTTAAGTTAATAAAATTAGCCTCCAAAATAAAAAAAGCTCATGATCTCCTACACGAAGTAGAAAACAAAATAGGAACAAACAAGTTTGTGTGCCTCGCTAATATCTGGTGGAGTATCTGGTTTTTTAGAAACAAAATAATCTTTAATAATGAACCCATGGACACGGACAATAATGTTCTTATTTTCATTAAAAACCAAATCCAGAACTAGAAAACTATGATAAGTGACGAGAACGATTACGATATAAAACAACAACCAAAGAATTGTAACGCTACCAAAAGAAAAAAAAACACAATATTAAATGGGATAAACCAAAATCTGATTTCTTTAAACTTAACTTTGATGGATCAAAACTCGATTCGGGAATCACATCTATTGGTTTTGTGATTCGAAACCAAAATGGGGAGGTTATTAGCCTCGACGCTAAACAAAATAATTTCAAATCAGTTATAAAAGCCGAAGCATTTGCTCTTAAATCCGGTCTACAAGAGGCTATCATGCTAGAGATTAAAATGATTGAAATCCGGTCTACAAGAATATGAGACGGAACAGAAACAGGGTAGGATGGAAAACTATAGGTATGGACAAACTGGACCAGAACCTGGGACAAAAAAAACAAAAGACTGGCCAGCTGGAAAATCTTTAGTCGAGGAACGTAAATTTATGGTCCAGTCTGGACTTACACCCGGTTCAGTTTTGGTCATGCACCCTTGTGGATTTCCTCCCTCATTTGTTATATTTGATGGGTTCTATTTTTTCTTTGAACTCTTCTCTTGATGCCTACCATTGTTGCATATGCTATCACTTCGAAATATGTCAAGCTTATAGGCATTATTGCTAACAAGGTTTGTTCGCAATCCTTAATAGTATTACAACTGGGAAACATCTTATCATTTCTTTTATTTCTTTAATGTGATAAATGGGTGACCCTATATAATGTTTCCTTTCATCTTGTTGGTCAAGTTTTCTTTCAACATATAGATCTTGAAAGTGTAATATAACTATTTTCGGATGATGAAAAATACTACTACCTATGACGGAAAATAAATGTAGTTATAGCATTTAGATTTTGATCAAATTTGAATGTCTTTTTTTTCCCCCTAGATTATTAATTAATGGAGAATTATGAAATTTGTTTTTATTAATTATATCTTTTTATCAAAAATCTCACTCGTTGGTTCAAAAAGGAAGGTGAATAAATAATGAGTGTTAAAATTAAGAAAAAACTTTATAAAAGGTTGTTCAGTATATTTCTTAAGAATTGTTTCTGAGGGAGTACCATTTTTCAACTAGTGTGCATTAACTGCCTTGTCCATTGTTTGGATGAAGAATCCCCAACCCAAGATTCAAGCTAGGAGTCACGATACTTGAATAAGTGCATGTAGTACATGTCTTTTTTTGTTTGTTTGGATGGAAGGAGAGACACTTTTCTAACAATCTTCCCTAAAAAATAAAAAAGCCAGCAAAGAAACTTAACAAACTTTGCCTACTCACACCCCTCACATAATTTACTAATATAAACTATTAAACGCCATGAGGTGGATCACCTGTAATACAAAAAGCCTAAAGAGGATAAGTAGTCAACAACTACGCTGATACTAGTCCATTGTTTTCTTGAGTTAATTGTGGATCATAAATGATATGTATCAACATATTGTATATGATAAGAGTTTCCTTCCATACAAGTTAAAATGGGTTCATTTTTCTTGAAGCTTGACTTTTAGTGATATAGTCCCTCCTTTTGTTACAGAGAAACTGATTTCGTTAACAATCCATTTGGAAGGCGGACGATGATTCTGTGCGACCAGGTAACATATTTATGTACAGAAGCTATACTTGTTTCTTAGTACAATCATTTGCTTTAAATGGAGACATGATACTAGTTCATACAATTTGTTAGTGTGACAGAGAATTTCACATTGGCTGCTTGAAGGATTATCGTGGTATTGATCTTCAGGTGAGCCTAATATATTAGTCAGCTTCTGATTTGCCTGAGTTATCAAGCAGAAAAGTTATGTTTATGTTCAGTTTTAATTTACTGGTGAGCAGGTTGATGATACTTAGGGAATGGTAACTGTCATTGCCAGGTGTTAGTGCCAAACAAGTTTTAATTGGACTTGCTTAACTTGACCAGCCCAATTATATTTAGACCAAGTTCCTCTATTAGCAGAAAATATATCAAAATATCATTGCTGAACCAACCCAAGGTATCTGATTTTATCTAACCCAAATTTATGAACTTGATGACCCAAGTCTTTCAAATCCTAAACCCAAATTACCTATCCCACTCATGGCACAAAAAGACAATTCATTTCCCTACGATGCAATATTTCTTAATCTGACACCAATGCTAAAAATAATTTGTAATGTATACAGTTTGCGCTGATACATTGGAGAAGACCAACCTGGTTGTATGAAATGATATTCAGATAAAGGCTATTGGGTGTAAACTTGATAACGCCATATCTTATTACTCAGTCTCTTTTAATATTTTTTTCTTTAGCTCTAGTAAGAAAGTAGTGAAAAAAGAAGAGTTAATTTCTCAATTGATTTTTAATGGTCATTATGGATAAAATGAATGTTAGTGTATTTTCAGTGAAATAATTGTTCAGTTACACTAAACTTAAAAGTTGAAGGAGTTAATTTTACATAAAATTTCAACATAATTTAGGACATGTTATTGGTGACCTGAAAAAGCCTTTAATTAGCTAAGTGGCCTATGAAGAAATTCTTTCAAGTTAATTACCTTATCTGATGATGCTTTTGCACAAGAGTGTCACTCATGACATCGATTTCAGAGAAGTGTCATCAGTTTGCACTCTTCCAGAAAAGTCACAATAACTGAAATCTGATCTAGATCCGAGTTGATAAAGATTCGATTTCAATAGAAATCTGGTCCAACTCAATTAAAAATAAAGTTAAACTTCGAAAGACAAAAATATATATATTTCTGAATACAGGAGCTTCCAGAAATGTCACTTATGATTCTATTTTTGACATTGCGTATCCATTTCCTTCCCCGTTATGAATTAAGGTTTTCCTACTTCTACATGCAGGAGCTTCCGGAGGGTCACTGGTTCTGCACTATAGATTGTCAAAATGTTCATTCCTTGCTACAAAATCTCCTAATGAAAGGAACACGAAAGCTTTTGCCTAGTGTTGTATCACATTTTGGGATAAAGCACGTGGAACATAATTCAGAAATTGCAACAAATTTTAATGTGAGTTGGAGGCTCCTTAGTGGCCCACTTTCTTCTAGCGAAAAAGAATTAAAGCAAGTGCTGTCAGAGGCTATTTCTATATTAAAGGTTTGTTGTTAAGATTACATGCTTTGTACTTAATGAGACATGCTACATACTTACATGACTCTTTCCGTCAATCTGCTCAATGAATGACATGGTTTCCTTGATAAGCCATCTCCATCAGCGCATTATAGTCTTATCAGTTTCGTATAAGGGATTTCTACCTTATAGGCATGTTCACCAAACATGTCATAATTGTCCGGGAAGGGAATTAGCGCGTAGGTTCACGTGGACACTTTTTGCGGCTTATTGTGTATTTTGTTCTTACATAAGGGATTTGCTGGATGCAGCGTAACTTCCGCACTTGTTTATGGGTAGGCTCCATTCCCAGCCTTCTTCAGTATAGACATAGAAAGAGTATGTTGTTGCTTGTGTTGACACCTACTGTTTTGTTTCATTGCATTTTCTTGCTTGAAGAGAGATGTGCAACCAACAATTTCGTGGGATGCATTGTGCTGTTTTGTTAGTCAAGTAAGAGCTTATTTCCCGCCCTTTTGCTTCCCTGTTGATTTTCCTTCTACATTTGTTGACTTATCCTTTTTATGGGGATCAATCCTATTAATTATCATAAATTTAAGGATTCACACTTGTCATTTCATGATTGATATGGTTTCCATGGAAATTCCCAGCTCCAAGATTGTGTCAGTTGCAATCTTTCGATTGTTTGGTCAAGAGCTTGCTGAATTGCCTTTGATTACAACACTCATTGATCACCGGCACAAGGTGAGTAGCTAAACTGTAAATGTCTAAAGTGAATCTCCATTTTTGCATGCATGTTAATTGTGTTATGCTGCTTAGTACCTTAGTTTTAAAGGGCGCGAGGTGCATGCAGACACAAAGGTCTCTGGAACCTCGCGCCTCACGTAGTGTGAGGCCCAAGCATAGTGCATTAGGCATTCAAGAAAATGTTGAAAATTATTTTGTAGAATTGCTTTGAGGCGTGAAAAGATCACTATCTTTAAAGTGATATTTGTTCTCTTTTGATTGTTGTAGGGTTTTAGACAAATTCACCTTCTAGGATACAACAAAGCCCTAAAAGAAACAGACAACAAATCTGATATTGTTTCCGTGAAGAAATAATTCTCTATTTATTGAGAAATTTCTAACTTCGTCTACGACAATTAAATTCAGTTTACATATAGGAATTAGATAGCAACATTTTGGAAGTTATTAACTAATATTTTCCACCCTGGAAAGATCAAAGCCATTGATCTATTGAATAGATCAAAGCCATTAGATAGCAACATGTTTTAATAAATCTGTTTATTCCCTTTAATTTTAGATTTTGTAAATTATCAATAAGTCTTATTAATAGACTTTCACCAACAATCCCCACTAAGTCTATAAATCAAACTTTTGTTAATAATGTCATACATAATGAAGTGTTTTTCAACTTAAACTTCCAATTAGTACAACTCTACCAAAGTGCCAACTAAGTCAAATGGTGGTCAAGTCTTTAAACCACCTTTCTATTATTAACACTGGATAGAGCATACATACAACATTTTTCTAGCTTTTCCACTTAGTTTTAAACTTGCTATTAATCCTTCACCCTTGATTCATAGAAAACTTACAAAAACTACTGGTTTTGTTTAAGAGTAACTTCACTCTTATGTTATCTATATAGGTAAGATTCTTTAGATCCATTGTAAAAAATCTTATTAAGAGTATAAGTACTCAACCTCCTATTCTGCGCTTGCTATTAAACTCTTAAATATGCAGCAAGTCACTTATCATCAATTGTTATTACTCTTTAAACTTCGTAGAATTTCTAGAAAGAAGATGAGTTCATGTTGTGGTGACTTAGTTTATTTCAATCCCATTGTAGTTGAGGTATTCCTTACCACCTTTCTCGAGAGTGTCTTTGTAAAAGGATCAGCCAAATTCTCACGAGATTTGACATAAGTAATGGTAATAACCCCTTCTGCAATCAATTGTCTAACATAAGCATGTCTCACGCTTATATGTCTAGGTTTTCCACTATAAATTTTATTATATGCTCTAGACATTGTAGCAACACTATCACAAAATAAAGAAATGGCTAGCATCGGTTGTGGCTACAACTTTATATCTAATAGAGAACTTCTTAACCGTTCCGCTTCTTTTCCTGTTACACCAAGGGCTACAACTCAGTTGCTATTGTGGAATGAGTTATGCATCTTTTCTTTCTCTATCCTTGTCCTCCTTCTTTGACCTCTTGTTGTTGTTTCCTTCATAGGACCTTTTCCTTTTGTGTTCTGCATTCTTTTCAAAACACTCACCAACAACATTATTTACCTTTGAGTCAGAATCCAGTTACTTGTTGTACTGCTTTCTGGTTTCTTCCTCTATCCTTAAATGCTTCTGAATTTGCTCTAGGATAGTGTCTCGGTGGTATGCAAAAGTTTCCTTCTATAGTTATTCCAAGAAGAAGACAATTTTGCAATAATGGCTCCTACTTGTAATGGTTTAGAAATGTCTATTTTCAATTCCTTAAGCCTATTAACTATGTTTTGCAGGTTATTCATTAACTTGATCCATGACATGTATATTAGTTTTCATAAAGAATGCAAAATACTCAATAATAAGCTCCTTGTTTCTCATTGTTGTATCTGGTTTTCAGCGTGACCCATATCTCTTGAGGTGATTTGATAGTAGTAAACAGATTGTATAATCTGTCCGATAGTCGGTTCAGATATGACCTCTGTAGAGAACTTCAATTTCTCCTCTCTTCTTTTTCTCATCCTGGATTTTCTGGCTTTCTTCTTCTGTTTGAACATTGTAAACGTCCGGTTCAACTTCCAACACATAGAAAATCTTCAAGGCTGTCAGTAAGAACATCATCTTGTCCTTCCAGCGGTTGTAGTTTGTTCCATCAAATTTGTCTAGATTGAAAAAGTCTTGATTCATCAAAGTTAGGCTGCTGCTTGTGATCCAACCTCCATGACAGAATTTAGAATTCTAGGCAATCATTTTGTAGAATTGCTTTCAGGCGTGAAAAGATCACTATCTTTAAAGTGGTATTTGTCCCTTTTGATTGTTATAGGGTTCAGATAATGTCACCTAATACAACAAAGCCCTAAAAAAACAGACAACAAATCTGATTTCTTTCTTGTGTTTCTACGAAAAAAAACAATTCTTTATTTATTGAGAGTTTTATGAATCTAACTGCGACAGTTAAATTCAGTTTATAGTTAGGAATTCAATTAGCTAGGAAGTTATTAACTAATCTTTTCCACCCTGGGAAGATCACAACCATCGATCTATTAAATAGATCAACTTTAAATCTCAGTCACATATTTTAATAAATCTGTTTACTCCCTCTAATTAGATTTTCTAAAATTTCAATAAGTCTTATTAACAGACTTTCGCCAACAGAAAATAGAGAGAGAAGATGCAGCAGAAAAATAAAGACCGACGAGAGAAATGGAAGCAAATAGAGGGATACAAGAAGAGAGCTTAGAGAGGACAAACTGAAAATTGAAGACCAAAGAGACACAATAGAAAGAAGGGCTGCAGGAGACTAAATGGAGGCATAATGAAAGAAATAGAGAGAAAGAGTCGGGCGACCAAAGAATAAGGGTTTCAACCCAAAATAAAATTAAAAGAACGTTCCAAAATAGCCCAAATAGACTTTCAACCCCGAAATCATGTTTATGCCCGTAGGTGCATCAGCCTCTTATAATCTCAGCGTGAACAACAACCGTATCATCACATACCCTCTTTGACTTTGAGCACGTCCTCAAAGCTTAATCTCTTGATCAATTTTTCTGAAAGTGTGTACCACTAGCCGGAAAGTATAAAATCTAGCATGCAAAATTCTTTCACCAGCAAGTGGTAATGTCTTGTAGATACCCCTACTCGGCACATCATCCCTGCTGCCCACTCGTAATAATTGTGTAGTAGGGAAGGTTTGCTTCAATTTAGAGGCGTTTGAAATTCTGCAGTGTTGTATTGGCCACTTCTCACTGACTTTTCCTGATTGTTGCAGCAGTTCAATGTCAATCTTGATTCCGCTTCAAGGCGCACCTGTAGTCGTTTGGTGACACCAGAAGTTCTAGCCAATAGTGCCTAAAACTGGATTGATACTTCTGCAAACACTTTTTGCTTGAAATTTTCTAATCCTCTCTACTGTGGTTCTTAATGTTTTCCAAATTTCCTAATTTCACCCATGAGATATATCTCTGATACGAAGCTGTTATGGTTCCTGAAGTAGGATCAAATCTCACTATAGACACAAATTGGTGGATACTGGATAGATGAAAGTGGAGGATCAATGAAAGTAGACTCGTCCTTGACAGAGCAGAGCCTCTTCATAGGTGTAATGTCTAAGTCCTCTTGGTTTAACATCTAGCCTCCTTTTATTAATTATGCTTCCTCTTTATTGAATGATAAAAGGCCCTATATACACGCTGTTAGGACAAGATAAAGCTATATCTAAGAATATATAACTAATCTGATGAACTGATCCTAAAATATTTCAAATATATAAACTAGAATAGTATAAACCATCATAGATCTAATATATATATATATATGAAGTATTATTTTCCCTTTCAATCCGTGAGTCTCTCTTAAATACTCTCTTTATGTAAATGTTCTGTATAATGTTGTGAAAATGATGAATAAATGTATCTAAAGAGAAAAGATAGCTGGAGCTCCTTAATTTTTGAAAATCGAGGAGAGTAAAATTGCCCATATATATTCATAATGCATATGTTGTACTAATAAAGTGCACATTTTATCACTATGAAAAAGTGCATACTTGATAAAGTTTGAAATTATATTTCTTCATTTTTCACGATAAGAGAGTTTTTCACCTTACCCCTCATAATTATATAATCTTATGATGTGGAATAGTTTGAATTAAACAGCTTTTCCGGTTTAGCATATACACTAGTGAGTGAACCATATACAAGTATTGTTTTATTATACTAGAAAATTTACTGTTGGCGTATAGGTGGACAGCAACGATACTTTCCACAGTGCTTACATATTTTCATAAAAGACCATCTTATACATAGAAGTCTTCTTTTCTATGCCTAATATTGAACATAAAATGACGTCTACAGGGTTATTTCCGTGCAATCTTTGGTATCATTTGTAGACTTTGTGAGTCGCACAATGTAAAGAAAATGATACTCCCAGCTACTGATACTGCGTTCAGCCACTGGATAAAGCTTGGATTTGAGAAGATGGCTGAAGATCAGGTTAATTTGCTGTCTCCACAGCCCTGCATACATTATAAAGTTTATGAGTTTATTACCTTAATCTCAGCAAGCCATCTGATCAGTCCTGCTACTTTTGCCTTGTAGATTAAAGAACATAAGAAGGTATTTCCGAATATAGTTGATTTCGCAGATTGCACGATACTGGAGAAGAAACTTTCGCGGTGCCAACTTTTGGATGCATCATTGGAAAATGATCTGGGTCTCTGCATGAAGTGAGGTCATAATGAGATAAGCAACTTGAGATATGTGACCTACAATCTAGCCTTTTGTAATTGTTGTTGAAGATCTACACAGATTGGAATGGTTTGATTTATACTTTTGTGGCTTGGTTATCGGCTTTCTAGTTTTAATTTATTTCCAGTTTGGAATTAGAAATTGTAGCATGTGGACACAGTAACATGGCTTCATTGAAGATTTCCTTGTTTGTTGCAGTATTATATATCGTTTCTCTGTACGCAGGTTTTCTTATTCATCTGCAATCAAAATATGAGATTGGTTGTCTTAAACTTAGTCGCCTCTTCTTTCTCATCCTATTGTGATGAGAAACCTGTTAAATTGAGATTAATTGTCGTAAATCTAAGTTTATCCTTTTCTACATTACAATTAAGAGTAATTTATATTTTGAAGAGTTTTTCTTTTTTTAATTCATGATTTAAGGTTTAAGGGTTAGAAGTTTTTGTGATGTTTCAAAATAATTTAACGGCTTATGCTGTTATGTTGTTTAGTAGGTAGTTCTATATGTACAATTGATGTGTTCTCAAACATAACACGTCTAATTTTAATGTATCCACAAGGACATGTTTATATGTTTATCTATCAGCGTGTTAATGAAGTAGAATAAAGTAATAAGGGAAGAATATAAGATTGGTTTAGTCCTACCAATTTATGGTGATCAACTAATTGATAGGGCTCATTGAATTATACTAGACATAAACATGTTTTTGGTGGTGGTTTCATCAAGTAATATCACTCACATTTCATCATGCTCTCACACTAGCCATAAATCAATACAATCAAGGTTTTTATGGATGAATTTCAACACATTAAGAGGTTAAATCTTGCTTTTGCCTTAAACAACTCCTAATTCATATTCCAGATCTCTAACAATACAACTCATCTAGAATTCTAGATGTTTACCTCTCGGTTGAGACCTATATGAGAAACTTAGCAATGAGAACAAACATTCAAGCATTAAACATTCGTAAGATGAAATAACCTAGAAAATTTTAAAAATCAATACAAATGAAAATTCCAAGAATGTAGGCTAAAATTTTAAGTTGAAAATCCCTAAAATTAGACTGAAAGCATACCCTTTCATGTCTTAGACTCATGAACAAATACTAATCATAGTTAGACAACCGTGGATTGAGACTTTCACCCTCAATCTTAGAAATGAGTTTAATGACCCATTTTGTAAATAAAGTAAAAACAAGTGAGTATAATCATCCAAGATAGACAATGAAGAGATAAATAAGATTCAAGCAAAATAAATTAGACAAAAAGATTACCAAACTTAAAAGTTGATGACTTTCTTCAAACTTCTACATTGGAGTTTTCAAGCCTTTTTCAAGAACATGAAAATTAGTCACTTTAGATCTAGAAATTTAGAGTTTGATATATAAGAAAATAAGGATAAGATCAAACATTTTTAACACTAATATATTTATATCAAAGATTGGGACCATGATATTCCCTTTAAAAAAAAAACTAAGTACAATAGCCGTCTAAAATGGGTTCAATATTTTTGGCATGTTCCGAACCGAGGCCTAGACCAAAGTGAGCCATTGAGGTAAAACCTTGGTCTGGTGGCCCAAAATCCCGACCGGTCTACTATTTGCTGGACTGGGTGGGGTCTTCTTATGGTTTCCTTGGTGTTTGCTTCCGGTTTCTTCGAGGTTGATCATAGTGCTTCATCCTAAGCTCGTGTGGGATGCTTCATTGGGGCTTGTAGATCGTAAGGATGGTTTTTTGGATCAATGGAAGGCGTTATTGAACAAAATATGCTTCTAAGCTTGAGTGTGGTCGGGACTTGTGCTTATGAGCGTCTTTTAACTCCAAAACACCTACAAAGACAACATAAAACTAGTAGACGTTCATTTAACAATATATACTCATAAAAGAAAGTAAGGATGCCAAACTCGTACTATAAATTCATCTAAACTCCTAGCATGAAAAATGGTATCAAAATAAAGAGATATTTTAAAACTACTTTATTTTTTTAATTACCTCTTAATTTATTTACATGTTATCAGGAGAGAGAAAAAATCTTGACCGCAAACCATCAATGGCTTCTTGAATTTATTTTTAACGATAATTGTTAGCTTGTTTATTACTCTGTGTATTGTATAGGGGATTAGGGGTCATGCTTTATCAGTTTATCATAATAAACATATAGTCAGTAAGAAAAAATCTTGAATTTATTTTAAAAAAACTAGAAAAGAGATTGCTAGATGATCACTCTTTGTCCGACTCTGATGTCATTAACTAACAAATATGATTAGGAATAATTGTCCTTAATGTAATTATTTAAGCCTCACTCACGCATCAATGATTATCGTCAATCCATATTCTTCATCATTCAACACTCAACACAAACCCTCAATGGCTTCTTCTTCTTCTTCTTCTTCACCGCAACCACTCCACGCAGTTCTGATCCCAGTCCCTTCTCAAAGCCACGTCATCCCCATTTCTTCTCTCACACTCCTCCTCGCCCGACGTGGCATCATCGTCACCGTCCTTCTCCCTCCTATCTATGCCGTCCGATTCCAACCCATCATTTCCATGAACCCGAATCTCTCCATCAACCTCTCCCTACTCCCTTCTCCTTCGGATCCGGATCTCCCAACCGGATCCGAATCCCTCGATTCCCTCCCTTCCTTGGAGCTCCGAACCCGATTTCTCGTCGCCTGCAACTCCCTCCTTCAACCAACTCGATCAATCCTCAAAAACATAAACCTCAAACCCTCTTTCCTAATCTCCAGCTTCCACTGGACCTCCGATCTCGCTTCTGAATTCGGCATCCCAAGGTTTAATTTCGGCACTGTCTCATGCTTTACACTTTTCGTTACCCACCAGATGCAAGCTCATAACCTAATAGGAAATGGAAAGCCCGATTCTGACCCGTTTGTGATTCCGGGTCTTCCACATCGAATTGAGTTCACCAATGCTCAGCTCCCGCTCATGCTCCGAAAATCTGTTGGCAATGCTGGAAAGAATGCTCGCAATCAGTCCGTCCGATCACTCGATTCCTGCGATGGGATTTTGATGAACACCTTTGAGGATTTGGAGTTTGATTACTGTAAGCTCTATCAAGGAATCAAAGAAAACGTGTTCTGTATTGGCCCGCTCTCATCCATCTCGCCGGTTGATGAGAATCACGCCTGTTTGAAGTGGCTTGATTCAGTGAAGGAACCAAATTCGGTGATTTACATTTGCTTCGGAAGTATGGCTCGGGTTTCGTCAAGGCAGCTGAATGAGATCGGATTAGGGTTGAAGAGATCGAACCAGAAATTTATATGGGTTGTTAGAGAAGGAGATTTTGAGGATGGGGAGTTGGATTTCGTGGAAGATGGTCTCAATGGGAGGGGACTGGTTGTGAGGAAGTGGGCCCCACAGGTGGCGATATTGTCACACGTGGCGGTTGGTGGTTTCGTGACGCATTGTGGATGGAATTCCGTGATGGAGGGTGTTTGTGCCGGAGTGCCGATGGTGACGTGGCCGTTGTTCGCCGAACAATTTTACAACGAGAAGTTGGTTGTGGATGTGCTTCAAGTCGGGGTTCGGGTTGGAGTTGAGGTTAGCACAGAGGGTGTCGATGGAGATGAAGCGTTTGTTAGGAAGGAGGAGGTGGAGAGGGCGGTGAATGAGTTGATGGGTGGTGGGGAGAAAGGAGAAGAGCGAAGAAGGAGGGCCAAGGAGCTCGGAGAGGCGGCTAGGAAGGCGGTGGAGGTAGGTGGTTCGTCGGAGTCGAACTTGACTTTGTTTATTGAACACGTGAAGAAGAAGTTGAGTGACAAGTGAAGAAAACTTGTATTAACTTTCAGTTTAAGTTTTTTCACCCGCAACTAATGTGTAATGCCACTAAAATGTTAATAGTTCAAATCTTCTTCGTCAAATCAATTCTTAAATTGCCGTGCTTTATACAGATTTTTTTTCAAAAAAAATTTAGCGTAAAATACATTATTATATTTATATAATCTTAACTATTACTATTAAAGAGTATATTTTATTTGGTTTATTAGAAAGGTAATAATGTGTTGCTTTATCTCTACATTCATGTATGCATATACGACTAATTTGTTCAAATTGAGTAAGTATATGCATCGTTTAGTCTGTTGAACACCATAGTCCGACGAAGGTTATGAATTGTATAAAATAAGAGTAAAATGAGAAAGTTGGTGGGTGATGAGTATGTGGCATCGAGTGTGTATGCAGGACCACGTACGTACGTAATAGAATAGAGTGATGGATCAAATTGAACCAATTAGTTCTCAATTTTGTGTTGACAGTGTGTCATTGCTCACTTATATCATGTCTTCATGCAGTGAATTGTTAGTCCATCACTTTGGCCTCGTGAAAAGATTCAACACAAAGATTTCAATTCCAATTCCAATTTTTATATATGATCTACAATAACTTCCTAAATGCTAAACTATTTACATTTCCTTCATAAATGTTGTAATATGTTTATTACATCTACAAAAATAAAATTAATGACTATTCATGTTGTTAACTGGGTTTAGGGTTTAGGACCGAATCTCATTGAACTTATGGTGCTTGAGTCTAATTTGAATGTGTGTTCGGACGTGCAACTAAACCCCACACAATCTTCGGTCCGTATGAATTTAACTTGGATTTCAATCGAGTCAAGAATATATTTTCCGTACTCATCCCCGTTCAAAACCCTTCATATTTGCCGGAAATTTGTCAAAGTATAGGTATATTGTGTCTATATTAAGTTTTGTTCGTTCAAGTGAGATCGAGACTCGTAGTACAAACTAGTGTAAACTAAAATAGTTATATCTTATTGAACATTTAGATTACGATCTCAAGATAAAGTGTTATATTATTTTATCATTTAATTTCACGGTTTAGGATTTATGTTACACATCAAAACACGTATTTGAGAGAGTAAGTCACATAGAAAAACAACTTGTAGTATGTCATGCATTTGATCATTGCGATTTGACAATTAGGACGTATTTAAAAATTTTGCAAGGGTGTTATCATATGATCGAAAACCAAATTAATATAGCTAGGTTGACATTAGTGTAATTTACTCATATAGTTATCAAATAAATATTTCTAATTTATTCATATAGTTATCAAATAAATATTTAAATTTAAAATACATTTTATATAAGTAGAAACGAGTATGATAATAAAGTACAATGATGTATATAGTTTAAAATTTTAGTAAGAATCAACAATTTTTGAATTAAACTTGAAAGTCTTATATAAATACAATTTGTTTATTTATGTATTCCCAACGGGAATTCCCATATGGGATCCCATCGAGTTCCCCGACGGGTAGGATACATGAATCTGAGTTTTCTTGGACTTCAGAAGTACAAAGTTACAGACAAGCTACAGCTGATCCTGATGACAATTTCTGCCAAAATAAAGCATAATTATATATAAAAAAAAAGAGGATATGTGGATGGTTCGTATTGAGGTTGTTCCATTGCTAGATGGTTTCAAACCAGAATACCACTAGCCATTAAATACGTATTGTTATTGAAAACGGTAATCGTATAGGTATAAAAAGATAAATGCATGTAGAATTTTATTAATGGAAATGAAAAACTTACAACGATTCTATGAATGTTGACACAAGAGTACTTTACACAATTATACAGTAATACAAGATGATCTACAACGCTGGAATCACTACTTTTTTGTTCACATTACAAGCGCACAAGTCAATTAACACTTAAGAAACAATAAAGTGAACGCCCTTCTTTCTTCACAAACACAAATGTGATAATGAACAAAAGTACCAGCAGTCCGCAGAAGTTGAAAGTTTGCATATGTCCATGCTAGGGTTAGAGCTCAACTCCTTTCGATGACCTCCACATGCTTCAGATCATTAATATGTTCCATTCATACCCAACTCTCTAATTGGAGCATACTTTGGATCAAGCCAATTTCACAGAGTTCGGATTTTGCTCAAGAGCCTCTCCTAGAAGAATCATCCCGATCAAATCGAGCTGATCTCCATGTGAGGGAATTGGGTGATTTGAGTAGCATGCCCAGGGCCGTGGAACATGTCGCTCTAACAGTTGCATCAGATGACCGGCTCATTTTCCCCACCAACATTGTAAAAACCTGCAAGGTTAGATAGCATTGTCTCAAAATAGATTTCCTTTTGTCGGGTTGGGAAAAAGAATTTACCTGAGCATAATACAGAGTAAAAATGCGATGGTCATCTGTGTCAGAAAGAATGCAGCTGGTGAAGTATATGGCATTCGCCTGGATTATCGGCCAAGGAGCATCAAATGCCTGCATCAGTAAATTGCACTTATCAAACTCGAACATTCACTCGGCTTTCTTACCACAATATTATTTCCTTCCCAACCAAGTTCTTGTACAGAATTGATGAGCGTACTGGAACTGCCTAGAAAAAAGTGCAGGGAAAACCACAATGCTAGAGATCAACCTAACTAAATTCGCACTGTTACTGCATGGATCAGACAATCATAGATACATTTCACAATTAGATTAGAGAGGTTGATTAACCTCAGAGTTTTGGCTATCTACTAGAGAGAGGTAGTTTCGAGTTGACTAATCTATGCCACTTGTTTGGACGTACTACACCTTATAAAGCATTTTTTGCATTAGTATTGTTTCTTTTTTGGTCTAGAATATGTATTAGTGAAGAAATATTGTCTCTTGGAATACAACTACATTTTAAAACCCGATACTACATGTTACACCAAAAAGATCATTGTTTTATAATGCATTAAGTGAGAATCTGAGGATGGACTCGAACCTGTATAGCCGATGCTATGTATGCTTGAATTCTAGATTGAAGTTGTTGAGAAAAATGTCTCGTTAGGTCCCTGATGAAGTCTTCATAGTCGCCTCTGAAAAGATGCCAAAAGGAAAACTAAAGAAAGATGCAAAAACGCAAAAGTGGTTAACAGAAGAGGAAAATGAACTCGTGCAAACCTGTGGTCAGAACTGAAATAGTGAGTACTAAAAAGTGTAACAGTCTGCTCTAGATCCAAGAATGCAGCAATATGCTTTAGGGTTCTCTGGTGATTTGTAAAGATAAAAGACGGATCAGACTCTATCATAAGAGAGCATAGTAAGAGACATGGGGTTGCTGTGCAAGATGTTTTTCAACTTTAATTACCCTGCAAGCTTGACGAACACTAACATCATCATCATGAAGATGCAGAAGCAAGCGCGGAAGGACAACATGTACCTAAATTACAAAGATAGCACATTAGATTCTAAGATGAAATACAATAAAAACTCAATACCTCCTATCATTTCCTTCAAAGAAGATGTAATGTAATGTTTTACTACTTGTTTAGAGCTATTTTCATTTTCAAGGAGTTTTAAATTCCACAGAGCAAACCTGCTCCACAAAGGCTTCACGTTGTGCCCCAACAGCAAAGATGCTCAAAGCTCCAAATGCTGCAAAAGCACCAGCTCGCATTTTCGAATTCATGCACACCTATTTCCAAAGGGGGCTTCAGTGCACAATTCCTCTTATATTTGAAGTGATATATGAAGCATGTACACGATCAAACAGACACAAATACTACTTGAGTTTTAACAATTAATTTCATAAAAACTCAGGTGATTAATTTCCCGGTGATTGAATGGGTAACCTCTTGTAAACTTAACAAACAGTGGCTACTCAAGTTACAAAAATTAACAATTAATTTCATAAAAACTCAGGTGATTAATTTATAAAAAAATTAGATTGCTAATCATGAATTTAAGTAGAGGGGTTTTTAACAGCCACAATTTAGTATTCTTCTTTTTGTTTCCCGGTGATTGAATGGGTAACCTCTTGTAAAGGGTCGGTCTATCCTCACAGAGTTGGTACTTCATAGTAGTTTCAGAGCATGTTCAGTGTGTTTTTCGCAGCGCATTTATAAATTGTTTCTCAGTGAAAATTGTGGGATCAAGAAGCAAATAATGAGAGGGAGAAAACTGTTTTTCATTGAAAAACGGTTTATAAGTATGCCTACAAACAAAACCTAAATAAGAAAGGAACATACTTGAAGATTCCGGAGTCGCACAGAGAGGTTGAATAATATGGGTTCTACAGCTTCATTGGATGATGTCTCAAGAATCTGCCATTGAATGTAAAATTAACAGTCATACACATTGCAAACTAGACTAACTTAGCATTGAAGATACATAGGATAGAGAATCACAATTTGCAAACACGACACTGCAGTGAGCTGAACAGAATCATCTGAATCTTCAAGCAGAGCCAATATTACCCCAAGAACTTGAGCTGTATATTGATTAATATGAGCAGAAGGAATCTGCAAAGGTGATTAAGACAACTTAGAAATCCATAACAAAAGGAGATAAGAAACTAAGAGACCGACTGTCTAATAATGGAATTGAACAATGAAACTGGATTCAGGATGAAATTTGAAAATTCCAGATTATGGAAACCAGTAAGAAATTCAGAATTCCATGTCAACCAAAAACGCTTTTTGCCTCCTTTTTATTTTATGCAGTTTAGCGTATAGCTTCAATGGAAAACACCTTCAAAAATGTGTAATTTTTTGAGGATAAAGTTGGAAAGGGTTTAAAAAGTTAAAACTTTTGAAATTCAATTGAGGAATCTGAGAGAAATGGAAGAAAATTCTATATTTCCTTGATAGAGAATTAGGGTACAAACAAGAGAGGTAGTTGGAGAGAGAGATGAAACTAAGGAAGAAGATAACTAATAACAACACCAAGGAAAGGAAGAAAACAACAACTACAACACAATAATAATTACAACATGCTTACACAAAAAGGCTAATAACTAAAATAATAGTAATAGTAATAATTATAATAGTAATAATAATAAATAAATAAATAAATAATAATAATAAGATGATGATGATATCTTATTTAACAGTATCTTTGCACCACAGGCAATAATATAAAATTAATAGATCAGACCTGTACAAGTCCTCTAAGACAGAGACGTCTGACAGTTGCACAGTTGTCTGTCACATGGCGGCATAAAGCTTCAACCATCTGCTCTAACAATGTTTCGTATCCATCACTGCAATAAAATAACAACTTTTTACCATCACCGAGAGCTTAAAAAACGTAAGTTCCACAGTGCCAAATAATCCAATCAAATAAACATGCTTAAACACTGCATTATCTGGATAACACTGACATAGCAATGATTGCTCAAGTATAAACATAATTTGATCACAGGCATTTGATTCTATAATCTGGTTGCATTAAGACTTTATTTCTATTATTGGGGTGAAGAAACCATTTCCCATTGGAGTTGAAGGTTTCATGTTTAGACAAAGTAAAAAGTTTCTACTTTTCTCAATCAAAGTAAAAAAGACAACTTTGCATTGACCATTAGGAGCCTAAGGTAAATAAATCCTTAGTCATTCTCTGGCCATTTAAGGTTTAAACAATGGTATATATCCTCTTCAAAGGACCATAAGCAACATTGTAAAATTTCTATTCTGAAACTAAACAAAATTGTCAAAGTTGACCTAAGCATCCTGAGACATGGCAACACACACGCTCATTCAGTACAATTATCCTACTGTCAGCGATATTTTAAAAGGCCGTGAGAATGTAAAGGCAGTGGTGATGACAGAAGTTGAGAAAAATCAATTGGTAAAAACATCAGGCAATTATCCTACTGTCAGCGATATTTTAAAAGGCCGTGAGAATGTAAAGGCAGTGGTGATGACAGAAGTTGAGAAAAATCAATTGGTAAAAACATCAGGCAATCTTTCCTGTTTCTCTTGAGAAGAGTTATTCAAATATTTCAGTGCATTTATCCTACTGTCAGCGATATATTTTAGGCCATGAGAAGGTAAAAGATAGAATAGACAAACATTGATTTTTTTTTTGTGTGTGACAGAAACATAGATTTTTAGTTAAACTTGCAGTGGTGATGACAGAAGTTGAGAAAAATCAATTGGTAAAAACATCAGGCTCTCTTTCCTGTTTCTCTTGAGAAGAGTTTTTCAAATATTTCACAGTAGCGTAAATTGACATATGAATGGAAGTGTCAAACCATAAAAGCTGAACCGATGTTTACATAGAGACAAATCATTTTCATTACCCAAAAAGACTAATAAGCTAGTCAAGAAGAAACATGAGAAGGCATACCTATAGCTAATAAATGCTGATAATGCAGCAGCTGCTGCTTCCCTTTGGAACTGTTCTTGCTGATTCAAAGAGTTGCTGAGAATTAAGCAAATTGTGGGTATCTACACCAACAAAACGCAGAAAAAAAAGAAGTTCCAATTATGATAAAAATACAAGGACAGTGCTGCAGCTTAGGTCCATCTACATGATATGCAAAAGTCTACCTCCTTTGGTCGTTTTATAGATACACAACCTGCAATATCTCCAATGAGACTGACCCATTTTTCATTTTCATTTTGCTCACCATCTCTTGCCAAAATCTGAAGAGGTATAATAATTCAAAATATCAGCCATCACACGTGAAAAAATATATGCATGTTCTGGAAGTAAATAAATCAATAGCAGTTAATTCCAACCTTTCCCATCTCAAGATCCCCCACACATTCACAGAAAGCCTGAAAGGCAATCAAGAGAGCCCTACAAAATTGAAACAGGAACAGAAAAATATTGCTGAGAGAATGTGGATGTTGTTTTGACAAAAATGTAACTGACGTTGATAAAATAAAGGAGCAAGACTCGATCTTTATGACCTGTACCTTAGTGGTTCATGCTGGCCACAGGTAGCCAGACCATGACAACTGCCTAATTGAAGGATAAGTGCAGAAAGAACAGAAGCATAACTATTTTCAACTGCTTTTTTCCCAGTTTTCCCTCCACCCCTGCAAAAGAAGATAAAAGTGCAGGGTTTGAGCTTTTCCCAGATTCAGCAATACAGCACAGGAAGGTAAAGAAAGAAGAACACGGAACCTGAAGAAGGCAGTAAGGGCGAAAATAGCTGCTTGTACAACATCACGATCAATACGATTGTCACTGTGAGGATTTGAGCTATCCCCTTTCTCTACACTACTTTTCCTAATAGGCGCTTGATTAAGGACTGATACTACATGCTCCAAGAACAACAATGAAAGCACTGTGTGTTGAGCAAAAGCCTGTATGACAGCCATGATGAAGGAACAAGAGTTAGTATCCAAGAACGATGGCTGACTGGCTGTGGCAAACATAAATGCATAAGAAACATGTGACAAATTTAAACAGATAATTAAGGAAGACATTTGACATACCATGGAAAGGGGATTAAACCTCATACTGATACAACAATAAAGTGCAGAAAGTTCACTTTCAGACAGAATAGACGTCTGGATTACATGCTAATTGATAAAAGTGAAAGGTGCAAGCTTTGTGAAATTTCTATTAAAATTTTATTTTCAATGCCCTCACAAGTCCACTACGCCACCTCAACCCAGAATAAAGCGATAAAAAGAAATAAAATAAATAAGTATTATCCAATTTGGTAACAGTTACTCCCCGAAAAATTAGAAAATATTACACTATCCACAAGGTATCTGATACGAATCCAACTACAAATGATGATAGATTTGTTATGTCTAGTATCACCCTTCTCAGTTACTTTCTTCAACTCACCCATTTTAACACTACTTGTTTACTTTCTGATTTATTAGGACTAAGTCTTTTATTTAGTTACTTCATTTTCCTATTGGGGAGCTGCCGGTTGTAATTGATTAGATTTGAATAATGAATTGAATACAACACTAAGGATTCCTCAAATTTCACGTGTTAGATTTTTTACAACAAATTTATCGCTTTGCGAGATTCTAGCTACACAGTCCTAGGAGTGAGCTCTTGATTCTTGAATAATAGTTAAAACTAATCATGACTTACATAAAATGCATCTTGCATTGGCCAACCGCCACGCAATCTAGATATGTCCTTCGTGACAATATCCCTTCCTGCAGTAGCCAACACTTCATTGAACACAGTTTTTGAGGTTGTGTTTTCTGCTAGAGCACATATCTTTAGAAATGTCAAGGGCTATCATGAAATTCTAAGCAAACAATTAGCTTAGTCCAACAATGGGTAAAAGGTGTATGGGGAAAGATTTTGGTACAGAGTACCCTACTGTAGAATTCGTCCTTGGATTGAGGTCATAAATTCAATTTTCACCTCAAGGAAGAAAATGGAAAGACGTTAAATACAAAAAGATACAGCGTTTAGTGTTT
This sequence comes from Fagopyrum tataricum, assembly GCA_002319775.1. Lineage (NCBI taxonomy): Eukaryota > Viridiplantae > Streptophyta > Magnoliopsida > Caryophyllales > Polygonaceae > Fagopyrum > Fagopyrum tataricum. Next base: position 8,863,818 of record CM008279.1, on the reverse strand, counting down.
CCTGCCGCAAGTACTTCTCTGTCACATGAGCTACTGATGAGAGCAATGACTGGGTAGTCCTGTAGGGAAGGATATGTATTATTCCAGTAAGCTATTGGAAAACAGCTATCACAAAAAATAAATTAGGAACAGGTTATCCTGTTCAGTAGCAGAAAAAGGTGAATACTGAAAAATAGAAATGACCATGAAATCTACCTTGAAACATCAGACTCATTCAGCTCATTGCCCCTCTTCATCACAAACTCAGTGACTGCTTGAATAGCTCCTTCTGCTGATTGCTTGATCTTATCACATACAGCTGATGTGCAACCACTTAGTGCAGCAACAAGCTGAAAGGACAACAGAATAAGCAGCAGGTTCAACACAGATACTAATGTGATTGTTGGAGAAATCTGGCTTCTTGACATTGTTATCCTTCAGGCTTAGAAGGTGAACAAAATATGGGGTACCATTGTTTTTTTGCTTGTAAAGATGTTATGTTAATAATACACAAATAACAAGATCTGAATCAATGATAAAACATAGAAACTAACACGAAATGTTATATTTCATTTTAGGCACAAGTTTCTATTAGATTAAGGGCAGAAAAGCAAATTTGGCATTGTAGCTGTAGCCCATAATGTAAAAAGAAAGGGCTGCAAGAAAGAACAAGTATCTTTGGATGCTTCAAATAAATAAAGCTTAAACTAGAACAAAATAAAAGCACAAACTAACCTGGCAAGAATGTGTCTAGTTTATTTGTTTTTTCATCTGCCAAATGTTTGACTAGCCTTTATAGAAACAAAAATAAAAAAATAAAAAATAAAAAAAAATCTTTCTTTGAAACTTTTAAGAACTCGAGAACTCCATTTTATAATTTTTTTGGAGGAGTTTTTTCAAAGGGGATCCAAAATAATAATAAAACAAAATACCAAGTCCTACGAGGAGAGAACCAAAAGGGGACGGTCAGTTTGTAGTCCCCAAATCGTTAAAAAAAGCAGCAGGACTTTCCTGCTTTGGATCTGGATCCCACAAGGTCGTATCTTAGATCGGTGCCAAGGTTTCAGACGGAAAGGAAATCATATCATTATTCCCTATAAATTTTAAATGCAACTGTTGCAAGTAATTACTACCCCCTACCCGCGCACCATGACCAATTTTCCCGCATCCTCAAGTAGAAGAAAATAATAGTGATACCCTTACCAGGAAAGTCCCAAATAAACTACATGAATTGACCACGCTACAACACATTGTTTCTTTTTTGTGTATCAAGCATTATAAACTAATATTAAGCAACCAGGAAACCCGGAAGAGCAGAAAATGAATACCAAATTGTAAATAAGAAATTAGGATCAGAAGCAGGGTAATGGGATACTTGCCTCATCCCTGGTCAATAATGCACAAACACAAGAAACAATCCTATTAAAGACCTCAGATGGATCAATTGAAGCATCCTGTATTTCGAAAGTGAAAGGCGAAAAATTAGAAACTATTTTAACCTTAACAGAATAACAGAAAAAAACAAGTGAACAGATCAACTCACTCTTCTTAAGATAGCTATAACATCCTCAAGAGAGGACAATGCTCTATAAGACAATTCCACATCAGAAGCTGATCCTGAATTCCCAGGCCTTGGAAGAGAAAGAGAGATGCTGAAGAACAGATCAAGAATCTGTAACGGAAACAATAAGAAAACACAACTTCATAGTTACACAAAATATGAAGTCAAAGGTATAGAAAACACAACATATGTTTGCGTATATAATGAAAATTATCTGATAGTCACACAACCTGTGCAGAAAGTTTTCTGACTTCAGAACTGGTATCTGCACAACGTGGAAGATAAAAGATGACTCTCTCACCGAGAGCCAAGGCATCCCGACTAGGCAACATAAAAGCAGCTGCTATATAACACAACAATTGATGTAAGTTCATTAGAAAAGTTCATAAGGTATGGTAATATTTCTTGGTTAACTACAAAGCAGAGAATGGACTCAAGGAAACATCATTACTAGGCAGGTTCGAAAAGTTTCCGTGCAGGCTACGATCAACTTGCTTGGTGTGAGGACAACTTCCATGGCAGCCAAATGCACAATTTCCACTTACACAGAGCATCCGGAATTTCACAAGCATCTCATAGACTGCTAGACAGCCTCTAGCCCTCTGATATTCCACAGGTGAACAAACATATTGATCAACTTGTCTCAAGATATGCAACAACTGTTCTGAGCGGCTTTTTCCATCCTCGCCACTAAATAATAAACAAATCTGATGGTCAGGTAATAAACAAATCTGACGTATCAAACTTTCCAGTTATCATAAATAGAAGCTTGGTGAGGAACTGAGGATGAAACTGAAGCTACAGCTTGAGCTGATTATTTTTTACTATATATACTATTGATATGTGACTGTGTAGGTATATCTAGATTGAAGCATTGTATTCTTGTGGTTGTGGAATCATGGCAACGGAAGTACTAACACAAGTGTATCTCATCCATAAATTCAGTAGCCAGTACTGTTTTTAAATTGTAAGCCAAAAGCCAGGCAGGAAAAGTTATAATCCAAGTGTATTTCATTTTTCAATCAAAACATGCATACAGTGCACATGCGAGGAAAACACAGTAGGATCTCTAGAATAACACGCGTACCTAGTGAGAAGAATTCTACACAGAAGAGCAGTGAGATTATCTGTGAGGGGGTTGACAACCTCAGATGGTTCATTTGGGACAGCAAAAAAGCCCAAAGTGGCCTGCCAATTTCCAAGTATCAATAACGATAGTCTTCATGGATTCAAAAGGTCAATGTAACTTGCAAGTCGCAAACTAACAAATAATTAAGTATACCACCTTTAGGACAAGATTTCTGGTTTCCATAGTTAATTTTGGCTCCACTGAAACCAAAGTAGTGCAGGCACTCAATGCAAGTGCCTGTAGAAATTATAATTATATGTTAAGTGACAGCTTATTAAAAATACTAAATTTCAGCATTCAGTATGATATCACAACCTGCGTGCGCAGGAGTTCAAGACTGGAGTCGGCAAAGTCGTCATCATCGTCATCACGACCCATCAAAGTCAAAATGTAGTCAAGTAGCATATCTCTCTTTTTGAGAGGGAAAGAAGCACCACTCTCTGCAGCATTGATGACAGCCCTGCCTGCAACATCATGCACGATCAACACCACATGCAGCCATCAAAGTAGCTATCAAACCAACATCGTTTGTTCTAGCCCAGCTGGCATAATACTTGATTCAACTTATACTAATTATCAACTGATATGCATATACTTCGACGATGCAGACAGTATAGAGTAATGTGGTTTTATTTGTGCTAGTTATGACTTATGAGTTTGCTAGATATTACGACCCTGTACAATGCAACAGTTAGGAATATAAATACACTACTTAACTGTCAACGGGAAGGGAGGAACACTATGTATGTACTTGTACTTTGTGAATTACATAAATATGGATCAAATATAATAGTTAAGGTTGCAGTTTATACAAAGCCAAAACCACATCAGATCTGAAACCAAAGCATAATTTTATTAATTGAACAAAAATTAATCCTTGGGTAGATTCATACAATTAATCCTCAGCCAAACAGTGAAAGAATACTACCTAAAGATGAATAATCCAAACCACTTAGTTATTGTCAGTAGCATTATATATACAAATTTAAGCACCTTACACATTTTCTGTTAAATTTGTTAAGTCGATAAAAGTTTTGTATACTGACCCCAATCTCAAGGGTATTTCATTTCCAAAACCATATACGACAATTGTGGAAAAAATGTCGTTTTAGTCATTGACACAATTATTGAGGAAAGTACTAAACAACCTTAATTTTATATATAGTTTCTCTCAATTTTACCACTTGTTAAATACTTACCACCATTTTTAACCAATGGGTTAACCTTTTATTATAAATTTTTTGTATAAAAACAATTTTCAAACTATACTCATAAATTTCTCCTAATTAATGATCTTGAAAACATTAAAAAAGAACACTCAATTTGATTATAAAAAAAAAACTAAATGATAAAAGTGTCATTTTTTGGCAATCGGAGGAAGTATAACACAAGTTTAGACCTAATTACTTGGAACATATATTCACGTATATCCATTCTTTCACTACATTGTACAAATGATGCAATAATATTATTAGATACGATAAAGAAGACTTCACATATCATTTTTTAAAATTTCCGTGGGAATAAAAGTACTCTATAATTGGGTTTCAACTAAAAACTTATTTAAATGAAACCCTTAATTCCAAAAACTTGTCAACGAGAGTGATATGAAGTGCATTGTCAGGACTGCTGACTGAAATATAAGCTAAAATTTTCATGTTATTAAGAGATGTATAAAATGCTCTGGCTAATAATAATAATGTCAGATAATTGCCAACTTACAGACATACCTAGTAAATCAATAGCAGTTATAACAGCCTGCTTTGCAGTAGGATGGCGTACATGTAGCAGACGCGACAGCATGTTTGTTCCCTGAAAGGCGTAGAAGTGATACATGAAAACTCTCATATACAAGAAACTAATGGGAGAATTCAGGGCAATAAGGCAATACATTATTTATTTTCTAAAATGTTTGTATATGTATCTTATTTTAACCTTTTCTTGACCTTCTAAAATACTGTGGAGGTCAAAGATCTCATACTTATAAAAAAGTTCAGCCATCTAAGAAGGTATTCACATGCTGGCTTTTAGACTCCAATAAAGCTACACCTAAAATGCTACTACCACAGAAGAAATGCAAACACAAACACGAGCTAAATGATATTTTTATAATTGGAAGTTCATGTATAATTTATTCAACTGTAGAACAGAAAGCAACACCGTGATTAATGCTAAAGCAGCATCAGTTTGCAGTAAAGCAACTTCATACCACACGACATTAAACTGCTACTACCACAGAAGAAATGCAAACACAAACACGAGCTAAATGATATTTTTATAATTGGAAGTTTATGTATAATTTATTCCAACTGTAGAACAGAAAGCAACACCGTGATTAATGCTAAAGCAGCATCAGTTTGCAGTAAAGCAACTTCATACCACACGACATTAAATGCATCATTAATGCTAAAAGGTTTCTGCAGTACAACCAACATCATACCACAAGAGCATTTATTCTAGCTTCAATAACTGTTGATGGCGCATATTTAGCAGCATATCCATACATTAATGCTAAAGCAGCATGTATATCGTCAGAATCCTCCATTTTAGCCTTGTCAGTGAAAAAGAAGAGGAATCTACAAGAAAGGTGGATTACTGTTAGTTAATTATTGGTATGCAGACTTGTTTAGACAGAAAGGAAATCCAAATAACAATCTACAAACTAGGGTACTGTTTGTTAAAAGAACCCAAAATATTAAGTCGGTTCAAGAGAACCAAACCGAATGGTTTCGGTCCAAACCGAAACGACCCATTTCGGTTCAATTTTCGGTCCTTCTTTTCCCCAACTTTCAGGTTTTGTTGATTCGGTTCTAACCCAACGATGGCTATGGTGTGTATCGAGTATCATTCGGTTGGTTCAGGAAACCGAACCAAATGGGTTTGTTCTAAACTGAATCGAAACGACCCACTTTGGTTTGCTTTCCGACCTCTTTTCCCAATTTTTGGTTTCGGTTCATTAGACATTATTTAGACTGACGCCCAGCCCCTTCTTGCAACCAAGGAGAAGTAAGTACTGCAAACCGTGTGACATTATAACAAAGCAAGAGAAAAAAAAACAAACAAATAGAGCATCACGGTTTTAACAGAGGAATTTTCCAATAATATATCCAGGGAAACAGATATTGTCCAATGAACAGGTGTATTGCACATGCTTCAAAGATGGAAAGTTTGTGTAGCTTTCATATTTTTCTCCAACTCTAGTTTGATCATACCTCGTTGTTCTATAATGCTTATACTCCTTATAGTACTTCATTTTATTTCTTTTTGTCCAAATAAGGGTGCTAAATGAGCTATGTTTTCTACATAGTTGAACAGGTATGTTCTTTTGAAGAAATATTTGGATGAGGAAACAAACAGCCTCTAGAAGAAAGGCATGCAAAATCAGCCATCACTATCCATAAAATTCTCATAACCTAAAAAATTTATCCTTTTTATAACCTTACACCATGAACTTCGACTTTTCCTTGATGATCTGCAGTATGGGGTTGAAAAGCAAGATCCAAAGAAGACACCAAATATCAATGAGCAGGCAGAAGCATCCACAGCAAACAAAATTTATCTCTTGTCGGTGAATGCGTAAAATCTAACTAGTGGGGAATCAGAGTATTAAGCAGACAAATGACCGATAACATTGAGGACCTCTGCTGGAGAAAAAAGACATGCTTATAGCATAATACATGTCAAAAACAATTGAGCATGCACCTTTGCAATAAAGTTTGCCCGACATTATCAAGAATATCTTTTAACTTTTCCAATACAGTATCCAGATGAGATGCTGAAACCTGGAGAGAAATAGAAGATAGAGAAGTAAGCAGTTATATCACATTGATCAGCACCATGCAGCCATTTATCACTATGTTGATCACATACCAAACCTATGGCCTTTGCTAAGCCAAGCCTATTTGCAGGAATTGCAATGTTAGCCTGATTGTACATCAAATTAATCCTATCGCGAACATAATTCCTGTCATCAACTTTTTGCAAAAGCACTCCCAAACACCTGCAAGGATAGGAGAATAGGAATAATTCTATATTAGTAAGATTGTACATCCAAAGAGTAGTAACACTGTCCAATGCACTGAAACACAGACAGATAAGAAGACTTTAAGCTTTGGATAATATCCTCAACCCCAAATGAGAAATATCTTGAAGAAGGTCAATTTTGTACTACTAATTCACATACAGACACATAATGCTCCTCATCAATGTAAACCATCATTGGGTATACAGTCAGCAAAAAAGAGGTGCAGAAACACATATTTGTTTTCTGGAATAGAAGAGTTATAGAGGTGAAAATATTTTAATCTATACACTGATCATTCCTTTAGGTCCAAGCAACATATGCTAAATTACAGAACATATCAGTTTGAGTGCCTTCATATGGAAGACAACTGGATAAATGGTTTTCATTTAATTAAAAAAATAACATGCTATTTTTAAACATACTCCTGAACTTACTTGAAGAAGTGTTGGCACACATTTAGTGTATGTTTAGGACGTACATTTGTGTCAAAATTTAGGTTATTTCATGAATTTTGTGTGTGCACCCCATTTTAAGTTATAATCTGTTTCAGCGTCTAACACTAGTTGTCATGCAATTTCAGGTACTTTGGCGGAAAATCGAGTCTTATTTGGCTATAAGTGGAAGTCCGCGAGAGACGGCAGGAGACAAGAAGATGCTCACGTCATTGAACGAGCTAAAAGGAGGCAAGTCGGGTGTGAAAATGAAGTTTTAGTGTCAGACTACTTATTAAGCTTTGGTTGAGGTGGCATTTACACCAAAAGTCCAGCAGCATCTCACTAGAAAGGGTCAAATTTTAACATCTCTGAGACACGCGACTCATGAACAAAAACGAACCAAAGCTTCTCTCATGCACTAAAAGTGCACGAGTTGGCATAAAGTACCCATTGATAGTTTGTCTCGTGCGGTTGAGGTGCACAACCAAAGCTTTGCTCGTGTGGTTTCAAGCCAAGATCCTTTTCCCCCTTTGTCATAATTTCGAGGATCGTCATTTTTGCATTAGTTTCTAAAAAACCCTACCGGTTTTAACACTTTTGTAGTTAACAAATTGGTGAAAACTGATTAATCTACCCGATACTGAAGCCTTGAACTAGAGATTTATTTGTGCTACAACAATTCAGTCTCTTTCCTTAAACAAATTAAAAAAATTGACATAGAGCTCCAGAAATAAACTGAATTAGTTCAAACACGACAGAGAATATTTATCGTACCTCTAGATTATAAGGAGGGTCTAAACTTGATGAGTTCTACGCGGCAACAATTCCTATTTACACATAGGCACGACTAACATCATCTAACATAAGGTAATACTAATTACTTGACAATTTACCCTTTTTTTTTTTAAAGGACTTGACAATTTACCCTCATATACATCTTTTTGTTGATTTTCATTGATTATGTGGTGATCGCTTACCCTGCACCATTAACTTGTCACTATTACTCAAAAAATCAAACCTTTTCCAGTTTAGATTACCAGTTCAAAGTCACTATTGATAATACCATTAGTCTCTATGAAATCAACACCTGAACGCTTGCAGCGTTGGTTTTTAATCTATGAAGAAGAAAGCACGAGAACAATTTAGCCTCGGACAATATGGTAATAGGATGCCTCTAAGCCATAATATAATCCTTTAAAAAGACTACAAATTAACAGTGCAGCCTAGTGTGGCTTAATAGACTTGATTCATAGTATAAGAGATGGAAATTACTTCAATTTTCCAAATTCAGTACTTGGAGGACAAATAAACTGGTCCCGCCTTTGTTTACCAAATTTTGATGAAAAAAGAACGTCTAATAAAACTAGTTTTTGCACGCAATAAGAGCGTGTATGTAGAGAGATTGAAATACAACTAACAAAATGAAGCAATTTCCACTTTCAGAAGGTTTCATTAGTGAAAAGCATATTTTTGTCCTTTTAAAAGAGTGTAACTGAGAGCTGAAGTTGGGGCATAGTGTACCTGTGTAGTAGTGCAGAATGCTCATCGTCAGGAATATAGAGATCATATTGTCTGGAAAAAGCATTTCCTAGAGAGATCACCCACTGAGCATCTTGAACTACATCCAAAGATTCAGCAAGAAACTGCCAAAAAGAGGTAGAATTTGCAAACATCAACATAAAACCAATAGGAACTGAGAGTTAATCATATACTTTTTAACTAGAGGATTAATTTCTAAATCCAAAAAAGGCTTAGTTATCCTCCATTCCATCCTACAGAAAATTTCTTAAAGTTTACTTCGCCTTTAATTAGCCATCCAGAAATTCTTTTGAGGGCAAAACTAAATGTAATGGACAACTTGTAAACATTGTATAGGCATTTAGATATTACAGCTTCTCAAAGACCTCTTTGAAGTTAACAGCCTTATTTTTCCAATAAAAATCGGAGATAAGACTTTTTTTCATCTATTAGAATATTAGCAATCATCAGAAACACAGATGTGGCAGGAGCTATCAGAGTAATGTGTGAATCTTGTTATCCTTTCAAAAGCAGAATAAAAATATGCCACCTCTGTATATGACTAAATAAAAATGTATTATGCACTCTCCAGTGTCAAAAAGGAAAAAATCTAATAAAAAATGCTCAAGGATGTTTCTTCAAGGGATATGGACAACTTTAGTCTTGACCTAAATAAGAGTGAATATTTAATGTACGAACGACCAGAGTACAATCATGTTCAATTCTGCTTTGGGAACAATACAAAACTGGTTAAGTACTGTAATATCTTTTTCTTTTTAACATGCAGTTAAGCAAACATATAGAAGAGAGGTATTTACAACAAAGTGGTTGCATCTGCCACTTACATTAATGATCATGTCATCCCAGGTATCTTGACAAGATGTATCTTGCTTCAAGTCATCTGTATCACTAACATAAGCCTTCATTTTCGGAATCTACAGCTTCCAAAATAAGGAGACAAGTTAGGTTCATGAATAATGCTTCTTGGCCAAGTCAGCCAAACAAAACCAATTCCATATTTTCTGTCAGGTATTCTTCTCACTCAACTTTTCCTTTTTTCCAAAACTGATTTAACAATATACCTCATCTTGCCAAAATAGGCTCACATTTCTCGGAAACATTGGCGCCAAGTAATACAGAACCTGCCAATATAAAAACATCGAGAAATAATCTGATTATTTTGCTAACAAGTTGCAATGCATCCATATCAACCATTTCACTGTCAATCAGATATCTTTTCAATAATTTAAGAGGCAAGAAAGAACAGATGTGCTCAGACGAAAGTATAGCCCAGCTAGCTTACTTACTCCCATTCCAGATCCACAATTCCACCCAAAAGTTTTAATGAAAGGACTTAACTTATTAATGTGTTCAATGGGGCATCTTAAGATGTATGCTACGTTGGTTTGTTTATACTTTATAAGGTTTACTTCTTCAAGGACATTGTCCTCCGGAATTCATACATCCTCATTGATACATCAGTAAGTTAATTTTTTTATCCAATAAAAAGATAGGCATTTCTGACTACTTTAATTGGATGAAGCATATATACATACCGACAAAATTTGTGTCGCTCGCTGATCCCCTGCAAGGGGATTGTGCAAGAACACCACCAACCGAGCAAAAAGTTCCTGATATTGTAAACATCCTCAAAATTACATTGCAAGAATCTGAATCCAAAGCAATCTCTGGAGTTTAAGCATGCATACGGAAGATAAAAAGATTCCGTAAATTGCAATATTACCTCTGGGCTTGGTATATCCCCTCTAGCTTTACACTCGCTAAGCATCATGCTAGTGCTAGAAGACCCACGTCTACACAACTCTGCAATGCATCGGCAAACCTAAAAGCATCGATTATAAAAATGCAATAAGAAAACCAGATAAAAAGAGGAGCAAGAAAGAAACCACTAGAGGCAGGGGAACCAGAAGACAGGTATACCGTTGCAATTGCACCTGTGTAAGCCCTAGGGAGAATCATCTTTAGCAAGAAAGGCCATAGAATATACTGGCAATGCAGCAGTTATGTTAGCTAATTGCAGACTAGAAGTAACAATGACTACTTCCCTAAATTATGTCAAAAGTTTAGTATTCAAGTCACTTGTCTACCTCCATCTCAGGAATAGTGATGGTCACTAAAAGTAGACCCTTTTGGCATATTGATCTCAATTCTTCCAGAGTAACTGTACCTATCTTCACCTGGAGGAGGATCATGGGTAAAAAAAAAGGCCCGCGTCAGTACACATCCATGTAAATCAGAGAAAAAATGAAGTCCCGGACGTATACATCGAATAATCTAGTCAAACTCATAACACGGTCCCTCAGTCACATTTAATTGTTAAACAGAAATTTCAATATATCACAGGGTTCATACTCCTGTAGTTTGCTCAGATAATACTAAACAGGAAACAAAAGAGTTCAAAATTTATTGTCACTTCAACAACACAAATTCTAAAGCCAGATTTAAGCCTCAAATCTCTGATGGGCGCAAGGATAGTAATTGCTCACCAATCGAGAGGAGTCCTTTGAGCTCTCTAGTTGAGACTTCTCCTCGTCGGACAAAGCACAGTGGCGTACCAGGTATTCAACAAACAACTCTCCGGAAGCACCAACCAAGTAGCAATGTGAAGCCATCACCACAATCAACTGGCAATATGTTTTGCAATGATTAATTAAAAGAAGAAGATTCTCCCAGAAACACCAGAAGGGTAGCCTCAAATGAAAAAAAAACCTCAGAGAGCGCCTTGCGAATCCCTAAATTTTGCTCATCCAACAAAAGCTTTGCTGTATCAACTAGTAAAGCTCTTTTACCGTGCCAAGCTTCAGCTAATCTTAATATCGGAGAGAGAGAATCAGCTGGAGAAGTGACTTTGAAAAAGTAGATCTTATTGAAAAGGAAAGGGAAAGGTTTAATTGCTAAGTGCAATTTCTAACATTTTGATAAAAAATAATAATTCAAAAATATATATATAAAAAGGTCCTTTGCAATTAAGGAAAAACATAAACAACCTGGGTAAAAGATGCTTTAACACACAAAGGGCGCCAAAAGTTAAAGGTTCTTCCTTCAACCTGCATTTCTGCCAAGGGACATGGATAAGAAATCAAGGGAGAAAGAGTAAAGAACAATGTAAAGAAGAGTATAGAATTATCACGATGGAAACAAGATGGATGCTATCTATAATAAAAGAAAGTAGAAACAACAGGACATGCTTATGCATGCATGTAAATATGTCTCATATTTATTCTGTGTCTGTACTTGTCTGAAAAAGAAAAGGGGATGTAGTTCAAAGGTGCTTACATTTAGAAGAAATACAAACAGATCTTCAGGATATACCATTCCAACTGTCAAAAAACATCGCTGAACTTCATTGTACGTCTGCCACCATGAAGTAGTTTAATGTATTTGGAAAAATAAAGGGGCAAATGACAGGGGGATAAAGCAAAAAGAAGAGTATTCACAGAAAAACCAAGATATCACAAAATTAGCTAAGATAACACATATAAATCCACCAGACAAAATGCATGTGCCTCGATCTTCAAGAAAAAAGTAAGAACTGATCAATGAGGACATAGATGCGGGAAAAAAGAAAGAAAGACAGATGTATGATGCAATTTTATAATGCCACCTCAATCATTGAGATAGATGAGCATTAACATTTATCAAATCAGACCTTCAATCCTACTGAGAAATTTGGCTGCTCTTTGCTGTCATTATTGATGTAAACCACTGGAAGAAGTGTTGAGAGGATAACAGTTAGCTCCTGTCATGCATGAGCAAAGCATATCAATTGCAGTTTCATCCACCATGCAATATCAAGTTACCTGCTTATGTTACAGAAAAAATTCAACAAAGAAAGGGGACAAAAGAACAATTCTCACATTATAGGTCCAGAGTACAGAAACTATATTTATAATTGCCATTAGCAACACTAAAACATGGCTAATAAAATTCCTAAAATACCTCAAAGTCAAGCAAAGGAGGACCACTTTCCGACATCAATGAGGCATTAAGGAGACTGTGGAGACTACATGTAGCAATAAAGGCAATATTTTGATCTTTCTTGTACCTAACAAAATGGAAAACACCAACAATGTGCAAAGTTATAGTACATAGCTTGGTGAAATTTTGAAAACCTTTCTTAGGCAGCTGAAAATATTAGCCCAAGACCAAAACCTCAAAGAGGCCATCTCTAATGTCCATCATAAATTCCTAACACATGTCTTCCATAGAAGGTGGGGAAGGTCCTTCCATAGCTGTGGGTGTCATATAGCAGTTATGAATGGAGATTATCAAGGTTATATCCATGTGAAGAACCGGGAGCAAGATCAGAACTGGAGTAGAGTATTCAGTTTCAGTTTTTGGCCAACTCGACCAGAGAGCTGTTATTTCCTTCCATTAGAATAAATTTCACCATGCTACATCATATATGTCATGATATCAAACCAGTACAACAAGTGTAGGCATCGTATGAAATAAATAATCTTCCTCGCTTTTCAAGTGAGGTAATGAAGTAGATGCCACAACATGACTCTGTTGTTAAACAATATTAAGGCTCAAATCTTGCACCAATACTATCCAGAGTTCTTTTTTCAGTCAATTCATTTGCATTTCTCATCCTATTCCATAAAAGTGGGCCAGACTTTCATAGATACTACTTGTACAAAGTGGGACAGATTTTCATAATTTATCATCCTTCTCCATAAAAGGGAATTCCTCCCCTATTGTTCATTCCCAGGGAGAGGCACAGGTCGGAAAATGCCTAAATTATATGTGGGATAATAGAGTAAAAGGCCACCTTATAGACATGCAAGAAAGATGGATCTTACAACTCCAATATAGTTGGGACGAGTCTAGGTAAAGCTGCCTTTAGTTGTGCACGGGTTATTAGGCCAACCATTTGGGCTAGTGCTTCCACGGTCGATATTCTCACCTGTAAGACACAATTCTTAATTAAAAAAATGAAACAAAATCCTGGTAATAAGTCCCAACATGATCCAAGATTATTTTCAAACTGAGCGAAGTGACTCTGTAGAAAATTAACTCTTTCATTAAGCTAACCAGCATGATTCTTGGTAGTGCACAGCAGGAAATTATGACCATGCATATAATATTATAAAGGATTGTTCTTGTGTGCCCATGGCCACATGTTAATGATGCAACTTTCAGTAAGTATATTCCTTCTAGTTGATTATTAATTTCCAGTAAGTGTACGTTCCAACTTAGGGTATTATTTTAGGATATACTTAGCAAGCTTAAATCGGGAGACCGGCATTTCAGCAGTTATGCTCCATTAAGACAATGCAACCCCTAATATGGCGTTTGCCTATTATGATTTTATATCTTTCTACATAAAGTTCCCACTGCATTCAAAGAATCTTGTGGTCTCTTTTGACCATCTGTGGCTACGTGCAATCAAACATACATAGATTTAAGGACAAGTGTTGCACACAAGCCAATGGTCAAGATAAGCAAGATACAATAACAAACCTTCAAATCCCTTGAAGCTGCCCAGACTCTCAAGAAAAGTTCAAAGGCAGAATTCAGAAATGACCTGCACCGAGGATAACTTTTCAGACAAATTGTTATAACAATGTGATAGAACCTCTATTTGCACTTAAATAACCTCACTTGACATCTCCATCTGGCCCAGAATGTGATGGGAACTCTGTATCATATTGCCAAATAGCCTGGCACCAACACTTGAAAGCTGGAATCGAGCAAGACATCCAACACAGAAAGAATGAGTAGATCATCAAAAAAAATGATGGGGATCACCAAACGGTAGTCCATTTATTGTAAACAGAACGACTTCCTTGATAAGGGTTATATTATCCGTACCGTTAGCAAATATCGGTCTGTGAACATCTCTTACATTACCAATAATTGGCAATACTCGTAAAAGTATAGCTTTAAGTCGAGGGGTGAACTGCAATGCTTGAGACAAAAACATAAGCACTTAATTATAAGTACTGCAGCTTGAAATGCGTAAAAAAAATTTGATAAAAAACAGTAGCAATCAACAAAACTGAAGGACACTGACTCACGATCAGCAGAAGCAAAATTTGCAAGTATTTGGACCATAGCTGGTAAGGCTGAGCTTGATGCAGACATGTGAAGAAATAGTTCCTCCATCATCTGTCGTGTCAAGATAATCCGAAAATTCACATAACTAACATAAATGGTGGATGGTGATATATGCAAGTAATCCAAATTATGACATGCATGGAATGTATTTTTGTGCATATATTGCCTCATTGTTCAGAGCATGTATGCTTATTGCTTCCACACATAAAGGAGGCCAACAGAGGAGAGGACAAGCAGGCCCAAAAGAATCTGTGCAGAAACTGCAAATTATTTGACTTTTTAAAGACAAACCATGAAGTCCCCTCCATAAGGTCCAATGTAAGGATGTCCCGAATACAAGGAGGATTCCCCATCCACACAATAAAGGGTGTGGATTCCCCATGCACACAATAAAGGGTTTACTCTAGATATCAGAGAATGGGACAAGCAGGACAGAAAGAGAAATGTGGATAAATTGCATTTTAGTTTAATTTTACTTTCTAAATACTGTAATTTTATTTGACTTTTTTTGAAAAAACAAACGTAAATTTTATTCCATTAGATCCAAATTAAGGATGTCCCAAAAACAAGGAGCATTTAATCCAAACTGAAAAGTCATTAGTTTCACTTTCTAGCAAGCAAGTTCATCTGCAACGTATTTGGATTCACTTATCTTTTTAATATGGTTAAGAGAGAACTTCTTTAAAAAAATTCCTCACATTTATAATGAGACGGCAACAAAACAGATTCAGTAATTGAATATCCATGCCTCTTGAAGTTGTAGACAGCTTCATAATTAAGACATGATTAATTCATGGTGGGGATTCAGGAGGGTTACAGACTTGAATCATGGTCATTCAGTAGCATATAGCTTAATCTCAGTTGTCACTTTTAGTGTACACCTATCAACTTGTAGTTGTGTGGTACAGTTGAAATAATAAAGTGCAATTTGATGGATAGTTTGTTTAGTGATTGTTAAATGCTCTAGTATTCCTACGTCGGTTTTAAAATACTGTGATACTGTATTTTTTATTAGTGATTACAACATTGTTTTCTTAATCATATTTACTACTCTTACACCAACTTTTTGCAACACATTTAATCTATTATTGATATTAATTTCCTTTGGATTGGTTTTAGAAAACTCACTTATGAAAGGAGTATCATTCAGTAACTGTTCAAGTGTGGCCATGGGCAGTGGGGCACGGATGATGAAAAGCATTTGACAAAACACTAATTACTAAATTTTTTAATAAAAGAGAAAACTACACCAACATGCCAATTAAGCTAATTCAGTACTTCTATGTAGTCTTGAGTTGGAAAGAAAATAAAGATACAGGTACAACGAGATCTGAACCTAGTTGCATTCATCTCAAAGGTAAATTTTAGCACATTGTTTACATTATTTTTAACTCACTCAATTCACCAGTTAGCACAACTTATGGTACTGTGATCTCAGTACAGTCAATCTCGAATTGCAATCATCTACAGATTAGACTAGGACTTCATTTGTCTGAACTGCTGATGTAGGCTCATGCATACCAATAGTGGTACAAGAACAAGACATCAATTACCAACAGAGACCAAAGAAAATGAACTTACCAGATCGGGTAAATGTGATCCTATTGCAACAAGTAAACCAGCAGCAGCTCTTTGCCAATCAGAATTAAGGTCCTACCAATTGAAAAAATCAAGTGAGACTTGCAGCAGGAGAACTCTGCAAGGTAATGTTCCACACCACAACAAAATAAACATTGCTCATATTTGAGAATTATCAAGGATTAAAGATGAAGGAATTAGCTGTCCTAAATGATTGAATGATTAAACTCTGTGAAAGACTAAAGTAAGTACTCATAAATGATGAAAGCACTTCAAAATACAAACACAAAATGACAAATCTTGAAATAAGGGAACAAGATCATGCTCGGGATGGATGCAAGGGAGGGATCAAGTGTTTTGTGCCTCCCCCGTCAACAATTTTCTCTGTTTCAAATTTCAAAAGATTGATGTAACTTAGGCTACTCAGTGTTTATAAAGGACTCGGTTACAGGCATGTCCTCAAATCTCTTAATTCCATAAGCAATAAATTTCTTGCACAAATTAGATGGGCAACTGCTGGTTCCCATCACTCTAAAGAACATTTATTAAAAAAAGTGACTTTGAAGCAGACTGCAGACATATCCTTAGCTTGAGAAAATGCTATTAAAGCATAAGGTGACGTCACGAGAAGTTAGAGTGAGCTTGTGACATTACCATATCTTACTAGCCCCTTGGTTTCAAGAGATTGTTTCAGGTTATGAAGCTTGAAAAGATTTTAGCATCTAAATTTGAACCTCATTGGCATTGCACCATCGTCACATGTTTTTGGAAATACTTACTGTACACATGTAACTTGATTTAATAGGTAATGACTCATTCACCTTATACAATCCACAAAAGAAGCATAATTCTCAGAGAAATTTCCTCTTCCGAATTTCAGCATTATAGATTTCAAAAGATGGTATGTCTCACTGACATGGGCCAAAAGCAATACGGTCAAGGCTCGCAAATAAAAGAAACTTTACAATCATGACCTATAAAAAAAGTGGAGTAACCCTTTTGTTTTTATTTAGTGCTTATCAGCTGTTCAGTTTGAAGCTCAAACTTGGTTGGGAAGACAATATTCCTTAATGTGTCTCAACAGTTATACTGTCCCTCTTCTACTCGTTATTTGCATCACACTACCTAAAGTTCTTTGCACGTTTTTGGGATCCTACATAGTTACTTTGGGAATTAGCCATAAACAACGAGCTTGAACATAAAAAATTTAGAGAAAGATATACGACAACCTATGCTTCCAAAATCTAGCAGGTTTACGATCATAGATAATTTTCAAGTCCAAGCTTAACCCCTACTTCCTAGAAGTGCACATTTCCAGGGCATGTCGAATTAATATTTGGTTAGGAACTCTTTACAATTCAAATGCTTAAGCCAGGCATGCAAACAAAATTGTTTAGCTTATACAGGAACAGATTGCAGAAAGTACCTTGGATGATATCATTTCAGCTGTGGCGATCTTGGCAAGTTTAGCCATGAAAACAGGATCAATATCTTCTTTCTTCAATGCACCAACACCAAAAGCCATCACTTTGAATAGTCCGGCTATATTACCAAACCTCTGAAACAAAGTGGGAGCAAAAATCCATCAAACCGATTCAGAAAGATATTCACCAATAAATACCTCAAAGTTAAGCAAAGCATCACCCGACGGCCACCGCGGGAAACAGCCGAGCAACAATCAAGAACCAGAAGAGGATTCCTACATGATTGGCATACGAGTAGAGATTCAACTACTTATTTTCGCATTGAGAGAAACAAGAATCGTGAGAGTTAACTAAAGAGAGAAATTGACGTCTTACAGAGCAGCAATTTCCTTGAGAGAAGCCATGGAAGCTTCTCTAACGGGTGGAGAATCGTCGGAAAGCAACGAGACCAGAACCTGCACGGCTTCTGAAAGAAACACGAGATCCGATCAAGAACCGGCAACTAATCGGCGATCGCTAAACTTTTATTGTCGAATTTTGAAGGGACAAGTGGTGTTACCTGGAGCGGGAATAGAGCTTCCAGAGCTCGAAGAAGCCATGTTTGACGAGAGAAAGAAGATCCTCGAAGACAGAATCGGAAAATTTTATACAAGAGAAGGATGGGAAAAGATTTATAAGAAAATAGAGAGAGAAAAAATGCAATTTATGGTTCCTCCGTGATAAGAAAAGAAAAAGATTACTATTAGAGGGGGTTTATATTATGATATAAAAGAGAAATTTGGTAGCATATGCAGCTGTGCTTCCATCTAACGGTCCGATTCCACGTTGCCCTTCTGGCTTATGGAGTTATGGAGTTATGGGTTTCTGCCGCTTCTTAGGTTCCACATTTTCACCTATTGTATAATTCATGACAACAGTGATATCAAATCAAATAATAATATATAAAGAGCAACAAAGAAAATGAGAGGATAAAAAATATAATGAAAGAGATGGATATGAATTAAAGTCTGATAGAACTAGAAAAATAGTGATAAATTTATATTTGGATAATTCATGACAAGAATGATATCAAATCAATTATTACACCAATTATTAAGTAGTTTATATATTTAAATTTTACCTTTTTTATTTTATTGTTTTATTTTTATTTTGTGACATTAGGCTTACGATTTTATTGAAATAAATTTTTTATTAAATTACTACCTAAGCCAATAAATCTTTTTTACTAAAACTATATTTTAAAAAACAATTGTGTCGATTATCTTTGTAACGTAAAGATATGATCACTAACAATCTTGGATAAGCTATATTTTAACCTACAACTTTAATTTAAAAAGATAGTAAAAATTGTGGGATAATCACATAAAGAAAGAAAGAAAAAAAACTTATGAAGTAAGTTATTTTCTAACGTAAAACTTGTAGGAAGCTCTATTGTAACACACTATTTACTTTCCGATATATATATATATATATATATATATATATATATATATATATATATATCAATCTCTCACGTTTTTATAAACAACAATCATTTTCGTTATTTCAGGTAAACATTCAATCGCTTCATCTGATAACATAATTTTTCATTGTTGTGTCTCCTTGATGTGTTTTCATAATCATTCAATTCTAAAGGGCAACGCTACCCTATTACCTTCTCGAAAAACATGTTAGATCAGACAACCCAGTCACGGATAAGAAGTCTTGGTATCTCGCAACCAGGTTGAACAACCAAGTTAACATTTACCATCCGGATATATTATTAGTGGGCTCGACATAGGGATTATTGTGGGTTATTTGGAAATTATTGTGCGAGATTATATTGGTGGTTATTCTGTCCATTTTTTTATTCAACTCAACTTGAACTGTCAAGATTATTGAATTTATAATCCCAAATAATTTGGTTAATCAAAGGAACGGAGAATATGTTGAATTACATAAGAGTTGTAAACTGTACGCCTGCACGTAGCTTTTCCGACGTGCAATGACAGTAGGAGTCATTTCTGCCATCCACTGTTGTTGCAAATGGATCCACAGCATAGAAGAAATCATTGGAAAATTCCAAGCATGTAAGAGCTGAAGATACGAAGTCATTAAGATGAGCAAAATATACTTTCCAGGAGGATTACCCATTTGTGTTGTTCCCTAACTCTCCAACAATCCTTGCTTCTCATTTGCTTGTTGCTTAGCAAATTATAGCATGTTCTCTGAGCTGCCTTTATTTTTTCTTGTCAAATTGTTCTTGGATGCATGTCGTTCTATTTCTTCATGGAGTTGCAATTGGGCATTGGCCAACAAACATGTATTATTGTATTTTGTTTGTTAACTTTTAGTTTCCAACGAAGCAAATGTCAAATTGGCCCGGCCCATCACAATATTTTGAACTAAAGCCCGTTTAAAGAGATGCCAATAGGTCCAAAACCCCTCATTTGGAAGAAGGAAAAAATTACTTGGCACTTTTTCCGGATTATTCTGGGAGATTATAGGAAATATTTTGGTTAAATAATTTCCAAAAATAATTTTGACCAGAATAATTTTTCATATAATCCCTTGAAAAGGGCTTGTCGAACGTGCCCTAGAACCAAACCTCCCGCTTAAACCCAATACGTCGTTACCAGACTACTAACACAAATTTTAAAGGTTTATTGAATTAAAATATAATTTTAATTGTGTTATATGTCTTTAGTTCGAATTCCAAGTGGCTAAATTTAACAAGTATGCACTTTTTTATACTTTTTTATATTGTCTACAAAATACGTAAATTTTTTTATAGCGTGTACAAAGTATGCACTTTTATTTGTAGATGATTGATGTTTTTAAATAATCATAGAAAAAGGAAAAAGAAAATAAGAAAATAATTATTTTAGTTAAATGAAGTTTTTTTTAAATAATCTTAGAAAGAAGGAAAAATATATTTCATTTTGTTATCCAATATTTTAATATACAAGTGTGGTACACAACATGTTAATACCCGATCGTAATAGTTAATATGTTAATATTCAACGTAATACCCAATAATTTAATACTCAAGTCTAATACAAAATATGGTAATACCCAACACATTTAGGACCCGTTTGGTTTAAACTCCGAAAACGGAAACGGAATGGAAACGAATCTAGTCCATACGTACACCCTTGTTCATGAAGTTGTTGGGAATCATTCCTTGTGGTTTGAACTAATTATAGTAGAATTTGATTAGTTTTAATACCCTATAGGGTAACAAAGTAGAGGGAAGCAAGTGTATTTTGCATAAAACCAACCGGAATGATTCCATGAACAAAGTACATATGTGGACTAG
Source organism: Fagopyrum tataricum (assembly GCA_002319775.1). NCBI lineage: Eukaryota > Viridiplantae > Streptophyta > Magnoliopsida > Caryophyllales > Polygonaceae > Fagopyrum > Fagopyrum tataricum. Next base: position 8,842,789 of record CM008279.1, on the reverse strand, counting down.
ATTCGTTTCCATTCCGTTTCCGTTTCCGGAGTTACAACCAAACGGAGGGTTAATTAATACCTAACGTATCTTGATACCCAAGTGTGACACCCAGTATGTCAATTTTCAACCGTAATACTCAATATGTTAATACTCAAGTCTTATACTCATTGTGTTAATACCCAATTTTGATACTCAATATTATGTTATTATCTAACGTAATAACGTAATACCAATATGCTAATACCCAACCTTCATGTACGCAACTTCACATACCCAACTTTCAAATGCCCAACTTTCACATACCCAACTTCACTCACTTACCCAATGTTAGTTATCCGGTTTTACATACCCAATTTATCTTTTTGGGACAAATTATAGAATTTCAGAAATTTGGGTCATTCCCTGCAATTATAACTTTGAGTAATGATTTGTAAATATCTTTTCTTGGGCAAAATTCGCAAATTCAAAAAATTGGGCTATTAACACAATTACAAAATATATGATCATATTTTTTTAATTGAACCAATTGTCCATCTTTCCCAATCGATTTAGGACGACAAGAGAATGCCGATTAGGGATTCTCAACACATTCATAGGCGAAGGCGGCCGGTCTCCAGTGATGGTGACTTAGACGGCGGCGGCCGGTCTCAGGCGAACATTTGGCGATGGTTGATTTGAATTTTGTTTTCCTTAATATATAGTTAAAATAATTTAAAAAAAAGTGCATACTTTCTTAACAAGGTTAAAAAAAATCATAATAAAAATAATATTATGAACTAAATAAATTCATTCTAAGTGAATCTGTGAATGTTTAATAAAAAAAATGCATACTTTATGGTTATGTGATTTGATGTTTATAATTATTATAATAATACTATTTAATTCGTTTATACTTGTGTGGAAAATATTTAGTGTTTCATATAATATATTCAACCAAGTGCAATAATATAGTATGTCACTTACAAAATTTTACATTACTTGTATAGTTTTGCGTCAGATGTATCATTTTAAATTTTCTCTTTAAAAGAAAACTGTCATTCGTGAACTTTATAGTACTTTGGTTGATTCGTTATCGCAGATTCCCACCAAGACCATGGTAATGATAACTAATAGCAAAATTTAGGGTTAATAAAAAAAAATCCCGATTAACTGAAATATAGCCCATCTAATTACCTCTCATTTGCAAACCGTTGGTGTTGAAATTCAAACTCGTAATCGAAGAGGAGTTTAAGCGTTGTAACTAGATAAAGGAGAATTGAATGCTGATAATCTTAACGTAGTAGGAGTGAGCGGCTGAGTGCACGGCTTGGAGATCGATCCAGAGAATCTCATCCCGTGACTAGTGTTATTGGAAGATAAATAAGAGAATATTTTAATATCTTGCTATTAAATGAATAACGATATTATCTCGTTATATTAGAAAGTATATATTTTATCTTTTTCTTTTATAATATTTCTTATGCTCTTATATTCTCTTGTAACCCTATAAATAGGGAATAATAATATCAATATATTTGTGGTTTTATCCACCATAAAACTTTTCATGGTGAACTAAATTCCCGTTCCATTTATATGTGGTTTTATCCCACCATAATCTACCTATTATAATCCTAAAGATAATTACAATTTATTTATGTCCTAATTTATGATATCATATCTTAACAACTAGCACATGTTCCACCGTATATCTAAATAACTTACCTGACCAATTGGAGCAAGTGCTCGATCAACTGAAGTTCCAATTAAGCTGTCATATAGATCAGGGCTATATATACACGTACGTACAGTATTTTGGAGGAAGGTAAACGTGCATTATTGTTTGAGCTTGTGTTAATTAAGAACCTTGCTTGATGTTAATAGCTTAACGTGGTAATATTATATGCACAATAATGCAGTCGAACGGGTTTATGAGTTGGAATCAATCTTGATGTGTTTATGCATTCGAACTCTAACGTGTTAAACTGATTGAGGTCCTGAAGAAAGATTGTCCCACCCATGTTATATGGCACTTGAAGTCAGCAATGGAACAGTGTATCACTTTTTGTCACCGGGTATTAATATTACGGCATTTGGAGTCAAATCATGGTGGGATCGATCTTTCAACGAGGAAAGTGAGTGTCGTCGGAAGCATGATTTAGAAAGGAGACGACTAGCTAAGGACCACTCTTGTTTAATGTTATTTGAATATGATGCACCAAATTAATTGATCGCTGTGAGAAGAGGAGAAATAAAGGTGTCACTCATTTAATTTGTTCGTTGCTTTCAACTGCCCCCATATCAACTTGCCTGTTGTTGCCCAAGACTTCATTTTAAAACACGTCTTTACATCCAACTTTTTACTAAGATTTCAACACCTTTCGATTTACCATTATTGGATTTTCAAATCAGTGTGAATTGCTTGACAGCTCACTAAAGGTTCTCGTACGTATGTAAGAATGTTATAGGCTAGTGTACGGAAAACTAGTGACTAATATATGTCCTAAATTTGTTTTATTTTCATTAAATTTTAATATTATTGGCATAATTTTCACTAGAGGGTTGAGCAAATCATAATTTGTACACGGATTTATTTTATTTTTTAAAATTTAAAATATTTTTGATTCATGTATATTAATCTAATTTTGAGTTATTCTAAAAAAATGATAGTAGTGAATATTAATCATCAGACCATTGGCAAACACAGATATAGGTGGGTTGGAACTTGGAAGGCATATCTCAAACTAAGATTCTGAAGAAAATTAAATCAAATCAAATCTGGTTGAGAAGTCGCTGATGGAATGCCAAGACTAGAGGTACTAGAAAGTCAAATCTGGCGGAAGAGTACACACTTTTTATGCCGTCACTAGGTAATATTGTTGTCTTGAAAATAGATTTTCATTTTGCGTTGTTTTAGGCCACGTTTGGTGGTTGAAAGATTTTTGATAAACTATTCCTTCTATCTCTTTTAAGTTCTTTAATCTATTTTTTTTTTTATAAACTTCAAAGTCTTTTCCATTAAGTTCCTTTAAACCACCCTCGACTGATTAGGGTTAGAGTATATAATAAATTGCTTATGTATCGGCTTATATTATGAAAGTCTAGTTGCGTCACGGTGAGACTAAATATGTTTTCTTAACCAGATTCAGGATCACGGAGGTCGAACAGATTTGGTTAAACATTGTGGTTTTGAGTGTGTTAACAGGAGTTGTACCTCGTTTATGTATATGTAATAGCCGATTTTTCATCATCGTTTATGTATATGTAGTGTTTAAGAGGATCGGATTTGCTATTTAAAAAGGGTTTGCAGCACAGCTTGTTATCCGCCTAACTTTTAACTCGATGTAATAATAATACTTATTTTAATTATTATAAAATAGGTTTTATTTAGTTTTGGATTAAATTGATCGAGTCGGCTAATTAGCCAACTCGAAAATTCCATTGAGGGTATAATTATATGAATCAATAACTTATAAGTTATCGATAAGTTAAAGCCGATTTATTTTAAAGATTATGAGGTATAATGATATGAATCGACGTCATTTGAGGAGTTAGAAAATTCCGTTGAGGGTATCCGAAAATTATTATTCATCTTCTTTCTCGAGGAGACCCTAATAATATTTATATTTTTATTCCCAAGCTACTAGTGGTCGCTTGCATTCACCGCTAGATCTTGAGCCTATTGTTTGAACAACCTCCATAGGCCAGAGCTCCGGAAACCGAGATATGTGGACACCTCGAACCCCTAGCATGAGCCATCTTAATAACTATAAATTTGTATTATGAATGGTTATATTTATTATAATATAAAAAATATAACATTTTATATTAATAAAAATATGTAAATTATGTCAAATACAAGGTTAAAAAATCAAGCTTACCTCTGAAGAGAATGTAATGCAGGTAGGCAATGTAATCTCCTATATAGTTTAGTATGTTGTTTTCTTTTGGTCTTGAAGTATGTGGTTTGAGAATTTAGTAACGGGTATTAAAATTCAGATATTAAATTTTAGGTAATATGTATCGAATATTAGATTTGATAATTCAAATATTATATTTTGAATATTGAATTTAAAGTAATAAAATTCAGGTATAAAAATTTGTGCAATATGACATTTCAACCGGATTTGAAAAAGTACATGAATATTGGCGTCAAACCTCAAAACCATTTAAGCATCCCGCTTCGAACGTATTTTAAAGTTTTCCGGAAGATTCGTAAAATAATACTCTTTGTAATTCACAATTTGATATTAGAATCTTAAAAATTGGTTCACGATAGATGACATTACAAGTGTCATTTAAACCTTCTATAAATAGAACTTTTGCAATCTTTACATGTATTATTTGTATTTTTAAAACATTATTTATGTTTTTCTATAGTTTTTTTCATTCTAACATTGTTTTTATACAAAAATTTAAATTACAGTACATCAATAAATATCGGGGTTTCTAAAGTACCGGTGAAAATTGCTATTTGACACCTTAACTACGCACTTCGCGTGCGTAGTTGAGAACTCACTCAACTACGCACTTGCGGTGCGTAATAGTAATTAATATTACCAAAAAAAAAAAAATTACTTCTACTACTACGCACGCAAAGTGCGTAGTTCAATTTTTTCAATTTTTTTTATTTTTTCTCGGACTCCAACTACGCACCCCATATGCGTAGTTGGAAACCAGTCAACTACGCACGCGAGGTGCGTAGTTACGATGACAAATATTGATTTTCACCGGTACGTCTAATAATCCCATAAATATTACCTTCTACTTTTTAGTTTTTTTTTATATATGATATTTTTTCTAATATAAAATTTTGAAAAATGGAGTGAGTAATGTGTTTTTTTTAAAAAATTTTATATCAAATGTTGAAAAACAGAAAGAGTAATATTTCTGAAGGGAGTAAATTATTAATGATTTCAAAATTAATGTTATAACTGCTATAAAAAATGCAATAAAAAGTCAAGATGGTAATTAGCTCAAAATAATTAACTAGCAAAGTAGCAAGTAGCAAGGAAAGGGTGAACTGGCACATTTGTTTTAGTTTTACACCTACTACGCGGGTAATTGAAGTGGAGTGTTTGGATTGCTTATCATTAGGTTTTCAAATCCTCGATGAGTAAGAATAATAATATTTATTTTTACGCATCGTTTGATTCGGTTTTACTTACGGCCGTTTATTTGTAGCAATAATATTTTTAATTAAAGTATATTTATTGTAAAATTTCCGGGATTGAAAATTACTATTTGTTTTTATAACTACGCACGTTCGTAGTTGAGTGAATTTTAACTATGTATGTGAGGTGTGTAGTTGAATTTTATGACAAAAAAATTGAACAAATTAAACTATGCACTTGGTGTGTGTAGTAGAAATTTTTTTTAAAAAAAAACTATGCATCTTATATGTGTAGTTGAGTGAGTTCTTAACTACGCACGATCGTCAGTACGTTTAAAAATCACGAAATTTCGTTATAAATATCAATATTTCAATCCTTTAAAGAACAAAATAGTTAATATAAATCATCACATAAACATTTAAACTATTTATTAAAATCGAATATGATATAATTATTTTTTTAACTGCAATCAAAATTTATATTTTCTTGCTTGTACTGCTTTTAGTTTACCGCTAGGATTTCATGCTTTTTCGGTTGAACAAGTAGTTGGTGTTGGGAATTTATTGAACTTGGAGCCCGTGGCGTGGCTAGCCACATGTACATCTATAGCTAAGCCTTGTTTAGTTTCTTATTTCAATAAAACTTTAAGCCTTGTTTGGTTTCTTATTTATAAAACTTACGAGCAAGGGAACCGTCTTCCCGTCTCTTCAACCAAAAAAATAATATCAATAACGTGCAATCATATACTCACGTGGCCACGTGGTCTAAATTGTAAGAAATACTTTTAACTTTGAGACCGGGTGCTGAAGTGCATATACTTATTAATTAACGTAGAAATATAGGGCGGTGGGTGGTTGTATCACTTCCATCAATTAAATCGTACTATAAAATTGTTACTCCGAATAATTAATCATTCAAGTTTCCTTTCACCCTAAATCATAACCGCGGCTAATCGTTTGGGTCGGATTTTTTTTTAGATTCAACCAACAAATTAAATTTGTCCATTGTAAATTTGTAATTACTCATTTGTGATTTTAAAAAAAATAAAAACAATTATGATTGTCATGAATAAATAAATAAAACATCTATGATAGTCAAACGATCCGTACACAACAATTCAACAACCCGTAACTATGGTAATCACGAATTAAAAAAAGTCGAAATTGTTGTAAATAGTAGAGAGGTTTTCCTCCTACAAAAGTCGAGATTGTTGACGCATTTAATTTCTTGATTTGGAACTATTATTATTTGCCCATATCTATCATAGTATAAAGATACGATGTATCATTAAACAACGGTAGATGGGAACAAAAGCACTGGTGCCGGGATGAAATTGCGAGGGAGGCACAAAATTATCAATTTAGTAAAAATTTGTTAAGGGTTCACATAAACAAATTCAAAAGGTTTGGTGGCCGGGGTTGTTGTTCAAGAGATGGTGGTGGTGACGGATCTGGCCAGTGGAGATGGCAGGCGCCAAAAAGGCATTGTTCAAGAAGGCGATGGTGTTCAAGAAAAGAAGCCAGATGTGGGTTTCACGAGGCACCGGTGTTTAAGATCCGTCGGAGATGACAATTAAATCGATGCATAGAAACACAAATTTTGGTGGCTAAGGTTTAAGAGAGGGTGGTAAGCCATTTGAACATCGGGTGAATGTCGAGTCAGGTGATGGCTCGGGTGGTGGTTCGTGTGATTGTTTTAAATATTATTACCCTAAACCGTAACTGGACCATCAATTGATCAACCATCACCGCATTCTAACCAATATTACCGCATTCCAACCGTATTTTATTGGATTTTTGACCATTCGAGTGCTTCGGGTTTTCGGATAACTACCGGTTGCGGGTGATATTATCATCCCTAATTACATGTAATAATGTCGAAGTATGTGTTGGTTTGTAAATAGCCTAAATTGTAAGATATATATATATATATATATAAAATCATGAAACCAAAAACGCTCGAAGTCTTGATAAATTTAATAAATAAATAAATAAATAAAAAAGTTGAAATGAGAAATCGATCTAAAGACGGAAAATTGAGATTAGTCTCCTAATTCGATATTATCCACTACCACATTATAAATAACAAACCAAACATCACATAAAGCGAGATGTTTTAATCAGTAAAATTATAGTAAACCGGCCAACTACGTTTTATTGCTATTAAGAAGTCACTATTTTGCCACCTAAGTTTTTATCGATAAAAAAAATCTCATATTTCTATTATTCGTAAAACCATATTGGAACCTTTTGTGTATAACTTGGAAAGTTTGGCCTTCTATAAAGCTGGCCCATTTAATATTTGCGGAGCAACGTAGAGTTGTCCAAGTTGTCCTTTTGTTTCATGCTGAAAACAAAAGTCAAATTTTACATCAATTTCCTTTCCGTTAAATTTTTGTTTAAATAAGTAGAAAGGGCTTCTAAACTATAACAAATCTTAAAGTATATATAACTCTTAAGCCGTGTATTTATTGATTTACAAACGAATAACTCGTCTAAAAATATATATTTTATAAAATAATTATAGATCGGTGATTAGCTTTAGTACGTGAAACACAATAAATATTTTTAAAAATTGTTTTAAATTGTTATATATATATATATATATATATGGTAATTTGATTTAAATTGTTTTTATGGGTAATTTGTTACAAGAATTTTAAAAGTACTTTTATCCAAAAAAGAACTCTATTAAGTTATATATTTTTAAAAATTCACCCTGAAATTATCCTTAAAAAGATTTGTGTGTGCAAGTGTATAATACAGCGACATACACAATGACGTATAAACCTATTTTGAGGATAAACTTAGTGGTAAACTTTTAAATATAGATTTCTTAACAGAGATTTTTCACTAATTACGTGATGGATCTGCTTAATCTTTTATATTAAAAAATCTACTATCTATCTATATACTAAAGCAGCCCGTGAACTTACACGTGACACAGTCTGGTGAATCCTTTTATACGTGACACAGTATGGTGAATCCACGTCATAAAATTTACACGTGTCAATTTTTTGTTAATCCAGGTCCTACCATGTTAAAACAATTATTTAAAACATTTAATTTACAAATTTTAACTAATTTATTTTATATACCGAGTCTTCAAATTTTGTTAATATACGTAAAACTTCTTACCAAATCTTTTTCACCAAATATGCCAAACAAATTAATAAGTCATTTTACTAATTTATTTTATATATTATTGTTCATATTTTTTTGTTAGTATACGGATAATTTTTCACAAAATCTTTTTCACCAAATCATTTTGATTAACAAATTTTAATTGATTTATTTTAATCCAGGTTCCACCATGTTAGCAAAAAATATTTTAAATATTTAAATTACAAATTTATTTTAAATATTTTATTAACTAATTTATTATTAATCCCTCATATTATCAATTGACCTTAATATTTTATCAACTTATATTTTTTAATTGTCAACTTAACTTATATATACTTTCTAAAACTTATAAAATTTATTTTAAATTTAATCTTATCTTTTTTTACATATATTTTTCAACTCAACGTTGCTTTTTTCACAACTTATTAACTTTATTATTTATTTAAACTTTTAAAAATCTTAATATTTTTTATTTATATTTTAATTTTCATGAACTTTTTTTTCTTTTTTCTGAAACTTATAAACTTTTTTTTTTCTAAAATCATTTTCTTTTAAACGTTTTAAAAAATATTTCTTCATTTTTTAAAATAAAGAAAACATAAGAATTTAAAAAATCGTTTTTTTATAATAATAATAATTTTATTTTTAAAAAGTCGATTTTAATATTATATGGAAATAATTTCAGATATTTTAAAATAATTTTGTATAAAAACTCATAAATTTCATATTAAAAATATATGAAAAAAATTGAAATAATTTTTCAAATTTTTTTTTTTTCGATTTTTAAAAAAAATATATCGAATTTTTAAAAACAAATCAAATACTTTTAATAATATTTTTTCATTTACACAAAGTATGTAAAAAATCAAGGGAAAATTTTCGGAAAAAAATCAATAAAGTTTCAATTTTTTTATAATAAAATTTAAAAATATTTAATTAATTTATAACTTTTGACATATTAATTTATATTAAAAAACAGAATGCACGATACATTCATAATCCTAAATTTTTTAATGACATGTAAAAAATATATTTGTCAAATCTTAACCGAAGTTAAAAAAAATGGAAAAATAAGTTATATTATTTTTTATAAATACGTTGATAGTATATATCATTTTTCAATAATTTTCAACGGGCGTATTATTTTGAGTTTCATTAATGGTTGTTATTATTTTTGAATTTTATTTTAAAACAAATCTTTTAAGTAATATTTATTTTTTTAATAACTTCACATATGTTATAGTCTTACTAATTGTTATGTAATTCACTATTTAAATTTAACTATTTTTGTAATTTTTGACTTAGACATGCTACTTATATTATTTAAATCTCTTTCATTTATATTTCAATATATTATTATTTAATATTTTTAATTTAAATTTTATGATTTGTTTTACCCTTCATTTTTTGTTAGTATATGTTTTACACATGACTTCTTATCTATCATATATAATAAAACAACCCCTGAACTGATATTTGACGTAATTTTGTGTGGTCGCCTCTAACATTTAATTTAAAAAAACCCTAATTCTTTCTTGGATTGATACTAACTTTGGCATTCGAGTCTCTCAAAGGATATTGTCCCGAAATCCTCTTTCCCAATTGTTATTGTAGAATTTGAATTCTTACTTGGTTTCCATTCATAAATTGAAAAATAAATTCTTACAACAAGTATCACATAATAATTAAGACAATTCTCAACATAATGAATTATCAAACATTTGTTTGACACACAATTATCGTCTAACCCGTGCAGGGCACGAGTATTAAAACTAGTATAATACTAAAGCAGAAGTGATTTTGGCCACTTGTCATCCTAGCATCGCGTCACCTCGGATTATGCCACATGTCGTCTTTAGACTACGCCACATCGGATTTTGCCACATGTATTCATTAAGTTGCGCCACATATGTGTACTTGATTCTTTTAATTTTGGTACTATCCAAATTAAGATAACAAAATGATGGCATCATCATCTAAATAAGGAGATTATATAATTTATATGATTTTTTTGCTTAATGTTTTTTTTTTGTAATTATAGGAGAAGTTTTATCTATTATCATATATCCTATTTAAGATTTATATACCAATTATATTCATTTGGTGAAAATATGTCAATCTTATCTTTATTTTATATATAGATATATACACTATAAAGTAGAACTACTTTTTTATATATGTAAATTCATATATGTGAAATATGTTATACTATTATTATACTCCGTATCACATAATACATAGTCAACTAATTTAATAATATAATTTTAAGTCTTTTTTATATTATCCAGAAAAATTCAATTTGTTTAAGTTTTCATTAATTATGATATAATTTTTTATCAACTTTATATTTATTATATTATAATGTTGATTTTTTATTACATTAATAACTATTTTGTTTATATTTTTACCATACTCGTGCACTGGTATTAAGCTACTATATATTCTAAAAGTTCAGCCAGTAGTTTATCATCATATCAAACAAGGGTTTATGTGTGTGTAGTATGTGAGTAGCTGTATATGTTTAGTTTTCAGGCATTGGTCGACTTTCATTCAACCATAGATAGCTTCACTAAACATGCATAAGCATGTGAGTGGGTCCACGTCGAAATCCTTATTGTATCGTGGGGGTTACTTCACCTAATACTTTAAATTATATCATGAAATCGCGTTAGGGTTGATACATTAATCACGCTCTGGAAAACGATATCAATTTTAAGTGAGTGGTTACTGTGGAAAGTTCAGCTGGTTGACAAAAACCAACGATTGCAAATTCGCAATTAATTGGGTAGTTAGTAGATCATAGAACGCAAGTATGCAATAGACCGTGGAAGTGATTAATCGAAATTAAATAACTTGTTTAGCACCGACATGAATTTAATGGTGGCGTAGACCTATATCCATATACGTGATAAAAGGTCAATCTAATGTTTGAATAGTTTAAGTTCTCCTGGCCCACGATCACCTTCATTCACTTCCTAAGTTCCTATAAATAGGTGCACCACAAAGTTAGATTGCAACAACGATCACTTTTAAGGAGTGTTTCAAGAAAACAAAGTTAGGATATATGGGAAAGTTTGTAAGATGCTTTGGGTTACTAGTGGTGTTGATGGTTGCAGGGTTGGCCAATGGGAGGAGACTTGAAGAGGAAGATGGTTATGGAGGTGGCCTTGGTGGTGGTTTTGGAGGTGGTAAGGGTGGCGGATATGGTGGAGGATTAGGTGGTGGCCATGGAGGTGGTGTTGGTGGGGGTTATGGAGGAGGAGTAGGTGGTGGTCATGGAGGAGGTCTTGGTGGTGGCTACGGAGGAGGAGTAGGTGGAGGCCATGGAGGAGGTCTTGGTGGCGGTTACGGAGGAGGAGTAGGCGGAGGTCAAGGAGGAGGTCTCGGTGGTGGTCATGGAGGAGGTCTTGGTGGTGGCTACGGAGGAGGAGTAGGCGGAGGCCATGGAGGAGGTCTTGGTGGAGGCCAAGGAGGGGGTCTCGGTGGAGGCTATGGTGGAGGAGTAGGCGGTGGTCACGGAGGTGGAGCTGGTGGTGGACTAGGAGGAGGACAAGGAGGAGGTGTTGGAGGAGGTTATGGTGGCGGTGTAGGAGGTGGAGCCGGTGGTGGTGCAGGAGGAGGTCTTGGTGGGGGTGCAGGTGGCGGCTATGGTGGAGGTGCAGGTGGTGGAGTAGGGGGCGGTCATGGAGGTGGCATTGGTGGTGGAGCTGGTGGCGGCTATGGTGGAGGTGCAGGGAGTGGAGCCGGAGGCGGCTATGGTGGTGGCGCAGGAGCCGGTGGTGGTGCAGGAGCCGGTGGTGGTGCAGGAGCCGGTGGTGGTGCAGGCGGAGGCTACGGAGGTGGAGCCGGTGGCGGTGCAGGAGCCGGTGGTGGATATGGTGGTGGTGCAGGTGGAGGGTACGGAGGTGGAGCTGGTGGAGGCGATTAAAACGGGAGATAAAAGCCTATAAAGTCTGTTCGTATATTTTATCATATGAAAGTACGTAGATGCGCTATGCCCCGTGCATGCATGCATATATGCATGTGGAACAATGCGTAGCCGCAGTATTTTGAAATTAATCGGCGTTGCTTATTTGGAGCATAAAATGAGCTCTAGTACTTCTATCTATGTTTAATTTGTATACCAATTAATCATATCAATAAATCATGTTTTACAATTTTCGTCATGTTGTGATGGAGCATAAATATATCAGAAAGGGCACACAATTTATTTGTCATAAAAATTTGTGTTAATATTATTCATTCAAAAAGTGTTTTTCTGCCAGTAGTCACCGGAAAACGCCATGTTCTGGCCGCCGATTGTGCACCGTCCTAAGGGGAGCTCGAGTTCGCTAGCTTTTCGTCCGGTCGTTGAGCCTCTGCCTTTTGCAAATTATTGAAACCCTAGTCGGTTAAATGATTTGGGGTTTAGAATCAATTGTATATTGTGTTTACGAGACTGTGGAGGTCATACGATCGATTTTAGTTGTTGATAAGAATAAATGTTGATGACAAGTTAGAGCAGAAACAACTTCGAACTTGTGCACTATATGTTACTTTGATTATCTACAAATGCACTTACGCATGTGAACTCGCCAACTTACTGGAGGAGAGTTAAGGAGATTGTTATGGTGCTCTAGACTGGGCGTAGTGTAGGACGGTATACAAGATTTATAGATAGTTTTTTTTTTTTTTTTTTTTTTTTTTTTGTAGTTTTAGTTTATTGAATAGTAGTTTAGTTAGTTTTTCGTATACAATATTAAATAAAAAAAACTAATTAAGTGTTTGATAAAAGAAGATGTTAGTAGGTCCTTATGAAATTATTTTTCAAAAAAACACATCCTATAAATATAACAAATATCTCATAATAAAAATAAGGGTACAAATGTACAATTGTCTAAATTTATAGAAAGAGATTAAAAAATAATATAATGTACCAAAAGCTTTCTTAAAAACTCTTTATTAAACTTTCGTAAAAGGTAAAGTTGTACAAAAATATTAAATTTTTTTTTTACATTCTTAAAATATAAAGTTTTACCAAAGCTGTCCAAAAAAACCACGTCGAACACCACTAAGTTAATTGACTTTTGTGCGGTATATACATTCACATCCGACTGTATTGCATCCAAGTATATGTTACTGGTACACTTAACTTACACCATATCTTAACCTTAAGATTGGAGTAATGGAGCTACACATAAACACTCTTTGTATAATATTTGTCGTTTTGGTCTTTCATTTTTAAGGATAATTATTATCATACGTTCACTTACATATTTGCCCCCATAATAAGGATCTTGTTCGGGTGTCTGTAATCTAAATTTATAGAAAGAGATTTGGCATGTTCTGATTGTCTAATATATATGAGTAGTTACTTCTAAAAAAAAAAACTAAAAAAAAACAAAACAATTTTGGGTGATTGAATGTTCAAACGTGGGTTTTGAATTGGAGTGTAATTCTATAGACTGAAGCATGACAGTCTTTATGTAATTGAATCATTAACGTGTAATGTTCAGATTTACGGAAAGGCCCAATTCATTTGGTTGAGGAGATGAAAACAAAGTTAACCTACGCCAATAATAAACAAATTCGCGATGTAGTATATAAGTTTGATTGGTTGTTGTTATTGTCGATTAGTTTTAGATGTTATTTTATTGAACTTAGGTGTTAGTTTTGGAACTAATACACATGTGCACGGTACATGCAACGACAATCCTTACATGATCTTAGTTTGCCGGAATTTAACATGTTTTCAGAGCCGTTTGTTTTCAAGTAGATCGGGTTAGTCGGTTTTAAGACATGTCATCAAGTGTTAACCAAGTCCGATGAGATGGTTACACTTGAGGGTGTGTGAAAACTATCATATCGATAATACAAAAAATGAATTATAAAAAACCTGTAGTATTGTAGTATATATATATATATGGTTGACTACTTCTATTGTCAAATGTTATTAGGATGAAACTTACTATTGTGAAATTGACTGGTGTTGTAGGGTAAAGTTAATTAGTTTTCCTCAGTTCAATTATGTATGTATTTCAAGATTGGTGTAAGTTTGCAACATTCCAATTGATGGATAGGTGTTTGGATTCTTGAACTCATCGCCGTTGAAATCACAGTAGCAACCCAAGAAACAATGTAGGCGAGTTGGAGGAGGTGATGACCATCGTAGGAAAGGTGGCGATGGGGAGGTACAATACACACAAGACCATTGAAGCCTACAAAGAACGAAAGTTCACAACATAGCATATAACATTACTGTAAATTATTATATAAAAAAAAGAGGTATTGACAATTGACGTGAACAAATGTTAACAACGTTAAGAGTCAAAGTGGAATAACCTTGGCCATATTGTAATCCAATTGTTTGTATTATTCATGTTGTAACTCGATGTGAGTTTGTATTATTCAGTTGAAACACAACGGAAGTGACTTCTATTCTATCCAAGTTAAAACCCAGAATAACTTATATTCACGTTGGAACCCGACATAAGTAACTTCTATCCAAGTTTGAACTTTTATTTTAAGCTATCAAACGTTTGATTTTGACCAAACTTTGAATCTTTAAGTTCAATTTAAAGATTAATGGAGCAAACTTTTGAGAGCATATAAGATATAGGATATGCAGGATATAGGATGAGAATATAGGAAATTTTGGAAATAAAATATTTAAATCTTATTCCGCTCGTAATCGGGTATCAGCTGAACTTTTGAATTGATGGTTGAACAGAAAGAAGAGGAATACGTATTGGTGTTATTCTACTATGGATTTGATAATTCCTTACAAAAATGTATATACGATGACACTATGAATAAGAAACGAACTGCCAGTTAATACTGGCGTGGTTGTGTAAAAGGTGAACCTACTGGAGCTGCAAGGCCAAGGTTACGCATGATCTTGAGCCTACGAACAACCTTAACTGATTCTTCTGGACTCTTCAGTTCCTATAACAAACCAAGACAGATTTCTCAGTGATGTTTTTCACCATACCAAACTGCCTTTTCGGGAGAGATAAAAAAGATATTCAAGGTGCATCACTTGTAACAAAGGGGCTTACATCGAAGTGAACTTTTGGCTTCCTTTTCCTCTTTCCCCTTCCTCCGTTGAGAATGCCTGTAGAAAAAAACAGTTCTCCATTACAAACGGCCCTAATTAAGTGGATTAAGATGAAGCCAGTAGAACATCAAGTTATTATGAAGGGTCTATATTAAATTAATTATTTTTCATCTCATAATTCTCGGTGTTTTTAGTAACATTTAGAAAGCAAACCAGAAGACGGACCGTTTTCATTCGTATAGTTTGGTTCAGCAGAATGTTTTGGCAACCGTTTGGATGGGTTTTTATCTCCTCTTTCCAGCAAGCCCTGCAATCAGATGAATGTGAAACTTTGCACAATGAAATGGGGGAGAGAGAATTATTGCAGGAAAATTTCCTGATTACTTACATTTGGGGATCGTGATCTGCTCTTCACCGATTCACGCAGAGCACTGAAAAAAGGTTAATCCAAACCAATTTTGTTAAATTATCCAAAATTCTTCCATAAGCCAGACAGTCAAGTTAGATTGCTTACCTTTCATCAGTGCCACTACACTGTAGTG
This sequence comes from Fagopyrum tataricum, assembly GCA_002319775.1. Classification (NCBI taxonomy): domain Eukaryota; kingdom Viridiplantae; phylum Streptophyta; class Magnoliopsida; order Caryophyllales; family Polygonaceae; genus Fagopyrum; species Fagopyrum tataricum. Next base: position 8,827,014 of record CM008279.1, on the reverse strand, counting down.
ATACATGTCCATTGATGCTGGCATTGTCTGAGTCAGAACAAGTCAATCTTTCCCCTCCAACCTGTAGATGAAGCAAAAATTCACTTTAAAAAGAAAATCTCAAGGAAGATTGAAAGCAATTAAGGGAATTAAAAGCTGATTTGATGTGATAAGTATGCTATCACGGTGAGAAAATTTCTACAAGTCGGGATACAGGAAGAAATTCTCTTAATCAACTTTGATAGTAGGTTGGTATTCAACATTTCTTTGCATTCCTTAGAACACTCACAGAAGTCTGATAGATGCCTTTGGATCCACTGTGATGTAATTTCTCAGGTGTGGACTCCATCGTGATCTCAATCTCATCTTTTTGCTCATATGCATTACTAGAGCAGATAGGAGAATAAAGAAGTTAGTAGCTGATTGAGAGAAGTTAAACAATAGATAGCACAAAAGTGTATGAACATAAAAAAAATGATAATCATGCCGTTTATAGCTCCTCCAAATTAGAAGCGAAAGCATTAACCTTCATAAAACAACAACCAAAAAGTTTTCAGAAGAGGTGGAGATGTTCCATCGTCTTGTTTCTACTACCTTTGTCTGTGCAAGTTGCACCAAAGTAACATGTGAATTTTTGGAGCATCCAAAAGAGTACAGATCAACTTTAGTTACAGGAAAATTGTCATTTACATGTTATGAGGCTTTCTAAAGTTACTTTTAGGTGCTAAGAGGCTTCACTATTATTACTTAGCTAACCTGAGCTTTGAGATTTATTTCAAATAAGGTGACCCACTAAAATTTCTTTTTAGAGCTTAGAAATAACAAATCATGCCAGGTACTACACTACTACGTAAACCTATAATCAAATTTATCGACAAAAAGTGTTTTTTTTTTTCTAAGATAACACAAGCACAAAGCCTTTATTCTGAAACAAGCTAAATACTTCTCTTGCATCCAATCAGTTTAATAGCGCCAAACGACAGTATCAAGTTTCAAGTTAGTGAAAGTAAACAGTGAACTTCTTCACCTAAATAACAATAAGGGCATCTGACTGTGACAAGTGCAGCACCATATTGTATGTACTGTACTCGGGTGATCCAGGTAAAGATAATTACAAGATCCATGCATCTACTTCCAACAGAACCAATGCAGCATATCAAATGACACCAATTAAAAGGTGCAGTGTCACGTGGTACTGAAGTGAAAAATGTAAGCTGCATCTAATGAAACTGACCTGGATGATTCAGCTTCTTTGCTCTGAAGTTCAGAACTCTCTGGTGAGAATCTCTCTCCTTCATGCTGATTTTGGCAGCACAATATGAGTTGAACACTGGAAATTTCCTTTGTCCTCCCTTGCGAGACAACATGTTTGGCCACAATAAGCCCATCTTTGCTACTGTGAGACTCAGGTGAGACGTCTAGCATTATTAATCAAAACATAAAAGCTGTAAGTTCTACATCTTTGACCTTTTAAAAGAAAGATTTCCCATGATCACATTTTCATCCTTGGAGTATTTCTCCGACAGTCAAACTACATATCAAAGAACCACACCAACAAATCTTACATGTAACTTAAGATCCAATCTTCGCTATCAGAGTCATATGTATAGCATGAGAATAATCATACTAATTCACATGCAATAGTTTAAGATAGTTAAATAGACTAATTTAAATTGATAGGATGAATTTTTCTAGCTCCTAAATTCCGTACGAAGAAATTTTGTTCCAGCACTTCAGCTAAAATCACCATAATTAGAGAGAATGAGGAAGAATTGCTACAATTAACACGAGATATCCATCAAAATCCCCTGGCCATGATATTCTAATCATATAATGTGCACTCTTAACAGCAAAGCTTACTAAAACCACATCTGGCTATGAAATGAAACCTTACCAAATGAAACTAAGAAAATCCTACAAACAGAATTAGGGCAGTTGCCAATTGCCCTAATTTTGACGATATACCTTAACAACATTGTTTAAAAGTCAAATTTTCAGTAACTGGCAAAGGAAAAATCAATACTTTGTAAAGCAAGAATCCAATTGAAGAAAAGTTAACCAGTGTGCTGATTATAGTTGCACTAACACGAATTATAAGCAAGAATTTATGATAAATCTTAACTCCTGGTACCCCTCATGAAATCCTACAAACAGAAACCAAGGGAATTGTTTTTTAGAAAAGAGTCAGAGCAAATTGAAAACAAAATAAGAGCTTGAGACTATATTTCCACGATAATTTTTCCCATACTGAAGCACATATCATGAACAATTACAAGAAGATAACAATGGTGATAATAGGCAATTGGATACTATGATGAACAAAGGAATCGAATGGAGCAAACCTCGACCGGAAGAAGAGGGAGGAGACAACTGAGAACAGAAGAAAAGAGAGAAATCGGTGCGGCGTTTAGGGCCGCCAGGGCTTCTAGTTCGAGGTTGCTGTGCACACTTTGGGATAAGATCAATTTGATGCATATCCTGACTCTTTTTCGCTTCAATATCCTTCTTCCTCCTGCTGTATGTCTTCTGATTCGCCATTGATGAGAGACCAAACCGTCGGAGATGGATTTTAGGTTTGCAGAACTGCAATTTGCTAATTGAGATCCCTCTTTGTTCTTCAACGGACCTGTATCACTTTTCCTTGCCTTATATCATTGTTTTTGTTATTAGTAATAACTAATTTTTGGAGTATGCCAAATTGGCAATTGTCCATCAAGTAACATCTTCTCATCAAAAAGATATAAAGAAAACATCAAATATTCTATCCATCCACAAAAGATTTGTAGTTAAATTTGTTTCCGCCGAAGCTCTATTTCGTGCCGTTATGCTATTTACTAACACTTGCTATATGATTTTGATTTTATATTGTTTCCGAACATAATATAGAACCTTAAATATTATATACAGAAATAGTAATCAATTTTAACAAATTATAGAACTTAATTTGCAATTAAAAAAACTTCTATGAATAAATTGTTATTGATTAGTTATATGCAAGATTCTAAACAATATTTCAAAATATAATATTAATCCGTTAAATGTTATTATTATATATTTCAAAAAAATATAATCATTGTTTAATAAATATCATCTATCTTTCCGCATCTAACCACATATCATTTACTAATTAAAAAGAGTTAAATAGTAATCCCTCGATATCCGATCCATCATCAAGAAAAAAATCTCTTGATCTTCATCGGACTCGTCTCTCTTGAAAAGCAAACTCCATTTGAATCTTTTGTCTTTGTTGCTCATCTCTTTCTCTGGCTTAGGTCATCTCTTCTTCTTAAACGATCTTGCTTCTAGCCCTAGAATCTTTTGTCTTTGTTGCTCATCTCTTTCTTTGGCTTAGGTCATCTCTTCTTCTTAATTCACGTCTCTTCATAGATCTCTTTGCTTTTTTTAACTTGGTCAAAGTTCTTTCTACCTCCAAGTTAAGAGGTAGTAACTCGATGTTGACATACAAAGCTCCAAAACTTTGAATGAATGACACCAACACTTGATTTATCCTCAAACAAAAACACACACAAAAAAGTATCAAAAGTAACAAAACACTCTATACTATTATAGACTACTTCATACAAGCAAATATAAGGCTTTTTAATGATCCCGGCAACGACGCTAAAAACTTGACTTGTCCCGGGAACAAGTACAATTTATGAAACACTTAGGGGATACTATATAGTACCGCAAGTGCACGACCATGTCAATGTAAGTATATGATGTAGCATATCAAAGTCGTTTCCCAAGAGATCATGTTATCCTACTTCGCTCTAAAAAAGTTTCTAATCAAATGCAAAGTGTGTAAAATGAAAGAGAAAAGAAAGACCAAGTGATCACAAGATTGCAGAAAATTTTCCACTAAAATCGAGTAACAAGTACACTTGGATCAAGTGAAGAACAGAGTAGGTATACTTGGAACGAGTGAAAATAAAGATCAACTAGAAACTAAAACAAGTATCGAATATGAGAAAACTATTAGGAATTGGGGTTAATTCATCCAAATCCTTACTAAGCCAATTGAGTATGATGTTGTGCCATGTAAGGGAATGAGAACTTAATGTTCAAGTAACAAGTTAATGCTACTAAACAAATGCAACATGGATAGTTATGTGAATATCAAAGCATGAGTTATCTACCAACAAATGTCACATGGTGTTTGTTATTCAAGTATTGATAGACAACTTTTAAGTCACTACTAAGCTCTAGATCAAATTATATAAACGTCACATGGTGCTTGTTAATTGCTCACACAAATCAATCTAGTTTACCATGGATAGACACAATACAAGCAAGCAAGCCATCCGTTAGGCTCTAGCAAGACATGCTCTAGCATGAAAGACATCTAAACAATCATAAAAATTAATAGAATTACTTATAAGTCTCATCCATAATAGCCGTTCCACGAGGAAACGTAAAAACATGTTTGAAAACATATATCAAACATGCCCAAACGGACTAAGTCTCTCCTATATGATCACTAAACATGTATTGCTACTCATTTATTCCAAATGCACAACATCAATTCAAGAGGACATAGCTTGGATTTGGAGTTTTCACCTCAAACCCTAATAAAGGACTACTCACACATGATAAAAAATTCAAATGGCTCAAATTCATAAACTAAAGCCATGATATGAAACTAGAAGTGAAATAAGGAATTTAGGAAAAAGAATAGGATAAATTGGTCTTACCAACCAAAGATATGAGCAAAACAAGATTGTAAATGGATCAAAATCAACTTCTAGATAGAATTTCTCAAGAACAGTCAATAACAACTCCAGCTTTACAAAACCCGTATAGAACTAGAGAATTAAAAGAGATTTTGGTTTGCTGTTACATATTTACTTACGTCCCCTTACATTTTCTGACGGGCTAACCCAGCGTAAGGAGCCTTAACGGACAATGTAACCCTTCCTATAAGCTTGGGTTGCGTTCAATAAATTGTTTGAGGAAGAGTTGTGTTACTCTTATGATTGTCATGTTGATATTTTTAGTGGGATAGATTTGCTAGTAAAATATCAAAACAATTATTATTTCTTAGGATATGACGATATAAATATATGATGTCAGCATGTAATTATAGGAAATTTGAATTTGATGAATATTTGTATTGTCGTGTGTTGAAACTTCTCTCTTTTTCGGTTATTTCATAGAGTATATTACACAAAATCACCTCTTATTATTATGATTACCTAGATAAAAAGACAATACGTACTAAGAGGAAATTCTCATGTAATTTTAATTCTTACTTCTTAGCACCACGTGCATCGGTAGAAATTGGATTAGGAGACAGGAAACAGATTAAAGAAACAGCTCTCACCAAAAAAATAAAAAATAAAAAATTAAAGATACAGCAGATTGGTACTGGTGAGTGGTGATAAAAAGGCAACTCCGAAAACAAGACCAAACGGCCCATTCTCCAACTTCTCTCCCATAGATTACACACTTGTTCACAGAATCACAGACGCCATTGACCAAGAGCAGTGAAGACAGCCATGGATGGACTTGAAGAGCTGAGAAGAGTAGTGGAGAAAGCAGAGCTTGTAGATGCCCACGCTCACAACATCGTCTCCGTTGACTCCTCCTTACCCTTCTCCAAGTGCTTCTCCGAATCCGATGGTGTTGCTCTCGCTGATGCCCCTCATTCCATCGCTTTCAAGGTTACTAGTTTGTTTACCTTTGATTCTTGTACTACTTGCTTACTTGTGTGATACCTCGATTTTGTCAAACTCCATTTTTCCTAATCTAATTTTACACTGTCATCAGTCATTCGCTGGCCTATTCTATCTCAATGCCTCTTCGATCGTTAATGCTCATTTGTTTTTTCACTCTTATAGGCCAACTCCGATTTATTTCGATCACTGATTCTTCTGCAGATTCTGTATCCTTGAGTGTTTCCAAAATTCAACATATTCCAATCAACAATCTTTTGGGGTTTTTTTCCGGTCAATTTGAATCGTTCTTCGAGCTGTAAAAGTCAACCACGGTGTGCGTTCAAATCGATCGCTTTGCGACATTGCTCAATTAAAATACCTTTTTGTGTTAAAAAAATGAATGAAATTGATTTATTCCATTGTTTTCTCTAATGCTGAGTCGCCCTTCTTATGTAGTTTACATACTGACTGGTGGCAATATTTGACTGGTGGCAATATTTGCCACGTGCCATGACTTTGAGCAAAGAAGTGCCACAGTCAATGATATGTTGTTTATAAATCATTTAAAAAGGATATTATTTAGTTAGTTTCCAGAATATGTTATGGTTTATTTGGAAAAAGGTTACCTGTATGATAAATATGTTACTTATGAAGAGGTTAATCGGCTATCTCTTGAAATTACCTGGAGGAACAAAAACTTTGTAGAGCTAAATTATGGTTCGATATGTATAAATTGACAACATACTATAGTTCAAAGCTCTTTGAAATCTCTTTGCAATCAGAAAATCGCTATCATTACCCTGAATATATTCAGACAACTTCCGTCTGTTCTTATTCTTGTCTTTCACAGTAAAGAGATTTTCATGGGTAACATGACATCCTCTAATGGTCCTTTATTAGAAACTGTCCCTTTTCCCAAACTTCTGAAGAAAGATAATTCAAGAAGGAAAGAAAATCAAGTGTTTTCTTTCTATGCAGTTCTGGAATTACTGATCTGGAATAGTGTACTTCATTTGGAAATAATTAGGTTATGTTTTTAAATTTTCCTTGTATTACTTAGTCATATGTATAAAGATAATTGGTATTTTGTATGTCAGAGAGGTGTAAGGGAAATTGCAGAATTGTATGGCTGCAAATCATCCTTAAAGGACATTGAAGATCATCGTAGACGAGTAGGGCTGGAATCTATCAGTTCAGCTTGCTTTGGAGCTGCAAGAATCTCAGCATTACTTATAGATGATGGGATTGAGTTTGATAGAATCCATCAGATTGAGTGGCATAAAACATATGTTCCTTTTGTTGGCAGAATCTTGAGAATTGAGCGGATGGCAGAGAATATCCTTAACGAAGTCAGAGAACCTCTCTTTTCTGTTGATCTACATTGGATATAATTACTCTTACATCAACTTACCCTTTAATTTCATTTGACCTTCTGTAGGCCATACTAAATGGATTCAGATGGACACTTGACGAGTTCACTAAAGTCTTTACGCATAAGCTGAAGTTATATCCTTTTCATGTGATTCACTTCTGCTTCAAGGATATCTGTGTGTTTCAACCTTTAGGAGGTGTTTATCATTTCTTGGTGTTTTTCCTTAGCGTCCCTTACATCTACTCGTTCAATTGTTGGTTTAAAAAGCATTGCTGCTTATCGAAGTGGACTTGAAATTAACACGAAAGTTGGTCTGAAGGAAGCAGCAGATGGTCTTGATGAAGTTTTAAATGGTAAGTCTATCAAATACAGTTAAATTCATTTTTGCGCAAGTATTGCAGGTACTAATTTATGTTCATATTCTCTCTACTTCTAGCTGGGGCCCCTGTCCACATCAGGAACAAAAGCCTTATTGATTACATATTTACTCGTAGTTTGGAGGTTGCTGTGCTATCTGATTTACCGATACAACTTCATACAGGGTAAAAGAAAAGCATCAGACGTTGAGCTTTGAATCTATTTTATTTCATGATTGCCTGTTTCTTACCTAAAGTGCGTGAATGTGCAAAGTATCTTTAGTTACTTATGGCCGAATTTATTTGTCCAGTTTTCTTTCCTATTTTATCTCCATGATTGTCTAATTTGTCTGGTTGCCTTTTGGTTTCAGCTTTGGGGACAAAGATCTGGATTTGAGGCAGTCCAACCCACTTCATCTTAGGATGTTACTTGAGGATGAAAGATTTTCTAATTGCAGAATTGTTCTTTTACATGCTTCCTACCCATTTTCAAGAGAGGCATCGTATATGGCATCCGTTTATCCCCAGGTTTTGCAAATTTAACTATTGTGCCTTATCCAACGAAATATTGATATGCTGCCAGGTAAGCACTTTCCTTTATGTTAGGTCCATCTTGACTTTGGACTTGCAGTTCCACACCTTAGTTTCCATGGAATGGTAGCTGCAATGAATCAACTGTTGGAGTTGGCTCCGATGAATAAGGTGATGTATGTTCTGGACAAAAATTTCGACCAATCAGAAGATTTGATGCTGTGGAACTTTATGAGAGAGTTTTGAGTATGTTTATATATAGATTAAAAAGACCAATCAGAAGATCAAATATGTTGGTACTTAAAGAGAAGTTTATAGGTAGGATTTATCTCGTATGATATTTGGTCTTGGAAACATGGATTCTTCTTCTTGCATAATCCATTTAGGCGCTAAAGTTTTACATACCTAAGTCAATAGCAGACAAAGAATCACTTTTAAAGTTGATGTCAATTTATTAGAACAATCTGATTATTTTACTTGGTCATCTAATGATCTAAATTATAGCTTACTGATATAATGTTACTCCAATCTGGATTGATAAATGTTCCGAAGGCTATTACTATTCTTGTATCATTAATTAATGTTGTGCTCCAAAGCTCTGTATCTGCTATATAAGCTTCTCAAAATACCTTTCTTTCCATGTGTTATGTTTTTATATAAAATAATATTTCAGATCAGATCTTTTTTGTACACTTTCATCCCTTACTGGCCTCATAGGTAATGAAACAAATGTTATAATTGCATATCTGAATTTGTATGTTATTTTGCAGGTTATGTTCAGCACAGACGGCTATGCATTCCCTGAAGCATTTTACTTAGGTTAGTTCATTGCTGCTTTATTTTATTCAATTATCAAGACAAAGAATTAAACATGCATTCTCTTTCTATAATCTTTGGTAAACTAATAGCGATTTAATATGTGCTCCCCATCATTGTCAAGTTTGAAAATAATTTTGCAGTATTGACATATCTACTGACCTAATATTAATTAATTATTCCTTGAGTAAATTATCGAAAATCACCCGTTAAATAGGTTCATTTGCAACTAAACAACCGTCTTTTCAATAATTGCTGGAAACCACCCTTATTCCCGTAATAGGGCATCCGTTAGCGAAATACCACCCTCCCCCCATTTTCATCCAATAAAACGTTAAAGGTTTCCACTTTTTAATATATATATATATATATATATATATATATATTCTAAGCCATGAACCAATAGAATAAATTGAAATTGAAACCGAACGGTTTTTCATTAAAAAAAACGAATTGGTTTTTTAAATATATTTTTCAGAATTTTTTAATGAAAAATAAAATTCTGTAATATTTTTAAATTTTTTTCCTTTTTATATAAATTTCCAATAAATGGAATAAAAAATTTCCGATTTTTTCTTTCTATTTATTGGATAACATCAACTGAATCCTCTGTTGACAACCTCCTTTATCATGGGCAACACTGTAATCAAGTCTCTTTCACTTCAGTGGGATTCCTTACCTCTGATTGATGTCGTTAGGACACGACTTTATGATCTTTCCATCTCAGTAGGGATGACTCTTCAGGACTTTTTCTAAGTATTTACCATGTGGTCCATGTGATTCATCAGAAGGCTAGTAGTATACATGTCTTTGTATTAAGTTCGGTTTACAATTTAGAAGATATTGTGGTGTTACTTGCCATGTTAGCATACAGAGAATTGATACTTTTTGTCTTTGCTTTTGGTACTACAGGTGCAAGAAAGGCACGTGAAGTTGTCTTTTCTGTTCTACGAGATGCGTGCACAAACGGTGATCTTTCAATTCCTGAAGCTAAGGAAGCTGCAAAGGACATCTTTGCACAGAATGCAATTAGGTTTTACAAACTTGACCTCGTCAGCAAATCCAACTTAACACTTGGTGTTTCTCACAATGTTGAAAGCATAAGTGTCGATGTTCCACAAGAAAATTCAACTCTTGTGCGCATAATCTGGGTTGATGCATCAGGACAATGCAGATGTCGTGTAAGTTCTTTCATTTTTATGTTACTTTGAGATTTTAATTGTCATGTTTGTTTATTCCCAAAAACTGAACTTGAAGTAGTCTGCTATATCTATGCAAGTGGTTGCTTTTGCAAAAATGTTTTGACATGTGTATCAGTATATAAAACATGACTGATGTTGATTTTTTTAAAAAAGAAGTCTTGTAGGCTTCTAACGTTGAATTTTGTTACTTTCACCTTAATGATGCTTAATGGAGCACTACTTTCTGATAATAAATCTCTCGTGATCGTGTTAAATCATTAATTGCCCCTTAAAGTAGCTGATTGTGGTTGTAGATTTGGCAGTCAAAGGACTATTCATCTCTTTATATGTTTGGATAAAAAATTATGTGTAACAACATAGATTAGTAGAAAAGATTTGTGTGTCTTGGAACTTAGGCGTAATTTTAAAGTTGAGCAAGAAATATATGTTACAATGACTGAGATTCTCTTTGACCAAAAATAAATTATTGGTATTCTCTCATACTTAAAAGATAGTCATGTCAACCTCTCAAAAAAAATCATTTTAGGTGAGGAAAGGATTGTCGCTAAAGGCATGTCTAGAAATCAAAGAAGATTCTGAAAACAATAATATAAATATTGCATCAACCATCTTTATGACAAACACATTCATGTTAAAACCATTGTTGGATCAATGTAAAATAAATTCTGCAGCTGCAAGCACATATCATAGCCACCCTCATATCCTTGCACGCTAGGCTGTGGTTGATGAAAGATTATGGTCTCTCCTATTAGAAATGGATATTTGATGATACCATATGAGATTTTAAGTTGGCTTGAAAACTTGCACCCAAACTTTCCATGTTATGGTGGTCGATCCATTGTCATAGTTTTCACTTGGTGCGACTTTTCACAGTTTTCCTAATTCCATTTCTCCAGGTTGTTCCTTCAAAACGCTTCCATGATGTTGTTAAGAAGAATGGAGTAGGTTTAACTTTCGCATGCATGGGAATGACTTCATTTACTGATGGCCCAGCAGCAGAAACTATGCTAACTGGAGTTGGTGAGATCAGATTGATACCTGACTTATCTACCATGAGCAGAATTCCATGGTAAGTATTTTCTGTTTCCTTTGCCTTATCTGTATTTTCTATAGATTTCAATTTGTGAATTTGCTCTGAACACTTTTCAAGTGGTAGTGTGGATATCTCATTTATGTGGAGAGCGTTTTCTTTCGCAAAAATGAGCAATAAGAAATGCTTCCTCATTCATCTTTTTTTTTTTTTTTTTATAAATTTTCTTAGTTCGCTGAGTATCTTCCTCAAATGGAGTAGTGAATATTAACCTTTTTAAATCATAAAATGGAATGCTAGTTGTCCAATCACAGTTCAAGATATACATTTATAACATAAAATGGCTGCAATCTGCTTATGCAAAGTAGATTAATATCTATAGAATAATTACCTGAATTTTCGAATGGTTATGATAAGTTTCCCGTTGGTTCGAGCTCTTACAGCTTTTCAAGGGAAGGGTTAAAGTTTGTAGGAAGAAGAGTATATCTCATATATGGAGGGACTTATAATTGCTGATTGGTCTTGTAGGGAAATGATCTGAAGTTGCTGAAGCCACATAGACTGTGCATTGCTCCTTTTGTAGAATATGCAACAAAACAACGTTCTGTGCTATTCTTTGTTGCTAACTGCTTTCACTTTTGCCATGCTTCACCATTTTCATTTCTTTGTTCTTCCATTTAACGTAAATGTTTCAACCATATTTCATTTTTCACAATTTTTCCGTACTGTATCAAAATAAAATCCATCCATCTGAATTTTTTGTTTCAATTTGAAGATATTTTGAGGCTGTGATAGTGTGACCTATTTATAATTATTCTACACTTGGATGAATTATAAAATATTCATTTTTTTGTATTCCTCGGCAGGTCAGAGGAGGAGGAGATGGTTTTGGCTGATATGCAAATAACGCCTGGTCAATCATGGGAATATTGCCCTAGAGAGGCATTACGTAGGGTTTCAAATATTCTGAAAGAAGAATTTAACTTGGTATGTCAATGTCGAAATTGTGGAAATGAACAGCCTTTGTTGGCTTTCGGGAATCGCTATATCCTTCATACCAATACCCTTATCTTGAATTCCAGGAAATGAATGCAGGCTTTGAAAATGAGTTCTATCTCTTGAAAAGTGCCACCAGGTATTACCGATAACATTATGTCACCTTCTGTTCTGGAGACTGCCATTATGGTGATGCATAATATACTGTTATCATTGCAACATCTCTATAGGAATGGAAAAGAAGAATGGGTGCCATTTGATTCAACTCCATACTGTTCTGTTTCATCATTTGATGCTGCTTCCCCTATCCTTAGAGAAGTTCTTTCTGCCCTTCAATCCTTGAATGTTCCTGTGGAACAGGTACTGGTAGTTTTTGGTTTTGGAGCAGTTATCTGTGCTGAACCTTTTGCCTCTTTCTTTTTCAATTTTCATTTTCAGTTGTTTAATTATTTTATTTTGAACTCCCAAATCATATATAATCTTCTGTTAAATGGTCTTCGGTATCATAGCTGCACGCAGAAGCTGGGAAAGGTCAGTTTGAAATGGCACTAGGGCATACAGTCTGTACTCGCGCAGCAGACAACCTCATTTTCACCCGTGAAACGATAAAAGCTGTTGCCAGGAAACATGGATTGCTAGCAACTTTTATGCCAAAGTAAGTTCACTTTCTATTAAAAGTCTAAGAATGTTTTTCCCTCTTAACACTGTCTGTTCATTATCAGTTTTGGAAATAATGATTTACCAATTATAATTGGTGTTGTGTAGATTTTGAGAAGCTGGTACCATCTGATAACGTTAGGGTGGTAATTCGTTGTGTGTAGGTATGCACTAGATGACATTGGATCCGGAAGTCATGTTCATTTGAGCCTATGGAGTGAAGGAGTAAATGTTTTCCTGGGATCTAATGATGATTGTGTGCATGGAATGTCCACGATTGGTCAAGAGTTCATGGCTGGAGTTCTGTATCATCTTCCTACTATTATGGCATTTACTGCACCTCATCCTAACAGGTGAATATATTTCTCTAGCCCTGCTATTATGGCCGTCTATCTTAGTTCTTGATTTGTCTTTTTTTGTGTGTTGTAGTTATGAGCGTATACAACCAGATACATGGAGTGGAGCATATCATTGTTGGGGGAAAGAGAACAGAGAAGCTCCTATAAGAACAGCCTGCCCACCCGGAATTCCAGATGGTAAAGTGAGCAACTTCGAGATTAAATCATTTGATGGTTGCGCTAATCCCTATTTAGGTTTAGCCGCTATAATTGCTGCCGGGATAGATGGCTTAAGGAGGCATCGCTCTCTTCCTCAACCTGTTGGTAAGTCCCCATCATCTGTTTACCACAGCTAGTCCGCATTACAAATTCTCATCCTTTAACTTGTATTGAAGGTGTGAATCCCTCTGACATTGGTACCGAGCTGAAACGATTACCAATGTCCCTTTCTGAAGCCTTGGAATCTCTCGAGAAAGACAGCGTCTTTAAAGAGTTCATCGACCAAAACCTCCTCGTCGCTGTAAAGGGGGTTCGGAAGGTTTTTACTCTTTCCTCCCAGTTTCCAAATGCTAAATATGCTTTGCCATAAATATGTATAACCATTGTGGTTCAAAGTATCGCTTCAACCAAAGACTTTGACAAGATTATGGTTCGGTTCATCTATTGACGATTTCACATTGTTCTATTGCAGGCTGAGATCGAGTACTACTCGGAAAACCAGGAGGCATACAAACAACTAATATACCGTTACTAATTGTCACTTCTGCCCGGATTAACAACAACGTTCCCTATCTTATCACCTCTTGGCTTCAGCTGCGCAATGTGGCTTCTTCAATCACACTTGTGTTTCTTTTCCAAGTCAATGTCGCAAATTACAAGGTTTTCTCCATTGCGTCTAATAGTCTTTGAAACCGTTTATCATATCAGTAATTGTAATGCAAGTTGTGGAGGATTAGTGTTTTCCCACGCTGATATTATGTATATAAGGTTGGTGGACTTGAGTCCAACTTGAGTTTCATATATGATACTAGTCATATGATTATTGTGCGAGAACACTAGTGTCCGTTTAAGAACCATGAACTTATTTGCTTGTTGGGTTGCCGAAACTTTAAATAGGTAGTTGATTGAACGAGTTTATTTTTTGTGAGCGTTTGATGGGTGTTTGGAAAAATTAGGTAGTTGATTGAAAAAGTATATATTTTGTGATACTTTTATGGGTGTTTAGAAGGTTGAGTTTGTTTAAGTGAAATTATTCAAAAAAAGGTTTGTTTTTCATAAAAAATTAATATCTTATGGTAACTTATATATATATATATATAAAAGTTAGGATAAAGTAAGAACACGTTTTAAACACAGAGAGAAATGAGATCAAATTTAGATCACACGATTTACATCATTCGACGGATATAAGACCATGTACAATGGTAGTTTCTATTTTCTAACCAATTTAATAAAATAAATCTCTTGTAAATAGTTCAAATTGTACTTTAAAACTCATTTGAGATGTGGAAGATAGGTAGAAACAAGGAGAGAGAAGGAAATTGGGCAGCTTTTTGTAATATTTTCAATTAAAATGTGACATGTGTCAATATGAGAGTAGTTGGGTGTGAGAATTTTTGATCCATTGATCCATTGGATATTTGGATCTAAGCAAGATCAACGGTTCATATTTTTTCATGTTTTACATTATTTTATCAATCATTTATTATAGTTTTTCGTTTAACAAAATATATTTTGATAATTTTTATTTTATAAATATTTTTATTTTATTTTTAACTACCCATAGAGTCCAATATTGAATATTAGAAGGGTATACTGTTATCTATTGTAGAGTCTAAAGATTTTTTTAAATCGATAAAGTCTATATTGGATATCTTTAGATAAATAATTTCTTTTTTAATTAAAATAAAATTATGAATTAATATTATTTTATCACTATTTAATAATATATATATATATTATAACGATTATTATTACAAATATTACACATAAAAGTCTCGTATAGTCGATGCCACTTCCTTCCCTTCCCTTCTCACTTCTCTCAAAACCAAGGCCTCCACACCGAATCGGCAAAGAAGTAAGTGGTCAGTGAAGATCGCTAAAGAAGAAGTCTCGTATAGTCAATGCCACTTCCTTCCCTTCACTTCTCTCAAAACCCTATATCTACAAACTCCTCTTGCGACTCCTCTGCTTCCTTCCTTTCTTGAATCGAAGAATGTTATCTCCTCCAACAAGTGCGACTCTAGTTGCCTTTTGCGAGTACGACAACCGACAAATCTACTTTGCATCTTTCGGGGCATCAAGTGAACCTTTCATCTAGATCTGTGTTATTGGACATACTTGACAGCTTCCATTAAAAAAAAGAATCCTATTACAACAAAGCCACGTTATGGACATCAATTGAACCTTTAATTTACTAAAACAACTTCAATGTAAAATTCATATTCATATAGCTTTCAAAAAAAGACACCTGCGTTCTGTCCATGTCCGAGAATCCAATGGGTTCAAACAAAACATGCGGTCCGAGTTCTGGACTCAGCTCAAGTGCGACCCAGATAAATGACTGAATTTTCGGTGAAAGTCCGACCTAAGTGTATTCAGGTCTATTCGTGTTTACTAAAACTAAAGCTAATTTATTTGAATGGATTTGAATTGGATTCAAGAAATAGACATACATGTCCTTACTCGTCACGATTAGTACAGATAAAACATATATTATTTTCCTTTCTCATACAATCTACACCAGTCAAGTGAACTCTTCCCAACCATCTAAATAAACACATTCATAATCATATTACGCAAATTACCACTTTCCCCTCATTTAAACACGTTTTTCTTTTTCTAACCATTTAATAATATTGATTGTATAAGTCGCAATTATCTTCTGATAAATAAATACCTTTAAATATGATAAGTGGTTGGACGGTCCATATCCAACCCAATCCAAGCCCCTTTCTTTATTGTTTTTTCAATATTTGTGTCATTGTATTTAAATTTGGATAAACTTTCCAAAGCCACTCTGAAACTAGTTGGTTCTGACAAAATAGCCCTTAAAATATATGAAATTTCAAAAAATAGCCTAGTTGGTTTCCCCTATTGTAACAATAACTAAAAATATACAAGTATGTGACATACATATAAATTAGAATTTAACAGAGAAACTTTAACAGGTATAAAATAACATAAAATTATAAAATAGTTCCTTTTTCTTTTTTCGGCACTCAACACATTTGTGCATCGATGAGATGTCCATACTTGTTAACATAAGAATTTTTATTAGAACTAATCTCTTATAAATATTATACGTATAAAAATAAAAAGTAGTAATTTAATTTTATGAAATACTTTTGGAGAATAAAAAAGAGTAGTGGATGTGTAGTTTGATTTTTATGGACATTTTGTGAAAATTGAGCTAATCTAAGGGTGGTTGTGGAAATTAAAGAGGTGTACCTAAATTTTGGTGGTGGATGTCATTCTCCATACCCAATTAATTGCACACGCACGTCAAACTGAACTTTCCCCCAAATTCCATTTTCTTGCTCTCAATTCAAAGCACCTTCGTCAACCTACTCTTCTCCCTCTATAAAAAATAGCCTCCATTTATCCATCTTTCAAATCCTAACTTTGATTTTGAAGACATCGGAAATGGAGAAAAGCAAGCAAATTTGCAGCTGGCTGGAGGTGGCACCTTCACCGTTGATCAGTAGGCAAAGATACTCATCAACCTCACCGAAGCTGGAGACGATCTTTGAAGAAGGCTCCAATCTTACGTCATCTCGTGATCTCACGGTTCACGATCATCGGGCTGTTGATCTGACGGGGGACGCTCATCTGCCCATGACAGAGGGATCGGTCTCGGCGTCGTATTGGGGATTCCGGTGATCTACTTATATATAGTTGGGGTATATGTTAAGCTTTTGATTTTTGTGGTGTTTTGCGGATAATTGTATTTTGTTTGTGGTATATATGAAGCAATAAGCATGTGAATCGTTGATCAGTGAAGAATTTAAAGGAGATTTTGAATCAGCTCTCATGATATAGTGTTGATTTTTAAGCACATAAGCACCAATTCATGTGAGATACATGTCGTTAATTGGCTATCATCTTGGAACACCCGTGACATGTTGCTACATATAATCGCAACATATAATCACGAATTCAACATTCAGACAACCTCGAACCGCCGTTCACAAAGAAACAAATTACACAATCTTTATAAATTCATCGCCATCTTGGGAGTTCCGAATGAAAATCCAAAACGAACTTGGATCCCGATGCCTGTAATAGTTCTTACCAACATTCTTAGATTCGCATCCCCGTTTAGTAACAATAAGAAGATAACAGAGACATATTCTTGATATACTCGCAGTATCATAGTGGTTCAAGTTTATGCTTAAAATCGATAAAATTATGAGTTCAAGACTCTCTCTTTTTTCAATTCTTTCATATATATTTTGTACAAATATTTTTGAATTATTTTTTGAATTATTTTTTTTCTCCTAAAATATAAAAATTAATTATTTTTATATATTTTGAAATTTGATTTTAATTTTTTTTCTCTCCTAAAATTAAAATTAAAATTATTAAAATAAAAATATTTTTAGACCCGACACGTGACGTTATGTCATTGTTCTGGTTAACCAAGTATTCTACCACAAAAAGTTATAACATTTTTTTAAACTTTTGATATCATAATTGGTTTTGAGCTTGGGGCACAAGGTAACATCCCAATCGGGTCAAAGTAGACATGAGTTTAGTTTTTTTTTTTTGGTTAAAGACATGAGTTTAGTTGGGTCCTTTCCATTATATTATAGTTGGAATAAAAAAAGAGGATTAGGGAGTAAACTATAAATCTTCCAAGCAGCCGCCGAACAGCAACGCGTACTTTTTTAGATCTTGACCCTCTTGTATGTGTTCTTTTATCACGTGTTTTGTGCAAAACCCGACAAATTGATTGTGGTATCTTATGTTCTCTCGACTTTCTCGGCTTCTTCCCATAAATCATTGTTTACCAAAGACTCCTTTATATATGGACCACTCTCTTCTTCTTCATACCCCAGAACCCCTACCCTCAGTATTTCTGTATCCAGTCTTCACCCACAAACACAAACCACAAGGTTGTTGTTGCAATTTTTGTTTGATAAAAATGGCCAAGTGGGTAGAATTAGAAATGGCGCCTGCATATGTGATGAGCTCCAGGAAGAGATGTTCATCCACCCCCAAACTCGAGACGATTTTAGAAGAAGAGTTTTACTGTAACTACCAGGACAGAATTCAAGTACCCAACAACCGTATTGTGGTAATTTCCCAGAGGAAGCAGAAGATTGCAATTTCGCATACCAGAATTGATTAATTAATACATATATAGTTGCAGTTATATTTTCCTTTCTCTTGTTTGATGGATATATTTGTCTTGTATTTCAAACTTGTTGAAAGAGGTCAATGACTCCGTAATCAAATCAAAGAATATGCTTTCTCATTCTTTCTTATACTTGATGTAATAAGTAACTTCAGGCTGCCCAACCCGGATAAATGGGTAGGGCCTTAATAACATCATCCTCAGAAAACCTTTGTTTTGTAAATGAACAGCCTTTGCCATCAGACAAAGCTTGATCCGATGTCTCAACAAAATCTCCAAGACATGACAAACTAAATGCACGTCATTCAATCTCGCCATATTGGTTATGAATATGCACCTCTAGTCAAAATGTCCTGGCAGTATCTCAAATATGGATCTACACCCTTCAAAAATGCTCATGAACATAAACTACCATAGATATCAACTTATCTCCTAGTAACCATTTTCACCTGAAAAATGATACTATATGTACATCCAGAAGCAACCTGCGGTTAATCATCCACCTTCAATCAGCACTCATCAAACAGCCCTGTAACCTCACAATTCATCGGTTTAATGAACTAGCATGACAGAATATATGGCTCAAGTTTTATCAGCATCAGATCAATCACAGATTCACTTCCATGGCAATCACAGACAGATTCAGAATTCAAGAATCAAAGCTTCTCCTGGCTGAATTATTAGCCCAAAAGCAAACAAGGGCTTTGATCATAGTCAATAGTAACTAAAAAACAGGCACGGAACCATAGTCAAATCACAAATCTAGAGGTCCAGCTCCCAAGGAAATCATATAGCAGAATAGTTACGAAAACCGTGGTTTCCGGACACAGCACTTAACAGAATCAGCGTACTTGATCGGCATTGACAGAAATCAGTGACGGTCATAGGCAGACACCCTGCTACCCCTTCTAGCATTATCATAAGGACCAGGCCTGTCCCTCTGGATTCCTAGATCATAACGGGTCGGCCCACCACTTCCATACCTGTCTCCACCTCTAAGGTCCCCGTACCGTTCATAGCTTCTCTCACGTCCGTATCCAGAATGCATACTTCGACCCCCGTATCTATCATCCCCAAAGCGATCGTCCATAGTTGGGTATCTGTCGTCATACCTATCACGACCTCCATATCTATCTCTGCTATCCATACGTTCTCTATCACTATAACGGTTCCCGTTGAAATGGTCTTCAAAACGGTCATCTCCATATCGGTCTCCACGGATACTACCACCACCAACAACAGATTTTGAGGAGTACCTATCGTTGCTACCAGAAGGACAATCTCGAGCCCAGTGGCCCATTCGACCACACTTGAAGCATTCGTCAGACCTACTATTATCAGATCTATAGCTATCTCTAGCACCTCGGGCCCCACCACCATATCCATAATCTGCTTCTTCGCCTCCTATTTTTGGATCTGCCCGGTTCACAGAGATAACCCGACCATCAAGCTCTCTTCCATGCATCTCCCTTAGTGCATCTTCTGCAGCTCTATGATCGGCAAAAGTTATAAAAGCAAACCCACGAGGACGACCAGTATTTCTGTCAGTCATTACCTGAACAAAAAAAAAAAAACTATTCAAGAAGAGCAAAAGGTTCACAATAGGGGGCAAGAAAACTAATCATTTAGGCGCTTTCTGAATTTCTTTCATCTTTTGGTCCTATACAGTCAGCCATTAAATTAAATTGCCAAGCTCTACAGGTATCAGGATATTCCTGTCATCAAGAGAACATCTCAGAAGCACAGTATAAACTCTGGAAACTAATATCAAAATCAATATCAAAACAAAGCATGTGAGCAATTTATGCTACAGTATTCACCATTGATCAGATTGTCCTTATAAAAGCGAGATAGAAACTGTAACAATATATTATTGGAATCATTATCTATTCTAAATTACCAAGGCAAAAACTTTATAAGGCTGGGGATAGCTGCTTGGACTTTTTAACCCTGCCAATGTAGTGACTCGACAACTGCTTTGTCTAGTGTTCTGTTTAGCTCTTAAGAATTTCATATGCTCAATTGCAGTCACAGCTCTTTAGGACAATTTCATCATCATAAAGTATTAAATAATTTTTAGATATGACACGTTGTTTTGAAAATAAGAATCTTACATTTGAACATAAAAAAATAAGTGAATTCAGTTTTGGGATACATCTTGATCAAAACTCAATGTATGATGATTTCTAAGGTGTAAATCTAGATTTATGCCATAGAAATATAATATATATATATATATATATATATATATATATATATATATATATATATATAAGAAAGGGTTTTGTTAGAAAATACAACTCATTGTTTCAAATATGTACTAGTTTGTTGCTGAATGACACGGTACTCTCTGTCTTTGCCTATCCAAAGATCAAAGTTCAGTCAGTGTTGAAGAATATGCTTCCTCAGTGATTCGTCTCATCTTACCTCACAATTGGTAGATATTATGTACACAAAGACCATTGAAAATACTTTGTTAATACTGTGGGCCTATTATCGTATTTTCTGAACCAAGGAAAAATTTTATTTGAAGAGAGGTTTCAAAGAAAGAAGGACCAAAAAGGGTTAAGGTGCAACTTATGTCCAAAGACTCGATGGCTTGTGAAGGAGTTTCTCCCAACTAGAACTGATCAAATCCAAGTTTGAGGGAGATATGAGCCAAAAGTAGGCTTTGGTTTGTTAATTGCTAGGCCTTAAAGCCTTTATGAAGCAACCCTATGAGAATGCTATCACATATATAATTCTACCTTCAAATATAGTAGATTACAAAGGTGTAATGAAGTTAACAAAGACAGGTTATAACTATTCTGATGAGAGAAATGATACATGAACTGGAACCTGTTAGCCTGACCTTCCAAGTTCTGATGCATAAGTGTAAAGCTTTTCCAACTTATAAATGCTACACATATTACGTGAAAATGTCTTGGAAGTTATCTTCACATGTAACATCTCTAATAAAATACAATTTATCCAACATATAAGAAGTCTAAAACATTTCAACACTACACCCTGTCAAACAACTTGATAGTAAACATGGTAGAAAGTGAAATAATGAATATTTCTGCTTCTGGAATTTCTGCCCTTCAGGCGCAGAAAAAGACACACCATTAAGTTCTCTCATGCAAAATCTTTATGGACAAGGTCATCACCACTAAGCATTGTCCTTGAAAACAAATAGCTAAACAATTGACCCCTACTGCCAAGAAACCATATGAGAATTAATAGCAAACTAACTTATTGCACACTCACATCTTACTTTTCATCATTTCAGAAATTGGGATTTGTACTTCAACTTATTTTTATCGTGATTCAAATGTTACAAAATTGTTAAATTTACAAGGGCAAATTCTAACATATGCACATGTAATGTTTCAACGTACAGGTATCAAAGGTTTTGAGACTACACTGCAACTCGACATAACTTGGTTGAAGTCGTTTCTAGTTTTAACCTCGGTGACCCAAATTCATGATCCAAAAGACAAAGATAGACAATCCAAAATCATAACGAAAAGAAAAGGATAAGGGAAGCCCATTTTTGACAAACACTATTTCTCCATGAAAAAAGCACATTACTACTAATGCACAAACTAATTGACACCCAAATAACAAACTTATACAGCACAAAAGAGCGGAATTGAAACTTTCAATGGCTGAAACTGAAAAAGAACAAGTAGCATTACCAGACAATCAACGATCTTGCCATACCGAGAAAAGGTATCCTTGAGGATCCTTTCGGTGGTGTTCCACCCTATCCCACCTATGAATATACGATTCTCTTCTCGCCCACCCATTTCGCAACTCAAACCCTAAAAAGAAGTACAAAAAAACATAGCGTTAAAATCTGCTACTGGGTAAAAACTGAGCGAGAAAAAAATTGGAATGACGATGAAGTGAAAAAACCCTACAGTTACACCCAATTATTTCTCTCTGTATGCCTCCAATTTTCTTCGCTGCTGTTTCGGGAGTGCGATGTGTAATTTACCCTAAACAGAGAGCTGAGGGACGCAGGCTGAAGCGTATGTTTACAGGGCTTTCTCCCTTCTTCAACAATCAACCCTATTTCTCTCTCTTTTTAAAAAAAATCCTTATGACATGTTTGGTATCTATATCTGACTATAGTATACATATATTGATAGTTCGATCCTCGTATTAGTATCAAGATATTGGTACAAGATTATATATTATATTTCTGTTTGGTAGATTTTATTATATGAATGACAATACAAAAAATATAAAAAATTTATGAAGATTTTCTCTAGAGAAAGGATAAATATAAGATATCAAATACCTGTAGTTTTTGAAAAATATTTTTTTTTAAAAAAGATGTTTAGAAGTATATCAAGGTATTGAATGATAGATCTTATATCCGTGTACATATATATCAAATAGCATTTTTTTTTAATGTTGATACATATTTGATATCCAAATGGTACTCAAACAAGCCCTTAGTATATTATGCTTTTAAAAAGGGAAATTGATAAATAAAAAAAAAATGCTCTACCTCTTTCTCTTTTTTAATGATGGAAACTGAAAGGTCCGAGAGGCCCTTCACATACTATAATTTAAGTTCTTAACAAATAATGATCAAATTTAACGATCAAATTTTAACGACCAAATTTAACGATCAAATTTTAACAATCAATTTTAACAGCTAATTTTATCGACCAAATTTTAACGCCGAAATTTTAACGACCAAATTTAACGACTAAATTTTAACGACCACATTTAACGACCAATTTTAACGACCAAATTTAACAACCAATCATAACAAATTTAACCAACATTTAGGGGTGTAATTTGAGTTGCTCGAGCCGAGCATCTAGGTGTTCAGGCAAGTAACTCAATCCTAACAAATGTAAATATTCTTTCCATATTACTAATTCTAAATCATATATAAGCAACTCGATAATATCGGAAATGTTATTAAAATAATTTTCTTGTACAAAAATTAATGTAAATAATATCTTTTTGTGTACGATTCTAAATCGTATACAAGCAACTCGAAATTATCGGAAATGTTATTAGAATAATTTTCTTGTACAAAAATAAATGTAAATATTTTGTTGTATTGTATTATTTGTATACAAGTAGCTCAAAAATATCGACAATTTATTAGAATAATTTTCTTGTACATGAGTGATTTAATTATTTCCTGTATTTAAACTCAGATACAAGAATTAATACAAAATCTTGTAATAGTTAATGAAAATATTTTTCTTGTATTGTATTATTTGTATACAAGTAACTCAAAAATATCAACAATATTACTAGAATAATTTTCTTGTACACGAGTGATTTAATTATTTCATGTATCTAAATCTCATGTACAAGAATTAAGTAAAAAATCTTGTAATAGATAAAAAATTATTGATAAATTAAATTAAGGACAGATTAGTCTAAATAGTTATAAAAAAAATTTATCACTAGGAGACATTCACTAATTCATTATGACGAAGTTAGGTTACATACTTCCTTGTTGATAATTCATGCCGAGGAAGTATGGATTATCTGTTGATAATCCATACTGAGGAATAATTAAAGGTAAATGTACTGTAATAACGCTCTTGATTGATATTCTAATATGAATACCAAATAAATTAACATTATCTTACTATATGATGTGTGATTAAAATTATAAGTACTTCGCTAGAGAAGACGTTCAAAAGGTCGGCGCGTCCTAATAACTACCATAAGCAAAAATCGGATTACGTGAAGAAACCGATCCCTAAAGAAGGTTGGGAGGCCAATTGGAGTAAGTTGATCGAGGCTGACCCGTATTTGTTCTTGCAATACAATCCTTATGGTGGAAGGATGAGTGAGATCGAAGAAGGTGCTACTCCATTTCCTCACAGAGCAGGCAACCTTTTCCAGCTGCATTACATTTCGTATTGGGCAAATGCAAGCCTTGTAGAGGAGAAGAGGTACCTAAGAGCCACACACAGAGTCTAGGATACATTGACTCCTTATGTTTCAAAGAACCCCAGAGAGTCGTTCTTGAACTATAAGGATATTGATATTGGGGACAATGTAAATGGGAGATTAGGGTTTGCTTATGAATACTTCAAAGGGAATGCGGAGAGATTGTTCAATGTTAAAGCTCAAGTTGATCCTTAAAATTTATTTAGGTTTGAACAAAGCATTCCTCTCAAACCAGTTTAGTGACTGGGGTGGATAACTTCTCTAACCACATTGTGGTTGCTCTCATAGATCATGCTGAAAGTGGTTGAGTTGCTCATGATTTGCCTTGAGATGTTACTCTTTATCGCCTTTTTTTTTTTCTCTTATATTTGTAAATTTATTGGTCGTCTTTGTTGCCTTTACATATATTATTATTTCATTCGCAGAGCTAAAAAAAAGGACTATTAGAACCATTTTTCGAAATTGAAAATCCAATGGTCGTAAAACGGCATAGGTGAGGATCTCATTGATGTATGAAGACCTCTCTGAATTCGAAACCAATCGACCACTTTCAGCTGAATTTGTAAATGAGAAATTCAAAGAGAAAACTGTGACTAAATCATCATCCCGTGACCTGATCTGTTTAACCCGAAAACTGTGTTTAAGTTAAGCACCATTTCACTTGTAAACCTATAGTAACCGAACCACGAATAGCCCAAGTCTGCAACCAAAACTAATCGACCTGCAAATAGCCCAATTCTGTAGGCAGCCAAGCTACGCAACTCAAATGAGAGAGTGGTGAAAACACAGGCGATCATTTATAACAAAGCCATCTTCCTTACATGAAAGGTGGAAAATTATCATCAATGCTCAATAGATGCAATTACAGGTTACTGGGAAGTGCTTAATAGAACGATTTGCACTTCAAACAATATTTCACGAGTAGTGAATCCATACTTATAGGCACCTTTCACCAAATCAGTTAGTGAGCTACTCAGCCTTGCATGGGTTATCTGTGCACCGGCAAACAGGTCTGCCTGAAGCTTCCCAACCATTATACCCACGCTCCAAGACAAGTATACTCTTTACACCAGAGTCCTCCGTGCCTTCTAGGTGATCCAACATTCTCCTAGCACATTTTGGCCCTCGAACCTGAAAAACAATTGTAATAACACCAATTTACTGCATTCATCCATCAACATGATAAACACAATCCAAATTCAGTGCAAAAGACGAGTGGAAACTTAATGGCTTATACTTCAATTCATACGAACTAGACACGGTTAAAGCCAGAGTAGCTCCAAACAGGCTTTGCAAACTATTGGAGTAATATAGTTCCACAATAGCATTTCAGGTCAGTTCATCATACTTTGGTATGCAAGTGACCCTCCTATATAGTTGATAGACAACAGGTCAATGTTATAAGGAAAAAACATGTTAAAAGATATCCCCTATAACCACCATATATCAATTATGTGACACATGTCTTTCTCAGATTTCCTTCCTTACTACCCTCCTCCCTCTAGTTGTCTAGTTGATGTCAAAATGTAAAAGAAACTAAGAATGACACCTATACAGGTAACAGTAAAGTTAACTACCTCAAACAAACTCAAACTTAATGCAAGGAAATCCATATTTATTAACAAAATAAGTCAACAATGGGTTTATCAAATTCCGTCAGATACATCCCACGTGTTGTTGGTAAATCAAAACTGTACTAGCAAAGTCAGGTGTGTCAAGAGAATGTGGATAACATATATGCTAGTCCTATGGTTCGATGACCTTCGGGTATATATTCCTAGGTTAATCATTTTACTGCCTTGAGCAGAAATTTGCAGCCATACAAGATTATCAGCAAAAACTAGAATGAGAAATATTGGTAGTAAGTTACTAAGTTGCTAAGATGATCCAGGCATGCAGGTCCTAAGAGATCAAATACAGTTGCAACCCAACTGCAACCTTAACAACTCTTAACTCAGTAACTCGTTCAGAGTCTCATCTATCATCTAAACTAAGCAAAATTGAAGATGGGATTATGACATCTTCTAAACAATACTTTTAACAATCTCAAGCTACTAGCGCTCCTGCAGTGCTAAACTCTCAAGCTAACCAAGTAACCGGTTTGAATAACATATAAGTAATCACCCACAAACACAAAGAAATGGTCAACAATTTCCTAGCTTCCGGTGCTTGATAAATAACTGTTTTCCTGAGAAAGTTTCATACAAACCCCCTAAGGGAAAATATGTTCTAGACAATTAACATCTCGAATTAAACACAACAACAGATTTCACCCCAATTGCAATTACAAACCAAGAAAAAAGAAGCACCTGGCTAAGAGCGCAGTGGAAGACTAGGGTGTCTTTGCCCTTAACCTGTTGAACAAGATTGGGGATCTTATCTAAGAAGGTATCGCTGGAGAAGTGGAGGGATCCAGCTATGTGACCGTCGTATGTTCTCTCGTCATCTCTGCATAACGAATATTGAAACCAATTCTCAATTCAACCGACAGATAAAACTCTAGAGAACAGAAGTGATCGGAGAAGTTGGGGCGAAAGAACACGATGGTGGAATTACCGGACATCGACGATGGCGATATTAGGGCGGGCCTTGATGGAGAGGAGTTGGGATGCTGTGATGTACGAAATGCTACGCGCCATTGTTGTACGGACCTCCGATTTCTCCGCAAGATTCGCGTCCCCTGCTTCGATGTAGGTCCAGCCTCACGCAGACTGGGGAGTCTGAAGAAAGCCGCTTTTTCTATCTCCTTTTTCCTTTTTCTTTTTGGGTTATTTTAGGGTCAATTATGGTTTTCCACCTTCCAATACGCGGTGCTCCATAAAATCACCCAGTGAAATATTCTTCTTCTTTTTTTTTAATAGTGGAAAGCGGAGATTGGCCTACCTCTAAGAGGTAGTCCAATCTAAAGCATCCTTGCGGATGAGAACACCTATATATTATGTTGTACATATTTTGTTATAACGGGCTATATTTATATGAAAACAAAGAGAATACTTTAAATATACATAAAAAACGAGTTCTATTTCAATTTTAATACTTTCATCGATCACGCACAAAAATGTTGTGCTTATATATTCACGTTAAATATAATTATAAATCAAATAAGCAATTTTTTTTTGAGTAAAAATTAGTTTAGTGTCCGTATCTTGTGTGAGTTTTACTTAAATAAAAATACTATATTATAACTTTATTATGTATTAAATTTAATTATGGGTTAAAAAAATGAAGTAATTAATACTACCTTCCTATGAAACGTGTAGTGCACTATAGAATTGCTTGATTTGGGGTTTGCAATTTTAAATTTATTCTACTTTCATTATCGTTTAATTATGAGATTCAATTAAAATTGTTTTTGTTATAATATAAATTAATTTAAATTTGGTATTTGAAGAGGGCGAAAATCCTTTTTTATTCTGTTTTGATAATAATCGATTTTAAATTAATATGGTGATGTGTCATGGTGATATATATGATTAAAGATGATGTGAAGTGTCAATTATTTAGTAATTTTAGTAAGAATTTTTTTTTATAAAAAAATTAATGGAAAATTTGTGAATAACTCGAAAAAAATCTCACGTGACATGTCTTAAGATGCGACTAGTTTAAGTAATATATATAGATTAGATGCGACTAGTTTAAGTAATATATATATAGATTAACAGTGGGGGTGATAGCCTGCAGCCATTTTATTGCACTCGCAAGGGATTCAAAATATTTCCTCGTAAATTTTCATAGTTACTATTCGGGCGGACGAAAATTACCAACGAAACGACGGAACGGATTCCGTTTCCGCTCCAACTTGGGGCCGAAACGGATTCAGAATCCGCTCCAACTTGGGGCCGGAACGGATTCAGAATCCGCCCCAGATTGCTATTTTAGGGTCAAAGACCATAGAATAACCGCTGGGAAGAAAAAAGCAGCGGAATTCAGAAAAACTACACAGATAAGCGGCGATGAAGGAAAGATAGAAAGAGGAAGATTGCAATGGAGAGTGAAGAATAACTGTTTGGAAAAAGAAAAAGGAAAGAATATGGATCGTGGAGGTGAAATCGTGGTAGATTTGGTGCCATGAATTGCTCTTCATTTAAAACGAAAAACGGCTATCAGGATTCTGGAAACAGATGAAGAACCACCACCTGTCACCTTCCATACTCAAACTCAACCTCTCCCAACAAAGACAACTATAAACTTCAACAAATGGTGCAGCTTTTGGGAGGCATTCAACCAAAGACTTCCTTTTGAGTGAGTTGAGATAGTAATAAAGCAAAAGACTCACAAATTAAACAATTCAAAATCCAAAAAACTCACGAATTAAACTTGCTCCTAACTAGGGGGCCAATGTGACAAACGAAGAGAAGGGCGGCAGCGGCAGTGGGAAAGGGCGGCAGCGGCAGTGGGGAAGGGCGGTACCGGCAGCGGAAAAAGAGAGGGTTTTCGGCGAAATAGGGGGGCTCGGGCGGAAGCGAAATCCGTTCCGTCGTCGCCCCGTAAGTAAAATTTTGACGGTGCGAATAACATTACTCTATTGCTATGTATGTTAAAGGAGCAAAATAGATTAAAATGGTTTATACTAGTCGATCACTAAGGTGCATCAGTGCACAACACATGAATATAAGCATGAGTAGCGGATAATAAGTATATAGGCAAAAATGAGGCTGGGTTTGGAGCACAATCAGGTCTCTCGTGAACCCATCATGCATTGTGTATTTAGGGACAAAACCGATCCAAATTCATTTGTTTCGCTCATGAACTCAAAAGTCCCCACTTTATTTCAACCTATGCAATCCAAACGTAAATGTTACAACAACATACGACAGAGAACCGTGTTAGGAAGTCCCAACTTTATTTCAACCTATGCAATCCAAACGTTTTTTTAGCAAACTGAGGATCATGTCTAGTTTGCCAATAAAGCCACAATACTTTAGTTAGTCTTCATCAATCGGAACGGGGTCGACGTACAAACTAGTGATAATCTCCATCAAACCTTGATTAACTCCAGTGAATCTGTCTTTACCGTTACCATACAAAACTTGTACGGCATGACACAAGTTAAGTATAAGCTTCAACAAGGGGAATGGCACATCGGTCGGCGAAATCATAGCTTGGTTTACGTCCTTCCATAATTGTTCAATTTTCTCATCGAGCACTTTGCATGCTTCTTGGTACGACATATTGTAATGCCTCATGTAACACTCGATGGATAACGGATAATGGCCTCTCTCTTCATCCACCTAACAAGTTGAACCATAAAAACGTTCAACAGCTAATTGTGATATTAATCAAGTGTAAACTACCTGAACTAGTTATGATAAAGAGACTGTGACTACGCGTGCCTTATCGCGGCCAATGTCATCCATAATCCTCAAAATAAGGCACACAGCTTGAACAGGTTTTGGGAGCTTGTAAG
Organism: Fagopyrum tataricum; assembly: GCA_002319775.1. Classification (NCBI taxonomy): domain Eukaryota; kingdom Viridiplantae; phylum Streptophyta; class Magnoliopsida; order Caryophyllales; family Polygonaceae; genus Fagopyrum; species Fagopyrum tataricum. Next base: position 8,797,395 of record CM008279.1, on the reverse strand, counting down.
CCCATTCAAACTCCTTAGGGGTGGTCATGTCCATGTCAAGGAAAGAAAGAACAACGGCGAAGACATAAGCCGAGTTTCTGAACATAATTTCCTTGTATTCATCGAGTGTTGGAACATATATATTTTGCCTCCATGATGCTTCAATCACGTACGTTTTGCACAAGAGTTTAATCTGTAAAATAAACGTGGAAACAATTACAACATTTACGTTGAACGATATCGAGAACAAAAATAGAATATTCAAGTCGTGTACGTACTTCTTCTTGTATATACTTGATATAATGTGATCTTCCTTTTTCTGCCAAATAGCCCTCCATTTTCTCAAAAGAGTCCAAAAGTAGTTGATATATAAATCTTAAATCGTTGGGAAGTTCATTCAAGCAAGACTTGTCCCACCTAGTACATATGAATCAAACATAAATTACCATTCAACCAAAACACGATATATGTAAGAACAATCGCGTATATGAAAATATAAAAATACCTTTGAACCGCATGCGTAAAAATTTCGAGTTCTTCAGGTGTTCCATAAGCATCATAGAAATCATCAATTGTAGTTACAATTTGAATTCCTATTGTAGTAATCTTCCTTGCAGCAGAGAAATGAGGTTCATGATACACCATTGTAGCCCAGAGATAGGACTCAACCATCCTATCTCGTAATGGCAATTTGCTAGCACCTTTGTATTCCCACCACCTATTTAGAGTCAAAATGTACATGTACACAACTACGTTAGTCATTTGATCCGACTTTTAGCGATAGTAGATTGGGGTCGTGTGCATATGGGTGTTAGATTCAATTCAAATGATATTTAAATTAAAAATCAATTAATAGTGACAAAAATATTCCACCGACCTTATCTATACACTATACTCGAAATATTTCAACTTTAAAAATCGGAGTTATTTACCTGCTCAATTCACTTAGTTCTTTTTGATGAAATGATTGGAGCAAGTTGAAGTCAACCTTTGCAAATCTTAATAAGGTCTTGTGATGCGAAGGATCTTGCTCATAAGCATGGATATGGTATATGGAATCGACTGGGGTTGGCATCTTGTGAAGAGGCTTTTTCAAGGCGCGACTTACATGCTCTTTAAGTGAATCATTTAGTTGGTCTAATAAGGATTCGAGTCTAGACGAGATAAGTGTAAGAGCTTCGTCTAGTATGTCCTCTCCATGACTCCTAACATGGCATGCTTCGTACAAGCTCAACATGCCTTCGATATCATTGGCAACTTCGTTTTTTAAACTTCTATTGGAACTTATGAATCCGTCGAAGACATCTATATACATACACAAAAACGCATACATGAGTACAAATAAAAAATAAATTGACTAAACAACAAACTGTACGAGACATGTGGATTAATGTCTAACATCAAATATAGACTATAATAAGTATATGACTACATACTCTTTTATTGTCAATTGCTTTTAGGATGAAACCTCAAAAGTAACTCCAAAGATTTATGTGTTTAGGTTTACTCGACGTGCATCCCTCCATGTTTTAAACCCGTTGAAAATGAAAAATTAATATAACCTTTTGATAAAAAATAAAAAAAGTTCTTTGTTTCTTAAATCAGGAAACCACCCATCCACTTTTTTATTTCATCGGACACGGAACCGGCACCTCCATTAACACATTCACCATAATTTATAATATAAAATATAGTGAGTGGTTGTCACAAAAGTTATTTGTTTCTTCTCTTTTAAACGGTAGAAGATTATCTTTTAGTGTTTTATTTAACAAGTTAAGTCACATTGTGCGGATTTTATTTTAAAAAATTATATTATAATGTGTATGTACTATGTACTGTATATTAATAAATAAAAAAAGATTGTACGAAAAATATGAACTTTCTTATAAAATTCATGTCAAGATTTTCAACAAATAAAATCGTTATTAAAAATATTATACTTGAACAGTAGATCAACAATCTATATAAACTATATTCATCCGTTATTAAAGAAATTATCCTTCAATTTAGCCAAAAAGCCAAGAAATGTATGATTTGTTTAATCTTCAAATCCTCTATTTATACAAATTCTCAAACTATCAACCTTGACCCACAAAAATACATGAACTTAGTCACAAGTACAAAAAAATGTATGATTTATTTAATCTGCAAGCCCTATTCATACAAGTTTTCAATTGATATGGGATAGCAAATCGCTGAAAATATTTAACGACCCAAAAGACAGGTTAACGACCCAAAAAACGGCAGGTCAATGACCCATATAACTGATCTATATTAATCCGTTACCAATAAAAAAAAAATACTTGAACATAAAAAAAAGGCCAATAAATGTATGATTTGTTTAATCTTCAAACCATCTATCTATACAAGTTCTCAAACTGTCATTTTTGAAAATATTTCAGTGATCCATATAACGGATATTAATCCGTTATCAATAAAAATTCTACGTTCTCAATCGAGGTGGAATAACAAAATTGTTATTGCCCCATTGAACTTAGCCAAAAGGCAAAAAAAAATGTATGATTTCTTTAATATTCAAACCCTCTATTTATATATATATATATATATATATATATTCTCAAACTATTAGCCTTACTAATAATCGACGTGGGAGAATTAACGATACACAAAATAGTAGGTCAACGACCCGTAAAACAGTAGATCAACGACTCATATAAAGAATATTTATCCGTTATTAATAAAAACTATACTTCAACCTATCCAAAAGGCCAATAAATGTATGATTTGTTTAATCTTCAAACCCTCTATTTATACATGTTCTCAAACTATCAGCCTTAGTTATAATCGATGCGTGATAACAACGTTCAAGAAAAGTAACATGAAATCGTTCCAAAAAATTGTGTAATTTAAAATTAAAATATTTGATGGCTAAAAAATAATTTAAAAAACAAATACAAATATAAATTTTCATGTAAAATTTTACGTTAGATACAAGATGATCCGAGATCTTGCTAATTAATTTTTACGAATTTTTTGTATTATTTTTGGCTTAGTAAAAAGATTAAAATTTGCGATGGTGCCACGTCATCTTTAGTATCGTCGATGTGATATAGCAAAATCGCTGAAAATATTACGACTCATATAACGACCTATAAAACAGTAGGTCAATGACCCATATAACGGATAGTAATCCGTTATGAATAAAAAAAATAGTTGAACTTTATCGATAAAAAGGCCTAAAAAATGTATGATTTGTTCAATTTTCAAACTGGTGATCCATTGAATTTAGCCAAAAGGTAAAAAAAAAATGTATAATTTGTTTACATTATCTCAAACTATCAGTCTTACTTATAATCGATGTGGGATAATAAAATTCGAAAATATTTAACGACCCACAAATAGTAGGTCAATGAACTATCAACCTAACTTATAATCGATGTGGGATAACAAGATTTGAAAATATTTAACGATCCACATACAGGTAGGTCAACGACCCACAAAACAATAGATTAACGACTCACAAAACAGCATGTCAACAACCCACAAAACAACAGATCAACGACTCATATATATTTTTAAGTAAAATTTTAACTTAGACAGAAGGCCAAGAAATGAATGATTTGTTTAATCTCAAATCAGCTATTTATACATGTTCTCAAGCTATCAACCTTACTTATAATCGATGTGAGAAAAGCAACGTTCAAGAAAAGTAACGTGAAATCCGAAAAAATGTGTATTTTAAAATTAAAAAATTTGATGATTAAAAATAATTTTTAAAAAATAAACAAATACCAATATATATATTTTTAAGTAAAATTTTACGTTAGATATATATAAGTTGATCCGAAATTTTACTAGTTAATTTTTTTTGTTAAAAAAATTTAACATACATAAAGAGTTTAGATAATGTATTAGTTAAAAAGATGTTTGGTTTGATTATTGAGTTAATAAAAAGATTTATTAGAAGAACAATTCCGAAAGCGCCACGTTACTGTTATAATAGCTGTTTTAATAGGGTGTGTATATATATATATATATTTTTTTTTGATATACATGTATGTTAGTTTCTTTCTTTAAAAGTGAAAGTACTTTTTTTGTGTGTAAGAAACCGGTTCACGATGTAAAATCACGTTCCGAAAAATGTCAATTGTTTTCGGTTCAATGAAATCATAGGTACGGTATCGGTTCAATTAAACCATATATATATATATATATATATATATATATCCATAAAAGGAAATATGCATGCAAGTACGTATACCAGAAGAAGCTTTAAGGCCATGTTGTCTCAAGAGTCGAAACCGAAGCGAAGTGACGAAGAGATGATTATCATAAGCTGAGTCGGTGACGCCATGAATACGTTGCAGAGCATCTTCAATCTCCTTCTCAAAATGGTAGCCTACGCCAAGCCTTTCGATTGCGTCGATGAAACGCAGTTGTTCAATCAATGGCTTGTCGGCGATGGATAGTATCTCCTTCGTCAGCTGCTTTTTCAGCTCATTGGCTTTCTCTTGCAGGGCTTCAATGGCCTGTATTCATATATTTATGATCAGTAGCTAATTATTATAAGTAGGTATAAAATAAAAGTATAATATAATTGAAAACCTTGAAATTAGGATTATTATTAAGAAATTGATCGCCCCATTGACTTGGCTTGAATCCTGCAATCGGACGGTGGCGATCGGTAAGATGAGCAGTAGCGGCGGACATGGTGGCTGGTTTAATGAATGAACTCATGTGTTAATATTGTAATGCTTTAGATTGATGGTAATACTCATTTCGACCCATCTATTATTTATACACAACTGAGTATACGTAAGACATGATTGAATTTGCTTTACTAAAATGAAAATAAATAAAACTTTTTATAAAGAAAGAAATTATGAGAAGATAAACATTATATCTTTCAATCAAGACGGGATTCACGTGATTCACGTTTTAAACAAAACAATAATTCAAGTGTTCAACTATGGATCCATTCGACAAGCATGCGATTCATTTCTATAATTTTTCATAATTCTCAAGGTTAAACGGAAAAAAAAAACATAATGCAGCCATACTTTTTATACATGTAACCAAACGCAACTTATATATGTGTACTTATTTAGAGATTTATGATTATATATATAAGTTGAGATATAGTGAAAAGAAATATGTTATGAAGTGTTTTATTGGTAAATAGTTAAATTACTGTGTTAAATGTAATGTATTTTTATTCAACTACAAGTTATAATATTTTGTACAAATAGTTAATATTTTTGAACATTTGCAATGCAGGGTTGGGCAATTAAATACAGTGAAGATTGACTTGATATAAAAAAAATTATACCCAAAATCCGAACCGAACAAAACCGAACACGAACCCGAAAACCTAAAACCTTCCAAAAATTCAACTTGAATATCGGAATCTTTGATTGTATGATCTTTAAATAAATAACATAATGAGAGACATTCGATCCCATGATTTACGCTATCCCGCCTCTGATGAGATGTCTTAAGCAATGGGCAATACCCAAACCTAGTTGAAGACTAAGTCATATCAGTACTTTAGCCAAGAAAGTTACATCCCACACTTTATATACAAGGGTCTTCTTATTCTTATGAACAAAGGAAAAAACTTTCCTTTAGTGGATTCCTTAAACACCAAAATGAAGGGACGACCGATGCAAGTTTCGGGGATACAATATTTATGGTAGGGCTTCCAATATGCTCTTCCTCGTCAAAGCTAAGGCTAGATGAAATTGAAGCCCTTTTATCCTCTTTGTATGTGTTTGTAAATAAATACTCTTTTTTGAAATTTCGATTACGCACATGAAGTGCGTAGTTTGGTGATAAATGAAAAGAATCATTGGTACACTTAGAAACCACATATTTTAAAGTTTATAAAAGTGAACAAATACGTGCATGATAATAATTTTAAAGTCGCATGGGTTTGTCATGACAAGAAGACCGCTAATAGACTATTGAAATACTCCTCTTGGAAACGTGCAAAAAATCATTTTACATGCAAGCACGAGTGATTAGAGCCAACAAAACTTCAGCAAAAAATCTTTTGAAGTACAAATCTATACTCCGGCAATTTAAAGAACAAATAAGCACACGTCGGCTATAAAACTTATTATTTTTTCGGGTAAGAAAGACGGATCATGACCTGTGTTTATTGCACCGAAAGATAACTAAATTGATACAACTAGTTGGCTCACAACACCACGGGTGTCATTGTTCAGAAGCGTTAAGATACCCACAGGTGGATCTGTAAACGCATGAAAACCAAAAGGAAAATCAATAATGTTGATGCAAGATAGTCCGCCGAACTGTTATAAGCTTCGCGGTAGATATGACGAAATTGGAAATCCCAATCTCTACGAAGGAAGCCTTAGCAAATTTTCTACTAGACTAGAGAGCGGATGTATCCGTGGGACGTTCCTTTTCAGCGGCTTTACAACCAAATCAGCAACAATCTCAACTTCAATCTTGCGCAGTCCCAAGCAAACCGTAAACTGCATAAAGGCCCCAGAGCTCCGCCATTGGGACAAAACATAAACTGAATTTAAAACTAAAACCTTGCACCCACTGCCCGTGTTCATTTCTTATAATCCAGCCTGTTGTGGCACAATTCTGATCAATGAAGATGGTCTCGTCTGTATTGAGTTTCAAACTGCCAGTTCGTGGGAGTTTCCAAGCTACATTGATTGTCTCTTCTATGTTACCTTCCAAGGAGAAGAATGGAGGGCCGTTATCGGCATGCAAAATACCCCCAGGTGACCACAACTACACTACAATCCTGAAACGCGTGTATCGGCGTTTCGGGGGCAGTGAAGCAAATTAAATATGGCAGGTATCGTCTTGAGTAAAGTGTCTTCTTTTTTGATCGGAATTGGTCATGAGACTACCCGAGTCCATAACCATAGAAACACTTAAACTTTCTATGGGATGTGTAATTTCCAAATCAACGGGGAAACCTCATTTGTTAAAGAATCGGTAAAGCTACCGAGGCGCGTGGCTGAGTAGGCGGAGGATAAAGAGAATTTACCATCACTTCACGATGTCAGTAGACACAGACGATTATCTCATCATCCTTGCAGATGGTTTATTTTGCAATTTTTAGAAGAGAAATCATAGGTAGGAGAAGTTCTAGTCTCGACCAATCCCATCCTTCGCCATCATTCCATAAATTACAGACGCTCTCAATCCAATAGGTTTTACTCGGAACGACGGTGATATCCTCAAGTAATGGGCGGTTGAAGCACCAAGAATCAATCTAGAACTTAGTTCACTTTTCGTTGGAGACTTACCATTTAATCCCTTTTGGAAGCAACTTTTGTCTAGCTCATTTTATGCCTTTAAAAAGATGGGAGACAGACTTGTGGGGAGAAACATCCAGTAAGTCACGTGCGCCATGTATTTCATATTTTGCTACGAAAATGTTCGTCCATGGTTTCTCTAAGTCGTTCAAAGATCTCCAGACAATTTTTCATAGAGAGATCAAGTTGAGATCCGAAGCGCATTAAAAGCCCTAGACCTCCGACAAATTAGGCTTACAAACCTCCTTCCATGATTCTAGGTGAGTTCTATGGTTAGTCTTCAAGCCCTTCCATAGAAAGTTACGGAAAACCCGATCGATCTCGTTGCAAAATGAGATTGTATTTTTTCATGAATCTCGTAGTGTAAGTTGGGATGGTGAGGAGAACCGAATTAATTACAGTACTTCTGCCCGCTAGGTTGAGCAATTTGCCTCTCCATCATTCAAACTTTTGTCTTAGCTTGTCTAAAATGTAGTCAAACTTGGATGGATGAGAATGAACGACCGGTACCCCAAGGTACTTGCCAAAGGTATTGGTAGTCATAAGGCATGCCTCCTCTTTAATAGCCCCGTCACATTCGTAGAGACGCACATGTGAAATTTACTGAAGCTGATTTTCAGACCAGGAGCGGCGCAAAATTCCTTAAGACACTTATTAATGGTTTTCACTTGGATAGTGGATGCCTCCACAAAGAGAACAATATCATCTACAAAGAAAACGTGAGACATTTTTGGACAGTTTTGCTTCAAGTTAGTTGGTTTACAGGTACCTTGCTCAACGACGGAGTCGATCTCATGACTGAGCCGCTCAAGACACAAGAGAAATAGATGTGACGACAAGGGGTTGATACGCCCTTGGATACCGATGTCATTTATGTCTCTACCTAAGATGGATCGGCAAGCGACATGTCTTGTCTTGACATGAAGTTTGACAACGTTTTCGCATATTATTTCTGTCATCTTTTATTTATTTAGATAATAATAATTAAGAGGATTATCTTGTGATAAGAAGACATTAAATGTTTGAGATAACTTTTGGAATATTCACTTCTTTAATGCCTAAAATATTTACCTTTTATTTCTGCATTTATGTCTCAAAATATTTGTCTTTTAATTCTGCATTCAAGTCTTAGGATTTTTCAATATCCTCCCCTATACTCCATCGGGTTTTCAATAGATTTTATTAGAGCAAAAAAAACTCCTCACATATTAAGATGAGAGAACTACATAAAACCACCCTTAATAATCTCTTTTTTTACAAGAAACCACCCTTTATAAAAATTTTAGCATAAAACTACCTTTAATGCTCATCTATTTGCAATAAATCACCCCTTATAATTATTTTAGCATAAACCACCCTTAACTTATAAATATTTGCAATTAACCACCTTATATAAGTTAAAATTGCATCAACTAATTTAAAATTGAAGCATCGACAAGGTAAATTTCTATAATCTGTAATAATATCACAATTAGTTTCAATTGTTTGATTAAGTATTACAATATATAATAGAAAAATAATTAAAAAATAATATAAACTATTACCCATATACCAAAATTAAATCTAAAATGTAAAAATTACTATCTTGTCACAAATTATAGCCTACAAAACCAATTCTAATGTAATAACCGAAAATTTTTAATAATTTTCCTTGTTATTTTAATTTTAATTTAATTTAATTTATTTTATTTAACCGAAAACCCGAATCGAATCAAATAAATAATCCAAACCGATTATTACCCTTTCAAACGGTCTAAACCAAAACCCAAAACAATTCCTTTACACCGATCTCTGGAAAGGCCAAGTCCACCCTTCCCTTGATTATAACCTTTCGGCCCATCCTCTTCTTTCTCACAATTCCAGCCAACACCCCTTTCCACTTACTCTAGGCCCACTTCTCTTCCTCACCTGACTTGACCCACTCCTACATGCCGACACTTTGGGCCCAAGAGACCTCGTCTCCTTCCAACGCCACTCTACTAACATCTCGTGGGAGCCCGTCGAGCAACAACAACAATCTATGCGGGCCGTTACAAACATTCAATTCAGACGTTAACGACGGCTTTACTCCCGAATTAAATGAGCCATTGAAGTAAGTTGTCGGAGACCCAGCCATGCTGCACTTCCTCCTCCCTCCCTACCCCCTTAACAAACGTTGTTCCTTTCCCCTGAGCGCCATCCATGTCTCCTCCGACGACCGGCAATACACCCCACAACCGAGATCATCCCCATGCGTCCCCACCTCGTCGGAAACGCCTCCTCAACCTCCTTACTCACTACTCCCTTCCTTTCACGCCACCACTCCACCCTCACCTCTGTCAAACCACTAGACGCCACCCCATTACCTTCTCCGACGCCAACCCTCTCTGCAACCTTCACCATATGTCGCCTATTCCTCGTCTCCGTCCCTACCACCCCTCCCCGATCCTGTAAACACCACCGACGAGCCGCCACATTCCTCACTGTCCCTCTAAGCCATTCCGCCGGCACCCCAACGCCAAGATAAGTGTAACCCCACTCTCCCTGCAATGGCCTCCGGCATGGTGAATGGCTTGATGAAGAAATCGGGAGTGGAGTGGTCAGCCGAGTTTCCGTACTAGGATTATGGGTGTTGGGTTTATGTAATTATGTTTTATTTATTTATTATTACAGTAGAGTTTATTTAATTCACAATTGACCGGTCGAATTTAAAATGTATTTTTAAAAGGATTGTACTTAAAAATATTTGTGCCTTGTTGCAAGATCCCACATTATTGACGTCAACCTAAGGTCGGGACCCACTGTGAGGTCCTAGTTAGTAACGCTGCGATTTTCCAAAATTCGGGGTGTTACATCTAATAAGGTCTCGACTATCGACTCCGGATAAACTGATGATATGATTTTCAAAAATTTAATTTTTAAATTAAAAAAATACATAGTTGATTTAATTGACCAATAATCACGTCATTACATTTTTATTTTGAAAAATCCTAAAAAATAAAGATATGAAAAAAGTTGTTGGTTAAAAATTTCCAAAATAGTTATGGAAAAATTGCAATAAAAAGTATAAAATTTTGAAAATAATTACCACAAGATAATCCGGATAAAAGAAAATTTTATGTAGGTGTAGGTAATTTTCTTTGTTTTATGTTGTTAGTTTATTAGGTGATAGTTTGTGTAAGAGTTAGTAATTTTTAAATTTTGAATTAATTTTTTGTTCATGAAAAATAATTTATATTATTTTTTAAATTAATTTTATAGCATAAATTCTAATACTTAACTTTAATTACCTTATTTATGCTTCAGTTTTAAATTATTTGATGTAATAAAAAAATTATAAGAGGTGGTTTATTGCAAATAGATGAATATTAAGGGTGATTTTATGTTAAAAAATTTATAAAGGGTGGTTTATTACTAAAGAGTGATTATTAAGGGTGGTTTTGTATAGTTTCCTCTATCAAGAAAACTAAAATTAGAAGGTATAATAGTTAATGATGTACTAGAATTTTTTAAAATGGTATAAAAATGATGGTAGAATGTGGATAGTTGTATGAGAAGAGAGGAAATAGTGTTTTGAAATATAAACATTACATTTATTTCTAGGTGCCTAATGTAGATCATATATACACATATTTGGCTCAATAATTGCAAATATAACCTTACGCCCTACAATATTCAACACATTCCCGCAATTATCGTATCCCATCCCGCGTACAACGCACTCGGTTACCACCTGGTATATATAAATGGTCCTATGATACTCCATCATACCACCGACATTCACTTTTACCAATACAAATATTTCACTAATCTGAGATTTATCTGGATTATTCTACACTAAAAGTCACTAATATGATCATTATCCTTCGGCCTTGGTTTGTTCTCCAATTTTGTCGATCTTTCTCCATGGTTCAATAATGGGCCATACAATATCTTTTGATTGGGTTTGATCTATCATGGCCCAATTAAAATGTGAATTATGTCAACACATGAATATCCCAAAGCCGTCCGTACCATTCCAACATTAATATCTATTGTGAGAAAACAAACACAAACACCCATGAAGGTTACAGCAACACATATGGCAGAGAACCGTATTAGAAAGTCCAAACTTTATTTCAACCTATGCAATCCAAACGTACATGTTAGCAAACTGAGGAGCATGTGTAGTTTGCCAAATAAAGCCACACTACTTTGGTTAGTCTTCACTGATCGGAACGGGGTTGACGTACAAACTCCTGATGATATCCATCAAGTTTTGATTAACTCCAGTGAATCTGTCTTTACCGTTACCATACAAAACTTGTACGGCATGACACAAGTTGAGTATAAGCTTCAACAAGGGGAACGGCACCTCGATCGGCGAGATCATAGCATGGTTTACGTCCTTCCATAATTGTTCAATTTTCTCATCGAGCACTTTGCATGCTTCTTGGTACGACATATCGTAATGCCTCATGTAACACTCGATGGTTAACGGATAATGGCCTCTCTCCTCATCCACCTAACGAGTTGAACCATAAAAACATTTATTAATGGGTAATTGCTATACTTAAGTGTAAACTACTTGAACTAGTTATCATAATGAGACTTTTACTACACGTACCTTATCGCGACCAATGTCATCCATAATCCTCAAAACAAGGCATGCAGCTTGAACGGGTTTTGGGAGGTTGTAAGCCCATTCAAATTCCTTAGGGGTGGCCATGTCCATGTCAAGGAAAGAAAGAACAATTGCGAAGACATAAGCCGAGTTTCTGAACATAATTTCCTTGTATTCATCGAGTGTTGGAACATATCTATTCTGCCTCCATGATGCTTCAATCACGTAAGTTTCGCACAAGAGTTTCATCTGTAAAATAAATGTGAAAATAATTAAAACATTAACATTGATATATCGAGAACAAAATTGCAATATTCAAGTCATGTACGTACTTCTTCCCGTATATACTTGATATAATGTGATCTTCCTTTTTCCACCAAATAGCCTTCCATTTTCTCAAAAGAGTCCAAAAGTAGTTGATATATGAATCTTAAATCATTGGGAAGTTCATTCAAGCAAGACTTGTCCCACCTAGTACATATGCATCAAACATAAATGACCACTCAACTAAAACATGATATATGTGAGAACAATCGCGTATAAGAAAATGTTAGAATATTAGGACATACACTGGACCGTATATTTAGGCTTAGTTTATCTTCATCTTATTTTATTATTATCTTTTTCTTTATTTTTATTATAATCATTTTGACTTATCAATGAAAAAGACAAGCCTTCAATTCTCTAATCTCTACGAAAACTATAAAAATACCTTTGAACCGCATGAGTAAAAATTTCAATTTCTTCGGGTGTTCCATAAGCATCATAAAAATCATCAATTGTAGTTGCAATTTGAATTCCTAAAGTAGTTATCTTCCTTGCAGCAGAGAAATGAGGCTCATAATACACCATTGAAGCCCAAAGGTAGGACTCCACCATCCTATCTCGTAATGGCAATTTGCTAGCACCTTTGTATTCCCACCACCTATTTAGAGTCAAAATGTACACGTACACTACTACATTAGTCATTCGATCCGACTTTTAGGGATAGTAGACTAGGATTGTGTGTATATACGTGTTAAAATCGAGTCTAATGATATTTAAATTAGAAATCAATTGACAATGACAGAGATATTCCACCGACCTAACATATTGTACTCAAAATATTATAACTTTTAAAATTGGAGTTATTTACCTGCTCAATTCACTTAGTTCTTTTTGATGAAATGATTGGAGCAAGTTAAAGTCAACCTTTGCAAATCGTAATAAGGTCTTGCGGTGCGAAGGATCTTGCTCATAAGCATGGATATGGTATATGGAATCGACTAGGGTTGGCATCTTATGAAGAGGCTTTTTCAAGGCGTGACTTACATGCTCTTTAAGTGAGTTATCTAGTTGGTCTAAAAGGGATTCGAGTCTAGATGAGGTAAGTGTAAGAGCTTCGTCCAGTATGTCCTCTCCATGGCTCCTAACATGGCATGCTTCGTACAAGCTCAAGATGCCTTCAATATCATTGGCTACCGCCTTTTCTAAACTTCTATTCGAACTTATGAATTCTTCAAAGACATCTATATACATACACAAAAACGCCTACATAAGTACAAATAAAAAATGAATTGACTAAATAAGAAACCGGTGAGACAGGTGGATTAATCTCCAACGTTAAATATAGACTATAGTATGTCCAAGACTACACCTTCATTAATAATTGGTTTTAGGACGAAATCTCAAAAGTAACTCCGAAAGTTTATATGCGAGGTTCACTTGACGTACATCACGTAGAATATAAAAAAATATATATAATCTATTTTTTTTCAAATAAAAAAAGCTATTGGTTTCTTAAATCAGGAAACCTCCATCAACACATTTACCATAATTTATAAGATAAAATATAGTGAGTGATTGTCAAAAAAAAGTTATTGGTACAGTTTCTTTTCTTTGTTACTGTAGAATATATATTATCTTTTGGTGTTTTATTTAACAGATTTTATATATATATATATATATATATATATATATATATATATATATATATATATATATATATATATATATATATGTTTCTTTCTTGAAAAGTGAAAGTACTTTTGTGTGTGTAAGAAACTGGTTCACTATGTAAAAACACGTTCCGAAAAAATGTTGATTGTTTTCGGTTCAAATGAAATCATATGATGTACGTTATCGATTCAACTAAACCATATACCTATAAAAGGAAATATATATGCATGTAAGTACGTATACCACAAGAAGCTTTAAAGCCATGTTGTCTCAAGAGTCGAAACCGAAGCGAAGTGACGAAGAGATGATTATCATAAGCTGAGTCGGTGACGCCATGAATACGTTGCAGAGCATCTTCAATCTCCTGCTCAAAATGGTAGCCTACGCCAAGCCTTTCGATTGCGTCGATGAATTGCAGTTGTTCAATCAATGGCTTGTCGGCGATGGATAGTATCTCCTTCGTCAGCTGCTTTTTCAGCTCATTGGCTTTCTCTTGCAGGGTTTCAGTGGCCTGTATTCATTTATGATCAGTAACTATTTATTATAAGTAGGTATAAAAAAAAAAGTATAATGTAATTGAAAACCTTGAAATTAGGATTATTATTATTAAGAAATTGATCGCCCCATTGACTTGGCTTGAAGCCTGCAATCGGACGGTGACGATCGGTAAGATGAGCAGTAGCGGCGGACATGGTGGCCGGTGTAATGAATGAGCCCATGTGTTAATATTGTAATGCTTTAGATTGATGGGAATACTTGGATAACCCTATTCCGACCCATCTATTATTTATACTACTACGTCAGACGTACATGATCTAATCGCCTTACTAAAATGATCGAGAAAAATAAATAAAAGAAAAGTAAGAAATCATGACAAGTTAGACATTACTGTATATTTCCATCAAACACATCACGTGATTCACGTTGTAAACAAAACAATCTTCCAAGTGTCCATTACGGACAATTTATTAAAAAAAACATAATTCACCCATAATTTTATGTTCAACCTTAGGATATGGACAATTTAAATTTTCAAAGATAGTGAAGAATGATTTATTTCGGTGACATATATAAATTTATTTTTATATTGAAACTTGCAGGCCAAACGTGAATTAATATTACACTTGTTGAAACGTGTTGAGTATCTGGGAAATTGGTTCTCGACTTCTCGTCTTCAAGTGAACTGAATCACTTCGATTCGTGTAATCGTGTACCAACTTTGTCCAAAAAAAGTCGCAAGTGTTTGTCACAGGATCAGTCGTGCATGTATGGACAAATGCCACAAGAAAATGTTATGCTTCGTGCATATATGTGTGATAAATAAGAATAGTATCTCGTTCATTTATATTTTTATAATTACATTGGCTCTAAATCTGTCATCTGTCTATAAATAAGAGAGGGTCCTAATACGGTTCCATGCATAAGTTGCTTCATCTATTCCCATTTACAATATGTCAGCTCTTACTGCTATTCCTGCGGATGTGAACCGTCCGATCGTAGGATTCAAACCAAGTCCATGGGGTGATCGATTTCTGAATAATAATCCTGATATTAAGGTTTCTACTCATTATGTTTTACTTTTGTTTTTTTTAATAATAATTAGTAGAAAATTTCGATGGTAATTACGTACTGATCATAAATATATACAGGCCATTGAAGCCCTGCAAGAGAAAGCCAAGGAGCTGAAAGAGCAGCTGACCGGGGAGATGCTGTCTGTAGCCGACAAGCCATTGATTGAACAACTGCGTTTCATCGACGCAATCGAAAGGCTTGGCGTAGGCTACCATTTTGAGAACGAGGTCGAAGATGCTCTGCAACGTATTCATGACGTCACTGACTCAGCTTATGATCATCATCTGTTCGTCGCTTCGCTTCGGTTTCGACTCCTGAGACAACATGGGCTTAAAGCTTCTTCTGGTATACGTACTTGCATAAATCAACGCCAAAATAAGAAATAGTATCCGGGGTTTTTTTTTTTTATAAATTTTTTAAATATAAATTTTAACGTATAAAATTTATAAATATACAAAATTAATCAACTATATTATAAGTATTAATATAACTATTAAGTAATAAGAGGATATATATATATATAAATATATATATATATGGGGTTGGTTTGGGTAGATAGGGTTGATATAATGCGGCATTCCGGAGTAATTTGGGTCGTTGATTCACTTGATCCAACGATCCAGATTAGTCCACACATCATTTAATGATTTATAAGAGGTTAAGTTATATTTTTGTAATTATAGAAAGTTCAAGCGATATTTTTGTTTTTCTGAAAATTAGTTTTTTTAAAGAGGGAGTGAGAGCACGGTGACAATTTTGTGACTTTTATGAAAAAACTTTAAAATTTATTATTTCACTTCATAGTATTAGTTCATTTCGTTCAAAAGTATACACTATTAGTCATGAAATTTTCTATAATTAGTTCACGTATTACTTTGTTAATTTTATAGTTTGAACTAAGTGTTAAAAATAAGAACTACTAGAACAAACAATTTGAACTAATTGAACAAAAATATAAAGCATTTGAACAAATAATGTGAAATAAGAGAAGAAAGGGAGAAAAACTGGAATAAAAAAGTTTAAAAATTTTATACTATTAATATAAAAATGTTTGAACGAAAATATATATAAAATTTGGAAGAAAAAATTATTTTAAAAAAATACTAAAACAAACCGTTTAAACTAATTGAACAAACAATTGGAACTAAAAGAATAAGGGGGAAAAAAAACTAAAGTAAAAAAGTTCAAAACTTTTATACTAATATTTAAAAAAATATTTGAACAAAAATGGATAAAATTTTGAAAAAAAAATGTTTAAAAAAATTAGGATAAACAGTTTGAACTAATTGAACAAAAATATGAATCATTAGAATAAACAGTTTAAATGAATTGAATTAAACTCGTGAATTGAGATAATAACTGTTAAAGTTTTCGTATGAAAAATACAAGATTGTCATCGTGTCCCCCTCTTTTAAAAAACAGATTTTCAAAAGGACAAAAATGTTGACTGAACTTCCTATAATTACAAAATTGTCACCGCGCTTCCCAAAATTCGTTAAATGACGTAGATAAAACTGAACAGTTAGATTAAACGGATATATCAACGACCATATCACTTTGTACGGTCATATCGGAAAAATGCTCCAAACATGAACTATATAAAAGACCACACAAAGAATAAGTAACAAAAAATCGCATTATACTAAAAATAAAAGTCAAAACCTAACTTTAACTTAAATTATAAAACTAGGTTGTAACTTCTAACACGAGTTAACCTTATTATATGTTTAAAAAGATTAGGTATGTTTTTTTTGTGTGTATGTGCATAGATATCTTCAAGGGATTCATAAGTTCCGATGGAAGCTTAAAAGAGACGGTAGCCAACGACATTGAAGGCATACTGAGCTTCTACGAAGCCTGCATGGTTAGGAGTCATGGAGAGGACATACTAGACAAAGCTCTTATCCTTACCACGTCTAAACTCGAATCCCTAGAAGATCAACTAAATGACTCACTTAAAGAGCACGTAAGTCATGCCTTGAAAAGGCCTCTCCACAAGATAGCTACCAATGTCGAATCCATATACCATATGCATGCATATGAGCAAGATCCCTTACACCACAAAACCTTGCTACGATTTGCAAAAGTTAACTTCAACTTGCTTCAGTCATTTCATCAAAAGGAACTTAGTGAATTGAACAGGTAATTTGATACGCCAATAACATACATACATACTAAAAGGTAGACCGACCGACTGACATATTAGTGATATACATATTTTGATCAAGTAGGTGGTGGGAATACAAAGGTGCTAGCAAGTTGCCGTTACGAGATAGGATGGTAGAGTCCTACCTTTGGGCTTCAATGGTGTATTATGAGCCTCATTTCTCTGCTGCAAGGAAGATAACTACCCTAGGAATTCAAATCGTAACTACAATTGATGATTTTTATGATGCTTATGGAACACCAGAAGAACTTGACATTTTTACTCATGCGGTTCTAAGGTATTTTGCATTACTTATTATATTTTTACAAGTATAGTATATAAAGTTAGTGGACTTATGTGTTGGGTTCATACCCAAAACGCATAATACATGTATACTGTTGACCCATGTTATAATTTGTCGGGTATATGTTGGATGTTTATACTAGGTGGGACAAATCTTGTTTGGGTGAACTTCCTGAAGATTTAAGATTCATATATGAGCTACTTTTAGACACTTTTGAAAAAATGGAAGACTATTTGGCAGCGAAAGGAAGATCACATTATATGAAGTACGCACGAGACGAAGTACGTATTGCATTTGACATTTGGTATTGCATTTGACATTTGATATGTATCGATTATTGCTCCGTTTTACATATGTTATGGAAAAATCAACATTATAACAACCGAGAATTAGCCATAATATAAAATTGTTTCTACGTTTGATTTGCAGATGAAACTTTTGTGCCAAACATACCTGACTGAAGCAACATGGAGGCGTAAGAATTATGTTCCAACACTCGACGAATACATGAAAATCGTATGTAGAAACATTGCTTATGTATTCGCAATTGTCCTCACTTTCCTTGACATGGACATGGCGAATGATGAAGAATTCGAGTGGGTTTCCGAGCTCCCCAAACCCGTTCAAGCTTCGTGCCTTCTTTTGAGAATTTTGGATGACATCGGTCGTGATCCGGTATATATCTTCATCTAGTTCATCAAATTTATATATTAGACTCATGACGCATTATAATAGTACTCCCTCCGTTTCTCAATAGATGTCGTTAGGGTAAAAAATACACATATTAAGAAATCTAAAAGTAGAAATTATAATATTTAATGCTACATAATAATTTTTAAAAATTGTGTAAAAGTGATGGTAGAATGTAGAGAGTTGTATGAAAAGAGATGAAATAGTTCTTTGAAAATACAAACAATAAATGAAAAGGGGTTAGAATTATATTTATAGAAAGCTTGAGTATCAATAGATGTCGTTAGGGTAAAAATACACATATTAAGAAATCTAAAAGTAGAAATTATAATATTTAATGCTACATAATAATTTTTAAAAATTGTGTAAAAGTGATGGTAGAATGTAGAGAGTTGTATGAAAAGAGATGAAATAGTTCTTTGAAAATACAAACAATAAATGAAAAGGGGTTAGAATTATATTTATAAAAAGCTTGAGTATTAATGATACCTATAAAGCCAAATATTATGAAACAAAATTTTAGAGTTCAAATGTCAAGTATAGAGAAATAAAGGGAGTATTATTTGTGGTTTGAATAACTACTTATTTCGTTAAAGGTAATTTGATTGAATACTCATTTAATGTGGTGTTCACCTTGTTACTAGGTGGAAAAGGAGAGAGGCCATTATCCGTTAGCAATCGAGTGCTATATGAGGCATTACGAGATATCGTACCAAGAAGCCTGCAAAGTGCTCGATGAGAAAACTCGCCAACTATGGAAGGACTTAAACCAAGCAATGATCTTGCCAACTGAGGTCCCATTCTCCTTATTAAAGCTCATTCTCAACTTAACTCATGCTGTAGAAGTTTTGTATGGCCGCGGTAAAGACAGATTCACCGGAGTTAATAAAGTCTTGATGGAGATAATCACAAGCTTATACGTCAATCCCATCCCAATTGATGAAGATTAAGTAAAATAGTGTGGCTTTGTTTAAAAATTCCTGCAAGTCATCGTCAGTTTGCTAATATTTACGTTTTTATTGCATGGGCCAAAATAACACGTTAGGACTTTCTAGCATGGTTCACTACCTAGGCTACATGCGTCAGCATAATTACCGGAGTTAATATGGAATGTCACTAACTACCGGTAACAAGATTCCCTGCTTGTGTTTCTTTTTTTTTTGGTTGGACCCTGCTTGTGTTTCTAGTTTGGGCATGAACGTTTATTTAGTGTGTGATGTGTGTACAATAATGTTGTTATGATTGTTATGGTGTTCATGTTTTATAGCGTTTGTGTTTTGTGCAAAGAATGAATGTTTTTGCATGATAATAAAAGGGTAACATGTTTAGTATATAATATCGGTGAACAACTCTTCTTATTACCGGTCAATTGGTTTTAGCACTACTAGAAAAGCGGTCAATTACCAATGCTTTTCCTTCTATGCATGAGATGCCGTCGAGAAAAAACTAAACGCTCGTCCCAAAATTCTTTAACTTCGACGCTTTATATCGTTGAAAGTAACGTATCCTCTTTCGGATAGTAAAAAGCATCGACATATACAAAATCTATAAGAGAAAAAGAGGACATGTTATTTCTTTCTCCCGTCTTATCTTTCTTCTTAACCCTAACTCTCTTAGATCTATAGCGCCGGCCACTTGCTCTTAGCCATCATCTTCCTCTTCGTTCTCTTTGTCAAACAAAATATATTGCTTCTAGTCCTCAACAACAAAATATGTGATTTGGTTGCTTTCCTATCCTTCCCGAGAATCTTCCTATCAAGAAGAAACCCTTGGTTTCGAACTTCGCACGATCATGACGGCCCTTGAATCTAGCCTCGCCGAACTTCCAAGATTGTTCATGATTTCAACCTATCTAGCCATGGAGCCCTCCGATTGCTTGATTTGCTTGGCAAAACAAGTTCTCCCCAACCTCTATTGGTTGAACCCAATTGTTTTTTTTGCTCTTTGGATTTGTACCATAGGAAATGCACGGGAGGTTCGCTTACAAAGGAAATACAACGATTCCTCTGGGAGTGTTATGTTATCAAGTTTGTAAGTTCTCGAGTCTTACTTTTTTCGACAATGTATAACGTGCTTATCTATTGCTATAGATAATGTTTTTATTGTTTTGCTTTGATGTAAAAGGAGAGAAATGAAACTAAGTGGTAAGCCTATTAGATCTATTGTCGTATGAATGGATCTATTGGTCACAACCTTTTTGAGGTTGCTATCCTTGTGAACAAATTTAGATGCGGGAATCAGCAAGCATGAGCAGGTTTTGTGTGTATTTGAATGACCTTCGTGCTTTCTTTCATTGTTTAAGGTCAAAAGATTGTACAAAATATTTTCTTTATTTTGTTGTACATCTTTCTTTGTAGGATACAATATTCAGAGTAGTCCGTAGCTGTCATTCTTCATCTTTGATTCCAAATTAATCTAATATATGCTTTTATATTAGTACCAATTTTTATTGAGGTGAAGGACACCAAGGTCTATAGCAACTACGCATTTGCTAACTTCAGGAAGATTGACAATCATAATTATTTGGTCATTGGGTGAACCTATGTTTAATTTTTGGCATAAAATGATGATATAGTTCATGCTTGATAATTTGATATGTAGGCTTGTATAGGACCTTATGCTATCTTGTTCAGGATGCGCATTTTAGAATACTATTCTGACATCAGGTTATTTATTTATTTAGTTAATGGTGTCTTCGTGTATAGTTTGTTCCAACATGCTCTCTTTAAATCACTAGAGTACAAACACATATACAGGAATATACGGTAAATCAATCAGCATGAACACTCAAGGTCCCGGTTTATTATCTTTCATGTTGCCAACGCCGTTAGGCTTAAGACCTTTTGAAAAAGACAAATTTGTGTCCTTATTCTTCGGTGATTTAGGACATTCATTCGTTCAATGTCTTTTCTCCTTACAGTGGTTGCCAATGCCGTTAGGCTTAAGACCTTTTGAAAAAGACGACTTTGTGTCCTTCTTCTTCAGTGATTTTCCTTGTCCCTTGTCTCCGCTTGTAAATAGGATAGATGTTTAACCGTCCTTACCTACACCACTTTCATTCACCTTGTGGCGTAATTCCTTCGTATTCTAGAGTAATAGTATATTTTCCAACAACAAATGACTTAACGAAGCTTTCATATAATGACGGGAAAGATACCAACAAAATCAATGCAACATCCTCGTCCTCAATCTAAACCTCATTATTACGCAAATCTAGAATAATTGTTTTCAAGTGATCTAAGCGTTCACAAAGTTCCGTAAAATTCTGCATTCATGGGCTAAACAAACATTGCTTTAGAAGCAACTTTTTGGTAAGAGACTTCATCATGTAGAAGCTCTTCAACTTCAACCACAGTTTGGTTGCGGTATCTTGATCCGAAACCTTGTATAAGTCATCATCTATGAGTCACAACATGATGGTCGAATGCACCTTATCCTCCTGAGTGGTCATCTCAACAGTATCACCCTTTTTCCTTATCGGATTTCTTCCTTAACAATGGTCCCCATAAACTCTGTTGTTTCAGCAACACTTGCATCATGATCTAACACATACTGAAATTATTCCTCCCTGTGAACTTTTTGATCTTCGTGTTGAAAGAAAACATCTTTCTCACATATTATAGAAACTCAAAGAACTCTAAGCTTTGATACCAGTTTGTTGTGCAAAATTATGAGAAAGAACATAATCAACAAACAAGAAAGACAACACACAAATTTGGTACCAGTTTAGGACGGTCAGTTTGTTGTGATTTGTTGTGTAGAATTATGTGTAGTGAGTCGATTTTCCTCTACTACCAAATAATCTGGTTATCATGGGTAACCAGATTATTTGGCGGTAGAGAAAAACGCTACAATATATAGAGTAACGAAACCTGAGGTTATACTTGATCGCCAAGTATAAGAGTAGGTTAAATAATAATTGCTCAAATAGATGACAAGATCAATTCAAGGCATATCAACACATACATTGATCTCATGTGATGATATAGTATTACCTACATTCCCTCTTATATTATTGTCTCTTTCCAACACGTTAAACAATCTGCCAATACAGTTGCTCACCTTGTCAGTCGTTTATATATATATTCCCTTTTATAGTTCTTGTATTTGGTTTGATGACTTTCCACACTCCGTTAATGAAATAGCGAAAATTGACTTATTATAATAATACATTCAATTTTCCTTAAAAAAATACATTATAATTCACTTAAAGCGCGAACAATTTATATAATACACCTTTAAATCTTTAATCCATCGTTTTTTGTTGAATTGTAGTAGTTGTTCTTATTTTATGGTTTAAAGTTTTATTGGGAAACAATAGGATATATTACTGTTTAATTGTTGTATTGGAAGATACATACTATAATATCTTTATATTAAATAAATAATGATATTATTTTGTTTTTTTTTTTTTTTTATTGTAATCCCTATACAAAGGATTCACTAGTAGCATCAACATATTTGTGGTTCTATTCCCACCATTTGTGTGGTCTTTTCCACCATAAATCTATCTTGGTATCAAAGGGGTCGGTTTGGAACATTAACCTACCAAACTCTATCGCCGTTAATTTACCGGCGTCTAAATATACCCTTGCTATCAATTTACCGGTGGTCTTATCGATCAATTGTTACCACTAATCTACCAATTGTTCTTTCAATTTACATACGGCGTCACTGATCGATTTGATCTCGTTTGCTCAATGTAATAGAGATTTTTCAGTCTTCAGCGTCGTTTGCCTCATGCTTTGACTGCGGGGCGTATTGAAAGATACAAATCATAATATCTTCTTATTAAATAAATAATCATATTATTTCGTTATATTAGACTAGTTTATATTTAATTCTATCCTTACAATATTTATTATTCTCTTATTATTTTATTTTCATCATTTGTTTGTCTTCTCCACCATAAATTTATCATTTTAGTTATAAATTAAAAAACTTCTTTTAGAACGGAATCGACTTTTCCCCCACCGAAAAAACAGTCTTAATTTGGTATTTTGATGGTACAAATCTTATGTCTCTTTTATTAATTTCGTGTCTCATTTTTCTAATTATTAAATTTATCTAAAAATTATTAGTTAATTCTTTTTTTTTAGAATTTTATCGTCCTTTGAATAATTAATAGGTAATGAATCGACTAATAGGACGGGTGATCGAATCAGGAATTTTCCACGGGTAATTTAGAAGGTGGGATGTGGGGATCGACAAAGATTGAATAATTATCTCATTTTTATATGTCTACCGACGATCACTTTCAATCTAGGATGTTAGATTGGAATTCTTAGCAATTAAAAATAGCAGAGGATGTTATTTACTTGATTAAGGAACCATATAACATTATAATGCGTTATGAATCTCAAAATTCACGTCTCCACTCCAGACGTAGGCCAAATTTAGATAGATTAAAACAAAGTTTAGCATTAGTGGGATGTGGAGACTGTTTGCACGTCATTAAGCTTTCTATGTGAAATGGGCCCTACTTAATAACTCAAATAATACAAGCAAAAGGTTAAATAATGAGTAATGACTATTATTAAGTTTTTGGTTTCTCGTGTTACCTTTTTGTGAAAAAACTTAATGATAATAATATGAATTATGAATCAAGGTGTCCATCAAATTTTATGTGGTTTCCCACCAAATCTTCCATGTATCGTGAATAACTTCTTTTTTTTTTCTAAAGTAATGTTTCTTTGATTGCATATTTGAATCATTGTAATCTAATAATTTGCCATGGATAAAATATTTGTAGATAACTAATAATTAACATAGACCCTGGCTAGTCAGCATTCATCATCGAAAAAAGTCCAATAATTGTAAAGATCCAACAAAACACAAAGCTTTGGAAGCCCAAAATCACAACCCTAGTATTTTACCATTACCGTATATATACTCACGATAACACTTGGAAGTGAGAAACACTCTCTAGTAGGGATTTTGAGACTTGCAGGAACGAGGGAGCGTGGACCATTAATATCTATAAAATTTAATAAGGAAATTTCAACCGTTAGTGCAAGTAGGGTGGACAAAACCAATCCGATCCGTCGATTCGGTCCGAAAAATCAGTTGAACCGATCCGAAAAAACCCGATATTGTAGTATATATTTTGATCCGATCCAATCCGGGAGATTTTTTCCGGATCACCGAATCGGATACGGATCGGTATTTTAGACATTCGGATATCCAGATAAATAAAAAAAACAGATAAGGGTGAATTAGGCTGTAATACCAGTTGTCATCCATGACGTGCTAGGAGCGCTAAGTTAAAAACCCTTATGTTCCTGAATCTCATGTCTCCTTGTGACTTAGGAAGGCACAACTCGCTTCCAAATCCGGGTCAACATGGCATGGACACTATCAATAAACCCATCTGGCAATCTCTAAACGCTCATGACGTAAATGGGTATGCTTTGGAGGATTGCCTTGATAGAACCTCTTTACTAGCTCGCGAGGGTAGTCTTCCTTCCCATCCTTGCACTCGCTTTCAAATCCTCCCACGCAAAAACAAAAAGAACAAAAAAAAAGAAGAAGCAAAGATCAAGTTATCCCTTCACGTTCAAAGACATGTCTTTGAACGTGAAACCATAGGTGGAACACCTAGATACTTTGTTTGTTGGTGCACAAGTGTTACCCCTAGTGACGTTGCAAGATGTGCCTGAGTAGGTAATGTCATATTCCGACTAGAAAAAAAACCTCACCTTTTTATGGTTAATTTTCTGGCCGGATGCTCTTTTATATTGACTAAATATATTAGTTAAAATCGAGCATTCATGTGAGGTTGCCTTTGCAAAGATCAAGTTATCATCTGCAAAGAGCAAGTGAGAGATAACCGAAGAATTACGATAAATAGACGCACCGTGCAAGACGCCTGATTCCGCAGAATGGTTAACTAAAGCAGACAAGCCTTCAACACCTAGAATGAACATAATAGGTGATAGGGTCACCCTGGTGTAGGCCACGAGATGGGACAACATGCCCTTCAATAAAACCATTAACCTTGAAAGCATATGTTGAGCCATGAATGCATCTCATAATCAGAGAAACCCAATTATTAGAAAAACCGAGACGCGACATAACCTGCTTAAGTAAGGCCACTCCATCCTGTCAAAATCTTTGCTCATGTCTAGTTTTAGAGACAACAAACCCTTTTGCCCAATGGTTTTCCGTTTCATGAAATGGAAGATTTTCATAGCAGTGATATTATTGTCTAATATATGTACAACGATAAAGGCGCTTTGAGAAGGGGATATAACAGATGCCAAAGCAAATAAGGTTTGATGCGATTTACCATGATTTTGGTGACAATCTTGTACAAAACATTGCACAAACTAATCATAATTAGTAGTTTGGTTCTTTATCGTCGGTATTAAGGTGACAACAATGGAGTTCAGAGGTGCAAAGGAACCGTTGTTCGACCACCAATCCATGATAAAAGCATGGATGTCGGCTCCATAGTTGGCCAATAAGCCTGGAAAAATAAAGCATGCATACCATCAAGTCCCGGCGCCTTGTGAGGGTGCATTTGGACAAAGCACAATGAATATCATCTAAAGAAGAGATCCTGAGAATATCACAATTCATCTCCAAAGTGGCCCGTAGCTGCAAGTGCTCTAGGACAACTTGTATATCAACATTTTGAGGTGAAATAGTGGTGAAGAGATCCGAGTAATATGAGGTTATACACTCTAATATATCTTTATGGGATTGAAAAACATCACTTGACTTAAAAGCCGTCGTTCGAGCCCAGACATGCCAATACTTTTTTCTCATCCGCATGTAAGGAGTCAAGTTCTCCTGCGATAACGCACACCTCATCCAGAATCATTGGTGTTGGACTCAAACTTTGTAGGGTGTGTAACCGTGCACTAAGTTCCTTTAGTCTCGCCTTACGAGCTTTGAATTTGTTCCTAGCCCAAATTGATAGGGAGTTAGAACATGGGTGGATCTTGTCTATCAACGGTCCCATTGTGACACCAATGTGTCTCAACAATTAATCTCTCAACAAGATTCGTGGGACATCCAGAAAGGTTCAAAGTGAAAGCTTTGCCTGCCACTAGTAAGTTTGTGTTGGCTATTGATGAAAGTCTGGATGAAATTTGGTGAATGATGTGGGTGATAGGTGATAACATTCAAGGTAGCTAATGCGGTAATTAGGGTATAAAGTGACCCAAGAAGGGGATGCTATAAAGCGGTTCAGTCTCTCCCGTAAAACAAAATTGTCCATGTATGGCCCGTTGCCATGTGTACTTTGGCCTAGTATTATAACCTAGGTTTCGCAGCCCGTGCTTGTCTAAGGCCTGTCGAAAATTATCCACTAGACACTAAGATCTATGTGGCCCACCCTCTTTCTCATTTAAAGCAAGAATCTCATTGAAATCTCCTAAAAAGAGGACGCTTGAGCACATAAAGAGGACACCAAAGACCAAATCCGATGTTTTAAGTAGCATCCGGCCAACCATAATTGCAAATATGATTGTAAAGATTTCCCTGAACATCTACAGAGCCGGAGATGTGATGTTGCAAATATGTACGAATTGTCACAGAGGGGTTCCTCCACCATAGGTCAATGCCTCTTGATAAACCTGTTGATGAAATACATAGACCTTCCGAAAACCCACATTTGTTACGGATATTGGCTTTTCCAGTCGAGTTGATTTTCGTCTCCATAACAAAAACCAAGTTTGGGCAATACTTCCAAGACCAAACCCGGATAGCACGAACTATTGGGGCATTACCCAACCCCAAACAGTTCCAATTGAAGATTTTCATGGTTGTCCGCTACTTCGAATTCTTTATGTCATTTTTCCACAACCTCAAATGCCAATGTGGGAGATTCAATAGCATGCTCATAGGTGTGTTTACGTTTGTTGTTGTTTGCGGTTGGAGACAAACCTCTTGCCGTTATTTTCATCTTGAATTTCCGTGCACGACGTAAATCAGGATTATGGCTTCTTTGTTCGTCTTCAAGAATCACTAGGCTTGATACAGAAGTTGTTGGTGGTTATGGGCGGTTTAGGGCATGGAGCCATGTTGCTTCTTGGTCAAGCGTATCTTGTCGGAAACGCAGTCTACTAAGCCAGAAGGCTATGCACATACAAGATCCATAAGGAAGGAGATCCCAAGGCCCCGTTTGTTGAGTGGTGCAAGAAGACATTAAGTGCCCGATCAGTCCACAACCATAACAGAAAGTTGGTGGGCGTTCATATCGGAGTTGCACACGGATTATCTTATCATCCTGAGACAAAGAGACACAGAGACACAGAGACACAACGGAGTACGATTGTCGATTTTAACGCGGATTCGGAGGTTACCTTGAGTACCCAGGAAATCGGTCTTATTGAGTTCATCGAAACTTTCTAAAACTTCGCTGATAGCCATAGCGGTTTATTGGGTACATAGGATAGGGGCCAAGTGGGCAGCTTTACGTTTTTTTTAGAAATACTATATTATAATAAAAATTATAATATAGTATTTTTATTCGAATAACAATATAGGTACAGCTTTACGTTTTTAAAAAAAATTTAACAACACATACACCCCAAGATAGAGAGATTATATATTTGGAGAGGGAAAAGAAACAAGTGGGGTGGTGGCGCAGTTGGTTAGCGCGTAGGTCTCATAGCAAAGAGTTATCCTGAGGTCGAGAGTTCGAGCCTCTCTCACCCCATATTTTTTCTTGTACGAACCACTTTGAAGGATGATTCTTCATCTCTTGCTAACGAACATGCACATTTATTTTCCATTTAATTTTTTGATTTGCTAACTCTGGTAACTTCAATTACAATTCCTGAATCTGCGAGTTGTGACTTTTCAAAAGCTAAGGAGTATTACGGTTCAAATATCAAAGGTACTCCTGATAAATAGGTACAAATATTACCAAACAAATATAAATTAAATGACCATAAAGATACAAGAATAAATTAGCAATTTAAGGTACAAATATTACCAAACAAATATAAATTAAATGACCATAAAGATACAATAATAAATTAGCAATTTAAACTATGAATATTTAACACATGTTATAAAAAATTGGTTTGTAAAAAATTATAATTTAGAAGATTATTTTATAATTAAAAAAAAACTAACATATCAGTGTGCAATATGCTCTTGAAATATGTCAGGCTAGAGCATAATCTACTTTATTCGTCAATTTTATACACCCTCAAATGAATGTTACCATCCACAAATGTAAAAAGGATAGTAGTCCAATTCCGTTACAAATTAAAAAAGAGAATAATCAGGGAAGATAAAATACAATTCTCAATAAAGAAGCAATTCAACAGTTTGGTCATTCAAGCTCATCAAGCTTCATTTCACACTGTTCACCGGTTGCAAGAATCTTCACGGCCACCATTCCTTTCTGCCATTCAGAGCTTCCAACTAGTATTAGCCTGCTAGCATTGATCCTTGTTGCTCGCTTGAACACCCTATAGATTCCGTGACAAATTTTTGGTAAAAAACAAATGTATATGCAAGACGGTAAATTTGGAACATAGTGCGATAATCTAGATCAAATACCACTTCATGGGTTTGTTCTCCAGCACGAGATCTACACTCTGGCCTTTCTCTCTGAGCTTCGCTGCAACTAGAGAAGCCGGACCCTGAAGTTCAGGGTCAAGGGAGCAAACTATGTTCTCTACTTGAATGTCGAGTTCTGGGATAAGCTTTTTCTCTTTCAGCAGCTATAAATCGAGGAGATTAATAAGAGGTTAGATTAATATCGCGATCACAAGAGGAAAGTGATGTAGTCTGGTGAACCCAACCACCATACAACATACTGGACAAAGTGGTAATACTAGCATTTTCAGTTCCACACTTCCACTAGATTGCATGATTCAACAGTAGGATAAACTTGAGTTAAGGGAAAAAAAAATACGTAGTAGTCAACTTACTTCCATAATGACTGCATCACCAAATCCAAAACCACAAGCTGGTAAATCTTCACCTCCAAATGTGGAAAGTAACCGATCATATCGCCCACCTCCACATATAGCTCGAAGCTTTCCTTCTCTATCAAACCCCTGGAATGTATGTAGTTTAATTAATTCAAAGATCAATGAATCAGATTTGCAAGTATCCCATATTTGACCCAAGGTCATCGTAGATTGAATATTTGACAAATAAAAGATTAATAAGACAGAGAGAGGTTTTCTGCACTGTCCCCAAATAAGTAGTAGAGATTTCATACTTTTATCCAGATATAGAAGTAGACGAAAAAAAGATGTAGCCTCACGTATACAAGTAGAATATTTATAAACAATTCAGCTTTGAAGTTAAACTGTTTCAAGAGCAAATGCAACAACAAAAAATACAAATTACTAAGGGTATGGAGATCAAACTGATACCTGGTGTTGGTATGTTCAAAAGACATCAAATTTGATATCAATTTGAAACTGGATAGAGGTCAAGAGTGTTATTTTTATATAACCCAAAATATTAGTATATCAAAGATATCACTCATACCCATACAACTCGATATCACTCGTACCATATCTTCATTCTCATATCGATATTCATATCCTTGCATGTTATCTTTGCTATTGATACCAAACAAATCCCAAGTTATAGGGCAAGACTGCCTAGTTTTTCCAAGTTTGCCAAAACTATACATCTAAAAACTATTGCACCTCCCCCTATTTTACCCTACACTAGAAATATATATTACCTCAAATACAATTCCAGTGTAGTAAGCTAGGCCACGAACAACAGATGCATCAAACTGTATCCAGTCAGAAAAACCATACTGTTCAGCAAGAGAAAATAGTTGTTTAAGATCGGCAACAGCTTCACCTGCTGTTCCAAGCCTCTCTGCACATTATTGATACAACAGAAAAGTTAATATTTATTCATTTGTGTTTCATACGATTGGTTTAGGCAGAGATTAAGAGAAAATGATATCCCAATATTTAAAATATTATGTATTAGATTTAGGATAATTTATATTTTCTAGTAATAGCTTTGACATAATTTAGGATATTGTTAATTATCTTTTCATTAGCTTATTTATATTTTACTTCTTATTAGGATAGAGTTTTTAACTTTTAAGGTTTTGTTGTTAGCCTATAAAAGGCTTTTCTTACTCAATAAAGAGGCAGAACTATTATCAAAAGGAGGCTAATATTAAACCAACGGGGTCTATACGAGTATACGTTAAACCTAGAGAGAGGTTTTGCCAAGGACGAGTCTACTTTCATATATCCATCTACCACCAATCCACTTTTCACCTATCCACCAATTTGTGTCTAATCTGATATTCAATCCTATTTTTGGGGAACATAACAGTGTTCTGAATTGAGGTTATATTAACCAAATAAGTTTAGACAAATAGAATGAGAAGGGGTGCATAGTAAATCTTAATGGTGAAAAGATGTATTGTGTAACGACTTCTGAAGATAAATACAACATATCAAGGATACAAGTAGCCAGATGAAAGCCACCTACAAGTACATATAAAGCTCCTAAATGAGACTTGATTCTTCAAAGCTCAATATTGTGTTTTGATCTTTTGAGTTGAGATCTAAAACTAGAATCTTTTGATGTGAGATCTCACCACTAGAATCTTTTGATTAGAGTTTCAACTACCAAAGTTATAAACTTTATCGACTAAATGAATGCTAAAACATAAGACATTAGATTCTTATATATCCTTCTATGTTAAATACTCCTAGTACGACTAGACTTATTAAAAATATTATAGTCTATTGCTAACAACTAAATATAATCAATTATGCTCATTGCATCTAGATTAAATCATCCCTATTGGTTGGCCTAGTAGAGAGGGTTGGAATCTTAACACTCCTATATACCAAACTAAGCAGCATGTAAATGATCAGTCCATGTGACGATGAGTGCTGTTTTAGATGCCCGAATTATATGAATCACTTGCAGTTTTAGGGATGATGATACATAAATTTGTTCCAAGAATAAGCTTTAGTTAGGTCCAAGCACCGTTAAGGAAAATATAAACCAACCTTCTAATTTTGAGAGCGACTTTATGGCAAGCACTTCCAACAACTGATCAATAGCTTCTCCGGACATCCCAGTAGATTTCAGCTCTTTCTTGACCTCATCCAGTGGAATCTTTTCCAGCTGTTTTGTGTGTTGAATAGAAATGAAGGTTAAACAAAAAAAATCACATAGCTGAAGACAAAAAATAGATGCAATCATTACTTTGAAATATTGCATTAGGCTATAGCTCCACCTTTTTAAACTGAAGACCTAATGCACTGGTTATCAATTCTTCATACGCATCACAAGAACTCCTATCATGCATTAATTCAATGTGGCATTGACAATTAAAGAATATCAACATAACTTGGAGGATAAAGAAAGATCCAAGAAGTTTCCCAGGCATAACTACTAAATATTAAGAAAAGTAAATCATCAACCATATATTTTATCAGTTTATACCCGAAAAAAGGTTAAACATAAGGAATCTATTAATGAAGGGCACGAGTCAAGCAAGGAAAGGATCAGACGGTCTTTCACGACTTTAGGAAAACCAACATTTCCAAGTTGGATCCTACATGCAAGTGGACAAGACAAATGAAAAGCTAACCTGAACAGCTGCATGGAACCAAATGGAATCCAAGTGATCAGGATTAAAAATCTAAAGGTGAGAGAACAATGGAGAGACAAAAAACACACACAGATACACACAGAGAGGGTGTTTATTACAATCAACCAACCTTATCAATAATGATGCAGACTCTGCCAAACAGATCTTCTGGCACATTGTTGCACCTCAACACCTCTTGTAATACCTAGAAGCAAATAACTTGGTTTATTTATGATGCTCTTCTTTTGTTTAGGAAAAGAGATTAAACAATCATCTCCTATAACTCACAATATATACAGAAGGCCTACAAATGCTTAAGACTGGCACTTCAAATGAAATAAGGGCAAAAAGATAATATAACAAAAAAAAAAATATGATCACTTATGTGATAAGATATTGAATATTGTGCAGACTGATAAGTATGATGAGCGATGACTGTAACATCTACAAAAGAAATTTGATATAAAAAAATAAATCAGAAGTGAGCTGAGAAAGAAGTTCGAGCCCAACATCTTACATGATTGGTGAAGTCGTTCTCACCTTTCTACTTGAAATTTTGAAACCAACATCCGATTCATTGATGCCTAATCTCTTGAAAAACGTGACAATGGAAGAAATAAGCTCTGCCTCAGCCTGAAACAAAAAAAGAAATTCAGATCCAATGACAATAATAATTGGAGGATTAACTTTCATAGCAAAAACACTAGTACCATAACAAGTAATAACATGTTTATATATGATAATAAAATGCTAACAAAATAGAACCTCGAAGGTAACATTAGTGCTTACACACCGTAACCTCTGGCACGCCAATAATATCCATATTCCACTGGTAGTGTTCGCGACGGCGTCCCCTAGTCATTCTCTCATAGCGCCAGCATTGTCCAATGGCAAACCATTTCAATGGAAGAGACACAGATTTTCTGGACATAGAAAACATGAAGATCAAAATTCTGGCTTCTGCACATAAAAATCATGAATATATTAACTGTAAAAGAACCTCAGCAGCTAAAAATGGAAAATCAGCAAAAGGACTTCAAATTTAAGTTCCAAACCCAAGTTTAAAATGCCTATATTGTGAGTCTGCATACCCTTTCTGTATCACTAGTCTTGCCAAAGATGGAGTGAGTTCAGGCCTTAATGCTACACGGCGGTTTCCTCGATCCTCAAAACAGTATAACTATAAAAGGACAAAGGCGGAGACAGATAGGAAAGAAAGAGGATATTGGAATCAGCACTATAATGTTACCAGAAGATGAGAAAAATAATAATCAGTATCTACTTTACAGACAATTCATAATTCAAATAGAACAATTTCACAGCCACTAAGCCCATTGTTCGAATCAACATTTTTCACGTTCAGATGTTCTTTCATTTTCATTTCACACAAAAGAAATGGCAAGCAGTTCCTTAACCTCTTGAAAAAACTCAGTCCTCCATAAGATGACATTCTTACAGGAGCTCCCTCTATTCCCCACGGCATACTAGTAACATATGATGTTCAGTATTTACATCTGTTCTCCCGTTTAGCCTTAAGCCATTAATCTGGTACTTGTCAGCTTAGTTTGTTTAATCACATTCACCTCCAAATAATTTTGCCATTAATCAATCTATTATCTTACGCTGTAGAACACACATTGATATTACATACACCATTTTACACATGTTTATGATTCCAAAGCTACCCTTTCTCCCCCATATCAAGCATAACATATACATGCACCTAAGCTGGATAAAATGAAATATCAAAACAAGAAGATCGACCTCAAGACCAAGTAAATCATGGATATTTTACAAAAAGGATATAGCCAACAACAACATACCTGATCTCTGATTTCTTCACCAGCTTTTCTGATAAACAGCGCCTCCGATTCAAGCACAGGGAAATCAATTTCTTCGAAACCGAACAATTCCGATACCTAAAACCATTAAACAGAAATCGAATTAGCAACCGAAGAGCGACGAATAAACAAGCAATTCAAAACTCCAAAAGGCAATAGACCTCTCTGAAATTCTGAAAAAGCCAAGTCCTCAACCGCATTTCCTCAGGCGGAAAATCTCTTGTCCCTTTGGGTGGATTTACATCAATCTTCTCCACCACTTCGCTGAGCAGCGGAGGCGGAGCAGAGCGGCTTCCAGAACGTCCGGAGCCGGAACTGAAGGCGGGAGCGGAAGGATTAGAATCCGTTTCCGATGTTGACGAAGCGGAGGAAGACAGAGAAGTGAAGGATCGCGTGTTGGATGAGGAGGTAGTGAAGAAGCAAAGAGGTCTCTGGTGTACAGGAGAGAGAAAGGAAGATAAGAAGAGGTGAGAGGGTTTGAGGAAGAGGTTGAGCTGCCGATGGAGGATAAGGCGGGAAGGACTGGCGAGGGCAGCCATGGCTGATGGCACAAGGTAACTCTCTCGGATCGGAAGGCAAAAAGGAAAAGAAAGAGGATAACTCGCTCCGATTTAGATTTGGGCCACTTCAGGTAAATGGGTCGTGGTTTGTGTTCATTGGACACAATTTGGATCAGTGAGGCCCATAGCCCAATACGCCCATTTGTCAAATGGACATCATTTGGGCTGAAAGCGGTAGGAATTATTCTTTGTAACGGAATGATTCTGAATCAATCAGAGCAATGCTTGTTTGGAGGTATTTTAACACATAAAAGCAATTCAATCATATCCATTTCTTTTCCTTCCCCTTAACCGACAATGGCGGAGCCAGCGAGTTTTCTTAGGGGGGCAAAAAAAAAAAAAATTAGTTGAACATATCATATAATATATATTTTTTTTTGAAAAATAATATATACTTATTTCATACTAAAATTAAAGTACATCGATATTAATGTAAAATAACGGTAAGTGAGTTTTATGAATTAATCCATTCCTGTAAACTAATTTTAAATATAATTAGATATATTAAGAGTTTTTTTTATATTTTTATTTTGTGTCATAATTGGTAATTTATATATTTATAATAAATTTGTGGTTAAATAAATAAATTGCCTAATAAAATTAATGCATGATAAAAAAAATCTCCTCTAAAAATATACTAAGTTAGATAGATTGGTTAAAAGTGAAATTAATAATGAACTCGACTTACCGTAACTAAGTATAATATGTAAATTTGTTTACTAAAAAACTATCAACTTAAATTATATTGGATTAACAGTTTATCTATATTTAAACGGCTTATTAAAAGAAGAAAAAATAAGAAGGTTGTATTTAAATAATTGATTAAAAAGGAAAGAAAAAAAAAATAAGGGAAGATAGTGTATTTGGCATTTAAAATGTTTTAAGTAGTAATGTAGTTGACACAACTCGAACACGTGACCAACTGATTATAACAAGATCCAACCCTTAAAAGAAGACCAGCTGTGCCACCATATACTTGTGTTTTTACACTACCCTCTTACATAATATACAAAGTTCAACACGGGCAGTGACCCCCTCCAAACCCCCTTTGGCTACGCCTCTGTTAACCGATTTCATTCCGTTTCCATTTCATCACTCCAACCATACGGACACTTAATCTAGTTTTAATTACCTGATTGTATAGGTATGAATGAGAAAATATTTACAAAATATACAAAGCATATTGGCACTCAGAAAAACGACGATGGCATGGACAATTGAAGATCGTGCAACAATTGTAATGATACGATGATGATGTTAACATGTCTCAAACCAGACGAAAAGTTCTAGACATGTGGTATATTGATTCCATCCCTTCTTTTTTTTGATTACAAGGTAAGCAGAATGCTGGTCATTTTTTGTTGTAAAATCATCATATGGCATCTTTTCGGATGAGAAGTTTAACTTTTTTGGAGATCCTTCCAACGGCATTAGACCAACAGTGATTTCATGGTCTAAGTGCGCGAGTTTGTCCGTTACGCCACTGACTTATCCGAAGATGTGATTGACTTTGAAATGTTTGAAATGAGAGAGGAAAATAGAGATATCATAAATAATGATGTCAATTTCCCACGGGACTTCTAGAGTTGAGTGATTGAGTTGATAATAGTAAGGTTTTCTCCTTTAATCTCGATTGTTGGAAAATTTACGTCTTTGGCTCTTAAAAGTCCATATTGTATTGCATGAGCTTCCGTGTGCAAGACCGAGGAGATTCCGCATTTACCGTAGTTGTAAGCCACATTTGTTCCATGCATTGTGGTCTCGTAGAATATAATCGAACACGCTTTGGTTGTTGTTGTTGTTTTTATCCATCGGAATTTATTTTAATGAATCACGTTTCCGGTTTCTTCCGATCTAGTTTCCTTTTTTCCCTTTGATTTCGTGGTGTTATACTAGGGGGATTTCTTGCGACATCTATATCTCAATCATGCATGTGTTTATAAATTGTTAGTTTAATATACTTTGGTTGGTGATTGTTGAAAGTGCATTGGTTTCTCATGAACCATATATTCTATCTGTGACTAACAATTTTGCTAATGAATTGTTGGCTAGTTTGTCATGGAATGTTGTGAGTATTTCTTGTAAACTCTTCTTATGCGCGATCATTTCCTTTAATAGGTCATAAAATTTTACATATTCAATGTTATATATTGTAAATGGGCACTTAGTAAATAGGTGTTCGGCACACCAGGGACGGATCCATGATTAAATTTTTAGGTAGCTTATTTTTGTCTTAGATTATAATTTAACTAATTATATAAAATCGTAAAAAAATTGAAAGGATTAAATACATATAAAAAAGGTTTAAAATGCGTATAATTAAATAAATTACCAAT
The DNA here is from genome assembly GCA_002319775.1 of Fagopyrum tataricum. Classification (NCBI taxonomy): domain Eukaryota; kingdom Viridiplantae; phylum Streptophyta; class Magnoliopsida; order Caryophyllales; family Polygonaceae; genus Fagopyrum; species Fagopyrum tataricum. The sequence continues at coordinate 8,760,621 of CM008279.1, read as the reverse complement.
CTAATAAATTATATATATAATCGTAAAAATTCTAAAAGATTGAAAGGTTTTATACATATAAAAAGAGTAAAATTTAAGGAAAATGGGATAATAAAAAATAAAACATTAGAAAATGGGATAATAAAAAAAATGCAACATACAAGACTTGAACCTTTGACCAATTGCATCAAGTACAATTTAAAATTTACAAAGATCCACTATGCTAAGTTAACTTTAATAAATAATAAGTTTTCGAAATATATACGAGCTAAAAGTTTGAGGTGGGCTAGAGCAAACCCTACCCCACCTCTAGATCGATGCTTGCTTGGCACTTTTATATGGGTGTTGGCAAAGAATACATTGAATAGGAATCGGTACTCTTTCCGCACTCATGAATAAGCCTTAGTTTGTGTCATTTATGCTTCTTTTGATCTACTTTGCAAGAATATATGTCTACACACTCTATTGGTGGCTTTGTACGTAGGTGATTTGACGCATTTCGGAGCTAAAACTATGCATATGAGGATCAAGCCTCGGAGTGTATGTCTTGGAGTGACCACACGTGTGAAGGAAATGGCAAGGAATCGAGCTAAAAGGCATGAAAGGGAACTTTGGAGAAATCTCGGGCAAGATGTAGCAGCACCTCGGCCGAGATCCGTGATTTATTTTAATTGGAGACGAGATCCACCAAGTCGAGATCCATCTCGGCCGAGATAAAACCATAGGACCGAGATGTTTTCAATAGAGAGTTATTTCGGCCGGTACATCGACCCGAGATCATTCATTGAAGCGAGATAACTTGAACAGATAGCAATCTCGGCCGGCATCACGGCCCGAGATCACAGCAAGGCCGACCGAGATCACAAAGCTGTTGAAGAAAGTCAAAGTCGAAGCCCAAATCTCGGGCCCGAGTGTTGGGATCTCGCCGAAGATTTGGCCCAGGATTCCTTTTTTGACTGTGTCAGCTTTGCTTTTCAGGTACCTTTTACCCGACCCTTGCTTTTCATTTGTATATAAAAGGAAAGCCTGATGAATGACATAGGGGGCTGAAAATTGACCTAGGAACTCGTTGTAGGCTGAAAATTGACATAGCTTTTCATTTGTCTATGTCCAAGGCTACTTTAGATGATTACCTGTTTTATCTTTTATCAATGTTCACAACAAAATATATATATATATATATATATATATATATATATATATAAGAACACGGTATTGGTTTGTCTACTTGAGTTGGAAATTAAAATACGTGAGGCTCGTTCTTATTCTATTGGGAGGTAAGCCATATTTCCATCCCTTCTAGTTCATGTTAGGTTTTCTTTTTTCCAATATGTTTCTTCTTTTTCTTTGTCAATATGTATATATGAACGTGAGGGTTTTTCACGTAACTTTAGGTGTGGTTGATTCGTTTGATATTTGACGACATTGTTGCTTAGTTTAGATACATGATTATTGTCTTGAGTTTGACGGATCGATTAGCTCAATTACCATGTAAAACTTTGGTTGATCAGTTTGCAAGTTCGATCACACAAACAAGTTAGGTTTGAGCTCAATACATAAATTAAGTGAGATTTATCATAATAAATCGACAATATAAAGACTAGGAGTGAGCACATTTCCCGCAAATCCCGATTTCATTTCGTTCTCATCCCGATCTCATCCAAAACCCTGTTGAATTTCATAAAAAAATTACAATTTCATCCGATCCCGGCGAATATATCAAGTCGGGATACGTGTCTTAATTAGTTTCGTCCCTATATGATTTATTTTTATTTTAAAAAAAATAATTATAACTAAAAATCAATAATCATAACCTTTAATTTCTAACCCATAAGTAATGTCAGAAATCAATTCTTCAACCCTTGGTGCCTTGTAATATAGTTCATCATCTTAAAACGACTTTATCCATCATTTCACTCATATAGTGCTACTTATATTATTTTCACAATAAAAAATGCAAGTTCACTGATTTTATACTTCTTCTTTTTTTTTATCGTTTTCACCACTCTCAATTTCCACTCGACTTCTAAAATATATGCTGACATATAGCCGTTTTCTTTCTTTTGTTTTTTTTTTTTTTATCTCAATAAAACTAACACTAGCAACCTATTTATACCAAAATAAATTTGACACAAAACTACAAATGGTTAGCATCTTTCACACAACACATTTATGTTCATTCCATTCATTACAAGAAAGTCAAGTTGGCATCTTCATACTTTACGCCTTTGAATATTATATGATAAGTTTTTTTTTGACATACGAACGTTTCGAATGTATTTATTAATTTTAAAATAAATAAGTAGTTTACACACGAAATATTCGATCTGGTTCCTCACATTATCTTGTAATAAATATAAAATACCCTCCGGTAGGTCACATAATTATATATAAAAAAAAAACCAATATCATAAAAGAAAGTTATACTAGTTAAGTGATCCATCACGCTATTTATAAAAACACATATACCTTGTTTACAAGCAAGTGACACTATAAGAATTATCTAGCTAGGAGTGTCTCTACCAATTACAACTTCGTTTTGAGTATCACGCGCAAATCTCATACCACCTTATTAAAACTCGTGCAAAGTGTCCCACAATACATCCATGTCATGGGTAATGTCAATGTTCCTATGTGCGCGGGTAACACATCTTTGTTGTTACTCGCATAAGTTGTTCCTATTAACTCGAGCTGTCATAACATGTTCATCGCCCCTACTGCTGCACCCATGTTGATCTTCATTCAAACTGCCTTCAACGTGCTCCGTCTTAGTTATTCCACCCGATGTGTGCGTTTTGTTGCTCAAAGCCTTCGCATACTCGTTTACTTGGTCTAGGACGAGGGCATGGTGTATCTTGAATTTGAAGTCCTTGAGTCAAATTTAGCAAGCAGGCTGTGACTTAAGACTTGGCATTAGGATAAGGTCAAACATGTGTGTTTGTTTGTTTGTTTTATTCCAGAAGTTATGTGGATATGTCTGGGAAGTTCTCCTCTTGGATTAGTTAGGGGGAACACTATATGATATACTTTTTATTCATTCCTAGCATAAAGTGTATTAAGGTGTAATGGAGACTTGACCTCTTCAAATTTGAGGGCCGCTTTTTTCAACAAGATTCTTGGAAACATTTATGTTGGTGTATTAGTTATGTAAGACCGAGTTCTTGTAAACGTTATTTCATGTTACCTACTCTCGTGTTCGAGTACACTTAACTTTAGATTTTTTTGTCTTAGTCCAACAACGAAAAAAGAAAAACTTTTATTGACATGAGTAACAATATATTCATCTTTATAGATTAATCATAAAATTCTCATTTAAATGATACATGATAATTTTACAAGGTTAACAACCTATCTCACCTTTAAAAAAAAAAAAAACCTATCGATGACCGAATAATAATAATACTAAACTACTAATGTGTAATTAGGCTTAAAAACCAAATAAAATTTTTTATTGCCAAGATAATATATATATAAATTAAAAAAAAGGTATACCACTGCGTTTGTGTAAGTGATTTCTTAATTGTTCTTTTTTCTTTTGTCATCATTTGCATTAAGAAATAATATTTAAAAATTGTATATATTAGATTATAAAGAAGGGCAAAGGATTATTGTTGTAAATTATAATATTAATGTTGTCAAGTAGATCATGCAAAGTGCAAAACCGCAAGTATTCAGTATTTGTGTTGTAATATATGAAAATAATTAATTGTTGTATCCACGAGCATTTTGGATGTTTAGTTGACAATTGAATTATAAAATGTTTTAAGTAAAAATGAAAATAGGGGAAAACATGAGTGATAAACCAAATAGATTTATAATAAAATGGAATTGACGTAAAATAAGAAAGGTAAAAGTGTAAAACTGGAGGAATGAGAGGTAAGCCCTCCAATTTGTAATAAACTTAAAATTTTAAATGGTTGATTATAGGGTGTCTTGTTTTGTATTTCAAATTTAAGCTATATTAATTTAATTTAATTTATCTCAATTATGTATTATTCTTCTCACGGGTAAATAAGTGGGCCTAGTCCGGTTCACCCACAATTACTTTAATGACTCTTCCCACAAAACATACATTTCTATCATTTATCTCTTTCTTTTTCTTTCTTTTGATTTTTTTTTTGGATCATGATCCTTGTTTGCTTTTATTTCATATGGATAACTAAATCCACTTATCGGATTGGAGGTGAAAAACCTAATATATGGTGGTTTAGCTATGATTAAAACTTGTTCTTAATATTAGACATTAAAGTGTTTGGTTTTAGTCATATATTCTATGGTTTTCAAACTTAGAGTTTTAGCATATTCTTGGATTTTCACTAGATTATTATTTGGGTTTTCTTGATTATTCATCTTAAATATCTAACCGAGAGGTAAAACCTAGATGAATTGCATTGCTACTTGCTAGAGAATTAGAATTTGTCTAAAGCAAAAACAAAATTTTAAATAATAATAATAATAATAATTTAAAATTGATTTACGTAAAGTATAGTTACTATTTATAAACTTACTTATATTTTGTTTTCATATGAACCCCAAATTTTATTTCAAGTTTGATTGATTAATATATATACAGAGAGAGTTAGGATCACGTAGGAACTTCTCTTAGAGTAAAAAATAGGGACTTATACTAGCCGTTGGATTAATATAGATGAACGTCTAAGATTTAACATTGTTTATGGTAATAATTAATGAGAATATTATATTGCCTCTAATAGAATTATGATAAAAATATTTTAACGACTAAAATTTCTCTATAAAATATAATAACGACCAAATTATGGTAATACGTTATTTTCATATTGGGTCGTTATTATATTTTATAGAGAAAATTTAGTCGTTAAAATGTTTTTTTATATAATTAATATAGTCATCGTTAAAATTTTGTGGGACGTTAAAATTTTATAGAGAAAAATTGGTGGTTAAAATGTCTTTTTTCATATTTTAACTACCAAAACAAATTTAACGAACAATCCAAACAAATTTAACGAACAATCCTAACAAATTTAACGATCATATTTCTTATAAAATTTATTAACGATCAAATTTCTCTATAAAATATATTAACTATATTAATGATCAAATTTCTTATAAAATATATTAACGATCAATTGCTTCAACGTTTATTTTTTGGATAACCAAAAATAAGAGATCTGTTTTCCTAATTTGTATCTTATTTAATGAATAAATAATGAAAAATGAACAATTATGTGATTCTCACCTTGAAAGCTTATTATGCACCTTTCATCATGATCGTACAAATTTTAATCCAACGAATCTTAGGAATTCTTATTCCCTACTCTAAGGGCGGTTCCTAATGAATTTTATGGGTTCTTATTCCCTACTTTAAGAGTTATTTTTACGTGAACTTTTATATATCTATATTATTAGTAATATATTCGTGTAAGACAAACAATTTGAACTCGTGATAAAAGATAAACTAATAGATGACAGTCGTGCACGCCGATGGCAACTGTGTCGTAATCCTCCAGTTCGATCCCCAACGACGTCGTGTTCCCACACAGAAACGAGAAAAACAAAGCCCATGCGGATTGCGGCCCGGTCCAACCCACGACTAAATACGCCCGGTCCAACACTCAACATCTGGAATCCTGGCGTCATCATTATTTGTCCTCTACTACATTACCAACCACTTTTCTAACTCAAAATACACCATTTTCAACTCTAATAAATTGATTTATTTATTTCTAACACAAACAAAACAAAATTGCTTTTATATATATATATATATATATATATATATATATATATATATATATATCACTGTTTCTACTTTGTCTTATGTGCATTTTGTTTAAATTATGATTCTGAATTTTTGTTAAATTTACATGGTGTTTCTTTTCTTTTCTTTTTTCATGCGAAATCTACCTATTTTAATTTGTCACTAAACTCACTATTCATCATTTATAGTCTAAAAATATTAAATGCTTATATTTTTTTAAAAATACCCGTAAGATTTAACTAAATCAACTTATCAAAACAATGATTGTTATATAAAATTGTTAAATTCTTCAAATTTTAAGATACTTGTAATATATATAGATAAATATTTTTTTTATCCAAGGTTCATTCCCAGCTAAAACTACTAAGAATCTATATATTTTAGTAAAACGCAACACACTAATGCCACTTGTCAACCAATATAGCATGTCACATATGATTTTTTTTTGACAAAAATTTACAGTTTTGTCATATAAAATTATTACATGCCATTAAAATCTAATAAATTCAAATAATAACAAAATATTTTACATGTTACCACCTATTCATCATAAAATACATCAAATCATAACAACTATAACTAAACATTTCTTCTATAATAATTAAGAAAATTATAATTATAATTAAATAATTCAACAATATAACAACTACAACTAAATCTAATAGAATTAATAATTATTTAAAAATTAAAATATTTTCATCCATACGTTGAAAGATCTTAGAAATTGAATTTTTACCTATTTTTATAAATCATAATTTTGTTGAACATTTTTTTAAATACATTTACAGAAAACTTTATATATATTGTTTATTATTTATTATATAGAAAAATAAACACATGATCCAAGAACCAAATGTTTTTTTTTGAATTTCACGATTGTTATTTAAAATCATGATAGAGACACTTTTGAGATGTGAAGTTTATTTCAATTCTCTATATATTTGAAAAAAATAAGTAAATAAATTATTTTTAGGGCAAATACACTAATTGTTCAATAAATAAAACATAATTATTTGAGAACAAATTTCCACAAATTTAATCTATTGAATTGAATTGTATAAAATGTAATATAAAATACAAAATTGTGTAGCTTTTTTTAATTATTCTATTTTTAATCGTTATTACACTATGTATTCTTTATATAAATTAAATAAAAACAAAATTTATATCTAAATATCTAATTACACGTACATTTTTAGCTTTTTTAATCAAAAAATGAATACTTTAAGAGCCAATATATGTTGAATTTTTGCCAATTTTTACAAATTATAAGTTTGAGTACTATTTATATTATATTATATATATTTGCATACCATCATATTATTTTTGTGTTCATGAGTATAATTTTTTTTTCTAACAATAATAAAAAAATTATTACATTAAACATAAAACTCTTAAAAGTTTCGAGAAATATGCCTTGATTTTAAATATTGAACGTTTTCTGGTAAAATTATTATAAAAAAACCCCTATATAAGAACGGATATCATATATATCCAACAACCATAAAAAGAAGAGAAAAAAAAGTAGCATACAATAAATGGAACATTGAGGTACATATTATATTGGTGAATATTCTCACTCTACTCATATCAAATCTTTATACTTGAATCGCAAAACTAAATTGAACTACCTTCTCGTTATTTTGAGGCAAATCACACAACACCGAGGTTGAATTCGATGAATGAGATCGAAAGGTTTATTGGATTGAATTTAACCAACCCCCTCTTCCCCCCCCCCTCCCAAAAAAAAAGTTCAAATTCCTAGTGTAAAGTTATGGTATTTGTGGGAATATAGGGATTGATGGGGTTAAATTGGATTCACCTTAAAATTGTTGTATTTTATGGATCAAACATAAGTTACATTTCATACAACATAAGATTGAAAGATCCAAACCATCCTCTTCGGTGTAAAAATGGAGATGAGCGAAACATATAAAGATTAACTTAATTGTCCATAAAGACATATTCATCCATATAGAGAATAGCCTCTATCGTTCATACGTAGACGCCTTTCTTATAAACGGATTTATAAAGAAATATAGGGATCCATCTATATATTGATTCAAGCCCTTTTTCAAGGATCAAATTGTAGATGATTGACGAGAAGGAAGCCCGGAATAGAGCAATTGACTAAAAAGTAGAAACTTGTTGGTCTAAGAGAATCAACCTCCTTAGGAAAACCTGACCCAATTTGTCTTTCTTTTTTTTTTTTCCAGGCACCAAAAAACTAAAAAAAAAAAGGGGGAAGAGACTAGTTGAATCTTTAATAGATCCAAACACATCTATAATCCTAGCATTTAGAAAGGTCAGAGATCCCATAAGTAACTTAGTGAATTCTCTCCATGAATGAAAAGGAGAATGAGAAAATGAAATATGAACAAATGCGATAATTATAATAGAGCTACTTTCATACTAGAGTAAGAAATGTCCATCTTAAGGAAGGACTCCTATCTTGTCCATTCTAATTTGGTTTCTCATTTGACTGTCGTGCGTGCTAAAAATTAGTACATTTCACTTCATTTGCCATCTTAATTTTTCACGAGACTTCATTTCTTTTGCTTATTTTGATACGTTTCGATTAACTTTTATGCTATAAAACTATAATTTAACTATGATTTTTCTAATAGTTCGTATGAAGGAGTCGTAATTGTTTCATATATTCATTGTCAGATGATAAAACATATTTTGAGAGATTAACAAACTAGACTTAAATACAATTTAAATTAATTTGGCATGGACGAAACGTAGAAAACTCATTTTAAAAATTATTTGAACGAATACTTTTTTTTTTCTAAAGTTATTTAAAATCATTAACTGATTAGGGTTGTATTGGAAAACACCTGTCAAAATGATTAAATGATAAATCATTTAAATAAAAAATCAAAATACCAAATATATTTATTATAGTCGCATTTTAACATTGTAATGTTTCTATATGGACAACTATATTCTAAAAAAAAGTACATAGTGAATCATAAATTATTAAATAAATGAAAATTGTAACTTGCAGCGTACAACAACATTAAATAATGAAATCACAAAGTCCAAAAGAGCTCTCGATCCGATCCAAATCCAAAACCAAACCACATTGTCTATATATAGAACATGTATTCACTTTCTCAATCTCCTCTTCATTCGTCAACCTCCCTTTCTCCTCCCCCTATGCTTTTTCTACAAACTACTAAACGACGTTGCAGGATCCATCTGCTTCAATCAACACGTCATACACATGGGCAAGGTCTCACTCCCAAATTTCTCTTTCTTTCTACCAGGCCAATTGATTATAATTTAGGGTTAATTTTAACAATCAGTTGCTAATCAGATGCGTTTCTGGTTTTGATTTACAGAAGGATGCCAATAAGAAAGGATCGGAGAAGAAGGACGGCTCCGGTAGCGGTGCAGACGGCGGCGTGACGGTGGTGCTGAAAATGGATTTACATTGCGAGGGTTGCGCACAGAAAGTCAAACGGACGATCAAGCATTTAGACGGTAACCGTTTCTCTCACGTTCGCACTTATTTCCGGAAACGCACAAAGCATTTATTTTTATTTTCTTGCTTCCCCTGTTTTAAAATGTTTTTAGCCACTGGAAATTCCGTGTCACTCGGTCAAATTAAATTTTGCTACGTAAAATAAGGTGAGATTTATTGCATTTACTGTGACATAAATATCGTATTAATGATTTACTATCCTTTTGTGCACGCGATTACGATTCACGATCGGATCGTGCAAATCATATAACCTATTTTTATAATAAATAACCTATTGAATTCGTTCTGTTTTTAGCCTGATCGATAAACTAGTTTTTTTTGAGTAGTTTAAAAGTTAATTTATTAAAAAATACAAATGGATAGGGGTCATTTGGTCGAGAGCCTCATTTATGTTATTTGCTAATTAAAATAAGTTTAAGAAATAAAACTATTTGATTCTATGTGGTTTAGGTAACAAATTTGACCCGAATCCAACCAACCATCACCACAGCTTGTAAATAAGGAAGTCAAGTAGGTTGAAGTTGAAAATTCCAAAATTGTGTTCTCAATATTCTGCAATTTGTATTGAGTCAATTCATGGTTTCACATCACTGTTTAGTGTTTACTAACTTTTTTATTCCAAATTAAAATAGATAAATTATACTGTATAGTTTTGGTTCTTAATGTGAAATTTGGAAACGTTATTTGTCCAATGAAGGGGTTGAGAATGTAAAGGCAGACGTTGCAACCAAAACCTTAACCGTGGTGGGAAAAGTAGACCCCGCAAAGGTCAAAGAGAGGGTGGAACAAAAGACCAAGAAGCAGGTGGATTTGGTCTCTCCTCAGCGGCCACCTCCCAACAAAGACAAAGACAAAGGTGGTGCTAAAAAGGCCGATGAGAACAAAGAGCACGGCAAAGGTGGTGCTCAGAAGTCCGATGAGAAGCCGGAGAAAAACAAGAAGACAGAAGAAAAGAAGCCCAAAGAGGTACTCTATTTCTCTTTCTTTGAGTTAGTACTATGAATCTTCTTTGTTTGTGTTAATGTTTGAAGGGTTTGTAATTTGTAAATAGGCTGTGGTGGCAACAGTTTTGCTGAAGACCAAAGTGCATTGTGATGGATGCGCTCATAAGATAAACAAGATCATCAACAAATGTGAAGGTTAGACATCATCCACACCTCTCTTTAGCTGACTGACATATGGTTTAAGTGGATCTCTAACCATATGATATGTGTTTTATGCAAAACAGGGGTGAGAGAGGTAAATGTAGATCTTGCAAAGGATCAAATCATCTTAAAGGGCACAATGAACATGACAGAAATGCTACCCTACTTGACCACCAAGTTGAAGCGAGACGTCGGGATCGTTCTGTCTCCTAAGAAAAACGAAGGCGACAACAAGAAGCCGAAAGACGGTCCGAGTGGAGATAAGAAAGGTAAGGAAGCCGCAAAACCCGATGGTGACGGCGAGAAGAAGAAAAAGGATGGCGAAGCAAAACAGAAAGGCAAGGCGCAAGAGGAAAATATAAGCAAAATTGAGGTGTTGCACAGAATGGAGTATTCCGGGTACCCGAATGGGTATGGGGCCTACGCTTATAACCCGCAACAAGCTCAAGGGAGCGGGTATGTAGCGGAATATTGGAATGGACCCCCGCACCCGCCTAATCACATGAACGCGCCACATGAGTACATGAATAATGCGCCGCCGGAGTACATGAACGCGCCACCACACTACTTGCACGCGCCGCAGATGTTTAGTGATGAGAACCCAAATGCTTGTATGGTTATGTGAGACGTGCGGAGAAGAGTTGTTATGAGGCAAAATGATTTTTGACTTTTTGTAAATAATTAATTGATAGAAGAGGTGGATACGAGGCAAGGGAAATGGTTTACGAAATGGGATATGTCATATTCAGGTAGAAAATGGACATTTTAGAGCTTATTTGGTGCGACTTTATAGCTTTTAATATATTATATCATATGAAATCAAATTTAATACATTTTTCGGCATTAGCTTTTTAAATTTTGAGTTGCATAATATATATATGAACATATTTTGATCAAATTATTACAATATTAGACCAAACTGTAAAACAAAGATGTTTATAATCTTCAATAATATATATTAGACCAACATTATCGTCTGTTTAGATTTTTTTTTAGGTCAAACATCCAACTCGATCATGTTTTGTTTTCATTAAAGTGTATAGAGTTATTAGAGTTGCACCATAAAATGGGAAAATCAAATTGAATTTGTATGTATAACTATACAACGATATTATAATGTATCAGTACATTTGACTTTCTGAATTCAAAATGAGCTAAAACTCTTCATTGGATCTCCATGGCTGACCAATTTCGAAAAGGACATGACATAAAACTAATGAATGTGGGAACGATTCAATAATCTTCAGGTGTAAAACTGATTACAAAGAGAATCCTAGCTATATGTATGAACTAATTAATGATATTTCTGTTCGATCAATTTGAACCAAAATCTAAATTGTTCAACTTATTTCAGGTGGCATTGACTTACATGAAAATAACACATTAACACCGTCCAAATCCAATTAATTTATCATTAGAAGACCGACACATAAGTTATATATTGATGTTTTATATGAAGATCAATGACAAGTAATAGGAGAATGAGTTTATATATAACCTTATCTTTTTAAGTTTTGAGTTCTATTTTTTGTATAATATTTGTGTACGTGTTACTCTTTTGTCCATCCCCGGAGATAACAATTCAATTTCTTTTATAGTTAGTCCAAAACTAGACAACGGACACGTAATTTTACGTACATAAAATTCACGATCAATAGAAATCAACACATAACTTTAATGAAATTTTATCTCATAGCGGTTAATAATTGAATAAGTTATTCACCATTCTTACATATTAAATTTTTTAACTTCTTTTTTCTTTTATGTATTTATAACTTTTTTGTCCATCTAAATGAACAAATGTTGTAAATGCTAAAATGTGTTTTCCATGACATACATTTATATTTTTCAACTTTTATGTGTGCAACTTGAATGTTCTAGATTTTTCCATTTGTATAACAATCAAACAAATGTTGTAAACGCGAAAATGTGTTTTTCATGACATACATTTATATTTTTCATGGTATGCATTCATGTTTTTCATGGTATCCATTTGTAAATCAATCAAACAAATGTTGTAAACACGAAAATGTGTTTTTCATGACGTGCATTCATATTTTTGAACTTTTATGTGTGCAATTTAAACGTTCTAGATTTGTCCATTTATATATCGATCATTATCAACTTTTCGCATTACATATTTTTGGGTTCCCTCAGTTTCAACATACATCTTCAAGTGAAAAGTTTAAAATACAAATAAAGTCAATAGCATCTTAAAGATTTGAGTTGGGTTTGTCTAGATATTGAATATTTTTCCTTTGAGTTGATTTTTATATGGATTTTACTTTTAATAAGAAAAAAAATAATAAAAGTAAGATATAGATTATTTGTTGAACCAAAGTCACATCAGGAGGACGTTAGATCGGTGTCATACCCACAGTATGGAAAACCATATTGATTAAATTGAGGTTACGGTTGTTTTCTAATCTAGTAGGATATATTAACGTATATAAACATGACGCATACCATTAACTTAACATGCAAATCAACGTGAAATCATCATGCATACCATTTCAAACTTAAAACCAGCTTGGACTTGGATCCCGACAATTGTGTACAATAAAGAATGTATTTTTAGTTATCATTGGTTGATGTGTATTAATCAATGTATTGTACGCACATAATAAACTCATCGATCATGATCACGTACTCTAAGATAGTTTTTGGCAGATGATAATGAGGTGCGAGGTATCGACTTAGTTTGGAAGATGGCGAAGCTGATTCTCCACACACATGCAATAATGGGTCATTTGTTCAAAAATCAAAACAGTGACATGCATGTTCAAGCTAATATAAGAAGACAAGCCACATATAATGTTCCTACATAAGGAGATCGGTTATCTATATAATATAATAAAATCTAATGTAATAAAATTTATGTGTTGTGTTGAAGATTAGAATCACTGTTTTTTTTTAAAGTAATAAATTTATATTTACTTCAAATAAGATACAATAACTTTTATTTAAATTATATCTAATTTTTTAGATAGTATTTATAAAATATATTACTTTTATTTTTATCACAACTTCTACTTAAACTATATTTTATTTATATTGTGTTCTCATTCCTTTTTTTGAAAATATTAAAATAATTTTTATTAAATTAAATTTTAATTTCGTTATAACTATAATTTTTATTTAAGTTAGATTTATTAATTTCATTGTAACTACAACTTTTATTTCAATTAAATATTACATCTACGTTTTATATATATTCGAGCATTTATAAATTAAAGTATACAAATTTAATTCCAAAAACTTTTTGAAAATAATATATTTGTTGTTGAGGCTTCTCTAAAATAAGGATTTTTTTATTAAAGATTTTGGTATATAATCGTGGAGTGTCGAGGGTTCTCTAAAAGAAATTAGGATATTCAAATTCTACATGTTTTTTTCAGAGGCAAAATTGTTGCTGAGTATTTAACCAATTTCACTTTTATCAATCCGATTATGATACATGTATTGTGTGACCCTTTTGATCGAAAGTATAATGAAATTATCATCAACACATGGACAGGGTTGGTCAAAAAAAGTAGGTTAACGACCCATCTAACAGTAGGTCAACGACTCATATAATGGTAGGTCAAAAAAAAAGAAAATTCACGTAGTCAATGAACTTTTATAGTAATAGGTCAACGACTCACATAACGAATATTAATCCGATATGAATAAAATTATATTTAAACTTAGCCAAAAGGTTAAGAAATATATGATTTCTTCAATCTTGAACCTTCTATTAATACAAGTTTCAAACACTCTATTTATACAAGTTTTCAAAGCATCGGCCTTATTTATACAAGTTTCAAACCCTCTCTTTATACAAGTTCTCAGAACATCAACCTTACTTGATAGAGTCGGCGTGGAATAACAAAATCCTGAAAATATATAACGTAAATAAATTGCGTTGATAATTGTTCCAAAAAAGAAAAAAAATCGTTTAAGTAATTATAACTTAACAAAATATTAAACGTTAAATCATTAAAAAAAAATCAACAATCCAAACGACTCACATAACAGTAGGTCAATGACCCACCCACAAAACAGAACAACAACTCACATAAATGACATAGCTAATATTAATCCGATATTAATAAAAATTATACAAACTTAGTCAAAGTTCTATAAATGTTTAATTTATTCGATCTTCAAATTCTCTATTTATACAAGTTTTCAAACATCACCCTTTTTAATAGTCGACATTTGTACCAAAATCCCTACATATATTAAAATTGTGCCTATAATCTTTGAAAAGGAGAATTATTTAAAGAAATTATAACAAAAGCATAAAAAAATTTCAAAAAAATGTAATCATTTCAACAATACCGTAAAATCGTTTAAAAAAATAATGGAAAATAAAATAAAATTTTATTGACTAAAAATAATAATAATTTTTTTGTGTGTGGCTATTAATTGATAGATGATTACGCATTTCAATACAGTAAATTGAAATCTTAACAAAACTACTTGAAAACCACGACCACACCTGCAAAGCGGCAACCTCAATCAAGGTTGTTCGGTATAGTCGAGTTTCTTAACTTGATCTCAAAAAAAAAAAAGAAAATTTACAAAACACGTCGTACGTGGGTTATATACTGGGCGAGTGTCTAAGCCCAAACAAAGAAGTTCAGGTTTGAGGTGGTGGGGTTGGTTTCAGGAAATCCAAGTGTGTTATATATTGGGCCAATGTCTAAGCCCATTATTCATTCTTCAGAGCTTGTTGCTGGAACCACCATGGCCGAACGCCTTAATGGTTTTGAGGTCAATAGCGTGGAGCCGTGGAGGTGAGATTGTTACACCTCTACCACCTTTTGATTCAACAACTTATTTCATTCTTCTTCTTTTGTAATTGATTATTAGCAAGAAGTTCAGGTTTCCGTCGCAAACTCCATATATGAATTTTGGCTCTAATTGAATCAGCTTTACATCATATCCTTACTTGCTGATCTATTGGATAGTTTGCAAATATTTACAGTTGTGTGAATTACATTGCAATTAATCAGGACTGGTAGAGTACTTCAGTTCATGCATGTCTAATTAGTCCGGCATTCACTTAGGCTTTTGTGTGTGATGCAGCTATTTTGCTTCTGGTTCATTTGAAGTTCATAAATTATCAGAACTTGGACCAAATAATAATGCAAAAGGGTAGTGTTGTGTTCTGTTGCGTCGTATGGCCAACAAATTGTGATTTGAGGTGGTTATGAACTAGTGGGTTATCATATTGTTCTATGGGTACTGTCATATGAAGGTTTTCATCATGTGAATCTCTTGTTTTAGTTATGTTCTTGGCTGGTCATGTGCCTTTAAATCATTTTCTCATGGGTTATACCAAAAAGAGTCATACAACTGCTAGAACTTGTGAGCTGGGAGAGATTTTTTTTTCTTTTCATGAGACGATGTTTGCAGTTAACAGGCAGTTTGATGGAAGAGGGTATATCTGAGGCTTGTTAGAAATTATGTCACAAGCTTCTATCTCATGTAGTCACATTACTCGGAAGCTTCTTTCAATGTTGAAAACGTGTTCTTCTACCAGGGCTGTAAAACAGGTTCATGCCCAGATGCTAATTAACTCCATTGACAAGCCCAACTTTCTCCTCCCGAAACTGATTGACCTTAAAGCTTATAACTGTGCTTTTCTTCTTTTCTCAAGCATCCCTCGACCTGATGAGTACGCCTATAATGTCATGATTCGAGGCCTAACTACAACTTGGAAGTGCTTCGGCCTAGCTCTTGAGTTCTATTATGAGATGAGGATTTTGGGCTTGAAGCCAGACAATTTCACATATCCATTTGTGTTCATTGCTTGTGGTAACATGTTGGCTTACAATCATGGTGTATCAGCTCATTCATTGATCATCAGAAGTGGATTAAATCACGATGAACACGTGAGTCACTCACTAATTACAATGTACTCAAAGCTTGGTGATTTAGCTTGTGCGAGAAAGGTGTTTGATGAGATTATTCTGAAGGATTTAGTTTCATGGAACTCTATGATTTCAGGCTATGCAAAGATGGGTTTTGCAACAGATGCTATTGAGTTGTTTCAGAGAATGAGAGGTGAAGCATATGAGCCAGATGAAATGACATTAGTTTCTGTGCTTGCAGCTTGTGCAGACTTGGGAGACTTAAACATTGGAATATGGGTTGAGGATTATGTTTCGAAGAACAATCGGGTGTTAAATTCTTACGTAGGAGCAGCTTTGATTAACCTGTATGGAAAATGTGGTGATCTGGAGTTAGCAAGGAATACATTTGACAAGATACCAAAGAAAGATGTGGTATCATGGAATGCAATGATTACAGGGTGAGTGATTACCTATCTGCAATCTATTATGTTTTTTTTGAGTTTCAATCGTGTGATATCATATGTTTTCATGCACTATCCTAGATATAGGGTTGATTTTGTTTGAGTTTCAATCTTGTAATATTACGTGTTTCATGTACTATATTCATAGGGTTGAATTTTGTTTTCAAATATGTTGGCAATGTGATTACATTGGGGTTCATTATTTCACAGTTTCTTTGGTGGACTCTTACTGAAAAAATCTTTAAATTTTTTTGGTTTAGTTCAACAGGATCTATTTGGTTATTAACCCCACATATGCTCTTGCTTCAGCTCCTTTCAAGTAGTATTCGCATTTAAGTGATGTAAATGGCAATAAAAGTAGGAGGTCATGTTACCAGCCTAGAAGATAAAAGATAGTAGCTTTGTTGCTTATATGCTTAATGCCAGAAACTGTGCACTTTCTAATTGCCGACATTATTCTTGAAAAATAAATTTGGAGCTTATAGTATCTTTGATCCTTGTATCAAATACTTGTACTTGTAACTGTTCACCTTCCATATTTATTCATGAAATGGAAATCTAAGATTGTTTTGTGTCTGTGAAGGTGTCTACCTTTTCCGATTGACTGGTTGATTGATATGTTCCATTTAATCTAAATATAGGTATGCACAAAACGGTGAACCAGAGGAAGCCATACTCTTGTTCAAGAAAATGACGAAGGAATGTGTTAAACCAGATAAAATAACAATGATTGAGTTGCTATCCGCATGCACATCAGTTGGAAGTCTTGAATTTGGTAAGTGTTTGGATGCATATTCAATTAAAAGAGGTTTGCAAAATGACATTTATATTGCTACTGCCTTGATTGATATGTATGCAAAGTGTGGTTGCATAGCCCCAGCTCTTCGAATCTTTGAACATATGCCTGTGAGAAATGAAGTGTCCTGGAACACAATGATTTCTGCCCTTGCATTTCATGGCCATGCCTTGAAAGCCTTAGAACTCTTCAATCACATGCTAATGGAGGCTAATACTGTGAAGCCTGATCACGTGACGTTTATCGGAGTACTTTCTGCTTGTGTGCATGCCGGATTAGTCGCTGATGGATATAAGCTATTCAATCTAATGAGCTCATATGGGTTGGATCCTAAGATAGAGCATTACTCGTGTATGGTTGACCTTCTGTCGCGTGCTGGGCTTGTGGGTCAAGCTTGGGACTTCATTAAACGAATGCCCGCGAATCCAGATGAAGTTGTTCTCGGGGCGCTGCTTGGTGCATGCCACAAAGTGAAGAATGTAGATATTGGTGAGCAGGTAATAGAGCTTTTGTTGGAGATTGCACCTTCAGACTCTGGAAATTACATTGTTTCATCAAAGGTGTTTGCCAAAATGAAGAGGTGGGATGATGTTGCAAGATTGAGAATGTTGATGAAGCAAAAGGGGGTAACCAAGACGCCGGGCTGTAGTTGGATAGAGATTGAGCATCAACTCCATGAGTTTCGTGCTGGTGACGGCTTCAATCTTTGTTCTATGGAACTGGGTAGCCTATTCAGTTTGTTAAACAAGGAGTTGATGATGGAGGTTTACATAGCAGATGGCAATGGATAATAACATATATATAGCTTTGTTGCTTATATTGACTCATCTAATTATTATGGAATTGTTATTCAGATCAAATGAGTCGAGTTTTGATGTATTTATATTCAACTCATTCAGGATGGTTTAAATTCTAACTGTTCATACCGATTAGTTTGATAAGTGGTCGTTTTTTTTAACCGAACTCGAGTAGGTCCGGCACTTTCGGCTTGTATAGGAGTCTACAGTTATTTACAAATGACTGATAACATTGTTAAGTCCGGTACCAAAGTTGAGGGCCCAGGAAAATTCAAAGTTGGTTTGATATCTGAATTAACGGGTTAAACAAATTGCTGGTAAATGGAGCATTGTCATAATTTAACATTGGCTTCAATCTTGTTTCCAATGGTGGAGAAGAGCTATTAGAGATTCAATTGGATCATGCCACAATTTTCGCAATCAGCCTCTACAAATTGAGAAATCAGTCTCAATCAATCGCAATTGCCCACAATTCTACGACACTCACCCACACACAATTCTAAACCCCAAAAAGAAGAAATCAGCTGTTGGCTGTCGCAATGACAATTGCAATCCCATACCCATTCAATCTCAACTTTCTGGTACATTCCAGAAACTGTAGCATGATTAAGACAAGAATCACCCAGAATTCAAATAATGGAATGCCATTATCAACTTCACTGAACCCAAATTCAATCCCAATTCGCCATTTCAAAATCAGGGATGTACAGATTGGAGGACTCGCCCGTGTTTCTTCTGTTAAACTACCTGCTGTTTCTCATAGTGATCGTCATCTTCGCTCGTGCGGCGATTCTTCTGGTTTTTCTGGTTCTTCTTTACTTCTTCTGCGCAGATCTCGTTCACCTTCTTTTTGGATTTGCATGATGTCTCAGAGCACCGACCCGCCTGAATCCACCAAAACGGTCAATTTCCTTTCTTCTTGTCTGTTTTGTGGGTTGTTGAAATTGAAGATTCTAGTTTGGGTTGTATATGATCATCGATCCAAGTTTTTTCTAGGTTAACTTACACTTTAAGTACCTTCCAATGAACCACCCACCCAATCTTACCACGGTTTGGTTAACACTGGATTGTAGAGCATAAAGGTTGAGAAAATTGAGGTTGAGTGGCTGTTTGGTGACAAGTGTGGTTCTTGATTGCAGGTGAGATGTGTGATCAAGGGAAGAGTTCAAGGGGTGTTCTACAGGATGTGGACGGTGGAGAACGCAACCCAGTTGGGGTTAAAGGGCTGGGTTCGCAACAGGAGAGATGGTTCAGTTGAAGCTGTATTTTCCGGGAAGGCAGAGTTTGTGGAGGAGATGCAGGAGAGATGTCGTAGAGGTCCACCAGATGCAATGGTAACCGGATTTCAGGCCTTTCCTTACAGTGACGATCCTGGAACTGGTTTTCAGCTGAAACCCACAGCGTAAGCGTATTGTATATGTCTAGTAGGTGATGGGATTCTGATTAACCGTGACGAAGCCAGCTTGTCATATGATTTGCTGCATTTTCTGAGTTAGGTGTTTGTGCAAAATGATGAGCTTTGTATATGGTATAAAAATCGAACTTCTTTATGTTGTAGCCGGTGTTTATATCTTTGGATTTCCGTTCACATGTTGGAAGATTTGTAATAGGAGAAATGAAAGGGCATTTGAGGAGAAATCATCGTTAGCTATAATCGAAGAAGAGACACACAAACACTCTGGAACTCTCTTTTGGTTTAGGAAACGGCAGAAGAGAAACAATGGCACACAAACACTCTGGAACTCTCTTTTGGTTTCGGACGAGGGCGTGAGGTTTTGTTAGTGTTGGGTCCGGTTTGTAGGTTTAGGTTTCATAAAAAAAAAAACTAAACCAACGGTTTGAACAACTCAAACCGCCGGTTAAACGTCAGTTTATGCTTCTTTTTTTTAAAAAAAAAGGCGTCAAACCGGTGGTTCAAACCGCCGGTTTGACAGCTGAGCGCAACAACATCATTACCGTTGCGCTTTGTCCGCCAACGGCCGGAAGTGAGTTTTTTTTATTTAAAAAAAAAACTATTTAATCTTACCCATTCCTAATTTCCTATAAATATCCAACCTTTCTTCTTCTCAATCTCACACCATCTTCATCTTATCTTTCTCGACTCCCCTCTCCTCTCGTCTTTCTCGAATCATCTTTCGAGTCTCGACTCTCCTCTCGAATTCATTTATCGTATTTGCGATTTTTCTTAATGACAAACCCAAGTGACCACTTCTCTTCTCGATTCTTCCCTAACACCCAAGAAAGTGAAACTCAAATGCCCGACAATCCCGAAAATACCGAAATGTCACCACGGCAACGTTTTCCCTCACCGAAAATGCTTACATCCGATATTTTTACGAAGCATTTCAAGAAGGAGGAGACGGTGAACGATTATTGTCAAGTTTCATGCAACTATTGTCCAAAGGTGTACAAGTGAAGGATCAAGGATGGCTACGAGACTTTGCAAACGCACATGCAAAACGTCCATCCCGAAAAGCTAGGAATATCACGGGGACAATCACAATTGTCCCACGGGTTTGCATCTTTTTCCTCTCAATCTCAATTTCCTTTATGTATGTATAACCACATTGAAGAAAGTTTAGGATTAGCCGATGTTATATGTTCACATGCATTTCCATGTTCTTATTCCAAATATGAAGAAGTTAGGGCATATAACACTAAATATCTTTAACCTTTTAAACCAACTTCTCGAAAAACCGTTTCTAAATTATCAGCTAAATCTTACCTACAAAAGAAAGATTTTTTCCCTTCCGATTTTGGCATCTTTGAGCATCAAGTATCTATTTGTAGTGATATTTGGAGTACACAGTCGCAAAAACATTTTTACATGGGCATTACTTTACATTTTATTGATAACGATATGTTTTTGCATAAATATGTTATTGGATTTTGGCATTTGAATGCAAAACTATGATGCACCAAGCATTGCAAGCTTGATAAAAACGGTTTTACAAGAATTTAGTTTACAACATTGAGTTTTTTCATATTTTTTTGATAATGCATCCGCAAACACCGCCGTCGTAAACTATTTGGTCGAGGCAGCGAGACAATATTTGTGAACTCCTTGTACTCATCAAAGATGTGCATGTCATATTTTAAACTTATGTGTTCAAGATGGACTTAAGATTTTAGCGAATATGCTACCCCTCATCACCAATGTTATTGATCATATTTGGTAGAACTCCAATTTGAGGAAAAAATGGAGAATTTTATGTTTAACTAATAATGTTCATCCAATTGCTTTTTCAAAAGTCATTGTAACTCGTTGGAACTCTACTTACAAATTACTTAGTGAAGCCATTTGTTACAAAGTTTTGTTTACAAGAGTTTTCTTCAATAAACGTTCCTTGATCAATTCTTGATGATGAAAATGTTTGGAAAACTTGCACCGACATTTGTGATGTTTTAAAGGTTTTTACTGTTTAGTGATGCAACTAATGTTCATCCAATTGCTTCTTGTAGATGTTTAGAGAAAGCCGTAAAAATGTGATTACTACTACGGTCTCATCGATTATACAAATTGAATTTTCTTCTTATTTTTCTTAAAATTAAGGTTTTGGGTCGATTTGGAACGTGAGTTTTAGTTGGCATATAAATTGAAATTATATAGAGGAGAGGTCCCAAGCCAACTCAGCTGGACAGAGCAGACATATTTTCAAAGTCGTGGAAAAAAGGATCGCTCCTACACCCTACTAAATAAAATACTTTATAAAGCCCAACTTTGCAACTCCATTCATTAAAATTGTACCAACCTACATTTCTGTACGGAAATATATTTATTCCATGTGCTTCAAACATCTACACACACATACTTGCAAAAACTTCCAAACACCCGCAACTTAAGCAGCTTTAAATCCAGGGTCACCTAACCTAATTTAAGATCAATCGAATCATTTGGTTTCATACAGGTTGTATAATCCACAAAATGTGCGAGATTATACCTGATTTAATCCGAAAAAACAGTAGAAAAGGCGAATGATTTATCAACCTACAAGTGTTAGAAGTAGAGAAGGGTTGAAAGGTTCATGCTATCAATTGATCGAAGTTGATTACGGGTGTCGGGGTGATAGACATACAAAAAGTGAGAGTTGTCCAAGTTGGAGAGATGACAATAAGTGATTGAGAGTCCGAGTAGAAGAGAGGTGACTAGGGAAATAGATGTAGCCTTTAAGAGCGAAAGTCGATTGCAGAGCCAAAAGTGATATAGATTAAGATGAGGTTTATTGAAAGAGTCAATTCACACTTACGAGAAACGAAGAAAAAAAGAATAAGAGATTGGGCTAAGAGTACAAAACGGAAAAATAAGTGATTGAACCCGATTTAATCCGAACTATAAATAACCCGAACTTTAAAGTGATCCGGATTAGATTATACCTGAACAACATAGCTTGATAAATGACTTGAAAACAGATGACTTGACAACCGAAATAAACGACCGAAATGACCCGATAACTCATATCCAACCCAAATAATTAATATGACCCGAAACAAACGGTTAAAAAACCAAAACTTGTTTTCAAACAATCCCATTCTAACCCAAAGTTGTTGTGATCTAACCCGCCAACCCCATTTAACGCCTCATGTTTTTATAGTTACAACAAAGTTTTTTTTTTTTTTTTGTTGGGTAAGGAAGATTATTAAAAACTGACATTAACTTAAAGACGAGTGGTGATTTTCTTGTTGATCCAAATGACACTACATGTGAAGAAATACATTGTGTGTTACTACTGATTCAACTGGGTGGGTTTTCAATGAAACAATAATTTCACTAATCTAGCTAGTTGTATGGATACACATAACAGTTTGAAAAGAAAATAAGACTTGTCAATGATTGATGTACTAAAGCAGAAGCAGTCATCTTCTTAACTCAAAGAACATTCAAGGCTGGCCCGGTGAGTTGAATCTTGTAAACCGTAGCGGTGGCAGAGGGACTCTACAGTATACCGCGTAAAGGAGCTCTTACAGATATGCAGATGCCCATTTTGCCAAATCA
This sequence comes from Fagopyrum tataricum, assembly GCA_002319775.1. NCBI lineage: Eukaryota > Viridiplantae > Streptophyta > Magnoliopsida > Caryophyllales > Polygonaceae > Fagopyrum > Fagopyrum tataricum. The sequence goes on along the minus strand of CM008279.1, from coordinate 8,737,377 downwards.
AACCCATAATACAATTTCAATTTCAATTACAAAAGTCAGAATATATTGCGAACTGCATCTAATAATTTATGTCTTCCCTATTTAATAACCCACCCTCTTCGAACCTTCTCATTTCTAACTTATATTATATATACAACCCATGTCTCTCATCATTCCCAAATTGACTCATTTGCAAGCACATAACAGAAGGTGAAACTCATTCAGTAAACAATCAAGCAAAATGCAAGGAAAGATGAAGAAGCTAGCTAGGCTCATGCAGTTCATCATGAAGCTCAAGAAGCTTGCAGTGCTCTCTAATGAAATCCGGCCAGCTAGTGATACTCATCCCACGGGGATGGTTCCGAGTGACGTCAAAGAAGGCCATTTTGCGGTTCTGGCTGGAAATGGGGAGGAAAAGAAGCGGTTTGTGGTCGGGTTGCACCACCTACAGAAACCCGAGTTCGTGAGGCTGCTCGAGATGGCACGTGAGGAGTACGGCTTTAGGAATGATGGGTTGCTAGTCATTCCTTGTTCGCCCGGCGAGTTGCAAAAGATGTTGGAGCAGGATCTGTAGAGTTAGATTGATGCTATGGAGATCAGAGTTGCCAATCTATGTGCCCCTTTTTTGAGGCTTAGTTTAAGTTAAGATATGCTTTGAGAAACCATAACTGTGTTTCTCTTGGTCTTAGTTATATGCATACATCTTGTAGACACACACACACGACAGGAGATATGTATTAACTCAATCAATTACTCAAACTATATACAATTTAGATTTTTTTGTTTCCCAGTGCGATCTTCACCAGTGGCCTCAAAAAAACAACAATAATAAAGAAAAAAAGCCATTAATAACTCCCATGTCTTGCTGTACAAGGTAAAACTGTAACAAACATTTTGAGTGGAAATGTGGATGTCGGCACTGTTATCAAATGTATCTTTCTAGGAGAATGACTGCATTTGCCAGTGAAAGTTAACAATTGTAATTTGACCTTCTGTGTTTTCCATCTACTCCACTAAGTACGGTTAATCAAGTTATCAACAAAGATGAGTTATTTTGTTTAAGAATTCAGTTCATATGCTTGAAAATCATATAACTATATAATGAGGTAAATAATTCAGTTACCAACACATGTTCTGAAGCATCTCGATTATGTATATGTTTCTTAACATAATTTTAATTTGACATATTATTTTTTTACAATTTTTATTATTTGAATATATGCATCAATTGTATATATTTTAAATTAAAAACTGGTTGACAAAAAAAGAAAGTTATGTGGTGAAAGTATGAGTTAAAATACCTCATTGAAAGACTTAGTGGTAGACATAATTCATCTTAAACTTCTACATGAATTGTCAAAACAAAAACAAAAAAAGCAAAGCAGTTGCCAGCTATTGATAATGTCGATCTGTAAGCAGTAGCAATAGTCCAAATAACCTATATGTCCTCAATCCTTAAGGGTCAGAATGAAGACAAAGCAGAAAAATGTTTTGACTCAATAAGAAGCTAGATTGCCATAATCAGGGAGTTTGAGTTTGAGTTTCGGCTGAAGCTTAACAACGGGAAAGGAAGAACCAACATCCAAAAACAGTAGCATCATAATTTCAGCTTCATGTCCGTCCCCGAGAGGATCACTCTGCCGCGGTGGTTGAAGGTCATGAAGTCCAAGTTTTCCGGCAATGAAACTATCCTGCATTTGTTCAAATAAATGCTAATCAGTTAATCTCACTTGTGTCACTAGCCCATCTCAATTATGTTCTTCTAACGTCAAACAAGTGATTATGCAATCATTCAACATATTCCTACAAAAATCTACAAATGATAATCTATGGCTCAGGCTGACTTCTGAATTACATGGAAGAGATTACAAACTTCATTATCGTTCAATCAGGCAAAACTTTTTAGAGGACAACCCGAAATCGAGTATCAAAGATGAAAGTGCTAACATACAGTCTCAGTAGAATACACAATGTCCTTGTACTCATTATGTTGAAGGTTCTGATACCAATCATAAAACCTATACAGCTTAAGTGTTTAAATGTAGAGAAAAACTTGTGAGGTAAGACATATATATGCACAACCACATACTCTTTCTTTCGGATGACAGTATGAAATTGCGCATCAAGGTAGTTAGCATGTATCATAGAGCCATAGTAGAAGACAAATTGTCCCCGTACTCATCATAATGTTGTAAACAATAACATACACAACCAAAGTGTCTAAAGGTAGAGAAAAAGTTATGAGATTATATAAAAACTGAAAGAACAATATGATGAAGGTATCTTCATTCTTACATAAAATAGCAAACCAAAAAATTTAAGCACTCGAACGAACAATCAAATAATAGACTATGGTGCAACCCAAGAAACAGCATTCCACAGATTGTTCTCACGCCATAGACTATTATTCAGTTTCCCTTCTCCTCCATGTATCACAGAATAGGTTTCATTTTAGTAAAATATAATGCTTTCAGTGCCGACAACATGCACCCAGATTTGACTAAACTTTTGGCTCTGCAAGAGTTGTTCCATTTACTGAAATCTATGACGAATGGATTTACACCATAGAAAGCACCAGCAAGTGGAAATCATGAAAGATGAGTTCAACAGAAAATTCACAATACCAATAGAAACTCAAGAAAAGAAGGGATACATAATCCTAAGGTGAAACGTTATGAATACCTTATTCATTGAATGCACACTTTTACAGTTTGACCTAAAATCTCTATGGTGTCTGATGAAGTGAATATGAGGAAACAAGTTGGAGTACAAGCAAGACAAGATGTTATTTATCTAATACAGAAGCTCGGGCTTCAGATAAATTATCCAAAACCTATAAGGGAATTTATACAAATATGTTAAAAGTAAAGCACATACAGATCCTATAACTCGTAGTGCTTCCCTCAATATTTGCTATACGGCAGTGTTTTAAATTGATTTGGCATTTGGCAAGAAATAATCATTTTAGTTAGGACCGTAGGAATGTCCGAACGACCAACAAGGCGATTAGGGTTGATGGATACTATTATCCAAGAAAATGTATTGTAACCCAAACTTGATTTTTTAGAGCGGTGCAGTTCAGCAAGTTAGCTATCAATTAACATGAACGGAAACTTGCAATATGAAATGGACAAAACAGATAAAAACCTAACTAAGATTAATCCAAGTAAGAACATCTGCCAATTGTCACACCAAGATTGCCTACTAGCACCAACTAAGCAAACAGTACCTGTTTCAAGATAATGAATCCAAACCAAAATTCTCCATCTCATAAACTATATAGCAGACCGAACCTGCTTATTATGATATCGGAACTTATCCTACCTTCCTCAAACAGTATTAAGAGAAGATGAACATCAGCAGAGAATCCGACCGCAAAGCAAGTTTGATATTTAATTCCATTTGAGACAATCTATTCAATCCAATTATGATTTCCACTACATCAAACTCCTTGTCATATATTCACTGATATAATAATGAATTTCTCATCTAGGTTACGGGATAACAGACCTGTTCTCTTCTGAATCTGGATTTATTGCAAGGAACTTGCCAGGCACAGATAGAGCGGCGTACATACAGAGCATGAACCCTAAAATTAATTCAAAGACGACCTATAACAAAGATTAAAGACATCAAATCCCATTAGTATAATCAAATCCGCCTCCAATCAAGATATAGAAGGGGAAAGAAGGCATGAAGAAGAAGAACAAAAAAACTAACATTTAAAGGAGGTCCAGAGAACTCTTCCTCCGTGATCTTTAACAAGCCTCGATCTGCAAACGGGCGATTGTACGCAGAGTTAGTAGAAAGGGGAAGGATTCAGTTCAAAGCAAATGAAATTAGATGGAAAAATCACAAGTAGAGACGGAAGGAGATGGTAAAAAGCTCACATTGAATTGTGGAGTAGGCAGCATGGGAGAGGAAGAGAACTCCAAGGATTCCGACGATAAAACCTAAACCCATCGTCGCCGACTCTGAAGAATTTTCCGGCCGGCGGAGATCCCTGGGAAGCGCTTGACTGAGAAGTTTCGAGGCGTACAAACACAAGAGAGCGTCTGTTTAGACTTTTGGAGAGATCTTCATAACATGTAAATACGCTGTCGTTTTGAAGTTGCGGACGGTCTCAAGGTCTCAATCATCATCAGCGGGCAGCCGGGCAGCCGGGCAGCAACTAATCCAGCCTTATGATAATTTTAAGGTAAAATGCATAAAACCACCTCGTGTTTTCACTTATTGCAAAAAAAAAAAAAAAAAAAAAAAGCCCATAAACTTCATTCGGAGTTTCGGACAATCCACTTAAATGTTTGTACATAACCATTGTTTTACGATTATTTTTTCGCAAAACCACATTTTATCTCAATTTTTTCAGCAAACTACATACCAAAATTTTATTTCGTAATTAGGGTAGGGTGAAGGTTATGTAGCATTTTTACTTTCGATTATAGAATTCACTTTCTCGTTACAGAAAAATTACAAAAAAGATGTTTCAATGATATTTTATTGGTCCAACTAGTTCATAGTTGAGTCTAGACTAAATTTTAACTAAATTGGATTATATCGGATAGTAAATGGTATAAGAGAATATTGGGAGCCACTAAGCTTCGAAATCGTAGTTGATAATTTCACCCTCTAGCCCTATTATCATCTAGAATATTTGAATTTTGTGCTTTTTTATAATTATATTTATATCTTAGTTATAATATCCGATACCTTATACCCAAATTTTATTATTCAATTTCAATGCATCAAATCGTAATATCCGAATTATTATACTTAATCCAGTACCCAATTCCTAACACCAAAAACATGTACCCGAAACTTAATACCCAACACAAATATACTAGAAATCGGATACCCAAAAAATATGTCCGAAATTAGTCTTCAAAGAACCATGTATACAAATATTCTACAAACAAAATCAAGAAAGTTTTTGTTACTTCATACCTACCCTAATTTCATCACTCAACATGAACCGAATTCTAGATCGCCAGAGTTCTTGCTTTTACTTGTGAAGCTAGATTATGGCCGAAACTAAGCACCATTAGACGTTTCACCAATACCGATCAGATCATCTTCAATACCTCCACCCGAACTCTCAAGCAACTTTCTCAATCATCTTTAAAACACGCATATATGAAGTCAAATTTTGGCGATTGGGAGTTCCGCCAGCAACCCCACAACAAAAGACTTTTTTGTTCTCTAGCCTTGCTTGCAACTCCACACCATCCCCTTCTCCTCTACGCCACCAAAGCCGCGGGAGTTAAAGTTTAGATCTACCGTCATTGGCTGCAAGAAGGGGGGGAAAAAAAATAGATCTACTGCCGATGCATTCAACATCAATATTGTAACCCTAATCCATAGTCGTATGATTTTATTGAGAAATAGGATAAACCGAGTTGTGACACAACACTTAATATAAAATGAGAAATGCCTTGGAAGATTGACATGCTTATTTAGTATACTAGTGTACGAGCCTGTGCTTATTCTAATAAATTTATAAATAAATATATATTTATTTGCTTGATTTTAAGTAATATTTTATCGGACTTTTATTATTATTGTGAAATAAACAATGCATTTTTTCCTCATCTACATATAAAATAATATCAATGTATAAATTACTATTAATTTACAAACAATTAACTTTATAATAAATATATTTTGAATTTTATAATCTATCAAAAAATAGTCTATATATTAACATATAACTTATAATAAAGAAATTAATAACTTAATAATATAAATCTCAAACCTTAATCTACTTTACACTCTTTTAACTAGATTCCATCAATCCGAAACTCCGGTCCATAAAAACAACTATCAAACTTCTCTTTACCGGACCAAAGATGAACATGAATCAGGTTGCAAACCTTGAATCCAAACCTCCATCATCTTGTACCTTGACATCATACAACTACACTATTTTTTAATCTTGGTATTCTTGTTCATTGAACAATAAAAAAGGAATAATTAGAGCAAACAAAAAAATAAGAAGGAAATTTAAAGGCAAAGAAATAGATACTCATACTATTGTTTTCTTCTTTGCAAGGTATTCATCCTATCGATCTTAACTATTTAGCTATGTGGAGGCTATTTGCAAGTTGATCACTCTATGCTCAAACTTGAAATGTTGTGTTTTGGGTTATAATGAACTTTTGAAAAAATGAAAAGCATAATATTCAAATATACAGTTCCTCTTGTATAACAAACAATCAATTTAAACCAATACTTAGTTGATCTAGTGGGATGTGGTGCTAGACTCCTTAAGTGTTTAGCTTGGAGATTCGAGTTCGAATCCTCCTGACGACATGTATGGAAAAATTGATATTGGGAGGGTATTCTTCAACAATGGGCCACAACTTTCTACCCGATCCGGACGTAGAGCGACTAAGCCGATCGAACCGGGTGGTCTCCGAATTTACCATTACAAAAAAAATAATCAATTTAAAATGTTTAAAAGAGAAGTTTGAAAACAAGAGTAAACAAGGAGGTGATGGGGTGAATAAGGTCACATATGTAGCAGGGCATGGTGCTAGTGAAGATTCTTGTTCGAATGTAATTGTGACGAGTGTCATATTCACATCAATAGCGCCAAGATCAAACCTCATATGTATTCTGTTGAAACCGTCAGCTATCAATTTTAATATTAGTTAACATTATTCTAGCACAAACACACATCAAAGCGGTAAATAAACACATAAGCATGATTTACACTCATCCCAATTATTATATTTATTTAGGTGATTCACTCTAATTGTGCAACTTATTGTGTAGCACGAGGGATCTCCGCCCCTCACCTCTGTCCCCGTTTACCAAGCGAACCGGGGCCATGCATACCCCTGTACTGAGTGGACTGGTCGCAGAGAACCTCTCCAGTCATCTGTCATAGTGATGTCACGACCCGTTTTCATATACTTAGGTCTATAACGTAAAAAGATCATCTTACTCAAGTTATAATTAATAATCATCCAATGGAGATTCAATTGTGCCTATTTATCTTTGTCTCGTTCACACAAAAATACGTAGTACATATTTTGTAGAGGAATGTAATTGAATATTTATTTTAAAGTTATTGTTATAATTTTCTATAACATTTCTACAAAAGGAAACAAATATGTTCACAAAAATAAATTTTAATTTTTTAAATCTAAAAATACTCAAAATATATACCAAACAAGTACTAAATTTAAAAAAACTTGAATAGTTGATGACTTGGTGTTGCTTTGGAAAGAAAAAATAGAAGTGAAAGAGATGTTATGGGACATGGATGACCATAATTGTATGTCATGATGTAGACTATACCAAGAACATAATGGGCTTGGCATCTCCTGTGGCCCATTTGGGTTACAGAGCATATATATATATGACACTTGGGCTGTGGGCCTGAAATGTCAGCTTTGTCTTCACTTTGCAATGCTACTTGGGCCTAAATGGCCCACATATAGACTACCCATGTGTTTGAGCCCATTTGGTCTCATGTATAGCCTTTTGTTCTTTTGTGCTTCATGACTCGCATTCCTCAAAAACATGTCGTTTCGATTCGAACCTCATACCCCAATAACGTTCCTAAAAAACATGTCCTAATCAAAGATTTTTATCTGAAAGTTGTTACATGTGTACCAACCAATTAATGAACCGTTTGTTGTAAATATAAAAATAGAAAGAAAACGGTTTAAATTACTTTTATATTATTGTTCATTTGTAATAAAACTAATTTTAGGACGAAGGTTTCTCATTTTTACAATATATATTTTTTCCTGTTTCAATAAAATTTTTAAAATTAATTCAATCCAAACCCATTCACTTAAAATGTTTTGTAGACATTAATAAATGAGGTGGGTAATTGCTGGTGATTGCAAGTGAATTTAGAAAAATATGTTTTTTTTTATAACGGAAAACGGTTTAGGTTTGATTACCTTCTAGAGGTAGTCTAACCTAAAACATACTTGCGGATACGAGCGCGAAGTTTAAGATCATCAGAAAAATTAGTGTTGGGTTTCGAGATTCCCATATGGACAAACGGTCATCAACACAATTATTTTTTCTGAAAACGTGTTTAATTTGGACTTCATCAAAGAAGAGTAGATCCATTATAGAGTCGGATAGAATCATCTCGACCTCCCACAAACTACTCCACAAACCTTGAAGTGCCTTGATAACACACAAGTTGTCACCTTTGATTTCAATTTTTTTAATGTTTAATTTGATAGCTTATTGTAAGCCCGTTTTGAGAGCATAAGCTTCTGCTTTTATAACCGAGTTGCAATTATTTTTGTTAGCATCGAGGCTAATCACCTCTCCATTGTGATTCCAAATAAGAAAACCAATGGATGTTACCCCTGAGTTTAGTTTTGACCCGTCAAAATTCAGTTTATGGAATCTCGGTTTTGGTTTATTCCATTCAATATTGTGTTTTTTTTCCTTGTAGCCGAGTTATTGGTTTTTTCTTGTGTTTCTATATCGTAGCCGTCCTCGTTTGTGATTTCAGTTTTCCAATTATGTATTTGGTTTTTGATGAATATGATAACCTTGTTCACGGGACCAATGTGTCCATTGTTAAAGTTGATTTTATTCCTAAAAAACTATATGCTCCACCATATAGTAGCAAGGCATGTAATCTTATTAGGTCCAATTTTGTTTTTTTAAATTTCACGAAGGAGTTCACGTTCTTTTTTATTTTCCGTTTTTATGGAGTTAAGTTCATTTAGTAATGATCGATCGATTTTGTCGATGATTTGTTTACTAAAAGGACAGTCAATCAACAAGTGGACCAAGTCCTCAAGGCGGTGGTTGCAAAGTTCACAGTGTCTTGTTACAACAATTCTTCTTTCGTCTAAATTTGCTTTTGTTGGGTTTTCATTTTTTGAGATTTTCCATAAGAAGTTTTTAATTTTTGGTTGGGTATAAGCTTCCTTATCCACTCACAAGGATTGATTGTGGAGTGACAAAAATCATCCTCAATCAAATCCGCCGCTGATTTTGTTGTGAACCACCCATTTGTGCTACATTTCCAGTATAACCTGTCTTGAATATCATTTTTTGGTATGATTGTTTCCTTAATTTGTTTTCTAGTTTCCGGGTCTATGAGATTTTGTAGTTCATTATCAATTTTTGTCACATTTCATTCTTTCGAATTATTTATAAAGTGGCTAACTTTGATGTTTAAGTCAAATTGATCTCTATTTTGGACTAATTTTATTAGAGGAGTCGTTGTTACCCAATTATCATGCTAGAAGTTTATCGAATTGCCATGCCAAATACTTCCTTTTTTAATTTCGGTTTTTAAATTCATAAGGTTGTTTCATTGTCATGACGTTGGCCTTTCTTTTGATATTGGAAAATGTTTTGGTTTTTCATATATTTTTTCGTTAACCAGTTTAACCCAAATATTGTTTGAATTGGTTCCGTCAAAATTTTCCATAGTAGCTTCATTTGAAGGGCTTTGTTTGTGAATATAGACAAATAAATTTGGGCTATAATTAATGTACACTACTAGCGATGAATTTATATAGATTTTTTTTCCCCGATTTAACATGATTAATTTTGTGTTGTTAATTATTTTTAGCGTGTATACTTCTAACGCAAAATTTTTTTTTGATACCAGGTAAGTGAACAAGGTGGGTCAGCTTCTAGCTAGAAACCGACCAGCCTATGACATCCTTACGGATGAGTACAACTACATCATCTAGGAGGACATCATGGTCTTCAGTGGTGGAGAAGCCGTGTTTTGCGATCTCGTCCGCCACCTTGTTAATTTCCTTGAAGATGTGTGAAGTGCTAGCTTGGGAGAAACCTGAGATGGTGGTGGAGATGTATGAGATACTCATGTCCGTCTCCCACGGTGGTTTTCATGTGTGGTTGATCAAATTGATTAGTGTCAGATTGTCCACCTCTATCTCAATAGCCGATATGCCTAACTGTTTGGCCTTTCGTAGGCCTTCTCGCAAAACGTAAGCTTTTGCCTCAAGAAATGATTATGCGTTGCATCTCCCTTTTTCATATGCTAGAGGATGGACAAGTTCATCACGAATGATGAAACCATATGCAAATTGGTTAGCGCTGTTTGATGACGCATCGAAGTTAAGTTTAATAGAGTTTGGTTTAGGCTTTTTTCACCTGATGTTCTTAATTTTTCTTCTTGTTTTTTATTTGGGTTGGTTATTATTTGTGTGTTTGGTGTTAGCTCGTTCCCATTCTTCAATTTGTTTAATGGCGGTTTGTTTTATATTTTGTGTTGTTCTTTTATTATTAAAAATTCTTTTGTTTTATCTAACCAAATATTCCACCAATCATAACCATTTGTCTAAAACTTTGAGTTAGTTATTTTTCACTTTTATCTCTCGTAGTATATCATACGTAAAGTAGTTGTTTGTTACGCAATCATTTATGATAACCACATATTTTAGTACAATCCACAACTTTGATGGTAGAATGACATTCGAAGAAAAGGTGTTTGACGCTCTCTATGATTGCAGTAGATGTATGGCATTACTACCGAAATATTTTATTTGTCAAGGTTTTCTTTGGTTGAGAGCCCATTAAGCCTATACAATCATGTAGATGGACTTGGTGTTGAAGGGAATAAACCATATTTTGCTAAAATCGTGGCATTCCCTATATGGCGTAGGCAACTACTACAAATTTGGAGGCAACTTTGGGCACCCGTCATGCCACTACTGAAAGGCCAACGCGCCAACTTACTAGCTTCGAAAAGTGGTGGTATTTGTTGTTGTCACCTAGTGGTTCGTTGAAAATAATAAGATTTCATATCTAAATTATGAATATTCTGACCTAACATATAAGGTCGACAAACTACTTTTCATCTTATTAAATTTACAAGTTTATGGGTTCAGTTTGAGCTTAACATGCATGAACACGTATACACACAACTCAGTTCAACAGTACAATACTTATCGGACTTTAACATAGTCGGAGGAACATGCAGAGAAACGGAGGTGTACGTTGAGAGGTAGATTTAGTTGGATGAAATTGAGGAGGAGGAGGAGGAGGATGGTACGACATGACTCCACTTGTCTACCTTGACCCTAATCATCCGAAACTCTAATAAAATAAAATTAGAAAAAGTAAAAGTGTGTAATTACTAATTAGATGATTGAGCCGCAGCCAACACCTCCACGCGTTCTTCACGAGGCTCCTAAACCTCTTTCATCAAACATATAAGTGTTTTGTCAGCCCTCCACGTGCTATTCCACACCTTTGACCCCCACTTTCTTTTTCTAATTAAGTCTCAATCTTCCAATTCTTGTTTTGTAGGCTACGACGACCGCAACATATGTATTTGAAGCATACACACTAGTTTTAGTGTCTTTTGACACAAGTGATTAATAGTAGTACTTGTGGGGCTGTTCACGGTTCCGGACTTGGACCGGAAAAGAAAGGACCGAAAAATTCGGTCCAAGTCCGGTCCAAAACCGGTCCAGGTCTGGATGGACCGGAATTTTTTTTTTTTCATTTTTTTATTTTTAAAAAAAAAAAATTTCTCATTTTTTTCGCACCAAGCCTATTGCGACCGGATCTGACCGAGACTTAATTAGTTAATTTTAATATTTTTATTCACTAAAATTTTAATATATTTATAATATTTTATAACTAAAAAAAATTTCTTTTTTTTAAAAATATCGGTCCGGACCGGACCGGAAAATGAACAACCCTAAGTACTTGTTGTCCAAAACCCGAACCAACAACCCTAAGTACTTGTTGTCGTTGAGAGATGCAAGCGTTGGCAATGACTTAAGTACAGTCGTTTGGATGCATGTGTATTGGAGTAAGAAAACGCTTGAAGATCGAGTGTCTACTTAGTGTTCCTCTCAAACTCACGGTAAAATAAAACCTTAGATTCAACACATGCATGCTTGGCTGACTTTGACTCAATTACTCAAATGAACAACTAAAACCTATTTCAAACAAATGGAGAAATCAATACCTAAAAACCACTTACGGATAATAAAGTAATGTAAATAAACAAATATAAATTCACGATCGTGTATATTATTATATTTTATCATAGCATAAAAGATATACGATCGTACACCTAAAAACCACTTTGCTATTGGTAGTGAAATCCAAACCACTATTCTCTTAGATTGAACGTCTATAAAACGTTATCATATATCCTTATCGTAAATGAAACTCTCGTACGATCATATAAGTCTATATATAGCCTTTTACTTTACGTAGAACATATGCATTGCACGATGAGAAGTAAGAATATATATATATATATATATATATATATATATATATATATATATATATATATATATATATATATATATATATATATATATATATATATATATATATAAAGCCCGCACGAACATGCACGTACTCACACAGAGATAAAGATAACATTTTGGTCTTCTTTATTGTATTTCCGAACAATTTTTCTAGTATCTACACTTTCGTTTTTATCTCCCTCTCTTTCTTTCTTCAGACTTATACATATATGTACACAATAATCTTTTACTCTTTTTGACCTAGTCCACCCTATAACTTACCTCTTTTTCACCGCGTCTTTATAACGGTTACTTCATCGGCCGATTTGTTATGTCTTTCGATCAACGAAGCTAGTTATGTCAAAATTATTGGACGGACCATCTCATTAAAGTTGTGATTGAACATACCGTCGACCTTCTAATCATATTTCGAATGAATGACATCGACCATAAGTTAAAAGTGTAGATATTGCAAATATAATAAAGTTTGAGCATAGGTAAGTTGTGGCTGTAGCTAATAGTTTGTTAATTGAAGAAGAAAAAGACGCGAACGTTGTGTCTTATAGCGTGTGGAAGTTAGCTACATCCAATTGCCATCACTTTGATTAACAATATTGTAAGGTTGATGCTTAAGTAGAAGGAAACACTATGGACCCTCCACCTTAAAGTTGCTACGACCATGTTCTTCACATATACTTAGTGTTGTTGTCCATGTTTTTTTTTTATTTATCGTAGAAAATTATAATTGAAAAGCTTGTTTATTTCGATTTGATATTTTTTTATATACACGTAAACTTAGAGATAGAATAGTAAACTTAGTTAAACTTGGATAAGATAATCTCATAATCAATCTTCTAACATATATTTTTTTTATCTCTTAAACACACTCTTAGATCAAAATGAGATGTCCTTATAGCTCATTTCAAGCTTTCAATGATTATATGCAACACATTTTCGTGTTATGGATCCAGACTTGTTTATGCCTACCTAATCTATTGTTTTGTGAGCTACGTTATAATTAAGTTGATCAATATTTTTTCACAACATTAACAATAATATAAATAAAACCTACTTTAGGATTCGTACGTTTTGTATCATTATTGGTTTCATTTTTCTTATTTGAAATGTTTTTATTATTAACAAATTATAAAAATAATATCCGATCTCCTTACTTCTTGGAAATGTTAACTAAAAAATAAACCTATAGAAAATTGTTCTTACAAATATATAAAATAGAATAATAAAAAAAAAACTGAAAATTAAACACCTTAAGGTAGGTTTTATATAAAATAGAATCTAAAATAACCCTTTTTAAACCATAAATCAACCCAAATCTAAAATAGCCCTTTCTAAACCATAAATCAACCCAAATTATCTATATCAAGTGATTATATTAATTCACCCATCATTCGTATGTAATAAAAAAAATACTAATATATCAAGTGTTTTGATAATTGACATTTATAGAGGAATCATATTATTCAAAAAAATAATAATAGAGGAATCATATTAATATTATTGGATTTTTCTATTAATAAATTTTAAAATTCAAAAGCGGTGTCGTCAAAGCGAGTTTATTAATAAAATATTCACCGTATCTTGTTTAATATGATATACATACTAAATTTTATATATTTAATTAAAAATATTATATATATACTATCTACTGTGTATACAAAAATAATTTTTAAAAAATTGCACAGGACACGACACAGATTAAATAAGTTTATATAACAATACAAACACCATAAATTTGTGTCTAAAAATTAGGCAATCAAGTATTTTGCATCTTCTTTTATGTTTTTCTAACTTTATTGTATAGAAAAATAAAATTATTTCCATTGCAATTTAATTTGGTATATATTGTGGTAGTTGTAAGAGCTGTCTGGTGTTCTTATAACACAAATCCTTTGTTTATGGCTTTACCTAGAATTGACATCATCCAATCATCCATTATGGGTGCGCACCTCTTCTCATAATTATATTTTTAATAGTTTTCATTAAATCTTTGTGAATAAATATTCAAAATTTCCATGTTTACTTTCAAAATATAAAACACACACAAGATATTCGACAATATCATCCCACACATATATAAAAAATAAAACTTATGAAATTTAGCATGAACAACCGTACTCTAAATTTAAAATGAATCCCGCCGTCTTGTAATTATAATATATCCAAAACTATTTAATTCGAGCTGAATTTCAGTTATTTGACGATTGACATGTCTACATTTAAAATATAAATTATTCATATGTCTACATAGAGATAGTTATATTAATATTGTTATTATCTTTGTAATATGATTTAAATATGTCGTGATGGGTGACAATCAAGATAACATATTCTATACAATTATTCATTGATAATTATCATGGATTTATTAAAAAAAGAAAGAAAGTTTAGACTAGCTTGGTTTGTCATTTCTTGCATATTACCTATTTTCTAACATAAGAGCAGGTATAACAACGGTTTTATAAATAATTTTATATAAATTTTTAGAAAAGTGGAAAAAGTTAAACAACCGTCCTTGTACGTCTAGCAAAATTGTTATAAACCCGGGTAAAGTAATAGTTTCCTAAAATTTGTTGTTTAATGAAGTTTTTTCCGCCCATAAAAAAAAACGACGACGTTATAAGGTCAAGATCTTCTGTATTCCTCTCATTGTGTATCCTTGTATCCATTTCGCGTGATTGGTAGAATTTATATAGTTTATTATTTTTCTCGTAAAACAGTAAAACTTTAATCCTTAATTATTTAGCTTCAACCAATCACAGTATAGAAATACATATATCACTTGTATGAAATGATACAAGAGATCTCAATTGTGTTTTAAAAGCTCATCCAAACACTGTCTCAGTGTCTAGTGTCAACTTCTCGTGAAATGTCGATGTTGATGGATATTAACGGCTCAACAATTTTCTTTCAAAATAAAGGATGAAATCTCTATGTTATAAATGAAAATAAAGCTACAAAATCATTATGAAGATATATATAAATGTAAATAATGGAACTTGTAAATTACATCGAGTTAGAAGTTAGGTGGGTAACAAGATGTGCCACTAACCCTTTCTGAATAGCAAATTCAATCCTCCTAAACACTAAATTTGAAGATCTAGGTGACACAAAATTACCATGCAAGACCCGTTGCACCCTCTTGAGAATTTCGACGGCATCGGACGCAAGAAAACCAAACGTATCAAAAACGAACGGAAGAAACACGGGCTGGTTTTAAGACAAATAGAGAAAAAAATAAGATGAAAAAAAAGGTAAAAGAAATAGAGTGTTCCGAAAGTTATCATCGGGAATCCTAAAGTGAAAATGATAGTCTAGCAATTTGTGATTTTGTTACATTTTTTATTTCTCATATATATAATATCACACCAGAAGACTTGAAAACAGCAAAAAGCAAAGCAGTGCATTGCTCAATATATCCCAACAATTTGCCATTTTTAATCCGATACAAGGAATGAAACAGAAGTAGCAATACTCTCCATACTGTGAATACTTAAAATAAAAAGATAAGCAAAAATATACATCAATTAGTACATTACTCTAAACTCGATCATAATTAGTAAAAAAAAAAAAAAAAAAAAAAAAAAACTACGTACCTTTTGTTTATCTGGAAAGGGGTAAAGTAACTTGAGGAAATGAAATATCAGATGAGTAAATACCATTCACTAATCTGATTTACAGCATTACAAAAATTGGAAAACAAAACTATAAATATATATAATCTAAGTTTGTTAAATTTTTTTGTAAAGAGTTAAAAGAAGTAAATCAAGAATCAGCATTATCATGCCAGCAAACAAGAATAGCAATGCAACGGCGAAGAATGTAGAACTTGGCTCTTTGTTTCTTGACTGCGTGGCTGCATTTCTTACTAAACGATTTGCTTCCCACATCTTTACCAGGCCCTTGTTGCTGTAAATCACTCCTTCTTTCCAGTTGCTCGGAATCTGCCATGGATGACAGCTAGCTGTATTTTGAGCCACCAACGTCGCCCGAGGAAGGAGGAAAGGAAAAAAGAGGTGGTGGGGAAGTGGGTGTTGGGGAGTTTAACTCATAATAAAGAGGGAAATGT
Organism: Fagopyrum tataricum; assembly: GCA_002319775.1. NCBI lineage: Eukaryota > Viridiplantae > Streptophyta > Magnoliopsida > Caryophyllales > Polygonaceae > Fagopyrum > Fagopyrum tataricum. Next base: position 8,721,075 of record CM008279.1, on the reverse strand, counting down.
GGCGTTGGAGTATTGGAGTTTTTATAAGGGCAAAGGAAGAGGATGGGGTCATTTTTTGTAATTTATTAAATTTGTGGAGGTTTGTTTGTGAATTGTGAGTGTCATTTTACATGTGATACATGTACGGATACCTTGGGTAAAAACTATAAATCATGGGTGAATTGCATAAACTCTGCAAAGTATAATATTTTATCTTTAAAGTTACTTTTATTGCTTAAAAATGTCAAATTTCCACCATCCGCAATTATTTTAACTCCAGAAATGGAGTGGTTGTTTGTGATATTTGAAAAAACAAACTCAAAAGTCGAATTTGCATAATTTCACAGAATATATAGATGCTCTGGCGTAAATAAATGAAACCCTTTCACAATCCAAGAAGCCAGCTGTAAATTAAACTGAAAAACACACTGTTTGTTAATGGTCAGGAAATTTCAGTGCAATTACCTTATATAAGTCAGTTACATGACTAAATATATACAAAATTATATAGGCAGAGAAATAATAATTTGTATATATATATTCTTTTTGTGTTAAGTATGAATTTTTCCGTAGAGGGAAGTGGCAGTGAACATAAAAGAAGTTTGAGCCAGGGTAAAATTTGAAGATCTGAGTTGAAAATTACATATATACTGCGTATATAATGATGGTGATGGTGATGCTAAAGATATTTTGTTGGGATAAAAAGCTATTAAGAGAGAACAAACTCTGAGGTCCAAAATTTGCTGATGACGTCATGCGTTCAAACGGTTATCATGAGCTGCTCATGTTTTGGACGCTGCTGCAGTGTCTGTCATATACTCATACATGTATGTAACTTTAATTCTGAGAAGGCGAGAAGTTAGTAATTAAAGGTACGTTTGTCGTGAAACAAACAGTTATTAAACAAATTGAGGAATGAGGACGAGCTAACACCAAACACAAAGATAATATTTAACCCAAACCAAAAACAAGAAGACTAAAAACATCAAGTGATACAAATTTAAACCAAACTTTGTCAAACTTAACTTCGATGTGTCGTCAAATAACGCAAACCAATTTGCATATGGTTTCATTATTCGCAATGAACTTGGTCATCCGCTGGCACACGGAAAAAGGAGATGTATCGCGGAATAAGTTCTTGAGGTAGAAGGTTACGCTTTGCGGGAAGGACTAAAAAAGGCCAAACAGATAGGGATTTCGACCATTGAGATAGAGGGGGACAATCCGGCACTAATTAATTCGATCAACCACACATGGAAACCACCGTGGAAGACGGACATGATTATCTCAGACATCGCCACCATCATCTTTCGCCCAAGCTAGCACTCTACACATCTTCAGGGAAATCAACAAGGTGGCGGATGAGATCGCAAGACACGGCTTCTCCACCACGGATGACAGTGAAGCGCTACTAGATGAAGTAGTTGTACTCATCCGTAAGGATGCCATAGGTCGGTCGGTTTCTAGAAACTGATCCACCTTGTTCGCTTACCTTGTATCAAAACAAAAAGAATAAGGGTACGTTTGCTCATCTTGAGTTTATGAGAGGTAAAACTGAAGCGGAAGTTAATGAGAGCTGAAATTAAAGTTTACGAAGTAGTTGAAATAAGCATGATGTTAATTCACTTTGCAGGAGAGGAGGGTACTAGGGATAATAATGGAGCGGGTAATAAAGTGGATGGTCTCAACCATCGTCCAATACATCGTCTAAAACTGTCCATCCAACCTACTACCCGTTAAGGATCTAATTCGTATCCATTCAACCCGCATACATGCGGGTAGATCGGGTGAGATGTGTTCTATATTTATTGATAAATTTGTCAAAAAAAATATTTTACTAAAAATCAAGAGTATATATGAATCTAACTAAAAATAACACTATAGTCAAACAAGATTCTAAATAAATAAATTATAAATAAGTAATAATAGGGACCGAAATATATTAGGAAATAAAAATATAGGGTTTTCTTTAATATAAATAATAAATTATATAGTAAGAAAATAAAGTTAAAATATTTATAATTTAAAACTACAAATATTAAAAGTATATAAATTTTAAGCGGGTGAATACGAGTCGGATGGATGGGTGAATGATGGGTCGAGTGATAGGTGGATGAAATGTTCACCCAGATCCTACCCGATCCACCACCCACTTCATTCACCACCTTCTTTCACCATCCTTTAACAAATTTTCACTCGTTTTATTTGGATCAGGTGGTTTAATATCCGTCGGATATATATAGGTGAAATTGTCATCTCTTCTGCTAGCCGCCTTCTTTTTATTATTATTTATATGTATAATTATATATATAAAGGATACTGATAGTCGATAATTATTTTTTTATCGGGATAAAAAGTTGTAGAAGTTCTAATCTCTAAACATTACGAAAATATTATCGAGATCATCACAAATAGAAAAATATTGAATATTATTGAGATAATCAATATGTGATGGACTCGACAATTCTGTATTATGTATAAGCCTTTAAGAAACGAAATCACGACTCATTTCATCATGTCACTTTTTCATATTATTTCAAATCTTAGGCATATATATTCGATGCCCTAATCAATTCTTACGGCTAAGACTTTATTAATTCGAGATATTAGATACCCCGAATAATACAAAGGATAAAAATAATTTATAGAGAAGAAGGTGAAAATATTTCTCGTAAGCCCTAAGTTGAATTTAGAGCATGTCGAGGCAAGCAAAATTTGCCCCTCATCCTCGATTTAAAAAAAGTTAGGTACAAACACCCCAAACTTGCATTACGTCAAGCACAATAGACATTATTTAGTTTAATCCATTATAATTAAGCTTTCTTAATTAATCAAGATTAACTAAGATTGAAAATTTTGGGCTTACACACCTTCCCCTTCTTTATATATTTTATCCCAATTGATTAAGGGTGAAATTTTGCTTATTTGTTTAAGAAGAATTGTTTCGATTAATTGGTATAGTTCTACATGAATGTTTGTTAGAAAAACGAAACTTTGTATGATGAAATTGTGTTTTGCATTCAAATTCACTTTAATAAGAATTGTTCTACTTTTTTGAGAAAAACGAAGCTTTAATATGGTTAGTTATCTTGACCTTGTAATAACATCCTCAAAACATTTTTATTCTCTTACTCATTGATAATTGTACATTAGGTATTTTTCAAAACAATTAGTTGTTGAGATGCCAAGCATCCGTTGTAGTCTTCTTTTGGATGAGTTATCAATGTTTCTTGTAATTTGAAAATTTGTTTTATGATAATCCACTTTTTCCCGTTTTATGATAATCCACTTTTTCCAAGATTTTACAATAGTTAGATAGAATTGTGAGCATGTGGATTTTGACAATTATTATCATATCACCCGCAAACATAATGAAAATGGACAATTTATTGTATCATCCACAAAAGTAAGAAAATGGATAACCAATCCCCCTCTTGATTTTGACAATTATTGTCGAAATCCTCTTTTGGATGTTATTGATGGGTAGAATATAATTATCATTTATTATGCTAAAACATGGGACTGAATTGATATTTTGTGATTAGTGAGTCTCGAATTCTGGATGACAAGCACTCTCTTTCACCCTTATACCAACTGAACTAATTGAACTTGTGTATTCTAATATTGTTTTTTTTTAAGTTATACTTAAAATTGAATGTTAATACACAATGTTAATACACAAATTTTATTCGTCGTTTACACAAGGTCTAGTTCCACAATATTAGTCCGTCGTTTACACAAGTTCAAATTAAAACAAATTAATATGAAAATCAATCAATATGAAAATGAACCATACACAAATTTGATGTAAGTTAAAAAATATATATCAAATAGGGAGGAACATATCTACACAAATAGGAAGAACATATCTACACAAATAGAACATATCGACACAAATAGGGAGGAACATATCTACACAAATAGGGAGGAACATATCTACACAAATAGGGAGGGAACAGATCTACATAGATATGAAGTAACAAATAGGGAGGAACAAATAGGGAGGACAAATCAACAATGAAGCATACATAATTTTGTGTAGATATCCCGGAGATGGAGGAAGCGGAGCAACCCGGAGGTGGAGACAGTGGAGCAGCCCGGCGATGGCGGCAACGGAGTAGCCCAACGACGGCGGTAGCGGCAACGGAATAACCCGGCGACGGCTGATCTGGCTGCTTTGACCCCGGATCTGGCTTCGACTCCGGTGGTGCGAGTCCGGTCGAGTTTCTTCGTGGTAGGGAAGATGATAGAGGGACGATGGGGTAGGGAAGATGATAGAGGAACGACGACAAAAGGAGTTCATCACGAGATCGAAAGAGGTTGTTCATCATGTCGGGGTAGTAGAAGAACGGTTGAAGGAGATTGCGGCTAAGGTTTCAGAATGGGCAGCTAAGGTTTCAAAATGAGTTAGGTTTTTTTTTTGTAACCTATTTATAGGCATCTCTAATTATTTTCCTAGTAAATTTCATTCTTACCCCTCTTATTAATTAGTTTTTGATTTAAAAACTTTGTAAATTATTTGAGGAGCCTAGTTTGTATCAGCTATACAAAAAGACATTTCTACCCCATTCTTTTCTATATTCTTCCATCCATCTTTTATATTTGCTCGAAGAGGTGAATTTTCTTAGGTGGTCATGCCATATGCGTTTTTCATGTTTAGTTTAAATGTTGCACAACCTGTTGATATTCCTTTATTTGACCTAAAACAATGAAAATTTTTCGTGGGGGCTATCAAGATATTGTCATGAAACGATCTATTTTCAATGAGAACACCTTGAAGTGGATGAATAAGCTTTAGGAGCACCTTTTTAGGACTGCTTTTCAATATTTTGCAATAATTTTATAGATTGTTGAACATAGATTTATTGGTTTATGGTTGTCGAAGTGGGGTTATCTGTCTTTGAGATAAAATGTGTGATGAAAGTATAGTTTATTTGTTTTATGATTCTTTCAATAATAAAAACTCTCAACTAATCGGATTGACTTATAATGTTCTAGTACTTTTTGAAGAAATCAACCGACAACCCATCAACCCCCGAAGATTTAACAACGCCTATTTTAAGCATAATGTTTCCTATTTCTTGGTTTGTGGGTTAAAATTTTGTTTTCTACGTCCATAATCTCATTTTAGATGACTTCAATATGTTAATAAAAGTTTGCTTGTATTGATGGGATGGAGTTGTACAGAGAATCTAGCTACATAATTAGCAAGAAATTCTTAGTAAATGTCTTATTTTACAACTAGAACTATTCCGTCATTTTTCAAAATTAAGGTTATATTCTTGAGATTTCTTCTCCCTATTACACTTATATGAGTGTACTTTGTGTTCTTATCTCCGTGGTTAAGTGATTTAAAGTTATTCCATCATTTTTTCACAATCTTATATATATATATATATTAGGAGTAACACTCCTTGCCACGTGTCACGCTGAAAAATAGTCAATACCACGTGTCATTTCAGCAATTAACCGCACTCCACCAAAATATTAAATAAGTTTATTTATTAGAAAAAATATTTAACGAAATATTAAAATCAAAAATATTAATTACGAAATATTAAAATCAAAAATATTAAAATAAAAAATATTAATTAACATATTACAATCACAATAAATTTTAGCAATAAAAAAAACGAAATATTAAAATCAAAAATATTAATTACGAAATATTAAAATCAAAAATCTTATCTTATCATCATATATCTATTAAAGGAGGAGCCTCTATTGCCACGTGTCGCGCCCACGTTTCTCGAAGCCTCAAAAAAAAAGAAAAAGTATATATCAAATTGGTATATAAAAAACTAATTTCTTTAAAAAAATTATTAAAATACCCAACAATATCTCTTAGCTAAAATAATTAAAATTATAAAAATCAAATATTTTTCTCGGCTTAATTTTTTATACAATAATATCTTTTTAGCAATATAAATTTTTTTAAAAAATAAAAATCGAAATATTATTACAAAGTTGTTCAAATTTTTCATTCAATAAAATCTTTTCAACAATATAAATTATAAAAAATCATCATATATCATATCATCATCATATATCTATTAAAGGAAAAGCCTCTACTGCCACGTGTCACGCCCACGTTTCTTGAAGCCCCCAAAAAAAAAGAAAAAGTATATATCAAATTGGTATATAAAAAACTAATTTCTTTAAAAAAATTATTAAAATACCCAAAAATATCTTTTAACTAAAGTAATTAAAATTTTAAAAATCAAATATTTTTCTCAACACAATTTTTTATAATATCTTTTTAGCAATATAAATTTTAAAAAATAAAATAAAAATCGAAATATTATTACAAAATTGTTCAAATTTTTTATTCAATAAAATCTTTTCAACCATATAAATTATAAAAAATCATCATATCATATATCTATTAAAGGAGAGCCTCTATTGCCACGTGTCGCACCCACGTTTCTCGAAGCCCAAAAAAAATAGAAAAAGTATATATCAAATTGGTATATAAAAAACTAATTTCTTTAAAAAAATTAATAAAATACCCAACAATATCTCTTAACTAAAATAATTTAAATTTTAAAAATCAAATATTTTTCTCAGCACAATTTTTTATACAATAATATCTTTTTAGCAATATAAATTTAAAAAAAAATAAAAATCGAAATATTATTACAAAATTGTTCAAATTTTTTATTCAATAAAATCTTTTCAACAATATAAATTATAAAAAATCATCATATCATCATCATTTAAAATTAGGTAACCGAATCCGAAATGTCATTTAAATATATAATTCAAAACCGAAAATTTTACAAGAATTTTGTATATTGAGTTTTACGTGGTTAAGCATTTAAAATTAGGTAATTATTTTAGAGTATTAAAAATAAATAAAAATATATATATTTTTGTGTATTTTTGTATATATAATTTATTTAAGAAGATAATCATGGGTACAATCTTGAGATTGAACCCGACTTTGGTTTATTTGTATTCTAATTTATAAGATAATTTACTGAACTATATTATCATGATTTTTTTATATTCAATTTAAATTATTGAATTATTAATCACCTATAGTTACAATCAGATTTATCAACCAATCGTGCATATAAATTATATAATATTTTTAGAATTGAAAAAATATATCCAACATTTCTTTTAATTAAACTACATAATCGTACTTATATAGTGTTTGTTTTCTAAAACGATTATTTGAATTATAAATTTACTAATATTTTATCAATTGACAAATTATTTTCTAATTGTAAAATTTTTCTACCGAACAAATTTATATTTTCACTTTTTCGATCTACAAATATTATCTAAAGTTTGTCCAATTTTTCATTGGAACTAATCAATAATTACTTAATAATTCATTTATATATAAAAAATATATATATAAATATAAAACAAAATAATGTCAATATATATAATAGCACACTAATAGATCTAACCTATTATTGTTATTCAAAATCCGCATAAGGTGCGGGTATTACACTAGTTGAGGTTATATTCCTGCGATTTCTTCTCCTTGCTGCTCTTGGATGAGGGCTAAAACTTAACCCTTGGATTTCGTAAATATTATATAAGACCCGTGTAGTAGTATGTGAGCCAAAATAGAACACATAGAAAATGAGTAATTATTTAAATGATTAAAAGGAAACTCGAAATAAAAGTAAAAACGAGAACTAGAAGATGAGGGTCGATTCGACAAAATGATGAAGTTTACTAGATTGAAGTAAGAAGTGGAGGCTTTAGAGAACATATTCGCTGAAATGGAAGCTACAAAATACCAGGGGAGGAAGAGTTGTGTTGCCGCCATTGAAGGAACAGAGAAATAGAGAAGGAAGAAGTCATGACGAAGAAAATCGAAGAGGGGAATAGCGGATGGATAGGGTTTGTTCCTTCGTTTTCTTAACGACCCTCTTTTGCTGCTTCCATTAAAGAAACGGAGAAATAAATAAAAAAAGCCTGGAAGATAAGTTAAAAACTGATTTTTTTTTAAAATTTTACGGCCCTCATTCGCGTTGGCATTATTGTGCCATCACAAAAATCACCACGACGTCGGCGTACCGTCGTAAACGGCACATCAATTGCGACGGCAATGACAGGCCATCCACCGACCATTGTTTGTGATTCTTGGAATTTATTCTCACGATCAAAACTCTATATAAACCGGATCGAAGAAACCAAACTCTCAAGTCCCAACTTTGTCTATAAATGTATATGTGTAGGTCTGGTACATGTAAATTAAAGTGCAAGGTGTGGAGATCGAATGGAATGAGCCCTGGTTTTCTGATACAGCGTCGTCAAGATTCACAAAAAGCAAATGCGAATCCTGATGATGATGCATTGGAAATACATGCCTATCTCTATCTGGTAGATGCAAGAGCCTACATATATTCACAACATGCAAACCACGTACCTACTATATATCCTTGTATTTCTTTTCACGATTTCTTATATATATAAAGTTGACTGCTTCTTCACTTTCCAGGTTCATTCTTTTCTGCTGTCTCCATGCTCATTATATAGAGCCTCTAAAGTCTTTTTCACTTTCTACTGACAAATGGTTCAAAGCTCAAATTTTAATAGCAATACATTCTAAAGCCTAATGTTCGAAAGAGGTGGTGAGTGGGAAGTAGTGGCTTAACACGCTGATAAAAATGTAAAACATTGAAAAGGAAATTTTTGATGAAATGTAGCCTTAAATTGATTACAGCTTCACATTTCTGAACTTACTTTATATAAAGTTGAATACTTGAAATAATTTTCTTAAAAAAGCATGTTTGATAAACATGAAAGTGAAGTGGAGCGCAGTGATATATCTTCGGGCACCCACCCTTCCAACTTTCCAGCCTGTCAAAAGTCAACCAACTGCCCAATCAGAATCCAACGGCAGCCATCCATTTCTCAACTCAGACCCGACCCGATTACCTGACTCGGTCGCTCTAACTCGGCGAGTCGCAGTTAGAAGACAGTATTTTGACTCTCCCACTACACAACCCATCCCCCGTGCAACATATCATGCCTTTGCTCGTCTTTCACCTCCAATCATCGTAATATCTCTCTCCCACTCTCTTAATCTGGGTTTTGTGGGAATTTGGGGTTTTTGATTTTTGGCACAAATTCTGCAAGTTTTCAGTTTGTTTTTTCTTCCAACGATCAAATTGAATCATGGGAGGTGAAGAAGGTGACCAAACGGTGGCCCAAGTAGGTGATCAACGCATCACCGACAGAGATAGGATTGAGACCCAAAAGGTGAAGTTTGAACCCTACTTTCTACAATTATATGAGTTTCAATCTTTGTTAAGTAGATAATTTTGTTTGGGGCATTCTCTTTTCGCTGAATTTTGCTTCCTTTTCTTTTCTCTAATCCATACTACACAATTCATGATTTTCGTTTCTTCTGGTTCATGGAGGGTGACGGACAGGAGTTCATGGTTCATAGTATATAAGAATTGTTCATGGCGGATCATGGTACTGTAGTTGTATGACCCAACAATTCATTAGCTTTACTTTATCAGTCAGATGATGAGAAAGAAATAGCAATCTCTTGAATTATCTGAGTAAACTGAATGGTAGTTGAAAAATTCTCATGTTATTTGGAAACTCTGTTGGACGGATGATCTTTACTTTTATGCAGCCATGGATTGGATTTCAGTATTTTGGGCACCTTAAAAAATTTAATTATCCCACAGATATTGGTTATATCTGTGGTTATTCTGTCTAGGCTTTAGATTTGAAAATCACATGGTATCAAATTCTCATCAAAAGGAGGAGATGAAATTTTGGTTGCAATATGCTTAATTCTGATCATCTTTGTTGTTTTGCAATGAAGTTCAATAGTCTCTGATCAGTTCATACTTGTATGGTACTGTTAAGTTGAATTAAAAAAGTTTTGGATATGCAGATGGGTTCTCCTAGTGAAATAATTGAAGAAGTCACACACATCCAACACAGAAAACCAGCAAACTTATCTCTACAGATACCAGGAAGAGACATTGAATATTCTTTGGAGAACAGCGTTTCGTTAAACTTGGCTGTAGCACCTACTCCAACCCCGAGAAGGGTCAACTTTTCACCACATCCCAGCCCAAGTATGGCGAGAATAAACAGGTCTTCTAGTTTAGCAGGAAAGGGAAAATCATCATTCAAAAGTTTGCTACCTAAACTCAGTTTTAAATTTCGGAGTACTTCTGAGATTGAGAAGGCTGCTGTTCTTCTTACTTCTTTTGGATCAACAAGGGAGAAACCATCTATTGCAAGGGCTGTTTCCTTTTCAAAGTTGTTTGCACCCAGGATTAACCGAGCATCGTCCTTGCCAGTTACTCCGGTTTCACACTCGAATCCAGAGTCCGTGCATGGTTGGAATAAACAAGCTGTACCACGACCAATTCACCGTTCACGTTCTGTCCCCGCGTTCAATCAAGGGGGCATGTTCCGTGTCATCCCAGCAACCCCACGATTCAAAGAGGGGCCGTGTCCAGCTTCAACTGTAACATCAATAGGCGATGCTGGTATTGTTATTCTTAAATCTGATGCCAGCATAAGTTTTATTATACGTGACTATTAAAAGCAATGAAATCCCATGCTAGCTCTATGGTTTTGGTACTTTACCGTCCAACTGAGAGAATTTTAGGCCACAAAAATGTTAACTGAGTTTCTTGGTCAGTAGTTCAGGGTCTTTTGTTCAAGTTTGCAGATAATAGTGATATTGGTCCTTATATTTCAGATGAAAATGAGGATGATGGTGTTCAGGACATTCCTGAAGAGGAAGCCGTCTGTAGAATATGCTTTGAAGATCTTGGAGAAGGGACGGAATCTCTCAAATTAGAATGTAGTTGCAAAGGTGAACTTGCTTTAGTGCATCAAGAATGTGCAGTGAAATGGTTCAGTCTCAAAGGTAATAGAACCTGTGAAGTATGCAAACAAGAGGTTCAGAATTTACCTGTTACTCTTTTAAGGGTTCAAACTGCTCAGACCCGAGGCAATGGAGTTCAACAAACCGAAGCTTCTACATTCAGGCATGCCAATCCTAGATTCTTCTTTTCTGTAAGATACATTTGGATGCTAAAAACTATCATATACGCACGTGATCAATAAAAACGGTACTAGCTGTCATAATTTGGGAAAGTTGGAGTTTTCCATTATTCTTAAACTACATTCTTAGCTTTTCATTTTCTTTTTTTTTTGTTTTGCTTACATTCGATGATTCCATTCTTCCGCTAGGCAAGATAGTTTGTCTAAACTTCTTGTCACTGGTTCATTTGATTCCATTTATTATTCATCTATTTCATGTTCTCTTTGGATTTATTTTTCAGGGTGTGGCAAGATGTTCCAGTTCTTGTGATTGTGAGCATGCTCGCATATTTTTGTTTTCTTGAGCAACTTTTGGTATGTTTGAATCAAGAAGGCACCTATAGCTATGTAGAGAATTATCTTATTTCAGATTATAAGCAGGCCCTTGAGTATTTTGTTTGTGAGCAGGTTACAAAGATGGGGACCGGTGCTATTGCTATCTCACTACCCTTCTCATGCATTTTGGGTCTCTTGGCGTCAATGACATCAACAACAATGGGTTTGCTTTCCTTTCTCGGAGCCTTGATATACTCCATACTTAAACTCCAATTTTATTTTATTTTTAATGTCTTATTGAAATCTGTGTACAGTACGAAGAGGAGTTGTGTGGTTGTACGCATTCATGCAATTTGTATTGGTCGTTCTCTTTGCCCACATCTTCTACCGTTTGGTATGACATCTTCTTAGCTTTCAGAATGTAAAACACGCGCTTCAGTTGATCATGTAAAGTCTTAACTATTGGCTGAATTTGTGTCATACAGTTGCGTATGCAAGCCGTCCTCTCAGTACTGATAGCTACATTTGTGGGATTTGGAGTGGCCATGTGTGGTTGTTCTCTCTTAGTCGAGATCTCCAGATGGAGTAGGGTGTTACAAATACGTCGAGCACAGCAACAGAACGCAGCATCAAGACAAGGCACAGAAACACCCGAAACAGCCAATGCACCACCACAAACAAATCCTAATCAGCACGAAATCCAGATCGGTGCTGTAATCACTAGTGTTTCTGGAGGTTGATATTTTCTCCATAAGTTGCTATACATGGGAACAGAAGAGTGATCTCATTTGGATAGAGATCATATACTATAGTTGCCTTTGTATAAAGTTTCCAAGCTTCTGTTTTGTATTCCTTGTTTCTTACACAGAGCTGATGGAGGCTGATGGGATGTGAGCTATAAGCTGCCTAAGAAACGGAATTAAACATGATTCTTGTATATAGGTCTCTCCAGAATCTTGTTGGCCTATAGAATAGATGTTATATAGTACTATAGTAGTTTTGCAACAAAGTAATATTTATACTAGTTTTGTGTTGTAATATAGAGTGAGTGCAGCCTTGTATGTTGTGAATTTTGAATGTTTATAAAATCCAGCAATAATAGATCATTTAAATAGGCGACTTACAAACATTGAAGGTTTCTTGTGATCAAATGATACTCGTATGTACTATATAGAGAATGATTTTCGATAGTAGCTACAGAAGGTGTGGCCAAGAAGATTAACAAATATGCACACGTTCAAGTTTTGCCCACCAGTTGGAACTAAATTATGATTTTCCCTAATGCAGTGACTCGAAATACTAAATTAAAGGACCACACAATACAAGACGTAATGAGACCAACTTATGGAGATGCAAAACACAAGTATTAACAACACCCTACAGGCCTACACCTTTTCTTCTGCTTCACCTTCCTCTAACTTAACATCTTTCGTTTTCTCTTCCACAGCCTTCTTCTCAGCATCTTCCTTCTCTTTGGCCTTGGCCTCCTCCTCCTTACGCCTTCTCTCTTTGGCGTCCACCTTCGCCTTCTCAAGAGCCGCAACCAAACTTCTCATGCACTCATCAATATCAACCTTAGATGACTTGGGCATCAAAGACTCGGCCACATCGGCCGGGGTCATCTCTGTCTCCTTTAACAACCTCCCAACTTCCCCGAACAAAGGGTGTCCGTCAAGGTCCAAGTAGTTCTTCGCGAGCACCTTAAACGCCTCAAAACAGCAATACGACAACTCAATATGCATATCCATCCTCCCCGTACGAATCAACGCAGGATCTAACTTGTCAATGTGATTAGTAGTAAACAATATGATCCTTTCATCTCCACAAGCCGACCAAATCCCGTCAATGAAGTTCAACAAACCGGACAAAGTAACCTCACTCCGCTTCTTCTTTTTTGCCAACAAAGCCTTCTCAATAGGATCCTTCTCTTCCTTACTCTTCTCTTCTTCCTCCTCCTTCTTATCCCTCTTTCCGGTCAAATCAAGAGAACAATCAATGTCTTCGATGAGAATTATGGACTTACTCGACGTCTCTATAAGAAGCTTCCTTAACATGATGTTATCTTTCACTGCAGCTAGTTCAAGGTCATAAATGTCATACTCTAGCAAATTAGCAATGGCTGCAACCATGGTCGACTTGCCTGTCCCGGGAGGCCAGTGGAGGAGGTATCCTCGCTTCCACGGCTTTCCGACCTTCTCGTAGTAGTCTTTGGCGTCTCTAAACCTTAGGAGGTCGTCAACAATTTTCTGCTTCCTCTCCGGCTCCATTGCTAGGGTTCCAAATCTCCCCGGGTGCTTGAAGGCGATGTGACTCCACATGGATCGAGTATAGCCTATCCATTCAGCTTCATGAGTGTTTGTGTAGAGTTTGCGTTGCCTTTTCCGAACCGTGATTGCTTTGCCTTCTTCTAAAACATGGTTTAGGTAGGAAGTTGTGATAAGCTCTCTGTGCCTCCTATGAAAGCTCAACTGATAGTACCTTTTCTCGTCGTTCCCAGGATAGAATGAGATACTCGAATTTTTTGGTGAATCCTTGAGGTAAGTCCACCAAACCTTAACACCCTTGTACTCCTCGGACACTTCCTCGTACTCGTCCATGGTGAGCATCAACGACTTCCCTTGGAGGCGATTAGCCTTCATCCTCGTAGCCGTTGCCGGAGATCCCTCGCTGACATAGGTCTGCACCGTGGCATACACGTCACTCCGGTCACGAAAGAATGCCCCTGAGTGCTCATCGAACGTGATAACAAGGTACGGAGAGAAGTAGTCCTTCAACTTCTTCGAGTACCGAAGAGTGGCAGACTCGATCAGAGATCGCAGCTGGTGAGGCAGATACTGGTGGTAGAACGCCCATAGGGTTGCTAAGGTCACGATGATTGACCCGTAAGGCATGAATGCTTCCGGCAACATGGTCGGCTTCATTTTTTAGGGTTTGAGTTATTTGGATTAATGGAAGTGCATGGATTGGGTTACGTAGAGTAGGGTTATTTATAGATGAACTTGAGAGAGAATTGGAAGTTTCTTGGAAAGAGATGATAGATTGCCCTTTGGAATTAAGGTGATCGACTCGAAAAGTATAATTAACAATGACTAGCTAGGAGAATAATTTGTTAGTGATAATATTTAGATGGCCATTCGCACGTCAGTGCTCATGCATGACCCTTCGTAATTAATTAATAGCTTGCTTATATAACAGCTTTTGCACTCTCATGTAGTCAACGAAGATGATTTACTCTCACTTGTTTATTCCCTGACCCTCAGTGGACACATTTGTATGCACTTTCGTAAAGAGATATTAGTAAGATGATGGTGGTTGGTAATCGACCCATTATTATTTTATACTTAGTATTTGGTTGATAATAGATGTTTTTTACGTAAGATGGGTGCCACTGGAATCTTAAAACTTAAGTTTTCATCAAAAGTCCAAAATGACAAACGAGACCAATTGCTCAATTGCAGAATATTCAAATTTAACTCGATATAGATGATAGGATCAAAAAATTTAAAATGATCGACATATTCGGACGCGAGGTACGTGATCAATGCAATACTTTGTATCGATATATCATATGTGCAGTAATTTAAAATTTAAAAAATATATATTTAAAAACATAAAGATTTCAAAAAAAATTATAAATTTTTAAAATGATGGTGGTTGGTTATCGACCTTTTTTTTTATAGATTTAATTTTATATATTTAAAAAAAAATCTTATATCTTGGATACAAATTTAATAAAATATATAATTTTTTTTTTAGTTTTTACAAAAGATATATATTTTAATTATTTTATTTTATTCCGGTCCGGACCGGAATGGTCCTGTCCCGGTCAAGGTTATTGAAAATTTCAGTTCATCGGTCCGGACCGGATGCACAACCCTAGACTTCACAACGGTATAACCCACACTCTACGCAATTTGATGTATGTGCCTTCGGAGAACGTGAATGTAATCTCGTTGGGTGCTATGACGATGGATGGGTACAAATTTGTCGGTGCAAGAATATGGTGCAAGGTGTTTAAGGGAAGACACTTGAAATGCATAAGACTGCAAAGACACGGAAATATTTGATTTTTAGATGGAAGAGCGGTATAAAAAATGTAGCAACACCAAAACTAAGAAGCAACGAACGGTGAGGTTTTCAAATTGAGATATTTAAAAATAGGAATAAATGGAGAAATTTGTTGGGCAATTCATAGTTAAAATCACTTAAATTAACCATGGGCTATCTATTATATTAAGTCTATATTAGGTGATATTGGGTAAGCATGTTCTAACTTGATAATTACCGTGAAATGATAAATAAAAAAACCTGAAGCTCTCAGGACAGGGAATTGGCGGATAAATAAAAAGGAGAATCAATAATTAAGATTATTGTACATTAATCATGATTTAGTGTGACCTATGTACGTTGTAATATGTGAAGGTCGGCAAAGTGACGGTCGAAAATGTTAAAATAAATCAATTTAAATAGCATAACATAACCCAATGATAAGAGTCACAAACATGATAATTTAATGAATAAATTGATAAGTAGCGGAGCAATCAATGATAACACGACCATTTGTAATCACGTGTTATTCCATTCATCCTCCACATCAAGGAAAGAAGCCATCTTTTTGAGCTCCAACATTAGATTAAGCTCCATATTTCGCCAAACTTATCCTCGATCTCAATTCCATTTGCGTCGGTAAACGGATCAGAACAAGGCAATGAGCCTAAATCCTTACTTGGATCATCCCAACATCATTGCAAATGAACAGTTGATCATTCTCATTCCTCGGAAAATGACCATCCAAGTTCTTGGTTTGTGCATGAGTTTGATCTTGTTCAAAAACATTGTTTTGATGTTGTGCTTGAACATTGTCCTTGATATATCTTGAGTCATTGGTCTTGCAGGTTGTTCATATATGTTAAATTTATCTTCTTTTTTTTTTATTTTTTTATTTCCGGCAGGTCAAAAGACGTGGAGGGAATGCACACCACAAGTGATCATTTACATACAAACCTTCGGGGTTCTATCCTAAAATTAAATTAATTGGCAATAGCAGAATTAATCCTATAACATATATACTAGGTTCACACTATTCTTTATAATAGATGCGAGACACAATAATCCACACATTCAAAATATATCAATGTTTGACCATCAATGCCATTGTCAACGTCAATCTGTTGATGATAGCTTCGCTGATCTTTAGATTGGGATTATTCTTTGACACTAAATCACACTTAACTCTCTTCTTGTTTGCTGAGATAGAAGGTGATGGTAATTTCTTATGGGTCGGCAACCGTTTTTTGAGATTTGTGTTCCAATAGTTATTGATTTCATTGTTTGTCAATCCAAGGTAATCTTTCGGCTTTCAAGGCCAATCGATCTACCCAGCAAAGTCAAATTAACAGCAAAATTAGCAACCGCTTTCATTCCTTTTAACTTAATCACAAGGACGGTTGTCTTCTCTTTTTTCTCCAAAATACGAAATTAAAGGACTTTCTGGGACACGATGCTAAGTAACAATACCACTTATTGGGATGCAAAAGATAAATACCAACACCCTACAACTTCTTTTCTTCTACTTTAACATCCTCCTCTTTTGCATCTTTGTCTTTCGCTTTTGTCTTCTCCTCCACAGCCTTCTTCTCAGCATCTTCCTTCTCTTTGGCCTTGGCCTCCTCCTCCTTACGCCTCCTCTCTTTGACGTCCACCTTCGCCTTCTCAAGAGCCGCGACCAAGCTTTGCAAGCACACATCAATATCAACCTTAGATGACTTGGGCATCAAACACTCGGCCACATCTGCCGGGGTCATCTCCGTTTCCTTCAACAACCTCTCAATTTCCCCAAACAAAGGATGTCCGTCAAGGTCCAAGTAGTTCTTCGCGAGCATCTTAAACGCCTCGAAACAACAATACGACAACTCGATATGCATATCCATCCTCCCCGTCCGAATCAACGCAGGATCTAGCTTGTCAATGTGATTTGTAGTAAACAATATGATCCTTTCATCCCCACAAGCCGACCAAATCCCATCGATGAAGTTCAACAAACCCGACAATGTAACCTCACTCCCCTTCTTCTTCTCTCCCAACAAAGCCTTCTTAATAGGATCCTTCTCTTCCTTACTCTTCTCTTCTTCCTCCTCCTTCTTATCCCTCTTTCCAGTCAAATCAAGAGAACAATCAATGTCTTCGATGAGAATTATGGACTTATTTGACGTCTCGATAAGAAGCTTCCTTAGCATGATGTTATCTTTCACTGCAGCTAGCTCAAGGTCATAAATGTCATACTCTAACAGATTAGCAATGGCTGCTACCATGGTCGACTTGCCTGTCCCGGGAGGACCGTGGAGGAGGTATCCGCGTTTCCACGGCTTTCCGACCTTCTCGTAGTAGTCTTTGGCGTCTCTAAACCTTAGGAGGTCGTCGACAATTTGTTGCTTCCTCTCGGGCTCCATTGCTAGTGTCCCAAATCTCCCCGGGTGCTTGAAGGCGATGTGACTCCACATGGATCGTTTGTAACCGATCCATTCAGCTTCAGTAGTGTTTGTGTAGAGTTTGCGTTGCCTTTTTCGAACTGTGATTGCTTTGCCTTCTTCTAGAACATGGTTTAGGTAGGAAGTTGTGATAAACTCTCTATGCCTTCTATGGAAGGTCAATTGGTAGAACCTGTATACATGTGGAAAATCATCATCAATTAGTCAAGTGTACGTTGCTCAATGTATAGATTAGGCATTTAAACACGGACGGTACCTTTTCTCCTCCTCACCGGGGTAGAAAGAAATTGTGGAGTTTTTGGGGAAATTCCTGTTGTAAGTCCACCAAACCTTAACACCCTCGTACTCCTCGGACACTTCCTCGTACTCAGCCATGCTGAGCATCAAAGACTTCCCTTGGAGGCGATTAGCCTTCATTCTTCTAGCCATTGCCGGAGATCTCTCGCTCACATACGTCTGCACAGTCGTGTAGACTTCACTCCGGTCATCAAAGAATCCCCCGGAGTACTCATCAAACGTGATATCGAGGTACGGAGAGAAGTAGTCAGCCAACTTCTTGAAATACCGAATGGTCCCGGACTCGACGAGCGATTGCAGCGTGTGAGGCAGAAATTGGTGGTAAAAGGCCCATAGGGTTATTAGAGTCGCAAAGATGGAGCCGAATTGCATGAATGCCTCCGGCATCATGGTCGGGATCATTTTTTCGGGTTTGAGTTATTTGGATCGAAAGCGGATGAAGTTGTGTAGCGTTATTTATGGAGAGAGATTACGACATAGGTAGGTAGCTTTGCAGAGAGGAAACATCGATGTTGAGAGATTGGAAGTTTCTTAGAAAGTGATAATAAGATGGTCCCTTGGAACGTGACTCACTGACTCACATCAGTCATCAAAATGAATAGGAATTAAAATAATTTGTTAGATGCTTTCACATGACCAAACGTCAAAATGCTTTGGATCTTTAGGTGCAGTGATATCTAGTTACAAAGATCGACGCAAATTACCCAAGATAAAAGCGTAAATTTCATCGACCCGAAATAGATTTGTTTACGTTGCCTCGGCATTTTATAAAGGACGAGGCAATGACTCACTGCTTATTTAATTTCTTGAGTTAACAAATTTATGAGTCACATACCTACTCTAATTTGTTTTTTTCTTGAGTTGGACAAATTTGTCACAATATGCACTTCTAAACAGATATTTAGTAGGAAGGTTTTGACCCTTTTAGTTATTATTTGTGTCATATAAATAAGTTTTAAACTTTTTTGTTTATTATAAAGATAATAATTTAATTTTTGTATGTATAAGAAAACTCTAATGTATTTTCTAGTGAAATATTAGATTGGTTGACTAAAAAACTCCTAATTAATTAAAAAGTACTAATTTGTTATTATTTTTTAAATTCAATTATATTTTTTTAGTGAATAATTTTTAAAAGTTCTAATTTTAAAAACATAATTATAGTTTTAGTGGATAAGAAAATGTGGTGTGAACTTGGAGAGCAAGGAAGTAGGGCAGATAGAGTGGTGGGAAATGGTTGAATTTTCAAAGTAAATTTGTATTTGATGATATGTCAATAATGTCATATATGAACACTAAAAGCACATGTGTGTGGAAGACAGAACAAAAGTGTCTTCCACGTTCAAATCTGCTATTCCCTTCCATCATAATTGAACTATATCCATATTGCTTTTGATTAATTTTAGAGTAATTATTAAAATTTGAAAAGAAAATCTTACAACTATTTTCTAAATTACTTGTTAAAATCAATTAAATTTCATATTATCATTTGAAAATAACTTCATTTATTTTATTCATGAACTGGATAACAAGTAATTTTTTTTTTATGAAAATAACTGTCATTTTTTTTAGTAATGAATAAATTATACTTGGTAACTCTACCTTACTTGCATAAGGAAAACCAATGTTACAAAATTCACAATTCTCCCCGAAAATGATATGTTACACATTATATGAGATATAAATCAATGATAACACATAGTTTGTGACAATACAATGAATAACAATACAATTGATAGATAACATGCATATCAGTTGACAATATACTTAAGTGACGGTATAATTGATGACAACATAATCGATGATATTACAACTAACGTCAATACAATTGATAACTATATAGTTGATGATAACGCCATTAACGATATCAAAGTGGGTGACATTACAGCCGATGGACTTACCCCTTCACTTGATCATTCATCCTCAACACACCCAACTAGAAGCACTGAATTTCACAATTTACTGAGTATATAATTATATTGCTGTGTAAACCAAGGATAGTCCTTTTGATGAAGCTTCCATCGACTTGATAGTCCTTTTTCCAACCCAGTAGCCACTCTGTTGACGGAGGAAAGGATTGGGTGATGATATTTGTATATGGAAAAATCGCGTGAGGGATAACAGTTATCGAGTCATTGTCACGGGAGAGTAACGAAGACTAGACTAAGCTAATGAAGATTAGTCTTGCTGTGCAAACCTAGGATCTATTGGGGCCCATTTGAGTTGTCCATCAGCGGACCGGTTGGTTCAGGGTAGTGTTACTTTGATTTCCTATTATTTTTTAAAGTGGGTTGAAGTCTATTCGGACCTCCAATCGGATGGAAATTGAGTCGGATGATCAATCGAGTTTATCGGCCATATCAAGGATTCAATGGCTGCTGAAATTAGGGTTGTGGAGAATATTATGACATTGTTATTTTGTATACGATTGAATCAAGTCAATTAACAGTCCAAATTACTTCCGTAATACATTACTCGACACTCCTCCCTACCTAAATTAAACCCACAAATAAAGCAAACAAACATTACTAAATCTTGAAATCTCTATTCTAATCATGGTAATTATTATTACTATTTTTTTTTTGTTTCTTTAAATATGACTATGAATTAAGTATACACGTCATTTTTAATAGACATAATTATTATTGATTTAATTTATTCTTTTTTTATACTATACGATAAGAAATTAGACCGAAATACCTTCTAGAGACTTTCCAGCTTAGGACATCCTTACGAATGAGTTCATCCACCAGCGGCGTAGATGATGACGAAACCAGCGGGTTGCCATGTCCCAATTCAGCAAGCAAATAGACAACACCATTGACTTTCCGAAACACATGACGGATCCTAATCTGCCAGAAACTAACAAGAATGTTAGAAATATCTGAAATAATGAGATCAATTCCCAATGCGGCTTAAAAGTTTGTTTAATAGAAATATAGAATTGATATATAATTGTTAGATTATCCTCTTCAATTTCAATATTATTAATGGTCAAATCACATGGTTTAATCAGACCTACCCGTAGCGCACACGCTTCAGCATGGAGGACAAGATATGTTTCCACATTATCCACAACCAAGGGAAATAATTGACGCATGATGATCTCTAAGGATAAAACCAAAGGAAGAAACACCATATCCGAGTTTGGAGCCATCAAAGTTTAATTTGATAAAATTATTTCTAGATTTGAACGAATAGTTGTTCCGAGTTTTCCTCTTATTCTTAGCTAAATTTGGATTTGTTTGTTTTTTTTCTTTTATTCGCATCATGTCAATCCTTTAATTGAATAAGGACATATTTTCAATGTTTTGTTGTTTTTTTAAAATGATGTTTTGTATTTTCTTATTATTAAATATCATTGGTTTCTAGCTAACCAAATACTCCACCAAGTAAGAGTAAAAAATACTGGACTTTATCATATAACTTTTCCCTTAGAAAAGAAATCATGTTGAATATACTCTAATTTATGTTACTCACCAAAATGAGTTTGTCTTTGATTTTTTCATTTTTTAAATTGTTCATTAGAAAGTGACACTTGCATTTGAAGAAAACATGATCAATCGACGCAAAAGGGTGATTTCACAAAGTACATAGGGGTGATTTCACAAAGTACATTGCATAGAAACTGGAATTATTTGTTTTTTAAGATTTTTCTTAGTTAGGAGACCATTTATTGGTAACTTTCATAAACAACTTTTAGACATAACATTTAAATCCTAAATCCAAACATTTTGATTCAGAGTTAGACCATTTTTGTTATCAATTAACTCCATTGCTGCTTTAGTGGAGAAATATCCTATTTGAAGGTGAAGGTGTCAAATAGAGACAATATTGGATAAATGATCGACTTTGAGTTGATAAAATTTAATTGTGATTATAATCTCTGAAGGAAGGGACTTTCCAAGTAAATAATCCAATTTTTGGTAATCTCATTATTTTCAATTATGTTGTTACTAACTGTTTTGTCCATATTAATGCTGACACTATTCTTAAGAAGTTTCACTAGTCCCATTGGTTTTTTCTAAAACCTAATAGTCTTTCCACAACAACATTTTTTTGAAACCTGACTCAAATTCAGTCCTAAGATTTATAAGTATCTTCTATTGTTAAGAATTTATTTTTAAGGTTAACATGAGGATAAATTTGTACTAATTAAACTCATAAAAAAGATCTTATTTTAAATGAGATAATCCTGATAAAGGCATTGCGGATTTTTCATTTTTTGTATGCTATACCCAAAAACCCAGATTCTATTAGGAATGCTGCATTATATAAATTATAATGACTGATTGATCGAAGCTGACTTAACCTAGCACGTTCTTTTGCAGACTGTTGAGGCTAAAGTTAAATCAGAAAATCAGCAAAAATAGATACAAGAGCTTCAAGCACTTCTGTTTTCCAACGTTGGATATTATTCTGCTCTGATTATTGCTTCAAGTCTGTCGTACTTTTTTAATAAGATCACAACTCCAAAAACCCAAATTCCGTTAAGAATGCTGCATTTATATAATGACTGATTGATCGAAGCTGACTTAACCTAGCTCGTTCTTTTTGCAGACGGCTGAGGCTAAAGTTGAATCAGAAAATCAGCAAAAAAAAAGATAGAAGATCTCGAAGCACAGCTCTCTGAGGCAGAAGAAATAGTAGCGAAGCTCAGGGAAGAGTTAAGGATGACACAGGACACAATAGAGGAAGTAAAATGTCTTCTATGGCGGCCTTTGAAACTATTGACGGGGGAGATATCATACAGTGCAATATTCATCAATCGAAAATGCCAGTGATGGTGCGTAAGTCAATCAGAGACTTTCATAAAACCCAGACAATATTGAGAACATCGAATTAGGAGAAGGTTTGAAGATCGGAGATTGGAAATAGTTGTCCGTCACGGTGCTATCACAAATACGGACCAATAAAACCTCGTAATTTCTCATCTCCGCAACATCTCTATTCAAAACGAAACCAGAACTGTAACTATCCAGCCATGAGACTTTAATACATACATATCATGAAACTGGAAGAGGAAACGGAATTCAGAATTTCAGACGCCCGACATAAACACACTCCTCACCTAGCTTTTATAATGAGCATTGAATCGAGACGGAACTAAGATGCCCTAGATCGGACGGTGCTTATTCTCCGTAATGGGCCTCCGAGCCCGTTATCTTGTTCGCTTCATATTGGGCCAAGGCCCAGTGCTTGCTCAAGCCATCTGATTTGTGATATATTACAGGGCCCATATCTCAACAAAAAAACAGATTCAAATGTATTGTGATTTGTAAATACAAAATTTTTCTTATTTATGAAAACAACATATGTATAAGTGTGAATCTGATAACTGTTATAAGATTCAAGTTCGAAAGAAGAATGGGCACTCTCCTGTTCCAACTTCTCCAGAGTCTCCAACTGTACTGCCGAGTCATCGGTGTTCTCAACCCTACAGATAATTGAGCTTGTTGGTGCTCTAAACTCAAAACTAAGAACAAACTAGTAATTCGTCTAAAGTCGTGATCATCCTCCATAATAAGACACCACGTAATTTAAAAATCTTGAAATTTACAAAGTTGTTTACGCCAAGATCAAATTCTTGGTATCAAAGCTGGCGAGTGGTAAACTTCAGTTCTTCTACGTGAAGGTATTATTTTGGGTGCAAAGATTCAATTTAGTTACTAATTTACATCGGCTTCGTCGCATTTAATTAAATGAATTCTTGCCAAAAATGCTCGTAACTCCTTCCTTTGGTGGGTCCCACCTCCAAGTTTTAGCGCCAACACTAACGTAGCAACTCGAGTGCGTGTACGGTCAAACGACACCGTTAGTCTCATACAAACTGGTGAAACTGCAATGAAGCGGCACATCCTTATCGAGCTGCGATTGGTTAGTTGGTATACGGCAGGTGTGAATTGTAATTATTTCGTTGTTTCGAAGGGTATTCTCGTCATTCCATGAACTTTCCACTTCATAACAGACTCTAGCTTCCGAGAACTGAGAGACGGACTTGCTCGCTTTTATAAACCTTCTCTTTCCTCACAACGTACTCTCTCTTTCTCTCTCCTTACTCGGTCCGGAGTCTAATTTCTCTCGATTCTGCTCTCCAATGGCGGATGATTCGTCCGTGGTAAGATTTCGTTGCAATATATGCCTAATTGAATCTTGAAATTGACACGAAAGTAGCTTTTCCTTGAGGATTGTGGCGGA
Organism: Fagopyrum tataricum; assembly: GCA_002319775.1. Taxonomy (NCBI): domain Eukaryota; kingdom Viridiplantae; phylum Streptophyta; class Magnoliopsida; order Caryophyllales; family Polygonaceae; genus Fagopyrum; species Fagopyrum tataricum. The sequence goes on along the minus strand of CM008279.1, from coordinate 8,696,788 downwards.
AAATCACTCTTTCCTCTCTCTCATCGTTCAACCGCCACAATCACCAACCTAATACGCTACCGCTGCCGATCGCTAACGTCGCCGGAATCTATCTTTGTTTTTATAATTCCAGCGAAATGGTGACTCTTTGTTTCCGTTGATTGCGTTTCTTCGCTTTGCCCTATTTGTGTTCCGATTCGTTGGTTGTATTGTCGGGGTTTGATTTTTGTTGCTCGTTGCTTATTTTGAGCTCTGCAGAAAATGGAAACGCTGAAGAAGGCGTATGCGGAGATAATTCTCAACACTTCGAAAGAGGCGGCTGCTCGGATAATGGTGGCGGATCGAAGGGCTTTCTGCTTCGAGAAGGATCTGATTGCTGTTAAAGCAGAAGCGGTTCGTTTGCTCGTTCAACTCAAACAAACTCTCGATTTCAAGGTACTCATGTCAGTTTTTAGAATCTTTTTGGTCTATTTCGTTATTTCTCCCTTTCAGAGATTGTTTTTTTCCAGTCGCGTTTTCTTGCTATTGATCAAGGTTGCTCGTGCTGTTTTTTTTTTCGTCGTTTCATTTTTTGCTCCCTTTTCTTTCTTTAGATGAGATTGATGTGCTTATGTGAGATATATTTGCTTCATTTTTTTGAATTACATCTCAGTATCTCACTTCAGCGCATTTCTACACGTGTGGATGCTTAAAATTGTTTACCTCGAATTTAAAATGGTGGTTACCAGTACTGAAGCACTATTTAGGTTCTCAAGTATGGAGATTGGGCTTGCCATGGAAGTTTGAGGAATTTTATGGAAAGAAATACAACGCATTGAATTGCAAAAGCTAAAAAATTAAGCTCCTGCTGAAAACCAGGAAATACAAGGACAAATCTTTGTCATTGGAGACTAAGGGCTATGATCATAGCTCAACTTTAAGAATGTCTGTCAAGTTCAAGATGTTTGATTTGATCAATCTCCAATATCAGCATTGGTCAGAGTGTTTATGACTGTATATAGAGAGAGACAGGGAATGTGAGCAATGGATGGTAAGGATGGAAGCAGATATGTCAATGGAGAAGATAGAATCCTTCCCTTGGTGGGTAATGTGATAAAGGGAAGAAAATATGGTGTTCTGTTCAAGGTTCTCTAGGTTATATGATTAGAATCTGATCTTAAAAAATACGTCTTTAAGCTCCCCCTTTTTAATTTTCAAAATAAGACAAGTGAGTTCTTATTTGTTCTAGTATTACCTATTCCCTTTATGTTCTTTCTTGTTGAAAACAATAGATATAATAAACTATAAAAAAAATAGTTAAGAGATTTTATAAAGCAGTATTGGGTAATGGTATTTACCTATCTCGTGAAGTTCTTATTCTGGTAATGCGGATTTTTGTATGCTAGACTGAGTTTTGCATTCTGTGTACATAAGTAGATGAAGTCACTTGTAATTTGTAAAACTCTATCAACTTATTGATAGTTAATAAATGCTTCAGTGGATTCAAGGCATTATTTCAGCAAATAATTAGTTGCTCTTTCACTGGTAGAAATCTAAAAACGTATATAGTATTCTAAGATCTGAATCAAGCACATCTGTTTTCCAACGTTGGATATCATTCTGATCTGATTATTGCTTTAAGAAGTGCTATATTTAGAGAATATCTGATTGATTGAAGCAGATTTATCCGACCTTCTGGTAGTATTAAGTCTGTCACACTTATTAATAAGATCACAACTCCATAACACCAAAAAAAAAATTCCGTTAGGATAGCATTTATATAATGACTGATTGATTGAAGCTGCCTTAACCTAGCTCGTTCTTTTGCAGACTGCTGAGGCTGAAATTAAATCAGAAAATCAGAAAAAAAAGATTGAAGAGCTTGAAGCACAGCTCTCTGAGGCAGAAGGAATAATAGTGGACCTCAGGGAAGAGTTAAGGATGACACAGGACAAATTAGAGGAAGTGAAATGTAGTCAATGGCGGCCTTTGAAACGGCAGAATTCAGAGGATTTTGAGGATCAACCACAACCTTTGGATAATGAGTTGATTACTAAAACTATTGATGGAAGATATCATACAGTGCAATATTCATCAACTGAAAATGCGAGTGAAGATCAATTTCGTATGTCTGCTGGAGAACAGCCCTCAACTCCTTTGCAGCCTTCTGTGCTTTCGAGTGTATATCATTCAGCTGATGATGTATGTAGCGCAAAGAACCTAACTGAGAAGCTGCTACAGTGTTCATCTGCGGATCAATTCCTTAGATTTGATGAGGAAAAGCCTTCAACATCGTTCCGGCCTTCTATCCTCTCTCGGGGTAATGCTTCTGTGAATACGTTTGGTGATGTTAAAGCTGGTAAAGAACGTTGTTCATCATGCTCTTCTGAGCCTGATGAACAAAATGGAAAGCTTGCTTGTAATGGATCACAAGCCAGATCACAGGAGTATGAAAGCTATCAAGGCCAATCCGTCAGGGATGGTTCTAGAAGGAACAGAAAAAATTTGAAATACCAGGAAGCAATTGCTGCCCTGCGCAGGTCTTCTCATGGTCGAAATGCCAAAGTTTTCCATTTACCTTTCTTATCTAAGTGCAGGACCAAAGCATCCAAACAGGATACGGCCTTGGTTGAGGTGCCAGACAATAATGAAGCATGTCCTACACCAGGATCAAGTTACAAGATGGGCCGTAATCATGACAGTGAATGGGAAAAATCCATGGAGTTTGGAGGCAAAGTAAGATCTGGGTTAATGGAAGGTGATATTGCTGAAAAAGAATCGGACTGTAATTTGCATGATTTACAGATCTCTGAGGGTGAGGAGTCCGCAGGAATTTCTAATCGAGTTGACTGTGACAAGGTTCTCAAGTTCACATTCCAAAGAAAGCGTAAAAGGGAACTGTTGAAAAACCTGGACAACGACACGACTCCTGAGGGGAAAAACGTTAAGAGCAGAGCCTTGGCGGAGAAGGGAGATGCTGCAAAGCGACAGAAATCTAGCGTGAAAGATGATCAGTCAAAGGATGGTCGACAACTACTCCAGATTGCTCATCAGGTTGGTTTCGATCTGTCATTGATTACTTACTATGTAGTTGCATGTTTTGGTACCGACTACTAAGAAATATATAATGTTGACTGGAAAAAAAACTATATGTGAATTTTCCAAATACTTAAAAAAATGTTAAGTAGCTGAAACGTACTCATGCTATTTAGTGGTATAAAATTCTACATTAAAACAACTCGACCTCCAGGAGTTGTTCTATGTATGCTTCATCCTCACTTTGATACAATACATATTTGGGATTTTGTAATTGCACCCGATGGATATGAAGATTCTGATAAGGGGATTGTTTCTTTTCTTCACGCAGCTTATCTCACTTTCTGGAAACGGGCAGTCATAGAAAATTGGTGTACCTGGCTTTGTGTATCCTGGGCATTGCGCTCAATTTGACGGAGGATAATGGTGCCTTAATAAGAAAATGCAGGAACGTGTGATATCAAAAGGAAACGGAGAAGAGCTGGAAGTAATATGGATTGAAAAGCTTGAGATGCTGCATTAGCAAGTTTGAATTTAACATGTTAAAATGAAGCTTGTCATGACCCGTCAAATGACCATACCAATGGTGTTTTGTTATCGGCTGTTAATATAAGTTATTCAACGTTGTTGCTGAGAATAGAGTCGTACACGAGTGGTCTGAGTAATATTACATTATTTATGCAAGCATTCAAATACCACTGACTGCATTTAAATATTTGCAAAAATACACCCATCAACAGTCATCGGTAATTAATCATCCAAACTTCTCTCTTTTTTAAATGGAAACATGAACAAAATTATCTTAAGAATGATACGGATTACGGAGTACATAAATTGATGTCAAAATACATAAACAAACTTGACACCATATATTCTAGGATTCTTTCTATCGTATAATTGACCTTCATTTTTTGACTAAACACAAGTTGATCTGCAAATGTTCATACCTGGCGACTGGCGTGGAGGTTACGTATATACCTGGACTGGGCGTAGTAATGTGTTATAAATAATAACATAAGTAAATCGAAGACCCGATCACAAAATCTGAACAGACAACGACCCACAACTGTTTTCCAAAGTCAAAACTCCTTATAAGTGAAGTCTCGTTTGGGTTTATACTTGGTTAGAAGCACGATCTGTAAATACAAATATTAATATCTGACATATTCTTAGAGTAGGACAAACAACCATTTAAACAAAGAAGAGATAGAAAGGATAAAGAGACGTGATGAGCAGTTGCACAATCTGCAAATTATGGTAATAAGCTATTGAAAAGCTTTAGAATTCAACGCCATTAGTCGGGTATACCTGGTTTTCATTGAAGAAGCGGTCTGAAATGCGGAGTCAATGATGATGCATCAGAAGCTGAGTCTAGGATACTAGCATTAAGAAGAAATCAAAGCCAGGATATCTTTAATTTGATTGGCGTATGTATGGCCTTGTTCTTTCTTTTTGATTAATGGGGACCGAGATTCAAGGGAATGTATGTGGGAGTTCAGAGATTTGGATGACAAACAAGTCCGATAAGGGTCATGAAATCTCTTATTCAAGTGACTTTTCAGGTGAGCACATAGATTATTATCCCTCAACTCAACTCAACTCAACTCAACTATTTGTTTGACGAAATTTTTGGTTTGAAGCGTATTTTGAAGATGAAGGTGAAGAAGCTTTCTCGAATCATTCCTTCTCAGGTGTTTCATTTAGGCCTGGCCGTACAAAAAGCTGCACCCTAACACATGAATTGAGGATGTTCGTAGGAACGTGGAACGTAGGTGGACGATCACCTGGTCACAATCACAACTTGTCCGCAGATTTAGATGAGTGGCTAAACCTCAAGAGTGCAGTTGACATCTACGTTCTTGGGTGGGTAACATAAATTCAGTAAATTCAAAAGGTTTCCACAATTAATCCATTCTTCTGTATTAATTAAATCTTGTAAATGTATCTTCCCAGATTTCAAGAAGTTGTCCCATTGATAGCCAAGACATTGGTCGGGGTGTTAGAGGATCAATCAGAGTCAAGCAAATGGAACATACTGATACGAAAGATACTCAACAAAAAGAAAGATACGAATGAGAGCGGAAGTGTGTCTCCAGTGATAGACTCCGTGGAATCAAGTGGAAGCGAGACGTACAAGTTAGTAGCCAGCAAGAGGATGGTTGGTGTATTGGTAGCCATTTGGATGAAGACAGAGATGCTAAGAAAGTACAGTGTCTCAAACGTCAAGGTTTGCTCGGTGGCATGTGGTATAATGGGACGCTTGGGAAACAAAGGCTCCGTTTCCGTCAGCATGTCTATTGAAGGGACTACCTTCTGCTTTGTCAATGCACACTTGGCTGCCGGCGAGAAGAAAGGTGATGAAACCCGAAGAAATCAACAAGTCTCCGAGATCTTCAAGCGAGCTACCTTCTCTCAGGCTCATCATGGGAGTTTTGTCCCTCTTCCACTCGACATCCTCGGACACGAGTAAGTATATAATTTTCTCCTTTTTTTTTTGCAAAATTAACCTCGATCATGACTAGATGGTAAACATATATACAGCCGGATATTCTGGTTAGGAGACCTCAATTATCGGCTAAATTTGGAAGATGGTCTTGCACGCGAGCTCATACGATGTAGAAACTACAAAGAACTGCAGAAGTTTGATCAACTGAAGAAGGAATTAGAAGGTGGCGGAGTACTGCAAGGGTGGAATGAAGGAAGCATAGAATTTGCACCCACATACAAGTACTATTTATCCAACACCAACTGCTATACTGTCAGTCTTCCGACAAGATCCGGAGACAAGCACAGAACACCAGCTTGGTAATCATCATAAAACCAATTAACAATATAAGAAGGTAGTAGTCTACCGATCTTGTATACTAAGTTCTATCTATTTTTGTGACAACAGGTGCGACAGAATCATATGGCACGGAAAAGGAATACAACAACTGTCCTATGTTTGCGGAGACAGTAAATTCTCGGATCATCGGCCTGTTTCTGCTCTTTTCACCACAGAGATCGAGATCCTCAGCTCCAACCCAGGATTAGTTGCGTCGACCAAAATTCATCCAAGCACAAATCTTCGCAGGAGAAATGTAAGAATTTTATAATACAACAAAAATTCATACATGCACACGTGCATGTTTTTTAAAAATAATGGTGCAAGGCGTCTGAAATTTAGTAAGTTGTTATTGTGTCGTGACGCAGAAGAAGAAAGGGAAAAAGAAGGTCGCTGAAGAGCCGAAGACAACACTTGGTGAATTGATCAAGAGAGAAGCAGAAGAATCAGCAATTTAAGCTCACTAATTAATTTGTATATATGCAGTGTTTAGATTCTTTTTTGTATGAGTATTATTTGCAGAAACATGCATGTGATTAGATGAAGGTTCATGGTTGTCTTGCTTCAAACTACCCAATTTTCATATTCATTACTTCATACTGTTTCATTGTTCTTGCAAAATGCACATCTTCCTGAAACTAATAAGATGCTTCCATTGGAGAATCAACCATCCAGGTTACTAGTTCATTTTTTTATAAAATGATTGCCATCATGTTTTATCATCAATTATGAATAATGCATAATAAGAAAGGATGACTTTTTTTAAAATAGTAATTCATCCTTTTGACCTTAATTCAGGGCACGTTTATGATCAACCTGCAGGCTACATGCTACAGCCACCAAATTCGTAGTCAACGTATTCTATTGTTGCGTATTTGGTCAGCGCAACACTAAATTTTATTTTAATATTTTATTGAGAAGTACTCCGTATCTGGTAACTGGTAAGCGATGACGTCCCTTTCAGGGCTTTCACCTCCTCCCACCTACCTCGTGAACTGGGTCCTTTCCTTATTGGGCCTGTATTTTGGGCCTAGCTTAATTCTCTCTTTTTCTTTTCCTTTTAAATAAATAGTTAACAAAAATATCCCACAGGCCACAGATCTTCGTAGTTTCATATCTAATGATAATGCTGACGGAACTCAGATTTGGGATTTGGTAAGAAGCCTCATATAATTCGTTTATCATTTAGATATTCAACATGTGGGTCCCAAAATATACACTTCGCAAATATTTTATAAAATTATTATTTTTTGCTGATTTCACATGACAATTAGTTAGTCGTGCATATTTTGATACGTGATTTTATACGAGAGGCGAGTTATTCGGATTTGGTGTATCGAAAATTCGCTACATATTTATTTATTTTCTAAACAAGTTGAATGTGAACACATTTTAGACCTCACACATGTACAGAGTTGTACAATACTAATTAATTGATGATTTTATTAACTTTTTTAAGTAAAGGGTTACCTGAAGAAATCAAGTTTTTGAACATAATTTTTTTCAACAATAATTCATAATGTTAAAGTTATTCTTTCAAACTTTTTTGATATTTAATTCAAATATTTTTGTTAATTAATTTATTTAATTCAACTACTTTAACAAATTGCATATACAATAAAACGAATTACATAAGAACTATTAGTACAAACAATTTGAACAAAAATATGAAATATTAGAACAATTAATTTGAACTATTTTAACAAATTAAATATACGTACAGTCAAAGCAAATTACATAAGAATTGTAAGTACAAACAATTTGAACTAAATTGAGCAAAAATAAGAACTAAGAGAAAAATGTGAAAACAAATTAGATAAGAATTATTAGTATAAAAAGTTTGAACTAAATAAAACAAAAAATATGAACTATTAGAACATACAATATGAACTAATTCAGTCGAAGGAATTGGGATGAAGCAAAAGAGTTAACGCCTGCAGAAGAGTTAACGCTGTAAACTTATTGACATTTTCCGTTTCATTTAAAATCTTCTCACTTAAATGTGCGCGTCATCACCGCCATTCATTGTTTTGATATGATGGCTGAGAATTCTTCCTACTTTTAACCTTATGGATCTTTTTCGCTTGAACCCAACCTTATATAATATATATATATATATATATATATATATATATATATATATTATAAACATGTTCATGTGTAGGGAGTAGGAACCTCTAAGAGCGTCCGATTAAAAAAAATGAACGTTTAAGATATTGACACACTGTACGGTTTCATAGGCATGAAACACCGAATAAAGATCAAAAAATTATCTCTCATATATATAGAGGTTTAATTATTGAAAGAGAATAAGTTTTATGTGAATACACTTTTGGATTTGATATGTAATCTTCAATAGTCATTTTGGAAGAATTAACTTATTTCTATCATATGTACATATTATTGTTAAATACCCATTCCGACCGGAATAAAAGTATTTCGATCGGAATACACGAATTTAGATCGATATGAATACAAGAATTTTCGTTTGTTTGGCGTAGTTAAATACCCATTCCGACTGGAATAGAAGTATTTCATTCGGAAACACACGAATGGAGATCGATATGAATACAAGAATTACGATCGGAATACACAAATTCCGGTCTCAATGGGTATTTAACTACACCGGTCGGAATTTTTGTATTCATATGTGTTGCAGAATGTACTAACCTTAACGCGTACTCGTACTGGTAGTGTTGTCCTCAGTCCATCATGTTAACGATAACAAGATCAGAAGTATCCACGCCCCAAATTCCAAAAGCCACTAACAATGGTAAGCTTTAGTGTGTTTTTCTAGAAGTGTATTTGTAGTAAGTCATATTATTCACATAGAATAAAACTCATATTTATATTGCTCCAATATGTCAGTTACATTGAGGAGATTAAGGATAGACGGCTGTGATTAAGGAGAATAATGACTAATTATTTCTCGTCTTAATAACAATTAAGACCCCCTTTAACTTATCAAAGGAATATGTAACAACTAATAGCCGTTACAAAAGAATATTGTAACAACAAGAGCCGTTCAAATTACAATACTCCCACTCGGCTAGACAACCAATCAAGCCTCCCACTTGGTCACACAACCAAGTTTACTACAATAAACAAACTAACACAGTTCATACAGGAAATGAGGTGTGCGACAAAAAAGTAACAAATAATGTTATATTAAGCTACCATCAAACTAACATAACACTTTCACCATAACAACGATTCCCTAGGTCATTCAAAAAACAACACCGCAGCATACACTATCCCTTTATGCTATTAACATGTTACAAAGTTATATACTTAATATAACTGCCGGCCGGGCTTAACATGGTGCAGTTGAATTGACCTTCCTTAGGACACTAATGAAAAACATCTCGACACAACTGCTTTCTTAATATGACCCATTACGCCTTAATTTTCCGGCTTTATGTAATCATACGAAAGTAGCAACATCGTGTTTAGACTTTTTAACATAGCTCTAATTCAAAAAGGGCTTCGTACAACAATAGACACTACGTCCATAGGGTTCACACAGTTACAGAGTGGAAAAGGTCTGTCACTCCTATAATGGTCGAAAACACACATAGTATGATATATGTGTCACGACATAGTTCCACTAAGGGCATGCCCACTCTTCTATGTCGTGCGAATAATAGTCTAGATACTACCTAAGTATCTAACCCGTCACTTGATTTGACATACTCAATGTCCAATTCCACGCTCGTTATTCGGTTTTAAGCTCTAGTACGAAAGACATGTATTTCATACTTGACTCTTTGAGAGTCTCATCTTATACATAATAAGGCGACTATGTAATGAGTCAACTTATTATCTACACATCACAAGTGTAATAATACATTCTCGTACACACAAAGTGTTAATCAAGACTCAGTCTCATCTTGCATGCTACTCTAGCATCAAGGCGATTACCTGTGTGACTAGGTCAATCAAGGAGCTTGGTAGCATTCTTACGTGCCAGAAAAATGCAACAAATGCTCATGAACAATTAAAGAAAAAACACTTTTATTCCATAATGCTCAAAACATGTCCATAACACAAAAACATGTCTACGATCAAAACAAAAGAAGATACAAAAAACTAAAACCTTCGTAAGCCCAAACGTTTAACATGGGCTCGGAACACATCTCTAGCAATAGGTTTAGTTAAAGGATCAACAATCATCTCATTAGTCGATATATACTTAATGGCAACTTCCTTATTTTTTATGGCGTTTTCGAACAAAATGATAACGCCTCTTAATATGCTTGGTTTTCCTATGAAATTTCGATCCTGGGCAAATTGGATAGCAGCGGTATTGTCACAATGCATCTCCACAGGCTCATCAACTTTAGGAGTAAGATCAAGATCTTGTAAAAAACTCCTTAGCCACATCGCCTCTTGGACGGCGAGGCTAACAGCGACATACTCTGCTTCCATAGTCGATAAAGCAATGCAGTCTTGCTTCTTACTGCACCAGGATATTGCACCTCCACCAAGGACAAAAGCGTATCCGAGGTTTAGACTCGTCTAAATCACCTCCCCAATCAGCATCCGAGTATCCTTTCAAACTCAAGTCCCCTCCTTGAAAACATAGGACTAGGTCACTTGTACCACAAAGGTAACGCAAGATTCTCTTGACTCCTTGCCAGTGCGCAGGACCCGGGTTGGTAACGACTCACCAAACCAACCGCATAGCAGATGTCAGGCCTAGTACATAACATGGCATACATCAAACTCCTATTGCACTAGCGTAAGGAACATCGCTCATCTGTTTCTTCTCTAAATCTATTTTAAGGCATTGATCAAGGCTTAAGAATTGACCTTTATCAACTGGAGTATCAACGGGTTTGGACTTATTCATTCGAAAACGCTCCAATACCTTCTTAATATATGTCTCTTGACATAAACAAGAAGTTTTTTAGGCGATTTCTCATAATCTCCACACCTAGGACAAACCTAGCTTCACCCATATCCTTCATCTTAAAAACAGAGGATAACATCCTTTGGCAGCGTTGATCATCTCCATGTTGTTACTAGCTAGGAGTATGTCATCAACATATAAGGAGAGAAAACATAATCCCTTCTTTAGATTTCATAACATACACACAATGGTCTTCATCAGCATGTAAAAGCCAAAGCTAAGTAATGGCTTCATGGAATCTAAAGTACCATCGCCTAGAAGATTGCTTAAGACCATATATGGATCGCTTAAGACGACACACTTTCTTTTCACCACCTTTTGAAACAAACCCAATAGGTTGATCCATATATATCTCCTCCTCAAGTGTTCCATTGAGGAAAGCAGTCTTGACGTCCATTTGGAACAACTCTAAGTCCAAATGGGCGACTAGGGCTAGCAAGAGGCGAATAGAGGCAAATCTCACCACAGGAGAAAATGTCTCATCGTAGTCTACACCCTCAATTTGGGTAAAACCTTTCGCCACTAATCGGGCCTTGAACTTATCAATGGACCCATCCGCTTTACGTTTCACCTTGAAAACCCATTTGTTTCCAATTGATCGACGTTTAGGCGGAAGGTCAACGAGTTCCCAAACCTCATTCGTCGACATAGAGTCCATCTCATCCTTCATAGCCTCCATCCATTCTACACTGTGTGGCGAACTCATAGCTTCTTTAAAAGAAGTAGGCTCATCGATCTCGGAAACGGTGCAAAGAAGTGCTCGCTCTTCAATATCAAAGAAGCGACGAGGAACTCTCCCTCGTGTACTCCTTCGTTCAACACACCGTTTGCGTTACTAGTTGAAGAATCTCTCCCACTATCCTCTGTAGGCGTGGGTTTGAAACTTGAGGATTAACCTCTTGTTCCATACTTGAAGGTTGAGGACCATCCTCGTTTTCAAGTCGATCTTCATTAGTAGGCAAGCTCTCATCCCTTGGAGTTATAAGACTAATCTCATAATTTATTCCATTGGGCGAGATTAAACTATCTCTAGTGACATTGAGAGTATCAAAATCCTCCCCCTCACCTAGAGATGGTTGTTGTAACTCATACAACTCGAGATCTTTCTTTATTTCACCAATACTTGGGAACTCATCCTCAAGGAAATTGACATTACGAGAATCAACTTCAGTCATGCCACCATTTGGGTGTTCACCATACATCACATATCCTTTGGAGTGATCCGGATATCTTATGAACACCATTTTGGTAGCTCTTGGACCTAGTTTACCATGTTTATGGGTCGGGTTATGCACATAGCCAGCCGAACCCCATGGGCGTAGGTGGTCCAAAGAGGGCTTTCTATTATTCCATAACTCATATGGAGTAAGGGGTACACTCTTACTTGGTACGCGATTAAGGATGTAGGTTGCCGTAAGCAATGCATCTCCCCAATAGCTAATAGGTAAGTTGGCTTGAGCCATCATAGACCTAACCATGTCAAGTAAGGTACGATTCCTCCTTTCCGCAACACCATTTTGTTGTGGAGTATAAGGAATAGTAAGTTGTCTAATTATACCCTTTTCCTCACAAAACCCTTTGAACATATCAGAAAGGTATTCACGACCACGATCAGTTCGAAAAGTCTTAACTTTTCGTTCTAACTGGTTCTCCACTTCAGCTACAAAACGTTTGAACGTATCAAGCGCTTCATAACGATGAGATAACAGATACACGTAACCAAAACGTGAATAGTCATCTATAAATGTGAGAAAATATACAGCACCATGACGAGCCTTTACGTTTAAAGGCCCACAAATGTCAGAATGGATTAAGTCTAAAGGACTTGAAGCTCTAGAAGCCTTACCAAAAGGTTTCTTAGTAGCTTTACCAGCTAGACAAGGCTCACACCTGGGCAACTTAACCCTAGTGAGTTGGTCTAAAAGACCATCTTTAGCTAGTCTATTCATTCGTTCTTGGCCCACATGACCAAGTCTAGCATGCCATTTAACAGATTCAGAATCAATATTAAAACGAGAAACTAAAGCAAATGACGGATTATTATCATAAAAATCATCCAAGTCAAGAACGAAAAAACCATTATTCAAAATACCATGACCCAAAAACATCGCCATGATATAAAATGTCCAAACTATCACTACTAAAGTTAAAAACAAAACCAAGTTTCAACAAACTAATCACTGAAACTAAACAACTTTGCACCCCGGGTGCATAAAGAGCATCATGAAGAAGCAACTTGTTGCCTCCACGGAGCTTGAGTTGGTATGTTCCAGTTCCAAGGACGTCTTCCTCGCTGCCATTCCCAAGCATGACGGTTTGTGAACCCACCGAAAAACGGTGAAAATCAAAAACCCTTCACGATCACGAACTATATGTTTGGTTGCTCCCGAGTCTACAATCCAATTAGGAAGTGTATGAGCAACTAATGCATGAGAACAAACAAATAATTCATGAGTATAGGTGGAAACAAGTACCTTCTTTGGCTCGGGACATTCTCGAGCAAAGTGGCCTTTTATTCCACAATTGTAGCACTTCACACGCGCTAAATTGGTCTCTTTAGGATGGCCTTTTGCCTTTTGTTGTTTGTTGACACCACCACGTGGTCCTTGAGTCTGAGCTGGGCGTCGACCCTTTTTGGTCGGCTTAGGCTTCTTTGTACTTGGACTTACCTTGTACAACAAGCGCAACATTAGAAGTGGAGGGCTTTAACGCCTTTTGACGCTCTACCTCCATCTCCACATGTTTTGCAAGTTCAGCGAATGTCTTGATGTTTTCACTGTGAGACATGAGCAATTTGAAATTCTTCCATTCTTCGGTATCAGAAGGAAGAGAGCGAAGCACATTCACTATTTGCTCCTCATCAGGCACATCACGCCCTGCAGCTTTAAGATCACGTACCATGGCACTCATGATACGCAAGTGTTCGGTCACATTGTGACTAGGATCAATCGTATAATCCATCCACTTCAAGTTAAAGGCACGAAGCCTAGTTGCTGAAGTTTGACCAAACGTGATCTTAAGCTTATCCCACATGTCCTTAGCAGTCAGACATGTCTCAAACTCACCGATCAAATCATTATGCATGCAAAACAACATAGTAAAGCGTGCAGAACGATCTTTTCGGACCCACTCATCGTGGAGTTTCATATCCTCAAGATACTTCTTATCAAGAGGATCTTGTGGCTCAACAGGTTTCATTACGATAGCGGATATGGTTTCTAAAACCTCACGTTCATTAAGAAGATACTGAATCTTCTATGCCAAATATCATAATTTGTACCATCAAGTTTCTCAGAGGTGGACAAATCACCAATCATATTTTTAGCCATCTGTAAGTATATAAATATAATATGAACATTTAGGCACGGTAGATAAGATAAATTACTAAAAACTCTTTTATTTACGTCTCATGTTCGAAAATTTCACTATGCTCATAATCATCACACAAAGAACGTAAACTATAAAGTTTCAGAATTTATCTTTCATTATTACAAGAATGTATGATGAAACATATTCAATTGTACATAAAATTAAGCCAAACAAATTAGCAATATAACGTCACTAAGACATTAAAATATAATGAAAACAAATTTACATTATTACGATATATATTTTATAAAGTGAAACTGTATTCACAAAAATGAGTAGCGATATACAAAACTCATTCGTACATGCAAGCATATATTTTGATAAGTAGTAATAGGCAGCGGAAAAAAAAATAATATATACTGTCACAACTTACAAAAAAAAAACCTTTTCTTCTTATCACCAAGAAAAAAAAACAGAAGAGTTTTAAAACTCTATCTCCCTCACAATATTCCAAAAAAAATATTCCCATTAAAATATCACACAGATCGCGAGTGTGCCACATAGGCGTTTTCTCAGTTGCTGTCACCGACTAGAAACAATCATAGTCTGACGCACTCAGGCCGATACAAAAACCGGTGAAGGCGTTTTACAGCGATGTTCTCAAATGGGAATAACTATGTGTGGGTTAGGGATGATCGACGCGTGACATACACGTGTGCAACCTGTACGAGACAAACTCGAAGTCTGGTGTTTAATACACAATAAAAAAAAACAACGGGATAATTACGGTACAAAACGATAATCGGGACAGAGGCCGAAACACGTTTGGCTCTGATACCACTGTTGGAGAATGTACTAACCTTAACGGTACTCGTACTGGTAGTGTTGTCCTCAGTCCACCACGTTAACCGATAACAGATCAGAAGTATCCACGCCCCAAATTCCAAAGCCACTGATCAATGGTAAGCTCTAGTGTGTTTTTCTAGAAGTGTATTGTAGTAAGTCATATTATTCACATAGAATAAACTCATATTTATATTGCTCCAATATGTCAGTTACATTGAGGAGATTAAGGGATAGACGGCTGTGATTAAGGAGAATAATGACTAATTATTTTCCGTCTTAATAACAATAAGACCCCCTTAACTTATCAAAGGAATATGTAACAACCAATAGCCGTTACAAAAGAATATGTAACAACCAAGAGCCGTTCAAATTACAACGCCGTTCAAATTACAATAATATGGATATGAATTCATGTATACATAAAAACTCTTGCATTCGTATCGATATGAATTTGTGGATTTTGATCGAAATACTTCTATTCCGATTTGGGTGAAATAGAATGCATATAAACATTATTTCCGTCGAAATACTTCTATTCCGATCCGTATACACAAACTATTACTATCTAGAGGCTTATTCCGTCGGAATAAAAGTATTCCGACCCAAAATAAGCATCTAGATAGGAATAGTTTACATAAGAGTATTTTAACGACATAATATTCTATTGATATAAATAAGGTACGTTATTAACGATTCCTATTTATTCATAATTCTGAATCGTTCATTAAATTAAATCGTGTGCCTACTATAGGTTAATATTTCCCTACACATAAATATGTTCTTATTTGATCATATCTATCTATATATATTCTCGCTGTTTTAATTCGTTTCTATCGTGTATTGTTCGTTTGTTCCAAATTATTGATATTTTAAGTTTTGAATCAAATATCTTTATACCTAACTTCTTAAATTATTCCAGTTAGGAGTAACTTAGATCTTATGACTTTTTTATAGTTGATTCTTTTTGGTTGGGTGACAGCAGTCTGCCACTCCAACTATACAACAATCCCTCTTACGATAAATATTTAGGTCATTTGTGGGAAAATTGCATAAATAAGTTTAAAAGTCTAATTTTTAGAGAACTTTTTAAAACCATGCATGCCGTCCATAAGAGTTTTTGGTACAAACAAACAAAAAAGACATTATTATATACCGTAAAGTTTAATGTCAAAAACATGTAATACCAGATATTCAATACGAGAATTTTCACCACCAGAAATATTATACGAGAGAAATTACAATCTTTTACACGAGGAATAATTTGTATTGATTAGTAATATTTAAAATTTGGATTGTTTTGGTATATGAATGATTGTTTTTGGTATATGTATAATAGTTTAATTTATTTTTAATTTATTTTTTCTATTATATATTATAATAAAACTATTAAAATTAATTATGATATTAATAATAAGAATGAATATTTACTTTTTCTTTTAATTTTGAATCAATTGATGTAATTTTAATTAATATAGTTAGTTGTAAATATTTATAAATTAAAGGGTATTTTTATGTTAAAAATTATAAAGAGTGATGTTTTTGCTAATAGATAAATGAAAAAATTTATAAATGTGATTTTGTGTAGTTTTCTCTTGTAATAATAAAGATCGTACTGGTTTATATTTAACCCCTGTTTTATATATATATATATATATATATATATATATATATATATATATATATATATATAATATATATTATAAAGTACATCAATTTAGCCATCAGGATTTATAAATAGATAAAAAGTTTATTATAAAATTTATTTATTGTGATGTATTTATAGTTTTATGAAAAAGTAAAGATATAATGCAGTAGGATTACAACCCCCACCTTAAATTTAGCTAACCACTCAATATAAGTGTATATAATCCTTGATCAAACAGTAAAAAATAAAATTCTTGATCAAACAGTAAAAAATAAAATTCGGCCACGTATTGAGCGATTAAATAAAACTATTCGTATAAAATAATCTCTTCCTCTGAGTGTAACTTTTTGTAAAGGGTCCTACCATTACAAATTTACAACAAGGGGTTAGGGGTATGGTAATTATATTAGCAATTGATGCGTTGAAACTTGAAGTATTGCGCACCTTCCCCATCAATGGATCAAAAAGTCAACTGAGAGGGTTTCACACTTAACATGTTTCCCCCCTAATTTGTTCCCATTCAGAAGTTTCCCCTTTGAATATAAAATTTGTGATTTCTCCTCTACCATCACTTTGTTCACTTCCTCCACCTTCTTTTTTGTGTCAACATTTATTTCTTATGTTTAATCATTCTGACCCCTTCAAATATCCAATTGTCCACACCTATCTGGACACTTGAAACTTGGCATACCAAGACGATGATGGTGGTCTCACCCTTTGCTGCTTTCTGATCATATTCTACAGTTGAGTGGAGTTCCCACAAACCCATCATAAAGCTTTGTCTTTCTGATTATTTGATACCTTCCCGTGAAACCAGCAGAAGCGCGATTGCAGACGGCGTCGTTTTAGGTGAGGTCAAGATGAAAGGGAAGAGGAAAGGGTCAATTAGGTCAATCTTTATGCATTCAGATAAATTTGATGCAGTTTTGATGCTTTTGGGATTGGCTGGTGCTGTTGGTGATGGCCTTGTCATGCCCTTTACATTGCTCATCACTAGCTCACTTATGAATGATATTGGGATTAGTAGTGCTAATCCTGATTCTAATTCAGCTTTGATTCAGAGTGTTAACAGGGTAATTTACAAAACCCCCTCTTCATCTTCATTACCTCTCTTCTTTATCTCAACTGATTCTTCCTAATTTATACCCTCATACCCTTTTCAACAGAACGCCTTGCTTCTGTGCTGTGTGGCTTTCGGGGCTTGGCTTTTCTGTTTCTTGGGTAAAACATCATCGCAGTTAAAATTTGTTTCTGATTTGCTTTCTCTGATTGTGTTCTGTGTTTGACGATTCCGATGAAAATTTCATCCAGAGGGATACTGCTGGACAAGAACGGCAGAGAGACAGGCTGCTCGAATGCGAGTGGAATGCCTTGAAGCAGTATTAAGGCAAGACATCAGTTTCTTTGATTTGCAGCAGACTAACACTTCAGAAATCATCACAATTGTCTCCAATGATAGTCTAGTAATTCAAGATTGCATAGCTGAAAAGGTACTGTTTCTAAATATCTTGTATGATGTTTTAAGATGTTGGTTTGGAATGAAGTTGATGAAACAATCAATTTTTGTATACTAAAAAAATCAGGTGCCCAATTTTCTAATGAAACATAGCATCATTCGTTGGGCAACGAATGGCAGCCTTCTTAATGTCATGGAGCCTGGCGATAGTGGAGTTACCCTTTGTGGTCCTCCTGGTGATCCCAGGCCTAATGTACGGCCGAATATTGATGGAATTGCTAGGAAGCTGAGGGAGGAGTACAAGGAAGCAGGGAGCATAGTTGAGCAAGCTATCACTTGTATAACGACAGTTTACGCGTTTGTCGGAGAAGCCACTACAATCTCAAGTTTCTCAGCAGCGCTTCAAGGATCAGTGAAGCTCGGTCTTAGGCAAGGCCTTGCTAAGGGCTTTGCCATCGGAAGCAGTGGCTTGATTCTTGGTGTTGCTGCCTTCAATTGCTGGTATGGAAGTCGGCTCGTCATCAGCCATGGGGTTCAGGGCGGAACTGTCTTCGCCGTTGGTGCTACCATCGCCGTGGTGGTGGATTGTAAGTTTTCTCTTTCACACATTGGTTACAAACATATGCAATACATATTATATAACTCTATTTTTATTGTGTCAAGTGCTCTAGGTTCCGCCTTATCCAATATACGATACCTATCTGAGGCAGCGTCAGCAGGGGAACGTGTAATGGAAATGATGAAACGGGTGCCTAAAATCGACTTAGACAACACGAATGGTAATGTCTCGGAGGACATTAGAGGCGAGGTCGAGTTCAAGAATGTAGATTTTTCATATCCATCAAGGCCAGATGCTCTAGTTCTAGAAGATTCTCACTGAGAATCACATCAGGAGAAACTGTTGCGTTAGTTGGCAAGAGCGGATGCGGGAAGTCCACAGTTATCTCGTTGTTGCAACGGTTTTATGAACCGAAAGAGGCAAGATCTTGATGGATGGTATGACTATTGACAAGTTTTCAGCTCAAATGGTTGAGGTCACAAATGGGACTAGTCAGCCAAGAGCCTTGTCTCTTTGCTACCACAATCAGGGAGAACATACTCTTCGGAAAAGACAACGCCACTATGGACGAGGTTGTTGAGGCTGCTAAAAGCGGCTAACGCGCATACCTTCATTACCCAGCTACCTCATGGTTATGACACGCAGGTACGCCCACTTTAGAACGTGCTTGCATCTCTTCCCTTGAAAATTTGTAGAGACAAGCTTTGAGATTGAATTGTGCTTATTATATTTTCATGGTCGGAGTTGATAATAGAGTTGACAATGTGACCAGGTTGGTGAGAGAGGAGTTCAAGTCTCCGGCGGACAAAAGCAACGGATAGCAATAGCACGTGCCCTGGTACGGGAGCCGCGTATACTCCTGCTAGATGAGGCAACGAGTGCACTAGACTCCGTTTCTGAGAGGCTTGTCCAAGACGCGCTAGACAGGGCCACCATGGGTCGTACAACCATCATCGTTGCCCACCGCCTCTCCACAATCTGGGATTCAGACACCATTGCCATTATCCAAGATGGCAAAGTTGCCCAAATGGGGCCTCACGATGACATAATCCAAGATGAAGACGGGCTCTATGCATCTCTTATTCGATCCAAGAAACGACGGACGAATTTAGTAATGATGAGGACGGGCGAATATGAGGAGTTTGTCGTTGGCGAGTCGAACGAGCTCACATTGCTCGTTCAACTCGGTTCACGGGTCATTGGTTCAGTCACGAGTCATGAACGATAATGCCATGACACGAGATCATCGCCCCGAGCCTTCGTTTCGGAGGCTAATGGCTTTGAACTCGCCTGAGTGGAGGCAGGCGAGCGTCGGGTGTGTAAGTGCAATTCTGTTTGGCTCGGTTCAGCCGGTGTATGCTTTCGTTATGGGGGCGATGATATCTGCTTTGTTCTTGAGGATTATGAGGAGATGACAAGGAGGATTAGGGTTTATGCAGCGGCCGTGGGAGGGCTGGCTGCCTTCTCGTTCGTGGTCAACATCAGCCAGCATTGGAGCTTCGCGTACATGGGAGAGTGCTTGACCAAGAGGCTAAGAGAGACGATGTTGTCCAAGATATTGACGTTTGAAGTTGGATGGTTTGAGCAAGAGGAGAATTCAACTGGTGCTCTATGCTCTAGGCTCGCAAGGATGCTAATGTGGTAATTATCTCTTGTTTTTCCCTATTGTTGTTCCAAGTATTGTTTGAATGTGCAACATTTATATAATATATGTGCTTCCTACGATTCATTTGTACGTAATTCGGCTAAAATTATGCTATTTATCTCTAACAGGTAAGATCTCTAGTGGGAGATAGAGTGGCACTCATCATCCAAACCATCTCCGCCACTACCACCGCCTGTGCCATGGGCCTAGCCATCTCTTGGCGACTCGCCTTAGTTATGATTGCGGTCCAACCTCTCGTGATCGCGTGTTACTTCACCCGTCGCGT
The DNA here is from genome assembly GCA_002319775.1 of Fagopyrum tataricum. Taxonomy (NCBI): domain Eukaryota; kingdom Viridiplantae; phylum Streptophyta; class Magnoliopsida; order Caryophyllales; family Polygonaceae; genus Fagopyrum; species Fagopyrum tataricum. Next base: position 8,676,312 of record CM008279.1, on the reverse strand, counting down.
CCTAATCAGGTCCATGTCTTCCAAGGCCACCAAGGCCCAATTCCGGTCAAGTGCCCTTGCGTCCGAGTCCGTCTCCAACATCCGCACCGTCACAGCCTTTTCTGCTCAGCCGCACCTCCTCCGCCTCCTCGAGGCTGCCCAAGAGGGCCCCCGACGGGAAAGCCTTCGACAATCATGGTATGGCGGACTCGGCCTCGCCACTTCCCAGGCCGTCATGACATGCACGTGGGCCCTTGATTTTTGGTATGGGGCCGCTTGGTGGCTGCCGGAAACATCAGCGCTCAATCACTCTTCAGGCGTTCATGATCCTCGTCAGTACTGGGAAAGTGATCGCCGATGCTGGAAGTGTAACCACCGACCTCGCCAAGGGTTCCGACGCGATCGGATCGGTCTTCTCTATCTTGGACCGGGTTACCCGGATCGAACCCAACGATCACGATGGTTTTAATCCGGATAAGATAACCGGGTCAATCGGGTTCCATAACGTGAATTTCGCTTACCCATCGAGACCCGAGTTTTTAGTTCTCGAGAACTTCTCCCTCAGCATCAGAGCGGGAAAATCCCCGCTCTTGTGGGGAAAAGTGGGTCGGGGAAGTCCACAATAATAAGTCTTATAGAGAGATTTTACGACCCAACAAGCGGTCAGTGAAAATCGACGGTCATGATCTTAGGAGATATAACTTGAGATCACTAAGAAAGCATATAGCATTAGTAAGTCAAGAACCAATTTTATTCTCGGGGACAATAAGGAGAACATCGCCTACGGGCGACGAAAAAAGTCAATGAAGCGGAGTGGTGGAGGCAGCCAAGGCCGCGAACGCCCATGAGATGATATCGGGACTAACCGACGGGTACGAGACGAGGTGCGGGAGAGAGGGGTGCAATTGTCTGGTGGGCAAAAGCAAAGGATAGCAATTGCTAGAGCAATGCTGAGGGACCCGAGGATACTGTTGTTGGACGAGGCAACAAGTGCCTTAGATGGCCAATCTGAGAAGACGGTGCAGGAAGCGGTGGAGAGGGTGATGGAGGGAAGGACGAGCGTGGTGGTGGCCCACCGGGTGAGCGCGGTCAGGGGGTGCGACGAGATCGTGGTGGTGGAGAAGGGAAGGTAGTGGAGAAAGGAAGCACTTGGAGTTGATGGCCAAGGGTACACAAGGAAAGTATAGGAAAGTGTGAGTATCCAAACATTCAATGCAACGTGAATAGCACGTTATCTAGGTTAGGTTAGGAGAGTTGTATGTATAAAAATGTAACTGAATAGTTGGACCTTGGCCATTTACAAAAACTAACCTTTTGACTTCTTGTCTTTGTCTACTATCTACAAAAACTTTAAAAAAAACTTAATTATATTAAAATTACATTATTTATGTTGTGATGTTATAAAGTTATGTGGTACATGAGAGATTTTTATTATTTATGAATTATGATTTGTGAGATAACTTTTTGTGTTTACACAAACGAAGAATGTAATTATAGGCATTATTGAGACCTTACAATAAAGGTATTAATTGTCTCTTATTTAATTACAATAAAAAATAACATAGGTTGAATTTATTATTTTCATATTAGATTATTATTTTATTATTATGATAATTGTTAATAGTTGAAATTATTATTTTTCTTGTATTTTTTATTTCATATTAAACACTTACTCCTAAAAGATTTCACATTTATGAGCCAAAAAATTTCCCTATATTTTATAAACAATTAATTTCGAACTTTTATTCTTAATAGTTTAGAGAATAAACAACTTTTATTTACATTTTATATTTATGTTAATACCTTTTTTTTTTACTTTGTTTGACTATAAAATATTGATTAAGGCACTTGTCAATTATAGATTAACCCAAATTAATGATGCGTATCTTTATCTCTTTTATACAATGTTATAATTTTATTCACCAAATTTTTTATTTTTTATTTTTTTTGAAATATTTCTTTCAAGTTAATTTTTTTAGTTTTTTTTTTCATTCACTCTAAATACAAAATTTGACATTGAAAACCTTTTTTAAAAAATGTTTTATAAATAATTGTGCAAAAATATTACTGTATTATTGATTGATTGACAATTCATGTCGTAAGCAGTAAGACAAGTTCAGCAAAATTTACACACTAGCTAGTATCTCAATTTCACCGCTATAAACAAACAAAGGACATATCCCCAAATACTCATTAAAAAAACACCGATACGATTTGTAAAAAGAAGATGTTAATTCCACAGTCCACTTATGTTTTGTCGAATCTGTTCAGTGCTGAATCGAAAGGTATGAATATATTCGAGTTGTGGTGGTGAGTGGTGACAGAAGAGTTAGGTTTTGCAGTGATCGCTTACCAAAAGTCGAATCATATTATGGGGGACAATGGGGTTGGTTTCGAGAGCTTCCCACTTCGGGTTATTAATGTTTAATGGGTATTCCACTTATGTTGGATCATATCCATCAAATTCTATTAAACAAGGCTTATACTTATTTTAGGTTTAGGGTTTGAGTGGAATGCCATCTGAATTCTATACAATTTCATATTTGCTGCCCCCTAATCACTCTTCTTCTGCTTCATTTATCATGCGGAATGTCATCCACTAAATTGAAAACGGAAAAATACAAAACTTAACAACTCAACTTATTGCAAATAATTAGACCTGATCATATCGGACAGCCCGGAAAAACGGACGGGTATGAACATAGGCGAAGTTCGACCGGGCTGAAAAGCCCAGCCTGCCGGATCGAGTATGGACACCACTATAGGTCCGATCGGGCCGTATAAAAAATATATAAATATATATATTATATTATATATATATATAAATATTAAGTATAATTACAGAATATTTAACATAATTATCATAAATTAAATGTATATTACATATAATACATTAAGTATAATTACATATTTGTGCTAATTGAGACTTAGCACAAATCTCCAACAAAGAGCGTATTGGAAGATATGTGATATCATATTTCTATATATTGATTAGAAAAATAAAATATTATCTATTTATTTTAGACTAGTTTATATTTGTTTCTATCCTTCCAATACCATGATTAATTATAGTAGAGAAGGCCACAAAGACACCAACTGTATTGATATTAATATGACCCTTTATATAAGAATTACAAAACAATAAAAATGATAATAAAGATTAGAAGAATAAAAATAAATATAAATTAGTCCAAAATAAACATATAGTATATTTATTCTTCTAATTAATATATGAAAATATGATATCATATATCTTTCAATATATTAGTTGTTTGTTTATGGATTCAAACAATGACCCACGTCGTACGTTAATATAATACTTTGTTTGCTTTATTTTTTTTTTTTTTAATTATGGAATAAGCACGCTCTTTTCTGAAGTCCAAAAACCCCCCTCTTTTAAAACTGTAGGGACTCCCAACAACCACCACCATGGCAAATCCCTCGGCCATCACCATAGCACATCCAACCTTCAATAAAAAAAGGTTTAACAATAACAACAAAGGATCTCTACCAACCAAACCCACTCTTCTCCGGCAATCTTTAGTTGTGGTCTTGAAACCTAAGCATCGTCGGAAATCACCTCGAGGTCTTGGCCTTGCCTTTGGAACACCAAATGCTCCACTGCCGCAACCGACCCAGTTCAGATGTGCCTCCTCCCCACCGATCCAAAAAAAAAAATCGATTCTTTTCGAATCCAACACTATACCAGATCCGTGTTTCTTCCTTGACCAAAACAAGATCAAGATTTTGGCTACCCGTATATGTATCAACCATACCCAAGATCCGGTCAAAAAACCCTAGCTGTTTGGGGACGTTTGTCTTCCTCCATCCTCTTTACAAATCCGGCTTGATTTTGGTTCTTTACAGATCCGGACTTAGAGATGAAGAGTTGTATTAATTTGCCACTCCCTATCTCCCTTTGTAATCAAGTTGAAGGCATTTTCCTTCCTTATTACTTCAACTTTTCAATCTGATTACAACCCAATATTACGAGATTCTAAAAAATTTGTTGTTCGTCCTGATGCAACTGATATATATATTATGGATACGTTTCTTTATCGAAAAAATTAAGAATCTATTGATGGGTTCACACCCTAACAAATCTTAAATATGATATGAAACCTCTGTTAAAATTGGGATAATGGACATCTAATACAAACCATGAATACCTATTTATCCCATTGAGACAAATCGTAAATACCTTTTTTGTTAAACTTGGGATTATGGAAAGAGAACATCTACTACAATAGTTTGATCTAATTTTATCCCCATTTAGACAAAAAAAAAAGTATTGGTTGGATTTTTATTTTTTTCTTTGATGGTTTTTTTCGTTGTTTTTGTTTGCTTTCCACCTAATAAGCAAAGTTAATCAAAAAAAAAGGGAAAAAAAAATTACAAGTGGGAAGACCTCTCTAAACGAGTGTTGGAGCTTAACCAAGCACTTTAATATAACTTACCGGATATATGGTATTGATAACCTATTGCATTATTTGGTTACCTCTAATGAACTAAATCCATAAAAAAAATATAGCATTTTTGTTTCATGCTAAATGGCCGAGGATCAATACGTCTTGAGCTTCGTTTGGACGATAAATTGAAATTGTTTGTAAGGAGTCAAGGATAGGCGATCGAAATCTGAAGGCTCTAATGAAGAGAATCCAAATCTGAGGTTTCTCCACCGGTGGTCCCTGGGAGTTGTACTTTGCACTGCTTCTACACACATGTTCTCTTTATCTCTTCATCGTTTTGCTTGCTTGGTGCTTCCTTTGGTGCTCATCCTCGATCGGCTTGTTGTGATCCAAGTTACCATTTGTTGTATTTTTCTGTTTTTGTTTCTTGTATTCATGTTTTTTACACGACGGTTACTCCGTGTGCCGATTTTTTTTCGGTCTTTCGATTTATTAGATGATGCGTCGTCTAGTACATCGAACTTCTTTTCTTTATAAAAATGAGAAAAAAAAAAAAAAAAAAAGACCCACGTTCGCTTTGTTTGCTTTTTATACTTGCTCCTGCACTTTACATTGACTCTAGAAGATGGAGGTGTTGCATATTGAACAACTGAGAGTTTCATGCTAAAAGTTTATGTGCATCATTAATCAACAATTATTCTACAAATGTTTACATTAGTTGTTTGTTCATATGTTCAAACAGTGACACACGTTGTACACTTTGTTTTTTTTATACATGCTCTTTCACTTAGTTAGAGTACATGGACTCTAGAAATGTTTACCTTCGTTGTTTGTTCATGAGTTCAAACAATGACCCGCGTTGTACACTTTGTTTGTATTTTATACCTGCTCTTTCACTTAGCTAGAGTACATGGACTCTATAAGATAGAGACATTGCATATTGAACAACTGAGAATTTTGAGCTAAAGATTTATGTACATCATTAATCAACAATTGTTCAAGAAATGTTTATATTAGTTGTTTGTTCATAGTTCAAACATTGACCTAGGCCCTATCATACAACACTGTATAAAGTTGTGGACATTAAAAAGAAAGTTTTCACGTCATTTCATTGTATAGGGTATTGTAAAACTTAACTTTGATGCATCAACAAAGAACTCTAACCAATTTGTTTATGGATTCATTATTCGTAACAATTTTGAAAAACCACTTGGAACAGGGAAAGGAAGATGCAAAGCAGACTCAATACTTTAAGTAGAAGCCTTCGTTCTACGGAAGGGCCTACAAAAGGCCCTACAACTGGGGTATGCATCTATTGAGATCGAGGGGGACAATCTTATGCTCATCAACTCGATCAATAGGATCTGGAAGCCTCCCTGGGAGACGGACATGATTATCTCTGATATTTCTGCCATGATTGCAAGCATCCCACATTCAAGCATCAAACATATCTTTAGAGAGGTGAACACGGTTGCAGACAAACTAGCCTTGCACAGTTACTCAACGAGAGTAGATGACGATGCTCTCCCTGATGATATGGCTTTTCTCATCCGCAAGTCGATTAGTTTCTAGAAATTGATCCACTTACTTCGCTTACCTTGTGTGTGTATATATATATATATCATGAATTTTGTTTAGTAAATCCTCATTTTCTTAGGGTTTGTACGATTTTCATTAAGCTAAGGGACCGTTTTGTTTTAACTCTAAAAACGGAAACGTATCTAGTCCATATGTGTACCCTTGCTTATGAAGTTTTGGGAATCTTTCTTTGTGCTTTGAAGTAATTGTAGTAAAAATTTATCAGTTTTGAACAAAATGGGAGAACCAAGTGTATTTTACATGAAACCGCATGGAATAATTTCATGAACAAGGTAAACATGTGGGTTAGATTCATTTTCTAATCTGTTTTCGTTTTCAGAGTTACAACCGAACTGGATAAAATCTTCTATGATTAAATAATAAGACCAAACAAATAAAACAAAAGACAACCTATTGGAAGTACATTAAGGCCGGGATTTTCGTTAAGCTGATTTTGGATAACAACCTTACTATACTAGAAACATTAAGCTAAACATGATAGAAACCGATAACAAAATACACATTTAACGCATGAGACTAAACATGAAAAACAAACACTCGCCTAAACCAAACATATCATCAATTATTTATCATCTCAACTCTTTGACATGTTGAGCGACCCTCAGGAGAGCACCACCGAATCTCTCAGATGAAGCTCAGGCTCATCTATTTCTACCTACCAATTCGCAACCCGGCCCATTCAAGATCAATGATAACATAGTCGAGGGTTGTTGCGATGACATATCTACCATACATGATCATATATACGTTCCCTATGTTACAACCCGTTGGGTTGTTGCATGTAGAGCACTTTTCAAAGTTGACTTGCCTCTGTTACAACATGTTGGGTTGTTGCATAAGAAATTTACGAATACTACACAAAACAAAAACGGAAATTAACTAGTGATGTATTTTTGGGCCGGAATGGTGCCATCCGTCTGTAGTCTTCCCCTGCTCTTCTTTATGTGACGTGATTGGGCCTGCCCGGCCCAAACTCAAAAAGTTGACCGTATTATCAGATGATTGACCCTCACGTGATTGTCTTTCACTGCTTTCCTTCCTTTTCTTGGGTTGTTAATCAAGCGCAATCAGCTTTGCACGATCTGCCGGAAAGGGCGTCTCGTCATTGTAACGGAACCTCGAGCTTCCAATATCGAACACAACCATCAATTCCGGCTCAATCCAGATCATCCCGTTCTTGAATGCCAATGTGTCGTCACAGTAGGGTCTAACTTTTCGAGCTCATATTCATCTTCAACTTTCGGTGAGGGGAGAAACAGTCGACAGTACTGTTCCCCGGCAGAAGGATTCCACAGCAAACTGACTCCATTCTTTACTTTCTCCTCACATCTATGATGGATTCCGAGTACAAATGTATTGCTACAATATTATGTGCTAATATTTATCATTAAAAGAATATAATTATGTGATGGAGAATGTTCAATCAAATGAAATTTATATAATTCAAGTATTTGTTATTATTTTATAATAATTTTGAAATACTTATGTATCAATATGGGGTGAATTTAAAAACCAAAGTTTAGTGTTTGATATTTTCATATAATTTTCTTTGATACGACTCATTCAATTTTAGTTATAGTTTTTTACAAACAAGTTGTAAATTTTACATGAATTATATATAATTTAAACATAATATTATATTAACTTTATAAATTGTTATTTGGTTATTTTACAGCTTAGATTATTTATTTTATGAAATTAGAATATAAGATATAAAAAAAGTGAAACTAGATTCATGATAAAGTTGTTATATTTCCTTGTCTAATTTTCAATGATTGGATATGGATTAATTACTTGCTTAAATTGTGTAACAAATAAAATCATACTCAGAAAATGACCTTGTCTTCATCCTGATTTATCTCCCGATTGGATATATACAGTGATAGCTTATAGCCGCCAAATCATACTTATCAATTATCAGCTCATACTTTATGGCTAATTGTAAATGTTAAGCCATGTCTTAATCCAATTAGATTATATTACAAAGATAAATCGCAGCCGCAACAATTAGCCATAAGTATGATTTATATAAAACTTGTAAAGAAGCTATTGGACCCAGTCAAACTAAATTACCCTAAATAGGGTTGGATTCAGATAATGGATGTTTTCACCTTTTAAAGAGAAAATGTATCATAGTTCGGCGTTCAAGAAGTTGTATAGAAACGGCAGATAGACTAATCGTCGAGTAATAAGGTCAGGAAAGAAAATCTAGAACATAAAACATCACACTAAAATAATCCGAGTCAAGGCACCAAAGAACGTGATCACATAGTCTCTTCTACAATCAATCACTTTCTTTTATAAATATATGGTATGTGATCATGTAGATCATCGACAATTGGTATGCGGGTCTCTCTAATTGCTTCCTATGTGTTTTTACTAAATGCTACCTAAAAACCATAAAAGGTGTTTTTACTAAATGCTGCCTAAAAAGCATAAAATTTTACTTAGGTGCATTATTTTACATTTACTTAACAACTTGTTTTATTTAGTGATCAATATTTAAGTTTATAAATTTTAAATTAATAATACATTATGTATTATCTGATAAATAAATTCAACACATTATTATTAATATACTAAAAAATATATTTAAAAAAAATATATATATCTTATAAATACCCTTACACGACACGATTATATACTATTTGAATTATAAAAAATAATAAAACAAATATTAATGGAATGCGATGTTTAATTGTATAATTTATTTAATTTAATAATTTTAGTTTATAATTTACTTTGTAGTGTGCGTCAGTTATTACATAAACTAGTGTAATACCCGCACAAGATGCGGGGTTGAGTCTTAATAAACTATTATCATCATATTTTCTATTTGTTTCAAGTATATTTTTTGCAAACACGAACGTGATGAGTAAATTTGCTATAATAAGATTTTTCGATTATATTAGGATTTATTGAAATCGTCAATTTATATTTCAATTAAAAATATGCTTTTTAAAAAAAAGGAGATGTAAGAAATGTGGAGGTAACACGTGACAAAAAAAAAACTCTTCTTTAATAAATATAAATAAGATAATAAATATAAGATAAAGGTAAGATGATAAGATTTTCCGATTATTAAGATTTATTAAAATTGTTAATTTATATTATAATTAAAAATAGGTTTTTTGAAGAAAAAAAAAAAAACGGCAAAAAACCTCCAAAGTGACACATTGTAAAAGAAGACTCTCCTTTAATATATATATATATATATAAAAGATTTATTTTTAATATGATTTTTATAATAAGGTTTTTAAAACATAATCATTAACTATATTTTATTAGTATTATAGTATTATTAATCAGTGAATTTTGAATAGTATACTTTACCGAGCAGGTACAAGATTGCGTTTTAAATTAATTTTTTAAAACTACTTTCAGAACATTTATCTTACTCTGTTATTCTATAAAAAATTTATTGAAATAAAGAAGGAAAATTACACAAAATTCTACAACACACTTCAATCACACTTCAATTTAAAAAAATTAAATCACCGACTAAATCCAATTTAAAATATAGTAAATGTCAACTGTCCCACGTATTTTGGGTTTACATTAACATTGATCCAAAATACTGAACTACTCTTTAATAATTAAAAATATTTTGAATAGAACCTGATAAAATATGTGGAGTAGCATTAAGTTAACTGAATAAATTTAATGAGTACTTGATTATAGTTTTTAGTAATTAATTACTATTATTGGATAATGGGTGTTTTATTCATATTTTAAATGTGTAAAGGTGGGGTCCACCGGATCTGGTTCGGATCCTAGCCAAAAAATGCCAAATCAAAGTATGGTGCACGCGCTCTAATAGTAAGTTTAGGCACCTAATCAAACATGAATCAATAAAACCCAAGACCAAAATGAAGAACATGCAACAACTTGAAGCAGATCCGGGATCCACTCCACTCAAATTATTAAGGTAAACCCGACCCTTCACCCTTCTTCTTCATCCTTTAATTTCAACTTCAAACCTTTAAAACAAGCCCTGCACTTATCACGTGTCTCTTTCTTCTTATGACTGCCAAGTGTTTGTAAAAATGTCACACCCAAAAAATGTCGAGTGACAGCAAGTGTGTGCATAAATTTCAAGTTTTGAGGTGGGATTTTCTGTTGTGTCCCTGCAAATTTCACAGGTGAGGAGAAGGCGGTGGTTTGGCTTTACGAGTGAAGACCTCTTATTTCTCTCAATAATTTTTTTTTTTTTTTTTGGGTATACTGTTATGGTTTGGCAATGGCCATACCATAAAAGTTGGAAGTTTCAAACTTAGGATGAAGAAAATGGCTTTCCTTTTTGCCTTTCAAATTTTAACCTTTTTCTTTCCTTTATTTGAGTTTGTATCTTTTCCTTTGAATAAAAGTAGAATTAATACCCACTAGTTAAGCTATAGCTCTCTATCACCCACCCACGACAAGAATACTCCTAAAAAGCTTGAATATTTTTTTTAAGCTTCCTCTGCTTTTTTTTTTTCCTTGGTGGAATGGTGGATTTCTTTATCTTTTCTCTTTTATGGGTTTAATTTTTCTAAATGTATGCAGGAACCAGAGAGGAAACAGGCACTTGCCATTGAGTAGTCTCTAGCTAGCAAGTTCAGCAGCTACCACTTCCACTCTCACCCAGCAAAATTAAAAACGATAAAGCTTGGTAGGTGGGAGAAATTTCAAAGGCTTTTGGGTTTGAGCTTTCTTGCACTGTCACATTCCTTTACTTCACAAAATTGTTAGTCATAAGCTTGGAGTATTTTTCTGTGGTGGGTTGAAGGTAAAATCTAGAAAGAGAGGGAAATAATTGTTATCACCACCAAACCCAAACAGGAAGAGGAGAAAACTTACAGATGGATCCCTATGAAGCAACTAAGAAAGTTTTCTCAAGGATTCAAAGCTTGGATCCAGAAAATGCCTCCAAAATCATGGGCTTCTGCTCATTCAAGATCACGGTGAGAAAGAAATGATTAGGCTTGCTTTTGGGCCTGAAAGTCTTGTTCAATCTGTTGTTTTTAAGGCTAGGCAGGAATTGGGTATCTCCTCAAACGCACCTTCCAGCCATTTTTCAGTCTCAAGGCAGAACTCATCAAATTCCACTTCAAATTCAGCTAGGTTCCTTATCCCTCAAGGGCTCCAAATCCCTTCTTCATTATCTGTTTCAAGCCTAGCTAGCCCTTTACCATCTGCTTCTTCTTCTTCATGGGTACCCTCAAATTTCCACGATTTCCATAACAATCCAGATGGCTCAATCAGCCCAAACTCTCCTAATAGTGATCTGATTGATGAGATTCAGCTCCAAGAGCAGCTCAGCTTCTTGAACGAAGACGACCCTTTACTCTGGGGGTCCCACAGGAGGAGCTGCTCTGTGAGTGATGTTAGCTTCGGGATGACCTGGCAGGACTGCTTGGATGGAAGCCCTGCCTCTACTATTCTAAAGGATTTTGCAAGAATGGAGCCAGCTGCAGGTTCTTACATGGTGCTGGTGGGTTTGGAGATTCGGATTCCAGTTCTGGTTCGGTTTCGGGTCTCCCAACAAGATTGAGATGATGGAGCAGTGCCAGACTGATCCAAGTCTATGCCAGAGATGATGGCTGCTTCCCAGCTAATGGCTGCTAGGCCTAATTCCTTCTCTTACTCAGAGTCCAATTCCTTGAGCTTCCTTCTCCAGCAACAACAGAATGATTACCAGAGGTATCACATCATGGACAATTTTGCTAAAATAAATAAATAAAGGCCTTTAAATTGTGGGTGACATGTTATTTTTAAGGTTTGTCCGATTTTCCAAAATGGCTTGTTTTTTTTAAATAAAATAGCATTGATAGTTGTGATTAATTGTTGGGTTTTACCAGATTTACTGAAATCGGACTTTATTATAAATTTGCAGGGCGGCTGCTGCTCTAATGATGGGGGAAGATATGCACAAATTCAGTAGGTCAAGGCTCAGCAGAAGTGATTTCTTGATGAATGCTGGTGGACATGTTGACTCTAATCATAATTCGCGGCAAATCTACTTGACTTTTCCAGCTGATAGCATCTTCAGGGAGGAGGATGTTTCCAGCTATTTCAGGTTTAATTTGATTTACCTTTAGAAGTACTTTGTCATACCTTTTTTTTGGATAATCATGCATGGCGTCTGTTAGAGTTTATCGTATCGAAACTAATAATGTTGTTTATGGGTTTGTTTGTAGCATTTATGGGCCAGTGCAAGATGTGAGAATACCTTATCACCCGAAGAGGATGTTTGGATTTGTAACCTTTGTTTACTCAGAAACAGTGAACATTATACTGGCCAAGGGGTAACCCTCATTTTGTTTGCGATTCCGGGTTCTTGTCAAGCCTTACAAGAAGGGCAAGATCCCTGACAAGTTCAGGTAAGAAGAGAATTTATTCTCTAAACACTTTTGCCTCTTTTTGTTTCACACAATTAATCCTCTCAAGCCATGGTTTTTGTGATGTGCTTGGTATTTTCCAATTCAGGAAGCAATACCAGCAAATGGAAAGAGATTTCTCTTCTTGCAATTCTCCTACTGGACTTGACCCTAGGGGACCCATTTGACAACCAGCTTGGTGAGCGAGATCATCAAATGACCATCTCCTTGTCATTTTTTTACATCTCATGTTACTTGGAAATGGAAAAAATCTGGCCTGATTGATCAATGCCACTTTTCTGTAGGAACTAGTAGAATTATGTCCAATAACACTGAAGAGGCGCTATGGAGGCGAAATTTGGAGGAACAGGCTGAGCTGCAACAAGCCCTGGAGCTCCAAAGCAGGAGACTAATGACTCTTCAACTTGATGCGAAGAGGACCCATCATCACCGCGCACTTTCGGCTGGGGCAGCCCCATTTCTTTGCCCGTTAAAGGACCGAGCTACAATCAGCCCCTTACCGTCACCGATTGTGTGAGCCCAGATGAATCTCAAGGTCTCTATTATCTCCCTTTAGTATGTACTTGCACAAATTGTTCATCTTTCTTGACCACTTAGGCATTTAAAGGTATCATACTTGATCATGGATTCTAACATTGGTTTATTGTTTCGTAGCAGAAAATGGATCTAGTCGTACCCAACTCATTCAACAGGCTGTAAATGATGGTGACAGAGATATAGAAGGGTCTTCTAAGGAGGGGCTCAATAATGGCAAGGAAAGTCCTCACATTAATGAAGATTGCATATTACCAGAAAGGTACATAATTTTCTCTTTGTTTGTTGTTTTTAAACTTTTATCCCATGGAAAGGGAAAACCCAACTATAAGAAGCATATCTTTATATGCCTTTTGGATCCCATATAGCATCAAGCTTCTTATAATGAGGGTTGTTTTGGAGTTTTCAGACGTGCTGCTTTCATGATTTTCTGTGTGGTTTCTTGCACTAAATGACTATAAATCTCCTTATCACATATGTGTTAATTTGTTTATATTGTGAAGATTTTTTTTTTTGTATTTTGAAAATTAAATTACCAATAATGGATAAATGACGCATTTGTAACACATAATGTGATACCTCCAATTATTTCCATGGTTAATGTATTTTTTTGAAAAATGTTTCACTGAATGCACGGTTTTTGAACAATGCACAGCTTTTTGGAGGACAATCTCCCCGATAGCCCCTTTGCTTCTCCCACCAAGGGCACTTCTGAAAGCGTCACAACATTCACCAATGCTTTGCACGTCACTCCAGCATCAGCTAACAGTAGCTTGCTTGCTTCTTCGTTGATTCCAGCCACCTCGACTTTGGACCTTTCAGCCTCCTTCAAGTCATGCTACTTCCAAATGCCAAGGTGGGTTCACGGAATTCATAGCAAGATCAAATCACATGTATTTCTAACTCGGGATTATTTGTGTGTCATATCAGGCTTCCCACTGGTCCTGGCGCCATTGGAATGTAGGCCCGCTCCCTTTGCCATAGTTTCAGGTACATAATTCGTTCCCTATAGACTCGACGTTTTGTTTTGGTCACATCATGATTGTTGGTTGAATTAGATGTTTTTGTTTTGGAACTTTGCAGGTTGAATGTAACAAATTCAATAATGCTCCATCACCTCTAGCCAAAATATCACCACCATCATTTTTACACAGTAGATGTAGTTTGTACAATACAAAAACTAGTAAATGAGAAGAAAGGTATTAGAGGCAGCCATTGATTTCGCTGAAGCACTAGCCCCACAGCTCCTTGTTGTACTGTCATTCACCTCTGATTATGTAGTTGAAATGGGTCCGCCCCAATTAAATACACATCAGTATAAAGAAAGTAAAGTAGTAAATCACTAATCAATGTACGTTTGTAGCAGTTAAAATGCAACTTTCCACTGTAATATTTCTTCCCTCTCCCCAGTCATACAATACAAACCCTAGCCCTGTGTTTCTTTAGAAGGCAGTCACTTTGTACAGATCAAAGCTTGGCTAATGCTCCCTAGCTACAAGAAGAGAAGTGTGAAGTTACAACATGCATGACGAAAGTAGAAACAAAAGCGGGTTTGTGTAATATTAATTAGAGTGTTTTTTTAAACGTTACTTTGTAAGTTGTCAGTAAGTAGTTTCTGTCAGCATTGTCAGTAGTAGGTGGGTGTAGTTGATGTATAATTATATATAGAAAGGAGAAACATATAATCAATTCAGCAACTTTTGAGCCTTTCAGTACAAATTCTCTATCAGTGGAAGATGAAAGGAAAACTTGTTAATTATGAAATGATGGTTTTAATCTGGGTTCTTAGCATAAAGAAAATCCTATCATAAATAATTACTTTAGAAAAACATATAATCTGGTATAGGATAGGACTTAGGACTTAGGAGCATGTGTTGTCTTGAGGCCAGGAGAGATAGAATAACTTTTGCCACTTAGCTGCAAACTCAATGCAATATTTATTGGGATGAGCCATTGTTGTCCTCCTACAGTGCCACCAATTGAGGCCAATTTATTTTCTTTACAGAAAAAAAGTTAGCAAGGAGCCAAAGATGGAGGTACTAGAGTCACATGCCTGTCACTTCAATTTATTTATTTATTTATTTTATAAAGACTACATTACTCAAAACCGTCCTTAGAAGAGGATATTTTCACAAAACAACCTCTCTTATACCTGTATAACAAAAAAATTTAAAATAATAACTAAGTGACATATCTAAAACTATTTCATCAAAATAACAAATTTTCTGACATGTTACAAGAGGATACAGATATTTTGTGTACGGATGAATTATAAAAAGCAATTTATGAGTTTAACACCACACTTTACACTTTAATATTACTAATCTCCTCCTAAATCTCTCCTTTTTTTTAAAAAAAATAAATAAATTTCATATAACCTTTCTTTAATAAATAAAACTCAGTTTTTGTCCTTTTTTTCAATTTTAAAAAAATATATTTTCGCTACTTATTAGATGTGTTTATTATAAATTTTAGGAAAATTTAAGTTTTAATATGGGGAAAAAAATATAATTCGGAACTCGTCAATATAAGTTTTGTAAATGATGTGTTTTACAAAGTCTTAAGAATTCATATTGACGAAAATGAATTATCCGAATCAACATCCATATCATCATCATCTTTATATCTTCATTGTCTTTTTGCTCTTCAGGATTCTCGCATAAATTTTGTGTTCTTTGTTGATACATTGATGACATATTTTGTGACGGACATTGACCGAATTTTTGAAATGATAGCATGGTTCTCGAATTACCACCAATCATTAATTTTCGTTAATATGAATTCTTAAGTGTAAAATCACATTTCTTAAAAAATTATATTAACAAACTTTGTATTATACCTTTTTTCTAATTAAATTTTATTTTTTAAATTTAAAAAAATAATAATAAAATATATAACACATGATAAATAAGTATAAATATAGATATAGATATATTAAATAAAAAGTAAAAATTTTGATTTAAAAAAAAAACACGCACTTTGTTAACGCTCTTACATGAAAGATAATTAGGAGAGGATTAATAATATTAAAATATAAAATATGGGATTAAACTGTATTTATAATTCATCTGAAAAAACATTAATTTTGTCCTAAATTTGTTATTTTGGTGAAATAGTTTTAGTGTGTGTTACTTTAGTAATTATTTTATTTTTTTTATTATATAGATAAAAGATCCAAAATTAGGACATTTCACAATTTATCCGTAAAGTAGGTTTTTATTCAAACAACTACTTAATTTTCTTTTCATTTTCTAACCTATGCTCTATGGTATAAGTTAAGTGCCTAATCTATAAAAAGAAAATTCCTGATAATTGTTGGATGAATCCTAAAAATTTACTGAATTAAATAGATAAATGGTAAAAATAATTTTCTAAATTAGTTTTGTAACCTATACCTGAAAATAATAGCTAGATAAATTAGTTTTCAATATATGGATTTATGTAGTTATATAATGAGGTACCGGTCCAAGTACAATATTGTTTATCCAGTACGATACACAAAGAGTTGTCGGCTTGTCAAGTGTCAATTTTTTTTTTTCCGACAAGCACTTTTTAGTTCAACTTTTTTGTATCATTTCTTAAATTGTTTGTTAAATTAGTTCAAATAATTTGATAAGTACATTTTTACAAGAAAATTTTGTAATTGTTATTTTGATAGGGCAAACTTTTGTAACTTTTTGTTCAACTTATTCAAAATTTGTATATCATAAGTTCTAATATGTTCAATTATTAGTTCAATTTTTGTTTGATTTATTAATTATTTTTGTATACTTTTTATTACTTATTTTTACATATTTGAACTAATAAAACACAATATTCGAATTAACCGAACATTAATAATACACAAATTTAAATCACTCAAATAATACGTTTTAAAGAATTAAGTGATGGTTTGACATTTTTAAACAATTTTATATGTACAAAGAGTGGTTGCAGTTCTTTAAAATAAAATTCAAAATCTAGGGGGCTTGAATAATTTGTTCTTTACGCATGCTTTTGCAAAATGTCAAGTTTTTGGGGTAAATCTGTATAATTTACCCTTTTTTAGAGAAGAAAATTCTGTATCTAAAAATAAATGGTAATGGGCTGACCCACAGTAAGGCCCATTCAGCCCAAGTACATACCATGTAGCTGGGGCCACTAAGAAATTAAATTTTCTGCCTCTGTCCATATCATTTTCTTTTTCTTGTCTTTTGACTTTTGTTGAGAAAATAAGATTTTGTGTTCATAATTTTGACGACTTTTGAAATTTATTATTATATCAATAATACGGGACATAATACTTCCTCTCCATGTGTAACAAAACAAAAGGTACGATCTTTACCAAAAAAAAAAAAAAACAACAGGTACAATCGATTAACCGATAACTAATTTCGTTATCTGTTAATTGTAAGAATTTTATCGTATAAATGTATACAATAAGATTTTTCTCTAACGTTGAAATCTCATAAATTACTTGTACCTTTTTTACTATATATATGTTTATGTTTTTTAATTACTCGATTAAGAGTAATCATATTTCATCAGCATCTAAAAGTAGTTAACTTTTCAAATGATAATACACCGTCAACAAATTGTGCCAAATTAAGAATTTTAGTTACATATGTAAAAACAGAAGAATATTGTACGTGGACTTTTGAAAGTCAACCAAACACCAATATATGTGGATCTTAGAAGGCTAACAAAGAATAGGAAAACTAGACAATAACCTCATTAATTATTTTCTCTGTCTATTTTCTTTTCATTTGTTGATGATGGTTGATGCGAATTAAACAGATCGATGCATACGAGATAGATTGATTGAGAAATATCAATGGAGAAGTATTTAAAAGAGAACTTCGAAGTGCAACCGAAAAGGGCATCGGAAGAGGCACTCAAGAGATGGAGAGCTGCCTTGGCCTTGTCAAGAACCCTCGTCGACGTTTTCGTATGACCGCTGATCTAGTTAAACGTCAAGAAGACGCTAAAAAACTCCAGGAGATCCAGGTTCATATCGATACATATTCTCATTCTATTCAATTTTTTTCACTTTCGTGCATGCTTTGAATTGATTATTGCTATTTGTTCAGGAAAAGATACGGGTCATTCTATACGTGCAAAAGGCCGCCCTACATTTCATTGATGGTAATGATCATACACCAACAAAATTAATCTTAATTTCTGCTAATTAATGACCATCTTCAATTCCACACATGCCAAAAATGATTTTTTTTTTAACAGCGGCAAAGAGAGGGGAATTACAAGCTACCTGAAGAGGTAAAGCAAGCAGGATTTAATATTGATCCGGAAGAATTAGCATCCATAGCTCGTTCCCACGATGGGAAAACCTTAAAGTACCATGGAGGTGTGCAAGGAATCGGAAGGAAATTTCCGTCTCAATCGATCATGGAGTGCGTTCTAGCGAAATAGAACAAAGACATACTACTTTTGGATGCAACAAGTTTGACGAGAAACGCCAAGAAGTTTTGGACATTCGTATGGGAAGCATTACAAGATGTGACACTAATGATTCTAATGATTTGTGCTGTCGTCTCCGTATGTGTCGGTTTAGCAACAGAAGGATGGCCAAAAGGAATGTATGATGGACTTGGAATCATCCTAAGTATTTTCTTGGTTGCCATTGTTACCGCCGTAAGCGATTACAGACAGTCTTTGCAGTTCAAGGAGTTGGACAAAGAGAAGAAGACCATATACATTCAGGTATCATTCTTTTCTTTTTCTTTTTTGTGTTTCCTAGGCATTTTGGAACTTATATTTGTTTTTTTGTGATGATCAGGTAACTAGGGATGGATCGAGACAGAAGATAGTGATCCACGACTTGGTTGTGGGTGACATTGTTCATTGTCAGTGGGAGATCAAGTTCCGGCAGATGGGATATTCA
Source organism: Fagopyrum tataricum (assembly GCA_002319775.1). Taxonomy (NCBI): domain Eukaryota; kingdom Viridiplantae; phylum Streptophyta; class Magnoliopsida; order Caryophyllales; family Polygonaceae; genus Fagopyrum; species Fagopyrum tataricum. Next base: position 8,657,530 of record CM008279.1, on the reverse strand, counting down.
TTACAGGGTACAACTTGGTGATCGATGAGTCGAGTTTATCCGGTGAGAGTGAACCGATACAGTCAGGGAAAGACCGGCCTTTTCTTCTATCAGGGACAAAGGTGCAAGATGGGTCAGCTAACATGCTTGTGACAGCAGTTGGTATGAAGACCGAATGGGGAAGGCTAATGATGACACTTAATGAAGGGGGAGTTGATGAGACGCCTTTACAAGTTAAGCTCAATGGAGTTGCAAACATAATTGGTCATATCGGCTTAGTTTTTGCAGCGCTAACATTTTTAGTCCTCGTCGGAAGGTTTATAGCTAACAAGGTGATTCACAATGAGATCAAGAGTTGGAATTCGAGTGATGCATTGACATTGCTGGATTACTTTGCAACGGCTGTAACGATTGTTGTTGTTGCGGTCCCAGAAGGATTGCCTTTGGCTGTGACTTTGAGTCTTGCATATGCAATGAATAAGCTAATGCATGACAAGGCGCTTGTTAGACATCTTTCTGCTTGCGAGACAATGGGATCGGCTAATTGTATTTGTACTGATAAAACAGGAACCTTAACTACGAATCACATGGTGGTGACTAAGTTATGGATCTCCAATGAAGTGAAGGATGTACAACAAAGTGGAAATAAAAACATGTTAAAATCATTTATTTCGAAAAAGGTAACCGGTTTGCTGCTTCATTCTATTTTCCAGAATACAAGCTCGGAAGTGGTTAAGGGGAAAGACGGTAAGCATAACATAATGGGAACTCCTACGGAAACTGCGATACTAGAGTTTGGGTTGCTCCTAGGAGGAGATTTTTTCTGCTCTACGAAAGGATGCCAAGATGGTGAAACTCGAACCATTCAACTCGACAAGGAAGAAAATGTCTGCTTTGGTTGAGTTTCCTAACTCTAACAAACGCATAGCGTTTTGCAAAGGAGCATCCGAGATTGTGTTGAAGCAGTGTGACAAAGTACTTAGTCCTGAAGGTGAACCTGTTCCGTTGACAGATGAGCAGAGGCAAAAAGTGGAGGAGGTGATAAATGCGTTCGCCTGTGATGCTTTGAGAACTCTTTGTCTTGCTTATATGGAAATTTCCGACTCGACTGATAAGGATAGTATACCTGAAGGAGGCTATACATTGATTGTTGTTTTGGGAATCAAGGATCCTGTTCGTCCTGGAGTCAAGGAAGCCGTCAAGTCATGTCTCAAGGCCGGCATTGTTGTCAGAATGGTCACCGGTGACAATATCAACACTGCCAAGGCCATAGCAAGAGAATGTGGCATTTTGTCCGACGGAGGAATTGCAATTGAAGGACCCGAGTTCGGAACAAGAGCCCTGCAGAAATGAAGCAAATCATACCATATATTCAGGTATTTATATATTTAAAGTTGGTATGACATTATATTTTTACTGAACAAGGAGTTGTTGACAACATGTGACAGGTGATGGCTCGGTCAATGCCTTTGGATAAGCACACGTTGGTGACCAGTTGAGACAGACCTTCAAAGAAGTTGTCGCCGTTACTGGGGATGGAACCAACGACGCTCCTGCCTTGCATGAAGCTGACATAGGACTTGCCATGGAATTGCGGGGACTGAGGTAATTACAAAAATTAAAATGTTATTAATTGCACATATTTTCATTTTCTATTGTGTATGATAGACTCTGGTTGTTACAGGTTGCAAAAGAAAATGCGGATGTGGTGATTATGGATGACAATTTCACTACAATCGTGAATGTTGCTAGATGGGTCGATCTGTCTACATAAACATCCAAAAGTTTGTACAATTTCAGTTGACAGTTAACATAGTTGCTCTCACAATCAACTTTGTCTCTGCCTGCATTTCAGGTATGTTAATACTTGCATTTCATCTGCTTCATTTTGCTTAAGATGATATAAAAGTGTGAACTCGTCATCTTCAGGCTCGGCTCCTCTAACGGCTGTCCAGATGCTTTGGGTGAACATGATCATGGACACACTTTGGAGCATTGGCATTAGCAACCGAGCCTCCAAATGATGAGCTCATGAAAAGACCTCCCGTCGGAAGGCACGCTTCATAACCAAGATCATGTGGAGGAACGTCCTAGGACAAAGCATTTATCAACTAGCTGTTCTATTTCTCCTACAGTTTGACGGAAATCGGCTTTTGAATCTCAACGGTCCAGATGCGACTTCAATTGTCAACACCTTCATTTTCAACACTTTCGTTTTCTGTCAGGTAGATTCTCAATCAATCATAAAAACAAAATCACATTCTAACCTTGTTGAGTGATGTTTTTTTTTAACCGTTTTTTCCTAGTTATTCAATGAATTCAACAGCAGAGACATGGAGAAGATCAATGTTTTCAGAGGAATTTTTAGCAGTTGGGTCTCCTAATGGTAGTCTCATCCACTGTGGTTTTCCAAGTCATCATCGTCGAGTTGTTGGGCACTTTCGCTAGCACAGTGCCATTGAGCTGGAATCTATGGATGCTCAGTTGGGATCGGAGCTGTCAGCTTGCCATTGCTGTGGTCTTGAAGTGTATTCCTGTCGAGCACAGTGCCGAGCACCACGACGGATACGAGGCACTCCCAACTGGTCCGGACAATGCATGAGATTGCACCTTTTACTAATTCAAGAATTTGTAATAATATGTCCGCAGTGGTTCAATTCATGGATAGATCTAGCTAATTTTGTACCTTTTTAATTTGCTATATATATATATGAATAGATTTAGGATTTTTGACTCTGTAACTTTATGGAATAATGCTACCACCATAGTGTCATCTTTGTTTCAGTTCAAGCTCTAAGACGAAATCTTTTTTTATAATTCCCGTACCTCATTTCTAATCGTTTAGATAAGTCAACAAGCTCGAGTCGATCTCATATATACAAAACTTGAACCACCGGATTAGCAGGTTCGTTGTACGTGTACAATTACTATCAATCAGCAATAGGATCCTCTGCCTATCATCATATTCGATTATATATATATATATATATATATATATTTTAAAATCTCATTATTCATATATTTATTCAAATCTAAAAAACGGGGAGAGATACATAATACTAAAGGAAACCCTTGAGCAACACCCAAAGGGCAAAAGAAGGAAACAAAAGAAACAAACAAACACATAAAAATCCACAGCTTCGTGACCCTTTACAATATAAAAAATGGCCAAGGGCAAAGTCGATCTCCACTTTAATTATTGTAGGCTAGGCAGAGGATCACTTGGAACTCGTTGCCAAATCACCATAAAGAGATGAAGATACGGCCTTCCACATTCATGATTCTCTCAAAATCGCATCTTCTCACTTGTGAATCTTCTTCTGTCCCCTAAACAAATTTCTTACATATATATATACACTCATTTTGCACCCAACCTTATTCATCATCTTCTATAGTTTATCCAAATCCAAACAAATTTACTTTTTTGGAGGAAAATGGCAGTGGGACGTAGTCAGTACCATGTTCTAGCAGTAGACGATACGTTGACGGACAGGAAACTCATCGAGAGAATTCTCAAGACCTCTTCTTTTCATGGTAAGTAGGATGATCTCAATTTTAAGATTGTTGATTTATATATAGTGCTGTTTTTGATGGGTTATATATGTGTTTGTGATGTTGCAGTTACCGTGGTGGATTCTGGGAGCAAAGCCTTGGAATTTCTGGAATCGAAAGCCAACGAAGAAGATGATTTCCTGTTTCTGAATCGATACCTCCGGGTGAATATGATAATTACAGACTACTCTATGCCAGAGATGACTGGTTATGAGCTCCTAGTCAAATTAAGGTATTTTCATTTTCCACAAATATATGTATTTTTCACAAATTAACGCGTCATATTATAATTTTTGTATTAATTTGTTTATTTTCTAATTACAGAGAGCGGAGAGTTTAAAAGACATACCGGTGGTGATAATGTCATCGGAGAATATTCCAGCGAGGATAGAGAGATGCATAGAGGAGGGAGCAGAGGAGTTCTTGTTGAAGCCTATGAGATTGTCTCACGTCGAAAAAATCAAACCCTCTCTTTGATCTAAACCCGACACTATCCCATTTTCTGAGGGATTCTAAGGAGATTGCGGCCAGCTAATTTGATTACATCACATGCCTCGCAACGCGCCACTACTTGATTGGTCTTCAAACGAGGGCTCGCAGATCAGCTTCCACGTCATCCGTTGGCGTATATGGATCCAACCATGTACCGCATTTCATCACGGGTTCGGGTTGGCCTTGAATGAAGTCCGCGTCAGCTGAAAAATGTCATCCGGGTCAGTGAATGTGTTCAAATCTCAACCCATCTTTACAAGTGATCGGATTGGGTCACCTGGATCATCCGATCGGGTAACTCCATCTTAGAAAAGGCGGGCTCAAATTGGCAAAAAGAAGGAAGAACATCGAATTTATAATATATGGCTCAAAGTTTGGGACGTTTCAAATTCAATAAACTTTAAATACGAGATTAACATTTTATTCATATTATCCGAATGTAAAACCGGATGTAGGAGGATTTATGGATTATTAAATTGATTATTTGTATAATATTAATAATTAGTTGATAAAATAAATATATCAGTGATTATTTTTTTAAAATTAAATTATATGAATTTACTAACATTTATTGTATTAACTCATATCAGTTTCTATTTCATTAATAACTAACTATTTTAATATTTACCTTTGTTTTTCTTGGTAAAAACTTGCACTTAAACACGTATATAAAAAATAACAAAACTACAAACGAGTCATGCGGGGGAAACTCACCCTCTCATGTCATCAGAAATAAGAGCTAAATAGCAAGAACGGGATCAACAAGACGATGAACCACTACATCTAAATTAGATAAGGCAAAATTGACTAGGAATCGACAACTTTATTTGTCTCCCCTGAAGACGTGTCCGAGATTAATAGACCAATCCCGGATAATAAAGCCTTGACATCTGACTACCATGCTAAACAAAAGGGTGAGCCGCATGGACACCTTTGTGAACAAGGTCAAGAACCAAAAGCGAGTCCATCTCCACCTGCACACATCGATAACAAGAGTGATGCGCCCGGATGCCGATGCCATTTGTATATCCGGCTAAGACGACCGGGCAAGCGACATGCCTAGCCATGTCATGAAGCTTGCTCGTTTTTAAAATATATTTTCCTATTTTTGCATTTTTAATAATAGATTTTTTTTATTTTCGGAACTTTAACTCCGGAACTTAATTCCGGGAGTTAAATTCCGACCATTGATAGTCTTTGATCATTCAATTTGGGAGTTAGCCCCGACTTTATTTCCGTCATTTAATTTTCGACTTTTGATTTGACCCTCATCCACTATATAAGGGATGTTTGGCCTCACTTGTAAAACATGTTCATTTTAATCAAGTATAATTGAAGAAAATTCCTCTCTTGATTTTGGGGCATCACTTCCTCTTCAATCCCCTCAAAATTCTTCATTGATCAAAGTCTTAGATCCCGCCAATAACTCATATTCGAGGATTCTTCAAAAAATCAACCATCCAATCCACTACAACGTTTGCTCGATCTTCCTAGATCGAATCAAACTCTCGCTTCCGCATCCATCTCAATCGTTTTCGCCTACCAAAGTTTTATGCAAGTTTCATTTGTACATCAACAAGGAGTAGTTGAAGTTATAGCTTGAAAAATATTTTCTAGGGTGTCAACTTTAACCCACAAGTTTAAATATAATTATTATTTATACCGTATAAATATCGGATATGGGTCGTTGACCTACAAATATGTGAGTTATTTTAATACTAATATGTGATAGGTGGGTCGTTGACTATATTTTAATACAGATTAATATCAGTAGGTCAACGACCTAATATGTGAGTCGTTGACTGACTAATATGTGGGTCGCTGGGCCGTTGACTATATTTATTTTGATCTATTTTAAATTTGTATTTATCTTAAATATTTGTTTCACTTATTTTAAATTATATATTTTAAAATTTGCTCGAAGTTTTTGCACAAATATATTTTCTTCCTCCACTGTTTATTTTGAATATATATTGTTTTAAAAGTTTTTTTGCACAATTTGTTTCCTTACTTCATAAATTAAGGGTTTTTTTAAAAATAATTAACGGATATTACTCTCCCATCAAATACTAAATTTGAATTTATACCATGATTTATTTTGTAAATATTTTTTATTATTATCATTATAATTATTACAAAAATATAGAAAAAGATTGGGTTGACAATGTTTATTAATATAGTCATGCGACTTGACATTTAATTTATATTTTTTATATTCTTATTGACTGCCCTCAATTTCCATAAATAATTATAAATAATGTTTATATTTTTTCTATATTATATAATTATTTTATACATTTAAACAATATCACAAACACTTACATTAAATATGGGTTCTATTAAACAGGCCAGACATTCAAAGGTAGTTGTCCGCATCAATATATACTAATACGTTTAAAAGTAAAAATCATTTGACTCTATCACTATTGAAGAGTTTTTTTTCCCTTCGGTTTCTTGTTCTGTATTTCTGGCACACCCCAAGATATAATCGTAGAGATTGGGTCACATAAAAATCTCCCTGATCTTACAAAAATGAGGACGTCAAATGCAAATAATAATATAAATTTGTTGTATAGATTATACATTAAAAAATGCATGTTCTTTTTTAATTTTACTTTCTTTACTTTACACTTTTCAAATAAAAAAGCGCATTTCACTAAAATAAAACCTTCTTCATTATTGTAAAATTATGTATTTTAAAACATGATATATATATATATATATATATATATATATATATATATATATATATATATATATATATATATATATAAAACAATACATTTTTTACTTCTATTTTTCTTCTAATAAATGAGATCTCCATCGTATTGAATCTCAAACGAAATTAATTGTAGACTATATGGGAATCCAAGACCGAAATTCTTTTTTTATTTTGATTTTTTTTCCAATCATTTATCATTTGTATTGTCACTTTGTTGACAACAACTCATTTGTTACCGGCTATATTGTCGATAACCGTGTTGTTATAAATTGTACAATCATCATCCATATTGTCACTAATTGTAATATCATCGACTATCACTAATTGTGTTGTCATCGATCGATTGTACTATTAACAAATACTCCTTCTGTTTCTCAATTGATGTCTTTTTGAGTAATAAAACGCACATATTAAGAAATCTAAAAGTAGAAAATATAATATTTAATGATACATAATAATTTTTAAAAAAGTGTATAAAATGATGATAGAATGTAGAGAGCTGTATGAAAAAGAGATAAAATATTGCTTTGAAAATACAAACAATAAATAAAAAGATAGTTAGAATTATATTTATAGAAAGTTTGAGTATTAACAACATGTATAAGACCAAATATTATGAAACAAAATTTTAGATTTCAAATGACAAGTAAAAACAGGGTGTATGTTGTTTTCAATTATACTATGATCAATTGTATAATACAAACAATACATTGACACTCAATGTGTTATTGACACGGGCTGAGTATTCTCAAACTCACAACCGTGCGGCTCTTAGTCGTTGGCGGTTGTCAAATGACTAAGTCAAGCCTTAACTTGAGGGGCTTTGTTTGCGGAAACGATTGCTAGCGATGACTTAAGGGACTTAGAGATTTTGTGGACAAAGAGAGCTTTGTATTGCTTTGAGAACTTTACAAGAGAGAGCTATGCTTGGATGGTTTGCAAATGAGGGATGGCCTCCCTATTTATAGTCTTGGCCACCTCCTTAGCTAGGAAGGATCCGGATTTACACAATCCTAGAGGATCCGGATCCTTCTCTGTTGATAAGGTTTAAGCCTTCTATACAAATCCGGATAATTTTCTACGAGTCTTGGCAAGCCCTAGAGAATTTCCGAGAGATCTAGAATATTCCGGCCTTGTCAAGACAATGCCGGGTGTTCTCTGTGCTTCTTGAAGCTTCCGGAACTCGGTCCGTGTCATTCTCCCCCACTGAATCTCGCGACGTCCTCGTTGCAGTTGCATCGTATGCTTCGATTTTGTCCCTGAATTGCCATAGAGATTCAGCTGGTTCCCACGACATCTCGGTGTCGGGTAAGCCTCTCCACCGGACCAAGTACTCCAATCTGGGCGTCGATATCGTTCCCGTTGCACGCGATCGACACGATTTCTTCTACTTGTTTGTCAAATGAGGTATTGACCCCAATTGGTGCCCGTTGTGCTTGTCCCCTTGCTTGGTCTTCCTTGTCTTCATGGTATGGCTTGAGCATGCTCACATGGAAGACCGGATGTATCTTGAACTTGGGCTGCAACTCTAACTTATAAGCGGTCCGGCCGATTCTCTAAGAACTCTGAAAGGTCCTCATATCGCCGGATCAAGGCCTTATGTAGTCCCGTATGCCGCATGATGTGAATGATGAAGTGAATGACCATGACCAAGTCTCCACTTGATATTGCATGTCCCGTCGGTGCTGGTCCGCCCACTTCGTCCGCTGGTTGGCCTTGACAAGGCATGCCTGTGTCAAGTCCAACTCCTCTTGCCAACTTTTGGCAAACTTGTATGCCGCTGGTGTTGGTCCCTTGTAGCCTGAAACGATGGTACTCGGCGTACTCGTTGGAAGCCCATGACAATCTCAAACGGACTCTTGCCCGTTGACTCGCTCCGCTGCAAGTTGTAGGAGAACTGGGCGACGTCAAGGAGCTTGGCCAATCCTTTTGGGAAGCGCAATCACTTATGCCGCAAGTATACCTCGAGCAAACAGTTGGCCCTCTCGGTCTGTCCGTCCGTCTGGGGGTGGAAAGCAGTGGTGAACTTAAGGTCGGACCCGAGCATCTTGAATAACTCCATCCAAAACTTGCCCGTGAACCGTCCGTCCTGTCGCTGATGATCGATTGAGGCAAGCCCCAATACCTGACATTCTTCATGAATAACTTGGCCGCCTCTTCCGCCGGGCACTCCTTTGTCGCGGGCATGAAGGTAGCATACTTTGAAAATCTGTCTACGACCACCATGATGCTTCCGTAGCCTTCAGCCTTTGGGAGCCCGACGATGAAGTCCATGCTGACGCTTTGCCAAGGATGCTCCGGTATTGGCAAAGGTTCAAGTAGTCCCGCGGGTTGCCTCTGCTCGACTTTGTCTTGTTGGCGCACAAGACAAGTCCTGACATAAGTTTCTACATCGTCCCGCATTTGTGGCCAATAGTAGCGCTCCTCGATGAGGGCTAAGGTGCGGTGAACTCCCGGGTGACCCGCCATTTGGAGTCATGGCATTCATGCATCACTTCCCTCCTTAGTCCTCCGTAGTGGGGCACATATAGCCGTTGCCCCTTTGTGTAGATTAAGTCATCTTCGACCCCGAACCTCCTTGTCTTTCCCGCCTTGATGAACTCTATTAGGTTTTGGGCTGTCGGGTCGTGGTCAAGTCCAATCTTGATCTTATCTTCCATGGCCCCTTGTGGTCGACTTATGGCGGCTAGCTCGGCTTTTCGACTTAGTGCATCAGCCACCACATTAGCTTTGCCCGGTTTGTACTCCAACTCGTAGTCAAACTCTGCGAGGAAGTCTTGCCATCTCGCTTGCTTGGCGTCAGCTTTTTCTGGGTGAGAAAGTAACTTGTCGCCACGTTGTCCGTCTTAACCACGAATCTCGATCCTAAGAGATAGTGGCGCCATGTCCTTAGGCAGTGGACGATGGCGGTCATCTCCTTCTCTTGCACCGTGTAGCGCCGCTCGTGTCATTTAGCTTCCGGATTTCATAAGCGACTGGGTGCCCCTCTTGCATCAATACTCCCCAATGGCAAAGTCGGAGGCATCGGTGTGAACTTCGAACGGCTTTCCATAGTCGGGCAAGGCGAGCACCGGCTCCTCGGTCATGGCCTTCTTTAGCTTGTCAAACGCCTCTTGGCACTCCGTACTCCACACCCAAGGTGATCCCTTCTTGAGCATATTAGTAAGAGGCGTTGTGATGTGGGAGTAGCCATGGATGAAGCGGCGTAATAGTTGGCTAGCCCCAAGAATGAGCGAAGCTCGGTGACCTTTGTCGGCGGCTCCAATCGGCAATTGCTTTGATCTTGGCCGGGTCCATGCGAATCCGTCCCTTGCCGACAATGTGCCCTAGAAACGGCACTTCCTTTTGAGCAAAGGCACACTTCTCCTTTTTCACATAAAGCTCATGCTCCCGTAGTACTTGGAAGACTTGTCGAAGATGTTCCTTATGCTCCTCTAGACTCCGGCTATAATGACAATGTCGTCCAAGTATACTACCACGAAATGATCAAGGAAGGGATGAAGTACCTTGTTCATGAGCGTGCAGAACGTTGCCGGTGCGTTCGTTAGTCCAAACGGCATGACTAGGAACTCGTATGACCCATATCTCGTGACGCACGCGGTCTTCTCCTCGTCCCCTTCCGCGATCCTCACTTGGTAGTAGCCCGATCTTAAGTCCAGCTTGGTGAACCACCTTGCCTCCCCAAGCCTATCGAACAAGTCAGCTATGAGTGGGATCGGGTACTTGTTCTTGATGGTGAGCTTGTTGAGCGCCCGATAATCAATGCACATTCTAAGGCTTCCATCATGCTTCCTTTGAAATAACACGGGCGCCCCATATGGTGCCTTCGAGGGCCGGATGTAGCCGGCTTCCAACAACTCCTTGAGTTGTCTCCGCAACTCCTCTAGCTCCGGTGGAGACATGCGGTAAGGTGCTCGGCGGGCGGCCGAGCCTCGGTCATGAGCTCGATCTTATGATCGACTTCCCTCTTTGGCGGCAATTTCTTGGGCAACTCGGGCGGCATAACATCCTTGAACTCATCAACACTTGGCTTATTTCTGGGGGTGTTGGATCTTCTCCCTTGGGTTGTTCATCCAGCTTAAGCGCCGCCAGGAACGTCGGTTCCTCCTTCTCAATCCCTTAGAGAGCTGGATTGCCGAGACAACCTTGGCGCTTGGCCCCTTCTCTCTATAGACCGGTACTATGCAACGTTGTTGGGGGTCCAAGATACATATGCAGTTGGCGAACGGCACGAGTAGAGCATTTATACGATCGAGGAAGGCTAAGCCAATAACTAAGTCATAGTCGTCAAGCGGGATTACCTCGATTGTGTCTTGCCTCCACTCTCCCAGCGTCATGTCTACTCCCCGTGCCACCCCCCATGGTTGGGACCTCCTTTGAGTTCACCGTCTTGATCCATCCGTTGTTTTTGGTGACCTCGATCCCCAACTTCTTAGCCGTCCCTTCAGACATGAAGACGTCCGATGCCCCGGTGTCCACCAACGCACTCAGCTTCGTTCCGCTCACTACGGCGTCTACGAACATAAGTCCCTTCTTGTTGGTGAACCGCTTAGTCTTGACCGAACTAAGCATCATGGCCCGAGTTTCAACCTCTCCTCCTCGGGCGGGTCCTCATGTGTCATCATGGCATTGAGTTTGCTCCTGGTGGGACAATCTCTCATTCATGCTCTCCGTCACAAAGGTAGCATCGCATCGGCTTCCTTTCCATGGGTTGCTTGCCTTTCTCCGCCTTTGTGTACCGTTCCTTGGGCTTGGACGAGTCCTTAGACGACTCGTCATCACTCTTCCTCTGTTGTGGCCGGCCCCTACCTTTGTCTCCCCCACTTTTTCCCTTGTCAACGGGAGGAGTCCGAGCGATCTTGAGTCTTAAATTCGATCAAAGAGTCGGCCACCGTCATTGACTCTGTTAGAGTTTGGACATTTCGGCGTTGTAGCTCAAGCTTGGCCCTTTAGCCCATCCATGAAAGTGAAGAGGGCTTCTTCTTCACCCATGTTGGAGATCTACAGCATGACCTCCGAGAACTCCTTAACGTACTCACGAACGGTGCCACGTTGCGTGAGTCGACGAAGCTAGCCCGCGCTTCATCGTTGGCGTAGGTCGGGTAGAACTGTTTCTTAAAGTTCTGCCTCAAACTCGGCCCAAGTAGTGATTTGGGCACCTCCGGTCCTTTCACATGTCCTACGCCTCCACCATAGCAAGGCAACATCACTAAGGTATAGGGAGGCGGTACTTACCTTGCGTTCTTCATCATCCGTGATTCCCACCACACGGAAGTATTGATCCATGCCCCAAAGAAAGTTCTCGACGTCCTTGGCCGACCGGCTCCCTTGAACTCCTTAGGCTTCGGTGCGTCCATCTTCTGCACGGGAGCGGTCGCCAACATGCCTGCCCCTAAGGCCGCCTTGCATGCCACGAGCTCTTTCTTGAGCACCTCCATCTCTTCGCGCATTTGCGCCACCATTGCCTCCAACATGTCTTCCCGCTTAGACAGAACTCCTTGAGCTTCATTGACGGCACCATGTAACCCGTCCTTGAGGGCGACCATGTCATCCTTGACGTCCTCGACGGCGTCTACCATCTCGCCATACTTAAGCTCCATCTTCTCTAAACGGGCCTCAAAACTTTCCATCATGTCCTTCGATGGTTCCCTTGACGGGTCCCTGGGAGCCTTCTTGCCCTTCTTGCCTTGGGCGTTAGGGTCGACAATTCCGGACACACCTACTTCGGTCATCGCTTCTCCTTGGAACGTTATTGGCTCTGATACCACTTGACACGGGCTGAGTATTCTCAAACTCACAACCGTGCGGCTCTTAGTCGTTGGCGTTGTCAAATGACTAAGTCAAGCCTTAACTTGAGGGACTTTGTTGCGGAAACGATTGCTAGCGATGGCTTAAGGGACTTAGAGATTTTGTGGACAAAGAGAGCTTTGTATTGCTTTGAGAACTTTACAAGAGAGAGCTATGCTTGGATGGTTTGCAATGAGGGGTGGCCTCCCTATTTATAGCCTTGGCCACCTCCTTAGCTAGGAAGGATCCGGATTTACACAATCCTAGAGGGATCCGGATCCTTCTTGTTGGATAAGGCTTAAGCCTTCTATACAAATCCGGATAATTTTCTACGAGTCTTGGCAAGCCTAGAGAATTCCCGAGAGATCTAGAATATTCCGGCCTTGTCAAGACAATGCCGGGGTGTTCTCCGTGCTTCTTGAAACTTCCGAAACTCGGTCCGTGTCATTATCATCAAGTGTATTCTCATCAACGGTCACATACTTTACTACTAAAATAATTATGTTATATATCACAATTATAATGTCAGCCTTGAACTTCTACCACTTCTACCGTAAATAAAAATAAAAAAGAAAAAAAATCTTGAAACAATAGGGGGAATATTAAAAAAATTTATATTATAAAAATCAATAACTAAATATTAAATCATGAATAAAATTTAGCTAGAAGTTAAAAATCAAAAGATAGAAAGGTTAGAATCAGATTTCTAATTTCAAAAACTCAAATATGTTAGTTATAAAAAATAAGACTTCTTTCTCTATGTCTACATGCGATACTTTCTGAGTCAATCCCGTAAAATTATTTTAAAACTTGTATAATAGGATATAGGTATAAATAAAAATTTGAAAACATTTATAAAATAATATTGAGAATAATGAGTTGATAAGTTTTATTTTTATTTTTTATTGTTGATACTAATTAGACCATTAGTAATTTTATATTTATTTTTAATTTTAAAACCAAGGGTATAAAGGAAATTTTAAAGAGAATTAAAATAAAACCCTACAAATAGGATTTATCTAGGTTCGGGTTTCAGTTCCGGTTCCGGTTCGGGTTCCGGTTTGGGTTCCAGTTCGGTTCCGCGTTCAGGGTTCAGGGTCGGCTCGGGTTCCGGTTCGGTTCAGGGTCGGCTCGGGTTCCGGTTCGATTCAGGGTTTGGTTGGATTTACCTTAAAATTACCAATTTGCCCTTATATTTTATCTTTATGTAACTTAAATGAACCTAGTTTGTCCCTTAATAAGAAAATGAGTCCTCTTAATACTCTTCTCTAAAAAAAGGCCAACTCTTCCATTTAAATAAAATTAAAATGATATATTGAATATTGATGATTCATGACAAGTAATTAATAAGAATCCGTTTTGACATGCTGGTAAATTGCACATATTGTATTAGTACAAGTCCAACAAACTAGATTACAGATTTTTAATAAACTACCCGGCCCTTAAACTTGTCGGCGTGTTCATCTACAAATCGATAGTTTTTGGATACCTATAAAGAGACCATATCCACTATTTTAATGATGAATAAGAACCCAATATCTTATCAAATAAAAGAAAAGAACCCAATGTATTAAGACGACCCTTTAGCTCTAACCAAAAGGCTAATCAAGTACGACAACAAACACAAGCGTAATCTTTTAATAACATTATTAAATTGACCAAGGGTCATCATGTATTAACTGGACAGGTTCACTCAGACTTGTTTCGTAAATCCCAGAAAGAGAAGATACGCTTCGTGAGGAAGATGATATATTCTCAATATCACATCTCCTCGATCATGTTACCCTTACGCTGTTACACGTTACACGGATCGGTGATTCAACTAATTGTTTAACTGGTGTATATATATTACATATAATTAGTTTCGTATGAGAAGGAATTTCAGAATTGAGGGGAAAAAATTATACTAACAATAAAACAAGTCAAACTTGATCCTATATATTAAGCATGTATAACAAACAGATAAGGTTGTTGTTGTGATACTTTGTTTAAAATATAAATAAGTTATATTTGAATGGTTATCACGTTAAGTCGTTAACACAATTTTTTACTGTAAGGCTCGTTTTTACTAGAGTTTGAACCATATATATACCCATTTGAAACACACCAAAGAAACCCAAAAATTTGTTCAGTGGTATAGATTAGAAGGAGAGGAAATGGCAGAGGGTAGCAAGTTCCATGTTTTAGCAGTGGATGATAGGATGCTCATCGAGAGGATTCTCAAGACCTCTTCCTTTCAAGGTTTTTTTTTTTTTTTTTTTTTTTGGTACGACAAATATGCGCATAAAATGATGATTTTGATAAGTTTTGGTTTTGTGATGGAGCAGTTACAGGTGTGTGCTCAGGAAGCAAGGCATTGGAATTGTTGTGCTTGCAAGAGAATAACAATAATGAAGAAGAGGGCATGGAACTGAAGCCTGAATCGTTGGAGGAGATGATGGAAGTGAATATGATAATTACAGATTACTCGATGCCAGGGATGACTGGTTATGATCTCCTTAAGAAGATTAAGGTAAATCCACGTTCAATCGACCAGGAAGTGAATATGATAATCAGTAATGCATGTGTTGATATTTAGAATTGAACAAATATAGGGGTCGGCGAGTTTACAAGGAATACCGGTGGTGATAATGTCATCGGAAAACATCCCGGCGAGGATAAACAAATGCTTGGAGAAGGAAGGAGCCGATGAGTTCTTACTGAAACCCGTGAGGTTGTCTGATGTCAACAAAATCAAACCTCATTTGCTCAAAACCCGACAGACATGAGATCTTGGCGAGCTAAGTTCTGCATTTCCACGTGGCTGCACCGGGTTGGTCTACAAGTAAACAAGCACGAATGTACTAAAAGAAGTATGTGGCAATTAGGTGACAAAATCAATGGACTCTTTGTCACCGACCGCGATATTGAGCTTGGAAGTCGCTGAACTCGTATCATTCCTTATGGTTTGAACTAATTGTAGTAAAATTTGATTTGTTTTATCACCCTATAGGTAACAAAGTAGGGGGAAGTAAATGCATTTTGCATAAAACCAACCGGAATAATTTCATGAACAAAATACATATATGGATTGATTCGTTTTCATTCCGTTTTCGTTTCGGAGTTACAATCAAACGGGCTACATATTTCATAAGCGTTCTAAAAAAAATAAACAAAAAATCAGGGTATTTTCGTGAAATTAGCTATTTCAAATCCAAATGAGAGAGAATAACGCGTCCAACCGCCACACAGGACCGCAGGTCCTTAGAAATCGACTTTTCCCGGTTGTAATTGATTTTCTTTTTTAAAAATTTTGCCTGCAAAATTTCCGTTTTTTTTTACTTCATCTTCTTCCACAATCCAATTCGTTTGGACGGAGAAACGCTTACCAATTACCAATTTCCCAAATCCCAACCCATTCCCATTTCATTCCACCGCCATCGCCACCCCCACCGCATCCACCGCCATTTCACCTTCATTCTTCCGTCATTGAGGTAATTCTTCCTACAAATTATGATTTCAGTTTTCTCATATCCCCAACCCTAGGATCGTCATTTCTTGATTTTTCTTTTCTTTTATATATGAACAGGGCACGATCATTGAATTCCGATCATCTGGCATTACAATTCTTAATTTCACATCTACAGAGGCTGAGATTAGTAGCTTGATTTCGAGTCTCTCCTCATCTCAAGCTGACCAGCTATGGATGCGAATCGAGAATTCAGGCCCAGGGAGAGGAGTTCAATGTTCAACCGATCGTCACCATCAACCCTTCCGTGTATGATGCCCCTCAGAAACCCGGTTTTGCTGCTCTCGATCGAGCGCGTCCGCTAAGAAATGGTATAATTCATTTGAGAACGCTGGTAATTCGATCAAGGGAAAAGTCAGGTTGTTGAGAAATCTATTTGAACCCCCAAAGACCATCAAATCGCCCAGGATAGATTGCAATCAAAATCAAAATCATGGTAGATCGAAGCACATCAATTCGCTTAGTTCGGAATCTATTTTGAATGCTTCGTCGATTCGATTGCCTGGTACCGAGGATCGCGTGGTCTTGTATTTCACTAGTTTGCGTGGTGTGAGGAGAACTTTTGAAGATTGCTACGCTGTCAGGACGATATTTAGGGGTTATAGGGTTTATGTTGATGAGCGGGATGTGTCCATGGATTCCTCGTATAGGACGGAGTTGCAGAGTGTGATGGATGACCAAAATGTGAGCTTGCCTCAAGTTTTTTTCAAGGGAAGTTATATAGGTGGTGCGGAGATGATCAAACACTTGAATGAAATGGGTGAATTGCGAAGGATTCTGGAGAGTTTACCCTTCCGAGAAAGAGGGGTCTTTTGCGATTCCTGTGGCGATGTTCGTTTCATTCCTTGCTTAACTTGTAGTGGAAGTAGGAAGGTCTTTGATGAGGATGAAGAAACTCTTAAGAGGTGCTTGGAATGCAATGAGAATGGGTTGGTTCGATGTCCTGCATGCTTTTGTGATAATATTCAACATCCTTGTTGAAATTGATTGCTATAAGGTTTATTGTGATTGGGAATGAAGCAATTGGTAGGTGAGTCTTACTTCAAATTCTCGTGGTTGTTTCATCTTTTGCAGATTTGGTTCTGTGCAAACTTTGCCCGACTCAGAATATTGAACATGAAACTGAGTCCCTTCCCTTTGTTTGGTTGTTTGTTGTTTGATAATGAAGAGAAAAGAAGGGAAAGGAAAAGTCATGTGGCAATAATTGTAGCATAGGAGATTTATCTGCTACTAGGATGCACATTTGTGTGCTAGACTATGAGTCGTCTATATACCTATCATACATATTTCTTGAAGGATTCCTCTTGTTACTATTGGTATTATTATACTTTTTATCATATATCTTGAAGGATATCGCTTGTTACTAATGGTATTGTCATAGTTCTTATCAATCTTTGTTGGAGACTGGAAGTGCATGCTCTCTTAGGGTGTCTAAAGTCACTTGTATTTTGCAGTGCGTTGTCCGGCCAGGCAATTTAGCGATAATGGTAAAGAAACCCAGAGGAAGTTGTTGGCAAATGGGTATTTCTGGACAGTAACGAGGTACAGGTATGATTAAATTTTCTTCTGGTGAGGATTAACGGATTGATTTGGAATGACAGTATGAAATTCGTGTTCGTCTTTTGTGACTTGTAATTTCATAGCAAGAGAGAAGCAAAGGAAGAAGATGCCATTTGCAAGTTGGTGCTGGGTTGAGTTTACTATAATCTTTTGGCTGTGCGTATATTGCAATAATAGTGATGTTGTAAGCATGAGCATCGTAGAATATTTTTGCACTTTGTCGGGTTAAACTTTTACAAGTGTATCAGGGTTTTGATATGTACATCTTGTAAGTGACTACTACTTTGTACGAGGAAGATTAAATTCTATGTTTAGTTCATGCTTTATCAAGTTACAGTATCATTTTCCCTCAAATAATTTTCAGCTGTTTAAGGGTCTATTTGGCATCCATCTTGTAAGTGATCCCGGGAATTCGACCGACCAAATCCTTATCCAAAACGCTAATATCTCTCTAGACCGAAGACTGATCCTAAAATATGTTAGCTAATGTCGATCTAGAGTCGGGAATCGGGTGGAGATGTTTGAGACTTTTTGTCCCTTGAGGTCTCAATATGAGGTACCTCATGACTCATGAGTGTCATTTAAGGTTGTCGTTTTCTTGTAACTTGCATGGTGTTTTTTACTTGATGAGTACGTATTATATGGCGTTTTCCTTGGGGTAATTTTTTTCACTGTTGAATACGTACATGGCACTTTCTGCATCCACTTGTTAGTTGTTACCGTGATATCTCTTGCATGTAGGCAAATAAAACATGCTTCTTGTTTAGAGATGTAAAGATAAATGACTAATTTAACTAAACAACTTAAATTATACTTAATATCGGTGAAGGAGATTACATAACCTAGTTACTACGTGTATGATGCATGTACAACTAGGCCCATCGTGCAAATTGTATGCCAAAGGCTACACCTTATAGCTCCACCATCGGTCACTGCAAATGCCTAGATTTTCCACGAAACCTCATTGTCACACTCCCGTATTATCCTAATAACATCCCGCATTGCATGTCCATCCGTTCTAACTAATCCATTTGCATTGATTTTGGGCTACCTTCATGTGACCTCACCATGCCAATTTGGGTCGTCGATCACCCTAGTTTGTTTTGAGTGCACGGTGATGTTTTGCTTTTGTTTTCCAGGCTCGCGTGTATTTTGATTCTTCTCTCGATGAACTTATGTCGACCTCCTTGCCAAGAGTTGTTCTTGAAAATATGAGTGCTAATTCCTTCATCTCCAAAATCGTCGTAGAGCAACCATAAAAGGTCCGATGGTTTCTCCTTTTTGAAACATATTTCTCGCATCAACTCCATCTTTTCACATTACAATATTAAATACATGTCATCTAATTCTTCCATTTTTATGTGAATATATCCATTCGTTCTTTTACATATGAATACTAGTGAATCTAGCTTTGGATGTATATTAGCAATTATTACGGGTGTCAATCTTACGGGTTTGGAAAATGTCATCCCATCTTTCTTTAGCATAATGTCCCAATCCCATTACCATACTCACTTGGGTTTTAAAGGTTATACTCGACCCCGTACTCTCGGTATCGTTCTCATCGGAATCCCCATTAATATTATTGTCGGGTTTTTCTGAGTTTCTGTTAGTTTTCCATAATAAACTTATATGAGTTAAATATAGGAACTCATTTGTATAATAATATATGTAACTTATATTTAAAAACTATAAATCATCATTAGTTTTTTCATTTACCCTACTTATTGGGAATTTCCGTGATAATCTCCAAAGAGGCCGAGACGGGGCTCTTTAACCCCATCTCATCACCATCCTCGCGCGGGGAATGGCTTTTCACTGTTGGAAATAATCAGTTCTCACATCGAAAAGATTAGGACTACAACCTAGTATATAAGGTGGGTGAGCTACTCCTATTGCCAATTGGTTTTAGGATGGAAACTCATCGGGTTTATGTGTGTGGGTTTGGACCTAACGCGCATGTGCGCTCGGATGCACACGACCCCTGCTCTACCCGGTCCGTCTGTATCGGACGTTGACATGGTATCAGAGCGGTTAGCCTCTATGTGGCTCGCGATCCTAACCCGTGGACAAGTGCAACTCGGTCTATATCCTCTAGTTGCACTTGCAGGGCGTGTTGGAGATAATCAGTTTCCACATCGAAAGATTGGGACTACCCAACCTAGTATATAAGGTCGGTGGGCTACTCCTCCTATTGTCAATTGGTTTTAGGATGGAATCTCATCGGGTTTATGTGTTGGGTTTTGGAACTAACGCGCATGTGCGCTCGGATGCACATGACCCCTGCTCTACCCGATCCGTCTGTATCGGACTTTGACAATCACCATCTTCATTCCCATCTCCATTTAATTTCCCCATCGCGTCCCCGTGACGGTGATCTCCATCGATATCGGGTATTCACTGCCCATTGACACCCTTAGCGATAATATCATGATTACTTGTATTTATATTGTAAATTGGAGCAATAACCAGTTTATGAGTTTGTGCGAGTTTTTGGGTCATGTTCGGATGCAGGTGGACATAAGGTTTGAATTCATTACGTACGTAAGTCTTACGAGCCGATGAGGTCTTATGAATCCATAATAGGAAGAGTAGTCAACGAAACTTATTTACTAGGCAGGTTTGATGTGAGACAATTTTATCTCCATGTAACTAGCAGGCTACAAGGTCTTGAAGAGTTGATGAGATAATAGAAACCAAATGAGATAATAGAAACCAAATCACAGATTCATATATTTACCTAAATTTACAAGTTTTTTTTGTTTTCTTTTTCTGAAGAACACACAACCTTTGCTAGGAATGATAAATTCAAAGACAAAAGAAATAAACAAAAAATGGATTCTGATTTTACAACATTACAAATTTGCTCACAATAAAAATCAACAAACCCTGAAGCCTTCAAGATGCTCTAATTAACTTACGTGTCAAAAACCAATCTGTTCTGTCAGTTACCTGCACTGTTTCCTTTTTCTACGACAAATTCTATTGTGTGAGAGGAACACACTCGAGCTCGAGTTCAAGGATGCCTCTCTCAACATTTTGAAGCCTGATGGACATTTCTTGTTTAACCCTTCCATCTAACAATGTTATGATGCTATCTTTGACAAGAGTGTTCTCTCTACTCGCCATCCATATGCCCAACTCTGTTGATTCCTTAAGCGTTGATCTCTCAAAGGCCTTGGCAGCTGTCACTAGAGGTTGTATGTCAATCTCTGCATCCCCCATGAAGTCGTCTGTCGAGAACGTGTCCTTATCATACACAAGCTGCATAACAAACAGTCAAAATCTTTTTTTTATAATGTAATAAATAAAGATTGTAGAGATATATTTTTATCTAAATCTTAACAAATGGGGATAAAAGCAATATGCATGATGTTAAGAAATGAAGCTTACCAGCTTTAGAGGAGGGACGTGATCCGGAATTGATAACATTAGCTTCTCGTTCCAAATTGGGTTTAGGTTGCTTTTAACTACCCGTGTTTTCACAGTCTGTAAAAGTATTCATGGAACCTTTATCATCATTAGAGATGAAAATGACAGCATTTGACTGAAGCTACATGGGAGAGAGTAGCTTACTTGTTGCCCAACGAGAGGATAACATATGGATCACTAGTCACCACATCCCGGACAGCTAGATTGGTTCCTCTAAGGATTTTAACATTTATCAAACCCACAAATTCAATCATCCCAGGCTGTAACAACAAGCAGATCAAATTCAATCATGAGCAATGAATAAGTTCAAGAGTTCGAATTCAATATATTTGAAGAACATATCTTACTGATGTGTTGCTCTTTTTTAGGGATCTATAATCTTTACTCCTTTCCAACTGCTGCGAAACGCGTGTCCTAGTCCAGGAATATGAAGACTAGTTCCTTGTTTGTGTGTGTGCCTCTTATCAAGAGGTTGGCTGCATGACCTTCTATGCACTGACATTGATGAACTTCCATTTCGTGATAAGGACACGACATATCATTTCCATCCTCGCTAAAACTAAATTGTTTGAGCTCATATTTTCTCCTGATAAAATTCAAGAATATGTTTTCAAATTTAGAAATGATAAGTCCTGAATTTTTTCCTTGTTGAAAAGAGGGCCGGCTAAATAACATGATATTATTACAAGGCCTCCTGCCTCCAGTGACTAGCTCATGTCGTCAATTGTTTTTAAGGGGCCTTAATAACATCAACCTCACTTAGCTTCATTAAGAAAGAGATCTAGACAATACAATACAAAATTCAAAGCATTTAGATTTCCGATGTAAAGTATTACCTGATAAAATCGGCACGTTGATCACTAGGTGAGTCTGGTTTAGGTTTCTTAAATCTTTCGGGGATGCATGCTTCAAATTCTTATTGACTTCGGTGTTTCCACCCATTTCTGAGAGAGCTTCTACTTGTTGCTCTGTCCATTCATCCAGACTCACTGACAAAACCTGTGATCAACAAGTATTACATGTTGCATAAAATAGATCTGCCAATCGAAAATATGGTTTTTATTTTAGTATGAAATGGAAGTAAGATCTTGGTGAAAGATACCAAGTTAAACTTACCTTTGTGATGTGTACCCCTAGACTTCTGTGGACACCAGAACACTTGATGCAGATAAATACTCCAGGGCTTAAGGATCTATTAATCATCAAAAATTGAAATTTTTATTGTGTCCAAAAGTGATATCAATTTTTAGCTTTTGTAGTAGGAATTAAATTTATGTTTCTTGATTACCAAACTAATTAAAAACATCTTCACTTGAATTTATATTGGTTGTCATACTTACACCCATTTTGGATCAAGCGATCCACAATCTGCACAGTACTTATTGGAAGGTTGAGCCAACATCTGTTCTAACTGTATTTGGGTATCTGGCACAATTATTGAAAAATATCAAAAGTTTAGTTACTTCATAAACTTAAACATATAGGTTTTACATAACAAATACTTGTCAGATGACTAATAAGAAAATCACAGATGACTATCTACATTCAACATTTGTATCAAGTACTTAAGAATTTAGATATCAAGAATATGGATTGAAGTACTTGATACAAATGTTCCACAATTTGTATCAATCAACCTTCTAGTGAGGGAAGCCAAATGCTTCCCGTATCAACAGGAGCACAAACACACCTGTTATGAGGACCATATAAGATGAATTAAGAACCTTATACGTACCTGCTTTGTTTGTTTCTGATTTGGTGTTAGATGATCCACAATCTGCGCGTAAGAGGTCATAGAGACAAGGTCCTGCAATGCATAATTAGAAGCAACTTTATATTAATGACTTATAACAACCAAAAAACTTGTGTGGATTATAAATGCAAGCTAAATTGGTATGTTAAGTCATGAAGCTAACCAAATTTTAGACTAGAGACTTCAAATATCTATCAGTCAATAAACACAAACAGAACAATTTTAAATAAAAACACATCCATGTTTCATAAAATTATCTTAGATGTTATGAATTCCAATTCACAGAATTGAAGGAAAAAAGCCAGCATCTGATAAGACCTAACGATGTAATGAATTCGATGTTATGAAATTGGTAATCATCTACAGTTTTGATGACATCAACATCATATGGCATTTAAGATCAATTACTAAATGGACTGAAACATACCAGAAAAACTTTCTTCTATGAAATTAGCAATTTTGGATGGTTTAATGAAAATTAAGGCGATTTCAAGAAAAGTCCCTCCAAATTACATGTGATTAACAGTTTCAATAGATTATTCAGGATGAGGTAGTCAATCTAAAGACACTCCAAACAAGAAAGCTGAATACAAATCAACGGAAACAGGAATTACCATGTGGTTCATTGTCATCCTCACTGTCTAAACGGAAAGACATTCCCAATCTAGGCTGATTGTAGATGGAAATCATGAAAAATAGTGCTTGAAAAATTCAGGTTTATGTGTTCTCCAAACACTCAAAACCTGAATCCAACCAATATCCTGCAAATGCATTTGAAAAAGTAATGAACATTTTAAATAAACAAACTACAACAATAATTAAGGCAAAAATACTTACAATCTTGGAGACAAACGGATAATATTTGCTGTTTAGATACCTAATCCCAACTGGGGTTGCAAGAATTTTCAATGAATAATGTAATTAGGGAGGCAAATGAGATGAACACACTATTTCTTGGAATTTAGGTTATGTTTCTGGTTGATAATCTTTGATACAAACTAATGAAAAATATCAAAATCCTAAATGTCTCGTTGAAAGACCAAGATGAACAACTAGAAGAAAAGAAAAGGCTGGGAATTTCCTCTTGTTTATTTATGTTAAGGCCCGGACTCGTCGATTGAAGGAAGTTTTGGATTTTCGGGTGTTGGTTTTTGGATGATTTGCAGTTTCTGATTAATATTTTTCACAATTATAATGATTAGCCAAAAAAGAAACACAATTATTTATTTTTGGAAAAAATGTTTTAACGCCCTAAATTCTTCTCATAACTCATAAGTACATATAGCGGTATTGATTATTTATTTTTTAAAAAAAGGAAAGGAATTAAGAGGAACTATAATATGAAAGTAGTCCATCCTAGGACATCCTTGTGGATGAGAACCTGAAGTTCATGATCTGAAAAAAAGTTAAACGGTGAGGGATGTTGTCCAAGATGGGCAAGCATGTCAGTCACTCCGTTTATTTCTCTCAAAATGTGAGCCGTGCGAACAGATTTAAACTTATTCATATCAATGAGAATGTCAGCGACGAGCATTTCAATTTCCCAAGGGCATTGCCAAGAGCCATTAATTGCATTAATAACATTGAGATTGTCTCCTTCAATGATGTTTTCAATTTTAAGGTTAATTGCTTTCTGTAAACCATAATAAAGACCAAGAGCTTCAGCGCCAATAATTGTTTATTTTTGAAATTGCCTGCTCCAAGGGATGATGTTGCCTTGGTGATTTCTGAGGACAAAGCCGAAAGACGTATTACTAGAATCAAGCATAGATCCATCGAAGTTGAGTTTGATAAAAGTTGTTGGTGGCTTTTCCCACCTGATGTTTTATTTCTTTCTTCGGGGAATTGATGTTCTTTTTTATGGGATCAGTTGTTATACTGTAGACCAAGTTTTGTTATCGTCCAAGATTGCATTTGGTATTTTATAAATTCAGTAGTATTGTTTCCGGTATCTCCTATAACATTTTGGAAAATAATTTTGTTTCTTGTATACCAGATGCCCCACCAGATATTTGCCAAGCAGATGAGATTTGTTGGGTTAAGGCTTTTTTTATGATTTGTAGGCATGTATTAGGTTTGATGTTGTTATAGTCATGGGATTCAAGAATTTTTAGGATTTTGGGGTTTATGTTGTTGATGATTTTTTGTATAAGGGCATTTAAAGAGAAAGTGGTGAATAGGGATGTCAATGAGTCGGGTTTGGGTCGGGGAGTACCCTATTCATCCTCATCCCCGTTTAGTATAACGCCCTTCATCCCCATCCCCATACCCGTTCGGATATTAAAAATTGTCTCCATCCCCGTCGATATTCGTCCCCATCGGGAATACCCGTCCCGTTTAATTTCCCCATTTAAAAACTTGTTGGGTTTTCCTCATTTAAAAAACTTGTTGGTTTCCCCGTATAATTACTCGTACCCATCCCCCGTTTAAAAATTCAAGAGTTTGAAAAAAATATTAATTTGCATAATAAAATTTTTGTAACTGTTTTGAGGTTCTTATTACTAGTCAAACAAATGAGAATACATTGTCTTTGCAAGACCGACAAAATTTATGTATATATATATATTTTAATTGAAATGTTATCAAGTAGGAACGAGTATGATACTTTTTAAGTTTTAACGTACAAAAGTGTATATAGTATACAAACATTTAGTTCATGGTTAAAAGATAAATTTCAATTCATATAATATTATTATACATTTTAAAATGTTGATGTGATTTAGTTGGTTGTTCAACACATCACCTTATCCAATATGTCAAAGTATAGGTTCATTCATTGTGTGTATATATTAGGTTTTGTTCGTTCAAGTAGGAATGTAGGATCGAGATTCGAAATACAAACTAGTATAAACTAAAATAATTATATCTTAATAACATTTTGATTACGGTCTCAAGATAAAGTTTCTATTATTCTAACATTTAATTTTAGGATTTAGGTTGCACCGTCAAAATATGTATTTGACAAACTATGACACATAAGATAAAAACACAAACATGTAGTGTGCGATGCATTTGATCATCGCGATTTGACGTTTACGAATTACAATGTATTCAAAATTTTCACGAATGTGTTGTTATCCTCGTATGATCGAAAACCATATTAATATAGGTTAGCATTAGCATGATTTACACACATATAATTATCAAAAAAATAAAATAAACTTAAATCACATTTAAAAAAATACATTGTGTAAGTAGGAATGAGTATGATAGTAATCAATTAATCCTTAAAATTCAAAAAGTGTATATAGTTTGAAATTTTAGTAATCATCGATAATTTTTGAATTTAAAACACAATTTCTGAAATAAATTTCGATTAAACTTAAAACTACAATGAAAGTATACAATTTGTTTATTTATGTATTCTTCGCGGAATTCCCGTCGGGGTTCCCCGTCGGATTCGAATTCGGATCGGGGAGCGGGGCGAATACCCCTACCTTCGTCCCCGTACCCATACCCAAGCGGGGAATTATTTTTTACCCCGTCCCCGTCCCATCCCCATGACTTGTAATACTCGCGAATTTCGGGGAATCCCCGACTCATTGACATCCCTAGTGGTGAATATCTTCGGTGTGATGGTTGCAGAAATACAGCGGTATTGATTGTTAATATAAATGTTATATGACTTTATGAAAATATAATAAATTATATTATATAGCTAATGTCATCGAATCGAATGTAATAAATATATAAAATGTTAGATTGCTCGTAAAATACATAAATTGTGACCATTAATTTAAATGTTATATTTTTCAATATTTAAGCTCGAAAATCAATATGGCACGTGCTCTAGTAGTATATATGTATATAGTCATTAGCTTATATTTCTAAATTTAGACTATACTATGTTATTATGCTAGATTTGTTTTTACCAAATGACTACAATTTAGTGGAATACCAGAAATGTTACGTTGAAAGAACATTCTCACCGTAATGAGAGTAATATGTAGTATATTGTCTGTGAGACTTATTTCCACCGGAAAATGGAAATGTTGTGCGAGAGACTCACCATTGATCCTACCATATTAGGTTGATCAAATGTAATCTGTTTCGTTAATCCGATCTAAAATTTTGACAATCCATTAAAAGGAAGTCCAAGTCCGGGGAATATTTTTCGAATCCTATACAATCCAAAAATATGTATATCGGATCAAAGAATCGGGTTCGAAATGCGCAATTTCAATCCACAAATATATGGGTAGTAGGAGTATATATTTTAAAAGGCCAGAAATATTTTAGAACATAACTAATTATCTAAGTTGGCTGGATTTTTTCATACTCACTCTCTGGTCATGAGTTCGCTCTAGACCTCCAATCAATACTAGTCTTCCATGCATCATGAAGTTAGAGTCTTCTCTTTTTAAAAGTTTTGCATCTCAATCTCCTTTTATCACTTCTACAATCATTTATTCTGTATTTCTCTCTCAATTTGATTTGCATCTGATCGTCTTTTTGGCCGAATGTTCATGTGTTTTGTGTTTCATTTCGGATATCCGATGAAATTATCCATTTAATAGTAGTACAAATCGGATCGGATATAACCCCTAATTCACATACCATAGGTTCAACCTAGGTAAAAAAAGGAATAAATTGAAGTAAGAAAAAAAATCAATACATTCCACAACGAAGGAAAATAAACTAAGAGAACCCGTGGAGAAGAAATTTTCAAGTATGTCTATGTGTAAATATAACAGAACATGCATATGTGTTGTAAATAAGAAATTATCCATTTTCAAGTATGGTTTAATGAAAATCGGATCGGATTGTTTGTGTAGTTTTTAAGCATGATCTTATGTGTTGTTAATTGGGCGGCTAGTATGTTGCTAGGATTAGTACTTCAATTATTCCAATAGCAAACACCATGTGAGGAATAATTGAATGTTAATTATAAAATGCAAGTCCACTCTAGATCCTTATTATGATTTAATGAAGCCAATAGCAAACACCATGTGAGGCTTGATTACTTTGTATTGATCAATAGTTTGAGACCGTAGTTGACTGACATTTTACCAATAACAAACACCATGTAAGATACTATGTTTGGCTTGACTAGCATGCTTAGGCTTGCATTCATCTATCCACGCACACAACCATGTAATTATCATTTATATGAGCACTTGAACAAATATTTCTAACTCTATGGCATTATAATGTGTATAAATACTGCATTAGCAAGGATTGAGAGAATTAATTCCAAGTCCTAGTCGTTTTCTTACTTGATTTCACTTTTATCATTCCTCTGTATTTTACTCGGTTTGAGTTCAAAAGCTACAAGAAAGTCACTAGATCGAAGTTGTCAGGGTGACTCGACTTGAGTTGCCCCAGGGGACTCGATTGAGGTACTTAGCCCAAACCACTCATGAAGTGTCTTAAGTCGACCACTTGGTCGAATCTTTTTTATTTCTTTTACAACACTTGCATTTTCTTATAAGTCTTCTTAGAGTAAGGGGAGGATAACATAGTCCTCAAGAAGACGACTTGATCGGGATACTATATATTTATGGTGACGCGACCCTTATCTTGGTGTTATATAGATTTCTTCTAGTGGATACACATATTATACATGTGTATTTATTAGTTGAATTGGACTACTAACAGTCAGACATATGGTATATATGAATTTATACAATCGGAGACAAGGGACAAGGAAAATCAGGGAAGAAAGACAATAAGTCGTCTTCTTCAAAAGGTCTTAAGTCAAATGAAGTCTGCCAACTATTGTAAGGAGAAAGAACATTGGAAGAACGAATGTCCTAAGAAAAAGAAACCGTAGGATTCTAGTTTTGCAACTTTTGCAGAAGATGATTTTAAATCAGATGAGGATATATAACTTTGGTTGCTGGTGGACACATGTATCAAGCTGATATGTGGGTTCTTGATTTCGGAGCTTCCTATCACATATGTTCTAACAGAGAGTGGTTCGAACTTACAAGCAGGTAGATGGTGACAGTATTTCCATGGCCAACAATTCTGTCTGCAAGGCGGTTGGAATTGGCTCGATTAAAATCAGGACACGTGAAGGAAGATTATGTACATTGAACAAGGTTAGACATGTTCCACTTATTACTAAGAATCTGATATCCTTGAATATGTTGGATAGTACGGGATTTTGTTTCAAAGGTGAAGGTGGAGTTCTGAATGTCTGAAGGGTTATGATGTCATTCTGAAAGGTGTCAAGTATAAAACTAGGTCACAATAAAATTTGATCATTGACTAATGCATATTGTAAGGTTCCCTTGTACTCTTATACTTGGCTAGAGTATAAGGGAACCTACTTATACCATGTCCAAACCTACTTATACCAACTCACTTTCATATCTCCTAAACTCTCCCACCATATTATTTATTGTCATCCATTTTATTCTAGTTTACCGTGTAGATTTACAACCCATAATTGACGAAAATCCTCGTCAAATATTCATCTATCATAAATTCAAAAAAAAATTGGTAGAAAAATGCAAAAAGATTTTTAATGTACCATTGTTAACTTACACATATTTAATGATAAATACGATCAGATGCGCGAAGGATACCAAACCTCCTTCATAAAAATACTTTCATGCGTTGAGGATTTTCCATTATCATATTTTTTTTATGACAATGGCACGATTTCTTTCTAACAAATAATTTTTTTTTTTAACCGTTCAACTTTTCTATTCTACTTTGGATAGACACCACAAAAAAAATACATTACGAGGTCTAGATATTATTCTTGACCCCAAATTATTGGTTTATTTAGACAATGCATTCTTCTTTTTCTTTTTTTTTATTTATTTTTTTTATATCAATTTTCCGATAAGAATAGAAATTTAAATGTTAAAATGCAAAAATAAAAAGTTCTATTATTTACGCAAATAAAAAGTTATATTTTTATAATACTTAATTATTTCATATGAAAATTATAAAATAATAAAGAGTATTGTAAAATTATAAATTTAAATAATTAATTTAATAAGGATATAGTGCGATTTCTTTAAAAAAAAGTATTATGAAAACAGGTTTTTATAAAAAAAAATTAATTAATATAATGATAATGAAATTGAGTGATTGAGTGATTGAGTCTTACATCAAGTTATAAGTTAGGTGGATAACAAACTGCACCGCCAACTCTTTCTGAATATTTTAACAAGATATATAAAAGAATTTTAGAAATAATGAACAAATGGATCCTTCTTACGGCCGGCCCTGAGGGTGTGCGACGTGAGCCACCGCTCAGGGCCTCAAATTTATAGGGGCGACATTCGTTTTTTTACCCCTTACAATATGTTCTATATATTTATGTTTGGTTAAAAATAAAACAAAACTTGTATAGTCCAGTGGTTGGGCGTTGCTGTAGAAATTTTTCATTTTCTAGATGCTCCGTGTTCGAAACTCAGCTACAACCACTTTTGTTAATGGACTTCCGACAAAAGCAAAACTTGACGAAAGAAAAATTGCCGTAACGAGGAATTGTGAACTCTGCAACCATCATCTTGAGGACCTTCTACACCTGCTCTTGGAATGCCATCACACTAAACAAATTATCGCCAAAATCGATAGAACAATCTTAACCGAACTTAACAAAATTAACCTCCAAATAAAAAAAGCTCATGTCATCCTACAAGAAATTAAAGACAGAATAGGAACAAAGAAATTTACGTACCTTGCTACTGCATGGTGGAGTATATGGTTCTTCAGGAACAAAATTCTTTAGTAATGAACCTATGGACCCTGATAATAAGGTTATCACCTTTATCAAAAACCAAATACATAACTGAAAAACTAACATAACTGATGAGGACGATTACAACATAAAACAACAACCAAAAAACTATATCTCAAACAAACGGAAAAAAACACAATATTAAATGGGAAAAACCAAAACCCGGTTTCTTTAAACTTAACTTTGATGGATCAAAACTCGATTCGGGAATCACATCTATTGGTTATGTTATTCGGAACCACAATGGCGATATCGTTTGCCTCGACGCTAAAAAAAATAATTTCAATTCGGTCATAAAAGCCGAAGCTTTTGCCCTCAAAACTGGGTTACAAGAGGCAATCAGACTACAAATTAAAAAGATCGAAATCGAAGGTGATAATCTGTGTGTAATCAAGGCACTCCAAGGATTGTGGAGTTGCCCGTGGGAGGTCACAATGATTATATCGGACTCCAGATTGGATCTTCGCTAATTTGATGAAATCCGTGTTAGGCATATTTTCAGAGAGATAAACTGTGTTGCTGACCGATTGACCCATCTGGGAATCTCGACCCCCAACACCAATTTTTTTTGAAGATCCCGAACTTCGTGTCTCATCCGCAAGAATGCTTTAGGTTGGACTACCTCTAGGAGGTAGGCCAATCTAACCGCTTTTCATTATCAAAAAAAAAATAAAAAAAATGCCCCATTCTCTATTCTTTTATTTTAAAACCCATTTAATGTAACTTCAGTTTCAATTTTACAAATATGTGGGGCCTCTATCCTTATTTTTTTTACTTTTACTTTTAATGATAATGACTTTCTTTGTTAATTAAAAAACAAATTTAAAATACAAAATAGTAAATTTAAACATAAATATACAATAAATGGATAATATATTTAGATATTTTAAAAATTTTAAATTACTTATTTGGTTTATAAAAAAAAATCAATTTAATGCTTGTAGATATAATCATTTATATATATTAGATGATAAATTATTTATAAGGAAAAAAAACATTATCATGTAGTTATAATATATCAATTTTTTAGTTAAATTTTGTGACAAGCAAGGAATTTTTATAATATTTATTAAACGTCAAATATTTGTTTCTATGAATATGATAAAATGTAATATAAAATTTTAATTTGTTAATAGATATTATAAAATGTTATAAATTTAAGATAAGACTTATATAAAAATTAATAAAAATTTTATTACACTTTTATCCTTTAACGTCTATATTTATATCTTTTAATATAAAAATTTTGTGAAATTTTATTTTTTTAATCGATTTCACGCATTAATTTGCTGCTCAGTAAAATCAACTTAAAGGCAACACATCAAACTTATTTACTCTACTTTAGCTAATATATTACACTTATATTATTAATTTATTAACATAGAATATTTAATAAAATGATAAAGTATAGGTTTTAATATTTAAATATTTAAATATTTACACAGGGCCTCCGTAATTCATTGATCGGCCCTGTTCTTATCCAAAGTAAAGTGATCACCTAAAATAACTTTTATTTATGAAAACAGGTTTTATATTTTCCGATTATAAATACATTTTGTACCCAATTGCCACTAATATTTCTTTTTATACCTATTTTCTCTTAAATTTTTTTTTTTTTTACATTTACTAATCGCCTAAAATAACTTTTATACAAATATATCCCTTGGTACATTTTTATACTGATTTGGTAATTTTTTTCGATTATAATAGGAAAAATATTATGATGATTAATTTTAATTTTGAAAAGGTGCGGTCTTGCGGAAATAGCTCCATTTTGGAGTTTGGAGAGGGGTGTTTGCGGAAATAATAACCCAAAATCTGCCTTTAAAACGACCTAAGCCCTCGCAGTTGCCGTTCGCACACATACTCTCAGTCAAAAGATAGTCAAATTCCACCCACTGTCCAACTCTACTCACTCCAAGGCTCCAAGCGCCGATTTCCTTCGACGCATCCCCACAGTCGTCTCCGATGTCCGGAACCCCCTCACCATCAATGGAGTCTCTGATCCTCCAACTCCACGAAATCTCAGCCGTCAAATTCGGCAACTTCAAGCTCAAGTCTGGCATATCCTCACCAGTCTACATAGACCTCCGTCTCATCGTCTCATACCCTAACCTCCTCTCCCAAATCTCCGATATCCTCTTCTCTGCTGTCTCCTCCGCTTCTCCTCCCGCTTCCTTCGATGTCGTCTGCGGCGTCCCTTACACTGCTCTACCTATCGCCACCGTCGTCTCCATCAGCCGCGGCATTCCGATGCTCATGCGCCGTAAGGAGGTCAAGACTTACGGTACCGGGAAGTCGATCGAAGGCGTCTTCGTCCCTGGTCAGACTTGTCTCATCGTCGAAGATCTTGTCACTAGCGGAGCCTCTGTTCTCGAGACCGCCGCTCCTCTCCGTGACTCCGGACTCATTGTTACCGACGCCGTCGTTGTGATCGACAGGTTGATTCCTTTGTCTCTCTCGATAGATTTGCAAGTATATTCACGGTGAACTGTTTCTATGATTGTCGGATTAGTTTTATGACTTTAAATGTCAAATTTGACACGTGAGTTTAGCTTACTTGAATAAAATTGTCTTAGTAGACAAATTCGATTTTTTAATTATCAAAACTTATTAGAGTTGGTACTTCAATTGGATTGTGCTCTGGTTGAGTGGATTGCTATTGTGCTGCTTATTTAATTGACGGAATCAATTTGTGGCTTCAATTTGAAAATAGACAAACTGATCTATAGTGATGCCGCTATTAAGTGAGCAGATTTGATCTATAGTGACGTGGATATTAATTAAGTGAGCAGAATGTGATTTAAGTTGGTGTAGGCTAAGTTTGTGATATTCTGACTGTTATTTAAAGCGGTGTTAGTGATAGAATTCAGTTTACCTGATTATGGGTCATCTTAATAGGGTAAACTTGATTTAGAGTTGTTACTTCCATTGGTTTTTTCTGTAGATGTATGGATGTAAGTAAATTACTGATATGCTGTTTGTGTCTTCAATGCTGTTTGTGATATGGAGTTATTTTGATTTTGTGACAGGGAGCAAGGTGGAAGGGAGAATTTGGAGGAGAATGGCATAAGGCTGCATGCTCTCTTGAAGCTGAGTGATATGGTTGGGGTCTTGAGAAGGCTTGGAAAGGTGGATGAGGAGACGGAGAAGATGGTTTTGAAGTTCTTGGCAGAGAACAAGAAGGTTTCAGTGCCGAAGGTGGAGAAACCAATCTCTGGGCCAGTGAAAATTGGGTATGGGGAAAGGGCTAAGTTGGCCAAAAATGAAACAGGGAAGAGGCTGTTTGAGGTGATGCTGAAGAAGGAGAGTAATCTTTGCTTGGCTGCTGATGTTGGCACAGCTGCTGAGTTGCTCGATCTTGCTGAGAAGGTATTGTGAGCTTACTTGGCTCTCGATTCCGTTATCCTTCTTGATGATTACATGTTCTTGGTGTTTTTTTTACTTTTGTTCTATGTTGAAATTGGATCTTAGATTTTATCCTAAAAAGAATATTTGTGAAAGAGAAGGGGTGCTATTATAGAAGGTGCCTTGTAAGATATTACGGAACAACGAGAGGCATGATGAGTGACGACTGTAGCTGTGTTTTGTTTTCTGTTTGCTATTATATAATGCACTTTTTAGATATTCATGCCTTTTAAATACTATTCTATTCAACTTGGTGCAGGTTGGACCAGAAATCTGCATGCTGAAGACACATGTAGATATATTCCCTGATTTTACACCAGAGTTTTGGTTCAAAGTTACGCTCGGTAGGTCTTTTATCCTCACCCAGGTTTATTGCTTCATAAAACCTGCAGGCTGCTGAAAATGATACACTAAACTAAAAAATCAATAACCCTCTTATAAAAAATGTCAGATTGCAGATAAGCACAACTTCTTAATCTTTGAAGACCGCAAATTTGCTGATATTGGTAACACGGTTACTATGCAGTATGAAGGGTAAGAGATGAGTGTCTTTTGTTGCCATGTGCATTTTTTCCTTGAGTTCCTTACCAACCTGTTGCTGTTTCTACCTACAGTGGCATTTACCGTATCTTGGAATGGGCAGACATAATCAATGCTCACATAATCTCCGGTCCTGGAATTGTTGATGGCCTAAAATTAAAGGTTTGCTTTTGGGGGTTTTAGTGTAGAGTACCTTACTGAACAAACTCTGGATTTAAGATTTTCCTGGTTGTTTCTCCAGGGTCTGCCCGTGGCCGGGGTTTGTTGCTCCTTGCAGAAATGAGTTCTGCCGGTAACCTTGCAACAGGAGACTACACAGCTGCTGCTGCGAAGATTGCTGAGAATCATTCGGATTTTGTGATAGGATTCATCTCAGTGAATCCAGCTTCATGGAAAGGGGAACCTCTTAACCCGTCACTCATTCATGCCACCCCCGGAGTTCAAATGGTAAAAGGTGGAGATGCCCTTGGCCAGCAGTATAACACTCCTCATTCAGTAAGCTTCTATAGCCTACCTTATCTTAATGCTGGCTAATATATCTTGTGAGCATCTCTCCTATCAAGACACCTCGGGTGGTAACTAATCTGGATTGTTTTATGCAGGTGATCCATGACAGAGGCAGTGACATAATTATAGTTGGGCGAGGCATTATCAGGGCTGGAAACCCAGCAGACGCTGCTCGTGAGTACAGGATTCAGGGATGGAATGCTTATTTGGCCAGATGCTCTTGAAGGCGAAAACGTCTCTGTGACCTAAGGCTTTAGGCTTGTACTATCTGTCGGCTCTTTATAAATTGTTTCAGCAACCTAATATCTCTCTTTCATGTCTGTGTTTGTTAGAGAAAAACAACCTAATTTACCTCTTATTGTTGGGTTCATCATAGTTAGAATGCTTTGAATCCCAAGTTGGTTGTTACTTGGGGTGTACACTTATGTACACTAGTAAATAAGTCAAGCTGGCTGATTTTCAAGTGAAAAAGTAGCTTCCGCTGTTGCAAGAGAGATATTTTTGAGATAATATATTTTCTTTAGAAATCATAGTTATCAACTGGATTGACACACTTTTACAATCCAGAAAACGCACGCAGCAACCAATACATGACAATGCACAATTTTGCTTACTGTCAGTTTATAAATGCAATCCAATAAAGAAGAGGAACATCAAACGATATAACGTCATCACTCAAAGTTCCGGCCAAGCAAAGTGAGCAGAAAATCCTTGTAGTCTCCAGATGTGTCTCCAATGACTGCGTCTTCCACAGATTCTTTGTTCATCTCCAAGTACACCTCTTTGATCCTCCCCATGTCTACTTCAGCTCGAGTCACAATTGCCCTTGTAAGCGAATCCTCATCTGTACCCAGCCCAACTATGGATGCTCTGATAACCTATCATACATAGATCAAAATGGAAGCAGTTTAAAAAAAAGTTTGTCAGCTGAAGCATCCATATAAACTTGAAAGAGAAGCCTAATTGTCTCTGCACCTCGGCAAAGTGTTTCTCAGGAGAAGCAATGCACAAGATGACTATTTTCAACAACGCTTGGATATCTCCATTTCCGGAGCTAGCAATGTCCTGAGAAAGAAGTCGAGATAAACATTCAAGCAAATTAAGCATTGAAAGCAAAAGACTCAACGTAGCACATTGTTGCCGACCTCTTCAATGGGTCTGCCAAAATTCTGCTGGTACCAATCAAATGTGGCTTTGAGCTGGAAGAAGTTCCTCGCGGCAAGAATCAACTCCAAATCCTCATGATCGAATTGCTTTGTTTGAATAAGATGGTGAAGTTTGTCTGCCTCGGATTTGGCTATCTCCTGGTCGACTAATTGCTTGTCATATCTGTAAGATCTCACCAATCCAACAACGAGAAGCTGAAGTAACAAGACGGAAAGCTTGGTGTTAATATGGCAAAAGGCAAATTAATGGTATGTTGCATTCTATATTCACCTTTCTTATGGGTAGAGGAGCAGTGGATAGTATTTCTTCTTCGAGTGAACAATCAAACAGTGAACAATAAGCCTGCCTAACAGCGGCAAGATGGTTGGGGCACGATGCACATGCTATTTCGACTATCACTTGATATTCCTTCATTCCCTTCCGTCTTGTTTTCAAGGCCTTGTTTGCTAGCCTTGCATCCCTCTCAGCAGGATCGTAGCTCCATAATATCACCGCTCTCTGTTGACGTTATAAATGTTACTTTGTGTAACACAAATCAAACTATCAAGCTATCAGCCAGCTCAAGAAAAAACATTACTCCAAAGTCACCGGAAAGTTCAGACGAGAGGCCGTCAATTAGAGACTGATTACAAAGCAATTGATAAGCTTCCCTGATCTCCTTCCTCTGGCTTGCATTTCTGTGACCCAGTACTCTTATAATCGCCTTTTCATCAGTTCCCCAACCTAATCACAATCATATCCAAATCCCACACCAGTTAATCAATTCAACCCAAAAACCACAATAATCTATTAAACAGATCGAAATATCAGACCTTGGAATGCTTTCTTGAGCCTTTGAGCATCATGGGAAGGAGAAGGAACAACATCAGGGATTGTAAGTGTACCCATATTTTCAAAACCACAACCACAGACCAGAAACTTGAGAACACGCTTCTGGATCGAACCTTTTTGAGAAGAAGAAGATTGAAGTTTCGTGGATGACGTGGCTTTGCTTTTAACTACATTTCTTTGTGTTGTTCTTCTTCTTGTGGTGCTTCCGCTCTCCGTATCCATGGCGGATGATTAAAAAAAGAAACTTGATTTTGGGACCGGAATAGCTTAATCTCACTTTGGATGACAAAGGGGCCCGATATCAATGGGGTCACCCAAGGAGGAGAGAGGTGACCAAGATTTTTAAAATTTGATCATATGCTTCATGTTATCTTCTTGTATGAACTGTAAGTTGTTTATTTTTTTTATTTTTTTATATTTTAGATGGTTTTCCACGAGAAGGTCAATGATCATGAGGTTCTTTGACAGGTAGGGCGATGGTTGGTGGCTTGGTGCTTCCATTGTATCATCTCCACTTTTTCTCCATTGATCTATGGCTTTTCACATGTTACAAGGAATGATTTCAACTGTTTTTTTCCTTGCAAAAAAAATATATTAAAAAAAGTCATTATTTATTTATTTAAAAACGGAGGGGAATTAATAAATCTAAAAATATACTATATTTCTAGTTTTTTTCCTTGCAACTTAAATTAACAAGTTTGAATCCGGTTAGGTTCTTGAAATTGGTCAAATTAATATGCAAAAACTAAACAAGTTTTTATTCAGTTTGAAAGGGTAGAGATGATATAAAACATCTAATTAATTAATTTCCAAATAATAAAGTGAAAGTAAAGTCCGTCTAGTATCATGCCGGAAGTAATTTCAGGTTAAAGGAGTAATTTTAAATTTATTTATAGATCGATTACTAATTCCAATTTTTTTAATTTTACATTTTAATTATATATTAAATAATTTTATGAATTTTAATTTATAAAAATTCGTACGTAGTATATGATCTTAATTTAATTATGCTTTTATTTAACTCTAGTTTTTTTTTTTAATTAATTTTTAAATTAACATGTCAAACTCACATTTAATATCCTAAAATATATATTTACAATAGTTATAAAAAATATTAAAATGCGGTGGTGTGGACTTTAAAATAGTTTTAGAATATTTAAGTATACAACGTATCACTTAATGCAATTAATTATGAAGATCGTTAAATATAGCTAACGTATCAAAAAAAATTTCGAACAGCCTAACGCATCTAATTAGTTAAACCTCTTTCTTTGTAAA
Organism: Fagopyrum tataricum; assembly: GCA_002319775.1. NCBI lineage: Eukaryota > Viridiplantae > Streptophyta > Magnoliopsida > Caryophyllales > Polygonaceae > Fagopyrum > Fagopyrum tataricum. Next base: position 8,619,312 of record CM008279.1, on the reverse strand, counting down.
TATATTTATTGAAGTTTAAAAGTCATTAACTATGCATTTACGTAAAAAAAATTAAAAAAAAATCTGTCATAATGCTCGTCTAGATTTATCTTTTAAGAAACCAATATCTCTTATAAACACGTCCTAAGTATAATTACCGTATACTTGGGTTTTCAAACACTAAGCATAAAACTTAATTTTCTTTTCATGATGTTTTATAAAGTTGATAAATTTTTATAAGGTAAAAATAATAAACTAGGTTGTAGATGGATCATGATTGGTATGAATGATTGAGTTATGGAAACAAAGCGTGATGCACGAGTACGTTACAGTGTGGACACACTTGCCGGTTGGCAGCTATACATTCCAATCAAAGTCTACTATTAGTATATTATGGCTTATGTTTCACAAATTTAATTTATTTTCCTATAAGCATGTTATTAAATTAAGATTGCGATGGATGGGGTAAGGATCTTGTATGACACCTATGCATATGTTGCACGAGATTGAAGGGGTTAAGTAATTAATTCGTACCTAACATGTATCAACTTTATCAGACGATTTTAAACTTGTACATCTTTGTAGTGGTTGAAGTAGTATAGTATTAAATAATGTGTGGTAAGTCATATGGATGTTATCACATCAAAGATGCACTACTGTCAAGAGAAACTGTACAACTTCTTGCCCACTTCACATGCATGCACACTACTACGTCTCTAAATCACCTATTATTTCCACTTTTTCAATCCTCCTTTTTTTTTTTATTTTTATTTTATTATTATTATCTTCATCAAAGTCACTTTTCTCATATGAAACCAAAATACTTTCATGTCTACTTCATATTATTGTCTAACCAGAGGAGTACGTTTAAAATCATTTAACCAACATTATTATAAAATTTACGTTATACACATCAGAAATTAAATTTGAAGTAGTTTCTAGGACGTTTCTGCAAAATTAAATGAAATACCATAAATATGGAAAACCAAGGACGTTTTTGGAAAAAAAAAAAAAAAAAAAGAAGGGTTTTTTCGCCTGATACCCCTCAGCTTATGTTAATTTCATCTGGTACCCTCTATTTTCTGGCATTTTGTGTGATACCCCTAACATTTTAATTGACATTGTAATGTGACCTTCTGTTAACTTCAGCCTGCAAAACGTTTAAGTTCTTATTTTACTCATTATTAATAATTAATTAATTAAGCCTTCAATATAATCCATTAAACTACGATAAGACCTTGATGATCAAACTTATTACTAGTTTCACAATTGAATTATGAGACTACAAATAGATGCTTCTTCCTACTAAAATTACTCAAAAACATAGTTTAGTATTTGAGATTTGCAATCCTTAATTAATCTTGCAATATGATCCATTCAAACGCTTTATTTCCTCTTTGTATAAAACTATGATTCTTTTAGCGAATACAAGAGTCTACTAGGCCCGTTTTTTCCGGTCCGGTCCGGGTTTTGGACCGGACCGGAACAAACAGGTCCGGTCCTCGGTCTAGGAATTCCGGTCCAAAATCGGTCCGGTTCGGTCCGAACCGATATTTTTTTTAAAAAAAAAGAAATTTTTTTAGTTATAAAATATTATAAATATATTAAAATTTTAGTGAAATAAAATATTAAAATTAACTAATTAAGTCTCGGTCCGATCCGGTCGCAATAGGCTTGGTGCGAAAAAAATGAGAAAAAAAATAATTTTTTTTTTTAAAATAAAAAAACAAAAATAAAATAAAAAATTTTCCGGTCCATTTTCGGTCCTTCCTTTTTCGGTCCGGACCGGTGAACAACCTAGAGTGTACTGACATGGAGAAGTAAACAGTGAAATATTGGCAAATACTAAAGATTTAGAAAATAAAATATTTCACATTAGTTAAATCATAACTTGTGGTCTTTGTGGAGGTGTTAGCATCCTCCCCTCCTTCGTATCATGCAGGATAGTTATAGTTACCTACAGGCATGTAATATTTCACCGCAGCTTAAGTTTGTCAAAAAATACAGACAACGGTGATTGAGGAATCCAATTTATAAAGCCAATACCATCATCAAAAAATCTAAACAAAAAATTTATAAATTTAGTAATCTAAACATGTAGCAAGATTACGGTACCTTTTAGCTATCTCTTGGATACTAAGAAGAATTCAAAAAAAGTTAAACCAATACAACACTCGTCGTCGTCGTCTTCACTTCACTTCCCCGTCAAGTCTCGGACACACTACCCGGCGAGCCTCGGACACACCACCACCAGGCGAGTCTCGGAGCACCGTCAACAACACCTTCTTACGTCAAGTCTCTGAAGTTTGGCAGTTTAGGGTTATGGACTTTGAAATCGCAGGGAGGCATGTTTTATTCATGGGCTTAATTTAACTTGTAGGCTTAATTAATTGATTAACAATAATGAGTAAGAAAGACTTAACGTTTTGCAGGCTGAAGTTAACGGAAGGTCAAATAACGATGTCAATTAAAATGTCAGGGATAACACAAAAAGCCAAAAAATAGAGGGTACCAAATGAAATGAACATAAGTTGAGGGTACCATGCGAAAAAACCCAAAAGAAAAACAACAGCTCCACATGGTAATTGCTCATAAATTCCATCTCGTGTTCAATGTTCTTCAAACTGAATATTTAATAATTGCTGTAAAAAAAACTACATTATTTTAATTTATCAAAAAGAAACACCTCACAGAATTGAAAATTGACACCGCGTCCTCGTCAAACCAACATATAATTACAACCTGTGCGTCTTCTCTCTGCCACTTCATCCTTGCTAACCAATTATAGCGTCCCTTCAACTCCGATCTTCTCCTCGTCGTCTTTTTTCGCTTACTTCGTCCACGATGGCTCTCGAAAACGGATTTGATTCTCTTGCAAGTGCTTTCTCTGGTAATTTTTTTTCTCACTTAAAATTTTTGCATTTACATAATAGGAATCAGCATTTTTTGCTGCTCAGAATTGTGAAATTCGGATGAAGTTGCTTTGATGGAGTCAAATTGATGAATATTTTGGTCAGGCCTTGGAGTTGAAGAGAGCGCCTTAGTATCAACACTGGGAAAATGGCGACCGGAGGAGAGGAAAACCTTCAGGAAGTCGACGCGCGACTTCTTCTCCGAAGACGAACGCCAGTTTGAGAAGTGGAATGAGGATTTCATCACTCAGCTGCGTCACGAGTTTCTCCGATTCAAGGTATTTTTGCAATATTTAGGATGATCGTTTTCAATATGGATCTCTAATCGAGCGCTTGAATGATGGATCTGTGCTTTAGTGGTCTGATGTTTGATCAGAAGACCGAATTGTGTTTCAATTTTTGCGGTGGTTCTTTTTTACAGTGTGCTATTGTTCTGTGGACGATGCCCTTGGGAAAGAGATGCTCGGTTGCTGAAGGAGGCTATGGCCAAGGGCAGAAGGCTATAGCTTAATCATTGAAGTTGCTTGCACTCGATCATCGAAGAGCTATTAGGAGCAAGAAAGCATACCATTCCTCTTTGACCTCTCCATTGAAGAGGATGTCGCATTCCATGTCAATGGCGCCGAAAGAAAGGTTACTATACAACAAGGACTCGAATTATCCAATTATGTCATCATTTCTTTGTTTAATCTTATATAATCCTAAAATGGGTTGTATTTGCACAGCTTTTGGTAGCCTGGTCAGTTCTTACCGATACGAAGGACCTCGTGTGAACGAAAACACTGCAAAATCCGAGGCTAATGTTCTTCATGATGCCATTCAAGGTGATCAGAAGATACCAGCTGTTGAAAACTATGATGTGGTGACCATATTGTCAACAAGGAGCAAACTCCATCTCAAGGCCATCTTCGAGCATTACAAGGAAATCGCAGACAAAATCATTGATGTAAGCTTATCAACAAACTTTTGGTAGCTTCTATTTTCTCTAATATTAACTGGCTCTTTCTCTCCTTCCCTTTTTGAAGGAACTTGAGGGTGACTCGATCATGAAAACAGCAATCGAATGCTTGTGTACTCCAGAAGTCTATTTCAGCGAGGTGAGTTACCGACTTTAATATCAGCGAAATGCTAGATGTCTAACAATTTACAGATTGATCATTGAAATCCCGAATCGATTATGGTGACAGGCTCTAGATGGTGCTTTGAAAGAGGGTGCGGATGAGTTCACACAAGAAGGTCTGACTCGGATAATTATATCTCATGCCGATGCGAACCTTAAGGACATACGAGAAGAGTACAATAACCGATATGGGGTTGATCTTAAGAAGAAGATCGAGCATAGAGCGCGAGGAAACTATAGAGATTTCCTCCTCAGCTTGGTTGCTAGAGGAGAGTGAAGATTTCGTAACAAGATCGGTAGTGATTCAGTTTCACCATGTCTTTGATCTCCTTGCCTTGTAGTATTGTCATGTTACAATAAATATGAATAACTTTAAGCCTGAGGATGCATATAAAGGTCATTCAGTTTGCTGCCCTATTGAATGTCATTTCTTTTGTAATTTATGCTTCACATTTTGATGGATAAATGAAGAACATTTTAAGCAATGCGTGAGACCTTTATTTCCAAGGCATTAAATTTAGTTTAAAGACAATTTATATGAGTAGGTTATTGTCTTGAAAGTGTTTATACTGAAAACTATAGATAAGATAGCAATTGAAAGTGGATCAAACCGATCCAGTACTTAAAAGGGCGGGCCCAGCCCAGTTGCATTCTAGATTTGGATCCAAATTAACGGGCCTTATGGGAGAGAATTATATCATTGATTCATTGAATATGACACATCGGTTATCGTAATAAGCTAGGGGTGTGCGGCCGGTCCACCTGAACCGGAACATCCGAGTCCGGACTGTTGGACCAGAATATTTAGAAATCTGGCCAGTTATCGGTCCCGTATGGACCAGAGGACCATAATTTTTAGAACCCTGGACCAAGGTCAAATTAGACTGGAATTTCGGTCCGACTAACCATATTTTTTATCAGCTTTTTAGAAAAAAAATTTTTTTAGTCTGATCATTTTTTTTTTTCGGTCTTGGACTAGGACCGGAAATCACCATAGACCAGACCAAATCCGGGTATGGAACGTAAAATAACGGTCCAGTCCGGGTTTTTGGTCTGGGTCAAAACTGCACAGCCCTAAGATAAGCTATCAATCCACCACCTTCCACTCTTTTATTACCCAACAAAAATCCTTTGTACCCAGTATGCCAGAATATACTATTATTGTTATTCATAAGAGCATATTCTTATGCATATGTATCACCATCGTAAAAATGAAGAGAGATGAAGTTTTCAAAAGGTGAAACGTGACTCGGAAGTCAAAACAAACAAATGCATACGAAGAGTCAGAGCATGTTCTGGAAGTATATACCAACTGAAACCGGGCACATTACATGCCACCTCAATTCAGAAAAAGATTTTCTAACATTATGTTCATGGATAGGGAAACAGCAAATTTGATTGCCATATCCACATCAGAGGCATGAAGCAACTAGAGATCATGAACAAGACATGTGAAGTTTCACAACTTCTGGGAATAAAACACCACAAAGATATTAACTAATAAGTGTTTGATGATGATGAAGTTGATAATTTTAAAAACAATGTCTCCAAGATCAGGAACACATGCCTCCTTCCTTTGCGAGATTGATTTCCAGATGTACAGCATGATTAGCAGCAGATCTTGTCGGCTGACAATGACAAAACACTTTCAAATTACCAGTAATCGATAAGGCAATATGGTTTGGTAGTTAGCTTGCATGGAAGTAATAAAGGAAGGAAATACCCTTATCATCATATGGACATCCAAGGCTTCAATCCTCACTTTCCACCATCCTTTGTTTCATTTTCTGATTCATCTCCATATCTGTGTCCGGTTGTTCAGACAAATCTTCCTGTTTTGACGCCTCGACGGAGTGAGGAGTTGTCAATCCACGAGGAGATATACATTGATCATTTGCAGAACTCTTGGTCACCAAACTGAGTGGCAGGCTGCTTGAAGTGCCAATCTCTACATCTGGTGGCATCTTCGGGAAATTGATGATTCGGGAGTCCCTATGTGCTTTACTGATGACTTTATTGGCCGATGAAATAGCAAGTGAGCCACAGCACGATCTATGTAATTCGTCTCGGTTTCAGCACTAGGCAAAATCGTGAAACGAAGATAGTGAGATATATATATCACAGGTGAAAAAACAATCGATAAAAATAGTTCGTACTCCGTATAGTCTTTCTAATCAAACAACAGATTGACTACAGGCAACTACACGTTCAATAAGACAAATGGATAACTACAAATAAGCGCAAAGTGATACGAACCCAAACTACAAATTCTAACATATTTATGAATCATCTATATTTTTGTATGTGTCATTACTTACCTACTTTCTTTTTGCCATTACTTTGTTTTTGTTGCTTACCTTGATTAAGTATTCCATTTATTATTAGGATTAAATATTACTATCATATTATAAAAGGAGGAACTACTGCATTTGTTTAGGATCATGTTCTTGCTTCTAGTGGGTTCTTACACTGAGAATGTTGGAGAATTGCGTTAAGTCTCCATGAAACCATTGAGTTAGTCGTAGAAACTAAGTGTGTTCATGAGTGTGTCACGAAGGTCCTGGTTGCGGAGGCAAGCCAAGTGACCGGCACTAACCAGTATCTAGGGTTAAATAGGAAAGAAACGCAACAAGGAAAATGAGACACAAAGACAGGGTCATTGAGTCACGCCATGATGCGCCTTAATTAGGGTTTGACTAATCTCTCTCTGATTGAAATAAAACCATATATAGTCTACTGATATGAGTCCAGCATCTAGAGTTCCAGTCGTGTTGAGGTGAATATATATGTGCAGGAAATTGTTTGACTAACCTCTCTTGATTGCGTATGTCTTCCTTGAAAATGTTGGATCAGAACCAACACTTCTGTTTGCACTGCTTGAATCACTTGTATGTTGTCTTTGCATAGCACTTTGTGCCAGACGGAATAAACTATCTCTTATGCAAAGTCTTATGTTCATATCCAACTGCATAAACCCAATATTCTCTCAAAGATTTTTACTTAAAATCACTGTATTAAAAAGAACTTTCGTGTGAATTGACTTACTTGGGTAACAGTATCTTGTAGCTGGTACAATACTGTGTCTTCCACATTGCGATTATCCACTTCAACTGAGATTGAGCTAGAATCATCCTGTTTTACAGGAGAATCTGGGTCATAGGTAGGAAATATTTTCTCTTCACAATTAAAATTTGCTCTCTCTAATTGTATAATCTGATCCTCTGGAACTAGTAACTTGGACCGGGTGAGTCAATTGCTGCTGCTGTTTTTGAATAGCTAGCATAGCCCGCATTTGTTGTCTCCTCCTGAGCTTTTCAATCTTTTCTTGGGGTGTCATGTTCTGAGGTTTATGGGAGCATTAGTTGATTTGCCTGTAAAAACTTTGTCTCTATGACAACTTTCAGCATTTCGGAGAACAGGATGACGTCCATCATCCGCTGCAGGCAGGACAGACATGGCAGTGCATTGATCCGAGAGATTCCCATACGAGTATGTGGCAAAATAAGGATTTGGAAATTGCTGATATACCAAGCATGTGGACTGCTGAGGCATCTTTGGGATCAAGGACAGAAGGCATATAATTCTTAGTTGTGTCCGGCACAGGTTTTGCATCAAGTTGCTGATCATTTATTGCAGGTGGTACCCATGTGCTGGTATGATACTTATGATCGTTTATCTTGTCTGATTTTTAGCTCATGTCTGGACTGAGATCTGAACCAGTTGCCCTATGTGAAAAAACAAATACAATATCAATCAATTTGTTACTCCGGGTAGATTCTGTAGTTATAGAACTAGAGCAGTCTATTCTAGGGGAGATTTTGGGTAAAAATTGGCTTTATTTGAATCATGCTCTCATCTTCATTTTGTAGACCAATAAAGCCACCTATCTAATGTGGATAGCAGTACTATATAGGTCATTCATTCAAAAGTTTAATGCACCAGCAAAACAAATGAGCAATTCAACCAAATAAGGTGTAAACACAGGAAGGAGTTGAAGAGCTCCTCATATACTGAAATTCAGCAGTCAGGAATATGGATAGCAATACTGTATAAATAAACAATGCTATATATAAGAGAATTTCCTCTGGTACCCTCGGGCCTCGAGGTATTGCCTTATATCTCTTGAGGGTTTTCAAATTCCCTCGACGTCTTCATACTTTTAAGCATTCCTCTCCTTACCCATATTTTTTTTTCAGTTTATACATATTCTGTTAAAGATTAAAAAAAGAAAAATCTAAAGGTTAACTTAATTTTTTTATAAAGTATACAAAAAAGAGAAGAAAAAGAACTTAAATTTTTTTTATAAAAAGTAAACAAAGGAAAAGTCTGTTCTGTTATTTATTTTTGTTTACTTTATAAGAAAATAAGTTCAATTCTTTTTTTTGTTTCCTTTATATTAATTAAAAACTGATCGGGTTCATATCAGTATGACATATTAAATCTAAAGGTTAACTGCATAAGGGAAATGATAAACATAATTAATTAAACATATTAATCTGTTGGTGGTTCATATCAGTATGACATCCAGTATAGGACAAACAAAAACAATTCTAGCAGCAATTTACTTGTGATACAGAAACAATTCTACAAACAAATTACTTGTGATACAGAACACGTCACAGCCTATATTCATTTTTCATTTTCCATCTTTTACTTGTTAAGATATGGGGAAGGAATTAATATGTTTACCTTTTTTGATAATTTGTTTGTAGAGGCTGACTTTCTAGCAGCAATTTGAGGTTCTGATACGGTCTTCCCAGTAATGCACACAGCTGTCGTCTGTAGGAGAAATGAACATTTGACTTACATGTAGTAAGATTAAGTTGCTTACATTGCAGGTTAGAGTCTAACCTTTTCTGAGACCAATTTTGGCTCATCAACGATCAGTTGCTTCCTGATCAAATCCAGTTTGTAATATTTGTTGTGTATAGCATGCAGTATCTGCTTCTCTTTCATACGCACTGCCATATGACTGATTTTCTGAGTGCATATAGTCAGAATTAAAGCCAAATTGTCCAGACGAGTTCCCTAGAGCTTCTAGCCCCCAACTTGTGGAGTCCAAACCTAGGGATGAGGACTTCACAGCATTGTCTAGTACATCTCTGGATGATGCCAAAACTCATCTGTGCTATCAAGACTGGTATGGTCCACCATTTCATCATTACTGCAAAATCATCACTTGTGTGAATAGCATGTCAGATAAATCATTACATTAACATAAACAATAAAATTACCGTTCAAATGAAAAACTTGCTAATGGTTTTTTCACTTTAGATGGAACAATAGAGCTCTCTCCAAAAGATACAGAAATCACTATGATGAAATTGGAATAGTATAAACAAGAAAATTATTTGATCTTCTATGATTCTCTCCAAGCTGCTTCATCATAATGTTTTCCCATTTTTCTAGAGGGTTGCTAGACTGAATTGTTTTTTAAGGTATCTGGTTCGAATGAAGAACTTGCTAATGGTTTGTTCGCTTTAGTTGGAACAATAGAGCTCTCTCTCCATGTAGATCACATGTTTTCTACAAACAGTGGAGGCTTGGAGATGTTTATTTATTTTTAGTATGCGTGTTTTGGTTGGTCTCTTGCAAAAGCTTTTCAGATGTGGTGGCAGCTGGTGCACCTGATTTATTTTTCAGGCGTTACCAATGACTTGCTGGGGTTCCATTTGGCTTTTTAATGGACAAAAAGATTACAAACTCTTGCTAACTTGTGCTTAATATGCCATTGCCAAATGCAAGCAGAATGATCAGTTTTTGTGACAGCTTATGCTGATGGATGCACTTGAGATCTCTGTGATACAGTACCATTTCATACTTAAGCTAATTAAAATTTCATTTTGTCAAGTTACATCACATACCGTGAAGAGTGAACCATATTGTGATTTAACATAAAAGACACTTCAGGTTCAAGCTCAAATATAAATTGTACTAAGCACTCCTGTCAAGCACGATAAGAAGGATGCTTGCTTGAAGTATCTAATATTCTAATATAAAATATGAACTGTACAATTTAAACCAGCTCTGACATAAATAACAAAATTTTGGTTTACAACTGCAAATATCTGACATGCTTATATGAGTTATGATATACCCAGTCTCGCGTTTATTTAATTAAGACATAAATCTGGGGATAGAAACATGAAAACGAGATCGCATGAGAAGAAACTATTATTACCTAAATATTTGGTCGAGATCATCAAAACTTTCAATGTTAACCCAACTGTTGTCAATAATATCACCAAGCTCTCCATCTTCAGTCTGATTTTCAGAATTTTCAGGTCCCGTTTCTGGGTCAGCATTCTTACCTGTAAGGAAATCTAATCACATATAAGCAACCATGATAACCGAGAAATAACAACATTTTTCATAGGGATAGCAAATGGATGGATTTAGAACATGTTTTTACATTTTAGAACATGCTTACAGTTTTGGAGAAGAAAATTGACTACAAAATTACAATGAAACAAAAGAAATAACCACAACCTTGACATAAAGGAGTTTTAAATTTTCAGAACACACAAGAATATCTTCAAAAAGAGGAGCAACAACCAAATAAAGAGAACCTGAAAGGCTAAATTGGATCATTAAGCAATTAAAAGTGGACTACGTCCAATTACAACATACAAGGAAATCAGATGTAGTATATACATATAAACGAAAAGGTGCAAGTGTCCTCTTGGTCTAATGTTGCAAGAAAATTTTGATCACGTGTTAGAGAAAATTTATACCAAAGCCCTTCCTACCATGGGTTATTACCCTTGAACCAAGCAGATCGACAAGAGTAGGAATAGTGAATGCCTTACCCATCCAATTGCCATCCCTACCTCGTGATGCTGAATTGTAGGAAAGACATTTTTAAGTACCTATCGAGTTAACATCAGAATTTGATGCAAGTAAAGACAACTCCTCATTACTCTCCAGTTCACCCGCTTGCATCTTGGTTTTAGTGGCAGCAGGCTTTTGTTCAGAAGGCTTACTGTTTTCAGGTTCATTTGCTTCATTCTTGTTGTGATCTTCATGGACTGGTTGAGATTTCTTATCGCTTTCCTCAGGATAAGTAACAATTTGGTCATCAGCCTCGCCCCATATTATGTTTGCAATCTAGATAATGTATGAACAATTACAAGAGATTTACTCAGTAATATGACTAGATATTTATATTTACTATAAGAACAAGGATAGAGTTTCAAAATATTAAACACAATGCTCAAAATGATTTCTACTATTCTTGTTATGAAAGAACATTGTTCTATGACTAAAAAATTCCACTACTCTAACAGCATGATTAAAAGAAGTGAGTCAAAGTAATAGGAGCATCAAGGTTATGTTGGCTACTAATAAGAATTTGCACATTAAAAACAAAATCTCAGTCACTTTGACTGCTTACTGTAAGTGAATTATTAAGTCTATATTAGTCGGAATTAAAGGACTGTAACAATCCCCAGAAAATGCAGGTTTACTAGGAATTTCAACATTCCGAGTAGATATTTGTTTGACATAAATTGCTAATAAATAAGTAGGTGGTGCATCAATCATTTTAAGGTATGAAACCGGAACTTATCTGTTAATAAATACTACATTCTATTATAAGGGAATAAGAAGGTGGGCCAGTTTTCCTTGAGGATGACATCTAAATTCTTTTTTAGGCTTCTTTTTTTTTGCGTGGCTGCAGTACAAAGAAACAGAAGACTGCTCTAAATATCAAATCCAGCTTGCTAACAGATGTTCACACAAGCTGGAATTTGAGATAGTTGCTTATTCGGTTCACTGTGGCACACAGAGTTTTTCTCTTTTGGGTGAGCAGTTACCCACTGTGTCGAAACACAGAATCAGAAGAATGGTATTTGGTGTTGAAGTATGTGGCAGGCCTGATTACTGCATTTTGGAGCATCATTCACACAATTGCTGCTACTTTTTGTCAAGGATATATAATTACAAACCACAAGATTATCACTGGGCCGTTTTAGTCAACATAACAAGGTCCGGGGCAAGCTAAAAGAATCAACGAAGAGCAATTAGATCTCACAGAAAACATTTTTGGGATGACAGAGGACCTGAACAAGCATCTCTAAGATTTAGTTGCACAGCAGAGTGAAAGCGTCAAAGGAACTCACATGAGCTGGTATCTGATAAAGGCATATGCAAATTCCTGAATAATTTTGCAGAAAGTTGGTGAAAGATCTAACTTACAAGGTATTGAAGGTTCTCCACCTCAAAAGAGAATACAGGCTGGTTGCATCACTCAACTTGGGAACCTTCATGAACAACTCTTAATCTACTTTATGGGATTTAGTAAAGTTAATTCATATCTGGCTAGCTATGGGATTGTTTTTATTTTCATGTTAAGAGATAATAAGGAGCTTCATCATTCACTATCTGTCTTTCAACACCCCTGTTGTGCTATCTACTTAAACATTCCACTCAAGACCAAACATATGCTTGAGAAGTTGGCAGTACTACAGTCGATCTATCTTGAGGTCTAGAAACCTTAGTAAATGAACCTAACACTGTCCTGTGTACTCATCAAACCATGGTAGAAGACATAGAAACCTTATTCAATGAACCAAACATTGTCCTGTGTTCCTTCATTTCTGGAATTCAACCCAGTATAATCTAAAAAACATCCAGCATGTCATATTTCATAATACTAGAACCGAACTGAAATCCAGAACCAAATTGCATGCTTTTCAAAGTAGAGATCTAAATCTTCTAGACACGGATAACTTAACAAAATTAACACAGAACTAATTAGAAACTTATCATCAACATCAACCAGACAACCAATCACCAATTCACCATAGAACTACAACACACCTCGCAAAATAACCCAATACAAAATAAAATGAGTAGAAGTTTCAAGCGGAGAAATGTCCAAATTTTTTCTTCTTTCTAGTTTTCTCTCTTCTGGTTGCCAACTATTCTTACAAAAAAATACAAGTATACAAAAGAAGAAGCATAGGATTGTGAAGAACCCACCTCTTGGTCTTCCCAATCAAACATTTCCACAGTAGCCAGTCCGTTTTTCGGTCACCACCAGATCCAAGTTCAACCCATGCTCACAACCCCATTTGCACATCGCCAGTAGAAAACAGGAAAGAGAGACGATGAACTGAAAATCCTAATCAATAGTTAAGCATCTAAGCTTGACCAGAAATGGAAAACGAGTAAGTTCGAGAAGTTGTGAAGCAAAAACGGAAAAACTTTGGGAAATTGGGTGTTGAGAGAGAAAACATGTGGGAAGGGGAGAGAAGGCAGCCGGTAGAAGATGGGGCCCAAATGGAAATCTCCTATGCAGACAGTAAACGGGAGAGTCTGGAATCGACACGTGTCAATAGCAGTATCTTAAGTAGTGGCTCACAACGCCAGATCAAATCTGGTTACGTGATTGTTGCCTTCTCACGTTTCAATTTAATTTCGATTTTAATTAGCATTTTTGGATTAATGAAACGACGACGTTTGGGTACCTTTTTTCTGTCCACTTGACAGGCTTGTCCGCTGATTTGGAGCTCTGGTGGTTTCGTGGATGAGCATTGGCCCACAGTCCCAAACACAACGACACCCACAAACTTGTAAGTGGAGTATATTACTAAAATATTCAATTCTTAATTATATTCATGTAATAGAGTCGGTCCAATAGCGCATTAATATTAAGATTAAGATTAAGATTAACCCGAATTTTCGACACAAACTTGTACCGGACTTGTAGTCGTTTATCTTACTTGCCTTCCAAGTTGTCATTCGAAATAATTCACCCGTACTTGAATCGATCTATCAACTCCATTCTAACGACGATGTTTATCTTTAGCACGTATGTTGATCTGATCATTTTTAGATTCGGACGGGAGTTTTACCAATATTTTACCTAAATATTCGGATTGGACTCAAGATGAGTCCGATTAAAGACCTTGTCCGAACCTGTCGGGTTTGTAGATCCGGACCCCGTTCGTTCAGTGAAACTCATAGTTAAATCTAACCTAGAAATCAAAGAAAAGGAAAAATACGAGAATGGAAGTATGCAAGATCTAGGTCTAGGTCAACCAAACTTGAAGGATGCTAGCATAAATTAAAGGAGAATGAGTACGCCACAATCCAGCACGCAACAATCAACAACGGTGGTTGATGCTCGAAGGAGACCAACAACCATAACTTCATTTCACTAACAAAATTTCAAAGGAGACCAACAATCCAACACACAACGACAAAAACTTGAAGGAGAACTTGAAGACGGCATTCATCAATCTCAGGCCGAGGCTCGTTGCGACATGACTGAAGACGACATAACTCAACGGAAGAAATTGAAGGTGGCGTACTAGTGTTTCATAGAAAAATTTTGGAACGAAAGAATGAGAAGTTGTGTTCTAAGGTTTCGCTTTCATACAAGCGGCTATCTCCAATTTTTTTTAAATACAAGCCGGACTCAGCAGCCCGAACGAGCTTCTGAGTACGTCGTACCCGTCCATCGGCTCGGCGGACCGAACTCAACGCCCCGAACATGCTTATAGTATTTGTCATACCCGTCCGTTTTCTCGACAGCAGGCCCACCCCGTGTTTGCTCAAGTCTTCTGCGTATCTGATTTTTGTTGCTTGTATCAAGGCTATGTTGATGGAGGACTGAGTTATTAACGAGCTATGTTTTTTAAGTTAGGAAAATAATCGAAAATAATATAAACAATTACTTATAAATTAAAATAATACGAACTTTAAAAGTTACTAACTCATATGCAAACTATTACATGATAAATCAGTTTTGCTACGACATCAACCTGATCAAAATTCTGGCAGATTTTTTTACAAACACAAGTGGATAACTTTAGATGTTGTTGATAATCCATAGGCGTACATGTGATTTGTTCTCTTGGAGCCAATTACATTTCCTCTTTTCGGGGAATGGTTCTCAACCAAAACCCTTCTTTTATCCTTTTTAACTTTCCTTTTAATTTCTTTTTATTTGTAATTTTGTCTAGAAAAAATAAAAAAGAGCCCTCTTTAACAAGTTTTGTTTTGGCCGAGGGCCACTTCCCAGTAAGTGGAAATGTAATCGGCTCTAAGAGAATAAATCTCATGCCTCTTGATAAAGTATTGTCTTGTTTAGATCAAACACATGAGGACGAGTTCTTCATTCAAAACCGTTTGAAGATCTAGGTTTTTGATGGCTAAGAAAAATAACAAGCACCCATCTATCATTTTTTTTCTTCTTAAAACCGTTTTAAATCTTCTCCATTTTAGATTTGAGAAGAAAATAAGAAGTATAAAACGATATAATCGGCTATGTACACATAGGTGATGAAGGGTCCTCCCCCGTCTTTGTGTTCATTTTTTTCTTACTTTGTTTAGCCACCAAAAGAGCAACCTAGTTGTTGAGTCGTCTTCAACAATGAGACAAAGAACCCAGTTTTTTGTTATAGCAAGTAGAAGAACAATTTTGTCGGAGAAGGTTTGGTGCTTTCACCGGTGAGGTGGATTTCTCCGGAGGTGGTAGTGGCTTTCGTCTCTAGAGGATGTCCATTCAAACAAAAATGATGAAGTCAAAGTGTCAAGGCGAGATCCAATCTATGGAGAAAAAGCTCCGCCAGCATCACGAAGTGGTCGAGAAGGACATGGACGACAAAGACAAAGAAGTTAAGCAATCATTACATGGCTAAAAACTAGTAAGTACACAACCGAAGAGCCCCCAAGTGGGAACTTGTCCAGCCATGGTAAGGGTTTTCAACAGTTAGTGTTCGAACAACATGTTTGTGACTTGTGAGAGGGGAGTCATAGGAGATCCGACGGGCGACGACCGTTCAAGGGGGATAGGCCGGGTTGAGGATTTGCCTCAAAAGAGGTTGAGGTTCACCTCAACGGCGGTAACCAAGATCGGGTTTGGTTTGCCTTAAAAAAGTTAAGGGGTTTCCTCGGCGGCGGTAATCATGAAAGATAGATTTGAGAGTTTGCTCTAAGAGATGAGAGGTTGCCTCTTATTTATGCATAGTAAATAACGTTTCATTATTTGGAGGGATATTGTTTTATATATGCTTTAAAAAAATAAATATGGTGTAATTAAATTGATATGTATTGATTACTTTATTAAGAAAAAATGATCAAAAATAATATGATTATCTTGTGTGACCCAAAAAGAATATGACTACCGTGTATGAACAAAAAATTATTCGAATTTTAAAAATTACTAACTTATATACAAATTATTGCATACTAAACCAATTTCTATATTCTAACAACTCCAGTCAAAAATCCAAAAAACTTGTTGGCGTGGCTCACCGGATTTTAAACAAGTCAACTTTTTTAATATCATGTCAATTATTTTGTTTGCATCGTTGTCCATCCATGTTATTAATCACTTTACAAAGAAAAATTATATTATTGGGTTGTAGGATTAATATTTATCTAATGAAGGAGAATAAAATTAAAAATCAGGTGCAATATTGTGTCAGATTTACTCAAAATACTCGCTTTATATTAAGCTCATTACATAAATGTGCAAGACTAAAAGTAATTCAGGTGCAAGATGTAGGAGCATAACTCGATTCTAAAAAACCGGAGCAAACAAATGTAACAACAAACCCTAGAGTTGTGAAGATCTCAAGAACTTGGATTTTGTTTTGATTGTGTCAAATCATTCATATATCTTGTAAGGACCAATAGAAACAAACAAAAATTACAGAAAAAGAAAGAAAAAACGGACAAGACACCAAGGTTTGAGGGCTGGAAGCCTAGAACTCCTCGATAATGAAACCCCAAAATAATAATATTATTCTCTACTTTTCTTCTGAAGCTCCATCGTAACCTATCTTCACCACTCCCATCTTCTCTCCTCCTTTTTTCCTAGATCAAGCCACTCAATCATCCCCCATCTGATCTTACCGTCCCTTCAAATACCAAATGCAAATCCGCAACTCTAAATTCCAAAGGCAACATCTCATTACGGTTTGTAAAATTGGCAATAAACGGGGTTTTGAGCTTGAAGTACGACGTCGATGATAGATTGTAATCATTAGAATCCATAATAAATCCAATAGAAGTACATAAATCAACCTTAAAGAGCTGCAACATTCGATCAAACAATCATCTAGGTTTGAGTTTCCTGTTTCTCACGGATGAACTTCTCTTGTTTCAGTATCTTCTATTTCAATCAAATACATAATGTTTGATTCTACGAAAATGAAAAATTACAAAAATAATACGAATTATTACCTCTAATCTTAAAAAATTACTAATTGGTATTCAAACTATGACTTAATAAATATATTTTAATACGACCATTTTTCCGGCCAAATTGATGAGGTGACAACATAAAAAGAGGTTGGGCTCGAAATATAGTTATCTTAAAATTTAGGTGAAAAATAAAGTATCTCATCCTTGCACGATAGCCTTCATATGAACCGGGGAGTGACATGCTCGTTGTTATCAATCATTGTATTAATCGAAAAGAGAAGTTGAAGAATCGTGAAAGGCTCGTTGTATTTTTTGTGTATTAATCGCACAAGAGGATGACACGTTTATTGATGAGTGTCAAAAGTATCACTTTCCCATTGATGTTTTCATGCATTTCATATTCTTTTTCATCCCACACATACCTTTTTATATGGAAGGTCCCATTTTCTATATTGCGGTACATACCTTGGCTTTTCTATGTTTCAGGCATTTTCGGTGCTAAACACACTGAAATCACGTCCTCCCTGAAGTCAGAGCTTAAAGACAATCAAAATGATTGATGAACTGGAGCAAAAAGTCTACCTTCAACTACTTTGAAAAAGATAATCGAGAATTGCAAGACAACGCGGCTTACAATCACCGTTATGGCCAGGTTACGGGGTCAATCGTGTCAGGGTTACGACCGTAAGGTAACCGCAACGATCATCGTGAGAGCGTAAAAACCTAGTTCGCGGCCTAGCTCAGAAGAAAGAATTATGTTATCTGTTACGGCTTGTTACGTACGGCCGTAACTGCACGTAAGGGTGAACGTAACGCCTTATCCTTCCATCCACAATGCAAGCTTTAGTTTCCCGATTTTATTTTTGGAAGTTGTTGTAAACCTATGTAGCCCTAGACGGCAAATTCTCCTTGTATAAGCAGATGTTGGGATTAAGTTTAGAACCATTAACTACTCTCGAGTTCTCTCTCCCTCATTCATTCTTTCTCCTCTCCCTTGTTCCAGTAGGTTGTCAGTTGTTAGAGTTGCTCTATAAGGTTCTCCTAGAACCAATACTTTGTGAGTTTTTACTCTTTCATGTTTGAGTATATTGTTTTTGTTTAATATCTCACCATGTATGGCTAGTCTCCTTCCTTGACATAAGGTTTGGGATGAACCCTATAATTAGGGTTGTGCAAACTGAACCGAACCGGAATTTCTGGTCCGGTCCAGGGATTTTGGAAATTCCGGTCCGGATATTAATTTTTATTTATATATTTTCTAAAAATCATATATATTGTGTACATATTTATAAAAATTATATATATATATATATTGTTAATATATTTATTTTACCTTATTTTATTTTATTCCGATCCGACCGGTCTGAATCCGGTCCGGTCCCCGTTTCAGGTTTTTAAAAATTTCAATCCACCGGTCCGGTCCGGATGCACAACCCTACTGATAATGCGTTAATTTTATTGATTGCATATATACTTATGAATTGAGATTTTTGATAATCTTTCGTTTCAAATGGCTTCATTCTACCTTTTCATTACCTTTGTTAATCCGGAGTGGCGTTTTTAATTGGTTTAGATAAAACAAAGTGAAGAGCTAAACAATTTTGTTTTATTGGAAAGATTTGAAAAGAGTTTGGTGATGAGAATACTAGTCTAACAAAGCATCGGGGATTCTTGATCATCGTATAATTCATCGTCTTTGAACCGTTTTAAACTGAAGGACTTAACCGTTAAGATTTTCTTGGTCTTTTTCCGAGTTTCTAAATGCACATGAGTTTTCCTATACTC
The DNA here is from genome assembly GCA_002319775.1 of Fagopyrum tataricum. Taxonomy (NCBI): domain Eukaryota; kingdom Viridiplantae; phylum Streptophyta; class Magnoliopsida; order Caryophyllales; family Polygonaceae; genus Fagopyrum; species Fagopyrum tataricum. The sequence continues at coordinate 8,600,358 of CM008279.1, read as the reverse complement.
GTCGAACCGCTATATATAACTACGTGAGTTGGAAAGCACGGTCTTGTTTTGTCTATGTTCAAGACTACTTTAGATGGTCACATGTTTTATTTGATTATTAATGTTCATAAGCATTATGTATGCATCAATTACCTTAATTTGAATTATTAAAGTGAGAAGTCTCTACTTCCTTAGATCATTCTTACCTATAATTTTCCACAGTCAAGAATTGCTTTCTTTGTTTTCTCGTTTTATTTCTTTTTTCACTTAAAATAATTCATTTTTAATGTTTTCTAAATCAGACACAGTTCCTGCATTCGATAACCTGTATAATATAAGTGATTTCGTACCCTTACGGAGGATATAATTTTATTACGGTAAAACTTACAACCATCATTTATACACCTTTTCCAAGTTAGCAACCTCTAACATTTTATTATTACAAACTAAATATATATGTTATGTAGTGTACGTCTTCACACACACCTAGAGAGTTGGAGGATCATAGGTACCCACCTTGGAAATGTATCAATGTTAAGGAGAAGGTAGTATTTTTGTAGGTATATCAACAATATGTTCAATAGTAGGCATATGAGTAAGCTAAAGAAGACCTTCAAGTACTTTCTCATGAGTAAAATGACTATCAATGTGTTTAGTACGCTCGTGAAATATTGGGTTCTACCAAGGAATATACACTTTAAAAAATAAAGCCCGAAGATTAACATTCTACTGCTGTCATTTTATATGTATACGGTTACAATTATCTACGTTCCCAGTGTGCCTATGATGTCGAACCCGGTGGACCATTACTATTAGCTAGTGTGTATTATCTAACGAGAATAGAATCTAGTGTCAACTAGAAGAGGTATGCATAAAGGTATTTGTCCCCAAGAGAAACCCTCGAATTCAGTATGTTTTCTAGGTTTAGAAAAGTGTGGATTTTCAAGAACGGGAATCCTATGATTATGTTGGGAATCTGTTATGAGAATCATCCACGCATGAAACATAATTTAATGCCCGAAAGTTGGATAGGATGGCCTTTACATAAAGATTATATTGCCCCAATTTTTTATGAAATACAAGACTTAGAAATGTGAATAGTAGAAATCTTTTCACAAAATAGATTGATAGGTTAGAGATTGCATACACCCATTTCTTGGAGAACTCAGACGACCCAAGTGACTTTTGTAAAAGCAAGGGTCATATCATGACATTTAACCTCAATTGAGCTACTACAAGAGATGGTGAATTGTTTTTTTATTTACAAGTGATTGGAGAATACCCAAGAGAAAAATTAAACCACTTACAAAACGTTGAGAGATTGAGCAAGCAACCCAATCTAAGTAAAAAAAAAAAAAAGAAGCAATAAGACGAGGTTGGTGTCACCACAAAGTATAGTGCCTCAACCAATGGATCCATGTACATAGCAAAGAGTATGTGTGAGAGCGTGAAGATGAACAAATGTGGGTGATTACATATGTTAACTAGGTATTTATACAGTAAAAGAAAAATAAGGTCAGATGTTGGTGAGAAAACTAAGTTTCTCAATCATACTCCTATAAATTTCAAGATTGGGAATAGGGGTATCATCGCCAAAAACGAGTTTAAAGTGAAGAGGTTGGGGAGTGCCATGAGAACACCAAAGAAATCAAGGTTGTTGTCAGCAAGCATTTCTTGAGTGAATTTCCTTTTAGCAACACCCCATTTGAAATATGTCGCCTTAATGCCTAAGAAATAGTGTATACTCCGAGATATTTGATGTTAAACAAAGGACGGTGGTGATCTTTTAAATGAGCAATAAAAGAAGAGTCAGAGCTAGTAATTAAGATGTCATCAATATAAATTACTATTTAAACTAAGTCACTTGAACTCTTCTTGGTGAACTGGTCATAATCATTTTTAGATTGGACAAACTAGATTTTGAGAAGAGCATCCGTGAGTTTAGAGAATTATTGTATATAAGCCTCCTTCAATAAATATAAAAACTTTTGAAGAAGACGGACTTTGTAATGCAGGTTAGGAATGTCTTGATGGACTTGCATATAGACTGCCTCATTCAAATCACCATTTAAAAATGCATTATTAGTATCCAAATGAAAATTTGCCATTGGTTATGGGTTGTAGTTGTGATAAGACATTGGGTTGTAGCCATTTTAATGACCGGTGAGAAATGTTTTGATTAACGGTGTCTTGGTGTTTCGTATAGCCTTTCGCTACTGATTTGGCCTTGAACCTTTCTAAGAACCATCATATTTGAGTTTGACTTTGTAAATCCATTTGCAAGAGATAACTTTCTTTTTAGCGGGCAAATCAACCAAAGACTAAGTGATATTTGAAGATAAAGCATAAATTTCCTTATTCATTGCCTCAACCATCTTGAATTTGTTGAGGCCAGTTTGTCAGCGGATGGTTAAAAAAAGATATATGTAGAGTTAAGAATGTTTGGTAAAAGGATGAAGATGAATATGATGAACAACATTTTGTGCAAATCATCTAATGAAAATGCAGAATAACAAACATAGTCTTTCATACGTAAAGGAGTTGAATGTACTATGAATAACATCTACGAGGAGATGAATTTGAATTAGGAGCATGATTGTTTGGAGAAGATAGATAACGTAAATCTAGAATGGGAGTAGATGATGGTAGAACTGAAAACATAGGATCAAAATTAATATAGGATCGTTGAAATCAGAACGAGAGAGTGATCAAATGAAATATGTAAGTGGTTGTAAGATGAAATAGAATATGTGAATGAAGAAAAAAAAATGGAATTTATATAGTTTGGCTAGCGACATGTCATGTCTTGTCTCCGCGACGCCATTGCATGAAGCTAGCACATTTTGACAACATTTCTCTTGCTTTTCTATCTTTTGTAATAAAAGGGATATTCATGTGAAATATTCTCTTTAAGCATTCTGATTGAACCTCTTTTGGACTTATCCCACTGCATCTCCCTTTTAACCTTTCATTTTGGACATTTCGTACCGGTCTCATCCTCTATGTCTGACCTCTTTTGTAATGGATGTCTAAATTGAATCAAGTTAAGTTGAAGGCCGGTAAAACCTCCTCCTTGATTTTGGGCATCGCATCTTCCCTCTCAAAGTTCTTCCTTGGGTAATCGATCTAAAACTTCACATTCGAGGATTCTTCAAGAATCAACCTATCCACTCTAATTCATGGCTTGCTCGATCAACCTTGATCCGTTTATCGATCAATCAATTGCTTCTACATCCATTTTCCAAGCTTCCGTCAACCACACTCTATCAAATGTTCAACTTACACATAAAGAAAGGAGTAATTGAAGCTTAAGCTCGATCTAAATTTGGAGTTTGTCCTTGAACGTACCCAAGGACGCATCAAAAAATTTTGTCCAATTTGTTGAAAATGGACTCACGGGCTCCTATTTTAGGACTGTTCATTTTCCGATTCGGTCTGGTTTTTGGACTGGACCGACCGACCTAGACCGAAACCAACACGCCCGGTCCTCGGTCCAAACAGATCGGTCCTCAATAGATCCGGTCCACAATCAATCCGGTACGAACCTTTTTTTTCAAAAAAAGACCATCAGCGTTTTCCCAGTTAAACATACTTCACCAATTCAAGATAATCCGACCCAAAAAGTCAGCGGCGGCGGCAACTTACCGTCTCAAGAGTCTAGATACCATGGCGGTTCCGATTCCACTCCTGTTGTTTTCCTCTTCCTCCACGTACTTCTTCCTCTTTTCATGACAAAAAGGATACCGCCGACCGAAAACCTCCTAGATTGGTTGTACAAAGGAAGAAAGAAGAGGAGAAGAAGATGTCCTAAGGTTTGTAAGAATAAAAAAGAAGTTGAGAATCAAAGAATGACTCATATTGTTATTGAAAGAAATCGGAGAAAACAAATGAATGTGCATCTCGTTGTAGAAGATGCCATGAATCTTATGCTCAAAGGGTGTTGAACTCTTTTTTTTTCCCCTTTTATCTAATTTCCATTTTTGGGTCCTAATTGCTTCATCTTGTACACATGGTGACCATGCTTTCATCGTATGAGGAGCAATTGAATATGTCAGACAAAAGTAGGTTGGATGTTCTTAAAAAGGGGAAAGAGATTGAAACATTTGGGGGCATGGACGAAAGGTATCTAGTGGGAGGAGAATTGAGAGGCTTTGATGTGTCGAGGTGAACGGTATAACAAAGGTGCAGAACACAATTACACACAACACATTTTATTTTTTTACTTTTGTTGTCACATAAACCGGTTCATTCGGTCTGGATTGGATAATTCTGTCCAATTCCATTTTGTGATATTCAGACTAGACCTATGAACAATCATATTCTATTAAGTTTATTTTTCACACATCAAGTGATTTTATATGATCGAATATTTCAAATCGTTATAATGCTAATTTTTTGCTTTTTTCTTAAAAAAATATTATCTTTCCCAAACATAGGTACATACTACCTTTAATTGCATGAATGAAAAATGTCTTTGTAGATTGCTTTGAATTTTCATGACTAGTTGCTGACAAAGAAAAGGACGTGATTCTATAAAGAGGTTTGTTCAACTAATCACCTTCAAGTGGGTTACAACTTAATACGTACAACATCAACTTTAATAGCTAATCTTTATAATTTAGGTTCACTTTGAAGAGATATGTCCTTTATTGGTGACGTGGAATAAGCAAGGTCTTATTCGAGATAAAAGGTGGTTGAACTACAAAAGATGGCATCGCTTGCTCAGCAACGGAGAATATTTGAATTTATGTTATGTTTGTGTTGTGTAGCCAGGTTGCAAATTAGACAAGGACAAACCGTCTGCAAATCAGTTGCAGATTCATGTCGATTTCCTCAAGCTTTACATTATTAATATTCAGACTAAAGTAGAGCCACAATCAGTCCGTTCACACTTGACACTAGACACAATGGTACGCAAAGATCAAAGATTCGTCGTGCAAAATCAATTTTTGAACACCTCCATCCCTCAGTAGTACATTAGAGTATTATTACCCTTAAAAAAAAATACTAGAATATTAGTATACCATTGTGAAGAATTATAAGGTACTTAGTAAATGCTTAGTCTAGTAGTTATTATTAAATTTTCTTATATGCTTCTCCGGTCAAAGATGTGGAGGCCGCACGTTTAACGAGTACACGAGATTTTATTTTAAAACCGTTTTGGTAATAGGAGCAATCAGTGAACTTATATTAGGCTCACAACGTTGTAGAACGTATATTCTTCCATTACATCTTAACATGTTGGAGAAACTTTATTTTAACCTAAAATTTTAATTAAAAATATAGTAAAATTTGTGCGATAATTATAAAAAATAAAAACTTCTCATATAAGTTATTTTCTAACGTATTGTAACCCCGTTTTACTTTCTGCTATGTATATGGATCACATTATTATGGTGGATTCATCAATTTCTCATAGCATGAATCATTTTCGTTATTCCACGTAAACGTTCAATCGCTTCATTTTGGAAATATTTTATTTATTTATTGTTGTGTATCTTTAATGTGTAGTTTTATATTATCGGTTAATTATGTCATATAAAGTTTTATTAATATATTTGTTTTTGCAAATAAAAAAAGATAGTTTTTTTGTATATATTTATATCAAACCTATTATATATTTTAAAAGGTATTCTTTGGTTTATATCATTAGCATACGCAATTTTAAAATTATTTATTAGCAAATACACGTGCAAGGCACGGATCGACTATGAACTAGTTGTGTAATAAATATTGATTAGAATTATTGTCTTTCCAGGAATAGGTTCCAAATATTTAACTGAATATTTAGAATGATAATAACAATAAACATGAAGTCAAAAAGGGCGATTTTTTTTTATAAACAAACATTTAATAACTACCGCTCTAGAGTTTCGAACTCTGATTTATAGAACCACCTCCCCACTTTATTACCAATGTGACAAGTTATAACTTTTTAGTTTTTATTTTAAACGTAATATACATACATGATGTATGACAAACACAATTTAAATAGGCTAACGATCGTCATCTACATACACGATTTGATATAACGAATTGTTAGCCTATAGAAAGATTTTTTAGATAACACTCATTAGCTTGCGCTAACAAGCGGAGACAACCTTAAAGAATGTAACGTTCGTTAAGCAACGCTTGACGATCGTTAAGTTGATGAGCTCGTTAGACTATAACTTTTTTTAGCTAATGATTGTTAGCTTGTGTTTTTTTTATAAACTAAAGATCGTTAGCCTATGTTGAGATCGTTAGCTTGTTGCACAAATGTATCTGACGATTGTTTCTAATGTTTAACAAACATAAAATGAATTGATTGAATGCATCAATAAATATATTATTTTTTTCCTAATTTACTAATCTTATGATTAATAGTCAATCTTTTTATTACGATATAATGTTTCTCCCCTAAAAATGATTATGGTGGTCATTTAATCTAGAGTTGTTCATTAATCCAACAACTCATAGAGGTTCATAGTCCCTAATATAACATTGGTTCTCACTTGATATATATATACACATACGATCCTCTGATGACTATAAAATATTACGTTCGAATCAAACGACTATTTTTATGACTGTTGTGCAATGCTCGAAAGAAGAAAGGCTTGGGTGCACTTGTAATGTGAATGCGAGACACAATGATGATGCGTTCGGAAGGTGCACTGCTTCCGGGAGACACACTCGCAATTCGAGTATGTTGCAAGTATGTTGTCTCATTATGTCTTACCAAATAGCAATCTTGGATTCAAATAGTGAGGGAATTAATTGATTGAATTTAAATTAAGGGGAAATAAATTAATTCAATTTTAAAATTTGAACTTAAATTGAGCGGGAAATTGAATGAAAATAAAATCAAAACGCTAATATTTTAAAACGTAAATGTCTTTCATTTATTTATTTTTTACAGGATTAATAGTTTTTTGCAAATATGTGGATAAAAATGAAATCCAATCCTGTATCACTAATGTCGAAGAAAATCGACCATTAAATAAGAAAATTTACACAAACACTCATTAAAAATAAACGTTTTTCTCTAGATAAATATGCCTAAAATGACTGCCGAACACTTTTATCTTAAAAAATACCATATACACCGATCCATTTCGATTTGATTTTTGGTTCGGCTTTTTTCAACGTTCGATTTTCGGCTTGTTCGTCCAGTGTTGGCGGTGTACCTGTTTGACACGTGGCAAAATAACTGTCGGATGGCGGGGGCCCGGAATACCAGAAAGTCTGAATAGCTCCGACTCCTCACGACGCTCATGCCTCACGTACCAACCCAATTGAGAGAATCACCCTTTATTACGAATTTAATTTCTTCATAAATCACATTTACTATACTTGCTCAAAGTATTACACAATGTATTCCTACAGCTCATTAACATTATGTACTACCCTGGTTCTGCTATAAATACAAGGGAGGGTTTCAAGGCTTACCGCACTGCACAACACTTTGAAAAACATCATTTCTCATATTTCAGAGAGAGATATAATGGCGACATTGATAGCTCCTTTCAGCACCGATCCTATTGCTGATGCTCAAGCTCTTCGAAAGGCCTGCGAAGGTCAATTTACATTCTCTTTCTTTCTCTACTAGTTCTCTGTTTTTGCTTTTCACTCTATTCGGGACTCGGATCTGCAAGTTACGAGAACGTTACGTTTAATTAGATCGATTTTGATTGATCCTTGCATGTCTGTGTTGGAATTTCAGTCTTCATAAGCTTGACTTCGGTGTTTAATCATTTTTCTTGGTTTGGTTGGAAATTTGCAGGATGGGGAACGGATGAAAAGGGAATAATCGAAGTGATCGGACACAGAAACGAGGCACAACTGAAGCTTATCAGAGAAGCCTATACCGAGCAGTATGGCGAGGATCTCATTAGGCGTTTCGAAAAGGAACTTTCTGGAGATTTAGAGGTCTTTTTCATTCTCCTATTTCACAATATATTTTTGGATAGTGTTTAGGTTTAGGTGCTTCAGAGGCTTGGATTATATTTGGCCATGCTATGAATTCGAATTGTTTGAGTTTGGTTGATTTCAGATTCAGATTTTGAATCTTGATTTGCTTGTGACTACTGAGGTTGATGATTTGTTTGGATTGATTCCTGTTTTTCATATACATCTAAGATCTTTGTTGCAATGGATGGTAACTGAAGATGGTTGAATTCTGCTGAATGATGGTTGCAGAAAGCTGTGTACCGATGGATGCACGAACCCTTGGATCGACAAGCAATCTTAGCCAATGTGGCTGTGAAGAAGGCGACTACAAGGTCATCGTTGAGCTTTCCTGTCTCCCTTGCTCCGAGGAGTTCTTGGGTATCAGGAGGGCCTATCAGGCTCGCTACAAGCACAGCTTGGAGGAAGACGTCGCCTCTCACTCAACAGGCGAGATTCGCAGGGCAAGTTAATTTCTCCTATCATTCAGTCAAACTAGAAACTAATTCTCCATTGATGCTGATCTGAAAGCTACATTGCAGCTGTTGCTTCTGCTTGTTAGTGCCTACAGGCATGAGACAAAGGAGACAGATGCAAGACTGGCTGAAGCAGAAGCTGAGATCCTTCACAAGGCCATCAAGGACAAGGAGTTTAGTCATGATGAGGTCCTCAGGATTGTAGGTACCAGGAGCAAAGCACAGCTTGTCGCTACTTTCTTCCGTTACCAGGATGTCTATGGTGATTCCATCATTAAGGTATAAAGCATATCCATCTGAACTATTAACACTTTATACCTATAAGGACAATTGTAATAAACGTAGTTAGGAATTCTTGTAGTTAACTTAATATCGAGCATTGTTTCTAGTAAACTTGATATGCATGTGTGCTTGAATTTGTTTCTTGAGTAGCGTCTAGAAGCAAACAAAGACAAAGAGTTTGTGAGGCTGCTTGAGACAACCATCGAATGCATTTGTCAACCAAGGAGTATCTCGAAAGTGTGGTGAGGGAGGCCCTTTCGAAGAAGGGGAGAAATGAAGACGTGCTGACCAGGGTGATCGTGACAAGAGCCGAAAGAGACTTGAGGGGAGATCAAGGAGCTGTACTACAAGAGGAACAGTGTGACTTTAGAGGATGCCATTGGGAAGGAAATTCGTGGGGACTACAAAACTTTTCCTTACCTTGCTCGGAGCGAAGGTTACTGAAGTATCTTACTCGGTAGAACATGATCGGCTGGTTTTTGTGTGTTTTGTGCTATGAAGAGAAGTTTTCAATAAGCTGAGCAGTGTTTGAGTATTTGGTGTTTGTTTTACAAACAGTGTTGAATTAATCGATCGAGTCAATGTTGAATCATGTGTTTTTGCTAAGGGTTAATTTATCTTTTTATATCCGACGGGTCTAAGACATGAAGGTATGCACGTCAAAGTGAACCAACGCACGGATATTTTTTGCTAATCACAATCCAAACACAGAATAACAGACCCGGATCGGACCTATTCTGATATCATGTTAATTTATTTTTTATATTCGATGGGTCTAAAACATGGAGAGTATGCACGCCAAAGTGAACTTACGAATACAAGTATTGGGTAACTCTAATATTTCTATTTTAGGTTCACGTGTTTCATATTGTCGACGTGGAACACATTTCCACGCTAACCTATGAACGCTCAACCTACAAAGAATGAATGCAAAAGTTTCTGATAGTTTTTCTATAGAAACTATGAGCCAGTGATCCAAATTGTCGACCAGATTGAAATAGATTCATTCAAATGCACAAATATTGTGAATTTGTAATGAGCTGAAATATTGTGAATTTGTAATGAGCTGTGATAAGTAAAAAATGATAGACCATGGACCAGCGGGCAGCGGATACTTCCTAATTTAAATTCTTTTGATGGTTTGTGCTTTGTTTTTTAGGGTTTCCTAATCATCTAAATTTATTAAATTATAAATAAAATGACACTCTCGATTAAAATGTAATGAACAGTGTCGTCTTAATGCATGTTTTAGAGATCAAACGTTATTTGATATTTTGAAGATTGATCGAGAAGTTAAACACTCCAACTCGAGGTGGCGAGAAACTGAAAGCGTACGGACGAGGCTTTATAATGATACTCATCACGGTGTATATAATGCGAGTGTGTCAACCGTGAGTGTCATCTTGTTAGTTGCGATTACGGACGAAGGTACAATCGTGCAAGTTCGTCAACACAAGGAGGTGGTGAAAGGTGTTCAAGGGAGATATTTGGCGATCGAGACCTCAAAAATGAGAATAAAAATTTGTTTCTTAGAAGAAAGAACTTTCCATAAAAAAGACAGTGATACTGGAGGTAAAAAAAAAATTAAAAAAAAGGCATTTCATACACTATTGATCATTTGAAAATTTAAATTAAGAAAAATTGTTTAAAATAAATACTGTTGTAGGAGATAAACAAGTTGAAAGTTAGGGACGTTCTAAGTCTAGTATATCAGTTCGGTGGAATCTTATTGTCAATTGGTTTCGGTATGAAACTCCATATGGTTTATGCGTTGGGCTTAAGCCTAGTGCGCATATACGTTCGTATGCACATGACCTTCGTTATACGGTCCGTCTGTATCGAATTTGACAATTGTGTATAATCGTGAGAGACATGAACTACAAATATAACCCCTATTTTCAACAAGATTTAATAATCTCATAAATTTTAATGTTTTATAATGAGTGTTACCAAAATTTCATATTTATCTCTGAATAGGGATGTCAATGGGTCGGATATGGGCGGGGCCGCGGGAGCACCCTCTTCATTCCCATCCCCGTTTAGTATAATAGCCCTCATCCCATCCCCATACCCGTTCGGTTATTAAAAATTGTCCCCATACCCGTTCGGGTATTGAAAATTGTCCCCATCCCATCCCCGGAGGATATTCAACCCCATCGGGAATCCCGTCCCCGTTTAATTTTTTCCATTTACATTTTGATGGTTTTCTTCTAAAACTCTTTGTCCCCATCCCCGTCCTGTTTAACTTTTAGGAGTTTGATAAAAACATTAACTCGGATAATAAATGTGAAATTAGGCCATAAAATACAAAATTGTTACTTTGTTTAACTATATAAATTAAAAACACAAGAATAAAAAATATATATAAAAAAAAAGAGAACTCCATTTTTATTAAAAAAAATATACAAATTTTCCGAATTAAAAGTATACCGTGTATATATATTAGATTTCGCTCGTTCAAGTATGATCAAGCTACACTACATGTTAATTAAATAATAACATTAAAATAATATAATCATTTCTTATCAATTCAAATTTTAAATTTTTTTAAAAAAATACATTTATAATATAATTTCAAACAATTTTTAAAATATAATTATAAGATTGTGATTAAATAAGAACAATTATGATAGTGAAAAAAAATAAAAATAATGAGACAATTTGTTTTTTCTTTTTCTTTTTAATCAATGAAAATATGGGGCTAACACTTCTTTTTTTTTTTTTTAAAAATAGTTTCTTTATTTTTATTTTCCTAAAGATTTTTGACAGCTTTTTTTTTCCTCCTAATTTTATTTCTTATGTGCATTTCCTCAATATGTATAATATTTTTGTACAATATGTATAGAAATTTTAGTTTATATCAACATTTAGACTTGGGCAAACTCGAAGTTGCACCGGATTTGGATTGAACTTTTAAAAAAGGATTGTCCTTTTTCCGATTTGGACTCGGGTCTTAGGTCTTGCACATATCCGCTTGAGTCGGGTTTCGGGTTGGATGAGCAGGTCCCGGATTATTTTTAAAAGAGTAAAATGCTCATATTAAATGTGTGTCCATGTGTGTGATGTTCTCCATACATGTCCGTTTATTTGGATGAACGGACCGGCCCGACTTTGTCTTGGTTTAATTACACTACATTCATGTATCAAACTAGATTGTACATGATTTATCCTAATAAATGAATACACATATCCTCTATATTACTCTACACTATTTTTTCAAACTATACTACATATGATATATATTGAGTTTACATGTCACCTACACTACATTGTATGTGTCAAGCTACACAACACATGTTAATTAAGTACAAGTTAGTGCACATATTACGTGTCACATATGCAACAACACTACACATGATCTATACTGGTGGGGTAAAAATGACCCAAAATAATACTAATTATCAACATTGTATCTAAAATAATGAAATATTACCAACTTTAAAAAATGCTACGAGCGATACAAAATCAACATATTTACCAAAAATAATACATCTTATTTACCAAATATAATACATCTTATTTTTTCGGTAAAATTCATACCTCCAAAGAAGACGTGGCATTACATTTTTCCGTGTCGTCAAAAAATTATGATGAATTGTGTGACATAGGTTTTAGTTATTTAAAAATAATAATTTATAATTTATTTAATATGCTAAAAATATAAATAAAGCTATTTTTAATTTTTAAAAATAATGTCAAGCTTGTGACAGCGGTGATGCATCATTTGGTTGTAGGGTTTTGTTGAGTTAGAGGTTAATGCTTTAATTTGAGAACTAATCAACTATACATTTAATGGATAAAATGGTATTAAGTTAGTTGAGGAAAATGTCGGAATTTAGATAGACCCGTAAAATGCTAGAGAATTTGTTAGAAACTTGTTTAAAACTCGTATCATAGTTCTCAAGATGATGTTATTCATCGTCCCTTCTAAGTGAAGCATAATCTCATCTCCGGTCTACCCTACTTCTCTCCTGTATTCAATGTTCACCGCCGAAATACACTACCTCGTGCCCCACTTACGAGCTACCGAACCAGGACCCTCGAGCCTAAGCCTTCATCGGGAGTTCAGAACCCTTTGTTGGGAGTAGGAGCCTTCATCGAACTAGCACCTCCTCACATCTTCTTCATCGGAGCCCTTTGATAACATGATTTATCGACCTGTTTTAGTCATGCATTTAGGTAGATTTTCCCTTTCCGCAGTCATGTTTGAGCCTTAGTTGGTGCCATTTATGCTTGTTTAGTTCTACTTTGCAAGAATAGATGTCTACACACACTATTTGTGGATTTGTAGGTGATTTGGCACATTATGAAGCTAAAATGACGTATTTGAGGATCAAGCCTCGAAGTAAATGCATTGGAGCGAGCACACGTGCACGGGAAGGGCTAGGAATCAAGCTAAAGGCATGAAGAAACGACCAAGGAGCCATCTCGGCTGAGATCCACTTACCTCGGCCCGAGATGGATGTTTCTGTTGCAATATCTCGGTCCAACCAAACCGAGATCCATGATGGCTGGATCGAGATCCAGTTATCTCGGTCGGCATCTCGGGTGATTTGACCGAGACCCCATGACGCTGAAAATCGAAGACGAAATCTCGGCCCCGACCTGACTGATCTCGGCCGAGATCCAGCCCGAGATTCTTCTCTGAGCGTTATATTTTATTTACGGGTTATTTCCTTTTGGGCCCAATGTCTTTTAGCTAGGTTTTGTGTATAAAAGGAAGTGTTGGATTCATTCCAAGGTGTGTTGGGATTCGCCCAGAGTTTACCCTAGAAGGGAGGAGCCGTCTCCTACCCTATCCTTCCTCTTCACCATTGTTCTCACAATTTAGATTAGTTTAGAGTAAAGATTCGCACTTTTGCATTCAGATTTGTTGGGAGACATTGTTAGATTCAATATTTCATTGAAGTTGAGTTCTTTCTTTCCCTTTTCATGTTCAATTTGTCTTTCTTAGTTGTAGATTTTGATATGATTGTTATTGGCTAGAACTTTGTGGTTTCAAGGTTGATAGAGATTTGTTTATGCCTTGGATTATGATGGATTGCGCTTAGAATTGGCTTTGAATAGCTTTAAAATCCTAATGGTTGGTTTGGACTTGAATCTAAGTTAGAACCTTCTAAACTAGCAACCTAAGTTAGAATTGAGACTTACCCGGTGATATTCCTCTTAGATACATAAGTGATTAACCATATGTAATAAAGGTGAAACCGTTATTGGTTTGAATGTGCCTGATTCCTCTCTAAGTTGGGTAATTTCTGAGACTTACCTAGTAAAGGGTTACTTGATCCTTAGTTAGATAATCTGGTTTGTAGTGAATTTCCTCCATTTTTACCTTGAGACTTACCCGGTAATAGGTAGTTAGGATTGGAACTAGATGATCTTGAGACTTACCCGACAATAGATCATCAGCCTAGAAACGTTCATCCTTGTTGTTTTTCTACCATATATCCCTACGAGTCGTCCTGAGTCCAAATGCCATAAACAATGACCTTGAATCCTTGAAATCCATTTTCTTTCTTTTAATTTGATTATCTTTTCTTTTATTCGCTTCTATAAAATTGTTTTTAATTGAAGGTGACATTCGATTGCGAATGCCAAAAACCTTTCCCAAAAACATTTGATTCTCTTTCTCTTATCTTTTCCAACCTCCTTATTTATTCGAGATTTATTCTATCCTTAATCATTGTTGCTGATTAGACCACCTAGTCTTTGTGTTCGAACTTGAAATACTTGTCTTACTTCGTACGATCCATACACTGTGGGTTCATTGCTATTTAGGGGAGTTATTTACACGATTATAAATTTAAAATTATCCCTCTCTTGTTTTGTCAACTTTTGGGTTTCTGTCATTATTGACACGGATTCATAGGGTGCAAAACCAGCGAACACCCTTCGTCGGGAGTCCGGAGCGAACCACCTCCCCTTGTCTTTTTCGTATAAGATTTGTCGTGTCCTTCGGAATCGGAAACCGAGCCACCGCCGGAACCAGAAGAAGCTAGAGCAAGAGCGCCGCCGCAGCCGGAAAAACCATTATTGCCCTCCCGAGTGATGTATCTCTTCAACCTTTGCTGGAGCCGAACCAGACCCGCCACGAGATTTCATAGATCCACCGCCAGGAGCGCCGAAGAGGCACGCCTACCACCACCGTCATCACGTTGATGAATCATCGACCTGAAGACGCAGCCGCCGCCGAGCTCTCTCGAAAAACCCTAATTGGGATCCTTCGACTTTAGGTGAAATCACACGAAACCTCACAACCTTTATTTACGCTTTTAGCCCAAATTTTTTTAATTTCATATTTTATCCCTAGTTTGGATAGAGCCAAACTTTATAATTACATAAGTAGCCCAGAGTTTTAGAAGTTTAGTTTTTATCCGAGTAAAGTAATTCATATAAGTACCCAATTCATTTATTTATTTATTTTGGAAATGACCCTTATTTTTAAGATGCGAATTATTATCTTAGTTGGCAAATGGGAAGCTAACTTGTTTGAGTGGTTTAATTAAATGAAGGAGACCTTTGTATTGTAGAAGTTCTTGAAGTTTATAAAAAAAAAATAGAAAATATATTTTGGACATAGAAAATAGTCGGAAAATGACTAAGGATGTTTTTTAAGGTTTGGAGGCATAATGACCTAACTTGGTGGAATTAATGAGAAACGAGTTGGGTTCTTTGTTCCTATGATACAATAAGAGATATATCATATACATTGGGATTATTATATCTTAGAAGCTCAATGATAAAGTGCATAGTTTTAAATAAGAGAGTCTTATGAGTGTTCTCGTGATAAATATATTGAGTTAGGTATGTTCATCGTTGATAAGATATTTGATATTGTATGCATGTGTGGATTATATCGTTTAATGAACGATTGTCGATGAGTTAAGGCAAGTCTCATGAACTTACTTGGATACCTCCTCGTATTGATGTGTGCTATTATAGTGGTTTGTGTTATGTGAATTATAATTATAACTTGATTAGGACGACATTAGTTTATTACGAGACTCGAGTGTATGTATAACGGGTCGTGACATCACTGAATAACCCTGACATCAGAGCGGGAGGTTCTCTACGACTAGTTCATTTAGGTATATGCCCATATGCATTAGTACTACTCTTGTTGGTATAAGGGAACAGAGGCGAGGGTCGGGAGACCCTCGCCTCTGTTGTTTGTATTATTTTAATACATTTTTATTTGTTTTAATAACATATGTGCATTATTTTAAGATTTAGTGAGATTGTTGTCAAGTTAGAGGTCCAAGCTCGTGACACTGCAAGTTTTCGAAATTTGCGGTGCTACACCGACTTTAATTTTGGGTTTACAAGACAAGTATACATATTACATGCTACAAGTAGACTTATAAAATAATCTTGCATTATAATACATTTTTCTTGTATAATTATCATTCATAATTATTTTAAAAAAATACAATTATTGAAATTTTGTCAACTTAAAAATAAATTAATTAAATTTGAAAATCTTTAAAAATAGCATTTTATGTTTATAATACTTCAAAATTTTAACTTTATTAAAATGTTTACTTTTACTTTAGTACTAGTGTAATCTCCGCAACTTATACGAGTTTTGTATAATATTAGATTATATGTATTAATGTGTTGTTATATATATTTGTTATTCTTTTTCTTGATATATAAATGTATCGATAAGTAATTATTCATTGGTTACGATTGGAAAATTTGACAAGCAATAAATGATATTAATAGGTCGAAAAAGTGAAGACATAACTTTGTTTTAGAGTTATGTTAATTAATTAGAATTAACAAATAAGTCGACGGATAATAAAATATTACCAAATAAATATTATAATTAAAACAAATAATTCGGATTTGGCTAAAGTCATACGGATCACCCATCATATTCACGGATAATTGACCGATCCAGCTAAAATCACCTTTGGATATCATGTTTTGGAAACCGGATCAAATGAGTAATTAGTCAAATACACGACCGGATCCAGTTGTATATGGATGGGGTTTCCCATTAGTTTGAATTCGGATATCTAGATCAGATTAATAGCTTCGCAAAATTTTAATTAAAAAATGTATATAAGAGCTCTTTGACCCAACCGGGTAACCGGATCAACCCGACAAATTGTCCGACCTAAAATGACCCGAGTCAAGATTTACGTTAGGCAATCCGACCGATTTTGACTCAACCCAAACATAAACTGACCCGACTTCAATCCCGATTGACCTGTTCCAATTGGCACCTCTACCAAATGCATTGAAAACCGAAGTAAATTGAGTTGAAAGAACACGAGAACCAAACTAAACCATCCTCTATCCCCCAAGAACCGAGGCTACCCGATAACTCATTCCAACTCAAACAATTGACACCCTATGAAACCGACCTAGAACAAAAGTTTAAAAACTAAACTTGTGCTCCCTGGACCCGAGCTAGACTTTTGGGGAAGAAATTTCCCGTTTTTTCGGGCCGAGCCCGAAATTCGGACCTGATGTCTTGTTCATACCCGCCCGAGCCAGGCAGGTCCTTTTTTAATATATATATATATATATATATATATATATATATATATAAAATACATAAATCATAGTAGTCAAATAATTGTGAACATTTGAGCCTTATATTGAGGTCTCGTGTTCGATTTTTATTATCCCTTTATATATTTTATATATTTAAATTTTAAAAAATAAAATAATAAATAACGGGCTTTCAAATCGGACTTAACGGCCCGGACGGACCTACACACTTGCCGTACCCGCCCCCAAGCTTTAATTTATATATCTCTTGGCTCTAGTGTAGAGAATGAAAACTTTAGTATACTTCTTTATTTAATTTATAAATTTTAATATTTAATTTTTAAATTAATATGCGTGTTATACAAATATTTTCGAGTCCGCCACTAATCCGAACTGTCGGTCGGTTTGACACATCAATGATCTCTATCCGTGAACACTGAATCGTCCTACTTAAAAGCTTCAATACTGTGCACCTCACTATGTAACGTGAATGCCTGGGAATTGCAGTCCCCAAGGACCCCAACCCCACACACATCACATATCCAAGGATTTCCACCCAAATTTCCCAAGTCGAAACCCACAGGCCAAATTCTATATACATATATATATAAAGCAAAAATGAAACGCGCACTTTGTAATCTGGCTGAACACTCAACCATCTTTGTCCAGTATTTGTCCTTACAATTGGAGGATTTTGGAAGCATTAAAACCAAGTGGGTGACCTGTTCTGTTGCCCTTGTCTTCTAGGAACTCAACAAAAGCAAAAATGGTGTGTTTCTTTGGACTTACATGGATTGAACCCTAGCCATTGTTCACGCAATTTCCCACTCCTACCCACAACCAAACAAAATCCACAAAAGTGTTTTGCATTTGGTTTGGCTCGTTTGGATTTCAGTTGTTGTGTGTGTAGAAAGAGAATAAACTTACAAAAAGCCTGTGAACTTCTCTCTATTAGCCTCATCAGCCATCCTTATTATTCCTATCCATTGCTGATCAAGACAAACATAAAGCTTGGCAGTGAAGCTAAGAAAGAGGGCTCTGTTTTTCATAAATTCTATATTCCTTTGTGAGAACTCTTCTCCAAACGACAACAAATCGATCAAGACAAGCACAACCCACGATAAGCCCTTGCTTTATAAATAATGGGTTTGATTCTGACTTCACCGGGAGTCTTCTTTATATCTCCTCTGAATAAGCCTTAGAATTTCCATACCCTCCTTTTTGATTTGGATTCTTTCATTTGGTTTTTGTTCTGGGTTTTGCTTGAATTAGAAAACCCAGTTGGGGTTCGTGGAATTTGATCTCGTAACTTTGCTGATCTGTGGGTGGAAATTGGGTTTCGTCCTGGTAATACTTTACTGTTTCGTTTCTTATTCCACGATTGCCCTTTTGTTATTCTGTTTATTTGTAATGTGTGTAATTTGATATATATTAGGTTTGTATGTAAGCTCTGGTCATTTGGAATCAGTTTGATTGGTGTTATGACTTTTCGCCAGGATTTTTCTGATTCGTTTGAAGTACATGAATTCTGGCACACTATGCCAAAAGATTCTTACCCAAAAAAATCTATGCGAAAAGATTCTATCCATTTCAATGAAATAAAGACATTTATTCATGATATTCACTCACTTATCCAGAAAGTGATAGATTTTATAGCCTGCAGCAACTGTAAAGGATCTCAACTGCAATTTGGATCTCTAAAACACTATAGGATATATCAGGCAGATAAACTGTATTCTTATGCTATGTTGACCCCCTTTGTTGATGAAGGTGAAACAGACCAATTTGGATATTACAGTCATTATGCTCCGTTGCTGTTAAGAAACCATTCATATTGTCATAGATGACGATTTTTAGTGGAAAAATTGGTTGCAGGAATGGTTAAAGAGGAGTTATCGTCATCCGGAGGAGGAGCGTCATCATCTCTGCAATACTTTTCACTAATGTCACTCCCTCCAGGTATAGGAGCAGCATATCCATGGCTTAGGGAGATGAAGTCCGAGGAGAGAGGTCTATGTTTAATTCACCTTCTTCTTGCCTGCACCAAACATGTAGCTGCAGGCAGCATAGAGGATGCAAATACAGCTCTCGAATGTATTTCCCACCTTGCATCTCCTGCCGGGGACACAATGCAAAGGATCGCTGCTTATTTCACTGAAGCACTTGCTGACAGGACACTAAAAGCACTTCCTGGTTTGCATAAAGCTCTAAACTCCACAAAAATATCCTCATTTGCAGAGGAGTTTCTTGTTCAGAAGCTATTTTTTGAGCTTTGTCCTTTTTTGAAACTTTCGTATCTCATCACAAACCAAGCCATCATGGAAGCCATGGAAGGGGAGAAGATGGTTCACATCATTGACCTACATTCATGTGAGCCTGCTCAATGGTTTAGTCTTCTCCAGGCTTTCAGTTCTCGGCCGGGTGGGCCGCCTCATCTGAGAATCACAGGTATTAACCAAAGGAAGGAGGTTTTAGATCAAATGGCACTTCAGTTGAACAAAGAAGCTGAAAATTTAGACATTCCATTTCAGTTCAACCCTGTTATTAGTCGCCTAGAGAATCTTGACGTCGAAAAACTGCGAGTTAAAACAGGAGAAGCACTTGCCATAACCTCGAATTCACAGTTACACACTCTACTGTCATTAGATGATAACAACCACAGAACCTTAATGGATCAAAGAGACAACAGACGGGACCTGAGCCCTGAATCCGCTTCATCGTCCTCTTTACCGTCCTCATCAAAACTTGCAGCCTTTCTATCTTCTCTATGGGGACTCTCACCAAAAGTGATGGTTGTAACAGAACCAGAAGCAAATCACAATGGATCTTCCTTGATGGAGAGGGTCATGGAAGCATTGAATTTCTATGCAGCGTTATTCGATTGCTTGGAATCGACTCTACCAAGGGCATCAGCAGAGAGACACAAGGTTGAGAAAATGCTTTTTGGTGCGCAAATAAAAAATATCGTGGCATGTGAAGGTGCTGAAAGAAAAGAAAGGCACGAGAAACTCGACAAATGGATCCAACGGCTACAAGTAGCCGGGTTCGGGAGAGTTCAGTTGCCCTATCAGAGTCTCTTGCTAGCCAGAAGGCTCTTGCAGAGTAACAGTAGCTTTGAAGGGTACAGAATCGTGGAAGAAGGTGGTTGTTTCTTTATTTGTTGGCAGGATAGACCGCTTTATTCCGTCTCCTCGTGGCGGTTTAGGCGCTATGGTTGAAGTTCTTGCTGTTATAGTGTGTGTTCATTTGGATTGTTCAACTCTACTTATATATGTAACACATTTTCCTTAAGCATAATCATATTGGTGATACAGAATTCCTTTCATGTTTGATAGTGTAAAAGTATACTACATAGAAGAAATATCAGAATGCAGAAGAAATACATTATATTCGGATGTAGCATCGCCGGTTGTTACATTATTCTTGTAAGTTGTGGCGAGTGCATAGCCGCGAGCAAGTCGGAAGACACCAGAGCCTCCAATGATGGGCATCTCCCTCTGCTCATCATTGACATGGTACCTTCCCATAATACTAATAGAACTTCCCTTGTAGCTTCCTTCAATGAAACTTAATGTTATAGTCATGAGGAGACTGTCATCTCTCTGGGAGGCTACACCATACATTCCTTGGGCTCTACCAATGAGCTTGGAATTCGGGTTGGGTCCTACGGTGAGCGGGTCGTCGATCATGACAAGGGTTCCAAACCCGACTGAGGTGGCATTCGCGGGCCTGGCAATGATGACGGCTGTTGGGTTTGGACCGCTGACGATGTCGTGGAAGTAGAAGTGGAGCTTTGTGAGGTTTTGGGTCGGATCTAGAGAGGTTTGGATCCATGAAGAGTGTGCAATTTGATTGGTGGTGAACAAGGAAAAGACAAGGAAGAGTAGGTGAATAGAAGCCATGTTTGGTTCTCTCAAGTTCTATAGTGGTCTATACATATCCTACTTTCCTTTTGAAATGATGCATGTTTAGAGTGGAGTAATGGTAAACTTTTCCTTTGGAAATTCTGAAAGCATTAGCATGATTCAGATTTACATTTTTCTATAGGTAAGTATGCCACTTATTGGGTCCGATTGGTGAGAATTAAAGTGAAGTTGAGGTTAATGGGATAGAAAAATTATGATTTTTCTTCGACCTTATTTTCATAGATTAAGAAAGTGAAGTTGAACATTATGGATTTAATGTTAGCGTACACTCTCAACGTTTGGCTTTTTTGTAAATTTTAATGTTTCCCTATTTTTTGTTTGTCTCGCAGTATCTACACGTGAGCTATGTGTTAGTAATTTTGATGCCGTGTATCTAACAATTCCCTGAAAATGTAGACTCAAATCATAAAATTCGGAGATAGTATGTTTTGGTAGGAATTGATTTGTGAATAAAAGTTCATCTCGGCATCATAGCTTCCTTAATAGAAATCGTCAAGTTCGATTTTGATATATTTACCGTGAAGTAAAAAGGGTTGTCTATTTATAGTTCACGGTAAATATGTCGAAATCAACTAGAAAGCCTTAACAACGGGGTAAATTTTATCATTTATTATCATTGTTCATGAAGGATTTTTTTTTATTGACATGAAAATCGTTAAGCTTTTTATATGAAACGACAATGAGCACGTTCTTTATAAATTGAACTTTGTTTATGATCCTACAATTAGGTCTAAAGATCCTACAATTAGATCCACATAATCTCTTCTAAGTTCTGATCCAATTCTAAAATTTCGATCACGATAACCTATAAGAATACGATCGAGTTCTACAATAGGAAAATTACTTTGTGAGAACTCCAAAATTTTGAAGCTAAATATTCAGGTGGGGGTGATATTTCCACAAATTTTATAACTAATAAGCATTCAATCTTTCTTCATAGTAAGTATAACATCCAAAAATCGATCCAAACTTTGATTTGTGGTCCTTCCGGAACACATTTTGGTGTGCAATATATCCACGATAGTTTGCCAGACACATCCATTAAAATAAAGCCATCTTGCTTCACTTGTATTGTACTCTCAATTTGGGTAATTCATTTTTTGAAACCGACAAGTTCTAGGGTTGTCGTACGTAATTAGTAGTAAGATAAGTCACAACAACAACAAAATACATAGTAAGATAAGTTTGTAGCAAAGAAACTTCAAATTTTGATTACATTAAAGATTCAAAAGAAGCATGAGAGTGCAAAACAAACACATTGTATTGAGCTGTTCCGTCGCCGGTAGTGGCGTTCAACATGGTAGTGGTAGCAAGTGCATATCCCCGAGCAAGCTTGAAGACGCCGGAGCCACCTATAACAGGCATCTCCCTTTGCTTATCTTGCAAATGATACTTCCCCAATATACTAACAGAACTCCCCTTATAACTTCCTTCTAGAAAGCTAAACGTCATGGCCATCACAAGACTTCCATCTCCTTGCATCACCGTAAACCCCTTGTGCTCTACCGATGATCTTCGATTTTTTGTCAGGTCCCACGGTGAGCGGATCGTCGATCATGACAAGGGTCCCGAATCCAACAGAGGTGGCATTCTCGGGCTTGGCGATGATCACCGATGTTGGTTTCATCCCGCTGACGATGTCGTGGAAGTAGAAGTGGAGCTTTGTGAGGTTTTGGGGATGGCTTGAGGGTTCGTTGTATTGAGTTGTGTGGATCCATGATGCTTGTACAACGTGGGAGGTGAAGAGGGTAACCACGAGAAAGTGTAGGAGGTGATGAACACGAGCCATCTTAGTGTTGTGCTTCTTTGAGTTAAGGTCCATATATATATTGATATAGGCCCCGTTTGGCAGGTAACTTATAGGAGCTTATGCAGCTGATGGAAACCCTGTACCAATTTCTTCAGTTTTTGAGAGCCTTAGCTTATGAAAGCTTATGAAGATGATCAAAGCTTATGAAAGCTGATGAAATGGGTATTTCTATCAGCTCTGACAAGCTTTTAGAAGCTTATGGAGCTGATTGAAATATTCTTTCTCAAAATACGCTCATCCTATTTTCTTTTTATTGCTCATTCCAACACTCATTTATTTTTTCCCGTTCATTCAACAACAACACAACAGAGAAGAACAAATGGGCATTCATCTGTTCTAGCAGCTCATTAAGATTTGAGAAGAAAACTTAAGAAAATAGACTTGATACTTACATCCGAGAAGAAAGACCGAGACAGAGATGAGAGCTTCGACTTTCATTCCGGGTCAAAATCGAGATGAAGAAGAAATTCGAACAATTTTATGAACACGTTCTCTATAAGGAGATGAAGATATTAAACCAATCAAAACATTGTTCCATCGCCAAATTCATGCTGCCAGATTTATCACCATATTGAACGCCAGATTCAATTCAAGGTTCCACAACCATTGTCAAATGAGGAAGAAGAAGAAGAAGAAGAAGAAGAGAGTATCCAATTCGCCATATTCATGGTTGTTTTGTTCGCTTCGAACTTAGGTACTATCTTGCTCTCACCTATCCATTGCTGATGGTTGTTCCGCTTGATAATGGACACCTTGAGCTTGAGTCATAGAAGAGTACGGCGTAAAAAAACTCAAAGTTCGTTCAAGTTTATTCCATTGAGGGTTTCTTAGGTTTACATTTGTTGGGCTTAGTATTATGGGCTGTTAATTCATATTTACAATTTAATATTGGGCTTTTAATATCTGTATGAGTAATTACAAATAACTGATGTATAATATTGTTCCAATTGATTTTAAATGTTAACAGTTAATTGTTCAAAACAATAACTTGTTACAAGAATGTTACACCAAAAACTAAAGTTATTATTATTATTATTATTATTATTATTATTATTATTATTATTATTATTATTATATTGTGTTACTTGAATTCTTAATTTCAAATTCATTTAGAAAATAAAATATAGTTACATATATTTTAATTTATTTAAGAAAATAAACTAATGAAAATAAGTTTATTAAAACTAACTTATAGATTTAAAAGTACAATTTCATATTTTAACTAGCTAGTTGTTGTAATATAATTTTGTTATTGTCTAGTTGATATAATCTCTATTTAATATTTATAAAAAAAAAGTAAAATGAAGAATAATATGGAGAAACCCTTTTTCGTAATTTTATGTTTATATCAGCTTTGATAAGCTCGTAGTTATCAAACGTTCATCAAACTTATAAATTAAACGACAGCTACCTATTTCAGTTACTCGATCAGCTTCAGCTATAATAAGCTTCAACTTCATCTTCATCTACAGTAAGCTCGGACGAGCCAAACAGACTCATATACTCCCTCCGTTCATAAATAATTGTTGTTTTAGCCTTAAATTTTTGTTCAAAAATAATTATCATTTTAGCTATTTTGGTTCTTGCTTTACACTTTTACCTTTTTAATTATTGATATTTTTAATAAAGTAAAAGGTAAAGAAATAATTATGGGTATATTAGTATATTTTATTGGTTTTTTAAGTTGTTTCTTCTTAAAATGGTACATCATTATTCATTATCGTGTGGAGTGCAGTAGAGTGATTGGTGACATTCATTGACCTCTTGTATTGGAAATTCAGAAAAGCATTACCATTATTAAGCTCTTTTTCCTGCTTTTCTTAACATAATTAGATGACACTTGTTTTGGTTAAGTAAAATATATTGTTGTTACTAAAACATTGTTATGAGTTGTACGTAGAGTATCGTCAACTTAGAAAGCTTCATTTTAATGTGTCACTTCGATTCGGAGCATTCACATGATGAGTTATTCCTTATTATGGGTTAAAAAAATATATTTTGAGGGTTTATATTGGAATTATTAAGCTTAAGCCTCCTGCTAGGGTTTTTGTATGGTGTATTTAAGTGTGAGTTATGTGGGATATTTTTGATGGATTAAATTATTCAATATTCTAACCCCCCGTTTGGTTGTAACTCCGGAAACGGAAACGAATCTAGTCCACATATGTACCTTATTCATGAAATCATTTCGGTTGGTTTCATGCAAAATGTATTTGTTTTTCCCTACTTTGTTACCTTATAGGATATTAAAACTAATTAAATTCTACTACAATTAGTTCAAACTACAAGGAATGATTCCCAACAACTTCATGAACAAGCGTACACTAGATTCGTTTCCATTCCGTTTTTGTTTCCGGAGTTTAAACCAAACGGACCCTAAAGTTAATGGGAAACAGGATCAAATTATTCAATTCTCTAAAGCTAATGAGAAACACTTGGGTTTACTTTTGACATTTTTTGGTAACGTTTTGTTGACGATAGGACATGAGTGCACATTGTATGCAACTTTTGTCATGGGTGCATACCCTTTGACGGGTCGATCTTGGTAGGTGAACAATCACAAACACTGAAACACGTACCGCAATGATGGTATTCACTTTTTCACAACTTGGCTTGCTTCACTTGTACTATACTCTATAGCTTTTAGTATTCACCAATTAAGTACAATACAATTTTGTTATGGATTGAGCAAATAAATTCAATCAATTTGATATATGAATGCTGATCCGATTTCAGCAACTTGAGTCTATTACGCATCCACTAACAGACTCAGATCTTGAACTCAAATGTCTAACGGATCGGATATTCGGGATTTCGGTCAAATTAATCCGAATGCACACCCTATTTCAAATAGTACGAAGTTCACGTCTAAACACAAAATGGCCCATATTTTTATATAAAATTGTTCGCATGTAACTTGTGAGATAGTATTTACTAATGCCGTTTTTATCTATATACAATATTAAAGTAGAGTTAATAAAGATTTTGTGTTGCGTCGATGATTAAAACAACTTTTTAAAAAATTATATAAAAAATATATTTAGATTATATTTTACTTTAATTACCATTAAAATTAAATTAAGTAGCTTCTATTTAAATACATACCCTTTTATAATTAGAAAACTTTTATTTAAAAAAATATATTACTTTCATTTTGACTATTACTTCTATTTAAACTATGTTTTACTTCATTGTGATCCCATTCCCTTTTTAAAAAAATTTTTAAAACAACTTCTA
Source organism: Fagopyrum tataricum (assembly GCA_002319775.1). Lineage (NCBI taxonomy): Eukaryota > Viridiplantae > Streptophyta > Magnoliopsida > Caryophyllales > Polygonaceae > Fagopyrum > Fagopyrum tataricum. The sequence goes on along the minus strand of CM008279.1, from coordinate 8,574,217 downwards.
TTAAATTAGGATAAGATTCTAATTTCGTTAACTACCACATTTATTTAAATTAGATATTAAATGTCCGAATACTTATAAAATCTAAATACGTTATAAAATAAAATAAATATTACGTATAACATAATAAGTAAGGTTCCGCATAAAAAGTAATGTTGTCATCTGATTTGTAATTTCATGCAGGGTTTACCAAATACACGATCAAAAGTTTGAAAATGACTACCTAATACAAAAACAATTGAAAAGTTCTTTTAATGCTTGGAGATTGTTGTAAAAGGCAACTATGGCATACTACTTTCCAAGCATGATGACATGATTGTAAAGAGATTTCTTGTCAAACCGCAACTTTTTCATTGATCATAATTCATTATTGATGAACAACTCGGCAGAAATTAGGATATCACTAACTTAAGCTCACACCTTCTACTAGCAAAGATGATTAATACAAGTTGCTCAAAACATAGAGGAAGTATCAGAATGCACAACAAACACATGGTATTCGGCTGTGTCTTCGCCCTTGACCACGCTAGGAGTGAACCGCTTCGAGATGGCATATCCTCGAGCAAGCCTGAAGACTCCGGAGCCTCCGAGGATAGGCATCTCCCTTTGTTCATCAGCCACATTGTACCTTCCCAATATACTAATTGAGCTTCCCTTGTAACTTCCTTCGGTGAAACTGAATGTCAAAGTCATTTGGAGAATGGGATCCGTTTGGGAAGCAATCCCATACATACCTTGGGCCCTGCCAATGAGCTTTGATCTCCGATCGGGCCCCACAGTGAGCGGATCGTCGATCATGACTAGGGTCCCGAATCCGTACGAGGTCGAGTTCTCGGCTCTTGCAATGACAGCGACGCTTCGATCGCGGCCGGCTGTAATGTCATGGAAGAAGAAGTGGAGTTTTGTGAGGTTTTGTGTAGGGTTTGAGATTTTTGTATGGGGAGTTGTTTCCACCCATGATGATGATGATGATGATGATGCTTGTGCGATGTGGAGAGGAAACACAAGGAAGAGTAAGTGAATGATAGGAGACATTTTTTGTGGTTCTCTGTCTCAATCCAATGTTTAAGTGCTATATATAATATAACGAGTGGGAACAAATACTAAAAGCATTAGCAAATGTCAATTGCCACTGTATGGAGTGGGTCAGGAACGTGAAGTGGTTGAGTGGGTCTTCTTCTAGCTTCCTTTGAAATTTCTGAAAGCATTTGCAGTTTTTGAGTTAGGTCCAAGCCCAACAATATTCCAACCTACTCTTGACCAGAAGAGTAACCCACTGTAGCTTTAATAATAAATGCAACATCCAACAAGCTACAGAAGGCGAACAAATCTGGAAGACAGATAGCTGCAGCATCAAAACTTACACCCAACATAGAAACAGGTTCATATTTTCAATCTTATATTGATTAACATCTAAGTGGTTGAAGTGCTAATGTGACATTTGATTTTGGGTTTGAGGATTTTCATCCTTACAAGCAATATTTTCAGTCTTATACCATGTGGCGGTGGGAAGGCATAGTCGATCAATTATTTTAAAAAATAAAGGTCGATGAGTGGTTATAAACAAGCAGCAAATATAAGATGCCCTTGTCCGGCTGGATAGATGAGTGAATATCAATATCCAAACTTAACTATAAAAGAACCGGAATGGTAATATACAAATTTAATTACAAAAGTAACTTACCTTCACCATGGCAAGATGCTCGGTTGTATCTAGCACTGACATGGGATTGATGATGCAGTCCTCCAACTACAAGAATCTCAGTCTAGCTATCCACTGCAGAGATGGAAGCTCCATTTGCAGAGAGAGGAGGCGAACAATCAACTACACAACACTAACTTGGCAACAACATCTGGTACTGAAGATTTCTTGCCTCCAACAATATCCTGTTTCATGCAGACCTACAATAACTGCCCTCCTAATTGTTCTCAGTATCTCCATCCCAATTTCTTTAGCCAGATAACAAAAGCTCGGATGCAAATCTATATCTCTTCATCTTGCAAAGATTATGCACCAAGGAAGTATAGGTAACAGAATATTTTATCATCACAATTTTAACATCTATAGTGCATCATCAATCTGTCCATACTTGCAAATCCTATAAAATAAGACGTTGGACGCTACTGAGTTACAGCTACCGCCTTTTGACTTTACATTTCCAGGTCACCTTCAATGTTTCTTATATTGCACAATGCATCAATCAAAATGGTATGCATATATACACTAGTTTTGAAGTCTCCTTTCTCAAGCTCATCCAACAAAGTGTTGGCAGCTTCCTAACTTTCCTTGTTTATGGTAAAGATTAAGCCAGTGTTGTAACAGGTAATGGCATTTTTTCTCAATTTTCCTGCAAAATTTTTTTAAGAAAATCTTACCTTACAATTACCCACCAAATTCTTACTTTAAAAGTGTATGGATTTAGTTTTTGCGGTTAGAGCTAGAGATATTATAACAGGTAGAATGGAAGAGTTATGAGTCTCGAGTCACTCAGTGCATACAAGCATAAAAACTGCAGATGTAGCATAATGTAATTTGCAACTTCAAATGGACTTTTATGAAAATTTAGAATCAAATTTACTGTACTCTTCAAATTAACCCATTGTACATACAGAAGTATGGTTCAATACAAGTGCAGCTGTGCAGGTAGCCAAGTACAGACGGTTCAACAATTATATTAATCATAAACACTAAAAAATTTAGTTGTCCAAATCCAAAATTTATGGAAGAAAATTCCACAATAAGGATCAACTCATTTTGTTGCAGCACTTCTACCAAAATGGAACAACGATTTAATGTCGTAAGGTTGAGCAAAAAAAAAATGTGTTATTCAAGAAAATTGTGATTTTTTTTCAGCTCACCCAAAAATTGGAAGCATTCAGAACTGGAAAGATCACAACTTTCATTCTCAGATTTGTGGTTACAGATTAAGCTCTATGTGACATTTTTACTATTGTGTCGTATTCATACATCCTAATGAATTATATTTATCCTCAAGTTCAAAGCGCAACCGTGTTCAAATATATAATATTGCTCACATTCGGCCAGTGGGTTGATTTCATGGAGCTGAATCAACATGGTATAAGGAGAAGCTGAAATAACAGGTTTATGTTAAAAAAAAACAAGCAAAGAAGTAATAAATAAATAAATAAATAAAGCTCACTTTTGCCATCCTATTGCAGAGAGAGGAAGAGAACAATCATCTATGCAACCCCAACTTGGCAACATGTATGTCGTACTGAAGCTTCCTTGCTTCTGCTAATAATCCTGATTCGCGCAGACCGTTAAAAACTTCTCTCCTAACAGGTCTGAGTATCTTCATCCCATTTTTTATGCCGGATAACAAAAAATTTGATGCAAGTGTGTACCTCTTCATCTTGCAAAGATTATGCACCAAGGAAGTATATGTATGGGAATCTTTCGTCTTCATATTGTGAAACATGTTTAGTGCATTGTCAATCTGACCATACTTGCACATCCTATCAATTATAATGTTGAATGCTACCAAATTCCAACTACCGCCTATTGCCTTAACATATTTCAAGTGTTGCAAGGCACCTTCAATGTTTCCTTCATTGCACAGTGCATCAATCAGAATAGTATGCATATATACACCAGTTTTGAAGTTTCCTTTCTCAAGCTCATCCAGCAATGCGTTGGCAGCCTCCAACTTTCCTTGTTTATAGTAAAGATTAAGCAGGGTGTTGTAACAAACTAGGTCTAGATCAATTCCATTTCTCATCATTTCTTCCATAAAATTGTTAGCCTCTTCTAACCTTCCAACCTTAATCAAAGCCCCAGAAATGGTGCAATAAGCAAAGGCATCAAATGTATACCCTTTTCTCTTCATCTCTGAGAAAATTTGGAGACCTTCTTCAAACTTTCGTGACTTGAAGCACCATTTCATCACTGTAGTGCAGGTTACTGCATTTGGGCAGCAGCCCGAATCAATAAGCTCTTCGAGAATCCTTTTTGCAGTCTTCATCCTACCCATTTTACAAAACCCGTCAATAAGAATATTATAGGTGCCTAATTGGGGTTTCCATCCATGTTGCTCCAGATGCCTCAACAACCTAAGGGCATTATCCACATAGCCATTCTTACAGAGTCCATTCATCAGTATATTGAAGGTGATATGCTGAGGTGAAAGATTAGTCACGATGTCATGAAAAAGCCTGTAGGCCTCTTCCGGTTTTCCTAATTTAAAGAAGCTATGCATCAATATGTTGTAACTCCACACATCAGGATGCAAACCCAATTGAAGCATTTCCTCAAACAAATCAAATGAGCGCAATAACTGGCCATGCCTTGAAGCACCAGCCATCAAGGAATTATATGTGTTCCTATCAGGGTTAATCCCAGCTTCTTGCATCCTAGAGAGGATGGAGTATCCTGCATCGACACTGATGAATCGACAATAAGCATCCACAAGGGTATTGTAAGTCACTACATCAGGGATCACTCCCAGTCTCACACCATCAATAATCACACATTCAACTTTCTTCAAGTCCCTAGCTTTGCACAGAGAAGCTATACAAGTGTTGAATAACTTGGTGGATAATCTGCTACCCGTCATTTCAAACACACTGTTAAGGCGAAAGTGTCAGAACAAGCTCCCTTATTATCAAATTCAAGCATAAACCCTATATCTTTTTCACTGATATTTCAGCTAAAAATTACAGTTTCCACATGAAAACAAGCAAAGGATAACTAAAAACAAAAAATTACTAAAATGAGCCGTACCTGTCTGTCCAATTTTTCATCTAGCTGGTGATGTATGTCATAGAGGTGAAAGGCGATGCTTCTAGATCAAGAGAAAGTAATCTCCTCATTGATGGAGACGGATGCAAGATAACTATAGACGGTCGATGGAAGTCATACACAAAAAAATGAGATAGAAGTTGCCTAAAATTGTATGGAAGTTTGCCGGATCAATCTAAGAAGAACACAAATCGCAAAACGCCCAAAAATCCAATCCGCCAAACAGAAACAATCCTGTCGCTATAAATCAATCTCAGCGACAACCCACGTCTAGAGTCTGACAGTGCCAGATGAACTTATATTGAAATGAGTAGCGGAAACGAGTACGGCGATGAGAAATCAGATGGGTAGAAGAGGGAGACGAGCGATGGAGAGGATAGTTGAGAGAAGGAAGAGATGAATCGGACTTCGGAGGTTCTGTTAAGGGATTTTTATTTCAACCCGTCGAGTTTGGGTTTTTAAATTTTGTGTTACAATATTTTGGGTGAATTGGCAAAATAGTGTATCTGGTAATACCGTGTCTTGGCACGGTGTAATTTTAAATTTTATTAGGTTTTTTTTTTTAATTTATAAAATATTTTTGATGTATTGTAATTTAAATAAATTAATCGAAAAGAAATTAAAACATGATTTACCGAAAAAGGATGTATACTTCTTGATTGATCCGCGTAAAAGAATGTCTACGTTGAGGCTCGCAGATGTGTTAGTGTTTGGATGAGTGGGTGGAATACATGCTTGTATTGATTTGACATAAGTATCTCATTTGTTTGGTTTGGATAATGAGTCTTTTGTGGTGGGTAAGATGACATTCAACGCGACCTCTAAGGAGGTGGCTAAGCATGAAAGGGCTTGTATTAAAAATCAACATGTGTTTTTTCCATTCGCATTTGATATGTTTGATTTTCTTGCGCCCGATGCCGTCGAGATTCTCAAGAGGGTGCAACGAGTCTTGCATGGTAATGTTGTGTCACTTATGTCTTCAGATGTAGCGTTTAAGTCCTTTAGGAGGATCGGATTTGCTATTTATAAAGGGTTGGCGGCACAGCTTGTTATCCGCCTAACTTCTAATTCGATGTAATAAATCATTTGGAAGTTGGGTAAAAAATTATTTTGTATGTTATCGATATATTAACTAAATTAATAAGAAAATGACATGTGACACGAAGTTAATATATATACAAAGTAAATTTGGTAAGTATAATATACTATTAAGTATTGTTGGATAGTTATCTTATTAATGACATATGGCAAAAATATTTAGAGAAAGTGACACACAAAATATTATTGAAAATTCAAAATTTTGAGAAAATGACGTGTTAATATTGTACTTAAATTAGTAAGAAAGGTGTGCTCACTGCTTAAGGTTCACAGTCACTCTGCCTTCTCCTTTGTGTGAAGGAGTTTCGGCGCTTCAAGGCCGCGCTTTGCTGCTCTTCCTGTTATCAAACACTGCACTAACATGAAAGCTCCCTCCATTAATAAGTAAAAGTGCGCCTATATCAATCATGAGATAAGGAAGCCTCTAAGGTAGAAAGCCTTTCTGCCGAGCGAATCTCCTTTTGAAGCTAGCATTCGTTGTTGAGTCTTTCTTTTTGGCTTTTAGGAAGGGGACGAAGTCGAACTAGTCTCGTACATACAAAAACATTATATATATATATATATATATATATGTTAAAGTTAGATTGTGAAATAATCTAATGATCTTGTAAATAAAGGTGAAAACATTTTTCAAATAAATTTGATAATGATATCTTTAAATAAGTAGAAAATTGTGGTAAATTTATAAATGGAAAAATACAGATATATTGTCTATATTAATTATTTGTATGTATTAATTAATTAGTAAAATTATTAAATGATAATGCATGAGAAAATGACATGTAGTACGAAGTTAATAAGAAAATGACACATATAAAAATTGTTTTGGCTTTAATAGTAGTATATAGAATATTGATATAGATGAGAGAGTGACACATATAAAATTTATGCAATTAGTATGTATTATTTTAGATTAAAAAAGTAAATGTATGTTATATGAGCATTATTTATCATTTGTTAAATACATTATTTTAATAAATATAGTAAACATATATTCATTGGAATGTATATATATATATATATATATATATATATATATATATATATATATATATATATATATTAAATTTGGTAAGTATAATATATTATTAAGTATTGTTGGATAGTTATCTTATTAATAACATGTGACAAAATTATTTTGTGGAAGTGACACATGGAATATTATTGAAAATTTAAAATTTTGAGAAAATGACATGTGTCAATATTGTATGAGAGAGTGACACATAGGAAAATTCTCTTTGGCTTTAATAATAGTATATATATATATATATATATATATATATATAAAGTAAATTTGGTAAGTATAATATATTATTAAGTATTGTTGGATAGTTATCTTATTAATGACACGTGGCAAAACTATTTTGTGGAAGTGACACATGGAATATTATTGAACATTCAAAATTTTGAGAATATTACATGTGTCAATATTGTATGAGAGAGTGACACGTAGGAAAATTCACGTAGGAAAATTTTGAGAATATTACATGTGTCAACATATATTATTGAGAGTATAATATCTTATCTATATACTTTACTAAAACAGCCGTCAAATTGTTGACGTGACGGCCACACAATTTTTCCCCTAAATTCTTTTTTTATTAAACTATTTAATAAACTATAAAATCTTTTTTTACTAAATTATTAATTTAACAATAATATCTCTCTAACTAAATCTTATATGTATTAAAGGAGAGCCCTTCTTTGCCACGTGTCAGCACCAGATTTAACGCAACATAAAAAAATATTTTAAAAAGTTAATTATTTTAAGTTGTTAATATAAATTATATTCAAAGCCTAACAAAATCTTTTTAAAAAGTTATTTATCTAGATTATTAAAAAATAGATTTACATAATCGGATTTTTTTTAATAATTTTTTTTTTATTTATTATTTTTTAGTCCTTTACATATTATCGGTCTAAAATTTATATGTGTAATTTAACCTCATTATTTTGTTAATCAGATATAAAAAAACGTTTGCTAACACAATTAATTATAATATGAAAAAACAAAACAAAACAAAATAAAATATTGATTAACATTTACAAACAAAAAATTGTAAAAAAAAATTTAAAAAAAAAATAAAACAAACGTAATCTCACTCATATAATCATATCACAACATCGTTTACAAGGATTGATTGTATGCTACGAGAAATACACTTGAAAAGTATAATAAATAAGTGATTTCATTTTCCGCATCCTTATATATTAAATTATTTATAATAATGTATACATATTAAAATTCAATCCCGCACAATGTGCGGGTATTACACTAGTTATTTGTTAAAACAAAATCTCCTAAACCTAATAAAATCTACCGATCATATCTTTTAGGTTAGATGAAACTTTCGCTGTACATTATTATTCTCACCCTATATATTTCTTATTTCCTTCGTTGATTAGCAATACTCGAAATAGATCAACATCTTCGCTGCAAGCATAGTTTTCGTTTTCGGCGCCCGCCTACTTCGTTCGCCATCGCTGCAACTGCCGCTCAATCTCGCCTCTCGACAAGTACCTCAAGTATTACAATCGCCGTTTTTGCTTATGAACTTTACAAGAATCGCCGTTCTTGCTGTCACTTATGTTTGGCAGAATAGTAGCACCTCTCAATTATAGATGGATATGTGAATTGTTTCTTTTTTCTTAAACAAAAAATGATCTCCTTAGTCGGTAGCTACTCAATCACCTTTTTTTCCACAGTTGTTTTCTCATTTTGGCTTTGATTTCGATTCTGCTTCTGAAGACAATCCAATTAAGCCACCAAAGAACACATATTCTTGACACCTCTTTGATCTCCATGGACGTCAATCATACTTGCTTTGGCATCCCTCATGCACCTCTTATTACCCTCAACACTCATATTAAAACCTTCTTGGGAAAGGCATCGCAATCGCAGGTATACGTATGTACACATCCTCCATTTTCTCTACTGTAAACTACGTTTTACATTAGTCTATATTTTATGTGTATTTCATAATTAAAGTAGAGATGAGGTGAGATAGTGAATGTATTTGGCGTCAACAACATTAACCTAATTGTATCTTTTTGTTCTTAAAGATTTCATCTTGCGGTGTAATGCTACATATGGTGTGTCCACTCGGCCTTCATGGACTAATTTGAATTGGTTGTTGGGAGTTGTTACAAGATATATAGAAGATATTATTTATCATGGCCTCTTCTAATCTAGATTGAAAAGAACGGTGCATTAGGCCATGCGGTTGCTCCCTAATTATGTGTGGATTATTGGTATGATAAGGATTATTTGGTGGTCACAATGCGATACAAAGAGAGATCCGAACAGAGGTGACAATAAGACATGGCAAGGATTGAACACATTCTATTTCAGCTTTATTTCTTTGTAGTGTGAGCTTCTAAATTCTAATATATATATTATTCATCAAAATATATTTTAATATATATTTGTGGCATGAATTAGGGTTTATTTGATACATTGAGAATATATATATATATAAGGGTTTCAAACTTCTCATTCTTATAATCATGAAAATTTCTAAACACAATGTTTATTCGATTAATCTATTAGCTAAACTAAATATTTTACATGTTTAGTTAACCAATCAACTACAATAATAACAAGAATAATTAGCGTGCAATATATATATATATATATTATATACGAAGTAATAATATATGATTTCATCAAATCCCGTATATAAGCAATATGTATATACTACTATTAAAGCCAAAATAAATTATCAGAGGTGTTACTAGCTTAGTACCCGTGCCTTGCATGGAATTGGTAAATAATTAAACTAAATAATAATTATTAATGTAACAAATAATAAATATCACAATAAAAATAATATACAAAGTTTAGGTAAAAATTTTTTATAATCAATAACAACTTTAAACAAAATTTAATATTTTTCAATAATATCAAAAAGACTTACCATAATGTTATTAAGTAAGTTAACTATTTATGATGATAACACTTGTTATATAATTATTAATTATAATAATAGTATAACATTGAATTTTATATATAAAAGACAAATAGTTTAATTTTGAAGTATATATAATATAAAATAACAATAGTAATAATAATAATAATAATAATAATAATAAAGATTGATATACTCTCACCAAACAATTTTATGTACCAATTATATTTATAAATTTAGTTATGTAAGAAGTAATACCATAAAAGTAATAAATATCAAAGAAAATATCATAAGTTTTGAATAAGAATTTAAAAAATCTCCTTTTATAATTATAGAAAGTCAATAAGAAAATTGAATTATATCCTATATAATAATTTGTTTAGATGATGACTTAATTTGTTATCTTAATTTAAAGAGTACTAAAATAAATAAAATAAAGAAGTAAAAATCAGGTGGCACAACCTAGGACGATACGTGGCGAAAATCTTATGTGGCTTAAAGTAGGTACGACATGTGATAAAATTTGAGGTGACTCAATGTGGGAATTACAAGTGGCGTTATTTACTTCTGTTTTAGTATTATATATAGTAGATTTTCTTATTAATTTCGTGTCACGTGTCATTTTCTCGTGCATTCTCATTTTATAAATTTTACTAATTAGTTAATACATAAAAATCATTAATATAAACAATATATCTCTACCGTTTCCATTTATAATTTTACCACAATGTTTTACTTATTTTAAGGCATATCATTATCAAATATTAATTGAAAAATATTTTCACCTTTATTTACAAGATCATTAGATTATTTCATACTCTAACTTTAACATAAAATATTATAATAAAATGTTACATCTTCTTTGTTCTCTAAGAATGTCATTTAAAAATACCTAAGAAATTTGTTTAAATTGAACTTCTTATAACTTCTATTTATTAAACATTTATATCTCAATTTTAAAATTAAATTTTATTTTCCTTTATAAATTATTTATTTTACTTTACATTTGGTATCAACTATGTTGCACGGAAACGGACACGGATACGGGAAACGGACACGGCGAGAAACGGAGAAGCGACAATCATAAAAATCGTAGGAAAAGGGGACACGGCGAAAGTATATAAATAATATATCATTTTGAAGTTCTTGCGAAGAGAAATTTATATATGATAAGAAGAGATGCATATATGATACAACCAATGACACATGAATGCGTTATTAGTTGTAGAAATATTGATAAATAAGAATACTGATTGTGTTAAGTGATATTGAGGTAGTAGTCATGAATGTCTTATTCATCCTGAATTCGAAAAAATCAACCAAAACGTAGTGATCATGAATGTGTTGTTCATCTCTTTTGTATTCCTCTTTGATCCCACATTGAACCATCATTTATGATCATGATTTGGATGTGTCCGGCCCATTCCTGGTGTTGGAAACGTGTCTTGACCGCGTCCTCACTATTTTGACCGTGTCCGAAAAGTTTCCGGAAGCTTCCGAGTTTCCGACACGGGAGGACACGGGAAACGACACTCTCTAGAAGTGTCCGTACATCACAAGGTATCAATATTAATTTACTTTTATATTATATAATTATTTAAAAACTATAATATAACATTTTCTTAATTAAATTTTTTTAATTTTTTATCTATAATATAAATAATATATATCAAAATATTCAAATTACAATATATCATAATTATTTTATAAATAAAAATACCTATTATGTTTTAAAATAACGGTGACTTGACACGGAAACTAAACTAGTACGTAATCAAACAAAATCACAGAGCCTTTCTACCATTTCCAATATTATCAAGCTTCAGTCTGCCTTTACTGTTGAAGAAATAAAATATATGATTTCATCAAATCCCGTGTATAAGCTAGTTAATACGTAATCAAACAAAATCACAGAGCCTTTCTACCATTTCCAATATTATCAAGCTTCAGTCTGCCTTTTCTGTTGAAGACTAGTCCTCTCCCCTTCCGTCATGGCCGGTGGATTCAGACCGCCGGCTTCTTCCGCCGGCAATCATCAATCCCTCGCTTCCAAGCTCCTCATCATCCTCACCGTCCTCCCTCTCACGCTCGCTGCCTTCGCCTTCATCCTCCAATGGCGCGGCGGCGTCACTGATCCCACCACACGCTACTCTCCCGATGTTCACAAGTTCCCCGGCATGGATAGTTCGCCTCCGACCACAACTGGCCATAACTCGGCCGGCTCCGACTGCAGTCACATTGGACGCTCTTTATCCCCTTCGTTTCCTTATTACCGCGATTGGAAGTTCCAGTCCGACTCCGATCTGAAACCTAGGGTTTGATCTCTTTCTGCTTATGTTTGCTGGAACTCGCCTTTCGATTCTTTCTCCATGTTTGTGATCTGATCGTTGTTTTTGGTTCGACGATCTAAATCGCTTCTGTGCTTGCTTGTTTTGGTGATTTTTTTTTTTATTAACTTTGTTTTTTCCTTTCGCGTCCCTTCATTCCTTTGTCTTCCTTTCTCAAGGTATAATGGCTTCCTAGAGTTACTTTTGTATTCCCTAGGTGATTTAGTCTGATTCCAATCAACTTCGTCACAGAGCGATTTGAATTGAACGCTTTCTTAATTAAGTGATTTGATACGGTTTATAATAGAACCCTAAATCGATGGTATCTTTCGATCCGAAAATAAGGATGCCTATATATAAAATTTGGTCATGTAAATCAGTGATGTTGCGTGATATCAGACACCTCTAATGAGTTTGGATGTGATTCTTGAATCGAGGAGGGGGGGGGGGGGGGGGGACTCATCATTAGACGCCGAACTTTTCTGCTGGACATAGGTGTGCATCTGATACTAGTAGCAAAATGGAACATATGACTTGTACTTTTACTTTAACCTAAAAATTTGGAAATGTGAGATGAAATTGATTCAAAGATAACTATGCTTAATCACGTGGAGATGGAGGAAGAACCCTGAATAATCTATATTTAGGTGGATCTGAGGTTTTGTTAATAAATATGATTTGTACTATCAAGGGAATATGTTACTTGGAAGTTTTTTTTAATGATTCTCAATTTGGTGATGTCAAGGCTCTTGTCATTGTGATGATGTGTCTATGGATGGCACTTATTCTCCACGTTAATGTTAACTAAAATTTTGAATTCCTTTTCCAGATTGCTATTACCACGAGTACCTCAGCAGGCTTGAATCAGATTCTTCCTTGGATGTTCTATCACAAGGTCATTGGGGTTACAACATTTTATCTCTTTGTTGAAGGGAAAGCTGCAACTCCTGAAGTTTCAAGAGTGTTAGAATCCATTCCTGTTAGTGTCTGTCCCCTTTTTTGGCTTTCACGCAGTTCTGTCTGTCAGTTTTCTTCATCTGTTGCATAATTTGCTGAACTGGCCTCTTCTTCATGTTAGGGTGTCAAAGTAATATACAGAACACCAGAGTTGGAGAAGAAGCAGACTGGAAGGTCAGTTTGTCTCTGATATCTAGTCCTAACCATTATCCTCAATCAACATCATGATCTAATTTACACCCTATTTCACTTTCCTGCTATTTTGTTTTGGTGACTTCTTCTCATATTTGTGTACTCGGATCTTGAGTGAGTAGCTTCGGTATAGTGCAAAGTTCATAGAAATATTACTACTTTATTCTCTCTCTTTTATTGTTATTGACAAAGAGTTGACTACAATATAGTAACTTATCTAAAATGAACACTATTCATTATTACATATATTGATTATTGTGAATACATACGTTTGTTGATCAATTTTAACATTCTTTGATGATGATACTTTTTTTCCCCAGTCGGATCTGGAATGAGACATGGCTGGCAAGTTTCTTTTACAAGCCTTGCAATTATGAACTATTCGTGAAACAATCTCTCAACATGGAAATGGCTATTGTTATGGCACGGGTATGAAAACCCTGATGCAGTTTCTATACTTTTATTGTTTATGTCATTGCTACACCTTGATATTTAGAATACTTAACATATGAATTAATCGTTGTATGCTCTAGAATGATGGTGTGGACTGGATACTCCACCTTGATACGGATGAGCTAATACATCCAGCTGGTGCTCGTGAATATTCCTTAAGACAATTGCTCCTTGATGTTCCTAGGAATGTTGATATGGTCGTCTTTCCTAACTATGTAAGCAACTATTTAATGCTGTGTAATACACGATGCCAGTTATTCATATACTCGATAAAGACCTTAGCTATGACCCCCATCTTAAGTTTTTTCAGTCGAGAAATTTACATTCCTCTGATATCGGTGATGATTTTGTTTATTCAGGAGAGCAGTATCGAGCGTGATGATATCAAGGAACCTTTCACAGAGGTAAAGTTTTGTAAGGGTTGCAACTACTCATCTATTAAGCATTTAATCATGTTTTTTGAAATGTGAAATGGTCTTTAATGCTTCCAGTTTAGATTGAATGTTTTTTACGACTAAATGCTTATCTTAAAAGATTCAGATGATATTTTAAAGAGAGGTCCTTACCCTATTAACACCACATTGTAAATTCTTCAATAGTCCTAATGTCTATAACTCTTTTAGTGGCATTCTAATTTTTCCTTAAGCTGGGAGAAAATTTATTTTCTCAAAAAAGTGATTCTGTATGTTTCATTTGCTTGGTCTATATGTAGACCTCCTTTATGTGAATTTTCTTCCTTTTAACATGTATGTCTCAACAATAGGTATCCATGTTCAAGAAGAACTATGACCATCTTCCGAAGGACACGTACTTTGGCATGTACAAAGAGTCAACCCGTGGAAATCCCAATTACTTCTTAACTTACGGAAATGGAAAATCTGCTGCTCGGATTCAAGATCATCTTCGTCCTAATGGTGCCCACAGATGGCACAACTACATGAAAACCCCAAAGTAAGTCACTTGGGTTCATAACAACTTAGAATGACACAGTTTCCAAGAATAAAAGGCGTGAGCTATCCACTTCTGCTAGCAGTTTATGAATCAGAATTAGTGAATGTGAATATGGGGTTTATGAGGGCTTTAAAGGAAATCTATTGTATGTTGTGCTCTAACTTGATGATGTTTCACATGAAGCATTATTGCATACTGATTACTAAAATGGCAGCATTTTAACAGGACTTAGTTTTTGTTGGAAGCTTTTTTTGATGGCATCATTATTCCTATGTTGCTTTTCTCACATGTCAGTGTAGTGGATTGGGTTGATTTAAAGGCCAAATTACTAGAATTGTTCGTCAATTTTTTAATGTAGTCTGTTTCATGGTTTGTCGTCATATTGGCTTCCAATCCTGCAGTGAGATTAAATTGGAAGAAGCGGCTGTCCTGCATTTCACTTACTCCAAGTTTTCTGACCTGACTTCGAGACGTGACCGATGTGGCTGCAAGCCTACAAAGGACGATGTCAAAAGATGCTTTATGTTAGAGTTTGATAGAGAGGTGAGTATGTTCCTCTTGATCTTGCAAGAATCTTTTTTATTCACAAAAATATGTGCTGGGTTCTATTTTGGAGATTCACCTTTTTCAATTTATTTGGTATGCACTTATAGTTATGAAATACTTGATCTCCCACATAAATCTTCTTCAGAAATGTAAAATGTTTTTATATTATGTTGGCAAGGATTGGCCAGATTGTTTGGGTTTGGACTCTGTGAGAAGTTGCTGTGAACCTGTGAGAGAACATACACACAATTGACTTATTTAGGACTTAGCTGAAATTAAAGTAATAAACTCTTGTAAAAACTTTCTTATTTGCTCTCTTGGTGCATTTGGCTTGAGCAAAATGATAGGTGCTATTACGATAGATCCATGAGAGAGCAAAATAGTTTCTTTTCCGGATAATTGTGAGCTCATTTGGCGTGATCAAAATGATACAAGTCTTTGATTTACCTGGGTGATGGTAAATCAGGCTATTTTAGTAGGTATCTGTTTCAGTAATGAGTAAGGTCAACTAGATTTCTAGTACGCCAGTGATCATCATATGCCTGTTCAATATTCTAGTATGATTGATTGAACAATCCTAATGTAGTTGGTCTTTCACAAAGTTTTTCATCGAGTAGATAAGATTTACCATTTCATATATTGAAATTGCTTCCAGCCTTCCACCATGGATTTTGATGATTATTTCTCAATGCAACATGATAAATTGATAATCATATCCTTCCTTTGTGATTTGCAGGCATTCATAATTGCCTCAACTGCTACAGAGGAGGAAATGCGAAACTGGTATGTGCATGCCAGTTTAGAACGATCTTATTTTCCTGAAAAAAGTAATTACGAAAAACGCGAGTAACAGATGGATGTCCGGCACTGTGCCTCTGATGTTGAAGACAATGAAAAAAGCAATTGAAACCATATTCTTACATTTATGTCAATTTACTCAACTTGTTCTTTAATACTTCTTTTCAGGTACCATGAGCATGTTGTATGGGGTGACAAGACACTGAACTTGAAACTTTTGAGGAAGGGTATCTTGGCACGCATATATGCTCCCATGGTAAGCAATCTGGAATAATGCAGTTCATTAGATGATATAATTTTCATTGCTTCAGCGTAAATATTCTATATGCAAGTCAGAGAGTAAGACACGACGGGGTGATATACTCCGTTGAACTGTTTTCTCCTCAACTCCCCTGATTAGGGGCGTTCATAGGTTCGGACCCGAATAACAAAAGTTGGATCGGACCGATTTAACCGGTACTGGACGGGGTGGACCGTTTAGAGCATAAATGGTTTTTAAATTTTTTATTTTATTTTTAGTATCATCATTCTTAAATACGAATAATTTTTTTTAAAATTTTTCATCTTATATACATAAAAAATAGAATTTTATCATTGAGCATAAATAATTTTATTTTATATCATTTTAAAATATAAACTAATATGATTTCTTGCGTGTCCATATAAACTAAACATAAAAATGAACAAAAAATCTAATAGCTGAAATGATCAACCTAAAATGAAGAAAGTGTAATTTTATTTTTAATAAATATAATATTACTGTTATAAATACATATAATTTTGGTTGCTTCAGTCCTACCCCTGATATGAGGTATTTCTACGTGCTGAGGAAAGGGCAACATCATTGAGTAGCTAGTATAAATGGTTGTATTGTTGCGATTTTATCAGGTTAAGAACTGAAAAATGTTGATGGTAAAAGCTGTGACATGTCTTTTTCCTCCATCTGATCTTCTTGGGTTATGTATGTACCAGGTCATCATCCAAGGCCTAAGGGAGTCTGGTGTATTAAGCTCTGTTGTGGCCTCTGGCTCTGCAAATCTTGCACGGGAGAAGTTCTTATCTTCAATGGAGAACGGAAACTCAACAACGCGTGCTGTTGCATCTCTCTCTCTCCCATCCAGGAAGATGGGTACGGGTAAAACCAAAAGTACTGAGTCCAAAGCAACCGCAAGGAAGACTCTAGAAGTTTCAGATCTCGTTCCCCACAAACCAGCCATCCCACCATTGTCGCCTCCCGGTCTAACAGACAATGGTATTATGCTTGATGCATGATATGGGTGACTTCAACGCCTGACTTGTGCTTCTTTCCGACGCTTTCGAGTCTCAGAAAAAGGGGTAAGAGCAAGACAAGCGCAGAAGGCAGTCAGTGTCATGGGTTCTTCCCGATCATTTATCCAAGCGCCATTGTAAAGTGCAAGAGAGTGAGTGAGGGGTATGGTGGTAAATTTATTCCTTAATATGCTTTTGGTATACTATTTGTAATGTAGGACACTCATATTTTTCAATAAATTGATGACTTTTTAGAAGGTAGCTAGTGGAGTGTAATGTCGGTAAGGTGGTGTTTGGTTGGGCGGAATGGGGATATGAGGACTAGAGTTGTAGAGCTATAATCGAATATCTGATTTTTGGCTGCTAATTTTTTCAATCCATTATCCCCTTATACTGTGGTTTCAACTCAGTTTTGAAAGCTGATGAATATAAAATCAGATCTTTCTTTTCCCAATAGAAGGGTGATTGTTGAGTATATTTCAACTCAGTTTTCTGAAATTGCTGGACTTTCAGTAAAAACAAATTATGTTTTTGCACATTGTCACATATAAATATTGTAGACTTGATATATCTTGTCGATGAAATTGGTTTGGTGGTCGTTGTCTCAGGATGTTGAATGGTGGCCCTAGCTACGAATATTAAGAAAGCTGCATTAATGCTGCAAATGTTTTTCAGTGGGTGAGAAAGTGCCATGCATTTTAGCAGTTTTGTTTGCTACCCATGAGGTTCGTTCTATTATAATTCATTCTTGTCATCTTCTACATCATTGAATCAAATGGCCTCATTTCAGTCAAATTCTTTTTAAAAATTTGAGAGAATGATGTATGAAAATCATAATCTCGTCAACTTGGATGAACAATGATGGTAGTGTTGGCGCATGTTCAACCTCGGTTCAATATTTAAATTCGCTCCAATTCTTCATCTTTCTTCATATGAAGAATTGGAGGGCAGTCACCGCATCCGGCAGTCCTAGTGCATCCGGGAGGCACAACTTCAGTACACCTGGAAGTCATTTTCTTGGTGCGAGTTGAAGACGGATTTGGATCGGGATGTAAATAGCGAAAACTGTTTGGATAAATAGCAATTTTGTTTTAAAACGTGAATAATTGGTTTGAATGTCAGCATATTGGACATCTCAATAAATTTGAGTTAAATGTATGGTATATTGTTTATTAAAATAACTATATAAGTTAAGAAGATATAATAGAGATAGTAGTTTTGGAATGATATTTATGGCATTTACATTTTGGTCTTTGAATTTCTCGTAATCATAGAATGTGTTAAGTCATTTGAATTCAAGTAGAAGTAAAACTGCTCTCTTCTTTTTCCTTTGGAAAATCCTAATGGTTTATGCTAAATATTGGATTTGCTATGGTGGTGGTCCTATGATGGTTTTACGGGGTTAGGGTGGAATGGAAGGAACTCCAATGGGTATGACAAGAATAGTGGTTGACGGTGATCCTCTAGGGGATCAATCCCCCGATTTTTTTGGCTCCTACTAATGTGGTGATGGCTCACGAGTCTATTGGTTCGGTTAGGGCTGTCGATTCTGGAAGTATTGAGACCGTTGCCAACACTATTGTGGTTACTCCGGTAGTGGCTACTACGGTTAAAACTTCGGTTACTGTAGAAAGTGTTCCATTGGTCGCACAAGTGATTGTACCTCTCGGGGAGGATATGCAGACTCAAACTCAATCGACGACTAAAAGATCCCGGATGGAGGTGCTTGATGCTGCTCGGATAATGGGTGATAGAATCTATCTATTGATTGGTCGTCTCTGGAAGGCCAAGCATCTATCTCGTATCCTCAAGATATGAATGGTAATCCATCTATTGTGATCAACAAAGATATTACAGAAGCTTTGGAATCGAATTGAAAGAACTCTATTGTCTTTAGAGATTTAGGTTATCCCATTGCTTTTTCCGTTATGGAATGGAATATTAGGGCCTTATGGGATATAAGTTCAAACATTAGAGTGGTTGGCCGAGTTGATGGTTATTTTATGGTTCTTTTTGAGACAGAAAGTGATTTGTTAAGGGTGTTGTCGGGTGGAGCGTTATTCTTTCTTTGATCGCTGCCTAATTATGAAGCGTTGGACCCTCGACTTTGTGACATCTGACCCTATTGTTATGCCATCTTGGGTGCGGATTTCCGATGTTCCTATACAATGATATGATGAAAGAATTCTCTGGCTTATGATATTGGGTTTGGCTAGTCCAATGTCTCTTGACTCCAGTTCTTTGAACCGGGGTAGATTTGTCCATGCTTGTGTTGAAATAGATATGTCCAAACCTATGAAAACGGCTATTTACATTAATGGAAAACGTTGCCCTATTGAGTACGAGGGCCTAAAGAAAACTTGCTTTACATGTGGTCGGTGTGGATATTATGTGACCCATTGCCCGTCAAGCAAGGCGGCTTGTATTTCGCATGATCACACTTCCACTGACGTTCCTCATGCTCAGCTTGATCAGGTTACTGATTCTCCTATCCTGGCTGCACAAGCTATGGTTGGTCCTGTAGTGTCTTCTGCACCAAAGGCTGGATTAGTTCCGGTATGCATGGTGATGATGAGTATGGGCCCTGGTTGATGGTGATCCGTAAGTCTAAACCTACTAAGGGTCAGGTTCCTATAGGTTCACGACAACATGGGGCTTCCTTCCATAGGGGTGCAAGGAGTACGGAGTGATAAGAATATTGTTAAGTCTTCCACGGGTGCTCCGCCACGTCTTGCTCCACACATGAGTAAGGGTAGTGTTCAGGGTTATACAATGGCTTCTGTAAGCCAGGCGCCAGAGACAAGTAAAGTCGGGGGTCCTTGGGTTCGATCGGACGGTCTTCCATAAATTGTTATTGTTGCTGCTGTGACGCGGGCGGATGATCACTTTGAATTTAGATAGGTTCATTTTCATTTAAAAATAAAGATAGATCTAATTAATGTGTTAATATTGGTATGTGTTTTTCAAATTGATAATGAGCATAATTTCAAGTATTTTATCAACACAATAATGTTATGTTTGATTTCCCCAAGTTTTAGTTAAAACTTAAAAACCAAATCTATTTTCTAGGTTGAATCACATTTGAATTGCTAGATTTTAGTGTTATATTAAAAAAAATATTAATTTGGATTTTCATCAATTTGAGTTCTTGACTTCTTGGTGAATGATTGCGGTCCGTTTTGATTAACTTGACATATTCCTAAGCAACTATCCTCCCAAGTCCCAATTCAGGTCAACTTGAATAGCTTCATTTGGAATCGATTGCTTCTTACTCATTTTTATAAAATCAAATCAATTTGTTAATTAGAAAAAAGAAGAAGGTAGTACATACACATCAATAATTAAGAGTAATGGCCACACAAAAGGAATGCTAACAATTGAAATTAAAAAACTGAACATGCGTTTTAGTCCTCTATCGAATCCGATCGGATAACACGAAAACTGCAGCATCGGTTCAAATGCTTTCGTCTTCTTCCTAGTCTAAAGGTAGCCGTGACAGTCACCACATGGTGCGTTTTCCAGGCCAAAACGACGTCGTCACGGATTACCATCAATCACCCATGGCCATAAGATGATCGTGAGGCCACCGTTTCCTTGTTTTTTTGCCCTGCAATTAAACGACTTCAAATTTTGTCCCCACGTACATGAAATTACATATAATCTTGTATATATACACCTTCAATTTTGCAGTATCCGCCATTTTTACTCGAGAAGACAATGGGTCAATCTGTTCACACCACCACTTCACCTCTGCTTTCAAGGGAGTACTTTGGTTCTACTGATCACAAGAAAAGCCCTAATTTCTCTTTGAGGAAATCCGCCAAATGGGTCCTCAAGTTCATGATGTGGGCAGTATTTGTTTCTTGGATTTCTATCTTTGTGTTCTTCCCTTCAGAATTTGGTAACAATTTGTTCGAAAAGTTTATCACAAAAACATACGGGACAATGTTTGGAATAACGGGTTAGTATATGATACTATAATCTCTAAGTTTATTCACTGATCAAATTTAGCTTTAGCTTAATTTCTTTGTTTGATGATTCAGGAACTTTACTTTTGGCATTTAGCTTGCCGGTTTTCCTGCTTTCCTTTCTTGCTGTTATCTATCTCATCATCAAAGGGGATGAGGAGGAGGAAATTCTACAGCAAGAGTAAGTGTTTGATATCCGCTCTGTTGTATTTTTGATCAAGTTATCTTGTGTAGTTTTCAATGCTCAAAGTTTGCTGGATGAAGCCTTATCAAAATGAAATGAATGTAGGGATAAAGCTAAAAGAAGTCTGAGATTTCGGCTTTGGACATTCCCGGTTCTTGTGGATGGACCCTTTGGTGTGGTTTCTGCAGCTGAGTTTATTGGAATATTGCTGTTTGTTTTGTGGGTTATCTGGGCTACATCAACTTATACTCTCCAGATTTGGAAGCTTTTCTCTCAGTTTGAAGCTGCTTCCGTTATCAGATGGTAACCTATAAGCTCCATTCAGTTATGTACTTATAAGTTATAACTTATAAGTTGCAGAAAAGTTTTGATGTGTGTACCATGAGATTTGGTGTAATTTCCATTAATAAATCAGCATATCACGTAGAAATAAAGTGAAACAAGAACTCAAATCTCATGTAACTTGAAAATATTTCCCACACACCTCATACAACTTATGCAATTGTTCCAAAACTTGTGAAACATAAAATCAAAGTTCACCTAAGGTGAGCGTATTAAACTAATTGGAATTTTGTGGTATTTGCTGAACTTACATGTAACATAATGAAGGTCGTTGATGATAGAGATGGAGGGTCTTCGGTTCGGTGAAATCGGTATGTTTTGCTTAGCCTTCTTGTTCCTCCCAATCTCAAGAGGTTCAGTCCTTCTCCGGGTCATTGATATTCCCTTCGAGCATGCAACAAGATACCACGTGTGGCTAGGACATCTCACCATGTTCATCTTTACTCTCCATGGACTGTTCTACATAGTTGCTTGGACAATCCAAGGAAGATTTGTTGAACAAGTGAGCTTTTGTCTTTTCTACATCATACTAGTCTCACCATTAAGACTCTTTTGCACTGAAATTGCAAATTACCTCTTTATTGACAGCTACTCGAATGGAAAGACATAGGAGTAGCTAATCTTGCAGGAGTCATCAGCCTCGGAGCAGGAATCTTGATGTGGATGACATCACTTCGTCCAGTTCGTATACGTTACTTTGAGCTCTTCTTCTACACACATCAGCTTTATGTTGTGTTCGTCGTGTTTTTAGCACTGCATGTGGGTGACTTCATCTTCACTATGGCTCTAGGAGGCATCTATCTCTTCATGCTTGATCGATTTCTAAGATTTTTTCAATCAAGAAAGACTGTAGATGTAGTCTCAGCAACTTCTCTACCATGTGGAAGTGTAGAGGTTGTACTCGCTAAGCCTCCGAGTAAGCAAACTATTCCAGAAGTTGTCTTTTGTGTGAAAAGCAATCTGTGTCTTCATGTGTATAATAGTTCATAATTTTGTTTTATTTTTTGCCTGTGTTTTTAGATCTTCGGTATAATGCCCTAAGCTTTATTTTCCTCCAAGTGCGGGAGTTATCCTGGCTACAATGGCATCCTTTTAGCGTTTCCTCGAGTCCTATGGATGGTGAGCACCATATTGCGGTCCTCATAAAAGTCCTTGGATCATGGACTGAGAAACTTAAAGATAGGATCTCAAATGGTGATGGGGAAAATCAAGAAAAGTTGACTGCTTCTGTGGAGGGACCTTACGGGCATGAATCACCCTACCACTTGATGTATGTACTATATCCTCAAATCTACTATGAGTTAAAGGCCTCAACATGGCCAATGATTTTGCATTCTGTGAGTGATGAATTTTTAATCTCTGTTTGTTGGCAGGTATAAACACCTTGTTTTAGTGGCCGGTGGCATTGGAATCTCACCATTCTTGGCGGTTCTAAGTGACATATTTCACCGTATAAAGGAGGGAAAGCCTTGCAAGACAAAAAGCATTTTGATTGTCTGGGCAATCAAAGGCTCAGATGAACTTTCCCTTCTCTCTACACTGAACATGGACTCGGACTCTCCAATTTTACCCCAAGTTCTTGATCTTGATATCCAAATATACATTACTCGAGAACCAAAGCCTTCTGTGGTAAGAGTTCCTTACAATTTATCTCAAAACCTTGGTTTATTTGGTACTGCAGGGATCTTACTTAGCTGTATTTGAAGCAGGAGGAAGGCAGAAATGATGGAATTGTAAAGCATTCTTTGTGTCCAACAATGCTTAGATCTAGCATGTCAAGCTTGGTTGGAACAGGAGATAATTTATGGGTCGGCCTTTACGTTATGTCATCTATAACCGGATTGATTGTGTTATTAGGGATGCTAGACGCGTATTACATAAACCCATTTGGTATTTCTTCTTGGTGGTACAAAGGGCTTCTTCTAATAGGTTGCATGACGACTTCAGTAGTTGTGTTTGGTGGATTCGTTATCATTCTATGGCATCTACGAGGAAGAACAAGTGCATCCGCATCGTCGTCTCAACCTGAGTGTGTTCTTAACAAGCACACCACTCCAAAAGATGAAGTCATAGAACAAAAACATGCAAGTGATGACAGTTTTGTTAACCGGAGTTCCACAGTTCATTATGGTTGCAGGCCTGACTTCAGAGGTATGCGAATAAATAACGAGTTTGGTCATTTTGGGTATTATACGTCTACTTTATATGTTGAACTGTTGTTTTTGTATGAAATTTGCAGATGTTTTGGGGACAACATCAGACCGATGGGGACAAGCTGACATTGGAGTGCTGGTATGTGGGCCTTCGAGCTTGCAGTCAAGTGTTGCTAAGGAGATTAGATCTCATAATGTGAAAAGAAGGTCCAAACAACCAATCTTTCACTTTAACAGCCACAGCTTTGATCTGTAGAACTAAAGGTGTATATAGCTCTTACCATATGTTTATATTATGATCCTCTTTTACTCTGCAAGTCAGTATATATGCCTTAGTTTTCTATATTGCAAATAGCAACTTGGTACATGTTTCTGTATATGTTGTATATGCTCATAACTCTCGCTATAATGTACATTTGAACTTCTCAAGTATATCTATATTTGTTAACATTTCTGACGGGCTGTTATGTTTATTCCGAAGATCTGCATTAGGTTAATAGGATTGCTATTAAATTAGAATATAAGGTCTTCTCGTTGGGCCAAGTCCAACTGAGTGCCCAGTTCAGTGGGCCAGCCCATGTTTATGCAATTTTGTCACGACATCCTGGGTTGTGACTTGTGAGACATCCTGGGTTATGAGAGACCAGTCAAGTGATCAATACTTGGATAACTAGTGATTATAAGGTAAAAGAATGGAAGCAAACCGACAAACTTGACTATCATGGTTTAGTCATGACAATGTCATGCCTTGACAAGATCGTTGGCCACCTTGCCAATGCCTAGGCTACATTGCAACAGAGGTAGAGCTCGATGCTATGTGTTTTTGAGACATATTTTATCGGCATTTTTTCAGACATCCCTCGTTATATTGACTTAAGATTGTTGTTGTAAAGTTTGATAGGAATCCAAGCACAAATCAATTGAGTCGCAAGGTGCCCTAGACCTGAGTTCGTGAGTGTTTGTGAACCTTTGAGCTTGAGCTTGAGCTGCAAAGTGTTCAAGGAAACCCAACTTCTCTCAACCGCTTGTAATCGCCCTCAACCGAATTTATGGTGATTATTCACCGCAAAAATGTGTCTTTTTTTACCTATAAAAGGGAGAGTCATTTTTACTAGAAAGATCATTCATTGCACGACAAAAAATATATCTTTAGTTCTCAAGTTTTGACAAGGCATATGACTTATCCCTTTGGCTTGTTTGTGCAACTTAAAAGACCAAAATACTCATCTGGTATTAGTGAAAGATAAGAATATATCCGTTAAGGATCAAATATTGATGAGATTTGGAGAACTCCTTATACAAACGCAAGACAAGGTATGATTTTTTTTTACTTTGGTCTTTGTGACGTGTTGGTCTTATCTCATTAAGGTATTTGAATCTCCGGTATAGAGGCGAATACACTTAGAAGAAAAACTCGACAATTGAAAATTTTAAACATTATCAAGTCAAACACATACAATATCCTAATAACCGGTTTTGCATGGAATTGAGTCTAACTATATGAGGGCGTTCCTCGACTCTTTTGAAGATTACAACTCCTTAACATTAATTCTAAATATTGAATTAAAAAACATATATAATTTTAGTTTGCTTATAGTAGGTTGCTTATCTACTTATATTACAACACTAAGTTGTTAGCTTACTCCCTATTGGAAATTAAACCACCTTATAAGTCGCTTGTCTACTCACTTGTGAGATTACAACATTTTTGCCTAATTAAGGGTGTGCGTAGTATTGCATTTGTTGGTGTGGTTTTATATATTTGATTTTAATCTCATACAAAAAATGTATTAGTAATTAATTTGAGACTGTTATTGTTATTTTGGAGAGTTTTCTCTTACAAGATATAAGTTTATTTTATAATATCCTTTCATTCAAAACCACAACCATAGCTCTAATCATAACCACAATCACACCCATAACTACATATCTAATATACTAAACACACCTTAACTTGTTTGTCTACTCTTTATCAGAGACTGCATCAATTTATAAGTCATTTTTCTACCCATTTGTTAATTACAACAACTTGTAAATTGTTTGTTTGTTATTTATTGAAAATTATTACAACTTTAATACTAAACTAGACACTGAAAATCAACAATCTAATTATTATTGAATGTTTAGATGAGTTTAATATATGTTACCCTCTCCCTCCAAATTCCAATCAATAATATAGGGCATTTTAGCTCTTAAAATTTGTCACATCAATAGAATACATTACGTTTTCTTGATCATAAGTTTTGAAAATTAACATTAATTTATGTACTCTTACAAATTTTGTTTTCTATTGGTTGATTATAAAGGAAAATGATGATTAATCAATGGTTAAATCAATAAAAATATCATTTAAATTATATTTATTATCGGTTTATTAAAACACAAAAATGGTCCATAGGAGGAGGAATATTAATAAAAAAATGTGTAGACCCAAAGCAAGAAGAGGCAATTATCCAGGGTGGGTGGTTGCTCTTTTGTCAGTGCATTCAACATCTTTGATTTTGACCCTTCTTCTCACTTCTAAATTCTTTCATTTTCTTTACAAGATAAAAAAAAAAGTACAAAACCAAACTAAGTTATTCCTTCGAATACTTTCAACAAAAAACTAAACGCGCTCGTATCTTTCATACACCGTAAGCAAACACCATTCGTGAGATCAATTTGAGAGTGTCTCCCTAACAAATTAACCTAATCATTTTACTATTTTTAGTTGTTGTCATCAAATTTGTTTATGAAACAATCCAAATTTAAAGCATCAAACTAACCTAGGGCCTAGGTCTACTTGTTTGTGCTCATATTATATACATATATTGGTGATTTTAGTGAATTCGTCTCTTATTTGGGGTTATAAACTTATAATATCAGTTTGAAATCCGGAACACACGTTCATTAAAACGAAATTGAACCTACAATGTTACGTTATGTAGATTTGTACAATGATTGTGTTATTTAGTTAGCAGGGGTAACTCGGGAGCAATGTCTAGGGCCAGAGGAAGAGTTCCCCGACTACCAAACCATATACAACTTACAGAGATGGTGTTGTGATCGACTCGAGTGTACTGACATGCCTTGAATGCATAGATATTTGGTTGATCTCGGCTATATATGTTAAAACCAGTTTGTGTTGACAACAATCTATGAGTTTTTGATATCTTGAAAATCATATACCAAATAGAATAATCCTCTCCAAAACAAAATTCTCAAATTGTATTATTCGTTGTAAGGATGAAATTAGAAAAATAAAACTATTTTATGTGAAATAATACTTATATAGCGAGCGATTATTACGAGGTCAGTAAAAGATTAGATTACAAACTCTTAATCATGTTATATTGCAATAACATTTACATATAACACAGAAGAGAGATACGGGAGAAGGAAATCATACAAAGAGTACTAATTACGTATTATCTAGTGTCCTTGTGGGTGCAATCTAAAGAAGAAAAATAATATATATATATATATATATATATATATATATATATATATATATATATATATATATATATATATATATATATATATATATATATATATATATATATAAAATGTTAAATATTAGAGGATATGATGTATCGTATTAGTTAGTTAGGGAATTGTCGTAAGAGATTAAATTTGGGATTATTTTGACTAATTTTTTTATTTAACATAACTTCAATTTCAATTTATCGGGATTATTATAGAGATTACTCTCCTAAAATAATTTGGGGGTCACAAATAGTCCTAAATGCATGCTTCTTTCAAAAGTATATCTCACATTATTCAATGGTACCATATATCCAAACACAAGAAACCCGAGTTTCTAACAATATATACACATACACGTCAAGACGAGTGAGTTGAAGAAAAGCAAAAAGAAAGTTACTTGGAAGAAAGCAAAAGAGAGGGTAAAAAAGTGGTGCAAATGTGTTGCTTGATGGCCAGTAAAACATGGGTGTTGCGTTTTGTGTCATCTATTTCCTTGTGCAGAAGCATGCATCCGTCTCACTATTGTTCAATAATATATCATCATCAATTCAAAGGGCTTCATTACACGGTTATTGGCGAGGACAGGTAACTAAGGATCAGTAACTTTTTTTTGGTGGGATAAGGATCAGTAACTAGGGATGATAATGAGTGGTTATATCATTTCTTCACCCAACATATACCGTTCGTTCGAACCACGATCCATCTGAATACCCCTCCATCCTAACCATAATAATTGGTGATCGGATAGGTCGAATTTATTTCGGGTCCAATTAAAGAACTTAAGCAACTTGCAAAATAGACGAATAGAGTAATTATAACATGACGAAAATTAAATCACAAACATAAAATAGTACATTATTCATACCACAAGTATACAATTATAAATTACATAACTTAAAATCCAAAAGATTGAAAGATAAAATTAAGTTTTTTTAAAAAAAAACTAAAAGAGAAATTGTTTAATAAATTTTTAACTTGATCGACTTTCATCAACTCTACGGACTTGAAAACAATACTTACCATTGTGATCCTTCGAAAATTACAATACACTTTAAAAAATGAAATTAATATATACAATTTACAATCATCGATACACAATCTTCAAGTGCTATGGAGTAGGAGCAGGAGCGATTGGAATGATTTGAGAACATTTGCTTATGCTAATAGAGTTATAGAGGTATTAAGTTTAATGTTAATAAGACTATATATATAAATGACATATTTGCTTTTTTTTTTTTACTATGTAATAAGATTTTGGGTGAAACTTGGGTCAAGTGGTGAGTCTGTGACAATTTCTACTACTTTCATCCAAAACGGTAATTGAACCATCACCCGATCAACTGTCACCCGGATTTCAAACACGCTTTTCGAAATTTTATCCTTTTGTTAGATTTAGATGAATGAAATAATAACCGTTGAATACAGATGATATTGTTATCTCTACCAGCTACCGTTACATAAATCTTTCTTTCATTATATTAGGATCTTATATATTAGTTTCAATTTCTTTCTCTACTTGACATAATATATATCTCAACGCAACTACATATAGTATAAATACAACTCTTTATAACTTATACCGGGTGTTCCAAAGTTAAAAAGCCGTAAAAGCTTACATACTATAGAGCTTATTGTTTGAACCTTGTCGTGTCCAAAAGTTTAAAGGTTCCTCTCCATGTCTTAATTCTTCTTCTTCTTAATTTAAAAAAAAGCTGAACCTCTTGAAATTATGTAGCGTAGGTGGTGGGGTTGAAGCCACTTTATTAGTGAAAAGAAAATGTTTAGACCAATTTATGGACCAAAGTAGCAATCTACCTATCATTTTCATTCTGTTTAATAAGGCAAACCAAACATTACATCCTACTTTGCTTCCTTTTTACCCTTCTTCTTCCCAGTCAATATTAGCTTCAAACTTTAACAAGCTTAATCAACCTCGATTCGCAATCTTAATTACAAGCTTGTCATCATAGCTTCTCAAAATTGTCTTTTAACTAAGTTTTTGTAGTGATGATTTCACCACCCCACAATCCACATAAAGTAAAGTTTAACCTTATTAGTATATATACATGATATGAAATTCAATTATTTGGTCCCCGTTGTGAACCCTCAGAAGCAAATGTTGATGGTGATAGTTGGATAATAAGGCTAGTTTCGTAATTATCTTCCAAACAACCTAGCGGTCCAAACTTACAATCAATGTTACTTTGGTGAATAGGGCATGTTATATCCAGGGGGTAAGTATTCACAACTGGGATTCTTCCACTTATGTGTTGAAAGATACTCCATCATACCGATCTTACATGTATATATACATGATATGAAGTCAAATAAAATAGGCCCCAAAATCACGGGTTGTGTACTTGCGAGTGCAACTTGCGTAATAGACCTCATGTAAAGGTTCGAATGCACCAGGACATCAACTTCCTACTTTTTTAATACGAGGAGCCCCAAGCTCATGAACTAACCAACAAGACACGTCGTGACCACTCGTGACTCGTGAGCTATAAAGATACATGCTCGGACCTCTCAGTCACCCCACCTCCTTACCACTAGACCACTTTATATACCAGACCCGTAAGTCGTTCGTTTGTATTCAATGTGAGATGCTTTGCTTCATTTTGAACTATATTTATTTATTTTTTCAGCCAGAATTGAACTTGATTTATTTGTTAGTTAAAAGATTAGCCCAAAAACACACACACTCACCTTATTCATATATAGGTAGAAAAGAATGACCATCCCTTTTCCTTTTCTTCTATTAATCTCTGAGGCCCACTCTCAAAAGGACCAAATGGATGATTATGAATAGCAGGACTCAAGGGGAATAGCCTCTACCAGCTACCTTGGCTAGATTTCCATCATCACTCATACAGTCATACATATTTGCTTTTCTGCTTACACCCTTTTCATAGCTCTCAAGTTTTGAATCAAATTCAGCAAATGGAGCTCTGATACTCGCATGTTCATCACAACACTAGTAAGGCACTCTCCCCATGATTTCTGCTATTATAATCCTTCTTTTGTTTGCAAATCAAGTTCTTCAGATGGGTTTTATGTGTCTTGTTTCATTTGAAGTTACCTAGTTTGAGATTCTGCAATGGCTAAGAAGAAAAACTGGTTTGCTAGAGTTACAGATTTTTTCTTCCCGGTTAAAGATGATAAAGAAACACAGGTTAGGATTCTGATTCTGATTCTGCTGAATAATTTGATCAAAAAGCTAGACGAAACTGTTCTATTGAGTAAACCTCATTTGAATCTCAGCTGAAGAACAATAAGAAGAAGCGGCTATTTGGATCGACGAGGACCACAAAAAACCCGTCTTCAGAAAGGACAGAGATGAATGCAAGAGCACCAGATGAAGATGAAGTTAGTAATAATAGTACTAATACTACTGCTGTTGCTGCTCAGTATCCGAGTCTTAGCTTACCGTCATCCTCTACTTCTGCAATGCAACTTGAAGAATATGTGGCTTCCAAGATTCTTTTTTGTCGCGCTCAATTGTTACAACATGTTGAGGATCTTGCTGCAATCAAGATCCAAACTGCTTACAGAGGTTACCTGGTAATTTTCTCAACATTTTACCATTCTAAAAAAATATCATATCTTAGGATCATGAATAAGCCATGATGTTTCGGCTATAGTTTAGTATGACAAAAGGATTTATTTGTGTGAAAAATGGTCTAGGCAAGGAAGGCTTTGAGGGCATTGAAGGGTTTGGTGAGGCTTCAGGCTATTATTCGAGGAAGGGCAGTAAGACGCCAGGCTGTCGCCACGCTCAAATCTTTGCAATCTATAGTAAATATCCAGTCACAAGTGTGCGCCACAAGATACCAAAAGGTCAATGAGAACAAGCCATATGAAGATCCTAGAGATGTCAAATTTAAGGTAAGAGGATCCTTTAGAATGTTAGAGGCTAGTAACTTTACATGATCAAAACTTGTCTGATTTTTTGAGAATGCAGATTCAACAGAGTGGCCCAAGGAGACGGGATCACACCCTCTTAATGAACGACGAACACAATGCCATAATATTAAGTAAGACAGAAGCTATGATGCGAAGAAATAGACTCAAAGCGTTCTCATTCAATCATCGGGTATGTTCAAATATTGTATAAACTCAAGGCATTGAGAAAATTTGAGAAATCTCAGTTTTAACTTAATTGGTCTGAATCTATATCCATTGAAACTGCAGCATTCTGCAGATGTTGAAGATAAAAGAGTGGTAGGAAGGCTAAGACAGTGGCTAGAGGAACACGAAGAACATGAGGTAGTGATGAAGGAAGAAATCAAAAGGGTGGATCAAGAATCAACCTTGGCTCCTAGGAGATCACATGACTCTAGGAAAGATAGAGACATAAGTAACTTAGGAGACAAGATAGACCCGAAACCAGCCTACATGGCTGCAACAGAATCAGCAAGGGCCAGGGTAAGATCAATGGGCTCAGCTAGACTTGTCAGACCAATGCAGCTCGAGTCTTACTCCGATGGAGACTCGCCTTATAAGAGCAAGCTATCTCCAATGTCCTCTATCAACAGTGAGAGAAATTGGGGTAATGCTTTGTTGAAGAGTGGAAGTTATAGGCAGAGGTCTTATACTGGCTTCAAAGGGGTTGGTGGATCCATGAGATTCAACAGAAATGTGACTGATTCGGGTCCGGATAATGGAAGATTGTTGCTCAACTGGAACTAAATTGGATTGTGATTGAAGTTGTATGATTCATGTCTAATCAATTTTAGAATGAAATGTTATTCGTGATGGAAAGGTTTAAGATGGATTATCTACACATGGTTCTTTTGATTGTTCAATCTTATTATTGAAAAGATATATTGATGATTTTGAACTTGGGTTTAATTTTTTCATTTATAAAACAAGTCTATATATGAAAAATGCAGAAAAAGAAGGAAAAAAGATGAAGGTTTTAAACGACATACATTGTGCAGGCTGCACATTCTACTTTTCTCTTTTGACCCAAATGCTTTTTTAGTTATCATTCCCTGAGAATTTCAGCTTGCATACTGCATTTTGCTTCTTCATGTTTTGTACTTATGTGACCAAATTTTATCTGATTGTCAGTCTTTGCTCGTTTGCTTTTAATGTCCTGTTTTTTTATTTCAGTCAATCACAGATAACATTTTTGAAGCTATTATATTCAAATGGGTACTATTAAAGTCCGACAAATAAATCATTTAGGAGCACATATGCATTAAAAATCCAACATACAAGTGCAGTAAAAGTCCCTGACAATAAGAATAGCTGCCCACATCGTAACTATGTACTTCATCAAAAATAACCAGTAAGTATGAAACTGGAGCATAACATTAAATAAGCTTTAAAACTGTTATACCATATATGGAACATGCTAGAAGATGTAAGTAACAGTTTAGCACTCAGACATTCAATTCCACATATATATGGATCAATCACTGTAAATTTGGCTCTCAGTGCAAATCTCGCTGATTCCGAGAAGGATAAAGAGGACCGGATCATCTCTATTGGATGGTCATTATTCAAAATTTTGGCCAACTTTAAGGTGATAGCTGAATGTATGTATTAATGAATGATCATGGCATCATATATATACCAATGAATGTTTCTTGTCCTGATTTGCTTTGGATCGACCTATAACTTGGATACTTCACTGCATCTGTTTATCTTCTTGATGATGATAGTTATAATCACTCCACTGTTAAAAACAAATAGGGGTAGATTGTTTCATCATTTCGAATAGGTTTATTAAGCAGGCATTATCATAATCTTTTTCAACATTATCTTACCTTGAGAGCAAAGGGATACAAAAATTGAAGGGTTAAGTTATCAGGCGCTGAGAGCAGAGTTGAGAGCGCTATGAACATCAACTCCAATTTGAGCTTCAGCTTTCTCTAGGTCTGTATTCGCCGAGCTGAGCTTCTGTGTAAATTCCACAAGCCCCTTCTGGACCTGTGATGGGTCAATTTGGTCTATAGCCACAGCCTCTACAGCAATTATGTCAGTGTAAGAGTTTGGATGAACAAAAGCAAATCCACTGCTAGGCCAAATCCACTGAGAGCGGAGGGCCGTGGGGCTACAAACCCCAGCCATGTCATCAAATTTGATGACATGGAGGAGAGTGGGGGTTGTAGCCCCGGGGTTCGACGTCAAAATTGACGTCGAACCCTGTTGTGATCTTTCAACGAGTTACTTCAGAAATAAAGGGAAGAAGAGAAGACAAGACGTTTTGTGGTTTTGCTGCACAAACCTTGGAGCCAGGGTTTTCAATATACTGGTGGATAATGAATACAACCCTAAACCTATCTATTTATAACCATAAATAGATAGAATCCTCTATAAAAAGATAGAGTCCTATAAAAAGATAGAATTCTATAAATAGATAGAATTCTCCGCCTACGCCCCCCGCACCCCCTGTCGCCCCGGACCCATTAATCCATGGACTCAAAATATGTTTCCTCTGGCCCATTGTATTAGTATACCTAGATTTATTGTCTTATTACAACAAACCCAAACTCAAAAACAATTTTTTTTTCTTTTTCTAAAAAGTAAAACGACGTCGTTTTGGTGCTTTGACCTGCAATTGGCGCGCCCTCACTGGCCGAAATCCGGCCAGTGACAGCTCGCCATGTGGCAGGGGGTTTTAATTAAATTTAAAAACCCCTTTTCCCGTATAAATATTAATTTGAAATTTTTATTATTATTTTTGAATAGGATTTAATTTTATCTATCCAATGACACCCACTTTGCATATATTTCGATAAAAAACAATTTCACCTCTTGTAACGTATATAGGACTTTACGTATTGAATATTTAGCGTTTTTAAATCTATGTTAGATAAGGAGTTACTTTTATCATTATAATATTTATTTATATATGCATTTTTTTATATTAAAATTTAAAAAAAATACAAGTTAAAATAGATCTTAGACATAAAATGAGACATTATCTTACAAATAAAAATCCAATTTAAACAAAAAAAAACAGCTTCAAGTGATACATTAACAACATTACATAGATCATAGACTTACAATGAGAAATCAACTTCAACATACACGTAACTTATAACATAAGATTGAAATGAAATACAAACGAGCATGATAACTCAGTCACGGGTCCACTATACACAATAAATGACATATGACATTGCATTTAAATTTTAAATGTAAGAAACACAATAATCGAGCATGAAATGACAACTCAGTCACGGGTCCACTATACACAATAAATGACATCTGACTTTGCATTTAAATTTCGAATCAAAAAAACACAATAATCGAGCATGAAATGACAACTCAGGTCCACTATACACATTAAATGACATCTGACATTGCATTTAAATTTCGAATCTAAGAAACACAATAATCGAGCATGATATGACAACTCAGTCACGGATTCAATGTATTTAAATTTCAGATCTGAATTTGAATTCAACTTTCCCTCTCAAATTAATCTTGAAATGCACCCAAAATTTTCTATAAAACCTAGAGTGAGCTTCACATATCTACCACACATTTTCACTTTCATTCCTCTAACTTCACAATGTCTAAAAGACCTTTCAATTACAGTTCTCCTTTTTCATCCAACTCTTCTAGTTGTTCTTCAACAGACCTTGTCCCTACACCTCATTCTCCTCCACAATCGAAAACCGATATGAACATCAATAGACTAATCAATGAAAAAATTGTTGATCTTCGGATGAAATTGGTCCAAGAAAATGCTGGAAGTTCACGGCAACGTCGAAGCCGGACATACATAGAGAGAGATCGTGAAGGTGGGCATGCTCGATTGTTCGAAAATTATTTCTCTTCAACGCCGACCTACAATGATAGGATGTTTCGCCGAAGATTCTGAATGAGGCGACACGTATTTATTTGTGTTGTCAATGCTTTGTCCCAATCTTTTCCATTCTTTCGCCAACTTTCGGATGCCACTGGTAGGCTAGGCCTAAGCCCGCTGCAAAAATGCACCGCAGCCATACGTATGCTACCGTATGGAGTGCCGATGCCGTTGATGACTATGTTCGCATTGGGGCGTCCACGACAAGATCTTGTTTATCACACTTTGTTGATGGAGTTATCAATTTATTCGGGGAGGAGTACTTACGTAGGCCAAATGCCACAGACATGCAACACCTATTATACGTAGGAGAGCAACGAGGTTGGCCTGGAATGATCGGTAGCATAGATTGCATGCATTGGAAATGGAAAAACTACCCGACTGCTTGGCAAGTCAATATGCCACGGGTGATAAAAAGCCAACCGTTGTCCTAGAAGCTGTTGCATCTTACGATTTATGGATATGGCATGCATTTTATGGAACTCCAGGTACGTGTAATGATATTAACGTTCTCGACCGTTCTCCTGTGTTTGATGATGTTTTGCATGGTCGAGCACCCACAACAGATTTTGTAGTAAATGGTAATCATTACAACAAGACGTATTACCTCGCCGATGGCATTTATCCCGCATGGGCTACCTTTGTCCCGTCAATTCGACACCCATTTGGTGCGAAAGATACATTGTTTTCCCAACGACAAGAGTCATGCCGTAAAGACGTGGAGCGAGCTTTCGGTGTCTTGCAAGCTCGTTTTGCAATTATACGTCATCCTGCGCTTGCTTGGGACATTAATTTGATCGGAAAAATAATGAGGACATGCATCATCTTGCACAATATGATCGTTGAAGATGAACGTGATACCTATGAACTATACTATGATCCATCCCAATTCGATCAAGTTGTTGTTAATGAGCCAATCGCCTCGGATCTTCCATTTGAAATGGCCCAGTTTATACAAAATAGGAGTGCACTCCGCGACACGAGTATTCATCGCAAACTGAAGGCGGACTTAGTTGAGCATATATGGCAAAAATTTGGAAACTCCGGTGGTAATCAATAAACATTTGTAGTTGCATTATTATTGAGTAGTTTATTATTTAAATTATGTTTTTTCCGTTATCGTTGTTTTATATATTGTTGTTGTTTGATGTTTTTTAGCATGTAATTTTTGTTATGTTATTTGCTATTTAAATTGTGTTTCTTTTTATCAAGTTGTTTGTCATGTTTATTTTTAATTATATTAATTTTAAAAAATATTTATATTTTAATTTTTATGTATAATATTTATTTGTAATAGTATTAGTAATATTTTGTAATAATAAAATGATTTATAAATATACAATTCATTAATTATCAAAAATAAACAGAAAAGAAAAAAAGTTAAAATTAGTAGCCCGGGACTTGTAGGTGAAAATAAGTAAAAGTTGAGATGATATTACTAAGCTGACGTGGCAGGAATCTTGCTGACGTGGCTGAAAAAAAGTAGTAGCCCGATGCTACCTGTTGCACATGGTCTAATGAAGTATTTAGCCACGTCATTTCCTTCATGAACTGATAAAATTCCAGGTTTTAACTCAGCAATTGTTGGGACATGTCCTGGAAGAACACCCATCTGCCCAGTTGCTGCTGGTATTATAATCATGTCAACCTGGTGGATCAAAGATGAAGATAAAGTTTTTTTAAGACAGTTGCAATAGGACAAAGTCGTAGTAACATCATCGCATCATGAGAAACAACCTTGTGAACCACAAATTTCAAAATAATGGGGATTTAATCTCATAGCTCAATCTTGCGAAGAGATACATCAGTAGCATACTCGGTACGATACATATCTCATTCTCAAAGACTTTCAGCAGCTGGATGATGTGCGCTACTACAACCAAATACCATCCAGTATTGACTCAAAGACTCTTGATGTATATCACCAATTCACAATCTATCTATTTGCTTGATTTATATCACAAAGTACAACCCCGCCAAAACTACAATCAGCATGAGCTTTCAAGATTGACCTCTATTTTTTATTCAAGGTACAAAATATTTTGATTGTTTCACATCCACCATCAGACAAAGTCGTTTCCTAATGAAAGCGCAGAAATCAACCAGAAAGCGTCAAAACGGATAACGAAAACCAACCTCCTTAGAGCTGAGAAGCGAAGAGTAAGGGAGAGCGAAATTGACGGTGAGTTTGGTAGGGATAGAAGTAGGTGTAGCGGGACGAGGTTGCATATAAGCCAAAGGAGTTTTTGGAGGATCCAAATTAGGGAGAATCTTTTTCCAAGCGTCGATGAAGTTGGAGTCATCGGCGGGCTTCGCCGACACATCTGTTGAGAAATGACGTGCCTTGGTGATTCTTGCAACGCCACTGGTGGTTGCGGTGGAAGCCGATCGGAGGAGGCGGCAGCTTCGACGGAGCATCTTTCAATCGGGAAAATTGGTGAGATTGAGGGTTTTTTCTCCAACAAAAAATGTGAACCGGCCTGGGGTTGATACACTTAATTGAAGACGGCTAGGGCTGTTCATTTTCAGGTCCGGAACAAACAGGTCCGGTCCTCGATCCAGGAATTTCGGTCCAAAACCGGTCCGGTCCGATATTTTAAATTTTTTTTAGTTATAAAATATTATAAATATATTAAAATTTTAGTAAAATAAAAATATTAAAATTAACTAATTAAGTCTCGGTCCGATCCGGTCGCAATAGGCTTTGGTGCGAAAAAAATGAGAAAAAAAATTTAAAATTTTTTTAAAAATAAAAAAAATAAAAAATTTCCGGTCCATTTCCGATCCTTCCTTTTCCGGTCCGGTCCAGGTCCGGACCGGTGAACAGCCCTAAAGACGGCTCCGAGTTAACATGGGCCGGGGTTGATACACCTAATTTTATGAACCGGCCAGAACTGACTTATTCTCTCGTTAAATATTTTAAAGACTCCTCCGGGTTAACTTGGGCCGAGGTTGATACGCCTAATTTTATGAAATGACGATATTTAATTGAGGAAAACAACCGATCGAAGTAGTAAGTAATCTGTATTGGCATTACAATGATGAATGTGATGATGATAGACCCTACTGCTTTATTCCTTCATAATATCATATTATATAATCTATGATATAGTCCTAGCTACCAAATTCTACTTGAAAAAAAAATACGCTAAATAATTGATAAACATCTAGACTAAGTAATAAAATCTAATTACTGGTGTGCAGGCGCCGGGGGAGTGTTGTGAGCGGGTGGCGCTGGGGGAGTCTTCTGGGACGGTGGAGCCGGAGGCTGAGGAATGAAGGGGCTCAGGAAGGAGCAAAACGCCGGTGGAATAAGCGGGCCGCAGTTGGAGGCGCCGGAAGAGGGTGGGGTGATGAACGAGCAGAGAGCCGGCGGTACAAGGGGGCCGCATTCTGATCCGGCGCCGGCGGAGGGTGGTGGAGGAGTCATCGGTGGGAATAGTCCGAAGCCGGGTCCCAAGTTGGGGATCCAAGGCTGAGCGATCTGCTTGAACCACGGTGGAATGAAGGGGTTGTCGTAGAAGTAGTCTTCTGGCTGCACCATCAAATCGTCAGCCGCCTCCGGCACATCCCTAGCTAGGGACACTGCCGCCATTGCCGCAAGGAGAAGCACCTGAACAACGTAAGACTTGTTCATTTTGTTTGCTAATTGTTGTAGGGAAGATAGGCGGAAATGATATATTTACGTTTCACTCCAACTGTGCTATTTATAGTGGTTGCTTGCCAGGGAAAGATTGAGATCCATATTTTATTGTTATTTGTTCGGATTACGATGATTCAATATTTTTCTGTTCAGATTTACTTCGATTTTTAAACTCCTTATTTCAGCTGGATTAGTACGCCGAGATTTCAAAAATTAGTTGGACCATTAACAACAACAAAATTGGTCACATAAAATATCCGTTCCAATCAAAGCGTTTTCCTTTTTCGATTATTTTTTTAAAATATATTTTGAATTAGTTATATAAATCGTTTGTTACAATTAATAGCTCTTGATTCTTCAAATAGAATTGAATATTCATATAAAGTACTATTTATACAGTTTGAATCAATCCTCTTAAAAATTAACAACCAAGACTCGTGGTATACTATTGAGATTTTCGATGGTATCGGACGCAAGAAAATCGAACGTGTCAAAGAATGAACGGAATAAATCCATGTTCTTTTTCGATGCAAGCACTTTCATGTTTAGCCACATTCGCAGTGGCTGCGTTGAGGGCCGCCTTACCCACAACAAAAGACCCGCTACCCAAACAAACTAGGGAAGAGATCTCCATCAAATCAATACAAGTATCTTTGTCATCGACCCATCCAAACATTAACGTGTATTAAATTGTTTCCGTTATTTGTCTCTTGGTATTAGTGTGTATAAAAGGTTGATGTTACAAGTCTCTTGATATTAGTATGTAGTTATGGTTGTTACAAGTCTCTTGATATTAGTATGTAGTTATGGTTGATGTTACAAGTCTTGTAACTTGTATATATACATTACTATGACTAATGAAGGTTACGAGAAAATTGTTTTCATCATCATTTTCTCTTTTAAACATTCACACACCGTAACCTACGACTTCACATTTTTTTTGTGCACATCGATATTTCAATATTAATACTTTTTATGTAGAAATTTAGATTTAAAATGCCCGTTGAAATATAGCCGTCGAAGAAGATTATTTATCTGTTGGAATATAAAGCCGTTTGACACACACATATATATATATATATATGTGTGTGTCAAATCATCACTATTCACATCCGAGAACAAATCGTTTAACAAATCCGTAAAAATATCGAGTTGTTCTGAAGATGATGTACGTAGAATCCGATTATGAAAGCACAACTATGTCGTTGATGTTGATAAATATAGTGATCCGGAAGAACTTCTCATATGTATCGAAGTAAGTGCTCAATTATCACTTTAACGTAATTACTTTTGTACATGTTCTAGAGTAGGGAACCGAAATTGTCGAATTAGTTTTATACATGTTAGAGTAGAGAACCAAAATTGTCGAATTAGTTTTAGACATGTTACAATAGAAAACCAAAATTGTCAAATTAGTTTTAGACATGTTAGAATAGATAACCGAAATTGTCGAATTAGTACCTGCTCCTGCTCACCACCGAGAATGTCGTCTAGGTGTGGATCACCATCTACGGAGTCCTCCGTATCATAATCCAGGACAAGTGATGATGGTGATCGACCCAACAGGTGCCTCAGTGGATGCGTCATCAACGGGCTCTTGCTCAATGGGTGTCTCAACAGATGAGGTGACAAGTCTACCCCGTCGAGCTTTGACAGCTCAACGGGCAAAGGCTGTGACAACTCTAGCTTCTCACTTCTTCTTATCTCTAATGTTTTGTATCGCAATCTGAATTTTGTTTTCAAATAAAATTTGGTATTTTTAAATTTACATATTATTTTATTAAATATATTTTTTAAATTTAATCTCTCCGGAAATCCACCGGAATCCAACATTAAAGGACTATTCTAAGCTCCGAAAAAATAAAAATAAAAGTTAAAAAAAACACTAAAGTTCGCAGACGATCCAATTACAATTCTTCTTAAACTAACTGAATCTTCCTAAACTAACAAATTTCAAGCCTAAAATCAAAGAAATCACAAAAACGATAAAAACATTCAAAACTAACCTTAAGCCGATCTTGTAGGCTTGGTCCACCTCCATATTGGTGTGAATCCGAATCCCGAGCCATGATCCGATGAGAAAACAAAGCCGAACGAGATATTGAGTGAGAGAGGGAGAAATGAGATCACCGGCGCCGAGGAAAGAGAAGAGTTTTTTGCGGCGGAAATGCGGAAGAAGAAGTAGATTGCGCATGCGTCAAGCCCTAAACAGGGCTTGGGGTACGGTACATGCACAGTCCACATCCGCCTCAACCTAGGGCGGATGCGGATTCTGAATGCGCTTTATTTTCGCCTTGGTGTAGTTGGAATGTGCATCCGCCCCGTGCCATTAGTGATTTTTGCCCGCTAATTTACATTACTCAAGAATAATAAAGTATGAATATTGATACTCATGAACGAATGTGAGGGTCAAAAAGGTCAGAACTTATTTAATGAATGTCTCAAAAGAAACTTTTTGGCCACATTTTCTGTGAACTCCGACCATTATCAACACAAAAAATAGGAGCGTTGTAATTGAATATATCTTCGTTGTTTACTTTTATGCATACAATCATTTCCATTTAAATAATAAATGAGGGTCTAAGGTAAGGTACATTAATGCATATTTGGATTAAAAAAAAGAAGAAGAGGATTTATAAAATATATTGAAATAAAATTCTACATTGATAGTTCCTATTCTCTATTGTAATATTTGTTCTTATATGATAAATAAAAAGAGGATTTATAAAATATATTAAAATAAAATTCTACATTAATAGTTCCTATTCCCTATTGTAGTATTTGTTCTTATACGATACTGTGGTGTGATAACCTTGGAGTTACCTATCTTTCCTGCTAACCCATTTTTCCACCAACATACTAATGTCACAGGCCGAGTTATTCCCCAACTCAGATTGCGTGGCTCTTAGCTATATTTTCGCCCTCGAGAAGCTAAGATCAGCCTTACTCCTCGACGCTCCTTGACTATGAGCGCTTCGTCTAGATAGCTAGACAAACTCGGAGACTTGCCGACAAACCTTGCCTTTATATTACTCATGAGAGTTTTACAAGAGAGCTTTTGGTGGAATTTGTGGGATGATGAACATGAGGATGACCTCCCCTATTTATAGCCTTGGCCCCTTCCTCTCCGGGAAGGTTCCGGAACCTAATTCTCCTAGGCCGTTCCGAATCCTTCCTACCTTGATCTTATCCTAATCAGTCTAGAACTTTCCTTATAACTCTAGCTAAGCCTTCAAGGCCTATTCGAGTTCTAGAAGTCTCCGTTGTCTTCCGGGGAGATCCGCCTTCATCTGGATTGTTCCACCAACTTCTACACGAGTCTAGAGACTTCCGCTGGTTTTTATACTTGTCTCGATCC
This sequence comes from Fagopyrum tataricum, assembly GCA_002319775.1. Taxonomy (NCBI): domain Eukaryota; kingdom Viridiplantae; phylum Streptophyta; class Magnoliopsida; order Caryophyllales; family Polygonaceae; genus Fagopyrum; species Fagopyrum tataricum. Next base: position 8,532,021 of record CM008279.1, on the reverse strand, counting down.
TTCCGGTGCTTTTTGGGTCTCTTCTCGATCCTCCCGGATAATTCCGCCATTTCTGAAATATTCCGTCACCTTACAAAATGTTCCTCCGTGTTTCGGATTCCTCTCGAGTAATTCCGGACCCTTCGTGATCGTCCCAAATCTTTCCGGAATACTCCATGCCTTTCCGGTGTGCCATCTTGAAAAGGTCTTTGTCCAACCTTCCGCATGGCCTTCTTCCCATGCCATTCCGTTTGGTCTTGTCAATGGTGTCTTGATGATGTCTCTTGGCAAGTCTTCTTGTCTTTCCGGCCTTGACATTGTCAAAGAAAAACGGTTCATGATACTAACAACTTGACCAATAGTGAAGAGGGTTGTTGCAAAGTCTCTTCAAGTCAACTTCGTCTCTTCCTAGGACCAAATTGATATGCTTTAACCAAACATCTTGCCTCAACGAGATTAAGTTTTCTACGATCTAAACTCTCACCGAATGAGTTTAGATTGAGGAGACATATTGGGACACATGGTCCAAACATATGCAACCCACAAAGTTGAATCAATAAACATATTCAATATTATTCACCGGCATAAATGTAGTCAGAAGGGTGAGATTGTCTTTCACCAACAACACAACTTATTTTTCATGCCCTTGCTACAAAAAAATGCACCTGTAAGAATGAAATTTTAACGGGTATTTTTGTCATAATAACCAAATTTTATTTTAAATTTTATTTTTTTGAAAATGAAAAGCGGTTAGATTGGACTATCTCCTAGAGATAGTCCAACCTAAAGCATCCTTTCGGATGAGAACACGAAGTTCGGGTCTTCAGAAAAATTGGTGTTGGGGGTCGAGTTTTCCAGATGGGTCAATCGTTTAGCAACATAGTGTATTTCTTTGAAAATATGTCTAATACGGACCTCGTCAAAGAAACAAAGACCGAGTCGGACATAATCATATCGACCTCCCACGGACAGTTCCACAAACCTTGGAGTGTCTTGATTACACACAAGTTATCACCTTCGCCTCATGTAACCCGGTATTGAGGACAAAGACTTTAACTTTTACAATTAAATTGAAATTTTTTTATTTTTTTTACGTCGAGACTAACATCATCACCATTGTACTTCCGGATTACATTTACATATTCAATATATTCAATAGATGTTATTCCCTACCAATATTATTCATAATCCTTAGATATAATGAACTTGAGGCAACCATTGTAAGCACCGGCAACAATTATCAACCAATCAACATCGGAACCAATTCCTCCTTCCTCCAACTGTATGGTTTATTAGTGCTCAACAGTTTGGTTGAATCCAATCATCTACTTGGTCAAAATCAATTAATTAAAACAAATTAGAAAGAAAATTTATTTTAAAAAAAAATTGGACAATCAATAAAGCAATTATTAATCAAGAACATGTGAAATTAAGAAGAAAAAAATCCCTAAACATTATTATGCGAAAGATCTCCAAAAGTGGTCCTAGTTTTTGCTTACCATCAATCCAACAGAAGCCAGGAAAACATTGACACCCACCACCAGGCCCCTAAGCCAACCTTGGTTTCGATTTCATTTTCTTACATTGTTTCTTTTGGGACCAAAGATTCATTTCAAATACTCGGAACACATTTTGCACACGAACCCTCTTTTTTTTTTTGATTCATTTCTTCAATTCAGTCGTCTGGGTACCTGGAAACGCATCCAATTTTCTGGGTTTACCCAGAAAAACAATACCAAATTTGAATCCCTAGAAGCTTAGAACCCATCAAATGCAGGAAGAGGAAGATACAGATATTTGAGAGAGATTTTGTATGATGAGCAGCAAAGCCTGGGAATCAACAACAGGCAGAAGATCACAAGGGGCGGCAACAAGGAGAAGAGCAGCCAGCATTTTCACCACAATGTCGGTTGCACACGTTGACGATGAAGAGGGAGAAGAAGATGATGAACAGGTTAAGGTTGAGCGATTGCTCTCCAACGGCGATTTCTTCACAGGGGGTTGGGTTGATAATCTCCCCCACGGTCATGGTAAGTACCTCTGGATTGATGGATGCATGTATGTAGGTGAATGGAATAAGGGTAAAACCACCGGGAAAGGTAAATTTAGCTGGCCCACAGGATCAACTTATGAGGGTGATTTCAAGAATGGGTATATGGATGGGACAGGTACTTATACTGGTTCAAATGGGGATACTTATAAGGGTTCATGGGTGATGAATATGATGCATGGACAAGGCACAAAAAGGTATGTGAATGGGGATTATTACGAGGGGGAATGGAGCCAAGGGTTACAAGAAGGTCAAGGTAGGTATCAATGGAAGAATGGGAATCATTACATAGGTCATTGGAAGAATGGGAAGATGAGCGGGAATGGAACTATGGTTTGGGCTAATGGGAATAGGTATGGAGGGTTTTGGGAAGATGGTTTACCTAAAGGAAGTGGGAGTTACAGGTGGTCAGAAGGGGGTTTCTATGTGGGGGTTTGGAGTAAGGATCCAAATGAGCAAACAGGTAATTATTACCCAGATCAAGGGGCTAGTTCCGAGCTTGTGGAATTGGATTGGACACCTGAGAAAATTTATTCAGTTGAGTTGAGTGAATGTGTTGTGTGCCCTGGTGAGAAGATCTTGACATACCCGTCTGAGAAGGTCCTGAACTGGGATGGGTTTGATGGCGACTTGTTGCCAAAGCAGTCAATCGATTGGAGGCCTTCAAATCAGGCCAAACCGAGGAGGCGGTCTGTGGATGGAAGGGTGACAAATGGAGGGAGGCTTAGTGTTTGGATTGATGATAGTGATGGAGGTAGGATGAGTGCTTCATGTAATCTTAGTGAGGCTATTGCAAGTCTTCAGCTTGATGACTCTTCCACTCAACCACTGTTTCAACCTATAGTCTTGCCTAAAGCCATCAAGAAAGAAGGTGTCACTATTTCTAGAGGCCACAAAAACTATGATCTGATGCTCAATTTGCAGCTTGGGATAAGGTATTAGAAGAATTGACAGATCTGTGTAAAACCTATTCTTTTGTTTCTTTTTTGTTAATCTATTGTGCCTCTTTATATTATTTATTTTGCATCAGTTAGGTACTGAAATTTGGAAATGAGTATTGGTATGAGCACTTCTCCATAGAGCTTTCTTGGGATGATTTTGTGATGGAAAGCAGTTTTCACCTGTATTGGTTAGTCATAGAAACAGAAATGAGGAGCATTGTCTCTTACTACAGCTAGAGTGATATCCTTTAATTGGCAAGGATGGTTGATGAAGTAAGAAGTCTAAAATCTAGTATGAGATGATTTAGACTTTTGGTATAGGCAGGAATGAGCATAACTTACTTTTACAAACTCCCTTGTGTATTCTATGGTAAATGTAACACACCATCCATTTTTCCATATACTTGATGTTTGCCCAATTCGGGAAAGTGAGGTTTCTGAGAAGTTTGATTTTTTACTTGATGATGGGAAGAATGATTGATTTTTTTTTACTGCTTTAGTTATTCTTTGAGTACCTTTGCAGACATTCTGTGGGAAGACCCGGTCCAACTTCAATTGATCTGAAGGCTTCAGCTTTTGACCCGAAGGAAAAAGTATGGACAAAATTCCCTCCCGAGGGATCAAAGTATACTCCTCCTCACTCGTCCTGTGATTTCAGGTGGAAGGATTACTGCCCTTTGGTTTTCAGGTTCGTTTTGTGATTTGTTGAGATGCTTTTCTTTTCCTTTTTGTGAGAATAATCCATGAAAAACTTGCTATTTGCATTGAGCCCTGATAGCTGATACTTCTTTGGAGGATATATCTGTTATAGATGAATCTGGTTTCTGACAATTAAATCCAAACTTTACATGCTTGCATTCAGGACTCTTAGAAAGTTATTCCACGTCGATGCAGCAGAGTATATGTTATCAATATGCGGGAATGATGCACTTCGAGAACTTTCCTCCCCGGGGAAAAGTGGAAGCTTCTTTTACCTAACCCATGATGACAAGTATATGATAAAGACAGTGAAGAAGGCGGAAGTAAAAGTGTGTTCTTTTCCCATACTTTTAACATTCTTAAATGTATGTCCCTAAACTCTGTCTAATTCTTGTATTTGTCTTGAATTGCAGGTGCTTTTGAGGATGCTCCCTGCATACTATAGTCATGTTAGGACTTTTGATAACACTTTGGTCACAAAGTTTTACGGCCTTCACTGTGTCAAGTTAACTGGCACTGCGCAGAAGAAGGTGAGATGTCTGCCAAATTTATTTTTGATGTTAATCTTGTGAGTTATTGCAGAACTGAGTTATATAACTTATTGTTCAGGTGCGATTCGTTATAATGGGAAATCTTTTTCGCACATCCTATGCAATTCATAGGCGGTTTGACTTAAAAGGATCCTCCCATGGCCGCACAACTGACAAACCTGAGTCAGATATTGATCCAACCACCACCCTTAAAGATTTGGACCTTAATTATATCTTTAGGCTGCAGAAGTTTTGGTTCCAAGAGTTTTGCAGGTCAAGCTAATTACAAAATGATTCCCATATTATCATCATAGTTATTCAGCTATGAATAAAACTAATTTACAGGTTGTTATTATATTGAAAATGTGGTCCTTTTTTTTTTTTTCTTCTTCATGTAATGCAGGCAAGTTGACAGGGATTGCGACTTCCTTGAGCAGGAGAGAATAATGGATTATAGTCTTCTAGTGGGTCTCCATTTTCAGGAATCTTCATGTTCAGGAGATGGAGACAATGAGAAAGTAGTAGTAACACCTCGCCTTCCGAGGGTAGACAAATCTGACTCGATTGTTTTGGATGCTGCTCAGTAAGAGCCTTTCACTGTTCTTCTATTTTTTAATGCCTTGAAATCATATTAAGTAATATCATAATTTGATTGCAGGCTGGAGTCATTTCGGTTGGGGTGCGACATGCCTGCAAAGGCCGAACGCACAGTAAGAAAAGGCGATGGTGAGGCTCAGCTGATAGGAGAAGCAACAGGAGAATGCTATGATGTGCTCCTTTACTATGGGATAATTGACATACTCCAAGACTACGACATCAGCAAGAAGCTCGAACATGCTTACAAAGCCTTCCAGTACGACGCCACTTCTATCTCTGCTGTGGATCCCAAGCAATACTCGAGACGCTTTCGTGACTTCGTTTTCAAAGTATTCATGGAAGACTCATGAAGGGAACACAAATTCGGATTCTTTCAATTCAATTCCCCAGCAACGCATTGAGCTGCAAAATCACAGGAAAACCCCTGAATTGTGCGGGGTTTGTTGATGCTCAAAGCACTCGGGTTCGATTAAGTTACACATTAACCTCATTTGTTTTCACTAATTATAGTCAATAGATTTCATGATTGTTGTAGGCTAAGGTATTTTTTTTTGTTAACATTGTAAGACTAGACCTGTTTTCCTCATGTACATGAAATTAACAAATATGGGCAACTTACATACACAATTTTCTCGCTTCTTGTAAATAAAATCCTGTCATCGCTCACATAGAAGGCGTCGAAACAAGACTCTAATTAAAGAGGTTGGACCCACGATCCTGATTCGTGTGTAATGTATGGTGAAGTTATGGCAAGCCACTACTTAAGACGTGGTAAGCATGTCGCTGAGCAGTGCCAGGTGCATTAAAGTTTTGCGCTGCTGGAAAGACGTGGTACATGAAGAGAATGTATCTGCCAGCCTAGCATTTTGACAATATCAAATGAATGAAGGAGACACATCAATTCTTTACTAACTTGGAATGTTCACTTTACATTTCATGGTCCCCCGATTTCAAACCCTACGACTATTTGGCTGTCTATTCATACTTTCTTATGATATTTTTCTTAGAAGGAGGTCTCTTACCTTCGCTACTTTATGCGTCTTACGAAAAACTGTCAAATTTAGATGTATCAATTTTTTTAAAGATAGTCTTGGCTTATACTAACCTAACTAAACTATAGAGAGGGTGGTGTTGAGGGTGGGATTGCTCCGATAAAGTCGTTATTGGTTGGGAGCCTGTTTCTACGACCACCAATCGATAATCACTATCCCAAAATGCCTTAAAACCATGCACAACCCTTTAACTCAATCATGGGAGTGTGCATAACCTTTGATATAACCATATGAACCATTACCAGCATTTAAAAAAATAATAGTTTGATTTCAAACATATCAAATAGATTGTGCAAAGTAATTCTATGTCTTCCTTAATTAGTAAAAGAAAAAAGACAAAAAAAAAATGAAAGTTAATGTTATTGCTACGTTTATCATAGAAAAATCTTTTCAATGGAAGCGATAAATTCTCAATAAGATAGTTAGTATAAGGACATTAAACAAAAAAGAAGAAGATTATTTAGTATTTAGGTGTTCAGTGTGGTGAATGCGGAAAATGCAACACATAATTACATCAATTTTGCTCTAATCTAATTTAGCTTTGGTAGGAAGGTCATTTTGGTGGCTTTTCGGATGAACCTTTTAATATTGAAAGAATATTAAGTTTCCACACCTATATAGTGAATTATTTATACTCTAACTTACATTTTAAAGCAGACTTGGTATTAAATCTGACCATTGGGCATGAGATAATGCATTATATACTCAAAACAATTCAAAGAAAGCGGGTGATTTATAACTCTGTTAATGATATCCTGGTGGGGCTATAAAATCAAAATTAGGAGAGTGTAACATCTCAAGATCCTAGTTACTAGAGTTGTTCATGTAATCAATCACTTTATTATCGGGATTGATGGGGTCATAAAGAACAACAACTTCGCTAAGAGGTTTACTGAAACACTAAATATCATTCGAGACAGATATTTACCATTATCAATATTCCATTGAATAATTCCTTTTGTTGAACTAGTTCTTAAGCTCATTGAAAAATTAATCGTTGCCAAGAAGAGTTTTTCTTGGTTGAACTATTTCCTAAAGAAACACCTCTAAAGTATTTTTCATTTACACAACGAATTCATATATTGTCGAATTTGTCAGGTTTCTCAAGAATTTTCTAACATTAATATCTTCAATTTTACGAAGGCCAAAGCCCCCAAATTTTTTTGGTTGCCAAATCTCGTCTAAATTAATTAGCATGTGCAAAAGAAAAAAACATTGACTAATTGGATCAAGTTTTTTTTACAAAGATGATAATAGAAAACTTTGTATAAAATATGATTTTGCACTAAAGTTCGAGGTAATCAGACCAAATCTACCTTCTTCGGATAAAGATCCTTGTTCCCCCTCCTCTTCAATCCTCAGCTTTATGAAGGCCAACACCCTTACTAGAAACATTCCATTAGTATAGACATCCAAGGTATTTATCTAAATCATTAGATAGAGGAATTTCAAGATTATTGTGTATCTTATTTTAAGTGCTATAAGATATATTTTTTTGTCTATAGAAAGGTTAAGACAAGACACCTGATAATAATTAGATATGATTTTAAGGATAAGGTTACTAGTCTCGAGCGAAGTCTTAGGAAAAAATCATTCGCAAAAGCTAATAAGATTACCATGACCGTGAGGGTTGGATTTTAGGCACGGGTTTGAGTCGCCCTTTGAAACGACGGGTTTCTTGTTTTAATTTTTTTCTTTCCGGATAGTAAGCTTTGATGAACTGTTGTCTAAACTCCCTTTGGGCCTCTTAACTACTTGATGATTTGTTCTCGGAGTTGAGAGCCAACGACTAAGATTCTTGTGAGTAATTTACACTGCTCCTCTCTTGATTTTGGAATTTCACCTAGGAGCTGCTGGAGCAGAGAGCTGAGACTTCGCTATTAGCATGAGATTCAGCTATACACTGAATTGCCTTATCTTTAGTTCTGATCTTGCTCTGAAGATATGTAAGTGGGTGCCGGTGGAACCAGAAATGGGTGTTGGAGAAGCTCGGGGATTGCTCATTTGGTCAAGAAGCCATGGATTAGATATTGCATCATATGTGTAATCATGGTTGGGATCTGTTTTCTACAATTCCGTGGTAAGTATGATCTGCTTCCTTCGACATCACTGATGTTGTTCTTTGTCAACGAACATCTCTTGATGCCCATTTGGTGGTTTGGGGTTTGAATTGCAGGTTCAACTTTTCGACATTGTTCTTTTCTCGTAGTGAGTCAAAAACTCAAAATCACAATCACATAGTGTCTTGTGTTGGATGAATCTAACAATGCTTTGAAATTGTTATGATGTTGGATGCAGGAGAAAACACTGTGAGCACTGAGCACATTGGGGCGAATGGTTTTGATCATATGGCTGTTTGTAATCCTGATAATAAGTTCAAGTTACACTGCAAGTTTAACCTCAATCCTGACAGTGCAACAACTTTCTTCACCTATTAAAGGAATCGATAGTTTAAGGGCAAGCAGTGAAGCCATTGGATACCAACAAGGTTCATTCACGAGTCTCGGCTTGGAATTCAAGGTAGTTTAGACAACAGGTCATCAAAGCTTTACTCTCTGGAAAGAAAAAAAATTAAAACAAAGAACCCGTAGTTTCAAACGGTGGCGGGTTACTTAAAATTTTAAAAAAATAAAATAAAATAAAAAATAAACCCATCGTTTGAAACGGCGGGTTATTGACAAAATCCGTCGTTTCAAAAGACTGGCAAATTTAAAGGACTATTTAGTAATTTCGATTTTAATTGAACTATGTTATTTTGTTGTTATTTTTCGTTTTTTTGTAAAGTTCTTCCAATGACTCACGCTTCTCGGATCCGTTAAAGGTGGGTCGAGACAAATAAGACGAATTAATGACGGTTATGAACTTGGCTAGGATTTTGTTTAACTAGAAATGAATTATGTATTAGTGATACAAAAAGGTCAAACTTCTCTTAAATTACTGGTATACGTCCTTTAATTTGGATCCAATATTAGTTTTGAAAATTGAGTAATTGTTTCCTCTCATTCAAGAGTCTATCAAGTATTAACCTTACTTTGGAGCAAAGTATCAAAATTCGTGTTTAATTTATTTTGAGATATAATAAGATCGTTATAGATGACTTTTAGTTGTCTAGGAGTGTTTCCAAAGCTAAATTTATTACACCAACCTTCTCTTTTCAAATCCTTGTTTCTATCCAAACGGTTGACAAATAAATTTACTATTTGACCGTCAAATTTACTATTTTCAAAATCTCCTGAGTAATTTTTGAAGTATCAAAGCATTGGATCACAGAAGCTACTGATTGCAGAGTAGATCGATTCATGGGCATGAGTTGAATTGGAGCGGTTGAGAACCTTGATTCAATTGATCTAAATTTTACAATCAATATTCATAATACTTTTTAGTTTTTACTGCAACTCTTAATGAAAACGATAGTTGATGATTCATTTTGTTTTTTATCATATTGAGTTTTTGAGAGTTTCTGAAAGGTTTTCTCCGTTCATTTCCATATTTTGTGTATTGGAAGTTTAATTTATAATTCACTCTTTACTCATAGTACTTGTTACTGCAACTCTTAATTAAGTTTTTGAGTTTTATGAGGGCAGGCCCCGAAACATGGAAAATGGCGCCTAGGTTCTTACCAGTAGACAGTAGTTCAAATTTCCAAGCAACAAATTTATTTCATCATAGATACATTTACATAGTTACAAAGGTTAAAAATCAAATGGCCTATTAGCTCAGCTGGTTAGAGCGTCGTGCTAATAACGCGAAGGTCGCAGGTTCGAGACCTGCATGGGCCAAGTATTTTTTTTAATTTATTTTTTTTCCCTATTTTTCCCACATTTGCTAGAATTTTAGCATCAAATAAAAGATCGAAATTTTACTGCCAAATAACAGAAGAATTTTAGATTACATCCATACATTGACACATTGAAATTGAACATAGGATAGTGTATGAGGTTATACATGCAAGCTCACAAACAAATCTCCACTCAAGCATCCATTAAAATTCGATTCAGTCACGCATCTCTACTCCTTTTCGAATGCTAACGAAGAAACCGCCCTAATAAGCAAGCCAGACAAGACAATAGGATGAGCAAAGAGGATATCATGATCTGTCTCAACCGAGTACACATTGTACGGTGCCCATTTCTGTATCATGGCTTCTTGTTGATGCGGCTTCAACACCTTATCACGGAGTGTCTTAATATACACTCTAGGGACGCTTTCCGACTCCTTTGTCTCACCCTCTTTGATCTTAGAACTGACAATTGCTCGCAATGGCGCTGGCCTCGCCAACATGCTCGACAATGCAAAATCCTACATATGCTCAAATGTTACGTCCTATCCATTTAGCTACATGCACGCTTAATCAACTTAATTTATTAACGTTACCTCTGAAGAGATGATCGGAGGAACAAACTCAGGTACAAATATCTTCCTGAAACGACTATGGATTAATTCTTCAGATCCTTGTTTGTGTTCATATGCATCTTCCTTAAATTCAGGTACTCCCTGTATATACAGTAGAGTATTTCAAGATATATGTATTGCAAAAGGAAACCCTGATCATAAATTTGTAGACTTACAATTTTGAAATCGTCGGTTGTGTTAAAGCCCAATTTGAGCATTGTAGCACAAATGTATATGGCCATGTGGATTTTGTGTGGGAATGAGTGTATAGCCCTTGTCAAACTTATTCCCCCAGCGCTATGTCCAACCAGTACAACCTTCATTGAATCCACACAGCAAACAACATGTCCTTAAGATTTCAGATACACAGCAAACACATATATAAGCTCAGTGGACTATCAGACAGTCTGAGGCCCAACAAAATTTATAGCTGTAAATTGAAACTGATATTTATATCTTCAAACTCAAGGCGGAGGGTCGATATCTTAAAGCTGTAAAAAAAAGATTAGGGCGTGTTTGTTTGAAAAATCCTTGTTTCTATCTTTTATTCAGTTTTCCAGAGAGACATGAATTTGATTGCGGGGAAATTAATAAAAAGAATACAGAAATAAAACCTTGTGATCGTGAGGAAGAGAAGCCAAGAAGTCATGCAAAGGTTGATTGTACTCTTCAAAGGAGTCAATGGTAGAGGGGTCAGTGGGATCAATCCCACAAGACTTGAGGTCGAGGCAGGTGACGCGGCATCCAAAAGCCTCCAGCTGGGACTTGATCTTGAACCAACACCAAGCGCCGCCGGTCATGCCGTGGATCAACACCATCTGTTGATTCGACATCCATTGCATTCCCACACACTCACTGTTACGTGCAGCCATGGCGAATGTACGGCTGAATGCAGAAATGCGTGGTGTCGAGATGAACGATGAAGAGGACGGAGAATGGATGGTTTTATAGGTGGTCAAAATCCGCGAAGAAATCGAAACACGAATTGATTGCATGTCGGCCTCTCCTTTGCTTTTTTTTGTAGATCCCTAATTCAGGTAAAGGTCGTCACTTACTTGGGAAAACGGTTGGAATACAGAGATTTAGGGTTTCCCTTCCCCTTTTCCTCTAATATTATACTATTCTCATGCACACATTTTCTACCTACTTTTTCATTTTTATTAAATATTTTTAGAACAAAATATTAAATTATTGGTCTGAAACACCTTGAATATTTAGTAATTGATAAAAATAAAAAAATCTCATAAAATTATAAAGTTGTTTGGTAATTTTTTTAATAGTTGTGTCAATGTATAAACGCTATAATATTATTATAGTATATTTTACATATTGCCAGGTAACACCTGTTAGAAAAAATTTAAAAGTCGTAAATGTCGCAAGTTAACTTTCTCCAAATAGAAAATTCGGGTAAATTATAGGTTGATGAATGTTAGGCATGTAAACACATTATTTTCAAAGCCCGATTTTAAGTCTACATTACTTCATAACCCGTACTTTGTGCGGGTATATTTATATATTTGATAATTTTGATTAATGTGTCATAAGTTTGTATATATATGAGATAATGACATATTTATGAAACGTTATAATAGTCATTCATCTTTAATTATTTTTACGATAATATCTAGAATGTTTACGAATAAAGAACTGTCTCATTATTTCGACTAAAATTTAATTCTTATACATCACACCAATTCTTAAGCTTATAAATAAACAAGCCTAATTATGCCATGCAACACTACGAGTGAATAATGCGATTAAAGTTTGTGAGCGAAGATTCATATATGAAATGTTAAAATAATATTTAAGATTTAGTATAATAAGATTTGGGTAAGTTATAATTACAAAATTATAGTAAAAATTATCTAAGACTTCTTTAAAAAGTTACAAATTCTCTATATTATACAAATTTTTGATATTTAACATTCAACAAATAAATAAATCATTTATCAGAATTGAGAAACTATATCTAACAAAATTTGAGAAATTGTAGCGAACAAAATCTTAATCGAAAAGGTTAAGTTGGTTAAAAAATAGAAAATCTAAAAATAAGTATTATTAAAAAATTAAATGTCTTTATTTTTTTGTGAAAAAATAATAAATATATGGGTTTGTTAGATGTATATTAGAACTCGTACTTCATGCGTTACAAAGGAAAAGATCATGTTGAACTTTTAATGAAAAAAATGTGAGGTCAGGTTGAATTTTTAATGAAAAAAATAATTATAATTATTTTAGATAATCGTATGAGAGACTATTAATTTGATAAAAAAAATTTATCAACTCATTAGTTAACATAATAAAACGAAATATTTAAAGATTTCGAGATTTGTATAAATCGTCTTATCAAAAATCTTTTATATTTTGACTTAACTAGATATTTTAGAAAAAAATTTATCTAATAAAGTTGAAATTTTAATAAATAGAGGTTTGAAGATTCTAACCAGGATGGGTATAGAACAGGGACAAAAAAGACCTTTTAAAAAAACGAAAAAGAAATAAAAAGAAACTACAAAATCTCAAACAAATGGAGAAATGAAATGTGAACATAGACTTGATTGAAAACCAAAAGTAAGAAAGCAAGAACAGAGAATGATGACCAAGATAGCAAGACCCACGTAAGTAGAAAATACGTGTACAGGCTGCAAATGCAGATATGAGAAAAGGGAAGGATGATTGCTTTTAGCGAGAGAGAATGTGTGGGATTGTAGAAGCAGTAGGATGCGAAATGCAAGATAGTAAGAAGCGGTTAAAGATATCTTGTACCATTCACTTCATGTATCCCTATTTTGTGATTGGTGAAATTGTGGTTGTTTATTATTTTTCTCGTAAAATACTATTATTTTTTTACTTCTTTATTTAGCTTCAATCAATCACATGAGAAAGATACATGTATCAGTGATATAGAAGATCTTGATTGAGTAAGAAGGCGTACAAAGCATCAACTTCGTCAAATCGTCTTTCTTCTTCCTAATTTTGGAAATAAACCAGCGAGATTCAGGTGACAAATGGAGAGTATGACGAAACACATATGCAGGTAGGCAACTCCTAAAGTGGCCTCTAATTTAGGATAATTTTCCCACCTATTTTATACATACAATTTATTACAAGAAATTAATTTTAAAAATATAAAAATATGGTCGTATTATCACACAAATCACATTAATAAAAGTTGTGATTTTATCCTTACGAGTTAGGATTATGTTTGTGTTTTTTTTTTCCGTGAGCTTGCATATAAGAAAATAAATAAAGAGTTTGAAGATTAAATAAATAATACATTTCTTGGCCTTTTAGCTAAGTTGGAGTATAATTTTCTTAAATAACGGATTAATATCCTTTTCGTGGATCAAATGAAGATTAAACAAATCATACATTTTTTAACATGAATTTAATAAAAAAAATTCATATTCTCAGTACAATTATATATATTTTTAGATTAATATTCAATACATAAACATTAAAATATATTTTTTTGGATCAAATGAACTAGTATACACCTAAAACAATGTAATTAAGTAAGCAATTAGTGTTCATTCTTAACATTTTATACAATAATACAATTAAGTAAAATTTTAATATATGCATTTATTCAAATATCCAATTCTGTCAAGTCTTGCAACCCAATAGGAAAGTATGAGATATGTAATGAATCAGTCCCCGATATGCTTTTATGATCCTAAAAATCCTTATCAATAATGATAACAATTCACAAGTTCATAAAACACGATCTGCTTTAAATTTATGACTCGTAATAATCACTCAAATAGTAGCAAACTCACAGTGTATGAATCGTACGCAATAGAACAAGTATTACAAGGTCGAACACAAGGACTAGGCGATTCAATTTGCAGTTAAGATCAATGATAGTGTAAATCTTAGACTAAAAAACAGAAAGGAAAAGATAAGGGAAAGAAGATCAATATTTTTGAAGGGTTTTGTGTTGTTCGCAATCGAATATCAGATTCAATCGAAAACAGTTTATAAAACAAACAAACAAACAAACGAGAGATAATCAATTAATGGAAGAATGGATTCCAAGGGTTCAAGATCATTGTTTATGACGTATAGACTCACGACAACTCATAAGGATCTTTGGTAGAAAAGCAACAAGGATAAACGTATCTCCAGTGATGATCTATGTTCGTTGGTTTTGCACACCTATAAACTCCTATAAAAAGAGATAAAAATACACAGGATAGCAAAATGATGAACCTGCTTTAAATTTATAGTATTGTGATATTACTCAATGCAGCGAACCCACAGTGTATGGATCGGATGCAACAATGAGCAAGTATTCCGGAGTCAATCTCATGGACTATGTTAGATTGACAATGAAAATGATCTAGAATAGTAAGGATCTAGAATGAGAGGGAGATTGGAAAAGAATAGGGAAGAAGGTCGCAAAAGGTTTTGAAAAGGTTTTGTGGACTCGCAATCATTTTCCTGAATCAATTGAAAGTCAAAAGCAAACAAAGAAAAACAACAAGTTCAAATGAGAGAAAATATGCAATTCTAGGGATCCAAGATCATTATTTATACATATGGACATATGAAATCTCACGTGACATATAAGAGAATGAAACGCTTTGGATGAATGGTTCTTAACCTATGCTCTTATACAGTTACGTCTCAAGAACACAAAGGTCCGCAACCTAAAATATGTAGCTTTCAAGATAATGAGGGAGAAATATATAAACAAACCTTATTCTTTCAATCATGAAAACACAATAACCCTTTACAGTTACATCTCAAGAATTATTGCCTCAAAGGAAGGAATAATGACACACTCTATCCAGTAAAGGTTAAACCTTTATACCTAGGAACATGTTCTCTTATGTATCTAAATAGGAATATATCAGTTACGACTCAATTCCTACTTAGGTTAAAGTGGTTTAGATTTAATCTAAACTTGCAAAGACCAAACCTTTCCATATGATTTAAAGCGATTTACACAAACTAGATATAAGAACAATTCAATCCATCATAGTCCAAGGTATAAACAAATCTCTATCTATCCTGAAACCACACAAGGTTTCTAGCCACTAAAACTCATGTTAAAACCTGAAATCAAAATGGTAAAGGAAAGCAAACGAATTGAAAAGGAAAAGGGAATGGAGAAAGTACCCAACTTTTATTGAAACTCAAAACAAACTGTCTTCCAACTTGCAATCTCTAACAAACTCTAAAAAACTCCAACACTGGATCTTCCTCAAACTAACTAACTAACAATGGTGAAAAAGAAACAAAGAACAAAGGAGAATTTCCTTCAACAATCGAACTTTCGCTTTCTAGACCTAAACAATCTTCTTTCTTCTCTTCGGTGTGCGTTCTTTTTGTTGATGGGCTTATGTTGTTGAAGTTGGTTCGGTCCTTCTCATATCAGTTTTGCATGGTTTTCAAGTTTGTTTTATCTAAACTATTTTGGATATTATAGGTCGGATGTATTTTTATATTTTGTCGTGCTCTTATTGGAAGGTCCAATAGTAAAATTGGTGTCAGGCTAAATCTAGTGGACCTACTGTGTGATCCACATCCTAGTGACACCTCGGGTTCCAAATCCGGAGCGTTACACTAAGAATGTAGATGCATGGTTTGACCTTCTGTCACAATAATCCTACAAATGAATGACTTATATGATTGGATGCCCTTACTATATTTTACACTTTATTTATTTTATAAAAAAACATTAAATGTAAAATTTAACAATATTTATTTGATGTTTATAAGAAAAAAAAATTCATATAAAATATAAGTAAGGGTTTACGATTTTAAGTTATAACTTTTATCATAATCCTTTTAATCATTATAAAATTTATTTAAACAACTACGTAGTGAATGACATCATTTATTAGACAAAAATCGCTTTCTGAACGCTGATTCTATTTTCCACATCTTTGATATAATTGCAGGCGCAAGGTAAGTTCATGTTCCTCACCACATCACAACATTTTACCGAAGGTGGCCTCTGCGGCCCGGACTTGCCAACATATGTCCCGCACTGAGTTTGGAGTCTGTTTATGTCGAATTCGGAGCAATTTTCGGGACGGCCTAAGATCACTACCCCCGCCGCCGCAAGGACAACCACAATGAGCATCAGGCTGCTACTGTTACGGGAACTTGTCATGTCTAATATTTTTTTTCTTTTTTCTTTAGGCTTTTTCTCACCTTGTATATGTAAACCGTAAAGTGAATGGTTTATATATAGACTTTAACCGAATCCCAAATTAAATGATGGATGATATTTGAATATTTTTAGAAATTTTACTTTCAACAAAACTCAAAGTGTGATTGTGTATCCAATCAGCAAATTCAGCATGAATCATTTACTCGATCGTAGCTTTATTTTTTTCCGAATTTGTATTGAAAAAGTAATTTTTGTATGTAGAGAGGATACTATTATTTTGCCAAAACAATGAGCTTTTTGATTTGATTAATATGAGGTTCTTTAAATATGGAACAAATTATTCGAACAAGTGCGTACATGCATGTAGAGAGGGGTGTAAATGAGATTGTTTTCCATGATAAAAAAAAGAAATCAACAAATATACCAAAATATCAAATCATCTGGGCCGAGCAAAATCAGTTCGATTTATGGAAGTAGGACTCAACCTATCGGTTTTGGTTCAAATCAAACGTAGACCATTTCTAAGTGGTTTACTTATGGTGGTACGAGATTTATTAGTTATCGGTTTTCGATTTGATCTAAAACCGATTTTTTTTTTCTTTCCTGTTTTGGACAAAATAGTACATACATATATATATACCTATATTAATACCTCGTACCTTTCACCTAGTAATAATCTCCATCTCTCCAAATTATTTTACCTAAAATATCTTCTCAACTCTCTATTAATCTTTCTCCAGCTCCTCTAACATCTTGAGCGAGAGTACACATAAACTCTTCACTTATCCTTCGTATATAAACCAATTAGATACATCAATCACAAAACACTACTATGCTACAACATTACCTATTCATACGAACATGCTCGTCTCACTGTCAATCCACCAATCTATCTTGTTGTTGTCGGTGCTAGTCACAACCACACTTCTTCTCGGCCTCGGTGTTTTGATGTCCCACTTACTCCGCATAACCTTCTTAAGACTTCTCATGACACAAATGAAACAAGGAGTATTCCGCCAAGATCCGAGACGATCACAAAGGATCCGGAATGAGGTGGAACATTCTAGAATGAAGAGCAATTATCTTGCCTTATGTGAAAATTTCCGGAACAATGTGAATTACTCTAAAGAATACTTGTATCATCTAGGACCATGTGGTGTCCCGTAGACTTGGCTATAACCTAATGGAATAGTCTAGAAACATAGAGAAATTTAGCTGTTTAGGCTAATATCGTAGAGAATAGAGCTCCGGAGTGACATAGTTAGCTAGGAACGTCGAGTTTTGAAACCTTACCATAGAGGTGGTGTTATAATAAGACAGTAAAGGTATACTAATACAATGGGCCAGGGGAAACATATTTTGGGCCCATGGATTAATGGGCCCGGGGCGACAGGGGTGCGGGGGCGGAGCTCCCCGCGGAAGATTCTATCTATTTATAAGGAATTCTATCTATTTGTAGGATTCTATTATTTATAGGACTCTATCTTTTTATAGAGGATTCTATCTATTTATGGTTATAAATAGATAGGCGTAGGGTTGTATTCATTATCCACCAAAGTATATTGAAAACCCTAGCTGCAAGGTTTGTGCAGCAAAACCACAAAACGTTTTGTCTTCTCTTCTTCTCTCTATTTCTGAAGTAACTCGTTGAAAGATCACAACAGGTGGCATTGACAAGTTTATAAATAGGGAGATCACCCTTCAGTTGCATCACCCACCAAATCCACCACAATCCAAGTTCCAATCTCTCAGTAAAAACTTGTAAAGCTCTCTTATAATTCAAATTTCTTTCCCACACAAAGCCATCTAAGTTTACTTAGATCATCAATCGTAAACTCTCTCGTTGCCAATATCGTGGATATGTTGATTCTAGCACGACAATGGATCGAGACAAGTTAAGAGTCATACGGTTTAGAGTTAAGGAAAATTCAGCCCGTGACAAAAATCATCTTATTCAAGATAATATTTGGAATGGACTTTCCATTGCAAACACCATGTAATCCTATATTTATTGTGTTTTCCAAACGTCATGGATTTATCTATCCATATTGTCTTTAAAACGTCATAACTTGAGGGTGATATTTTTTTAAGAAAAAGACCAATGTAGTTTAAAATATACACATACTTATTATAATTTCAATGTATCTAAAATTCTAAACGTTATCAAGGGTAATTTAACAACACTTTACAATAAAACGTCATCATCGAAACATAGTCAATAGTATAATAATGATATTCGTAGTGCCATTCCGTCTCTTGTCTAACCCTAATACAAAGTACAATTTACTTTTTCGTATAAATACGATTATAAAAATAATATCAATGAAAAGAATCAGTTATCGTACATACTAAGTTTTACAAATATTCTTACAAAAACTACAACTACACTTAGGCAATCTAATTAAGCCACTATCTTTTAATCTTTTCATGGTGATCATTACAAACAAGTAACCTCATAAAGCCGTATATTATCAAAAGTACTTCTTACGTTTTTATTATTACTAAGAGAACGATCTCATATAAAATGTAAAATGCCAAAAAACACTTGCAATTAATATTTCTTCACATAGAAATATGGCATAAATAGTTAAATACTATGAGCCAACGGTTCTTTTATTTGACACCATATAACTAATGTTGGTTTGAACAATTCTCAATAAAAGTGGCTTAAATTCTAAATATGAATTTAAGTAAATGATGAAACAGCCTTTAGGAGAAAACCAGAGAGAAGAAGAGGTGAAGTGAAGAGAGGGTTGTGATCAGAGTCAATCTCATACACCTGAGACGGGGGCCATCGAAGAAGCATGGCTTCCTGTTGCTCCGGTTTAAGCACGTTGTCCCTTGTCGTCTTTATGTAAACCCGGGGGATCTTCTTCGACTCCTCCAACTCCGATTCCGTCGGCTCCAACGAGGTTAATAGAGCTTTCAATGGAGCTGGTCTTGCTAGCATCGTCGATAGTGTCATGTCCTAATTACCATCATTCATTCATTCATTTTGAAATATATAAGCTTAGAGTTACTAGAAGAAAATAGAGTTTGAAGTGCGGAATAGGCAGATAAACAGTTAACAAATACTCTAGAAGGGGGGATGAATAGAGTATGGAATCTTTTCGCAATCTCAGGATTGGTAAGACCTTATCGATAAGAGATAAGACCTTATCAAACAGTGATAAGACCTTATCAAACAGAGATAAGATCTTAACCGTAGCTCAGAGATTGGATAAGAATAAAACAGTAAGTAAAGACGAACAAGAGATAATAAATACGAGTAAAGAGCAAAAGTAAAAGTGACACGTGATATGTTGACGAGGTTCGGTCTCAAATTGACCTAGTCCCCGCCTAGGGTTATCCAACCCTAGGATTGTAAGTAGCTTTATTTCTCTTCTTCTTCCGATGAGCTCCAGATACAACCTTCAGAAGAACTTCCCTCTTCTAAACTCAGAAGCCTTACACTTCCTATCTAGCAACTCAAACACTCAAGAGAAAACAAAGTCCTACCGATACCGAAGTATGTTACACGTTTGGGTAGAGAGTAACCCTTTGTATGATTCTAGATGAATTGTACTATGACGCTCAAAGAAGATCTCACACACTCAAAGAGATAAAACGCTCAAGCTTGAAAGGTGAGATCGATGCTTTGGGAGATAAGAAAGCAGATGGTTCTTGTGTACGCTTGGGATCAAGTTATATATATCCACTGTCATCTTTCTTTTCTCCTTATATAGGCAAGCCCATCATCTTCAAATAAGTCGATCGTTGAGATTCGAACGTTGAGATTGAACTTGGGCAGCTCCAGATTTGTTGCAATAAATCTGGATGTTGAGATTTGTTTTTCCAGTAGCTAAAAAATCGTTCAATGTTGTTGCAATAGATCTGGATGAAATCTGGATGTTGAGATTGTATTTGGCTGAAGATTTGTTCAAGAATTTATTAAACTAAATCACAGATTTTGTTCAAATCAAATCCCTTGAAGATCTCAACAAATCCAACAATATTTGACTTTATATATTTGGTTAGAAAATCAAACCAAATATAAAATCCAGCCCATAAGAAAAGTTTTAGCCCAATAAAATATTGGACTAGCCCATTCGAACTTAGATCGTGTGAGAGCTTGAGCCAGTTTCGGTAAGGTCTTACCAAAACCTGGAAACCATGGTTTTGGCTTTCATCAATCGGTAAGGCCTTATTGATCATTAATAAGGTCTTATCATCAAGGTGGAGTTAACAATCTCCCCCTTGATGAAAGACAAAACCTGTGCACCTGTTAACAACAATATCAATATATCCAAACAACATAACAATAGCATCAAACATAAATATTGGACCAAGTTCAAATCAATTTAAACAAGTTTAAAACGAGTTTTTCAAAACGAGTTTTTAACAGACCAAAGTACCAAAGCAAGATATTCTCCCCCTTTTTGTCTTTCAACAAGAAGGGAAGCGAAATTGTTCAACAAACCAAATCAACACAGAACTAGAAATCATTCATCGTCATCTGAAATTTCCACAACTTCATCGAACCACTGCCCATAAGGAGGGGCACCATCTTCAGGCTTACGAAATTTGCTGTTGACTTTTTCTCTCCATCTATTCTTGGCATTGAGCACAATATGATTCGCCATCATCTTTGCTCTAAGCTTCTCTTGTTCTCCACGATATTTTTTGACTAAGCCATACTCTTCCACTGTTAAGATTGATGGTTCAGGACAGTAGGGCGAAGAATACAGCGTTTTAAGACTTTACGTTCACAATTGATGACCACATTTTGGCAGACTTCCTGGATATGTTGGACTGCATCCTCATCCAATGGCATAATAGAAGTTGTTGCCCTGTGTGATAGAGAAGTGAGGAACAACAGCTGATTGAGTTTCTCATTCACCATCAACAATTTTTCATGGGTGTCATCTTGTCTGTCAACAATATCAGCACGAGCAGTGTTAAGATCTTTTCTCAAAGCATCCACTTCAGCCTCTAAGTATTGGATTCTTTGCTCTGAGGTGAGTTCACCTTGCTGAGATCTTTTTAAAATCCATTTTCCAGCAAGAGTCTTTTCAATGCCCAGTCGTCTCCAACATTCTTCATCAATGCCACCTTTGTGAGTTATCTCCTCTTCACCCAATGTGTCAATTTCGAAGAATTCAAAAAATCTTTGGAAACAGATTAGCATAGGGTAGAGGAGCTGTCATGGGGGTATTGACAGCATGCAGCATATAGGAAAGAATAAGGTTGGGGACATCAATTACATGCCCAGTCAAAATGAGATCAAAAACCTCTAGTAGATTGTCAGTGATGAGTTCTCTAGAGTGTTTTCGGGGCATGATGCATCGGGCAAGTAGAGTGAACACAAGCTTGGCCTCTAAGGTGAGGACATTATGAGTGTGTTTCAATTTTGGTTTGGAAGAAGTGGCTGCTGAAGACATACGCTCCTAGGAGGATGGGATTTTGTGTCTATTTCCTCAGGCAAACCGAGAATGATGGCTAAAGAGGATGCAAAAAGTGTAATCTTTTGTCCTTTGATTTGAGAATGCAAGGTAAGAACTCCTTTCTCTCGGTGTGCAGTGAGATTAACAAAGAACAAACGTGTGAGGCGAGGAAAAGCAATTGTTCCAAGATTAAGCAGATTCCAAATATTTGAACACTTCAACAAATTGACACAAGGTAAAGCCATGGATTCTAGAAAATCTAAATCCACATTCTCACAGAAACTCAGTGGTCGGTTGGCAACACCATCCTTCCACATCCCTGCCTTAGTGTAGTTTAAAAACCAATAAATCGGGGCTTCAGCAGTTACCTCGAAGCCGGAAGGTGGAGACAGAAGACGATGCTGTGGTTTTGTCCTTCTTGGTACTGGAGGGTATATGGGTTTGGATAACCGTTGAGGAGGAGGAGAGGGAGACCTTGAAATGTCGGAGTCTGATGTGTAAGCTTCTTGAACAGCCTTTCCTTTTCTATCTGTTGATCGTTGTTTCTTTGAAGCCGGAGCAGCAGATGTAGTAGAAGATCGTTTGGGTGCCATGGAGATTTAGGGTTCGAAGGTTTTGAGAAGAAGAAGAAATTAGAGTGTTTTTGAAAAACAGACTGAAGACATGATTTGCTACCCTTGAAGATATGGTATAAATACAAAGAGAGATCTTAAAACTTTTGATAAACTCTTAAAAACGTAACAAACATAACCAAGAGTTTTTAAAAAATTTTTTTTTTTAAAAAAGATCAACATGTAAAAACAAATAAGATTTTTCAAACAGAATCTATTAGTTAGTTATCTAACAAGATAATAACTAAAAGATTTGATCCATTTTTAATATAACAAATAAAATCAAGATCATACTATGATTTAGTAAGGCCTTGAAATATATTTCAATGTCTTAATGTAGGGAATAAGATCAATATTGTATGACAATAATTGCTCCCCCTACATTGATGCTTCCTTGTTAAGCATACCAAGTTATAACCTTATGAAGTTGAATCTCTCTTCGGCTAAGGGTTTTGTGAAGATATCCACGAGTTGTAGTTCAGTAGAGATGAATGTCAAAGACACATCACCTTTTTCTACATGATCTCGTATAAAATGGTGTCTCACATCTATATGCTTCGTTCTTGAATGTTGTACAGGATTTTTGGAGATAGATATAGCACTAGTGTTGTCACATTTTATGGGTATACCCTTAAATTTGAATCCAAGATCTTGGAGTTGTTGCGCAATCCATAGGATTTGCGAACAACAAGCTCCAGCAACAATATATTCAGCTTCGGCCGTTGAGAGAGCCACTGAATTTTGCTTCTTGGAATGCCAACTTATTAGTGATGTACCAAGGAATTGACAACACCCTGAAGTACTTTTTCTATCAACTTTATATCCTGCAAAGTCAGCATCGGAATATCCGATAAGACTGAAGCTATTTTGTGTGGGATACCATAGCCCTATATCTTTGGTACCATTTAGGTATCTTAAAATCCTTTTCACCGCAATGAGATGAGATTCCTTCGGGTTAGCTAGGAATCTAGCACATATACAAAGACTAAACATAATATCAGGTCTACTAGCAGTTAGATAAAGTAGAGATCCGATCATACCTCGATACTCCTTTTGGTTTACTTGTTTACCGGTAAGGTCTTGATCTAGAGAAAGAGTGGAGCTCATTGGAGTTTTGGCTATCTTGGATTCACTCATCTTATACTTCTTGAGAAGTTCTCTCGTATACTTTCCTTGATTAAGGAAGATACCCTTAGTACTTTGATGTACTTGGAGTCCAAGAAAGAAGTTTAATTCTCCCATCATGCTCATCTCGAATTCCTTGCACATTATGTCAGAAAATTCCTTGCAAAGGGATTCATTAGTAGCTCCAAACAAGATATCATCCACATAAATTTGAACAATAAGAATATCATTCCCATGAGTTTTGATGAATAAAGTTTTGTCAATCAACCTTCTCTTGAAGTTATTTTCTAAAAGATATTTTGAAAGACGCTCGTACCAAGCTCTTGGGGCTTGCTTTAAGCCGTAAAGAGCTTTGTCAAGCTTGTAAACATGATCTGGAAATTCATCATTTTTAAAACCTAGAGGTTGAGCGACATAAACTTCTTCATCTAGATAACCATTCAAAAAGGCGCACTTTACGTCCATTTGAAAAAGTTTTATACTCATGTAGGATGCAAAGGCAAGAAGTATACGAACGGCTTCAAGCCTGGCTACGGGAGCAAAAGTCTCCTCGTAGTCAATACCTTCCTCCTGATTGTAGCCTTGAGCTACAAGACGAGCCTTGTTTCGGATGACGTTTCCACTTTCATCCAATTTGTTTCGAAAAACCCATCTAGTTCCAATAATTGATTTTCCCTTGGGCCTAGCCGAAAGGGTCCATACTTTATTGCGCTCGAACTCTTTTAGCTCATCTTGCATAGCTATAATCTAGTCGGGTTCTTGAAGAGCTTCGGTGTACTTCTTAGGTTCTACAAGAGATACAAAAGCATGAAAAGAGCATAAATTTCTTAATTTCGAACGAGTTTGAATTCCAGAAGAGGGATCAGAAATGATATCCTGAGTTGAATGGGATGATGCATGTTTGAATTTCCTCTTGATAGTTCCCTGGTTAGGATCATCAAGTGGGAGATCATTAGGGAGTGGAGGATATGGCTCTTGTGGTTCAGGAGGTGGTCCATCTTCAAGACTGGCTTCATTTGTAAGGCCTTGAGGCGTTGTTTCAATGCATTGAGATAGTTCAGTAAGGTCTTGAAATGGTTCCTGCATGTTTCTGGATTTGCTCTTCTCTTGATTATTGTCTTCGTCTTCCTCATGTTTATTTAGGTTGAGATCTGCAAAGCTCTCACTCAAGGTACCATTATCATTTTCGTCAAACAAAACATGGATACTTTCTTCGACTATTTTAGTACGTTTATTGTATACCTGATAAGCCTTGCTTTGAGTCGAGTATCCAAGAAATATACCTTCGTCGCTACGTGCATCAAATTTCCCAAGATTATCCTTTCCATTATTATGTACGTAACACGTACATCCAAATGGTTTAAAATATGATATGCTCGGTTTTCTTCCTTTGAAAAGCTCGTAAGGAGTTTTCTTCAAAATTGATTGAATTAAACATCTATTGAGAATATAATTTGCTGTGTTGACGGCTTCAGCCCAGTATGACTTAGGCAAATTATTCTCTAATAGCATAGTCCTAGACATTTCCTCCAGGGTGCGATTCTTGCGTTCCACAACCCCGTTTTGTTGAGGTGTTTTAGGAGCTGAAAAATTGTGAGAAATGCCATATTTGGCACAAAATAAATCAAAGTTTGATTGATAAAATTCTCTACCATGATCACTTCTAATAGAAACGATTGGCAGGTGTTTCAAAGTTTGTAACTCCTTACAAAGTTTTGAGAAGTACAAAAGGGTTTCTGATTTATCTTTTAAAAAGAAAACCCAAGTAAACCGAGAATAATCATCAACAATAACAAAGATGTATTGCTTGCCTTTAGGAGATTTGACGCGCATAGGTCCACAAAGATCCATGTGTAGAAGCTCGAGAGGTCTAGTAGTACTTACGACTGGCTTCTTTTTGAAAGAGCTACGAGTATGTTTACCTCTAGAGCAAGCATTGCATAGATCATCTACCTTGAATTTTAGATCAGGAAGACCTCGCACAAGATCTTTTGATTTGAGTTTTTGAAGGGTATGCATGCTGATATGACCGAGTCGTCTGTGCCATAGTCTTGAATCGTCTGATAAGGCCTTGAAGCATTTCAGATTTGTACTTGCAATTTGGTCAACATTTACAACATATATATTATGATCTCTATAAGCTTTTAGCACCAGGTCTCCTGTTATTTCATCTCGAACTTCACACTTCTTCTTGTTGAAGCTAACAAAGTTGCCTTTATCACAAAGCTGAGAAACACTAAGAAGGTTATACTTTAATCCATCCACAAGATAAACATCTTTAATATGATTATTCGGATCAAAACCAATGTTACCGATACCAAGGATGTTGCATTTTCCTTTGTCACCAAGAGTTATAGTGCCAGTGGATTGCTTCTTTAGATTTTCGAAAAGAGATTCTTTTCCACTCATATGTCTTGAGCAACCACTATCCATTATCCACTTTTGATCCTTTGTCTTGGTGATATCCTGCAAAACAGAAAATCAACCTTTCCGGCTAGACCAATAAACAGATTTGGATCCATTATGGGGGTAGACTATGTTAGGTAGCCTTGTCCCTTTAGGAACCCATATCTGTTTTATCCGTTCATTTAAACGTACAGGAAAAGTATTTCTAATGATGTAGGGATCCGTTCTCCTATAAGGACACGTTTCCTTTACATGTCCCTTTTTACAACAAAAGAAACAAGTAGGAGATCGCCAACTTCCTTTTGCCTTAACGAACGTAGTAGTAGGTTTTGCAGGAAAATTCCTGTTGTATCCTATACCACTTCGGTTCAAGGAAAATTGTTGTTCTCCAAGCATCTTATCAAGAGTGGCTTTGGATCTAGTAAATTGCACGAGGGCTATTTGCTGTTCTTGACATTTTTCAGATAATTTCACTTTTTCAATCTCTAAGTCAGTGTTACATGCCTTAAGAGACGAGAGGTTTGCCTTTAGTTCGGAGTTTTCCGATCGTAAGGCCTTGACCTCAGTGTCAAGATCTGATTGTATGCTATCAAGACCTTGAACTTTCAGCGATAGCATTCTTATGCAAGTTTCCTGATCCTTTAGCTTTTCTTTCAAGATGCTCATTTCCTTGCTGCAAATTTCTTAATTAGAAATCAAATTTTTTAGGAATTCTGATAGAACATCAGTAGAACTAAATATAAGATTTCTCACAATTCCATCTAAATGTTGATCTTGGTTCTCATCGGTTTTTGCCATAAGACATAAGTTTGCCTGATTATCTTCAGAATCTGAATCGCTTGAGGAGTCTGAGTCGCTCCATGCAGCTATCATGACTTTCTTGTTGAATTCCTTCTTCTTGAATTTGTTTCTCTTTTTTTGTGGACATCCTTTGACAAGATGGTCTGTTTCACCACATTCGTAACAATTTAGAACTCGATTCTTCTTTGAAGAGTTAGGAGACTTACCTTTATATTTAGATAATCCAGCAAATTCTTTGTTAGAGAATTTTTTTTTATCTTCAATATGCGAGCCAACCCTCGAGTAATAAGTGCAAACGGATCTTCGTCATCATCACTATCAGAATCTTCTGGTAGTTCCTCTTTCTTAGCTTTGAGTGCCAAGTTTTTCATGTTCGTGGGTAGTTCCCCATCGTCCTCATTGAGGATCATTTCATGGGTAATTAATTTGCCCAACAAATCATCAAGAGCTAGTGTGTTAAGGTCTTGTGCTTCTTCAATAGCGGTTACCTTGGGACCCCACTTTACTTTGGGTAGACATCTCAGTATCTTTCTAACTTTCTCTTCATTTTCGAAAGTTTTTCCCAATGAGTCAAGGTTGTTAATGATCTCCGTAAAACGGGTGAACATTGTCTTAACTGATTCATCTGGGTTCATCTTAAACAATTCATATTGTCTAAGAAAGATACTGATTTTAGTCTCTTTGACCTGGCTGGTTCCTTCATAGGTGACTACTAGTTTATCCCAAATTTCCTTGGCGGATCTGCACGATGAAATACGATTGAACTCGTCAGTACTTAATCCACAATACAATAAATTGATGGCTTTGTAATTTTTAGCCACGCTTTCTAGATCAGTCTGAGTGAATTCTGCTTCTGGCTTGATCACTCTAGTGTTGTTGGGACCATCCTTCATGGGTGTGTTGGGTCCATGCATAATAATATGCCAAAGCTCCAAATCTTGATCAATGATAAACATTTGCATCAAAGATTTCCAGTGCATGAAATTGTTCCCAACAAAAAGAGGTGGTCGTGTAATGGATCTTCCTTGACCGAAACCTCCTTGACCTTCACCTGCCATGATTAGCCTCACAGATAGTAATATCTAAGAAACGTGAGTTAGGCTCTGATACCAATTGAAGTGCGGAATAGGCAGATAAACAGTTAACAAATACTCTAGAAGGGGGGGATGAATAGAGTATGAAATCTTTTCGCAATCTCATGATTGGTAAGACCTTATCGATAAGAGATAAGACCTTATCAAACAGAGATAAGATCTTACCTGTAGCTCAGAGATTGGATAAGAATAAAACAGTAAGTAAAGACGAACAAGAGATAATAAATACGAGTAAAGAGCAGAAGTAAAAGTGACACGTGATATGTTGACGAGGTTCGGTCTCAAATTGACCTAGTCCCCGCCTAGGGTTATCCAACCCTAGGATTGTAAGTAGCTTTATTTCTCTTCTTCTTCCGATGAGCTCCAGATACAACCTTCAGAAGAACTTCCCTCTTCTAAACTCAGAAGCCTTACACTTCCTATCTAGCAACTCAAACACTCAAGAGAAAACAAAGTCCTACCGTTACCGAAGTCTCTTACACGTTTGGGTAGAGAGTAACCCTTTGTATGATTCTTGATGAATTGTACTATGACGCTCAAAGAAGATCTCACACATTCAAAGAGATAAAACGCTCAAGCTTGAAAGGTGAGATCGATGCTTTGGGAGATAAGAAAGCAGATGGTTCTTGTGTACGCTTGAGATCAAGTTATATATATCCACTGTCATCTTTCTTTTCTCCTTATATAGGCAAGCCCATCATCTTCAAATAAGTCGATCGTTGAGATTCGAACGTTGAGATTGAACTTGGGAAGCTCCAGATTTGTTGCAATAAATCTGGATGTTGAGATTTGTTTTTCCAGTAGCTAAAAAATCGTTCAATGTTGTTGCAATAGATCTGGATGAAATCTGGATGTTGAGATTGTATTTGGCTGAAGATTTGTTCAAGAATTTATTAAACTAAATCACAGATTTTGTTCAAATCAAATCCCTTGAAGATCTCAACAAATCCAACAATATTTGACTTTATATATTTGGTTAGAAAATCAAACCAAATATAAAATCCAGCCCATAAGAAAAGTTTTAGCCCAATAAAATATTGAACTAGCCCATTCGAACTTAGATCGTGTGAGAGCTTGAGCCAGTTTCGTAAGGTCTTACCAAAACCTGAAAATCATGGTTTTGGCTTTCATCAACCGATAAGGCCTTATTGATCATTAATAAAGTCTTATCATCAAGGTGGAGTTAACAGAGTTCATCTTAAATATATATTAAAAAAAAAAGCTTACTCTACATATAAAAAAATGTTTTCAAAATCATAGTCCATACAAAAGTAGTATGTATGAATGTATATGCACTGTATTTTGTTAAATGTTGTATTTGGGGCTTCATTTCATCAATCATATACTAAACTTGTCAAACCGAACACTGTATAATTGATTTATAATGAGTGACAATTCAATAATCCTAAGCTGTGAATCTAAAGATGTGTATCCCTTGTACTAATAATAAGCAAAAAAATAAAGTATATATATAAATTTACCTCTACAGAATTATATATGTGGACTGAGTCGGGAGACCGTTCTTCACCTGTCAAACCATGCTGTGAAAAGTCCGGCGATCCCTGTAATATTTACGCAATTTAGGTTTCATTCACAGGGAGTAACTAAATTAGCCGGTGAGGGTAAAATCGGCATTACTTACAATGGTAAGATCCTGGGGAGTTTGGAAATTGAATTTAAGCATGGTAGCAGCAATATAAATGGCCAATTGGATCTTGGTTGGAAATTTGTGAAGAAGCCTGGTAACACTTAACCCTCCAGCACTATACCCTACCAACACAACCTGCGCATCAAATCATAATCAATCAAACACTTAATTATACTGAAGCTAGAGATCGAGCAAGTAGTACTTAGATCAAATGACTGACCTTGTGATCCTCAGGCAAAGCAGCCATGAAATCGTCGAGCGGCTGATTGTAGTCATCGAACGAGTGGATGGCGTTCACTTGAGTCGGGTCCGCCCCGCAGCCTCGGAGATCAAGGCAGGTTGCCTTGTGGCCTGAGCAGTACTCCAACAAAGACTTGATCTTGAACCATGACCAAGCTCCCCCACACATCCCATGTATAAGCACGAAGTGGGTGCCTTTCGATTCCATTTTTTACCTTCAAGCTAATCTCCGACCTGGATTGGATATTAGACTCATTGTCTTTCTATATATAGGGCTAAGAGATGGGTTAGGTGAGAACTTTTTTTAGGTAGGGAGAGCGAATATATCCATACCGTTGGGAAAAAAAAAAGATCAATGGCTAAAAGAATAAAGCATACAAGTACTTTTTTGTGTGGCTAATACATTAAAGTAAATAGTAAAATGTAAGAA
This sequence comes from Fagopyrum tataricum, assembly GCA_002319775.1. Classification (NCBI taxonomy): domain Eukaryota; kingdom Viridiplantae; phylum Streptophyta; class Magnoliopsida; order Caryophyllales; family Polygonaceae; genus Fagopyrum; species Fagopyrum tataricum. The sequence continues at coordinate 8,501,879 of CM008279.1, read as the reverse complement.
ATAATTTTTAAAAAAGAAGAGATATTTTAAGAAATAGTAGAGATTTGCAAATTATTTATATTAGGAAAAAATTTCACAATTTTATCACATATCTTATTAATAAAATTTACAAATCATTTAATTTATTGATCATATCAACATCTAATCGGCGTTTTAACGTGATTAATTATATTTTATACAAAAAAAAACAATAATACAAATCGACAACTATATGCGAATTCGAATGAACAACTTTATATACATAAATGAATAATTTTGTTCATTCGTGGGACCAATTTTACAAAACTGAACAATTTTGTTTTCACGCACGAACAACTATAGGCGAATTCGAGTGAACAACTTTGTTTAAACGAATGAACAATTGTGTTCATTTGTGTGAACGGTTTTACAAAACTGAATAAATTTGTTTAAATGAATGAATCAGTGAATTTGAGTTAATAACTTTGTTTACAACGAATGAACAAAATTGTTCATTCATGTGAATAATTTTACAAAACTAAACATTTTAGATATCATGTAGAGAATAAAAATATTTGTCTTAATTACCATAAAAGAGTTCTCACATCATACTAATCCTATGCAGATTCATTTCCACCCTTAGCTACTTTGCTTCTTCTATAAATTAACACAAAAACATGTATTCTTCTTTTCATTCTCACTTTCAAATTCAATTAATATGTTATTACATGTATCACATTTATACAGATTCTTTTTCTTAATTGTATATCACCATATCTTGCGCTGCATCTATCGTCTGTGATTAATTGTATCAAATATCTTCATTGTATAGCTTTCCTTTAGGTCAGTCTGATACATTGTAAGAGTTCTCATTCTGACAATTATATTCATATTAGATTGAGATTAACAATATACATAAAAACTTAATAATCATTACTTTTAAAACATCTTATCTGAATGTATCACACAATTTTAATGGAATTCCATTTATATATTTTAACTTTATCTTAATAAAGTAAACTTTGAATTTGATATATTTGTTAAGAGTTATATTTAAATAAATTAGTTTACAGTAGAAAGATATTTATATAATTAAGATTAAGTTTTTGTAGATTATTTACTTTAAAGTAAATATTTAGCTCTGTAAAGACATTTTTTATTTTATTTAAACTAGTTTATGACTTGTTTCGTTCATGTAGACTATTACTTTTTCAACATTCGTATAAAGTATAATTAGTGTGATACCCGTACTCTGCACGGGTTTTGATCGAAAAAATATCGATAATGATAAACTTCCATCATACAAAACATGTAATATATATGGGATGATGGTACAAACAAAAAAGAGTTAGAGTGAGAAATGTATATAAATTATGTAGAAGCAAAATATAAACCAACATAAATTAATAAGGTATGACATACTCATAATTTTGATTATATTAAAACAACATTTGTATTCATGACCAACAATATAAGGAAAAAAAACCATGACAAATCAGCTACAGTGCACACAAAATAGAAAGTATATTACGCACCATAACCATATTCTCAACACCTATATTATCGATTGATGTATATTGTTTAGCCATGGTTCGGTCTTCGTAAAGCTGAGAGGTGTAGGGTGATTCATATGGATCGAAATATAAATACAACATGTTTAATTAACAACTCATTGATTTACAAAAAGGAAGTTTATAAATTGATTGTAGCAACATATATTTTTGGTGAAAATATCTATTTCATTTATAAATTACAAACTATTGTATAGAATAAGATTATCCTATTATCCTTTTAGGTCCGTACATTCTCGAGAACATTCGAATTATAAATTTTTTCCATCTTAATCACAAATTAGTCAAAATTCAAAAATTATTTTGTTTTTAAATTTTTCACAAAAGATGAGTTGAATATCTAAATTGCCTAAAAATTAAAATTTGCATCCCTATTTTGCTATAATACGGATTTCATAAAAAAATATGTAAGTACATACTCAAGATAATTGAATTTTTTTTTAAATGAGTTGAATATTTAAGTTGTCTAAAAATTAAAATTTATATCCCTATTTTGCTATAATACAGATTTCACAAAGAAATATGTATATACTAAAGATAATTGAAATGAAAAAAGAAAGGAAATTTGTGTTCTTACCTTGAGTAGATATTTATTATCTATTATAGAATAATTTTTTAAATATTAAGTATTTTAAAATAGTTATTCTATTATTTTAATATGTTATATGACAATAAAATGACATTTGCTTGCCACAATGATAGTTATGGAGTGTTTTATTTACAAGACTCTCTCAGGGTGTATGATTCGAACCTCAAACCCCTTTTTTTTTCTTTTTTTTTTTCCTGTCTTTTAAAATGCGAAACATGATACGTATAATTATAAATATTTATTGTTATCATTTTCTTTCTATTTTATTTAATAATTCTAATTTTCTTATTATAATTATTTTTCCTTTTATAAATAATATTTATGTTATTATAAATGGTTAGTGGTATCATACAAATACAAATAAAAATATAATTAATGAAAAATAATTAATAATTCGATAATCAATAAATTAATAAATTATAAATTAAATTAAATTTAACGCAGGGCTTCTAAAATTCATTAGACGACCCTGAATGTACTTAAGCACAAATACATGAGTTTGAGTCCGGCTACTTCATGTTGTGAATTTTGACTTTACGACAAGCGTTCAATTTTTATCGTTGAATGCTTTGTGGTTGTTAGTTAATGTCCTTCAATTGTTAATTGTTATCGATGAATGCTTTGTGGTTATTAGTTGATGTCCTTCTTACGAAGATAGTATTATTTGTTAGAGGCACTGATTGTCAAAAACAATATACAACATAGTAAAGTTTTTATATGCTGAAGTATAGCTCATTATGATTATTTTTCTTGGTCTATGCTCTTGTTTTATGGTGACATAAACATTTACAGATGTGTATCAAGTTTATCTCTTTGGTGTTACATATGACAATTGATTGATATCACTAGTGTAATAATCCACATAATATCAGTGAGATAAAAGACATGAATTGTATTTTGGTCTAAATCAATTAGTTGTAATTAAAACAAAAGCTACAACATATCTATCCATCAAAACTTATCTGAGAAGCTTTCCAAATTACAAAAACTCAACTATAAAATTCTCTCATAAAGTTTAGCCCATCATCATCATTTTTCTTGCATTTGAAGAAGATGAATGTTCTATTACTAAGAAACCGGTATTACGTCGTCTTCGTACCTACAACCATAAAGACAATATAGTGATGATTCAACTATTGTTGCATAATCGGTATTAGGCGTTCACTTTGTATCTACAGTCGATTGAAAGCACTGGGTGTTAAAATCTACATAACTATATATTGTTTAAAAGTTAAAAAAAGAAAATAAATTGAAATGCGCAATAAAAGAGAGAAATATATACTTACAATATGTAAGTGTACGACTCTAAGTAGAAGATTTTGAAACGCCCTTAATTTTTATGGTGTGTTTTAAAATATTTTCCTTATATTATAATATATATTTTTAATAGTTTGGGTGATTATATGTTTATATTTTTTTTCGTATAAATATTTTCGTTACGAGTTCGGTTTTATTTTGTTACGGGATACGAGTGTAATGTTTTGGGTTGATTTTAGTTTTTTTTTAAAAAATAAAATAAAATAAAAAACTAACCCTACCTCACTTTCTCTCTCCTCTCACTTTCTCTCTCCCGACCATCTCTTACTCTCTCAGCCACTTCTTCTCTGTTACGTTTGAACCAAAGAGCAGCTTTGCTCTCCTCCACCGTTGGAACCACCACCACCGTCCTCTGCGCCGGACCGAGCCGCTCACTGCCGCCTTGCACCGCCACCGGACCCAGCGCACCTGACTGCGGCTTCCTCCCTTGCGCGAGCCACCTTCTCCTGCCATTGCCGCCGCCTGCTGTTGCTCCCTCCGCCGGAGCTAGCTCGAGTCGCCTCGCCACTGCTACCGGACCCCCTGCGCGAGCCATCTTCCTGCGCGAGCCACTCCTTGTGCGGGCCTCCCCGGATCTGCGCGAGTCACCCTTAAAGCCACCAGCAGCTGCAGTCCGCCGTGATCATCTCCAGCCACCGCCGTGCCCAGTTCCGGCCACCATCTCCACCGCTGCAGCTCACCGGATCTTGGTGTCCCTTAGCCAGCCACCACTCTTCACCTCTTTATCCTCTTTCGTTCCGATTTTTGTGATTTGGGTGTAATTCTAACCTAATTTCGGGTTTGATTAAATTGGTTTAAATTGAGATTTAAATTGGTTGATTCGAGTGTTGAATTGCGTTTTATTTGGTTTAGGTTGGCGTTTTTGTTGTGAATCGAAGAGAATTTTCGAAATCTAACATTTGTCTTCGACCCGTTCGAGTTGGGTTTAGGTAACTCGACTTACCCGTTTTGAATGGTAATTTGTGTTTGTTGATATGATTATAGATATAAGTGTTCATTGAGAAAAGTTAATTGTTGTTAGGTTGATTGCGAGAATTACCGGTGTGATCTGGTTGCTTGTGGATAGTAGTGTGACGTTGATTAAAATCTCTCGAGGCAAGTACTTGTGGACGTTTATATGAGCATGATTTAAGCTAAATATCATTTATATGTTTGCATGATGATTTTGAGGTTTACACATGTTGATTTGTTATTTATGAAATAAGCATTTGATGAACCATACTTTGATGTTGTTTAAAAGCATGAATTTATTTGATGATGTTTTAAAGCATGAGTTATTGTTGATATTGAAAGCATGAGTTATCGTTAATTATGAAAGTGTCTTTGACTTGATCGGAATTTTGTCCAATGTTGTTTATTGCATAGTTGCATTGCATTTGTGAGCTAACTCATTGTGGTACTTTAAAGAAGTTTGCAAGTGTTGATTTGGAAGCATTGATTTGATTTGGTTGAGCTTGAGCGGCAAATTTACCAATATTATGCATCTGAGGACATTGATTTCAAACCCTCGAATTACACGGGCCATGTTACCTATGGTCATGGTTTGTGCGGGCGAGGAAGTGGCACCGGCCAATATGATTTGTTTTGAGCAATTGTTTTTACGCGCCTCGAGTTAAGGCGGGCCATTTTCACCCGGAGTTAGTGGTTTGTGCGGGCCGAGGTTTGCGCCTGATTATGCGTTTGTTGGGCATGGAGTCATCTGATCCGTGACTTCCGAAATCCCAACCCATATCGGGAAAGGAGGTACCTTCGTGTTCAATACGTACTTGGACATGTTTTAAACACTAACATCAAATTATATTTGAAGTACAGTTTTGAAATAAAGAATACTCGAGTATGTTTTCGTATGGTATTTATATATGTCATTTGAGGTGACTTGTGCATGATTTATACATGTCGTATAAAACGACTTTGAGCAATATATACATGTCATATGATATGACTTTGAGCATGATTTATATACGTCATAAAACACGACTTTGACAATGATTTATATCCGTCATATGATACGACTTTGAGCATGATATGTATACGTCTTGAAATGACTTTGAGCGCATGTGTTATAAATGTAATTTGTTACAGATTTGGTTATTACTACCGTTTTGATATGATATCATCTTATGCGTATCTGAGCATGTTTTACAGTGGTTTATAAATGTCTTTCGGGTTGACAGTTTTGGATTTGGATATGTTGTATGTGGATATTGTCTTAAGCGCATTTGAAGCATGATTTCATTATGTTTATTACATGTCATTTGAGGTGACAGATTTGAGTATACTACATATGATTTTGATATTGGCATATACATATCTAAAGAATTTTTTACAATGATTATAAAGGCATATTTGAAGCTACAGATTTAGAGTTGTTTATCGTTCGATTTAAAGTTGTCATTTGCAAGTGTGAACTATGCGTACTTTTATACCCGTGTTTTGTTTTTAAGCTTCATGTGATATTATTTATGATCTTAAGCTTGAGCAGTTCGTATATTAATTTGCTTATGTATCGGCTTAGTCTATTTGGAAGACTAACCCACCACGGTGGGGCTGATTATGTTTTTCACATAATCAGGTACAAGATCGGTTCAAGAGCATGGAGGTCGGGCGGTCTAGTTAGCTTGTGAGAGGTCATGTTTGGTGGTCTTGTGTCTTTCGAGATTTATTCCTAGTTCTTGGTTTTATGCCAGTTGGGTTGGGAAACTGTTTATCCCAACTCTTGTTGTTATTGTTGGCTTCGGGTTTGGCCCAAATGTTGTTTTTGGCCCCTTGCACGGGAAGTCAGTTGGTCGTTGTACCTTTATGCGCATGTTGATGTTTATCAGTTTACCGGTTTATGTCTTTATCTTGTTTCTTTTAGCGTTAGGGAATCCTTGTTCGGGTTCCTGGTGCTGTAGTGTTTTCCCATTTTTGGGACGTTACAGATTTGATAATGGTGATCGAAGTTGAAAGGCATAGACAGACGGCACAACAATTAATAACAAAATATGAATGATAATAATAACGTCCTTCGTGGGAGATTTTCTCTCTACTGTTCACAGTTGAGGAAAACTCTCGCCTTTGAAAATCAAAGAAAAATCCCCAAATTTTCTCAATCTTTTATGCGATTGGTTATCAACCCCAAATCCATGCAAATTTGGAGTAAAGTATGAATTTTGTCATCATTTGCTGCAAATGTCTCCATGGGAAGCAAATCTGCATATCTTTGAATTTTGTTCCACAAAAACTAATTTTGAGTGTCGATTTTTTCGATTCAACCTTCTCAGATCTAGATTTATTCTTTAATCTAAAAAAATAAATAAATATACAATGAGGAAAAAGGGAAACTTGCTATCTGAAATTGAGGCACAATATGAAATCCTTTGGTTGATAGCTTTCTTTACATACGATTTCTGATCGCACCTTAAGTGCTCTACGGGTGTTTTTTATATACTCTCCATTTTCTTTACATACGATTTTCGATCTCGGGCCGAGATGCCGCCCGAGATTGCTCTCGACTTGATGGATCTCGTCCTCAATTAAAATAATTCATGGATCTCGGCCGAGGTGCTTGCCCGAGATTGCTCCAAAGTTCCTTTCATGTCATTTAGCTCGATTCCTTGCCCTTTTCTTCACACGTGTGATCACTCCAACACATCCACTCCAAGGTTTGATCTTCATATGCATCGTTTTAGCTCCGAAATGCGCTAAATCACCTACAAAACCACCAATAGAGTGTGTAGACATCTATTCTTGAGAGAGTTGACTATTTTGAAACCTTTGCCCAAGTTGCTAAAATGGTCACGATTCGAGGTTTGAGGCATTCCACGGATCCGCCGAATTTATGTTTAACTTTATAAACCCATTTGCATTGTAGAGCCCGCTTTCCTAAAGGTAGAGATGTAAGGTACCACGTAATATTTTCTTCAAGAGCTTGTGTTTCAACTTGCATGGCTTTACACCATTTGGGATCCTTGACGGCTTGGCCGTAGGTTCGAGGTTCAAAACTTGAAAGTCGAGGTAAAAAAACGGTGATAAGAAACAAAATTATTTAAGGCATAAGGAGTACCATATTCATGGGGAGAAGGAACGCTAGCAGCATGAGTAACATAGCCGTTCAAACGAGACGATTGACGTCGGTTGTGATGCCCTCGACCTGTGGGAACAAGAGGCATATCATTGGTTGGATCTTCTGCTAAAGTGTTGGTGGGATTAGTAGACAAAGTAGGATTCATGTGAGGGTGCAACACATTAGTGAAAGGTGCAGATTGAATGTCATTGGGTTGGGTTTGAGGTTTCATGTTGTTAGCAGGTGTAAGATCCAAATTTGGGTTCAAGGGAAGATTAGTGGATGTTGTAAGAGAGGCAAATACAAGGATTGGTGAAGTATCATCCTCCTCAAATATTGGAGTAGTGCATGCATCATCTAAACCTTATTCAAGAGGAACAATAGCATACGGAAATGTTGTTTAAAAGAATTTAACATATCGTGAGATAATAATTGGTTAGTCTCAATATCATATAAACGCCAAACTTTCTTGCCGGACGGATAGCCTACAAAAATGCAACGACCGCTACAACTTGCAAACTTATCACCTCCTCGGGATTGAATATGAGCATAACAAAGATAGTCAAAGACTCGTAAATGTTAATACGTTGGAGGATATTTATAAAGTAACTCAAATGGTGTTTTACCTTGCAGTACCGGTGATGGTAAGCGGTTTATTAAATAATCGTCCGTAAGTATGCATTCTCCCCAAAACTTAATAGGCAAACAACCTTGAAAATTTAAAGTCGTAGCAATATTAAGAATGTGTCGATGTTTACGTTCGACACAACTATTTTTTATGGGTACCTAGCCTGTACAAGATGTTTGAAAGATGATCTCATGCTCCTTAAAGTAGGAATATCGCTTACAAATTAATTTGGTACCATTATCGCTCCTCAAGGGTTTTGACCTATTTGCAAAGTTGGCGTTTATTAAGACAAAAAATTGAAGAAGAGTTTTCATTACTTCCTTTTTATCAACCAACAAATAAATCATAGGAGTAATCATCAATGATGGATAGAAAATAATGAGCGCCACAAGAAGACGCGCACATCTCGATAAGGTCCTCAGAGATCACAATGAATTAAATCAAAAGCATTGTTTGCAATATGAGTACTAGACGGAAAATTACTTCGTGAATGTTTGGCGTGTTGACATATATCACACCCCTGCTTATTTGTTGATGAAACAATACCAAATTTCTTAGAAATCGACCGATGCAACTCTTGAGAGGATGTCCTAGACGTTGATGCCACAAGGCGTCAAACCCATTTACTTTATGGTGCATGGTCTTTGAGTGATACATTTCTAGGAGGTAATAAAGACCACCTCACCTCTTACCCACACCAATCCGCATCCTCGTATTGCGGTCTTGTATGTTATACAAATTTTGGGTGAGTTGAAAATGACAATTATTCTCATCAATAAATTGGGTAATAGAGATTAATTCACATCCATGTTGGCTTCTTTCATGCGTAGTATCATGAGCCATGTTTGCACGTAGTGGTACATCCCTATTTGCTCGAATCTGCTAGATCGTAGGAGCGGTTGAGATCTGGCAAGGAGAGTTTTGTGCACGTTGTAAAGCATCCTCCTTTGGGCGGTTTCCCCACCAATCTAGGTAGCCGACTACACAAAACAGCTTGAGGTGGCGTACCCTTGTCGATTGCAGATGGTGCACGTGGGCAGTGACCAACGTTAATCACGTCTTTCCCTGGATTCAGATTGAAAACGACGGCCAGAAGAAACCAAATAACCCAACAAAAATATGAATTAGTTCTAACAATTCCTCCCTTAATTCATATTTTAAATACTCCACCATGTCTGAAAATCTCACTTTTGTTTGCTTCTTCGTTCCAGTGTCACCGCGCCTTATCTGCACCGCCTGCCCATCTAAGAAGCAAACGTTCTTCTCGTTTTTGCGGCCTCGCATTACCAAGCGCCTCCCCTTGAACACCTTGCACCACCTTCTCGTGCCGACGAACCTATACCCCTCCATCGCCATCGCTCCCAACGAGATGACATTAACGTTCGCTGACGGCACATACCTCACATTGTGTAGAGTATGGCTTGTACCGTTGTGAAGCCTCATCCTCACGCTTCCTGTACCTTCAACCTTCAACTTCTCACCACTCACTGAGTTGAAGTGACCAAACTCTCCACCAACTTTCGAGGTGTCAAACATTGCTTGGTCCCGACACACATGCATCGAGGCGGCACTATCCATCACCCACTCTGACTTGGCGGTCTCCTCACCCGTCGCCAAGTAAATATCACCATAATCAACTTCACCAACTTCACTAACCACATTGGTGTGGGAGTCCACTCTCTTCTTTCCCGGCGACATCTCTCTCAGCTTCTTTAAGTCCTCCCTCATCTGAGGACACCGGGCTTGCATGTGACCCTTCTCCCCGCAGTAGAAGCACTCGACCTCACTCAAATCTCGCCGCGAGCTTCTTTGTCTCGAGTCATCATGCCTCCTCCATTGACTCCTCCCTCGTTCTCGCTCTCCTACAACTAGTACGCGATCTTCACCTTTGTCGGTAACATCATTCTTCATCATTCTCTCACTCTCCCGCAAAGCAGCGGTAACCTCATCCAGCGTGAGAGACTTCCTTCCTACAAGTAACGTCTGCACCAAGGACTTGTAGGACTTCGGCAATGATGCTAGCAACAACAACGTCTGCTCCTCTTCTCCAATCTTATCATATGCATTCAATAATTGGCATACTAGTTGATTAAACGAGTTAATGTGGTCATGAAGATTACCTCCTTCCTCCATCTTGAGCGAGTAAAGCTCCATCTTCAAGCACAAACGGTTGGTCAACGACTTCGACGCGTAGATGCTCTCGAGCTTCTCCCACAACGCCTTCGGTGTGGTCTCCTTCAACACACCGTACTTAATCTCGGGAGCCAACGCCAACCGAATTGTACTTACCGCCTTCCTTTGGATGCTTCGCCACTTCTCCTCGCTCATCGATCCAGGCTTCTCCTCCTCCAGAGCTTGGTCAAGACCTTGTTGCACCAAGAAGTCTTGAATCATACTATGCCACAAAGTGAAGTTGATCTTCCCATCGAAGAGTGGAATCTCGAACGCCTTCATTGCCTCAGCCGCCATCACGCCAATCACGAGATTCAATAAGCAACAAAGTTTACCCGAACACCACCACCGTAACCTCGGCTCTGATACCAGTTGTTGGGAAAATTCCGCGTTTCCCGACTCACACCAAGTATTTAAACGGGTATTTTATTGCGCGCTCACACTCGTACAACCTCACTTTAAATGTGAATGATTTTGGATCGAACACACACTTATATTACTACACACTACTCGTATATTATTTCGTTATCAACCTAGCATTACAATATATATAGAGATGCAAAGTCGGTTAACACCAACCAAAAGCACCGACATTCACAATACCCAATACAAATATTTTATGAGTATCACTAATTCTAGATTATTCCTAATCTAATCACACTGGTTGCTGCAAAATAGACAATCTAGATCTTTCTTCTACTTTCTTCAATTCAAATGATGCATTCCCCTCCATTTAGCACTTGTGGAAAAGTCCAGAATACGCAGCCCAAAAAACAAAGTAAAGCTGATTAATCCACTTCTAATCAATCCCAAATAACCCAACAAAAATATGAATTAGTTCTAACAATTCCTCCCTTAATTCATATTTTAAATACTCCACCATGTCTGAAAATCTCACTTTTGTTTGCTTCTTCGTTCCAGTGTCACCGCGCCTTATCTGCACCGCCTGCCCATCTAAGAAGCAAACGTTCTTCTCGTTTTTGCGGCCTCGCATTACCAAGCGCCTCCCCTTGAACACCTTGCACCACCTTCTCGTGCCGACAAACCTATACCCCTCCATCGTCATCGCTCCCAACGAGATGACATTAACGTTCGCTGACGGCACATACCTCACATTGTGTAGAGTATGGCTTGTACCGTTGTGAAGCCTCATCCTCACGCTTCCTGTACCTTCAACCTTCAACTTCTCACCACTCAGTGAGTTGAAGTGACCAAACTCTCCACCAACTTTCAAGGTGTCAAACATTGCTTGGTCCCGACACACATGCATCGAGGCGGCACTATCCATCACCCACTCTGACTTGGCGGTCTCCTCACCCGTCGCCAAGTAAATATCACCATAATCAACTTCACCAACTTCACTAACCACATTGGTGTGGGAGTCCACTCTCTTCTTTCCCGGCGACATCTCTCTCAGCTTCTTTAAGTCCTCCCTCATCTGAGGACACCGGGCTTGCATGTGACCCTTCTCCCCGCAGTAGAAGCACTCGACCTCACTCAAATCTCGCCGCGAGCTTCTTTGTCTCGAGTCATCATGCCTCCTCCATTGACTCCTCCCTCGTTCTCGCTCTCCTACAACTAGTACGCGATCTTCACCTTTGTCGGTAACATCATTCTTCATCATTCTCTCACTCTCCCGCAAAGCAGCGGTAACCTCATCCAGCGTGAGAGACTTCCTTCCTACAAGTAACGTCTGCACCAAGGACTTGTAGGACTTCGGCAATGATGCTAGCAACAACAACGTCTGCTCCTCTTCTCCAATCTTATCATCTGCATTCAATAATTGGCATACTAGTTGATTAAACGAGTTAATGTGGTCATGAAGATTACCTCCTTCCTCCATCTTGAGCGAGTAAAGCTCCATCTTCAAGCACAAACGGTTGGTCAACGACTTCGACGCGTAGATGCTCTCGAGCTTCTCCCACAACGCCTTCGGTGTGGTCTCCTTCAACACACCGTACTTAATCTCGGGAGCCAACGCCAACCGAATTGTACTTACCGCCTTCCTTTGGATGCTTCGCCACTTCTCCTCGCTCATCGATCCAGGCTTCTCCTCCTCCAGAGCTTGGTCAAGACCTTGTTGCACCAAGAAGTCTTGAATCATACTATGCCACAAAGTGAAGTTGATCTTCCCATCGAAGAGTGGAATCTCGAACGCCTTCATTGCCTCAGCCGCCATCACGCCAATCACGAGATTCAATAAGCAACAAAGTTTACCCGAACACCACCACCGTAACCTCGGCTCTGATACCAGTTGTTGGGAAAATTCCGCGTTTCCCGACTCACACCAAGTATTTAAACGGGTATTTTATTGCGCGCTCACACTCGTACAACCTCACTTTAAATGTGAATGATTTTGGATCGAACACACACTTATATTACTACACACTACTCGTATATTATTTCGTTATCAACCTAGCATTACAATATATATAGAGATGCAAAGTCGGTTAACACCAACCAAAAGCACCGACATTCACAATACCCAATACAAATATTTTATGAGTATCACTAATTCTAGATTATTCCTAATCTAATCACACTGGTTGCTGCAAAATAGACAATCTAGATCTTTCTTCTACTTTCTTCAATTCAAATGATGCATTCCCCTCCATTTAGCACTTGTGGAAAAGTCCAGAATACGCAGCCCAAAAAACAAAGTAAAGCTGATTAATCCACTTCTAATCAATCCCAAATAACCCAACAAAAAAATGAATTAGTTCTAACAATTCCTCCCTTAATTCATATTTTAAATACTCCACCATGTCTGAAAATCTCACTTTTGTTTGCTTCTTCGTTCCAGTGTCACCGCGCCTTATCTGCACCGCCTGCCCATCTAAGAAGCAAACGTTCTTCTCGTTTTTGCGGCCTCGCATTACCAAGCGCCTCCCCTTGAACACCTTGCACCACCTTCTCGTGCCGACGAACCTATACCCCTCCATCGCCATCGCTCCCAACGAGATGACATTAACGTTCGCTGACGGCACATACCTCACATTGTGTAGAGTATGGCTTGTACCGTTGTGAAGCCTCATCCTCACGCTTCCTGTACCTTCAACCTTCAACTTCTCACCACTCACTGAGTTGAAGTGACCAAACTCTCCACCAACTTTCGAGGTGTCAAACATTGCTTGGTCCCGACACACATGCATCGAGGCGGCACTATCCATCACCCACTCTGACTTGGCGGTCTCCTCACCCGTCGCCAAGTAAATATCACCATAATCAACTTCACCAACTTCACTAACCACATTGGTGTGGGAGTCCACTCTCTTCTTTCCCGGCGACATCTCTCTCAGCTTCTTTAAGTCCTCCCTCATCTGAGGACACCGGGCTTGCATGGGACCCTTCTCCCCGCAGTAGAAGCACTCGACCTCACTCAAATCTCGCCGCGAGCTTCTTTGTCTCGAGTCATCATGCCTCCTCCATTGACTCCTCCCTCGTTCTCGCTCTCCTACAACTAGTACGCGATCTTCACCTTTGTCGGTAACATCATTCTTCATCATTCTCTCACTCTCCCGCAAAGCAGCGGTAACCTCATCCAGCGTGAGAGACTTCCTTCCTACAAGTAACGTCTGCACCAAGGACTTGTAGGACTTCGGCAATGATGCTAGCAACAACAACGTCTGCTCCTCTTCTCCAATCTTATCATCTGCATTCAATAATTGGCATACTAGTTGATTAAACGAGTTAATGTGGTCATGAAGATTACCTCCTTCCTCCATCTTGAGCGAGTAAAGCTCCATCTTCAAGCACAAACGGTTGGTCAACGACTTCGACGCGTAGATGCTCTCGAGCTTCTCCCACAACGCCTTCGGTGTGGTCTCCTTCAACACACCGTACTTAATCTCGGGAGCCAACGCCAACCGAATTGTACTTACCGCCTTCCTTTGGATGCTTCGCCACTTCTCCTCGCTCATCGATCCAGGCTTCTCCTCCTCCAGAGCTTGGTCAAGACCTTGTTGCACCAAGAAGTCTTGAATCATACTATGCCACAAAGTGAAGTTGATCTTCCCATCGAAGAGTGGAATCTCGAACGCCTTCATTGCCTCAGCCGCCATCACGCCAATCACGAGATTCAATAAGCAACAAAGTTTACCCGAACACCACCACCGTAACCTCGGCTCTGATACCAGTTTTTGGGAAAATTCCGCGTTTCCCGACTCACACCAAGTATTTAAACGGGTATTTTATTGCGCGCTCACACTCGTACAACCTCACTTTAAATGTGAATGATTTTGGATCGAACACACACTTATATTACTACACACTACTCGTATATTATTTCGTTATCAACCTAGCATTACAATATATATAGAGATGCAAAGTCGGTTAACACCAACCAAAAGCACCGACATTCACAATACCCAATACAAATATTTTATGAGTATCACTAATTCTAGATTATTCCTAATCTAATCACACTGGTTGCTGCAAAATAGACAATCTAGATCTTTCTTCTACTTTCTTCAATTCAAATGATGCATTCCCCTCCATTTAGCACTTGTGGAAAAGTCCAGAATACGCAGCCCAAAAAACAAAGTAAAGCTGATTAATCCACTTCTAATCAATCCCAAATAACCCAACAAAAATATGAATTAGTTCTAACAATTCCTCCCTTAATTCATATTTTAAATACTCCACCATGTCTGAAAATCTCACTTTTGTTTGCTTCTTCGTTCCAGTGTCACCGCGCCTTATCTGCACCGCCTGCCCATCTAAGAAGCAAACGTTCTTCTCGTTTTTGCGGCCTCGCATTACCAAGCGCCTCCCCTTGAACACCTTGCACCACCTTCTCGTGCCGACGAACCTATACCCCTCCATCGCCATCGCTCCCAACGAGATGACATTAACGTTCGCTGACGGCACATACCTCACATTGTGTAGAGTATGGCTTGTACCGTTGTGAAGCCTCATCCTCACGCTTCCTGTACCTTCAACCTTCAACTTCTCACCACTCAGTGAGTTGAAGTGACCAAACTCTCCACCAACTTTCAAGGTGTCAAACATTGCTTGGTCCCGACACACATGCATCGAGGCGGCACTATCCATCACCCACTCTGACTTGGCGGTCTCCTCACCCGTCGCCAAGTAAATATCACCATAATCAACTTCACCAACTTCACTAACCACATTGGTGTGGGAGTCCACTCTCTTCTTTCCCGGCGACATCTCTCTCAGCTTCTTTAAGTCCTCCCTCATCTGAGGACACCGGGCTTGCATGGGACCCTTCTCCCCGCAGTAGAAGCACTCGACCTCACTCAAATCTCGCCGCGAGCTTCTTTGTCTCGAGTCATCATGCCTCCTCCATTGACTCCTCCCTCGTTCTCGCTCTCCTACAACTAGTACGCGATCTTCACCTTTGTCGGTAACATCATTCTTCATCATTCTCTCACTCTCCCGCAAAGCAGCGGTAACCTCATCCAGCGTGAGAGACTTCCTTCCTACAAGTAACGTCTGCACCAAGGACTTGTAGGACTTCGGCAATGATGCTAGCAACAACAACGTCTGCTCCTCTTCTCCAATCTTATCATCTGCATTCAATAATTGGCATACTAGTTGATTAAACGAGTTAATGTGGTCATGAAGATTACCTCCTTCCTCCATCTTGAGCGAGTAAAGCTCCATCTTCAAGCACAAACGGTTGGTCAACGACTTCGACGCGTAGATGCTCTCGAGCTTCTCCCACAACGCCTTCGGTGTGGTCTCCTTCAACACACCGTACTTAATCTCGGGAGCCAACGCCAACCGAATTGTACTTACCGCCTTCCTTTGGATGCTTCGCCACTTCTCCTCGCTCATCGATCCAGGCTTCTCCTCCTCCAGAGCTTGGTCAAGACCTTGTTGCACCAAGAAGTCTTGAATCATACTATGCCACAAAGTGAAGTTGATCTTCCCATCGAAGAGTGGAATCTCGAACGCCTTAATTGCCTCAGCCGCCATCACGCCAATCACGAGATTCAATAAGCAACAAAGTTTACCCGAACACCACCACCGTAACCTCGGCTCTGATACCAGTTGTTGGGAAAATTCCGCGTTTCCCGACTCACACCAAGTATTTAAACGGGTATTTTATTGCGCGCTCACACTCGTACAACCTCACTTTAAATGTGAATGATTTTGGATCGAACACACACTTATATTACTACACACTACTCGTATATTATTTCGTTATCAACCTAGCATTACAATATATATAGAGATGCAAAGTCGGTTAACACCAACCAAAAGCACCGACATTCACAATACCCAATACAAATATTTTATGAGTATCACTAATTCTAGATTATTCCTAATCTAATCACACTGGTTGCTGCAAAATAGACAATCTAGATCTTTCTTCTACTTTCTTCAATTCAAATGATGCATTCCCCTCCATTTAGCACTTGTGGAAAAGTCCAGAATACGCAGCCCAAAAAACAAAGTAAAGCTGATTAATCCACTTCTAATCAATCCCAAATAACCCAACAAAAATATGAATTAGTTCTAACAATTCCTCCCTTAATTCATATTTTAAATACTCCACCATGTCTGAAAATCTCACTTTTGTTTGCTTCTTCGTTCCAGTGTCACCGCGCCTTATCTGCACCGCCTGCCCATCTAAGAAGCAAACGTTCTTCTCGTTTTTGCGGCCTCGCATTACCAAGCGCCTCCCCTTGAACACCTTGCACCACCTTCTCGTGCCGACGAACCTATACCCCTCCATCGCCATCGCTCCCAACGAGATGACATTAACGTTCGCTGACGGCACATACCTCACATTGTGTAGAGTATGGCTTGTACCGTTGTGAAGCCTCATCCTCACGCTTCCTGTACCTTCAACCTTCAACTTTTCACCACTCAGTGAGTTGAAGTGACCAAACTCTCCACCAACTTTCAAGGTGTCAAACATTGCTTGGTCCCGACACACATGCATCGAGGCGGCACTATCCATCACCCACTCTGACTTGGCGGTCTCCTCACCCGTCGCCAAGTAAATATCACCATAATCAACTTCACCAACTTCACTAACCACATTGGTGTGGGAGTCCACTCTCTTCTTTCCCGGCGACATCTCTCTCAGCTTCTTTAAGTCCTCCCTCATCTGAGGACACCGGGCTTGCATGGGACCCTTCTCCCCGCAGTAGAAGCACTCGACCTCACTCAAATCTCGCCGCGAGCTTCTTTGTCTCGAGTCATCATGCCTCCTCCATTGACTCCTCCCTCGTTCTCGCTCTCCTACAACTAGTACGCGATCTTCACCTTTGTCGGTAACATCATTCTTCATCATTCTCTCACTCTCCCGCAAAGCAGCGGTAACCTCATCCAGCGTGAGAGACTTCCTTCCTACAAGTAACGTCTGCACCAAGGACTTGTAGGACTTCGGCAATGATGCTAGCAACAACAACGTCTGTTCCTCTTCTCCAATCTTATCATCTGCATTCAATAATTGGCATACTAGTTGATTAAACGAGTTAATGTGGTCATGAAGATTACCTCCTTCCTCCATCTTGAGCGAGTAAAGCTCCATCTTCAAGCACAAACGGTTGGTCAACGACTTCGACGCGTAGATGCTCTCGAGCTTCTCCCACAACGCCTTCGGTGTGGTCTCCTTCAACACACCGTACTTAATCTCGGGAGCCAACGCCAACCGAATTGTACTTACCGCCTTCCTTTGGATGCTTCGCCACTTCTCCTCGCTCATCGATCCAGGCTTCTCCTCCTCCAGAGCTTGGTCAAGACCTTGTTGCACCAAGAAGTCTTGAATCATACTATGCCACAAAGTGAAGTTGATCTTCCCATCGAAGAGTGGAATCTCGAACGCCTTCATTGCCTCAGCCGCCATCACGCCAATCACGAGATTCAATAAGCAACAAAGTTTACCCGAACACCACCACCGTAACCTCGGCTCTGATACCAGTTGTTGGGAAAATTCCGCGTTTCCCGACTCACACCAAGTATTTAAACGGGTATTTTATTGCGCGCTCACACTCGTACAACCTCACTTTAAATGTGAATGATTTTGGATCGAACACACACTTATATTACTACACACTACTCGTATATTATTTCGTTATCAACCTAGCATTACAATATATATAGAGATGCAAAGTCGGTTAACACCAACCAAAAGCACCGACATTCACAATACCCAATACAAATATTTTATGAGTATCACTAATTCTAGATTATTCCTAATCTAATCACACTGGTTGCTGCAAAATAGACAATCTAGATCTTTCTTCTACTTTCTTCAATTCAAATGATGCATTCCCCTCCATTTAGCACTTGTGGAAAAGTCCAGAATACGCAGCCCAAAAAACAAAGTAAAGCTGATTAATCCACTTCTAATCAATCCCAAATAACCCAACAAAAATATGAATTAGTTCTAACAATTCCTCCCTTAATTCATATTTTAAATACTCCACCATGTCTGAAAATCTCACTTTTGTTTGCTTCTTCGTTCCAGTGTCACCGCGCCTTATCTGCACCGCCTGCCCATCTAAGAAGCAAACGTTCTTCTCGTTTTTGCGGCCTCGCATTACCAAGCGCCTCCCCTTGAACACCTTGCACCACCTTCTCGTGCCGACGAACCTATACCCCTCCATCGCCATCGCTCCCAACGAGATGACATTAACGTTCGCTGACGGCACATACCTCACATTGTGTAGAGTATGGCTTGTACCGTTGTGAAGCCTCATCCTCACGCTTCCTGTACCTTCAACCTTCAACTTCTCACCACTCACTGAGTTGAAGTGACCAAACTCTCCACCAACTTTCGAGGTGTCAAACATTGCTTGGTCCCGACACACATGCATCGAGGCGGCACTATCCATCACCCACTCTGACTTGGCGGTCTCCTCACCCGTCGCCAAGTAAATATCACCATAATCAACTTCACCAACTTCACTAACCACATTGGTGTGGGAGTCCACTCTCTTCTTTCCCGGCGACATCTCTCTCAGCTTCTTTAAGTCCTCCCTCATCTGAGGACACCGGGCTTGCATGGGACCCTTCTCCCCGCAGTAGAAGCACTCGACCTCACTCAAATCTCGCCGCGAGCTTCTTTGTCTCGAGTCATCATGCCTCCTCCATTGACTCCTCCCTCGTTCTCGCTCTCCTACAACTAGTACGCGATCTTCACCTTTGTCGGTAACATCATTCTTCATCATTCTCTCACTCTCCCGCAAAGCAGCGGTAACCTCATCCAGCGTGAGAGACTTCCTTCCTACAAGTAACGTCTGCACCAAGGACTTGTAGGACTTCGGCAATGATGCTAGCAACAACAACGTCTGCTCCTCTTCTCCAATCTTATCATCTGCATTCAATAATTGGCATACTAGTTGATTAAACGAGTTAATGTGGTCATGAAGATTACCTCCTTCCTCCATCTTGAGCGAGTAAAGCTCCATCTTCAAGCACAAACGGTTGGTCAACGACTTCGACGCGTAGATGCTCTCGAGCTTCTCCCACAACGCCTTCGGTGTGGTCTCCTTCAACACACCGTACTTAATCTCGGGAGCCAACGCCAACCGAATTGTACTTACCGCCTTCCTTTGGATGCTTCGCCACTTCTCCTCGCTCATCGATCCAGGCTTCTCCTCCTCCAGAGCTTGGTCAAGACCTTGTTGCACCAAGAAGTCTTGAATCATACTATGCCACAAAGTGAAGTTGATCTTCCCATCGAAGAGTGGAATCTCGAACGCCTTCATTGCCTCAGCCGCCATCACGCCAATCACGAGATTCAATAAGCAACAAAGTTTACCCGAACACCACCACCGTAACCTCGGCTCTGATACCAGTTGTTGGGAAAATTCCGCGTTTCCCGACTCACACCAAGTATTTAAACGGGTATTTTATTGCGCGCTCACACTCGTACAACCTCACTTTAAATGTGAATGATTTTGGATCGAACAC
The DNA here is from genome assembly GCA_002319775.1 of Fagopyrum tataricum. NCBI lineage: Eukaryota > Viridiplantae > Streptophyta > Magnoliopsida > Caryophyllales > Polygonaceae > Fagopyrum > Fagopyrum tataricum. The sequence continues at coordinate 8,481,702 of CM008279.1, read as the reverse complement.
ACACTTATATTACTACACACTACTCGTATATTATTTCGTTATCAACCTAGCATTACAATATATATAGAGATGCAAAGTCGGTTAACACCAACCAAAAGCACCGACATTCACAATACCCAATACAAATATTTTATGAGTATCACTAATTCTAGATTATTCCTAATCTAATCACACTGGTTGCTGCAAAATAGACAATCTAGATCTTTCTTCTACTTTCTTCAATTCAAATGATGCATTCCCCTCCATTTAGCACTTGTGGAAAAGTCCAGAATACGCAGCCCAAAAAACAAAGTAAAGCTGATTAATCCACTTCTAATCAATCCCAAATAACCCAACAAAAATATGAATTAGTTCTAACAATTCCTCCCTTAATTCATATTTTAAATACTCCACCATGTCTGAAAATCTCACTTTTGTTTGCTTCTTCGTTCCAGTGTCACCGCGCCTTATCTGCACCGCCTGCCCATCTAAGAAGCAAACGTTCTTCTCGTTTTTGCGGCCTCGCATTACCAAGCGCCTCCCCTTGAACACCTTGCACCACCTTCTCGTGCCGACGAACCTATACCCCTCCATCGCCATCGCTCCCAACGAGATGACATTAACGTTCGCTGACGGCACATACCTCACATTGTGTAGAGTATGGCTTGTACCGTTGTGAAGCCTCATCCTCACGCTTCCTGTACCTTCAACCTTCAACTTCTCACCACTCACTGAGTTGAAGTGACCAAACTCTCCACCAACTTTCGAGGTGTCAAACATTGCTTGGTCCCGACACACATGCATCGAGGCGGCACTATCCATCACCCACTCTGACTTGGCGGTCTCCTCACCCGTCGCCAAGTAAATATCACCATAATCAACTTCACCAACTTCACTAACCACATTGGTGTGGGAGTCCACTCTCTTCTTTCCCGGCGACATCTCTCTCAGCTTCTTTAAGTCCTCCCTCATCTGAGGACACCGGGCTTGCATGTGACCCTTCTCCCCGCAGTAGAAGCACTCGACCTCACTCAAATCTCGCCGCGAGCTTCTTTGTCTCGAGTCATCATGCCTCCTCCATTGACTCCTCCCTCGTTCTCGCTCTCCTACAACTAGTACGCGATCTTCACCTTTGTCGGTAACATCATTCTTCATCATTCTCTCACTCTCCCGCAAAGCAGCGGTAACCTCATCCAGCGTGAGAGACTTCCTTCCTACAAGTAACGTCTGCACCAAGGACTTGTAGGACTTCGGCAATGATGCTAGCAACAACAACGTCTGCTCCTCTTCTCCAATCTTATCATCTGCATTCAATAATTGGCATACTAGTTGATTAAACGAGTTAATGTGGTCATGAAGATTACCTCCTTCCTCCATCTTGAGCGAGTAAAGCTCCATCTTCAAGCACAAACGGTTGGTCAACGACTTCGACGCGTAGATGCTCTCGAGCTTCTCCCACAACGCCTTCGGTGTGGTCTCCTTCAACACACCGTACTTAATCTCGGGAGCCAACGCCAACCGAATTGTACTTACCGCCTTCCTTTGGATGCTTCGCCACTTCTCCTCGCTCATCGATCCAGGCTTCTCCTCCTCCAGAGCTTGGTCAAGACCTTGTTGCACCAAGAAGTCTTGAATCGTACTATGCCACAAAGTGAAGTTGATCTTCCCATCGAAGAGTGGAATCTCGAACGCCTTTATTGCCTCAGCCGCCATCACGCCAATCACGAGATTCAATAAGCAACAAAGTTTACCCGAACACCACCACCGTAACCTCGGCTCTGATACCAGTTGTTGGGAAAATTCCGCGTTTCCCGACTCACACCAAGTATTTAAGCGGGTATTTTGTTGCGCACTCACACTCGTACAACCTCACTTTAAATGTGAAAGCTTTTGGATCGAACACACACTTATATTACTACACACTCCTCGTATATTATTTCGTTATCAACCTAGCATTACAATATATATAGAGATGCAAAGTCGGTTAACACCAACCAAAAGCACCGACATTCACAATACCCAATACAAATATTTTATGAGTATCACTAATTCTAGATTATTCCTAATCTAATCACACTAGTTGCTGCAAAATAGACAAATCTAGATCTTTCTTCTACTTTCTTCAATTCCAATGATGCATTCCCCTCCAAATACGCAGCCCAAAAAACAAAGTGAAGCTGATTAATCCACTTCTAATCAATCCCAAATAACCCAGCAAAAATATGAATTAGTTCTAACACTCCCATTGAGATCGCAGTTTTCCAAAGTAACTAACGATGGTCATACCCCTTTGTTTAGTATTGGCGAGTTCACATCTCAGTTGATGAATCCGAGGCTTGTTATGATAGAGAATCTTTCTTTGATGTCCTTCCTTAGATCGTGAGCATCGTCCATGTAGGAGATGGTTGAACACAGGCTTGGCTCAATGGTATTAATTAAGAATCCACGAGACCGGCCAAAAGGGAATGGATCATCCACCAATCTTCAAGATCGGCACTGTCTTCTGCGGGCCTCTTTTCGGTACCATCGACAAAACCCCACTTGCGTCAGGCACGTAGGGAAAACCGCATGGATTTTGTCCCTTCATCGTACTTCTCACCTTTGAGTTGAACACGAGTGATAACATTTCCGGGTATATCATTGGAATTCAAATCATAGGGAGAGTAGTGTTTGCGAGATTGTTTCCCATCGGTTTCATTGTTTAACGATCCATCAATCTCATTGCCTGTCATGGTCGTTTGGTTTGAAGGTTTTGATCAATTTGTGTATTCCTATGATACCATGAAACGAGAGATGAATGGAATTGGTTCCTTATTACTGTCTTGAGTACCAAAATATATATTGCATTATTAATCTAACTTAGGAAGGAAGATAAGCAAATATATGGAAACTATCATTGGAGAGATTATTAATCTAACTTAGGAAGGAAGATAAGCAAGTATATGGAAACTATCACTGAAGAGATTATTTATCTAACTTAGGAGGAATATTATCATCACAACTCATATTAAACCCCACGATGAAGATGTATACCTATTTTGGGTCATAAGTTGTACCCCAGCATTCATAAAAAGATATTTTCACCCCAACTCATATTAAACCCCATGGGGATTCAAACACAATGCAAACCAACATCAAACCATCAAAAATGGCCTCCAAATCGTTGATTATTTCTCAAATCGTGTTGGGTCTCCTACAAGTAATAATGTGTGTTACAAGTTCTCATTTGTTTGATTCTGTCTACCAATTTGGAGACTCGTTAACCGACACCGGAAACCTGATCGTTGAAGATCCAAACACCATTTGCTCTAAATCTCCTCACGGACTTGACATGTACGACATCCCCACTGGTCGTTGCTCCAATGGCCTCCTCATGGTCGACTTCTACGGTAATATCTACTCAGCAAAGGCATTTGCTCATTTGTTAACCTAATGTGATATTAAGTTATTGAGTTGGTGTTGCAGCAAAGGCATTTGGGTTGCCGTTAGTATACCCGTACAAGGCGAAAGGCGCCGACTTCAGCAATGGCGTGAACTTCGCGGTGGGCGGTGCAACAGCGCTGGACAAGATAGTTTTGGTGGAGAAGAACATAATCCCCCACACAGCCACCAACAGTTCCCTCTCCGTTCAAGTCCAGTGGTTTAAAAACCATCTCCGATCCATATGCTCCTCCACGTCCGGTAACTGCATATATATTTATTATATATATACACTCCATATATTAGTACGTACTATTAATGTAGTTTATAATCTGGCTTATTCCGCGGAGATGGAACAGAATGCAAGAAGAAATTGTCAAGGGCGTTGATTATGATGGGGGAAATTGGAGCCAATGACTACCATTATCCTCTTTACTTAGGGGGGTCTATTTATGATCTTTATCCCTTGGTGCCTTTGGTCGTGGACAGTATAATAAACGCTGCCCAAGTGAGCTTTCTCCGATCTTCTTAATTCTATGTCTTTCTTCTTCTTTTTTTTTAAAAAAAATCAGTAACTTGTAGATTTTATATTAACATGTATGTATATAGGAGATCATTGATGTGGGAGCAAGTACACTAGTTATCCCTGGAGACTTCCCGATCGGATGCATGCCTTTCTATCGTCACCTTCAGCAATCAAACGACACCGCCATCTATGACGAGCTCCATTGTCTCGTCAATTTCAACGAATTCGCAATCTTCCATAACGATCATCTCCTACAAGAAATTGAAGAGCTCCGGTGCCAAAATCCTTTCGTCACCATTATCTATGGCGACAACTACCATCCCTTCAGACGACTCCTTCAAAATGTCGTTCCTCTAGGTCAGTCTTTGATAATCTCATTTTGACATACTAATTAACACACATACACATATATATTACATGGGTCAAGCTAGGTTAACCTATATATGCTTTTTTGAGGTCCTCACGAATAAATTTGATCGTTACACATATATATGTTTTTCTTAAAAGTAAGGGTTGTTATTCAGGCGAGTTGGGGTGATTATTCTAGGATTATATCCTCCACAATAATCCCGATAATCTTTATAATTTAAGTGGAATTGGACTTTTTAAAAAATGAATAATCTCTCGAGATTATAATTTCTCTCCACTGAACGCACCCTCAATACGAATGAACCAAGTTTTGATATGTTCGCGTTCAACTCATTTAAAATCGAGTTGAGTTTCGATTTTAAGTTTTTAACTCGGTTTAAAAGTATGTTCAACTCAATTTGTGTTAATGAAGGAAACACGACCCCGCTCTACGGTTTGTCTATATCGAACTTTTGACGCTACGAGTTTGAAATTGTAGCTTTTTTTTAGTGCACGTATGCATATGAATTACTCTAGTTCTATAGTTTGTTAATTTGACTTTCACACTACAATAATCATATTCAAAAAGCATTTTTGAAGTTATAAATTTGGATTGTGGGATTAGGGTTTGCAAAAGATGAAGTGTTTATGCCATGTTGTGGGAAATCGGAAGACAATTTCAACTGTGACGGGAGCGCGGGGGCTCCATGGTGCGAAGAGCGTAGGAAGCGTGTGTTCTGGGACGGCACACACCCAACGCAGGAGACCTATAGGCTTCTTACAGATTGGTCTCTCGTGGACATGTTTAACATCACAAATTTGCCATCAAAAAAAATTTTATGCAATATTCCGTATATTAAGTTAAAAAAATTAAACACTAAAATCTATTAATAAATATGCAAATAAATTAGAGATGGTGATGGATGATCACAGTTTTATAAATAAATTGTCAAATCAATTAGAGAAAGTGGTTGATGAATTATTGTATTTCAAAATATATTGTATGGTTAAATTAACTAAGAGTGAATTTAATAATAAATTTCATTTAATATCCATCTAAATATATGTTATTTTCTTAAAATACAAATATATAACAAGAGAGTTTGTTTTGTATTTTAATTTTAAAGTTGTGTTTTATAAATACATTGTCAAATAAAATTAATTGATGGTTGATAAACTAGTGTTTTGTATTTTGACCTAGGCAATTTTTCCTGCTCTGATAATTCAAACTCTACACATCATGCACCTCCTTCCCTATATTAACCAAATGAGCTAGCAAACTAGTATGCATCATATCTGCATAAGAAAAAATAATGTCGCTGGAAGTCGGGGCACAATCCCCCAAGATTCTTGTAACGTGATGCCCTCCATATCACTCCCCTTCCCCCTTATCATGGAAGCAACCTCTACCGGTGGTTCTTTCTTATTGTAAGTGAATGCATTGAAAAGACCTCAAAATAACGAATAATGAAAAATTCATATATTGACCATTTCGTGCTCATTCAAAATTTATGCTTTGTCATTCCCATCATTCGATAACTGCATGATGACCACACGAAAAGCAATAGGATTCGAACCTATGGCAGGCCCGCCCCCGACACACTAGGTTGGGATCACACTGAGGAGTAGGCCCTGAAGCGGAGGACGGAAACAAATGGAATCAATGTGTTCCAATTACTAGCAGATATGCTACTGAAGGATTTTTTTTTGAGTAATTTTCTCGTCCGTTGTCTAGCATCTTGACAACACACTTTGTTGGGATCTATAATATAATTTTCTCCCATAATCGGCCCTCGAAGAGAAATCATTGTGCCTCTAAATAAGGAAGCACACATTTGCATACCAATAGGAGACGAGATGGATTAGGAGGGGAGAGAGGGAAATAGATAGAAGAACGGAAAACATACTACACACTAAGAGAGTAAGGGGGGGAAAAAAGATTGGCCAATATTCCTCAACAAAAAGAAAGAAAAAATAAACAAGCATAATCTGTCAACTTTGAACATTCATGAGTAATGTATAATCTTTGAGGAAAAAACAAAGAAGGCAAATCGTCTATTTAAAAAATCTATTATATAGTACTAAAATAAAAGTGATTATAGCCATGTGTCATCCTAACATTAAGTCGATCACCTCTGATTTTTCCACTTGCATTATCATATTAATACATAGCTTTTTCAGGTCTCATTTTCACATAAACATCATATTTAGATATTTTGATTCTCAAAGATTGTTTCCAATTTTAATTTGTATATTCCTTAATCGTAACCTGGAATATTCTTATTCATCTGACCCGACAGATATCCAACCACCCAATCCAACGAAAAAGGGTGAAATCCCGTTAACAAAACGGGTGAAAGCGGGTAGTGGATCGGGTAGGATATTGTTGTACGTTTTATCCACTCATCACCCGTCCCATCCATCTGACCCGTATTCACTTGCTTAAAATTATATATCTATTTAATATTTATAGGTTTATGTTATAGAAGTTTTACCTTAATTGCCTTAATATATAATTTATATTGAAGTAAGCCCTATATTTTCTTTCCTATTTTATTATCTTTTGATTCCTAATATATTTTGGCTATTATTATAGATTCGTTAGAATTTGTTTATTTTGGATATTGCTTTGCATAGTGTTGTACTTGATATTATGTACAATTGTTTTTAGTTAGATTTAAGTATGTTCTTTATTTTCTTAAAAAATTTGATTTTTTTTACAAATTTATAAACTAGAACACCCGAAATCTCACCCGATCCACCTACTTCATCGGTGAATGCTAGTGGATTGGATACGGTCAGGCCCTTAGCGGATGGTGGGTCGAGTGGGGTGGACCATTTTGGGCGATGGATCGGGTGGCCATCAAGGTCGTCCACCCGTCACCCGGTGAGACAAACTGCATAACCAAACCAACCCACCTCTCCTCAAAACCTATGGCGCGCATACATCGTTCCAGATACTTTCATTCCACTATGTCACATGCCTTCGTAATATCCAATTTGAGGGACAAATAACCCTGTTTTCCTTCCATAGTTTTCATGTAATGAAAAGTCTCAAAGGTCACCAATATATTATATGTAATAAGGCGCCCGGGAACAAAAGCACAATGATTTGGGCTTCCCAAAATACTTTTTTAAATGGTTAGCAAGTAACTTTGCAGAAATCTTGTAAATCGCATGACATAAACAAATAGGTCTATGACAAGGATTATTATCCTTAGGGATAAGTGAAATAAAAGTATGCTTGAGGGAGGGGAAAAGTGACACCTTTTAATAACTCAAAAATAAATCTGGTAATATCTGCTCCAAGTAAGTGTTAATAAGTTGATAGAATAAAGATGGAAAAATATGAGGTCTAGGCAAATTGGTTAGATGCATGTCAAAGAGAGCGTTTTTACTTCCTCTTCTGCAAAAATGACCCGAAATAAGCCACTGGCACCTTTGTTACCCCTTTTGTTGAGCGTCACGTCAATCCTTCCTCATCTATCAACTTTACTATCTTGTTGCATTTTTCGCCTCCCTGAAGCTTTTTGATGGAAAAAATCGGTGTTCCTATCGCCACATCTAAGCTCATTCGCCTTATCCCGTGGATACCACAAAACCTCTTCTCTGACCATAAGTTCTTTTTCTTTCTTTTTAAGAGGCTTATGTTGCTGGATATCCTCTCCCCTAACACCTTTTTGTTGAATTGCTTTTAATCCGTTACGTTTTTTTGCTGAACTCCCGACCAATGTGTTCAAAGGTCACTTTGCTTTAGTCCTTCAAGTCAAAACCATTCTTGGACATACATGTTTCCCGGAATTTGTCCAAGCATTCTCTACCAGCGCTGCAAATTCCGCATCCATAGTCTACATTGCTTCAAAATGAAAAAGCTTCTCACCACGCCTCTTCAATCCACAACATCCTCACCATTGGTAGCCAAACCATTCTTGGATTGCAAAGCCCAAGTCGATTCTCTCCTGGATAAGACCGGATCTCACATGTCCATTATCCCAAGTAAGTCGGTATTCTTCAAATGACATCTCCTCAAGCTGGCAATGATGAAGTGTATCTCGAAATAAGCTCATCAAAGTAAAGTCAATGGTAAGTCCTCCATATTTATCATTAGACGTCTGAACTCGATTGAAATCCTCCATGATGTACCAAGGCTCCCGCACGTCTTCCCTAATACGTTTCATTAAATCAAAAGTTTGATATTTCTCGTGTGACTTGGACCAACCATAAAAACCGGTGAATCTACAACCCCGCCAGTACATCAATGTGATGTTGATTATAGGATTGGATGGAGACATTGATATTATCTCTCCACATAAGACACAAACCTCCATCATACCTCACACTTTCCACACAAAACAACTTGCATATTATAAACGTCTACACATAGTCACACTATGTGTTGCTCTTTGTCTCAGTCAAAAAGAGTAACTCGGGCTTCATCTCTCTAACTAGCTGAGCTAGTTTGGTCACTGTCGGGACTTTTTCCCAATCCCCAATAGTTAAAGCTCAAAGTACTCATTAGTCCCGGCAAGATAGATCACTTGTCTCTCCTGCCGATCCTACCTGGGACATTGCTGATTTATGTTGCTTCCCATCGGTCTTCCACACAACTCAGCATCCTCCTCTTCAATGACATGAATCCGTCTCTCTCAAGTTAGTTGTTGGTTCTCTAGGTCAGTTGTCTACATTGGTCTTTGGTGAGCCTCTTCCACTTTTTATATGTAGTTTTTGATGCCTCCTTAACTACTCTATCTGCCTCCCCCACATGAGTTTCAATATTTGAAAAAATTGTGTGTATCTGACTACCTCTCGTACCTCCCTTTTCACCATCTATTAGTGGTACTTGTCCTCTAGTGATAGCAATAGTTTGAATCACTATTGTAATATTATCTTCCTTTTTCCTCGGTAAAGCAACCTCCTCCTTCTCTCCTTTGTCTAACAATTCTTCAAGAAGTTTCCCAATACGAGTTTTACAATTCTCATCCTCATCTACCTGGTCTCCTCCAGACTCCCTATCTTCATGTGCTGGAAACTCCTATCAAAATCCTTGTCTTTCCTTCCGGACTCTAATAGGTGGCGTCCTCGGATCATTGCTATATATATTCATGTACTCCTCATCGGTGCAATCCCCGTCTACATGACCTAAGCGCCCACAAATTAAAGATAGCGAAATTTGGGTAACCTTTCGTACTACACCGGAGTCCTATCTTCTTCCAACCTACAATCATCAAAAATCCTCGGCATAAGGTTTACGAACGTTAACCATTACCCTAAGCCATAGAAAACTACTACTGAGGCAAGATACGAACCTAGAAAGATGAGAATTGTTTCCCCTATAGGGATATCTAATATACGAACCTAGAAAGTTGCCCCCGTAAAATTTTATATTTTACTTATTCCCATTCAATCTCAATATCCTTTGCAAGACTGAGAGTAGTTGCCTCTATAGGGAGATCCAAGATACAAACCTAGAAAGATGTCCCCGTAAACTCAAGCCTTGTTTATTGAAATGGTTGCGGTTGTGGTGGTTGCAGTTGTAGTTGTGGTTGCGGTTATACACGAGTATATATTTTCGAGATTTGTGGTTTATAGAAAAACACTTGAATATGTGTTTAGTTAAATGGTTCGAAACTAGTTTCAATTTAGATTAAAGACCAAAGTATCTTCATTCAGGATTTACAAATTTTTCCATTCTCAACATTTATTTTTGTTTGTAATAAGGTACACAAAAAGTAACACAACAAATTCATAAATACTCCAATTTTGAACCAAAGCAATTGAAATACAAGAAGGCTCATGGAAGAAAGATGAAAATCGAAATTTAGGCATATCCGAGTGATTGATCTCCAATTTTAAAAGGGGGCAATCGAAATACAAAACGTTTGGTGAAGACCGATTCACTCTTATCAACCAACATTCATTTCCTCAATGGTGAAAGGGAAGGAATCGATTTGGGGCTTTCATTTCCTCACTAGTGAACGGGAAGGATCGATTCGAGGTTAGAAACAAATTTGGTCTTCATAGTTCATCAATTCTCGGTTGTCATCTTCGCATGATTCATCATCTTCAGGTTCGTTTTCTCCATTGGCCGCCGTCACTTCTCTTCCCTTGTTGGTGTGTATCGATATGGAATTCGTGGAAGGTTCTTTTCCCAACCAGCGTTGCCCAGGAGAGGGCTTTCGTCATCGTTGCCATTTCGCCCAGAGATCCTAACCCTAGTAGTGTATCGATGAAGAGAGTAGAGAGGAAAGGAGGGTATCGATGGTATACAAATTTCACAAACCTCCTAGAATCTCCAAAAGCCTTTCCTGGTCAGATTCTTAAAATGGAGTTTTCACAACCCAAAAACCACCCCAAAACCACTATAGTGAACCACTAATCTACAACTAAGCACCACAAAATTGAACCCCTTATAACCATAAACTAAAAGAAACACACCAACCACACAACTAAACACAGCCTCAGTCTTCGATGGTTGGATATTTCTTGGTTCCTTCAACAACAATAGTTCCTTGTCAAAAGTCTAGGGCCCTCCATCCATTACATGTGTCTTCTCCTCCCTCGTTACAAAGTGGAAGAGAAACAAGTTCTTGTATAGTTCACAAAAGTTAAAGTCACTCTTTAACCGCCACACTCCTTTCACGGTGGCCCTTAGGGCATAAAAGTTGAAAGGCCTCAAAGTTAGCACCCTTTCAATAGGACACTAGATGCATGTTTATTCATCTGTGTAACCGTGTTCTCGTCTTGGTCTTGTCTCTCCAATACTTACATACTCTTCATTCGTGAGATGGATTTGAGTCTTCCATTTTTTTTATCGAACTCGTCATCTATCTCCTGCAACCTTCGCATTTACGCAGATTGAGACCATCACCCACAGTATACTGGGAGGAAAGCAGGGGGACCAATGACTGATGAGATCGCCACTGCCATCAAAGGGTTTGTTATTAAAACAAAAAAAGAAGAGGAAGAAATGGTAAGTAGGCTATTTTTGTAAACTAGTTAGTAAATAAGCTCCTAATTAACTTGGATAACAAACTAGACCCCTATTATTTATAAATATTAATAAAAAGGGTTAACTGTAATTTCAATTCTCAGAAACCCAAGCTATTTAATAAAGGTCATGCCCAAATCGAGCTACACAAGGTACATTTAAAATAGAAATCTTATAGTTAGTGGGTTTCGAATTCTGGACGATAGACCTTCCCTTCCACCCTTACACAACTAGTGTTACACAAACATAATGTTTGATTTTAAAATTTTTAATTACACAATACCTCTTTCGAGTTACACAACGAGTTACACAAGTCATCTCGATTTACATATAACCTATATATCTACACAAATTGTCGTCTCGACTTACACAAGTCGTATCATTTACACAAGATTTACACAAAGCCTCGATTTACACAAAGTCTCGATTTACCCAAGCCTCGATTTACACAAATTTAGGTCATTTACATAAATATAAAATATGTCATCTGTTTTGAAATTTCACAAAATTACCCAGTTTCTCTTAATTCATCAGCAATTGTGGCGGCTAGTGTTTGAAGAAGAACATATCCGCCTTGCTCAGTTCGAAGAAGAACTGCTCGTTTAGTTCGAAGATGAACATATTCGTCCTTGCTGGCTAGGGTTCGAACATGACGGCGACAAGTTCCGGCCTTGCTCGGCTAGGGTTCGAAGAACAGATGCGGACTTGCTCTAACGGTTTTGGTTCCGAACACGATGGCGACAGGAAGTTGAATAACTCCTCCCCGAACCTTGACAGAAAGAATGGAAAAAAAATTGTACAAATATGAAACCAAACAAAGAAAAGCATATATGAAACCCTAGAAAATTGAACATATCCGAAATACATACGGCATACCTGGCGGCTGTTTTCAGCAGATATGGGTCGGGTTTGGCGACGGACCTTCTTCTCTGACGAAGCTCGAGCTTGAAATTGGTGACGGCTTCGGCGGTTTCAATTTGGTGTCTGGCTTTTAGGGTTTACGAAATCTAATTAAGAAGACACATGATATATAATTTTAATCTTTACGCTTTTCAATTATGTTCCTGATTTACAGGGTTTACTTTTGAATTTTAGGGTTTCAATTTTAGGGTTTTACTTTTGAATTTTAGGCACATGATATATAATTTTAATCTTTACGCTTTCATACGGCATACCTGGCGGCTGTTTTCAGCCTCAGTCTTCGACGGTTTCAATTTTAGGGTTTACTTTTGAATTTAAAATTTTTACATAAATATAGAGAAGCCTGATTTATATTGATTTAAAAAAAATAGCCGTACTATCTCATCCTTTTTTTAAAAAATAAAACTGATTATCATCTATATATCTTTTTTACTATAATAATAATAATAATAAATAATTTTTTTTTTCAAGTCGTAACATAATCTTATACGGGGGTAACAAAGGAGAATTAAAGACGAAAAATTCAGTATCGAATATTCGTCATCTGTTTATCGCAATCGACAGACAAGAAGCGACCCCTTTCCGATCGCAATCGACAAACAAGAAGAGACCCCTCTCCGATTTCCGAATCAGACCATCCTTTGTAACTCAGCTATGGCTTCTTTGTCCGACTCAGAACTCAACAACGCCGGATTTGACGAATCGGCTTCCGATAGATTTGGCTCCTACTCCGAATTCGTCCAGGAAACGACTGACGATGCACAGATCTTCAATGGTGACCAAAACGCGTCCTTTTCGCCGGAGGATGATGTTTTCGCTGAGCAGGAGACTGAATTCCACCGTGAATCTTACTCACCGGGAGGGAACGATGGAGCGGTGAATGGCGTTTTCGTCGATTCTGAGAGTCCGATTTTGCCGCCTCCTTCCGAGATGAGAGAGGAAGGGCTTGCTCTTAGAGAGTGGAGGAGGTAGAGTCCTTTTTTGGCTTACTTTTGCTTATTTTTTCTTTTAAAGTATGTTGTGAGTATGAAATGGTTGGTAGGAATTAGGGTTACAATTGTGAATCTGAAGTCGTGAAATCTGTTCGCTTTATTGAACATTGGAGATCGTGTCGTGCTCAATTAAACCGGATTTTATCTGTATTTCTTTTTTCTACGATCCAATTGAGCCTATGTTTGATCAAGACTGTCAACAATAACGAGGAACTTAATCGTAGATTATCTTCTCAATTTCTCGGTATAATGGTATCCCCACTGCGGGAATTTGGCTGGTAATACTCTCACCACAAACCAGTATGGTTGAAAATGATTCAATTTGATCTCATCTGCACAATTTAGGCTATTTATATCTTGCACTTTGGTTCTACACGGATATATCACTTGATTAGTATATGGTATACTGGTCATGTATATGTTGTGTTACAGACTAACCGGTGTATTCCGGAATGCTGATTGGAAGTCCTTCCATTAATGGTTGTTTGAGCATTAAGCCATTAACTATATTATATATTTGGTGTTTAGACAAAATGCAGCTCTGTTAGAAGAGAAGGAGAAGATGGAGAAAGAATTGCTGAGCCAGATCCTTCAGGAGGCAAGTGAGTACAAGGTTGCATTCCATGAAAAAAGGAAGGCCACATGTGAGAACAACAAAACTACTAACCGTGAGAGGGAGAAGGTAATGGTCGACGTCCTCTTTTGATAAAAGAAACTACCTTAGCCTAATCTAGCAAAAACTCTACCTTTTGTGTGTGCATCTTGTGTGAATTCTATTGTTGCATATGCATTATTGTTTCAATCACCAGATCAATTAGACTGTCAGTTCAGATGTTTCTATTCAGGAAAATTGGGGAACAAATTTACTGCACTGACTTTCCATCCTCTCTGATTCGCCTCTTTTCATCCACTTTATGAAGCAAAAACTTATAGAACTGAAAATGTTTAGGTATGTAAGGCAAGACTGGAATATGTATATACATGGTTGCAGGACTTGGGGAAAAAATAGAGGCAAGTTTAAGTACAGTATGGGATAAGCATGAGTGGCTGACTGCAGAGAGAATGTTCAACCAATTGCTCAAGTACAACTATGCTTGGGAGGAAAAGGAAAAGATCCTTTCTGCTGATAATTTTCTTGATAAAAAATATATACGAGCTGATTCAAGTAGTTACAGGGGCCTTCTAACTAACTGAAGTCCTGAATGAGGGATCTGAGATCCATGTTATTTACTTAGTTAGGCTGTTTGATGGCTTAATCCATATGTGTTGGTTTGGTTGGCTGCAGTGTTGAACTAGTTCATCAGTATTTCCAATAATAAAAATTGTATAATGTTGGAATTTTCTGGAGCACAAGCTTTGACTGCCAAGTCATCTCTAAAGTTAGCTTTTACAGTTAGGGTGCTGGAATATGCATGATTTGACAAACTTTGCGCACAGTTTTCTGCCTTGTGTATATCTGCTCTAATTTGCAGTCATGATTGTACTCTTCTATTTCATCCATAAAATGGTTCTATCTTCATGTATAGTTGGCATACCTTATAAAATTACCGTGTTTTAAGTTATGTATCAAATAAGGCTCAATTTTCTGCCTTGTGTATATTTGTGTATTATTTATAAGGTATCTTTAGAACTTATAGACACGATATGAGTAACCGTATAAGTAGCGGCGTCTGTCATCTTTGTGTTCATAAGTTAAAGTTTCTGCCCTTCACTCATCTGTTGTTTTCTCTCTGGGATTCAGTTTTTCATGGAGGACCAGGAAAAGTTCCAAAAAGAAACTGACCAGAACTACTGGAAGGCGATCACTGAGCTGATTCCGAACGAGGTTCCAACATTGCAGAAGAGGGGAGGAAAGAAAGAGCAAGACAGGAAACCTTCAATCACGGTGGTTCAAGGACCAAAACCCGGGAAGCCTACTGATCTTTCTCGCATGAGACAGATACTGTTGAAACTCAAGCATGAAACACCTACCCACCTGAAGCTTTCTATCTCCACAAAAGCAGCCGAGAACTCGGGATCAACCAATGCTGATAATGTTCCCCCTCCTGCCACCCCAGAGGGTGTTGTTGCTGCATAGAATCGGATTATTGGTATAGGCATAGCGGAATCATATTGAGTTATGTTACATAACGTTAAAAAAACTAGTATTTATATAGAACATCATGTTTTTCGTTTATCAGCAGATTTCGGATTTGGTTCTTGTTAACAACTTCCAACAGTTCTGGACATTTATGCTCATTCAGGATCAGCTGTGATTCCAAGACATTTTAGTAATGTCATTTTGTTATCGTGTAGTTTTATATTGGTTTAGCATTTCACATTTTCAATCATGAATTCAGCTGTCATGAGCACTCCTTGCTACGTGAGAGATATCATTGCTCTAACGCAAACTCCAGTGCACTTACAACGGCTTCACCTTCAGCAACTTCGACTAGAGGTGACCAAGCAGTGCCTGTGAAGCCATAAAAAGCCCTGCAATAGACCAATTGCCTTGTTTAGAACTTGATTGAACTCTCATAACACCTTCAAAAACTAAAAATTTCTTGCTTTCCATATAGACCTCATAAGGACTAGTCGATGCTGAATATGATCCATACTCAGCAACCAAAAAGCCCTTTCGGTGCAGCTCCTAACAACTACACATTCATCACAAGACCTCAGGTCCTGATCAGACCGCACACATCACAAAAGGATCATCCTCCTCTTACCGACCAACCTTTCTTTGCAACGTAGTATGTCCCTACAGCTCTACAAGCACGCTATGTCATAGACTTGATTTGAGGGATCATATCAACTCCAAAACCGCTTGTCATTTGTCTCATCCGAGCTTTCGGCAACCCCATCCTCAATTGATCACCTCTTTACCAAAACATAGGCTTACTTCACCGAAAATTTACCATCTATTATCAAAATCAATATCGATATAGATAACCCGAGTACAAGGAACGTCATTAGGAGGTCTCATAATCACCTTAAAGCTCAATCAAATTGGAATTAATCTATCTTTTCAAGCATCTACTTTGGGACTCGATTTCATGTTCACCACGATGCTCTCATATACTAACCATCTAGGGAAAACAATTGATCGGGTAAAGGGTGATGATACTAACCACCACCCGATCCGTCATCTGTTTGGACTCTCGTCCACATCCAACCCATCCGTATTCAATGGATGAAGTGGATGGATCGGGGTAGATTTATGGTGTTCATTGACTTAAGCATTCTCGGAGACTCACACATCTAATCTAGACC
Organism: Fagopyrum tataricum; assembly: GCA_002319775.1. Lineage (NCBI taxonomy): Eukaryota > Viridiplantae > Streptophyta > Magnoliopsida > Caryophyllales > Polygonaceae > Fagopyrum > Fagopyrum tataricum. The sequence goes on along the minus strand of CM008279.1, from coordinate 8,465,276 downwards.
CGGGCAAACGCGGCAAGCCTGCCCGCCCGTGAAAACAGGTGGGTATGGCGCATAAGTTAGGCCCGGATGGGCCGCTAAGCCCGGTCTGCCAAGCCCGCCGGACGGGTACGGGCAAGGGTGTAGGCCCGTCTAGGCCGCTAAGCCCGGCCCGAAAGTCCGTTTTATTTATTTTTCAATTTAAATATGTAATATATATATATATATATATATATATATATATATATATATACATATGCGAATAGTAGAAATCAAACCCGATACCTCAAGATAAGGTTCAAACGTTCACGACCATTGAGCTACTTTGAATTATGTGTTATAATTTTATTTATTCTATATTTATTATGTATAATTTTATTTTTTTCAAAAAAATATATATAAAATACAGGGTCCGTCCGGCCGGCACGGACAAGACCTCAAGCCCGATGTCCGGGCTCGGCCCGAGTCCGGCCCGCAAAACGGGTAAATTTTTCATGAGAGTCCGGCCGGGTCCGGGAATGCCCAGGTCTAATCTAATCCAACAAATCAAGAAAATATTTTGGATGCGTTTATATACTTGATAGAAGTAAAAGATAAAAGTGTAAAACATAAAATAAAATAAAATACTAATAATAATTACAAAATATATTTTCAAACGGATGGATACGGGTTGGATGGATAAATGGAGCGGGTGATGAATGATAAAACTTTCATCAGGATCGTACCCGACCACCCGTTTTTACCTTTTTCGGATTTTTACCCTAGTTAAGAATGAAATTAACATCCCCATGACCACCCTCATCCGGGCTACCCCGAAGAGGTTGTAGAGTACTAACTAGTTTAGTACCCGTGCATTGCACGGGATTTGTATAACTTGAGTTGTATATTTTTATCATCGTAGATAATGTATTGATATCAAAACAAAAAAACAAAATTTTTAAACAATATATATATATATATATATATATATATATATATATATATATATATATATATAATGAAATAAAAATAAATAAATAATAAATAAATAAATAAATAATAATAATAATAATAATGTATAATAGAGAATAAATACGCCTAAAAATTGATAACTTAGAATGAAATAAATTATATTTAAGACGATAATCAATGTATTAAAAATCACATTAACATAACATTGTAGTTAATGTTGAATGCAATCCCACTTGAAACATAAATTTTATATAAATTTAAACAAATAAAATGAATGACTAATAATGTAGATTAACTATATAAATTAAAATAAATGTAATATAAAAAGGAAAGCATATAATAAATAAACCTTGTATGGAATATGAATTTCTTATAATATATATATAGAGAGAGTTAGGATCATGTAGGAACCTCTCTTAGAGTAGGGAATAGTGACTTATAATAGCCGTTTGATTAATATGGATGAACGTCTAAGATTTAACATTGTTTATGGTAATAATAGAATTATGATAAAAATATTTTAACGACCAAAATTTCTCTATAAAATATAATAACGACCAAATTATGGTAATACATTATTTTCATATTGGGTTGTTATTATATTTTATCGAGAAAATTTGGTTGTTAAAATGTTTTTTATATAATTAATATAGTCATCGTTAAAATTTTGTGGGTCGTTAAAATTTTATAGAGAAAAATTGGTGGTTAAAATGTATTTTTCATATTTTAACTACCAAAATAAATTTTAACGACCAATCCTAACAAATTTAATGATCAAATTAACGATCAAAAATTGGTGGTTAATTTAGAATTAATTCCAAATTACCGACTAAGTCCAAAATAATGTTAAAAATTAACAACTGCTTAAAATCAATTTTTAATGACTGATTAAAATCATATTTTAACGACTGAGATTGTTCAATTTTAACGACTGAAACTTAAAAAAATATTTTAACGACTTAAACAATACAGATCAAAAATTTTAAAGAGTAGAAATTGAAAAAAATTTTAACAACTGAATGAAAGATCAAAAATTTTAACGAGTAGAAATTGAAAAAAAATAACGACTAAATGAAAAATCGTATGAAACTAAAATTAACGACTGAATGAAAATCTTATGAAACTAAAATTAACGACTGAATGATATTCTTATGAAACTAAAATTTTAACGACAGAACATCAAAAATTTTATGAGTTTAACGACTACACTAAAAATCATTTTTAACGACCCTTAGAATTTTAACGAGCGAATTGTTCATTTTTAACGATTGAAAATAAATAACAAAGATTAACCAAATGTAGCAGCATTTTTAACGACTAATATTATTAATCAAAAATTAACGATTTAAATTGAGAATAAAAATTACTAACCTTAATCTTGTTCAAAATTACTAACCTTAACGATGTTAATGTTCAACAATTGTTTTACTGGTAAATGAGAATCAATTTACTCAACGTTTAATTTTGGGATAGCCCAAAAATACCAAAAATAGTATATTTGTTTTCCTAATATGTATATTATTTAATGCTTTATTTGTGAAAATTGAACAATCATATGAATCTCACCTATGGAAGCTTATTATGTACCTTCCATCATGTCCGTTCAAATTTTAATCCAACGGATCTTAGGGGTTCTTATTTCCTACTCTAAGTATGGTTCCTACCGGATTCTGACCCTATATATATATATATATATATATATATATTTGGTTGTAGTAGTTTGTTTATGGTCGTAATACAAATTAAATATTTGATTATAAGAATATTACCAAATACTTAAAAAATATACTTAGTTAAAATTAGAAACAATCGTTATAATTTTTATAAGTGGCTCAATGTAAGAACGACACGTGGAAAAAGATGAGATGGTGTAATACGGTGATGACAAGTGGCAAACGAAGAGGTGGACGTGAGAATGACAAGTGTGTTTAATCACTTCTGTTTTAGTATTATATAAATATAAATTTGAACAAATAGAAATGAATGAATAGTAATGTAGATTAACTATATAAATTAAAATAAATATAATATAAAAAGGGAAGCATATAATAAATAAACCTTGTATGGAATATGGATTCCTTATAATGTATATCATATTTGGTTGTAGTAGTTTATTTATGGTCGTAATACAAATCAAATATTTGGTTATAGGAATATAGTCAAATACTTAAAGAATATACTTAGTTAAAATTAGAAACAATCGTTATAATTTTCATAGGTGGCTCAATGTAAGAACAATATGTAAAAAAAGATGAGATGGCGTATTACGATGATGACAAGCGGCAAACCTAGATGAGCCGTTTTGCTTGAGTAATCTTTCATTCAATTGTATGAAAATTGCGATCACCAAAAGTGTTGTTTTGACTGGATAAAAACCATCTGTCCTAAACCTAGATGCATACACATGATAATTGCGCACGCTGACCATCGTATGCGCCAATTCTAAAAATCAAACTAAACAAATTTCAACTGATCAACGTGAATTACGGAATATCAATGTGCTTTAACAGCCGCATATATTCAGGGGTGAGAGAAAGTAAGAATCTTGACAAATCACAATAAAGCCTGTGACACCATCCAAAGTAGGGATCTCAACAATAATGGACATCCAAAAAGTATCCTGTTTTCTGCTTGCACCATCTAGGAATGAACATTTCAAGTACTCACAAGTTCTACATCACATAGGATAGAAAATCAGCCTAATGCTACAAAGGTCGACAACGATATTAATCAATGAAGACGGGTTATCAGGGCTTTATACATATTATCATAAAAAAAGCCTCTTGATCTAGGAAATGTCTTCGCGTATCAAGTACATAGCTCTCACATTAAATATATGAGCAACATATCTTACCTACCATAATGGCCAAAGCCATGCATGCTCGTAGTGGTAGGGGACATAGCTCCACCACCTCGTCCACTGCTACGATCATCATCTATCTCATTTACATCCAGGATTCCAACAACATTGATATTGTTGACACTGAGTTCAGAGCTCGCGTTGCTGCTTGTGGCGAGGGGTGAATCGGAGACACTTACTGTCCTGCTCCTTGCTGGCCCTGATCTTACACTATACATGGAGGATGCTGGTATGTTTGTCATAAGTGGCCTTAGATTACCCGGAATTGTTCGTCTTATATCCTGTGATACGCAACCAAAATCAAAACATATAACATACTAGGTTTGTATTGGTCGTTAAAATCAGACTTACCATATGCCTTATTGCCATGTCAAGTGACTTTTTGGAGAGTGTCCGTCCAAAGCCTGAGTTGTCTGGTGAGGAGGCAGACTTTCCAGATAAGCTAGGAGAATGTTTGCCGTCTTGTCTAGGAGGGGCTAATTTCCGCATATTCACTACACGTTCCACCATCTTGTTCCCCATTACTACGGGGCTTACTTGATCATTGACTCTTGAGTGTACACGGTTCACCGCTGGGACTGAGCTACCACTTATTCCATTGGGGGCACGACCTCTAGAAGGAGAACATGATTGGCGCCTTTGCCTTCCAGGATTAGTTGTGGGCTCCACAGAAGAAGAGCGTGCCGTGGTTGCCCCAGGCCTGCCCCTAGTTGCAGAAAGTGGGCGATCAGGGAGTGTTGTCCTCAGGTTTGGTGGAGCATCAAGTGAGAAGCCAGGCATCTCAGAGGGTTTCCAAGGCCTAGGGCGAACTGATGGGCTCGGAGAAGCACCGCGTGATGGTGGCCCCGGATTCTTTGACGGAGCTGCAGATCCTGTCTTGTTGACTGAAGAAGTTGACCTGGTCAGAGAGGAAGCTGGAGTTGTTGTCCTTGATGGTGTTGCTGGTCGACGAGTTGGGGTTGATGGCCTAGATGACGAACGTGGTACAGCATTAACAGTAGTTGTAGTTGTCGGTCTCGAAGTTGGGGTTGAGGATCTTGCTGTAGACCTTGGGGGTGGAGTCGAGGATCTTGCAGTTGACCTAGATGGTGTTGAGGATCTTGATGGTGTGGAGGACCTAGGGACAACATTGGACCTGGTTGATGCTGTGGAAGCAGTAGAACGATTGGACATCAAGGAAGAAGTTGACCTAGTTGATGTGGTCATAGCAGGCTTACTATTAGATAGTGCTGGACGAGAAGTAGGAGTAGAAGATCTAGAGGGTCTAGAAGATGTAGTCAATGAGGGACGACTAGTTGGTGTTGATGGCCTGGAACCTGGACCAGATGGTGTTGCAGGTCGAGAGCCTGGACCACCTGATGATGATGGTCTGCGGAGTCCTGCAGAAGAGGAGCTCAATCCGTTGGATGAAGTTGCCTGCCTTGAAACTAACCCGCTTCTCATTGTTGCCTCTGGTTGTGAATTTGCTAACTGCATTGTTGAGAAAAATAATCACGCAAACTTAAGTCCGCAAATTCAAATAACAAGTCTAAATAAAGTTCTTAGACTAGCTGAAAGAATAAACCTTCAGGATGTCTGTTTTAGAGATTTCATCTAAATAACTAATCATTCTTCAGTTGCCTCAATAATCACCTAATGATATCCACAAAAATGACTGATTTGTAATACAACTTTACTCTGGTGTCTGCAAATCCAAGCTTGATAGCAAAGATTCATTGTTTTGAATATCAACAGGCTAGATTCTTTTAGAAAATCAGACAAACTCAGGGTTTTTTCATGCTCAAAGCAATGTTTAGGATTTATGTCATGCTCAAAGCAATGAACGACCATTAGTCATGGCACAGCTAGCCATCACAAATCACAAACATAGACCAAACATCCAAATCCTTTGAACGACATGTTGTATGCAAGACGGTCCTGTATATCCACTCTGGATTTCTCTTCAAAATAGAGAAAAAGATTAAGGAAAGAATGCAAAATACAGAAGAGTGAAGTTGTTGCGGGTTCTAACTCATTGACTTTGGCTCGGTGAAGTTGGAATTATAATTTCACCTTGAGATTCGATCAATCTTAATCTTAATCTGTAAATCAATGGTTAGATTTTATGATTTTTATCCATTCTCTCTCCATATACTTTAATTAGTTTTATTTTACTTTTTTTAGGTTCATCCATTCCTACAGAGTTTGTTTAACTTCACTGGGTCCAAACTATCATGATATAAGAATATCAACAGTATAAAGAAGGAAATTTAGGTAATCCAAACATTTTACTGAATTCTTGTATATAAGGGCTTCAAGTCAATTGTACTCAGTGGTCTTACTCTTGATTTCAGTGCAGAGGGCTGACAGTTTCGAGTTTCGGTTTCACCCAGATAAGCCCTCCTCGATTCCATGTCCAAAGAAGGAAAAAGTGGTGTGCCTGGAGGAGTTAGAAGCCTACAAAAAGGCAAGAAGTTGAGACTAAGAAAAACTTTCAAACAATATTCTGCACCTTCTCTATACATACAAAAGGTATCTCAGAAGCCCTAAAAAGAGAATTTGATATTTTATCTATCACAATCATACATCTTCACGACCTTTAAGCAATGAATTTTCTCGTTAACTTTGGAAATTTTGCAATTTGCATGTAAGGTCTCTCATAAGATTCTTCTTAGCATGTATATTGGATCCTGAAATGGTAATCACCAAGAAAAGGTACAATCTAAAAAATTGTTTATGTATTGTTTGTATATGATATGTAGGTTGCAACATATACACATAAGGATTTGTTATTTTGAGTTAATGACCAATCAACTATGTGTCTACTACTCTACTGTCAACAACAACAACAACAACAATATATAGAAATATTAGGGAAGTAACATAAAGGTTCATCTATTCAATAGGGAAAGTATGCTGAACACTTCAAGAGTATCCTAATAAGGAATAAGTTCTACAAAAAGTTTGTAACTGAAGTAAAGAACTTGTAGCTAAAAAGCCTAGAAGTCCGTCACTAAGGATACTTCTAAATATGATTTTATTTTTTTTCATCGAGACAAATGATTTCATAACAACAAAGAATAGTCATATAGTGACTAACTTTGGCTGCTAACCTGAAAGGAAGATTCTGTTTAACTGGAATAGAGAGTTTTTTTTTCCTTAAAACTGAAAACAAAAGGTCACAAGAATGCCACTGTATGCTACAAAATTTAGTTACCTAGTCCATATCTGGTAAAGTAGCACATCATAAACTTACCATTTATGAGTTCAGTTAAACGAAAATAATTGGTAAAAATTTGATCTTGGATAGGCCCCAGAGGTTCGGTAAAAGTTAGATTCATTTTTTCAACATTGCGTTGTTGGGTTATTTTTATGTAGTTAGCTGACACATGATTTCATTTACGTAACGTTCCATAGTACTATTAAATTAACACCTGGTATACTTTTCTGTTCATGTGTTTCTAGCTATGGATCGTCATTGAAAGTAATTCAAAAATATAAACTTACTTATGTATATCCTATTGAGCTTCCTAACATTTATCTGAATTATATGTATCCATATAGTATATGCATACGATCTTTCTTTATGCATCTCTAGCTTCAAAAATCAAAATAAGAGAATCGAATTGTTCCTTCTAAATTCGATATTAAGCCAAACATCTTTACGCAATAAGCTATTATTTATCTGTCACACATGGCTTCTGTAAGAAATGATTTGTAACATTTCTGACATTCTAATCCTCATTATAGATAGTGAGGATTCTGTGGAAGATAAGAAACTTCTAACATAGGATGATGTTACCCGATGTTACACGGATTATTGAAAGGGTTCCGACATTCTAAACCTTAAACTTGAAGCCCACTTCAGACGTAACATAGATGTAATCCTAAGAAGTTACATAAAAATTTGGATGTAGAATGTTTATGAATCCTCTGTAGCTAGAAAAGGGAGGATTAACAATGGGCTCGTTTGGATGTCATGCTCTATACATAATAATGCAGTGACGTGCTTTAAAATTAAACTATGCAGTGATTTGGAGTAAAATACAGTATAAATAGTCATGTATTGTTTACAAGTGACTAAGTGATATGTGTGCAATGCTACATTATTGATGACAGCATCCAAATACAACTTTTAGTAAATGTATTATAGGCCATAACAGAAATACATGAACAAAGTGGTATGCATCTAAATAAGCCCCTTTATATGCTTACAAAATAGAGGATCAGTCAGCAATAATAATTCACATAATTAGTTTTACCTTTGAAACCTATGACCTATCTCATGGTAATCATATAAGTATAAATACAATTTTACAGAACAATCTCATCAGTGAAATCGAGTCCAGATACTTGTAAATTAGTGAAACAAATCCAGCTTATATAAAGTCACTTTACCAGTCATAATCGTTTTTATCGTTCTCAGAGTTCAGGAATTCATCTGCACCAGTTTTCCTGGCCGGCACAGGTGCTGGCATGTTAAACAGTGTCGAGATCCCAGATTGCGACACTGAAATTGGTGATTTTCAATCAGAGACAATCTCAACAAGGGAAAAAATTATTGGCAACATTAAAAAACAAAGATAAGCATAAGAATGCCCACAAACAGCGGTTGTAGCTAGCCAGCAAAGCGCACATATGACCAACATTCAAAGACGCAAGGTACAAGGCAATCATAATAGAAATAGAAACAGGGAAACGATAAGATATTTGTGTTTCTTCAATCAAAGTAAACACTGGCAGCTAAAACAGGCAGCTGAGAAATTAGGCAAATCCTTCCCAGTCAACACATTCAAAAACTGAATAGCAGTATTCATTACAAATCGATAACGAGGTCGAAAATAAATAATACCTGAAGGTTGGTCCAACTCCTCGGCGGCGTTATGGAGGAGAAGATCGTTCTTCTCCTTCTCTCTCTTTCTCATTTCGAGAAACAGAGCTAGGTCATCCTCTTTCTCCTTCACTGTGGGCTCCTTGAGACTCCTGAGCTGCGGCACTCTAGACCGAATAGACGGCATTAGCGATTCCTGAGCCCTGAAGCTTCGATTCATCGCAAACAAATCTCTAATATTCAATCCACAAAAACCCTATTTCACGGAATTAGAGAAAACCTAGCCCCAACCACCGGTTCTTTACAATATTAATATCAGACCTTCGCGAAATACTCAAATCCAACAAGAACCAGATCTTATCTGAGCTAAATCCAAAAAAAATTATAAACAAAGGAGCCGTTGAAGGAGTCAATACTGGTTCAAATCAGTCTGAATGAGTTAATAGAAATGAGAAATAGAGAATATGGAAATAAAACTCGAGGCTTTTGAATGCAAATTGGTAGAGGTTGTAACTTGAAGCTTGCGACTCGTAGAAGATCTCCATTGGAGAGAAAGTTTTTATGTTGTGGGAGAGTGAGAGAAGAAGCAGAGTGGCAATCAATGTTAATAAGGTGCCGGGTAAGGGTAAAACGGAGAAAACCGCAAGTTTGTCAGAGATTGTGTGGGTTTAAAGAAAGAAATAGGCCCACAAAATTGCTGTTACTAGGACAACCTTTTTTGAAATTATAAAACTTGAATGCAAATTCAAATTTGTCAATTCAAATAACCAAATGCATTACTCAATCCGGGAAACTCTAACCAGAAAAACTCGACCCCCTCAAACACCAATTTTTAACTTAGACTATTTTTAGGACATAGTTCAATTTAACCGCTTTCTATTTAAACAAAAATACATTACCATGTCGGTATAAAATAATTCGCTTTAGGCTTAATTTTTTTATTATTTTGTTAAAGGCTTTAAAAAAATTAATTATTATTATTATTATTTAAATAATTTAGACATTAAACATTGATCTTCTAATTATTTTGTTGTAAGACATCCTTCTGACTATTAATACATAGTTACTTTGTGATTTTCAATTAAGAGAAAAGTAAAATAGTTACAAATAATGATAAAATAGTGTATTATCCGTGCACGGAACGTGATTTAATATTTATTCTAAACATTTGAATAAAAATGATCTTCTTTAGAGCATAATATTAGTTATTCACTATAAATTTAACTATCTTTTATTATACATATAATACGGTAACCAATTCAAGTTATATATATAATACGGTAACAAATGTAAGTTATATTTATATAATATAAAACAAATTTTTTTGAAAATTATAATTATAATTTAATTAGTGACGGAATATTATCCCCAAAAAAAGTTGGTTTAAGAAGATTGCAAATTAAAATTGGTGAAATAAGATCGGAATTATCAAATTTTATTTATAAATTAACAAATTATTAAGATTTGATTTGTAATATCAAAATTATTGATTTTTGAAATGTCAGATTTTATTTAGGGATTAACAAATTATTAAGATTTGAAATTGTAAATATCTAAATTATTGATTTTTGAAAGTAGCTTTTTAAAATATTTTGGAAAGTTCGTGAATTATGGGTTGACATGTGGCAAAGAAGGTCTCTACTTTAATAGACATAAGATAAGATAAGATATAATGATGGTTTGATGGTCGAAGGAAGTATTTATTAATATATTACGGAAAGACTAATTGCACGACGATAAAATTAACAAATGCACAACGTTTACGGGAATCGTAGCCACCACGGTTTCGGGAACCGTAATCATGGAAAAAATATTCACGGTCACGGTTTCCGGAACCGTGACGGCTACGGTTCCCGAAACTGTGACAGACTTACTTTATACATTTTACCAATAGAGAGGAAAAAAAACAAAAAAAAATCTCACGGGATCCGTGACCATGTCAGAATTTTATTATTATTTTTTTTTAACCTTTTTTGTCACGGTCACGGGATCCATAACCGTGACGGTCACAAATCCCGAATGTGTCGTGCAATCGTGAATTCTTCGTCCGTACCTTTAAAATCGCCCATATATTATGATATTATTTGATATTGGATTTACAATTAAACCATTAATAGATAGTATAAACATATAGTGATTTGTTATACAGAAATTCTTTTTTTCTTCAGGAAAGACAGTTTTAAATATATATATTAAAGTTTTTCTTAAGACTTAACTAGAAATATATTTTATTATTTTTAATATAATTATTATATTAAAATTAGCGACACTTAGGTATAATGGCACATAAATTTGTAGCTTATGAAAAGTTTTATAAGTATGACATTATTGTATAATCATGTTTACCAAAATATATATTGGATATTAATTTTTATTAGAATTGCGATAATAATCGTGTTTTTTTTCTTTTTTAATATAATTATTTTTTTAAAGAGATAAGGAAAAAAGATTCGATCACTGAACCAAAACGGTAAATCGAGAGACTATAAGAAATCGCCGGACGAAACTAATCGTTAAAAGAACCCAAAGTCAAAAGAGACAATTAAACAAACCGGCTAAAAAGAGAAAAAGATTGAAGGCGAATGAGGAGGACAACAACCTAAAGCATGAAGATGTGAAGCGTCTCCCAAAGATGAAATTGGTAAAGGACGAGTCAAGCACTAATAGAAAACATCGTCGGATGCATGTACAACAAGACTCGAACGAACTCTTAGATAAGTGAAAGACGAGAATTCGGGAAAGTGCCTCCCACAAAAAGAAACCGTCATGAAAGCAAACCAACACAACCGCAATCTAGACATGACTCTACGAAATATGTAGAAGATCTTAAAAACACAAACATGTCAAGTTTCATCTCAACGAAACCCTCAATCTTATTCATAAAGTAGTTTTTCGCTCAAATTTATTCACAATTTCAAAGATTAATTTAAATAAGGATAATCCTTTCCGTTTTTAATTTTATCGGATAAAAACTTTATTCAAATCAGATTCCATAGACCAAACACATGGTCGAAATTTGTGATTCTTGGTCGAGATAATTGTGTTCGTATAGAATTAGTGGGGAATGAACCAAAAAATAAAGATGATTCAACATCAAGAACCACGTCAATTGGTAGGGCGTAGGAGTTGGTCACGGGAGACGGAGTCACCCAAAGCCCAAGATCCATCCCACCATGGCCTTTGTTCAAGAGAGAGATTTTGTTAAAGTAGAGCTTTTCTCAAGATTTAACTATAAATATATCTTTTTTATTTTTAGTATAGTTATTATATTAAAACAAGATACACTAACATCTGTTAAGTAACACTTTATATATGATCACTAACATTTCATGGATCATTTGTTTTATAAATGTTTCAAAGTATAATGGCACATAAAATTTGTAGCTTATGAAAAGTTTTTTTAAGTATTACATTTTTGTATAATCATGTTTACCAAAATATATATGGGATATTAATCTTCATAACAATTCAGCATTCAATATTTAGCAAACCAAACAGCAGTTTAGCAACTCTCAACAACTTAATAACTCAACAATTTAGTAACAGCTCGCAGCAACTCAACAGCTCGCAGCAACTCAACAACTCTTTGGAAGTGTGGACTAGAGGCGTCGAAGGCTAGGGAGTGACAGTGCTCCTGCGTAATTTGAGTAAAATAAAGAATTGGGAGATAGAATCTTAGGGTTTGTAAAAAATAAAGGTTTATTTATTTTAATGTATTTTATCTTATCTTAATTTAATTAAGTTCGGGTGATTATTGGGTAAATGTTGGGTTGGGTTATGGCTCGGTAGTGGTTTTTAATATTCTTACCCTAAATTGTAACCGGATCATCAACCGATCAACCATCACCCGCATTCCAACCGCATTCTATCGGGTTTCCGACCATTCGAGTGATTCGGATTTTCACGTGACCACTAGTCGCGGGTGAGATTGACATCCCTACTTATAGTAGACTTATAATAAAATACGAATTACCATTAAAAATCGACAATAATTAGGAATATCACAGGATTACTTTTTCATAATAAACAAAAACACTGATCTTTTACAAATACTAGTTGGAATGCCCCGCGCGACGCCACAATTCGATGATGAGACCTCTATATTTTAACTTCGAAATTAATATTTTGTATTACCGTGAAATTGATCTATGAATATGGATTGTGCATTGCTTATGATGTGGTTCGATAAGATTATGATAGACGCGAGACAATTAAACCAATGTATAGTGTTTTTAATAGGATTGATAAGAGCCTTCTTTAATAGCAAGTTGGTCTTTTATACAATTAGCAATATTTGACCGAAAGAAAGCGAGATTTAGCTCAAATATTTTGACCGAAAGGAACCGAGTTTAGTAATAATGTTGTTGTACTCCGAAGAGATTATGAATTGCACAAATTGGAGTATTTTCAAAGTCATGAAAGTAGCAGATGGTCAATACGCTTTCATAATCTGGAGGGGATGCATCTTGATCTAAAATGGCAAGACAAAATTATTAGAAAAGATTTCTTTTGAGAACGAAAGGTAAGTTTTACCTCGGAATTGTTTATCCTTTCTGTAAACCAAAGGAAAATAACCAACAATAAACAAATAGCTTAAATAAATTTAGCGAAAACAAGACGAAAGTTTTTAAGTATAAAAATTCTACGGTTCAAACCCATACTAATGGTACAAAATAAAATCAGAACAATGGAAGGAAAATAATATTTGCATACCTTTGAAAAGTTAACACCAAAAGCAGCCATTATAGCGATTGTAGAGCAACAAAGAAATGTTGTTGAGCTTGATTGTCCATATCTTGGTTTTCAAATTGAGTTGAGGTGATGCTCTCACCATCAAAGCTAAACAAAATTAGAGAAATGAAAGATGGACATAACTGAGTGGTAAATGTATAACTTTGGACACCAACATCAGAACAAACACTCAAATGCAAACCGTAAAAGTAAGTAAGAAAACAGGGCTACCAACCTGGTTGAATTACTAACCTAGATGGAGGAGTGAAAGACCGACTGAACAATTACAATACTGCGGGATGGGATATGGGTCTTACCTTCCTCGTCCTGCAAGGTCCGTCCCGTCCCGCATATATTAAAATTTAAATATAAATTAAATAATTAAATATATAAACATACAGACGGAGTAATGATCATTATGTAATTTTGTTATTATAAATTAACAATTGTCTAAATTCATCTATAAAGGACAAAGGAAATTTGAACTCAGTTGCGACATTGTTGAAGGAGTAGTGATAATTATGTAATTTTGTTCTTATATTTCATTTTGGATGTTTAGACTTGACATGTTAATTATGTTATGTAAACATTGTTGTGACATTCTATTTTTGACGTCTTTTGTTTTTAAGGATATCAATAAATATTTGCTTTCATAAATTGTTAATTTTAAACCGAAAAGGCGAAAAGAATGTTTACATTTATCATGCGGGATTAGTCCCGTCCCATCCCGTCCCATATATAATGGCCGGGATGGGACGTGGGATGACCTTAATCCGTCCCGTCCCGTCCCATGCCCAACCCTAGCTAAAATTATAGTAATTTTTTGTTAGCATCCCGAGAAGCAAGAAGAACAACAACACCAATAGGGATAGGGGTAAATTAAAATGCTTGAAGCTCCTGCTGGGTGAACCTTGAATCTAAAATCAGAAATAAGAGAAGGTAAGTCACATCCCCATTATACATACTTGCCTATAAATAATAAAAAGCTTATAACGTCTACCTTCTTCATTGCACACACACAAAATTTTAAAAATAAAACAATAATAATACGCAGATTTGATGAGAATTTCCAAAAAATGATAAAATCCATAAAAGAAAACACAATAGAATCTTCAAGTGAGTATGAAAAGAAGAGGTCCTCTTGTGTTCATATACTTCTGTAATTCTGTTGGATATTGTTGTGGCACGAATAGAGATAAAGGAAGTTTTATTTTGCATATGGGAGTGCACATGAAGCTCTATTCGCACCCTTAATTCCAGCTGAAGTATATCATGAAACCGGGAGGAAAAAGGAATGTTTCCCACAAGTTGGTCACTGGAGTATGATGAATAAGGTAATTGCACAACTACGGACATATTTATAAATCATTTACCAAAGTAACAATCAGGAATGACAAAACCGCATCCGATTAATACCTTCAAAAGATAGAATATTTATGCTTGCATCCTTAATCTCGTAAATTCAGAATCCTCAATCTCTTTGATATAAAAAAATTGTATGAAATATCCTTGAGTTTCAAGCTCATTCTTTATCTATCATGTCAAGGCAAAAGAATATGACACAAAATCAAATTAACTGAAACAAAACAGTATTTTTAAGGGAGAAAGGATCACTCACAACGATCAAGTAGACATTCTCCCTTCCCACTCCTGTACCATAAGCAATATAACACTGGTAAATCTATAATTCCATAACAACAAAGCAAGGCTGCGGAATTCATTTCGTATTATTCTTATAATCCAAGCTTCACTGGTTGGCATGTGGCCACCGTGGGAATGTAATCGTGAGGTTCAATTTGAGAATTGAGGAAGTCGACACGCTATTGCCTCTCCCGATCAAATTACAGTCTAAAAGAATGGAAGACCCATTTGAGAAGAGCATAAAAGGGTATCTCAATTAAATAATAGGGAGTTTACACTCTTATAATAAACACAAAACTAGTGTAATACCCCTTCTGATTTAAAATTACATATATAAATTACAACTTTTTTTAAATTTATTTTTAAATTTCAGTTTGTAAAATATAATAGTAGATGATATTAAATATTTAAATAAACTGTTAACTTTAGATTTGATAAATCAACATAACTATAGATTAAGTGAAGTTTTTTAAAATGGTATTCAAAATATATAGTAATTTGATACGGAGGATCTGCATTCATGATTTTAAAGTGAATTTAAGATTTTTAAAAATGGGGATTAAGTGCTTTTGTTATGCGAAAATTAAATATTTTTTTGATAAATTTGAATCCATAGTTAACGTAATATATATTACAATTTTTTTTAAATCTCTGATTTTCAATAAATATATTTAAATTATATTTTAGATTATTGATTTTTTTATTCCAAAAATCTTTTTTTTTTAATAATCTAGATAAATAACTTTTTAAAAAGATTTTGTTAGACTTTCGACAATAATTTATAATAACAACTTAAAATAATTAATTTTTTAAAATATTTTTTTAGGCTGCGTTAAATCTGGTACTGACACGTGGTAAAAAAAGACTCTACTTTAATACTTATAAAATAAGATAAGATAAGATGATGCGGTAAAATTGGAATAACAAATGTTAGGGGCAAAATTGAAAGTGCACTATTGTAGTGACCAACTAGAGCATTAATGTATTAATGAATTAAGGATTAAGGATACTTTGTTATAGGATAAGAAGATACCTTTTTAGGGTCATTATAAAAAAAAACTTCGTAATTATTGGCTCTAACCATATAGTATTTTCTTAATTTGAAATTAAAATAAACTGTTAAATCTAGGACCGTGCATAAATTTCGCAAATTCTGGTGCCGTTCCGATCCCGTCCCGATTCCGGTGGTTTTTCATCCAAAAATTTTAAATCCCGTTCTACCAAAAAAATTTGTGGGACGAAATATGGGTCCTACTTTCCTAGTTCGGCTAGGTCCGTCCCGTCTTGTATATATTAAAATTTAAATATAAATTAAATAGTTATACATATACAAAGGCTAAAATATAGATAGAAAACTAAAAATTATAAATATAATATACTAACATATATTTTATCAAATTAATATTTTGTAGTGTATAATTTTGATACAATTCCACGAGAACATTTTAAGTATATCAACGAATATTTATTTTCATAAATAGTTAATTTTAAAACAAAAAAAGTAAAAATAAATTTTATATAGAATATGCGTAATTGGTTCCGTCCCGATCCCTATCGAAATAAGATCCAATAGTTTTTAAGTCTAAAGACTCAAGACCCATCTCGATTTCATTATATATAATGCCGGAATGAGACGTGAGATTAACTTAATCTACCCATGTCCGGCACTAGTTAAATCTATAAATTTTGTCGTTACGTAGAGCATCAGAGCATGCCTGATTGCCTATGCAACAGAAATCTACTTGCTAAAGTAAGAGGTAACATTCATCCCTTACCCACATCTCTCGTCTTCCACACCCCACCCACAAAGGCCACAACACCTTCCTTCTTCTATTCTATTATTATTCGTTCCCCCTTTCACTTTCCTTGCGTACAAGTCATCCAAACCAAAATTTGATCTACTTTCACACACAACAATTTCTTTTTTTGAAAATCTCTTCTTCCTTGTTCCAATTTCGTTTCTCAATTGCCAAACTTTGATTGGTTTATCCGGGTTGTTTCATCATCTCTTCCCTTTTCTCATATCCGTAGGAGAAATTAAGTGGGAAAATGGGGAGGTTGTTTCTGGTGCATTTGGAGGGGAAACTATACAGTTGCAAGCACTGCAGAACCCATCTTGCTCTTTGTGAGGACATCGTCTCTAAGGTACTCAAATCTGATCTTTCTGTTTACAAATTAGGGTATTTGTATCACCATCTTTTCTATATGGGTTCCCCTTGGAATCTTGAATTTTGTGAATCCTTTCTTGTTCTGTAGAATTGACCACATCGGTTCACAATTTTTGATGTAAATGATGGATGTTCTTGATTGATTAATTGGATCTTTGAAGGATCTTTGAATTCAATATTTGATAGTTTTGTACAAAATATGATCTTTGATTGCCTTTTTTAGGGCAGTGAAATGAGCTAGTGCGTTCACTGATTGGCTTTTATAGGTCAAAGAGGAATCTGATTTTACTTGCTTTAATTGCGATCAATTAGCATATAATTGCATAGTTTATGATGATCTGTGGAGGTTGAAGTTGTCAATTAAGATGAAGCAAAGGTAAATTACGATCAGTCTTATTGCTCCCAGATCTTTGGTTAGCATGTGCAGTTGGTCACAAATTTCTCTAGATATTTTAATCCTTCATTAAATGTTTTCTGAGTGATAGGAAGCACGGTCTAATGTCGGAAGCCATTGGCTAATTTCTGGATTGTGATTGTTTTGGTTGTTGAGTTCTTTGGTGTTGGGAAGGACAAACACAGATCAATCTTTTCAATGTTAGGTGATAGTTTTACAAGTGTTTATAATTGGGAAGCAAATTTTTGCATCTTTTAACCATAATGAATCTTGAAAAGGGGTGATTTCTCAGTCATGATGCTGAGAATTGAGTCTGAGTTGGTTCATTTGTTTCGGTCGATAAGAGTTTCCTGATTTCCTTTGTAGCGCAGAGCTTTCTCTTGAGGCAAGTAATTCTGTTGTGTCTAATTGTTGCATTGTTCTTATAGACAAGCCATTAGTGAAGCCTGAAATCACAAATGACCCCTTTTGTGAGTGAACAACAAACCCTTCGAATTCATATCATATGCACTAATGACAAAAATTCTTAAGGAAAAGAACCTACTAATCCTTGAGAATATGAACAAAATACAAATTAAAAAAAAAGACATACCTAAATATTAAGGCTGTGTTGGTATGCATATTTATAAACTATTTTTCATTGCAAAACATTTTTTCCTCTCACTATTTGTTTTTTTAGGCCCAGAGTTTCATGATGAAAAATATTATAAATGATTGCATCGCACTCTTATACTGAAAAAGAAGTAGAAGCAAAATGAGTGCTATTTTAAAAAATGAGCTAATCAGCTCAATTGAATCGTCAAAAGCATCTTCTTTACACAAATCTCAAGAAGAATTTGGTTTTCTAGCAACTGTAAACTAGTAAATACTGTAAATGATGCTCATCTGGCGACCAAGTCTAAGATACTTAACAGGTTCAAGTGCCTTTGCAAACTTAGCCAGGGATAAAAGAGCATTACATAATGACAGTCAATGAATTTTTCGTTGGCTTTTCCAAAAGATATTTCTTGGTTTTATAGGTAAGCTAATCACTGAATGTCCTTAATCCATTCAATCCTCTTAGCATAGGAAGAATTAGGAGTGAGGGAAGAAGAAAGACACAGAGAAGATAGACAATGAGGAACGGAGAAAGTTTACTGATGTTTGCATGTTGAATGGATATATGGCATTTATATACAAGTCTACCAAGCATTTGATTTTGTCCTTTGGTAATTGCGATCTTTGCTTCCTGTGAGGTGGAAAGAAAATGGGATGCTGTGTTAGTGTTTTTTTTCCTTCTTGAAAAACTTGCCCTATAGTTCTTGAAAATGAGCAGGCTTTATTTAAGGGTTTTTTTTTTTTTTTGCAATTAACCTTTGAAAGAATGTAATGTGCGCACAACTGACATTACATTTGTGCATACTACATTGACCATAATTGTAGGATTGACCATACAAATGGAGTGTCATTTGAGACTCATCATGATGTCATTACTCAAAAACTCAACGAAGCTTTCAAATAAGGTCTAGATATTGGGTAATATATAAATGCTGATAAAGACGACAAGTGGGGGGAAATTTATTGTGTTATCCTATTTTATCATATTATCTTTAAGAATTGGTGTGCTTACTCAACATGATGTCATTACTCAAAAACTCAATGAAGCTTTCAAAAAAGGGTTAAATTTTGGGTAATATATAAATGCTGATAAAGGCGACAAGTGGGGGAAAAAATGCTGTGTTATCCTATTTTATCATATATTCTTTTGAGGATCAGTTTAGACCATAAAGGTGTGCTTACTCAACATTTATGCTCATTTTGGATAGCTTATTATGTGACTTATGCATATTATCTGAACTTTTCTTCTTTGTTGTTTATATGTTAGGAAGGAGACTATTTTTAAAGCCAATTTACTGACTAAGTTTTGCATGTGTTTGTCTTATTTAGTCTTTTCAGTGCAGGCATGGGAAGGCTTACCTCTTCCGTAAGGTGTAAGTTTTTCTTGATTTTGGGCATCCGATTATGTAATGGTAACTTGCCACTATGTTTTATTTTGCATCAAGTCCTTCCTGTGTTTTTCACATTTGTCAAAGGTTGTACTACCATGATGTGTTATTATTCCTTAGCATCAGATCAACCATGTGTATTTCTATGTTCATATGCTGGTTGAACTGTTGAAGGTTTTGTTTTCAACTTTAAGTTACCTTGTGTGAAACTGAAGCTAGAGAACTAGATTTTGACTATTGTGTCATGTCTGAAATCTAATTTATGGTCTAATATGCATATTTTTCCATCCATGCTTGTAATAATGACTGAAATAATATGGTTCATGTAAAATGGTACTCGGCTTCTTTCTAGATTTGAAATTTGGTGCTCAATGCTCTGCAGAGTAAACGTGACCATTGGAGAGACTGAAGAGAGAGTGATGATGACTGGATTGCACACCGTTGTTGATATCTTTTGTGTTGGGTGTGGATCAATTGTGGGATGGAGATATGTAAGCATTCTTCAATAGGAAGAAAACAGATAGATATATGTATATAGAGCACGTAACTGTTTCATTTATTCATCATATGTGTTTCAGGAAACTGCCCATGAGAAGAGCCAGAAGTATAAGGAAGGAAAATCTGTTCTTGAACGGTTGGTAACTTGTAGAAGCCTCAATCTCCCAAAAGATAAGAACTTGAATACCTGAGATGCATTATTGGTATGGTTGATGCAGGTTCAAGATATCGGGCCCAGATGGTAGTAACTATTGGCCTCGTCAAGAAGCCCTTATAGGCGGAAGTGATGCAGATGATATATGATTGGTTATGCACCCGCACTAATGTTTCCAAGTGTACATAACCCTAACCTCAATCCTATCATTGAACTGTGAATCCCTTTATAATTCGGTTACTTTCTGAATCAGCTTGTGTGTATTGCTGCTTGCTGCATTTGCAAGACTGGAAAATACTCCATTGTTTCGACAACTCGGGTGAATGATGTGAAAGGATTGTTGTGTTTTGTATAATAGTCGAATGTTTCAGCAACTCTTGAAATATTTTTCAATGTTAATGTGCATATTCTATGTACTCTTTCTCATATTTAAGCTTGAAATATCATGTATGATATTGTGATGGAATGTCAGACGATTGTTGACGCAGTGAAACTGTTCTTTCTTTCTCGGTGTCCGGAATCTTGACTTTTGTAACCTTGGTTGTGATTTGTGAAGTTCTGTGCACTGCATCTGGGTTGGTTTAAATTTCGGTCATGACTGGAATTTTGTAACCTTGGATTGATTTGGACCGGAAATCTATTATTGGACCGGACCAGGACATGGACCAAATATTCAGGTCCGATGCAGGTCCGGACCTGTTGGTCATATTTTTAAGGGCCCAAAATAAGTATAAAAAATTGGCCCAGCACGGTCCAAACTTGAATATTCGATATGTGTCCGGACTGATGAACATTCCTAACTTCATCAAAAATTTTCATTCTCAAACACCATCAATCGTCACCAAGTACAAATTGGGTCATCTCTCCCTTAGTCTTCGAGACTGGATTAGTGGATTGAGTTATCTGGTCATTTCAGGTTGGGTCATCTAGTCATTTTGGGTTATCTTCTCGAATCATTTCAGGTTGGGGTATTGGGTCATTTTTTAGTCGGGTTATTTCGGTCCTTGGGTGCTTGTCGAGCTATTCAATTCGGGATTAATCGGGCCCGAGCTATTTTTGGGTTCAAGTTATTCATTATTTCGGATTAAATCGGTTTCAAACGGCCGGTTCCGGATATTGTTTTTTTAAAAGAAATATAGGTATAAGTTGAATTCGGGTTCATCATATCGGTTTTACTGGTCAGGTCAAGTTACGACACCTCTAGATTGAGTTGAAACAAAGATAAATAAATAAAAAATTGTAATGAGCTTCGGAAGCAAATTTCTTTGGTCAAAACTCAAAACAAATGAAAGTGGTATTCCTAATATGCATCTACTTGTAGATTAGACGTTGAGATGTTGACAATGAGCTAACTACAGAAAGATTAGCATTGTTGGACTTGTAGTACATTATGCCAAAATAGTTAATGAACTTTGACAAGTATATACTTTACTTGTTCAACAAAAGTAGATTTTTTTTTCCCTTCAGCATGTGCAACAATGTTTAGTCATTTTTGTGGATAATGTCGTTCACAAAAAGTTGATGTTTTTCCTTTAGCGTGTGCAACAATGTTTAATCACTTTTGTGGATCATGGTATTCAAATTGCGCTTGTTTTGTGTACTAACGTAATTGATCTTGTAGACATTGCTATACATACTCGATTACTAATCTACTATATAATATAATATTAAAGTAGAAGGGACTTAGACCACTTGTCATACTATATAATATAATATTAAAGTAGAAGGGACTTAGACCACTTGTCATCTTCACAGTAAGACTAAGATATTTCGATTTTTTCCACTTGACGTTTTCACGTTATGACACCTCAATTTTGTCCACGTGTCGTCCTCGTATACGTCACCTCATTATTTTCAAATTTTTTTTCTTACGTGAGATTGTGTTCATATTAATGAAGACATTAATATATATTAGTTCTTAAAATGAGATAACTTGATATTATATAATTTAAAAAGAGAATAATAAAACAACCAAAGTTAAATAATTCAGTATTAAATAGCATGTACAAAAGATAGATTTTGAAAAATCATAGTGTATATATATATAAAATTGTAGTTAGAAATCTATCTATTTAACATGAGATGATAAAATCAGCATAATCTTTTTTTTTTAATTCAATTTTTTTTAAAAGAAGTATTACTAATGTTAATACATTAGCTTAGATCAAATCCCGTGCATTGCACGGAAATTACGCTAATTGTGTATAATACGATAAATTTGCAGAAAAAATAAATAATTTTAATTTATTTTGACCCTTAAATTTCAAATTTTCAAAACTGACACTTTATTGCAGGTTTTTACATATAAGTTTTTGGTTGCGTACAGTGATGCAACTAGTTTTTATAAATTTTTTTTTAAAAAGAAAATTAACCATGAACCTACGTACATATTTTGGACATTCATTTATGTACAAAACGTTGACGAGCCTTTGGTGATCAACTATCCGGGTAATACAAGTCGAGTGCTCAACTCTGACTCGTTTATAAATGAGCCAAGTTCGATTAGTTTGACTAAAATAATGCTCCCAAGTATTATTTTTAGTCGAACATTGACACGCTCGAACTTTTAACGAGTCAATCGCGAATCAAGTGTTAGTAACTTGTCTAGTATTACACCCGAACAGTCTAGAAGGCGCTCACCACCACTCTTTCCATGAGATCCCCTTGTAGTCTTCCCGATCAATATGCACCCCCTATTCAGACTTACGTCTTTGGTAAAACATCTGGAATTTTTTATATATATATATATATATATATATATATATATATATATATATATATATGCGAATCAAATTTGTTTAAAAAAAATCTGGAGAGCAAAACATTTTGATTCTCATTGGACGTTTACCAATTCAATGGCATTGAGTTGTCATTCTCGTTTAGAATAAATATAGTTAAATACCTGCCCTCTTTTTCTTCGTCCTCCTTAATTATCAGCTTCAAGTTGCAGAGCTTGAGAATTCGATTCCATCAATTCAAGAAATGGTGGGACCAAGAAGACCTCAATTCGTCTTGTTCGGCTCCTCAATTGTACAGTACAGTTTCGATCGTAGTGGTTGGGGTGCCATGCTTGCTGATATCTACTCTCGCAAGGTTTTCTTCCTCCTTCCGATTCTTCTTAAATCTGTTACCTACACCAAATTGGAGCTCTATTTTTCGGTTCTCTTGTAGAACATTGCGTATATCTGAATGTTTGACAGGCTGACATAATTCTACGCGGATATTCTGGTTGGAACTCTCGACGCGCTCTTCAAGTCATTCATCAAGTTTTCCCAAAGGTGTTTCTATGAATTTAACCATTTAAGCTGCAGATCCTGCCCCTTTTTCATTTCTAATATATTATGTTCTTCAGATCGAGCATAAATTTAGAAAGCTTCCAAATGTTATTGCTCCTTGTACATGTTAAAGCAGGAGGATAGTGATTTTGATGTTTTTTTTGTAGGATGATATTATACAACCTTCTTTAGTCATAGTTTACTTTGGAGGTAATGATTCAACGGGACCCCATCCATCAGGGGTTGGACCTCATGTCCCACTTCCAGAATACATTGACAACATGAGAAAGATCGCCAATCATCTCAAGGTACTATTGCTGCTTTGTGTCTCAGACAGTACATGACAGATTACTTTAAGCATTCTTATATAGTCAATTTCTTGTTCACATCTATGAAAATGAAGCATTTTCTGAGCTTGAAGTACTAATGAAGCATTTTCTGAACTTAGAGCCTTTCGGATACAATACGGATCATTTTCTTGAGTAGCCCTTCGATGAACGAGGAGAAAGTTAGAGAATTATCAAGGTTACATCTCTAATTTCGTCTTAGCTATGTTATATGCAAAAAATCTAATCTAACTTATTCTTCTTTTGAAGCAGCGGACCATCTTACCGGACAAATGAGCTATGCCGGGTATATGCCGAGGCCTGTGTAGAACTATGCAAGGAGATGAATATTGAGGCTATTAATCTCTGGACTGCACTTCAAAAGAGGAAGGATTGGCTGGATGTTTGTTTCACGTAAGTTCTTAATTAGATGTCTGCAATGGAGTTTCTGTCTTTTGCTTGATTGGCTGATAATTGCTGTCCTTTTGGGCTTTGCTACATATATGGACAGTGATGGGATTCATTTATCAGCAGAAGGGAGCAAAATGGTGTCGGAGGAGATACTTAAGGTGGTCAAGGAAGCCAAATGGGAACCCAGCTTGTACTGGAAGTCCATGTTTGTTTCACGTAAGTTCTTAATTAGATGTCTGCAATGGAGTTTCTGTCTTTTGCTTGATTGGCTGATAATTGCTGTCCTTTTGGGCTTTGCTACATATATGGACAGTGATGGGATTCATTTATCAGCAGAAGGGAGCAAAATGGTGTCGGAGGAGATACTTAAGGTGGTCAAGGAAGCCAAATGGGAACCCAGCTTGTACTGGAAGTCCATGCCCACCGAGTTCTTCGAGGATTCCCTATATTATGTGGTTCCTTCCAACGGGAAAACGATGCAGCCTTGAGTGATTGTTGGTAAAATATTCTGCTGTTTATTTGGAAAGGTAAATAGAAAAAATTAACGTCCGACGAGGAAATAAACGCTAGAAGGAGGGGTCGAACCTCCGACCTTGTGGTTAACAGCCACACGCTCTAACCAACTGAGCTATTCCAGCTTGTTGTTCTCACCTGTAACCTTTGTTTAAATACTTTTATCTGTCGGTTCAGCAAACATAATATTTATCTTATTTCTAGACATTTTTCATTAGTTTATTGTTAGTGGTGATTTTTAACAAAGTAAATTATTATAACATCATTTTCATGGAATAATTACAAGTGTGAGAAACAATAATTAATATTAATTATCCATTTTTCCCTTTATTATTTATTTTGTTGTAATCTATTATAAATTTATAACATACTAAAAACATAACGCGCTTTGTCCGTCACATGTTAAAACTTGTTACCTCAGTTTTTTCTCAATTCATTTACAATATTTCCATCAATTATTCTTAATGATTTGTCATTTGTTTTTTTATAGAAAATTTTTTATTAAAAATAATAAAAAGTCGCACATGACACATCAACTTTACAAGTCATGTCACCTTTACTTATATTTAGTTAAAACTAAAACTATTTATATCAAAACAAAATAATAAAAAAAATATATATACTAGAGAATCAATATCTTAACCTTTTTTTTTAACAATTAATGTTAACAATTCTTAACAAAATGAATCTTAACCGATTTATTTCACAAAATGGATAACACTTATCCTAATAACTAATAAATATAGATATAAAGTTTGCAAATATAATACCATAAATATTTTAATAAACAAATGCGGGCGAAAAACTAATTTATTAAAAAAAACACGTGTGTTCTATTTTTGTGGACATTTTAAAACTTTTTTTTTACAGTTTTTTTCCCTTCATAATTTAAGATTTATATTATTTTGTATCAATACTAGTTTAACTTGTATCGTGTGATTTTATTATAATTATTTTTATATATAATAAATTCTGTTAAATATACTAATTTTATATAAATAATTAAAATAGAATCTCATTTTAATATGAGATTTTGTAAATGAACTGTGAAAATTATTTGATATTTAGTTTAATAAAAATAATTTTAGATAGATTATAAAAGTAAAATATAAGAACATGAGCTAAACACATCTTTCATTAATAGAATTATTATAAATAATCAAAATGAATATAAGTGGTTAAACGCCATTCGATTTGGATGGGAATTGGGGGCAGGGCTTTGGTTCAGGCTCTTATTTCTCAACATAATAACAGTGTGTTCCGCGGACAAAAGTGCGTTTTATTTTAGTATGTTATAATATTTTTTTTTTGATGTTTTCTAGATAACATGTTTTTATATTCTACTACTGTGACTATATATTACATAATATATATTTTTAAATTTGTTTTACAACCTATTATTCTATTCTATAGATCTGAACATTTTAAGTTAAAATATTTGATGGATCAAATATATTGTGTATTCCTGAATTTCTATCATCTATTATTAAATATATAATGCACTAAAATATATTTTTATTATTCTATTATATATTGCATCTTATGCTCTATTTTATATAATGCAATTTAAAAACATATATTAGGAATTTCATATATGACTAATACATGATAGAAATTATAAAAATACACAAATGTATTATGAATTTTTTTTATATGAATAAATAATATTATTTAATAATACTACATAAATTTATATTTATATATATAAAAAGAGATTAGTGAGGTCGAGACAATTTCTTATAAGATGGATTTGAAATCATTTAAATTCCAAACAAAGAATGACCAATTTTAAAGTGGACTATAACGAGTAGGTTGGATTATTATTTTGACACTTTTCCGATGTATAAAATAATAAAAGTCACTTTTTCGATAAATAAGCGAACCTAGAAACATCAACAGACGAATGATGAACTTAACAATAGCAAGTTTGTGCAGATAAAATCTCACAACTGCAGCTACAAGACAGTATCCTGAGTTCAAAATTCATCATCTCAACCTTCTTCCCCAAGAACAGAGCTCTGAAAATTTTACAAACCCCAAAATGTTCCGTAACAACAGCCAAAACAAGCACAATTCAGCATTGCACAAGTGCCATGTGACTTAAATTGGTGATATTTGTGGTAGTAAACAAGGACTTTGAGAGCATTGTTACCGCTTCCTCTTGGCTGAGCCTTGCCCGGTTTTCTTTGCTGAGGAAGGTTCAGAACCTCCCTTGCCTCTTCCTCTCGGTGCCCTTTTCGTACCTGAACTTCCCGCCGCACCTTTCAACTCCAACTGAACTTGAACACCTGATGAATGTATCATTTGCACACATTAGCAGTTCAGATCTCCTGTATCAGTGATACATGTATCCCTAACATGTGATTGGCTGAGGCTAAATAAATAGGGATTAAAGTTTTACTGCTTTACGAGAAAAATAATAAACAATATAAATTCAACCAATCACGTGATAGGGATATAAGGATATACGAGGGGAGGGATACAGAAGATCTTGACCGACATTTTAGTGACTGGAAAGGAATGCAACAAAAGAATTTGACTCTTATGGAAGGGGACATCAAAGACTACCTTTGGCATGACTACTTTCCAGAAGCTTTTTCCCACCATCACCAACTTCCTCTGCAAATCAAACAGTTGGGCAAAGGTTAATCATATTTTAGTTCGAAATGCAAACAGATGTTGACTACACAAAAATTTAGCTCACCAGAATCCTCGTTGTCTGAAGTGGCTTCTTCGTCGCTTTCTGCCCCGAGGCCAGCATTATCCTCGCCCACTTCCTCATTAGGCTCAAGTATAGCAGCAATGCGCTTTTTCGGGGCCTTTTTGAGACCGGGAAGTGTAATTAGATCAGCTACCTTAACCACACGTGAACTGCTACCTTCTTTGTAAGCTTTTGTCAATGCAGCTTTAACAGCTGGAACAATGCCATCAAGTGGATTTGGATGCCCCTGAAGAGGACCACATTGCGAGAAACCAATAGGAATTGGTGAGCATAAATGATGGAGGTTATTAAAAAAGTTTTAGATTATGTACAAACCTTAAATTTCGATAGTTCCACGATAGTTTCAAAGTCTTCCTGATTAATAGAGTAAAGATCCATGAACTCAACGACCTTCTTCACAGCTTCATCCTGACAATAATTTAAGTGTTCTATTCTTAACACAACATTTAGTTGCAACAAATCTTACACAAAATGACGAGAGACGACTTCCGAGAATAAACAGATAAGAAGCACACCAAGTAAAATTATTTTTATTTCTAATAGGATTTCAGCCTGTGTCAACAATAGTTCAATTATAAGTATTAACCTTTGGAAGAGACCGAAGAGGCTCGGTCAGTTGTTTCAGAAGGAGAGTGAGGTAATCAAGCCGTAAAGTTGCCCTGAAAAAATAAGGAAGAAACTCATTTATATCCATCACCAACAGAAACAATGATTGAC
Source organism: Fagopyrum tataricum (assembly GCA_002319775.1). NCBI lineage: Eukaryota > Viridiplantae > Streptophyta > Magnoliopsida > Caryophyllales > Polygonaceae > Fagopyrum > Fagopyrum tataricum. Next base: position 8,437,144 of record CM008279.1, on the reverse strand, counting down.
CAACTTATATAATACTTGTGAGAATGTAGTGCTTTCAATGTGTATAGACCACACATATGGGGTAACTGTTATATTAAACCCAGTACTTCTACAGTCAGACCCAGACACAAAACAAGAGAGAAAATAATGTAGCAGGATTCCCATTCTAGTTTGAACACTAATCCAGTCATCTTGTAGATGCGTGGTTAGGCACTAATTCCTGATTTTAGTTCAGCTAGCACAATCAGATAGATTAACGTGAAACAAGTGCAATCTGAAGACAAGGAATGACAATTCCAAAATAATATATGGAACTAGGGAAGGTACGTGATTTGAAAACAGAAAAGTTAAATATTTGTTTTATTGAAGAAAAGAATGTATATCTATCTACCTCACTATTTGTTGTTGGGTTTTCTGATCTTCTAGGTCTTCTTGAGAAGGCTATTATAAGATGAATTGGGGGAGCTGATCAAGCTAGGAGTTTTATGGAATATGGGTCACAATTCACAAAAGACCCTTGAATAGAGAAACACAAATCTACACAGCTGATCAAGTTAGGGGGTCTGTGGAATGGAAAAAAATAGACGCTGATGATCTGGTAATACAGAGAGACTACTATTGTGGCAAAATGCACTTTTAGGCTTTTGCCGTATTTCCTGTTCTTGGTTGTTTGGGGGTCATGGGAGTCGGATTTTGGGTATTCCAATGCCTTTCATTGTTCCCCTCCGTTTCTACGTCATTTCTTCTATTTCATAGACCAGTTCAAGTAGTTAAAATCTCTGTATTCTGATGTCAATACTCCAGATATCATAAGGCTATCTTTAGAACATGTAAGCTCTGAAAATATGAACAATGTCAATCAACCACCAAAATTTCCGCATATGAAGATAGATAGCTGGATAGTCAAATAGAGTTTGCATGTGCTATAACATGAATGCATAAATCCCAAGAATTTTACCTTCCTAAATTAGATTCACGAGAAGCAAGAACATGAAGATGAAGGTCTTCCAGCAGCCTAAAATTTTTCCCCATTGTTGAATTCTTTCCCAGCCATCCACCAAATCTATTATAATTGCGCTCCCCCTGAAACCATATAGCTCCCATTAACACATTGTTGAATTCTTTGCACATAATATATAGAACCCACATGTTAACATGCCACGACATCTCAACTAATACGTGATAACCATATCGTCCAATGCCACCGGCAACTTAGTCCATAGAAGTTCTTATATACAATTTCTTTCCACACACTTTTAAGAATTGTAAGAAAAATAACAATATTACCTGTTCTAGAACCTCCCTTGATCCATGCAACAGAGCAGCACTGACAGAAAAAAGGGCAAGTGATAAGTAAGAGAATAGCCTTCCAAGTGGAAGCGATATTACTCCCCAGAAACTAAATTTGAAGAACATACGGTAAAATGCTGGATGCAACAGCACTACTTGGAGAAAGCTGCCATTGGCGATATCTTCGAATTTGTACGTTAATGATATCTCCGTCTGCTATAGATTCAGCTGCATGAGCAAGGAGGTTCATTCTTTTCAAACCATTATCATCCTTCCCTGCTGTGCTTGGTCTGTAATTCACATAGTTTTCCTGGCACATAGCAAGAAGGATGCAAAGACACGTGAACAAATGGTAAGTTCATTGCCCTTAAAGTAATGATCTAAAAGACGCAACACGGAGACGGAACGGAGAGCCACCGTCAACCGTCTAGACGGTCAAGACATTTTTGGCTTATTTTCATGTATTTTCCCCTATAGTTTTGTACAAATTACATACAATGCAAATAATATTCATTTTAATGTATTTTACCCTAGACGGTCAAGACTGAAACGGAGGGCCGGACGGGATAGTTAGGTTACCACTTACGAGTCCTGAGAGTTTGAGACAAAGTGCGATAAAGACAAAGAGGGACATAGAGACAGAGAGTGAAAGAGACAATGAGAGGGAGGGAGAGAGATAATAAGAGGGAGGGAGAGATAATTACTAGTCAGCGTCCTCGCCAGAGTGTTGCAGTCGCCAGGAGAAAAAAACGTGAATGAGAGGAATTGATTGAGGTAAGGTGAGAAAAAATTGGTTTAGGGTTTGGTTTTAGAAATTAGGTTTTGAACCGTCTAGACCGTATTGACACCGTCTAAACCCAAATTTTCCCGTCTTGAACCCGTTTTGAACCGTCGTCCAGTGCTCAAAAGGGCCGTCTAGGGCAAGTCGGGACGGCTGGTGACTGTCTACGGTCTAGACGGCCGTCTTTTAGAACACTGACTTAAACAGAAAGACACTTTAGGATAAGGAAAAAAATAAAGTATTTTGATTCAGAGTTTTAAAGAATGGTCATTAATATATCTAACAGTATAGGCCAATGTCAAATAAAATCTGAACTACTGCTTAAAATTCATATCTGATAAACTAAAAAGTGACAACACTTTCTATTTTACACGATACCTGAAAGTAATTATGATTTCAACCCAAGCTACATATTCTAACAGAATGATTCTCTTTATCTTTCAATTACTTTTGTTAAGTTCCTATTTTCCCCACTTTCTCCATGCTTCCCATTACTTGTTTTAGTTGCTGAATTTCCAGGATTAGGTCTTTAATTATTATTAGGAATTAGTTATTTCTATCCTATTATAAAAGGATAATTTACCACATTTGTTTAGATTGGGTCCATTGGGACTTGAATGATAAATTGATATACAATTTCTGAGGATTCCTCAATAATTCCTGTACATGCGAGATTCTTCCTATCCAGTAATCCTAGGAATGAGATCCCTTCTAGTGGGGTCCTACCAAATTTCAATATAGATATATACTTAAAAAGAAACATTTAAAAAAAATTCATAATACATATTAAAATTCACAGTTGACCATTTGACCCAAACAAGGAGCACAGTATGATTTCAATGGTGAAAGCAATTCAATTTATGCATGTGAAAAATTGGATCTAGGAGAAGAAAATATTTTTTAGAAGGTGCACAGAATACATATGCTGACAAACAAGCATGGAAAGAACCTGGATTAGAAGAGGAACTAGATCAAAGTCGCTCATGCTCAGGTCAATGCGTTCATCCATCCTCAACTTCCCACCATTGAAACCAAACAGCCTGTAATGACAAATAAAACCCAAAGCAATGTAAGGATTGGCAGAATTTCTAAATTTAATGAATTTGTAAAGTGTGTAAAAACAGAGTACACAGCAGAAGAGTAAAATGTAATAAAATTAACAGCAACATTAAAAGATGGCTGTACTTATCAACAGCAGTGAATGGTGAAATATCTTCATCCTTTGAACTGCTAACAAGGCGTTTCTTAATGTCTTCATATTTGATAGTTGACATGGACAAGCTCATGTACTGCAATTGGTTAATTGCAGTGCGCATATCTCCATTTGATCTCTCTGCAAGCTCCTCCAAAGCAATCTATACATGAAAATATCATATAAATAAATTACATAAGCTCACTAGTGTCAGTATAAGGCATATCTCTGATTAACACTTTGCCAGGTGGAAAAGGAAAATACAGAGATCTTGTAAAAAAAAAGGGGATTGAAATGCATTAAAGGATCCTAAATGACATAATAAGTAGGACCATCCAACTTAAGGTGAGAAAAAGTTGGATAAAATACAATAAACCCAATGGTAAGGTGCATATTGATACATACAATCTACTTGCATGTTCTTTCAAATAGGTATAGAAATCCAAGTTTCCTGAAACCAATTAGTTCATATCAACGCACTTAAATACATTTTAGCCTAAACCTACAAGCAAATCACATATATATTTACAGAAACCATATGGAGAGTAGTAACAGATGAAGATTTTGTATACATCAACAAGCTCTAACAGTGTGTCACGACACATATGCAACTAGTAGCTTCATGTGATAGTATCCAAACAATTACTAAACACAAGCATTTTTTAAGCAAGAATTCAAGAAAGCCAATCTGGCAAAGGTTTGTTTTCCAAATTCAAAAATGACTATAAACAGAGCCACTAGTGTAGTCAGATATATTTAGGGTAAGAAATACAATTTCCACCATACAGTGGGAAGAAGTATTGCAATAGCATAAGACTAAGCCCAATGAGTTTGAAGATTTCTTTCCCCGAGATAGAAAGGGTCATGTTTTTCCCAGGAAAAAAGTGTGTTACTGTGTTAGTGCATCAATAATAGAAAATATGCAAGATAAAAAGGGATGCAGAGGGTGATAAATAAGTTGTATAACGAAAACAGATTCTAAGAAACAATTACCTCATTCACTTGAAGCTTTTCAGCATTTGCAATTTGTGCCAACCTCTTTGCCATCTACCAAACAACAATTTACTCCCATCAAATATTATATTTAAATAATTTCAACAAGAGTTAATGGAAATTGTGATAGTTGTCATATGCCAGTGGCAACCATTTAGAAAAGATTAAGGAGATCAGCTAGAATAAGTTGATACTTTATAAATTAATGATAGCTGTTTTAACTTCTGTAATTATCTATTGTCTGTTTATTATTAGAATTCATTGAAGTGCTTCTTTTAATCATTCATCACAAGTCATTGCACTACAATAACAACTGCAATTATAAATAATTAAAAATGATACATAGAAGGGAAAAGAAACTTGAAAAATACCCAATCAAAGATGCAATTGGGAAAGAAAAGATTATTATTCATACAATCCATCTAACATAAGAGTCCAAGAAAACGACACAAACAATAAAATACATTAGTAATGGGTCAAATTCAGTGTGAGCTACTAACTAGAAAACATCAATTTACTACTCTTCCTTACCTAAATTCACAATACAATAGCATCTTTTGTATTAGAGAGAACATAGTCTATCAAAAAGCACAAGTTGAAGACCTCCACTGAATATAACCTAATAAAAATTACAAAAAGTACCTGCTGTTTTGTGGGTTTTCTGAAATTGAGAGGCAAACAATGATTCACCAAACTCTTCAGTTTCTGACTGTAACGGTCATTACAAATGCAAATGATAGGAATTTTTGAGATCTTGATGTTTGCAATCAGATCAGCTACCCCTCCTCTATCTCCTGCGGACATGCCATCAACCTCATCCATAATCAGGACAGTCTTCTGAAGCTTTGATCTACAAACACCACACGTTTTTTGTTAGAGAAATTGTCAGTGTTAGCCACACTGCCAGACAAGTCAGGAAGCAAACACTAACCTTTCTACAGCAACATTGAGAGATCCGTTAGTGATAAGCTCCTTTATAGAATTTGCTGTGCTTCCACCAATTCCTTGGACAATTTTGGAATTAGCCTTCCCCCGACTATCACTAGCGTTCACCTAGTGTCAAAAAAGAAACAAGCAAAAATCTAAGCTCGGTGTCTTTGCATAAACAAAAACACTTGCAAGCTCTCACTAATACTTCATCCTGCAGATTACCTCAACGGCCTCATAACCAAGCATTTTGGATACCAGCTTTGCTGATGTAGTTTTCCCTATGCCAGGAGTCCCACTTAACAAGACAGCCTTTTTAGCACCAGAATCATTCGACTTTTTCCCTTTCCCTTTGTTCTGCAAAAAGCGCCCATCCCACTGAGACAACCAGTCATGAAGTTGTTTGACCTGTTGAAAACCATACAGAAATTTTAACCAAAACTATACCATGATACTAAGGGATGCAAAATCCAGACACCAATGTCAACGGTGACCGGAACTTACAATTGCCTGATTTCCAACCATATCGTTTGTTGTTTTTGGCTTGTATTTATCTGTCCATGTCAATGAAGCAAGTTGGTCACCTTGAACATTTCGCTTTGGAAGTGAGGGCCTTGGAGATAAAGCTTCTTTTACCGAACTCTTCGTAGATGGGCCCATGGCCTGGTTTTCTGGAGGGGGGAAATGTGGTCCAACAGTGTGAGAGGGGAAAGAATGAAAAGACGAGCAGCAGGGGAAAAATTAATTAAAAACTATCATGGGGTAACTAAACTATTTATTGTGAAATAGCATGCAAGGGAGCATACTTTTCTCAACTATTTTTTGAGGACTTTTCTTTGGTGCTGCTGAGGAAACCTTATCAGATTTATTGTTTGTGTCATCCCTGGCAGGAGTTTTGGACTTGTTGGATGCACGTATCTTATCAAGTAACCCATCCTCGGTGAGAAAGGGAGTGCTGAATGAAGAAAAGATTTACAGTCAACTTAACTATATAAAGATCAACACTAAATCATGAAATACATGACCAAATAATTTGGAACAAACCCAAGTTCTTTTGCTTTACTAGATTTCCGCCCCTCAATATCTTCATCACATAAAAGAAAACTCTGCAAAATAAAAATGAATGCATCAAATACAGAAGCATATTGGATTGGCACTACATATCCCATCCTCAAAGACAAATCGTGGATAACCGTTTTCTTGCTAACAGAGCCAGTGATACGACCACCATGACGTTTGATAAGATCTTCGGCTTCTTCCCGTTCCAAACTGCATAAATCTAATCAAATTAAAACAGAAACATGCTCCTTCCACACATGGAACACTAAGAATCGATCAACAAGCAACAACACATAACTTTTGCACATAACTGATCCATAACTGTGATTTGCTTTCGTATCACATAAGGTCTTAAACGGATTAAATTACCTGTCCAGTGTTCCACTGATGACAAATGTTAAACCAGCTAGACAATCAGAGGCACCTTCAGGAACTTCCTGTCCAACAGAGGAGAGAATTATTATTTGGTCTGTTTTTCGATTTACAATGTTATTAATTTTGGCTCTTGATATTTCTGTACCTTCGTCCCTTTATTAGGTGGATCTTTCCGTTCACCAAAGTTCATGAATCCACCCCGTCCACCCCCGCCTCTCCCTCTTCCACCGGCAGATGCACTAGCAGCGCCTCTACCTCCACGACCCCTCCCAGCAGATTTAGCAGGAGGTGCGTTATCATTGCGGTCATCCTTATCATCATCACTCTCATCAATATTCTGGCTTTTAACAGAAATAGCCTTTGCAGAGTTGGCCTTCAATCTTTTATTGGCATTTACAGGTTTTCTTCCTGAACTCTTCACAACAAAGTCATCTTCATCCTCATCCTCATCCTTAACCACATGAGCCTTCTTAAGTGGTGACGGCTTCACTTCTTCACGAAGAACATCAGCACCTCTTTTTGTCTTTTTTGGTGTCGCTGATTGTTCCTTTTCCTTCTCAGGTGTTGACTTTTGTTTATCTTTATCAAAATATTTGCTAGTCTTCCTTCTGGCAGCAACTTCTTGATCTCCCTGCCACATATTTAGAAAAAAGAAAGGTTATACATGAAATGACAAGAAATTTGGCTTTGTCAAAATCATCTAGTTTAAACGGAAAAGAATCAATCATATCTTAATTTTTCCTTCTTTTTTGTAATCTGAAGAAGACTCTTCTTTTTTATTAACTCGTTGGAAAAACGACCAATTTCAAAACACAAAAATACTATCCTCTACACTCTTTCCAAGAGACAGCATATCAAAATTATGCGCAATATATCACTAAAACCCAAACACTTGGATTCTACCACACTAACCCCATGTTTGGTTGTAACTCCAGAAACGGAAATGGAATGGAAACGAATCTAGTCCACATATGTACCTTGTTCATGGAATCATTCCGGTTGGTTTCATGCAAAATGCACTTGCTTCTCCCTACTTTGTTACCCTATAGGGTATTAAAATTAGTCAAATTCTACTACACCACAAGGAATGATTCCCAACAACTTCATGAACAAGAGTGTACGTATGGACAAGATTCGTTCTCATTCCGTTTCCGGAGTTTAAACCAAACGGGCCCTAAATCTAAAGGTAAATCATATTTAGAGAGTGGACACAAAACAAAGCCGAGGCCAGATAATGGTAGAGCATAACAATATTACAGGCAACAATTAACTGGCTAAATAATTCCGATAGAAACCATTGGGACTCCATAATCAAACCGAACTAACCGATTTCTCAGTTTGTGAAGCATTTGCTGAAGTAGGTTTCTCTGATGCCGATGCAGTCTTTCCAGACTGTGAAGCTGCACCATTTCCCGTGTCATGTTTCTTCATAAACCACTTCCTGAGATCCGATTGCTTTTGTTTTAAGGAAAAAAGTAAAACCACATAGTATCAGTAACAAAACATAGCACGTTAAAATTCATAACTGCGGAAGTGTCAGCCAGCGGGTTTAAAAAAAACTCAATGCCCTAACTTTCTTACCATTTTCCCAATTCAACCTATCTTTCTTTGGTAGGATTTCCCAATTCAACCTCTGAGATACCCTTCCTTTCAATTACAAAAACCAAGAGCTGAAATCTGCACACACATACATTAACAATAAAAAAAAACCTCGGTGAACAAAGACTCAAACTAACATGAATGAGTACTCGAAGAGAGAATGATCGAGTGGCGAGTTAAGCGATTAGATGAATGAAGGAGAATTCCATATTTACAAAATACGTACCATTAAGAAAGAAATTCAAGAACTAGGGTTAAAAGGATGCATATACCCAAAAAAGCGGAGAAGGAAGAGCAAGACGATTTAAGGGGTAAATAATGAACCAATTTGCAAATATATAATCATAGAAATGATGAACTTGACCATGAAAAACTTTGAACATATGAGCCCTAACAAATTGTAAAAGCACCATAAACTCAACACGAACAGCTTCGGATCGACATTTTGAAACTCACCCAAGTAAAGACGAAGCCGGTGGAAGCCGGATACATCAAAACTGAAGCGGGCTTCCCTCGAATAGCTTCGTGCAGCGTTGGTCGTGGCGCGTGGTGAATATGGGTAACATAGAAAATAGGGTTTTAACTTTTAAGGTGACACTAGTGTAAACAGCGGGTATTAACATTTAACAGGGAGGAAGTCCATATTTACAATGGATAACTCAATATTAACAAGTCATTCGGATCAGCCTACGTACTATAATACACAAAACTATATCATAAATCAGCATTTCAAGTAAAAAAAAAACACTACAACAAACACTAGCAATAATATCAAAAACATGTTAAGAATTCCTTGTTCGGTAGCACTTCAGAAATATTTAGAGTGTACTATTATAAATGGAAAAGTCAACAAAGAAACTTTCGATGAATTAGTAATTAAGGGGGTGTATTCAATTAAGATTTTACAGAATTTTTGGAGTTTAAAAATCTATGGGTATTCAATATATATTTTTAAAAGTCCATATAAATCTTTTGGTATTTCATTAAGATTTTAAATTTTCCATAAAAATTCTTATGGTATTTAAAAGTTTCTTGATTCAAAAAGAATCTATTATTTCATTGATTTTGTAGGATTTTTTATTACTTATAAACCCTATAGAAGTCTCTCCCAACACATAAGATTTCCACGCCAAACTACAACACTTAAGAACCCTAAAGGCCAAATCAACGTTTTTGAGCGTTTTCGAGTGCTTGGACACGGTGCATCGTCGGAGGTTAGTTCTTTATCGTGTTTTCTGTCATGTTGATTGCATGGACTTCGAGTGCTTGAGTTCGTCTTACTGATATGTCATAAGAACGGTGAGCGTTCCTCTCAGTTTTCTCTTTCCATTTTGCGATCGACTTCAGCGGTTTCGGAAAAAGCATTATACCGTATGTACTCTTTTTTTTTGTTTATGCAGTCTCGGTATACACACACACACACACACACACACACATATATATATATATATATATATAATTAGATGATTAAAGTATCTTTTGTGTTATGCAATGCAATTGCACTTTTCCATATGCTTTAATATATTATATATACTGTTATATAATTAATCATAAAATCAGTAGGCAATCGATCGAAAATCAATAGAAATTATATGATAAGTAGGTACCTATGCTTACTTACAATATAAATTAAAATGTTGATGTTGGTTGTGAATTTTAATAGATTGATAACAGTTTATACTCTGTGTCTCGTATGCCCGACGGGCAAGCTTTTCTGTCCGGCCGAACTTCCTCCTTGTTTTTTTTGTACGTGGAAAGCGATTCGGGGCATTTCTGAAATGGCCCGAGAGATTATCTAAATTAGAGAGACGACGTGTGACGTAGACTGCCCGACAAAGCTCTAGAGATTGGCTGCTGATGGACATCCATCCGAATGAGCTCCAAGATTGCTTGAGGAAGAATCACACCTCTTGACGCACATCTATATGAACTGTTATATCACACCTCTTGATAATATACTAGATTTGTCTTTGAAACTTCGATAAATCCCCAATCGTATTTTCATGGCACGAAACTGTTATATCACACCTCTTGAGGCACATCTATATGATTTTTTTTTAAAATAATTTCCGTATATTTACTTTAGACATGAATAATTTTTGGGTACGTGATGTTATATTGTTATATCACCCCCAATTAATTTACTTTAGACATGCATAATTCATGTTCCTCAATATGTATATATATATGTGTTTCGTGATTTGTATATGCACCTGTCATGTGAGGATCAATTGGGTTAGAAAGAGATTAATCCGGCTCATATAAAGAAGTCAAACAATAACAACAATGTATTTGTTTTTGAGAAAAGTAAGTTATTTCAATTGCTCGTGATTTTGTTATTTTTTGAGCTATTTTTATTTACTGCGGTAATTGGAGTTGTTTGATGGTATTTAGGGTTTGAATCTTAATAAGTAATTTGATTCACCCGCTTGATTGGTAATGGGTGGTGTGGATTAAGTGGACAAAAGGAATGGAAATTATTGAAGAATTATGGTTTTTCATCAATATCCTATCTAATATATGATGAGAATTATATCTAATACATGATGAGAATTATGTGAATAAAAACTTTCTCAACTTCAACCAAATGGAAACCTTGTGGACCTAATATAGGTTTCACAAACTAGTACATGCATCATGTCCTTTATGAACTTTAATTATTGTTTTAGTATAATAAATCTCTCACCGATGATTTTGTAATGTGGATGCACTGATGCAACAAGTTACCGGTGATTAGTGTTATTTGTTTGCAACAACAATAGCTTGCGGGTAGTCAATCATATTAGTAAAATGGACGAGGTGGTTGGAAGTAAGGGTGCATGTCCGGATGGGAAAGTGAAGTGCCCCCGACAATGCTTCTACTATTGGGAAGGTTTTGATATGGTTAGAAATACGTCATGTAAAGTTACAAGTGAAGCTCATCAAAAAATGTTATTTTACTTCCAAAATCTAGTCGAACTCTATATTATAAGAGATTCACTATTCTTCAAACCTTGACGATGGAGAATAAACAAAAGAGATGTGACAAACGGCAACAAAAGGGATGCTTCAAGCCTTGTCTTCAAACCAGCGAGGTGTGACTTGAGAGTTGGACTAGGCAACCTAGGCAAGGCAACTAGTGGCGACTAGAGAGTGCAAGACTATGAGACGCTTCAGAGAGTGCAAGTGTTAGATCACCTATGGTCAACATAACAAGTGTGAGATCACCTATGGCAAGTGTCTTATTCTTACTATGCCTATCATGCGCATATAATTAGACATAAAAGTTAATTTAATGGTGTGTACATGACTAATGACTCAGAGTAAGCATTTGGAACATTTAGTACTCTCATTCTCTCAAACACATCCTTTCTTTCTTCCTGATATAATCCAGCTAATTGTATCTCCTATTTATAAAGATCATTCCAGCTGAGGACTGATTATACATGTTTTTTTTGTAACTTGTAACTGGAGCCTAATGCCCGATCAAATATACAATCTCAAACCAGCAGGCCAAGGAAAAACATGATGCTAAAGCAAGCAAGTGCGATCTCAAAGAAGCTGAGAGAACAGATGTTGGACATTCATATACTAGTTATTTCACCAGCATTTTTTATGACAACTTTGCTTCTTGGTGTTCCTTTTTGGCTCCCTTGGGCCTCAATCTTGTACACCACATCCATCCCGGATAGTACCTCGCCAAAGACAACATGGTGCCCATCCAACCTTCAGGGAAGCAGAAATAAGCACGATTACTTGTAGAAACAGGTTATTCTGTACTAGGAAGTCCAAAAATATCCGACATCTACTTAAGTTTGATTTACAAGTCACAATCTATACAACGACGCTCATTCTTTTTCTCCTTGAGCAATGCAAGCAATTATGATGTTAAATGGGATTGAGTATTAATTTTGGGAAATCAATGGGGAGGTTCCAAGAAGTGTAAAATACTGTATACTAACCAGCTAGTTATAACCGTAGTAATGAAGAACTGCGAGCCATTAGTATCAGGGCCAGAATTTGCCATCGAGAGAAGCCCTAAAAGAAGCAGAAACAATGAGCTCATCGAATGTGTATTTATAACAGAAAAACATCTACAACTTACTGCAATATACCCGTTCCCTACCAAAGTGTACCAACTTCCTTTAAATATTGTTCACACTTTATTGCATCTTTCCTTTTCGTTATACAGCATTAGATTATGCCTCAAATATAGATTACGGTTCAGTAACTGATTTTATAATAATCTCATCTCAAAAATATATTGTCCACACAATGACACAAAACCTATAAATACCGAGCAAAACATCTTGTATTGACCTCATACCAACTATAAAATGACATAGAAGCTCTACATAATGTGCAACTTATATCTGTTGGCAACCAACTGGAAGTTTTATCTTGATTTTAGGACTAAAAAACTACACAACTTCAATATTGTATGAATATTTCACCAACAGAGAATTCTTGAAGGAACTTTGTGCAAATTGAACTGAAGATCCTTCTAGAAAGTGTTTCTATCCTTTCGGCATTAGCAATCTATTCACTAGTAAGGTCAAAGGTGTTCCATAAGAGAAGAAAAAGCAATGTCTTGCTGGAGTAACCTGGGTCAGTATGCTTAAGTTTGAAGTTCTCATCTGCAAACTTCTCTCCATAAATTGATTCACCACCTCTGCCATCTCCTAGTGTAAAATCACCTCCCTGGATCATGAAGCTAGTAATTACCCTATGGAAATTGCTGCCCTTGTAGTGAAGAGGCTTCCCACTCCTTCCAATACCTTTCTCCCCTGCAGTAACGAGTTATCAACTAGAATCAATGAATATGGAACCACATTCTCTGGTTGTTACCAATTAGCTAAAGGAACTTTTTAGAATTGAATCAATTGATGTAATGCTCCAAGCATTCACAATAATTTCAAGTTAAAGCAATAGATAGCAATTTATGCGAAGTATATTTCTTTCTGCTGTCCTGTCAGCTAATGAATCTTAGTATAGGGATACACAAGAAAAAGTTGTTTATAGAATTACTAGCATTCAAATTCATCAGTAACATTGTCTCAAATAAACCTTCCTAGTCAAAGTGCAAAAGACTGTTTATAGTCTCATAGTATGTCAATTACCACTAATATTCCAGAAATTACCTGTAAACAACTTAGATGCCATAGAAAAAATGAAAAAAGCAAAATGCTACCCCATTGTTTTTCAAAGAATGAAATGTGAGTTGATATGTAACTTTGAGTTACTTGAATTCAACTCCCCTAATCACTTACTAGAAAGGGATAATGAGAAGGTACGTATTACCACCAAGTGTCCAGCTCAACATGATTTACACAAGTAGTACATAAATGCTCTCTTATGATATTCTTTCAGAAAAGACCGAGGAGAGTTTTGAGACTATCAAAACATATTTTTACCAAGACTACTAAGTGAGAAATAAAGTAAAAGAGAAAGTTACTTGGCTACCCGTGCAAAGTGCCCGAAAGTTCTCTGTCAAACACGAAAACATAAAAAAGAAGAGAAGTAATAGGTTAGAGAAATTTTTGGACAAAATCTTATGCAAAAAGGAGACTTGTTGCAACAATTTTGATCCTTACCTGCAGTTTTTGGAACCGTCTTACCATACAAGCCCATGACAACACGACCTGAAAAGACAAAATCAAAACAATCTTGTTGTTATCAAACTAACATTTCTTCTTTAGCACGTTACAAAGAAGAAAAGCCTAAATAAGTGAAACCAAGAACACATACCAGCTGGTTTCCCATCAATTTCCACATCGAAAAAGACTTTGTGGGTGACTTCTTTTAAATCATTAGATGATGTCCTCATCTGCGGGAAGACCCCAATTCAAAATTTTAAGACAGATAAATAGTATTTTAGAGATATTTCTTTTTGTTCAATATTAGAAAGGAAAATAGTAGATTGTTTCATTCATTCTCAACAATACACTCATTGTAAGTGCTTGAAATAATCAAACACGTTATCACCTTGCTTCCTTGCAAATCCTCAATTTCTTGCACAGATGCTACACTAGATTCATTCAAATGCCTCTGCACAGTAAAATCCATATATAAGTGGGAATTCCTAAAAGGGCAAGTTAGAGAAAACCATCTGGATTACATAAAGTACTGTATTGCTGCACGCACACACACACACCCCATCCACCCACCCAAAAAAAAGAGAAACCAAACAAACAAACAAAGCACAACAGGGAGGGATTTAGACTTTAGAGCCATAGAGCTATGGATCAAAATTGTCCATACTTTGTAGTTAAACAGTCAAAAATAAATTTGAAGCAGTAGATAACTTCTAATCAGCAGCATTTGTATGTGAGCCCCAAAATTCTCCCTAACACATGTAGAGTTACCACTCAAATCCGAACAATCATCAGTATGTAACATCAAGTTTTTTGTTTATATGATATAAGTAAAACTATATACTCAATTATATGATAAAGTCACTTAAATTTTGTGCATATATATATATATATATATATATATATATATATATATTAATACAGTCAATCTGCAGATTTAGAGGTAAGTTTTGTTATTAAAAACGTAAAAATGTCTGGTTCATGCTTGCTTAGTTTGAATGGAGTGGCAACTTGCATAAGTTGTTTCCTGATTTCATGCAGTTTCCAGGTCGGGTCATTCCTCATTGGGCGTTTACAGGTTCATGACTATTTGTAACAAGGCTGGTAAGTTGTTTCTGATGACCTGATGACCTAATCTGATTTTTATATTGAATAGATATAAATTAATACTAACTAGTTACAATACGTGTTCGTCACTTAACAGACCATTTACTTTTGCAGCCATCCAACATACACATGACTCATGAAAGTAATGAAACCCATTGAATCCTGCAACACAAAATTGTGCAAAACCCCGTTTGAGGGGAAAACATATTTCTATCCCTAACACCAGATCGTGCATAGTAATCAAAAGTTCGTTTCTTGTTTTTGCAGAGACAAAGCGTATAACTGATAAAAAGTGCCAAACAGGACATTTCGATCTACATTTTAAAAAATTAGTACATCAATACTGCTGATTGCAACATGTGTAGTTACGATTTGGCATTTAGACGAAACCTTAACAGATCCAAGCGCAAATGATTCCGATTATTATATAGCTTCACCTAGTTGCATAATCTACTAAAACCCTAAAATTAGATTGGATCAAATTATACAAGAGAAAGGGACAGTGACAATGAAGCTAGGTGAATAGAAATTGGTGTAGTTACCAGAATGAGGGAGAGTGTTCCGAAGAGAACTACAATCCATATGACTAGAGTCGAGACTATCATCTTCTTCGTCGCCATTTTCTCCCCCACGATCTCAGCCCTGGTCAAACAAGCGAATGAAATTGAAGGTGAGTAGTGAGAACCCTGGAGGATGGAAATAAAAGTATTTTTAAAAGAGAAAATTATCTAAACGGTACCCCATATCTTGGACTGACTAAACTTTAGTACCCATCCTTTTTAATTATTAGAACGGTACCCCATCTATTGACTCCGACCGAAGATTAGTATATTTGGTACTGTTCACACGTTAAACTCTGAGAACGGCGTTAAGAGTGAGGGGTATTGTTGTCCATTAACCTTTATGCCTTTTGCCTTCAATTTTTCAACAATCACATAACAAAAACCGCCAACCACGGAAAAAAGTACCCCATCTTCTTCTCTTCTTCTCTCCTTGCGATTTTGAAATTTCAAGGTTTATCTCTTCGTTCTTGTGCTGTTTTTGTGCAAAGAGATGAAGTGGAAGTATTTCCGTGTTGGAGGGGAAACGCCAAGCTACTCAGGTAACCATTATTTCTCTGATTTCAGATAATTAGGGTTTGTTTACTATCTGCTTCTTCTGGTTTCTGGTTTGTGTAAGTTTAGGGTTTAATCTTCCTTTTTGTGTTGTTTCTTGTAGATGATAGTTTCTTTACTATGAAGATACATCATGGGGGTAGATTTCACAATAAGGGAGGGTTAAATCGCAGGTATGTTGGAGGGGAAGTCTTGTACTCTGATTATGTAGACATAGATATGGTATCTATGTCTGTTATAGTTACTTGGGCATATGATATTGGTTATAAGGTTCCACCAATTCAAGTTTGGTTTAGGATACCTGGCAGTGAAGATGGCTCAGATTTCTTGCCTGTAAGTTGTGATAAGCAGGCATTGGAAATGTCTTCTTATGTAACTAACAAAATAGGGAGTTAGAGTTGTTTATTGTCTCTGAAAATCCTAGGAGAGAGTTCACAAAACATGAGTTAACTCTGCATGGGGAGGACATTGATCATAGTGTATACTTGGGAGGCAATGTTGATGACATTAAGGACAATGATGATGATGATGATGTGATGGATGAGGACAGTTTTCAAGATGATGGTAGTAAGGATTCTAGAGTTGTAGACACACCTAGCAAAAGGGTTAAAGCAGTTGCAGTGAGGCCTAAACGACATACATATTCAACAAGAAGTAGAGGGGAAAGTTCTAGGACCAAACAGGCTGTGAGGTTTGATGATGAGTCTTCTTCTGCAAGTGAACCTAATGATTCATCTTGTTCTGATGATGAAGATTTTAGCTATTATTTCGAGTCTGAGTATGAGAATGAAGATGATGAAGATTTTGATGCTAATGTGGATGGATTGTATGGAGATCTTGATAAGGAAGGCACACCATTTCCTGTAAAGTGTAGGAAAAGATTCCATGAATTTCCTTCCTTTAACCCAAAGATCCACATGAAGAATCCTGACTTCAGTTTGAGTATGGAGTTTGAAAGCTCTAAAGTTTTCAAACAGGCTGTGAGGAAGCATGTTGTGCTTACAAGGAAGCAATTGAGATTTCCAACTAATGCTAAGCTAAGAAGCTGGTTGCTAAGTGTGTATCCTCTCCAGGTTGCCCATGGAGGATATATGCATCATCTACAGACAAGGATTGTCCTTCAATCTGGATTAAAAGCATCAACCTAGAGCACAATTGTAGTACCTTGGACAAAAAGGTGTATCATCTGCATGCACCATTCATAGCCCAGGAGTATCAATATTTCTTCTTGAGTGATCCTACTTGGAGTAGAAAAGGTATACAAAATGCCAGTAATAAGGACTTTGAGATGCAGATTGACAATCAAACTTGTTATAGGGCAAAGAAGATAGCTCTCACAATGGCACAAGGGCACCATGAGGATCAATATAACCTGTTGGATAGTTATGCACACGAGCTTAAAAAGAAAAATCTTGGGACATCAGTTTGGATTCAATCTGAATTGGATAATGACATTCCTAGGTTTAAGAGAATTTACATATGCATTGATACATTGAAAAAGGGTTGGAAGGCAGGGTGTAGACCATTCATTTGTTTAGATGGAACCCATCTAAAATCTGTTCACAAGGGACAATTGTTGTCTGCAATAGGCATTGATGCAAACAATGAGATTTTTTCAGTTGCTTGGGCAGTGGTTGAGCAAGAGAGTAGAGATAGTTGGACTTGGTTCTTGGAGTTTTTGAAGGTTGACTTGGAGATGAATCAATCCTCTCATTACTGCTTTATGAGTGACAAGCAAGAGGGTTTAGAGCAGGCAATCAAGGATCTCTTTCCAGAAGCCACACACAGACATTGTGTCAGACATTTACACAATAACTTCAAGCTTGATGGATTCAGGGGTATACTCTTCTTCTTGTAATATCTTTGTCTAATACTTTTTCTTGATTTTATGCCTTTAATGATATGGTTGTTTGTTTATTTGTCTAAGGATTGGAGCTGAAAAATAAATTTTAGGCAATTGCTAAAAGCTCCACTTTGAACACATATGAAGAAGCAATGGAGGACATGAGGCTGACTACAGAAAGGGGCTGGAAGTGGTGCAAGGAAAGGGCTGCAACTCATTGGAGCTTGTCTCACTTTGATCCAAAGTTCAAGTGTGACATCTTGCTAAATAACCATAGTGAGAGCTTCAACAAGAGCATTCTAAGTGCAAGGAAGAAAGGTATTTTAGGGTGTCTAGAGGAGATTAGAACTACAACAATGGTAAGGATGGGCAATAGAAGATTATCAGGTGGTAGATGGAAAACACTTGTGGAACCAAGGGTTGAAAAGATTTTGAGAAAGGCAGTGAGGTGGAGCAATGAGTATAGGGTTCTAGCATCTAGTCGTGCTAAGTATGAGATTCATGGAAGGGGAGCTACCTGCGTAAGTGGAGTCACTACTCAACACACAGTGGCCTTAGACTTGAAGACATGCACATGTAGGAGATGGGATGTGTCAGGATTGCCTTGTGGACATGCATGTTGTGCAATTTTTTCACTTCGGAAAACCCCAGATGAATTTGTGGATGAATGTTACAGTAAAGAAGCATACATGAGAGCCTATGAGCCTGTGATGAATCCAATTGCAGGGGTTAGAGAGTGGGAGAAGATGAGTAGACCTATTGCACCTCCATTGTATAGAAGGCAACCTGAAAGACCTCCTATTTTAAGGACTCCATCTCAAGGTAAGATTAAGTTCACCAAAGTTGCAGGTAATTATTTTCTAACTAAGTTTAATTAATTTTGCTACTATTTTTATTTTGTAGGTGAGATCCCTCCACCACCTGGTGCAAAGAAGTTGTCCAAGGCATACTATATGAAGGTCACTTGCTCAATATGTAGGAAGAAAGGACACAACAAGAAGACGTGTACAAAGAGGAATGAAGAAAGGTCACAACAAGAACAAGAGGATTATCACACTTCCTTATGAAAATTTGGTCAATTTAGTGTACCTTCAAGCTTGTAATTGTGGAGAATTGCTTGTAATTGTACCTTATGGCTTTAGTTTGTGTACCTTCTGAATTTAGTCAATTTATGTGGTGAATTGCTTGTAATTGTACCTTATGGCAGATCTTATTACCTTCTGTTATGGTTTTGTGTACCTTCTGAATTTATTCAATTTATGTGGCTTGCCTTATTACCTTCTGGTTTTTCTGTGGTGAAAATTTTTGTTGTGACAATGCCTCCTGTGGCTTTTCTGTGGCAATGCCTTCTGTGGTGACAATGCCTTATGGTTTTTCTGTGGATTTTCTGTTACAATGCCTTCTATGGCTTGTAATTGATCCTCATGGTGACAATGCCTTTTGTGGCATTGTAATTGATCCTCATGGTGAGGATGCCTTTTGTGGCTTGTAATTGATCCTCATGGTGAAAAATTTTTCTGAATTTTTTCTGGTTTTTATTACCTTCTGTCTTGCTGCATCATTGACAGTGATGAATCCAATTTCAGATTTTTTACAGTTATGGTAAATTTTTGATTGAGGATTGATGATTGTTTGTGGTCAATTTTCTCTATCTTTATGGTCAATTTCAGAAGCACTCATTGATGCATAAACTGTCAAAATGGATTTCTGTTTTTTGGTTAATTTCAGATTTCAGAAAATGGATCACTGATTTCTGTTTTAAGGACTTTTGGATACACAAAATAGAAGAACTCATTGCTGCATCATTGACAGTTATGGTCAAAATAGAAAATGGATCAATAATACTCATACACAATCATTGACAGATTTCATACACAAAATAGAAAAACTCTTAACCAAATCTCATACACAAAATAGAACTGCAACAATTGACAGATTTCATTCATAGACAAAATAGAACACAAAACAGAAACTGGAGCTTGTCTTCAGACTTTCACCAATACAATCACTGCAAAAATGAACAGCACAATAACCACAAATTTAAACACTAAAGTATATTGCTGCATCCTTGCAATGTATGGTGGAATTGCAGATTCATCACTTGAGCCTTGCAATATATCTTTTGGCTCCTTCACATCTCTTGTAAACCCACATCCTTGTCCAACCTAGAAAAGAAGGTAAAACCACACACAGTTTCAATCACTTGACAGAAAAACCAATGTCTTGTTTACCAAATAGAAATCGAAGACAAAAACCCTAATCGGACATACCTTCCACATAGAGCAACCATAGAAACGTGTTCCGACGTTAGGAGGTCGCCTGCATATGGAAATCGTCGCCGGAATCCCAAGGTAGCAACGAACACGATCGGATTCTGGCACTCCTCTCCTCCACGAGCTTGAAGACCCAAACGAAGACCCTTGATCCAGCCTACACTCTTCAATTGACAACGGGGTAGAATTTTGAAGACCAAAACGAACAGAATCGAATTGGAGGAAATTAGGGGTTAGGGTTTATGTGGAGAAGGAAGAAAGTGGTTGGCAGTTTTTGTTATGTGATCGTTGGAAAATTGAAGGCAAAAGGCATAAAGGTTGATGGACAACAATACCCCTCACTCTTAACGCCGTTCTCAGAGTTTAACGTGTGAACAGTACCGTATATACTAATCTTCGGTCGGGGTCAATAGATGGGGTACCGTTTTGATAGTTAAAAGGATGGGGTACTAAAGTTTAGTGAGGCCAAAAGATGGGGTACTATTTAGATAATTTTCTCTTTTTAAAATGCTATTAAAATATTATTTGTTATAATAAAATAAACTAGTTTAGATTTTTTTTAAGGAACAAGTTTAGAGTTTAAACCGGGTTTAAATGAAATACTCAAATTAATACGATTATACGGGTATGTCTAAAGTAGTAATGAAGAGAGTGCTAAAGATATGATAGAATATGTTTGATAGATCTATTTTGATTAGGGAGGTAAGGAAAAATGTTCTTTATCGCTATATGAATTAATTTCGTGTATAATTAAGCAGGTTAGTGGACTATCGGTGTGCAACAAGGGAACCCTTTGGGCCACTTCTTTTTACTCTTGTCTTGCACCCACTTCTTCATAGAATCAAGGACAATTGCAAGAACCAATACTCAGTTGGTCTAGTGGGATGTGGTGCTAGGCTCCTTAAGTGTTTAGCTTGGAGATTCGAGTTCGAATCCTCCTGGCAGCATGTATGGAAAAATTGATATTGGGAGGGTATCCCCATCAATGGGCCACGACTTTCTACCTGATCCGGACGTAGAGCGGCTAATCCGATCGAACCGGGTGGTCTCCGAATTTACCATTACCAAAAAAAAAAGGACAATTGCAAGAATCATAATTTTCTAGCCTGCTTGATATCATTCGAGAGGTTGAGCCACTTCTTTGTGCATATATCATTCGAGAGGAATCCAAAAGGCTTATTTTTAATATTTTGGGGCTTTTTGATACTTTACTTGAAGCGCACTCGAGTCCATGACCCTATATATAGGGATGATCGAGCCTATTATGTAAGAAATCCAACTTTGAAGCAAATACATTTTTCGTAATTTGATGAGTGCAATCCAAAAAGCTTCCACGCAGGGAGTAGGCTTCGACGCGAGGAGTAAAAGATGTCTTGTTTGACCTTTAACTTGGACTTGTTTGAGTTGTTCTACTTGCGCACGGTAAGTGGTATTTCTCGTACTTTTCACAAGCCTCCTTATACTCTAGGGACCATCGCTCCTTTTTGTGTAAGATTGTTGCTGAAGGATTCTACGATCGTTCATCGGTTCTGTGATAAGGTTATACACAAATTATTGTGCTCCGAGTCGTTTCTTAGGGTTCGACCTATCAAACTACTGATCCATCTCCACCGTCGGATAATCCTTTTCATCTCTCTAAATGTCCATCCATCGAGACTTCTTGGTATCGAAAGATCGGGCCTTCCCACACGGCTAACCCCCGTATCAAAGTGATATCATAGCAAAGGACCATCGACATCAACCTATCAAAAAATCGGAGCTTTCTTCTACTCACGTTATCTACTACTTTCAATTTCAATTTCAATTTCTTTTAATTGATTTTTGTAGACTTTAATAAAATGAAAAAAGATAAAAAAATTTACATCAACTATATCGGAGTATCACCAAAAATCTAATTGGGCCCACAACAAGTCCGGAACCTAGCATTCAAGAAAGCCGATATTATGGTCGATCACCGGAAACGATCTTCACCACCAACAACTAACCCCCGTATTAGGCTTGCTTCCTTGCCTATTCGGTTTGGGAGTCTTGGTGTATACTCAACTATGGAGACTTCGATCTTCTTTTTCTTTTGTGGTCTTGGGGCCTAGTCTTGGATCCTTCAAGACCACATCTTGCGGGACAGTGGAGCATTTGATATGTACTCCAAGTTTTTTCTTTTATAGCTTTGGATAATCTTCAAGCTTTTATTCGTAGTTTTGATCTTTTTGGTTTTACTGTCAATAACACCGTCCCCCCTAATGACCAACACGCTTTAAAGAGTGTTATTTTCGTAAAGACCGTGCAAGAGATGGAAGCGACTTTTGATTTGACACTTATACATAAATCGATTTTTAAGTGTCTACAATCCGCACATAACCAATACTTCTTTCTTGTAATACCCATTGATGGACTTGGATAGTGTATGTCTTCGGTTGAGTATATCACGATCTTTAAGTATCGCCTTATGATTCCTTTTTTTCGGATGATGCAATTTGTCATATGCCTAATTGTCGAAGGGTTTTGGATGTTTTTGGGGAGCATGAAGTTTATTGTAAAGAACTCCATGACTTCAAATATAGACATGATTTTATTTGTGATTTTTATGTGATGTGTTTAGGAGATTAGGAGTTTTGGATAAGAAGGAGGCGCATGTGATCTTCTTGACTAATCCGTGTGAAGGAAGAACTACGTTGAGGTCGGCGGATGTGTTAGTATTTGGATGAGAGGGTGCGAAACATGCTTATATAGATTTGCCAGGAGTTTCTCTTCTGGTTTGTATGGTTAACATGCCTTTTTTGGTAGGAAAGACGATCCTCAACGCAACATCTATTAAGGTGGCTAAGCATGACATGACTTGCATCCAAAACCAACATGTGTTTCTTCCGTTCGATTTTGACACTTTTGATTTTCTTGCGTCCGACGTCATCGGTATTCGGCGAGGGTGTAATGGGTCTTGCATGGTAATGTTGTGTCACCTAGGTCTTCGGATGTAGTTTTTCTGAGGATCGGATTTGCTATTCAGAAAGGGTAGACAACACAGCTTGTTTCTCGAACCCAAATCGAAACCGAAGCCCAAACCCGAAATCTATATATATATATATATATATATATATATATATATATATATATATATATATATATATAAAACAAACTAAGCCCTGATATTTAAGGCAAATAGTTGATGTAAATTATTATGTGAACATTTAAGCTAGTTGGTACAACCAAACGCAATTTACGATATAATGAAACTACAACTCAAATTTTATTAGTTTTTCCTTTTATACACCGATTTGAACATGCAGTAGTTTATAATCATGTGCAAGCAAACACACACTACCCCGCGGTACCGTAACCTTTTTTTAACGGATTTTTTTTATATAGTTTTTCTAGTAGAGTTTTGGACGGTATTATAATAAGAATTGTTATAGGTAACACTTTAAAATTATTAATGTATAATTGATGTGTACCGAGACCGCACGTCAAATATTTGTTTCAAAACTTTTTTATTTGTAAATGTGACGTATAAACTCACAAATCTCCTAAGAGATAATTTCCTTTGCAAATTTACAAAGAAAATTGGAATTAGTTATGTTAGGTTTGGATCAAATGAAATTGATAGGATTATAGTGAACTTGTTGAAATCGTTTCGCAGGATTTTTTCAAGGTTTTTATATTATATCAAGTTTACATGTCAAATTTAAGAAAATTGAATCAGTTAGAATAATTTTTGCGGGATTATACTGAAATTGTTAAAATCGTTTTATGTTCGGTAAGACTAATTTTTCCGAGTTGTTTTGAGGTATCAATAGCGGAATGAGTGGGGGAAAAGACAACACGGGACACATCACCGGTACGTCCCTAAGGTGCGTGTGTGCCACGCGTCACTAGTTTTTTTTTTAATTAGATCTAATTAGTGAATTGTTTATTTTTTTGTTTTTCGATTCCGGTTTTGTTAGAAATATTTAGAAGAGAAAGGGGAGATAGGATTTAGATGATGAAATCAATAGGCCATGCACCCAAACATGCTTAAGTTGTTGTGGTTGTTGTCCAATTTGATGAGGTTATTGAGGAGGAGACACCTCCAACACTCATTCAGGCATTGCCATTAGTTATTGTATTATTGGTGTCCCATTCACTTCTAGTTCTCAAACCTCGACTTCACGCGCGGAGAAGTACGAGACAAAGTCGAAGGATGATCGACATCTTGATGATTTTAGAGATGCATATGTTGTGATGGAGGTCGTCCCTGAGGCTGTTGCTACAAAGGCCCATCATGAGTTTGTACCCGAACCTACTACTGCTCGTGAGGATCATGAGGCCGCCCCAAATCCAGTAATCTCTCAATTTATATCTCTACATTTATTTTCATCCACACAGATGTTTGTTTAATTTGTATTTTTAACTCTCTTTTTTCATTTACATAATATCATATCTTTTAGTGAGTAATATATCTTCAGACATCAACATAGTATTATATCATACCTTTTAATTACTAAATAAATTTGATTATAATCATTTGTACGTTAGAACTTTAAAATTTTACAACAATTGTGTTGTTTAACATCAAATATGCATTTAATGGCAGACATGAACTCGCACCCCTAACTATGATTATTCCATCCGATTGGGTTAACCGTTCTCAAAACATGTCGTCAAGTGTCAACCGAGTTAAACAATTGCACTTGATGAGGTGTGTGAAGGATTAAACGTTCTCACATAAAAAATAAAATGTGATATTCAACATAAATATAATGTTGGCAGACTGCTTCTATCGCCAATTAATTTTAGGATGAAACATCATTGAGTTTCTGTGATGAAATCGAGCCTTACATTCAACAACCGTTGCACATGTTGTCAAACTCTTGATGAGTTCACCTTTCTAAGCGACATGTGGGACTACTAGACTTGTCAGGTACCTCGTATTCTTTTCCTTTTATTAAAAAAACACACGCAACCCTATTTCATGTTCTAAAAAATTCTTTTTTTTTTATCTCATAAATTATTAGTTTCTAAACAATAAAATAAACTTAAAAATGGTTAATGTGTCGGATTTATTTAGTGCGAGAAGATAATTGAAGAGCAAGTTGAAGGGATTGTTTAAAAATTTGTATTTTTTTTTTCTTAATTCTATTAAAAATTAAATAAACATGATGAATATAAAGATGAAAATGTTGTAAATATCTAGATATTTCACTGCCAGATTTCTGTCATTTGATGCTCGCCCTAACTTATACAAGTAAATAGACTACCTCATGCATGAATAATGAATTCATTCGCAACACGTGATGAGTTATTGACGACTTTATGGCAACTCTAACAAAATCTTGTCTAATTTGACAATGTCCCCCCATCCACTCCAACATATATTTAATCGATTCACCTTTTTTTTTTTTAATTAAAGGATAGTAACTTCATTATAATATACATGTCTATAATATATTAAAAGACTGTAAAAATGATAATCTGTTAATTTAAAGAAAAGGTATCGGTAAGACGATAACATATCAACTGAATTGATCAAGTGAGGTAGTCACTTGTGAGAAGCCCTTTCACCCACAAATTTATTCTCTTTTCCTTTAAAAAGTCTATTTCTAATTTCGATCGTCGATTGATTATGGCTTGCTTTCCAATAGCATTTGGAACTAACATATAACATGGATGGTGTTATCATGTTTTTTTTTTTTTAAAGCAATGAATATTGTTGGAGATAATTAGTTTCCACATCGAAAGATTGAGACTACTCAGCCTAGTATATAAGGTCGGTAGGTCACTCCTCCTATTGTCAATTGGTTTCAAGATGGAACCTCATCGGGTTTATGTGCTGAGCTTTGGCCTAACGTACATGTGCGCTCGTATGCACACGATCCCCGCTCTACCCGGTCCGTCTATATCAGACTTTGACATGGTATCAGAGCGGTTAGCCTCTATGTGGCTAGCCTAACCTGTGGACAAGTACAACTCGGTCTATATCCTCTAGTTGCACTTGAGGGGGCGTGTTGGAGATAATTAGTTCCCACATCGAAAGATTGGGACTACCCAACCTAGTATATAAGGTCGGTGGGCCACTCCTCGTATTGCCAGTTGATTTTAAGATGGAACCTCATCGGGTTTATGTGCTGGCTTTGGGCCTAACGCGCATGTGCGCTCATATGCACACGACCCCCGCTCTACCCGGTCCGTCTATATCGGACTTTGACAAATATATATATATATATATATATATATATATATATATATATATATATATATATATATATATATATATATATATATGATTAAATAATGAACGTCCATTATAAAAGGTGTGTAATAAGCGTCAATTGGAGCAATTGAAGAAGTTTTACGGATTGATCTTATATATTATTCACTAGTAGTAAATATATTGTTATACTAGGAAAGAAAATATCTCATTTATGGATAAATAATTAACACAATATGAACAAAATAAATCCCGATAATTAAATATAGATTGTTAGTGTAGACTAAAGTTCGCCAGTTAAAAAAAACAATTGTTTAACGATGGTTAAATATGTTTAATGATCGGGAGAAAACAATTGTAATGATCATTATACAAGCTTAACAATCGTTACATTTGTTTAGTTACATTGATGCGCTAACGAGCGTAATCTATAAACTAAAAAAATTATATAGGCTAACGATCCTACGTAGAAACTAAGGAGTTCTAACATGCCAAATTGAAAATAAGGTGAGAGGATGACCTATGAACCAAAATTCGAAACTAAAGAGTTATTTATTGTTATTATTATTCTAAATATTCTGTAAAATATTTCACATCTATTATTACAATTTTATTATGGGCAATACAATGTCTTGATCAATAGCTATCTTAATATTACCATATACAACGATTAATCTTGCCCGTTGATATAAAAATTTCCTACGGTTAATATAAGTCCTACACCCTACTCTAGGAAATGTTTCTATATAATTATATATGTTAAAATTATATTTTATATTAAACAATCTATTATATATAACTAAAGTAGCCTCCGGATTGTCGACGTGACTCTCTAAGGTTCCAAGATTTCAGCCAAATCACCTTATATTATTAAATTGTCACTCCTTTTAAAATTATACGTAAATTTTAATTTGTTGAAAAAGTATATATTTTAAAACCTATTACTATCAATTTTGATATTATATATTTTAAGTTTTAAGTTTTTTATTTTAAAACCAAATTAATATTATCTATTTTTGAAGCCAAATTCTAATATATTAATAAATTTCCATTATTTATATTAGAAAATTTTAAAATAAGTAAATAATTGTTTAAGTATTTCAACCGAAATCAATTCAGATTAAAAAATATAATTTTGTTACAAATCTACGATGTATATCCAATATCGTTTTTTCAAAGAATTGTTAACATTAAATATTTTAAAGTAATCCGATTTTTTTCTAAAAAAATTCCATTTAATTTAAGCTTAACTTCTGTATAAACGATTTATATATTTCGGTGCATTTCTATCTTCTTTAACAAGTTAGATCTTCATTATATTGTATCTTTATTTTTAATAATTTCAACCTCCTTACGGTTAAACTATATTCTCAATTACATGATTTAAATCAGATTATATATCAACCACTTTTATTAACAAATAATTTTTTTAAAATTCGTTTTTTTTTAACAAAATGTCTATTCATCCGAATCAACCCTATATATATATATTATAAATAGGTAAATCATGTTGGAGATAATAAGTTTCCGCGTCGAAAGTAGGACATTCCAAGCCTAGAATACAAGGTCGGTCTGCTACTTCTCCTGTTACCTATTCATTTTATGATATGGAACTCCATTGAGCTTATGTGTTGAGCTTGAGGCTAACGCGTATATGCGCTCATATGCACACGACCCCTAATCTACGGTCTATCTCTATAGGACTTTGACATACTATTACACGCGATTAGCCTTTATTCGGTTCGCGATCCTAACATGTGGGCAAGTGTCAACGCGGTCTATACCCTTTAGTTGCACTTGCGGGTGTGTGTCGGAGATAATAAGTTCCCACATCCGCTGGACATTCCGAACCTAGTATATAAGTGTCAACGCGGTCTATACCCTAGCCTTTACTTGCACTTGCGGGTGTGTTGGAGATAATAAGTTTTCCACCTCCGCGGGACATTCCGAACCTAGTGGCCTACTCCTCTTATTGTCAATTAGTTTTATGATGGAACCCCATTGAACTTATGTGTTGGGCCTTATGCGCATGTGCGCTCGTATATACACAACTCCCGCTCTACGATCCGTCCGTATCGGACTTTAACAAATCACTGATCGTATATGCTTAAATTAGTTTTATTAATAGAAATTTATCAACTCCCTCTTTTGGAAGGGTTCCCTTGATCCATTGTGTCGATTGCTCGTTATGCGGGGACGGTTTCTCAAGAATTCATTATTCTGGTATGTTTCTCCCTTGTTTATTATTGAGTTAGTTTGTTTACCGGTGATTTATGGAGGATTTACTGAAAGCCTGTAAATGTTTGAAACTCTTTGAAAGTGAATGGAACAATTTTGATGGTTCTTGAATGTGTCACCTTACCGTAAAAGCCCAATTTCTTGCAATGTCTAGTGCACAAGTTACTAACATTTGGCAGTTTTAACATGAATGTGTTGAAGAACACATACACTTCTCTAGGTTTGGAGCCCTAATCATGGTATGACGGTGCGTGGCGTTGGCCAAAGGGTCGATGGTCTTCAGTTCTTTCATCATGCCGATATGACGACTACAACCGGGGGGCACCCATGTTAATCCTATAGATTGTTGTTAGTAGTTCTATACCTTCTGATTTACAGTTTTGCACGATGATGTTTTGGGTTGTGGCAAAAGATCTTCCTTTGGGAGTGTCGGATATGACCGTCACGAAACTCATAAGGGTCATTTGGGTTCATACGTTGCAATGAATGATTATGCTTTTGGGAGTGAAGATTGATACCACTAAGCCCTTGGTTCGTCGTGTATCATTGGCTATCAAGTGTCAAATTCTCACAATGCCTATACAATATGAAAGCTTGCCCACCTTTTGTTTTAGTTGTGAACTTATAGGTCACTTTGCCAAATCCTCTACGACATTGGACGGAGGTACTAATTTCAAATATGGTCCATGGTTTCGAGTATCCCCTCCTCGAGGCATATTTCGCCCGTCTCGTGGCCATTTATAGAAGGAGTTACAATGGCACGATGGTTTCAAGCAAGAACACACTCTTCGACATCTCCTATAGAAGTGCAACCTACAGAAGGGCCGAGTATTAGTGTTCAACAACCTTTTTCTTGTTTCAGCCCTTGGTTTGTCAAAGAGGAAGTTGGCTTTGTCTACAAGACTTGCTAAACCAAGTGCATGCAAACAACAAAGACAAACACATATTTCAGAGGGTGATATGTTACTCTTCAAGTAACGGGTGGAGGGCCTCAATTCGCGAAGACAATGAAGATTCACATATGAAATTTTTGCGGTATGGGAAACCGCATCAAGATTTTTACTCTCCAATCCTGGATTAGGAGAGACAACGCTTCCATTGTATTTTTTTTTTTTGAAACAAAGATCTTAAAACGAGATCAAGAAGTTAGTATGAGTTTATATGATTATACGAATGACTTGTGTGTTGGTAGTATATGCAATTCGGGTGGCATAGGCTTATGGTGGAAAGATGTTGCATTGTCTATTAAATCCTTTTCTTTCAACGATATTAAAGCCTCATTATAAATATTGAGTCCAACTAAAACTAGTATTTTGTTGCCATCTGTGGTCATCCTGAACGGCACAAAAAATGAAAGCATGAGATCTTGTACGGCACCTAGTTGTTGATCAGGCACTACCTATGTTTTTTTCTTGATGACCTCAATCAAATCATTGTCTCATATGAAAAATGGGGAGGTGCTCAACCACGAGAGTTTGAGATACAATAGTTCAGGGATGTTATTGATCAATAAGGCATATGCGCGCGCATGGGTTTTGTTGGAGGGATATACACATGACAACGGGTCAAAGTCCGGATACTCTCCTTAGAGAACATCTTGTTAGAGGATTATGCACTAATGATTGATTTAGTGTCTACCCGAATGCCAATATCCATTGTTTACCCAAGAGGCAATCTGATTATTCCTTACTTGCTCTCAATACGGTTGGTGATGCCCGCCAAGGATCCCAAAAACAAAGAGTCTTTAGGTTCAAAACATTGTGGCTATCACAAGAGCGTTCCGCGGATATTATTGTGCATCCCAAGAACAATATCCATGACACACTCGTGGCAAAAATTAAAGTTTGTGCAACTAATTTGAGTTTATGGGTTGACACTGATTTCAAAAGGAAACAGAAGAAAATATAGTCATTTGAGAAATAATTATTGGAGTTACAACATCGCCTTCCTGATCGACCCTCTATGGCCCAATGTGCCGATATTAGTTCACTGCTTGAAGGTTAACGTCCGAGGAAGAAGCATAGTGGCATATATGCTCTTGCTCTAATGCGCTTCAATAGGAGGACAAAAATACGCCCTATATTTATCATAAAACAAGTCAACGCAGGAGTAGCAAAACGATTTGAGGTTTATTTGATGTAAATGGGGTTTGGTAGGATTCGGAAGCGGAAGTTGAGAAGGAGATTCTCCAATTCTACAATGATTTGTTTTGGATAGAGACCACTTTCAATTATACTTTGGCTTTGTAAGGTATTCTTCCATCTATTTCTTCTGACCCAATTTACAGTTGGACATGTTTCCACCCAATGAGTAAATTCGAGTGAAAACGTTTCAAATATATCTGACACAAGCTCCAAGGATAGATGGCATGCATATGTACGCTATTTTTCCAATAGTTTTGACATGTGGTTTGTGAGGATGTTGTTCTTTATATGCAATGTTGGTGGAGAGGTGAGACTGATTTACATGAAGTTAATAGAACAATAATTACCCTCTTGCCTAAAGTGAAAAAACCCGAAATTTGTCAAGGAATTCAGATCCATAAGCTTGTGCACATTGTAGTATAAAATGGCATAAAAACATTGAGAAACCGGCTAAAGTCATTCCTTGATAAGTTGGCAGATCGCCACCAAAGCGTTTGTGCCAAATAGGTTAATAACATATAATCCGTTATTACTTTTGAAGTGTTCCATGCTACAAAGAATCAACAGATGGCAAGACAAAACTATTTTGGCATGAAGTTGGACGAAGACTTATGGCCTTGTCGAAAGACCTTTTTTGAAGATTCTTATGTAGAAAATGAGATTTTTTTAATGCTCGGATTGGAAGAGTTATAAGTTGTCTTGAGACGGAAACTTCTTCTTTCAAGTATAATGGAACAATCCCGGGGACAATTACTCCTTCTAGAGATCTTCTCCAGGGTTTCCCCTCTCTTCCTATCTTTTTTTTTAATTTTATGTGGGAAAGCTTAATCATATGTTTCCGAGGGTTGTCACGCTTCACCGTATTCATGGTTTGAAGATCGGTAAACATGGTCCTTCTATCTCTCATCTATTGTTCGCCGATGATTATTTTTTGTTTGCTAAAGAAAATTTAAAGGAATGCTCACAAGGTTAATATACAAAAGTCGGAAACCTTTTTCAGTAGAAATGTGGACTTTTGACGGTGATAATTGATTACTGGTTTCCTGAGTTTAAAAGAGGTTGATCGGCACTTGAAGTACTTAGACTTACCAAAAGTCGGAAACAATGTTTATTGCGTTGAAGGAAATACTATGCATTGGAAGAAGGTTACTAGATATAAAGAAAAGCTCATCTCACAAGCAGGACGTGAGGTACTCATAAAATTAAATTTGTAGTATAATCCATCCCTTTATATATTATCAGTGTTTTTCGCATTCTTGAAGGTCTCCTAGATGAATTTCATTCCTTCCTATCGAAATTCTAGTAGGGGTGATGATACGTACTATGAGAAAGATCCATTAGCTAAGGTGCGATTCATTGTATCTTCCTAAACAAAAAGGTGGGATGGAGTTTAGAAGCTTGAAGGTCTTTAATCGGACCTCGTTGGTCAAACAGGGTTGGAGATTGTTGATTAAAGAACTTTTTTGTTGCCCAAAATTTGAAGGATCCTATTTTTGAAAGGATTAGTTTTATGATGCAAACTGAGGATATAACCCTAGTTATATGTGGTCTAGTATCTAGGGAGCAATGACTTTGTTAAAAGAAGGCCTAGATTTGTGCATTGGTATAGGGGACAATGTGTATGTTTGGAAGGATATATGTTTGAAATGCGCCGAAGAATATACACAACTTTATATTCTAACACACTCAGATTTGGATATGCGTGTCTCTGATTAACCGGATGTCCAAAACATGTGATCAATCTTCTTTGAACTCACTTTTTTTGTGCTAGGTGAAGTTGCGGCAATTCAACGCATCCCCCTGAATCACCAAGCTACTGGCTCGGCCTATTGAGGCACACCGATTTCTCCAACAATGATCATATGTCTCGATTTTCGCAGTTAAATGGCTTCTAGGTGTGCCTCCAAAGCTACGGGTATTTTCTTGACACTTG
Organism: Fagopyrum tataricum; assembly: GCA_002319775.1. Taxonomy (NCBI): domain Eukaryota; kingdom Viridiplantae; phylum Streptophyta; class Magnoliopsida; order Caryophyllales; family Polygonaceae; genus Fagopyrum; species Fagopyrum tataricum. Next base: position 8,404,542 of record CM008279.1, on the reverse strand, counting down.
CTTCATAATGCGTTGAGCACACAACATAATTTGATAACAAGCGAGTGTTCTCTACTCCAATACTATATATATAGGTGTTCATCTTCTCCGAAACTATTTGGCATATGCTTTTCTCTTGATTAAGGTCTTTATGGCAGTCATCAGCATTGCTTGAACTTTTGGACAACATTATTGTCAATTTTCCTAGCTCTATGGAAGATATATATATTGTCTTACAGATCTTGGAGTTCAAAGGAAAACAAGGCCTTAAAACTTTTTTTTTTTAACTGCTTTGTCTTTCTCTATTTCACGGTGTCATTGTATACATACACGTAGATGTGGTAATGTGGATGCCCATTTCGTTGCACGGTTAGCTCTAGATTGGAAAATCGAAAGTTTGTATTTTAATTTGTTTTTGCAAGATGTTCTTGATCTTGTTGAAGTGGACATATAATATTTAAGTAATTTTCCTTTTAAAAAGAAAAAAATTTATTAATATAAAAATATTATAAAAGATATAATTGAAAATCATTCTTTATTGATGGTATAATAAACACTTATATCAATTTCATTACGTGTCAAAACGTACACAAATTTTAGAAGGCTAATTATTATAATGTGTGAGCTGACTCAGTTAGAAGTTTGAACACCACTTATCATTTTATCAAGACAAAGTCGTACAAATTCATCGACCTCTTTTACAAACAAGTATCTCACTTGACATATGCACGTATGTCATCTTTCCCCGCAGCATAATAAAACTTGGCTTCTATTCTATTCTAAAGTTTATTCAAGACATAAATTGACATTTTTGTCTTGATTTTTGAGTTTAGGTTGGGGTCAAAGATTCGAACGACACACGTTAGGTGAGACTACGTATTCACACAAATACACTAAGTGTCATCGTAAAAGCAATTGACAATAAAAGTAATACAATATACGTAAACTTATATAATAGTCTCGTCTACTAACATGTTCTCAATATAGCATACTTTTCTCAAGTATCAACAGTTTGCCCCCGATTACTTATCCCCAAGTTATGCGTTATAATTTAAAAAAAAAACTCATCCTAAATCCATATAAAATAAAAAATAAGTTAATTGAAAATTATGGTATGTTTGTCATGGTGATTAATTTACTGATTTTTCAATGTTTAAAATACCCCTGCACAAAAATGATGTTCTTTAGTCAACTTTATTTATAATATTTTATTTATAATTAAATCCAAAATTTTAAATATATTTTATTCATTTATAAATAATCATAAACGTGGTCATAGTTTTTTTTTTATATAACCAATATTATTGCAAATATATATTGACGAACAAGTATAAAATATATACTGCCACTGGTATAGTATAGATTACAAGCAAAACGAGATACACATAACTACATGACACATAACTAGTATTTATAATTCGAACAAGAGAGCAACACACCAAGTAGAAGGAAATAAACACGCAATAATACTTGGCTAAAACAAGAAAGGGAGTCATAAAGTGAATCATTTAGGAGACTTTAGGGATTCCACTTGAGCTTTTCCATGAAGTCCTTTCATCCTTGTATAGAGCCTATACTCGTTGAAGGTCATGGGCTCGTACATGGCTGGCCTTTCCGGAGTTACGAGCTCCTTTGCCGGTTCAACCGGTATGTCGGCTCTCGGATTGTAGAAGAAAGCTAGCGACAGTCGCTCTTTGTTAGGGTTCACAATTACCCTATGCTCGATGCTTTTGTATATTCCATTGCTTACCACCTACATCGGATTCCAAGTTTCAGTATATAAGTACAAACTAATGAAAAACGTACATGGCAAGCACGTTATAAATGAAGTTCGTCCGGTACTTGAAAGCGAAAAGCACATGCATGTGATTGGCCAAACACAAGAACATCCAAGATAAGGTGATAGTGACTTTATTTAAGCACATTTTAGAAGTGTTCATTGCCAAATTTATGTTAAAAAAAGCTTTGGTGGTTGTTATTCGAGTGAACGAGTCCGAGTCGAACTATTTATAACGCCAGTTTCAGTTGAGCTTGACTCAACTAACAACTTTACCCAAGTTTGACTCATCCGGTTGGTCATTCGAGCCGAACAAATCGAATTTTGTTACACTGAGCTGAGCGTAAATTTTAATCTAGCTTAAAAACAAGGTCATACTCGGTTTGTTTAGTTCCCTTACCGGAATAAGAAGTAAGCTTAGACCCAACACAAAAGGGAAAAGGAAAAAGTTGTACATGTGTCGTTAAAAACGAGTTCATAATTAATCGGCCTGTTTAGTTTCATTACCGGAATAAGAAGCAAGCATAGTCCCTACACAAAAAAGGGAAAAATTGTACCTGCACTTGATCGCCTAGGTTAACAATGAAGGCATGTGGAACCGGTTTGACAGTGACCCATTTCCCATCCTTCCGGACCTGAAGGCCGGCCACATCAAGATCCGGGAGTAAAACGGTTATCCCACCCGGGTCGGAGTGGGGGGAGAGGCCTAGAGTCAAGTCCGGTTGAGGGCATTTCGGGAAGAAGTTCGCCCGCAAACATGCCGCGCTAGTTTGGCCTCCAAAGGCGTCTTGTAGGCGGTTTTGTTGCAACCCCAGATTTGTGGATAGCATCTTCATCACCCTCCCACTTAGCTTCACTAGCTCTTCAAGATACTCATCCACCACCTCCCTATACATGAATCAAGATAACATAAGATTAGAACTAAAGGTTTAGAAAGTCGCTTAACAAACTTGATTTATTATATACCTGAGGATAAGGGGTTGGGCGGGCCACTTGTGGTGATCTCTGAGAGGAGGAGGAAGGTAGTTAAGGAAGTAGTAGTCGCTCCAGTCGAGAATAGCGCCCTTCTCGACACCAAGCCTGCTCCCATATCCTTCATAGGTATCAGGAGAGTTGGCGTATTTCTGCTTGAGGTCCATCGGAAGGTGGAAAAACTTCCTCCAAACGTCGCGAGCATGGTCCATGAGATCCGGTTTAACTCCATGGTTAACCACTTGGAAGAAGCCCCACTCGGTGCATGCTACGTGGATCTTTTTGAGCGTGTCTGAGTCGGGGTAGGCTCCGAGGTCAATCACTGGTATGTTCACATCCTCGTTCAAGGAGGCCGAGGAGAAGGGGCTCACGGGTCGGTCGGATTGGGGCTTGATGTAGCGGAGTGGTATGGTTCCGTGACCGGATTCGGATAGGGACTGGACTCGGACGATTGGCTCGGGCCAACTCATTATGCTTGCCATCTCTTTCAAATGCCTCACTCTTCTTTGGGTTATGGGTTGTGGGTTGGACTTGGAGGGTTGGGTTGGAGTATGCTTCTATATATAACTAATTTAGATAAACAAAAAAAAAGAAAAAGAAAATGTGCCGCTAACACGTGGGAAATTGAAGTATGTAACGTGTAAGCTATTTGATATTTTGGATACAGTACGTTGTCAACTTTTTATGAATAACTCAATAAACTTTTTTAATTGATGCGGAAATATCCGCACGCAAGTATAAGTATAGAAACACATTGGTGTCTAGCTATATAATAATTTTTAATATGATTTTTTTTTATTATTATACTGGTTTATATGTTAGTAGAAACAATCCATTTTGACGGTATATTGTGTTCAAATAATTGTTATATATAGATTAATTTAATAAATTATATAATCTATAATTAAAATTAATTACGTGTAAATTAGTCTTCACTGAACTTATGTAGTTATTAAAGATGAATTTAATTAAGATTTGCTTTGAAAAGATCTATATTTGGTTGGTAATTGATTTATGTAGGCTCATAGTGAATTTAGACAATTTTATCATAATATAGTAGAATTCATATTTTTTTACGTATTTATTTTAATGCTGATATGACACGTGACAATTAGCTTTTTTTGTGTGACACGTGACAATTAGCCTTTTTTGATTGATTTATTTTGTTAATCTTAATTTATAAATTAGTTTGTATATTATATATTATATATCTTATGTGTTTTTTGTTGTCATTATTATACAATTTATTTGTTTAGCTAATTCAATCAAGTGTGCTGAAACAATTATCTCTATTTTATTTAATAAAAAATATCAAAATTACCAAGTGATAATACCTCTTATTGAAATATGTTTTCCCTTCGAAATTTGCGCTAAAATAACATCAGATTTCAAAATAGTATTACGCGTCAACAATCATCATATAAAATTTTTAAATGTTTTCAACCGGATATAAGTTTATTTCAAAATAACTATACTAACACATAATAGTATTATTAAACAGACTCAAGAAACTCCATTATAATATAATATTTAAAAATAAAAAAGTTAAAAAATTAAAGAAAGTGGTAATAGAAAAGATGAATGAAGTAAAATGTATCACAAAAGATAATGAAGAAGATGAATACGTGCAAAATCTACAAAGAAAGTTAAGGAGAAGCCACGTGGCCAAAATTTTGTTGAAAAGGATTAAAATAAATCTGAGCAAAAGGCTAAGAATTAAATTTATTATTAATAACTAACAATGTAAACAAATTTATTAAAAACTTTTGTGGGGCTTCGTGAAATCTGGCGTTGACACGTGACAGTAATGGTCTCTTCTTTAATACTTATAAGATAAGATACAAGATCTGATTTGAATAAAAGTTATAATCACGATGTAAATAAGTATAAGTTATATACAAGTTTTTAATAGTTTTTTTTTGAAAAAGGGAAGAAATCATAACGACTGTAAAGTATTTTTTAAATAAAATTTGTAAACAAAATAGAAGTAAGATTTCGGGTGTGTTTAATATAATTTTTTTAACCAAAAGTTACGTGCTAAAAAGAATACGAATAATTACAGGAGGGATGAGAGGTACATAGAGGACTAAAAAATCAGGGTACAGGGGAGTGAAGTAGTAGTGAGTGTAGATTCTAACAAGCGATAACAAGGATGAAGAAGAGTAACCAAGAGCTAATCCAGACCAAGAGAGGAGATCCAACGTTGAGTAGAGGGAGAGTGATTGGTCCAAATAGATTTCACACGGTTCATGTGAGATTTGATCATAAGCATTGTGTTGTTAGCATTGACTGGGAGGTTGTTGAAAACATGGTAATTTCTTGCTTTTCAAGTAAAGTAGATGAAATAGATGAAGGTGACAATGGTTATTTGGGCTTTGAAGCAATTAGTGTTAGTGGTGGATGACGAGAGCCAGTCGAGCCAACCGTGCACGGTGTTCAACCTTTGAGATATGTGGAGTCAGTTGAGGGTGATTTCAAGAGTTGTTTTTGATCATGAGGTAGGGCAATAGAGAAGTAGATGGTTAATGGTTTCCTCAGAATGATTACGGATAGGACAAGAGTTGGTGGAGGTGGCTCCCCATTTAGAGCAACGACAGTTAGTAGAAAGCTTGTCAAGAGCGGTGTTCCCTGGTTTTACACCCTAAGAATTCATGTCAAAAGTGACAGAAACTCAAAGGTTGACAAAACAAGAGAGGGATAATTTTAAATTTATAACCTGTAAATATTTCCCCTAAATAGCAATGAACCCACAGTGTATGGATATTACGAAGTAGGACAAGTATTCCAGGGTCGAACATGAAGACAGGGTGGATAAATCTGCAGCATTGATTGGGGATAGGATAGATCTCGAATAAAGAAGGAGGTTGGAAAAACAAAGGGAATCAAATGTTTTTGGCGAATTTGGTTATTCGCAATCGAATGTCACCTTCAATTGAAAACAGTTTTAAAAGCAAAACAAATAAAAGATAATCAAATTAAAGGGAAGAAAGAAGATTTCAAGGGTTCAAGGTCATTGTTTATAACATATGGATTCAGGACGACTCACAAGGATAAATGGCAAAAAAGCAACATGGATGAACGTTTCTAGGTTGATGGTCTATTTCCGGGTAAGTCTCAAGACCATCTAGTTCTAATCCTAACTACCAATTACCGGGTAAGTCTCAAGGTAGAGAGGAGGGAAATTTTAAACAAACCAGATTATCTAACTAAGGATCAAGTAACCCTTTGCCGGGTAAGTCTCAGGAATTACCCAACTTAGAGAACAATCAGGCACATTCAAACCAATAAAGGCTTCACATTTATTACCTATGGTTAATCACTTATGTATCTAAGAGGAATATCACCGGGTAAGCCACGAGGTAAAACTGCATCTCGGGGAATCGAGTGATCCCCAAATGGTTCCAAGTGACAGTCGATCTAGGGGGTCTGAGAATATTATAGAAGTAGGTTGAGTTTTGGTTGTGTGTTTAATATATTTGAATATGTGGTTGTGGTTATGTAGATTATTGTGAGTAGGGTTGTAGTTGTGATTTTAAATAGAAGGAGATTAAAAAAAAATCTCATCTTTTGTGAGAGGAGATATTGGGTGCGTTCAGTGACTGGTTTACTTGGTATGAAGATGTAGTTTATGTACCTTTCCATTATTCAGTCATTTTTTCCCTTATTCAGTTACAATTTTTTTGAGGATAAATGAATGGTTGAAGGAGTTGAAAATTGGCAAATTCATCAACCGATGTCCCCAAGCTTACGGAGTTGAAGATGATGGAAATTGGTGGTTTAACATTTTTACCCTTATGGATCTCAACTTGTAATTATTCCCCTCTTTTTTTGTGATTCACCACCTTCTCTTCGGTATTCTCTTCTCTTATCTCTTTTCTTATTCTCTCATTTGATTTTCAACATATCCCTTTGTATTTGATTCCAGATTACTTAAAAACTTGTTGCTTCTCTCATTCAATTCTCAATCAAATTCATGAATTAGAAAACTATAATCTTCGATTAACCCATTTGATTTTTTTTAAGGAAAGAAATTCGATTCACTAGTAACAAACTAGCAAAACGAGGGGCCACAATGTGCAAACAAACTAACGGTCATGATTTGACAAAACGATACAAACACAATGCATCAACAAACGATATTTTGAATGGCAGAGCACCCGACCAAAGAGAATAGTAGAAGAAAACACCGAGCAACCAAACAAAAGGATCAAGCTAGTCGAAAAAGTGCATAGGAAATCTCCTAGGGACCACCGGTGAAAACCTCAAATTTGTACTCTCTCTTGAGCCCATTTGATTGTCAAACCAATCAATCTCACATTTAGGGGATGAATTGATGGCCGGTAGAAGAAAATGTGGAAACCTTATAAATCAATTTGAGCCTATGGTGCTTTCGAAACCGAAGGAATAGAAAATTAGGGTTTGGATGAACTGAGAATGAAGTGCTATGAAGAGGGAAACGAAAGATCACGGTAGTCGAAATAATCACCGGATCCGTTTCAAGCCAACAAGTCATCGTCAACCCCCTCGAGCCAACCAATCATCGAGTCATTGTCTCGGAAGAGCAAGCACCCAATCTCTGTTTTTGCTCCACTCCTTCGTCCTTCTGTTTCCATTGATGTTTGCCTACTTCCTTGTCCTTCTAACTTGTACTCAAAAGCACAGTTTCTCTTCCGAATTTCTCCATATCTTTCCTCAAATTTTCCATGGTCTCCCTCCTACCCTTATTCTCCACCCTTTGCTTCTCTATTCTCCTTTCTTTTAAGATCAGCCCAAAAATCAAATCACACCAATTACACCACAAAACCCAAGTAACAAGTTTCACCATTGGAGAATTAAATGCTCGGTCAAATTTAATGCTCCATCAAAATTTTATCCCGTGTCATTTTTAGTAATTTTACCTATATTAATTCTCTTCATACCCATAATAATTCAATTTCTACCAAACACCAACAACTTTTATTTTATTTAATATCCTTAATCTTCAACTTCATTTTTCATCTTCACATTCAACTTCATCTTCAAATTTAATCCGTAATAAACTACATTTCACCAAACGGACCCATTAAAATTGCTGTTTTGAAATCCCAAAAAACCACAATCCCAAATCCCAAAATCTCATACTAAACATACTCTTTGATATGAGATTAAAATCAAATACTAAAAACTACAACCACAAATCTCATACTAAACACACCCTTCGTTTAAATAAAGTTTGTCCATTTATAGGCATGTAACCACCTCTTAAAAGATACGTTTAAACAAATAAAAAATAAATATTGAATAAAATAACTAGAAAAATTAAAAAGTAAAAGTTATCGGGGTGGAACAAGATAGCTCCAGGTAAACTAGTTAACTGATATACTTGCATAAAATTAGCATTAATCATATGATAGATGTGTGGATATTCTCCGTAAGGACGTGTGGTTTTCCTTGGTATGGGCTTGGATAGGGCCACTCCTTGAACTTTTTGTGTATGAGACAAATATTATTTTTGGATACCTTTGTTAACACGTAGCAATATAAAATTGATGTCATACTTAACTAGCTAGACTTATTACTCCTCTTTTCCGAGTTCTCAACGTATTTTGATGGTCGTTTTGATGATTACATGTATGGGGGAAGTTCATTTGCTTGTTAAAATTTGAAGATATGGTGTTGTTCTATCTTGACTGTTGAGTGTGGGAAATATGTCCCACATCGACAATATGAAACCCGTGAACCTAACATATAAGTACGAGGGTTGATTACTCCTCCTATTTTCAATTGGTTTTAGGATGGAACCCCGAGTGCTTGTGTGTAAGATTCACTTTGGCGTGCAAAAGCCTCCACGTCTTTGACTCGGCGGATATAAAAGATAAATTAACATGGTATCAGAGCAGGTCCGATCCGTGTCCATTATCTTGTGTTTGGGTTGTGATTAGCAAAAAAACACGTTATCCGCCCATTTGGCTAAGCCAACTGCTTGTTGGTTTTGCATCCTAAGAATCCGTGTCAATAATGACAGAAACCCAAAGGTTGACAAAACAAGAGAGGGATAGTTTTAAATTTATAAACTTGTAAATAATTCCCCTAAATAGCAACGAACTCATAGTGCATGGATCGTACGAAGTAGGACAAATATTTCAGGGTCGAACGCGAAGATTGGGTGGTCTAGTCTGCAACAATGATTAAGGATAGAATAAATCTCGAATAAATAAAGGGGGTTGAAAAAGATAAGGGAAAGAAGGATCAAAAGGTTTTGGAAAAGGTTTTTGGCGTTCGTAATCGAATGTCACCTTCAATTAAAAACAATTTTATAACAACGAATAAAAGAAAACATAATTAAATTAAAAGAAAGAAAATTGATTCCAAGGGTTCAAAGTCATTGTTTATGGCATAAGGACTCAAGACGACTCACGAGGATATATGGTAGAAAAGCAATAGGGATGAACATTTCTAGGCTGATGGTCTATTATCGGGTAAGTCTCAAGATCATCTAGTTCCAATCCTAACTACCTATTACCGGGTAAGTCTCAAGGTAAAGAGGGAGGAAATTCACTACAAACCAGATTATCTAACTAAGGATCAAGTAACACTTTAACGGGTAAATATCAGGAATTACCCAACTTAGAAAGCAATCAGGCACATTCAAACCAATAAAGGTTTCAATTCCAACTTAGGTTGCTAGTTTAGAAGGTTCTAACCTAGATTCAAGTCCAAGCTAACCATTAGGATTTCAAAGCAATTCAAAGCCAATTCTAAGCACAATTTAATCCATCATAATCCAAGGCATAATCAAATCTCTATCAACCTTGGAACCACAAAGTTCTAGCCAATAACAATCATATCAAAATCAATAACTAAATGATGAAAGGGAAAGAAAGAACTCAGCTTCAATGTAATATTGATTCCAACAATGTCTCCCAACAAATCTGAATGCAAAAGTCTCCAACTTTAATCTAAACTAACTAAACTATGAAGAACAATGGTGAAGAAGAAGGGAAGGGTAGGAGACGGCTCCCCCTCTAGGGCTAACTCTGGGCGAATCCCAACACTCTGGGTAAAACCCCGCACAAAACGAACACCCCTTGGAATGAATCCAAGACTTCCTTTTATAACAAAAGCCTAGCTAAAAGACATTGGTCCAAAAAGGAAACAACCCGTAAATAAAATATAACACTCAAGGAAGAATCTCGGTTGGCATCTCGACCGAGATCAGTCGTGGTCGGGGCCGAGATTTCGCCTTCGATCTTCAATGTCATGGATCTCGGTCAAGTCGACCGAGATGACGACCGAGATAAGTGGATCTCGGTCCGAGATTGGACCGAGATATTACAACAGAAACCTCCATCTCGGTCCGAGGTAAGTGGATCTCGGCCGAGATGGCTCCTTGGTCGTTCCTTCATGCCTTTAGCTTGATTCTTAGCCCTTTACCGTGCATGTATGCTCACTCCAATGCATCCACTTCGAGACTTGATCCTCAAATACGTCGTTTTAGCTCCAAAATGTGTCAAATCACCTACAAAGACACAAATAGTGTGTGTAGACATCTATTCTTGCAAAGTAGAACTAAACAAGCATAAATTACACAAACTAAGGCTAAAACATGAATGCAAAAAGGGGAAATCTACCTAAATGCATGATTAAAACAGGTCGATAAATCATGTTATCAATATACCTCATACTTATCTTTACTTGTCCTCAAGCAAAAAGTAAATCTAAGATAAGATAACATGAATTATCTATGCAAAACAAATATGAAAAAACCTTTTGGTAGTGCTTCTATTTATGATCACCCTCCATAGTGCAGTTTCATAGCCAAAGATATATTTCTTTTAAGGTTAAATGAAGTAGGCATGGACAGGATAATCACACTTTACAAGAATTTCATGCTCATTATCAAAACTACCAATGTTTAATAATCATGAGAAAATCAAGTCTATGCCCTCCAAGTCAAATACATGTGTACATAGATCAAAAGGACTTAACAAATAAAACGCCAAGAAACGTGATAAGGGTAGGATGTTCTTTAGATCATGTGGTGCTAATCCGGGAAGAAGAAACAACACACTTCATCTTTTCAACTCAACATCCACCACCCTTGCATAAATTTCCTTTTTCTTTTCTTTCTTTCTTTTCTTTTTCCTGAGTGAAAGACATTGGTGCACAGTAGCCGACACATTGGTGCTCAGTTTCCTTCACATACCTCACACCGGATGCACATACCAAATCACTCGTTAGGACTTTTAGCTAATCAGACTTTGGCAAGATACAAACACCCGACTATGTGAATGGTACCGAGTTACTCATCTTTCATAACCAACGTACAATCCCCTAAAAGCTTTGATTTTCTTTACATCACATCACATTTCACATCTTTTAAACTTCTTCAAACAATTCACAACACAACATATTTTCCACACACCTTCAAACTACACATTCCTAATTTTCGGATAGGAGACAATGAATTTCATGTTTGAGGAGCTAAGCATGATAAAGATAGAAGAAGAATGAAATCGAATTGCCTAAATCATCCTTATGCAATGTATAAGAACTTATCATGAAGCTTCAACTTAACTATTCTAACTCAATCTAACTAGACAAGGCAATTTTCATAAATCACATAAAATTTAAGCAAAGTATTGAAATTTCATATATGCCATAAATCAAATTTAAGCAAAGTATTCAAATCTTACATAGTTTCCTGCGTTAAAGTTGAAAAGTTTCAACATGGTCGGCTTGGGTTGAATGTGAAAAATGTCAACGCAATCGACATGTGTTGCCCCTGAATTTTATAAATTTCTCACCATGCCGTTAGTAGCCCGGATACTTAAAACACTTTGATTTATACATGTGTATTAATAAGTGTGTTGTTCTTTAGTTTTCTTTTTTTAATTTTCTTACCATTGTTTCAAGAGCACTTTTGATTCTTTTACTTAATTGACTAATAGGTTTTGGCTTTGACTTCATGAATTTTATTGTGGTAGTCACACCACTGAAATTTATAGACATATCATGACTTGAAACATCTATTTTTTAATAATATTTTTACAAGGATTGTGTAGGCCTCTCTATAGATTTTGAACTAATCTCTTTTAACAAGTTAACGAGTTTCTCTTTCAGAAGGGTGTACTTATCTTCAAATTCTACAACTCTTGTGATTAAGCGAGTAGATAGACGAAAAAGTCTTTATAGTGCCATACCGATGCTTTTTTACGATCCGGATCAGTATTCTAACAATCACTAGTAGCTAGAATGCTTCCCTTTTAACATTGTTTGTCCATCTTTTCAAGATATACTTGTTAGGAACTTCTATTATACTTTTTTAAGAAGAAAAAACTCCGATATATATATGAGTTCGATCCTAAACTCTTTATTATAATTAGGTCAACTAACGTTTCATTCCTCGTAAGGACGAAGATATCGATGTTCCATATGTTCCCCTTAATAATGACCACATATGTAGCATATATCTTTTGCAACTTTAAGTTCATGAGATTGAACAGCAGGTGAGTCCGACAGGAACAGTATCATGCACCACATTCACGAGGTCCCCTATAAACTCTTTTTTCTTTTCTTTTTTTTTCAGTTGATGAGTACGTACAAGTAATTCTAATAATATAATATCTTAACTTTCCCTAGCTAGCTAGCCAATTGCAAGTAAGGAAACACTATACGTGATAATGTATACAAGGCACAATTTCCTGGTTTTATCGGGTAAACGATAATTCAATGGTGTACGTCGTGGATCGCAAGTAAGCATGTGCATGCATGTCAGAACGTGAATGAGAAATCGGGGTAAAAATACTATGGTATGAGATAAAGTTTTATATCGAATAGCTTCAAACTTTTTTTTTTTAAAGAAAAAATCTTGAACAAGAAGAGGGAATCTATATAGAGTTATCGCAGCTCATGCGTCGATCGGAAGACCAAGAACATCGTGCTCTGTGATGAGCTCGTGCGCCTGCGAACAACAAATAGTCCGGCCCGGATCCAGAAAAGGGTAATTTGTCCCCTCGATCCTAGACTCGCTCATCGGTCAGAGAGATCTCATACCGACTCTTTAAAATATGATAATTCAAGCATACTTAAAGGTTCGGTACCGGACCGACCACTCCGACACCTAAAATCAAAAATAGGAAAACTGGAATAAAAAAACTAGAATATTTTTATTTCGCTTTGTTTGAGGTATTTAAGATGTGGATAACAAATTTTCATAATTATTTTTAGGAATGTTATACGAGCCGAATGGCTCATGCACTGACATTTTCAAGCTCGGCTCGTTAATAAACGATCCGAGTCTAAGTCGAACCTAAAATTTGTACGAGTTTTAAAATGTATTTATATTAAACTGGTTTAGAAAATAAACGAATTCGAGTCGAACTTTGATGAGCTGATTAACTTGACTCGTATAACATCACTAGTTATCTCCTCCCTCGATCTGCGTCCATGATATTGCCGGTTAAGAGTTAAATTGACAGTTTGGATTCGATTTTACAGAAGAATTACGTACGGAAGACAAAGGTTGTCCCACCTCATTATCGTATTGGACAAGGTCCAATGCACTGCATCACGCACTCCCTTCGCCCGTATCAAGATATGTTTATTTTGTCTGAAGAAGAGGTGGTACTTCCCCAACGTATCAGGATATGTCTGGTCTCTACATTTACATCTTCTGATCATAAAGTTCTAATCCAGTAGATATAATATTTTTAAATCAAAGTGCTGCATGCATGTGATGTATATTGATATTTTGAATTTTCTTTTTCTTTCTTTGGATATCTCAATCCATTAGTTCATGGTTCGGCTACCATAATCATTATGGGTAGCTGGTAAAACTTGATCCGATCTGATGACCCGAATCTGTCTGAAATCAAAAATATTGAAAAAGAGTATATTTGAAACCGGTTGCTTGATAAAATCCGAATTAGTCTGATATCGACCCGAAAATAATCTATCTAAAATTACCCGATCGAAGACCGAAATCTTAACATAAATTAACTTGGGTTTAAATAATCCGATTCAAAATGTGATAACTAGTGATAAATATCTTTGAAATAATATTTTTCGGTTCCTACGGACGATGGAGAAACCCGAGGTGATGATATTATAACTAGCGATAAATATTTTCGAAACCAAAAATATTATTGATAGAAAATCCTATGAAAGACGGATAATTTTAGGTGAAAATTTGATATCTAGGGATATAATAGATATCAATGAAACTAAAAAAGTTTCTTGCATGAAATCCAATACAAATGGATAAACCCTAGGTTAAAATATGATAACCACCTATGTAAATCAATGAGACCAAAAAGGTTCTTGAATGAACGATGAATAAATACTAGACAAAAATGTGATAATTAGAGATAGATATTTATGAAATTGAGCATCTTCTGACCCATCATTCGACCCACTATCCGTACCCATCACCCACACCCATCACCCGCACTTATCACCCATTTGATTATAACTATTTTTTATTATTTTAATGACATATAAGACTTTGTCGGCACTATAATTTTCATGTTCCGTGAATTTTATATTTTTTGTTATATTCAAAAATATTATTACTAAAGAAGATGAGTCAAATAGTGTATAAACTCTAGAGTGTGTTCATAATCTTTTGTTATTTTTTTCACTTTTGGTTCATTCTATGTTATGGAGGTATGTAATATGTTTCGGATTTATATTTTTTTCAACGATATTAGTTGTTAAGACTTAAATCGGAATAAGTTTTATATTTAATTTTAGCTTACAAAATTTCAATTTGTTTAAATTTTTGGATGAATTCAATGTAAAGAAAACGGGTTAAATTTCACCCGAAAAAAAAGATCCACCCCAGGGTGACAGGTCGTCAGAGGCCAGCCTTCAGCCAAAGAGGCACAACAGTGCAGCGAAATTAGATGGAAGGGCTCGAAAGCAAGAAAAGGTTCCGAAGCCCTTTGACCTTGTCACCCGGATGAAAATTTTAGGTGACGGGTCGGGTGACGGAAGTGGTACATCTACCCATCACGCGACCCATTTCTATTGTAATTTGACACTTCACTTTAAAATACAAAAATGTAGGACAACATAATCAATGGCAAAACGGTCGGATCAAATGACCAATCCGAAAATTTTGTAATATTGGTATATATGGAAAAACACGAGATTTATGAAATTTGTTTAGATCTAGTTCGAATCCGATCCGAAATATTTTTTCGAATCACTAAATTTGATATGATTGAAATATTAGTCATTCAGGTTTTCACGAGTATCCAAAAACTTGTTTTAAGCCAGCCATATATACTTTATAGACGTATATCGGGTTATTTAAAATATTATAAAAGAATGCAAGTTTATTAATTCCGACTATTTTAATTCTCAAAGATAAGTTCTTGTTAATTAAAAAAAAATTAAATTTTCGGTTCGATTCGGTCAAAATCCTAAATAGGTCTTGATAGGTTCACTTTCCACGTCATATATCATCAAAATTGGTTCTAGGCCGGTTTAAAACGAACTGACATTGTAGATTTGATTTTTGGGTCTTATTTTCGGTTTATTTTTGTACATGACAACCTGTGCTCAAGCAGCTCAACCGTATTTATGAATATGTTCATATATTAAATAAGTCTGTTAGGTATTTTGAAGTTTAGACGTGTGTTCCACTTTTATTTTCATATGTTATATGATTTGATTGTTTAAACTATTTTTTTAGTAAAGTATATACAATCAAACTAATAATCCGGATATAAATAAATAATTACTCAATCCGGATAAATTCATATAACTCGAAACAAACGGAATTCGTGAATAATTTTTTATTTGTGAAGTCACAAAATCCAAATCAAACGGATCAATGTTAAAGATTACTAATCGTAGACAAATTATGGTCTGATAAACAAAGCCGTTTATCAATAAAATCAATAATTCAATTTAAAGATTACGGAGTCAAATAAGTACTTTAAATTTGGGGAAAAAATACGATTATATATTTTAAAAAAAGAAAAAGAAAAAACTGACGATAAAAATCATGGTCTTTTATACAGAAGTTTTTAATAAACTATTTTAATAAGAATTTCTCGAAAAGTTTCCCGATTATAATATATAACCCAGTGACCAAAATACTCCAAGCTTTTGAAAATATAAACTCGTATAAAAATTAAAAAGTATTTACTAAGAAAATGTGGAGAAAAATCCATATATTCTTATCATCAAATAAAATTTCAGAAATTAACCCCGGTGTAAAATTTTAGTTTGAATTATCTTTAGTTTACAAATGTATATTTTTTTAAATATTATTTCTAAGAAAATAAATTGTTCAATTATTGAAAAATATTTTGAAATATAAAAGAAAACACCAACTCATAACATAAACGGGTGTAGATTATGCAAAGCGCGACATTTATACCACGTGTTGTGTCAGGGTGGTTAAAATTTATATTTTAATTATTAAAATTCGAACATATTAAATTTTACAGCAACTAAATATAAGATTTATATATCAATATAAACTTGTACTTTTAATGTGAAATTTTAACTAGAAAAAATGTATTTTACATGATTCCGTAACTTTTTAAATAAATAAAATTTAATTTTATATCTCTGTGGGAGTATAACTAGGAAAAATATATTTTACAATTTACATGTTGATTTTAAAAAACATATATATATTATATTATGAATCTAGATAATAACAGGTTAGAAGTCGCAACGACGGACGCTCATTAGGGGCTTATGCCAGTCATGGGGAAGAAGAGTTGGGTATTGGGCCCAACCCACAGAAAGCCCATTAGATCAAACATGAAGTAAAGGAAATTGCATGAAAATATTCAACGTACGTACATTACGAAATTTAAACAAACAACGTACGACGGGCGATTGAGAAGAGAAAAAACAACCTAAACCGCAACTTAGTAACTACACTAAACGAGGTCTCCCAAAAGGGAAAGCTGATCAAGTCCTTATTTCCAACATACATAACACCGTAGTAGTACTACTGCTAGATTAGGCTCCGGTTCGGAACTTAGACTCGTCGATTTCTATGCCTTCCTCATCGGCACGCTCGCCACCGGACTTGTCGGTGGTGCTGAGACCTCCCTTCCTTCCCATCTCCTGATAACCCTCCGTTCCCAGCTGCTCCTTCCTTGTTTGCCCTCCCTTGCTCCTCCCTTAACACCATACACGTACAAAAACATTAAGTTTCTTATTATATAAAACGGCGAATAAAAAAGGCGTATTTAAAAGCGTACCTTCAGCGAGGCGCTCCTGGGCATCGAGGCTTTTGCCGCCGGTGCCACCGGGGACGACGGTCTGTCCTTCCTTGGCCTTTGCATCCAACTCTCTCTTCTCTTGCTTTGAAGCCATCTTTGAGTGATCGATAGTTTTCTTCTATTTTCTTGGTTTTACTTGTCTTGGTGGGTGATGAATCTGAATGATATACTGATTATTATCGTATTTATAGACAAGGGTTTCAGCCTAGAGGACTCGAATGATTGGAGGGTTTTGTGATGACACGTGGCGGGTAGGGTTGACGAGTCAATAAGCCAGCAAGCCAGGGGAAATGACACGTAAGACTCTTGTGGTCGGGTGCATGACACGCAATTCATCTTGTCTGCTTACTGTCTCTCATCGATTATCCACTTTCTTACCGACTTACTGTAGACTTCCCACCGGCATACTGTACTCTTCAATTCGATTGATCAATAGCTTCTTTTTTTTCCCTAAATTAACAAAATTGATTATAATTAAATACTATTCTTAACCTGAATAAATTGAACTTCATTCAGATTTAACAAAAGTAATTTTTAATAAAATATTATTCGTAAAAGCAACTAATGAGATACGTGGATGCACCCAGCACAAAATATGGTGACAATGAACACTTAAATTTTAGGCTTGATAAGTAAAGTCAATAGGGGTGAAGATGGAAATATAAGGTCGGCAAGCAACTCTAATATACGTACTTACTAATTGGTTCAAGAGAATGCACGTCTTAGGTTTCGAATACAACATGCATGTGTTCGAAAGTTTTAAAAGCCACGGGGAGGACATCCAAATCCAAAATGATAGATACCAAAATTTTAATTTAAATAATCTAGATTCGTTAAAAATTTCATGGCTGAGACTGAGTTATAAATCAATCCAATCCGACCATATAGCTTATAAACAACTTCAACTAAAATTAAATTAAATTAAAACAGTTAGATTAATATCTGTTTATTTGTAGTTTATTTTTATTTTATTTAGTTTATAAATAATAAATTTAATTTTTATGGGTGTTTAATTAATTGTGGATGAGTTATTTGAATTTATAAATCACTGAATAATTAAACATTCTCATACCAAGGTTTTATTTGAATGGGTTTATTTTGTTTAAAATCCAAAAATTCGACCATATAGTCTTGTGTCTTTTCATCCTGGTTTTTTTTTGCTTCATTCTTGAGTATTACGTTATTCTTTGATTTTTTTTGTCGGACATAATTGTCTTTTGAAACAAAATAAACTCTAAAAATAAATTCCGAGCAAACAACCTAATATAAATTATTTATATAAATCCGTTGAATAATAAACTTAAAAATAAAATATAAACTCATTTAGTTTATGAATCCGAAAATCAAAAAATATCTAATGGATCCCAACATTCAATATAAAGAAAATTTATATATAACTTATATTAGAATAATTAGACATATATTTTTAATTTAATTTAACAATTTTTCTTTAGAAAATAAAGTCAACATTTAAATTAAATTTAAAGATTGTCTTATCTTAAAATATAATTTACATAAATAATCTTAAATAACTAACTTTGGGAGGGCGGTTTTGATAGACGTGACCTGCCGACTCTGTTGGTGTTTGGGGGAGGATCGTGGATTCTGGCACAACGTTGCCTTGACCATCGGTGTTGTTCATGTTGTACTTAGCAATTCATAAAATGCGATTATTTGGCTTGTTAGCCTTCTCTTCTCGCTTGGTGCTCTCTTTAGGTCATTTGCAACCGAAGTTGTCAATTGGAAGGCCCTACATCACCATCTTCTCAATCTCGCTTGGTGCTCTCTTCTAGAGCTTTTTTTATCTACACTTTGATATAATTTTGTATATTAAAACAAAAAATGTTGAATGCTCAATCGAAGAAACCCTAATTCATTAATTTAATATGTAATTCGTAATGAAACTCAAACAAACCAGTTTGAATACTAACTTAAGCCGGAATGAAGAGTTTTGAGTTTCAGAAGAGGGAAAATCGATAAAGATAGTGAAGTGTGTTCAATTTAGGTTTGGAAGAGTAGGTTCATATTTTCTGTAATTTTATGTAAATGATTGTACTTAAAGGTGGTTTTTGATTTGTACTTAAAGGTGTTCTCTTCTAGAGTTTTTAATTATACAAATTTCAAATTTGTGATAAATAAAGATATATCAATTATTATTATTTATCCACTAGACCCGTCGGTATTTAACACTAACACGAGCATTTTTTTTTATACGTTGACTAAAACTCCGCTCAATAATCTGACCCGAGTGGGTACTTATCCAACATATGAACACATACAACCAGATTCATTTCCTTAGTAGTTTAGAAAGCTCGAATACAAAATATGTACCCAATATAGATTGCATTGGTACAGCCTTTAAATACAAAATAACCCAACTCAAAATTACCCAGATACCAAAATAACGAACCCTGAGAACCTAAGCATACTGAAATATGAATTCAACCTGGAAACGATACAAAAGCAGCGGTCACCAAAATAACTAACCTAAAATCAACCGAGCCGAAGCAGCCCGGTAATCCAAATTCAACCTGGATAGAACCGAGAACTAAAGCAACCCACCCAAAATCGCCTGAAAATGAAAACAGACCAGGTTTGAACTATACACCAACCTGAACTGTGCCTACCCAAGCGACCAGATGACACCGATGGTTAGGAATTAGGATTAAGATCACTTGGACCATCTTTCTCGTAGCTACGTCCCCTTCTCGAATATCTACGAATCCCGATGTTTCTATCCTGCATGTTTTAAGAATTTTTCTGTTGCTTTACCGCATGCAATTGTCAATTTTAGTTTGGTGGAACCGCTTACTTGTCAACTAATCATTACACTTCCGGTATAAGCCAAATTAGTGATTATAAGTTAATAGTTGAATACATACATAAAAGGTACTTATCAAGAGATTGATTAACCAAATCATGTAAACGTTTGTAAGATGAAGGCTGAAGACGATTGCAAAAACAGGATTTGAAAAGCAGAGACGTCGAAAAGGGATGAACGGTTGTTGTGATTGGGATACCGGTAAGAACGGATCTATAATGCGTATTTCACTATGCAATCTTCTTAATTCCGATTAAGACGAGACGCTATAAAAGATAAAAGAACGATTGAACAATTGAAAGAACATTAAAAGTTGCATTTTGGGATCGAGATCGATATAATCAAAACTTCATCACATGAAACTACTTGTTCTACAACACGACAGAGTAAACGAGAAAGAAATTGGAAGGCAAAAAATCAAAGGGGGAAACACGAATAACATAACATAACCGATGAGGGAGCTGCGTCTACTTGGATCTCTGTCTCATCTTTCGTCGCTTCCTCTTCAATCTCCTCATACGCTTCTTCTTCCACTGCAAATCACATGCGACAAATGAGTTAAGAGACGAACCGAGCATCAACAAGTTAAAATACAAAGAGATTATAGAGGCTTAGAGCTTCACCTTGGCTCTCATGGCGATGGAGTAAGGCTTGGGTTCCTTCCCTTTAAAACCCTAGAATCGTTGATAAAAAATAAAAAACTGCGCCGTTGGCTAAGACTGTTTCCAGCGGAAACATATAGCTAGGGCTCTCTGGTAATTTATACTAATGTCACCAGTCCATCTGGCTTTATTAATTTGGGCCGGAGGGAAGCCTCCACGTTGGGCCAACGACGCCCAATACTAACTAAGCCCACGCCTTGGATGCTCAAATAATTATATCCAGTAGGCTGCTTGATCAAACGGTGCTCAAAAGGTTTTTTTATTTATTGAATTACACAAAATCAACTCCTGTCTAGTGTATATACTATATACTAGGGTGAGCAAAAAAGTCACGAGCTGGCTAATAAGATCCTTGAATCCGAAGATCCGATCCGAAAAGAATCAAAAAATATCTGGAAGTTGGGGATTCGAGTCCGATCCAAAAATATTTTTCGGATCATCGGATTAGATACGTATCAAGATTTTGAGAAAAAAGTCGGATCAGATCGAAAACATCCGACTAATCTAGTGATAAATACTCGGATCGGATATCCAAACCGGAAAATGTGTCGGATATCTGATTACTTTCGAATCGGACTTATACAAAACTATTAAACCTAATGTATACGGTATATCCTAATTTTATTTATGCACCCACCACCCCACTCATATGCCTTTTTGTCGTACGTTGTTTACGAGAAAGTTGTAGTTTTAGCATATAAAAACCTCATTAATATCTTGTCATATTTTCATCAAAAAAAGTTAAAATATATAAAAATTTAGGGTTTGTCCACATACGGGTGCATTCAAAATTTCATCACAAGCTGAAATCAAAGTTTTGTTTTGTTTTTTTGAGAACAAGGTAAGTGATTCGATCACCGTTAAAAATGGTGAAACGAGAGGCTGCGAAAAGACGGCAGGCGGAAACACCCGTCAAGAGGACAAAGCAAGCAACAACAAAAACAAGAGAAGGAAAAGAACTGAAGTAGAACAACATCGGATCACCATGGATGTGAAGGAAGAACTCCATGAAGACGAAGCAGGTGAGACCACGAGCCAAGCACTGCCGAAGTAGCACCGTCGGAGGCAGGTACAACAGGAAACGAACTCCTGGGGAAGTGAAAACGAGACTCCAAGGAAGCATGTTCCATCAAAAGGAGTTGTCGGAAGCACACGACCACGACCGCGATCCAAACACGACTCAACAACACTCACTACGATCAACAGAAGAACAAAGAACAAAACCACGGGATCCAAAAGAGCAAAAAGAGGTCCTCTTAATTCAAGATGAAGTTCGAGATGCATACCCACAAGAAAGACAGAGGAGATAACAATCACAATTTCCTTTCTTTTTATCAATGATGAATTACTCTACCTACAAAAGTAGAATTTCGGAATTTGTGTCATCAATTTTTGGAATTTGTATCATCAATTTTGTTTTGGAATTTGTATAATCAATTTTGTTTTTTTAAGTCTCGTTTATGAATGTTCTAAGGATAGTAGGATCGAAGACTTAACTGAAAACACCACCCACAAAGTGGGGCCAAAACCAATTCAATTAGTTTTGTATCAACGTGTTCTTTAAGGCCTTGGAGAGAGAGGTTAGAAGGCAAAACATTTCTAGTTACCATAGTTCATTGCATAGTCATTCCAAACGGGGCAAGAATGTTGTTTGGAAAGTGGTACAAAAACCACGGTTTATATAGAAACAACTCAACATTATCACACAAACAATTCACCCCAAATTATTACAGAGTTCTATATGGATAATACTTTCATGCAATTAGAGTGTTGAAAACAGGGGATAGGAGGATTCGGGGAGAGAAATTCAACACTTCAAAGTTGAAAGGCTAAGATACGTAAAGGATGTTTCAATTGTTGGAAAGTTCCGAGGGCACAAAGTTTGTTCAAAGGACGGCTGAAAGCCATAGTTCAACCACAGACATGCCACGGGCACAATGTTTGTTCAGTAGCGGCCAAAAACCACCGTTCAGTTCAGAGAACATAAGACAGAAAATAAAACCTAACCCAGACAGAGGATGGAGGAAAAAACGATCAGAAACGATTCTCACTCCATCTCGCCCAAGAAAAGGATGAGGCACAAAGGATTTCATCGATATCCACTTTCACGGATCAGGAACGAAGGGAAAAAGATTTTCAGGAGTGTTGATTCAGAAACCGGAGTGTGCAGAAAGGCCAAGCACGATCTTATTGTTCGTATTTTCATAAATCATTGGGTCAATCAAACCAAAATCAAGTTGGGAAGACAGACGTTGAAAAAATTGCTTCTTGAGACCAAGCTCTCAGAGCCAATAGATCAACAGGAAGCTAGATCAACAGGAAGCTCTCAGAAATCAAAGTTTTGTTATTTTGGGTTGTACAAGCAATATTCATCAAATATGAATGTAAATAGATGAAATCTGAACGAAAATAATGTATGTTCTTTACTTCTTAAACTGCTGCAATTAGCCAGTAATTACAAACATCTTAATAATGTCCAATGAAGAACCACATAATTTGTAAAACAACCGTACACCACTACAATTATAGGTTTAATCCTAATAATAATCACTTGAAAAGCTCCCAATTCTCCCACTCTAAAGATTGAAAACACTATTCTTTCCTTTTCCTGTATACATTTTTTTACAAGAATAAACACATTACCCTTCGGATTAAACGAGAGCTCAGCGCAAGCTGCTGCAAAGAAATAAGGAGAAACAAGGACACCTGGACAGCTTAGTTTTCATCTGGAAATTAAATTTCAAATTTATAAAGGTTAAGGGTAGAAGAGTTTTGCAAATAATAACTCATTCCAAGTATCCTGGAGACCAGGAAGGCACCAATGGATACAATCCGCATAGCTAACCGGGTTCGCCCGCTGCTCTGCAGTCAAAGGCCCCCACTGCTTCTTATGGATGGAAGTATGGGCGTCTTTACGGTAATTTGACAGCTGAGTGATATTCAGAAAGGAGACGGGCATTTTCGATTTGCTGAACTCTTGTCTGATCACTTCCATCATGCTTTTACTTGCACTTGATGCCCAGTATGTTGGATCTTCAATCATGGTAGTTTCATTGTAACAATTGCCACCCGGATTGCCTCCCCATTCTGTACTCCTGATTATCATACATCAACAAGAAATTCAACGTCTGTATTTAGCTGTAAACGTTAACATTTTCAAATTTGACATTATACCTTGTATGGGTAGGTGACATGCCTGTGAAGAAGACTCTTGTCTTGTTAGGATCCATATTCTTCAGCACCCACCTTAGCATGGTCTTCATTGCCATCCTGTAAGCATCTTCGGCTTTCACGTCCACTGTCTCTAATTTCTTGTCACTAAACGAGCCATTTCTGAATAATGAAATACAAACTAAATTATTGAAAGAAAACGGTAATTAGCAAGAAAACATTTTAGTCGACGATGCCACTAAGTATACTTACAAAATCTTTATCTTTAAGCTAGTCATCCACCATAGGTAAGTGTTGAACACCACAACATCAGCACCTTTCCAGTACTTGCCATGCTTATTCATGGACTTCCGAACTACTTTTTCTTGTATCTTGTGTTTAATTGCATTGTCCGAGTTTGACTCGACAAGAAATGGGGCCCAGTAGAACTCGATTGTGGCGTTGTAATTCTACAGATGACATTAGGCTTTGGTTTAACATACGAATTTAAGATATATGTAGTGGAAGAGTATAAACTAAAAACCTTTGCTGTGAAGACAGTCAAGGAGTCGTAGGAAGAATTCATTGATTTGAATCCCTCAGGGATGACAGATTGGAGAAGGCAAACCATGGAAGCAAATTGACCCCTGTTCAGAGAATCCCCCACAAAAAGCAATCTCTTGCCTCTTAATCTCTCTAGCATCATTGTCGCATTGAAACTGCATATATATTTGGCAAAACACATACATGAGGAACGGCTGCAAGTGCGACAATCTCTTTTTTTGTTGGCATTATTTTCATTTGAGGGATATGCATTATGAATATGAAAGCACAGATGGTCCAAAAACAGAGCCACACTTTAATTTAAATTATGCGGAGTTGATACCTCCTCAAATGACAAATATAGATATAAAAGACGCGGAGTTGTTGCCGGGTTTCAAAGTCGTTAGATCCTCGCTTTAAAAAATTTATGAGTTAGGTGATTTTGTACCTAATTTTGAGTTGTTGAAATGTTAATAATTGGTGTTAAGTTGTAGCAATCTCAATTTGGTTCAAAATTTGACTTGCTGAAATTGCTAAGATCTATGATCAAATCTTGAAGGTTCAAATTTGAAATGGAAAAGGTTGTTCTAATCTCCGATGATATACAGTTAGCTTCAAACTCCAAAAAACGCATTTTCAGATGAAGAAGAGGGTATGGAGAAAAATTACGCGGGAAGAGAGCAGCCATGAGGTTGCCACCGCCACTTTTGATAATCTCGATCGGGGCGGCCGTGCTCTTGACAGGTCAACTGTGGATGAATGTACGGACACTCCGATTCCTTGTAGAGCGGACGATTCGACTCGTCTTTCACCCATCTCCCGCTGAAAATGTCACATTCTTCCGGCGAACTTCCAACCGCAAACGGCAACAACTTCTTCTTCTCTCTCTTCTTCTCTGCATTATCCCAATAAAAAATACTAAAAAATGTTTGGACGGAATTTCATATCGAACTGATGAATTCAATATCAATGACAGACTTGTTGCAAACAGAGTTGTAGCTGATTACTCAACTAACTGATCCAAGTGCAGATTTAAATTCGACGTGGATCCAAAAACACTACACATACTGATATACACAAGTCACAACACCTCAACTGTTTAGACAAAATTTCAATTCAACTGATGAAGTCAAAGTCAATTAAAGATTCGTTAACAAACTAAAACCTAATCGTTCATACCAATCAATCTCAGATCTCAAGACGCAAGTACACCTGATCATCCAGCTGATAAATTTACTGAAATACGACTTCAAATTCGATTTTCTTGCAGAAGGAAAAGGAAAAAAAAAAAAAACTATACAAGACGTCGATCCTCTGATTTGGAAGATCGAGATGCAAACAATAGAGCAAGCAAATCAAGTCACGAAAGCGAGAACAAACAAAGGCAGCACAATCGAAGTATTTACCACCGCTGGAAACTAATGATGCGGCCGGGGGAGAGGGGCGATGGTCACCGCCACTGGTAACAGGAGTAACAACGACATCGTTGGATGCAACATGATCGACGGGAGAAATGATGGATACCGCAGTGGGAGGGCTATGGCGGTTACCGGCTGCCTGAGTGACGACAAATACTAAACGGTAGTCGGAGAAAGAGCAGGAGAAGCTCTGGTTGTAGAAAACAACAATGAAGACTAGAAGAAACGCAAGAAAGGAGAAGAGGTATCTCGATATGGGAGATTTCCCGAGCGAAAAAGAAAGCGGCACCTTCATCCGGTTTGGTTGCTGGTGAAGATGATGCGTCAATTTCTTTGGAGGGAATGGAATGGAGTTGGTTCAACTTCCTCTTAGATATACGAGGGTCAAAATTGGGTTTATTTGGCTTTTCGCTCATTAAAAACTAAATGGATCAGCAATAAGATTTAACAAACGAAAAATATTACGTAAGACATGATGAAAATAATTATTATACATTTAAAACCCTCACATTTATTTTATTATTTCACATAATAAAAACACATTAACAGTTTACTTTAGCACTGATAATTCATACGAAAATGAATAAAATAAAAATAAAAATAATATTAATCCATACAACTCTAATTTTCCCAACGCACATATGACCCCTCTCTATTTGTTTGAATAAATATGTATTTTTTGATGGACATATTATAAATTCGAATTTAAAATATAGATGTGCTTAATGTATCGTGGAATATAATAGGAATTAGGAGTCAAAAATGTATTAAATATATAGAACTTAACAACATGCAGGCATGTACGTTCAGAGTGAGGAATTTTGACTCGGAAATGATATTTAATTAATAATTAATGACATCAATATCGACGATTAATTTGTAAAAAAATTAGACACAAAATAAGATGCGATTATGCGAAGTCTGTCTGGCACTTAGAGATTTAAATCATGTAAGACATGATGAAAATAATTATTGGTTGAATGGATTAAAATAATAATAAAAAAATAATTATCCATGAAGAAGAGAGGGTTTGGAAACAACAAAAATAGGGTTTGTTAAGCAGTTGAGTATTATTTATTAAAAGCTAACCTGCAAAAGTCAACGCCACGTCCCATGGGCAACATCTGTACATTGTTGAATGTAGGTTGGAAGGTACAGTCGATACTTTACATATTTGTACGGATATGTCAAAGTTAACACCGTCAAAAGCATAGCAATATTACAAGGGCTTAGTTTGTGCGTTAAAATATATGTTCAATCTGCAAGTGTGTTGACGAAATCAATCCACGTTAGGTGAAGGATTATTTTGAAAGCAAAGATGTGGGTAGAGGGCCTAGAGGCTGAACTTTGGTTGATTTTGGAGAATTGGTCACTCTATAATTATTAAGAATCCAATTTTTTTGATGTATTAAATTTATGGAGTTTATAAAAATGAATATATATTTTTAATAAGTTCAATTGTGAAAGTTTATAAAAATGAAAATTAGTAAAAGGAAATGGGGTTGTGGTTGATAGGATACGTTGGGCCATATTTGAAAGTCTATATAATTGGAGAAAGGTCCAATAAGTTGATTACTTTAGCAACGCCATCATCAATTCATCACCTATCTTCTATAATGGGAGAAATCCGGTTGGTGTTGGGCCATATCCAAACCCTTTGATATCATACATTTGCACTTACGTAGTTCAAATTTCAGTTTCCTACTAGCTACTTGCATGAACATGCAAGGATAGAAATTAATGACCAAAATAGGGACCTCAGATAGTTTCAACTTTTAGAAAAAATGGACGTTTTATGTATTTTAAAAGCTCAAGAGACTTTTAAAAGCTTCGGATAAGTTCGATTGTCATTTTTATTGTCTTTAAAGAGGATACTACGAGGTTTGTAATATTTTGGAAAAAGTTAGGGTCATATCTTTTTTTTATTGTAATGAAATTTTCCAACTAGTATCGTGAATAAATCATAAACGAATCTAGAGTTAAGATTGTGGGTAGTCTAAATTTATCTTAGTTTATTATTAAATAAAATTAATTATATATACATGAAAAAGAGTAAAATTTATGGGGAACAAATTCAAAGGTTCATATACATTTAATATGGTAAAAATTAAGGAAAATAAGTACAATTAGAATTGATAATTTCCGGGCTCGAACCAAATTCGGGACGGGTTTTTTCCTATTTTTTGTTAATTTGTCCAGACCGAACCCAGGCCAAGCCCGGCTGTCGGGCTTGAACTCTTGTTTGTACCCGTCTAGCGACCCATGCCAAGTACCCGGATGGACAACCCTTTTTTTAATTATTATTTTTGAGTTGAGCGGATCCGGCCCGATATGTGGACTAGACAGACTTTTTTGGTCCCCGAATAAATTTTTCTCCTTGTTTGAACCCGCCCGCTTTTTCCCCAATGCTCGGGTTGAACGGGCCAACCCGAGGATTATCAACTCTAATCGCAACGTAGTAGTAGTCGGGGATTTGGTTGATCAAGGTAAGTCGTATAGATTTACTCAGATATCTTTTTGTGAACTAACTTGTGTGATAGTAACATATGTACACTGAATTATTGCTAATGGATTTAAATAGGACAATGTTACAATATTATTTATTAAAACCCAAATGTATACGACGATAGTCTTTGAACAAAGTTCACCAAAGATATATGGTCATATGCATATGATCGACTCTTGTATGGTTCATCAAAGATATATGGTCATATGCATATAACTGACTTGTGTGATAGTAACATATGTACACTGAATTTATGTTTGTTTAGTTCTACTTTGCAAGAATAGATGTCTACACTCACTATTTGTGGCTTTGTAGGTGATTTGGCACATTATGGAGCTAAAACGATGTAATTGAGGATCAAGTCTCGAAGTGAATGCATTGGAGCGAGCATACGTGCACGAGAAAGGGCTAGGAATCAAGCTAAAGGCATGAAGGAACAACCAAGGAGCATCTCGGCCGAGATGGAAGGCTTGGAAGCTTCTGTTGTAATATCTCGGTCGGCATCTCGGGTGGTATCTCGGGTGACTTGACCGAGATCCCATGACGCTGAAGTACGAAGTCGAAATCTCGGCCCGATCAGAGCCAATCTCGGCCGAGATCCCGACCGATATCCAAAATCTCGCCCTAGATCCAAAATCTCCCCCGAGATTTTGACCGAGATTTTTCAATCCAGCCCGAGATTCTTCCTTGAGCGTTATATTTTATTTACAGGTTGTTTCCTTTTGGGCCCAATGTCTTTTAGCTAGACTTTTGTTGTAAAAGGAATTCTTGGATTCATTCCAAGGTGTGTTGAGATTCGCCCAGAGTTAGCCTTAGAAGGAGGAGCCGTCTCCTACCCTGCCCTTCTTGTTCACCATTGTTCTTCATAGTTTGGATTTGTTTAGATTAAAGTTAAAGACTTTTGCATTCAGATTTGTTGGGAGACATTGTTGGAATCAAGGTTTCATTGAAGTTGAGTTCTTTCTTTCCCTTTTATCATTTAGTTGTTGATTTTGATATGATTGTTATTGGCTAGAACTTTGTGGTTCCAAGGTTGATAGAAATTTGTTTATGCTTTGGATTATGATGGATTAGATTGAGCTTAGAATTGGCTTAGAATTGTTTGAAATCCTAATGGTTAACTTGGACTTGAATCTAGGTTAGAACCTTCTAAACTAGCAACCTGAGTTGGAATTGAGACTTACCCGGTGATATTCTTCTTGGATACATAAGTGATTAACCATAGATAATAAAGGTGAAACATTTATTGGTTTGAATGTGTCTGATTCCTCTCTAAGTTGGGTAATTTAGAGACTTACCCGGTAAAGGGTTACTTGATCCTTAGTTAGAATATCTGGTTTGTGGTGAATTTCCTTCCTCTTTACCTTGAGACTTACCCGGTAATAGATATTTAGGATTAGAATTAGATGATCTTGAGACTTACCCGGTAATAGACCATCAGCTTAGAAACGTTCATCCCTATTGCTTTTCTACCATATATCCTTGAGAGTCGTTCTGAATCCATATGTCATAAACAATGACCTTGAACCTTTGAAATTCATTTTTCTTTCTTTTAATTTGATTATCTTTTATTTGTTTTGTTTTTATAAAACTGTTTTCGATCGAAGGACAGAGATTATGCCAAATATATTGGGTCGTATGTTGAACTTAATCTTTATTCGTTAGTTTATCGTTTTATAACTTTATATTTATCTATATAAATAACATTTGATTAATAAAATAAATAAACTTTAGATATACATATACTGTATAATATAGGCGAGTGCAGTGATAGATAAGATACATTACAACTGATTAGGGACATCGAATCTTGATGTTGGTATGATTCGATCTGAAGCTAGCTTTTTGCATGCTGTCGTGGACATCAAGGAATTCCAACTATTACCACTGACCACCACACTACGTGCCTACGTGGCTACGAGTACGACGTTTATATATAGGGTAAATATACCTTTGTTGAACGACAAAATTACACAAATAAAGAGCTTCAACATTACGTCATGGCGCTCGTCATACATGTATAGGATATATTTCGAGGCCCTCCACTTGCAAGTATCGTCCGTACGCTACTTGCATTACTCTCCATAATTATCTTTTATTCATATTTGCCAAATCAAAATATAAAGACCCTACTTGCAAGCGCATCCACGCACATTATAAACTACCTAGCTAAAATTATAACTTTGGGTTGGACATGTTCTTACCAAGTACAGAAGGTTGAATCGGTCGTCAAATATACTCATGTGTTCTCAATTGATCGCTAATCATGTTTGCTTCATAAATATTTGTTTATATTTTTTGAAAAGTTCTTTAATTTACGCTGATATGTGTAGAATAATCATCTCGTATCGTATATAATAAAACATGTGAGTCTAATATATAATTTTGTGAATTACTTCTCTTATTATTAATGTGCTTATGTGCTAATTTGGACCTACGCGTATTTGTGCTTAAACGGTATTAGAGCAAGTATGTCTCCTGACTTTGGGATTAGCAAAAAGTAAATAATTGAGATGCAAAAAATCAAATCCCTCCCATAGACTTAGGCCGTGTTTAGTTGCTCAAGCTATCAGGATTTTTAGATTTGAAGTGAGATAACTATTCAATACCTCTGTTTAGTTGAGCTTCCTGAAATAGATTGGTGTTTTTTTAGTGTGTTTTAGTAGTTTTGAAACTGAGATTTTTAAAACCTTTTCTGGAAAGATTTTTGTGGATTTGAGTTTGTTTTTGGGAATTATATACCTTATATGCCCTCATTCATCTATCGATACATGTGAAATCGAAGAGTGACTGGAAATCAGAAGGAAAAGTCCACTGCAGTTCTTGGTTTCTCAACAAAGTAGAAGCAAGTTTTCCTATTTTAAAACCTTAGATCTGCACCAACGTTTGAAAATCGAAGCAATTTGAACCGAGTTCTTCGTTGCCATGTTCATTTACGAAGATCGAATGGCTGAAAATCGAAATCAAGATGAAACCTAGATCTACACCAACTGAAACCCATAGATCTGTATAAAATCGAAGCCAAGATGAAGAATAGTTGAAACCTAGATCTGCACCGGTTGAATACCAAGATCGGTATAAAATCGAAACCAAGATGAAGAATAGTTGAAACCCAGATATGCACCGGATGAAACCCTAGATCTGTGTATAATCGAAACCAATATGTAGAATGGTGGCAGCCCCTAATCGGTTGTAGAAGTCTTCTTTCTTCTTCCTCCCTGCTTCTGTATAATCAATGGCAAACCCTGGATGTTTGTAAAACGTACCTTCTTCCTCTCTTCTTCGTTGGTACAGTCAAGACGATGAGCAAACGTGAAAGCAAAGGGCAGATCACGTGAGATGCTCATGAGTGAAAAAGGGAGGGGTATTTGTGTTTTTAATCAAAATAAATGCATCTACGAATCTATTTCAACTAAACGAGTTACGTATTTATCTACAGTTTTTTTATAAAAAAAATCGTAATCTACCAAAATCTTCTCGAAAACTACAACTACAAACCACAACTTCGACTGCATACCACAACTACAACTACAAATCTTATATTACTAAACACGTCCTTATGTGTTGGTTTTAGACTCAACGCACATGTGCGCTCATATACACACAACTCCTGCTATACCGGCCATATGTGTCCCATAATTTTAAAATCTCTTTTTGGGCGACTCATGGGTTGTGAGCTTTCATTGTATGGTCCATTTATAGCTCGTCTAAGAAAAAATTACTAATTATGATTATCTATGTAAAACTATTCAATGTAATTCTCTCTAAAATGAATCTCTCTTTCTATGTATGATATTCCTAAACCTGCCCTATTGCAACAAGTTGTTCATATGTTTAACGAACACTAGTGAGGTCTCGTGTTCAAATGTGGAGATTAGGGCTCACACTCAAGTGGTATATATAGATGCTTTTAATTACGATTTGCGAGATCTTTTCGATTTTTTTTTTTTGGTGTAAGATATTGTCTATTATTCTAATACGACGTCGATCTCTATATAGAACCATGCATACAGACTCGATCTTCGACTACGTACACTCATATATGATTTCATACTTTCATATATACAGTGTTTATTCAAAATGATCCATGCATCAAAAGGATAGTAATCGATGCAAATTTAAGTTACGTATCAAATCAATAAATGTATAATTTTATCGACCTTAATTGATTCTATACTATAGTTTTATCAAGTTTATAAATTATAATTTGATGACTTATTATTTTGTATTTATTAATTATTATACTTTTATTTATTTATTTATCAAGCATATAATAAAGTTATTCAAAAAAAATATAAATTCATAATTTAAAGTAAATAAAGATCTTAATTTGAAGTAATACATTCATAATTACTTTGTCATAAATTATTAAAATATAAAAAGTAATGATCTTATAACAAATGTCACTAGTTATTCCACAATATTAACTCAATTATTAAACTTCAAAATAAATTCGAAAAAAATACTAGTTTATTATACAAGAGTCATTTTCATAGAAACATTTTATTGATTTAATTGACATTATTTTAACTAATGTATTTTTTTTTAAAATACTACTCTTTTCTATCCTTTATCCATATCAAATGATTTTGAGTGAATTAGAGGTAAGGGGCTCTTTTTATAAGTTTTAATTAGTAATATATATGGGTTTTAATTACTTTGGCTTATATAAATTCATCATTAAACTCTCTTGGAGGCAATCTTTATTGGGTGACCACTATAAACATGTGTGCTGTTTTCTTATTTGTTGAATTCTGCTCTTTTTTGACGATCCTGCACAATAATAAAAGTAGGGGTCGTTTGGTATCCATATATCGATTAAAGGTATGGGTATGGGTGATACCCATACCCATATCTGGTATTTGGTATTTGAGGGTAATGGTATCAAATTGATACTTGATAACTGAATTTCACCCGATTTGATGTACTGATTTTTTTGGAGGATTAACTTCATTCTTTCCCCCTCTCGATCGACATTTTCTCACACTAGATAAGCTCTTCCCTCATTCGGTCGTCGACCATAGCAAAGAGCCGCCACCGCTTAGTCACTTCCTTCCTTGTTGTTCTCTCGCCGCCGACCAGTGTAGGGAGCCACCGCTCGACAGTTCAGAGGCAGGGCAAGCACCAATAGAGCGAGCAGGGTCATATTCTACCGGACTTTCCAGTTCGACCGTTCACAAGATACTCCCTTGTCTCTACCGTGACCTCGGTTGACATAAGTTCTTATTTTTCCAATTTTCTTGTTTCTCTTTTTCAATTTTCCTTCAATTCCTACGTTACTTGGGTTTTTGGTTTTCCAGTTGGGTGTTTGGGCTGGCTTATGCTTAGTTCCGGCGATTGATGAACCAAATTACATGCGATTGTTCATCGATGAACTAAAATTTCAGTTCTTATCTATTTGTTTGGGCTGACTGGAATGAGTTAAGTGGGTGATGAAGTTATCTAGAATTTGTACCCAAAAACTCTCTCAATCAGTTTTAAAAACAAATTTTCGCTTTATGTAAATCGAACCAACATATTTTTTGATTTCTTTTGCGATTTTTGGTTTGTGTTTTGACAGTTCGGTTTTAGGTAGATGCTCATTTTATCTTATATATGATATATTGCAACGGA
Source organism: Fagopyrum tataricum (assembly GCA_002319775.1). NCBI lineage: Eukaryota > Viridiplantae > Streptophyta > Magnoliopsida > Caryophyllales > Polygonaceae > Fagopyrum > Fagopyrum tataricum. The sequence goes on along the minus strand of CM008279.1, from coordinate 8,370,867 downwards.
TTAAATAAGGATATCATGTATCAATATAATACCGATATCTTATTACCCATACATACCTTTAATTAGTATTTAGTATATGAATACCAAACTAACCACGTATAGATTATGTAACTACATTCAACTTCAACAACTAATTGACCGAATCACGTATAAAGATATAGTATGTGCATCTCCATTTTTTCAAATCAGAAGAATGAAAATCGTTAAAGGAGATGAAGAAATCATTCAAATACAATCCGTTGAAGAATTGTTAATTCTGCAAGGTCACGACGTCCCGGGCGACCTGAGCAAGCGCGTGCATGTTACACCTAACGATCGTATCGGCAAACAAACACGTCTCCTCGCGCGTGTTCCCGGCGGGAAGATCTACCACATATGACTCCACCACCACCGTGGTCCCTGTCTCAGCCACCTCATGCAGCGTCGTCACTGAACGGTAATTCCGAAGCCGGTGCTCGCCTCCGATGACGCTAAATCCCATGACGTGTTGCTCATCGTCGAGTATATTGAGTCGCTCGGTGCTGAACGACGCGGGGACCCCCGACACCACGCGAACCTCTCGGAGTGCACCCACTTGGGACCCACCTTGGGTGACGAGGTGGCAGCTCTTGAGGAAGCGTTTGTAGGGTAAAGGATTGTCGAAGCAGCGAAGGATCGACCAGACGACAGAGATGGGGACCGGTATGATGTGGACGACCGCCGAGGTGGCCTGGTTGGGCCCCACACGGTGGATGTGGTAGTTGTGAAGTGTTTCTGGAACCGGGTTAAGGAGAGCGGGGTATTGTAGGGAGAGTTGCTTGATTAGGTTTTGCGGGAGAGAGGTCGGTTTCTTGGAGATAAGGTGGTGATGGTGGTTGTCTCCGGTGGCGGAGGTGGTGGTGCTGCTGTTTATTCTTTGGAGGAGTGCCATTGATGGCATTTTTGGCTTTTTGAATGGGAATGTATTGATGGAATTGTGAACTCCATGGATCTGCAACTTGCAAAAGGGCATATTTGGTACAGTTTATTATAGATGGATTTGAACCGGAATTTATATATTTTATAAATTTCAAAACACAATTCGCATAAAAAATTGTTACAATTGGCCAAATAGCTATTTATTTATTCATTTATTTATCTTTAAAAAAAATTAGTTCACTCGAAATGAAAATCTCCAATTACTTATAATAGGCAAGTTTTAACTTAAATTTTATAAATACATATGTAGGATTATTCATGCAAACTACGAATGTAGTTAATTTTAGAAATTTTGTCAAATTATACCCTAAATTAATTTTTAAAAAAGTATCTGAAAATGTAAAATATATGGACTGGTTCAATATTTTCTTTCAAGAAAAGTTGCATTTATAAAATATATAAGTTTGTTGAGTCATATTCAAATTAATTATAGAATATTATATACGATTAATTAAATGTTCATTGATAGTTGGTGTAGACATAATTGTTATATATGTATATAAGTTTGATCAAGTGGCATGACGTAGTTGTATTTATTTTTGTATGAGAGAGATGAAGCACCGCACAAGTTGCTAATAAATTTTGAGAAAAGGCACGTTAATATATCGAACTTGTGAGGGGTGAAGAATGATTTTTTTTTAAAAACTGGGTTATTTTATGCAAATTTTCCTTAAACGCATAAAACAGAGTGGTTACAAACTGAAATTGAGAAAAATAGAAATAAAAGGAAAATAAAGTTGACCGAAGAGATGAGGATTGTAATCCACTTAAGGAATATAATGGAAAAGAATATAATGAGTTTGAAAGTTGAATGGTGATACAAAGTCCCAAACTATGGGCTCTTACATCACAACTTGATATAGCTTTACGAACATCTTTATTCAAATTTACGACGCCACTTCATTTTATTATATAAAACTACATATAGGTCTTTCAAAAGTTTCAAAATTCCTCATTTACTGTTTTTTTTTTTTTCCTTCCGGAAGTTTCCACGGTGTTTCCGATATCTCTTCACCTCGTCTGGCTTTGGACGAGTCTTTTCTAATTTAAGGTTACTGAGCCGGAACCGAATGTTAGTTGCGGTTTGTGATTGATAGTTTGTAAATGTATTTTGAATTACCAAGAAATTTGAAGGATTGGGATGGGTGTAAGGGTGTGCAATGGTGCGGACCGGATTAGATCGAACCGTAATGTAGTGAATCAAATCGGACCGTATACATGAATTTTAATACAAGTACATCTTGCAAGAGCACTCGCTGAGTCATTGATATATATTTTCGATACTCGCTGGAATTTCGCAGGTCGTTCCGGTAAGTGAGCACTCGCAAGAGCAAGTGTATGAGCAGGAACTTGGCACAAGCTCGCACACGTCGCATACTCGCCCTCGCCATAGTGTACCTAGGTTTTCAGTTAAGGAAATATTGAAGAGAAGGGTAGAACAATAAATTAAAGAGCGGTAGGGCTTCTCAGGGAAGGAGGGTCGGACTTATGAGTTTGTCGTATCCGTCCAACGGTTATGACGGACTGGGCTCAATGGCCTGAACCTCGGTCGTACCGACCCGTATTTGTTCAGGTCAAATGACTGTGATCCACAACCGAAATCATACATAACACTAAATTTATCATAATTCATTAAACCCAACCCACAATCTTTTCATTTGAAACTCTGAACGGCCCAAATTCTTTATCTTCAGTTTATTGTTCAACCAGGTTTAATCATATCACGACGATTTTTTAATACAAATAGATCAACAAGTATAGTGGATAAAAGTTAAAATCGGTAACTTTCAAGTCACAAACAAGTTCAAATTCCGTTCAAAGCACACTTGCTATATGCTCCCACACTTTCTCATCCTATATTTTAACAACTATGATGCCTTTGTTAGTCATTTTTTTAACCCCCACTGCATTAAAATATCGTGACTTGTATTTTGTTAATTTTGTCGTATAATCACCTTACTATTTTAGTGTTTTCTCAGTCAATCACTATACTGCTATAATTTCCTCAATAATATGAGCCAATAACTCATTTATTTTATAGGGGAATACGAAAAGATAGCAAATCGCTTCATATAAAAAGAAATGAATCACACCACCTAATAATATTTATGATACATTTTAATAGAGAAAATCTGTTTTCATCATCACCAACTAGAAGATAACATAAACCAAGGATTGGATAAAGAGAGAATAATAAAAAGTAAAAAAAAAACAAACTAAAAATACGTAAAATTAACCTAAGATAATAATAATAACAATAATATCTTGCCCTTATTTCTTTTATCTGTTAGTCTCTTATAAACTGAATCAACAGCCTCTAGAAGCCCTTCAACTTCAACACCAAACTCATCTTCCAAGCTTAGCTTATAAGCATGGATGCCGTGACATTTAAATGAATCAGAAAGTTTGGATTGTTTATTCATAAATTGAGAGACCAGGATGGTCAAATGGACGGAGGCAGTTACAAAGAGACTTGCTGGATTTAGTACATCGCTGGTTTTAACATATCCTGAGTTGATTTTTAATATATTGAGTTGTGAAGCATCCGCATTCCGCAACCCTTCATTTTTCCATCTTCAACCACATGCACCTCTCGAAGGAGAGTTCGAGTAAGATGATGCGGTGAAATATGAATTGCCTATATTGAAATTTCGATTAGTGTTCATCTCAAAATATGGGAGGAACCATACATAGGGCAACCCAACCCGTAGGTTCCCTCATCTATGCAATCCATTTGGTCCACCTTAATGTTCTTAGCCTAACACCTCGAGAGTTGTATCGCCAATTATGAAGTTCTCCTTTGTTCTTCGTGCTATTAACAGTAGAAGAGCCTTTTATTGGAGCTACTTCTCAGCAATTGAAGATCTGCCAAATCTCTTCAGACTTACGGAGGGGAGATTGAATTGGATCGTATCGGAAGAGAAGCTGCAACAATGATGACGTATGAGCAGGAACCAAGCGAAGAAGAAGCACACCTCTTCACTTCCCCTGAAGAGATAGAAACCCTAGTTCTTGACGACAACAACCATCGTCACTCAATCTCCAACGGCGGAGGTCAACCAAACACCTCTGTCGACGTCTCTCCGTCTCACCACCCGCTTCCAAGCTCTAGTGCTTCTCTTGTCTTCGCTTCATTGTTCCTCGATCCGCCATCCTACGCTGATGCTATGTTCCGATCGTTTGATGGTGAAGCTTCGGAGATCGATGGCCGGGAGCAATCCCCAGCTGATTCCGAGTTCATTCACATTACTGTGTCCGATCCGCAAAAGGTTCTCGAAGCTTCCAATTCAGTTGTTCCGGGGAGTAATTCATACTTCACATACCTGATTACTACGAGGACTAACTTTCCCGAATTCGATGCTACTGAATTCAGCGTTCGGAGGAGGTTTAGGGATGTTGTTACTCTCTCTGATCGACTTGCAGAGGCTTACCGAGGCTTCTTCGTTCCTATTCGCCCAGATAAGAGTGTTGTCGAGAGCCAAATGATGCAGAAGATGGAGTTCGTGGAGCAGAGGAAGCTCGCGGTTGAGAAGTACATGAGGAGATTGGCAGCTCACCCTGTGATCAGGAAGAGTGATGAACTTAGGGTATTCTTGCAGGTGCAAGGGAGGCTTCCTTTACCTAAAACCACAGATGTGGCTTCTAGGATGTTAGATGGAGCGGTCAAGCTACCTAAGCAGTTGATGGGAGATCCGACTGTGGTTGCTGCACCGAACGAGGTGGTGCAGCCTGCGAGGAGTGGGAGGGATTTGTTGAGGATATTTAAGGAGTTGAAGCAGTCTGTGACAAATGATTGGGGCGGGTCAAAGCCTGCTGTTGTGGAAGAGGATAAGGAGTTTATGGAGAAGAAGGAAAAGCTGCAGGATATTGAACATCATCTTACCAATATGTCTCAGCAGGTATGTGATCTGGTTTGTAGTTAATCGATTTGCATGGGTTTATTCTGATATACTTTCCATTTAGACGGGTTGCTGTTTCTGTTCGAGTCTTGAAGAAATAATTGCTTGTATGAAAATGCCTGTTTTGGAGTGAACAAGTTCGACCTAGTATCAACTTGAGCTTTCACCATTTAGAGAATTTAGAATTTGGAGGTTCTGGAACCAAACAAGCTGCATGTCCATGGTTGAGAATTCTGGAAATACATATGCTCCTCCAATCAACACCATTTTTTTACGGCCCTGTAGGAAGCTAGGAGATTATTGTGAATTAAACTATCTTTGTCTTAGTCTCCTTTGCAGAAGCCAGATACTATATGAATTGTTGTTTGGCTTTGCTAGTGTTTGTCATACAATCATTTTCTATGTTCCTGCATTTTGTTTTGTTTTTCTTGCGAATGATGGTGATAATGTTGATATGTAGGCAGAAGCTCTAGTGAAAGCTCAACAAGACATTGGAGAGACAATTGGGGAGTTAGGAATGGCTTTTGTCAAATTGACCAAGTTTGAAATGGAAGAGGCTTTATATGAGTCACAGAGAGCAAGAGCAGGAGATGTGAAGTCTGTGGCAACTGCTGCTGTCAAAGGAAGTCGACTGTACAGAGAATTGAATGCTCAATCAGTCAAACATCTGGTACTTATTTGAATATCATACATATTATCCTATTCTGCTTGTACATAGGAGAAGTTAGTAGTTAAGTTGCTTCTTTTGGGAGGATTTTCTTTCTACGTTATTGAAGTATACAGTTGTGAGAGCACGGAGAATTGGTTGCGTGAAAATGTTTTCAAATTATTATAAGGCTAATGCTGGTAGGTTTTACTAGGCACCAAGTTCTATGAGGTGTTGAAAGATTTCAAATGTTTTTCAGTTGTCTCAGTTCACTTAAAAGTATGTAGGGCTGTTCTGGATAATCTAGACACATTGTCCTGACATGATTACGATTTTCATATTATGCAAAAAGTCGTCCTTCATGTAGAGAGTCACGAGTTCACTTTGTCCATCCACTGAAAGACTTCTTGTTATGGTAAGTGTACTGTTCTTCTCACTTTTTGATATGCTGATCTGCAGCTGTACAGGTTTGAAACCATGACATTTGACAAAAAGATTTTGTATCAAATTGAGAGAAAATAATAAGGATATTGACAGACTATGTAGGGATTGGAGCTGTGTGATTAAGAGTTGTATTTCTTCCTCTAGCAGATATGCATTAGTCTATTTTATGTGACAAACTTGCTTGCCAAGTAAAAATGCATTGTGTTGAAAGAACGCAACAAGTTATAGATTAAGGGCACCGAGCCACCAAAGGAGTACAAGTCATTTCAAATAACTAGAGAATGAGTTAGCTGCACAGCTGGTGTGAGAATATTTAACTGCCCTCTGGAGCAACAATACATGACAATTGTGTTACATGTTTAAAGTATATTTTTGACTTAACACAACACACTTTTGATGCTTTATACTGAATTTACGAGGAAATGATAAACTCCTTCTAGTTATCTGATAGATTTTGGTTTAAAATATTGGTCATTTATGATGCATTTGATCATTGTTGATTCTCCCTATGTGATTGACTAATGTTGTGTTTTGGTAGAAAACTGCTTTATATTGATTAATGTTAACTCTTGGCACTGTTGTTTATTATGTATAATGTAGGATAAGCTTCATGAGTACCTTGGGGTGATGCTATCAGTTGATAATGCATTTGCTGAGCGATCAAGTGCACTGCTGACTATCCAAACCCTTTTGTCTGAACTATCCTCCTTAAAGTCAAGGATTGAAAAGCTTGAGGTTGCTTCATCCAGGATATTTGGGGGAGATAGTTCTAGGATGCGGAAAATAGAGGAATTGAAGGAAACTTTAAAGGCAACAGAGCATGCCAAATATGTGGCAGCCAATGAATATGAACGTATCAAGGTAAATGCCTCTAGTTTATGATCTCCATCTCTTTTGGAGAATTTGGTGTCACCGGGACATAATAGGAGATTCTGTGTGATAAACTATTGATTATATGGTTATTGGTGTGATGGTGTACTTACAGACATTATCTTCTTGTGCAACTATGTGCTGTGTGCCTTGGTAGTTCCAACCATCCTTGAAAGTGAAAGATAGCTAGTTCAAGGATTGAGAGTGGTATACAATGTGTATCTAACTACATGTCCTTCACTTCTTTTTGTTGGGAGGGGGTCTCATGTTTGGAAAGTTTGTGGTTGGTCTAGTAATGGAACGAGCATTTATCTATTGGGCCTTTTTTTTTTAAAAAAAACTTTTTAAAAGACGAATCAATTAATGTAGATATTAGACATATGGGGCTTGGAGATTCTATCACTTTTTTTCTTTTTCTGGGGGCTTGCTTAGGTGGAAGACTGCCTACTCCAATCTATCAAGTAGTTTGCTCCACTCATTACTAATCAAAACTTATTGAACTTGTTAGATTGATCTCATTTAGGGAGAAAGGATAATTATCTTTGGTTGTGGTCCCGTATCTTGTATCAAATACGTGTGCATCATTTACAAGTGTATGACTGAATGTTTGCCTTTTGGTTGTGAATTAGTATTTCAGATTGAACTATTGGTGCTTGCTCATCTCTATGTTGCTCGCCAATGTGATGAACCCATCGCTATCTTAATTGCATTGTATTCATTAACCTTGTTATTGTGTCCCATAAGGCTAACTGTCTCTGTATAATGGGTAAGTTTTTGTGGTTTAGATTGCAAGACAATGTTTTCTATAATAACAACAAAGTTGTCTGATATTGTACGACTTATGGTTATTTTATATGTAGAACCATGGCATTCCTACATAGGATATATATGAATGGAGCAGTATAAAATAGGAAAGTGAGCGAACTAGACCTTGAGTGATGGTATAATATGTTTGGTAATCAAAAGATTTGACTTGTATTTGCTTCCGTGTGCCACATTTCACGCTGCATGCTTCACTTAACTGATAGACTAGGGTAATCTTGTATCTGCTCCTTAAGTCATTGCAGCTTATTGAAATGTGAGCTTATCTAGTGAAAAATGTGGACTTTCTGGTATTACGAAGAACAAAGTTTGATATTCTTGTGAAATATTGTAGGGAAATAATAGGACGGAAATTGAAAGGCTTGACAAAGAAAAACGTGTGGACTTCCTGAATATGCTGAAAGGCTTTGTGGTGAATCAGGTATGTTTTGTTCGTTTTGGGCACTTTAGCTGGTGGAAGCCTTGTGCATGGTGCATGCTAAATTTTGATGTTTCTGTATGTCTTTCAGTTACAATATTAAGTTGAACCATGTTTGATTTCTAATCTGCAAGCTGTGTAGTAATATCCAAATTAGTCTATAGAACATTATAAACAAGCATTGGAGATTTATCTTCTTGGGAGTAAAAAAGTCATAGAGAGAATTTTTAAGAGATCATTGGAAAGTTTGCCATATTGGTATAATCAGTTGATAAATATGTGGGTAGCCTATCCTGCCTTCACCTCAATTGATCGACTTTAGTTTTGTTTATTTGTTGTGCTCGATTGCTTATTGACACAACATGGATCTTCACAGGCTGGATATGCTGAAAAGATGGCTGATGTGTGGGAAAAGGTGGCAGACGAAACGAGCAACTATGAACAGGGTACAGGTTCAATGTAAATACTTTTCCTCTTACACTTCTCCCTTTCCCATTTCGTTTTTAGTTTCCCTATATAATTTGAGTAGTGTAAAGTGTACACTAGTTGGAATGATGCGTTAGAAATTTATTTGTTAGAACTTTGGCCACAAATTCCACAATCATCTGGAAATAGTCATCCCCTTAACGTTGTATTATCTGCAGTTGCCTGTCCATGTATACATGCACCATAATTTGCTCCATAGACTGATAAATAGACCTGAACCTTTTGTTATTGATCTTGTTTGTTTTTTGTTACACTAGAATGTTGTGTATAGTCTTTGAGGGAGTATGTATAGTTTAAAGAATAGAGGGAGTATCATTGGTGTTGCATGAAGAGGTTCTGATTTCCATGTTTAAAGAGGCAATTTAGAGAGTGCAATCCAATTTCAACGGTTTCATGGGTGAAATATGAGAAGCGTTGTTAAGTGATAACTGCTGAGATACAAGAAGTGGTCTTGTACAGTAAGAGATATAATGGGACGTCAAATTTAGCATCCTTTAACATTAAGCCTTGTGAGTTATGAATGCATGCTAAAAAAATTCCTTTGAACGTGGACTTATTTCTATGAGTCAACATAGTCCATAATGGTTTATGCCTTGAAGCTATGGCAAAGAATCAGAATCACGGCCAACTTAAGAGCTTGAAGAACAAGCCAGGCATCTTACATCTTTTTGAGCTCCGGCTTGTGTCCCATTTATCATCCAAGACTTTGTTACAACTTGGAATATCAATACAGTGCGAAACCCAACGTTAAAATTAAAAAAAATGTTTAAAGAAAATAAATTTTCTTCATATTAAACATTCAAAATTTTGCCCTAAGTTTTTTCCATGGAAAAAAGCAATGACCCACCTATGCATGAATCAAACTGATTCTCCTACACCCTGAAATTATCCCATTGACATTTAACTAAAAATAAAACCATCTTGTTGGTTAAGATGCAGCTTTCTTGACTAGAATCAAGTAGTTTTCTTGCACAACTCTCCTAATAATCCATATCCAAATGCAAAGCTAATCTTCTAGGCTTCTACCTTAGTTTGCTCTAAATGTTGTCATCCTTTCTTTGCTTCTACCATTCAAAAACTCTGCCACACATCCTTCATTTAGACTTCATAGACCATCCAAAGCATCTTAATTTGGTAGCACTTCCACATACATACACAACACCAAAAAACCACTATTTATACACAATCAAAACTCTCCATAGTTCTCACCTAGATCAAGAACCCAAAACATCCTAATTAATCCCACATCTAAATTGAGCAAGGCTCTTGATTCCTTTCCATCCATGAATTCTTCTTATTTGGCTTACTCTTCTCCATTCAACAATGACAAAACAGACATTTGGGCATGTCTCCAAAGCCTCCCACCTCTTCACCATTGGAAACACAACTCATACTACATTTGCATTTGCTCCTCTTTCTCTACGCCTTCTCCGTCCCTCGGTTTCTCCATTTGGAAATCTTCATCTTCTTCTATCATCTCACTTCATCTCTCGATTATTGCCAACTTCCCTCTCCCAATCTCCCTTTGGACCTCAAAACCCATTAAAGTAGGAACTAATTCATCAACCCCTTTGTCTCCACATGCCCTCCAAAGCCTCTTGCTCAACATCATCCAAGACATCCTCAACTATGGGCCCACCAAAAACAACTCTCTCTTGACCAACCTTCCAATCTCCATCTCTTCATCTTCCACCTTTTTGAAGAACTCCTTCAACCTCTCCCTCCTCTCCCTTGCCTTCCTCGTGTGCATTTACGAGGCACCGCTTGACCTCCGTTCCCACTGCCTTGTCGTCCTCAAAGAATGTATTACAACCTTGCATTTACGACAAACATCTCGCCAACTCATGAGGGCACTTGGGTCTACCCTTGAAGAGCGTTGGATGCGTTCCATCAACTTGGCCATTACAAACTGTAAGGTCGAGTTGACTAACAATAATAGACTAAATATCCAGGCAACAATAAGCTGTCCTTGTCCTCTTTTCTCATACGCTATGTCCACTTATGGGATGTGGAAGTTACAGGTTTATTGCCCGGCGATAGCCATGGAGGTGGAGGATTCGAGCGGCTCCGCAGATGAGCAGCTGATGTTATCTTTAAACTATCATCAGTTGGAAGGGGTGGTGCAACTTAACTATGAGGTGGTTGTGAGGGACAAGTGGGTTGATGTCATTGTCAACATTGATAACATAAGGTATGCATTTATGTCATATATGAATGGTTTATTCTTAAGATGATCAAAATTCACTTTCTATTATCGATCCGGTTTTAATTAATGTGAAATTCCATAAGACTTGTGCGTATATATGCACACGACTCTCGATTAATAAAAATTATAGTTATGCATGAAGTATGTGATGGAAGAGGAAATATTTTTGCTCATGTTAAAGTTGCACGTAAACAAGTTTACCCAATTAAGATTACGTAAAATTACCTGAATGATGTTCTACACACGTCTATTATTGCATGTACATAAACCTAACTGGACAACATGCAACACTGATGCAATATGCATCAACAAATTCCTTGCCAACCAAGAAAACACTAACGTTCACAGAGTGATATATCTTATAATGTTTATAAACATGGAAATGCAATCTCAGGCTTAGTATAGTACCGTTGGTAAGCGACGCCATATTGAATGAGCGAGGAGAAGGAGTGTCTGAGAAACCCTTCCCATCATGCATCTCCCTACAACTCACTCCTTCCCCGTCCACATCCGACATTCTTAGCGTTTCCGTGAGCAAATCCTCCGACAACCCAACCCGAGAAATCGAGCATGAGAAAGGCTTCGAGGGATCGTTCGAGCCTCCAATGTCATTCATCCCAACTTTCAAAATCTCCGAGACAACAACGACCACCCTCCGACCATGGAAGTTCAAAGAGTCGGCTCATGGAGACGGTGGAAGCCTGAGCTGGTTCCTACACGACGCAGGGGACGGGAGAGAGGTGTTCTCGTCGAGGCCGACTAAGATGGCTATGTTTCATCCGAAGGCTTGGTTTAGGAATCGTTACGTGAGTGCTAATCGGGCTTTTACGAGAGAGGGAGGGGTTGTGTTCGCCAAGGATGAGTATGGAGACCAAAGGGTTTGTTGGAAGGTTGATAAGGGTGCTCTTGGAAGGAGGATGGAGTGGGAAGTTGTGGTTTCTATTGGGGCTACTTATTGGCCTAATAGGCGTAGGAGTTTCTACAATGAGACCAGAAGAGCTCAGTTTAAGGACACTTTTTATCTTAATTTGTCTTAATTAGGTTAACGTTTGTATGTATATCAACTTATCATTCGTTCATTTCAGTTCAAATGTCTTTTCTTTCTTTTTTGTAATCATAAAAAAGTTGTATGTACATAGCAAAATGTGCTTACGCTTAGTAGACACATAATAAACTATTAATGCATGATAAAAGAATTGGATTCTTTTAATATGTTAATGCATGCTAATTAAAAAAGAATTCGGTTGAACACGATTAGTCAACAAAATCCTTAATGGTTTGATGCCTTCTAAGCTACCTACGACAATGAATTAGAATCATGGCGAAATTTTCTTTAAGATTGAGCTTGAAGAACAAGCCAGGAATCTTACAACTTTTTGAACTTTTGACGGATTAAAGTTTAAGGGTTTTATCAAATAAGAGGCTTACGACTTTAGGGTTTTAACAAATCAATTTGATCCATATCCAAATAGTTTTATTGCACAACACGCCTAGTTATCCATATCCAAGTATGCAGCTAAGCTTATGGACTAATTAGGATCTGTTTGAGAACATCAAACTTACTAGAGTTGCAGTTGAAACTTATCGATAACTGAAGTTCATTGGGTAGCTTAAAAAGATAGTTGATTAAACGAACTTATTTTTGATGAGATCAGCGAGTGTTTGAAAGTACTAAGTGTCTTGTAGTTGATGTAAGTCCCATAATATCTAAAAAGATAATACTTTTCTATTTGGACTAGCAAACACTCGTCCTCAAACTTATGCTTTTATTTCCTATATAATTTGTATAACCTTAATAAAATTTCATATAAAAAAAAGAAAGGTAAAGAAAAGACTTCCAAACACAGCCTTGATTAATTTCTTGTACTCGGAGAAACTCTCTCACACAATTCCCTCCTTTTGACTTTAGAGACCCTCTAAAGAGCTGAAGCATCTCAGTTGGTGGCACTCCCACTCATATACACAACACGTAAAAACCCTTTATAAACACAGTCCAAACTCTCCATTTTCTCACATGAATCAAAACCCTTAATCATCTTAACTAATCCACCTTTTTAATTGGGCATATATGGCTCTTAAGTCCTTTTCTTCCATGAAATCTTCTTCTTTTTCTTATTCTTCTTCTCCATGCAACAATGACAATACAGACATTTGGGCATGGCTACAAAGCCTCCAACCTCTTCACCATTGGAAGCACAACTCCAACTCCATTTGCATTTGCTCCTCCTCTTCCTTTACGCCTTCTCCGTCCCTCGGCTTCTCCATATGTAAATCTTCTCCTTCTAACTCACTTTACCTCTCCATCATTGCAAACTTCACTCTTCCAATCTCCCTTTGGACCTCAAAACCCATCAAAGTAGGACACAATACTTCCTCTACCCCTTTGTCCTCACAATCCCTCCAAGCACTCTTGCTTAACATCATCCAAGACATCCTCAACTATGGACCCACCAAAGACAACAACTCTCTCTTCATCACCCTTCCAACTTCCATCTCCTCTTCCTCAACCATCTTGAAAGACTCCTTCAATCTATCCCTCCTCTCAATTGCCTTCCTTGTGTGCATCTGAGTGCATCTATTGGCACCACTGGACCTCCGACACAAACTGTCTCATCAGCCTCAAAGACCGTTTACAACCCTACAATCACAACATGCATCCCGTCAGCTCATGAGGGCTCTCGGGTCCACCCTCGAGGACAGATGGATGCGCTCCATCAATCTAGCTATTACAATTGGAAGGTTGGGATGACGAAAGATAGTAAAGCAGTTACGTTTAATAGCCAAGCAACATCGCCTCTTGCGATAAGGTGTCCATGTCCGCTTTTCTCGTATGCTATGTCAACTTCTGGTATGTGGAAGCTGCATGTTTACTGCCCGGTGATAACCATGGAAGTGGAGGATTCGAGCGGATCGCCTGATGAGAAGCTGATGTTGTCGTTGAACTATCATCAGTTGGAAGGGGTGGTACAGCTTAACTATGAAGTGGTTGTGAGGGACAAATGGGTTGATGTTATGGTCAATATTGACAACATAAGGTATGTATTTTTCTATTTATGCCATATAAATGTTTTTTTAGTTTTGAACAAGACCAGCACAAAAATCTGCTTTCCCTTGTCAATGAATCTCTTATTTGTATTGGTAGGTTTTCTGTAGTCCCTCTAGTGAGCGAGGCCCTCCTAAATGAGCGAGGAGTCGGGGCATTCGAGAAACACTTTCCGTCAAGCATTTCTCTACAACTCACCCCATCCCCGCCCTCATCCGACATCCTTAGTGTCTCCGTGAGCAAGTCATCTGACAACCCAACTCATGAAGTTGAGCTCGAGAAAGGCTTTGAAGGCTCTTTCGAGCCCCAACTTCCTTCATGCCGACTCTCAAGATCTCCGAGACAACAACGACAACAACCACTGTTCGGCCATGGAAGTTCGAAGAGTTCAGCCCAAGGAGACAGCGGGAGCTTGAGTTGGTTCCTACATGACGCTGGACATGGAAGGGAGGTGTTCTCATCGAGGATGTCGAAGATTGCGATGTTTCAGCGCGAGAGCATGGTTTCGGAATCGGTATGTGAATGTGAACCGTCCGTTTACGAGGCAGGGAGGGTTGTGTTCGCAAAAGACGAGTACGGTGGTCAAAGGGTGTGTTGGAAGATTGATAAGGGTGCCCTTGGGAGGAGGATGGAGTGGGAGGTTGTTGTAGCTGCTGGGATTACTTACTGGCCTAATAAGCATAGGACTTTCTATAAATGAGACTAGGAGGGCTCAGTTTAAGGACATTTTTAACCTTAATTTGTCTTGATTCATATTATAATATCAATGGTCGCTCAAGATTCATCTTTTTTTTTTGTTCATATATGTACATATATATTTGCTAGCATACGATGGTGATCTATGACGAAGTTATTGCAATGAAAATTTTTTTACAGCCAAACCAGCTTTCAACAAAAGTACAGTGTACACCTTCAACTTGTTTTCTAACGTTCATATGCATAAATGAGTTGCCCATACACTTCTTCGCAAAAAATGTCACATTCAGATACAGTCAAGTGAACTTAGTAACTAACCTCAACCGCTGGAATCAAGGTTCAGTTAAAGAAGTGATGATATGGCCATTTTCTGCCGCTCAGCCCGATCCCTTGCAATTGGCTCAGAACGAATAACCACAAAACAAAATTATGCCAATTATACGTTTTCTTGATGAAAGAAACAACAGAGCAAGCTTTTCCAGCTGCCAGTGACGCTGTGATTATCGTAGACTGAACTTCTTACCTAAAGATTATGTTGCCGACCTTATACTAAGCACTTAGCCTAAAAGCTAGTACTCAATGAAAGGGTAATATGTTGATTACTTTGAGAGTTTACAGTTGATTCAAAGTAATCAATCACTAATACAACTTCAATTGTAAATATTTCTTAGTTTTAATGCAACAAGTAGTTTTAGCTGCTGGTTCAACAAATTTAATGAAGCGGTGGGAGAAATAATTTTCCAAAACAAGAACATGATTCCAAATGTGTAAGGAAAGAAAATTCGTGGATCTGTAGAAAAACTCGCAAACAACATAAAATATTTACTCTCAACACTCAACACATTCAATAAGAAAGATATCACATGGTTCAGATGTTACTTATTAAAATCAAGGCAGAGTTGTATATGCTTATAAACATGATTTACTAGCTTGATTCTTTATCTATGAGCAATGGACTTGGAGGTATCATGTAATTATATTCGGTACCTGATTTTGATGAATCGTCAACAGAATGAGGGTGAGATACTGAATTTATTTCCGGTGTTGCAAAAATAGGACTTGAGAGACCAGCTCCAGTAACTCCAGTTGCATCAGCAAAGGGAGAGCTTGGACCGGATCGATTCTCAGTTGGTCCACCAGAATCAGGCCGAGTAATACCCAGCTCAAAGGTTTCATCGCTTTCCTTTAGACAAAACTTATCGTCCACAACATCGTAAGAATTTGCAGTCCGAACCTCTTGAGCAAGAGAGCACCAACAGCAAAAGAGCCAGAGTGTACAATCAGAGAAAGCCGGCTTACCACAACAGAAAGTGTATTCGGGCAAATTAAACCGCGTTCTCATCCTTATTCTCCAATATCCACCATAGAGCAAACCAAACACACAAAGGAGGACCCCGGAAATACCTAGACCTTGTCTCACTGCCTCGTCATTGATATTAAGGGCTGCAAGGTTGAAGATCCAATACGGAGCAGAGCAGAAGAGAAGAAAAGTAGCTATGTGAACATACATGTTTCCGAATCCAATTCTCTCCATATTCCACCCAAAAACGCAGCACGAGCAGAACAGAGAGAGATAGGCCAAGGAGATATCTTCCCAGAAATCAAGAATCCCACCTCTCCATGTTGGACTAGTTTCAACTCTATTGCAATCATCTTTTGATATAAATGAGAATCTTTTTTCAAATGTCTTCTTTCTAAGTTGGTCACGCTCCTTATCTTCAACAATTGAGATAGGAACATCAGGCGATTCTTCATCACCTTGGATTTCATACTCCTTTCCCAAGGGACTTACAATCATGTAAACCCCGGCAATGGCAGGGGCAGCTATTGCAACAGAAACACATATGGCAACCCCAATTGCAGGCCTCTGTGATCGCTTATATCCCACGTTTAGACCACATAGTGAATATTGGGCAAAACAGTTGATGTGAAGCAAAATCACAACGATCATCATGTGAGCCCATTCATGGGGCTTATATGTCCCATTCTTGCAGTACATCTTTCTTAACTTGGAAATATCTCCGGGCTTCCATCTAAGAAGCAAAACAAGATCATAGAACCTCTTTGGATGCTGGTACAGGCACATAAGAGTAAACAATGCATTGAGGATTTGATTGTTAACTTCAAACCATGCATCCCTCTGTGATTTATGTGGCAAGGCCTTGTTCAACATACCGGTCATCACAAGGAACAAAATCGCTCCCGAAACAGCAACACATACAATCCAAACAAACAAGGCGAGATTCATTGGGTTCTTAAACCACTCTACGCATACATGTTGGAGCGATTCCCAATCGATTTTGCGCGAGAAAACTCCTCTCAAACGCTCTCTTATACGGTGATGACTAGATGAGGAAGACACTGAACGCGAAAATTGATCTTTTTCATCTGCAAACTGCCAGAATGTTCTCTTAGGTGAACTAAATGCACGGAACGTCGAACTCCTCCTGAAAAGAGAGGAGTTCTGCTTCTCCTTGGGGTCGTTTGATATATGCTCCCTTGCCGGTGTTGAAAGAGGGCTTCGATCCGTGGATTTCATACCATTCCCTCCTTCCCCATCAATCCCTCCATTTTCACTTACCACCATGATCTGAGCAAAAGTGTAGACCTAATTACAACAGTATATTGCACTCAAATTATCTGATTGAAATTTAACCTGACCAACAATTGCATAAAATTAACTGCAAATAAATCAATTCGGAAGAAAACCTAGATAAAATGACAGAAAAATTCACAAGCAGCAAGCAATAACCTGAATTTCAGTCAGAGAAATCGTCAAAATCAAGCTCAACAGATACACACATAGAGAAACTTTATAGAATCGAAACAGTAGAAATAATAAAAATGAAAAACCACACAAACAAAAGAACTCATCAAAAGATTTTCGAAACGTTACCGATTAGAAGGGGAAGCTAATAGGTAAAAAGAAGACTCGTCGAAATGGTAGTAGATAAAGGAGGGACGACTCTCTTCAATTGCCGTGAGGATGAAGAAAGTCAGAGAGAGGTTAGAGCAGCTGACCAGCTGTCCAGCTCTGCGTGTATACCAGCGAAGCAAGAAAGAGCCAACGACTACAAGTTGTGAAGGAAGAACGATAAATGAATCTTCTATATTCCTTAGTCAATGAAAAAGAATATCTAAGAGGAAGGACAAAGTTGTGGGAGTAAATGCTGACTAAATGAAGCGGTTTTGCGGTTCGGGGGAACGAAGAACAACGCGGCACGGGCAAGAATATAATGAAGTTGTCTCCTAGGCTTCGTTTGTTTGAGGGTCCGGAATTGGGGGAATGGATTTAACGGATCCAAACCCGACCCATTCAATGTAAGGGCATATTTGGGCTGGGCCCAGTAGAAATCCCAACTAGAAGAAGAAATTTTAACGGAAATACTTTGAGGCGCAGTATCAATCTGGTAAAAAAATGTCGAAGGATCTTGTTTGCTCTGGCGGAATCAGACTCCTCAAACAAGTCCCTCGGTTCCAGCCCTCAGATTCTTCTACAGGAGTTGCTGGTAACTCGTCAATATTGCCTTTCTTCGATATTGCATACCAGAATTGAAAATTTGCAGTTCAGTTTAGGTCCTGTATGATTGATATCAACTTTGCACTAGGATAGCCTGCTGATTACTTCGCGAAGCTATCTAGTGATCTTCGCTTAGATGTAAGAAAAATCATGATTTTTTAAGCTTGTTTAGTATCATTTTGTAGCCTTCAATTTTGTCTGCCTTTAGAACACCATAATCTATCTCACTTCAGTTGTCTTCTGCAGCTGAATGGTGCTGCATTTGATCTTTCAAATGGGCCAGTCATCGACCAGGTTGGTGACTAATTTGACAACTTAACTGGAAATAATTCATCTTTCATTCACCTATTTTGGTTAATTAACTTATATTCTTTGCTCACATAGTCACATGATTATTTGAAGCTTTGGTCCAACATAATTCACATAGTAAGTGGCTTGATATATGACTTGTGGTTTCAGTGTGGTCAAGACCTCGGAGAAACTTTATTAAATATATCTCGAGCATGAGAATTAGCTGACACACCATATGCTTGCACTTTAGTGAGCAAGTTCCCTTCTCTTGAAAATTCTTTGACAGATAGTCAAAAATCAGGCAAGGCTAAACTTAGTTGCCTATTAATTGTTGCTTGTGATAACTTTTCTATAACTCATTCCTGCTCTAATTCCTGATTTAGCACTTGGTAGAAGGTTAGTATCTGCCGGAAGAAAAACTTTTGCAAGTGAAAGAGGGGGACCGATCTTGTTGGGGAAGACGAAGACACCGTGTCTTGCCGTGTCCAATACGGAAGGACACGGCTCGGACGGTCTAATATGAACCGACACGGTCAAGACACGGTTCAGAGGTAGGACACGGCGAGGACATGTCTTCGACACGACAAGGACAAGGATTGTGTCAGGTCAAGACACAATCGACGAAAGTTTCCCCTATTTTAAGGCTGAAAAAGAAAGACAAATTTCTAAAAAAATATTTAAAAAAATTATTTACCACAATATTTCTTCTTCTCTCCTATTTTTTCCAACTAAACCTAGTACCTATATGGCCACCCACGAGATTGTGGTTGCCGGAAGCAGGACTTTAATGTTTGAATGTCATTGTTCCGCCGGCCGACTCTTTCTCTCCATTCTTCTTATGATTTCATAAATAGATTTTGAATATTTGATTATTAATTTACCGTGTAATATTTTTGTGAATGGTGAGTGTGTTATTTTAATTATTTCAAATTTTCTAATTTGTAAATTTTTATTATTGTTTTCTTTGGTTGATTATGTTGTTCGGTTGTTGTTGATTTGCTAAATGGACATGGTTTGTTCTTCAAATTTGAAACTAAATTTGTTTATTTGAAATTGTAAGATTATATATGTTTATTTATATGTTTTGTAAGACTAAAATGTTTGTTTCTAAGCTTTTATTTTGGTTATTTCGTTGTCATGTTAATGTGTATATCTAATCATATATCATTGGGTTTTTCATACATGTATATCATTATGATATATGAATTATACATCTCAATAGCTTTAAAATGATATATTATTTGTTTTTCTCGATGTGTCCCCGTTTCCTCTGCTTTTGAGGATTTCCGCTTCTTCGTTTCTCGCTGTGTCCGTTTTCCGTATCCGTGTCAATGCATCATAACTTGATATGCTTTATCAATTAAAAAATAATAATGTCTTGTCTCAAGGATCATGTTAAAAGTTTTAGTCATTTTACTTGATATTTGAAAATGATCTTTCTAAAAATAGGGAAATTGTTGCCTCACTTTCCTTGAGAAGTTTACCATATATTTGAAAGCAATATCTAAAAAAGAGATTGATACATTATCGCATGTCCCTTGAAAACTTTAATAAGTGACTTATTGTATTTGGAAATGATTGATCTGTAAAAGTCTAAATGGTGAATTAAAGGGAAATGAACTTTGATTGTGCCATTGAAATGTAAATGAAAAGCCCTAAACTCCTAAGAGGCTTAGACCTTGTTCGGTTGGAGGTGATTTAAGGGTATTAAGGAGTTTATGGGGATGAATTTTCTTCAACTAACTAGTGTTAAATTATGGGGACCATGAGTATTATAAGGTTGAAGAGGCTATATTGGATTTTTAGTATAATTTAGGTAAAGATTTTGAGAAGTGTGACATAAATCAGCTAGATTTTTAGTATATAATCTAGAAAGTAATTGCAATTTGACCAGAACTTACATTTTACGATCCCGGATAGGGTGGTGTGCTCTTGACCCCAAGTGATTGGTGGAATGCGTCTTAAATTCATCAAAAACATCATGAATGCAATGAGTAAAGGGGAAATAACTCCTTTGCCTCTCATGCTTTGATCTTCAAATTTACCTTGCAAAATTTTTTAGTTATGCCTGAATATCCCGGTAAGTATATTGTAGTTTTTAAAGTGTACCTGAACCCTTTGTCTCTCCTGCTTTGAGCTTCAAAACAGCTCTAATGCCTACTTGCAAAATTTTCTAGTTACGCCTGAATATTCCAACAATTGTATGTGGTAGTTTTTAAAGTGTACTTGAACTCCCTTTGTCTCTCTTGCTCTGAGCTTCAAAACAGTTCTAATGCCCTCCTGTCAAAGGCCGTAGGGCATTGGATATTTAAATACCTATCAAAGATGTTGCGTCATAGATGTGATTTTCTTACAACTATTCCTTTGTCGCCTCTTGTGCTTGCTCAACGACAGTGGTTCACATACCACTTTTAGCTTTAGTACAATGTGTGGGCTTTGACGAGTTTGTTTAATCCTGCTGATTACAAAATCTACTTACTTTTTATCAGCTAAGATAAGCTATAAGATAAATACATGGGCTTCGAATGAAAGATTGGGCCTTGAACAAAAATGCATCTGGGTTTACCTTTTCCCTTGCTCAAGTTTCCCAATCTCATGGCCTTGCTACCTCTTCTTGATTTTGCTTATATAGAACACCACATCTGCTGATCTTGTTCATTCAACCAACCTTGCCCTTGTTAACGTATTGCTTGTCATAACATCACATATTCTTAATAACAAATGGTAACAAATTTAAGTGCAAGATATCGCGCCCTCCAACTCGCAATTGTTCCAATCTTTGTGGATTCGTTTAGCACCTTGTCCTCGTCCATTATAAGGGCATAACTCCATAGTATTTTCTAAGTGCCTCGCACTCGACAAGAACATCGCAGGAAGCAAAGTCATTATAAACAAACCAAAGTTAGTCATACCAATTATTATGATACCATTAGAGAGTACCCATTTTCTCAGTTTATGGAAAATACAAATCATAAAACAATAACTCAATCAATTAGTACACCACGATACAAGCACATATTACTGAAAGCACAAACTCACAATGTCACCCTTATTAGAAGCTAGAAGAAGAGTTCGGAAAAACCATTATAGAAGTCATGTATATAGATGTTCATGATTGAGGACCGACAACTCGAAATAAAACAAATAACCTTGATAAAAGATTCATGTCAGATCATCCTCCTCCATTTCCTTCTCTTTCAAATTCTCTTTCACCCTAAGGAGAAGGGTCGTCTTCCAAGCATCCTGTGAATCCGATCATATTACTCAGGAGCACATAAACAATGTGTGTACACTATAAGTTTATAACAAATAACATCAATAAGTAATACAGACTGCAATCATGATATCAGTTCTACCTAGAGGTGGAAACAAAAATAGACATGAGATCCCAAAAGGATTATTTCAACAGTTGATGATAAATAAAACGGTCTCTCATCAAACGAGAAATTCAAAACTAATGCAATTGGATAGACTTGCACATCAAGGCTGAATGCTGATACAGTTGCCTCCGGTCTAACTTCAATTATAATGACAGTATTATAATCTAAAACATACAAAAAATCTTCCCTCCATATAGTATTAATTTAGCAAAATCAACAAATGTATATAGCCAAACACAAACTGACACTTTATTTTACAAACTGAGTTTCTTTTAAAAGAGCTGTATTCTAAGATGTTCTTCATTACTCCAGTATTTCAAAACACCTCATTTACAGTATTTTTGGCAAAAAAAATCTCAACACAACAGTAAAAGCATCAAAATATCTTGCGAAAACTAATACAACCTATTCTTACTGGACTTAAATAAGCTGTCTAAAATAAATGACCGATTAACCTTCAAAAACAATTATATCAAATTTTGGATGAAACAGGGAAATACCAGAGGTGTCATGCTATCAAATTCTTTAACAACATCAGTGAATTTTGCAATATCTCCTTCATCAACTGCCGCAGCCAGCTCCTGCATGTAGAAACAAGAAGGAAATTGTAATACTATAAAGTACCATACACAGTCCTTACAAGATTTGGAAGGAAATTTTTATCTAGAAGTATCAGATCTATAAACAGTTGTAATTGCGTATTATAATCTAAACAAACCACAAATTTACCATAGCATACAATCAGAAATATGAGAAATATTCCAGAACAGGTACATACCGCGAGAAATTTGTGTTCCCGAGTCCCAGAAAATGATGGAATCATATTCTACAAGAGAAAATAAAACAACTTTAAAACATACATAAAACACTAGGTAAGACATCATTTCTTTCACGATATAAGACTGCACCTGGTATTTCTCCAACGCATTGGATATTGACACAACATCCCCCTTACAGAGATGACAAATTCCAGCATTGACAAGGTGACCTTTGGCTCCATACTTGAGCAAGTTATTATTGAGGGATTGTTGTGCTATATCTTCATAGATCTCAATTGCCTTTGGATATCTGAAGTATTTTATAGACAAATCAATGTGCAGAAATGCAAGACAGAAAAAAATTTACAAATCACAAATTTTGTGATCCATTTAACAGAAGAATGAGGACGTAAAATTAAAGAGAGGCATAAAATTTAACAGTGTAAAATACGGATAAGGAGTTAAGGGACCACTCGAACCATTTGACACTCTATGGACCTGAAGCATCTGACTTTCTTTACGCTATTTAGATTTTAATGTGTATAAACACATACACACACATAAGACAAGTTTGCAGAAAAATACTTCAGCTAACAACTTACTGTTCTAATTGGGCGGCAAATTGTGCAATTTTTAGCCTGCATTGGTTAGCAGAAGTATTCACGTCTTCGCTCTGGAAAAGATCGGCAGACTTTTCATAATAAATCATAGCCTTCTCCAAATTTTCATCAGACTCATACATCTCAGCAATTTCCTAATCATGAAGAGAAGAAAAAAGTCAACTTTTTTTTCCCTTTAGTTTTGCTTAATGAAAAAGAAGTGGAGAAAGTAAATGTACAAAAATAAAGCTTCTAAGTTCTTAATCAACAATCAAAACAAACTAAAATCCAAGGCCAGCACCAAGTGTACGATAATAAAACAAACGCTCTGACTACAAGCTGCCAGTATACAGCGATATTATATTTGAACAAGGCCTTGTGCAGAAGTAAGGTTACTCTCTCACCGATCATCACACGCATTCCTTAAACATCCGACAGTCATCTTTTTTACTAACCTCAAGAACTCTATAATCATAGACAAAGTCTACCCAAGTCTATGCCTTCCCCTTCCAATTTCCAGTTTTAAACAGAGCGGTACAACTTATAATTTGTCAAAGAGTCAATTCATTTCTCATCCGATTCTGAACAAATTAAATATCTCCACCTCCCATCAGATATCCTTTCAAACTTAAAAACTAGATCATGTCATCTTATATTCTACAAGTAGCCCCCTATTTTAATATGTGCGTGAAAAATACCAAGAGCAAATAAACTCACCTAAAATAACAAATTACTAAAGGCAACTAGCTGATAAAGTACCTACCTTGTAATACCTTGCACCCATGTTGAGCCTTCCCAGTTCAAGGAAAAGATTGATTGATTGCTCCAGGCATGATACAGCCTCTGCAAAAACATTTAAGTCGGAAAAGGACAAGACAATACTCATCCACACTAAGTCCATGCATGGATACAATTAAGTCAAATCTCAATGCAACTAAGTCGAACCCCTTGGAAAATGGTGTCCATACAAGGGACATTACATATATACTTAAGGAGAGACAGGGAATTTTGTTAATAACTTTATATTGTCAATCAAAACACATATTGCTTTGATGTATGTGTTAAGAGTGCAATCCCTTTCCATTCAGGGACATGTTATTTCCAGCCCTAGCTTCAAAATATGAGGTCATAGGGTTTAATAATAATTGTCAAATTGGAAGAATGAAATGTAAATGAATGACAAGTTTACATCGAACAATCAAGATGAGGGATATATATGACTGCATGGAAGTATTAGATCATGTTTTTCAGCAGGAAGCTGATGACCCTTTTTCTTAAAATATAACCTCTCCTTTACAAACCCCAACAAATCCCAAAGATGTAAAATTAGACATCCATAGAGTAGAGCAATCAACAAGTATTTTACTGGTAATCTGTACTGAATAACTAGTAAAGCATCGTGAGTAGTGAACTCATGCCCTTAAGTCATTACCAAACAAAGATACTTCACCTTTTTCCAACACACATTATAAACACACACAAGGTCAAACTATCCTACAAATATTTTACAAGAGCTTCCCAGTCATTTTTTGGATCCCCAAATCCATGTATTAAAGAGACATACAAGCACAAGATACTACTTCAAAAGTCGTGATAGATAAAATTTCCTACCAGTAGTTGATATCTTCTTATAGGCATGAGCTGCCTCTGCATAAGCATTGGCTGCTTCATGTTTGCTATCAAGCTGTTCAGAATCAGAACAACCATGTCAGTTTATGATATATATATATATATATATATGTATATATGATACAAAAAGAACCTATTTGCAAGGCCATTTACCTTCATATGACAGTTGGCCAATTTGGAATAAGCTTCCCCAGCTCTATCCCCTGAAATAACACGATCATCAACTTCAGTATCTTATCATGAGCAAATACATACTTCTGTTACAAATTAAACCTACATATTCAAGAAATATATAGAGAGAGCAATAATTTAATCTTTATGCAGTATTGATAAAATATTAGTATGTCAATGCAACCGGAGCTCGTTACAAAAATTGCACTTTAACTCCCAAATCCCAATTCCCTTTTAGAGAACAAGCAACCCGGTCTCAAATAGATTTCCGAATCAAAAAAAACTTCGTAGTCAATCTACACAAGAGAAATTCAAAGGAAACCATATCCGTTTACTGTATATGAACTAAAAGCAATTGCATTCACCGTTGATCACGAATGCGATCGCAGATCGATCCACAGAGGACCCCCAAGCATCCAACTAAAACTAAATCCAATGCTTCGAATTACCAAAAATGAAGACTGAAATCGGGAAAATTAGCAAGCAAGAGATTAGCGATTACAAGATTTGGCGAGCTTGAAGCAATTGGCAGCTTTCTCGTACAATTCGGCAGCATCTTCGTTCTTGTTGCTAAAGATACCCCAGCCAGTGAGTTTCTTCTCGGCCTTCTTCTCGAACTCTTCACCTCTCGCGAAATGATCGCCCATGGCCGATGATACCTTTGTTTCACCAGATCTCTCCTCTCTCAGGCTTTCGCTTCCAGGTTAAGACTCGATTGACTAGGAAATTATGTTTTTCTTTTTATTACTGTTCTATCTTAAAAGCAAATGAAGACTATAAAACACTTATAAAACCCAACAAAACACAATAAAACACATTCACTGCGGGTTTTTTTTGTTTTTTTTTTTTTCCAAACACACCCGAAATTCGATAAGTACACCCCGTCCAACAAAAATATTCAACAAAATTATTCATTTGGTTCGGTTTGAATGATTGATACGTCTCTAGAATTTCTGCTTAAACTCCATCAATTATAAAATAAAAAATTATCCCAATAAGCAATAGAATGAAAATTCGATAAGGATTGCCGACCAAAAAATTAAAGAAAAATTACTGATTTGGGTCGTTTTGTTGGTATCTAAAATCCCCGTAAAAAGGTAATATATTAATTTATTATATTTACTAAACTAATTTACTATCTATCTTGAATAGAATTCACGATTTATGTTAGTAAGATTAAATAATATTTTAGTTAAGCTAAATCCGAAACTCCCTGATATTTTGTTAAAATATTGTTGGTGTCTAAATTAATGGGGTACGATTTTATTCTTATGGTAAATTTAGACTTTTAGGTGTATTGAAGTTTAATTTTATATCCCGTCAATTTTTAGTTTTAAATAAAATATGATTTTTTTTCTTATTTATATTGTGGAGCATAAGACGCGGTGTCTTACATCTACTTTTGATTTTTTTTTTCCAAAAATTTATTGATGTCCAATAAAATAAATTTTAATTTATATATTTATAGCCACAGTGTAAATCAATTTAAAATTTAAACTAATATCATTCATAGATATCATATTCCATCGTATTTTGTTTTGTAATTGTTTTTTTCACAGTACTTTTTCATGATACCAATTTTTCTAAATCTTTATAAATATATTATATATTTTTTTGAATGGAAGTCAATAATTTTGTAAATTTTTAATAATTCATTATATCAAAATAATTGATTCTTATCATAACCAATGTACAATGTAGCCAAAATAAATATACATGTAATAATTTTTTTAATAGTAAAATCGCACCTAGTTTTTCTTAAACTCAATTGATAAATTTTTTTTTTTTTTTTTCTCCCAGAAAGAAATAAAATGAAATTAATAAGTATTGAACAAAAAATAAAAGAACAACTATTTATTTGGGTCATTTTGTAGGTTTGTACAATTTTCATGAAAAGATAATATACTATAATTTATTATTTTTATAACACGAATCCTATAATTCGACGTAATACTATCGGTAACTATAATTAATGTAATATGGGTCACTTTCTAGACAGGACTTTAATTTGTATAAACTTAAATTCTGATTTTATGGTTTAATTTTATTTATTTTTTACTTTATTTGTGCACTTAGAGTTGAAATTTCATTTTATTTTTTTCAAAAAAACGGGCTAAATATTTTTTTACTTTCTAACCTAATACTGTAATAGTTTTTATTTACTCTTATAAAATCATGAATTAATAATATATGAATAATGATTAGAAAATATGATTAATAACTATGGATTAGACAGAGGAGATCTTTATATAAGCTTTTTAAACTAAATAAGATGACAATAATTAAAATATAATAAGTGGCGTGGGTTAATGATGGTGTGGCATACTGGCATGTTTATAAGGATGTATCATTCATGTCATGCCACATGTAGGCTGTCAAAATATCAAAAACACTAACAAGATGTTCATAATCGAGGATGAACAACTCAAAATAAAACAAATAACGTTTTTGAAAGATTCATGTCAGATCATCATCCTCCAATTCCTTCTCCTTTCAAATTCTCTTTCACCCTAAGGAGAAGGGTTGTCTTCCAAGCATCCTGTGAATCCGATCATATTACTCAGAAGTAAGTAAATAATCGACATACAGTATCACATATAGCATCAATAAGTAATGCAGATTTCGAGCTTGATAACAGTTCTATGTAGAGGTGGAAACAAGATTTGGCAATCCAAGCATGATAACCATTCTATGTAGGGTTGAATGCTGATACAGTTTGAATCTCCCCTCCATTTAGTCATGTAAGCCATATCCAATTATGTATCTAGCCAGGTACAAATTGATACTTTCACGAAGTGGACCATAATAATTAAGTTTCTTTTACACCCGGAAAAACAATTTCTTGAGCCAAAACTGCAAGGACCATGTCACTATCATATTGGGCTTGCATCTGTGAGTTACAGCCCTACTTTGCCTTTTCAAGTACTCTAATAAGTCATTCACTATTCCAGTAATTCAAAACACATTGGTTACAGTCTTGTTGGCAAAAACTGTTATCATCTCAAGCACAACAGTTAACATCTTGCTAAACTAATACAAACTATTGCTACTGGCTTGAAGGAGCTGCCTATAATAAATGACAGGTTAAATTCAGAAAACAGTCCTAAAAAATTGGATGAAACAGGGAACATACCAGAGGCGTCATGCTATCAAATTCTTTAACAACATCAGCGAAGACGACGACTGACTGAGGAGCGACGAAACAACTGAGGCCGGCGAGGTGTAGAACGGAAGAAGACGACGGGGTTGGTCTCGGCGGCTTTCTCTCGAAGTCTCGATCTTCTCTCTCGGCGAGGCTCCGAATGTCCCTTTGGTCTCGGCCGCTTTCTAGTTTATTATTATTATATATATATATATATATATATATATATATATATATATATATATATATATATATATATATATATATATATATATATATATATATATTTTATGTAAATATTTATTAAAATAATTAAGGCGGGTGGAAACGGGGGAAGCGCGTCGGGTGGGTGGATGGATAATGGACCGGACGACGGGTGGATGAAACCTCCACCCGAATCCGACCCGATTCATCACCCGTCATCCGTTTTCACCCTCTTTATACCGGGTTTTCACCCTTTTACGATGGATCTGATTATCCGGTGTCCGTCAGATTTGGATGAAATTGTCATCCCTATCCAAAATATCCTTCCGAATTAGATCGGATCATCAATTAACGGATATTTTCGGATCAGACCTTCGGGTTAGAGGAACGGGTTAGTCAAACGTCCTTAAGAGGGATTAATCCCATCTCATTCCAATCCTATTCGAAATAGGTTTATTAAATTCAATTAAAAAATACAAGACCAACCTTAACTTCGTCCATATATAATAACCGAGATGTGATGTGAGATGATCTCATCCTGTCCCATCCCCAAATCTAACATAATAACTTTTTTTTTAATATAAATAAAAATATCATCACTTTGGATTTCATGTTATTGACAAAAAAATAATTTTGTATTAAGATTTTGCAATTGATTTTTAGTTGATTGTCAATATGCTCTAGTATTAATTTATCGATTCATTCATGAATGTTTGATCCATAAAAAAACTTTTTAAATAAGGTACATTAAAATATTCAACCAACAAAATAAAGTACATAAAAATTGGACAGTTGATTACATAAAACATTAAAATTGGACATTTTTTATTTTAAGGGGCAAAGTATTTTCATTTACAGTAGTTTTTTGAACTCCTTAATTCTTGTCTACATTCCGATCAAAAAAATCGTTGACTAATTGAGAATGAAGGTTCATCGTTTCAACAAACTTGTTCGGTGCATTCTACTCAACAAAGATAAAATGTTGGGTGCATTCGAGAACTGTCCCTATGTTATGAATCACTGGTTAAAAATTGCACCTCGAGATACGTAACCACTGTTGGCACATTGCGTGATTGCGACACAATAAATAATATATATCCATGCTCCTCCACTTGCAAGCGTATGGTATCATGGTTGCTATTTGCTAAAGTAATAATTGATTTGATTTATGATCAAACACCAAGTCCTCCACAAGCAAACCCAAATCCAAGAAAAAGCCAAGCAAATGATATCTGATATGATACGTTCCTGAAATTTGGTATCCTTACTCTTTCAACGACTTCCCAATTATCGGTGTATTCGAAGCTGTAAGAATTTTTCAACGTTGCCTTCTTTTTTGGTAATTCGGTTCTGATGCTATTGTATATCTAGTTTAGTTTCAATTTGTTGAGTTTCAGTTGACCTAAGCTCCCAATTTGGGTTTTAATTTGACAAATTTGTTTGTTGAACTTGTGTTTGATGATTGGGATGATTGCTATTATTGCTTCTTGACGCCCTAATTTGGCTACTTATATTGCAAACCAACTCGAATTTTCTAGATTCTAGGATTCATTTGGCTTCTAGGAAGATACAATCTGGAAATTCATTTCTTGTAGATATGGCTGTGAATTGTCGATCTTTGGGATAGTGAAAGAGGGGTGGTTGGACGTGTGCTCTTCATTTACACACAGGTGAGGCTGGGAGCCAACAATTGTTTATTCTGGAATTTAAGCCTAATTTGGTGGTTTATGGCCTTGTTGTGTCAGTTTGGAACGTGTGATTGAGCTGAGAAATTTGTGTGGGGCTTGTGATACTGATTGGAGGATAAGATTCACAAGAGCTGTTAACTGAGGCCTGATTGCTCCATCTTATTTGTGCATATCCATATGGTGGGCAGTCTGCAATTACGTGGAAATCTTGGGAGCGTTTTGTGCTGAAGAATATGATAGGCGGATGTGTTATCATTTATCAATAGAATGTGGTAATACAAAATGAAACCTACAGTTTCCATTTTAAACATAACATGCCAATTACATGTAATGCAGGATGAAGCAAATGCTTGTCCTTTTGTGCTGAATATACTTTTGTATACCATAGGGGCGTGCCATGTCTTCCATCTTCAAGTTAGTTCATTGGTATGAGATGTGTGTAGTCAAAGTTTTGATGCAAAGGAATGTGGTGTCACTGAATACATGCTGCCATTGCAATCATATTGTTGTTAATGACTATTTCTAGCTACAAAATTAGTTAAACGATAAGTTAGGTGGCTTTATCTTGTCATCTTATCAATCAATTTATAATTGTCTTATTGCTTGCTTGCTTGCTTGATTCGCTTCTCAGCCACGACTAATCTACCCTTTTATAGGTGAGCCCAAAATAAAGCTCCAACCAGCAAGCCTCCTCAGAAAAGCAGGATGAAGGAACAGATGGGTTATGAAGGGAATAGTGAGGTGGCTATTCCTCTTCTTCCCGATATCCAATGCATCGCAAACCCAAGACCAAAAGGCGCTTCCCTTTCAAGTGCAGTGTTTAACATATCCACCAGCATGATTGGTGCTGGGATCATGTCTATACCTGTAACCTTCAAGGTCTTGGGGATTATACCAGCACTTATAGTCATTTTGGTTGTCGCGTTGTTGGGGGACATCACAGGGGAGTTCCTCTTGAGGTATACACATAGTGGCAAGTCTACAACATATGCTGGTTTGATGGCGGAGTCATTTGGCCGCTATGGATCCCTTGCCTTGCAGATCTGTGTCATGGTTACCAGCTTTGGTTGCCTCATAATTTATTTGATCATTATTGGTAACTCTTCACTCTCTTTCTTTTTCTAATTGTCCCCTTGCTTGCTTGCCTACATATGCTGGTTTGATTTGCTCATCATCTTATATATATTTTACCAACTTTGTTATTGTAACTCTGGACCCTTCTTGAGCTTGCTTGCTAACTAACCTATGTCCAAAGATTGTGTAAATTGCTTGAAATATTGTGTTTATTAGCTGGACTGATTTTAATCATTTTTAGATTATAGTTTGAAGATTAGATTGTTCAGGGATAATCACGGTGCTTTACCATATTGTAATTCTGTTTGCCATTTTACAGAAGAAGTATGGTCTTGCATCATTCATTCTATCCATAGATTGTGCCATAAATTATGTGTTTTGAATTGTTTCTTGAATTTTGATAAGGTGTACCATGGTATATTTGGCATAAATTGGTTATGAAAGAACAAATATGTATACAAAGCGCAGATGATTAATTTTATGTCCAATTGTGTCACTAAACAGTTTTTTTTATTGGTTGGTATTTGATAAAGACTTTATTGCATTTGTTTTGGCATCCTGCATTGGTACACATGTCTTTGTTTCCATGTACTTACCCATGTTTTGCTGTTTGCTGAGTTATCTTTTCATTTCTTTTCTCTTCTAATGCTTTTTGCCTTGAAATGATTTGCTGTTTGAAACTTCACTAATTATCCCTTTCCAAATAAATACCATATCGAATCTACAAACATAAATGGATGAGACAATTAGGACTATGAAACTTGAGAATGAAAGTTTATGATGAACTTTACTTTCCAATGTTGTTAAGGCGATGTACTTGCTGGAAATCAGTCTGGAGATACAATACATACTGGCATTTTACAAGAATGGTTTGGTTATCATTGGTGGACTAGTCGGGCCTTTGCCCTCTTTATGACAGCAATCCTTGTTCTGCTCCCTCTAGTGCTGTTGCGTCGTGTGGGTGAGTAATAATATTGACATGGATACAGAATACAAATATCTAATATCTATCCATGTTTAAGTTACACGTCTCTATTGTGCCTGCAGATTCACTGAGATACACTTCAGCGTTATCTGTATTTCTCGCTTTTGTGTTCGTTGCCATCAGCTCTGTGATGGGAATTTATGCAATTTATGAAGGCAAATCACAGAGCTTGAGATTACTCCCTGATCTTTCTACAAAGGGAAGCATCTTCAGCCTCTTCAGTACCTTACCTGTTTTTATGACAGCATTTGGATACCAAATCAATGGTGAGAATCTAAACTTCACTAAAAGTAACAATTCTGATCTAGTTGAAAATAACTAGAAATATTTTTGGTTTGCAGTTCATCCGATCCGAGAAGAGCTCCGTGAGCCTTCTGATATGAGAATAGCAATCAGGATATCTTTGATAATCTGTGCAGCATTCTATTTTGCAATTGGATTCTTTGGATACTTATTATTTGGAGACTCAATTATGGCCGACATGCTTCTAAACTTTGACAAGGACACTGATACTACAATAGGCGCCATCATAAATGTTACTGTCAGACTAAGTTATGCATTTCACTTGATGCTGGTGTTTCCTCTAATAAACTATGCTCTAAGAGCGAATTTAGCTGAACTGTTATTCCCAAAGAAGTCCCATCTAGACTTAGACACACCAAAATTTGCATGCCTGACATGCACTTTGCTAGTCCTTGCTTACGTGATCGCAATCATCATCCCGGATGTATGGTACTGCTTTCAATTTCTTGGATCCACCACTGTTTTGTGCATCACTTTCATCTTCCCTGGATCTATTCTTCTAAAGTAAGACTTCTTTTTTTTTTAATAAAAAAGTTGTTGTGTTGCTAATAGTAATGATACTGATGGCGAGTATGTTTTGATGAGCAGAGATATACATGGGATTTCTACTACATGGGACAAGGTGGTAGCGGTGGTGCTGATACTCGTGGCCTTGGGAACGAGCTTAATCGGCACACTCACCAATCTGTACAGCTAGAAACATTAATGTTCTTGTGGAAGAACACAAGAGGTTCAAGTACTTTTTGAGCCTGTGGAGCAAAGGGAGATTAGGGTGGTCTGAAGATTCATTGGGTTGATGTTATTGAAGTCGACCAATGGCCATTTTGTAAGTTAAATTTTTCAAGATGTCGGTTTGGGGTATAGGTAAGGGTGGGTTCTTGGGAATGTGACATACATGTAACATAATGTACCTTATTGTTCAACAAATTCAAATGTTGAGTTCATCAAGGAACTGAGACTATTGATGCCGAATGCCGAAGAAAGTAAAACAATGACATTTATTCACAAACTAAATTTCGTTAAGGATCTTACTAAAGCAAGACGTCCATCTATAAGGCGCACACCGTCACGCATCGTCAAGACATTCAACTACTCAACTTCAACATTGGCCGCCAATCTACTTATCCTTAGACAAAGTAAAACTTTTTTTTTTTTAAATGTTACTATTATTATTGTTATTTTTATAATTTTTTTTATAATTATTTATTAAGGCGTTTGGAGATTGCGTCCAATCTACTTATCCTGAGGTTAAAGAAAAAACCCAATCCTCTGTAATTTTCATCACATAGCCCTCATTGATTGGGTCCTTTTTTTTATATATATATTTTTTTATAATAATCTTTAAGACACGATGACCGACATTCTTGACATATGTGATCAAATCTCATTTTGTATTAGTAATTAAACTTTGATTCCGTACGTTTGATTAGGCGTTTAATAGAGGTATGAGGTGTGGTGTCTCAAATGCGGTATTCATTGTGGAACATTTGATTGTCAATCACAACCACCAAATTTTATTTGTTCAAATCTCCAACTTTCTTGCACCTAACACCTCTTTGGATCTATGCTTTTCTAATCACTTTGTAAATTTTTTGTATTCCCTTTTCCTCCTAAGTTTAAAATTATTTGTCTCAAAGATAGATTATCAGGTTGTTAATTTGGAGCAATTATGCCAATAGAGTAAAACAAGCAAGAGTACATTTGAAAACTACTAGTTTATCGGAGTTTAAGCTGAAGCTTATTGGTAGCTGGAACTAAAAACGAAGCTTAATGAGTAACTCAAAATATGTAGCTAGAACCTTTTTTTTTTGATAAGTTTGATAAGTGTTTGAAAGAACGAAACTTATTTAAGTTGATGGAAGTATAAAGTCAACGAAAAAGGTATATTTTATATTTAACTATGAATTTCTAAATAAAATTTTGTAATATATCATTTCATAAGTTATATAAGTTCTTGTAACTATAAATAAATTAAGTGTGCCCTAATAGGAGCGATGCTCCCGCTCCTAAAAAACCCTAATCCATCAAATGAAAAATAGCGCCGCAACCTTTGAAAACCACATAATTCCTAAACAAATCGGTAACCAAAGCCAAGCTTTTTCCGATGCTTTCCATGAATTCAAAACAAATCATCAAAGTCTAGCATCCTTCTTGATCATTTTTTTTCCGATTCGACGATGAATTTGGCCAGATCTCCTTTTCTGATACTTTGAACTTGCAAGAAAAAGAAACGTATCTCGCTTTCGATTTTAGGGGCGACAACTCTATTTCAAGCGGCGGTGAAGTCGCGTTTCCAACCATACCGGAACATTCATTGATGACGGTAAAGGGACTACAAAATCAGTTTTGTTGTCCATCCTAAAGAAATTTCATCCCTTTTCCTGAACAAATCTGATGCCTCGTTTCACTTGTTGGAACTGAGGAGACTCTTGCAGTAAAAAAACAATATGTCTGCATCTTTGTAGGCAACTGAACATCTTAAAGCAACCAATCACCCAAATCGAAAACAAAACCCATCTAGTTGGGTTCATTGAGATGAATGTGAATATCAAGGTCTTTGGAAATCTGAGAAGATCTTCTTATTAAACCCTCATGTTCATTTTCTTTGCAATTTATAGGATCTGCTATTTCTTTGTAGTAGAAACTATTCAGTGTTTAATCATCTTGCATTGTGAATTTATGGGTTGCAACCTTTTTGGAAACTAAGCCTCCTGAACACCAAATTGGAGTGCTTTAACTCTTTGAACAATCTCTTACTCCTGAATTTTCTATCAAAAGCACGAGGATCAAATCGGACTTTGCTTGTTTTCCCTTTTGACACTTTTCTTTCCTACTCAAATCAGGAGTTTTTTTATCTAGCAATTACAGTAAAGTTTGTTGAATCTTTTTATTTGATTAAAGAGATTTTTTTCAAGCATTTATTGGTTCAGATCTTTTAGCAAGTTGTTGTATAATGATTTGTTGGAATTGATCCGTTTGTTTTGACTTTTCTTGTGAAGTCGGCCTCGGATTCTTGATAATTGTTGGCTTAAGTATGCTTAATTAGTTGGGATGAACTTCCATTTGAAGTCGTTCATCGAGTGTGACTCAAACGATTGTTCCGGAAGATGCCGTAGTCACATGCCCCTGTTGATCGTGTCTTGATCGTTTTTTGATCGTGGTGGTGTTCGAGGTCTCTGAAGATCCTCCATCTAGGTGGAAGGAACGTCGAGGGATCCACATTTCCGCAGGAGGTATGGCTTCCCGTGTTTAGGGTTTCTACCATCCTACTTCCCGGCGGCGAGTCACTGCGTTAGCTCAGCTATCCCGTGCCCTCTCCATGTTTCTGTCAAGCTCGTGTGTTCCTCGCCTTCTCGTGTGGTTTGTTTGTTCCGTCTTGTTTTGGCTCTTTTTAGCTGCTTTCGGACCTTTGTGGTGGTGTGTTGTCGTTTTCTTTATTTCGCGTTGTGCTTGACGGTTAGTTCCGTTTGCCGGTTTTCGGTCTCTTGATACACCAAGTATGTTTGGTGTTTATCGAACTCCTTACCTTATGTCATCAAATATATATATATATATATATAAAAGTTTTTGTAACTTATGGAATAAAAGAAGAAAAAAAAACTAACTTTTTAAAAGGTAGCATGAGCTTCCATAGACTTGGATTCTCGAATATTCATTTCATAGGTTATGTTTTTATTCATAACCTGATAAGCCAGTAGAAATGACTTTTCAAACAAACCTCAAGTCAAATGTTTTTTGGACATTGGGTTGGGTTAACTTAGTGATGGGCTTGGTTTGGTTCAAACCGCCAAACCGTCGGTTTTCAAACCGCCAAACCGTCGGTTTTCAAATCGGCCCAAACCACCGGTTTAGGTTTGGGCTGGTTCACGGTTTAGGTTTAGGTTTGCAAAAATAAAAACCTAAACCGCCGGTTTTAACCAGTCCAAACCGTCGGTTTAAACTGACGGTTTATGGTTTTAGGCTTTTTAATTTTTTTTATAAAAAAACAATAAAACCGACGGTTTTGTTGGTTAAACCGTCGGTTTTAGATTTTTTTATTATTTATTACTTAAAATTTTTTCATTCCGAGGGTTTAACCTAAACCGGCGGTTTTCAACCTCACGGTTTGGGTTTAGGTTTGCCATAGACCAATCCTAAACCGGCAGTTTGAAAACATAAACCGACGGTTTAGGTTTCCAACCCACCTCTAGGTTAACTTGGTTTTAAGACTTAGTTATGCATTTGAAAATGTGTTCGGTTGTATAAAAAAAAGTAATAAATTAAATTTGTGTATTTTTTTATTTATTAATCTAAAAGATAATTTAAAGTGGTTTCAATTGAAAGACAAAAAAATGACATGAATTTTAAGATCCTAAAAACAAGGAAATAAGAGGTAACATCTTATAAATGAACAATACCATAAAAATAAAATTTGAGTATATAAGGTGGCATGAATAGAAGTTAAGACCACGTTAATATACTTTTGATTTTATAACGCTCTAAGTTTAAGCTTGGTTAATTAATAACTTGGTTTTTATTTATAGATATTACTTTAAAATATGTGATTATTAAGGTCTTACCAACATGATTGATATATGAAAAATGTCTCAAAACCCTCGGATCTTACATTCCATACATATACAAATAAAAGCATGACTCAAAGAAATATTCTAGATTTCGGTTTGCCCCAAGGACCGTGAATTTACAAAACGAACACCGCTATTTGAATGTAATTAACCGAGTAAGGATTCGCATCTGCTAACTTATTAGGTGTTATGAGCGAAATGTATCGTATCGATGAACATAAAATGTCAAGATGAAGCAAAGCATTCGAAGGCTCCAAGGTGCTTCTTTGTCACGTGCATGGACGTATGGAAACAAACAGGGGATGGCAACCAAGCTAACTCTTGGATTGTTTGAAAAAGATGAATATGTTGATTTAATGGATATAAATATATTATTCTACTTCGGAAATTATTTTATGTGGTGCACATTAAATCGAGTAAGAAACAGCCAGTTATATATATATATATGCTCTAAATGTGGTGCTTCAAATCAAACTAATGGATAACCGGACAAGGACATGCTCGAAACTTTCTGCTAATTATTGAAAAAAAATATTTACGGAAATCGTTAATCTAGAGTTGTTAAGAAAATCAAGTTTACATATTTCTACCAATGATGACAATTGATATGTTGTTGCATAATTTATTATGAACGAGTATCACATATATAATTATCGGCTTGTAATTGGATATGAATAATTATAATCGAGTAAAAATTTTAAAATGGACCGAGCATTTTCCTTTGTATTTATATGAAGGAATGAGATGATCCTACCCATATACTATATTTGGACAACAAATATTTTGACACGCTCACCTTGTAAAGTTTCTTATTACTTTCTAACGGTCGGTGGTATTCTTTATTCCCTTAGCTTATTCTGCATACTAATAGTCATATTGTGATCATCTATACATGTATATATTCTCTACTATTGGTTCTATATTCTCTACTATTGGTTCTAGTTGTAATTACTTAGTTTTGAATATAATACTTCTCTCATTCAGAAGTCTTGTATGGTATCAGAGCGAGGTTCTTGAAAACACTTGATTTTATTTTCAAAACACATTTTTCATGTGCATTGAAGGGCAAGTGACCATATAGTATGCAATACTCGATATCTTACTATCTTTAAACTTGCCCGTAATAAACTTGTCAAGTTTCCCGATGAAAACTTAGTTCATATATTTCACATGGGAACAATCTCTTTCACATCTAATTTCATATTACATAATGTTCTTTGCATTCCACAATTTTCTAGATATCTTATATCTATTAGCAAACTAACATTGAACTATTTTTACGTCACCATATTTCTTAAACGAATGCGTTTTATCCAGAATATTCAATCGGGGAAGATGATTGAACAAGAACTGAAAGTGAGGGCCGCTACTCGCTTGATTTTTCACAAACAAATACTTGCAATGTTGTTTTCATCATATCAAACAGTTTTTGGCATCAAAGGCTAGGACATCCATCATCTAAAGTATCTTCTTTACTTTTTTAAAAAAAATAAACAGTGTACTACAAGCACATGTCTTATTTTCCCTTTAGCTGAACAAACAAGAAATGTGTTTCCTTTGAGTGTTTCGAACAACCTACATTGTTTGATTTGATTCATAAATATATTTGGGGTGAATATCATATCCCACTATTTCAGGAGCACATTATTTTCTAACTATATTTGATGATTACTCTCTTCAATCATACTTGGATTTATCTTATATATGCATCACAAATATGAGGCTAGATATCTTCTTATTCATTTTATTAATCTAGTTGAAAATCAATTTGAAAAAAAGGATGAAAGTCGACGTAGAAGTGACAATGGTCTTGAATTTAAACGTGTTGATTTCTTTTCTTCTAAAGGTATTATGTATCAAACAAGTTGTATCAACACACCACAACAAAATGGTGACGCTGAACGAAAACATCGGCATTTGTTAAACATTGCTCGCTCTCTTCTTTTCCAAGCACAATTGGCTAAATGTTTTTGGAGTGATGTTATCCTTACTTCTGCATATCTTATCAATAGAATGCCTACACCTATTTTACAAAATAAAACTCCTTTTAAAAGCTTTTCCTCAAATCTCCTTATTATTCTCCTTACAGGTTTTTGGATGTCGATGCTTCGTCTCTACACATGCCCTTCGTCCAAACAAGTTTGATCTATGATCTATTGAATGTATTTTTCTAGGATATCCTCATGGAATCAAAGGATACACACTATTTTGTTTTAAAAACAAGGGGAAAAAAAATCATCTCTATAGATAGTCCTTTTTTCACGAGCACGAATTTTCATATACAACAATGTCCCCTTCAAGCTCCTTTCCAAATTCATCTATTACAACAACCCCTTGCCATCCGTTACACACCTTCCCTACTTAGATAATGACCAAATTCTTGATCAAAACACATATGCTTTTGCTTCCCAACATCATGCCATATCCTAACCTTTGGATACCCAAACCTCAGACCCAACCTTTCCCATTGATTCCAGTCCAACTCCCATTCCACACATTGATATTGTACCACCACTAATCCCTCCCCGCCACCAGTTTTGCGACGCTCCACTAGACCAACTCAATCGTCCACAATATTGCAAGACTTTCACGTTGAGAGCACCCTTCTTTCACGCCCTCCACAATCATCTTCCTCGACCAATAATTGACCGCGTATACCTCACCCTTTCGCTTGTGTTCTATCCAATGGCAAATTATCTCTGTTTTATAAATAACTTGTTGCTAACATATCCCTTGAAAAAGAACCTATGTCTTTTCCGTCTTTTCCGTAGGCATCTCATGATATTCGATGGTGTAAGGCCGGCTATATAAACCGAGATTCAATCTCTCCACGACAACCACACATGGAGTTTGCCACACCTTCCTCCTCGCAAGAAACCTATTGGTTGCAAATGGGTCTACACGATTAAACATAACCCGGATGGTACAATTGAACGGTACAGAGCCACTCATCGCACAAGGTATAGCCAAATCGAAGGAACCGATTACCGAGAGACATTTGGACCTGTTGTTAAGCTCACAATAGTTTGTGTCTTTCTTATCTTGGCTTCTATACGAGGATGATACTTGCATCAACTAGATGTAAATAGCGTGTTCCTCAATGGTGATCTTTTAGAAGATATATATAGGGTTAGGATTAGGTAAGAACAAAAGTTACGGTAAGAAATAAGAACCATTAAGGATCGTCAGATCAATGCACGAATGGTTAGGATTGTCGTCTATATAAGGAAGTGTTATATTCTAATTTATTACATGATCGTTGCATAAGGTAATAAGGTATACATAATTTGTTTTATGGAAATACACTATTTATTATCTTATTCACATGTGCATGAATAATAAATTGCATCATCTCGGGTCCCGCCGGAGAAATTCACATTGCGGCACGAGTAACATAAAATATACATGCACTATTACATTAAATTTGCACTACTACATTTATACACATTATATACATGTACTATTATGTTATATTA
This sequence comes from Fagopyrum tataricum, assembly GCA_002319775.1. Lineage (NCBI taxonomy): Eukaryota > Viridiplantae > Streptophyta > Magnoliopsida > Caryophyllales > Polygonaceae > Fagopyrum > Fagopyrum tataricum. The sequence goes on along the minus strand of CM008279.1, from coordinate 8,330,595 downwards.
AACGTGCATGTATATAGAGTGAATATAGTAGTGCACGTTTAATATAAACCTAGTATTTCATGTATGTTGTGTATATAACGTGTATGAATATAGTAGTGCACGTTTAATATAACATAGTAGTGCATGTATAACATAGTAGTGCATGTATATAGTGTGTATAAATTTAATAGTGCACAGTGCATGCATATTTTATGTTACTCGTGTCGGAATGTGAATTTCTTCGGCGGGGTTCGAGATGATGCAATTTATTATTCCTGCACATGTAAATTAAACAATAAATAGTTTATTTCCATAAAAACAAATTATGTATACCTTATTACCATATGCAACAATCATGTAATGAATAAGAATATAACACTTCCTTATATAGACGACAATCTTAACCATCCGTGCATTAATCCAACGATCTTTAATGGTTCTTATTTCTTACCGTAACTTTGGTTCTTACTTGATCCTATCCCTATATATATATATATATATATATATATATATATATATATATATATATATGAAGTTACCGCTAGGTTTTGGTCGAAAGGGGGAGACTCGTGTTTACGAGCTTCATAAGTTTTTATATGGGCTCAAACAAAATTCACAACAGTGGTTTTTGAAGCTATTTATTGCTCTTAAATTGGCCGGTTTCATGTAGTCATGGTCCGATTACTCGTTCTTCACTCGACAATCCAACGGTAATTTTACGACTTTACTTGTTGATGTTGATGATGTTATACTTTCAAGCAACAATTTGGAGGACATCAACGACACCAAGCTTTTCTAATCCAGCAAAATTCAAACTCAAGGACATGGACACATTGCGATATTTCCTTGGACTCGAAGTAGCACGGTCCAAACAAGGGATCACTTTATACCGACAAAAATATGCCCTCGACATACTTGAAGACACGAAATTCCTAGGCGCCAAACCAAAGTATGTTCTAGTTGATCACAACATTACCTTGTCTGACGGACAAAGAGCGGCGTTACACAATCCATCTCAATACCGAAGGTTAGTTGGTCGCCTAATATACCTTACAATTACGCGGCCATACCTCGCTTAGGGAGTTCACATTCTTAGGCAGTTTATAGGACAACAACAACAACATATTGATGCAGCTTACCAAATTCTCCACTGCATTAAAAGCTCCTTTGGACAAGGTATCTTCATGCCAGCCAACGAAAAAATCCACCTTACTACATATTGTGACGCTGATTGGACCCATTGTCCGGACACTAGAAGATCAACCACTAGATGTTGCATCTTCATCGGCGGTGCTCTCATGGAAGACGAAAAAGAAAGGAACCGTATCTTGCTCTAGCGTTGAAGTCGAATATAGGTCCATGGCCACAACATGATGCGAATTCACTTGGCTCCGATCTTTACTCAAAGATCTGAATGTGATTGAATCAAAACTGTCAAACTTATACTGCGATAATCAAACCGCCATCAACAACACTTCTAATCATGTGTTCCATGAGCGAATAAAACACATTGAAATCGATTGTCATGTTATACGAGAAAAGGTGCAACGAGGATTCATCAAGACTATTAACATACGCACTCATGACCAACCAACTTATTTATTTACCAAGCCTTTAGGTCCCAAGCCGTTCCATTCTCTTCTTTGCAAATTGGGTGTCATCAATAACCACTTGAACTTGAAGGGGAGTATCAAGGAATGAGATGATCTTGCACATTTGCTATATTTTAACAACAAATATTTTAGCACAATCACCTTGTAAAGTTTCTTATTACCTTATGACCATCAGTGATATTTTTTCTCTATTAGCTTATTCTGCAAACTATTAGTCATAGTGTGATCCTCTATACATTTATATATTACCTGTTGTTGGTTTCAGTTATAGTTGTTTATGTACCATATTAGAGCACCCGACTCTTATACAAAGGTGCATCTTTCTCTAACATACATTTACATTTTATTCCCACATATCAATAGGTGCACTATATTATCACATGTGCATTATACTTTCATACATAGGTGCTCTTTACTCTCACAAATATGTACACTCTAATCGTACATACATATGTGTACTCTACTATCATTAAAAAAAGAAAAACACGTGCCTTAATGATATGATTGTAAGTAATGATATTTTTTCCTCTCTTTAACAGCACCCTATTGCGAAATAGGGCTCAATATCCAAGCTACATCCCTCTTGCCAACTCCTACTATACTTCGTGTGAACTCAACTCTAACCTCCTTTCTAAATTTTCAATCACAATAGGATCTTCTCCTTTACTAAAGAGGATGAGAATATATCAACATTAGGATTCTAATGAAAGTTGAAGACAATTTTGACTAATGCTACTTGATTTAAAGACTTTACACTTTTATATATTTATATGTTTTGGAGCTATGTAAACTATGAACTATTTCGGATTTATATCATAATTACAATCATATTGGCAGTTAGAACGGATTAAATGATGTATTTAGTTTTAGATTGTGAGTTTGCACTTTATTTTAATTTTATTAAAACATAATAAATATTTTTGTTCTCAAAATTATTTTAAAATTTATTTTCTATCCACAATTTTTAAATTCGCTCATATTTTGATGGATATTTGAGAGACTTGGACAAAGTACCTAATAAACGACAAATATAGTCATGAAGAATCGATCTCTAATTGGTAGTCCATTCCTCCCACCTAATATCAACAAGACAAGTTAAATCTCACGATTCTTTTTTTTTTTTTGAGAATTAAAAATATACGTTAATTATGATACTTCAATTTTCTCTTCTTTTACATTAATTTTCTTGTACACGAATTATTGTAACTAATTTTCTTGCACACGATTATTGTATCGTATACAATTGTAACTCAAAAATATTATTAGATTATTTTCTTGTATACAAATAATTTGATTATTTCTTATAACTAAAACTCATATACCAGAATTCAATTAAAAATCTTGTAACATATTAAAAAAAAATCGATATATTAAATATGGACACATTAGTCCATTCACCAGCAATATGTTATATACTTATTTATTTATTTATTTATTTATGATTGGGGGCATTCACTGCCTAATTATTATGAGTTTATGTTACATAGCAAATTCACCCTATAGTATTTAGTTGGAGGCGTTGTGACTTACAGATATGTGGGTCATTAATTAACCTACTCGTATGTGGATCGTTGACCTATAATATTCGTAAATCATATTTTATCAATATAATAAATATATAAAATTTAAAGTTTAATTAAGAAATATATGTACAAAACCTGGAATATAAACTAGTTAGAATTTATAAGCTGGACAACGTAACCCTTTAAAATAAACCCTTTAAAATTTCTGATTTTCAAACTGGAAGAGAAAACAAATCCTTTAATTTTCAAACTAGATTCTTAAACTACATTGAACATTACCCCATTAAGCTAATTAACCCAACATGATAAATTTCAATACAAACAAACCGTAGAACATGAGTCATATACATATGAATATAGATGAGCGTTAGGTCAAAATTTAACAAAATTTCAAATATGTTTCATGCTGAAATCAATTGACGATGAAAGGAGTCTAGCCACCTTGTATACTAAGTTAGAAATGTTTCACTTTAAATGCGATAACTTATTATTTTCGACCGAACATAACCATTTTCCCGCAAGTGTATGAGGTGAAAGATAGATGGAAGTAATAGAATCATGCAAGAAGTGAAAATACAAAAGAGAGAGAGGGTGGGGGTAGCCCAAGTTTGAAGTGAAATGAACATACCATTTGCCAGTTGATGGCGACTAATGATGATGGCGGCTTAGGAAATAATATCAACTGCAACCTGCAGGTGTGTGTGAACACAAAACTCTAACATCCAACGCAACCCTAATTAAGCGACAATGCATGCAAGAGAATGAGAGGCTGTCAAAACTGGAATCACTATAAAACCCCGTGACCTTTCCTTGGATGCATTCCAATTTCCACCCTAACCCTCTTACAATTGCCCTAAATTACTTTTTTAACCTAAACCCTCTTACAATTTGAGTTGATATAAAAAAATTATTGACTATATATATCAAGAAATAAAAACATATTATGATTTCATAAACAAAATGCCCGGAAATATGTTGGGTACGTTTACATGATGCTCAAATTAAGTCGCATGCGATGAAACTCTTCACGTTATATTTAATCTGTCGGATTTTCACATCCGTCCAACAAGAATGATAAGTAATTAAAAATTAATTGAATAAAGTATAAAATACAATTGAGACAACTTAAGTAGTGTAAGCATCAGAATCCCGTGCTCCATATATATCACCTTGTCCTTGTACATGTTTACGTATTAGTATGTCACGTACTCACATTTGGAGGCTTTCATCCACTGGGAGAAGTTAGGAGAAACCAAAAATAATATTTCATTTTATTTATTTTATAAATAAAGGGTATTCATGTATTTTCATACAAGAATATTATGCATAGTATTTAGTGATGAAACTGATCTCTTCTTCTCCTTGTTATTTAAAGGTCTAATCAAACACCCTCGAGAAAAAGAGAAGAGAGAAGAGAGTAAAAGTAGAAGAAGAAGAATGGTTTCAAGGGAGCAGAAGAGAACAATTCTGCACGAGAAGTTGCAACTCCTTCGTTCCATTACTAAATCTGACGCAGTAATCTCTATTTCAATTCTCCTTCATTGCCTACTTTTCAGAAATCTAGGAATTACACAACAACCTTAAATTTGTAAAGATCTATCTTCTTCTTTTTTTCTGTGTTAATTAATTAAGGAGCTAGCTAGGTTATTGTGTGATTGAATTTCCAATTTTTTTTTTTTCAGGAAAACAATCGATCTATCATAGTGGACGCATCCAAATATATCGGAGAGCTCAAGGATAAGGTTGAGATGATGAACCGAGAGATAACAAGCTGCAGTTCTTCTCAAACTTCACCTTCATCCCTACCCGAGGTAAATAAACCATTAACATGATGATCAAGAAGACTGCGCAAATTGATCAATTCCAACACGCAAGCTTTCAGATTTGCGGATATGTTAGTTTATCTAAAACATGGATCAAATGAAATAACAGGTGAGAGTGGAAGCGACGGAGAAAGGAGTTTCAGTGAATGTGTATGCAGATGGAAACTGCCCCGGTCTCCTTGTAACCGTGTTAGAAGCCTTTGAAGAGCTCAAACTTAATGTCATTGAAGCTAGGGTTTCTTGTACTGATAGCTTCCGATTTGAGGCCGTCGGTGGTGAAGTAAGCTTAAATTCAGCTCTTAATTTCATATACTCATCGACTTGCTTGCTTATCGAATTGATTGTTTAATTTTTCCAGAATGAAAAACCAGGTGAACGCATTGATGCCCAAACAGTGAGACGAGCTATTTTGCAGGCTACCAAGAACTGGATGGCAGAAAATGACGATCAAGAAGACTGAACAAATTCATATTAGCAAGAAGCTGGATCGCTCAGTATCCCAAAAGAAAAGTTTCTATCTAGCTAGCTATAATTGATACCAATACTTCGATCTGTTGCAACGTTGTCCCACTTATTCAATATATACTTGAGATCAATATAAAGCTCCATGTACGAAACTGTTCCGTTCGAGTATAAGTTAGCGACATACCAATATAAGTAGAACTTCTGTTTTGTTTTGGCATTACTTCAATCAATTTCAGCCAAGTGTAAGATCATGTTATATGTGCTGAATTGTTAATTTTCTTTTGGGCTATATATTATATAGGGCATCTTAATAATGTGCGATGTTTTCATCTTTCTGTATTGTGCTAACTGTTCTTGTATCCGTTCCGGGACCAAACGGAGTGAAAGACACACGTCACAAGTGACTACACATACAAACATTCCAGATTTCATCCTAAAATCAATTGGCAATAGGAGAAGTAATCATAGTCCTTATATGCTAGGTTTACATGCTTTCATATTGTCGGTGTGGGATTTTTTTTCCCTCTCCCTACGTCCCAACGTATTGAATGTTAATACTCAACAAAGGTTCTCATTTAAGTTTTCATGTTTGTACTTTACAAATGATGTTGGGTTAGATCGCATTACACATATAGGTCTTTCATGTTTACTACTAATCTCGATTTTCATTTGACCTAATGGCGCGCACTAGATTTTTGGTTGATCTTGGATGTTGAAAATGATCCTACGATGGTTATAAAGCGGTAAAAATGTAACATTTAAGTTGGGTAAATTACTTATAATATTATCGATTGGTTTTAGGATAAAAACCTAACTTGATTTATGTAATAGGCTTAAACAAAATTAAACGTGTATATGCAACACTACATATATGTAGACCTCTCACAACACTATATTAACCTATTGAAATTTATCCGGGTATCGGAGCATGTTTTGGTGGGACCCTTTTCTTAGTGTACTAGGCTTTATAGCCTTAAAACACAATGTTAACCGGCGTGATCTCATCAATTTTAAAGTCACGAAGAGCCTAATATATAAGGATTCGAAAGCTTCATGTGCCTGAACGCCTATAGATCTTTTCTTAGAAGATTTGTTGGGGACGCATCATGACCAATGTGACGGGGTGCCATTCATTCATGGCTGAGCACTTATCACACACGGAATCGGTGTTGATATGACGTCGTATCCGCTCCATATTCGTCATGATGCGCCCCCGACCAATATGCCAAGCAAATATCCGCAGGCGTTCAACATAATGGTCACTTTGGAATGAACTTCCGAGAAGACTTTTTTATATCCACAAAGTAACCATGATGTTATGTTAAGGGGTGGATCTAATGCACACTCTTTTTAGCATGGTAGTTATGTGTCAAGGCTTGTTCAATCGGGATTGAGAGGTGAAGCTAGCTCGATCATGTTTTTAAAGAAGGTAATAGAATGTCGGATGCACTTGTCAATGTTGTTTTCTCGCTTGACGTTGGTTTCCATGCTTAAGTTGATAAGCCATTATGTATTAGGGAACTTCGATCTCCTAGATGACATTAGAGGGGGGTTTTATTTCCTTGTATGATATGTTTGTAAATTTCTTTTCTAATAAATAATGGTCACCATATTCTCTATCACCAAAAAGTAACCCCTAACGTTATATTTGAAAATTTATACTCGATGTGAGGATAAGAAGAGTATCCCACCAACCTTATATACTTAAGAACATAAATATTGTCGATGTGGGAACCATAATCCTCCACACTTCAAATATCCATCGGTTTCAATCTGACGGGTCATAGATTCTCTTGATCGAATCAATCAAGTTTTGCCAAATTAATCTTGATACAGATGAATTGCAATAAAAATCGATGTGTATATACTTATATAAATTGTCTTTATATTTAAAAAAAAACATAAAAATGCAAGTCGAGAATATATTTTCTTAAAAGATTAAAAATGATATAATATTCATACATTTACGTAATTATGCGGTTAATTATAAGGTAAAGTATGAGAAGGTGCTGCTAAACTAGTGCATGCAAAAACATCACGTGAGCTTCACCTTGGGATAGTACATTCACGTGCAGATGAACGAATTTGCGAATACGACACCATCATTTAAATCGTAAAGTTCCCATGGATTATGGGTCTGTTTGCTTATTTTTATTTTTTATTTTTAATCTGAATGTTTAGTACGATGGATAATATATTTTCTAATATAATTCCAATCAATGTTATTATATTCTTGGCGGCTTCATGCTATAATTATTATCTGGGATGTGGTCGTAAATAATCTATATTTTTAATTAGTAGCTTTAATATATGTTTTAAATGTGAAAAACTTGGTGATCGATTTGATTTCACATACGTTTGTGGACCTAAAATATAAGCAGCGATAAATAAAAATATGAATTTATGGGGAAGTCGCGGTCTTTTCAACGTAATTTATTTGTCTAAGATATAATGATATAATCTAGACAACACACCAATTCAATAATAGCTTATTTGATTAATGACCTGTAAATGTTTGGAATTTTCGGTTCGATCAATTTCATCAACTATACAATTTAGTAAGTGATATGACAGCCAATAATAAGAGTCATGAATTACAAAACGTAACACCTTGAAAATAATTGAGCGATAAAATTAGTTTAATATATAGATGTATAAAGAGAGTATATATTTATGTAGTATGGGATGGACGTATATTTGTTACATGGTATCATCCAAATATGTAATGCCATGTCAAGTGTCACGGAAGGCCAACAAATTCGGAGGTATAACAAAGCCACAGCTGACACCTACATTTTCTGTCTTGTTGTGTCGTCGCTACCTTGGAGTTGTATGCTTATCAACTCTATAAATCATTATTATTATTATTTTATTACTATTACTATTGCTATAAAGCTATTATTATTATTTTTTTTATTTTTTATTTTTATTTTTTATTTTTTTTTTTATTTTAATAAATAAAAATTACATCCTCGTTGATTATTTCAAGGACAGACAGCATACCCTTAATAAAGAAAAAGCACCATAAATTAAATATTATTACTTCCAAATAATAATAAGTTAATTGAAAAAAGTATATATAGTAGGATATTATCAGCCTAACCACTGGCATTTAGGGACGTAGAAAACTAACTCCGGTGGTAAAAACGAACGGTGAAGAAATTATTGACCCGGCATAACTCATGTAATATTTTCGTTTGAGGGATATGATCTAGTTTGGTCCATGATCATAATTAGACATAAACCGTATTAGACCGTTGGACCGGAACTGTATTGATTATAACGATCTATTTGGATCTACGATTTTGGAAATTTATGGTAATTGCGACCATATGCTCATCTCTACCGACACTTACGTTCTACAATTAAGTTTGGTGATTTCTCGGTGATTTAACACTAATCTAAATTTATCCATGATCATAATTAGAGCTCGTTGGGTAGAAATTAATTATTATGCAGATTCATTCACGTTGAGGTTTGAAATTTTAGAAGGCTTTATTGTATTTGGTGTATAATACACTTATGAGAAAATTAGATTTTGAAGAGGATATTTATGATATTTTAGAAAGCTAATGTGATAGGTTTAAAACAATGACTTGTTGAGCGTACTTTCTTTTCTCTTTTTTCTCTTTTTCGCCACCACTTTTGCCGTCAGCCACCTTTTCTCCTACCACCCACCACCGTTCGAACCCTAAGTAACACTTGTTCTTTAGGCTATCATACACGAGGTTTCTTTCCAAGTTAACGCCGAACTATTCTTCCGTCACCGGACCATAACAAATACCTGTTTGTACCCGTCTGGAATCCTCTGCCCAATTGTCCCATTTAACACCGAATTGTTTGCCTCCATCTCTTGAGTTGAGCCTTAACCGGCGTGGGTTCCTGTTCGAAGGAAACCTAGCCGCCGCCGTTGGTTCCTGTTTGCCTCCATCTCCTGAGACTTTGAATGAAGAAGGAAACCTTGTCCGTGTTTTTCTCTTGGTTAAAAAAATATAAGGAAAAAAAAGAAGCAAGTTGTTTCGTTATTTGTCCCAAAGTGATTTTGTTGTTAAAAATGGAGAATAAGGGTAATGGCTTTCTCCGTTGTCCGCTCAGTTCCTTCCATGGGTGTAGGGGTTGTGGTAGAGGGGGAACTAGAGGTTTCTCTTGTTTGGTTAGTCATTTGACAAGACAACATTTTTTCCTGTTGAGCACAAGAATGGGGTTCGGAACATCCTTGAGTATGACCTTGATGTTTTTGTGGAGGTTTTGACAGTCCTCAAGATGTGGTTGTGTGGCTGGTGTATGGATCTTCATGCTTTGAGTCGTGAGTGTCGTCAACGTGATGGTTTTGATTATGCTTTTGTTGAGGGTGGTGGATGGTGGATATGTTGTTGGTATTTCGAGGCCGGTTATGGGTGTCTCGGAGTTGTTTTCTACTGAGCAAATTGTAGTTGGTAGTGGGGGTTTTGTGCTTGATGCTAGTCTATTTGAGAGGGTTATGCGCGTTCCTATCACTATTGTGAATGGTGTTCGTTGGTTTTACACCCCTATAAACAACTATCAAAAGAGATAGAAATCCACAGGATAGCAAAACTAGGAAGGGATATTTTTATATTTATAACCTGTAATAATTCCCCAAATAGCAACGAACCCACAATGTATGGATCGTACGAAGTAGGACAAGTATTCCAGGGTCGATCTCAGGGACTAGGAGAATTAATTTGCAACGATGATTAGAAATAGAATAGATCTCAATTAAAGACAAGAGATTGGAAAAGAAAAGCGAAAGAAATCAAAAAGGTTTTTAAAAGGGTTTTAAGGACTTGCAATCAATTGTCACTATTGATTGAAAGTCAAAACAAACAAACAAAAAGGGAAAACAAAGATAATCAAATTAAAGGAAAGAAAATGGATTCCAAAGGTTCAAGATCATTGTTTATACATATAGATTCAGGAAGACTCATAAAGATATATGGTAGAAAAGTCACAGGGATGAATGTTTCTAGGCTGACAGTCTATTACCGGGTAAGTCTCAAGACTATCTAGTTCCAAACCAACTACCTATTACCGGGTAAGTCTCAAGGTAGAGAGGTAGGAAATTCTGAACAAACCATACTACAAAATAAGGGAAAGGTAAACCATTACCAAGTAAGTCTCGGGTATTACCCTACTTAGGAAGGAATCTAAGCACATTCAACCAATAAAGGATAAACCTTTATTACCTATGATCAATCACTCATGTATATAAGAAGGAATATTACCGGGTAATTCTCAATTCCAACTTAGGTTACTAGCTAGAAGGATTCTAACTAGATTCAAGTCCAAGCCAACCATTAGGATTTCAAGCAATTCAAAGCCAAAACAAAGCACAATCTAATCCATCATAATCCAAGGCATAAACAAATCCCTGTCAACCTTGGAACCACAAGGTTCTTGCCAATAACAATCATATCAAAGAAAGACAAATAAATAAATAACAAAGGGGAATAAAAAGAACTTAACTTCAATAAATGAAAACCTGCAATCTTCTCAATTCTTGAATCCAACAATCTCTTTCTAACAAAACTGAATGTAAAAGTCTTCAACTTTACTAAACTATGAAGGACAATGGAGAAGAAGAAGGGAAGGGGAAGGAGACGGCTCCCCCCTCTAGGGTAAACTCTGGGCGACTCCCAACACAAAAGACGGACTAATTCGGACCCTTAGAAATTATTTGGAACTTCCCTTTTATACCCAACAACCTTTCAAAGAATGGGTTGGGCTAAATCAGATCCAAAAATAAAATAAAATCGCCGAACAGGAAATCTTGGGCAAAAATCTCGGTCGACGACTGAGATCGGGACCGAGATTTCACAGCAGAAGCTCCCAGCTCGTCCACGAACAAGGATCTCGGCCGAGATCAAGTGGATCTTGGCCGAGATCAGGCCATCTTGGGCGAGATCAAGTGGATCTTGGCCGAGATCAGGCCATCTCGGCCGAGATCAGGTGAATCTTGGCCGAGATCAGGCCATCTCGGTCCGAGATGCGATCTACTTCGTTCCTTCGCGCCTTTAGCTCGATTCCTCGCCCTTTCCCATGCACGTACGCTCGCTCCAATGCATCCACTTCGAGGCTTGATCCTCAAATACGTCGTTTTAGCTCCATAATGTGTCAAATCACCTACAAAGCCACAAATAATGTGTGTAGACATCTATTCTTGCAAAGTAACACTAAACAAGCATAAATGGCACAAACTAAGGCCAAACATGAATGCGGAAAGGGAAAATCTAACTAAATGCATGAATGCAACATGTCGATAAATCATGTTATCAAATGGCATCCCTCATAGTTGTCGTTTAGACTTCTCTCAAGCGTTATTGGGTGCTCTTTTGAAGGTGGCCACTGAGCCAAGTTGTGTGAATGCTTGGGTTAGGTTGTTTTTGCTTCCTTGATGCACGTTTCAGGTGTTCAAGCCTATGATAGGCGGGATAGAAGATCGGGAGGCAAAAAGTCGATCCAACATCAACGGATTTTGCAAGCTCTGTCTACTTAGGGAGAGGATGATGGTGCTTTCAGACTTGTGCATGCGTTGTTAGACTGTTCAAAGCGTAGACCTTTTGTAAGGGTTGATGGTGACTCAAGGAATGGAGATGGTTTGGAAAGGAACACTAATATTAAGCAGTGTTTTCGTAAGGTTTACGATGGGCATTTTATGGCTATCGTTAAAGTTTTGTGCTCCTCTAGAGTAGCTCCTTATAGCGATGAGACGTTGAAGGCGTTGGAGGCTAAACACCCATTCAAACCTCCTCCTTTTAAGCCTTGTACTATATTTCATGAACCAACCTTCATTTTTTATGTTGATTTGATCTTTAAATGCATCAAGTCTTTTCCCAAAGGTACCTCTTGTGGTATAGATGGTTTGAGAGCACAACACCTTTTAGATGCTATGTGTGGTGAGAGTTCCACGGTTGTCACGGGACTTTTGATAGCGCTTTCATCAGTGGTTAATTTATGGTTGGGAGGTAAGTATCCGCTGAGTTTGGCTGAGTTTGTTGTCTCGGCTCCTCTTACGCTGCTGTTGAAGCCCGACAATTGGGTTCGGCTCATTGCAATTGGTACTGTATGGATGTGGTTGGTGTTTAAAGTAGTCATGAAGGGTGTGATTAAAGATATGAGAGTATATCTTGGAGATTTTAAGTTCGGAGTCGGTATTCCAAGTGATGTAGAGGCTATTCTACATAGTGTGAACAAGGTTTTGAGCGAGTGTAGCTCTTATGGTTCTTTGGCTATGTTGATAGTGTGTTTTTCTAATGCCTTCAACATGGTTAATAGAATTGTTTTGCTTAGGGAAGTAAGGGAAATATGTCCTTCTATCTTTTTATGCATGGGTTGATTTCTTGTATTGTCAGACTGTCCGTTTGTATGTTGGTGATTGATTTATTTGGTCGGACACCGGTGTGCAACAAGAAGACCCTTTAGGGCTGCTTCTTTTTCCCTGGAATTGTCTTGCACCCATTTCTCCATAGGATTAGAGATAGTTGCAAGCCTATTCTACATCCTTGGTATCTTAATGATGGTATTATTATTGGCCGGTCCGAGGATGTGGTTAGAGCGCTTGATATCGTTCAAGAGGTTGGCCTGAGTTTTGGTCTCGAGCTGAATGTTTGCAAGGTTGAGCTCTTTTGGCCTTTGTGCGATGGGTCGAAGCTTAGAGAAGGATTATTCCCTCATGGCATTGCGAGGCCGGGTCTGAGTGTTAAGTTGTTCGGTGGGGAAGTGATTAAAGACAACGGGTTTGTCAGAGAGACCTAGTCATCAAAAGAGTTGCTAAGGTGGTTGAGTTGATGCAACACCTTCTTCCACAATTATGGGGCCCGCAGAGTGAGCTTCTTTTTCTTCGTTCTTGTATGAGTGTTGTTAAGATAACTTTTAGCCCGAGAACTTGTCTGCCGGAGCATGGGAAGCGTGCAACTGTCTTTTTTTGCTGGGTCCGTGGATCAATTGAGGATATTGTGGTTTGTGGGTTTCTTTTTTTGGCGATCTTCAATGACGACTTGCTTCTTTACCTATTTGATTTAGGGCCTTGGTTTATATTCAGGAGACAAATCACAACAAATTATATAATCTTGAACAGTTGTGTGTATAATGTGATTAGTTTAATCATAAGATAAATTTGTATGTGCAATATACATATCAATAGTTATAAGGTGAGACAAATCACAACAAATTTCTGCGGTTCTTAAGATCAATCAAAGACGCCCTTGTAATTTGGACACATAAATGAGGGTTCTTGAGAGCAAAAGCATCAAACCTAGTGGAGAAAACCAAATCTTCCATGTTCTTCACAATGAAGTTCAAAGAGGTTTCCTTTAGGGCTTGGTTAGAGCATATATCTGCGATCTCCAAAACATCAAGTGCATTCGAGCAACTAAGCGAACCCAACATTTGTCGCTCGCAAAATTTGTTCAAGAACGGGATTTCGTATTTGTCGGCCGCGATGGAGAGCGAGTACACGTGCTTTTCCACCTTCTCCGGTGGGAGGGTTCCATTATAGAGGAACTCGAGTAATGACTCGAGCTCCTCGTGGTTGAGCTCCGGGAGGGAGATGGTGTCGCTAGGCGCGGCTTTGCATCCGTCCGAGTCTAACATGTTCTTGAAGATCTCCGACTTGGCTGCCTACAATCATACAAGCTTATGTGAGGTTTCGTATAAAAGTAATTGATAATAAAGACAATGCATGAGTTCGAAGAGGTTCATGCGTACGTACTAGCAAAGCTCTATGAGCAGAAATAGGGGAGCCATTGTCTCCTGGAAGAAGTTGAATATCAGTGTGAATGTCATCTCTAAAAGCAACTTCAAACGCAGACAAGAAGCTCACTTTGTCATTCAGTTCTTCCTCCATGTCTTTCATTTCTTTAACCCATTTAACAACATTTACAAACCCCTGTACGTACCAAATTAAATTATATCATTTCAACTTAGCTAAACATCAATCATCATTATATTGCTCGTACCAACATATTATTACCTTATTACTATTTTATGTATTTTCATTAATTAAAACGTAACTTCTTCTGTTCTTTCATGTTTTGACAATTATGCTTAATAACTTCTTTTAGTAGGGCCTAATAAGTTGATTCAGGTTTACAATCTCCCCTCACAATTTACAAATAAAATAAAATTTACAATAATCATCAATAACATATCTACTCGTAATAAAAAGGAATGATCGGCAATAATATAAACTACCACCATAATTTTATAAAAATGATTCAAAATTTTTAAAACTACTAACCAAATACAAATCATCGCCTAATAAACGAATGATCAAGAGACAGGAAGAACCTAGATAGAAATTTTAATAAGTTAATAATATTTTTTTTTAAATGGTTAATGATACGATTAGTTATTATTGGTCCACTAAAACACATTATAATTATTTTTTATTTAAAAAGTTTATCCAAAAATTATGTTATCAATTTAGCTAGAGTTGAGACTATATTAAAATTGAATTTGTAGGCAATGATTTGTATAAGTGTTAATATTTTTTTTTAAAATTTGATAATTTTTCTCCATGATAAAAATTTATATATTTTTTTTTATTTTTCTATTGTAAACTTAAATCCTTAAACAATATAATTAAACCTGATTATGAGATTAATATTGATAACAAAAACGTTTGTTTTCTGTCCTTCAAACATAAATTACTTGACTAAATTTAACTAGTTTAGGGTGTGAGGTGGTTATTTGTAAATATTTTAAATTATATAAAATTATAAGGATGATTTATTACAAATAAATGATTATTAAGGAATTAGTTATGGCAAAAAAAATTATAAGAGTGGTTTAATGCAAATATGTGATTATTAAGGGGGTTTTGTGTAGTTTTCCTTTTTGTTATATATGAATGTATTACTTTCGTCTTGATTACGAAATTTGGGTCGTTCTTTTTCGGTGGGCTGCAGCGTGGGCCTTTGGATTGCATACAATTTTCTAAAACTACACGTTAAAGGGATGTTTTATATGAATGTATCACATCCATACGTATATACACATTTATTGCACATATATAGAAAATAAATTACGTGAAAAGGAATTTTTTTAAGAATTTTTTTTTTACGATATAAATGAAATTTATAAAAAATCGATGTGGATTATCATGCAAATGTTTGTTCTCTCACGTAAACTCGACTATTGAATATAACCGAAAAACAAACAGTGTTTATAAGCAAAAACCTATTCTGACTTTTGTACAAAAAACAACAAATTCAATCATGAATTAATTAGCAAGAAAATTAACAAAATTTACCTTAGCCGCAGAATTAGAGGTGGAAATTGCATTGCTTGAAGACTTGTCAACGGAGTAAATACCTTTGTTATCCCCTTCAAACTTGTTTATCAACGAGATCAAGCTCCTCGCCCCTTCGTAGCAAGCCGCGCAAATCGTGTTCCTCGGTGGTCTAAGAATATAAGGCATAGTTGTACACACCGAACAATCCATTCTTCAAAAACGATACAAATCCTTTACTAACTTAATCAGAGATCTCGAGTTTGAACCCTAATAGAAAAAAAATACTTGTAAACACGAGGATTCGAAAATTCGATCAAAGGTTTATTTTTGTTAGGGAGGAACTATTGGCTTGAGGTTTATGATGCTATTGATCGATGATGAAATTGGAAGTAGGAGGTTTGGAGGAAGGAGAGATGTTCATATCAATATAAAGTCAATATCATGGCAAGCATGATGTCACTTTAAAGGAAGTTTGAAGTTGGACCCATGTCATTTTGCTTGTGTATTAAATCAAATGCCCAATGAAAAGCCTTTTTGAGTACATATGAACCATATAATAATTAGTTTTAATTAATTGTATTTGTTTGTGATAATATGATGATCAATGAGTTTGACAACGAATACAAAGAAGCAAAGGTAGAAGAATGATTGATGCCTTTTTTTGGGAATGTAAGGTTTTGGTTGGAGAGGGCTAAAATGACAAAATTGGACCTTCAAGATACAACTACAACAATATCATCAAACAAAGTTGAATTCATCATGAATATATATATATATATATATATATATATATATATATATATATATATATATATATATATATATATATATATATATATATATATATAATCAATTTTTTTTATATATATATAGAAAAGAGCATTATATAAACAATGTTAGAATTACAGTAAGAGACGTTAATGTAGAAAATCATTTAAAGATTTAGATGAATCTCCACGTTAAATTTAAAATTCTAGGAAAAAACCACCGACGCATAATTTTACTCAAAAAAATTCGCAAATTCACATAACAATATTGTTTGTATCCAGTAGATCAAACATCGTACAAATAACAAATCATCAGAATATTTTTAAAAATGTTTGGCTAGGTCCTATATTGATCATTCAATATCTCAAGTTGATTTTGACAATCTCTTGTAAGACAGAGTTGATTAGGATCCACTTTGATTTATAGAGCATCTAGAATACAAATATAAGCATGAAGATCATTAATTTTTAATAAACAAGCTTGTATTGTCATCTTTAAATGGAATTTTAGGTGATAAGGTGGGTAAGAGGGCAAAATGGTAAATTGAGTAATGATGAAAATTATGTGTATGGCAAACGTAGTTAATGATTAGATGATTTGAGTTGTATAATTTTTAAAGAAGATAAAGTATTTATTAATGAATGAGATAAGTATTATAATAGTAATATTTGGATAATAGGGTGAATGTGGACAGGAATGAACAAGTTGGAAAGGGGAAAAGGACGTTCAACCCACGTCTGTTACATATCATATTTTATTCATCACAAATACCTCTTTTTTTCCCTTCAATTTTCTAATTTCACCATCATATTTTTTGGCCATATATATTATGTTTTTCTTTTATAATAAGTGACATTTATATATTTGGATATCTATTTTACACGTGTT
Source organism: Fagopyrum tataricum (assembly GCA_002319775.1). Taxonomy (NCBI): domain Eukaryota; kingdom Viridiplantae; phylum Streptophyta; class Magnoliopsida; order Caryophyllales; family Polygonaceae; genus Fagopyrum; species Fagopyrum tataricum. Next base: position 8,313,284 of record CM008279.1, on the reverse strand, counting down.
CTTTATATGATTAGCTAACTACTAATACTAGTTCTAATTTTCAATGAAGTAATAGAATAGGAGGTAAACTGAAGTATATGGAAAACATATTAAGACCAATAACAATTTTGTAATTTTTAGTGGGCCATTTTATATACACGACCCTCAAATTATTTGTGTTTTTAACACGTAAGGCGTCGACGGAAGGCGCCGGCGCTCAATTATTATTATTTTATTTTTTTTAAAAAGGGCAGACATTGGTTGATGACCTCCAAAGTTTATTAGCAGATGTTTTGAAGGTATTGAAAAAATTGCTTAACTGAATTTTTCAAAATTTCAAATTCTCTTTTTTCGTATAGTACGGCTTATGCCCCGATAGAGAGTTTATGTGGTTGAAAACGATGATTGTGGATGAAATTTATAATAAAAAAAATCAATAGCATTGAACTAGATTATGGTGCCGGAGCCAAATGTTTTTTTTTCCATCCTAGTGCCGGCGCCCAATTATTTTATTTTTTCTGAATTTTTTTTTGACAAAACCACTTATTAATTAAATCATCCAATTTATATATTTCTCTTTTTCCTGTACAAAATAATGTAAATAATTTGGATCCATTCAATAGAGAGAGTTTTGGGGGATGAGTTTTTTTTTAGAAAAAAACACGTATAGAGGTAAAATTTGATTAACCAATCTTGCTACAAGATTTTAATAAATAAACATTTTTAATAGTTTAAAAAAACTCAATTTGAACACCGACACATTATTTTTAATTTCAAGAAAAAAATTTAAAAAAATTAACGCCACTAAACGCTAGCATATTGCGCTTTAATTTTAATTTTAAAACGAAGCTCGTGTATATAACTTTTTCGATAATAAATAATCATATGTCTGTAAGTGGTTTTAAAACAAACAAAGGCCCGGTAAGAAATGTGGGCTGAATTTGTTCGCTGTCTTACATGGGCCTGCTCCCATATGTGGCCCAAATTAGTTGGCCCACTGGTAATGGGTTAATCATGGATTTATTTAATTACTTATAGGGCCCTCTTTGCATTTGGATCTACAAAATAGCGTTGCCGATTTATGTTGATATTTCTCCGATGGCTTAATCAAGAATTTATCTGTGCCCATTTGGTACAGGTAATTCAAGTAATTTTCATCCATAAAATTTTAGAATTTATAGTCTTTCCTCACTAATTTATGTATGAGAATAAATACTTTTGTATGCAGTTTAAAATCTAAAAATTGTAATACCAGCACATGAAAAAAAAACAGTACCAGATATTAATGATTGGATTATGCGTTTCATTACATATGTGGATATATAGATCCAGCACATAAGACCAGGCTAATTTTTATCTTATAATTAATATTAAATAAAAATCACCCTAAGAGCAGAAATTTGTCAAGCAGGAGTAGGGGAATTATCAGGTGCGGTGGTCTTGTGGTAGTAATGGTGTGCCGCAGCCCCTGAGAGAACCACCAGTGTCAATGCTTGGGCGTGCATCCTGCTTCAAACCCCAACACATAGTAACAAAACCATGTAAGAAAGATATTTAGTGAATTTGGATGGGTTTAATGTACGTACCTAGCATGAATGAGCTTGAGGCTAGGTTTAAGAACGGAGTTCGAAAGATTAGGACTACTCAGCCTAATATATAAGGTTGGTGGGCTACTCCTCCTATTGTGAATTGGTTTTAGGATGGAACTTCATCGGGTTTCTGTTCTGGGCTTGGGCCTAACGCGCATGTGCGCTCGGATGCACACGACCCCCGCTCTACCCGGTTCGTTTGTATCGGACTTTGACATGGTATCAGAGCGGTTAACCTCTATGTACGTGGCTCGCGATCCTAACCCGTGGACAAGTGCAACTCGGTCTATATCCTCTAGTTGCACTTGCGGGGCGTGTTGGAGATAATCACTTCCCACGTCAAAAGATTGGGACTACCCAGCCTAGTATATAAGGTCGATGGACTACTCCTCCTATTGCCAATTGGTTTTAGGATGGAACCTAATCGGGTTTATGTGATGGGCTTGGGCCTAACGCGCATGTGCACTCGGATGCACAGGACCCCCGCTCTACCCGATCCGTCTATATCGGACTTTGACATATATGCCAGAGATGCTCCCACAGCCGAAGCCCACACAACCCCTGCATTTTGTTTTATTATATATAAAATTAAAATGAAGGTACATGCATAATCGATTTGATAGTAATGGGTTTGAACATGAAAATTTACCGATACTGATGAGTTTGTGATCTGAAACCAAGATTGAAAGGCTTCCAATGAATATGAAGAGTAAGATATATTATGTATATATATACACGAGTGACACAGAAATGCAGGAATTTATAATGTGTGGGTTTGGCCCCTTGATTTGGATTTGGAGGGACACTGGCTTTGGGGATACCATTGGAGAAGCTGACTAAACCGCTGGCTCCGCTCTGCCATTTTATTCGATGTGGGAATCTGAGGAGGAATTGTTGAGGCCGTCAAAACCCACCTGCCCACATTTTTTCGTTAGGACAATTTATTTGTAACCAACAAGTGTATGTGCTAACATTATCCCTCCCTATAGAGTCAAATATTGTCTCTAAATTATACTATTTTATTTTAATTAAGGAGTCATACGTTCATGCACGTTTCCTTCCTATATTTTCCTCTTGTAGACTAGCTAGGGTTGCTATCCAGAAAAAAAAAAAACAAGACTAAACAACATACACTCAACTCAACATAGAGTAGTATGGATCTACTAGAGTAGTATTGATTATTTCCTTTTCTAGTATGAGAGTTAGTAGCATGCTAGGTATGTGTATGAGGATGGGATGTTGGTGAGTATGATATCGATATATGCCGGTGATGGCTTTGAGGGTTAGTTGATTATCGAGGTTATAAGTTGGATACGATCCTTATGGATCCCTTGGGTCTAGGTGTGACCCCTTTGATTGATAGGAGATTTGATATCTCTTTATGCCTTGTTATTAGGTAGTGTTGTTCTCCAGATTGGAGTTGATCGTGTTGAGAGTACTTCGAGGTTGATGTAAGTCCGTAGGAATTACTTAGCTACCATCCTTATATTGGATGTATGCACGAGTGGTGTGTGATATATGCTTGATAGCATGCGATATTGATTATTAACGACCTATGGTCTAGTGATTGCCCATTGTAGGTCCGTGATAACTTGTCCTTTCATCCCGCTGGGAGTCTGGGAGGTTCTCTGTAGGCAGGCCGTATCTGGTAAACGGTTCGGGCACTCTCCATTCCCTTAGGGTACACGGGGAGGTGTTCCAAGCACCACTCCAGTTGGCTATTGGACCCAGAGGCAAGGATTATATATTCCTCTTGTCACATATATTCATATACATGTATATACGAATTTGAGTGTTGGACTTATTAAAGATAATTAACCGGGTAAATGTGTGATAGCATGACGACGTGTTAATATTTCTTGAAGTCTGTTTGTGCTTATGCATCTTCTATATATATGTGTATGGTTAGCTAACGGTTTTATACCGTGTTGTAGATCCCTTACAGGTTAGGAGAGCTGCAGAGTGATCCAGATGGGGTGATCCGCTGAGGGCTCCGTACACTAGGGTTATGAGGACATTTTATATGTACAGATATATGTTTATTTTGTACTCAACGGTTCTTCTGTAAACCTTTTGATTTATATATATACAGTTTGATGTTTTGGTTTTAATCTATCTGTGTCTTGTTGTAAGATCCAGTGAACTTGTTGTCAGGCTAGGGTCAGGATCCATTGTGAGATCCTAGCCTAGTAGCGCCTCGAGTCCTATGGATTTGGGGTGTTACAGTATGGATCGTACGAAGTAGAACAAGTATTCCAGGGTCGAACAAAGATAAGGAAAAGAAGTCAAAAAGGTTTTGGAAAGGGTTTGATGGATTCGCAATCAATTGTCACTATTGATTGAAAATCAAATAAACAAAGATAATCAAATTAAGGGAAAGAAAATGGATTACAAGGGTTCAAGATCATTGTTTATACATATGGACTCAGGAAAACTCATAAGGCATCTATGACTTGCAAGCACAATGATGAACATTTCTAAGCTGATGGTCTATTACCGGGTAAGTCTCAAGACCATCTAGTTCCAAACCAAACTACCTATTACCGGGTAAGTCTCAAGGGAGAGAGGTAGGAAATTCTAAACAAACCAGATTACAAACTAAGGATCAGGTAACCCTTTACCGGGTAAGTCTCAGGTATTATCCTACTTAGAAAGGAATCTAAACACATTCAACCAATAAAGGATAAACCTTTATTACCTAGGATCAGTTGTCTAAGGTATCTAAGAAGGGATATCACCATGTAAATCTCAATTCCAACTTAGGTTACTAGCTAGAAGGATTCTAACTAGATTTAAGTCCAAACTAACCACTAGGATTTCAAGGCTAAACAAACCAAACATAAACTCAAACTATTCCATCATAATCCAAGGTATAAACAGATCCTTGTCAACCTTGGAACCACAAGGTTCTAGTCAATAACAATCATATCAAAGACAAATAAATAAATAACAAAACGGAATAAAAAGAACTTAACTTCAATGACTGAAAACCATCAATTGTATAAAATCTCGAATCAACAATGTCTTCCAAACAAATCTCAATGTAAAAGTCTGAATCTTTAATCTAAACTAATAAGAACAATGGTGAAGAAGGGAAGGGGAGGAGACGGCTCCCCCCTCTAGGGTAAACTAACCCTAAAAGAAACGGACCTCTAGAAATTATTTGGAGCTTCCCTTTTATACCCAACAACCTTCCAAAGAATGGACTGGACTAAAATAGATCCAAAAATAAAATAAAATCGCCGAACAGGAAATCTCGGGCAGAAAATCTCAGCCGAGATCAAGCACTGTCGGGGCCGAGATTTTGCAACAGTAGGTTCAGCACGTCGGAAACTTTGATATCTCGGCCGAGATCACGAAATCTCGGCCGAGATCGGACCATCTCGGCCGAGATCGGACCATCTCGGCCGAGATCGGACCATCTCGGTCCGAGATCATGGACCATCTCGGTTTGGTTAGACCAAGATCAAGCCATCTCGGTCCGAGATCATGGAATCTCGGCCGAGATCAGGCTATCTCGGTCGGAGATGTTGTCTGCTTCGTTCCTTCGCGCCTCTAGCTCGATTCCTTGCCCTTTCCAGTGCATGTACGCTCGCTCCAATGCATCCACTTCGAGGCTTGATCCTCAAATACGTCGTTTTAGCTCCAAAATGTGTCAAATCACCTACAAAGCCACAAATAGTGTACGTGTGTAGACATCTATTCTTGCAAAGTAGAACTAAACAAGCATAAATGGCACAAACTAAGGCCAAAACATGAATGCAGAAAGGGGAAATCTAACTAAATGCATGGATGCAACAAGTCGATAAATCATGTTATCATTAACCTTTATTACAAAAGCAGGTTATGAGAACGATCTAACGGTTAGATTTGAGTGTGCATGTAGGCAACTTTGGGATTTTGTGTGGATCTTGTGGATAGATATTTATGGGTTTTGATCATCATAGCTAGGAGTATACATGGCCTTGTACGTTTAAGATTTTTCTCAGAATTTTTGGGATTTAGTAAAAAGGTTTTATCGTAGGCCGAAGTAAGACATTTGATCAATTTCCGGAAGAAGTGTGGTTTAGGATTTTGACTTAGGATGTAAGTTTGAGTATACCTTAAACCTGATATGGAGCTTTTAGGGTTGTGAGATGTTGTTGGACAATAGTGAGGGTGTTAAACCCGTTTTGGGAACTTTTCGGAATTTTAGAAAAGTTAAGAGCGTTTTGATAATTTCCGCAAAAGTTAGGGTTTCTCAATCTTTTTTCCGAAAACTTACTCGCTAGTCTAGGAACCTTCTAGAAGTGTTGTAAGTAGTATAATTGTGATTCTAAGACGTTCTCTTTAATCAGGTAGTTGATAGTGATTGCACGAGCAAACGATAATTAATAATGGCCGGTCGTCGAACAATACAGATAAGTCTTACGGACTTGATTAGCTAATGATACATATATGGGTGTGTATTATTGTAGTGGTGTGTGATGTGTGCTTGTAATTATTGCTTGAGTAAGATAATGTTGCGGTATAGGTGCAAGTGTATGAGAACGGGTCGTGGCATCACTGCCCTATGCTGCCAGGCTACTAGGAGGCTCTCTACGACCAGTCCATACCGGTTTACAATGAGAAGCATTGGATCAACTCCGGTTGGTTTACGGGGACAGAGGCGAAGGTCGGGGGATCTTCGTGCCACACAATAAGTTGAACTAATACAAGTGATCCGCCTAATGGAAGATAATAATATGATTGAGTGTAAGCATGCTATGTGTTTAATTTCCGCAATGCGTGTGTATGTGCTACTTAATACTAAGTCATATATTGAATTGTTAGCTAACGGTGTATGTCGTCATGTTGTAGATATCTTGTAGGGTAAGACCGATGTGGAGTGATCCGGAGAGAGTGGTCAACCGGGTTTTCCGTACTTGTTCGTTTTAGTTTTTGGATTCTCTTTTTGGACAAACTTTCATGCCATTTCAGTTTTTAGATTCCTTTTGTTACCGGTTGTTCCTTGTTGTTTCTTTCTGTTATCATGATTATTTAAAGCATAAAAATGTATTTAGGTTTTCCTTTATTTGTGTGTTGTTGTAAAATCCGATAAAACTATTGTCAAACTAGGGTCGGGACCATTGTGAGATCCTAACCTATAACATCCCGAGTTCCGAGAATTTGAGGTGTTACAATTACATAATCCGTTAAGCATATGAAAACAATATGATCGGTTTTTTAAAGTAAGTATAGGGCGGATAAACATTTAATTTAGAGCAGATGAACGTTCGGTTTCAAAATTTTAAATGCCTTTAAATCTAAATTTTGCTTTTCTTTTTTCAATTGTTTTGTAAACTAACACTTAGTCATACATTCCTAACATGATTTAACCACTTATTATATAAAAAAATAACTCTAAAATTCTCCAAATTGCAGATTTCAAATCTAAGTTATAACCCACAGGAAATTTGAAACAAAGAGTTGGATACTTTTCTTTAATGATCCGGAAGCCTGCAATTACATATATTCATCCTATTTATACTAAACTATATATATATATATAAGAGACTAAACTTTATATTTGTTATAAAGAAATTGTACCTTAAAATTATTAGATATAGATGTGTTTTGACTCCTCGAAAGTTGAAGCGTAAATTTTAATTTACAAAAAGTTTGGAGAAAAAAATGAAATTGAAGATAAAAATAACCAAAAAGTTAATATTATTTAAAATTAAAGAAGCTCTCCAGAAATCTCTTGTTATCGAACAATCCGATAGAACGAAGAAGATCACGGTTGTATAGGATTACAAAGAATATGAAAAAGATAAAGATTATAGAAATACCATCGAGAAAATCATGACTGTGTATAGTCTTATGTTTTCTAATCCACAATGTGTTACTTTAGAATATATATATATATATATATATATATATATATATATATATATATATATATATATATATATATTAGGGTGGATTATTCAAATAAAAAGTGTGGTGATCATGTAGAGAGGTCAGCCAAATGGAGCCAAACTTTTAGAGGCAGATTGAGTCAAAAAATTCAACAATAAATTAAATTAAGTTGGTTGGTCAGCTATCCATCGATTGGACAGCAAGCACCAAATTTCCACGAGTATTCACCAAATCTCCAAAGACTTTCAAATAAAGCCTTGATTTTACTTTATTTATTTATTTCTATTTTTTACGAAATCTCTTTCTGAAGGTATCTTAAACAGTACACACAGCTTTTGTTGGCTAACTAACAGTAACATCTCTAGTCATCAACTTCACCAACCTTCTCTAAATCATTGTTTGTATATATTCAGAAAATATAAATGTTTTGTTGATTTTTGTTCTTTGAATAAAAGTTTAGATAGAAATAAAATTGCTTTTTTGTACTATCGTTTTCTTTAATTTATATCTTTAATTGTTTGACAAGTTTTCTGTAAGTAAACTTATGTATAGTCTTTAATTATTAGAGTTGATGAAAAACTTGGTCGTTAATTTATTTGTATGAATACTAAAACCGTGTATGAATAAATTGAGTCAATTTGAATTTTGTTATCCTTATGTGTTTATGAATTAGGAATGTGGGTTAGAGTTGACCCGACCCCGGCCCAATTACTCGCGGCTTTGTTATGTTATGTTATGTTTGGCGATTGTTTCTTTTGAACATTGTTAATCTAGTGCGTGTGTTTTTTTATGTAATAAACGAGAAATATTAAGAGGACAAAATTTACCTCGTATAGATTTCAGGAGAGAACGTTGTTCCCCGGTCCCTGAATGAGGCGCCAACATTTGTAGCATTTGAGACTTTCATATTAATTCACCGAAATTTCACGTGGTATTTGAATGATTGGTTTTATAGTCTTAACATTGTACTTATCGTTATTAAAACAATGATTGCAGACAAACCTAGACAAAAAAAATATCCTGACAAACTAGATTAATCAACCTTAAAGAACAACATTAAGTGTTAATCGAGCTATATAGTTGCACTTGAAAGGTTGTGGAATTCTCACACCATTTATAAAGTACACAATAAACCTAGTATATAAAGGACTGCGTATCCTGTTGTCGTGTTGGTATTCAAATAAAACTCAACCGAGCTTAGATATCGCGTTCGTGTATAATTAAATATGTGAAACCTCATTGGATTTTATAGGAGAGCTTAGTTTTTAAAAAATATAATAACAATCTTTGCAAAGTATTGTAGTAATCTTATATATCTATATAATATACTAAAACAAAGGCAATAAAGCTTACGTATCATGTCGTGTCTATGTTCGTTTCACCTAAGTGTCGCGTTAAGAATTAAAGTTTTGGAATTACTTTTTAAAAAATTTTATTTAGATTATATATGTGTAACTTCCATTACTATTAAAACAAAATAAAATAACTTCTAATTAATCTAGATACATCTTTTTATAATCAGACAACTTTTTTATAGAAATATATTAATTTTATTTTAATCACAAATTCTATTTAAATTATATTTTACTTTAATTGTGTCTCTTAGATCTTTAGACCTAGTTTTTAAGTAGATCGATTTTGCTATCTAGGAAGGATTGGCTATTCAACTTGTTATCCGTCTATCATCTAGCTCAATGTAAATAATATAATCCGTAAAGCAGCTATAAAAAAAAATATAATCCCTAAAGCATGGATATTACGTTAGTTAATAATGTAATCAAATATATGGAAAATCAACCAAGGTAAACTCAAGATTTGAAGGTACAGTTTACTGGGTTTTTTGTGTGAAAATGGTACAAATTACTGTTAATTTTTGTGAAAATGGTAAAAATTACTGTTATAGTCATTCGATTGTTCCCTGACTAAAAATATCCGACAAGTAATAAATAATGGGTCAAAAATGACAAGCCGTTAATAATGCCATAATCACTTTAGCTTACTTTTGTGCCACCAAAGAAAGATTCAAATTAAACTTTCGCATGCAAATATGCAATGCATGGAGATGAAACGCGGCACCAGTTTGGTGAAAGGATATGGGCCCACCACAAAGCATCGGGCCCACTTTGAGTTAAACCCGTTGAGTTTGCCTATAAATTGTTCACACACTTCCTCTGCCTAACACAAGCCATTCACATTCAACTTAAACACAGAAGAAATGGCTTCTTCTAACTGCTCTTTGATTTTGGCGTTAGCTTTTGTCTTTCTTTCTGTGGGGAGCTCTAACGCTCAACTCTCCACCAACTTCTACTCTAACTCATGCCCGCAACTCTACAAGACCGTTAACTCGGTCGTTCGATCCGCCATCAACAAGGAAGCTCGTATGGGCGCTTCTCTCCTTCGTCTCTTCTTCCACGATTGCTTCGTCAACGTAATTTCTCACTTTATTATCTATATATATAACTCATGTTTGTGGAAATAATCGATTATTACAAAGTAATAATATATTTTATGATGTTGATGTAGGGATGTGACGGCTCGATCTTGCTAGACGGTAGAACAAACGAGAAGTTTGCAGCTCCAAACTTCCAATCGGCAAGAGGCTTCGACGTCATTGACAACATCAAATCGGCCGTCGAGAAAGTATGTCCTGGCGTCGTCTCATGTGCCGACGTTCTAGCCGTTGCTGCCCGTGACTCAGTTGTTACCGTAAGTCATTCGATCCCAACAATATATATGTATGTATGATCGAAGCTCTAAACTTGATGTGTAATTTGTAGCTTGGAGGACCAAACTGGAACGTAAAGGTAGGAAGGAGAGATTCAAGAACAGCGAGCCAAGCCGGCGCGAATTCGAGCATTCCTCAGCCGAGTTTTGGACTGAGTCGGCTCATTTCCAGCTTCAGTGCACAAGGCCTTTCTACCAAGGACATGGTTGCCCTCTCCGGTACGTATAGAACCATACTTTTATATATACCTCATAGGGTCAAACACATTTTTTATTCAATAATCTAACCCATAATTACCATTCATATTCAATCAAAAGTGCCCACTTTTATAGCTTAATCAGTTTCCAAGTATTAGAAAATTCTTTCCCAAATTTCCATATGTTTTCCATTGATGTTGACTGGTGATATAGATCAAAGTCAACATGCCTATGCCAACTTCCAACCGTAAGCCAATCAATTTAACATTTAATTGTACATGTCATTTTGTTGGTATCATATCCCAGTATGTCACCAAACAAAACAAGCCGACTAAATCTGGTATATAAGATTGATGATTATCGTTTATATGTAGGTGGACACACCATCGGACAAGCAAGGTGCACAAGCTTTAGGGCACACATATATAACGATTCCAACATAGATTCATCATTTGCCCAAACCCGAAAATCGAACTGCCCTAGCAACTCGGGGAATGGAGACTCCAACTTGGCACCACTAGATCTTCAAACCCCAACCCGATTCGACAACGACTATTACAAGAACTTAATCAACAAGAAGGGGCTTCTTCACTCAGACCAAGAGCTTTTCAACGGTGGCTCGACCGACTCCATTGTTCGATCTTACAGCTCCAACCCTTCTACTTTCTCCTCTGATTTCGTTTCAGCGATGATCAAGATGGGTGATATCAAGCCCCTTACCGGATCCAACGGTGAGATTAGAAAGAACTGTAGGAAGGCCAATTAATCGATTTTAAGTATTTTTCTTTAAGATTGAGTAGGGTGTGTTTGGTTCAAAGATTTGTTTGAGGTCAAAAGGCTTAAAAAGCCTTGTGCTTTGCTTTTAAGTTCTTGTCATTTGTTTGAGGTATTGTAATTGTGATGTGTTGGTCTTTCAATGAAATATTGTTTTTGTTTAGTACTTATATTGGAGAAACATACTTTCATTCATAGTCAACATCGTGTTCAGGACAAATAAACTAATAGGACAAGTGTATCTTCATCTATCACAAATATATCTCCTAACATATGAGCTAATATAATATAGGATGGAATGTAAGGTAAGAGTCCATAATCACGTAATAGTCTTATAATAGGTAGAATATTTCTGAAAACACCACAATAACCAAACCGTTAAAATTATATTAACTTAATATTTTGAGAATTAAGACTCAGGAGTGAAATTAAGAATCAAAAGTACATCTTATGGGTTGTAAGAATTGTCTGGGATTTGAAATGATCGACTAAAAGTTTTCCGTGTATATAAAAATCAAATGTATTAATAAACTTAAATTCCCTCATTTCTAGAAACATTTTAATTTTACAGGACATTATTTTTGTTTTGGTAAGCTGGATGGATGACCATATTTATTTCGAAATCATGAATCGTTAACAATGAATATATACTCCTTTGGAATCTTAGTTCAAAATACGTAATAAGTCCGTAGGTGGATCAACTAATACATGCTATACTACCGGTAGATTAAAAGCAAAATTAACAATAAAATCCTCAACAAAGTTTGCTTCGAAGTAGATGTGACGGAATCAAATTCTCCAAGTTTCTCCATGTCCATGAATTCGCCTCTCACCTAAATTTCCTAGTAACCAAAAATTCATGGTTTGCGAGAAAAACTTCTCTGCGTGCTCAATTCCCACAAGGCCTCCCCACATTCTAGTAGTAGCGGATAGTCCCACGAAACATGAACCGTAGACTCCTCTTAGTGGTTGCATATCAAAGTATCGAACATGTCATATTTGTAACCATGTGTTTTCTCATTCTTTCCGCCTTTGTCATGATGCTTCCATGGGTTATAAGCCACAAAAATGCACGGACGCATTCAAGAATCCGAAGTTTCTATAATAGAGAATATCTTAGCACCGATGGCCTCCAAATCCCCCATTGGTGTAGAGATCTAAACGTCGATGCCATGGATCAATAAGAACCATTAAAATTATGACGCCATGTAATGACATCATTCGACTTGTGATCATCATGAAGCGCGAAGCTAGCCAACAACATGAGGATCTCCATTGAAAGAGCCGAGCCAAGAATCTTTAACCTTTGTAGACCAAGAGAAGTCTAGCGAGTTTTAAATGATGTATTACATTAGTCAACCTACCCGCAAAACTGAGTAAGCACCCCTTCCAAGCAGACAATCAATGCAATATACTACCCAATGTGTAATGCACATCCACTTTCTTCACATTCTTTTGCAAAATAGGGAGTCTTTGTACCTACCAAAATACGCATGAATGGGGATCCTCACGACCTCTTGAACTTTGGTACGTAATAATCTAGTAAAATTTGTGGATACGTAGATATGTGACTTTTCCAAATTCACTCTCTGGCCCGAAGTGGAAAAGAACCCCTAGATGTATTATATTCCTTCATTAAACGCAGTTGATCGAGTAACGGATGTCTCGGCGAAGAAGACAGTATCGTCGGCAAAAAAATGTGGGAAATAGCAAGACAAACTCTCTTGATCTTTATTGGTTTTCATCGTCCCTCCTCCACTAGTGACTGGATCAAATGACTTTAACATTTCCAAGCAAATGACGAACATATAAGGTAACAACGGATCTCGTTACTTCGCTTCTTTTGAAGGAGAAAAACACTTGGACATTTCACCATTCCGAATCACCTTCATAGATGGGCACTTAATAACACAAGTCATGATCTATCTAATCCATGACTCACCTGGCAACCCCAGTTTTAGTAGCATTTCTTCGATGAATTCACATTTAAGCATGTCATAAGCCTTTTGTAACTCTACTTTAATAGCAACCCATTTCTTAACCACCTCCGTACTCCCTACATATTAACCTCCCTAGGATACCTAATACGTTCCTCGTTCTCCTCCCTAACCTCCCCGATCAATAAGCTTGACATCAAAACTGCGCTTCACTCTAATGAGGATAACAAATCTCTTGGCCCGGACGGATTCAATTCTCTTCTTCAAAACAACCTGAAACACATTAGGGACGACGACAGCACGGACATTATTGATTTCTTCTCGTTTGGCAAGATGCTCTGGCAGATTAACCACTCTTGCATCACCCTCATTGCCAAGGGTGATAATCCAACCACCCCTAGTGATTTCAAGCCCATCTCATGTTGTGGTATCCTCTACAAAACGATTGCTAAATTATTACAAACCGGATCAACTCTATTTTCCCTCTTATTGTTGGCCCATAACAGGGTGTACGTCTTCGTCAAAGATCGATCAATCAAGCATAATATTTTGCCTTGCCAAGAGCTCTTCAAGAGCTATGGGAGGAAATCTATTTCCCCTAGATGCACCATCAAGATTGATCTTCGTAAAGCCTTCAATGCTATTGACCATAACTTTATTATGTTTGTTCTCAATCAGATTGAGCTCTCTTTGGTCTTCATCAATTGGATACAAGCTTGTATCACCAATACCACTTACTCCATTAACATCAATATTAGTATGGAAGGCTTCTTTAAAGGACACCAAGGGCTCAGGAAATGATGTCTCCTCTCCTCTCCTTCTTTGTTCTTGCCATGAAATACCTCTACCTCATGACCCACTCGACCTTTCTCAATCTAACTTCAACCTCCACTCAAAGTGCTCCAATCCCATTATTACTAACCTTTGTTTTACAGATGATCTCATTCTTTTTTGTCAAGGAGATCTCTTCTCTACCTCCCAACTGAATCAAGCTCTCGATCAATTTGGCTTTTTATTTGGTCTTAAAGTCAATGCAAGCAAATCAACCATCTTCTTTGGTGGTGTTTCTCTCTTGGAACAAAACAACATTTCTACCAATTATATACGGGATTCAGTCTTGGAATGATAGATGTCTTTGGGTGGTGGTTCTCTTCCCTTTCACTATATGGGCATTCCTTTGGGTGTTAAAGGCTTGATGTCTTTGACTACCAACCCTTAATCAATAAGCTCACTAAAAGGATTCAGTCTTGGAATGATAGATGTCTCTCCTATGTTGGCCGCGTCCAAATCATCAGATATATCCTTTATGCTATCACCATGCAATTGTGCTCTATCATCCTTCTCCCTACTTCCATAACCAACAAGATTGACTGCATTCTTCTATCCTACCTATGGTGTGGGAAGGAACGTAACAAACGTGCACTTGTTTCTGGGAACATGGTATGTCTCGGAGACTTGAACAAATGCGTGTACGGGCCAGGCCAAACCTAAAATCTTGCCTGAAATGCCCGGGCCGGCCCGCCTTGAATGGGTCTCTAGTAAGGTCCGTGCTCACCCACATGTAAACACGGGCGGGCTGACGGGCCGACCCGCCCGTGTTTACATTTATTCACTATTACTTATAGTTTAATTTTAATATTATATATATACATATACGGGCCGGCCTGCGGGCTAAATCCACCACCCAGGCCCGTTCCGTGAACAAGCGGGTCTACCCCGGTCCGAACGGGCCAAAATGCTAGCACGTACCCGTGCTTTTTGGCAGTCGGCCGGTGATAACATGATTTATCGACCTGTTCTACTCATGCATTTAGTTAGATTTTCCCTTTCCGCATTCATGTTTTAGCCTTAGTTTGTGCCATTTATGCTTGTTTAGTTCTACTTTGCAAGAATATATGTCTACACACACTATTTGTGGCTTTGTAGGTGATTTGGCACATTTTGGAGCTAAAACGACGTATCTGAGGATCAAGCCTCGAAGTGGACGCATTGGAGCGAGCTACGTGCACGGGAAAGGCGAGAAAACGAGCTAAAGACGCGAGGAATCGAGCTAAAGGCGCGAAGGAACGAAGAAGACCGCGTCTCGGACCGATTTGGACAAATCTCGGTCAGACTAGACCGAGATGGTCCAAATCTCGGCCAAGATTTCCCAAATCTCGGCCAAGATTTCCCAAATCTCGGCCGAGATTTCTCATGGCTCGGCCGATATGGACTTGGCTCGGCCGAGATCACCCTTGGCTCGGCCGAGATTCACCAGGCTCGGCCGAGATTGCCCTAGCTCGGCCGAGATGGCCCGATCTCGGCCGAGATTTCTCGATCTCGGCCGAGATTTCCGAAGTCCTGACGCGCTGAAGGTTCGGTTGCCAAATCTCGGTCCCGACTGGCCCGATCTCGGCCGAGATTTCTGCCCGAGATTTCCTGTTCGGCGATTTTATTTTATTTTTGGATCGGTTTTGGCCCAGCCCGTCTTTTGTAAGATTGTTGCCTATAAAAGGGAAGCTCTAGGTTATTTCTAAGGGTCCGAATTCGTCCGTTTCTTTTAGGGTTAGGTTACCCCATAGGGGGAGCCGCCTCCCTTCCTTTCCCCTCTTCTCCACCATTGTTCTCATTAGTTTACAATAAAGTTTCAGACTTTCACATTGAGTTTTGTTTGGAAGACATTGTTGATTGAAGATTTAATACAATTGAAGGTTTCCATTTATTCAAGTTAAGTTCTTTTATTCTCTTTTGTTTTATTTCCTTTAATTGTTTTGATATGATTGTTATTGGCTAGAACCTTGTGGTTCCAAGGTTGACAGGGATTTGTTTATGCCTTTGATTATGATGGATTGTATTGTGCTTTGTTTTGGCTATGAATTGTTAGAAATCCTAATGGTTGGCTTGTTCTTGAATCTAGTTAGAATCCTTCTAGCTAGTAAACTAAGTTGGAATTGAGACTTACCCGGTGATATTCCTTAAATACATGAGAGACTGATCATAGGTAATAAAGGTTTATACTTTATTGGTTGAATGTGCTTAGATTCCTTTCTAAGTAGGGTAACACCTGAGACTTACCCGGTAATGGTTTACCTTTCCCTTAGCGAGTAGTCTGGTTTGTTTAGAATTTTCTACCTCTCTACCTTGAGACTTACCCGGTAATAGGTAGTTGGTTTGGAACTAGATAGTCTTGAGACTTACCCAGTAATAGACTGTCAGCCTAAAAAACGTTCATCCTGTGGCTTTTCTACCATATATCTTTATGAGTCTTCCTGAATCTATATGTATAAACAATGATCTTGAACCCTTGGAATCCATTTTCTTTCCTTTAACTTGATTATCTTTGTTTCCTTTTTATTTGTTTGTTTTGACTTTCAATCAATAAGTGACAATTGATTGCGAGTCCTTAAAAACCTCTTCAAAACCTTTTTGATTTATTTCCCTTATCTTTTCCAAGCTTCTGTCTTTAATTGAGATCTATTCTATATTTAATCATCGCTGCAT
Source organism: Fagopyrum tataricum (assembly GCA_002319775.1). NCBI lineage: Eukaryota > Viridiplantae > Streptophyta > Magnoliopsida > Caryophyllales > Polygonaceae > Fagopyrum > Fagopyrum tataricum. The sequence goes on along the minus strand of CM008279.1, from coordinate 8,296,723 downwards.
ATTAATCCTCCTAGTCCTTGAGATCGACCCTGAAATATTTACCTTTACTGTGATTGACCCATACACTGTGAGTTCGTTGCTATTTAGGGAATTATTTTCAGGTTATAAATATAAAACTATCCCTTCCTTGTTTTACTAACTTATAGGTCTTTATCATTATTGATAAAGGTTTATAGGGGTGTAAAATCAGCGAACAGCCGGCCGGTGGACCGCCCGGATTTTTTCCAGGTGTAATGTCTTCCCATCACCGAAGGTGGTCTCGGCTTCAAAAAACTCCTTTCATGGAACAAAGCAAGCTTCTCCAAATTCATTTTTGATCTCGACTCCAAATCTTCTAATATTTGGAGCTCCTGGATCAAGAATAACTTACTCAAGTGCTCAAACTTTTGAACTTTTCAAGTTAAAGACTCCCATAACTACACCTAGAAAAAAAATCTTAGCATTAGAGATGAAATTCGATGTGGCAGACTCCCTACGTCGACCGTCTCCCGCTAACCAACTCCACTGGTACCTTTTCCATCTCCAAGGCCTACAACCAACTTCGAGAAACTCATCCTAAGATTTCTTGTTAAAACGACATATGGGAAAGTCTTAATATCCCTAAATGCAGTTTCATCTCCTGGCTTCCCAGCCATCAAAAGCTATCAACCCTCGCCAAGCTCGCCTCCTAGAACATCATCTCTGATAACACCTAATCTACACCCTGAAACTGAACTCCACCCATGGATTAACTGCAGCTTCAATAATTTTGTTCTTAACATATCCTAAAATGGATTCGCATACCCTACGACCACCGTAACATTTACCTCTAGCTCTAGTCTTGTCCTACCCACACCAAGAACAACTTCATTCACCAAGTTCACAAATCCACCATTATATTATTGCATTCATCTACTCGATCTACTTGGAGGAATAAGAACAATATCATCTTCAATAACGTCAAGCACAACACCATCGCTTGTGCTAACAACATCATCAAGGAAGTCAAGAACCATACTATTGTCAACTGGAAGAAGCGGAATGTGGACGTCATTTCCTACGCCAACCTTCTGGCATCCATCTCCTCTGGATTTGTTTCTTAATTACCCTCTTCTACTTCTCATCATCTTTGCTTTTACCCCTCTCTATATACTCCCCCAGATTTGTCTTAACTTTAATTTGCAGGCCTAGTATGGCCTAGTATGTCTTTTGTACTCTCCAACCCTTCTATCAATATACGTACATTTTTTAAAAAAGAAAATCATTTCTCACCCTCTTCTTCATAATAAAGAGTGAATAATTACTTGGCCTAGGGCGATGTTGCCTAAATCATTCTCCCTAAAATGAAACTGCATTGGTACAGACTAAAAACCCTATTCGTAGTCGGCTATAGTTACACCACTAGTAGCTTGGCCATCAGCTTGTAAATCACGTTGCATAGGCCAATTCGTAAAAATTGAGACATATGTTCTAGGTTGTAGCCTTCGGGATGAGAGCAATGAGCGTATCATTTATAGCCCATCCGGCTGATTGTTTGATTTAAAGAACTCTCTAATACATTGTAACACAGATGAATGCGCCTATTTTCTTTATTTTCTCATCTCTGAAGACTCAATATAACTATGAAATCTCAAAAAGAGGGCTGGGAGGAAAACAAGAAAGGTAATTACGTGCGTTAGGGTTGGGATATAAAAGCAAGTTCCTTAGCACCAATATACTTTAGTTTTACAGGCTTAGATCGATATTAGTAACTATCAGCCCGAGATTACGATTCACGCGACCATTTTTTACCATATGCACGAAGCGCATGTGGAGTCCGCTAGTGCACCAGAGCCAAAAGGTTAAATAGGGCTTGAGGTGCATGTGGAATGCGCATACGTCCCAGCTTGGGCTTTGTATATTCGGGTTGCGCATGCGTCTGGATGGGGTGCATGCGCAACCCAATTCGACCGTGTCCTTTGCGATTTTGGGCCGCCCGAATAATATTACTCTTATGTTAAGCTATACGGCCTAAGCCTTGTCGGATTAAGACGTTGTTCGGCATAGATTTTTTTGGTAGGTTTAGGTTTCTTTGTAGTTGATCGTGTAAAAATTTTTTTATATTTTTTATAAGATATAGAAATTTAATAAAATTCAAATCGATTTTGATATTGATAAAAGTAGTTTTTCAAAAAAAAATACTAAGAAAGACAAAAATGCACTATCATGCATATGGAAGATGAGGTAAAACAAAATATTCTATTCTACTAGCTAGTTTAAAAAATTAGTTTTACTTGTGAATGGATTTATTTTGAGATGGTAACGTTCACCTAAGAATTTGGAGAGGTTGAAGGCAAGCATGAGTGCATGACCCACCTCTACGGGCACAACTTAATAGTTTCAACCATCATATATTTGCACGTCACTCTACCATTAATTTGGTTAGAAATCCTGTCCCTTTTAAAATATTATCATAACTACTATAAATATTTAATATTAGTTCAATTAAATGGGTAACGAGCCACATTAATTAATTCAATTTTCAAAATTTCTAAAAAAATGTTTTATGTATTGTTTAGGACGTAATGTAACGGGTCTTGCATGTAATATCTTTAAATGTAGTATTTAGGAGAATCGGATTTGTTATTTAGAAAGGATTGACGGCACAACTTGTTGTCCACCTACCTTTTATTTCGATTTAATTTTTTTTTAAAGAGATTCTAAAATTCTAACATAAAAAGAAATAAATAATATTTATGTTTAATTTTTCTTATTTAAACTAAAGATTATTATCATTATAAATAAACCTATTTATTAAATTTAATTTTTCTTGTAATTTTATTATATAGTTTATAAATATAAATAACATATATAAAATAAGTGATTTGTATTAAGTATAATATATACACCGTTTATTAACTATTCTTGGGATTTAGAAACATAGAGCTAAGTATAACATGTGGTACTTATGAAAGGACAGGACACGTATATGGAAAATTGGAGAGGCACTAATAAAGTAAGGCGCACGACTTGGCATCGAATTGTAGCAAATTACATTAATCCCAAGCTTCCAATTTTAAACTAACATTCAAATCAAACCTCCTTCATTTACAACATAACATGATTAATTAAGCTAATTAATCACACGATGTAATCAACGGAGTGACCTGATCTACCACAAGCCACCACGGAGAATAAAGCAACCGGGTACCCGCACCCACGGTTAATTAACGCCGTCAACACCGACCTCCCTCTCTCTTTTCTTGATTCCCTCATCGACGGCGACGGAGAATAGTACATTGTAGACTCGCCCAACGAAGACGTCGAGGTCGATGACGTGTACGATCCTCCGGGAGATACATAGCCGCCGGTCTTCCGTTTAACGAGCCGAGACAGGGAGTTTTTCTTCTTCTTTGGCTTCGTCGGAGATGCTCCGGCGCTGGAGTAGTAGGACGGCGGCGGAGTGAGCGGAGGGAGAGAAGCGCTGCCTGAGAGAGCGTGTTTCGGGGTTCCTGGTTGAGATTCCCATTTGAAGGGTACGGCGGCTCCGCTGGCTCCGTAGTATAAGATTCTGAAGGAAGGCTCGGCAGCTTGTAGGGCGGCGCCAGACGACGGCTGCGAGTTCTTCTTCTCCATAAAGACGTAGAGATCTGTAGATCTGAGAGTTCGTTACAACTTACAAAGTGGAGTGTGTTTGTTACAGTCGGTGTGTATATATTAAGCCAAAAATCAAAGCCCATATGTTAAGGCAGGCCTCACATGTGATAGCGTCAGATAATTACATTTAATAAATCAACGAAATTTTGCAGCAAAAATAGCCAAAATTCTGGAAAATAAATTTTATTTTTAAAGTTCTAACCATATATGGTGACGACAATTATCATTGATAGCTAATATTGTGGTCGATGTTATTTTTTAAATATTCAAAAATTAACAAAAAAAATATCAAACGTATGCTTTTAAATTTTTACTTTTAGTATATTTCATATATTTATTTATGATTTTATCAAGAGAATAATAAATTAATAAGATATACTCAGCAAATTTTGGTATGCTATTTTAGAGGTTGTCCAGGCAAGTACTTGAATTGGAGTAGATATAGAAATATGACGGTGTGCATTATATTTATATATAGGGGACCGTTATACAAACATGTATGTAAGTATGAGTCACACACTTGAAATCAATGCGTTACTCTCTAATGTGATCAATGATTGGCTTTCTTCATTTTTGTCGAGATTGGATCAACCATTTTAAATATTATAAAAATCATATATATATATATATATATATATAAACATATAACAACGTTGCGTCCTTATAAATTTTGTATAATTTAATTTTTTTTATAAATAATTAAAAGTTATAAAAATAATTTACTTAAGCAAAAATAAAACAATTATTTTGTAAAAGTTAACAAATAAGATCTCATTGTATCTCAGGTAAAATTTTGCCTATAAACATCTCTCATATATTTTAATATCTGACGGTAAAAAGTTTAATATCGGACGTTCTCCTAAAAAAATTTAACTAGTAATATTTTAAAAAAAATCTAACATAAGTTTTTTAAAAGATTATTAGCACAATCTATTTACGTTTAATATTTTCAATAATTTTGGTATTCCACATCAATTATGAAGTAAGGCTGATAGTTTGAGAATGTGTATAAATAGCAGGTTTAAAGATTAAATAAATCATAAAGTACCCTCGGTAATCTCCTCTTTTGCTTTAGATATTGGTCCCTTCACTAGTGCTCGCATTTAGCTCCTCGATCTCATCCTCTCGGAACTCGAGGTCTAGCTGCGAAAGTCTTACTATTCCAACCATGTTGAGTCGAGTTGTATCCTTTAGAACTTTTAGTTATTTTATAAAGATTTGCCTTTAATATTTATGTCTTGTGGTCAGGTACGTCGTTATTATTGTTGAACTAAGGTCGGAATCCACTGTGAGATCCTATCAAGTAACGGTCCGGATTCCCAGAATTCAGGGTGTTACAATTTTTATTTGATAGAACAAATTCTAATATAAAACTATTATTGAAATAATAACAATAACAATAATAATAATTGCATAAGATTTTTTTTTATGACATAGTGTATTTTAAAACCAACTATATTTTGATTTTTATTGTTTTTCTCAATATATTTGTATTATTTGATGATTGGTTTTTTAATTAATAATACAAATATATACATTCACAAAATTTTCCTGAATGATATCGGTTTTATTGAGTTAAACTATCATAAAACACACGTTTATATAATTAATATACCCAAAAAATTCTCACCGATATTTTAGTTTAAAAATATTCTTGTAAAAAATACGAGTGAGATTCGTCCTAAATAATATAAATGAAGATTTATGTAATACATATATCATACCTTGCATTCATTAGGGCACGTGCTCCCACGACGCTCATCGCCTCATAGTAAAATGTAGAAAGTGGTTTGACGGAAAATTTTAATCATAAAAATAAATTACTACCTTCCACTTATAAAAAAAATATTTACTGTTTTAATTTAAATTAACTTAGGGGTTTTATTTAACAAATAGATTCCAAAAGACATACCTTGTTTGAGTTATTTCATACAGTAATTAAAAATCGATTTATTCATTTTACCCGTAAATGTTTTAGGGGTTATAAGTTAGGGCTCATTTGGTATAATTTGAAAATAAGTTTAGAATTATAAATAACATAATTTTAATTTTTAATAGAAGATATTTGATATCAAGTGATGTTTGGTATATCGTTGGAATACTAAAATTATTAAATTGTTCAAAGCTTTTTTTTTAATATAAAATTTGAATTTGTTAATTAATCATTTTTTAAATTATTTTGATCAGGCTTATTAGATACGATTTATTTTTTATATATATTAAAAATGAACATTTTCAATTTATTTTCACTTACTTTAATAACAAAATTTATTGAAGTTTAAACTGTTGATTACAACCCTATATAACTTATTGAAGTTATAAACTGTATATCACATATGATTTGATGAAACATTTAATGTCTTAATGTTCCCTTTTTTTGGTGTGTTAATGACTTAATGTTCCCTATACCCCACGATGCACATATAAATTAAGTTTTATTTTTGTTCTTTTACCAAGAAAGAAAGAACATACTACTGTCTCATTTGGATTCTACTTATTTTAGGTCAGTGTTTAAATAAGTGAAAATATAATTGGAAGTGTACGTAAATCATCACTATTTGTATTCGAACATCTCAATATTTGATTTTTATTTTTCGGTGTAAATATGGTAAAATTTGACGTATGAGGCTCAAATTTAAATTACAACAAACGATTTGCATCTTTTATGTTCAATGTTAAAAAAGAAAAATCAACATCAAGGTATTTGCAATTTTTTATTTTTCGGTGTTTAGGGTATAGTTGAATATATAAAATTTTAGTGATGAGTTATTTTTATGAATTAAAGTTCTAATAATGGTATAAATGTATAAAGTAGTGTTGTTTGACGATAACGTTGACGGATAGACGATTAAAATGTACAAAATCGAGAAATTTACTATGTCTAACCATGTTGAGTTTATTAACGTCAGAAGTCGACGTGGAAACATCATATTTGTACTAAAAGTCATTGTAAAATTAACAATTTCACGTTGAGTATATATCAATCACTTTTTACATTTGGGAGTTATTGTGGGAACAAACTATTTTTTACGTTAATTGTCAACGTGATTAGCTTTTGTTCACATAAAACACTATTGTATATTGTATATTGTATATTGTATATTGATATTTATAATTTACAATAAATATGAGTACGTTGTGGTTGTGAGAAATATTTTTTTAGAAAAATTATGAATAGCGTCTCTGTATTCTCTATTTTCTTGTATTATGTCGACATTTTCATTTTTGTAACCATGCTTAACATTTTGGAATATATTTCTGTAATCCATGAATTAAATTTGTTAATATCATAATTTGTTTAAAAAAATATTCGTCCAAGATATCATCTGAACATTAAAAATATTAAGTTTTGTTAACAATTTGATAAATACTAGTTTATGTCAAAATGTCTGTAAAAATGGGTGCATCGAGTAGGATAACATGTTTTGGTTTGGGTCAAGCTACGGAAGTTTCTCTCTCCCCATCTACAATCTTCTTTATATTTGTAATTATTATTATTTTATGTTGTTAACGAGGTTCTGTCCTCTATTTAGGACATAGAAACTTCCTGTTTTGGCATCATTACTGTACATAATTATTTTTAGTTAGTAAATTTATGGATTCGAAAGGGGCAGTGTTTGAATTAAGTAACAACGAAAGTCTGAATTCATTTTTTTACTCTTTTCCTTGTCAGAATTCATTTTTTACTCTACTTGGGATAGATTCATAGATTCCACCATTTTAAGGAGAAGCAAAGTATTGTTAGATATATTATGCTCGTGGTTATATTAGGTTTATTAATTATAATTATGTTATTTCACCTTTGTAACGTCGGCGTATTTTTCCTTCATATGTGATAGTTAGATTATGGAATTTTCATACTCGATTTATATATGGATTAAATTGAGTTGATTAAATTGTTGATAAGTATAAGAGGATCTTATTGGAGAATTTTGAGGTATGAGGATAGGTTATTGACGTTGTTTGCGGAATTAGAAAATTCCGGTAAGGATATCGTAAATTATGTGTATTATTCTGATACACTATTGATCTTTTTTTCGAATGAAAATACCCTCCTCCTCGTTACTTTATCTCTCCCGGAAACTAAACCCTAGATCTGGAATCCGCAGTCAACACGACTCGTTGCCGCCACCTCCTTTGCATCTTCTTCTCCGAGCAACCAAGCACATCAAGCCAAGCACTCCCGATCGAAAACCGCAGCCGTCCCTTGCTTCCGTCATTCCTCGCTCGCTCCCGCCATTTCCACTCGAGTCGGAGACCTAAGTTGTCTCGCCTCCCCGCTTTTCGATACCACTATTACGCACGGCTGCTAGAGAGACTCCCCGACTCCACCTCTTCGAACTAACCCGAATATAGTGTCACAAACCACTTCCTCTAGACTATTAGTGATAAGTCCTAGGTTGTTAGTCTTGACCATTATCGTGATTTTAGGGTTGTTAAAATCTGTAAACAATACCTCCCTCTCTCCAGATATTTTGCCGAATACATACTCTACTCGATCTCTTCAATAAATTACAAGTTCAAAACACAATCCTCTATGTGGTATTCGATAGGTGATCCTCACCTTTATACTAAACCCTAAAATCGATAGCCATGACAGAGTTTGCTTCCTCTTTAGTCAATCCCTATGAACCATCAAAGCCATTCACGGTAGTGGTTCTTACTAATATCATCAAACTAACTCTACAAACTACTTCAATTGGAAGCAAGCAGTAATGACAACTCTAGAAGGCTTCGATCTACACGGGTACGTCCTTGGAACAATCACTAAATCAACTCAAACTTTGGAAAATTCTTTAGCACCGAACCCAGCATGTCAAGTATATACGTTTTCCATTATGACAAGTTAGGGTACTTCATATCCCATCTGCTCAGCCGACATATTTACCAAGGTCTCACCACACCTCTTTTTACGGATAATATGCTTTAAATTATATTAGAATTATTAATTATAATTATATTATTTGACCCTTATACACCCTCAAGAAAGTTGTTGGTAAGAACTTAGTTTTGCCTTTCAACAAAAGAGGCAATATAAAGGGAGCCATTTAAAAGAGATTTTATTCGAATAAGTGATATCTACAAGCCTACAACCACCCAATTTGCTACCTCTTTGCACCGATTTTTTACAAGTAAAATGATACAATAATTGTGATTTTTAATCCCCGTTATGATATTAATTTTTTTAATAACATTATAAAATAAAAACCATTAAAACTGGGGTTTGAAACTACCATTTTTAACTTAATAAAAATGAAAAATACAATAACCGTGGTTCATGAATAAAAAAAATTCAAGAAGAAAACCGTAGTTTAAAACTACAGTTCACTATATATCAATCGGTGTTTAAAACGACATTTTTTCTCGAAAGTAAAATACTTTCTATTCACGTAAGTAAGCTACGATCATTTCTATTCTAAATATTCTCATAATTATTTTAACTTTTATTTGTTTATTAGTTTAGAAAAAAAAAATCCGTAAAAAATACTGAAATTGCAGAAAAATAGTAACAAAGAGACAGAAAATAACGCAACTTCTATCTCGTTTTCAGACCCCTCTAGCAAATCTGTGCCTTATCCCCTATCTAATCATATTTCCCCCAATTTCTGACAGTCGAATAGTAAAAAGAGATGAATTGAAGGAAAATCTTCAGTTCATCGCCAAACATAATGTCTTGTTCTCTCTCCTCTTCTCTCTCCCCCAATTCTCTATCTACCACATCAAGATTTCTCCATGGCTCCGTTCCCAAACCTTCTTCCGTTCGTTGCTCACTTGGAGGTCTTTTTACCCCTTATCCGTCTATTTACCGTTTTAGGGCACCCAAATTTGCGGTCATTGCTTGCAATTTGCAGCGTAGCAATAAATTTAGATCGCAATTTAAGTTCTTTAATGTTCAATTTTAGCGTTTTAATGGAAATTATGTGGTTTTAGGTGCAATTGCGGAGCCGAAGATCGCGAGCACTGCTGAACCCTTGTTGCTGAATGCGGTTAGAGGTGTGGAAGTTGACAGGCCCCCGGTTTGGCTCATGAGGCAAGCTGGCCGCTATATGAAGGCAGGTGTATTGAATTTCTGAATGTTACTTGTAGAGTTTGTTTATGATCTGCTCTAGCATTTCTTATCTTATAGTTGTTAGTCGTTTTTATGATAGTCTAAATCATATATAGAGCATAAGGGTCGCCTACCTTTTCGATGTCTTTGGCTGGCAACATTTTCTGCTAAACATTGCCAAATCCCAGCTTTGATCTTCGGCATTTGGCTTCTCCTACTGTCCTGCATGTCTTGACTTTGCAAATGACCTGTTGTCTGTATGATACCTTAAACAAGGATATCGTTGACTTGCTAATCTGTGCATCAGCAGCAGAAGGTGTTGAACGAGAAACGAGTTACATCCAAATCTTAAAAATGCGTATGCGTTGAACTTGAAACTAGGCCTAGTTAATAACAGGCACTTCAAATTGATTAGTGTGAAGAGTACATTGTCAGACTTTCCAGTGCATTGTGCCCTTTGTTTCACTGTCACCATTGTTCCTCTACATATGGTAAATCATTTGGCTAAAAATTCTAGTTATGGTCCTGATTGGAAAATTGATGTCTGTAAATCCTCTCACCAAATAAAAATTAGTGGGAGAGGAGTGAATGAATTGAACTCCTTTTTGCGCAGTTGGTTTGCAATGGCAGAGCTTTGTTTCTGTGCTGCTTGATCTAACAACTCACAGTCTCAGTTTTCATCTTTAGCTAATTTGGAGCTGGATTAAGAAACCGAAGTTTATTTGAGATGAACATGTCGTGATCAATAAGCCGATGTTGAGTTCTATTAGATGTTCTTTATTGTCTTTTTTCTCCTGCACTTTTAATTGCATCAGTGAAAAAGGTTGCCTTTTGATCAGAGTTTCCGCTTAACATTTGCATGTCTCCTTGGATCTCATATTGATATGTCAAACGGCCTTGAATCTTATGTTTGATGTGTTCATTTGCAGACTTATCAACTCTTATGTGAGAAGTATCCATCTTTCCGCGATAGGTCAGAAAATGTCGATCTTGTTGTGGAAATTTCGCTGCAACCATGGAAAGTGTTCAAGCCTGATGGGGTGAGTTCATTCTTTTCCTGACCGTGGCATGTGGACATCACAGCTTTTGCTTCTGCTTACTTGTGCCCATATAAATTATGAATTTCCTCTGCACTCTACTTCATCAGATTAAACTTAGTTTTCTGCATGTACATCAGCCTATAAAGAGTTGCCAAATGCTTAGGCATATAATTCCCATTTTGAAAATACTTGTCTTCTGACTAAAATTTGATCATGTTATTGCATAGATTGCTCTCTCGCAATTTGTTATTGCATCATGTTATTTATTTTTTCCTTTCTTACTTTGACGTAGGTTATCTTGTTCTCAGACATTTTAACCCCACTTACTGGAATGAATATACCTTTTGATATCGTAAAAGGCAAGGGTCCTGTCATATTCGATCCTTTGAGAACTCATGCTGATGTTGATCAAGTAAGAGAGTTTGTTCCCGAAGAATCAGTTCCATATGTTGGTGAAGCATTGACTATTTTGCGGAAAGAGGTCTGAACATTTCAAGTGCTATCTTCTACTTTCCATTTCAACATATTTTGTTCTACAAGTGTACTTAGTTCCTTTTCCTGGCTCATATTCCTTGCATGAACAAATAAAAATCATGATTTGCTACTCCCAATTCAGCTTAATATTATATGACCAATGGATTGCTTATAGCCAAATATGAGGCCCATAGGAAGACAGAGGATGTAGTAACATCCAATGTTGATGTAATCAACAAAGGCTTGCCACCCTGCTCTTACTGCCACACCTCAATCACCTTGTGCCAACCACACAACAAGAGTTAGCTAGTAGGAGTAGTAGCTATTAGAGCTATTAAAATGCGACCCGATTTGAAAAATAACAAGTCCAATTAACTCGTGAATGGTAAGGTTCAAGTTATTTCTGTAAGCTTCACTTGAATATGTTATATAGTTTAACCTAAAATAGCCCAAACTAGAAAACTCAAAATGATATATACATGAAATAACCAACCAAAAACCAAGGGAACGATCCAGATTTGAAACTACAAAATCACTGCTCATTTTTAAACTTAGCATTAATAATTTTAACGCCAAAATTGACCTTTAAATACAAATTAATACGATTTCAATTGATATCTTGCACGAAGCAAATAATATTTTAGCTGAAGTACCCGAGAGGACAGTTGAACATTATTTATGACGTTCATGACAGAGAGTAATGTCGTGGGCTCATTAATGAGGTCTTGACGTCCGAGGTGCTCGGAAACAAAGCCTGGTATTCATTTTTGGCGGTTATGACGTCATAAACGTTATTCAACATTCCCTCTTAGGTAATTCATCTGAACTAATATCGAAAACTCGCATCAATTTGCACATAAATATGAAATTTATGCGTTGAAAATTGGTTAACCCAAAGTTTTTAAAATCAAGTTGTGGTTTTATAGTTCTAAATGTGGATCCTTTCGAGTCTTGGGTATTTAGTTTGGTTACTTCATGTCCAAGTTTTTATTTCTTTGATTTCATTATTTGGTTTAGTCAGTTAATATGTCAAGCAGACTTGAATATTGAATTGAATACAAAATTGAGGATTCCTCAAATTTCCTGTGTTAGAGATTCTTTAGCACAAATCCTGCGTTTTGCGAGATTCTTGCTACGTAGTCCTAGGAGTGAGATTCTTGCTTCTAGTGTTTACTATCATACTACTTCTTGTGGGGTTGACACGTTGGTTGCAGGTGTCATAATAGGAGCATGATATCAAGCTTTTGTGGCTTACGTTCAACATTGGGTTATAACCTTGGCATTGTTGTTATTGTTTGTTATCTTCTTCAATTCTTCAAATAAGTCAATCCAACTATCATGGGTATATCTAGAATTTTGATGCACCCTTCAACTTACTCAATTTACCCCATCTTATCTCCACCAGTTTTGGTATTACTGATCAAAACTCCATTTTGAGCAACTTAATTGCTCTGTTGTTCACCCTAGCTTGGCTTGAGGATATCTTTCGATCTAGAAAGTTTCCCTTGTCACTTGTGAGAATAAAAATCCTGAACAATGTGTGTAAGGTGATTCCATTGTAGCCAGTCATATTATGTTCAAAATCATGAAGTTCCTGTTCTTATCATCAGGGCTACTGTCTTTGGGTTGGAAACTTTTGTTGAGGTGATGGATTACATGGTCCACTTCATGATATATAATGGTATTAGACCAGAGAGAAAGAAACATACAGGAATCTGATTGTTGTCTTAGTTTTGGACGACCTTTGCTAAAATATGAGCTTGAATCAAGCAGTTTTATTTTACAGAAGAAGGAATTCAAATCAGAATGATAGTTTTATTCACAATTTTAATAACACTATTTTCACATAGTCAAGAATTTTGATTGTTACAAATTACACCTATAAAATAGTCCTGTAAAAATTTTATCGTATGTATCAGGCGCATTGTATTTCTACAAGGTTACTGAAAGAAAGCACAGCAATTGACATGGGTAGTTCGTATTGTATTGTCCTCGTAGCACCAGTTTGATTTGTAGCTCTATTAGGTAGAGAAGTGGGCAGACTATCTTTTCATGTCACTTCAATCAATGGAGTGATATAGCTAACTTAAACTCAATACATATGTATTATTTTTTTACATATTATGCGATCTGCTTTGTAATACAGTGCCTCTTCAGAAAAGTAGTCAATAACATCTCATTTGCTCAGGTGAATAATGAAGCTGCAGTTCTCGGTTTTGTTGGTGCTCCTTTTACCTTGGCATCATATGTGGTTGAAGGTGGTTCATCAAAACACTTCTCGAAAATAAAGAGGCTAGCTTTCTCGGAACCTAAGGTAAATTTTCACACTTCCTTTTTGTAGGACTGTGCAAATTTGATCCGGATGGAAAAGACCGGGCTGGACCATAATATTGATTTTATTTTAAATAAATTTAATTTTATATATTTTTTTAAAAATCTTTTGTACAGATTTAATTTTGTTTTTTTAGTTTTTATTTTTTATTTTTATTCCGGTCTGGTCCATGGTCCAAAGTTTTGAAAATCTAGGTCCACCGGTTTGGACCGAATGCACAACCCTACCTTTTTGTGTTCAATTTTGATACAACTGGGTGCATTCACTGAATTGAAAGCCCAAGGGCTAAGCGACTTTCTCAGAAAATTTCTGCTTCTATACATGTCTACTTATCTTGGGAAAACACAATTTAAAGGGAGTTTCCCACCCATCCTAAATTCCTAATGTCAAAAAACATTTGGATAACTGATAATGCAATAGCTATTGTTGCAGATCAATTTGTCTAAGGATATTTTAGAGATTTCTAAAAGCAATATACTTGACATAAAGATACCTTTACAATTCATGTTATTCCTAACCCCAACTTCTTTCAATAGGTTTTACATGCTCTTCTTCAAAAATTTGCTACATCAATGGCAAAGTACATAAAATACCAAGCGGACAACGGTGCACAAGCGGTCCAAATATTTGATTCCTGGGCAACAGAGCTGAGCCCAGTAGACTTTGAAGAGTTCAGCCTGCCGTACTTGAAACAGATTGTAGACTCGGTGAAGCAAACCCACCCGGATCTCCCAATCATTCTATATGCAAGTGGATCCGGAGGGTTGCTGGAGAGGCTGCCGTTGACAGGGGTTGACGTGGTCAGCTTGGATTGGACTGTGGACATGGCTGAGGGCAGGAAACGACTGGGTGCTGATGTGGCGGTACAGGGCAACGTGGACCCTGGGGTCCTCTTTGGGTCGAAAGAGTTCATAACAAAGAGGATATTGGATACAGTGAAAAAGGCTGGCAAAGGGAAACATATACTCAATCTTGGCCATGGGATTAAAGTTGGTACACCAGAAGAGAATGTTGCTCACTTCTTTGAGGTTGCTAAAGGAATTAGGTACTGATGTGTTATTTATAAGATGAGCATCCCTTTTTTTCCTTTTTGGGGCGTTTTGTATTGCTGTCAAGTGTATCACGAGGGCGCTTATGATTGTTTAATCCTGATTTGTTTGATTGTATCTTGTTGTAGAGCTCAGGAAATGATTAAAAAAAACTTTTTCCAGTATGATACCATGGAAGAATGTGTTCAGTTTATTGCAAAACAGAATGTCTGCTTTTGGTGAAACTTGAAAGCACGTACTCTCAACTCTAAAGTCCCGTTCGGTGGAGGGTAGATTATCGGGATTTTTAGGCGAGATTATTCTGAAAAATTATTTTATGATTTTTTTTTTTTTAATCCATCTCAGTTTGAATTATTGAAATTATTGTGAAATTATAATCTCAAAGTGTTCGAGCCTCTGGTGCACCAAAGACACAACCGGTCACCGGCCCTGACTAGGACCAAAGTATCAAATCCTGATGGATCTGAACCGATACACTGGTCTGCTTGTTGACCCATCCAGTCAGATCTGAACCGATTACACTGGCCTAGTTGTAGACCAATCGGGACGGTTCAGGCCCGGATGAGCTGCTTTTTAAAAAACAGTAGATAAGATTAAGATACCAAATTTAGACGGATTCACATTGAAGACACAAGATGAATTGGTTAATAGACTCAAAATGTCATAACATTCCGTTTATATATTGGAGTCACTTTATCGCCTTTTCTCTAGCTCATTCTTCCCCTACTCCATCAATTGGAAATTTGTAATAATTGGGCTTGTTTACATTAACCAAGCCCAATCTTATATATATTACAGGAGTAACACGTTACTCCTTGCCACGTGTCACGCAAGAAAATAGTCACTGCCACGTGTCATTTCAGCAATTAACCGCAGCCCACCAAAATATTAATTAAGTTTATTCATTAGAAAAAATATTTAACGAAATATTAAAATCAAAAATATTAATTACGAAATATTAAAATCAAAAATATTAATTACGAAATATTAAAATCAAAAATATTAATTAACAGATTATAATCACAACAAATTTTAGCAATAAAAAAACGAAATATTAAAATCAAAAATATTAATTACGAAATATTAAAATCAAAAATATTAATTAGGAAATATTAAAATCAAAAATATTAATTAACAGATTACAATCACAACAAATTTTAGCAATAAAAAAAAGAAATATTAAAATCAAAAATATTAATTACGAAATATTAAAATCAAAAATATTAATTAACAGATTACAATCACACGAAATATTAAAATAAAAAATATTAATCTTATCTTATCTATATACTAAAGCAGCCCGTGAACTTCTACATGGCACAATCTGGTGAATCCACGTCATTAAATTTACACGTGGCACAGTTTGGTGAATCCACGCCATTAAATTTACACGTGTCAATTTTTTGTTAATCCAGGTCCCACCATATTAACACCAATTATTTTAAATATTTAATTTATGAATTTATTTTAGTATTTAACTAACTATTTTTTTATTAGTTCCTCATATTATTAATTGACCTTTAATTATTTGTAATTAAAAAATCTAAATAGTTAAGATTTGCAATCTAATTTTAAATATCTTAATATTTAATCAACTTATATTTTTTAATTTTCAACTAAACTTATACTTTCTAAAACTTATAAATTTTATTTAAATTTAATCTTATTTTTCTTACGTATATTTTTCAACTCAACGTTGTTTTTTTCACACCTTATGAACTTTATTATTTATTTAAACTTTTAAAGATCTTAATACTTTTTATATATTACAGGAGTAGCACTCCTTGCCACGTGTCACGCAGGAAAATAGTCACTGTCACGTGTCATTTCAGCAATTAACCGCAGCCCACCAAAATATTAATTAAGTTTATTCATTAGAAAAAATATTTAACGAAATATTAAAATCAAAAATATTACTTACGAAATATTAAAATCAAAAATATTAATTACGAAATATTAAAATCAAAAATATTAATTACGAAATATTAAAATCAAAAATATTAATTAACAGATTACAATCACAACAAATTTTAACAATAAAAAAAAGAAATATTAAAATCAAAAATATTAATTAGGAAATATTAAAATCAAAAATATTAATTAACAGATTACAATCACAACAAATTTTAGCAATAAAAAAAACGAAATATTAAAATCAAAAATATTAATTACGAAATATTAAAATCAAAAATATTAATTAACATATTACAATCACACGAAATATTAAAATAAAAAATATTAATCTTATCTTATCTATATACTAAAGCAGCCCGTGAACTTCTACATGGCACAGTCTGGTGAATCCACGTCATTATATTTACACGTGGCACAGTTTGGTGAATCCACGCCATTAAATTTATACGTGTCAATTTTTTGTTAATCCAGGTCCCACCATATTAACACCAATTATTTTAAATATTTAATTTATGAATTTATTTTAGTATTTAACTAACTATTTTTTTATTAGTTCTTCATATTATTAATTGACCTTTAATTATTTGTAATTAAAAAATTTAAATAGTTAAGATTTGCAATCTAATTTTAAATATCTTAATATTTAATCAACTTATATTTTTTAATTTTCAACTAAACTTATACTTTCTAAAGCTTGTAAATTTTATTTAAATTTAATCTTATTTTTCTTACATATATTTTTCAACTCAACGTTGTTTTTTTCACACCTTATGAACTTTATTATTTATTTAAACTTTTAAAGATCTTAATACTTTTTATTTATACTTTTAATTTTCAGTTGAACTTTTTTTTGAAACTTATAAAAAAAATTCTAAAATCAGTTTTTTTTAAACGATTAACAAAAATATTTTTTTAGAATAAAGAAAATTTAAGAATTAAAAAAATCGTTTTTTAATAACAATTTTTTTTCATTTTTAAAAAAGTCAATTTTAATATATTTTGCAAAAAAATTCAGATATTTAAAATGAATTTGTATAAAAACTCATAAATTTCATATTAAAAATATATGGAATAAATCGAAATAATTTTCCCAAAAAAATAATTTTGATTCTTTTAAAAAAATATATTGAATTTTTTTTAAAAATCAAATAATTTTTTTTTTTTGTCAATAAAGTTTTGATTTTTTATAATAAAAAAATATTTTACTTAATTTATTACTTTTAACATATTAATTTAGTTTTTTTTTTAAAAAAAGAATCCACATTACACTCATAATTCTTTTTTTTTTTTGATGACATGTAAAAAATTAGTTGTCAAATCTTCACCGGAGTTAGAATATTTTTTGAAAAAATAAGTTATATTATTTTTTATAAATACGTTGATAGTATGTCTCATTTTCAATAATTTTCAAAGTTCGCATTATTTTGAGTTTAAATGATAGTTGTTATTATTTTATTTTATTTTAAAAAAATTTTTTGAGTAATATTTATTATTTTAACAACTTGACATATGCTAATATTCTTACTAATTGTTGGGTAATTCACTGTTTAAATTTAACTATTTGATATTGTAAATTTTGACTTAGACATGCTACTTATATTATATAAGTCTCTTTCATTTATATTTTAATATATTATTATTAATATTGTTAATTTAAATTTTATGATATGTTTTACACATTACTTCTTATCTATCTTATATAATAAAACAACCCCTGAGCTGATATTTGACGTAATTTTGTGTGGTCACGTCATCAATTTTACAGTGTCGTCTATCATTAACCCAAATCACATATTCTAACATTTAATTTAATAAACCCTAATTCTTTCTTGAATTGATATTAACTTTGTCATTCGAGTATCTTGAAGGATATTGTCCTAAAATCCTCTTTCCCGATTGTTATTTCATGATTTGAATTCTTGCTTCATTTCCATTCATAATGTGAAAAATAAAGTCTTATAATAAGTATCACATAACAATTAAGACAATTCCCAACATAATGAATTATCAAACAATTTTTTGACACACAATTATCGTCTAACCCGTGCAGGGCACGGGTATTAAAACTAGTTAAAATATAAATAAGCACAACAATCTCTTCCTCGTGCAATGATTTTTTGACTGACGGTACACGTGTGTGTACCACACCAAAGCATTGCCCTACTCTTACTTGATAAAAATTGTGGGAAAAGTCCCAAGAAAATCGGAAAATGCGCTGGGAAAATAACAAAACTCAAGCTTTCATTTCCGGGACCAAAAAAATAAAGCACAAAAATATATATAAATTTCTAGAACCACCCCCTTGGATCCTATTAAAGCCATATGAATTTTAACCAAAAAAATAAAAAGCCATATGAAAGTGAAACTCTCATAAAACAACAAAAACAAAAAAGATCAGTGGAGGTAGCAAGATAGAATTCAAAAGATGGCGAGTATTGGTTCATGTCATGTGTTTTTACCATCCATTGAGACGAAATGTTCATCGTTGAAGAGCAGATCTGTGTTTCCCAATCTGGGCATTTCCAAATCAACGAAGAAGATTGAGAAAATTAGGGTTAAAAGTGGGAATTCAGAAACTGGGCTTGAGGAGAAGCCCAAAGACAGGATGGAGGATTACAACACTGCCATGAAGAGGATGATGAGGAACCCTTATGAATATCACCATGATCTGGGTTTGTCTCAGTTATTCGCTTCCCTTTTAGTTATTTTTTAAATACTTCAGATCTCTTTGTTCTTACCCTTTTAAGTAATACTTCTTTTTATGCTGAAAGTTTTTCTTTTTGGGTCATTATAATCCCCAAAATCAAGCTTAGAAAATGATGTCCTTAAAGTGAGGAGATGTAAAAGCAACAACAAGGAAAGTTAAAATGCATTCAAAAAGAGAAGGAAAAGGTGTCTGTGACATCAGTGGAAAAACTTAAATAATAAGCTGTTGAAATGAAGGATATGTGACCCAAAAATGAGTTTCTCTTCAATTGGTGATTTGTTGGAAGAAGGGTCTTCAAATAATAAGATTGAAAGATTAAGAGTTATTTTATTTTTTTTTGTTCAGGTATGAATTACAACCTCATAGTTGAAAATCTGATTGTGGGTTCCCAGCCTCAGAAGGCAGAAGATATAGACCATCTTAAACAAGAAGAGAATGTAGCTTACATCCTAAATTTGCAGCAGGACAGTGACATTGAGTATTGGGGAATCGACTTTCAATCCATACTCAAACAATGCAAACAAGTTGGCATCCGACATATGAGAAGGCCGGTAAGCCACCTCTAAACATTTAGACTCAAGAGTTTTGTCAGATTCTACATTTAGTGATTGAGTATGGTTTGTGTAGGCGAAAGACTTTGATGGAAATTCTTTGAGGAGTCAGCTGCCTAAAGCTGTTTCGTCACTTGAATGGGCGATTTCCGAAGGAAAAGGAAGAGTTTACGTGCACTGTACAGCTGGACTCGGAAGAGCTCCTGCTGTTGCTATTGCTTATATGTTCTGGTTTTGTGGAATGAATGTAAGCTGAATAAGCTATGCTTCTTTATGTATACATTCTGAAAATGCAGGTAAACTTACCATGTTGCAATTTTGTTTATGTTGTTATGCAACAGCTTAACAAAGCATACGACGAGCTCACTTCAAAGAGACCGTGTGGGCCCAACAAAAACGCGATACGCGGGGCAACCTATGATCTAGCTAAGAACGACCCATCGAAGGAGCCATTTGAGAATCTCCCAGAAAATGCTTTTGAGGGTATTGCTGACTGGGAAAGGAAGTTGATCCAGGAACGAGTTCGTGCCCTTCGCGGAACTTGAACTAGTTAGCTCGTAAGCTCTTCTTTTCCTGACATCCATCAAGGAAGAGTTGTGCCCCGTGATGAAGTGAAATAAACGCAAGAGGATCTGATTCAAACACTGTTTGAGGACTTGTTATCACGATGGTTAATACTTATATAGTAGCTCGGGTTGAAGAACATAAATCTTGAATGCATAAGCTCTACGCAAAGCCAGGGCAGTATCAAAGTATGAAGACCCAGAAAATGCGATGCACAGGCATTTAAACTATTGTGCATTGTGAAAGCGTCCGCAATTTATGTGAGTAGAATAAATTGGGGTTTCTTAGAAGCTTTGGTTCTATAGCGCCCATATGTTATAGCATTTCTATTGGACTATCAATGTGTTTTGGGAATAGAGAAAAATGCATTTTAATTTTCCAAACATCAAAATAAAGGTTGATTAAGATTATGCGCTATGGATTTGGATGAACGTGAATGTCCTTCAATTTATTACAAGAAAACTTGAGCAGTACATTATAAAGTTGAAGTCTTTTATAGCATTCAACCATTTCTTCGCTAGCCTATATTATTTCCCTCCATTTAAATCGCCATAGATTTGCAACACCCAATTTTCTAGGGGTCACCACACAATTTTTTAGGGAAACAGAGTAACAGATCAAGAGTTTGATTCTACCAAGGGGTTGAATGCAAAAGAAGAAGATAAATGAACTAAACACAGGGAAACTTAAACATCTAGAAACATGCTGTTACCAGACTGGCTTTTTAGTACAACCAAACGGGCCTTAAGTAGGAACGAACATGACCAATGCATGCAATTACACAGGAGGGGGAAAAAAAACTCAGAGAACTTGATTAGCACCAGCCATTGTATGTGGCATTAGTTGTTTTGGATCACAACTTAGATACAAGGATTGTTCACAATCAGGACACGGGGATAAACCCCTACCTGCATTTGTTTGCAACTTTATTACCTCGCACATGATCACAATGCTGTTTGCTTAGCTTGCTGGGCATTCCTTTTCATACACTTCACTGGCGTACTTCCAGTTTATGACTTTCCAGATGTGGTTTAGATAGTCGGGCCTCACATTTTTGTACTGCACATTCAAAAGGACCCCAAAAGAAGGTATTATGATTTATGGAACACAAGGAATGAACAAAGAAAGGTGCAAAGGAGATGGCATGAAACTAGGAAGGGGAAAATACTGTAACAACAGGCATTCAAATATTTTACTTAAGGTTAACCAGTTACCATTGGTAAATAATAAGGATGTCCATAACATTTTGGTCGAGGAGGCTAACAAGCTCAACAACGAAATAAGCAGAATGTCCTTACCTCTCAGTCATACAACACAAAAAGATAACTTCATTTTAACTTCATCCCATCATCTGCTGCAAATTAGGGCTTGTAAATAAGAGAAATTATTTTACCTTCCAGTTTCCATTGTTGTTTCTTGGGTCACTAGAATATGTGAGCTACTGTAAATTCTTTATTAATCATAGAAACATTGTACATAAACATGATTTATGGTGCTTGTATATGATTCATCATATATACTATTAAGAACTTAATATAAAGATGGGACTGCTGATTTGTGTGGCCTTATCAAACTATTACAACACATTCTGCACTTAGGCATCTGTGCACAAATCTGAGAGAGAAACCCAGATCAGGAATGAAAATGACTAGGATAAATCAGAGCCACAGTCAAACTAAAGATCAAGAGAACATGTATGCTAGAATTTGAAGTTACCTGCAGATAATATGCATGCTCCCAAACATCTATACCAAGCAAGGGAACCAAACTCGCCCCTTTTGTTACCAATGGGTCCTACAATATTATACACAATCCTTTTATGATTAATTAGACTACACAAACAGTAAGGTCATGGAGTAAATTAGAGGTAATAACCTGATTTGCAGTGGTTTCAATCACGAGCCTCTTTAATGCCTTATCCAGACCAAGCCACTGATTCATAAAGGCGTATGAAGATCAAGAAATCCTATAAAAAAAAAAGTAAAAACACACACAACTACACAAGTTGAAAAGAAGGAAAGAAATACGACAGAACTTACCACCCAGCCTGAACCCTGCAAGGCAGCACCTTCAGCATTCATCTTCTGGATCAATGCTTCCAAGGAACCGAAGTTGGAATCAATAGCCCAGCCTAAAGAGCCATGTGGAGGTTCACCACCTCCATGCTGCAGACAAACTAGCCTTATTAGATACTTTTTTTGAAATATCTACAGGATTGCAGAATCAGTAGAGCAAACATCTCCCAAAAGAAAAGATTAAGACTTACGGTGACCGGAGCAAGATTCTTCCAGAAAATTGAGTGGTTTATGTGACCTGATTGGGACATAAAACTTGCATAAGATTGAAATATGGCAGGCAGGGAATACAATAACTCATTTAAAAACAACAGTAGTGAATGTAATGTTGAAGACTAATATTGACTGCACAACTGATATCAAAACCAGATAGATGTTGCACATACACGGGCATATAATTCTAAGCCATCCAAGAGTATAACTGGGAAAAACAGTGGAAGGACCATTAAAATGTTCATAGATGGCTAAATCTTAGAGAAAAAGCTAAATTCGAGTTACATCATGAAGTTTAGACACATCGATTTCTAGCACGCACAAACCAAATCGTGCCAATCAAACAATGTTCGATTGCAGATTTCAAATCATGAAAAAGCATACATCCTCCCCACCTGAAGAAACTCTTTTGCTTTAATCAAGTCAATTAACAAATCTCGTTTCATCGCCGCAACAATAACACAAAAATCACAGCTAATAATTAACCATAAACACACCGATTGTTGAAGTTGAGGTGCAAAGAGAAGGGGAGACATATATACCTCCGCCGTTGAACTTCAGCGCACTCTGCAATTTGACAACAGTAGGAGCATCGCCTTTGGAGATGGCATCCTGGAGCAGCTCCAACGCCTTGTTGTAGTTGGTAACATAGGTCTGATGATGCTTCTGGTGGTGAATCTGCATGATCTCGCCACTGATCGCCGGCTCTAGAGCCCCATAGTCGTAGGATAGGTCAGGCAATGTGAAGGTCTGGAGGGATCGAGATTGGAGAATCCCTAACCCTAGACGAGCATGAGCTAGGGTTTTCTTAGATGCCAGAACTCGGAGCGCCATTTTTCTGGACTTGGTGGAGAACGTTCTGGTCTAGTGGTGGACGATAGAGCTAATTTGAGGAAGTGAAGGCGTTGAGGTTTATATACCAAGGGTTAAATTAGATGGCATCCAAATGCGTAGCCACGTTTCCAAATTTGTTTTCTATATTGTCTATTTTCTTTTTGACCTTCAAATTATTTTTTACTTTCCAGAGTTAGTTTTTTTTTAAAATTTTTTTTTTTATAACATAAATAGATCATAAATAAATCAACAGTCAACGCCATCGTTAATTTTACAGAAAACATATCAAATAAAATAAGATGTAGTATAGAGTGGGGTAAAATCATTTCGACCTCATTAAAAGGTGCATTGCACTTTGATAGAATTAGCAAATTGTTTGCGACGATTCAGTTATATACCGAAAATCTTGAAATTGGGATACCTCCTTTTGTTTTCTTGAGAGATTCCTATATGTGCTAAAATGTATGAGTTTTGGCTTTTAAGTGTTGTATGAGTGGGTGTCCAGCCTGGTGACGGGCGTGTTGGGTGTTGCGGACTGGCAGTGGTCCACCGGGGCGAGTAGGCAATGCAGCCCATGATTGACTCGAAGTTATTGAACTGGTTGACTGTGGCGGTGGCTTGCCATGAATGAGTGCAATGTCTGAAGATGTAGGTGCAGAAGAAGGATGTAGGTGAACATGTACCGAAGACAACCCATTGACATAAGAATATAGTAGAATTCATTTTATGAACCTTACAAAATTTATACAATAATACAAGTATACTTAAGGGTGTGTTAATTATGTTCTATACAACAAATTTCGTAAAGTGATGTTTGCCGGTTTGGATACTCTATAATGTAATATGTACAAACGGGAATTATCACTTCAAGCTACCCATAATATCGCCCATAAGTCGTATCAATATATATTATATAATACTTGAAATCTTTTGGTATTGATATTAAACGGGAATGATCACTTCTCGGTAGATATGAACTCCCAGAGAACACCTAGTGCAAGAAAATAGATATTACCAAATTTTAAACATAATTCCAACAGATGCATTCAAAATCTATGATACAAGGAGTAAAATAATTGCAACCATAAACTCGATAACAGGATTTCGCATTAATATAACATATTCAAGATAATAACGCACTCACATCATTCAGATATACCTTGATCACTAGAGAGATTAGAGAGGCATGTAAGCATTCTTCGTTTAAAGGAGTAAAAAAAACTTCCTTTTTATAAGATCGTTGCTATAAAAAAGCTAGTAGCTACAGTCCTAACAACTACATTGCTACCCAACCTAGAAGATCCCAAACAAAGGGGAGCTAAACAACTCCCAATAGCCTGAACTCACCCATTGGAGGTGCACACAAGTGCTATCAGTTTCAAAGCAAACAGCTACTTCATTCTATTGTTCACCTATTCCTAATACCTTCTACACGGGGAATGGATGAAATGTTCAATTCGCAAGAGCAAGTGAATCCACAGTTTTACCTTCATTCAATCTATTTCTATCATTGTTCCATGTAGTTCGAATTGTCTGGCTCATGACTGCAACCAAAAGGAAAGAGTTAGGGCTCGGTTGGATGCATATATTTTACACAGATACTGCTTTCATATCAAAGGCACATATTACATTATTGTGTTTTAATAAAGCATGATATCCAAAAACAAGCCTTAGAGAACAAAAAAGCTAGGTTTTGATAACAATGAAATTTCAGGTCACATAATCTTACATGAACACAAACTTAAATGTTTACACTCTCATAGCAGAGCAACAAGCATATTAGATACCATTTCCCCTACTCCAATGACTTCAATATATATCTGAAGCCAAAACCCAAATTTCAATCATGGTCAAATTACCATTACAATCCAACACAGCACCGTGCACAACAATAGAGATCCTTATATTTTTCCACACCATCCCTTATTCACTTAATAACCTCCATTCCCCATATGTACATCTTAATAATATAAGGTTACATTCCTAAATGCACATTCAACCTTGAAGATAGTTATTGACCGAAAGTGTCACAAAAAAGACTAAGCTATATATGTAAAATCCAAAAGAAAATATATGCTAAAAAAACGTAAATGTACTGTTTTCATTTTCCTAGGGATGGCAAGACCAAAGGAAGCACTTGAATAAGGGCTAAATTAAATCCTACTAAAAGGCAAATCTATATAGGAGACATGAACGATAAAACTTTACATCCAGTTAAATCATCAAACGAGTCTAGGGGCCATCCAATCTAAGACCCTCAAAAAGAGCATTCAGACCCCAAGGACAAAGCACTGAATTAAGCTCAAAGTTCCTAACTTCTAGAAAATATTCCTGAAACTACCTCTTCTAATCCTCATAAGAGTATTTCTCTCAATACAAGATAAAGAGGCATGGTCATATTAAGCATACACTTCGAGAAATCAATAGGCGCTCTTCAAACAACAAATACTATCTACGTAGCACGGAAATCCGAAGGGGCAGCATGTCTCTGTTTCTGGTTCCAAAGGAAATTCGGGCACACGGAAACACAAATCCTAACATCAAGATACCTCCATAAGATCTACATTATACATTAGTTATATACACTTTCAGCATGACAACCAGCAGTTCAGTCAAGTCTGACAATTACTGAAGTCTTAATATTTTAATACTTTCATCAGCAAACAATTGGCTGATATCACACCAAAAATACCACAAATGTCAGACATTTATCTTCAACTACTGATACACCTAACTGTAATTCCTTTCTGTCTATTCCCCTCTTCAAAGTTCAAACACCACAAAGCAAACACATAATCAAACAAAACTCTACTATATTTGTTCAGCAATGTTTTATCATTTTTCTGGATATTTGACAACTAAAAAGTTTGAATTATGAAGACTACACATCCCATTCTTTATGCAAGAAACCCGCTGTTTTTATTTTCAAGAACCTGCTAGCCTCGGCACTTTTTAAATTTTCAAGAACCTGCTATCCACACCACTTCAACTGCATTTCATTCACGTGCAAAAACAATTGTACTCTTAATACATACTCCCTCTTTATGTAAATAATTGTCGTTTTAGCATTTTGAACACTAATTAAAAAGGCTATTAAACATACCATTATACCCCAAACCATTCCTTTACTTTTTGCCTTTATTAAAAATAACAAATTACTAATGATTAGAAGGGTAAATGGGTAAAATAAATCGCAAAATACCTAAAATGACAATTATTCTTGAGCAAAAGTATGGGGCTAAAACAACAATTGTTTTCATACAGAGGGAGTGCATCCTTGAATATCAGCATCACTTCTTGTGATTGAATCAAATTTCCATTTGACTCAGAATCATATTATTTAAACAAAAGAAAGTTTCTACTACATTTTCATGTTTCTATATCCAAACAAGGTCTGTTTTATAAGACAGCTAATATGCTTTCACTGTCTATTACCTCTGTGTGCCATAATAATCATCAATAGTTTGCTTCATGCCAGCTAGCTGGGACAAGACATACTCCAACTTCTTACAACAAATCTCATTAGCTAATCTGGCACCATAATCACAATTCTCAAAAGGACGGTAATCACATGCACTTTTGATTTCCTCCCGTAGTGTAACTTGAATGTCCTACATGTCATTGAAAACAGAAACAACCACTAAGTCTTGAACTTAGCTCTTGAAATCTTGAATGAAATTACAGATTGTATTGAGTAAGACTCGTGCTTTTAAAGACAAAATATTTAAATTTCTTTACATGTACATCCGTACATGAAAAGATTAGACCATGTAATAGCCGTTTCTTTACTCTCGATCTTGCATGATTAAGTCATTCTACATTCTTATATAGGTAACAGACAATCTCTGATCAGAAGGTCAGACTACATAGAATATTTTTGGTGGTTTATGAAGGATTTTCAATTATGAAACTATTGCACTAAGTTATGAATCAAATTGATTGGCATCACCAGTTATGCAAGAATCTTATGCCACCAAATGCAGCTTACTTAATTCAAGCATTGTACACGCCTCACTCAAGCCCTAACATCCTAAATTTTGTCTCGCTTCTGAGGTTCTAAACCAAAGAACTATCATACAAAATCAAACCAAATAAAAGTAATATCTAATAAATCTAAATTAAAGGAGCGGTTACGAATTAGAAAGAGAGAAAACCTTGATCAATTTCATGAACTCGCCACAATGAATGTTCAACAAGTCTTTGCGGGGACCAGCAGGATTGGCAAGTTCTTCCATGACTCCACCTGCAAGCTCCAAAACCCTAATGATTCTCTGCGCAAAGCAATTGTAATATCTCAAACCAACTTCATAATCTTCATTCGATTCCCAACAAAATCCCGCCAATAATCATAGAGGATTCAAATCTCAGCAGAATGTTATTGGTCAAATCAGAAAAGAAGGTCTTGCGAAAGTAAACAGGGTATTGTACCTTCTCTACATTCTGAAGGCGTTGTATTGATGTGTTCTGGCTTTGAATTGAATCCATGTAAGTGTTTTGGCTCGCTGTGATGGAGAACGTGGTTGTAGCAGCGTGAGAGAGCGTCGCTAGAGAAACAGGGTGAAGATGAGATGAATCAAATCCAGTGAAAGCCCTTGTTACGCAAAATAGTAGAGTGTATTGTGTCCTAAAAGTAAATCCATTGCATTATTATATTATACATCCCAAACAAATATTTCTTGATAGGGACATTTTTGTGACATATTCAAATTCTAATTCTAATTTCTAATAATATTGAAGTAGAAATGTCAACAGTTCAGGCGGTGGGTACTTGTATCACTTCTATCAATCGAATTGTACTATAAAACCGTTGACCCGAATCATAACCACCCAAACTCCCCTTCACCTTAAATCATAATTGCGGTTGATCAGGTGAGTTGGGTTTCTTTCGAGTTCAACCAACAAATTAAACTTGTAAATCGCGGTTGATCGGGTGAGTTGGGTTTCTTTTGGTTCAAACAACAAATTAAACTTGTAAATTGTAATTAATCATTTGTGAATTTTTATAAAAACGCAGCTTTGGTAGTCTTGGAAAAAAATAATATAAAAGCATTTATAATAGTTAAATTATCAGTAAATTATCAGTATACAACAACTCAACAACCCGTAATTATGGTAGTAATGAATTAGAAAATGTCGAAATTGTTGTAAACAGTAGAGAAGTTTTCCTCCTACAAAAGTCGAGATTGTTGACACATTATTTTCCCTGATTTGGAACCATTATTATTTGTCCATAACTATCATAGTATAAAGATATGATGTATCATTAAACGACGGTAGAAGGTAACAAAGCACCGGTGCCGGAATGAAATTGCGAGGGAGGCGCAAAAGCATCAATTTAGTGGAAATTTTTTAAAGGTTCACACATAAACATATTCAAAAGGTTTGGTGGAGTTGTTGTTCAACAGATTCAAATTTTGTCCTTTTTATTTTTATATTATATATGCCATCCGGATCTCTTCAAGATCCTTTTATTTTCCATTGTCATACTAAAAAACAAACATCAATACCCTCTTTCATGAATCGGAAAACATTACATGACTAGTGAAAGATACATTTTGGTAAACAAAGTTACAAAAGTTCATAAACTTAATTTTGACGGAAGCAATGGTAACATGCACGATGAACAAAATGCAATTCAAGAACGATTCAAAAGCCGAAGATTGGCTTCTTATTCAAAAAATGCTACTTCTTGGATGTTAGGTGTTTGCAACTTGAGGCGAGTGTGGAGCACTATCATAGGAAGAAACACTTGTGGCATTGGCCTTCCCCTCCCATCCGCCATCGTTGTGGTTGATGTGACCATTTGGCTGCTCCAAAGCTTCTGAAATTTCCATATGGACACCTGGGTCATTGCTTTTGTACTTAGCTTCGAGCATGATTGAGTTGTTAATTGCTTGGAGATTGCTATTGACAAAGGTTGACCAGTCAGCGGGGGCAACAGTCTCATGCTCACCGGGTGGTGGAGGAGCCAACTGGTGGCTAACCTCTTTCCGGTCATCAGCACCACTCTTCATGGTAGCACCATTGTTGGTACCTGCCATGGTGATGATGTTCACTCCACACTCATCCTCTTCACCAATGTGACTTGAACCACATTGGACTCTGTGAAGGGAAGTTAGGCGGCTAGTGAGGCCGGAGATCATATCCATGATCTCCCGATTCAGTCTCTTCCTCCCCTCGCTGTTTAACTCGTTAGGGTTGATTGATTCCGTGGCCGTTGACATGATTTTGATGGAGTGAGTTGAAAATGTGAGGGGTGTTTCGTCTTTTGAGGCTGTGGAGATATAGAAAGAGGTTACATGGCTTCATGTAAAGAGTGTCAAAGAGAATGACTTGCAAGGCACTGCAAGTACTTCCGTTTTCTTTCCCTCAAGGGTTTTCGAATCTTTCCAGGAAATAAAGATTTGCTTGATTTTGGGGGGTTCACCGGTGCTTTTGTATGTGACAATTGATTCTATTGACATGTGAAAGAGAGGGGGGGGAAAACATCACATACCAAAACATCACTTCTTAATCAGAGGATTCAGAGACAATGCCAATGAATCAACAAACCCAGAAAATACTACCAACAAAATATATAATTACTCTGCCCACTATTGAGGGTAGTAGCACCATATCAAAACTGTTCAACACATAATAAATCAACTAGTTCAAAACAACAAACTAAAAATCAAACAAAAAAAAACAGTTTTAAGGGTTCAATTATAGATCCGCGAAGAAGTTGTTGGAAGGCTGACCACCTTGAGATCTTGCACGGCCATGATCCACGTCCATGCCGTCACTATCATCATCTGACTCAGCTGAACGATTGCCCACATTGCTTGGTGGACGCTGCAATAGTTCATCCATATCCCATAGCTGCAAGAAATCCATATTCTTAATCAGGTTTCATACTATCGTAAAAACAAAGATACTGATCAGGTTTGCTCACCTTCAATACATCATCATGGGATATACTGCCTAGAATTGCCTTATCGTGCGAAAAGGCTACAGGGGAAGAACGTATTTGTTATCATTTGTACTAGGATTACGGTTGTAACAAGTAAAGAAGTGACAAATGAGAATTTTAAATAGCGTGGTTTTGCAGTGCTGAGATGATACCTAGACCTTCAATAGGATATTCGGAATGCTCTGCTATCGGTTGAATTACTTTGTTGGGTAGTATGCCTACAAGGCTGATACAGAATTGATCAAGAGTTAATGCCTAGAGCATAAATTGTTATTCTGTTAGCTCGAAATATTTTTTCTTACCTGATGATTCCATTATATGAACCAGTAACGACCCTGTCTTCGTCAAGCTGGGAATTAAAAAGAGAAGCTTTTTCAGCAAATTGCAAAAATAACTATTTATGGAACTGCATAGAGACGAGCTCACCTTCAACAAAACATCAACAGGGTTTGGACAGAGATCAACAAAACGGTCACTGCAATTTTCAGGGGGAAAAAAACATATCACCCAGTCTGGAGCATGAACATAAAAACAGTATATACTTGATAGCAAAAGGCATAGATGGGTCTGGCATAGGGACAGTGAAAAGAGCACATAAGTGCACAAATATGTTTCCTGATGTGCATATTTCTACTCAAAAGTGCACTTTTTCGCTAAATGTGCAAATTTAGAAATAGAAAAAATGCATTTTTAATAGGGTATGTATGTTAACATATTAAGTTCTATTATGACATATTTGTGCACTTCTACACTCCTTATTTTTCACAATAAGAGAACTCATATGTTCCTCTCGAAGAAATATGCCTTTTTGTTCTCTTTAAATTTTAGTAGGAAGTTGGAGTTCAAAGTTAAATGTTGAACAGATATAGAGGGTGCGCGAAACAGTCATAAAACAAAGTGGGCTTGTATTCCAGCAGTCAGTCTTCATAATAGATAAGTCAGCTGAAAACTAGATGCCGAATTATGAGAAAAATCCATCAGCTAATCAAGGGGAAATTGTAAGACGTTAAGAATACCTGCAGTCTTGGAAGAAGCCCCATGAATACAGAAGTATGGTACCGGTTTGTGTTCCACATATCACTTTTTGGCCATTCTGCCAGCAAAAAAACATTCTTATGCAAATCAGAATGAGTAATTAAATACAGAAAGTGATAGGGTTCTGCAGTAGCCTAAAATCAACTAGATTTGCCAATTATTGATGTGTTTTATTTCTTTAATTTAGTCGGTTAATGTAAGTAGTGGGTAAATTAGTGTGTCAAGTAGTGGGGCAATTAGTGAATCAATTAGTTATTTAGATTTTCTTTATAAGATGGCACACCGTCAGATTGTGAGGCAGACTTGATATATTGATTTGAATACAAAATGGAGGATTCCTCAAATTTCCTGTGTTAGAGATTCTTTAGCACAAATCCTGCGTTTTGCGAGATTCTTGCTACGTAGTCCTAGGATTGAGATTCTTGCTTCTAGTGGATTCTATCAGAAAGTGTGCGAAAAAAAGAGGCAGATAGAGTGGTCACAGTTCCGTCCCGGAAAATGTTTGGTTATAAATAAGGTAACAGCCCTTCAATTCAGGCATCCCGAAATCAGAATTATAACAAGCCTTCAATTGCCTTTGGGCTCTTAGGTGTGTTGTACTCCTTTTAGATTAGCCTTAGGAGCCTTGTACTCCTTAGGACTGTGTTTCTTTCTCTTAATTGAATTCTATTCTAGTGTTCAGTATTGAGTCTGATTTTCACTCTCTAAAAGAGGACATGACATACTACTATACCAGAAAGGAGGTTGCCACAAGCCAAGGCATTTAATTATATGAGCAGTTTACTATTACCTTCATTAGAGCTACTGATAATAACTCATCCTCTGAAAACTCTGAGTGTGCTTGAACCTGCAGTTGATATATTAACAAATAGTCAAAATTCTGGATTGAGTTAGCAAACAGAATATATGAGTATGTTTTTTCCTTTCAAAAAAGCATGAAATTCACGAAATATTTGGTAAATACTGCAAGATATGAACTAGTCACCTTATTTCTTCGAAGATTACAAACAGACAAGGTTCCGTCGCCACTTGATGATTGACATGACCAAAAATAATTCAGTAACTCATGTCAGGTACTTTTAGTGTACACGTCACAAATAGGAAAGACTGACTCTCACGCATGACAGTGCACCAGAACTTCATATTATGGATTCACGAGTGATTAAAATTTATTTTGTACATTATATACTTGTAATGGGATAGCTAAACAACAAGTGTATAGCAATAAACTACTCAAGTGCAATCTGGAAGCAATTTAAAAACAGGAATAAATGACTTCCAAAGGTAAACTACTTTAGTTTACAGGAAATCTCTCAACAGAGACGTGTACTGTAGAATATAACGTGCATATCTATATGCCAAAAGTTAGAAATAAAACAATGTGAAAACCAGTTTGCCAAGGCCAACAAATATACAACAGATTCAGAATTTTCTGGAGTCACATATACAAGATACTGCTGATGATCAGGCTACACAGACGGACGATCATTGTATCAGTCTAGAGATAATATATTTGTGTCACATACAATTCATGGAAAGCTCAACCATATTGTCTTGAAATGCCCCCCGAAATTTGTATCGTGATAACCCAATTTCCCAAATAGAAAGCGCATGATAACTTTATCACACCACCAGCAAGTGAGCATGTCTAACCTTGTGGTCAAGAGTTTCCCATACTCGGTGGCAAAAGTCATGTCTGAGATGTATTCCTCATGGACATCAAAAGTATTGCAGCATGACCGTTGCCTGGTGTCCCACACCTAAATTCAAATAGGAAGGTTAGATGATGAAGCTTATATAGCCTAATAGCCTATAGCCAAAAATCACATATGAAATGGGAAAAAACTGAGGCATAACCTCTGGGACAACATTCAACTACAGATTATCTGTACAATCAAGGAGATCGAGACACACCAGAACAAGTTCCCAATTAGCTATAAGAATTAGATGTGTACTGATCTCTCTACTGAAAACTAATAATTGATAGTTCATAACTCGCATACCAAGTGTCCACATAGAAAAACTTAAAAGCCACAACCATATCAAATCCAAATACTTCTTTATAAGGTTAAATATGTATGGAGTAACTAGAAGGAATGTACAAAGTGCAGCCACTACACCATGTTTGAACTCCTGATGAAAACCTATCAATATACATGTACTAAAATAGAACTTAGCACTTTGAAATTATACTCGTGACAAAATTGAAAGGAACACATATTTATCCTCAACGCGAATTCACTAACTCGTGAAAACCTATCAATACACATATACTAAAATAGAGCGGAATGAGGCAACGTGTAACACTAAGTCAAGCAGCCGAATAAGTCACTGCATCCTATTAGAAAAAATAATATCAAAGAAAATCTATAAATTGTTATTTAATTAAATTGATTAGTTTATAAAATTTCAATAATAGTTTGGAGAGAAGTCCAGCGGTTGTGGCCGTGCTTGTTGGTGGCTTGAAGCTCCTTTTTGCAGTTATGAATATGGAGAATCCGGATGGTGAAACATAAGACACATGTTCTAACGGCTTATTCCACGTACTTCTCTTTTAAGCCCGTGTTTAATGCGTAGAAGAATAGACCCGTTTAATGCGTAGAAGAATAGACCCGTTTGCCCATAAATCCTACATGTTCTAACATTTCAGTTCCGGACAAATAGGCTTTTGTTCCTATATGAGCCACCACTCACATCCTTCAAATAATAAATTGGGACAACGGACTGGCCCAATTGTGCTTGCTCTGGCCACTTTCCAGATCCAAACACCCAGAAATCCTCATCAAGGAGAAACTCCAGTCGCCCAAATCCGAAATCAGAACCCTAGCTGCCTTCCATGCTTCTTCTTCACTTTCCTTTACTTCACGTACCACCTTCCATGGTTTCCTCTCTCCTGCAGTTTCTTCCTTAATTGGTGTAGTTCTCCACCAGCAAAACATTGATGGTGTCATCATTGACGGGCACCGGCTTCTTGAAACCATTCTTCTCATTCTCCCTTCCCCTCATCTATGTCGCCATTGTAAACAAACACTATTTCGACATGCCTTCACAGTTCACACCTTGCCCCAACTCCATTATTTCTTCTGTCTCGATCCTTATTTCTTCTGTCTCGATGTAGAGATTGTCTTCTTCTTTGATCTTGAGACCTTCCAGAGGAGCTTCGATTGGAGCTTTTATGGTATATAATGTATGTTTCTGAAATCCAACCAGTTTTCTTCCCACACAATCAGTATGAATTGGTTCCAGGTTCTAAGGTTGAAAATCTCTTATTATGGTTTTCAAAATCTGGATACTACTTGTCCACCTTCTGAAACCAGGGCTCATCTCAATGAAAGCACTGAGTGGTAGGTTGTCAAATTGTGACAAGACGAACAGCACACATAATTCAGATCCACACAAGAAATGACAGAAGCTTAGGGGTCAAATAAAAACTACCAAACGAACAACTCTCTAGTCAAAGAAGGAAAACTCCTCTTACAAGATATATTTTGAATAATAAAACGGTGCAAGCCTAGTGTTAAGTACCAAGACCACTCAGAGGAAAATCTCACGATGAGGAATTGGTGTAGGAATATCCTACGTTTCTGACTCTGCTTTGATTGATAAAATTAAATAATTAAAGAACTGAAAAGTAGGAACTGACCCTGCAAGTGCACATCAAAGACATTACCGACTTAAACTAACTAAAATTAAATATAACTTATCCCAGCTGGTGCCCCCTTCTGGAATAAGTCATCCAGGGCCATCTTCTGCTGCTGGGGTCGTATCACCTAGTGCCCATGGTGACATTAGATAACAGTCATAACAGGCTATGTTCCTATTCCCGTCAATCACCCTTAGCCAATTATTTCCTAGTCTAACAGTGAACAAAGCAATTAATCAGAGAGGGAAGAAGAAGATAGGTCACCTTAACACATCCTTCATCATCACCAGAGGCAATAGTTGACTCTGTCAAATTGATTATCTTATTAACAGGAGCCCTACAGAAAATTTTGGCAGTCTAAATCAGAGTTGTTTCTTGTGAGTATCAAAAGAAAATTACAAGAAATGCATTCATGCTTTCCCATTGACATCTATTGCGTAGCTAACCAGAAACTGTAACAGAATGTGAAATAAGAAGGAGAAGGGGAGACGCCCCAATCGTTTATGGCTGAAACTCACGCATGTGCATCTTCCATACGAGCAATCACAGCCCCATTTTCAACATCCGTGCACAGAATTGAGCGATCAAGTGATCCAGTCACAATTGCTAGTACAACAAAACAGCAAGAACGGCCCTAATCAAACAAAGTTAAAACAAACAGAAAAAAAACCCAAAAAGAAATATCAGAAAATAGCAATAAGAACTCGATATTTACAACGGCCCTCATTGATAAACCGAGCAGCTCTACATGATTCCTCATGAGCATCAACTTTCCACAACCTATAACAATTACCAAAAAAAACACACACACAAAATTAATGCAAGGTCTCCTCACATAGCAAAAACAGATTTCTTTCATTGAACATTCAAATTGGTGAAATTGAAACAGAAACACAACCTAACCCAAAGACAGGAGATTGTCACCTTTGAGGATCAGAACTGGAAGCATAGCGATAAAGGTGAAGCTCGCCTGAGATAAGGCAGGTTGTGACGAGGGAATCGGAAGGGTGAAAGTCGATGTCAAGCGGGGTCTCCTCTAGTTGGATCTCCATATTCTTTCTGCTTAAACCCCTCGAAGCGAAACTAGGACTTTAAATATATTGGTTATTATTTAATGAAGATTTTTTCAAAGACTAAATAGATACTTTATTGAAAAGTCAGCAATTGGCATGAAAGTGTAAGTTCAGAAACTATATTGGGAGGCAGAAATTGAAGCATTTATAAGAGTGATTTAATGGCAGTAGTAGAAGTACAAGCGTAAGTCGAAGACAATATCAGAATTCATACAAGGGGCAGAAATTAGGGGAAGAAGAACTTGTTGTTTTTCTGAACTGAATAAGTAATCAGTAACTCAAACACACAAATCAGTTGCAGAATAGCAGAAGAACTTGAAAAACTAGGGGAAACAGCGAAGCAGAAAGAAGAACTGCGGAAAAACTGAAGATTTGAGGAAGGGTAAGCCGACCTGATGATTGTCACTTGTCGAGAGACTGAGCGCTGATCTGAGGATTGTCGTTGTCGGAGCTTTGGCCGGCAAACAGAGGAAGAATGAGGTGTTCTACTGCGTTGCGTACAGTTTCATCATTTTGAAGTAACAGTTTTTCAAGAAACAAGTCACACAAAAAAAAAAAAGCTAACTGAAGCAAAACAATGATTACATCAACTGAAGCAAGTAATTCATGTAAAACATCCAATTTCAGGAAAATAATGAAATCAATTGGGGTAGGGTTTATGGCTGAGTACTGAAACTTACCGTAGGTTCTATGATGGTGGTGGTGGATACCGGTGGTGCCGACGTATTCTACTGCGTGGTCGAGCCGTGAGATTGTCAGCGACGGCGAGCAGGAAGAAGAACTGGGAGAGAGAGCAACATGGAAGGAAACGACCAAAGAGTAGGAAGGGACGGGGGGGTTTTATCAATTTTTTAACCATATAAATTGGACGAACAAATTATTAAAAACCCTAACGTTTTGAAACGAGTTTTTTTTTTTTTAAACATCTCTTAAAAATGTGTTTTTTGAACTACTATTTTTTAAAATTTTTAAGTAAATTCACCTTTTATAAAATAAATTATAAAATTAAACTATCTTTAATTATTTTTAATAAAATTATATTATTATGAGAAAAATGGGAGTAAGGCTTTTTTGGTTAAGTAAATACCAAGTAGGTCCTTCCCATTTTTCGGATTAAAAAAGCCTATGTTATTTTGTAGTTTCCTTATTTTAACAAGGGTAAGGTCGGTATTTTATCTTTTTAAAACGAAAAAAATAAATAAAATAAAAAACCCTAAAATATGTGTGATTTACGATTCAGATTGGAGAAACCTATAAATGGAGCGTGGCGGCCGGACTCGAACCACCCCTCTCGGTGTGCCTCTTTCTCTTCCTCAAATCACCGGAAAATGCCCTCCTTTGTTTCCGATTAGCCGTTCTCCTCTGGCGGCGAGAAGGAGATAATTTGTTGGACGACGGTGGTTGCTCCGGAAGAGAAGCGACGGTGGTGGTTCTCTGGCGGCGGCGACGACTCCACTACACTAGTTCTCACCCCAGCCTTTCGCCTCATTTGAGAGCTTAGGGCTCGAACCACCCTCCTCTCGGTGGTGGCCGTTCCCATGCTTACAACCATTGAGTCTCAGGTGAATGAAGTTGTAAAGCTGTATTCAAATGGTTGGGTTTCTGATAATCTCGTATTTACGTTTTCTTGGTAATAAGAATTGTTTTTGGTTCAATAGTGTTCTTATGTTCTTCATTTCCCTGCAGCTAGAGATATCTTTGTGAATTGTCGAATCACTTTTCATTTGAGTTACGTTTGAGGTTCAATCAATGGATTGGTTATTTAACTGATTGGCTTTAGTTTCTGATTTTGACAGATGATACAAGCTTAGAGCATCTGTGTCCCGTATATCAGGAAACTAAATAACCAAAAACATAAATTTTGTAAAAATATAGGTTTGTTGATATAAAAAAACATATCAAGTAAGAGTTAGAGTTTGTAAGAAATAAGTTTTTGATGCTCAACATTTGTTCATTTGTATGGTGAATTTTGTTAGTATACCTATGTTTTCAGTAGTTTGTTTTTGCTTATTTGGGTATACCATGCTTGATTGATTCATAATATTTGCA
Organism: Fagopyrum tataricum; assembly: GCA_002319775.1. Lineage (NCBI taxonomy): Eukaryota > Viridiplantae > Streptophyta > Magnoliopsida > Caryophyllales > Polygonaceae > Fagopyrum > Fagopyrum tataricum. The sequence continues at coordinate 8,258,557 of CM008279.1, read as the reverse complement.
GATCATGTTCAATTGAAAATATTACACTGTAATTAGAAATGCATCTGATCCAAAACTTCTAGATTGAGTTTTGTGTTTGATTGATGATGGTATTGATATGTTTGCTAAATGATACTGCATAACATTGGAAAATACAAATTTGACTGTTCTGGTTGTTCATCTGAATCATATGGATTAAGCGCATTGAGAAATACAAATTTGGTTCATAACTAGAGTGAATTTAGCAACATTTCTTGTGAACAGATGGCTCGGTCCAGGTCGAGCTCTTCAAGTAGTTCATCCGAAGGCTGCTCCTCATTTTTGTCTACCTTCAAATTCTTTATAGATCAGAAGCATCAAGCATAATGGACAAAGCCGAAGAAAGTATACAACCCAAACAGGACCTATTGCAGTCTACTTTACTGTGGTTTCCTGAATACCAAAGAACTATTATTTGTGAGCGAACAAAGAAGGTGGTGAATTGCTTATTCCGAATACTGATATGTTTATTCTTAGCTCACTGAAGAGTGAATTGCTGAAGAAATCGAATGGACAATGCAGTGAGCGAACAGAGAAGGAGGAAATGAGTAATAAGAGCAGAAAACAAGCAGCTGTCGAATATGTTGTGAAGGACATATATGAGCACATGTTGTGCAGGACATTAACGAGGATGGGATGCCCAAGTTCTCGGTGAAGCTCCTTATAAATTTACTAATGCCGTGGAAGTTGTCAAGAAATTGTATGTGAATTTGACAATTCTGTCTTGAAATCATTTATAGTGATTTTTCTTCTGTATTGATTGTAATGAAACAAAAGAGGTGAATGACATAATGGGATTGCGGGTTGTATTAAAGCTCAAGGTTGGTGTAAAGTGAGATCTAAACTCAATACATAAGTTCATCTAATTTTAAAACTAATTAACAATTACTACTTACGGCTGAAAATGGGATTGAAATGGTGGATAAGACAATGAAGCTTGGGAAAGGAGTTTATAGTAAGATTGTGTAACTCGACGGACATTGAACTTGTGTAACTCGACGGACCTTTGACTTGTGTAACTCGACCTTGTGTATTAATTATCGGTTTCAAGTATAACATTACAAAAAAATAAAAAATAAAAATAGAATACACAAATCAATTAGGTCAATTGGTATGAGGGTGGGAGTGAGGGCCTCTCATTCAGAGTTCGAAACCCAATAACTACAAGATTTCCTAGATTTGTGTATTGAATCCGATCATAGGCTTGTGTATTGGGCCTGAGCGTAGGCTTGTGTATTGGGCCCGAGCGTAGGCTTGTGTATCGGGCCCTATCCGAAGCTTGTGTATCGGGCCCTGTCCGAAGCTTGTGTATCTGGCCTTGTCATAGTCTTGTGTATTGGCCCTGTCCGAAGCTTGTATATTGGACCATCTCCGAAGCTTGTGTATTGGACGTAACATTTATTAAAACAATTGGGTTTTCATTAAACCAATTGGGTTTGGGCTTTTATTAAAACACTTGGACCTTCATTAAATCAATTGTACTTGAGTTTTTATTAAAACAATTGGACCTTCATTAAAACAATTGGGCTTGGGCTTTCATTAAACCAATTGAGTTTGGGTTTAAGTAATTTCATATTCCAATTTGCCCTTTCATTTAATCTTTAAAGATAAGTAAATGGGGCATAATTTGTCCATTGATATGAAAAGAAGCCTACTTAGTGCTCATTTATACAAAAATGGCATACTCTCCCATTTAACCCTATTATTATCAATATATTCTTAGTTAGATCTAATAGGGGATATATTTTATTGTAAAAATAAAGAGTGAAATTAAATGGTGTTGAATTCAAAACTTATAAATTAAAACGGGTACGAAGTTGCACTTTGTTTATTAAAGAGTATCAAATTATAAAGAATAGTCTTCTTTAGGTCATGGGTTTCGGACACTCATAAATATATACTTTTTTGGTGGGATTCATAGATAAAATAGTCACCAAATCACGAGAGGTTTTACATAATGTGACACCACAAACTTTCACTTAATGTTAGATATAAAAATGTGAATATTTAATTTGTAGAGCTTTGAAAAAAATGAAATTTTTTGGGTGTTTGTTATACGGTACCTTATTTGGTAGAATAATTTTTTTATAAATATTTTTGACCAATTTTAAAAAGTTGTTTATAATTTTATCCCTTAAAATTTCATTTAACTATTTTTTAACTCTTTTGTCCTTTTGAATTTTGGTAAATTCACAATAAAAATCTACCAAAATCAAATAACTATTTGATTTTTTTATTAGATTTTTAAAATTTACAACTCTTTTTAACTCTAATAAAAAGCTAAAACTACTTATAAAGCTTAAACTACCCAAAAATCTCGTTTCACCAAACTGACTCTAAGCCTACATAACCATAACTCTGGTTATGGAAGAAGGAGAAGGAGGTACCTCCACAAGCAATAATAAAAAAAACCTATGGATGATTTATTCCTAAAAACTTTTTTTTTCTTTTACAATCTACTCGATTTCACAACACCCTCCCTTCTCTTAGTCATACTAGATGCCCCCTCACGTTGCCACGTTCTATTACAACACTCTCCTCGATCCCCACCTCCCAATTTCTCACTCAACACCCTCACACCGCCAACTCCGTCTCTAATCCTTCCACCTCTTATTCCCTTACATGGGTCCATCATATATAGAATATATCAGTTTACTCCAAAATACGCCCTTATAGTCTCGTATGTCACATCCCTATACGGGACACCCACTCCCACATTTCACAAAATGACCCTATTAGACTTGGAATATAATGCGGTTGTGACCAATGATTATCAAGCTCTTATGAGGAATAATACGTGGGATTTTGGTGTCATAACCTGCCGACATCAATACTATTTGTTGTTAGTGATGTTGATGACGCCACCTTGCTTCTTTTTTTTAATGGTTTGAGTGTTAGTGACAACATCAATGTAGTGATTTTTCTTGTTGATGTTTTTTTGTCGAAGAAGAGTCGGTGGTCTCCGACAATAATAGCTCAACCCCTTACATCATGGTTAATATAAAACATTAAGTTAAAGTTTGTGGTGTCACATTATGTAAAACCTCGTGTGATTTGGTGGTTATTTTATCTATGAATCCTACCAAAAAAAAGTATATATCTATGAGTGTCCGGAACCCATGACCTAAAGAAGACTGTGTTGGAGATAAATAGTTCTCACATTGAAAGATTGAGACTTCTCAACCTAGTATATAAGGTCGGTGGGTTACTCCTCCTATTGCCAATTGATTTTAGGATGGAACCTCATCGGATTTATGTGTTGGGCTTGGGGCTAACGTGCATGTGCGCTCGTATGCATACGACCCCGCTCTACCCGGTCCGTCTGTATCGGACTTTGACAGACTACTTACCATTTAAACTCATATCACATTGTGCTAACCTTACGTGACTTGGTGGTTGTCTCGTCTACGATTTCGCCAAAAAACACGTATACCTATGAGTGTCTAGGGAACATTTTGAAAAAATGATGAAGCATTTCGGTCATAAAAATAGGTTATAGGATATATTAGATTTTAAGAGGTTTTTCTTAAGTTTTCAAAATTGCTATTTAAGGAGATTATAATGTATGTTTTAAGAGATTGTTTTGAAAGTAGTTCCATACATATTCTTGTATAACGATTCATGTGTAACTTGTGTGTTCCCATTTTTACTATTTATACTATTTGGAGTATTTTGAGATCACTGAATATAAAAATTTAGAAATATTGTATACACGTTTTAGGAGTATTAAGTATAAAGTAATAATTTAATAAAATAACGCATATTTTTACATTTTTCTCATCCAAAAACTAAATATTCACGGTTTTTATATTTAATTAATATTTAACGTTGGAACCAATGCTTTGTGCAAAGTGAACATCATTATTAACAAAATGCGTGAATAATTTCGTGTTCTTTATAACTTATACCACAAAACATCACCAAGTTAAAATTGGGTTGTCACATTGTGCAAACTTCATGATTTCTTAGTTGTTTCATCTATAAGTCCCACCAAAAAAGTATATATATATATATATATATATATATATATATATATATATATATATATATATATATATATATATATATATATATATATATATATATATTTATGAGTGTATTTGGGAAAATCTGAAAAAACGATGAAACATTTTGGTTGAAAAAAAGAAGAAGAAGATGGTACGATATATTAGATTTTAAGATATTTGAAAAATCTCTATTTCTAAAATATAAGGAGATTATAATGTAGATTTTGAAAATCGTTCCATACATACTCTTATGCATCACGATTCACGAGTAACATGTGTTCCCATTTTACTATTTATACTTTTTGAAATATTTTAAGATCATTAAACAGAAATTCTAAAAATATTATATATACATTTTAGGAGTATTAAGCATAAAATAAAATAAAGCATATTTTTTTACATTTTGTCATCCACAAACTAAATTTTCACATTTTTTATAATTTAATATTAATATTTAACCTGCTAAGTATTTTATATTTTATAAACTCTATATTCATTTTACAATGCGAATATTAATATGTTATTCGTACATATACATAGCGTTGCATGGAATCAGCAGCAGTACTCTGCATTGATTAGTCGTAAAAGCATGTATCATCCTCTATATAAGGCACTTCTTCTCCACATAACCACACAGAGATTGAGAAACAGAGAACTTCATTGCATTGAAGCTGTTGGGTCTTCATTCTGCAACTCGAGGATGGATCCAAAGGGATCGCATTGATCCCAATTTCCCCATTTTCAATCTCCAAAAGTATCCATCAAATATATTTCGTCATACATACACAAACATATATATATATATATATATATATATATATATATAAAAATTTTTGGATCATGCTATCCCTTTGGATTCCTCCTTCAGTTGCTCTTCACCTTGAATCAACCATAACAATCTTCCATTTCCTGTTCGAACAACGAAACATAATCGGTCGCTAGCTTTTCGATTCCGGTAAGTCGATCACTGACCAACAAGTTTAAAATTGGTGTTTTTGTTTTGATTTCAGGTCTTATAGCTCACATCTAGATCTAAATCTGAACATTACAGCGAAATTTCAGATTTTGATCTTGTGGGTAGTTTATATTTACAGATGAACTGATCCAAACAAGAGTTGTGTGTGATTCTCATAATGGACTTGCTTGGAATCATTATGTATCAAGAATGGCGTGAATGGGAAACCATGATTAAGCAACTTTCTTTCCCTTTTGAACTCTGTTATTGATACAACAGTATTGCCTTATAAGCTGTACAGTGGAGGAATATGAATGATTAGTTATTTTGGGTCTAAATATGAATGATTAAATTGTGTACAGTGCCTTCCAACTAACTGATATGATTGATATTTGTTGCTTACTTCGATTGAGGAAGAAAAAAGCAGCTTGCTTGAATGCCTTTTCTTTTTTTTATTTTTGAAGCGTAAAGAAAAGCAAAATGGAGAAAGTATGATTTTGACATTCTCAGAGTAATCAGTAATGTATGTAAGGCTTAATCCGATTAATCGTAGACAAATCTCATCCGCTTTCTGTTACTCATACTGAAGCGTGTAGCTTACCAAGGACAGATGTTGAGTGTAAGTGATGATATGTTTTTGGAACAGAACAAGTGCATTATGTGCATTTTTGCAAGGAAGATGTGTAAAACAACTGAATTCTCAGACTAGCAACTTTTTAGTTATTCAATTGCAGAGATGTAATTAACCGTATCAGAAGAAACGTGTCGGCAAATATGAACCAAATCACTGCTTCGCATTTTTGTAAGTTTTAAGCATACACGGATATTTAATCTAAGCCCTTCATTGTTGTAGTATTGTAAACGGATTCCCAGCCAAAGTACTAATCAATACAGTGACATAATTATAACAACTTTAATCTAGGCAATATCCACAAGAAAGCTACCAAATTTGAATGGCAAAGCACATCTTGTGTGCACAATATTCTCCTCAGTCTTAAACATTGACCAAATCATAATTTATAAAACTCTTCTTTCTTACAGTCCAACCTTACATTAAGTGGTTGTGTGGTGAACACTGCAAAACTCGTGGAAGTAAACAGATTTTCACATGACTAGTGCAATACAACTGAAGAAATAAAAAGGCACAGCAGCACTAAAAACATGCGAGAAAGAGAGAAAATTTTAGCTTCAATCCAAACGTGATCTATTGCCACCTTAATTGATTTTCTGAAAATCTTTATACTACCTCTGTCTTTTTATTAATTTCATCATTTATCACGATCCCTTCTACTGCAAACAATATAACATAATAATGACAATGAGCTGAAGGAACAAGGCCACTTTTTTTTTTCCCCTTTCTATTCAGACCATGACCAGTTTCACCACCCATAAAATCCAGCAAACGCCACCAAATTCCAAAAAAGATGCTCTTTACAATGACTTTACATTCCAGACGATCCCCGTGAAACATTTCGATAGATAACTAAAGAGGCATATTCTAGTCTACATGAACATGTAGCCCACTTGCCATTAACCCTAGGAAGGACGAGGTTCCTTTACAAGTCCTAATCTTTTCACAAAAGAGTTAGTTAGACAGAATACTAAGAGAGAGGCCAGAGCCATTAAAAGATATCAAACCTTCAAACGGGCCCCAGATGATCATTATCCAGGCTACCTAGAGCCATGAACGCTCTTTCGGACTCTATCCACTTTGAGTCCATCACACTAAAGCGAACCAGTGTGTTCTTCTCCAACTTGGCCCGCTTCTCACTCACAAACGTCTGGTTCTCCCCCGGGACATGCTCATAACCCGTCATTTTCACGGACGAGAGGAAGATCGTTTCCACTGGTCCACAGCTGAGGAACACCCCGTGCTTCAGGATCTTGGTCACGATCCCTTCAACCACCTCGCCTTTGAAGAATCTGAAGGTGAGGCAGGTGAAGTTCACAGGGAACAGAACATCACCGGTATTGGGCCTCACTTTCCCTTCTCCAATATTGTCCACCGTTGTCACTGCAAGCAGATAACCAAGCTCTCTGGTGGCCCTTTTTACTGCAAAGTCTTCAAGCAGCCGGATTAAGATTGCCCTTTGGAGGAGAAGCCCCTGAGCGTCGAGGTTTTCAGCAGCAATAATGACATTCCATGACAACCGCACTTTGAGATACATATTTCAGAACTTCTGCAAACGCACACCAGACAAAATAAATTATCATACAGCTCAGGAGCATCTGAGGGGTTGAAGAGGGAACTTGAATGCATGTAAAATAACAAGTGAAAATAAATACTTAGAATGCATATGTTCAAATCAATAACACGAGACCAAGAGAGATGGGGTGGACGGTTGAAGGGGTTAATCACCACTGGTAAAAACACAACATCTCATAAATCACAAAGCAGAACCAAAATCTGGATCCCTTGATTCTCTAATGACAGTGTTACTTATTGCACTTAGGATATCAGCAAGGATGTATGTGTCAAGCAGCTGTAACAACCTCGTGCAAATCCAAATGTGCAGTGAGCAGTAGCAACTAGGGTGGAGGAAATTGAGTTGGGTCAACTTTGACAGCGGATATTACCCTTTTCACATGATCTAAGAAGACTAGTAATTTGCAGCTCAACATGAAAGTAGCCTATGATTTAGGGTATTGAACTTTCAGGCGAAAATTCCATCGGAGTTTAAATAGATGGAGTGGGACCAACAGCCTTTGTTCCAAAACACGTGAAGCGGAGATGAGACTAGAGGCACAGTCTACCGTGTAGACGAATTCTAGACAGACAAGAAGTTTTTTGCATTATTACCCCGAGTTTTGTACAAATTTCATAATCTACTAATCTCAAATTTAAACAACAAGCAAAAAAATTCAGCACAAATCGAGTGCACAATGCCACAAAAAATAAGAAGAAAAATCTGCAGAAATTGAGCAAACTGAAGCAAATTTCAACAACACACAAAAACAGAAGAAATCGGGCTGCAGAACCGACATTCAAGTATTTAACACATTCAATCAACAAAAGTTACAAAACCGAGTTGCCTGGAATAGAGAATCGAAAAGCAAATCAGGATATCAGTATTCATTGGTGAAAGAAATCTGGGAGACAGAGAAATAAATGGGGACGAAGTGGGAGAAATCGGGGAGAGGGTTACCTGATGCCAACACCGATCCAGCCGGAGGAAGAGGGAGACTGTCGCAGATTATCGGGGAGAGAGACGAGAGAGTTTTCCAAACCCTAAATCGCGAATGAGAAAAACAAAAACCCTTCCTCTATTGGCTGTTTGACGGGCCGGGTTAGTGGATCATCAAACGAGGGACTTGTTTAGGGCCTTTAGCTCCTTGGCTTGCTTTGAATTTATTTTATCTATATTTCAATTATTTACCATCCTTTCTTTTTAGGTCTGTTTGGCATACTCTTGCAAAAAAAAACTAGGGTTAGTGTTCACTGCTCACTAGGGCTTTTGAAAAATACAGTGTGGAATGTTTTTAAACACTAACGAGTGTTTGATTGGGCCGAAAATTACACTAGTATTTCTAGCTACCACAACAACTACATGATCATCATTCATAACTGAATTTTCCTATATACAAAAACAACTTCCTCCATCTGCCCAATTGTAAAACGACTTCCTCCATTTTGCCCCAATTGCAACTCATTTTTCTTCAGACCGGTCACCAGTACTTATCAACAGATCAGTCACACCCGTATTATCATGTTGGAAGTGTAGACAGTCCCTTCATGAACATTCAATTAATACAAATGTTTCTCCAAAATAGCATGACAGTAATACAAATGCTTTGTTTATACTTTAAATTAGGTTTAGGAATCAAAATATCACCTATCGTACAAACTGATAAGCCCCGATTGAGTAATAGAAGTCAAAATTAAAAATTGATTCTAGTAGAAGAGCAAACAACTAGTGTAGAAGCAACGACATGGATTCAAAATCAATAGTAGAAGCGCCATCTAAGCCCTTTGATCCCCTAAATACCCAGTACATCCGAGAAATCCGGCGATAGAGCCATCTTTCTCCACAACGAAGATGAAATCCTCCGCCATCAATAGCAGAAGCGCTAGAGCGGTCTCTCTCCGGCGACAAAGCCGTCTTCTTCTCCGAACCCCTAGTTCTAATTAACGAATGAATAACATTTTTATTATTAATGGTTTTTTTTCCACATATATCATTACTAGTGTATTACCCGTGCCTTGCACGGGATTTTGATAAAAATATTATTTATTATTAAATTTCTTTAAGGGATTATATATAAACTATTCTTTTGTCGTTAGATATAGTAGATAATAAGCAATAAATATTTGTACACTTTACATATAATATTATATAATACATTAATAAAATATCTAACCGTATAATAATTCATATTTTGATTTTTCTCCCCCTTATTATACTGATTCATATGTTAATAGAAATAGTACATTGGTAGTATATGATGTTAAATTAATTGTTATATATAAATTAATTTAAGAAATAACACAATCTATAATCAAAACTAATTACATTTAAGATTAATCATGTTTGTTGTATAACTGACCCAATTGGTTGGCCCGATTTAATTAAGATTTGATTTTAATCTTATATTATATATTATAGGAGTAGCACTCCTTGCCACGTGTCACGCAGAAAAATGTTCACTACCACGTGTCATTTTAGCATTTAACCGTAGCCCACCAAAATATTAATTAAGTTTATTCATAAAAAAATTATTTAACGAAATATTAAAATCAAATCTTAATTAAATTGGGCCAACTAATTGAGCCGGTTATACAACAAACATGATTAATCTTAAACGTAATTAGTTTTGATTATAGATTGTGTTATTTCTTAAATTAATTTATATATAACAATTAATTTAACACCATATACTACCAATGCAATATTTCTATTAACATATGAATCAGTATAATAAGGGGGTACAAAAATAAAAATATGAATTATTATATGGTTAGATATTTTATTAATGTGTTATATAATATTATATGTAAAGTGTAAAAATATTTATTGCTTATTATCTACTCTATCTGATGACAAAAAAATAGTTTATATATAATCCCTTAAAGAAATATAATAACAAATAATATTTTTATCAAAATCTCGTGCAAGGCACGGGTAATACACTAGTCTTATATATATTATAGGAGTATCACTCCTTGCCACGTGTCACGCGGAAAAATACTCACGGTCACGTGTCATTTTAGCATTTAACCACACCTCACCAAAATATTAATTAAGTTTATTCATTACATAATTATTTAATGAAATATTAAAATCAAATCTTAATTAAATTCATCCCTTCCAATCACCTTTTTTGTTACCTGAAATATGTATAACAGATTAGAATCACACCCATAACAAATTTTAGCAGTACAAAAAAAGAAAAGAATTAATTAAATCCACTTTTAACAATTAAATGTTACGGTTTTCATTCATTCCAATCACCTTTTTTGTTACTTGATATTGTGTTATTTCTTAAAATAATTTATATATAACAATTAATTTAACACCATATGTTACCAATGTACAAATCCTATTAATATATGAATCAGTATAATAAGGGGGAGAAAATCAATATATGAATTATTATATGGTTAGATATTTTATTAATGTATTATATAATATTATAGGTAAAGTGTACAAATATATATTGCTTATTATCTACTCTATCTAATGACAAAAAATAGTTTATATATAATCCCTTAAAGAAATATAATAACAAATAATATTTTTATCAAAATCCCGTGCAAGGCACGGGTAATACACTATTATTTCGTTAAATAATTTTTTAATGAATAAACTTAATTAATATTTTGGTGGGATGTGGTTAAATGTTAAAATGACACATGACAGTGAGCATTTTTCTGCGTGACACGTGGCAAGGAGTGCTACTCCTATAATATATACTAGTTTTAATACACGTGCCCTGCACGGGTTAGACGATAATTGCGTGTCATAAAAATGTTTATAATTCATTATGTTGAGAAATTGACTTAATTGTTATGTGATACTTGTTGTAAGGGTGTATTTTTCACAATATGAATGAAAATCAAGGAAGAATCCAAACCCTGCAATAACAATCGGGAAAGAGGAATCCAAGACAATATTTACCCGTGCCTTGCACAAGACGTTAGACGATAATTGCGTGTCATAAAAAATGTTTGATAATTCATTATGTTGAGAATTGACTTAATTGTTATGTGATACTTGTTGTAAGGTTGTATTTTTCACAATATGAATGGAAATCAAGGAAGAATCCAAATCTTGCAATAACAATCGGAAAAGAGGAATCTAGGACAATATTAGATACTCGAATGTCAAAGTTAGTATCAATCCCATAAATGATTAGACTTTATTAAATTAAATGTTAGAGTGTGTGGTGTGGATTAACGAATAGACGATGCTGTAAAATTGATGAAGTCACCACACAAAACTGCGCTAAGTATCAATTCACGGGTTGTTTTAATATATAAGATATATAATAAGTCATGTGTAAAACATTTACTAACAAAAAAGAAGGATAAAATAAACCATAAAATTTAAATTAATAATATTAAATAATAATATATTAAAATGTAAATGAAAGAGATTTATATAATATAAGTAGCATGTCTAAGTTAAAAAATACAATATCAAATAGTTAAATTTAAATAGTGGATTACCTAACATTTGATAAGACTAATAGCATATGTAAAGTTATTAAAATAATAAATATTTCTAAAAAGATTTTTTTTAAAGTCAAAATAATAACAATTATCAATCCACTCAAAATAATAATAACTTTGAAAATTATTGAAAATGATACATACTATCAACGTGTTTATAAAAAATAAAAAAAAACTTATTTTTCTAGAAAAAATTCAAACTTTGGTGATGATTTGACAATAGATTTTTTCGCATGTCATTAACAAATGTAGGATTATGAGTGTAATGTAGATTCTTTTTTTGAAATATAGTAAAAATTTAAAAGGCATAAAATTAGTAAAATATTATTAATTTTTATAAAAAAATAGAAACTTTTTTTTTTAAAAAAATATATGATTTATGTTTAAAATTTCCTTTTTTAAAAATATAAAGTAATATTTTTTTGAATTTTTTTTGATTGTTTCCATATATTTGTAATATAATTTATGATTTTTTTATACAAAATCATTCGAAAATATTTAAAAAATTTCGAACAAATTTTAATATCAATTTTTTAAAAAAGAAAAAAACCTTATTACTAAAAAAATATAATTCTAAAATTTTTTTTATTATAAACAAATAAATAAATATTTTTGTTAATCATTTAAAAAAAATCTGAATTTAGAAAATAAAAGTTATAAGTTTCAAAAAAATAAAGTTTAATTAAAAATTAAAATTATAAGTTAAAAATTTTATAATTTCTAAAAAAAGGAGAACGTTCATTTGAAAAATGTTTAGTTAAAAATATAAGTAAATAAAATAAGATTAAATTTAAATTAAAGATTATAAGTTTTAGAAATAAAAAATTCGAACCGAAATAATATAATATAAGTTAAAAAAATATTAAGAATTTCAAAATTAGATTGCAAATTTTAACTATTTTAATTTTAAATTTATCATAATTAAAGGTCAATTAATAGTATAAAGAACTAATAAAGAAATTAGTTAGTAAAATATTTGAAATAAATTCTTAAATTAAAATTTTAAAATGGGTTCGTTTTTTTTAAAAATAAATTCTTACGTTAAAAATCATAAATTAAGTAAATTTTTTTTTTTTTTTTACAAAAAACAATCTAAACTTTTTTTAAATTTTTTTCCAGGATTTTTTTTTGCAAAATTTTTTTGCGTAGATGACAATAAAATTTTACTAAAAATATTTATTTAAAAGTTGATGTTTGTTTTAAAAAAATTGAATTTTATTATTATGGTAAAAAAAATTCATTTTTTTCATATAATTTTTAAATTCGATTTTTTTCAAAAAAAATTGATTTGAAAAATTGAATTTTAAAATCGATTTTTTTTAAAATGAAAAAACACTTATTCTAAAAAAACAAATTTATTTTAATTTTAAAGTTTATATTTTCTATAAAAATGAAGAAATATTTTTGTTAATCGTTTAAAAAAATTGCTTTTAGAAAAAGATAAAGTTTATAATTTTTTGAAAAAAGAAAGTTCAATTGAATAATAAAAATATAACTAAAAAATTATTAAGATCTTTTAAAGGTTAAATAAATAAGTAAAGTTTATAAGTTATAAAAAAAAGTAACGCTATGTTGAAAATATAAACAAATAAGTTTAACTGAAAATTAAAAAAATAAAAGTTGACAATATATTAAGATATTTAAAATTAGATTGTAAATCTTAACTATTTCGATTTTTAAATAATAAATAATTAAAGGATATTAATAATATGAGGGATAAAAAAAATTAGTTAGTAAAATATTTATAATAACTTTATAAATAAAATATTTAAAATAATTTATTTTGACATGGTGGGACCTGAATTAATAAAAAATTGACACGTATAAATTTAAAGGCGTGGATTCACCAGACTGTGCCACGTGTAAATTTAATAACGTGATTTACCAGATTGTGCCACGTGTAAGTCCACGGGCTGCTTTAGTATATAGATAGATATATATAAGATTAGTTTTAATTTTTTTAGTCGATTTAATCTTACTTTAAAAATCAAAACCGGAATATTCTAAATTCTATGTAGATTGTCATGATATAGAAACAAGTTCAAGGCTTTAAGCTAGCTGGCTATTAACAATTTAACGTCCCCACAAACTTAGCCTCCTTATCTACACGAAAATTCAAAGGCTCACAAGATATTTTGATACGTACTCATAACACTTTCCCCACCTGAGAAAACTCCTCTCAAAATCCATATCCAAAAGCCCTAAATGGCAGCTCTTCAGATGAATCACCATCTTCACGGGATGAAGGTGATGAAATTCGACAACACTAAGAGCTCAATAATCCCTCACCGAATCAAGTGCCAAAAGAACGATGAGGGTAGCCGAGAAGCGGAGAAATCGAAGCAAGGTCGGTCGTCGATTGGGCTTCTGGGTGGAGTTATGAAGCTTGGGAAAGGATTGAAGGAGAGCTTGAGCCCTAAAAGCAAAGGCGATTGGAAAGACGTGGCTTTGATGAGCTTGTCTTTTGCTGTTTATGTTTATATGTCTCAGAAGATAGTATGTGCTTATTGCGCTTGGATGTCTATGTCTAAGCAATTGCCTTGGTAGATTCTGCTTATATATATATATATATATATATATATATATGTATATATATATATGAACAAGGAAGAATTATATTACTTTGTGAAATCATGATCATTATTTTTATGTTAGGAGATCCCTCACCACACCACTCAATCGTCTTAACTTTCGCTTTGTGTGTCAACTAATTCATGATCATTATTCCTATTGGACTGGATTTTGGGTATGATATTCAAGTTCGGACTAGATCCACGTTTGAGCCAAGTTCAGTATAAAATACCGGAAAATGAATAGCCCCTGCGTACAAGGAAGGTATATCTAGAGTGAAAAGGAGTGCAACAAGAAGCATCATTTGGCCTCTTTAGTGTGCCATTGTCAAGTAGGCAAGGTTGTGTATATAGGGCCAAGTAGAAGAACAACAACAATAAGAGAAATAAGTCTGCTACAAAGGCCTTCCTTAAGTCATTTGGGCCTATTGGGCCACAATGCAAAGCCCAATTTCAAAAATGTTCGGCTCCATTCTCCGGATCTTAGGCAACATTTGCAATCAGCTATACATTCATCCTTCGTTTGTTGTAACTCCGGAACCGAAATAGAAATAAATCATTATAATTTAATTACTTTAAACCACAATGAATTATTTCAAAAAACTTCATGAACAAGGTATATGTAGGACTAGATTCGTTTCCATTTTCGGAGTTAAAATCAAACGGACCCTCGGTCTAAAAAAAGTTGCAACTAGTGTTGGCCACGGAAAGAAACGGAATTGAGGTATTTCACATTCCCTCCCGACAGTTATGCACGAGAAGGTATCGGGACGAACCTTGTGTTTTTGGAAACGAGCCCACAAAGCCTTATTTAGGTTGGGATTGGGACCATACGAAATTGATCCCGCTTCACATATTATTTATTTACAGTTTACACACAAAAATATTTGTTTATAACACCTCAAAAAGAAAGACATTAACATTTTCAAATTTTCATAATAACTTCTTACACAATCTCTTCAAACAAAATTAATTTTATGTCAAACATCCAAAATGAAAGTCCATAACATAATTACACATCAATAACTCAGTTAGAAACTCAATACACATTCAATAATAACTTGTAACTCATCTGGGAATCTCAACCCCCACACCACTTTTTCTGATGATCCCGAACTTCGTGTTCTCATCTGCAAGGATGCTTTAGGGTAGACTACCTCTAGGAGGTAACCAATCTAACTGCTTGCTATTTTTTTAAAAATAAAATAAAATAAAATTAATAACTTGTAACCTTTTTTTATTTGAAAAGTTGGAGGTGTGGATATAACCAACAAACATCTTTGTCAATTTGTGTTTGGGTATAAATTTTAAGTTTTAACATCTAACTAATATTTGAGACTAAAGATGATATTTAGTTTATATTTTAAATTTAATACTTTTATTATACAGAGATATGCTTAGTGGGGCGAAAAATTTAATACAGTACTCCGTCCCAAATATTTTTTGATGGGATGAAAATTCTAATTTTTAGATGAAATTTCTTTAATATCGAAACAAAACCGAGATTTGTGTCACCCCTAGTTGCAACATTAACCATTACACCCATATAACTCCTATGTTAGGCCGTACTAAATTTCATTATATTGCCAAGGCTTTATTCGTAGAGTTGGCTTGTCCAAATTCGCATGTGTACCGGGAAGCTAAATATGCGGCTGATTTTTTAGCCTCTTTTGCTTTTAACGTTCCGAACGGTTTTCATGTATTGCTTGACCCGCTGGAGGGTGTTGTTTGTATTCTTACTGCTGATGTTAGGGGTCGGGCTATCCCCCGTTTGCTAACTACTTAGCCTTTTTTGATTTATAAGAAGCGCGGTTAGATGCGCCGGAAACCACTGACTCTCCCTCCTACAAAAAAAAAAATCATTATATTAGCCATAACAATGAGTACATTAAGCATTTAACCCCAGTAAGCTGCTATAATAGATTAATAGTTCAGTTTTGTAATATATAATTTAAGGTAATTTTGGTGACTAGATTAGTTTTGAACTTTATTTATTTATTTTACAATATCACTCTAAATAATCTAGTATATTACAAAAAACTGAAACTAGAACCCGATAACAGTACTTAAGGAGTACGTTTAACATATCTTTACCACTGTGACTAAATATTGATCTTGAAACTACTTGATTATAGAAATGAATAAAAACGTGATTATGAGGAAATCTAAAGTTTAGGGTTTATAATGTAAAATGTAAGGAAATAAGGGATGTGTGGTGAAATGCATGGGCAAAAGGGCCTAAAAACTAGTGAAGGGCATGCAGAATATTGTAAGTATGGTCCCATATTTTTAGTGTCTGATGAAAATTGACACTTTCTCTTCATTTCAAATACCTTTTACTATTCCTTCTCCCCTCCCTTTTTGACCCATATTATGTATAGCAAACTAGCAATATAGCATTTCATTTTATGTTATACTATTATCAGGTTCTACACTTGAGTACTTAACTCGATCGAATCCAAGTATTCATCACAATAAACCTAATAACTCCATAGATTAAACCTAATAATCAAATAAATAAAAGGTAGGCTCGTCAAATCACTAACCTAATAATATATATAATGACAGATAATTAATAGGAGAAAGAAACGGAAACCATTGAGAAGCTCAAGATTCGTAGCATCATGGAGAGGACTGCATTGAGAGATGTAAAATAGAATAGCCACGATTGAATCCAAGGTAGTATAGGAAACTTCAATTTGTTTTTTTTTTACTACCGGAGACCAAACTTACCGTGGTAAATCCCGAACTACTTACCTACTTGATAAATGACAATTATAAACCATCAACTGAAAACAAATATTTTTAAGTAAGAAGTAACAAAACATAATTAAAATATTAAGTTATCCATGTATTAATCAGAAATATCACGATTACAAAATGTTGTGCTCTAACTTTATGGCTGTAAAAGTTTGGATACTTGTTATTTGTATGTATATAGGGTGCTTATCATACAGTCTATATAATAATATTTAAACATACTCATTGTGATACATCAAACTAAGCCCTTTGACAGCTTCATGGAAGTTGGACTTTTTTTTATAATCTTTCACTTTCCCCCAAATTCTATAATCCAATCCAACTATTCTTTCTAGGCTACGGGCTGCCCAACAAAATAACAGAAGAAGAAACACATTATTTTTTGTTTTTTCAAAGCTCGGGATTTCTAGTGCTTGTCAAAAGGAATCTCTACCACTTCACACTGTCACCTCGCTTTTTGACTTTCTTATATTACTTGTTTTATGTCACTATTATACAATAATGCACACATTCCAGTTTCTCTGCACCTTACTTGTATTGAAGGTTGAAGATGGATCACAAAAAATGAAAGCATATGCAGCAGAACAAAGTTTTTGTGGTTAACAATGGAACGCAATTAATTCTACAAAAAAAATTACTAACAACTACGACTTAGAGTGAATCATAAACAAAAAAACAGCAGATTAAAACATGAAAATTGAACCATCCAGATGAATTGACGGACCGGATCCTTCTTCCCCAGATTCTAAAATGGAGCATCTTCAGTATTCAATTCATTACCCTCATTCTTCTTGCCCTTCTGAAGGACATCTGATCAAATCTAAGATGTTAACAACCTCTCCCATGTCGGGTCGATTTGAAGGAACTTGAGATGTGCAAATCAAGCCGAGTTTCATTACTGGAATGGCCTCTTCAGCTGGGAACTTACCCTGCAACCTCGCATCTACACATTCCTCTACTCGTCCTTCTTCCAGTGCTCCTCTGACCATGTCACAAAGAACCACAACGTCGTCTTCCATGTACTCAACCGGTCTTTTTCCTGTTACAACCTCCAAAACCAAGACCCCGAACCCATACACATCGCATTTCTCTGTTATCTTCACAGTCCTGCATGCGAATTCAGGTGCCATGTAGCCGAGTGCACTCTGAATCTTGCTACTGAGAACGTATCGGTCTAGCATTGGCAATAGCCTTGCTAGACCAAAATCTCCAACTTTAGGCTCCCCTGAGTTACCTATGAGAATGTTACTTGATTTCAAGTTGTAATGGATGACGTTTGATTGGTGCAAGTGAGCTAACCCCTTGGCCATGCCGAGAATTACGTTGAACCTCTCATTCCATGACAAAAAGCTCTCGCCTGATCCTTCGTGTAGATGCTTGTAAAGACTACCACCCGGAACATACTCGTATAGGAGAAGTTGTAGAGACGGAGTCCAGTAATACCCTTCGAGCTCAACGAGGTTAGGGTGACGAATCTTGCCCAACATCTTAACCTCTCTTTCGAAATCTTCTTGGGACTTGACAAGGCTTGAAACCGTGAGCTTCTTGATTGCGACCGATTTGCCATCCCCGAGGACGGTTCTGTATACTGCACCGAATCCTCCTCGGCCGAGCTCACAGTCCTTGTTGAGCAAAGCATGGGCCCCGGTGCTGAAGTCAGGCTCACCCGAGAACATGACGAGCTTCCCAGAGTTTGCATCTGTTGTGGGAGAGTTGTTGCTGAAGTCGTCTCCACCAGATAGTGCAAGCGTATGTGCAGAACGAGAAGCACTAGCTCGGACATGGAGGTTCAGGACTGTTATGGCGATTACACCAATAACTATGAAAGCAGCTGCTCCTATGGCGATTAGAGCCGAGATGCTGAGAATGATCTTCTTGTGGGTGATGGTGGGTGGGATAGAGTCAGAGGACGAATCAGAAGTCGAGTTTGGGTTAAGAACAATGGGTTTCGGAAGGACAGCAGGGCAAGACTTTTTCACGGCAGAACCACAGAGGGCAGGGTTACCCGAGACACTGCTAGGAGAAATGGTGTTGAAGAATCCACCAGGTGGTAGTTCGCCTTGGAGCTCATTCTGAGAAATGTTGAAGGCAAGCAGATGAGGAAGATTGGCAAGTTGCTTTGGTAGAGTGCCTGAGAGTCGGTTAAAAGATAGGTCAACAATTTGCAGATTGGAGAGCTTTGATAGAGATACCGGTATAGGGCCATTCAGTATGTTGTGTGATAAGATCCTGCAGAAGAAATGGGCAAGATAATGAGTACAAGATACTAAACACATTATTGGATATGCAAAAACAAAAAAGATCTCAGATAGCACCTTCAAAGTTAGATATCAAACTAAATAATTGACTATATTATACATCACAATGACAGGAAAAACAGGCATCGACTAAATGCAACCACAAATCTTTTCTACACATCACATAATCAGACAAACATAAATGCAGGTTTATGTTTGGCTGCAATGGGAAGTGACAACTATAACTGACCTACATTATGACACTATAACCGCAACTACATTATGAAATTCAAACAAATCAAATGGTTTAATCTGAACTACCATATATTCTATAAGGAGAGCAAAGTGGACTTACAAAAGAGTAAGTGAAGAACAGTGTTCAATAGAAGCCGGTATATTTCCCTCTATCAAGTTATTCTCTAGAATAAGTTCCTTGAGAGAAGCAGTTTTTCCAATCTCTGTAGGAATACTCCCATTCACGTGATTCAAACTTAAATCGAGGACAGTTAGTGCTTTTAACTCCCCAATACTCACCGGGATAGACCCGGACAGAGAATTCACAGACAAGTTCAAGATCTGCAGGCTGCTAAATCCACCGATGGAGGATGGAATTTCCCCGGATAACCCATTGTTGGACAAGTCCAACACCCGAATGCTTTGCTGGGAGACCAATTCAGATGAAGAGAAAGCTCCATCCAAGCTACCATTTATGTTATTCCCAGCTAGCAGAACTTCCTCTATAGGCACTTTGAATACCCATTCTGGCAGACTACCCGATAAAGAATTCTGCCTCAAGTCCAAGGTTTGAAGACTCGTACAGCTTATCATCGACTCGGGCAAGCTTCCACTAAGAGAATTCACAGACAAATTTAGCATCTTCAATGACTTGAGTTCTCCAATTGAGCTAGGTACACCTCCAGAGAAGTTGTTAGCAGAGAGATCAAGTGTTTCAAGGGCCTTCATATCCCCAATCCAGCTCAGCACCTCACCCGTAAGCATATTCTTGCCCAAGTTCAGATAACTACAAAAGCTTAAGTTTGGCATTGAGCTAGGAAGACTTCCAGAAAACAAATTTTCACTAAGATCAACTGACTTCAACAAAGAGCAATCTCCAATGGCACCCGGGATCTGCCCAGTAAACTGGTTGCCGCTCAAATCAATTGTTTTCAGATTGAACAAGCCTTCAATCCCATCTGGGATTTCAGCCTCCAAAGAATTTTGAGACAGATCAAGTGACTTGAGACCGTGTATGGACCAAATCCCAGAAGGCAAAGCACCCGAAAACTGGTTCAACGACATGTTAACAGCAACAAGTGAAGAACAGGCGCTCAAACTTCCTGGAATCGGCCCAGAGAACCCATTCTTGCCAAGAGAAATCGATCTCAGAGGCCCACATTGTTGAAAGAAGTCATCTGGCAATGACCCAGACAGAGAGTTTTCACTCAAGTCAAGAATTCTGAGATTTGGAAGCTTAAGGAGTGCAGGGCTAAGGGTACCAGTGAGATTGTTACTAGCCAGAGATAACTTTCTAAGGAACTGCAATTGAAGTAACCCTCTACCTATTCGGCCCGACAGAGAGAAGCCCTCAAGGTCAAGCTCTGAGACCCGGTGAGATCTAGGGCTGCATTTAACACCACGCCAGGCACAAGCGCTATCATCATCCTCATTCCATGAGGAAAGTTTCCCAGTCGGATCTTGCAAGTCAGCCTTGAACACAATTAGACCCAGTACATCATCATTTAAAGACGGACTTAAGGATTTCACCAGGATAGGAGCAAAAGCAAGTAAAATCAACAAATTAAGCAGATTTCTATCCATTGTCGACGGGAACTAGCTTGGGATATTGCGGTTAACAACAATGGCACTCAAGACTTGAATAGAATGTTGATAATTCAACAAAAAATGTGAAAAAATGGACAAGGGGGCTGCATTTTTTCTTCTCCGCTAAACTCGGCCAGTAAAATAGAAACCAAGAGAGTGAAAATGGATTGTATTTGAGCTAAGAAACAAAAACCCACAAAGGCTACAAACCAACCAAAAACCCCTCCTTACACTGTATCAGCTTCTTCCCAACCACAGTTTTAACGGCTACAAGTCCAAAACAGCAAATGAGCAAACCCAAAGAAAAGCCAGCAGCTGTTTTACAGAAACCCCAAAATAAATGGAATCAAAGAAACCTGAAGAACACAAGAAACCCTATTACCCTTCTCAAACAAGACATAAATAAAGTGAAGCCAGGAAACCCTAAAGAGAAATCCTCCAAAACGGCTATCAACCTCCAAAATTCTCTGACTCAAGTTGACATAGAAGCTTGTTTGAGCTCAGAACCGGTGTGTCGACGGGAATGCGGAGATGCCGGCAACTTCACGGCGTTCCGGCGAGGAAGTTCAAGGGAAAGTTTGTGGGAGAAAAAGAGGAGAGAGAAGAAGGAGAGTTTTTTTTCAGAGATGAAAATTTTATTTTGGGGGGGGGAAGATTTATTAACGTCAAATTTGGGTCGCTGAGGGGTCATTAAATGAGGGGAAATCAACGGCTGTGATTATCCTGCGTGGACGACACGTGGCTCTAGTTATTTTTGCTTTACATGTCCGTTTATCCAACGTGGCGTGCAAACTGTACTGTAGGAAAAAAAATTAAAATTTAATCTAAATCGAACAATTAAACTGAAATGATTATGTAGCTAAAAGGAAAATGTGCATTATTGAAAATTGTACAAAAAAAGTGTAAACTTATGAGAGAATAAACAAACGAGCAGCTTTGTTGATCACGTTGTTTCCCACTTTTCCTAAAGAGTATAGTGGAGTCACACTGATCATTATTCCTGCCTTGTGCCATTTTTTCTACCTTTTCAATACATAAATGATAATGGTATTTCTTATTTTATTTGTTTCAAATTTTAATTCTATCCAATTTTCTATAAGTGTGTGACACTCTTGTTTTTGGTGGTGGTGTTGATTTCACCGATTAAGTTCAATTTGTATTAGATTTAAATGATAAATTTTTGTTCGCCTAACCTAGGGTTTGTTCGGTATAACGAAATTTTAAAAATTAAGGGTTTCTTTTTTATAGTTTAAATAGTTGATTGTTTAGTTCTTTGAAAGACTTTATAAAACATGTAAATATATAAAAAAAAATTGATTGATGTCTGGTAACAATATTTGTGGGTAGCTTTTTAGAGTGTTTTTAACAAAAATAAAAAGGAGTACAAATAATTATAAATGTTTTGGAAGGTAAAATTTTTAACAAATTTAATCGTATTGATATATCGTATAGATAATTTTAAACTGACTATTTAAATGTTAACTAGAGAAAATTAATATTTTACAAATACAATAATATAAGATCTTAACTCAAACACAACACAAATAGAAGATTATAAGTTGAAAATAACAAAAAACTGAAGATGTCCTTATACTGAATGTTTCATACTCTAATTTTTATCTATAATAATAATTGTATGTCATTCTAGCTATTTTAAATCTATATTCTTATATTTACTAGTTTGATAGTAGTCATATTTTATTTACAAAAGTTTATAAGTACTAAAATATACCAATATAAAACCATTTGCGATTTTTAAAGAGTGGGAAAATGTCAATTTAATATTAAAGCAATTAAATTAAACTCATCTAAAACCAAAACAATAAGATTAAAATTTAGGTCAACTTAACCGTTTTTCGTTATAAAAAAAAAACTACAATTTTCATAATGTATCAGCAAAATGTGCCAAATAAGCAATACAAAATAGTTTTGATTATTAAAGAGTACACATAGAGGTTTGTCCGTCTAGGGGGAATCAAGTGGCACATTGGCTTGTCAATCTATACCGGTTAATGTTGTTAGTTTTGATTCTTGTAATCTTCTTCGGGATAGCTTGGGTATTGTGATTGTTGTTGACGATAGTAATAAATGAATTTGGGTTTTATTAAGAATAAAAACGATAAATAATATATAGTTTTAATAAATGTGGTAATATTTTTTTATATATAATCTTTTTATGGTTTATTAATTTATTGCAAAAATATATATTACTAGCATGTTAAAAAGATAGTGTCTTATAGTTTATGATGAAAATTTTGCAAAACAACTTATATGTTTTTATCAAATGAAATGTCTTTACAAGTTGTTTTCTTACAATTTATCACATGTCGTTTTTACATAATTTTATTTTTATGATCTTTTAAAATAGACTATATGAACGGTTTATTTTCTTTACCAATTTGTTTTATTTGGATTTAAAATAAAATATTTCAATGTTGTTATTATTTCTATAAATTAGTTTTACAAAAAGTGTATTATATTAAATATTATTATTATTAATTTAAAAAATTGTATTTTTTTATTAGCTTTGTTTTTCAAAAATACTATACTAGTTGGTAAGAATAAGGCAACTTTTTGTAGAGTAAGCATTTGATGGCAGCAGCTTTACATGATGTGCAGATTTGAATATCTAAACATTTGCCAATTACAATCATTTTTTTCTATCTATCATCATGCGCTAACATGGCTTTCAAATTATCAACTGCCAGATCCTTACATAATTCACATAATTTTAATTTTATTTTGTAGAGATTTTTCTTGAAAATAACTGGTCTAAAGTGGCAGAATTTTGTATCCAATGATTTTCGGTAATATTTAATGTCATTTACTTTTAGAGGAGATTTATGGCAGTGTGATTTTGCTTTTAATTGAAGGGGTAATAAGATGTCCCACATTCAATGCATTTCCTCAACCTCTGCCGCTGGTGGTTGAAATTCTCTTTATGGCTATTTATTATGGGCATTCTATTAAATGAGTTGGGTTAATGTTATAAAAGCGGTTGGCTAAATTCACTTTATTGTAGCTTTGGTCTTTAATTTTACGAATTTGCAAAATTAGTCAATGTTTTCGTGGTGTTTGAGGTATATGGCCTTACGTAGTTGCATCTTATAAATGCGAACAATATCCTAATCAATGTCACATGTTGTAGTCTAAACCTAGTTTCTAGTTTATAAGGTTTCTAAATTACTCCAAGTTGATAATTGACTTTAGGACAAAATCTTGTTAAATTATGTATTAGACGTAAGTCGGAGACTCGGAAGCACATGTAAGCTTGTACGCACGTGACCCCTACTATATATATATATGTCTTCAGTTAATGTGATATTTGAGCGGTTTAGCCAACATACCGACTTTCAAACTTAACCCTTCAACAAACTATACATAGAATGAGATGTTAACCCCTTTTTTCAAGTGTCAACCATGTTTGTCTTCCTAGTTACACTTGCGAGACATGTTAGCTTATTTACAAGCTTTGAGCCTGAATACATGTACATACAAACAAAGAAGTACGGAGATAAAGGGTCACCTCGACGGATACCCTCGCTTTTGCCATTGGAGGTCTCTTCTTATATTCTTATAAGTTTGTGCTTCACAAGAAATTTGAATAAAACGTTGTACAACTTCACAACGACACTCGACATTTTTCTCTCTTACAAGTCTCAATCTTTCTCTATTGGTTGTTCCTTGTCTCTATCTCCCTATCAATTACTAGATATATGGATTACACTCCACTGTTCAATTTACATTGGAGAGGGCAAATTTTCCAAAACACAACAACGGATCAAGAACTGAAATGTTCGATACCGTAGTTCAATATTGTTGATTTCGATTATCTCATGTTATTTTATTCAAATATCTTGTAAAGAACAAACTTCAAAGCATTGTTAGAAGAGACCTACATAGGCAAAAACAAGGGTTTCGGTGTATCCTCTCAACAGTCTCCCAACTTTTTTTTTATTTCTATATTTTTTATAATTTTTTTCTTTATGAAATAATAAATATAAAAAATTGGAGTTATTGGATTACAGTGTTTTCGACGTTAATAAATTGAGCGTGGTGTATATTATACGCCCCTTTATTTTTAAGAGACGAGGTTCGGCATGAACATTTTTATACATTTTTCGTGTTTAACTACTTACCCTTAGTGATACTTCTTTGGATCTATAGTTGTCATTTTAGACCGCAAGCTTTTGTATGTTAGGGATGAAATGTAATTGCGAATATATTTGCTATCTTTAGATTATTTTTTTTATTTTTTATATTTAAGTCATAATATACCGTATTTAGTATCAAAAGATATATCAAAATTTTCATTCCGCCTTTTCTATTTCTATAGCACTTATAATGAAATTGTTGTGATTATATCCAACAACAACTAGGGTTCGTCGTGCTACTTTCAGTCCAAGTTTTGTTTAAAGTTCACTTTTCATGATCCACAAATCAAATTGTCAAAGCACGATTGTTAAAGTTTCACGAGGACCTTTGTATGGAATCATGTGAAACTAATACATAAGGTCAGTGGAGTTTAAACATAAAATTATATAACAACAAAAGGGGTAAACACCAACCTTATATATTATGTTTAGATAAGTTGATATCTCAATAATAACCATGCTTTTCAAGTTATAAGATAAAAGGGAGATATTACAAAGCAATTGACACTCTAGTGATCATCAATTCATCATACTGGATACCGAAGACATGGAGCCATGGAGGTATATTTCAACATCCTTCAAGGTGTTTAAATTTTACTGGAAAATAAAAAGTTGCTGAATGTACTAACTTAACTATTTTGTTCGTAAGTTTTTATTTATTTATTTTATATATGTTTTTTTTTAATATTACCACAATATTCATTTACAAATTATATAACATTGTCATATTATTAATAATAATTTTTTTCACATAAACAATTTACAATATTTTCAATTATATAAGAAATAACAGATTCTTACTTTGTATTATTTTTAAACAATTATATATTAATTATGCATTAAAATACAATTTATCTTTCTATTTTCTACAAAACTTAAGAGAAAACAAAATTAACAAAGCGGGTTTTTCAACCTTCTTATAATATGAGATGTAAAAATATTTAAAATATTGAATTAAATAACGAGCGATGTTATTTTAATCAATGCTTTTAAGGTTATGTTCTACATATGTTAGAAAATAATGAATTAAAATAGACATTAATGGTTGATACTTGATAGGAGGTGTCATATAAGTAGGCATAGGCAAGAATAGTTAGAATCTAAATGAAGTCCAAAAAGAAGGGAGATGAGCCAAAGAAGAAAATGCCAATAGAGATGGGCAAAGGACAGAAGGAGGGTTGGGCGCCCCACTTACTACTTCGGAGTCATTAGACTACGGTTGGCACTCACGAGCTCGTTAGATTGCCCTCCAAATATCCCTCCTCCTACTACTACTTTATAACTACCAATACTTGTCAAAATGTCATCTCATTTTAGTCTTCACTTGAACACAAAGTATATAACCTAACTAAAAAGCTTTAAATTTTAGAGTAAAAATGTCTAAAACTTTCTTTCAAACTACTTGACAAGTCATATAAAAAATTGAGTTTGTTTCAATTATTATTGATGATGTGACAATCATATTAGACAATAGTTTGTACATGAATTAATAATTTTTCCTAATTTGATTGAAGTGCGACATTTGTATTATTATCTTTTCACTGATTAATAGCGAGAACGAAAAATAATAGTAAAAGAACAGAAATCGATAATTTTTGGCTAAAATGGGAGGGAGGGCTTTTTGGTTAAAGATGAGCACAAACAAACCTCATTTTCTTTCTAGGTAACAAACTAGACACTTCTTATTTATTTATAAAGATTAATTGAAATGTCTAATTGGTAAGCCTAAGCCCATTTGTTCTAATGAAGCCCAATTTTTTTTTTAATGAAGCACAATTGTTTTAATAAAGTCTAATTTAAGCCTAGATCCACAATTTAATAAAGTTCATGTCCGGTCCAGTTACACAAGTCTAGGCTCAGTCCAGTTACACGAGCCTAGGCCCTTCGAACTCTGGATGAGAGGTCCTCCCTTCCACCCTTATACTAGCTCGACTAATTGAATTTGTGTATTCTATTTTTTTTCAATGCCATACTTAAAACCGAATAATTTCATTCAAAAAACCCCCCGAGTATTAATACAAAATTTCAAATACACAATGTTAATATACACTTCCGTCGTTTACACAATGTCGAGTTACACAAGTCTAAGCCCAATCAAGATACACAAGTTCAAGCCCAATCAAGTTACACAAGTCCAAGGTCCGTCGAGTTACACATGTTTAAGGTACGTCGAGTTACACAAGTCCAAGGTACGTCGAGTTACGAGATAATGATATTAGAGGTTCGAAGAATCACACTTCCAAAAACAGAACACAACCAAACCAAAGGGTGGTTACAGCGAGAAGTATTGTCATCTTTTGAAATCTCAAGATAAGTTTCATACTAAGCTATTTAATAAGCCATCACTTTAATACTAATCAAAAATGGATCATTAACGTAATTACATCATATAGGTACCTTTTGTAAAAATAGATATTAACCCTAATAACCAGGTGCCGGTTTCGGACGGGAAAGAGATGACGAAGGAATCAATACACATTTGATTTCTCAATAAGCTGTTGTCTCAGTGAATGATTGACTTTGCATAAGCAAGGTGAAGATAATGAAGCCCTCTAGCTGATCCTATGCAGATCTCAAGCCTTTGCTTCCGTCCTTGTAAAAACTGACATCAATTGCAAACGAGTATCTAATGAAGCAAACTAAATCCCGACCTAAGATGAGTGAGGTGATTGAAATGCTAGGTGACATAATCGACGAGGTAGCAACATGGGAATTTAAACGGGAATTTAGTTTTATACATCAACAAAAATCAAAGAAGAAATCACCAGCCAATCAAGCACTCAAATGTTCAAATTTATGAACCGGCCATACTTGAACTAAACTTCATTTTTACAAAAGTGGTAATCATGATTAATGACTGGAAAAAACCAAGATGTAGAAATTATCAACCCCGAAACTATAAAAGGATTCCTGAATCTGGATAAAATGAAGTAAAAAGAAGAGTCCAAATGGGGTAAAAATGGCTTACATTAGGCTTGGAGTGGCTCATCATCTTTTTCATCTCATTCAAAAAATCGTTCGTCGGAGAGTAGGTATCCGTTGGAAAAAAATCATTCGCTACCAAATCGCTGGAAAACCTAATCGATTTCGCTGTCATTGTCGACATACATAGTTTGATTTCGCTTACATTGCCGCTAGAAGCAAATGCCTTCGTCCCGAAAATCAGATTCTCTACACCAAATCTTTTAGGCCTAACTCAATCGAAGAGAGAAGGAGACTCAAGGTGGCTCGAAAGCTTTCAGAGCTTCGTCGGGGGAGAACGGCTAATCAGAAGTTCGGAACAGAGGAGCGGGACCGGTGGTTTATCGGAAGGTCAAGGAGAAGCCGTTTCCGGTGTTCTAAGGAAGAGAAACACTGAGAGGAGGGTTGTTCGAGCCCTAAGTCTCTCTAAAGAAAGCGAAAGGATGGGCGAGAACTAGTATAGTGGAGTCTTCGTTGTTTACCGGTTCGAGCCCTATGTCGTTTTGAGCCAGCAGTGGAGTGTCGTCGCCGAGAACCGCCACCACCGTTGCTTCTTTTCCTGAGACACCACCGTCGTCTGACAACAACCTTTCTCTCCTTCTCGCCGCCAAGCTCCATTTCTAGGTTTGCTAGGGTTTCTCCAAATCTGACTTGTGAATTACGGTTTTTATTTTAACATCCCGACCTCTTTTACCGATTTGATTAATTTATTTTTAAATTAAAAATTTCTCAACTAATTAAAAGACCTAGTATGCTTTTATGATACAAAAAGACTTTACTCCCTCTATCTTCTTATATATTTTCTAATATTTCAACTAGTAACTAAACAAATACTATTATTTAATAGACTAATTCAATGATCTCAAATAATTTATACTTACGGATTTAGATAACCTTAAACCAGAATCTAAATTCGAAATTTAATTTGTATCATAACAGTTCATTCAAAGTAATAAATTGATTATTTTTTTACAAATATTACTCCCGTTCATAAATATTTGTCGGTTTAGCCTCTTTTTTTTTAAGAATAACTGTCATTTTTACTATTTCAACGTTTACTTTATACATTTATTCCTCTAATTTTGTATGTTCAATTACTTATGATTTTCAATGATGTAAAACTTACAAGAATAATTAGCGATAAAATGAGATATGTAATTGTTCTTAATAATCGTATATTATAAACGGAGAGAGTTTAAAGTAAACTTTGTTGATTGTTTCCATTACTCTATGGGTATAAATATATAGGGATAGGGACCGGGGTAAATAACTATAAGTGAGTACGTGACACATTAATAGAGGGAGCACATTTTATTAGGGCTGTTAAAACGGTTTGGACCCAACCGTAAATCCAAGGACAGGACCGGACCGTAACGGACCGTATTGATTTTTTTTGTTTTTTTTTGTATGGAATAAATCCGGTCTGGTCCGGTTTGGACCGGACCAGACCGTATGGAATTCCTGTTCAAAATATATATAAAGTGTATATTACAGTCCAGACCGGAATATTACGGTCCAAGACCGGACCGTAATATCTTGGACCGGACCGGATCGAAACTTTACAGTTACGGTCCAGGACCGGACCGGACCGTAATTTCCGGTTCGATTCGATTTTCCGGTCCGGTCCAAAAGCGTGCAGTCCTACATTTTATTGTCAAAGTCGAGTTGTTTGGCAGACCGGCCCAAGAATGCCACCGTAATATCAAACAAACAATTTCACTTTAGAAAAACAATTTTAATAAGCAAGAGGCTTATGTCAAATCCCAGGCTAGGCTTTTCCATAACAGTGACTACTCCTTCATTTGTATACATTGCAATTGGCTTCGCCAATTATGAGATTCCAATTTCACTACTCATTGAAAATAACCCTTCAACGATGCCAGCTTTCTACATTTTACTCTTCATTTTATCCACCAAATCTTCACATCTTGCCTTTTATTTATTTATTTATTTATCCACTTCTAACTATTTATTTTACATAAAAATAATTTACACCCTAATTAAGAACCAATATAATTCGCATTTATTATTAAAACGGTCCACAATGTGAATCAATTTTTGAAAATAAATATGCTTGTTTGAAACATATGATGCATTTTTTTTATACATGGTAATAGTTCCTAATATTAGTTTTTAATTAGGGCATATGTAAGACAAGACAACATTGTTATAATTGGGACTTTAGTATGTTTTATTTGTCCCATTCCTTATCATTCTCATCTCTTCCTTTGTCTCGTGCCGTTGTTGTCATCTACACACAGCTTTCACTTCCTACCTGTATGGCTGTATTCCAAAACCCATATGAGGATCTTCGTAACGTGAGATACCAGCGTCAGATTTCTATGTAGTAGTAATTGGGCCTGCGTTATTGGGCCTATTTATAGAAAGCCCAATTAGATGTGAGATATTGGGCCTATTGGACCATGAAGAAACTCGAGCCCACGTTCAATGTAAAGAAAAAACCCTACTGAATACTGAAGAACACCAGTCGAATTCGAGATATTCCCAAGTGATTGACAAAATTGAGACTCCACACTGAAAGTCCAAGGAGAAGAAAGATGGCAGACGGTAAAAAGCAAGCGATTGTCAATTCTCTTTGCAGACACCTCTCTCTAGATTCCGTAAGCACAATCAGTTGTCTCTTTATTTGTATATTTTATCGCGGAACTTCAACGATTGAATTCTCGAGTCAGGACATTTGGATTAATTTATTTAATATGTATCATTTCAAGCCCGTCTGTTTACGAACGAATGTGGTCTGGAAATCTTACTTGCGATCTGCTTCTTTCGATCACACGCAGCACGCAAGTTTAGTTTTAAGATGAGCTTATAGTTTTGTTTGTGAATGAGGTTTAATGATCTTTCATTTGAATGCAGAAAGTTTTCTCTGGTGAAATTGAGAAATGTGATGTTAAGAGCCTATGCTCAAACATTTTGAAGGCGTCACAAAGCGGTTCATCTCTGCTCAGCAACGAGGAGGTAAGCTCGGTGAATTCGATTTTATAAATACTGCTCCTTCTGTTGCTATAGGTTGATTTGATTAAAAAGTATAAAAAAATAAAGCTAGGTTGCAGATATCAAATAGCACGTTCGATCGCTATGTTTCTTCACTCCCAAACTTATTGATCAACTCCTTTGCTATAGTTTCTTTCCATTCGAGGCCATTTACCTGAATAAAACATCCCAAGATTGCACTTGGAAAGTAAACTCGAGAGCAGGAAAATGTAGAAATTGAAACTGTGAATAATTTTATTTCTACTAGCAAATGGTTGATACATTGTTGCTTAAATAGATGTATCTTGGAAAGGGATATGAAGTGCAGCAAGTGCTTGATAATCTTTTGTTCCTGCCACAGCCGAGCAGTGATAAGTATGATCTTTGTAAAATCTTTGAAATATAGAGAACGAGGGTAGTTTGGACCATCTCAATGTTACAATCTCAAACAGGGTTTCCAAATCCGTTTCCCCCTACAAAATTTGAACTAGTTTGCCCGAACTATTATGAACTCACCGAAGCCAGTGAATTCAATTTAAAGCCATGGAAGTTCAAATATAGTGTTTTTTGAGGAAGATTCCTTCTTCAGATCTCCTTTCTGCACACTCGTGTTTTCACTCTTCTCTAGACCACCCTCTCTCTTTTCAATTTTCTTCTCTAAAGATCTCTTCTTGTTTTTCCTTCTCTCTTCTGTTCATATGAACCAGCAGGGTAGCTTGTGTCATTGTTGTATTGACTGATGATGCAGTTAGAGTTCTTTCTGTTCTATATTTCAAGTTGGCTGGTCCTCAGAAGAGTAGAGCGGGCTCAGTTGGGCTTCCAACTTGCACATTTGTGCACATAATCAACTAACTTGCTCCGTTCAAGACGTTGTCTGCACTTGTAACACCGAGCCAAAACCCCACTATTACAAACATAACCCAACTTATACATTTTGCACTATTCATGAACCAACACAAATTAGACATATTCCTTATAATCAAAATCAGGTCAAGAGATTAGAAGAATTATATACGTGGCAAGAGTGAAGTGAAAAAAATCTACACAGACGGATTCAATTCTAGTGTGCGAGTTCAATTCTAGCATGAAAATTCAAGCTATGGAATTCCCCAAAGAACTGAATTCTCTCCTAGGAGCAAAATTTGAATTCGTACAACGTCCGCGAATTTGACGAACTACGAGTTTGATAATCCTATTCTAAAGCATGTTGAATAAAAAAATTATACCATTTCAGCCTTTCCTAGTTTCTAGGTGGATTTCTCACCTTCTCTTTGTTGTGGGGCAAAAAATTCTCTGTTCTTTTTATATTTATTTTTATAGAATGATTGTGTCATTGTGGTTCTTGATCTTAAAGCAACTTTGGTTTGTAGGTGCTAAAATGGATAGCATTTGCAGATGATTTTCCAGTGGAGTCTAAAGCAGGCCTTAAGGCTCTTAATGACCTGAATGATGAATTAGCTAAAAGATCCGTTCTGTATGGATATGGATTGAAACTCTCTGAAGTTGACATAATTGTATTTGCAGCAGTGCATCCTTCGGTGGTATGTTTACTCCTACATCCTCACAGTACTATTTTAGAGTATTTTCTTCATCTACTCGAGAAAGAGTATTTTGTGATTTATTTCAATAACTTGCTAGTTGCAAGCCCATTTCGCACATTCTAGCTTTTCCAGCTTTCCTAATGCTGAAGTCGTCTTGAATTTAATTTAGAAATGGCCTTTTTTTATGGCTAATTTTTCACTTGTATGTTGGGCTGAAATTCTTCTCTTGAGAAAAATGGTCTTTTTTTATTTACGGATTTGAGTTTCGAACATGATTTTGCTTAATATGGCTTGGCTCTTTGATTTTGAACTTCTTGTGATGCTCAGACAGTTGCTTATCACTGCCTTTTGATCCTGCCTCTTTCATTTATGCAACGATGTATCAAACATCTGTTGTATTGTTTATTCAACTATTTTCCTGTTATAGTTATGCTGAATTCTGATGTTTCAAATTTTTTATTCACATTTACCACATTGTTGTGAACTGTTACCAGAACAAACTTGAAAAATCAGAGGTGCAAAAGCTACGACATGTCTTAAGATGGATGGACTATGTACAGGTGTGTGGAGATGCATTTGTGTCCTTGTATCTAGGTCAATTACCAATGCTTCCACTCTTGCTTTGTAGATTGATGAGTGAACTCTATTTTCTAAAGCAGAGTAAAGAGGATCTGGCTGGATTATTTGAAAGAATTTCCTTAGAAAAGGCTTCATTTGAACCTCCTGTAAGCATTCTCCTTTTTATTTCCTTTTTTTAATTAAACAGTCTATAATATCTGACGATCTAATGACATATTTTTGCACTTAGTAAGTAGTATCACCTTTCTAGGATGGTGCTGTTTGATGAACTTTTGCATGCCTAGTGCTTTAATTAATCAATGAATATTGCCTCACTAACTTATGGGGGTTACTGGTTTATAAAATTGTTCGTTGGCTTTGAATCGATGATGTGAAATGTTTTGCATTTTTTTCCCTCGCTGTTGCTCCTTAGGAATCTTTTACTCTATACATTTTGACCCTATTTAACCAGGGGTGTTGGATTCAATATATGGGGACATTGCTATAATCAAACCAAGTTGGTTTTCCAATTATTGGTGTCTGCCTATAGAGTTCTGCTAATTTGTCAATATATACTCTAGCAATGCTGAATGTTTTAATTTATAAATTATACATTAAGAGAATGACTTTATAGTTTCTCATTGCAAATGAGGATTGTTGGATATTTCCTGTGGTTGTGCTGTTGTAAATTGAGAATCTAATGGTTTATAAGCCATTTGATCTTCGCTCGATGAATTGTTTAGCAGGTGCCAGCATCTGCAGGCAAAGCTAAGGTTGAAGGAATTTCAAATGGTAAGGATTCAGCAAAGGGCCCCAAAATTGATGGTGGTGTAAAAGATGTTGACAAAAATTTGAAAAACGACGGCGACAAGAGTTCAAAGAAAAACAGTGAGCAGGTAATTTGAAACCTTTGCCTCTCACTTTTGCATTATTTACAGTAAGGAATCTAAACTAGAAAAACAATAAAGATATAGCCCTATTTTACATGTGGCCTAGGAACTCTGGGCTCCATTTCACATCAATCTCTATAGCAAGTAGGGGACAATAGGCACAATCGACAACACCTTGGTTTACCTAAAAAGTTTGTTTGTATGAAGTAACAATGGCTACAAACATCGACAACAACTCAACATATCTAATGGATCCGCCAACTTTATAATCTTGATAAGAGCTTCCCTTTGCAATGCCTGCTTAGGCCCATACAACACCTTAGTATTTTCTTACTTTTATGGCAACACATGACACCATGCTCTTACATACTATACATTTTATCGTGCATCGCGATTCCTTCAATCGAGTAAAGCAACATGCATTCAATAATAGACTTTGTAGCGTAAACATGACCGATTTTATGGAAGTTACACTACTATTGTGTGCATATGTTGCTTTACTCAATCCAAAGAATCTAGTTCATGAAAAATGTATAGTCGGTAAGAATGGTGTGCTGTGTTACCATAAAATAGGAAAAAGGAGAAAATGCCATGTAAGTATCGACCACAATATGTATCTGCAGTGGTAGGTCTCATTTTTTCTAATCCAAACTGATGACCTTCTCAACTTTATATCTACAACACCCCTGTTATCCTGATTTTATTTCAATCTTAAATGTTCATTAGAAGCATGATCAATTCTATTTAATTGAGCAATTTATTCTTTGTATTATGATTTATTGATGTGTTGTGCCGTTTTTCTTGAGAATATCAAGAAAAAAGCGAAGGGTGATAAAGATGCAGCCGAGGAAAAAAAGAAGCTGCCTGAGAAAACAGCTGCTGACAAAGATTCTGAGGTGCCTGTTAGCTTGCTGAATATACAAGTTGGTCTTATTCGCAAAGCATGGAAACATCCATCAGCTGACAGGTTTTTTCTCGGTTCTCGCCCTTTGAATCAAATGATCTGTATGGAAAATGAAATAATTGGAGCTTAAAATATTCTCCGTGGAAGTTTACAGTAATAAAATTTTATATGTGCGAACATTCTTTTCCTTCGTGAATGTTATATTCTTTTTATAATCAATGTAGTTTATTGGTTGAAGAAATTGATGTTGGAGAAGCAAAGGCACGACAGGTGGTCAGTGGTCTGGCTAAATATTGCAGCCCAGAAGAGCTAACAGTATGTCATTTCCCTGTTTTCCATCCTTGGTTTGTCGAGTTATGTTGTGAAACAGACATGGCAATATAATACCTGACTGCTCCTGCTTGATGTGCAGAATCGACGAGTTGTATTAATTACAAATGTGAAGCCTGGAAAGCTAAGAGATGTGGTGTCTGAGGGATTGGTAACTTCCTTGCATTCAAAATCTATTTTCCATGATAGAAATTGTAATTACCGTTTACATTTCAATCAATGGCCAAATTTTTTTTTCCAAGTCTTTACAATATATGTAACTAAATAGAGGTTTTAGCGTTGATTGTGTGGTGCACTTGACAGACTTGTCACCGGTGAGTTTGCTCAACCTTTCAGTCCCGGTATTCTTGTTTGTAGAATATTGTCATCAGACAAATAGCTGATCATTGGACTGTTGGGAGGAGTAAATTCTCATTGATATATAGTGGAAATTTCAATTTAAAGTTTCTGGATTCGAAAGCTTCAATTATGTATTTGCGAATGTGAATTTGGATAAACCATCACAGCCTTGGAAGGGTTATATCTACGAGTTATTCATGCTCATTAAAGTTCAAAAGACAGTCGATGAGCATTAGCACACTGTTAAGGCATCTTAATTTAATGTGTTTCGAGCTTGTTTTCTGCTTCTGCTGTTTAGGATCACTCACATAGGCTTAGTATATGGCAAGTCCTTTTATATTTTCAAAAAAGTTTACACGGGAATGCTAGAAATTTCACTTCCCAAAATGGCCAGACCAGGTTAAATAGAAAATTTTGATACGACTCTTCTTTTGTAGTTAAATCTGCCAAATTTTATTAATTTCCCTATTATTCAGGTCCTGTGTGCTTCAAATGAGGATCATAGTGCTGTAGAGCCTCTCCTTCCTCCGGAAGGAGCTCAACTCGGGGAGCGTATTGCGATTTCCGGGTAAGCACATTTTACCACTATCAAGTACAGCGGATTCGATTTGCAAAGTAAATCAAGTGTTTTTGAAGAACTGAAAGATCTGTTCCAGTTTTTTAGACTGATCTTAGATTCTCAATAGGATAATTTTGTGTGTTTTACTGTTCTTTTGGGAACATCTTTCTTCTTTTTTTTATAGCAAGTGTCGTTATTAACTTGGCTGGTATTGCGTCTTAGGCATGATGGAATGCCAGAAGACGTTCTGAACCCAAAGAAGAAGCAGTTGGATAAGATAACACCAGTGAGTTTTCTGTCCCCGTATTACTAGTGTAGTGTAGCCATTTGTTGCTCATTTCTAACCGTCATTGGTCCGAAGAAAATAGTTGTTTTCCTTCAAGTAGGTTATGTAGAATCCTCTGAGCATCTCTCTTTATGTTATGACACTACTCTTTTGATGTATGCAGCATCTATACACGGATGACAAGGGCGTGGCCACGTATAAGGGGATACCGTTCATGACATCTGCTGGGCCCTGCACGTCTTCCATTGCTAAGGGCGGCATCAAATGATTTGGTCACTAGCGTTATGCATCTTGTTGTATCCGCAAATGCTTCGCATGTGTTTTATGAGCTTCGTATCAGGTGCTTTACTACGGTATCATTTTCGTTATGAGCTCAAGGCAAAGTGCATGTTGTACCGATCATTTAGCGGAAAGTGTTATCTTAAATTGTCTCCTGCGTTTGATGTTAATGTAAAAGAGTAGTCATGAACAGATCTGGAATGTCAAGTAATTAACAAGTTGAAGAGTGATCAAAGATGGATTTAGTCAATCCCTTTATATGTTCTATTGCATGCATTTGAAGTTTGAATGATGCTATTTTATCATATCTAGGCCTCTCAGGTTTGAATTGGGTTAGTCTTGATAGGGTGATCTTCAGTAGCGATTATTTGTAGGTTGAATTTGCTTCACCTGTTGGAAGAATTACGCAAGAACTCAATAGGTCTCAATAGGTTATTTTGCTACAAGGATAGTAAGGTTTCTCGATATCTAGCTACCATCGGTGTGGATTATGCTTTTGTTTTAGAGGATTTTAACTTATTAACAATGAAACCAGACGCCTTCGGGCGCACCATGAACCTGCCCCAGTCACGCTGCGTGTGCGCTTGATACTTGTAACCCTAGAAATGCCGCGCCATCTCCACTCTCGTTAGTCGTTATGTCCCAAAATTTCTGGAATGAAGAGTGACGACTTTCTTATAAAAACACGATTATTCGTTTTTTCTTCCATTGCAGTAGAGCTTAGTACAAAATTCTGCAATGAAAAGATCGAATTAATATTTCCTTTAGGGCGCTTAATGGCAGATGCAAAAGTCTGTGTTTTACCCGAAGATCTATGTGAGCTTGTAATGATCAAGGGTGTTTTCGACCACATGAATATGCTCCAGAAATATGACCTCTCTAAAACTAATTTCAAACATCTACCTTCATCCGCCAAGCTTATATCCCACGGAATTCATATGATTTTGCCACATCGCTTGATAGTAAAAGTTCCAGAATTATACTCTAATATCAAATTTTGTTTCTGCTATCAAAGAAAAAATGAATCGATTTTGAAAACATATAAATGAAAATTATACCAATTTTGAAATAAAAAAAATATAAAGGGAAAAATATCACAGTTTTACATAACATGACTTTGTGTCTCATATCTTAATTTCGTCATGTAAAAGTAAGGGTACGAAAATTTGAATAAATAGAGATATAAAGGTTCGACAAATCATACCTCTCGATTTTTTAATCGGTTAAGATCAAGTATAATATTTGTTCTTGTTAATTTAGTATTTGATACTTCGGTCAACAATCCACTTTTAATTTTGATGGTACTTATTGAAAATATATAAAATCATGTACTCATATTTTTAAAAATCGTAAAGAACAGCTAAATAGTTTGATTTAAAAATAATATTTTAACAAAATTATAAGTTATCTTTACTATTGAAGAAAATAAATCGATTTTGAGAGTTTGGAAGTTTGTATGAAAATAAGAGTAGTAAGTTCGACAAATAATTCATTTTTTTTGTTGCTAAAATCAAGTGTAATATGCATTCTTATCACTTTAATAAATGTGAGTTGTTTGTTGACTTTATTGAATACAGTTTCAAGTGATGATGTAATAACCTGAAATTTTATTTCGGAAGCCCGACTTGAGTTACCGGATTAGTCGAATCGAACAAACTGCTCAACGGATTTCACCTTAGATGGGCTGTTGCTTCTACTTGTATTTAGGGCCTCATACTTGGCCTTATAGGGCCCAACTTCTCTTGTCTCCATGATCATGGGCTGGACCCATGCTCTTCTCCTCCTTCTTTGGCCCATGAACGAACGGCCCTTCCGACGATCAAGCAGTCCAGGGACGACACTCATGCTCTTTTTCTGCTTCGTCTTCCTCTCGAAACCGTTACCCTCCAGGCGTCAACCAGCATTGAAGGCCATTGAAGCCAGACGTTCCACCGGCATTGAAGGCGAGGATTAACCTTGAAGAGGAGGCCAGCCATCACACACCCCAGCGCAGCTCTTCACGCCCTCTGCACACGAACAACTTCTAGACCTCCATAGCCGACGCCTGCAAGCTCTTCTAGACCGTGAACGTTTGCCACATCGAGCTCCTACTCACTTCTCTTCATCACTGCAGCGGTGAGCCACGTCTTCCCCTCTTATTCTCCTTTCCTCCTCGGCCGGCGTGGTATACTCCTCTCCCTCTCCTCCATCCTATTGCCTCCGGGATAGCATCTTACTTGTGTTCCTCCCATCCTGATCACCACAGTCGAGCCACCGGGAGACATTTCAGACGCGCTGGAGACGAGAGCTCTTCCCCTTCCTCTCCTACAGTGGTCGCCGGAGTAGGTACACTTCTCCTCCCTTCATTTCATCTTCCTTCTATGTGCATGTGTCACGGGCTGAGTTTTCCCTAACTCCAAACCGTGCGGCTTTTAGCTTGTCTCGACCCCTTGTCGTGCTAAGATAAGCCTATTCCCGATGTTGTCAACGAAAGAACTTAAGATTGATGGCTAAGAGAACTTTGAAGGCTTTGTGTGTGGGAAAGAAAGCTTTGTATTATAAGAGAGCTTTACAATGCTTGGATGAGAGCTTGGAACTTGGATGATGCAAATGAGGGAGTGACACTCCCTATTTATAGCCCAAGGCCACCTCCTTTATGAGAAGGTTCCGGAAGTCAATTCTCCTAGATCATTCCGGAGCCTTCCTCTCTACAACTAAACCTAGGTTTCTCTACACTTCTAGATTATTCCGTAGGGCTCTAGCCAAGCATACGGAATTCCACACGGTCCTAGATAATTCCGTCATTCTCTAGAGTAGTCCACAATGTTCCGGAAGTTTCCACACAAGTCTACATAATTCCACGTTATTCCGGAATGTTCCTCCACCTTCCGGAATGTTCCCCCACCTTCCGGAATGTTCCTCCACATTCCGGAATGTTCCACCATCTTCCGGAATATTCTGTCGCGTTCCGGAATCCTCATGGGTATTCTGGATCCTTTGTGATCGTCCTGGATTTTCCCGGAAGACTCCTTGTCTCCTTCGTGCCATCTTGACAAGGCTTATATACATTGGCCTTCTTTTATGTCACGACTTCTTATCCTTGTCAAAGGGTGTCTTGGTGGTGTATCTTGGCAAGTCGTCATGCTTCGCCAATTTAGGCGTCGTCACGGATGAGCGGTCCGTGACACTCTCCCCCACTTGATTTCGCAACGTCCTCATTGCGAGTCCATGCTCAAGGTCTTCCTTCACTGTGTCAACCTCTTTCTCCAAAGAGGCATTGTTTTCCGAAGGCGAGTGTTGTGTTTCCTCCCACAACATGCCAACCTTTCCTCCTGACGGTTCCCGTTGCGTATCCTCCCGAAACGGGCTAGCCTTGCCTTCTTTGGTGTCACTAGGTGGCTTGCCGTCCTCACATGCCCTAGATGCTCTAGACTCCTCCGCTAATCTAGGAGCATTGCATGTCCTCACGGCCCCGAGCCTTGCTACCCTTTCACCCGGCTCCTCCTCGGGTGGCGACTCTTTCCTTGTCGCCTTTTGTGGGCAGTCCCGATTCAAGTGATCACCATCGCACCTAACGCATCTAAACTGCCTCACTTTAGGAGTACTCCTTACAATTGCCCCGAGCCTTAGCGGCTCCCTTCTGGGTTCTTCTTGCTCCACCGAGACAATAGAGGCAAGCTTGTTTTTTTGTCGGACAATTCCTTACGAGATGTTCCTCTCCACATAAGAAGCAGCTCAATCGGCGTCGTTCCGTCTTCTCGCTCTTGTCCCTATTGAACTTTTCCTTTGGTTTTAACGAACCCTCCTCGCCCGTGCGAGACCAACTTCTTTGATCCATGTTCTGCTCGCCATCACTCTCTAATGCCTCATATTCCTGCTCCTCACCCCCACTATTACCCTTTCTCCTCCATGGATTACTTTGTTCATGACTTCGGAACTCGATGAGAGAATCCGCCTCGGTCATGGCCTTGGTAACAGTTTGAACCTTTTGACGGTGAAGCTCTTGTCTTACCCATGGCTTAAGCCCATCCATGAATTGGAAGTAAGCTTCCTTCTCGTTCATGTCTGAGATTTGTAGCATTAACTCCGAGAACTCCTTTACGTACTCTCGGGCGGTCCCTCTTTGAGTGAGTCTACGAAGCTTGGCCCGGGCTTCATCGTCGGCATAGATGGGGTAGAATTGTTTCTTGAGCTCTGCCGAGAACTCGGCCCAGGTGGTGATCGGGGTCCCTCCAGTCCTTTCACAAGTCCTTCTACGCCACCATAATAAAGCTATATCACCGAGGTATAGAGAAGCGGTACTTACCTTCTTTTCCTCATCCGCGATCCCCGTGACGCGGAAGTATTGTTCCATGCCCCACAAGAAGTTCTCTACGTCTTTGGCGGAACGACTTCCCTTGAACGTCGTTGGTTTGGGTGCGTTCACTTTCTGCAGTGGGGCAACTCCGACAAGGCCAGCCCCCATAGCTGTCTTGCATGCCGCCATCTCCCTTATGACCGTCTCCAGCTTGTCGGTCAGCGCCTCAAACTTGGCCTTGAGAACTTCATGTTCTGCGGCTAGGGTCTTGTGGGACACGTTCATGGCCCCTTGGAACTCTCCCTTGAGTTCCTCAATAGAGGACTCCATCGTGGATTCAACGTCATCAACCCGCTTGTTGGCGTCGAAGATGGAGTCCCGCATCTCGCCCACGGCCAACTCGACTTTCTCCAGCCTAGCCTCCATGCTTGACACCACGTCCCTTGATGCATCCCTTGTGGCCTTCTTACCCTTCTTGCTCACGTCAACGACTTCCGACACGCCTCCTTGGCTAGCCATCGAAACCTCCCTTTGGAACGTTGTTGGCTCTGATACCACTTGTCACGGGCTGAGTTTTCCCTAACTCCAAACCGTGCGGCTCTTAGCTTGTCTCAACCCCTTGTCGTGCTAAGATCAGCCTATTCCCGATGTTGCCAACGAAAGAACTTAAGATTGATGGCTAAGAGAACTTTGAAGGCTTTGTGTGTGGGAAATAAAGCTTTGTATTATAAGAGAGCTTTACAATGCTTGGATGAGAGCTTGGAACTTGGATGATGCAAATGAGGGGGTGACACTCCCTATTTATAGCCCAAGGCCACCTCCTTTATGAGAAGGTTCCGGAAGTCAATTCTCCTAGATCATTCCGGAGCCTTCCTCTCTACAACTAAACCTAGGTTTCTTTACACTTCTAGATTATTCCGTAGGGCTCTAGCCAAGCATACGGAATTCCACACGGTCCTAGATAATTCCGTCATTCTCTAGAGTAGTCCACAATGTTCCGGAAGTTTCCACACAAGTCTACATAATTCCAAGTTATTCCGGAATGTTCCTCCACCTTCCGGAATGTTCCACCGTCTTCCGGAATATTTTGTCGCGTTCCGGAATCCTCATGGGTATTATGGATCCTTTGTGATCGTCCTGGATTTTCCCGGAAGACTCCTTGTCTCCTTCGTGCCATCTTGACAAGGCTTATATACATTGGCCTTCTTTCATGCCACGACTTCTTATCCTTGTCAAAGGGTGTCTTGGTGGTGTATCTTGGCAAGTCGTCATGCTTCGCCAATTTAGGCGTCGTCACGGATGAGCGGTCCGTGACACATGGACATAGAATGATAGTTACCCTTTAGTCAACTGCAAGATTCTAATCTTTGACTTGTGGTCTTGTGTATTTTTCCCAATTCTAGCTTCTCTGAGGATTCAAACCTCAAACGTGTGGGTTTTGGTGCAGTTTTACAAGAAATTTTATTTCGAGCAGTCAACTTCGGGATCATCATTAGGTACTCTAAAGTTCTCATCCACTTTTAATTTTGGATATGTTATAGATGAAAATTAGTAGTTTATTGCATTAAAAATCGATAAAGATCTACCAGTTAAATTTAGAGTTGTGAACTTGTAAAGTTGGTACAAAACTTAGTTGGTTAGGAGAAGTACAAAACTCAGTTGAATTTTGGTACTTTGGAATTTTATATGGATCTAATAAATGGATGTTTGTTGATTTTGATTGTTCTAGTTAGAAGTAGACATGGAACAGTATGTTTGAGAATTTTCTCGGAATTTTTGGGATTTAGTAGAAGGTATTTATTCCAGGTTAAAGGAGGTTACTCGACTTGTTTCCTTAAGGAGCTTAATTATGGTTTTCGACTTGAGTTGTAAATTCTTATAAACTCTTACACCCGTTATGAGTCTTTTAGAATTTTCATTTATTGTTGGACCATAGAGAGAGACTTATAACCGTTTTATAATTTTAGGCAAAATCAGGGAGAAAATGGTAATTTCCCTAAAACTTTGGGTTTCTTATCCTTTCATTCCAAAAACCTTCTTGCCAGGCTAGAAATCATTAAGAAGTTATCTAAGTAGTAGAAACATATTATTAAGACATTTTTTCCGTTATGATCAGGCTTGTGAGGTCACATACATGCGGATCGAGATTTAGCGATACTTGGATATGGGATCACTTCAAGTGAGTTCCATGAACTTGCTTAA
This sequence comes from Fagopyrum tataricum, assembly GCA_002319775.1. Taxonomy (NCBI): domain Eukaryota; kingdom Viridiplantae; phylum Streptophyta; class Magnoliopsida; order Caryophyllales; family Polygonaceae; genus Fagopyrum; species Fagopyrum tataricum. Next base: position 8,215,246 of record CM008279.1, on the reverse strand, counting down.
CTAACTTTGCTTATATCAAAGTACATTATTATGGTGGTGTGTATTGGATAAATTAAAGTACAACATGATTAGGACGACTACTCTTATATTTCTAAAGACCCAAGTGTATGTATAACGGGTTGTGGCATCACTGTCCAACGTTAAAATATGACTAGGACGTTCTTCACGACTAGCCCATATAGTGTATACGACAAGATGCATTAAACAACTTCTGTTGGTATACGGGGACGAATGCGAGAGTCAAGGGATCCTTGTGCCACAACATAAGTCGAACTTAGAAATAAATCCCTTAAATCCAGATAATAAACTGGACCTTTTGAGTATTCTGATATGTTTATTCTTTTGTATTGATGTGTGTATGTGTTAAAATATGTTTTTAATATTAGAATTGTTAGACAGCTTCTACCTTTTTTTTTAGACCTTGCAAGGTAGGTAGCTACCGAGTGATCTTGAGTGGGGTAATCAACCTGATTTCCGTACTTGTTTTTTCGGGCTTGAGATTTCTTTTGTGACAAGACTCGGTATAATTTTTTGGATTATGTCACATTTTGTACATGGCTGACTCATATCTCCCTTTGATGACTATTTCATTTGTTTTTAAAGCTTTTATTCGGTTTTCCTATTTGTGTCTTGTTGAAAGATCTGGTAAGATTGTTGTCAAACTAAGGCCGGAATTTATTGTAAGGTTCTAGCTCGTGATATCTCTAGTTTCTAGAATTTGGGGTGTTACAACAGGGTATCAGAGATCTAGGTTGACAACAATAACAATCTACTAAAAGGCTGAATAAATAAACAGAACCCGAGAAGGGGTCTGAACTTTTTAAACGAAACTTCATTTCAATTTCATGCATAGTCGGGATGGGATAGTTAGTACGGGAACCACCACCACCCTCTACGGATCTCAACAACGTAATATAATATAGTTACGCTAGTTCATTAGTTAGTAATGTTGTGTTAATTTTAGTCTCGATGCCCTTGTGCAAATGACGCGTACAAGAGTAATACCCACTACGAGTAGAGTTCGAGGTCGTCCTCCTCTCCACCCTTCTGGGCGTGGTAGGGGTGGTAGGACACCGTACCAACAGTTGGGGGACCTGGTCGTAGAGGTAGACCCCTAGTTACGAGGCCGTGGTCGAGCTATTCCCTATGCACCTCCCATAGATGAACCAATATCTGATGTTGAGGAAGAGATTGTTGAGAGTGCGTCACCCGAGGCCAATAGGGATGCCACTATTATGACAGGATCTCCTAGAACACAACCAAAAGACTCAGGCTGCGTCTCGATGGTTGCGATAAAATTCAAAGAGTATGTACAGCGGGTGGCTGGTGTGGCTAGGAGAGGAGGACGAGTTCCAAATCTCCCACCACCTGCTAGGTCTATTGAGGTGTCACAGAGAGTGACCCTTGTGTAGGCTACACCCGAGAAAGTTGTTGAGAGTGTCAGAGTTAGAGATGAGCCACGGGTACCGAGGCCGGATGAGTGGTGGAAAACTTTCAACCACATGAGAGTACCTTCCTTTGACGGGAAGCTGGGACTAGAGGTGAAGCATTGGTTGGGTCATGTGGAGACTACGTTAGAGTCGATCCGATGTCCCGAGGACCGACGGGTAGAGCTAGTACATACATTGTTCAGAGAGCAAGCACAATACTGGTGGAGGACCGTCCATAGTGGAGTTGCGGGATTTGAGCAGATGTGGAGTCTGATTAGAGACCGCATACAAGGGAGACCTCCACCATCCTAAAGACCTTTTCCTTCCAGTACACAGGGTGGTGGGCTGAAACCGTCATACCACCACACCCCTGGGCATTAACAATAACGGAGGACACCGGGGTTCCAGCATCAGTACAAAGCCCCGAGGCATCCTCCTCCACAGAGTTATGCACAAGGACATGGCGGTGGTAGAGGTCGTGGTATTGGTGCAACTGACGCTAGAGGAGCGCATGCTGGAGTAGTTTAGTTGAGGAATGTTTACTAGCCAACCGCTCTCACGACTACGTACAAGTACCATTTGGATTAGGGATGAACCCGTCCGAGTTTTATTTGATAAGGTGCTACTCATTCTTGTATTTCCGATGCATGCGTAGATATGCTATAATTGGTCACATAAATTTATGAAAAATAACCTCCATTTTATGTTTAAAAGTTAAATTTCATTATCAATCTTATTATAAGTATAATTACTAAATTTACGGGGATGTCACCAAATATGAGGCTTTTAACCAAATGTCTTTCCTTAAAATCTCATAACTTATCGATTAGTCTTATAGTCATATTTTAAATAAAAACCTAAAATATTTAAGAAAAATGATTTGTAAACCATTTAGTAAGTTTTAAAGTTTGTATTAATTTTGGTTCATTTATGAGTGGTTGTATGTAATACAAAATTTTAAAAAGTATAATATAGATGTACTTTTATGTAATTTATTTTTTATGAATTTACTTTGTAAAAAAATTTAGCCAAAATTTCATCCCATATCAAAATTGTTTCAATATAAAATAGTTTGTATACCAATTAATAAGTTTTAAAGTTCGTATTATTTTTGATTCATGCCTTATAGTTGGTATTATTCTTAGTTATTTTTTTCTTTTAAATAAGCATAGTTACTGGAAAAAACAAAATTAATAAATATAATGTGAACTTTAAAGTTGATTAATGAAAACAAGCATTGGTACTAAAATAAAATGATTTTTTAAAATGTGAATATGCATATTGGTTAAATTGATTGTAGAATATTTTAAAAAAAATAGTTATTCAATGTAATTTTTTATTAATTGAAAATTATTTGTTGCTTCTAAAAGACGGGTATTTTACACGTTTTTTTTCTCCCTAGAGTATATTAAAATATAAATTGTTATGATCTAAAGTCGGATTTTCTATAATATTTCTATACATTGATATTGATACATACTACGTAAAATTAATAAGACTCGATTCAGGTGATGTGGAATTATGGAACGCCATCAAAAAAAATTCTTTAACAGACACTTTTTCGTTCAAAATTTTTGTACATCTCAATCAAATTTTTTGTTTTATTAGTTTATTTATATTTTACTAATGCCACTTACATTTTTGAAATTTATTTTTAAGTCGACTTATAATACATGAACAGACAATATAAAATGTTTGAACTAATACTATAAACATTTTGAACTTTTTTCTTTGATTATTTTCCCTCCTTAAAAAAAGGACACTTTTTTAGTTTAAATTATTTTCTTTGTTAATTCAATTTATATTTTACTAATAGATCATATATATATATATATTTTTTAAAATTTATAAGTTCAATATAATGCATGTAATATAAAATGTTTGAACCAAATAAACACTCGATCAAACTAATAATATACATATTTTGAGTTAAAATAACATTATAATAAAATTATTCTAATAATTAGCCATAAATATAAAGTTTTAAATTTTTATAATATTATTTCAAAATTTGAGTATCTTTAGTTCGAACATTGTGTATTATACGTTCAAACATTGTTTTTTTGTTCAAACATGTACAAATAAAAAAAATGCATAAAAACATAACTAATAAATCAACAAAACAATACATGAATTGACTATAGAAAATATTAAAAGTGATAGTATATAAATTTACAAATTGAACTAAAATCATGAACTGAGATAATAATTATTACGTTTTTTTAATGAAAATTACAAAAATATCACTGCATCTTTTTTTAAAACCGATTTTCAAAAGGATAAAATATCGTGAGAAGATTGGCCTAATTGGACATTTTTTTTTTAATCTGAGATACAAACTATGCCTTTGTTAATTTTTTATTGATTAATTCTCAAAACACTTAATCAAAGGGGTAAAAAGGAAATTTGAGATGTGAAAATAAAAATCCTACAAAATCCTACATTCATGATTCATTTATCAATTACACTTACACAAAACCCTAGCGAAATCGTTTTTGTTCCATTGCCCTCTCACCTAGATTGACCTTCATGTAACTCAAGGTTACCTCTGATACCATCTATAAGATATAAGGTCTTAGGGACGTTGTCTCTATTGCAATTATGATCATTTGGAAAACTTCTCAAGATGTCACCAATCGTAAAATTACTCTCTTACGAGCACACTTAACTCTAGAGTTATTTATCTTACTCTACCACTAGAAAAGAAGAATTGTTGATGACATGGATAACAAACCATGGTTATAAGTTAATCACAAATCTCATGCAAGATGACAATTTTACGGGGTGTTACAACTCAACCCACATCGTTGAACCACGAGCGATGAGGGAGGACCGAAGCAACCCAGATCCAGATCGTTGAACCAAGAGCCATCAAGGAGGACCGAAGCAGCCCAGATCCACCCGTGTCGCCTCCATCGCCTTTGCTTACCGATCGCTTGAGGTTAAGCCGTCGTCCCTTCCTATAGCCTCAATCTTCTTCGAACCAGATCCGATGACACTCCTCGCAACGCTATCAAGTCCCGCCTAGTTATTGTCATCAACTGCCGAGAGCTTCACCCCTGCACCACTGCCGGGCCCGGATCTCGTCACCCAAGACACCGTCTGCCATTTCCTTGCCGCCCTCGTCGCCGTCAAGCTTCGTTGTAGCCGGAGAAAAACCGCCATTGTTGAGCATCTTCCAATAAAACCCTAATCGGGAGAGAAGACATTTGGGTATAATTACGGAAAACTCCCACTTTCTTATTTATGTTAATGACAAGAACTTTTGGGAAATTGTAAAATTACCCCAAACCGGATAATTACATAAGTGACTTATGCTTATAATTTCGTAGAATGACCCAAACTTTTGGAATTGCATATATTGCCCCTAAAGGGATAAATTACAAAATTCAACAAGTGCTCACAAGATTGTGTATTAACATCGTGTAATTGAAATTGGGTATTACATTGTTTAATTGAAATTGACAAGCTTCGAACCATATTGTATATTAACATTGTATACTTAAATTTGGGTATTACATTGAGTAATTGAAATTGTGTATTAACGTGATGTTAACATTGTGTATTACCTTTTATATTAACATTAGGTTTTAACCATAACTTTATAAAAAAAATATATGAAATACTCCAATTCAATTAGTCAAGGCTTCAAAATCCCCTCACTACAAAAATTGTATTTTTGGGTTTGGGCTTGTGTAAATTGGTTGGACATAGGCTTGAGATGTGTAAATCGAAATTATCAAATAGCCCATTGAATTAATTTTTTTTAAATTAATTCAAGGAACCTATATTGTTTCATGTAAAATAAAAAGACTTACTTGATGCTCAACTAGATAAAATGAGTCTAATCATCCAACTCAAACTAAAATTGCCCTCGTCCTTTTTAAAATTGTCACTTCACCTCTTCTAAAAATTGTAAGCACACCTCTCTCTATCTGAATTGTTCGAGTAATAATATAATACTTTTATTTTAGTTATAACTTACAGATTATGCGAACACTAAACTAGTTGACATGTAAAACCAGTAGTACCTTCAATTTGACACATCTAGGTATATTAATAAATGATTCACAAAGCCACCATTTAACCGATACATAAAATAAAAATTCATAATAGAATAATTTTTTTTCAAATCTATAGATTCGACTTAATTTTTTTTAACTTTATTAATATATATAAAATAAAGTTATATAATCCCCGCAGAATCAAATCAATCTAAATATATAAAAAATATCAAACTCTACTCCAGTCTCTATATTTTGGTCAATTCCAACTGTGCACTATTAAAAATATAACATAGTCTTATTGACCCAAAATAAACCTAATAATATAAATGATCTCATCCTCATGTATTATCATTCATTGCTTTAGTCGAAAGCATGAGTGTATTGCGAAATTCAGTTTTGTTTTTCATACCTTCTTCGAACCCTCTTCTAATCACCTGTCGTGCATCGTGAAACATTCCTTTGTCAACCATTTAAATAAAAATAATAGTAATAAAATATCAAAAATATCAAAAAAATCAAAGAAAATCCGAAAAGTCAGACATTTATTGTGAGCAGACGATCGAAGAAGATCAACAGAGAGATTTGAAAGATTTGTTTGCAGAGAACTGGGAGCGGAAAATAGAAGATCGAGGAGCTTTGTTCTCTCTGCAATCAAATCAATTGCCCAAACGGGGAGAATTCGAGGATAATCACGATTCACGCATTATTTCCATCTGCATCTCATGATCTTTATTCTTCCTCTTTATAACCCTATCCCTTCTTCCCATTCCTCGTCATCTCTTTCTTACAACTTCAAATCCGTAATTATCAACTTTATGGCTTCCTGTTCCACTCCGCATGTTCTCGCCGTCGACGATAGCCACCTTGATCGTCTCCTCGTCGCCAATTTGCTCCGCAGATCCTCTTGTAGAGGTAAGTTATCGTATACTCGCTGATTTTTCGCCATTCTTTTGAACCTTTCCAACTGATACGATTGATTTTTTAGTGTTTTTTTTTTTTTTTGAAGCTTTTGAGCCGGTTGAGTGTATAATCTCTCAGTACGTATGAATGACTGTCAATTTAAAAAGAGCTCTCTATCCTATTGTATTTTGCTACATTATTGAGAAGTGGTTGGAATTTGATTCAAACAAATTACAATCATCTCACTAGCCATTAATTTTTCTAGGGGAATAAACCCTAGTTTATTTAAATAAGATAATGATAATTGTTGTTTTACTGAATCAAATATCAGTACTGTAATTTTTGTAAGCAGTGATTTATACTGTTATTGCTAGTACCTGCAGCAGTATATATGATTAGTGTCTAAATGCATCCAGTAACAATTGTGGAGAATGCAATGGAGGCGTTGGAGTACTTAGGACTTGGAGATAACAACGAAGATTCACCGGGCTCCGGCGCTCCGGTGAATTTGATACTCTCCGATTACTGCATGCCAGGAATGACCGGCTATGAACTCCTCAAGAAAATCAAGGTTTTTTATTTACTGCACAATAAGCCGATAGTGTACTGATAATCAGCTTCCGGTATAACCTCATATTTCGATTTGTAGGAATCGTCTCGTGTGAAGGAGATTCCGGTGGTGATCATGTCGTCCGATAGCGTTCCGACCATCATCAGCCAGTAAGAATATTGACATTTTTCAAAATTTATGTACATAAGACGTAGCGAAATTTAAATTTAAATTTTGGTGTTTAGGTGCTTGGAAGAGGGAGCTCAAATGTTCATCAAGAAGCCTCTTAAGCTATCAGATGTTCAGATGTTAAGGTGTCAAGTCATGAATTGCTAGAGAACCACTGGAATTTCAGTAGCAGGCATCCATGATTGCATGAAGAAGATGAAGGAGAAAGCCTTATTGTGTTAATGAATCTGACTTTGTAAACTTTTTCCAGTTTGATTTGTTCTTCATACGTCTAACATCAGCTGATCTTCAATGCAAATGATATTATGGGATCTTCATTGCTCATATTCCATATTCACATACTGTCATTAATTAAGATAAAAAGTTTAAATTGCGTACTTTGATGATATATTCAGAATGTGCTTGAGATGATGTAGCAATTTAAGTCGAGCTTTATAAACCACAAAGCAATATATTCTTTGTAATGGCAAATCAAACATTGCAACATAGATATATGACTCCATTAGGACCATTACCATACTTAACGTATACAAGTTAATTTGATTCTTGAAAAAAGTTAAAAGTAAATACTTAATCATTTTTAAACGGAATTGCTCCGTCAATAAAAGCACAAAACTTGTGTAAATCTCGTGGATTCCGAGTGTTCCCCGAGCGCATCCTAGGCGCGTTCACAATGTTACTTTACGTAAAGATACGAAAGTTGAAGCAACGATCATAATTACGTCAAAATTTAAAAGTTGGAGCAACAATCATAATTCAAAATGTTGTTCTCTTGAATAGATTCCTAGTGTGTCTATTAACACATCCCGCGTACACCTCACCGTGCTAATTTTTTAGGGTTTCAATACGCCGGACCATAATCATGGTGTTTGGGATTGCACTACCGTTATGCATAGAACGTGCATTTGTATGTGAGACTCGTTGTCGCCTTTTTATTTTGGTTGAATAGTATAAAAATGAGAATGTAAATAACATGTGTAGTTTATGTATAAAGTTTATTTAATTAAGTTATAATGTATAAATAATTTTCAATTTTTACATGTACATTAAAAAAAGAACCATTACAGACAAACATAAAATTAAAAAAAAGTATTATAGCACATTCATATATAATTTAAACGAGATGTGTTATACCATGTATTTTGTTATTTTATCTCTATGTCTTTAGCGATTCTGTAAAAAAAAAACTAAATAAAAAAAACTAAATCCATCTATTTACCATTCAAAATTCAATTTATTTTTATTATAACTCGTGCTAGTTATAAATAAAGAGCATTTACTATTCATATATCATGCAAATATAAGTGCTACATTATTTAATTTGTTGAATATTCACAAAGTCAAGAAAAGATCTGGAAGGAAAATGATGGTAAAGATGGCTTGTGCAGAGGAGCATATGATTCGATTAAGATTGATTGAGAGATAAATAGATAAGGCGGCGAAATCCCAACTCCCAAGGGTCAAACAATAATTAAAACACAATTAACAAAAGTCAAACTCTAATATAAGAATATGGGTAGAAGACAAATTGGGAGTTCTGAACAAAATATGTTTGTAGATATTGTTGCAGTAAGGTCTGCCCTGTCAGATTCCTTCCTTTTGCCTTTGCCTTTGGGGGCGGCAGGCAACCCACGTTTAGCTTCCGTCAACTCTTTTTATTTTTCAGTCCAGTTACGTCACTATATTTTACTATTCCAAATTATGTACTATTGTTCAGGATAAGGATTATATTGTATATTGATTGAAAAGATATTGAAAAGATTTTATAAAAATTAATAAATAATACTATAATAAGTTGAACCATCCCAAATTAAAAGATGTTTTCTGAGCATCTCAAAAACTTTTAAAAACAAGATGTTTAAGGTTAAAATAAAAAAGAATAATACGTAAAAAAATATACGTGATATGATTTATTGAATGTATGAAAATTTTAAAGAAGATGGTTTGGTAAAGCGGATAAATTATACGGGATGTTTAAATAAGTTGGTGGAGAGAGAAAATTAGAAAAAAATGTGTCAAAGAACCTGATATATATATATATATATGTGTGTATGTATGTGTAAATGTGTGTGGATTTTTGTATTTTTTTTTTTTGATAAACATGGTCAAGAATCTCGCTTGGAAAAAATAAAGTTGAAACATTTTTTTATAATTTCGTCATATATCCGGTATATGCATGAGTGGTTTTTGCCCTAACCACATTATATAACGATTGTGCATCACATAAATGAACATTATTCAGTATGTCATTAGTGTTGTCTTAGGCCAAACCTCCTTCTTCACGATTAAGTCTCCGATCAACAATAAGTTCTCGAACATAGGCGGGTAAACATGCCTACATTCAAAATACCACTCGTTTAAAACTATTTAACCGTAACTCTTCAAGAAATGCAGAGTGTTATACAAAAAATCCACGGATGATCATTTCAATCTCGTAAAGAAGTTCCAAATTTTTATCAACAATAATAATTATCATTAGTTATCACTTTTAATCTATATTTTCTTAATGTCCGATCCCTTATTATTTTTCTCTCTCCTAATTTCTTACTCAAAACTATGGATGGAATTGGGTGCACAACCACCTGAACCAATTAATCAACCGACCCGAAAATATGGGTGAAAACCCTAAGAATTTCGGATGATGGGTGTTTGGCAGGTGAATTTGACGGGTGGTGGGGTGGGTATGGGTGGAGGTCCAACCACCCACCACCCGTCCCTCACCAGCCCCGTTTCACCCGTTTAAATTATACACATAATTGTGGATAAATGTGGGTTTGACAGTTTCGTAAATGTATATTTTATGTTTTGTTATTCCTAAAATGATGAGTATGAATTGAATCTTTTTTATTCCTAAAACTGAAGTTATGTATATAATGTATGTTTTGTGCTTTAAGAAGCATCAAGGAGGAAGTTAGCATGTATGATCATTGTAAAAAAAAAAGATGAAACTCCACATATTTCATGCTCCAAACTATAATGCCATATAGAGAAGTTTTGAGAAATTTAAGATTCATTATCATAGGTTTACCTTTAAAGTTCCTACTGATTATGAGTGGGTGTCAATTGAATATATTTGCTTGAAATTGTCTAAGTTTCACAAGTTGACACATATTTTTTCGGTGAGAAACTACGCAACAACTAATTTGTTCGTTGAAAAGGATTGTCTGGTTAAAGTTTCTTTATTGAAATGATGTTCTAGTGTTGATTTGATGATCAATGGTATGGACAAAAATATGCTTGATAAGTTTGATAAGGCCTTTGTTGAGATTGAAAAGTTGAAAACTTTGATGTTGAATATTTTGTATGAGTATCAAGACTTAGTTGAAGATATTGATGATCAAGAATATGTAAGTTCAACTTCTAGATTTCCTAGGAAGAGACATGTAATTTCTGATGATGATTTGGTCAAACTAAGAAAAGTTTGAAGAAGAAGGCTAGTGTAAGCCATGAGTTGGACTATTATCTTCGAGAAGTTGTATTACTTGATAGTAAATATTTTGATGTTCTTATCTTTTGGAATCAGATCTAAAGTTCCACACTTTACAAAAGATTGCAAAAGATATTTTGACAATTCTCATGTCTATTGTGGCTTCTGAAAGTGCTTTTAGTATAGGTGGACGAGTAGTGAGTCCTTATCCTTAATTAATGGTTAAGTTTGATTTTCTAATTATTGTTTTTTTTAATTATGTTAGGTTGCTAAAGTGGATCACTATATCAAGCTCTAGAGGAGTTTTATTTTGATTTACGTTTGTTGTATGCGAAAAATGTTGGTTTTGTTTGTGTTATTTTGGTTTGTATTATTTGGAAAACTTTTTTTTGTTGGTTTATCATTTTGCACCATATTTTGTGATTTAGTAAATTTTGATTTGTGTTATTTTAAATATGAAAATTGACATACACCTTCAAAATTCTAAAAACGAAAAAAATTACTTCACATCCGACTATTTCTTCCGAACCACCCGAATCACCCGATAACCTGGTGGGTGATGGGTTGGTGAAATATGGGTGAAGTGTTAGGTGAGTGATGGGCGGAGTAGATGATAACTTAATTAAGTTGGGTTATTAATGTAAGTGGTATATCCACCCATCAACCGACCCATTTACATTCCTACTCAAAACCCTAAAAATAAAATTTTCAATAAATTTTGCTAATTCTTCCCCTCATCCCCTCAAACCAATTGCGTGCATACATTATTTTTAACCTGAAACAAGTTATTCTCTCCTATTATTATTATTAGTAGTAGTAGTAGTGATATTGGCTTTTGGGTATTATTTTGAAAGGGTGATTGTTGGTTTCATGCAATACTATAGAAAATCAGCATGGTCGAACAAACTCTTTTCATTATCCTCTTTTTTTTCATCCTCTTCTTTGAGACTCCTCTCTACTTCAAAATTCTTCTTGTTGTCTTTATATGGATTTATGCATTTACATTTATTTATTTTTCATAACATTTCATATATGTAAAAATGTACATAAATTGTATGCCAAAAATGATTGCAGTGTAGGGAGGAAATTTTTTTGGTAAACTAAACGAGATTGATTTTTGAACAACTTTATAAACTCAATCATGTTAGGTTTTTATTTTTACCATTGATTATTTGTAGAACAAATTATTGTACTTCGATGGGTGAATTCAATCTTATTTTGTGTATTAACTTTTTTTCACTTTGATACATATGAAATTATACCATGTTTCTATAATAAAAAAAAATGAACATACTATTTATTAAAAATAAATACAATTTTTTCATGAGAAAATAATTCAATACATCAAAAAATATAAGGTAGACAAAATTGATTTTTAAACTAGTTTACATATTAAATCGATGTTGAATACTACATCTTCAAATTTAGGTCACGTTGATCTTTGTAACGATTAAATGATCATGTTTTACCGAGCGAATAAGAAAAATAAAATATAATCATGTTTTACCGAGCGAATAAGAAAAATAAAATATAACGCGTAAACAAATACTAGTAAAAACTAATTTCTTAATCTATAGTAATAACTAAAAAATATATCTAACAAAAGAATAATGAGAATAATATTAGTTTAGTATATTTACATAGACATCTTATGGACAATCGATCACTATGATTCTGGTTTACATAAACTAGTATTCAAACTGGTTTCTAGCTGGTTAGAATGCTTCTGCAAGAAATTTAGAGCAGCAATGGAAATCACCCTTGTTTTATGAACACTTCGATGGACATTCTCTTGCAATGACTTACCCCAGATCAATGAACAAAGAAGTGAACTCTCATTTGACCCAAATAAGAACAAAGACTATTTAATCCTACCTCTCTCAACCACAGTCAGAGTCATTGAGTCCATTGAGTCTTCTCTCTGCAGCTATGGCAGCTGCTACAGCAGGCGGCAAATGCATCAAACTTCCAGATTGCTCTTCATTATGATTTGACGCCGTACTCATAGAGGGTGTGGAGGAAAACAGTGATTCAATGTCCTTGAGGGTCAAAATCGATTGATCTTGATTCTTCTTGTTGCAACTTACAAATGTGCTCGCGTTTCTGCTTTTGTTTAACTTATATATGCTTTCTTCAACGGTTCCCTTCACCTGCACAAGAGGAATTGCTAACTTATTACACATTCAAACACTTTGTATTGTGGACGATAATTTAATTTCTGGGGGTTAAAAATTAAGGAAGTTACCATGAAACGATGAATAAGCGTCTTCTGATGCTGTCCAATCCGGTGAACCCGGCTGATTGCTTGTGCTTCTGCTGCTGGGTTTAGAAGAGGCTCTACAAGGATAACATGTTGAGCTTCAAGGAGATTAAGGCCATTTGCTCCATGGTGTACTAAGATGAGTAACACTTGAACAAACTGTGTGCTCTTCTCTCCTTTAAAGATACTGATAGCAGCCTGAGATTTCCTGCATTTTCATCAATAAGACAGATATACGTACATTATTAAACATCTTTAATAGTTCACTATAATAAAAAAAACCTGGTTAATGTCAAATGCAAAGGAAAACTGTAAAGCAGTCTTTTAATCCTTACCTGCCTCCTTTCGTCCTAACATAACTAATCTGGTTAGCAGAAAATGCATGCTCCAACACATCAAGGACGTCTTTCCAACTTGAGAAAACAAGAACTTTAGCTTCAGGATCTTTCATCTTTATCCACAGGATCCTCCTGGTGACCGCTTCAATCTTCCGCAGAATATTTTTGGACAAGTTAAAATTTCCACAATAAATTGAGTAAATTTTCAGAAAGTTACAGGAAGAACTCTGGTGTAATGATCAAAGTGTACGGATAAACATGATAATTATTGAATATTGATTGGCGGAATTCAGTAATCTACAAATGTTGATCTTCAACGTTTTGGTCAGGTGAATACCTTTGTTCCGTACGAGCCTTGAACTCTCACAGAAGCATCGAAGCTATCGCACCTCAAATCTGTGGAGCCGTGTTGTCTACTGTCATCCGCAAAAGCAATGTTATCAAAATCCGAATGTTGCCGACATGTTGGGCACATCACCCATTTATGTTGCTGATTTAAGTTACTTGCTTGTCTCTGTGCAGTCATAGCAACCAAACCTGAAGAAAATTGTTTCTTCACATAAGGTAATGGATTGAAATGAAGTGCCAGAACTGGGAGGAGGCAATCTCAAGATAATTGCAAAGAGGAAACAAAAGAGCTGTTGAAAACAATGGGCATCTCCCCTTCAGTGTCAGCTTTTACCCTTGTACACTGATACTGTTTTGTATAGACCACTGTAAACTTCACAGTTCTCTGAAGTTATATTATAGTTCATACATAAAAGAGAAGTGGTCACGACTCACATTTGCAGCAAGTAGCATGTCCACATTGAAAAACCATTCTCTGGTTTAGAAGCTTCTCTTGGCATATAGGGCATATTTCATCGTCAACTTTGGAATCAATTTCACTTGGTGAACGAGGCAAGACCTGTGGAGCATCTTCTTTGTCTTGCTCTGGTTGTGTTTTCTGCTTTGACCTTACCAATCCCTGCAGAAAGAAAAAAAATAACCAATCTGATTCTGAGACAATAGAAAACACTAAGTCATGTCTTATAAATTATGGACAAATTGCCACAGAGATCTTTATAATAAAGAAAATGGCGAGGAACATCAAAATTGAGTTAAAAATTGTGAATTAATAACAAAACACTCAAAATCCGATTAATTCAAATCAAAACACAAACTAAGAGAAAACCGAGGAGATTCGGAAGGATTTTCCCTGCCAGACCTTTCCACTAAGCCACCAGATGAGCCAATGCTCCAAACTAGCCACAGGCGTTATAGTGCTATACACCAGATATTTTCCGGATAATCTACTTAGGTATGTTCTCCCTCAATTTAGTAACTGTTATCCCTAATTCTGCCACTGGCGGTGATCCTAGCACTTTTAATAAATAAAATAATTCAGGACTAATCTTGCAAACATGATATACAAATAGTTCATAAGCATGATTAAGTAGACAGTAGCATGTGACACATTGACTTCTGTTGGGTTTTTGTTCTAATCCATACCAACAGATACCTTATTTTGATTTTTGTTCTATAAGCCCAGGTTTAAACTAGATGGCTTCCAAACAAATCGACAGTGGCATGTGACACATTGACAAAATCTTGAAAGAGCAAAGTACATTATCATGAATATCATACTAGTACCTGTAAGTAGCGAAGCTTCCCTCTTATCCTTGACAATGACGCCAACGAGGCAAATTTCTCGCTAGAGTTCTCCACACTAGCAATATCAAGCTCTTCAAGGCCAACAGCATCAATGGAATTGTCATCAGCTTTCTCTCTTAAACGTATCCGAGAGGTTGCCATCTTAATTTCATCATGAGCACGAAGAACTTGCGCTTGAGCGGTTGCCAATGACCTTGCATGTGGATACTCCTTTCTCATTCCCTTCACCGTTGAATGAAACAAACAACTAATTATGATGAAAGTTATTAATTGTTAAAAGGATTATTTATTTTTTATGGAAGGGTACGATCCATGAAATGATAAAACAATAAAAATTTACAACCTAGTCAGGCCTAGGTTAACAATACCTCTTCTCAAAATTCTCTATATCTTTTCTTCCACCTAGCCTCAACACAATTTGTTATATACTTATATGGATAATGATCCAAGAAACACAAATGCCAGGATTTTTAATCGAATTCATAAAAACCGTTTCATTCCGTGCAGATCAAATGTAATACACCACAGCACTAAGCATGAAACGCGCATACTGAACCTAAGCCCTTCTTTTTTTTGTGTTGGTAAGAAGACCCAAGTTCAACTAATCCTTCAATCTCTCCTTTGTCTTCTGTTGTCATTAAACATTTAGCTTCTCACTCGTACAAGCACATTACTTTCGAAGTTGCTTTTCACTCAGGAATCAGGATATAATCGAAATGTGATCATTATGCTGACATTTTCCTTCAGAAAAAAATAAAGATAATTTCTTTACTTCTCACAAGGCCAAAAACAAGTATTTAGCTAACAAGCTAAAAAAATGCTGGGATAATAAATTACATATAATCAGGAAGCCGAGGAGTTCATCTTAGTTCATTTAATAAGAAGCCAATCAACCTAATAAAAAATGAAATGCAGATGAAAATTGAAGCAATCTAATTCGTTTCAAATTGAGCACATTGCAGATAAAACAATGTCAAGAACTGAAGTACAGATGACTGAAAAATTGAGAAAAATCCATCCAGCATATCCTGAGATAACTTATAGAATGCAAGCACATTGAAATACTCTAACTAGTTACATATTCAATAATTGACAGGTCTTACCTCAAGAAGAAGAAGGTGCTTACTAGCTGCTAAAGTACCCTCTCTTCCTAACTGAGATTTGAAATAGCCTCTTAAAACTCCCAAGATGATTTCCAACTCAGATGGCATTCTTGAGACCTAAAAATACATTATATACAGAAGGTATGGCTTTCAGAACACAAGGTGCCACAAGTCTGCTGGCAATACATTGCACTAAACTCCAACGCATCAATGTTGTACACTTTTACTAGACAGCAAAAGCAAATGATAAGGTGTTAAGTGCCAAGATTTAATAGATCACTTCATAAAGATGCAAGAACATGCTCGATTAAATGCTCGATTAAATACACCTTACAGTACACGTTCTTCGTATGTATGCTAGAAAGATACTGAAACACGTAAATCAAGGGGAAAGAAAATGGCAAAGTATTTTCTTTGTTCACACATTAGGGGAATATGCAAATGGAAAATCTTGGTAAAAGGCAATAGGACAATCCAAACTAACCTCTAGTTTCTTCCCGAACTCTCTCTTTTTAACTCCTGATGCCGAAGCAATAGATATCCCCTTTACATCTCTTTTTAACAGAAAGAGCTTAGCCTCATATTCCTAAGACAAACAAGTGAAAGTTT
The DNA here is from genome assembly GCA_002319775.1 of Fagopyrum tataricum. Classification (NCBI taxonomy): domain Eukaryota; kingdom Viridiplantae; phylum Streptophyta; class Magnoliopsida; order Caryophyllales; family Polygonaceae; genus Fagopyrum; species Fagopyrum tataricum. The sequence goes on along the minus strand of CM008279.1, from coordinate 8,198,780 downwards.
AAAAATGATGCTATAATTACCTTGTGCCAAGGATGCAAGATTTTCAAAAGTTAGACAATCAACCTCAAACAGATCATCCAGTTCACAGTGAACACATAAAGGGCCATCTAGATTGTCATAGCACTTTGGACAGTACCGAACACGCTCAACATCTTCATCACGCGGGTGATCCATTGTTTGATCAATTTCAAGTAACCGATCAAGCAGATTTTTCCGAGACTTTTCTAATGAATCCAAACCCGTTTGAAGATGGTATTCAAGAATATTAATGTTCCCAAAGCTGTCAGAAACAAACAGCTAAGGACCAACTATTGATCAAAACAGATGCAATGCAAGGGTGTGGATATGGGCATCAAAGATAAGCTACATATCAAATTATTAATGCACTAGAAATCGTAATTAAACTTTATAACGCAGAAACTTTTCTGAAAAGAGGATTTTGTTACAATAAAAATAAGGCGTGGTGTGGCAATGGTTATGCTGTGATATAGGAAATGTTTGGGTGACCGACAGTGGTGATGTTAAGGCCCTGGAAGTAACTTGAACAAAAGAATTTTTGTATAAATAACGGGTGTAGCCTTCTAGTAAATCATCCACGAATCATCTTTGTAATTGGCTATATGCTTGAGGGACTAGTTCAGGGTTTCCTGACTGGTTTAAGGCATTTGCCTCAGTAAGATGATGATCTTCGACTTCTGGCTCTGATATTTCATGCGCGTTTTCTATCATGTGCTCTTTTGTGTTGTTGTGTGACTTATTAGTGTTTAGTGTTCTTCTGACCTAAAGTCTATCAGACTTGGTTGAAATAGAAATAATTACCTAGAGAATATTACAGATTGCTACTTTTGAGCTATTTACATGATATGATACAAAAATAGCAGCAAATTATAATAGATTCAATTAATAATCATCCCCATATTCAGTTAGTTTCTTCAACTTCATCATTCTACCTCCAAGTCCCATAACTTAGTTTAGTTGCTATTTTTTAGGAGTAAGTCAATTATTTTAATGATAAGAGTTAATTGTTTTGTTTTCCTAATATAAAAGGAGGAGCAAGTATCTTGTAAAAGTTCAGGAAGATTCTTGCTACACATCGTAACAGATCCTAGGAGTGAGATTTTTGCTTCTAATCGGTTCTAACACAGTACTCAAGCCATACAACCAACACAATTTTCCAGAGGTCTGGAGTTATGTCTGAAAAAATGGTTAAGTTTGCAGATCAACTTGCAATCACTTTCAGCATGATAGGCTTAAAGAGCTTAGTTTGTCACCTTATTGAGTCTGACCAAGCCAGACACTACAGTCCAATTGGTATAATTCATTAACATAGTGAAAGGATATTTTATTTTCAACTTTACATCCATTAGAGAACCAAGTTAAACACTACAATCTAATTGGTATTGACGGCATATTTTCTAATTAAAGAGAAGGTGAGGTCACTAGAAAAGATATTCTAAGTATATTTCACTTCTGGCAAGCAATTTTTTTTATAATGATAACGATAATCCCACAAAAAAAGCAGTTATGGGAAAGATAAAAAGACTCACAGTGATGCACTTCTTGAGGGCTTTGAAACATCTCTGCTTCTTATAACAGCATTTTCAATCTTTCTTGTCAACTCATTTACAGTTTCTTTGTCCTGTTTAATTTGATGTAGAGCTTCTAACCACCAGGTTTCCTGGTATTTTACGTTGCTGTATGTGTCACAAACCTGCAACCAAAAAGGGTGATAAGGGAAAGATGGCTACAAGAAAAGGCATATTTTTATTTAGATACGATAGCTAAAAAAATCAGATCCAAGAGAAGTCTAGTATCTAGTATTCCGAATTTGACACGCTCTGAGAGGGAAAAACGATTCAGTGAACCTGTACTTTTTAGTCAACTATATTTTGTACTCTAACAAAATATTAATCTAGTACTCTTCAAATAATAAGTCCATTTTTTTACGTTTTAGGTGCTATGAGATTTCACAATTATGATTTAGGTATCATAAGATCACAAATTGTTTCACCTAGGTGAAAAGATCTTCAAGATAATGATATAACTTGAATCGGAAAAAAAATATTGTGCCAAGGAATCAACAGGTAAAAAAACTTCTCCTGTATATACTTTTTTAAGGAAAGATGACAGTCTACCTGGTTTAAAACATAAGGAAGTGAAAACATGAAGCAAAACAAAGATAATTAACAATAATGTTAATGTGATCCTACATGCTACGCTTTAAGGTGATCTATATATACAATAAAAAATGCAGTATTGAAAACTACGATGATAGAGGAACTCAAAACCCCGAGATCTAGGAGCAAGAATCCATGTATCACCAAAAGCGGTTGTGACGCTGAAAACATTTCCAAGATAATATCGGAGATAAGTGGGTAACATGACAAATACCATGCAGTACACGTCAAGAAAAACAAATATATATTAACCATTGTACATGTTATGTGCAATATAATGTTTATCGCACTAAACGGGTCATAATGGTATTATACCTGTGTATGTGACTTTTGGAAATCCTGTCGAGACTGTGCCAACCTTAAATTAAATGCAGATAAATACTTCTCCTTCATATTTTCACATTCTTTTAGAAGAGTCTCATTACTATAAATTTTACACAGTACATCAGGCTCCGTGTCACATTCTTTGGTACCCTGAAAGTCATTAATTAAGGGATCATTATGTGCATCATCGTGTTTCTTCTCAGATAGGCCTTCCTCGATTGTGTTTCTTCCCCTCGTACTGTGTTTCTTATGCTCTTCAATTACATGAATTTGAGAAGTTGTCTCTTCAGGGGCTTCCCTAAATACTCCCTTTTCATGTAATGGGCTTAAGTTGTATACTAAGGACGTAAGAATCTCAGCAAGATTATAATTAATGTGGAGACTCAATAACGGATCCAAGCGGAACTCTTCAACATGCTCTTCTGCTAAAGCTAACGCTTCTTTGTATAGTTGCACGGCATGAGGCAGTTCATCACGGATAATAGCTATCCCTGCTAGTCCATTCAACGAAGAAACCACTTTCCTGAGAGCATCTTCACCTTCCAATTTTGTCTTGCTCACAAGAACCTAAGGGTGGTCCACAATTAAACTACAATTACCGACTGGGTTGTAGCCTAACTTAAGGATAAACAGTTTGATTTATGTTATGCTCACCGAAAGTATTTCATCCATGGTCATGGGAGACTGTTGAATTGAGCGGAGACCAGAACTCCCCACCTGAGGATGGCAGCAAGCTTGGCGAAGCTTCAAGAGTGAATTTAGCAGTTTTGATGCCTCAAAATGGGTTATGGCAATATCAGAAACATCACCTATTAAAATTTCCAAATGTCAAAGCCTTCAACTTGGAAATTTCTTATTTCTCTTTCTTTAAGAAAGCTTCAAGATACGAGGGAAGGGATCGATAAATGCACAACTAACATCTATAAGCACTGGAAATAACCTTCATCATTTCGCTTAAGAATATCACTCTTCAAACTTGTAAGCACGTCACGAGCTATAGTGACACATGACTCATGTTGCCTCTGGTAGAAGTGCTCTTCAACAGCTGAGAAAGAAAGCCAAGATAAGCATTCCTCCTGTGGAGGAAGATTCAGCTCATCGGCAACATTGTCCTTCGAGGAACGCCACATTAATTGTCGAAATAAACGATGTGTGAACTCCATTGCACTTGGATCACCCCTCTGCAATGGTAGGTTAATAGGTTAGATTTTGTAACAAACTTTCAACTTTCAAGGTGCCTATAAGATCCAATGGAAAAATAGACCTATAACTGTACTAAAAAAAATAGTAGTAATGAAATGTGCAAGGAGTTTACATCATGCAATTTATATAGAAAAAACATGTCTACGGACATTATTTGACTAAAAGAATAAACTTAAACCTTCCATGTGTTTCAAAGGTTAACAATGAAAGGCACTGTAAGTAGACCTATAACTGTACTAAACAAGAGTAGTAATGAAAAGTACAGGGAGTTTACATTATGCAATTTACATAGAAAAACATGTATACGGACATTATTTCACTGAAAGAATAAACATAAACCTTCCATGTGTAACAAAGGCTAACAATGAAAGGCATTGTAAGGAACTCTAATATGATACTACCTCTCCATTTGTGAACAATCAAATTAAAGCTAAATAAAAAACCCTTGACCATAATTCAACTTTAGAGTTCATTTGTTTAAAGTTGTCCACTACCACACGTTCACATTGATATATGTGGAATTGTGGATCGTCATGTCTAATACAAGACAGAAAAGGCAAAGAATTTATAAGGCACTAGATACCACTATTTCTAAGGCATTAGCAACAGATGATTTAGCTTATCTTCATCTTTCACCAGGTAAGGCTTTTCAATACTGGATGGAACTAGAACACAGTTCAATTCAGCCGAACAAGTAAAAAATTGCATCCTACCTATAAAATGGTGTTTACAACTACATCTCTTTGTTTTTAATTAGACTTCAAAAGAGCTGAAAAGTACTTATCCCACATGTAAGTATGTAACCAATGATCTTGCATGAATAATATTGCAACGATTGATAAGAATAGATAATTCACATCTCCCCATGCCAAAGCATGTACCTCATAGGGCTCTCTTATAACCTCAGACCACCACTTCAGAACATCAAAAGGACTGGCTTTAAGAAACCTGAGAAGACCATATAAATCATCAAGTTTGTGTTGAATAGGAGTCCCGGTTATGCACCAACGGTACTTTGCATGAAGGCGAAGAGCCATCTCTGTTGCAGCAGCATTACCCTCCACCATTTGAGCCTCGTCCAAGCAGACCCTCCACCAGAATATTCTGGTTAGAGGTGTTGGAATAACAGGATATCTATAGCATGTTAACGAGTTTCATCAGATAAAACCACTTAATAAATACTACAAATAATTTGATGCTTAGCATATTCAAATAAGACAGAACAATTAAAGATAGTTCTTATGTTCTAGTTATGGTAATAATCAGTAATTAGTAGAAGGGACGGTTTTCCCACATTAATTTAAGGTAACAATGAGAAGAATGGAAGTTGTAAACTAACTCATTGCCGGTTGCCGATTTAACTTTTAAAATAACTATGGATATGACTATATGAGTTATGACAGTTTCACACATTGTGGTTGTGGTAACAGTTGGCAGGGAATTATTTGGGTGGTCAAAGAATAATGAGCGATGATAATGTAGTTGCAACAAATTAGCAATGTAGTCATCTTTTTGATGGCTCGATGGTACCGTCTCTTAAATTAAGACAAATGAATATCAAACTTGGACAACATAAGGGACAAACAAAATGAATAAAGATGCATCAGCAAAAAAGGGAAAAGAGAGGCTCTTGTACAAACCTCTTTTCATGTCTCATGAGGCGACGATCTCCTTCATGTCTATCAGAGTCATGAGAAAGATCCTCTCTCAATATATCATAGGTTGTCAATACAATATCAGCATCAACTAGTTCACTCATACTTGCAGCATGTGATTCTGAAAGAGATGCTTCTCGCACACCTTCATAGATGATAGTTTTCAAGGAACCTGGTTTTGTATGCCTGCATGTGAGTAGGCCACAGGAAGGAATAATAAGTGTCAACGTACAAGATAGATTAAGGCCAAATCCATTACTGCTATAGAAAAGTTTATTAACAGAGTCAACGTACAAGATATTAAGGCCAAATCCATTACTGCTTTAGAAAAGTTTATTAACGGAATTTGAAGGAGCGTATAAAAGTGAAAATCAAGTGTTCCCTTATCCAAACCTTGAATCTATCTTACGCACAAACATTACTTTCTTACTATTTCCACACAGATATCATAAACCATAAAAAAAACATATAACTGTACAAAAGTTATTGCAGCACAGTGCATCTTGTCTTTGCAGAGATTTTAAATTCCAAATTGGTGACTTTTCTGTTACTGTAGCCAAAAACTTACGGAAACATCACAGAAGAAAAATAGAGAGCATGTACAGCTTCCAGAGAACCACAATTACTATCTTCAAAATTGTAAATTTCTGAAGTAGCTAATTCCTCTGTTCCTAGAGATGAGAAAAAACATATAATAATAAGAGACATCTAACAGAAAGAAATATACCGAATTACTTCAGCATGCCATTGGGGTAATATTGGAGTGGGACAAACAATAAGGGTTGCACCAGAAACAACTGGAGATTTAGTCACTTGAATCAATTCCAAGCACAATCTACAGATATGTTCATCATTCGTTACTGCAATTTGTGCAACATTTCTCTTCCTTTTATTATTCATTTCTGCTAGTTCTGAGAATGCTTCTTTAGACTTCTTACTACTTCCAGAAAATGAGTAACTAACACAGTCTCCATGCTGCCAGGCATCACAGATATCACACTGCACCCATAGGCCTTTATATTTGGTGCTTTCGCTCACTGCACCGCACACGCATTCAACACGTTCCATTTTCACTCTCTTGAGGCCAATTTTCTCATGATTACTAGCTGACATGTTTTCAGAAAAACAGCTAGCTTCAGATGCTGACCTCCGATGAGAAAACACACAACCAAGCAGCTCCACTGTTTTTCCCAAACCCATCTCATCTGAAGCATTGATGTACCAGGAGCAAACAGTTAGAAAGTTTCTATGTAAAAGTAATAGGCAGTTTTATCTCATAATGTCAAACTGGCAAAACTAACTAGTAAAGAAGGCTTACCGGCAAGAATACCACCAAAGACATAAGACCAGGGGTTCTCAGGATGGAGAGAAGTACTTCCACTGTAAGAAAATGGGAGACAATGATGATATTTCAGATAATAGGAGAAAACTCTCAACAGATAAATTATCAGAAAAAATCTGCAAACTAGCCTTGCATCAATGACACAAAGTTTCTAAGTACCAAACTACAAGCTCATTGAAAACATTGACCGCTAAAGTCAGAAAAAGATTTCAATGAGAATGACTAGTTACATCCGACTACAATCAAATACTTCATGTAAACAGTTTCTCATACTATAAAAATAGAAGAATTAGTCGTTGCGGACAAAAAGTGGGGAGATTTCATGAAAAAGAGTCTCTTAAGTGCAACCAGGAATTTACTTCACCAACAAAATGCTCCATTTTCATGCACGTTCCTTAAAAAAAAGGACCAGAATCTGGCATAGACTGTCTATTCCAGGATTTGAATCTTATAAAATAAGATTACCTATAAAGTAAGCCTCCCCTGATAAGCTTCAACATTGCAATTTGCAAAATAAAGAGATAAAGAAGATCCTGCTGTTGCAGAAAACCACTTCAGACATGCTTATGAAACCAAACAAATTTAAGCCAAGGACTCCCCCGGTCAAAATGCTTATCAAAAACGCTTCTGAGTCCAATGCAGTGGAATTAATGAAAAGTTCAACGAGATCCCCCTCGGATTGACTCGTTCCAAAAGAAAAGGAAAACAAATTGATTCCTAGATCCAAACTCTAGGCATGAGGTATACATCTCTAACTCGATGATATGAAACCGATTTGTCAAGTCAATATGTGAATTTGAACCAAACCCTCCACCTACTACACCCAGATATGTCCAAGTGCTCATCTAGTCAATTGTTGAAGATGGACTACTTATGCCTTAATAGTTAATTCTCAAGAATGCAACTAGCATGATGAACCAACCTACTAACTAGCTAGTTTTTCTGAAGATAAACTTAAAAATCATATACTGAAATATGTGCAACGGAAAAAAAAAAATATTTCAAAAGTGCCAATGAATAGAAATTTTGCTAGCTCCGGCAAGCTAAAGCAATATAGGATATACTTTTATTTGTCCTTTTCATCACAATGTAAGTAGAGCCTTAATTAGGCCAAATAATTATTTTTAAAAATGCAAGACTCACCTAAATGGATTGTAAAATATTTGGAGACGTGTATCCAAGAGCTCAATAGCTACGCAGAATGGTGAAATTTGATGACTCTCAAGAACAGCAGAAGATTTTTTCTCCCTTTCTGTCATCCAGTGTACTGCTCGACGCTGATAAGGTCTGAGCTCAGGAATCAAATTAGGTAACTCATCTTCCAACATTGGATAATTTCTGCATATAGCAAACACGTAGACAAGGTAAAAAAGAGAACTACCAAATGCATCTGATTATCCGAATGAAGCAGAACATATATGCTGCAAAGCAAATATCGATTTTGGAATTGCATCCTTCTGATAAAGATACTGAGTACTCACTTTGGTGGTCTAATAGCTTCATAAAACCTGAGAATGTTGAATCTTGCATCCTTCTGATCAACATCATCTACTTCTTTATCAAATTCTATATCACTTGATAATTTAACTCGATACCTGGCATCTGAAGTTGTGACCTCAGGACGCAGCCAAGCCATGACATTCATCATGCTTTTACTCCAAAGCTGCTTGCTACTCTCTAAAAGTGACTCACAAGCATTGAATGCACCTTCAAGTATCTCAACTCTTAATCTAAGAGAAGGGATATCATTCATCAGCTTAACCCCTAAAATCGGTCTCAATGTCAAAAACTGTAGACCGGCCAAGTGGACAAGTCCAGAAACACCCTCATCGGGTCCATCAAAATTCCCACTGACAATCACATCATAAGTCTCCTCACCCTCTACCTCCAGCTTTTGCCCAAATTCCAAATATATATCCTCTGTAGAAAAGATGGGCCACTGTCCAAAAGCCACTCGACCCGCATGTTGATTAACATTAGGGACCCGAAACCTCATATTACAACTCGAATTTTCTTCCGTGAGCTCATACCCATTAAACTTTTGCATAATATTCAAATTAACCAAAAGAATTTCAGACAAATCCCTGTGCTCAAAAGCATCGCAGGCAGCCCTATGAACAGGGACAAAGTAGGGTTGGTCTTCAACTTCTTCACTTGCTTTCAAATTGTTATTACCAGACCCATCTGAGCTATCAGGGTTATCATTCTTTTCAGATATCCCGACTGACCTATGGGGTGTTTTTTTCTTCCTAGCCATGGTTAGCTCCCACTAAGAAAACCCTAAAATATCACGCATCAGACAATGGCAAATTGCAATGTGAAAAAACTCAAGTCATCACAAACCCAAAACCTGAAAGAGATGAAATGAAATAGAGAAGACAGTGAGCAAAACAAATCAAACATGATAAGGGGTAAAGAACTTGCCTTCAAAAAAAATTTCGTGAATGAAACAGCAGCATGAACCTTCAATGGAAGGATTGAGAAGCAGGGGCTGGGGAGAAAACGGTGGAATTGGGGTTTGCCGATCTAGGAGATTCGAGTTGTAAAACCCGGCAAGATTAGGGATGCAAATTCGAAATACTTGCTTTTATCGGGGTAGTATTGTAATAGAATCTGTGATTGCCCGGTATCTTGTATCTCAGGCTATCAAGCAGGTATCGTCGTATCGAGGAGTGATCCGGGGAAACTCGGACTCGGCCGGATTCGGGACTTTTTTTAAAAAAAATTGGTTGTTTTTTTCGACCAAGACTAGAGCCGAGTCCAAAATTCAAGGATGAGGTCTAGACCAAGCTGGGCTTCAAACCTGCGGAAGGCTTCGGGTCGGGCTTCGAACGCGTCTATTAGGTCAGATCTTTTCAATTTTTTTTTGTTGCCTTGGTCTAGCTAGGGTGCCGACCTTCTTTTAATATCGAGTTTGAATACACAAGACATGATCAAATAGATTTTGAAAATGCCGTAAAATAGTAAATGGATAAGTCATCACTAAAAGAGATTTTTTTTAAATAGCATAATGTATCAGAGATTTTGAATCACCGATCAAAGATAAGTAAAAGCGAAGTGCTAGACAACAAAAGCAAAGGAATTTAGATTGATCATGTCATATGAAGAAGTACACAACAAAGCTCTCAAGGACCATTTATGAAAACTTCATATTTAGACTCTCACGTGAGCTTTCGGATTTTGATCACTTGGTCGCGACCCCTCTAAACGAAACAAGTTCAACCCATTTTTTAAAATGAAACTTTATTCAACAAATACGCATTCACCTCGTTGATCACTAGGACTAGGAGTGAAACATAACCTCGAGTTATGCAAAATTTTGTCAACTAAGTCTTTTTTTTGTTAAATGATCATTTGAATATAGTTTTGTATAGAACTGGACAAGAGTCAAAGCCCCTTTCCCCCCATTTTTTAGCTAAAATAATGGGGTGATGACTGATGAGTTTAATATATTGTTTTAATAGAGACCGAACCATTTGTTATTATGATTTTTTTAAAATTTTTTGTAACGGAAATTAGTTCGATACACTAGACGCCATATTGTCTAATGGATCGAAAGGTCAGAAACGTCATAAAGAAAACAAAACAAATGAAAAAAATACTCAAAATACAAACATTGTGAATTTGTGATAATTAATAAGCATAGATGTCTTAGTGAAAGGTGAATAAGTCAATCAATGGAAGTCATAAAGCACACCGTCTGGTGTTAAAGACTTATAGCAATTGCACGGGGAACCCAAGTTCTACCTGACTTTATCGTAGATAAAGTTGGAGGTGAAGATGATTTGTCTTATACTAAAAAATGATTTTGTAGATGAGTGATAACATCCATTTTATCGTGTTTTCCACCCTCATTTTTATCCATTTCTTGAGCGTATGAATTAGACTTGCATCACATTTTAGTAGATTTCCTTCATTTTAGTTTTTTTTATCATATCTATATCGTAGACATTATAATCTCTCTAAGGCTAAAATGAAGATGTCCTTATAGTCAGAGGCGTAGCCAGGTGGGGGATGGAGGGGGCCATGGCCCCGGTTGAGCTTTTAATTATTTTTATGTAAGGCTAATCATGTATGTATTGTTTCAACAACCTAGTTGGTTTTGATGAAGGGAGGGATGTGGACGTTTGAAGTTTTATTGTTTCAAATCCTGTGGGCAGCTTTTTCCATTAGCATTTTATATTTAGCTGGTTTTCATTTTGTAAAAATATCTTATCTTTTCATGTGTGAACACCACAATTCACGCAGCTCCCAAAAATATTTTAAAAAGTTACTTTTGAAAAATCAATAATTTTGATATTTACAAATTCAAATCTTAATAATTTATTAATCCGTAAATAAAATGTGGTAATTCAAAAATCAATAATTTTGATATTTACAAATTCAATTCTTAATAATTTGTTAATCCGTAATGATTAAAATTTTATATACAGCTCTTTACATAGGTTGTTGATGATGTGATTTTTTTAATGGTTTTGTTATTGTTTCATTCTAAATTCTTAGTTTTTATTTTTTAGATATATTTATTTCTTCTTTCACATTACATGTCATTTAAAATTATATATTTTTTTGTATGGATAGCGATATACTATTTACAATAAGAAAAAATAGTTCAAATGTTACAAATTCCGTGCAAGGCACATGTACTAAACTAGTTTCACCTAATCAAGTTGCAAAAATAGTAACTAGCTAGAAATGTTTCAAAAGGTTCAATTTCTATTTTCTTTTGGTGAGACAAACATTCAAGGCCCGTTTGGTTTGAACTCCGGAAACGGAAACGGAATAGAAACGTATCTAGTCCATACGTATATCTATGTTCATAAAGTTTTTGAGAATCATTTCTTGTGGTTTGAAGTAATTGTAGTAGAACTTGTTTAGTTTTAATACCCTATAGGGTAACAAATTGGAAGGAAGCAAATGCATTTTGCATGAAACCACATGAAATGATTCCATGAACATGGTACCAATGTGGACTGGATTCATTTCCATTCCGTTTTCGTTTCCGAAATTATAACCAAACGGGAGGTCAATTTATTTAGACTTGCTTGCTCCGAACAAACTACAATGTATTGAAAGTTAATTTTATTTGAACCTTTTCAATCTCCATTAAGACCGTCTCCTTCTCTTGTTTAAAATATCCATGATGATTGATGAATAAATTGTTTCTTCAAAAAAAAAAGAAAACAAACTCAACCTATAGTTTTTAAATCCTAAAACCTAATTAAATTATAGCAAAAATATCTTTTTAATATTTTTTGAAAGGATTAATAGAAGTATAGAACAAGAGGTGGAAATGAAGGAACCAGCGAGGCCACGTGGCTTTCTGTACCGCACGCTTTGTTGTATAAATTTCTGAACCGAAAAACCAGCGCAGATTTATTTGCTAGCAGAGGCCGACCGTTCGCTCGTTGAATTCTGGTAGCCACCGGCGAAGCAGAGTTGATATGACGATTATAGCCTTCAAAGCATGCTCTCCTTGCACCTGCTTACCTCCTCAGGTGCACGCTCTTTCTTTCGCTCTCGCTCTCGCATCCGTAATTTGTTTTCCACTTTTGGAGATTTATCTCTAAGGATCCAATAGAATCAAATCGATTTCGAAACTGATTTTTTTTTTAATTCTTACAACCTTCAATTTTGCTTCCATGCGACGTTCTTTTGTGATTAGGTTTTCGTTTCCTCGTGCTAGGGACGATAACTAGTTACTCAATTTGTTAAACCTTGATTATGCATTGATCGAGTTGAAACAGCTCAGGGATATTACAATTGCACACTAATATATATATATTATTAAATAAATCTTGCTTCATTCGTGCATACAGTTAAATGCCACCGCAAACATTTCAAGCTGGTCAAAGAAATTCAATAATCGAGCAACTAGGTTTGCAGTTCTTGCTCAGTATTCCCAAGCGCGAGACTTGTTTACCTCGCGCCTCCAAGGTACCCTGCTCACTGGATACTTAGCGATGCATTTTCATTTATATCTAGTCTCTTCTACTACCTGCACTTGAGTACTATGATGTGTGCTGCTGATTCATTTTGCTGCAAAATACAGTATTTCATGCCTACATTTTTTTCTTTCACTTTTATGGTGAAACGACCTTCAAAAATACTTTTATAAGGCTTAACAAATGGATTAGGGCCGAAGCTTGTTATGGTTTTTCTATCAGTAGCTATTGCCATCAATTTTATGGCTTAATGCCCTGGTCATTTATGTTGAGGATAGTTAGAAAAGGCAGCTTAGACAGTTAGACACAGTTATGTTTCTCAGCTTGATTACCCCATACTACTTTTTGTTTAATAAATTGGGTTTTCAAGTACAGAAGCAAATCTAGAATGTAGAGACCTACTGCTTGATTAAAAGCTAGAAGTCCATCCAAGTGAACTTCCTACCTTGGGTTCCTAGGTAAGAACTTTTTAGCGCGGATCCCAAGGGAAGAACTTCTCACCTTGTTCCAAGGTTTGAGACAAGGCGGATTCGTCATTGTGGACACTCAATACTTTGTTTCTTCATTTCTGTACAAGTAAATGTGTAAGCGCTGCTATTTTGGGAATCAACATTGCTCTGTACTGGTTTATTATGTAATAGGAGGAACTTTAGGGCATCTTTTGTTTATCTTTTTCATTTTTTTACAATAAATATTATTCACCTAGAAACATCACCATATGTCTTCATTTCATTCAGATAGTATTCAAAACCTGCCTAAACTAGTCGAAGATATAATACAGACTTCAATAAACACCGGTCCACGTGGAGCCTTAAGATTTTCTCAAGGGATTCAAGCCGTGATTGGGGTTGGCAGTGAGTGGCTAGCAGATGCATCAAAGGTATAACCACTATATGTTTACGGTGAAGACAACAGTATTGTTTTAATCATGTATGTAAGACTGCTTTGGTTTTCTCTCAAGGGTGATGAATCATGAACGATTCTTACGTTAAAAAGGTCCTTGTATTTATGATTTATTTTTAAATCCATCATTTCTGGATTATAACATAAAAGGCACCTCTTTTCTTTAATGCAGACTGCAGATACTGCTAGTATACCAACTGACATGCAAGTTGGAGTGCTTTCCCCTCGTTACTTGAGGAGTTTGTTTGAGCGAATGGGTGCAACCTACATCAAATTGGGTCAGGTAATCATTTGTGTTCCTTTGTTCCTGATCCAATTGTGATGGTCAAATTGAGACAAACCTTCTTGTTATATGATCTAATAATTGCTAAAAAGTAAAACTCTCTTCATTAGAAGCAATAGAGAACCTAAACTACAGCACGGAGAAAAAGCATTGCATTAATGCTTCATATACCCTGTCTTTGGTAGTTCATAGCATCGGCACCTACACTTTTCCCAGCAGACTATGTCGAGGAGTTTCAGAAATGCTTTGATAGAGCCCCTGCAGTCCCTTTTGAAGATATCAAAAGAATATTGCGTGAAGATCTGGGAAGACCAATAGAGAGTGTCTATGAATATGTTGATCCAGTACCCCTAGCATCAGCCTCAATAGCACAGGTTTCTTGGTGTTCATTTGTTCTCCATTGTAGTGTATTCTTCTGCGGGAGTGACAACAAATATCTAACCATCTCTCTAGGTTCATGGTGCAAGGCTAAAAGCCTCTAAAGAGGATGTGGTGATTAAAGTCTTGAAGCCAGGGATTGAAGATATCCTGGTGGCTGATCTGAATTTTGTTTATGTTGTTGCTCGTATCTTGGAATTCTTGAACCCTGAACTCAGGCGTACATCCCTGGTATATAAGGCTCTTTTGGTATTTCCACTAATGTTCACCATGCTAGTTTGTTTTCAAACATGATTTCCGGATTTTCATATCTCGCGTTTTTCTTTTCATTTCTGTCAGTGAGTGATGTGGGTGAGAAAACCTTGAGTAATATGTACAGGATAAAAAGAGATGTTATGCTGATTTAGCTTATGAATTTGGTACAATATATTTGTTTATGAATAACGTATTCCCGATCATGTTATACCTTTTTTTGAATGACAGATTATTATAGTATAAGATGATCCTTTTTCACTATAAAGCATAATATTGTATACAAGTATCTGAGGGGTTCCATAAGTTCTTTTCCTTTTGTTATCTTGTTCTTATTTACTTTTAGTATTGCTGTTGCAATTGTGGAATGTGGAGGCTTGCTTGCTTTATTTGTTTCTATTGTCTTATAATTGCAATCCCTTGCGTTGGAGTTACAGACTTTACAATTAAAGATCTTATCCACGCCTCATTTTAGGTTGGAATTGTGAAGGACATTAGAGAGTCGATGCTAGAAGAAGTTGACTTCAATAAGGAGGCTACAAACATTGAGTCTTTTAGGGGATACTTGGAGACCATGGGACTCACTAGACAGGCTACAGCTCCACTGGTGTATCGCCATTGCAGCACTCGAAGAGTTCTGACTATGGAAAGGCTTTATGGGGTTCCTCTTACTGATCTAGAATCAATAAATTCACTTGTTGCGAGTCCAGAGACAAGTCTTATTACAGCCCTGAATGTCTGGTGAGATGAGGAACCTTTAATCTTCTCAGGAAGCTGCTGTTTTCCATTTTAATGTTGACTCCCTGATATATCTTCATTCATGGGAGATTCATTTCAGGTTTGGCAGTTTGCTTGCTTGTGAGAGCTTCCATGCAGATGTTCATGCCGGTAATCTCTGGCTGCTACGTGACGGACGTATTGGATTTCTGGATTTTGGTAATGGCTCAATTCTTTCATGTCTTTTCGATAAGATTGGTTCCATAACTTATTTTACAAACTGTAGATCGCATATTTGTGTATATGGTCATTTGCTAGCTTTTCATTGAGGTTTATGTATATGTACTAGCCATGGATGTGGCTTATGATATTAGTATGTCTCGGTTATAAGTGAAGATGGGACAGCATGCAAAAGGCTATACATCATGCTCTATTGCTCTGGGACATAGAAGACTTTGGTCTGAAAACCCCTTAATACCACCAGAGAGCTTGAGTCTCACATGAGAACCCAAAGCCATATATTTTAAAACCACCTGCTCACTTAACCTGACGGCTATTTTTCCAATCAGAGGGTGAAAAAGGGTTAGGTCCTGCAGGTCCAGTTACTCCAAAAATGACGTGAGGGTGTGGACACTATTGCAAAGGTCTGGTATAAATAAGCATGAAGCTCAAAGTTTAAGCACCAAAATCACTTCCAACCATAATTTCTCTGTACCATGTTCAGGGCCCAATGTCTAGGAGTTGTTCCTTCATAATGAAAAACCGAAAATTTTCCCCATCATCTACCAGTGCATTACAATAAGATTCGATCGTGTATTCCATCCTTGCATTTTGGTGTAAACAAAGCATCTTAACCTATCTTGGTACAAATTTTTTAGTAATTTATTTTTAGTATTCAATAAGGACATTTAGCAAATTGGTGTCCGAGAACTAGGGGTGGGGACTTCCCTATACCTGTCGGGGAACCCATACCCTACCCGTTGGGAAACCCATTGAGTAAACCCATATGAAAAACCAGGCGGAGATCATAAAATAGATGAAATTAGACGGGAATACCTGTAGAATCATAAAATGAGTATGATTGTGTTGAGGTTATGGAGCACGGGGGGCTGTGTAACTGTGTAAGTTTATGTTCATTGGTATTAGAGTTTTTTTTTTTCTAGTAGAATTCTATCTTTTAAGGGTTTGTTTAATCCTAGTAGAACTAGATTTAGGATTCTAACTCCTCTATATGTACCCACATTGGTTATTGTAATTGCCATCACAAATCACACAATATAGTGCAAAACCTTGATTTGGTAGTGCCCTAGTAGTCACAAATTCTTGGCGAACTGGGTAACCAATTCCCGTGTTCCTTTTTTTCTCTCTAGATTGTATTCAAATCCTAAGCGTCCGAGGGTATCTCACTAGTCACTATAAACTATTGAGTAAATTGACGGGATTATATCGAGAAAATTAAGGAAAATAACCATAGAATCATAAAATAGAAAAACTAAACGGGGAAGAGGATTCCCGACGGGGACAACTTTCCATCCTTGAATGAGGATGAGGGCATTATGCTAAATTGGGATGGGTAGGGCACTCCCGAACCACTGTCATCCCTATCGAGAGCATCAAATGGATTACAAGAAAAAAAGTTCTTGAAAGTAGTTAGAATCCCCCAAACTGCATATCCGAATAGCTGAAGCTAACCAGCCAATGATTATCTTCACAACAACGGATGACTGGTGAGGGTCATGTATAACATTGCTGCTGAACAGGCTATATTTAAATATATTTGTTGTCTTTCGCTCTTGTTTGCCTA
The DNA here is from genome assembly GCA_002319775.1 of Fagopyrum tataricum. NCBI lineage: Eukaryota > Viridiplantae > Streptophyta > Magnoliopsida > Caryophyllales > Polygonaceae > Fagopyrum > Fagopyrum tataricum. The sequence goes on along the minus strand of CM008279.1, from coordinate 8,181,797 downwards.
TGGCCATTTGCATACTATTCGTAACAGTGATAATGTTATATCTAAATTACTGGAATCTGTTGGTCTTATTTGAGATTGTGTTGTTTTATAGGAATTGTTGGACGCATATCACCAAAAACATGGGCTGCCATGGAAGTGTTCCTATCATCACTTGCTGTGCAAGAGTACGAACCAATGGCAACTGCTTTGATAGAGATGGGTGCTACAAGCCAGGACATTAATGCTAAGGCTTTTGCAAATGATTTACAGAAGATATTTTCATCTATACAGGCAAGCTACACTGAAATAGTGCTTTTAATTTGTGTGGAAGTTAACTGCGTCCATCTCCCCCTCCAAAAAAAAAAGAAAAATAAAAAAACTATTTTTTTTTATCATTGTTGTGATTATGTTTTAATGGCCTCAAGTGGCTAGTGCTAAATTTAAATAAAATGGGATTGTGGCAAGTATTCAGGTCTGTAGGAGATTTAGTATTTTTTCTGCAATCATGGAAAAAGTGTTTTGGTAGTCTTCTTTGATGCAGATCACGTCGAGCATTTTTTCATCGACACATTCAGCGAGCTATAGTATAAATTTGACATGAAAATTTCAGAAACTGCTGTCATGGAAGCCATCATTTTAGGTGTCATGAGATAATTGTAGTTATTCTGGTAGTTTACTTGTTGACAGGATTTAGATACAGAAATCGTTGTTGCAGCAGCTAGAGGAACAAGTACAAATTCAGCGGCTGTTTCTGCTAGTCTACTTGTTGACGAGAGGCAGATGAATACCCTGTTTCTCGATTTGGTGAGTCTTTCTGCACTGTCTTTGGAACAAATCTTTAACTCTTGCAAGTTTTTGAAATGCACATCTAATTGGTATTATGATAATCTGCTGTCCAATAATTGGGTTTTGACAAGAGGTTATACACATGACGTGTGCCTGAAACTAAGAAAAGAAACATCATTGAATCCATCTTGCAGGTTCGTGTTAGTGAGTCATATGGACTGAAGTTTCCGCGAGAATTTGCTCTTTTGCTGAAGCAACTCCTGTATTTTGACCGATACACTCGCTTGCTAGCTCCCAACATGAATATGCTTCAAGACCAGCGAATCTCGATTGTCTCGAACCGAAGAGCTCGTGGAAGTGGTGGATATTAGTATATCATAGTTGAGTAAGATGCATATATCTTGTTACTAGGCTCTTGTAAATGCCAAAAAATGACAGTACATATATCAGATGGAAACATAGACTCGATTGCCAGTCATTAGGCTCAGATACTTCCGTCTCTTGTAAAACATAATGCTTACAGCGTCTCGGATCATCTGATTATTGGATCAGATGAGCCAGTTCTTATACTTTTAGTTTCATTGTGTTGTAAGAGAGGATACAGTCTGGGTAATGCCTAATTAGGCCTTCCAAGTTGTACTTGTAGATCATATTGCTCGACTTATATATTTTGCTTCGTTGCTTTACTTGTGTGGTTTAAGTATTTACAGTTCAGAATATGTGTATCTCTGTATGGTACGAGTATAAAATCTAGAACTAGATCAACACTCAATAATCACACAATAAACACGGGCCGGAGATGACGAAGAGCAATTAGTGATGTAAACTCCAATATTTACATAGAGAGGGAAACTCTATGATCAGAGCCTTACTGAACTCCTCACAAACATTCGGATGATCATGTTCTGTTAATTTAAATGACTAATAAATAGATATTATGTTTCGGTAATTTAAACATTGTGATAATTATTTTAAATATGTACAGGTAAAAAAAATGTATAAAAACATGAATAATAAATATAATTAAAAAAAATGTCTAAACCAACAATAGAAAAATATAGAACTAATAGCATATAAATTTTGAACGAATCGAAAAAAGTTTTGAACCAACAAAATTACATGTATGAACCACTTAATTTTTTGAACTAATAGATCAAAATTTTTTGAACGAATAGGTGAGCTAAAAGGTGTTCATTAAAAAGAGAGAGAAAATGACACGTGTCAATTCAACAATTCTCCATTTTCGTACTAGATGAACAATACCATACATGAACCTTGCATAATGTTGGTGTGAAATTCTAGTATTATCCATCAGTTTTATGATCAAATGGACTAATATGTTGAGTTAGAATGTACCCACCAATTCAAGCACGTATTTTATTCCTACATGTTAAAGAGGTGGTAGAGGCATTTGTTCAAGTGTTCCTTGTGTTAAGACGATGGATAAAGCCCATAACGAGCCATAGTTAACAACAAGTTCAAAGAGAAGAACTCTGAGAGAGACAAACAAGGTGTCTAGAATTTACGTAAAGACGCATTTTGTCAGGACGCTTAATCCTGATCAACAAGATAGTGATAATACGTTGGCCGCCGTGTAAAGTGATTGAACTAAACAATGATCATGACATCCCAATGACAAACCAATTGTGCTTGCTGCCTTGATTGCCAACGGAACCTCCTACGCCTCTCCGAATACCAACTGAAAACGTTTCTTTTTTGATTGTTCGTCTCCGATCGTCAATTCATATCATAATAATTAACGAATGAAATGTTTTGGTGTTGACTTATGTTTAACAGTGAGGGTAGGTTAAGCCGTCGACGTTATAAACCCAACACATAAGGTCAATCATTAGTCCCCTTATTAGTCTCACGAAAAATCCAAAGAAATACACCTTAATGGTGGATTCATCCATAGAAATGGAATCCCAAAGTTTGAGTTTGACGGAAACCTAAGAGAGAAGCAACAAGTGCCGTTACTGGCTGCTTAAGCCGTCGACGACGTCGGCGATGATCGATGAGACTCGGAAGTGGGAGAAGCCGTCAGTGACTCTCTTCTTTGAAAGCGATGGCTAAAAAAATCAGGTTATCGTGTTTTTTTTAAATGGCCCCGGTGTTAGGCGACAACGTTCGTTTGAGCTCTGTTGTAATACGAAAATTTTAAACCTTAAAGAAATTTAAGATCATGTATTTAAATTTTTTGTTATTTTACTTAAAATCAATATACTCGATCTACTAAAATAGCTAACATTTCGCCTACATGTCGTCTTTTAAGGCCATCCATTTCAACTTCTTTTTTTTTCCAACTTGATTGCGAATTTGCTATCAAATTTTAGAAATTTAATTAGTTCGCTTCAACTATATTAATAACATTGATATCTTATAATTATAAATTTAATAACAAATATTTATATGAATAAAAGAAAAACATAACTTGATTTTATAATCAACTAATAAAATAATAATAAAATATTATTTTTTATTTTAGATAATCCTCACAAGGTGCGGGACACTAAACTAGTTCAATACTAAAAAAAACTAATACCCAAAACATATACCTAAAATTTAATATTAAAAATTCAGTAATTAATTTTAATGTCAAAATTTAATCCCAAAATACATACCAAAAGTCTAAAAACCTATTTTATCTACCTATATAATAGAATATCATTTTCATACAATTTAGCCAAATTTAAGCATTTATTCCTCATTTCCTTTGGCTTAAATTTCCATGGTCCCCGAGAATCTCTATATTTGTGTACATGAATATGGCCCTGCATATTGCGTATGTCTTCTAAATTACTCCTTTCAACTCGACACTAACCTGCAACGTGTACCATTTTATCGGTGGGTGGCTTGCAAAAGAAATTATTACAATATAATTTCTTTCCATCGTCACTCTGCATCCACTGGTCCCCTAAAGACATTGATCGTGCAACTGATAATACTCACTTGAACACCCTCTTATCTTGATCGTGCAACTGATAATACTCACTTGAACACCCTCTTATCTGCTTTAAAATTTTAAATCGAAATTAAGAATATATGACAGGAATCGCTCGCTACTATCATTGATCAATCCAGTTATCAAATGTTGGATTAAACTTTCAATGACATTTTAGTTTCGGTTGGATACACATGCACTCTTCGAATAAATGTCTCCGTTTCCGGACTTCAAGTATGATTTGTTCCGGGTTTATAATGTCATTTCTTATTCCTGAATCAATTAACTACGATAAACTTTGTGTAATACAGGACAATACTTTGAGGACGGTGATTGGAGTGGATGAAGCCCGTAATGGAATCTACCGTCACTAGCCACTAGTACATATAAGGTCTTCTAGGCGTTTGAAAAAAGTCATGAAATACCTTTGTCCCGTAACGCCCTAATAAGTGGCGCAATCGATGGGATAGACTTTCCATGACGCTTTTCAAACGCCATTTACTGTGTGGAGGATGAAAGTTTTCACATCGCTAATAAAGAACTTAAATTAACCTAATATATAAGGTTGACGAGTTACTCGTCCAATAGTCATATACATATAACTATATAAAGTTGTTGAGTTACTCTTTCAATATCTTTCAATAGCCAATTTATTTTATGATAAAATCTCACCGGACTTATATATATATATACATAATTTGAATACAACGTGCATGTGTTCATGCACACGACTATACTCTATATTTTGTTTGTGTCGGACTTTTAACATGATTCTTTACCGTATGACTTCTAACCCACAGTACGTTACAGTCACATCAAAAGGTTGAAATAAAATTAACTTGCAATATGGTTTGTTCGGAACAGGAAAGTCTAAAGAAATTGAATGTATGCGTCACTAAAAGAAAATATAAATTGAATGTATACCCTTTTTAACTAGACATTGAGATGCAATATAATTATCTTTAAACATTTCTAGCTAGTTACCATTTTTTGCAACTTTATTAGGTGAAAAGATCCGTAAATGATTTGTTAACATGATGATTTCATTATAATCTAGCTTGTAAGATAGAAAATGGAATTTCATAATGTATGAAAACTACACTTAAGAGCTTCGAGTTACTTGTCAATTATTTAATCCATTGATATATAACGAATGGTTTGATTAAATTGAGGATATAAATAATAATAATAAAAATCATAACTTAAATAAATGATTAAATTTATAATTAATGATGATTTTATTATAACCTAGTTATACCTTAACTTATAAATTAAGTTCTGCCAAGAAACCTTTGCTTATATAGCAAGAAACATACATATTGGAATAAAAAAATTTCTTTCCTTTTTGCGGTTGTAAAGTTTAATATTTAAACACCTTGTTTGTCTCTGAACCACAGCAAGATTCAAGCATTTATACTTGAAAGTGTGATTCTAAATGCTCATTATCCCAAGAACTCTCTCATCGTGATTGTCTGTCTACCTCATTAGCTTTCGTGTGCATCGATCCTTTGGTTATTTGAGTAAGCAAACCCATGGCTTCACTTCTTTGTTGCAAAAATCCACGTTATAATAAACTTACGGTATATTAGCTTAATTGTGTTCCATGCAGATGGCTAAGTTATTCATTCCCATGTTATTACTCGTACTCACTCTATTACGTAAGAACACTCGACTCTTATGAGCTTTGAGATTCTCATATGAAGGTTTGCATATTGATCCTTTAACCTCGGATTCTTCATACAAAGCAGCCTTGTATCAAGCGTCTCATCCACCGGTTTGCAACAAATCGAGCAAGCTTCCGTCTCAAAAGCCAAAGGTGATCTTGGTGCATGGGTTCACAGGCGGAGGTTGGTGTTGTACAAGGTCGTGTGTATCCTCGAGTCACTCGGCTACACCGTCATGAGTCCCGACCTCAAAGCAGCAGGGATCGACCTAACCAACGTCTCCACAATCGACACTTTTGAACAATACAATGAGCCATTGGACCATATCATGAGTAACTTGGCGAAGAACGAGAAGGTTGTGCTTGTGGCTCATAGTGCTGGAGGGGTTAGCCTCAGCAAAGTCATCCATCATCACCCGGACAAGATCCTTGTCGCCATTTTCGTATGTGCGACTATGCTCAAGAATGGTTATGAAACTTGTGAGGATCTCCAAATTGTAAGTCCATTTTTTTTCCTTTCAATTTACCCTTTAACTTTGTTATTTTGATCCTTGTTCATCTGGATCAGGGTGTTCCTCATTTCGGCAAGACAAAATGTAATGCTTCGTGTCCAAACTTTCCAAACACTACCTGTTTCGACCAAATTGTAACGCCAAGCGCCAGCAATATCTCTCTAGTAAATCAAACGGAGGTAAGACGTTATTATTTACCTTATTAGGTGACGTTAATGCACTCATTCTGGCCATTCCCATGTGATTAGGACTCAGCATTAGGGAAATCGTTGGCACGCCCAGGCCCGTACAGAGCTCTACTAACTGCCAAGTTCCCGGGAGGGTCACCGGATGTGGACAAGGTGCCTAGAGTGTACGTGAAGACGCTTGCTGACCTGACACTGGTGCCCGAGCAACAAGATGCCATGATAAAGCGTTGGCCGCCGTGTGAAGTGCATCGAGTCTACAATGACCACGATGCTCCCTCTGCCAGACATGTGTTTATAGCTTCCTTGATTATCAATGCTACATCATATGCTGCTTAGGGAAGGGGAAACTAACTCATAATGCAATGTTGTTTGTTTTAACTGTCAAGCCACTATCCTACTTAGAGCTGTGAGGAGATGTTGTGTGCAGATATGTTTGATAGTAAGATTCAGTCAGGCATTTCTGCTTCTGTTATTTCTCTGTCAAGTGATCTTCAAATTATATTATGACTCAACAGGTTATCACAAGTACATGTAACATACCCTGTAACAAAACAAGCTGCATTACTGTTGAGTCTTATTATTATTCAGACATTATTATTATAAATATTATTAATATATGTCTATAGATACTACTGGATTGGTAACTCATTCAAGTATATTCAAGGGATCTGTAGTACCTACTTTGCTTCTCAACACTTGTGATCCAGAAAGATCAAAGCTTAGCTCTTGCAGCTTTGTTATCTTCAAAAACAATCATCACTTTCCCAATGGCTTTCCTGTCTCTGATTGCAGAGAAGGCAAGATGGGCCTGTAAAAAGGATTATAATGCAGAATGTAACAACAGCCGTGGGTTAATCGTACTCAACTTGAAGCACCAATCGTACTTATTAGCTGCAAATCATATACTGACCTCTGAAAGTCTGTAAGTATGAGAAATGTTGATGGAAATCAAGCCTTTTGCAAGCCAGGAGAGTAGATCCTTAAGTGAATCTTCAAGGAAACCAGGACGATTCACTTTGTAGCTACCCCAGTAAAGTCCGTGTACTGTCCAATTCTGCTCAACAATAACAAGCAAAACGTGAAAACAATACTATCACGGCATATTAGATCATGAAGAGACTGTCAAATAACATCAGACACAATATTGATCAGATAGGAGCCAATAAAAAAAGGAATATAGTCTGATGAGATGCTATTACAACAAGGATGCAATAAAGAAACATGGGCCATTGGAATAGCACGAATGATACCTTCACAAGAGCGATGTTCATCGGGATGGTAGGGACCTCTCCACTAGCAAACCCAATGATCAAGATATTTGCCCCCCAATTTAGTAGCTTCAATGACTCTTTAGTGAGCTTGCCACCTACAGGATCATACAGGACATCAACCCCTTTCAGCTTTCTCCCCTTAAGAAATTCCTTGACACTTTGAATAACATTCTCTTGACTGGCATCAACCACATGGTCAACACCTAGTGACTTCAAAAGTTGCACCTTTTCAACTCCCCTGAAAGTTTGCATCACAATAGAATGAGAGAGATCATTTAAGCTTTTAAGCACGTGAGCCATACAACCTTTGAAATTAGCTCATAGACAAACACGTAATTGATGATAACTATTGTTATCATTAGATGGCGTTATATGGCAGTTAAACATGAACCTGGCAACAGCTATGACAACTGCTCCACAAATCTTCCCAATCTGAACAGCTGAAAGCCCAACTCCTCCAGCTGCACCAAGAACTAGCAACACCTACAAGATTAGCAGGTTATTCGTAAAGAATGGAACAATCAGGTCAAAATGTGGAATCACCAAAATGAGAGAATGAAAGAAGATGAAGAATATATATATATATATATGAAAGAAATACCTGACCAGGAGTAAGGTTAGCCCTATGAACAAGAGCAACATGAGATGTTCCATAGGCAACAGGAAGTGCTCCTGCAGCAACGAGATCACATCCATCTGGCACTTGAAGCCTCGTAGGTTGTCAAGCAGGATTTTGAAGGACGAAGAGAAGAAAAAGATTAGTATTTCCACCCTATGTACAATACCTTCAAATATACTATTTAACTTTTACTCAAGTAACCTAAAGGCAGAGTTGAAGTAGGCATCAAATTAAAAGTGCAGAAAAAGAATCTTAAAATGAAGACTTCAGCACAGCAAGATACAAATGGAATTTACGATTTTAGGCTGTGGATGACCTCCATTCATCACTATACCAAGGAAGAGAGGTCCTTGGGGGTACTTGGCAAAAAATGCATCACCCAAAGTCACGTTTCAAATCATTTTTAGTGGCTTTCTGGAAGTTAATACCCCAAATGTAAAGTTGCTTTGAACAAATATCTCAGTTGCCCCATCTTCATCAGATCATAGAAACATTAATACTGACATCTGGGTTCTAGTCTTCTAGCTAACTAACTCAAATGAATGAGCATGTGCAACTTTTTCATTCTATGAACTCGCCGTCATCCCGCCTGTGGCGGGGAACCACATTACCCATGTGTTCTCCACCCATTGACATCTCGTTGGACCAAATTTCGAAGAGTTTCATAGTTGAAGGTTAGCACTTCGGTAAGGTCATCCTTTTTCAACAAATCTAAGAAGAAATCTACTCAATTGACTAGCCACGTTGTTCAGGATACAAGCACTCTCTCAATCCCAATACACGAATTGCACTTATGAAACACACCAATCGAACGAAACCAAGAATTCGTACTAACACGAAAACCAACAGAACGGACTCAATCAACATTGCCAAACCCTAAAGAATAAATGGCAGAGCTTACAAATCAGATTGGTCAACGACGATGAACTCAGCGAAGGTCCCGAGCGAGGCAAGGCCGCATACGCGATCGCCGACTTTGAAGTCGGAGACTCGGTTCCCAACGGCTTCGACGACGCCGGAGTAGTCGGCACCAGGGATGAAAGGAAGAGGGGGCTTCTCCTGGTACTTGCCGAGCACTTGAAGGTAATTGGCAAAATTCAAGCTCGCCGCACGAATTCTCACCCTAACTGAGGTCGGGGATTTCAGCTTCGGGATCGGCTCGGTGGTGGATAGGACCACCGGAGAGTTATCGCCACCGGCAAGCAAAGTGGGATCGCCAAGCTTTCTAACAATTAATGCTTCCATCGTCTATCACAACTCACAAAGTCACAAGCTTGGACCGGCGTTATTCTAGATTGACTATTATACAACAAAATTGACCTTGTACACAACTACTGAGTACGGACTACAGACTACAGTAGTACAATTTGTTCAAATTGTATTTAGGAACGAGCTACTTTTTTAAAAATTACTATTTTACACATTAATGTATATAAATATTATATTTTTATTCAATGGTTAAATATAATAACTATTATTATAATTGATAAGTTTTGTTTAAATTTTTAAATGGATTATCTTTATATAATTGAAAAAGTTATCAAAAGACTAAAGTGATATTTAAAACATTATTAAAATAAACTAAAATTTAAACAATTTTTGTAGAAATGATTTAAATTTTTTTTTATCTAGATAAGATTTTAAAAAAGTAATAATCAACTAATAAATAAAATAAATAAATTTTTAGGTAATTTTGAAAATTAATTAATTAATAAAAATAATGATGTCGACTCATGCTTTAGATTTAATTAAAACAAATATTCATTCAACTAATTAATTTTATTTAAAATATTAGCAATTAATTAAAAAATTAGGGGGAAAAAACGAAAGTTGATATTTTGGAGATTAAACAAAACTATCAAATTTAAAATAAATTTTAAATCAAATTGAATTTGTTAGATTGAAGTTATTAATAATTGTAACAAAATAATAATCGATTAAAAGTGATTTTATTTTTAAAAAAATAACAAAATGTAATTTAATAATGGGTGAATTTAGTAAGTATGCACTTTTTTATATAATGTGGTATTTATGCATTTTTGTAAATGAAAGATCTAAATATTTATCAAATTGTAATTTTTATCTAGTGTACAAAGTATGCAATTTAATAAAGTAATTCTTTCTTCTTTTTTTTGTTCTTTTTTGGTCATTCAGTTTTAAATGTCACAAATTAATTTATTGAATCAAAACCTAAGCCCTAAAAACGAAACTCATATCATGCAAAACAAATAAATTTTGATCAATTTTTTTATGAAATTGTACCTTATAACATGTTGATTATTTCGTGTGGATGCGTTTTGGGTCCTTAAATGTTGAAATATGTAGAGAATTTGAAATCTAAATCTCACTTTGAAGATTGGGAGAATTTTAGAAGAAAAAAGAATGTTGAAGAGAGAAGGGAAAACTAAACTAAAAAATTACATTATGTCAATTACATCAAAAGTCGGGTTGCGTCTTTTAATTACATTTTTTCGAAGAACTCAAGCCCATTTGAGTTTTTTGGGACGATTTTGTGTTATGTTGCGGCAGAATATGAGAACACCAATTTATTAAGTTATGACCTTGTTGCGCCGTTAGTATATCGACCGTCTCAAAATCCGTCATTGTAATATGATCCGGTTAATTATTTTATAATAAGTGCAAATGAAATCGTACTCTTATTCATTATTTAAGATGGAAAGAAATACTGTACTAATCTTTTTTTTAAGGGAAGATAGAAATACTAATCGACAGTTCATCTTCTTTCTGTAAACTATTTAAGTTATAACCGGTGTCGAGAGCATCCTATCGCAACTTAATTATCTGGTGCACGTGGCAAGCTGAGTGCTCCAACCCCTCGGAACCCTTTTCTTTTCCCCAAGTTCCTTGTTTCTCTGATCTTCAACTTTCCAGTTTCGCAATTCCATCCAAAATTTGTGTCCTTGTACATTTTTCTTCATCTGGGTGTGCCTTGTTCTGTGCTTTGCATGTGATTACAATGGTAGAAACAGCTATCCGCTTGCAATTTCGACACTTGAACTACTTCTCAGGTCCTGACCTCCACCGATATCCATGGAGGAAGGGTTTTCAGCTGAGATTTATGGAGTGGGAACCTGAGAAGAGGCTTATGCTATCCCCAATCGTTAAAGCTGCTTCTTCACCTTCTCCTGCCCTTGGCGGCTCTTCTTTTCCCCAGTATTCTGGTCAGCTTCCTTAATTTTCTCGCGTTTTTTAATTTATAATTTTTTTTTTTAAGTCGGAACTTTGTTGTCAGCTAAAGATGAAATTATGGCATTATTGTTGATTGTTGAAAATCATTGACAATTTCACACGTCTTAGCTTATCTGTATATGAGAATATGGGAGAATGGAACCGTTTTCCTGTCTAACCTTCTTACTACCGCGTTTTTAGCTTGGATTGCTCGAAACAAGAGGACTTTTTGGTAGTCAATTACTTAGCTCTAATTTGGCTATACAAGCTTGAAAGATAGGATTTCTAGTAAATGTAATCTTAGTAGAAAAGACTAGAAGTGTGGGACTGGGACATCTATGAAGTTGCAGGCTTGAAGCTGCTTAAGAATCAAAGTGTGTTCTTGGACTCTTGACTTTTAGATTGACCTTTTTAGTTACAGTGAGATGTTAATAACAATGGACTTCTATGAAGTAATGTTGGAATTATATTGAACTCCCATCTTTCTCTTCTTTGTATTTGTCTATTTCCGGTGGAAAGTTGAGCTGTTGACATATTTTTAAGGGGGCTCCAAGATGCATATTTAGATCAGGGAAAACAATACTTATTTTGTATCTACATAGTTGCATATCTTCATTGTATTTAGTAATGAGGATTAAGGAAGCACATGTTTGTATTTATCCTTCTAAATTCCTCAGAGCAGTTGCTGGGTGCTAGGCCGGAGAAAAAGAAGCAGAGTGTAGCTGGAATAGATCAAGATGAATTACTGGACCCATCACATTTGGCTGATCCAGACAGCTGTTTTTGTGAGTTCATGGGAGTGCAAGTTCATTATAAAGTATCTGAAGCTGAATCGGAACCTCTAAGCTCGTCTCATAAACAGACATCTTCTCAACTTCTTGATCAAGCTAAAAAGATAGGTGTTCCAATGATTCTATTACATGGCTTTGGAGCTTCTGTTTTCTCATGGCATCGAGTTATGAAGCCACTCTCACGTTGCATTGGTTCAAAGGTTCTTGCATTTGATAGACCAGCGTTTGGGTTGACATCACGAGTTCGTGTTGATAAAAATTCTCTAAACCCATATTCCACCAAATTCTCAGTGCTGAATACAATTCACTTCATGGACATGTTAGCGTCGGAAAAGGCTATCCTTGTAGGGTAACATGCTTTTCTCTCATTTAGACTCATTGTCCAAATCTGATTTGATAGTCTATGGGCTTACATCTTGTACATTAGAGTAGAATTCTGTCAGTCATGCATCCATTAATGCCCTGTGAAGCTGACAGCTTTGGATTTTTGACCCATAATTCCGATCATCACTTGAACTTGCAATGGACTACAGTAATAATAATACCACACCCAATTGTTGAGCCTATCCATTGACATATACTGGTGAGTTTGTTTGGTATCAAATAATTCGGTGGGAATTGTACAGATGAATTTATTAACTATTAGAATAGTTGCTTGATGATGTGTTGTTGCTTCTACAGCTAAAGCGACACTTAATAAAACCGTTGGGGTGGTGATGTTGGTGATGACTTAGTTCCTTTGTGTCTGATAATAATACTAGGCATTCAGCTGGATCTCTGACTGCTGTCGGTGCATACTTTGAGGCTCCTGACCGTGTAGCTGCTTTGATTCTCGTAGCTCCTGCAATTTTGGCCCCACTTTCTGACAACAAGGTTAATAAAAAAAGCCATGTGAAACAGGAGATGAAGATCAAAGAAGAAGACCCAGATACAAGATCGAAAGTAGATTTTTCCTCAAGGCTGCGCCAGATTTTGTCAAAGGCTTATGAATTCATCGCTCTGAGTATAATGCGATTGGTGAAAGGAATAATGGACATGGCCAATGCAATTTACAAGAAAACATTATCTGCTGTTCTGCGTTCTGCGGTAGCTGTGACATTGGTAAATATCTATTGATCCTTTTCTCTATGACAGTGAGTAGAGTAGTGAGTTTAACTCTTTTGTTGATTCCTCTTTTCCTTTTTCTGTTTCTTATACCTTTCTGATTAACAAAATGGCCTGCTCGTATTTACTAGGTGAGGATGATCATTGACAAGTTTGGCGTTGCTGCTATTAAAAGTGCATGGTATGATGCAACCCAGATAAGTGATCATATTCTTCATGGCTATACAAAGGTATGGTATTTTGGAGCTTGGTTTCTGTCCTAGTTTCATTAATTCATTGATGCCAATTGTGTACTTGCTTCATCATTGGTACTGTTAGTGCAGCCATTAAGGACCAAAGGTTGGGATAAGGCCCTCGTGGAGTATACCGCGGCAATGTTGACAGGTTCAGCAGCTGATTCAACGCCAAACCCAACTAAAAGACTCAATGAGATTGCATGTCCAGGTGACGTGATTTACTGATTTTTCAGTTATGAGTTTATGATCATTGGTAAACATACTAAATTGCAGCCTTTCCTTTTTTTCTGGCCTTCTGTTATGAATCTAATAGAATGGATTTCCGTTTGCAGTTCTGATAATAAGCGGTGATAGTGATCGGCTGGTTCCCCCATGGAATTCCAAGAGGCTTGTGTCAGTAATACCAGGGTCTCAGCTCGAGATCATCAAGAATTGCGGTCACTTGCCCCATGAAGAGAGGCCAGAAGAGTTCATATCACTTGTTGATAAGTTCTTGCAAAGAGTCTTTGCTGGTTCAGAGGATTGGTGCTTCCAGGCATGAACTCGACCCTATAGCTTCCCTTCTTCTAATTCAGCATTTATAAATGTAGGACTAAACATGGATGCAGGATGCTGCAGATTCTCCCTGAACATCAACATTGGGTCCTGTAAATATTCATCTCCTTCAACATATAGGGATCTCTGTAAAAATATCGAAAATCATTATGCAACTCATACTATTTCATAGTATTATTATACTATTTCATATTATTATGGAATAATCCTTATATTTGAATTTCTTTTTACATGAGATTGTATATTTGTCTCCAAAATATATAGTTTTTTTTTATAAGGAAGAAGACATGCATGTATTATCTATGCAAATCGGCATCAAGAATGTTTTCAATATGAGTAGCGTACTTCTGAAAGTTGAAATAGCACCAAACTCAGCGAAGAGATGGGCAACCCTACTCGCTAGTCGCTACTACAACTACGGAGACTTAAGAAGGGACAGAGTGAAACTCATAGCAATGGTCTTGATATCATCAATGATTAGGCCCTGCATGGAAAGAGAATTAGAAGAGTCCCTGATAGAGTCAACATCCATCTTGCAATCAGATTTCAAAATCAGTCGGGCACATTCTGAATCATAAGAGAGGACGAGTCTTATGGCTAGTAGTTCAGCAAGAAGAGGATCCATAAAGCCTTCTTTTTTTTATAGAGCGAGCAACGATAAGGGTTTCCGTGTAGCTAAGGTAGACTCACTCTATTCTCGTAGGATGCTGATAATAAGAGTATCCACAATGAAAATATTCTAAGTTTCCTAACTTTTATAACAATAAAAGTAAATTAAATTAAATTTATTGATGTTAGCATTTTATAGAGACTTTGCAGATAATTGAGTTATTTTAACTCTAAAAAGAGAAATTCTCTCATTAAATAGGAGACTTGGTTTGATTTTCTCATAATTTTTATGAATATATTTTATTTTATCTTTATTTATTTTTTGGATGAGAAACTTAGGAAACCTCCATTGTGGATACTCTAAGGATCTTTTAATTGTTTTCAAGTAGACTAACTCTATTCTCGTAGGATGCTGATATTAAGGATCTTCTGATTGTTTTCAGATAAGCACTTGTTTTGAAATTTTCATGGAATCCAAGAACATATAAAGGAACTCCTTTACCATAAAAATCACAAAGAGAAAGAAAGATAAAGTTATAGCTAAACATTATATATTTATTAACTCATGTTTATTTTATTTGAAATAAATATTAAAATAATTATTTGATAGCATCATATATCTACCTGTTCAAACAAAGATTCTGTAGTTTCATCATACAACAATGTGCCTCTAAAAATAACAAGTTTCCTAAAATGGTTAAAATCGACAAAAACACAAAGCTATGTTTCTTATTCGTAACAAATGTAGTGTCAAAGACAACTACATCTCTGAATGATGCATAATCTATAAGCATTTTTGCATCTGCCCAAAATTAATTAGTAGACCTCAAGAGGTAAGGTTCAAATGTTCATGACCATTAGACTACTTTGATTTATATGTTATAATTTTATTTATATTATATTTAATAGGCATAATTTTTCTTTTTTCCAAAAAAATAATATGGGACCCGCGCCGGCCTGAAGCCCAGATCGGGCGGGTACATACAAGACACTATGCCCGAATTCTGGACTCGGCCCGAGTCCGGCCCGGAAAAATGGGCAGCTTTTTTCCAATTTTGCGGTCCAGTTTTCTTGCTCTTATTCTCGAAATGCTTACGAACATACACATCTTTCCTCCATATTCTACCTAAAAAATTTCATACATCATTAACTGAATTAAATTCCTTAGCTTTTTATGTTATGGTATCCTATTTGTAGATACCTTTGTGACGATGATGTTGAGACTCTAAAACTTTCAAATTTGCATAAAAAATCGTTTAGAACATCAACAAACTAATCCAAATTGGATACTCTAACCAAATAATTGAAGAAAGGGTGCAAGGAGGCCGAAAAAGTTTCCAGGTAAAACTGTGGCTAGTATCTTTTAAATCGGGAGGATGACGCTTAGTGAAACCGTAGAGAAGTAGCATGTAGTAGATCATTAGAGAAGTAACTACCCCTATAATTGACAAAACTTGAGAACGATATAGGTTAATTAAGATTTTAACAAGATATATTTTAGAGTAAATCATATTCCTTGAATTAAATTAAGGGCCAATATTTAAGGAATTCTGCTAGTAGAGTTTAATTAAAACTCCAGTAAAACAAGATCATACAAAGTCGCAATGTCGTATATTTAATCAAATTAATCTTGTTTTATTCATTTTAGAAGTTTTTGGACATAGTTTAAAACGATGTTTCGTAAGAGAAATTTTGTTGAACACTTAAAATGCACAACTAACACATATATTAAGTAATCAAAATGAATTACTGGCAACATCAAATTTATGAAATTTCAAAGTTAAATAGAAGTTCTAATTTAAAGTTATCACGAGAAGATAAGCATACAAAGAGGATTCTTCATGCTAGAATTTTGTTGAGAAAGTGTACTACTAGACAATGGTGCTTGAACGTGTAATGATATACCGAACTTGAATAATAGTATAAATAACGCCTTTCTCCGGATGCACTACACTAAATAAAGAAATTAAGAAGATTGGTCTAATATGACATGTTTTTTTTAAGAAAAAAATAAATTCAATTCACTATCCAACACTAGAAAATCAAGAGGCCGTTAAATAGGGGCAGATCTAGAGGTAGGCTTGACTATGCAGTCGCCCACCTCCACCCAAAAACATTGGCCCGTTTACTCTTTATCTGAAGAAGGAAACAAAACTGGAAAAAAAAAAAAATACTAGTGTCCCCTTTAACATAATTTTAATATTTTATTATATCTTTCATTAGTTTACACCTTCATTAACTAAATTTAAAAAATAAATTGAATTTAATATTTATTTATTAAAGAGTTAAAAGTTAAATCTTTGCCTATTGTTAAGTTTAGATAGAGAACCAACAAACATAAATATAAAATTCTTTTTAATTAGTTGTTCACTTTTTTTTTACTTGGGTTAGATTTAATTATTTAGAAATTAGGGAGATTTTGTAGTAAAATTGATAAAAATATGAGTATTACAGTTGTTGTAAAGACAAAAGTATTAATATATCACCGTGTATGTTTATCTTTTATTTAAATGTACTATATTTAAGTTTTTCACTGTATAGTATAAATATTTTTTTTAAAATAATTTTATTTTAAATATCGCCCATCCTCACAAAATTTATGGCTCCGTCCTTGCCACTAAGTGGTAGCGGACTAACCGTCATGTTTTGACAAAGGAAAAAAAGAGTCAGACAAACGCAATGCATTACCCGACGAGATTTTGAAACACCGAGAACCTAAACAAAGAGAATGACATGCAAAAAAAAAAATATGTTACACACCAAAGAAAAGAGGAAGAGAAAGACAATGTCCCTAGTCAAAGAGTGCACAAGAAAGCTCCCGGGGACCATCGGTGGAAACCTTTTATTTGGACTCTCTTTTAAGCATTTAGATTTCGATCACATGTCCACGATTATTCCAAATGGGGAAAGATCATCCCCTCTTCCAAGACGAGCTCCGAACACCAAGACAAACATCCGCCCAAAAGAACAAGGTGAGTGAAACAAAACCTCAAATAATGTATTGGTTTGTCAATTGACTGAAATTTTATTTGAAAACATAGATGTTGGAATAATATTCGTTAATTTTGATGTTTATTGGATTACATGGTAATTAGAAAGATTTGAGAGAATAAATGTTAGTGGTTAATTGATTTTAGATCCAAAAAAGGTGTAGTCCGTATTCAAAACACGGACTTTGTTGGTGAGTGATGCCGATGACAATAAATGTTATTTTTATATACTTTACGAATTATGTAATAAAGCTAAGTAATCACTTTATTCTTAAATATTTAAGGTAGTTTATTCATTATAAAATTAAGAAGGCTTAAAAATAAAATTTTTATTAATAGGTTAATGTTTGATGTCATTATTGTTTTAGGGGTAGTTCGAGGAAAAAAAATCCACGTGTTTGTGAAAAAATTTAATAAAAAAATATCACTTATTGGGAAATGTGTATAATTTAAATTTTTTAAATTATTGTATTTAACGTAAATTTGTGGGGAAAAAAAAAATCTTCATTTCATGTTTTATGGTTTAAAATTTTAAAAATCAATTTTGTTTTATACCAAAATTTTGTGGGGATGTTACCAAGTATGGGTATTTAGAAAATCTTTTCAAAATTTTTGTAAAACTCTTCAATCATTCTTATAGTTATAATTTTAAAAATGTAATATATGTGTCATTTTGTGTGATTTGAAAAGTTATGGGCGATTTTTGTATTAAATTTCATCTCGTATTAAAATTGGTTTAATATGAAATAATTTATATAACAAATAATAATTTTTAAAATTTGTAACTATTTATAGACCAAATACTTTTTTTTTTCTTCATTTTTATAAAAATAATAATATAATATTTTTTATTTAGAAAACTCACATCAAACTAATTTGAATTTGAAAATGTGGACGTTTCATATAATATATATTCAACAAATATTTTTCCTTTTTAGTATGTTATTATTATTGTTTTGAAGATATTTTGTTGAACATTATCGTCCTTACTCCTTCAGATGTTCATTCGGATTCATTTCAATTTGGACCCAATTCAAAATACCACAGGTTCACAAATCAGTGGCGCTCAACTTTGCTCCATTTTCCTCAAACGAAAAAAATATTTCAATTTGAAAATAAAAAATTAAAGGCAAATGAATAAGGATATTATATAAATACCTCTCTCCCCTTTCTCAAACAGAGGGGGAGAACGGGTGTACTCAACTGAGCCCTAGATTTCTGCAAGAATTTTCTTCTGTGCATAGCTCTACTGCCTTTACTTTAATTCGTTCTTCAATTCCTAGTCCTTCAGAGTCCTACATTTCACTGTTGTTCTTCTTAAAAAGATGCTACATCCGAGCTGCGCAATTGTAAAGATATTTTAGGGTTTTCGTGACGGCGATATTGAGGGACATATACCGGAGGTGTAAGTGTAAAGATTAGCGGGGATGGACGGGAGAAGGATATCGGCGAGTCCACGGCCCTGCAGTGTTCGACGAGTAGTGGCGAAGAGGAGGCCGCGAGAGATCGATGGGTTCGTTAATAGCGTTAAGAAGCTTCAGCGAAGGGAGATTTCCTCCAAGCGGGATCGTGCTTTTAGTATGAGTAACGCTCAAGAACGATTCCGGAACATTCGTCTCCAGGTTTAGGGTTTTTCCTTTCCTTATTTTGGTTATCACTTTCATCGGATTTTTATGAGCTTATGCTATCTTAAATATTGAACCTGAAAGTGATCCTCTTGTTGAAACGAGTTTAGTTGGTTGTATTTGTGGCCCGTAATCCGTTTTAGGGTTTATATGTGATTAACTTTGAATATAGATTATTAGCCTATCTGATATGTGAGGAATGGGGTTGTCCTATATATATATATATATATATATATATATATATATATATATATATATTGTGAGAAATTAGGGATTTTTAGGAGGAAAATGGATTTCAAATAAATGGTTTGAACCACTAGTTTATGTACTTCTTTTTAATTGCCTTTTGTCAATGTTGTTTAGTTGGACAAATACTTCCTTGAAATTATCATGACTTGATCTCTGATTATAGTTTAGAAGACAGGCCTCTTGAGATCGAGAAAATACAGCCTAAATTACTGGGTTTTTTGGCCCTAACATTTTGAACTTACACATAGTGATGCTGAATGTGATGAAAGTACTAAGAAGGTTGAAGCTTGATGCGACTCTCAAGATAAGAATTGAATCAAGTTTTGGTAACCTACTAGAGCCTTCTATTTAAAATGATCTAAAAGACTCACTCTTAGACCTTAGTACTTAATCTGTCCATCCATTTTTGTGTCATCTGAATAATGTAGTTGTAGGGCTATAGATAGAGATCTCTTTATGTGAAAACCTTGGAAATGTCCGTTGGACAGGAGAAACAGAATTTTCTACCTGTGCACAGCAAATTATTTTCTATCTTCATTGTTTTTTGTTACCCAAAACTATATTATAACAAAAAGTAAAAAAAATCAACCATTTTTTGTTGTTTAAACCTTAAGTTTATGCCCAACAAATAGTAGTAGAATGGTTGATAGAAATTCTAACCCTAATTGATACATTTAGTTTTGATGAACAATTATTTGATTAGGTTGTCCTAAAATAAAGAAAAATCAAATTAAATGCATGAATCAAAGATTTATAAGGATCGAAAAAAAATGATGGAATTTGAAAGTCTAAAAGATTAGCAAATTTTAAAAATATTACATTTTGGTTTACCAAAATTATCCCGAAATAAATGTTAAAATATAACTTTAGTATGCGTTAGAAATGTTGTTAGTTTTTTAGTAATGATAAAATTAGTTTAGGTGGGCATACAGTTAAATTTAGGGGTTGAATTGTATTGCTCAAAAGTTGGGGGTCAAGTGTTTTGGTTAAAAGAGCTTAAGTGTCCTATAGTCTAGGGGCCAATGAGTTATTTAATCCATCTTCAAACAATTCTGCAATCTGCATGTCTGAGAAAGGTTTTTGTGTGGAACGTTCTTTGTAGGTATGGCTCTATCTCCAAGTGTTTAGGATTCATTTTGATGAAATTGATCAATTCAACCAACTGAAATTGGTTTTGTGAATTTGATAAAAGTGATGGAAGCATAATATCACATGGAGGGATCAGGAAGTATAATACTAGTTCTCTATTTGTCGAGCGTAACCTGTTGTGACATGTTTGACCACTTTATAAGTTTATCCGTGGAGTGATATTTTTGTGTTTATGCTTTTGATGCTATTGAAGTAGCAAAATTATAAATAAGTGGACAATATGCAATTATTTTACAGCAATATAAGCATATTCTATGTCTTTGACAGTTGTGCTATCAGCTATGCAAGTAAGGGTTCTGGAGGATATCTTATTATAAGCTAGATGTCTCGCTAGTTGTGATACATCTTGTGTTTTTATTTTAGAAAAAATTAATGAGAAAATTCCAGGGACGTCATTCATTACCGCACCTGATATGGAAACTGTATTTGTTTAGCTTGGTTCTAAATTGGCGTAGCATTAGTGAAGATATATTTTTTTCATCCACATACTTATTTTTCATCAGCTTATTCCTCTGTGAAGAGTCTAAATTTAGTACTGTTTGTAGTTGTGACATAAATGGACATGGAAGTGATAATGCAACCATTTTTGTAGTAATAAGGCCACCTGTTGTCAACATCTTTTGTTGTTTAGATGCATATCTATGATGATTATGTATGTTTTTTTCCATTAATATATGAAAATTGAGAGTTATGCAGCCCATCTTTGTGTTGGTTAGCAGGACTGAACAAATTCCTTCCTCTGAAAATGACTTTTCGTTGTCTCAGGAAGAGTATGATACACATGATCCTAAAGGGCATTGCTTCACCGTATTGCCATTTTTGAGGAAGAGAACAAAGATTATAGAGATTGTGGCTGCTCATGACATTGTCTTTGCCCTTGCAATGTCTGGTCTCTGTGCAGCATTCAGTCGAGGTCAATACTTTTATGTTTGCTCTATTTATTTAAGTATATTAGCACTGCTGGTTAGCTGCATCGATGATTTCAAGAGAGATGGCTTATGGACTTTTTTTTCTGCAGACACAAATGAAAAAGTGTGCTTTTTGAATATCAGTGAAGATGAAGTGATACGGAGCTTGTTCTATAACAAAAACAATGATTCCCTTATCACTGTTTCAGTTTATGCTTCTGACAGTTTCAGCTCATTGAAATGCAGATCAACAAGGATAGAGTGCGTGGTCATGGCCTTACATTTGTTTCAACTATATTGAAGATAAAAGGCTACATAATTGTATTGATTGGGTGAGTAAAACCGATTGACTAATCTGTGTGTATCTTTTACTTTTGGATTATTGAAACATTCAGGTACATAAAGAGAGGCAAACCTGATGCTGGTTTTGCACTGTTTGAATCTGAGTCACTTAAATGGCCTGGATTTGTAGAGTTTGATGATGTAAATGGGAAGGTGCTCACATATTCTGCTCAGGACAGGTAATTATTTAGATATTCATATGGTCTGCTTGAGGTGTGTAACGTGTTCTTACCCACACAATTTTCAGTGTTTACAAGGTGTTTGACTTGAAGAACTATAGAATGCTGTACTCAATTTCTGACCAAAATGTTCAAGAGATAAAAATCAGGTATTACTTTTGTGTGTTTCTCTTCAATATCATTACCTGACATTACTTATATTAACCATCAGGTCTTTTGTTTATTAAAAAAACAAAAAAAGGTGGACTTCTGTTATGCCTAACATTTTATATGGAATAGTTTAAGTGATTTGGTAGATACTTTTGGATTCCAGTCTTACAAATGGTGCAGGTCCAACTATTTAGGCTGGACTTGGCTTGGGATTATTGGTTGTGTTGCATTTGCAATCATGTACTGTATATATATATATATATAGATAGATAGATATAGATGGATTTTAGGTTCATTAATTCTGCCGAAAATTTTAGGCTGGACTTGGCTTGAGTTTTCTTTAAAACGCAGTTTGTTGTTGATTTCTTGTAGGGTTTATCCATATTAATTCTGCCGAAAATTTCTTGCTTATGTAACAGCCCAGGCATTATGTTACTGATATTTAATAAAGGAGTTAGCCATGTTCCTTTGAAAATCCTTTCTATAGAGGACGGAACTGTTCTCAAATCATTCAATCATCTCATTCATCGGAATAAAAAGGTGGACTTCATCGAACAGTTCAATGAAAAGCTCCTTGTAAAGCAGGAGAATGAGAATCTTCAGATCCTTGATGTAAGAATGTCTCTTTCTCTGTAGTTGGAACATTTTACCTCTTTTTGGTTTTAGTTGTTGTCTTTAGGAGAGTAGTAAGCTGAAGAGCGTTCTGCTTTTTATATGCAGGTTCGTAATTCTGACTTGAAGGAAGTTAGCAGAACTGAATTCATGACTCCATCGGCATTTATCTTCCTTTATGAGAATCAGTTGTTTTTGACTTTTAGAAATCGAACTGTGGCTGTATGGAATTTCCGTGGGGAACTTGTTACTTCTTTTGAGGATCATCTTCTGTGGCATTCTGATTGCAACACTAACAATATATACATTACAAGTGATCAAGATCTCATAATTTCATATTGTAAAGCAGATGCAGACGATCCAAAAGCAGAAGGAACTGGTAAGATCTTCAGCCTTTGCAATGTCCCCTCACTAGAGTATATCAATTTGTCATTCTATCAAGTCCTTGATTCTTCCTCTCACTTTGCCAATTGGTATGCAGCAGGCTCAATCAATGTAAGTAACATCCTGAGTGGAAAATGCCTAGCCAAGATAAGAGTGGAAAAGAAGTCTGATGACGGAGAAGATATCAGCAGCAGCGGTAACAGCAATGGCAGCAGCAGCAGCAGCAGGCGGAGGAACACAAGAAAGCGGGCACATGCCTCGAGGATGGGGAGAACAGTGGAGGAAGCTCTGGAGGACATAACAGCCCTCTTTTATGATGAAGAAAGGAATGAGATTTACACTGGGAATAGTCGTGGTCTTTTGCATGTATGGTCCAACTGAGGCCTTCCCAAAGGTTGTACCATTAATGCTGTTTAGAACTATCTGTATGCGTTGTGGATGCCAATTTTAAACATTCTCCTTTTTGTTGTACTTTGCTAAGTTTACCTTTAATTTTATTGTTTTTATAGGGAAGTTGCCTCTGTTTGGAGTGGATTCATTGTTTTGGGTAAGGTCGTAAGGATTTGTATGTCACCTCATTTGCTACTTCTCATTTCTACTGTTTATTAGCAGTTTGTGATATTTTTAGGAAAATCCTTAAATAGTAAGGGTTTTTTTACTAATAAATGGCTAATTTAATAGATGTGAAAAAGTTGCATAATAAAATAAAATTGTGTTCACTTTAATGTTCATGATGTATATAAGATCTGTTAAAAACAAGAAAATAAGGGGAAATGAAGTAATTTAAATTCTTATTTGAAGAGTAAAACTAAATCCAATGCATTTCCACCTGTTGACGTTTGCTCACCGCAATTCTTGCCTCGTATTATAACATGTACATCAGTGGGTTATTTGATCAATTTTTCATTTCTCTCCTTCATATTAGTTTAACCACTGCTCTCATTTTTTAGCTTTGTACTCCATTTGTAGACAAACGTTGTGTTGTACTCCATTCGAAGACAAACGTTGTGTTCGTCACTACCTGTTGACAGAATCATCCTTCTTTTCCTTAAAGATTTCTTTGATTGTGGGATTTCATGATATGTTTTTGTGTGTTTCCTTTTTCTTTTGTCGTGGTTCTTCATGACGGTTAGTTTGTGTGCCGATCTTTTTCGGCATTTCGACACACTTGACGACATGTCGTCTAGTGTTTCGAACTGGTTTCCATTATTAAAAAAAAAACTACTCTCATTTTCTACGCGCTAGTGGTTTCTTAATTTTAGTTTTGTGAGGATCCAACAAACGTTGTCTACATTGTTGAGTGTGTTTTATGTTGTTGACAGTAGTTGAAAGATTCTCCATTGTTGAATGATTTGAGTTTCTAATCACTCTAATTTGTTTTATGTGTTTTGTGTTGTTGCTGGCGGTTGAATTATTATGTTGACAAAACTATAACATTGTTTTCTAGTTCTCTGACATATGTGTTGTTGACAACACCAACACCAATGCCAATTTTTTTTGGTGTTGTTGACAACACAACCACCTTGTTTGGGTATTTGTTGTGTTGTAACAACACTTATATACAATATTTTGTTATTAAGATGTTGATAGAATCAACAACTCAATTTTGTGCTTTTATGTATGAATTTTATGGTCATACGTAAAACATTTAGATTTTTTTTCTTTATTTTTTTAAGTATTTATTGTTTTCTAATATTAATTTGTTTATGTTTGAAGTTGTGGTGAGAAAGAAAGTATGTGTACGAGATAATGTAATTAATTTTAATACACTTGTGCCTTTTATTTATTGTTCTTTTTTTTATTAAAAAAAATGGAATTATATTAAAACACATTATGCCAGTGCATAAATATCGATAGGTAGAACAACAAAGACCCTTTTCATGCTCACATCGGGATGAGCCCTAGCAACATGATGAACCACCTTATTAAACCTATGATTAGCGTAACTAAACGAACGTGGAACAAAGACATCTAATGTCATCTACAACCAACCCCCAATTAGTCGAGAAGATTCTCTCAAACATGAGATAATGAAAAGCCAAGTAACAATCTAACTCTAAGGTCACGTTAGCAAGTCCATATCTCATACCTTCCTCAACACCCAATTTAATTGCATACAGTTCTGCCCACAAAGGCTGCATAATCACTGGTCACCTCCTCACTCTCGCGCCCACCGTGGTACCACAATGATCACGGACCACCACCCCCACCTCCACCTCAACACCATGCCTCAAAGAAACATCAAAGTTAATTTTAAAAGACCCTTAAGGAGGCCTTTGATAACAAACTCCCTCAAAAGTCGAAGCATTCATTGCATGCAAGATATAATGATGATTCAACCAATTACCTCTCTCATAGTCCTTGACCAACCTCCAAAAACAATCCCTTATTTAGCTTACGTTAACCTCCTCCTCGCCGAACAAATCTTTGTTCTTTATTGTCCATGCCGATGTCAAGAAATCCGTGACAAAAGCTTTCCCGTGTGACTCCAATACCGAGAACATGAAGACCCACGACACAAGATGACTGAGAGACTCGACAACCTGTGGGATCATCTCACACTAACAACCCTTCATTACACCTAGACAACATGCATAATAGTTTCATCGGCAAGGACACATCCACACAAGTTGTAGAATCAACTACCTTGCACTTATATAGTTCAGGTTTCACGCTCAATGCCTCGTTGCATAGCCTCCATGAAAAAATACAGCACCTTCAGGGGAAGGTTGAGTTTCCAAATCATCATCCAATCCGTAACCCTACGACCCTCCAATTTGTCTTTCCACTTTTCTATATGACCACAACTACGTAACCAATAAGCGGTTCTAACCGAGAATTCCCCATTTTAAAAATAAATAAATTATGATGTTGATGTTGTTGACAACAACATAACTATGTATTTATTGTGCTTTTGAAGTTGCTGACAACACAAAGAATAATGGCTTAGTGTTTATTTTGTTGTAAACATCACTATAACATTTATTTATAATACATTGGGTGTTATTGACAACATCATGACTCTATTTCCAATGTCTTGGGGTGTTGTTAACAACATAAGCAAAAATGTCTTGTGTTTGTGGTGTCGTTGACAACACAAATATAATACATTAGAAAGGTTAACAAAGAAAGAAAACTCAAATCTACCCATTCTTTTCTTCTCTGCGTGTTTCCCCTTCTCAAACCTTATTTTGCTAGATCCAAACAAATCGATCTATTTCATCTTTCTTTTAGTGATTCAAATGTCTCAAACCCTCGTTCATTTACATCTTCAATTCATCCTTAATTCTTCTCATCATGTGATACTAGACTTATGAGTTCCCACACTAAATATGATAGCGAAAATTAAGACATGTGCTGATGACAATAGTTGTGTTAGAATAAATTGCTCCACAAGTACAAGCACATTGAAACCTAATTTTTATTATTATTTAGGCTAGGAAAAGAACACGTACTTGCAAATCCTTTGAGGCTTTTATGTTTGCAAGCTTTAGATTGAAAATCAAGAAACTTATACAAATCCAATAAGTAACTACATAATTTTATAGTTTTTAATGTGTTGTTGACAACTCTTTAAGACTTTCAATTTTGTAAAGTTTAATATGTTGTTGATAGTACTTTAGATGTTCATTTTTATATTGTATAGGGGGTTGTTGATATTAGCTTAAGCTATCAATTTTATACAGTTTAGTGTATTTTTGACAATAATTAAAAATTTATTTTTATAGTGTTTAAGATGTTGTTGACAACACAATAAACCTTAAATTTTATATTGTTTACTGTGTTGTTGACAATACTTTAAACATTCATTTTATATTATTTAAGGTGTCGTTGATAACACAATAAAACTATGGTTTAGAGTGTTGTTGATGATAATTTTAACATTTATCAATGTGTTGTTGATCGTAACATAACCTTTTTTGTTACTAATGTTTACAATATTTTTGAAAACACATTAAACATTCATTTTTATAAGAACGAAACAACATAAATAACATCAATAGAACACCATTTTTTTTTAGTGTTGTTGACAGTATTTTAAAAATTCTTTAATGTGTTGTTTACAAAACTTGAGAGATATTTATGGTGTTGTTGACAACATCCATAATATAGTATTATATATTCTTGTTGAAAAAATACATTGAACAACACAAAACAATTCATTGGCAACATGCCTCAAAAAAATAAAATAAATGCATAATAGTACTCATCAATTACTTTTAGAAAATGTTTACATTAAAAACCAAACAAATTCTATAGAAACTAGCTAACTCTCTAATTATTGGAGAAAAGTCTTTTTGTAGTGTCCTTTCGATCCATAATCGCTAGCTACACTTATTACTCCTCTTTGAAAACTCTTAGACAAAAAGGATCTACTTGAAGTTGTTCATAGAATATCTAAATTATAAATGAAATCTACAAATCAGAAAGAACAAATAGAAAATGTCGAACAAACAAAATGATATTTAACAAAAGAAAAATTAACAATGTTAAACAAACTTAAATCATGTATGTTGACGATAAAAAGACACTCTACTATTATGTAAACAACACTAAAAATACTTCAAGGATGTTTGGGGTATTGATGACAATATAAAAAACACAATATTTTAGATGTTTTATATATCGTTGACTGTAAAAACAACATTGGTTTGGTGTTTTAGGTGTTGTTGACAACACATATAATTTTGTTTTCAAGTTTGGGGTGTTGTTGACAACACTAAAACAACATTTTGAATATTAGGATATTGTTCACACAAAAAAAAACTAAATGTTTAAATGTTTGGAATATTGTTGACTGCGAAAAATGAAAAGAAAAACAAAAGTTCTAAATGTTTGAAGTGTTGTTGATGACAACAAAATACCTTAATTTGAATTTTTTTAGTGTTGTTGATAGCACAAAAACAACTAATTTGGTGTTTGTGGTGCTATTGACAACACCTACACCCCTTATTTTAGTGTTATAATTGTTGTTGTCTTGTTGACACCACAAATAACTCTTTTTTGATAGTTGAGATGTTTACAAAACAAAAATTATTGTTTTGATATTTTAAGCTCTTGTTGATGACATATAATATAATGATTAAATGTTGTTGACAACAAAATACCTTTTATTTGGTTAAAACAACGTGTTGACGGTACAAAGACATCTATTTTGGTATTTCATCACAACTAACCAATTTTTATTATGTAATATGTTTTGACAATAGAAAACACATATTTGTTGTTTAATGTGTCGTTGACAATACAAATAAGCCATTTTGTGCTGCTTAATATGTTGTTGATAGTAAAAGACTTGTATTTCATTGTTTGATGTGTTGATGACGGTACAAATAAACAAATTTGTGTTGTTTGATGCGTTGTTGACAGTACGAAAACCCTCTAAGTTGGTGTTTAATATGTTGTTGACGGTAAACCCCCTCTAATTTGGTGTTTAATATATTGTTAAGAGAACAAATAAACAAATTTGTGTTGTTTAATGTGTTGTTGACAGCTGTAAAACTACTATTTTGGTGTTTAATGTGTTGTTGAAAGCACAAATAACTAATTTGTGTTGTTTAATATGTTGTTGATGGTAAAAAAAAACACACATTTGTCGTTTAATGTGTTGTTGACAACACAAATAAACCAATTTATTCAATGTATTGTTGATAGTAAAAAAATTTTCTATTATGATATACAATGTATTGTTGACGGCACACATAAACCAAGTTGTATTGTTTATGGTGTTGTGGATATTAGGAAAAACTTATATTTGTTGTTTAATGTGTTGATGACGGTAGAAAAAACTCAAATTTGGTGTTTAATGTGTTGTTGATAATACAAATTTATTTTATTTAATGTGTTGTTGACAGTAGAAAAACACATAATTGTATTTAAATATGTTGTTGACTGTAAAATAAGCTCTATTTTTGTGTTTAATATGTTGTCGACAACACAAACAAAATAATTTATGTTGCCTAATGTGTTGATGATACTAAAATTTTATTATTTTTATTTGTTAGATTTGTTAACAACACGAAAAGCCAAATTTTGGTGGTTGAATGTTGTTGATAAATATATTCAAGATTTTGTTAAAAGTATAATATATTGTCAACATATAATAACAAAAAATCAAAAGAAAAGAGAAGAAAAAGATGAACAAAACAATTCTAATTAGATAAAACAAGGAAAAACAAATGAAATTCAAGACATTCGTTTGACTAAATAAAATTGAGAAGAAGATGATATAAATACATGAGATCAAATTTATGAATGAAACTTAATATGAGTTGTTGATTCGAATAAGAAACATGAAATATAAGCAAATTGAAGACAAAATTGATGAGTTCATCATCAATGGTGAATGAGAGAAAAGAGAAGAAAATATAATGACAGAAAAAAACAATCAGGAATAAAGCTTTTATAGTTGTTTGATTTTCAAAGTATGAAATGTTAGGGGCTAGTTTTTTAATTTCAGAAAAAGTAATAATTATCCTAAATTTCTAACAAAAATTTTCGAATCTGAAAAGATCTAAAATACTTAGATACCATCCGAAAATTTTCTTTTTTATGATATAGGACGATCCCAAATTTTTTTGATAATTTAAATACCTAAGGAAATCCATAAATAATATCGCTATGAGAATACAAACCCTAAGGGCATCCAGAAAAATACCGTCCCGAACACACAAATCCCAAAAACCAGTCCAAGAAAGACATGGGAGGATATCACAACCCTCTTTTATGAGGGAGATCGGAATGAGTTCAAGTATTATTACAGAAACCAATTGATCATTACATTCCAAGAAATAACATCATCTTTAATCGTATCTTCCATCGTTCCATTTCTGGGTTTCTCGCCGCCTCAACACAATATCGAAAGGGTTTCATGTAACAACATTGGGTTTATCGCCGCCTCAACACGATATCGAAAGGGTTTCATGTAACAACATTGTATAGAACGAAGCTTGCGGTATCAAGAAAGGGAGTAGAGAGTGAAGGGCAAAGTTTGGCCTAAACAATCTAAATGCATATACACAAGGATTAAACCCTAACACAAACTTGAAAACCTTCTCAACAATAAGTAAGAACTACATTTTGTGTAGATGATAACTACAATAATATTCACCAGATAAGAGAGAGTGGTCTTGTATTGTCAAGCCGTATCACTTCGTATTTCAGCAACAAAACACGAGTCGCCAAACAAAAAAAAAAACCCCCCACTGCAACTACTTACAAGGGCATATTTTACCATCAAGAATCAAGTTCTCGTTCTTCTTTTTCCATTTTCCTTTTAACGGAACATCCTCTCATTATGGCTATAAGGTCAGGTAATTTAGATCACAACATCAGAGAAAAACAGAACCGAGTACTTGAATGATTTTGCCAAAGGCAAGAAAGACTTCCTCAGGGACAACGCGTTGGTAGATTCGAAGAGACATCATCAGGTAGCAGTCAAGCAATTTTCCCAAGTACCATATTTTGAGCTGAAGGTTCCACCACCACTCTGGTGAGCATATTCAGTGATAACAGAACGAGCACAGTCATCCCATGTCCTTGCTATCTCTCTGATAGACATGGGCTGTGAGAGGGCCCTGAGAGAAATGCTGAACCTTGATCTTACTTTCACAGATAGATCATCATACTCCTTGCTGCAAAAGAAAAGAAAACCACAACTTAATCCCCATTGGAACAAATTAACTTGCCTGTGAAAACATGCACTAAGTTTACCTAAAAAGGAAGATTTTTGTCTATTGACGGGGGATGAAATCAGGCCAGGTAAATTATATTTTGATTATCACGCAAAAAGCTTAAAATCTTAATATAAGACAATATGTGGTGTGATGGAAATAGCGGTAGCCTGTGCATTCAGAAAGATGAATACTAAATCTAGAGAGGCCAAGGATCTTCACCTGACTTCCACTGGAAGCTTGTCCAACAGAATGGGGGAACAGTTTGGATAGTTCGTAGGTACAAGCAATCTTAGAGGCTGAATTGGTGACTGCATGGTAATGAAAATAGCTTTCATCATATACCAGAACATATCCCTCAGTGTATGAGCCGGGGAAACATTCAGAGAGAAAAAAATAATTAAATTCAAGGAGGATTACTCAAAAACACACCATTTGTGCTGAACAATATTGTGATTTCAAGTTAGGACTGAGAGACACTGCACTATATGTGCACTTGATAGTAGTCCCTTCACCGCCTTCAGCTGCAACAGCTGAGAGAGTTGGGTCAACATCTTCATTGCTAAAAGCTACAACAGTATCTATGAGATGCTCATTTATTTCCTTTAACTCTTCCGTAAGGGCTGGATTAACCTGCAGGAAATAAGGAAGAATAACAGTTTCACCCAAATGTCGACAATTCTGGCAAAACAAACCAACAAAAAAGTGGTTACAACTCACAACAGAGTCCACAAGAACAAGAAGTTGCATCAGGTGCTCGTGTGATACATGCTAGTCAACACGTTGGTCCTTTTGCCAGACAAGTATATTTACTTCTTAAGAAACTATTTATACGGGAAATCATCTTTTCCAGAGTTACAAGAATGTCAGCAGAAGGCTCAAATTTATCAAGCATAAGCTCCCAAATCATTCCTGTTATTCTCATCTTCTAAAAAAAGAAAGTTCAAAAGAGTAGTACAAAACATATAGCATTCAACGCAGAAAGAAGAAAAGAACGAAGACAAAAGAAACAAACTCTTATTATTTTCCTTTCCCCACTTGTTATAATTCTTTCCCCAGATCTATTTTCAGTTTTTCAAAAAATTAGCTAAAAATCGATATATAATGCGAAAGTTTAAATCTCACTAGTTATTAGTCAGAACAATGCATTATTTTTACAATTATTATGAGTCAAAACTTTGCATTCCAGAATATGTGGTCATCTGACAACATTACAGATACAATTTGCTCTTTTCTATTAATTATCAATCAATATTCAACAACAGAAGACCGCTAAAGAAAATGTCTTCTTTCCACAAAAACAAGTTACAATAAGGAAAATTCCGGATGGGGCACTTGTACTTTAATCTTTTTGGATTATGCAATGTAACAATCACACATGAAAGTCCAGAAAACAGGCGAACACATGGAGTTTAGATTGGTAGTTCAGATATGTTTTGTGGAGCATGGCAAATGATATTTCCTAACAATCATGTATATTCATTGAATATTATCGAAGCCAATGAACTAACTTGTATCTGCAACAGTCATTTTCCTGAAACAGATTTCAAGTGTAGTACCTCAATCCTAGGTCGTTTCGCACTAGATGTTGCAGTTGACTCTACTTCAGATGTCTCGGGGCCAGTTAACTGCATGAAACTGTTGTTGGGGCTGCCAACAGATGATGCAACATTCGAAGGCATTGCACTTGTGTAGCGTCTCATTCTCTTCATTCCACTACTCCCATCCTGAGTAATAAAATTTCTAGCTTGTAGACGACACTTTGTCATGGCAACCAAATCCTCACCAACTGCAGCTCTAGAGCCATTTCCCGGAGCAGATCCAGCTATTCGATCAATCATACTAACAACAGAGACAATGTCACCAACCGAAGCATTTAATGCTTTAGAAGACATTGATTTAACCTGGAAAAAAAAGATTATGACCATCGAAGGTTAGCATACAACAGCCTCAATGAACTGATATAAGTCAAATGTGTGCCCAGAGAACAGGCTTACCACTTTGAGAAGACGCTCAAACGGCTGGTCTGTAACACCAGCTTTTCCAGGAAGAGTAGTCAAGGTAGTACCATGCCCATCTGGCGGTGACGAGTCTGCAAGCAAAGGTGAGGCTGAAATACCAGGAGTTCCTATTGCAAGAGATGTTGATGCTGAGGCAACAGTTTGCTGTTGAATAATATTGGCAGCATTTGATGTTGCAGGATTAGGCTTCTCAGGATCACCAGGCATTGGAGATGGAGCCAAGGGAGACATAGTTGGAAGAAAAGGAGAGTTTGCAGACTGTAAGGGTGTACCAGCTTTATTCAGTGGTAGCAAAAGATTCTGTTGCTCAATTTGTGGAGAAGAATGCTGATTAATTTGTGGAGATCCTGCTTGAAGCATTTGTGGTGAAGAATTAGAAAATGAAACCCCAGGCTTGAGTTGCTGATGTGAATACCTCTGCCCTTGTGAAAGGTGCTGTGGAAGAAGCCCTGGTTTAAGACCCACGCTCTGCCTCAGCTTTATGTCATTCACATCATTCATTTGATGGAGCTGTGGCATTTGGTGGCCCTGCATTTGTCCGGGTTGCTGCTTTAATTGCTGCAACTGTAACTGTTGCTGCTGTTGTTGATACAAATGTTGCTTATGAATCATTTGCTGCTGCATATGACGTTGTTGAAACTGCTGTTTCAGTTGTTGCTCTTGCTTAATATGTTGGCTTTGAAGCATATTTGAGTTTGGTTGTAAAGAGTTCATACTTGACTGCAACATGTTCACCCCAGTTTGAACGCTTGCCTGTTGTGGAGCACTCGCAGGATTCTGTTGGATAGATCCCACAGCAACCTGTTGAATAGAACTAGGTGCATTTCCTTGTCCTGAGTCCAAATTTGAACCAGACTGCAATGAGTTCATCATGTTCTGCTGGGAAGTAGTGATGCCAGATAAAGAAGATACTCCATGTAAGCCAGTCATATCACCAGGCTGCATTGAAGGAACTGAAGAACCTGGTACATTTTGTAATTGACCCCCATTTTCATGTGACTGGGTTTGAGTAATCTGTGAATGAGACTGCTGGTTCTGCTGCAAGGATTGCAGATGAGATGGAGGAATTTGTCCTTGCTGCAATGGAGGACCAGGCTTTCTAGGCCTATGCGAACTTACGACACTGATTATTTGCTTCTCAAGTTGTGCCACTCTCTCCTTGGTCATTTGTAGTGCATTGACTTTTGAAAGTTGCAGGAAGCTCAAAACACGTTCTAACATCTGCTTAAAGTACTTGAGTTTCTCCACACCCTCTGACTTGGGTTGCTGAGGAAGGGAATCATTCTGGAAAAATGGAAGTCCAATCAGAGACAATAACAAAGAACCAACCTTCTGTCCAATTATATAAGCCTTTTTTGCAAAAAAAATTATGAACCATCAGCCTACACAAAATAATTATTATATTCTCTGTTCCCGCAACACAAACTATATTACTGTATTGAAGAGGCACTTGTTTTGCAAATGAAAACATTGACTCCCCTATACTGTACAAAAAAATGTCTTTCATAAGATCTACTTAAGTGACTATTCCTTATCTTTTGTCCTGGAGTATGGTACCAGAAATGCTAATGAAGACAAAACCACTCAGCATACCTGTTGCAATTTCAAACAAATCTTTTGATATACATCATGGACTTCTGTTAAGTACAACTCCTTCAGAACTTTGAGCTGTTAATCAAAAGATAACAGGAACAGTTAGTTCGACGGTGAGGATGAGAAGTTGCAGAAGGCAAGTAACTACTGCGAGTAAACAGAGAAAGTAAAGTGATTCAGTGTTTTGTTTCAATGGGCAACCCAATTTAAATACAAGGAAAAAGATAGGAAAGTACCCAGAAATAAGTACATCTAAATTAGAGAGTAGAGTGGCTAAAAGTCTAATGTGCCTAATATTATTTACAAGAAAAAGATATAGCTGCAACTTCCCATCAGTATAAACACGTAATGAGGCATCTTCCGGTCAGATACTTGGGAGGAAAAGAGCCAGCTTCGCGAATGATGGTAGGAATATTTTTATTGGCAAAAATAAACTACTAAAGAGACAGTCTATTACCATTCTCTATCTGAACAACAAATATTAACCAACTCCTTAAGGAAAAAAAAAACAATATTCTCAATGCATAGGAAGATGTTGATAGGAACTAAAAATAAAGATAAATCTGAAAG
Organism: Fagopyrum tataricum; assembly: GCA_002319775.1. Taxonomy (NCBI): domain Eukaryota; kingdom Viridiplantae; phylum Streptophyta; class Magnoliopsida; order Caryophyllales; family Polygonaceae; genus Fagopyrum; species Fagopyrum tataricum. Next base: position 8,146,909 of record CM008279.1, on the reverse strand, counting down.
TAAGAGAATCTCATGATCAGCCAGCCTGGTTTTTGCGGAATCCTCTCTGTACTCATTTCAATTGTTTAAGTCTTAATCCAATACATTGCTGGTGTGCCTCCTTTTATAATAGGAAATAAAATAACCTATTTCTAACATCAAGCAACTAAGGAAAATAACCTACTCCTAAAGTCAAGCAACTAAGGAAAAACGGATAAATAGAGCTTGTGGGTGGAAATTAAGAAAATAAACTAATACCTATTATTCCTATTAATGACTAAACTATATCCTAAAACTAGAAATTAATTAAAAAGACTACAGGAACGTATCAGATGTCCAACAAAATATAGACTAATACTACTTGAGGGAAAAGATAATTACCTTTTGGTAGACCTCTTCTTGTGCTTCAGTACTACCAGTTTGAGCCGTAGAATCTAAAGAAGCTGGAGGTACAGGAGTAATTAGAAGACAACCCATAAAGCTATACAAAGATGAAACAAAAAAAAAGGAACTCGGAAAGCAAGGAAACCCAGCCCCATATGAGAAAGAAGTGTTGGATACAATGAAAATCTCTAGTAGCTTCCAATAATTTTCCCTTAGTCCGAGAAAAATATGTATGAGAAGGTGAAGCATTGGGCAACTTTTTCTTAAACCAATAATAGAACAAATTAAGTGAACTTTGTAATTTATATTACAAAAACTTGATATCCATAAAAAGTACGAGCACATCTTGTCTTTGGAAATGCAAATTTCTTGTAACAACTCTTCTTATTCTAGTCCAAAGATAAGAGGTAATTGCACATATGTGTTGCATTTTTTGTAATAAGCTTTAAAATAGTTGTGTCACAAACCATAAAATAGTTGTGTCGAAAACCAATTTAAACTCCAACAGTCCAAAGGTATCTTAAAGCTACACAAAGCATAACTACACATAGCATATAATAAGACCTGAATCTACCTCACAATGGGCAGTGTGTATAGATCATTTTCCTCCATTACTAAATATATGCAGATTTCAAGAAGGTAAAGATTGAAATGGAAAATATGATAAAGGACTCAAGCAGCCAAATAGCAAATTTGAAAGAAACCTACTAGAACACAGAGAAGCAAAAATAAACAGAAAATATTTATTTAATAAAAGAAAATATTGATAGCACACTATAAGTTTATGAAGTGTAAAGAAGTAATAGAAAAACACAGTTTTGAGTCACATACTTGATGGTGCTGCTTCTGTAGGGGTTCGTTGTGACTGGAACATCTTCTGAGGGTCAATAACATTTTGCTGCTGAAGCAACGCATTAGATGACTGAAGCCTCTGCTGCATGTTATGTTGCACGGAATTTGACTGCTGCTGCAAACCCATTTGTTGCTGTAATTGCGCTGACTGAGATTGCATCTGAGGCATCATTTGTTGTTGCTGTTGGCTACCACCTTGCAACAAAGCAGAACCGTTTGGGTTCTGTTGTTGTGCCAAAACCTTGGATTGTTGCAGCATATGCCCAGGGTGTTGACTTGTCTGCATATTGGAGTTACCAGACTGACTTCCAAGCAACTGCTGCTGTTGTTGTTGAGGAAGTGTTCCGGTATGATTTTGAGAACCCAGCTGCTGTTGATGCATGTTTGGAAGATTGTTTTGTTGCCCCATTAATTGTTGCTGCTGTAGATTCTGATTAGGTTGCTGCTGCCCTGACATACTTGCAAGACTGTTCTGCTGGCCCATCAATCTTTGTGGTTGTTGTTGTTGCGGAATGTCTGGGATATTAGTTTGTTGAGCCATAAGATGTTGTTGTTGTTGTTGAGATTGCAACATTGATTGCTGAGACATCTGCGTCTGGTGATGGTGAGCAGGAGCCTGTTGTTGTTGTCTAAGGACTGATTGCTGATGTTGCTGCAGAGAAGATTGAGATGATTGTTGCATAGAAGATGACATATTTTGTTGCAGAGCAGATACCATTGAAGGCTGTTGTTGCATTGCAGATGAACTTTGCATGACAGATTGCTGAGAAGACTGCAACTGAGCTGATGACAATAAGTTGTTCTGCTGTGTTTGTTGTTGTTGTTGCATCTGAGGCTGGAGAATTGGTTGTTGGATACCACCTTGTTGTAGCTTCTGCTTCAAAATTTGTTGTTGTTGTTGCTGCAACTGCTGTTGTTGATACATATATTGTTGTTGGTTCTGAGACTGCTGAATTTGTTGCTGAGATCCAACCTGCTGCATGTTTTGCCGTCCTTGTACCATCTGCTGCTTCTGAGAATTTGTATAAATATTAGAAGCCACTCCCTGTGGTACCATTGAATTCCCCATGGAATTTTGTGAAACTCCAGGCATGTTTTGCATATTGGAATTCTGCATTACATTTGGCATATTATTTTTAGCCATGCCATTGACAGAAGGCAAAGCAGATGGTAAACTTGCAGACGACTGCACTCCACCATTACTAATGTTACTCCGAATGTTCTGAGCCAATAGTTGTGGCCTTCCTTGAACTGTTGGTTGATTAGATGACATTGGGATAGGAAGAGATTGTCCTTGATTCTGCCCTTGGGGCTGCATACTTTGAGATGCTGCTCAAGATGGAAAAGAGAAGCCAACATGTATCATTCCCAAAAGAAGCCACTTCAAAACTACTAACAAAATGGGGAAAGGTGTGAAAATATTAAGTAGTATTAGAAGGATCAGAATTGTAAGAACATGTCATTAATAAAAACTTATAGACTTGGTAATTAAATATAATGCCAGGTAACCAATAGCCGTTTGAAAGCATTACATGGAAACCCAATGCAGGCTAACTCGAACAGACTAGCAAGAGAAGCTATGTGTGCCTCACTTCAAACATCATGATTTCTTTGAGCTCAATCCAAGAACATGATGAAAGTAAAATAAAGGGGCTTTTCAAGAATAAGGGATGTAGGTCCACCAATGATTAATTGCAACAAAGTCATGCTGCCACAGAACTCAAAACTTCATGGTTTTTCTCTGTAGAAAGCGGCAGACGGCAAAGCAGATATATAGTAACATGTATGGCTACATGCAAGTGGATATGATCTCTTCATATATCTCCATCTTAAATATTGATATTTAAGGTCAGTTCATGAATTTCATTTTTACAGAGATGAAAATAGGCTTCTATTGTGCATTACAGGTCTCCCTCTTCTATTGTGAATGAGTAGGCAACCAGACATTCATTACCAATGAGCTTGCAGGAATTACCTGGATCTTGGGGATTTCTGCTCATGCCTGCTGAGTTGGATGGCATAGCATTTGGCATGGGGACAGATCCACTAGATTTTGACTCCATCGTAAGCATTTTCAAGGAAATTCTCCTGAGATAATCAGACTATAACAGAAATCAAGTTATAATCCATTTTTTGTATTCATGAGACAAGAAAAAGCTCATTAAGTTAGCTAGTCCTTTTACAATCATCTGTACACATAGTTTGATTTCAATCTCCCCTAAAATTTGCACCCTCAACCCCTCCACACAAACTGCACAGGCCCTTTAAAGTGTGAAATTAACATTATACCTGACTGGTAGCGGCATGGTAAATCTTTTCCTCAAATCTCATAGCGATTTTCTTAAGCTCTTGAACTCCCTCTTGACCAGATGACGGAAGATGACGCTTCAGTGTGTCCATTCTACATTTACAAAGATCAATTTTCTGCATTGATTAACCAAATAATCCAGATAACTACCAGGAAATACCAACTCTAATCAACTACCCCAAGTCCTGACACCCAAAGTCCAAGAAATAATTATTCTACTTAATTTACTAGTAAATTATTGTGACCCTGCACATACTATAAGCAAAACTAGTGAAGTCTCTTACTATTATTTACAGAAGAAGTAACTGACAAGATTAGAAACACCTTTCACTGCTGACTATTATTATTATCTCTTCTTATTATGAAATGAAGAATCCAGATAAATGAGAAATTAAGTGACTAAGAACATGTTGACAACAACTCAACAAAGTTTCTTCTTTTTTTTCTTTGTATGTGTATGTATTTTTACTGAGTTGGAGGCCAAGGGATAGAAAATTATGGCAATCAAGCATTCAAAAAAAATAGATTCGGAACTATGCTATTCAACAGATTATACATGAAAGGCTCACACAATGACGAGTCTCGTGAAATCACATCCATAATAGTTTACATCGACTATGACCGCTGTAAAAGACATCCGTGATAAATCCCATTTCAGATAAAGACGTTTCCTAATGTAGAATTGTGAGCCAATATAATAACTCAATCCTCCAATCTAAAATAACATGGGAGCGCCTATCAATTTAGATCTCTCAACGGAAAGGGAAAAAAGTCATCAAATAACTCACATCTTGTTGACAATCCTCGATCTGGAATCAGCCTGGAGGATGGTACGCCAATCCGCACCGGCAACCTCCATGGGCGGCGGGGGATCGGCCTGAGACGGCTGCCAATTATTGGAATCCATGGAAACTCAAATCAAACCCACAATTGCGCTCGATTGAAATAGAATCAAGAACCCTAGGAAGGAAAGGATGTGTAAACAAAATAAAAATAAAAAATAGAAAGGCCTGTGGTGTCGAAAGGAATAGCCAACAAAGAATACAGGCCAAAGCAAAGAAAGCCGAAAGAATGTTTTCAGAAAGAGGACTCAAGAATACTACACGAAGGCAGGTTTAAGAGCTCGACAGCGGACGAAGACTTTCAACGCATATATATATATATATATATATATATATATATATATATATATATATATATATATATAACTAAACTGCCTGAATACTAGTCGGTATAAATAATCTCGATTTTTTTTCTAATGTACCGTCAATATAAGGTTTTTAAAAGTCATTTAACAAAAAAAAGGTTTTTAAAAGTCAATTAGTTCAAAATTTTAACCTTGTTTATTTTTATTTTTAACGAAAAACGGTTATTCTACATTAAGTAATCGGGTTTTTTTTTTTTTTTTATATCCTATAGAGTTAAAGACAACTACAACATTGTTAACATGATTAACAATTATTTGGTAGAACATCAAATTGAATGCCATAAAACAGATCAATGATTAGGACATTGCTAATGCGGATCTATTAAAAACAAAACCAAAATTTCTAAAGCAAGAAGAAAAACCAAAAATAACAGATAACAAAAACCAAAGAAAGATTTTATCAAAATAAACTTCGATGCCTCAAAAAATTCCCAAAATTAATATGCTTATGAATTCATTATACGGAACAACTTAGTCGACACTATGACTATAGGAAAAGGGAGATGCAACGCTGATTTTGTGCTTGAGGCATAAGCTTTTACTCTTCGAGAGATCCTCTGAAAGGCCTCAACTAAGCCACATTCATAGAGATTGAAGGAGATAACTTGATGTTCATCAACTCGATCAACCAGATTTGGAAACCTCCATGGGAGATTGACATGATCATCTAGGATATTTCATCATTCATCCCGACATTCACACAATTTAGGGTTCTTCATATTTTTAGGGAAATCAACATTATCGTTGATAGACTCGCTCTGCATGGTCACACCTCAGCCACAAGAGACGAAACAATACGTAAAGATTTCGAAGACCACATCCAAAAGGATGTCTTAGGCAGGTTGGTTTCTAGGAACTGACCCACTTTTTTCCTTACCATGTATAAAAAAAACGGGTTAAATTTTTTTTATTTTTTTGACAAAACCCTAAATCACGCTCTAACATTGACGAAAATTATTCGAGTAATCAAATTGAAAATAGAGGGACACAAGTGAATAAGATGAATTTCATAAAAGCCGAAAAATTATTGGGATCTCATATGTAATATAAAACCATCAACATTACATTTACACAATTAGCTAAAACACCATCATAACCCCTTGGAAACGGAAAAACCAACAGAAGGGTAGATGTGTCGATGACGAGTGTCATGAAAAGAACTAACTTTTTACTTAATTCTTTATACGCCTCTTGAGGCGTACACGTTTGCGGCACTTAACTTGCATGTATAAGTGTACGAATAATATGTTTCCGTGTTACGGTTTAGAAGGCACATACATTTTGACGTGTCTAAGTAAAATTTTAGCGTGTATTTGACTTACGACTTAAAAGCATAACCATTAATAATTATCTAATTGTTTTCGGAAAAAGAAAGGGATGCATTCATCTCTATCGATCTTCAAATTTACTACTTCATTATGCATTTTGCGCACTATAATTTGTTGACCTTATACTTCAAACAAAAAACATAGTTAAAAAGAAAAAAGAACAAAAGCAATGCATATTTTCAACTCTGCCTAATCTTCTTCTCTCCCTTTATTAATTGCAATGTCTCAAAACTTCGGTTGTTCGGGGACACCCTTTAACACTACAAGACACCTATGGTTCCACACATTAACACTAACATTATATGGTTAACCACACTTAATAAAAAACACTTATATTTTTTTTTTTGAAAATTTTAAAGTATCTTTAACCCGGAATGAGGTTGAGTAAGGTTCATGGAGTTGAAGAACTTTAGTATAAACTAGAGTATCCCAAAATATGTGATGTAAAACTACCAAAAGCAAAAAAAAGAAATCAGAACACATTAACTAGAGATAAAATGAAAGAAAATGATCACCTGAATAAGCCACGCAAAAAGAATCCACCGAGGAGAGGAAGGGTGAGGGGAGGACGAGATTGTCGTCGGCCAATTTTGAGAAAATTAGAAATCATCAAACCCCTAAACTATATAGAGATTCAATACAATGATAGACTAATTTGATTCGAGAAAGAGAAGTATTGGTGGAAGAGAAATATGAAGGGAAGGAGACAATGGAAGCAAGAGCGTAGTAGTAGTAAATGATGACCAAATTGTTCATACCGATAGCCATGGCTAGCTTTTTACTATCATTGGCCCACTTGAGCACACTCGGCCATTATCATCCCTGACAAATTGCAATAACTTGTTGAGGCGGAGAAGAAGATCACGCAGAAGTTAAAAATCTTCATTTCTATTTTTACCATGTTTTTGCGTTTGAGATATAAGTTAATAAAAATATGAGTTTCTCCTTCTTCTGTTTTGTATGATTTTAATAAGTATGCATTTTTTAATAGTGTGTACAAAGTATGCATTTTTGTAATGAGTGATATTTTTCAATAATCATAGAAAGAAAATAACTAGTTGAGTTAAATGATATTTATTTAATAATCCTAGGAATAATGAAAAAAAATAACATACCCAACTTTCAAATACCCAACTTTCACATACCCAACTTTCCGTACTCAACCTCACATTCCCAACGTCACGTACCCACCGTCACGTACCCACTATCATGTACCCAACTTCCCGTATCCAACTTTCACATACCCAACTTCACTCACGTACCCAACTTTCAAACACACAACTTCACGTATCCAACATCACATACCCAACTTCACGTACCCAACATCACTCACTTACCCAATGTTAGTTACTCGATTGTACATACCTAGTTTATCCTTTTGGGGCAAATTATGGAATTTCAGAAATTTGGGTCATTCCTTACATTATAACTTTGGGTAAATTTTTGTATTTGTCTTTATGGGGAAAACCTACAAATTTGAAAAGTTGAGCTATTAACGCAATTGTAAAATATGGGGTGAAGTGTGTAATGATACCCAAAATTGGGAGAATGATGATCAGTTAGGGCTTCTACAACATATGTATGAAGCAGCGGTCTTTCGTTGACAATGCTCGGCGGGGGAGGGCGGGAACAACAGGCCGTGGTGGCAACTTCATCCCCGACGGTCTTTCGCTGGTTTTACACCCCTATAAATCTTATCAATAATGATAGAAACTCACAGGATACCAAAACTAGGAATGATAGTTTTAAATTTATAACTTGTAAATAATTTCCCTAAATAGCAACGAACCCACAATGTATGGATCGTACGAAGTAAGACAAATATTTCAGGGTCGAACACAAGGACTGAGAGGATTAATCTACAGCAGTGATTATAAATCGGATAGATCTCAAATAAAAAAAGTCTCAAGATCATCTAGTTCCAAACCCAACTACCTATTACCGGGTAAGTCTCAAGGTATAGAAGTAGGAAATTCTAAACAAACAAGATTACAAACTAAGGAACAGGTAGACCTTTACCGGGTAAGTCTCAGGACTTACCTCCTAACTTAGCAGGGAATCAAAGCACATTCAACCAATAAAGGATAAACCTTTGTTACCTAGGATCTGTTATCTTAGGTATCTAAGAAGGGTTATCACCGGGTAAGTTTCAATTCCAACTTAAGTTACTAGCTAGAAGGATTCTAACTAGGTTCAAGTCCAAACTAATCACTAGGATTTCAAGGCTAAACAAACCAAACATAAACTCAAACTATTTCATCGTAATCCAAGGCATAAATAAATTCTTGTCAACCTTGGAACCACAAGGTTCTAGCCAATAACAATCATATCAAAAAGAAAAATAAATAAATAAATAACAAAAGGGAATAAAAAGAACTCAACTTCAATAGATGAAAACTTGCAATCTTCTCAAATCTCAAATCCACAATCTCTTCCAAACAAATCTCAATGCAAAAGTCTTGAACTTTAATCTAAATTATGAAGAACAAAGGTGAAGAAGAAGGGAAGGGGACGGCTCCCCCCTCTAGGGTAAACTTCGGGCGACTCCCAGCACACCTTGTAATGAATCCAAGGCTTCCTTTTATAATAAAAATCTAGCTAAAAAGACATTGAGCCAAAAAGGAAAAAGCCCGCAAATAAAATATAATGCTAAGGGAAAAAGCCCGCAAATAAAATATAATGCGCCAAAAAAGAAAAGGCCTGCAAATAAAATATAACGTTCAGGGAAGAAATCTCGGGCTGGATCTCGGCCGAGATGGATCATCGTCGGGACCGAGATTTCGTCTTCGATCTTCAGCGTCATGGATCTCGGCCGGGTCACCGAGATATGGACCGAGATGGTGACCGAGATTTTACTGCAGTGGCTTCATCTCAGCCCGAGATAAGTGGATCTCGGCCGAGATGCTCCTTGGTCGTTCCCTTCATGCCTTTAACTTGGTTCCTAGCCCTTTCCCGTGCACGTACGCTCGCTCCAATGCATCCACTTCGAGGCTTGATCCTCAAATACGTTGTTTTAGCTCCAAAATGTGTCAAATCACCTACAAAACCACAAATAGCGTGTGTAGACATCTATTCTTGCAAAGTAGAACTAAACAAGCATAAATGACACAAACTAAGGCTAAAACATGAATGCGGAAAGGGAAAATCTAACTAAATGCATGAATGCAACATGTCGATAAATCATGTTATCAAAATACCCCATACTTATCATTGCTTGTCCTCAAGCAAGTAGTAAATCTAAGATAGGATAACATGAATTATCTATGCAAAACAAAGATAAAAACGTGTAGTGCTTCTAATTATGATCACCCTCAATAGTGCAAGTTTCATAGCTAAATATATATTTCGATTAAGGTCAAATGAAATAGGCATAAAAAGGATAATCATACTTTACAAGAATTTTATATTCATCATCAAAACTACTATTGTCTAATAATCATGAGAAATTCAAGTTTAGGCTACTAAGTCAAATACATGTGTACATAGATCAAAAGGACTTAACAAATAAGAAGCTAAGAAATGTGATAAGGGTAAGATGTACTTTAGGTCATGTGGTGTTAATCCGGGAAGAAGAAACAACACACTTCATCTTTTCAACTCAACATTCACCACCTTTGCATAAAATTCTTTTTCTTTCTTTCTTTTCTTTTCTTTTTTTTCTTCTTTCTTTATATCTTTTCCGAGTGAAAGGCATAGGTGCACAGTAGCCGAAACCTTGGTGCTCAGTTTCCTTCACGTACCTCACACCAAAATGCACATACCAAATCAACTCTAAGGAATGTTTTTAAAACCAATCAGATTTTGACAAGGCACAAACACCCGACTATGTGAATGGTACCAAGTTACTCACCTTTCATAACCAACAATCCCTTATAAGCTTTGCTTTTCTTCATCACATCACATTTCACATCATTCAAACTTCTTCAAACGATTCATAACATCAATAAAGCACACTCCTTCAAACTAAACATTCCTAATTCCCGGATATGAGACAAGAGATTCAGTGTTTGAGGGGCTAAGCATGATAAAGATAGAAGAAGAATGAAGTCGAATTGCCTAAATCATCCTTATGCAATGTATAAGAACTTATCATGAAACTTCAACTATCCAAACTTAATCCAACTAGACAAAGCAATTTTCATAATTCACACAAAATTCAAGCAAAGTATTCAAATCCCAAATATGTCATAATTCAAATTGAGCTCAAAATAGTATATCAAAGGCTAATTCACTTACACAATATCATCATAGGGGTCATGTCATTCCTAGAAGCACCTTCGATCATTTTCGTATGATGACATTCTTCTAAACAATTTTTGGAGAATTTGCGGATACATTCACCATTTTACATGTAACAAATGTAAAATACATATAACTGGTCAAATTCTAACATTCACATTCCTAATATTCGGATTCCATCGTTCTAATTCCACTATGATGCACAGTTTCGGTATACGCCAGTGAACATAATTGACATGAAGTCTCTGTGCGTGTTACTTATGGAATAGTAATTCGAACACCTTACATATTCGATGATTGGAATGTAAGCGCATAATTCCAACGTATATCTCAAGTTTTAACCTATATACTACTATTAAAGTCAAAGCCCTTCTTCATGTGTGTCATTCCTTACATATTTGATGTCACGTGTCATTTTTACATATTTTTTTTTATTCTTCTAAATATCTATATAAATGACATCTTACATACTAAAATAGCTAAATTACATAATACATAATATCTACTTACCAAACTTACTTTTTAAAATATCTTACATACTAAAATTAATAAATTACATAATACATAATAATAGCTACATACCAAACTTATTTATTATTAATTTTCATAATTGAAAAAGTTAAAATTTCGTGTATTACTAATAATGATTCATCTATATGTAAGTAAACATTACACTAATTAATTAAAATTTATGTAAATTAACTATCTTTTTCTAAATTTACCTTTCTATATACATTTTAGAAAATTCTTCTATAATATTTATATTCCTTAATTATATTGTCATCTGACCCACTTTATCTTTATAATACATCAAATACACTAATATTAAAGAGAAAGTCATTAACCCCATGTGTCATTTTTTCGTGACGAAATGCACGTTTCGTTTTACAATTGCATTTTCATTTTGACTTTTTAATTAAATAAATATATAAACTAACTATATTTTTATAAATATATTTCTATATATATTTTGCAAATTCTTGTATTATCTATTACCCCCCTAATTATATTGTCATTTAACCCACTTTATCTTATAATACATCAAAATCTTTTTTGTATTGTAATTTAACAAGTAATAGTATATAATTACATAAACCACTAATTATTATATATATATCTTTATATTAAACTACTAATGTTCTAAAATTATTAAATATAAGTATTGTTTTTTTAATTTGTTTTTAAATTTAAATTTAATTAAATCACATCCGTACGTAGCCCGAAATCCCGAATAGTCCGATAGTTATTCTGGAATATAAACAAAGGCAACTAGCAAGATTAAAATAAGAATGCTAACAAGATAATTTAATAGAATAGAATATTAAAAATACTAAGGTATTTGGCATCAACTTCTTCAAACGTATACAATACAGGCTGACCATTCCGTCGTGCTCTCATCACCCTGTCTAGCTTCTTCGTGCTCCTTGATCCCATTTGGCTTCATCAAAGGTCAAACATATTAAACCCTTGATCCTCTTTCATTCTGTTCAAGTGTTCATTAAACTTTATATTAAGAAACACAATATAATCTGCAGGTTCATCTATCAAGCTAGTTATAGTGTTTGATGGCGCATTTTATCAGATCCTTCTCCAGGAGGCTGCTGCCCGATCGTCTCCATGAAATATCCGAGCGCGTTTATGGTACACTACTTGATCCTCTCTTTCCTGATTTCAGATTCGAGTAATTTGTCATCTAGAGTACCACGTAATTTTGACCTACATATTCATAAAATTTCAGATTCGAGTTATTTTGAGATGAATTGGCTTCTCGTCGTAGAATTCGTGAATCAACAAATTTATATGTTAGTAAATGTCAAAAACTCATTTCTGTTTTGGTTCATATTTAGTGTTCGAATGCTGCCTATCGAGAAATGAGATGAGTGAAAGCGAGTTTAAAGCATACATGGAGGCGACAGTAGCCGACCTGCAGAAGCACCGCCCGGGTGCTTCTTACATGGTGTTCAACTTTCATGTAGGCGATGATAGCCGAAGCCATTTATCAGACATACTATGCCAACACGACATGATTACAGTCGTAGACTATCCTCTTCACTATGAAAGCTACCCTCTCGTCCCTCTTGAGATGATTCATTACTTGCTGAAATCCAGCAATAGTTGGCTTTCGTTGGAAGGAGAAAAAAACGTCATCATCATGCATTGCGAGCAAGGATGTTGGCCTGTTCTTGCATTCATGCTTGCCGGATTGCTTTTGTATAGCAAGAAATGCATTGGTGAGCAGAAGACTCTTGAGATGGTTCATAAGCATGCTGCTAAGGAGCTTCTAACACAGTTTTGTAGTGTCAATCCTAGTCCTTCACAGATTCGGTACCTTAAATATGTCTCTGACCCTGATTGGCCTTACTCGGATGCTCCATTGGTCATCGACTCTCTTGTCCTCATGAATCTTCCTTTGCTCGACGGTGATAAGGGTTGCAGGCCAGTTATTCAGATCTATGGACTTGATCCTTCTGTGAAAACCAACAGAACACCACAGCTTCTCTTCTCTTCTTTGTCGAGTGGGGACAACAATCGTTACTATCATAAGGTAATTTATATTGGTGCTTTTGAAAAAAAATGTTAGTAATCCAGTTTGAATATGTAAAAATGGATTTTGCAGGAAGAGTGCTTGCTGGTGAAAGTAGAAATTAATCAGCATGTTCAAGGAGATGTTTTTCTTGAATGCATACATCTTGGCGAGGATCTAGTCACAAAGGAGACAATTTTTCGTGTTATGTTCCACACCGCGTTTGTTCAGTCCAACATCTTGATCCTAGGCTTGGATGAGATTGATGCCTTATGGGATGCAAAGAGCAAGTTTCCAAAGGACTTTAAAGCAGAGGTAAAGTTCAAGTGTAAGTAAGCTAGTTCTACATCTTATAAGTGTTCACAAGGCCTGACTCGTCATTCTTAGGTACTCTTTTCGAGCTTTAAAGAAGGTCAAGCCAGCAATTCAACTTTAGTAGCAACAGAACAAGAGGAAGAAAGTTTCTATGAATCCGAGAGTGAATTTTTTGAGGTTGAAGAGTTTGACATCTTGGATTCAGATGATCATTACATTGAGAATTGGAGGAATCATAGTTTGCCTGATAATTACATCATAGAGGACTTGGGAAATGATGGTGAGAGTGAGAGCGGCTTTCGTTGGACACGGAATCCAGATGTCATGTTCAGTGTTGAATCATTCAAAGAACTCCCTCCAGATGATCATGGTGATGAGGACGACGAAGAAGGCAACTCAGATGCTAGCTCAGTTGAAAACATAGTTATAATTGACAAAACTGAGAAAACAGATCTACAAGGGGATGAAGAGGCTATTACAAAAAGCAAGCATGTTGTTGTGTTAGCCGTGATGCAAGAGCATGAACCGGAACTACCCTCAGATGCTGATTATGAACCTAACTGTAACCCAAATCCTGATCAGGATTCTGATCAAGCTTCAGATATAGATGAACTTCATCCAAATGCAAATGATAGGCAGGCAAACCATCATGTAGAAGTGGAAATCGGAAAGAAGGCAAAAGTGTGTGGATCGCAAGTGTTGAATCAAAAGAAGATGCAAAAAGAAAGTGGTTTCGATGTGGGTTCCTCAGTCCAAAGAGCCGGATGAAGATAATATGCAGCAGAACACAGCAGCAGTGTACAAGTGAGTTGCTAAGGGATTACCAGCACAAGGCTTTGAACATGAATTTCAGTTCATTCTATCTGCTAAGCATGTTGAAAAATTCAAGATTCAATGAACAAATACATTTTTGTTATGATATTTGCAAGATATTTGAATAAAAACAGTGTATAAGAGGTACAAATTATGATTAAAATTAAAGTGAAGTGTATAGGGTGAACACAGCAGCATCAAACATTCAAACATATAAGTATGACTAAACAACTTTCTCAGATCTATTCAACAAATGTTGGATAAAAAAAAAGAAAGAAAGCATCATACATACGTAAAAACTGAACTTACAACTCGACATGACACCACAAATTGAAATCAAACAGCAAGTGGAATCTTTCTTCTCCAAATTTCAACCATCACAGATTGAAATCAAACAATACCAACTCCACTTGAACATGAACAAACCGGGAAAAATTTTCAACAACAAACCTATCTACATCCACAGTTGTATCAATTCGCGAATCCAAACCTCGAACCATCACAGCAGACAATACGCCACAATTGTTTTCAATAATGTTTAACAGTGAAATCTTCCCGTGGACTTTGATTGTCCCAGGCTAATAGCTTGCAGTGGCCACAGAAGGAGGGAGATGATATCTGAATCGAATTGCCTTTTCTCCGTAGATCGAACATCGCCACGAGCTTCTTGAGGAGGAAAACAGTGACAAAGATGAGAGCCAACCAGAGGAAGAAGTTGAACTCCCTGACGGCGAACTCTCTGATTTTCTGGCGAGAATCGACGCTGAGTCCATCGATGGGGAGATCGATCCGGCGGTAGAAGGAGACGAGGAGAGCAAAAGGTGAATCCATCTCCATGGTTACCCTGAACGTCGAGATCGAAGATGCAGAGGGGAAAGGGAATTTAAGCAATCAAAAGTCGTGTCCTTATTTCCATTGTTCGATATATATATTAGAACACATTTCCTACTTCATAAGTTGATATTCCTTTTCCACCTAACCTTTTCCGCGCAATTATCTATATCATATCTCCATTAATATAAATTAAATAAAGGAAACTGTTATGGAATTAATCAAGAAGTGAAGTAAATTGTAGGTGAATTATTCACCTTCTAACACCCCAAATTACTTTATTAGTAATTCCTCCTCCTCTTAGTTTTTGACCTATAAATAGAATAAAATGTACCAAGAGCAAGTTAGAAATATAATCTTCTTGTTCTCTCATCTCTTATAGCTTCATTCTAAGTGTTCTTGAACACATTCCACAAAGTTTAAGTAAAGAAAGAAATACAAAACAATCTTTTTATAACACGTTATCACCACGAGAGATTCTAAGTTATAACTGAGCTTTGCTACTAAGGGTATGTTTCTTAAACTCTTCCTTAGTTTTTCTTTACACAAAACTATACACGAAAATCTACTTGAGGACTATGCTCTGTAGTTGCCCTTCATGGGATTCTCTACATCAGAAACTCAATTTTTTAGAAACTTAACTTAATCCGAGGAGTATGCTCTATAGTTGCCCAAATCGGGAACCTCTACACCAGAAACTCGTTATCTTAACATGAGATCTAAAATAAATTTGTCAAAATAAAATTATGTCGTTTGGTTTTATGCTAAGAAACAAAACAAAATTGAGATTTGCTCACCAGAAACTCAATTTTTTTGACAAAGACCCAAATTAATTAATTTCTTGATTTCACCTCTTGGAATACGAACGAATATGGAGATGGAGTTTAAAGAGGGTAAAAGTAAATGGTTTTAATTTCTTACTCTCGTAACTCTTATATATCCATATATTTTTCTTTCTTATGTCGCATGATAAAAATATGTGTCTCTATTATTGTTATGACATCTACACCTATGAAATGACTTTACTTTATTTATTCACGACTCATATTATCATACATGCTTAATATTGACATAAACTATAATTTTATGTAATAACCAATGACAAGTATTGCAAAAAGAGAGTTTGACATGCGTGACTTGTCAGGCCAAAAGTACCTTCGAATGGAGGGTTGATGCACTTGCTCATCTCAAGGCAAATGTCCTTGAAAAAAACAATTGAGGGTGAAAATGATGCCACTCCACAAGAGAAGGCAAAAACAATTGTATTCCTTCGCCACCACATTCATGAAAGTCTCATGACTGATTATTTATTTGTGGAGGATCTAAAAGAGTTGTGGAAAAGCTTGAATGAAAGATATGGACATCAAAAGGAAGTCCTAAACCCACAAGCTCTATATGAATGGAACAACTTGAGGTTCCAGGATTTCAAGTCCATAATAGCCATGGCCGAGGTCGTGACCATGGGCAAGGCTATAATGATGGTCGTCATTACAATCGTGGTGGTAACTATTGTTACAATGAGAATGATAAGCTAAAGGTCCAGATGGGTCAAAAAGGACCCTCTCACAAGCCAAGAACTGTTTGCTACCGATGTGGCAAAGCTGGTCATTGGGCAAAAATATGCCGTACAGCTTCACATTTGGTGGATGCTTATCAGGCCGAAAGAAACAAAGAAAAGGCTAGTGAAACCAACTTCGTGGAAAATGAAGGTGTTGGTAGTTCACCCATGACCAACCTAGATATCTCTCACTTTCTCAACTTTGAGAATGACGATGCATGTGCCTTGGACTAAAGTTTTTTCGGTTTATGAACTTGTGTTTTTTTTCCTTATTGCATAATAATATATAATATGATGTAATGCATTGTAATGTTTTCTTTCAAAGACTATTTAAAATATAGTTATCCTAATATAAAATATGAAGTTTTATTTTTAATGACTTAATTTATTTATGCTTCTTTCTTTATAGAGTAAACATGGAATCTTCTAAGAAAAGACTCGATGAGAATGAGCAATGTCTTGTGGACAGTGCCACCACAAATACCATCTTGAGAAATAAAGAGTATTTCACGGATTTGAAACCCTTTAAGGGCAATGTGAATACAATATCTGGTGTGACTAGACTCATCGAAGGCTCGGGAAGAGCTCTTGTTCTACTCCTGAATGGAACAAAAATAATAATAAATGACGCATTATATTCGTGTAAATCTCGAAGAAATTTATTGAGCTTTAAGGATGTGCGTCAAAATGGGTTTCTTATGGAAACCATGAATGAAAATGGGAGAGAATATTTGTGCATCACAACACATGAATGTGATAAGAAAAGGATCCCTGAAAAAATGCAAGGACAAGCCTCCGGATTATATGAAACATATATTCATCCGGTTGAGGCTAATGTGATTTCTAACAAACGGTCGGATGACCGAGTTGAATTTACACTATGGCATGACCGATTGGGTCACCCGGGGTCAATGATGATGCACAAAATTATAAAGGGTTCAATTGGACACCCACTAAAGAACATGAAAGTTATGCCGTCAAGTCATATTAAATGTGCATCTTGCTCACTCGGAAAGCTTATCATTAGACCTTCTAAAAGTAAGGTTACGAGTGAGACTCCTGCATTTTTGGAAAGGATACAAGGAGATATATGTGGACCAATTGCTCCACCGTGTGGTCCATTTCGATACTTTATGGTATTAATTGACGCATCTACAAGATGGTCACATGTAAGTCTATTATCGACTAGAAATGCGGCATTTGCTAAACTCCTTGCTCAAATAATCCGTTTGAGAGCTCAATTTCCGGATTATACAATAAAGAAAATTCGGTTTGACAATGCATGAGAATTCACATCCAAAACATTCAATGACTTTTGCATGTCAATTGGGATTGATGTGGAGCATCCAGTAGCTCATGTTCACACACAAAATGGTCTTGCTGAATCATTAATAAAGAGATTGCAATTAATCGCTAGACCATTATTGATGAAATCAAAATTACCACCATCTGCTTGGGGGCATGCAATATTGCATGTTGCAGCCTTGATCCGAATAAGACCAAGTGTAAATAATGAACAATCCCCATTGCAATTAGTGTTTGGTAAGGAGCCTAATATATCACATCTAAAAATATTTGGATGTGCAGTTTATGTTCCCATTGCTCCACCACAACGTACAAAGATGGGTCCACAAAGAAGATTGGGAATATATGTTGGTTTTGAATCCCCCTCGATCATTAGATATCTTGAACCAACAACGGGTGATTTGTTTACAGTAAGATTTGTTGATTGTCATTTTGATGAAAATACATTCCCAATCTTAGGGGGAGAAAAGAAGAAAGTGGACCCAAGTACGAAAGAAATTACATGGAATGCAACGCTATTATCACACCTTGATCCAAAAACAAAAATGTGTGAACAAGAGGTTCAACGAATCATTCACTTACAAAGTGTTGCAAATCAATTACCAGATGCATTTACAGACACTAAGAAGGTGGTAAAATCACATGTTCCTGCAGCAAATGCTCCTGCAGCAAATGCTCCTGCAAGAATTGATGTACCCATTGGACAACCAAAGGTGTCCATTGCAAATGAGTCTATGACTCGTCGAAAACGTGGTAGACCACTTGGTTCAAAAGACTTGAAACCAAGAAAAACAAGGAATCAAAAGGATATAGCAGGAGATGCTATAGTGATTGAATCAAATGAGGAACATGAGAAAGACAAAGAAAATGAGGATGAGAACATTCCAAATGAAGATAATATCCGTGATGATGAAAGAATCGATAATTATGAAATTGCTATAAATTATGTCGACACAGGGATACAATGGAATAGAAAGGACATCATTATTGATGATATATTTGCCTACTCTGTGGCTAATGACATCACAACTGAAGATGACGACATTGAACCAAAAACAGTTGATGAATGTCGTCATAGAAAAGATTGGCCAAAATGGAAAGAGGCAATTCAGACAGAATTAAAATCACTTGAAAAACGAGAAGTTTTTGGGCCTGTAGTTCATACACCAAAGGGTGTAAAACCAGTCGGCTATAAATGGGTTTTCGTGAGAAAACGAAATGAGAAAAATGAAATTATGAGATATAAGGCAAGGCTTGTAGCCCAAGGTTTTTCTCAAATTTCAGGAATCGATTATGATGAAACATACTCTCCAGTAATTGATGCAACTACATTTAGATTCCTAATCGGATTGACTGTCTTTGAAAAACTACAGATGCGCCTTATGGATGTCGTGGCTGCATACTTATACGGGTCACTTGATACCGACATCTACATGAAAGTCCCACAAGGACTAAAATTGCCAGATGCTAATTCCTTAAAGCCACGAGAAATGTTTTCCATAAAATTGAGAAGATCCTTGTATGGATTAAAACAATCAGGACGAATGTGGTACAACCGTCTTAGTGAATATCTTCTCAAGGAGGGATATAAGAACAACATTATATGTCCATGTGTTTTTCATCAAGCGATCTCAAAGTGGATTTGCTATAATCGCAGTATATGTTGACGATTTGAATATCGTTGGAACTTTTAACGAGCTTGAAGAAACTGCAAAGTATTTGATGAAAGAATTTGAGATGAAAGATCTCGGAAAGACCAAGCTTTGTCTTGGCCTACAAATTGAGCATTTAAGGGATGAAATATTTATTCATCAATCTAATTACACGAAAAAAAAATACTAAAGAGATTCTACATGGACAAAGCACACCCTTTAAGCTCACCCATGGTTGTTCGATCCCTTAATGTGGAAAATGATGAGTTTCGTCCTCGCGAAGAGGATGAAGAAATCCTTGGCCCAGAAGTGTCATATTTAAGTGCAATTGGTGCCTTAATGTATTTAACTAACAATACAAGACCAGATATTGTTTTTGCTGTAAATTTGTTATCCAGGTACAGTTGTGCACCCACAAGAAGACATTGGAATGACATCAAACACATATTCCGTTACCTTAGAGGTACACATGACCTTGGTTTGTTTTATCAAAACAAAATAGATGTCATTTTGGTTGGATATGCAGATGTAGGATATTTATCTGACCCACACAAGGCCAAATCCCAAAACGGATATGTTTTCACATATGGAGGCACGACAATTTCATGGAGGTCAACAAAACAAACAATTACCGCCACTTCTTCAAATCACGCAGAGTTGATCGCTCTATATGAGGCTGGAAGAGAATGTGTGTCCCTACGATCATGATCAAGTTCATACAAAAAGAGTGTGGGATGAAACCCATCACTAAAAATCCTACCATCTTGTACGAAGACAATATAACATGCATTGCTCAGATGAAGAAAGGGCATATTAAGGGAGATCGTACAAAGCACATATTGTCAAAGTTCTTCTCCACTCGTGAGCTAGAGGAAACTGGGGAAGCTGATATTCAACAGATCCGTTCCAGTGACAATCTTGCTGACTTGTTCACAAAATCATTGAACCCCAAGAAGTTTGAAGAGCTTGTGCGCAAGATTGGAATGTACAGACTCCGAGACATATGTTGAAATCAGGGGGAGCATTATACGCGTTGCACTCTTTTTCCCTTCGATCAGGTTTTTATCCCACTGGGTTTTTCCTGACAAGGTTTTTAATGAGGCAGCATCATCCAAACGTATAATAACTTTGGAGTCATTAACAAACACTCAAGTTTGATAATAGAAGAAGGTGAATATTCAAGGGGGAGTGTTATGGAATTGGTCAAGAAGTGAAGTAAATTGTAGGTGAATTATTCACCTTCTAACACCCCCATTTACTTTATTAGTAACTCCTCATATTGTAACCATTTTATGTTAATGACTCCTCCTAGTTTTTGACCTATAAATAGAGGTCATTCTCATTGTAACAAAATGCACCAAGAGTAAGTTAGAAATATAATCTTCTTGTTCTCTCCTCTCTTATAGCTTCATTCTAAGTGTTCTTGAACACATTCCACAAAGTTTAAGTAAAGAAAGAAATACAAAACAATCTTTTTATAACAAAAACAAGTATTTTAAAGTAGACTTCTTTCCGGTTACAATAGTTTAGTACAGTTTCTGTATAATTTCGAACTTTAATAACCTTAGTAGTTTAAAGTAGGGGTGGGCATGAGACGGGATTGAGGTCATCCCAGTCTCGTTCCGGCTATTTTAAATGAGACGGGATCGGACGGGCCTTGGGTATTTTATACTGAATCCCACCGGGTCCTATCCCGGCTGGGACCGGGACGGGACGGGCCCAATTTCGTTTACACATCAGTTTATAAAAGTTTTTAAAATTAATGTTTTACTCACAAAATATTCGTGTATATCGTACTTAAAACGCAAAAACATTAAAATTTTCAAATATTCATGATAACATGTTAGAGTTAAACTAAAGTTTTCAAATACATATAATAAAACACATCTAAATGAAGTTGGTACATTTATCAATTTTAACGGTTTGACCGATATTGTTTATTTTTTAAAATATAAGAACTATGTAATAACTATATAATTATTTTGCTAATGCTTAGTGATTCTACTTATACTTATAACTTTAAATTAAAAACTTTATTATATACGGGACGGGCCTAGCGGGATGGAGAAGTTAAAGCCCATATCCCGTCCCGTATAGTTTTTGGCGGGACGGGTCCGGGACGAGATTTATATTTTTGAATGAAATCCCGCCAAGATCAGGATATGCCCGGGACGGGACCGGGATTGGTGGAATTTGTGCCCACCCTAGTTTAAAGTGAATTTGTCATATAACCTTACGCTTAGTGTAGATCTTGATAAATAAATAAGCATATATCATCTTTATAAAAATATATTTTTGATTAGGATACAGGTCGTAAGAGAGCACATTCTTATAAATATATGTGTTAATTTGTCTTTATTTAATATAATATATTTTTTTAATTTGTTACATGATTTTGTATTTTAATCTCGTATATAATGAATTTTATATACAAGAAATAGTCAAATTACTTATAATGAGTTTTATATACAAGAAATAGTCAAATTACTTGTATACAAGAAAATTAATCTAATACTAGTATCCATATTTTCGAGTTACTTGTATACGATACAAGAAAATTATATACATTAAATCGTGTACAAGATAAAATTTGAGTATCATAATTGATGTATATTTATAATTTTTTTTAAAAAAAATGGTCAATTGGTATTAGGGCGGGAGGGAAGAACTGACAACCACATATCGAAAACTTGATTTTTCACGATCGGCTATTCTGATAATGGATTAATACATCAGTATTGTAGAATTATCCCGAGTATGAGGAAGAAGATGCCATCGATGGAGGTTAACTCCAATACGGATTAGGGTTTTTTTTTCCTTTTGCATTTTAATCCGGGTTGGGCCAGGATGGTCACTTAACGCCTTCTTTTTTCTTCCCATCGGGGTTATTTCACAAAGACTTGCCACGGTAAGAAGTAATAAGGAGCGAACAAGCATACTTGGAGAGCGCATTACAACGGACTTATTGATTTGCTAGTTTGATTATGTCAGACTTTATTGATTTTGGATTTAAATAGAATTATATCAGTTTTATGGATTTTTTTTTTTTTTTTTGCGATTTCAATCAAGTGTTTGATTCGTTTTTGTAACAAGAAGAAGAAGATGATGAGTGGGGAGGCATCCAAAATGCACCACATGGAAAAATGTGTCTGGATCTGGCGGTGCACATAACCATGCACCACCGGGTATCGTTGCCCCGACGTTGTTGATACGGGGATAGCCTTATGTTATCTCAATCTTTGACATCAAAACTAAATGACTCGAATTTGGATGGAGTAGGGGCGGCGGCGTCTATGATCTAGTGGATGGAAGTGATAATATGGATCGGTAGTTGGATAGATCAAGATCGAACCCCTTGAAACAACTTAGAGCAACTTTGATCGTTTCAAGATCAAGACACAATTAAAAATGATCAAGAAACCCTTCGATTCAATCTCATACAACAAATGGAACTAAGCCTAAGAAGCACATTGAGGGGACTAACTCGTATAATTAACATAGACAAGACGATCCATGCTATAAACAAAGTGAGGCTTCACTCAATCTTCACAAAGAAAAAAAAAGAAGCAACGCGTAAAACGTTCAAAGTATAATCAATTTAAAGGTCCTGACTATTCACGTCAAAATGATGTCTTATAGAAGTGTTTTAGAGTTCGAAAATAACTAATAAAAATCATAGAATATTATCAAGTCTAACCTAAAAACATAATTAAAAGATAAGCTTTTATCAAGGTAAAAGACTCAATTATTAACTAACCAATATAACATGAAATAATCTAGTACGAGACAAAAAGAAAAGCTGAAGTTAGATCCATGCTAATCCACCCAACTCTCGATCCATATGCCACGCAAGAAACCATTTTCCATGCAACGTACAAAAGCCGATTTCGATTTTGGTTGGTTTTGGAACCCGCGAGGGCACATGTTTTGTGAAAAACGAGGATTCTTGTTGGCCGGTCTAATCTTTACTCGTTTAAGTTTTCTTCTCCCAAATCTTCTTTGGATGATTCAAAGCTTCATTATTCTCTTCTTTCTCGTTAGAGCTATCTTTTTTCATTTGGTCTCAAAGTAGTTGAGTCATTGAGTGTTGCATCGGTTGTTGTTTTCATTTCTTCTATCCCAATTCTGCGAAAATATCAAATTTTATGATAAGTATTCGAAAAAACAGAGAGGTTTCAGCCTTTTAGGTGACTACCTTTGCAGACCACCTACGAAATAGGGTTGATGTGGTTGACGATGATTAGGCATTAGATTGTTTATAATCTACTTAATCCTCCTAGACTCCTATTAAGGTGGCTATGCCTACAACTATTGGTTTTGCCTCCACTTCTACTCCTTGTGCCATGACATCTAACAAAAAGGCTTATGAGATAGAGTCTGTCGAAGAGATGCATCTTGATGACATTAGATATGTCACTTATGCCCTTCACTTGCCTTATTTTCACTTGAGAGCCTACTCGACCACCTTTCAAAGATCATGCTTCATCATTTGCCTTATTGAACACTAGAGTTTGTCTTGGTCAAATAAATTTGAAGCTTCTAATTGTTAGGATAGAGTTTCGAGGCAGTTGCTCACAACTCACGAGTCTCATCAGGTTCAAACTATACAAGACACAAATTGACCGACTTTTACGGCAAACACTCGAGTTTGTCTCACGTCTAATATTTTTGAAGTTTCAAAATGTTAAGGTGGGGTTTGAGTTGATTAACTATCGGTGGCAAAGTTAATCCAGTCAGAAATATGTGAGAATAGTGATTCAATCCGGAGAAATCCATAGACATTATTATCTATTTTGGTCGGATTTGAATACGAAAGAGATTGTTTTGGATCGGATACATTTCACAATGCTTATATAACGAATATTTTACTTTGAATTGATTTTTTCGGACTTTTTTTAATAATCAAAGTAAGAAAAACAGACCCAAATATTAAGTTTTTAGGGTCCGGATAAGCGTGTAATCCGGATATCTACAAATAATTATCCGGTTAAGTTTGAATCATATTCAAATACTTAACTTTTTAGGGTTCAAGATCAAAATAATAATTTATTATTTGATCAGTTCCGGCTAAATTCATACTCATATTTAAGTTTTAGGATCAAGATAACAAATAATTTAAATATTCACGGATAACTATCACACAACTAACAAATTATTAGATATCCTACGAATACAAATAATATATGGAATAGATTAAACTAAAAAATCGTATTAAAATGGAGATCTTTTTGTTGACATGCTGAAAAATGAAAATAGAATGTGCCCATTAGCTTTTTTTTTTTTGGATCTACAAATGTATGGTTATCTTTGGATTGAAGCGGCTTTGATAGTTTTTTGTGAATCTAGGGTAGGTCGAATCCAGGGGAGGAAAGTAGGAAACTGAGATCGAATATCCAATTCGGCATCTTTCTATAACCAACTGGGTCGTGGGCTGGACCAAACCAGAAGGGAAAGACGGAAGTTTCACTAAATAGGCCCAAACCAAGGCCCATTTCATTAGCTCATAGATAATTTTGGCAATTATACTGTTTTCTTTAATTTTTACTATTCAGATTTTTTATTTTTTTTTAAAATTAATATTTCCTTTTATAATGATCCACCAACTTGGAGTCAATTATAATTTATAAATATATAAGATCAACTAAAACAAAGTCTACCTTTACAAAGTTTGATAAACATAAAAGATCGTGTGGTTTTATGTTAAAAATTCAAAGAATTCATTCGAAATATAATTATATACGATTCATGAATGTTGTAAAAGTGTAGTTGGTTATTCTAAAAAAAAAATAGTTGTTTTAGGTGTGTTTGGATCGTAATGTTTATAATATGGAGTAATAGAGGATCTAAACCCGGTTCAAGACATTAGTATAAATAAAAAAGAGAGATTAGAAGTAGGACATTAGTATAAATAAAAGAGAGAGGTTAGAAGTTAGAAGTGTGTGAACCGATTATTTTCACACTTTCTGTATTCATGTAGTTTTCTGTAACGTACTTCTCTCTCTCAATACATGAGTTTTTGATTTCATTCTCTATGGCTTCAAATGGTATCAGAGTAAGTTCTCGTATGATTCTTGATAGCTATTTCTCTTCCGCGCACATTGCTCCTCAGTGATTCAGATACCAATTTTTCAATCATGGTGAAAACTAATAGCTAATTCTCCAAGTATCAAGGGGCAAGATTGCTCACCCTTGATTAGCAGATCTCAGGAACAAGCACATGAAATTCTATCTAGTGATCCACTAGCGATGTCATCCTCGAATCATCCACGAGCACAATTGGTATCTATCCAATTTGACGGTATAAATTTCCTAAACTGGAGCCAATCTGTTAAAATGGTTTTAGGGGCTAAGCACAAATTAGGGTTTATTGATGGTAAATGTGAGAAACCTCTTTCTAATACGGTTGATAAAGAAAGATGGGTTAGAGCAGATTTCTGGTACGCTGTTGAATATTGAACTTGATGGTGAGCAAAGTGGCTGCTACTTGTTAGTTTATCTTTTTATATCCGACAAGTCAAAGATGTGGAGGGTTTTGCATGCTAAAGTACGTGAACCTACGCACACAAGCATTCGGGGTCCCATCCTAAAACCAAATGGTAATAGGAGGATTAGTCCTACTGTCCTAGTACTTATATGTTAGGTTCACGGGTTTCATATTGTCGATGTGGGACACATTTCCCACACTTAACACTCCCTCTCAAGTGCAATTATCTTGGACTAGTTGACATTTGACACAAAGCCTCGAGGCCGGCTTAGTCAAACGGGCAGATAGCATATTTTTCGTTAATCACAACCCAAACACAAGATAATGGAACCGGATCGGATATGCTCTGATACCATGTTAATTTATCTTTTTTATATCCGACGGGTCAAAGACGTGAAGGGTTTTGCATGCCAAAGTACGTGAACCTACGCACACAAGCATTCGGGTTCCATCCTAAAACCAATTGGCAATAGGAGTAGTCCTAGTACTTATATGCTAGGTTCACGGGTTTCATATTGTCGATGTGGGACACATTTCTTACACTCAACACTACTTTCATGTATGTAACGTCAGCCAGATATTTTTGGGAGGAGTTGATTGTGAGATATGGACATATGAATGGTCCCTTGCTTTATCAACATAAAAGGATATTAGCCTCTTTAGTTCAAGGAAGCTTGTCAATTGCTGAATATTATAGTCAACTTAAGCTTTTATGGGACGAAATCTTGACTTTAGAAGGGTTTCTAATTGTGATTGTGGCAAAAGCACATGTAATGTGGTTAAGAAAGTTCAAGATCTAGATAATGCAAATAGGATTATGTAGTTTTTGATTGGACTGAATGAAGAATATGAGGGTATAAGAAGTCATATTTTGTCGCTTGCGAAGACTATAATTGTCAACAAAGCCTTCTACCTTGTGAAATAGGTAGAGAAACAGAGGCTTGTTATTGGCAATATGCATGTGGATAGTAATGTAAATACTATGAATGTAATTAGAGGAAGAGAGGGTGGAAATACTATGAAGGACTTCATACCAAAAGAAGACAAATTTTCTGACCGGCCATTGCCTTACACAAGGACACACCAAAGACTATTGCTACAAATTACATGGACATCCAGAGAAGGGAAAAAATTCCAAAAACAAGAATGGTGGCAAACAAGCTCACAATGCAGAGGTTGGAAATATGGCAAAGACACCACTAGACGATAAGGGCTCAAAGGTTGATATTGCTTTGGTCAATGCAGTATGTCAGTAGATGGCAACCATGTTCAGAGACAAAGGCATTTTAGGCAATTCAAATGCATTTATTCGTGCTAATTTTTCCAAGACAGTTGGAGGCGAATCTACATGTGGTGATTTTGCAGGTATCTTAGTTTCTAGCTTTGTAAATTCAGTAATTCAAGATCATGATTGGATTATTGATACTAGAGCTATTGACCACATGATTGCTGACTCGAGTTGTTTGATCAGTAGAAACAAGCTATCTAAGTTAGTTTCGGTTTCTTTACCAGATGGTAGTATGAGACATGTCGCTGAATCTGGATCTATAGCCTTGAATGATTGTGTGATTTTGCAGAATGTGTTAGTTGTGCCTGAGTTCAAGCACAATTTATCATCAGTTGGTCGTCTATTGAATGACAATAATCTAGTTGTTCATTTTGATTCACAAATATGTTGGTTTCAAGACCCTATCACTAAGGATGTGGTAGCTGTTGGACACAGGACAAGAGGTTTATACTTCATCAAACTCATGAGGTCTACTGTTAGAGATATGACTTAAAGTAACAGTTCTACTGTTAAGATTGTATCTCTTAAGATTATTCATGGGAGATTAGGTCACTGTTCTATAGGAAAATTGAAACATTTGGAATATTGTAAAGAGATTGTCTTTCCTGATTTTTTTTTTGAATCATGTACACTTGCCAAACAACATCGATTATCTTTTAGTAGAAGCACTTCTTTGACTGTGAAATTATTTGATCTTGTGCACATTGATTTATGGGGTCCTTACAAATTCCATACTATGACAGGAGCCTCATATTTCCTCACCTTGGTAGATGATCACTCAAGGTATAGTTGGCTATATCTGTTGAAACTTAAGTCGGATACTTTTAAGTGCTTACAACCTTTGTAAAGAATTAGTTTGATAATCATATTAAGACCATTAGAAGTGATAATGATAGTGAATTCATGTCACATCAGTGTCAACTTTTATTTGCTCAAAATGGCGTTATTCATCAAAGGAGTTGTCCAGGAACTCGATCCCCAACAATATGCAAGAGTTGAAAGAAAGCATAGACATTGATTGAAACTACTAGAGCTATTAAGTTACATGCTCATTTGCCTGCTAAGTTTTGGGAGATAGCGTTTTGGCTACCACACATATCATTAATCTCCTACCTAGTTCAGTTTTGCAATGGCAAGTTACCTATACTGTTTTGCATGGGAAGATTCCTACATATGAACATCTAAGGATTTTGGGATGTTTATGTTTTGCTAAACCTTATCAGCCTGTTGTTGAAAAATTTGGTGCTCAATCTAGAAGGTGTGTTTTACTGGGTTATCCTTTGGGACAAAAGGGATACAAAGTTTGTGATTTACTCACTCACAAGACCTTTATTAACAGAGATGTTGTGTTCAAGAAAATATTCTTCCTTTCAAATCTGATGGTTTGAAGGATGCTTCATCACTTAGTCAATCCTGCCGCTGATGATTTGCTGTTTTCGGTTGTTCCTTCTGACAAGCCCACCACCTCTTGTTATCCAGAAAATGAGTTGGTGTCTTCAAATGATATTACTTCTACTACTCTTGATAGTGAGAACTATGTTGTTGATGGTTCTTCTGCTACAACTTCTTCTGAATTACAAGCTCTTGCATTGCCCATTATTACTCCTCGTCGATCTACATGCCAGAGAAAAATACCAAACCAGCCATGTGATTCGCATTTGTTCTGCCACTACTAGTGTAGATTTTGCTTCCCGATCCTTCTTTGTATCTCAATGTCTTGACTTACAAGACTACTCTTCTGAATATATTGCTTCACTGTATAATGTTTTGTCCATCAAGGAACCTTCTACCTATTATCAAACTAAGGATGATCCATGCTAGATAGAGGCCATGAATCAAGAATTCTCAACCTTAGAGGTTAATCAGACACGGACGTTGACTTCCCTTCTTCAAAATGGGTATATAAAATAAAGTTCAAACCTAATGGCTCGATTGAAAGATATAAAGCTCGACTAGTGGCTAAGGGTTACACACAAATTGAAGGCACGGTTTGCAAATTTACCTCCTCCAGTTGCTAAATTTACCATAGTCAGGACATTGATTGTAGTAGTTACAACACAAAAGTGGCCTATTTTTCAACTCGATATAAATAATTATTTTCTTCATGGTTTCATTGAAGAATATGTTTATATAATACCTCCACTTGGTTATTTCAAGGCTCTTTCAGGTCAAGTTTACAAGTTGCGCATAAGCTTATATGGTTTGAAATAAGCTTTTAGGCAATTGAATATTGAGCTTACACAATTCCTCTATAAGCTTGGATACAAAAGGTCTAGTAGCGATTACTCTCTTTTCTTTAAGAAACACAATGGCTTGGTTGTGTTTGCACTAATATATATTGATGATCTTCTGTTTACTGGGACTGATCTGGATGCCGGTTGAGACCAAGGTTGCTTTACATAAAGATTTTACCATCAAAGATCTTGGGAAAATCAGATTTTTCCTAGGTCTAGAAGTGGCCAGATCTACCAAAGGAACTATCCTTAATAAGAGAAAATACATCTCCGACATTATTAAGACCTACACATGGAGAAATGCACAATTGCCAAATTTCCTTTGCGACGTGGTCTGAAACTGTCCATTGATGAAGGAAAACCATGTCCAAACCCTGAAACATATAAACGCATTGTAGGAAAATTGCTCTATCTTAATCTCATTCGTCTTGATCTCTCTTATGCAGTCCAACACTTCAGCCAATTTGTTCATGATCCTCGTATTCCTCAAATGCAAGTTGTTTTTCATGTGGTGAGATATCTCCGTGGTACTCTTAACTGGAGTTTATTCTACCCTGCATACTCTACTCTTCTTCTCTATGGTTACAGTGATGCTGATTGGGGTGCATGTGCCTTTACTGCTCTATCTTTAACGGGATATTGCATGTTTCTTGGCTCTTTCTTAATCTCTTGGAAGACAAAGAAACATAAAACTGTCTCCAAATCTTCAGTTGAATTTGAATATCAAAGCATGTCCAAGGCCTACAGTGAACTTGTTTGGTTAAATGCCCTTCTTATAGATTTTCAGATTCCATCTCCTCTCCCACCGGCCTTGCACTGTGACAACCGAGCTGCTCAATGCATTGCTACAAATCCAGTTTTTCATAAAAGGACCAAACACCTCAATATTGATTGTCCTTACATCCGAGAAAAGGTCACATAAGGTTTCATCGGGACATCTCATATCAGCTCCCAACAACAGCTAGTTGATATGCTCACTAAGCCACTTGGTGAAGTTCAGCATAAATAAGAAAGAGAGATTACAAGTTAGAAGTGTGTGTGAACCAATTATGTTCACACTTTCTGTATTCCTCTAGTTCTATGTAACGAACTTCTCTCTCAATAAATGAGTTCTTGATTTCATTCTCCATAGCTTCAAATATAATATGATATACATTTATTTTTTATTTATTTTAATAACAAAATAGTCCATTTAAATAAAGCAAATAAAAATAAATATTGTATGATTACTTCTTTGTAGATTTTATCCTCATTCAACATACCTATACTCTTATAATATGTAAATACAATAATAATACAGAAAGAAAAAGATTAATAAAGTAAAGTAAAATAAAATTATAAGAACCTAGCACCACAATCCACTAGACCAACTGAGTATTGGGTCATTGACTTGTGTTTATATATATATATATATTTTGGAGTGTTTTTGATCCTAAGACAATTTTGATAATGTATAATCAATCCGTAAAATTTTAACATTGACTTGTGTCAATCCAAACACAACATTAACTTGTACAGGTCACTCACTATTGAAACTTGAAACGAGAGAAAGCAGATAATATATCTATGGTAATAGTTAACCAAAAATGATTCATTCGGACCCTATTGGTTGTGAGTTAAATTAAAAATATAGTGTTATTTTGTCGTAGCATGTTCACATAATTACATGTCCCTTAAATAACAAGATTTTTTTTTTTTTTTTTAATCAGAATGGAGATCTTTTTGTTGACATGCAGGTGATATATTTATAACAATAATAGATAATATGACGAAATATATGATTATGCAGGAGTGCAGGACTCATAATTTGTACAGAAGTCGATATTTGTATTAATTTGTTACTCTAGTGTTGTACTAAACGTTATCTTCCTCACGGCATTGTATGCACATAATAATTGCACGTGACAAAAGTCAGATTTTTCTTGTGAAAATTTAAACCTTTTTCATGCATAAGACGTGCAACATGTGGATATAACAGATAGCAATGTAGCACATGGTGGCCCTTAAATGAAATGTGTCTGCAATTCAAGAAAATATCTTATGAAATCGTACGTTTATTATTCAATCTCGTATTATTTGATGCTATTCACTCCAACATAGGTGCTTCAACAAGTACTCGACGCCATAGGCCATGAGGCCCATGACTTGGACCACGTACTTGACGACATATGCCCATGCTTTCTTTCAGTACCAATAAAATCTGACCTCACACTCTCATTCACCAAGATAAGTAAATCCTATATATAAACCTTATTGAGTCTTACACAAAAATCACCAAGAAATCCATACAAAAAAAAGAAGAAATGGGCTCTTTCTACATCCCCAACGAGGAAAACAATGATGGGTACACAATGTTAGAGGAGCTAGAGCAAGAGTTAGCGTACCTAAGTCTCCAAACCAAGAAGCTTCTTATCTCCCTCCCAAAAGTAAATGGTTGGCGAACCCGCTACCTCTATCTCTTCCAAGGCTTCTGGTGTCAACCTCAGCAAATCCACGCCACTCTCCTGGCCCAAGCCCACTTCTCCGCCCGAAACTCTGATATCGTCGTCTCCACCATTCCCAAGTCCGGGACCACGTGGCTCAAGGCCCTCGTTTTCGCCATATCCCATCGGGACCGATACACGCCCTCTCGTTCCAACCCGACTCATCCATTGCTGGCTAATAACCCACACGACTTGGTGCCGTTTTTGGAGTATAAGGTATATGTTGGGCCAGGTGTGGCCCGAGCAATGCCGAAACTCGATGGGATTTCTTCTCCTAGACTCGTTGCCACCCATGTGCCCTATGGCGCTCTGCCGGAGTCCATTAAGAGCTCTCGTTGCAAGGTCGTGTATATTTGTAGGTATGAGCCTAATATATATATATATATGTAGTTATTAATGTACGTACTTGTATATTAGAACAACTTGAGTCACAAACATCATATTGAGAAAGGAATCCTTTTCCACAAAGTGATTAGGTAAATCACTAATCCTAATAGGCCAATACGGCAAAAAAAAAAAACATGTTTTAAAGATAATAGTTTGGTATCAACATTGTATTTACTTTAGGTTAAATGCAGGAACCCCTTAGACACATTTGTATCGGCATGGCACTTTCTTAAGAAAGCAAGGCCCCAAAGCTTAGGAGCATTCACCATTGAAGAAGCATTTGACATGTACTGCAAAGGGCAAATCGGTTTCGGTCCGTATTGGGATCACATGCTAGGGTACTGGAAAGAGAGCCTAAGATCACCCGACAAGGTGATGTTCTTGAAGTACGAGGATATGAAGAAAGATGTTGGGTTTGTTCAGATCAAGAAGCTAGCCGAGTTCTTGGGGTTCGGATTCTCGGTGGAGGAGGAGATGGATGGAGTTGTGGAGGAAGTGGCGAAGCTTTGTAGCTTTGAGACCATGAAGGGTCTGGAGGTGAATAAGAGGGGAAACTCGATATCAGCTTTGTTCGAGAACAAGAGCTTGTTCCGGAAAGGTGAGGTTGGCGATTATGCTAATCACTTGACTAAGGAAATGATTGACAGTCTTTCTGAGATCATGAAGGAGAAGTTGGCTGGATCTGGTTTGCACTTTATTATATGATACAATCTTTAGTCGTTCATGTTACGAGCTACTTCTTCTTCAACTCTCCTCAAGAGAGCTCCTTTTTTTAAAAAAAATTTCTTCTTCTAAATGAATTTGTGTATTAAGTGCATTGCGGGAGATAATAAACTTTTCATTGGAACATTACGAGACAATATTATCCCGTATATGTTTATATATTGAGATATATGGTTTGATGCACATAGATGGCCTGGTATTGTCCGACTGAGTGAGTAAACAACACCAAAATATGGAACTATAGGGAGTTAAAATATGAAATTAGGGAGATGAGGTGAGACATCTAGATTTTTTATAAAATAAAAAGTAGCAGGTATTTCTTTTTGGTGAGGGGAAATTAGATAACTTCTCATTTTATTTATAATTTTAAACAAATAAAATAAACAAAACTAAATCCTAAAAAGTATTTGTCGTCATCCTCCTCCAGCTTCTCTAAACCCGGTTCTCCGTCTCAACCTCTAGTTATCAATCTCTTATTGATCTTTAATTTACATCTCGTGTTAGAGATAATCAGTTCCCCCAACCTAGTATATAAGGTCGATGGGCTATTTCTCCTATTGCCAATTGGTTTTAGGATGGGACCTCATCGGGTTTATGTGCTGGGCTTGGGCCTAACGCGCATATGCGCTCGGATGCACACGACCCCCGCTCTACCCGTTCCGTCTGTATCGGACTTTGACATGGTATCAGAGGGGTTAGCCTCTATGTGGCTCGCAATCCTAACCTGTGGACAAGTGCAACTCGGTCTATATCCTCTAGTTGCACTTGCGGGGTGTGTTGGAGATAATCAGTTCCCCCAACCTAGTATATAAGGTCGGTGGACTACTCCTCCTATTGCCAATTGGTTTTAGGATGGAACCTCATCGGGTTTATGTGCTGGGCTTGAGCCTAACGCGCATGTGCGCTCGGATGCACACGACCCCCGCTCTACCCGGTCCGTCTGTATCGGACTTTGACAAGATTCATATAGCCATTAAATTATTCGTAGGTCTTCTCTAGTCGTGTAAAATTCATGTATAGTTCACGGTCATGATTGTTCTCTTCAGGATCCTTTGATGAAGAATTCACTAGTGATTGGTAGAGCATGCAATGGGATATATGTTGTTAACCAGTCACCCCCTTTATCCTCACAGACTACCAATTATTCATTCTATAAGTCAGTTAATATCTCACATGACATTTCTCACTCTTGTTCTCTTGTTTATCAATCGTTTGATGAATAATGTCCTCCTGATTATAAAATGTGGATGCCTTGGACATCTTTCAATATTTTCTAGCACTACTGCATCCACATTTTATAATCAATAGGGCATTATTCATCAAACCGGTTGTCCATACACACCTCAACAAAACGGAGTTGTAGAAAGAAAATACAAACACATTCTCGAGGTAGCTAGATCTCTTTTCTTTCAATCTAGATTACCTCTTACCTATTGAGGTGAGTACATTATAACTGCAACTTACCTCATTAACCGCATACCATCTTCTATTCTACAACATAAAATAGCTTATGAACTATTGTTTCATAAACCTCCTACATACGCACATTTAAGAGTATTTGGTTGTCTTTGCTTTGTACGCACTAAATCATCCAATCGTGACAAGTTTCAGTCTCGTGTCGTACCTTGTATCTTTATTGGTTATCCCTTTGGTAAAAAGGGTTATAAAGCTCTCACTTTTCACACTCGAGAGATAATTCACACTATAGACTTGATTTTTCATGAAACCTTCTTCCCTTTTCATCACTCCACTTCTCCTGATCACCCCATTACTCTACCTATTTTCAGCTTGCAATATCTTTTGATTCAAGCATATTTCTTCCAAATGATTCAGTTGACAATCCTTCTCCACCTCTCACTGAATTTCCCTCAATTTCTAATTCTTTACCTTCTCTTTCATCACATATTTCTCTTCTACCTAATAATTACATACCTCCTAGAAGGTCCACTCAAATTTCTAAACCACCATCTTATCTTCATAACTTTGTATGCACATATAGCTCTTGCTCTCCTTCACATATATGATCAATTCTTCTCTTTTATCTCCTCGTCGGTTTGCCTTTATATAATCTCTAACATCTTACATTGAGCCTACTTCCTTCAAAGAAGTCTCCACCAATCCCCACTGGATTAATGTTATGGACAAAGAATATTAGGTTCTTCAACACAATCATACCTGAAATGTTGTTTCTCTTCCAACAAATATGAAACCAATTGGTTGTAAAGTGGTGTATTGTGTCAAACTTAAAGCTGATAGTTCTCTCGAACGCTATAAAGCAAGGTTGGTTGCCAAGGGCTTTACTCAAAGAGAATGCATTGATTATCATGAAACATTCTCCCATGTTGTCAAGATGACAGCCATTAGAAGTATTACTGCATTGCTTCTGCAAAGTCTTGGGATCTTCATCACCTAGATGTTAACAATGTTTTTTTACTTGGAGACTTGTATGAGGATGTTTATATGATAATGTCTCCAGGGATTTCAAATTCCCTTTCCCTTGTTTGCAAGCTTCGAAAATCATTATATGGCTTGAAATAAGCATCCAGACAATGGTTTCACAGGTTAACTACTGCTCTCATATCCTAAGGCTACATTCAATCCAAAAATGATTATTTTCTCTTCATCAATAAAGATGTCCAGCATATTACCATCATTGTTGTTTATGTTAATGACCTTTTATTGACTAGTTCTAATCCAACCGAAATTACCTTCATCAAGACTTACCTTTACAATACTTTTAGCATCAAAGACCTTGGCCTTCTCCATTTTTTTCTTGGACTTGAAGTTACATATATTTGTTTTGGGGTTGCACTCACACAACATAAATTTACCCTCGAGCTCCTCAGAGATGCTCAACTTTCCACCGTCAATTCCACAACCACTCCTCTTCCCATTAACCTCAAAATTTTTCATGATGATGGAAACCTTCTTGATGATCTTACTCATTATAGATGCTTGGTGAAAAAATTGAATTTCCTTACACATACTCGCCCTTACTTTTATTTTGTTGTACAAACATTAAGTTAGTTCATGCAAAATCCCAAGTCTACTCATCTTGCTGCTCTTCATCATACCCTTTGATATATTCAAGGTTCGGTTTGTAATGGTATTTTACTTCGTGGTGATAGCTTCCCTTTTCTCTTGGCATATTCAGACTCTAATTGGATGGCATGTCCCAATACTAGAAGGTATGTAGGAGGATATATATATATATATATATATATATATATATATATATATATATTTGGTTCTTGGTTCTTCTCTAATTAGTTGGAAGTCTAAGCAGTAACCTACTGTTAGTCGAAGTTCAGCAAAGGCTGAATACAGAGCATTGGCTCAGGCAGTAGTAGAGGTCACATGGCTGATTCGTTTTCTCTAAAAACTTGGACTTTCCCCTACATAACCAGTTAAGCTCATGTGTGACAACAACTCTTCCATACAAATTGGTAACAATCCAGTGTTTCATGAAAGAACATAACACATTGAGATTGATTGGCATTTCACTCGAGATAAGGTCATAGAAGGTCTTGTTCAATTACAGTATGTTTTTACTCAGAATCAACTAGCTGATGTTTTCACCAAAATCCTACCTTTTGTTCAGCAAAATCAACTTCTTTTCAAGTTAGGAATGATTCCATCCTCCAACTTGAGGGGATGTTGAGTACAGTGATAATGTTCACAACTAAAACTATACACGTGAACATTAATATCACCACAAGTCATTAACAAATTCTGATGTGCACTATTCCATTGTATAAATACCTTTTCTGAAATAATGAAAGTCAAGCATTAAGTTCTTCTTTCTTCTATCTCGATTTCTCTCTCTGTGTAAACTCTCTTCCAGGTTATACTCTGTAATAGAATCACCCGCTCGAAGAGCTACAAGTGGTAAAGGGGAGAGGAGATGGAACCTGTAGGATAACAACTAGTCCCTATTGCGCGGCGATGAAAAGGGAATCCTCATCGACGCTTATACAAAGGAGAGAGACGAAAGGAATGAGGAAGAGGGGATTGAGTTTGTAGAAGAAACGTAAGAGGAAGATTAGGTCATTTTGTAATTGTTTTGAAAAGTATATATGGATAAAAATGGTAATTACAACTAGATTACTTGTCATTTGGCTTAGTTAACGTTTACGTTTTTGGACATTCAGCTATAGGTATCTCTGATACACCTATACAAATTCGTATCTAACGTTTTGAATTAAGTATAACCATCTATCCTAGTTCACGTTTACGTCATTTTTTTGATGCTATGGTAACATAGGTATATGCTAGACCTATAAAAATTCAGGCGGGCCTGTACAAATAAAATCACAGGTATTAGCAATGTTCCAACTTAGAACGTGACAAGTTCATATCTCCCGCTAGTGTTGTTGAATACACAAATTAATTAAAAAGAAGAAGAAAAGAAGCACACTTTGTTGATAGTTGAAGGAAGAAGTAGTTCGAAACATGAATCGCTAAAGATTGTATCATATGATAAATTGCAAACCAGATCCAGACAACTTCTGCTCCGTGATCTCAGAAAGCTTGTCAATCATTTCCTTAGTCAAGTGATTAGCATAATCACCAACCTCACCTTTCCTGAACAAGCTCTTGTTCTCAAACTTGGCTGATATCGAGTGTCCACTCTTATTCACCTCCAAAGCCTTCAAGGTATTAAAGCTACAAAGCTTGGCCACTTCCTCCACAACTCCATCCTTCTCCTCCGCAGCCGAGAATCCGAACCCCACGAACTCGGCTAGCTTCTTCATCCAAACAAACTCAATGTCCTCCTTCATATCCTCGTACTTCAAGAACATCACCCTATCGGGTGACTTAAGGCTCTCTTTCCAGTATCCCAACATATGCTCCCAATACGGACCGAAAGAACTTTGTCCTTTGCACTACATGTCAAAGGCTTCTTCAATGGTGAATGCTCCTAGGCTTTGGGGCCTTGCTTTCCTAAAGAAGTGCCATGATGATACAAATGTGTCCAACGAGTTCCTACATAAAATTAACAACCAAGTATTTAACTATCTTATATTTTTAGTTTTTTAGGAAAATAAATATACTTTATATATTGAGATTTTACTTATTCGTGAAAAAATATAATTTGGTGTATTTTTTTATACATGTATAATTTTTTGTCGTTTAATGAGTGTTAATTAAAATAACCGTCTTCATAAGAGACTTCGACTTATTTTTTTTAGCGATGTTTACTGCTTTCTACTTACTCTCTAAGTAGTTACCCTTCTCCTAAAGCTTCTAAAATCTCTCAATATTGATTATAGATAGGAAAAGGTCAAACAAGTACTGGAACAAACCCGATTTTATTTGAGAACAACGTCATATATATTTCCAAAGATTTAATTAATCTATTGAATTTGATAGCATGCTTGGTTATTAAGCGGTATGTTTCAGGTCGGGTCAGCTTGTGTCGGATATTGATTGTTCAGGTTGAAAAGGTTATGGGTAACCTCGGTTCTCGGATTATAACGGATCAGTTTAGTTCGGTTCTTGGATCATTTTGGGTCGGTTTACTTCGGATTTTTAATGTATTTGGGTAGCGGTGTCAATTGGGGTACTAGGTCAATCGTGTTTGAAGTCGGGCCACTTTATGTTCGGGTTGATGTCGGGTTGGGTCAAAACCGGTTTGATTCTTAACACCTTGATTCGGGTCAGTTTTGAGTTGGACAATTTGTCGGGTTGAATCCGGGTTACCCAGTTAGTTCGGGTAGCTCTTAGATATACACTTTTTTTTTCATTAAATTTATGCGAAGATATTAATTTGATCCGGACTCAAAGTTATAGGAACCGCGATCCAAATATGAAATGGATCACTAGATCCGGTCGCATATACAGCTAATTATCCGTTTGATCCGAATTCTAAAACATAGCATTGGTATCTGAATCAACTTTTAGCCGGATTGGATAATTATCCGCAAATATAATTGGTGATCCAAATGACTTTAGTCAAACCTGAGAGATATACTATTTTGCAATATCTTTTCATTTGTTTGTTAAATATCTCATATTAAACGAGACTTATGTTAGTTCGGGCTATCGGGACATGTCTGGTTGTTTTGGGTGATCGGTCATTCTAGCCGGGTTACTTCGGATATTTTATTACTTCGGGTTAAATCGGTTCAAGTAGGTCGGTTTTAAATATTCGATCTCTTAATTCAAAATTTTTAGGGTCAGATGAAATTCGGGTTCGTCTGGTCAATTTCACTAGGTAAACATTTAACAGGTTTACATTATAACATTGTTGCATTAATAAATATTTCAGCTTCTATTTTTTTGTTTTGTTGATAATTGTATTTTTTTTTTCTCTAATAAGCGCAATGAATGATATGATCGACATGAACTAACCTTGACTAACGTGCTTGGTTTTTCGGAAATACATACCTACAAATGTAGACGACCTTGCAACGAGAGCTCTTAATGGAGTTCGGCAGAGCACCATAGGGCACATGGGTGGCAACGAGCCTAGGAGAAGAAAGCCTGTCGAGTTTGGACACTGCTTGGGCCACAGCGGGATCCACATACACATTGTACTCCAAAAACGGCACCAAGTCATGTGGGTTATAAGCCAGTAACGGATGGGCCGGGTCGGAACAGTCGGGTATGTATCGATCCCGATGGGTTATGGCGTAAACGAGGGCCTTGAGCCATGTCGTCCCGGACTTGGGATTGGAGCAGACGACAATGTCGGAGTTGCGGGCTGAGAAGTGGGACTGGGCCAAAAGAGTGGCGTGGATCTGCTCAGGATATAACCAGAAGCCTTGGAAAAGATAAAGGTAGGGGCTTCGCCAACCTTGTACTTTTGGGAGGGATAGAACAAGCTTCTTCGTTTCGAGACTAAAGTAACTTAGCTCCTGCTCTTGCTCCTGCTCCTCTAGTGTGTTTGGGATGTTTGGAGAGCTCATTTTTTTTGAGTTTGAAATGGATTATGATATTTGATTTGTTCGCTTTCTTGTGATTTTTTTGTAAGGTTGAAGAAGATTTATATAGAGATTGAGTAGGTTTGCCAAACTGCAAAATATTTTATCATTCTAGCCAACCTAATTACGTACGATTTACGATATTACAGATTTAAAAATTGAAAAAAAAAATATTGTTCATATAAGATTTCATCAATCCTACTCCATTAAATTAAACCACATGCAATGATTCTAGGATATGCTAATATATATCTCCCGTGAAAGAAGCCGGCAAATCATTTTCAATCTTTAGACCACGTGCAACTTGGTGCAAGGGTACCGGAAAGACACTCTAAGATTATCGGACAGTGGGTTTGTTCAGATCAAGAAGCTAACCGGGTTCGTGGGGTTCGGCTTCTCGGTTAAGGAGAAGGATGGAATTGTACAACATGATTGATATTTTGAAATTGTACATCAATCTAATTGAAGATAGATTTCATTGAAGAGCTGCCAATTGGCATCATTAGCAACCAACGTTAACAGCACGAACAGACTACAACACGCAAATTAAGTACACTTAGCAATTTAATATTCACTGTACCAAGAATTTGCCTCCAACAACGAAAATTAAGTTTAAAAACGATTCTAAACCCTAACAAAAAAGATACTGAGCTCCGGTCCAGTATACCCATCCGGGTTAACCATATAATACGTTTCTGAATCCCTCGAACCAACCACCTTCTCGAAATAAGCCCTCGTGTACGTTCGGGGAGATCCGAGCCCTCTGCCACCGGCAAAACTCCGGCGCCCATTTTAGCAGCATGGAGCATGTGCATCACACCAAGATCATCATCCGTCGGATCCCTTCGGATTCCATACCCGGTTTTTCGACCTTTACAGTACATTGTCCAAATGGGTTCATCCATGAGCTTAGTCTTCTCAGAAGGGTGTTTTTCACATTCTAAATCGATCCTCACAAGCCCTAATCCCATATCATGGAGAAGTTTTCCGATTGGGATGGCTAGTTCAAGTAGTAGCATAGGGAGATCGACACCCACGTTTTTCTTGGAAAGCTAGGTTAACCCTAGCCTTTCGGAACCCGAATAGGGTTCCGGTCTTTAATATGGTTTCCAGCATCTTCATCCTCACTCTTTTCCATAGCCACTATCTCAAGAGCATATCGCATGTGCATAAATTCCACGTCTTGAAATAACCATTATTTAATCATTATTCAATTATATATATATATATATATATATATATATATATATATATATATATATATATATATATAACTAATTCAGTACATCATCATCTATTAAATATCTAAACTGACAATTCTTCATAAAATAACCATTATTTAATCATCATTTAATTATATAAGATAAAATAAAGAATAGATTGCTATTATCATTTTTTTCATTTTACTTCTTTTCATCAATTCTATTTTTAAAATTTTTATGATACTTTTTATTAGTTATTAAGTGACTACTAGTATAGTCATGAGTTAAATCAATAATATACTTTTTAAAATTATAATATTTATATTTTAACAATTTATTAAAACTCAATCCCACATAATATGCAGATAATAAAATAGTTTATTCTATTTTTAACACGTCGGAGATATGCTTAATATTTCTTTGCAGCAACATATGGTTATCTTTCTTTCGTTTTTTTCTTTTATTTTCTTCTTTGCCTTCTATTTTATGTGTGTAGTCAGGCGGGGTGAAGGGGAGCCACTGCCCTTGTTGAAATCTATGTAATCTTTAAATTCAGTAGCTCAGTTGTTGGGGTGCACAAGCTGATTTTTGAGATCAATGGGTTCGAATTTTCTAAGCCCCTATAATGTTATATTTTAGCAAACATGAAACATCCAAACAATGTCTCGTACGTCTACATGTTATTAATATCAAATTACTTATAAACTAGTTTGTTAAGCAATGTTCTGAGAATTAATTTAATCAACTCAATATTGTAATTTATAATCCAAAATACAATTTGTTTTATAATTGTATTAAATTTAAAAATATTTTATCCAACATAACGCTAAGATATATAAAAACATAAAAGTTTATATAAATTTTATCAATTAAATTAAAGAGTTACATTTTACAAAAATATATAAACTAAGTGAAATTATTATTATGGGTGTTTTAAAACTACTTTGAATTGAATATTTATACTACAATGATTGTTAGTTTGTGTTAAATGATTTTAAAGAAGAAGTAATCGTGAATATATAAAATATTGAGATATATATAAAATATTGAGATAAATTGGTAACGATTTACAAGGTGTACGTAACTTATAAGATTATATATAACTTTTTTTGGATTTTTTTTTTTTTGCATGTTATATAAAAAAAAATACGTGGATTAATAATGAAGTGATATTTTCGCTCTTTCATAACAACTCGTATAATAAAGTTTACCCAATTTAATGTTATAACGAACTTTTCACAATAATACATCTTTATAAAAATGAATCATAATTTTAATTTAATTTAGTTATCTTATTAAGATATAAAACTTAATGTAACCAACGAAACATCAAAATCTTGTTTGAAAATTCGCCCCTCCAGAGAAAAGTTTTTGGCTCCGCCGCTGCATGTATATATGGGTGCACGTATGTAATAGGTCCCAACCTAATATATAAGCACATTGGGTACGTTATATACTACGTTCATTATAGACTGAGAGTCGTATGCATATATGTGCACATACATGTCATGCCTATAGCCAACAAATAAGCCAATGAATTATATTATAAAACCAATTGACAATAAAAGATGTTCATGAATCTTATATATTGTTCCAACTTTTAGGACGTGAAAAGTTTATTATCTCCGTTAACATGCACTTGAAAGCTTGTATCATATAATAAATTGCAAACCGGATCCAGCCAACTTTTCCTTCATGATCTCAGAAAGTCTCTCAATCATTTCCTTAGTCAACTGATTAGCATAATCGCCAACCTCACCTTTCCTGAACAACTTCTTGTTCTCAATTTTGGCCGATAACGAGTGTCCTCTCTTATTAACCTCCAAATCTTTCATGGTATCAAAGCTACAAAGCTTGACCACCTCCTCCACAACACCATCCTTCTCCTCCGTAGCCGAGAATCCAAACCCCAAGAACTTAGCTAGCTTCTCTATCCCAACAAACCCA
The DNA here is from genome assembly GCA_002319775.1 of Fagopyrum tataricum. Lineage (NCBI taxonomy): Eukaryota > Viridiplantae > Streptophyta > Magnoliopsida > Caryophyllales > Polygonaceae > Fagopyrum > Fagopyrum tataricum. The sequence continues at coordinate 8,103,940 of CM008279.1, read as the reverse complement.
ATGTCTTTCTTCATATCATCGTACTTCAAGAATATCTTTGTCGGGTGACTTTAGACTCTCTTTCCAATACCCTAGCATGTGCTCCCAATACGGACCGAAAGGGTTTTGCCCTTTGCACCACATCTCAAAGGCTTCTTCAATGGTTAATGCTCCTAGGTTTTGGGGTCTTGCTTTCGTAAAGAAGTGCCATGCTGATACAAATGTGTCCAACGAATTCCTGCATGTAATTAACGACCAACTATCTCACTATCTTAATTATATTTTTAGTTTTTTAGGAAAATAAATATGTAAATTAAAGAATTTAATATATTGAGATTCATGTAAATTATAAATTGGTGTATTTCTTTATACATTTATAAGTTCTGCATTTATATTTTTCGTTCATTTTGTATTGTATATGAAAATATATTCATGGATAATTTTTTGTCGTTTAATGATTGTTAATCAAAATAACTGCCTATTCTCACTTCATAAGTCTTGTTTACCTCTTCCGATTCGAGAGACTTCTTCAAATTATTTATTTTATTTTATTTTTGTCGGCATCAAGTTCTTCCTCAAATAAGTACAAGTAGTCCTCACAACGGTCCACCATGGTCCATAGTCCTCTTATCAACAAGGAGAGCCACCACCTCTTTAAAAAAAATTATTTAAACCCTCTACATTTTTATTTAAATGGATTAAAACAAGCAAATTACTTTATCAATTTGAGAACGAAGAAAATGATCATTTAATAAATTAAATATATTATTTTGAGAACATCGCAATAAGTATTTCCAAAGATTTAATATATTGAATTTGAGAACATGTTTGTTATTAAGCGGTCTATATCAAACCGGGTCGGTTTAGAACGGGTATAGATTGTTCAGTCAATCGGGTTTAAAGTTGGGCCAATTTATGTTCAGATTGATGTCGGGTTGGATCAAAATCGGTTTGATTGCTTAACATCTTGATTTGGGTCGGTATTGGATCGGACAATTTATCAGGTTGAATCCAAGTTACCCAATTAGTTTGGGTAGCTCTTAGATATACAATGTTGTCATTAAATTCTATGCGAAGATATTAATTTGATCCGGATTCAAAATTATAGGAACCCCAATCAGATATGATATGGATCACTAGATCCGGTCGTATATACAGCTAATTATCCATTTTGATCTGAATTCTAAAACATGGCATTAGTATCCGAATCAACTTCTAGTCGGACCGGATAACTATCTGCAAATATGATTGGTGATCCAAATGACTTTACTCAAATATGTTTGATTGAAATTGACTTTAATTGAATCTGGATATTGACTGATCCGTTTTATCCAGATATCCGACTATTTCATTTGATCTAGATCCGTTTAATCTGGATAATACAATTGTGTTTTTCCTACTTATCATAAACGAGACTTATATTAGTTTGTAATATCATTTCATTTATAAATGAGATTTATATTAGTTTACAATATTGTTTCATTTATAAATGAGACATATTAGTTCGAGCTATCGGGGCATGTCGTGTTGCTTCGGGTGATCGGGTCATTTGGGTCGGGTTAATTCAGATAATTTATTACTTCGGGTTAAATCGATTCCAAGCGGATCAATTCTTAATATTCTCTTTTTCAAAAATTTTGGGATCGTGTTGAATTCAGGTCCGTCGGGTTAATTTCATTGATCGTGTTAACTTTTAACAGTTGTACATTCTACCATTGTTCTTATACTAAATTTTTAAATGATGGAGTGCATTAATAAATATTTTAGCTTCTACTTTTATTTTTTGGTAATAAGTACACTTTTTCTTTAATAACAATTATTGGAAATCGGGAGTATATTTATATTTGTAGTTGTAAAATTAATAGAAAAAGTTTGTGCCACTACTCGCACTAATTATATATATAATAAGAGCAATGAATGTTATGACATCTAGTACTAGCCTTAGACTAACTTGCTTGGTTGGTCGAAAATGCATACCTACAAATGTAGACGACCTTGCAAGGAGAGCTCTTAATGGAGTCCGGAAAACAGCCATAGGGCACATGGGTGGCAACGAGCCTAGGAGAAGAAAGCCTATCGAGTTTGGGCACTGCTTGGGCCACGGTCGGATCCACATACACCTCAAACTCCAAAAACGGGACCAAGTCATGTGGGTTATAGGCCAGTAACGGATGGTCCGGGTTGGAAGAGTCTGGTGTGTATCGATCCCGACGGGCTATGGCGAAAACGAGGACTTTGAGCCATGTAGTCCCGGACTTGGGAGTGGAGCAGACCACAATGTCGGAGTTTCGGGCTGCGAAGTGGGACTGGGCTAGAAGAGTGGCGTGGATCTGCCGAGGATAACACCAGAAGTCTTGGAAAAGATAGAGATAGCGGCTTCGCAAACCTTGTACTTTTGGGAGGGAGAGAACTAGCTTCTTCGTTTCGAGACTTAAGTAACCTAACTCCTGCTCCTCTAATGTGTTTTCATCGCTTGGGATGCAAGGAGAGCTCATCTTTTTTAGTTCAGGTTTGAAATGGATTTTGATATTTGATTTCTTCGCTTTCTTTTGATTTCTTTTGCAGGGTTCAAGAAGACACAGATATACGTTTTGTTTTAACTTCTAAAATGAAAATGAATATAGTCCATACTTATATTTTTGTTAATGAAATTTTTTGGAATCATTCCTTACAATTAGGTAATTGTAGTAACATTTAATGAAAGAAAGTGTCTTTTGTATGAAATCACATAGAATAATTTCATAAACAAGATACACATAAGGACTATATTTATTTTCAATCCGTTTTCGTTTTCGGAGTTATAACCAAACGGAAGAGAAATCAAGTAGGTTTGCCAAACCGCAATATATTTTATATTTTTATATGGCAAACACAAAGACAGCCTAAATACGTCCGACATATCCAAAAATTGGAAAATATTTTACAGATCTAGTATAGACCACATGCGGGCAAATAATTTCCGATCCATCTTTGGACCACGTGCTAGGGTACAGGAAATAAGCCTTTGAGATTGTGAATGATACGTCCAGGTCGAAAATGTTTATGAAACCAACTTTTAAATAAATAAATCATATAGTGCATTATATATAAATTCATTTATATTTTTTAATAAATAGAGTAACAATATATTAAGATATTGAGGAAAGTTGAGATTTAATACAGATTTATTTTTAAATTGTATTCTTAAGTAATCATAATAATAGAAAGACAATAGGTAAAGACGTGATCCAAATTCCGAAAAGAGCGTCTAAGATCATAGATATTTTGTAGTTAAATAAAATATACATCAATCTGATTAAGAAAGATTTCATTGAAGAGCTGCCAATTATTGGCATGATTAGCAACCAACGTTAACAGCACGTACAAACTAACAACACACGCAAATTAAGTACACTTGACAATTTAACATTCACCGTACGTACCAAGAATTTGCCTCCAACCACGAAAATTAAGTTTAAAAACGATTCTAAACCCTAACAAAGAAGATACTGAGCTCCGGTCCAGTATTCCCATCCGGGTTAACCATATAATACGTTTCTGAATCCCTCGAACCAACCACCTTCTCGAAATAAGCCCTCATGTACGTCAGCTCGCCTTCGGGGAGATCCGAGCCCTCTGCCACCGGCAAAACTCCGGCGCCCATTGTAGCAGCATGGAGCATTTGCATCACGCCAAGATCATCATCCGTCGGATCCCTTCGGATTCCATACCCGGTTTTTCGACCGTTACAATACATTGTCCAAATGGGTTCATCCATGAGCTTAGTCTTCTCAGAAGGGTGTTTTTCACACTCTAAAGCGATTCTCACAAGCCCTAATCCCATATCTTGGAGAAGTTTTCCGGTTGGGATGGCTAATTCAAGTAGTAGCATAGGGAGACATCTAGGGTTTTCTTGGAAAGCTAGGTTGACCCTAGCCTTTCGGAACCCAAATAGGGTTCCGGTTACCCGGGTACCGCTGACGTGCCCGTCGTGGAGCTTTCCGACCGGGATTCGACATGTTGGAGTTATGATGGGGAAGGACCGGAATACGGATCGAACTCGACGGAGGAGCTTGTTCTTGGGTTGGTTGTTGGGTTGTTTGTGGGAAGTTTGGAGGGATATTTGAGGGGATTGGGACCATGCACTAGGGCTGTTCATGAGGGATCCACCGCCACTGGTGTTGTGCCGGGGTTGGGGTGGTGGAGGTGGCGGCGGGGTCCGGCCGCGTTTCGGTGAGGCTAGTGGGCTCGATGACTGTCGATGTGAGCTGGGCATTATCGATGGCTATAGAGGCGAAAATGAGTGAATGGATGAGGGATTTTGTTGTGTGAAGAAAGAAAGGAGTTAATGAGAAATTAAGGGGGTAAAGTAGATTGATTGAATGTTTAATTAGGTACGTGGTTGCATGTATTAAGTGGTGAACATGTTGGATTAAGCGAGTTGTTGCCCTCACGTTTGTCATATTAATTTTCAAGTTAATGCTCCAAAGTTATGGTCATTTTCGACCGGCCCAATTCAATTACATACAGATAAATTTTAAAAATCAAAGTTATCCATATATAAGTATTTTTCTTTATTCGAAAAAGCCAATATATTAGTTCATGAATTATGAAGAGAAAAAAAAGGGTTAATTTATGATGGGAAACTTGGAAGTACATTACAAAACGTACAATACGTATGTTAAGAGATTGACTTGATATGTATCGAGGATCTCATGCAATTGTTACAAGAAATGTTTATTGCTTGACATATCGGGTCCTTTCGATAAGATTTGGATTATTGTGTGAACAGTAAAGATTAAATTTGGATATTATTCTGATCTTTTTCTTTCAATCTCAATTTATGAGATTATAAGACTTAGATTACTGTGTAAAATTAAATTTAAAAATTATTCGTATTATTTTTTCCCACAATATTCTCAATTTAAATTATTAAATTATTTTTTATTATTGTGCGAAGATTAAATTTGGATATTATTCTTATCATTTTTTTCCGTAACCAATTTGAATTATGAAATTATTTGATTATTATGAACGCATTCGGTAGCATGAATATTTTTTCCGTAACCAATTTGAATTATGAAATTATTTCATTATTATGGAATTATGGACATGAATATTTTAAATTATGAAATTATTTGATTATTATGGAATTATGGACGCATTCGGTAGCATGAATGTGTCCCATGATAATCACCCATAAATATTTGAAAAGATTATTCTGGTTTTTTGTTTAATCGAACGACCCCAAGAATGAAAGAAGGCAAGGAAATATAATCACCTATCTACCAAACTAAAGATAGTTGATAAACATCATGTCGTTGACTTAAATATGAAAAAGAAGGCATGGAAGATGATCCTTAGATGTGCAAGCCACGCAAAAATATGATTATTTTCTCCTTAAGATTGTCAATTGAGGAACTTTTAATTCTAGTCAAAATTTGAAATGAAATAATACTAAATAAAAAGGAAAAATAGAAAACTCAATAATTTAAAAACTAAAAATACAAAATAATGTAAGTGAATAAGAAGAGGCAAACCACAACCTATTTCCTGTTACTGTCAAGTGCAACAGAAAACACATTCCTCACTACAAGAGGTTATATCTCTGCAAAGGCCAAGCCCGCTTCTGACCGCCGTGGCTCACCCCTACAGTCTCCAAGGAAATATCAATGGCTCGATGCTGTGGAGCACGCGCAATGCTGATACGTGCCTGGAGTTTTGAGGCTGGACAGGAAGTTGTTCCGACTGCTCCTGCTGGGTCAGCATTTGGCTTGTCCGATGACAATGCTATCGGTTCCGTGAAGGTCAAAATGGTCTGTACCCAATGTGTTTTGAGCTCGTAAGGGGATGTGGAGAGCACAACCGGGGACTCTTTACAGAACCTGGAGGTGAATCCTGTCTCGAACCATAGGACCACTCCGTAGCACCAAGTGGGCCCAGCAGAATCACTAGGCTTGGGTGCCAACTCCACTGAAGCTGTAAAATCCATGTCGTCGAGTTTCATTGTCACGAGATCAAAACTCTGTAACAATGCAAAAGATGCGAAGAGAATAAGAACAATTAGAAGATAGATTGCAACTCCATACAATATATATTTAAAACAGCAAAATCTGAAGAAATATAAACAAATGCAAATTAAGGGCACGTCTGGTGCGAATCCATGAATGAAGAATCGGTTTGGGATGATGAATCGAAATGAGTGATTCCTCATTCCACAGAATTGGTACCAAACAAGCCCTAAGAGATTCGAATGCAGCACAGACCTGGAGACTAGCTGTCTGAGTCACGATATCAGATCTGTCAACAACATCAACTATGGGAAACTTAGATGCTTCTTCCACAAGCTCCTTGCCAACAGAAGACATGTTGAAGCCATATACATTTTCCCAAAATTGAAGACTCGTACCACCCTTTCCAAAGCCTGCGGCAAACTGGATCAAAGCAAGGGTAATCATTAGGCTGTTTTAGACAATCTGCACAGAGATAGGGAGAGGGGAAGAAAACTCACCATGGTTGCAGTATCTGGGAGAATAGCACCGCCTGGCTTTAGCCATCGATCCCGTGCAAACAGAACTGAGCTAAGCATGGACTCATACAACAGGCAGTACCCCATCCATTCACTAACTAAAACATCTACACTCTGGGGTTCGATTTGCATAGATTCATTGAGATCTTCAACCATTCCATGGACCACTTGGACAACAGTAGCAAGGCTATTGTCACTTGCTATCTGAATCACATTAATACAAAAAAAAAAACACACAGAATGGTTAAATACGAAGGAACAAGAAATGATACATGGTGTAAAGATAAGAAAATGCAAATCGGTGAGTTTACTTGAGTTGCAGTTGCTGCCATCTTTTCACTTGCATCTACTGCAATGACCCTTGAAGCCCCTGCCTGAGCTGCAAATAGACTAAAAAAAGCATGGTCTCAAAATGTGCATAAGCTCATAAATTTTCAACAAAATAGTACATTGTGTTTATTGTAGGAGTGTCATAAACCAACAAATTTGAGCTACATTATACTTTTTCAAATTCATTCAATCTTAACTCGTCGGGTAAAAAAAGCCCATCTCTTTTTAGAATAGAGTAATATGAAATGATAGACAAACAGAGAAACATAACATATCCTCTTATCAAATAAAGCAACATAGAGGACTGGATCAAAACAAGACGCACTAAAGTGATCCCAAATCAACAAAATTAGGGTAAGAAATCCTGCCTATAAAAATTTAAGCTCTCAATAAATGCACAACTAAAAGCAACATAGAGTTAGGCATTTTCATTCCCCGGAAGAGTTAGGCATTTTCATTCCCCGGAAGAAGATGCAAACTGCCAAGAAAATGAAGAAATACATTCAATGAATCAATCACCCGCAAGGAAAGAGTTCGCATTCGCAGTCATGCAGAATTGGATAATTATGTTGAGACTTCTCTAGTTCATCTTTCGAAAAGTATTGAAGGATAAAGAAAATTGACACAAAAAAATAAGTTTGAATATAACTATTTGCCCATTGACAAATTCAATATCTTTGTTATTTGCAATTTGGAAAACTAATTTTGACATTAAGTGTGGAATTAGGGATGTGAATAATTAGAATTAACATTGGACACATATGTAAATTGGGGAGACCTTATGACTTAACATATACAACATGTAAGGCAATAACAAACTTTGAGGCTCTTCACTTAACATATACAAAATTATCATATAGTGTAAAAAATGTGTCAAATATGACCCAAAAAATGTCAATCTTACCTAAGGATGCCAGTTCCGCAACCAACATCTAAAACAACAGCACCCTTCACTAAAGAAGGGTTATCCGAGAGAGCTTGTTTATATGCATCTGTCCTTGCCTGCATTGACAGAAAGGGGAAAGCATTATATTGAAATCAAGAATTTACAATAACAAAAAACAAAAAAGCTCACATTGTTAGATAACAACCATCAAACAAATAACAAGTGATCTGTTAATTGGTGTATTCCATACCTTGTCACTTAACATCTCCCTATGAATTCCAAAAGAGCTATAAGAACTAAAGTAATTCTCGTTCACTTTCCGGATCTCTGATGCTGCAACTTTCGCAAGTGAAGTTCTTAAATTCGAACTTTTTTGCCCTTTTTCGAGGAAGCTGTTTCGGTTGTTATCATCAAAACGATTGACAGGTGCCTTACTTGATGTAGCTATATCAGAAGAACCATTAGACACAGGGGCATCCTCTTCTCTTCCAAGTCCCCCTGAACTAAAGTGAATATCCTGTATAATATCATCATCTATGTGTAAATGCTCCATATTTCTCAAATACTCCAATAAATCCTCCTTGTCAACTTGAATTATACTGTCATCAACTTCAACATCTTCATTATCATCATCAAAGTTATACAGAATAGAATCATCTTGAGCGAATGGTACAAGATATTTATCATCATTCCATAAAGCTTTCAAATCTTCTACAATATCCACTCTATGGAGATGATGTTGCAAGTCCTGACTCGACTCGCAGCTGAGGCCACAACTCCAACATCTATTTGCTGAGACCTGAAAGCAACATGAAAAAGTATTTAGAAGCTACCTTCAAACCATTTTCAAGTGTAGTACAAACTTCTATTCGTAACTAACTGATACAATTGTCCTGCCATTCATAGCTACAGACCATATTGGATAAAAGACATAGACGATACAGACATCGTTCATATTTTATACATTCATATCAACGGACACTGAACAAATTGGCCTTTGCAATGATACAAATTGGAAAGGTTATATCTTCCCTTTGCACTATAGACATAATAATTTGATTAGACAACACAGCAGTAGAGAACAGCTTCAAAACAATAGAAGTAATAAACCTACCATCTGTCTAACGTAGTTGATGAGCTTGAAGGCGCCATAGAAGTCCAATCCCAAGCTCTTTCTGATAGACTGAAAATCAAATTGGTGATCCGCGGAGCAGTGCTCAAATAATGAATCAGAGGACGAAAAGAAGGAATCGCAGAATAAGCACTTGAACTTGGGGGCGTTGTCGTCATCTTCATCGGCGTTCCAGTCATCCCAACCTTCAAGCTTATCGACGTCACCCTCGTCTTCATCAACAGAAAGATAGGGATGCAATTCTTCGAACTCTTTGGCCTTCGTTGGGTTGGGAGGCGCCATTTATGAAGTGCTTGAACGACAGGGTAGCAAGCGACGGCGACGGCGACGGCGGCGGCGGGAAGAGTAGGGTTTCAAGCTTGGACCTTTGTTGGTTAAAAAATAGGAGTTTTCAAACAGAGAATTTATATACCATACCTCGCATCAATTAAATATAACACGTAACTATTAAGGGGGCAAAGTGACAAAAACAGCACCACTTTGTAGTGATGGGATCGGTTTGGTTCAAACCGGCGAATCGGCGGTTTTCAAACCGGCGTCCGGCGGTATAGCTTTGTCGGTTTAGGTTTGGGCCGGTTCACGGTTTAGGTTTGCGAAAATAAAAAACCTAAACCACCGGTTTGAACCAGCCCAAACCGTAGGTTCATTTACCAACAAAACCGTCGGTTTAGGTTTTTTTTAAATTTTTAAAAAAAAAAACGTTAAAACCGACGGTTTGGTTGGTTAAACTGTCGGTTTAGGCCTTTTAAATTTTTATTTGAAAAAAACATTCATTCTGACGTAAACCGATAACCACCAAAACCGTCGGTTTAAACCGACGTTTTGCTTCACAACCGGTTTTTCTTTTTCTTTTTTTTTAATAGTCGTGGCTAAATCGACAAACCGGTAGTTTGCCGGTTTTCAATAACTAGGTTTAGGTTGGTCTCGGGCCAAACCTAAACCGCCGGTTCGAAAACCTAAACCGACGGTTTAGATTTCCGACCTATGTCTACTACTTTGGCCCAATTGTAGTAGTTACTATTTTTTTTAAATAAGAAAAAATGATCAAAATAATATCATATATTAACATTGAACCGAAAATAATATCAATGCATTTGATGACATGTAAGATTTTGGTTATCACGTCGTCACCGGAGCTAGAATTTTTGTCGGAAAAGTATAACGCATTATTTTTGGTAAATTCATTGATAATTTGTATCGCTCCTAACATATTTTCAAAGTTGGTATTATTTTCGGTTCAATGTTGATAGTTGGTATTATTTTGAGTTATTTTTCTTTAAATAATTAATAATAATTATGTATCATGCAATATAACTTTATGTCTGTTTCATAATTATTCAAAATTAAATAACTTTATCAAAAAAAATCACAATAGTTAATATATTATAATTGTTGTAAATTAGTTGATTTTTCTTCTTAGATTTTTTTTTCCTTTGAGTTATTTCTTTTATCATCTTGTTGGAGCACAACATAGAAAATATGTCTTTAGGTATTTCTATTTTGAACTCATGGACAGTGGACACACAATAGTAAAAAAAAAGATTATACTCTATATTTAATGTCTCTAATTTTTTAGAAATATAAATTTATGATTTTGGGGAAACTAAAATCATTAATCATACAATGTTATTCTCAAGACGGATAAAAATGCAACGTATTATGTCAAAAGAAAATTTTAAATTATTAAGGATGATAATTATATTCAATTAGACTTATTTTTCATTAATTAGGTGATTTTACCCGTAAACACTATAAATCATTTGTACCATAAATCAAATATTCCGTATTTCACGTTTGCTACGATTAAGAATGTCAAAAACTGGACTGAACCTTTCATGGTCTACAGTGGTATTATATTTATCTTATTTCCTTCTTCTTCAAATAGCTGAAATAAATATAAAACAGTTTTTTCATTGCTTTCTCCATAAAATCTATGGAATTGGAGCTCAAATGTGTATACTTTTGTGTAAAAAAATTTATGGAACATTATGCCTACTTTGAATCGTAAGCATTTAGAAAGATGAAATGTTGATATAAAAACGTGTTTTAGTTTCGGTTGGAATTTGAAAATATCTGTTTTAAATCGATTTAGCTTGGATTTGAAAGTATAATGTATTTATGTTTAGTGTTTAATGGGTAAAAAAAGCCTATTTAATGACTTTTAGTTTTTATAAACAAATAAATAACCAGCTTTGAAAATAATGATTTTGTAGTTTTTCTAAAACCATATATTTATATTTCTAAAAAAAGTTAACTTCACTAAATATAAAATATTATTTTCACTATGGACAGTCGAAAAACTGATTTTTTAATAGTTTGATACATTAAAATTTAAATCAATTGATGTAATAAGTGAACACAGTTGATGAAATAAATGAACACAGTTGATACGAGAAATTTGTCGTCTATATCTGAAGAAAAAGAAACATATCGTTCTCTTGAAAAAAGAAGGATAAAAAATTGTTGACGAGGTTGTAAAAGATTGATCATAATTCATATTAAAAAAATGAACATTATGTATATACAAAATGAATCCTATTTAAATAAACTACTATGAACTAATTTATGAACTAGTTTACATGTATTTAGGGAGATTTGATACTAATTATTTGGACTAAAAATGAACATTGGGTTGTGCAGCCTCACACCATCATTTTTTAATAGATTGATACATATATTTATATTTCTAAAAAAGTTAACTTCACTAAACAATTTCGCTCCTAACTAACCATTCAAAATTATGGTTTGGTTTAAATCCTGAAATCTGAAATGGAAGCTTCGATTCTAAGGTGTCAATTGAATCATTTCAGGCATGTTAGGAAAAGTCATTTTGAAGCTGTGTTTGGTTCTGTTTTGAAACCACAACCGCCAGGGGAAAAAAAAAAACAAGCAAATTCCTAATCAAATATTAAATAGTAAAGGAAAACAAACAAGCCAAGAGATAAATAAGGGTCAAGATTTGTACAGGAAAACAAAGGCCAAGGCACTTAAAATTGTCAATCTATTTTCTATAAAAAGTCCTCTAAAATGGCATTTTAACATTACCCACCCAAATACAAGATGCTACCATCATCTGCCCATCTCATACCTAGCTTCAGAGCTCCCGAACAAACCCCCTTGCTCCGACAACACTGGTGGTGGGCGTGGGCGAGACATATAACAGGCTAGAAAGATATCATCAGATGTAAAAATCACGACTCGTCGAGAACAATATCAGCAGGATCTCCGATCCATAGTTTCCCTTCTCTCCACCGGAACTTTATCCGCAGCTTTCCGTTTGCATCCACCCCTACAACTTCTCCTTTGCTTGCATGCGTCTCCATTCCCCACCCCCATCTCGGGGTAACAAGCCCGTCTTTTATTTTAACCTTATCACCTACCCTGAAAGGACGAATTCTCTCCATTTCCAATGCCTTGCACAGCCAAAGCCTCTCTAAGAAGCAGAAAGCCACCCAGAGCTGGCCATCTTCCATTCGGTGCACCACCCCGATGCTCGAGTGTGTCACTTCCCCCCATTGGTGAGATGGAGTGGCGATTGACGGTTTCACCCTTACCCAGTCACTCACATGGAGCTCCTCTTCCTCGACTACCTCCACTTCAGATGGGTCTAGGCTCCATGCTTTCGACCCTGCTGGAGTGTATATTCTAAGCTTGCCATCAGCATCGATTGCTGCTGTGGTGCCTATGCTAGCATGGCTGTGACCTGACCACCCGAATCTCGGTTGCTTCACTGAGGATTTTACTCTCACCTTCTGTCCAACTAACAGTTTGTCAACTCTTTCAATGTGAGAGGTCGGACCGATCCATCTTTCTTGCTCTCCACAAAAACCCACAAAAATACTCCCATCCCACTCGCCTCCTTCATAACCGAGTCCTTGTACGACTCCAATGCTTCCAGGTCCCACAGATTTCCAGTTTCCGACAGTGTTCTTCAATCTTACCCATTCTCCAACTTCAAACACGGGCTCTACCTCGAGATCAGCTGGGTCTCCCTTCCACAGTCCCGCTAGACCGAAGAACGCTATCCTCACTTCTCCGTCGGCATGAACACTGGTAATGATGCCTCGTGAATCAGGTTGGGCCCCCCTCCATCCCCATCTTGGTTCTACTAGTCCAGCTCGGAACCTAACATACTGGCCAACTTTGAGGCTCGGGACTTTTTCCACATCAGTGTAATGAGTAATGGATTTACCTTTCCGGAAACAACAGGCAAGCTCTAAGTAACCATTGTCCAGTACACTGTGGACAACTGCTAAACATTCTCGTCCGATGCTATTCCAGTCGTAACTGGGTCTAGTCCCAACGCTTGGCCTGGACCGCACCCAATCACCAACTTCAAAACCAGATAGGCACTCAGCATCTCCGGGGGATACTCGCCACAAACTCGACCTTCCAGCTACCTTCACCTGTACAAATGTAAAAGAAAAGAAACTCTTAGAAGATAGATCAACCGCGAGAAATTATGAATTGTTAACCACTTCCCTTTTTGTGGTGGCATATGGGTTCTTTGTTTTCTACAATTAGTAAGCAACTTTCAAATATCCTTGTAACTAATCTATTGTTTCTTAGAATTAATGGAGGAAAAAAAATAGAGAGAGGGGGGTGATAAATGCTTACATTTAAAGCCCCATCCATATCTATTCTCGCAATTTTTCCAACAGTAGCTGGTGTTTCATTTGACCACCCTAGGCGAGGCTGAGATACGGATGACAACATATGAACCTCTTGTCCAACTTCAAACGAAGGAACCTTTTCCATATCCGTCACCGAACATCGGAAGAGTTTACTTCTGAAGCAGTAGGCAACCTCCATATCGCCATCCTCCTTTAAGCTATGGATAACTCCAATACTATTTCGGGCAATGTCCTCCCATCCATACTTGGGGGAAGGAACTGAAGTTTTCACTTTAACCCAATCTCCAACCTAGCATAAAGAGGAACAGAAGGCACAGGAAAAGTGTAATTCCCATACATCAATAAGTGAGCATAAATTAAAGATTAAAAAAAATTACAAGAAATGAGTACGAGTGTATCTGCAGATATTACCTTAAAATCCTCCACTTTTTCCATGTCCGAAGGATCAGCTTGCCATGGAATTGGTCGATTGGGGATTTCAATGATCAAGAGACCATCATTTTCTATTTCACATATTCTCCCGACACTGTGATGTGTCTCGCCGCCCCAAGCATATCTTGGCTCCGGAACCGACCGCTTCACACAAACTCGGTTACCAATCTGTGAAATCATCAATACTACCATCAGCAATTTGAAGAAAAGATTTTACATCCACCCAGTGTTACAATAAGTCACCTTACCCTAAAAGGTTCAACATGTTCAACTTCTTCTGGTTCACAATGCCACGGATTGGGAAGGTAGCTCAGTTCCAACAACAGGCTGCTATCTGGTCTGATGCAGTAGACGATGCCTATGCTGCCAGGCGTGACAGCTCCCAACCCGTGTTTTGCAGTGGTTAGAGTAGGCCGAATACGAACCCAATCCCCAACCTTGTATTCCTCGACCCTTTCCATTTCTGCAGGATCAGCCTTCCATCCTCTGGAAGCCCCAGGAAAACCAACTCGTAGAATTCCATCATCGTCCACACAAAGAACTGTTCCAATACTGTCACGTGCCTGACCACGCCAGCCAAACCTGAATTATATGAGGATTAACATAACAATTTACATCAGAAATTTCATTCAGTTCACATACCAAATTAGTATTGAATGATATGCTACACAAACTAAACAGACCAGCCAAGAATTAGTCTCGTGAACCAAACCTTGGCTCTTTGACATCCTTTTTGAGCCGAACATGTTGCCCTCTGTCTAATGGAATCACCTTGATAACTTCATTCACCAAAACACGAGCCTCTCCAGTACAAAATGACACGACAAGATGCTCTTTGTCAGGAGTGCTTTGTACGAAACCAACACTTCTGTGCTTTGCACCTTGCCATCCATATGTAGGAGTGGAGATGCTTCTTCTGAATTTCACCCAGTCACCTACTTCGTATCTAGAAGATTCAAATAAAGTCTAGACTTAAATTCGAGGATCAGCCATTTATAGACAAGTCACAAGTTAAAACGTTATGAGAATATGTTTCACTCACATTGTAGGAGACAAATGAACCCCCTTACTTGTCAGCGCCTCCATCAGGTCTTCTGAGATCCATTCTCGAGGAAGAGTTTCCAGAAAGTCTCTTAACATCTTACCACTATCACATAATATAAATGAACACCATAAGCACTATGTCACTGCATGTTAATATTATATCAACCCAAAAAATACAAAATACAATGAGTACTCACTCATTTGGTCAAAGACAAAATTAATGGGGACAAACCAAAAGCATGGCCATATATAGATGTGTCCAATGAGTTAAAAATTATACAAGTCAAATCTGAAGAAATAATGATTTCACTGCATCCTCCATCCTGCTTTTTTCTGCAATCCCCCTGTCCCTTATAAAGATAATAGCTGACTATTTCATCATCATATTTTGCTCATATTCTCTTATATCTCAGGAAATGTAAGAACCCCAGTAGAAGCAAGAACTTCACTTCTAGGACTGTGTAGCAACAATCTAGCAAATGCAGGATTTGTGCTGAAGAATAAGTGACTCTCCTAATATTTAATGAATTAATTCTAATAAATCAGCAACTAAACAAGTAGTGGAAAAGATGGAGGTAACGGGGATGGGCGAAGTTGATATCGACGTTACAGAAATAATTGTTCAAATCTACCATAAACTGTAGTTGGGTTCGTTTCAGGAAATTAAATTATACTACCAACAACTTGTATTCTTAACATCATTTATTCTCACTTATAAGTAATTTATTGGTTGTTTATCAGGGTTTAAATTTTAAATGTTTTGGACATTTTATAATTTCCTTTCAAGGCAAAAATAAAGCATCGGTTGCAAAATTCAACACTTGAAATGGTTCTCAAAGATTACCTGTGGTTTCTCAGGTCAACAGCAGCATCTGGATACCTTAGCATAAGAACTAACCACTCCAGATTTTCGCGTATCATCTTAGCTGCATCTGCTGCTATGTGGAAAGCATTATCGCCTTCATCATCCTAATAACAACCACCACAACAAATGAGCATCCACTGAATGGGTAGGAGTACAGGACCATCATGCTACTTGTTGTTTATATGTATCGCTACTAGTAGAGAGTAGAGAATATAAATAATAAATATACATTATTTATCCACCTTAAATAATGCATTACCTATTCATGAAAAAAGTCCAAAAATTATGGTGCTAACTCGAGTACAAATTTGCATACTGAATTTTATTGAAGATTTGAAGTATAAATCTCTTCTTTTCTGTTTTCTTTTTAAGGGGATTCCATGACACGTCAAATTGAACAATCATTGTCTAGTAAGTCTCAAGGTATATCTCCGCTATATTGGCATTGGATACTGTATCAAACAGAACAAAGAGAGAATTGTGTATAAGAATATGCACTAGGCATACAAAGAGAAAAAGCACAAACTTGGAAATTGTAATCTGCACCGGCAGACAGGAGGAGGCCGATGCAAGACTTTGCTCCTCGAGCCAACGCCACGTGAAGAGGTATCGTATTGTGCACATTCCGGATATTAACATCAACTCCAGCATCAAGAATAATCTACTCATAATGTCAAACAATATAACTTTCAGCACTGAGCAGCCAATTCGACAAAATGCTAATTGAAGTGATATTAGTTTTACAAACTATAAGGTGATAAGAATGTAATGAAGCAAACACATGCAATTAATTTCTTTCTTTAAGGCAATATTACATAACAACTCCACAATCGACTTACCTTAACCAACTCCTCATCATTAGCCATAGAAGCTGTCTGTAAAGCAGTTCGTTGCTGAGCATCTTGGGCAACTGGATTAGCTCCAGCAGCAAGCAAAAGTCTGACCATTTCTCTTCCTTCTGTGGCACATATAAGTTTGAAATGAAGTTGATGTTAAATCCTGAATCTGTTTGGGATTGCAATTACCTAAACAATATAGAAAGTAGAAACTAGGGGAAAAGTAGAAAAGTCAAGAGAGATAAATCAAGAGTAATACTAATCACTTGTATATGCCATCATAAAACGTGAATAACTAGCATAGTTAAGTTGATCCAACAAGACAAATAACTAAAAATAAGTAAACATTGAGGTATCCATTCAATGTTTCTCATTTCATGTCCAGATTTACAAGGTCGCTTAAGCCAGATGATAAGCACAAATGTTGGAAAAACGGTAAGAAAATTGACAATTATACCATATTTTAAAATATGAAAACTTAGCCTCTCCTGTCATATTACCTTTTTCATGATCTTTCTTGAGAGCAGCAGCCATACACAAAGCAGTACCAAATGGGCTTGGTATATCGATTGCACTCGCAATCTCATCAGATGAAGCAACTTCTACCCATTTTTTTGCAACAACCACATTATATGTTGTCACACAGATGTGTAATGGGCTGAAAAATTACAATGTAAAAATTACACCACTATGTGGATACAATATTTGACACAGAAAAATAAATACTCACGGCTTAAGTACAACTCATAAGAGCTTTTTACTGCAGTAGAACCCTCCATACTATTATGTCATGAATTAACTCCTCACCAAAAATAATTGAAGACAAACTGTTGCGGGGAATATGTAATCACTTGTAGACCAGCCAACAACAAGCCCACTTAATCTCGATTGTATACAAAATACCACACCAAAAATTTATATGCCCAATACCAGATGGAAGAAAAGAATTGTAAGTAACGAAAGAGTGTTCATCTTCAAGATACATCCCCTGATTCTTTTTTCACCCATATTTTTAATTACAGTAATGTGTTTGACAATTGGGAAAACTGAAGATATTGGCAGGATGTACTTACGTCATGTTCTTTGAATTCATTAAGCCCATCGACCTGCAGCCTCCATTCTCCAATATGACAAGGGAGCATTCAGTATATTTTTTGGTAACTGCTCTATGCAGTACAGATTCACCCTCTTCATCTACAGCATTAGGATCAGCTCCAGCCAACAACAACTCCTGTTACCCATAAGAAAATAGCGGAGGACAAAAATCACACTGAGATGATAAAAGTTAAAACTAACAGACCAAATTCACCAAGAAGTGTAGAAGTTACTCCAAACATACACGCATACAATCAGGTTGGCCATGGTATGCACAAACATGAGCAATGGATGGGCCAAACCCTTCCCTCAATCTAGATCCGACATTTGCATAGCGTCCAATGAGAGCACGAACACACTCCGGAGACCCAGCCGCCAAAGCAAAAACTATTGGAGGATCCCCATCTTTATCACGGATGTCTACATTTGCCTCTTTGTACTCCAATATCGCCTCAACAAGCTCGACGCTTCCTCGTCTACAAGCAAGATGAAGAGCAGTCTGACCATCACAATTCTGAGCCTCCAGCAGAGAACTCACTGCACTTTCACCATTTGCAGATGCAGCTTTTGCAAGGAAATTTCTACGTAAAAAGTGAAGTGAAACAATCAAACAAAAGACACATATCAGGCCAAATAAAGAAAAGAATGAAGTGCAACCCACCTTACACCATTCACATCTCCCTCTGACACAAATCTATGTAGATGACTTGCATTATATGGAAACACCTTTAAAACTGAGGTAGGAGATGGCTCTATGACTTTAGCTGGAGGACCTTCCATTAAGTCACTGCCCATTAATCAAGAAATTCCATGCCAATTTATACTCATACGAAAGAAAATTTGGATGTCTATGCAATCCACGACTTGAACTCATTATAGATTTACAGATAATGAAAATAACAGGAGATGCAATCAAAATATGAAAGAATATACGAAGGTTCAGTTCTCACGTGTCAGGGCTTGCAGGGGGACTCCGTGGCAGGTCTTGCAAATGACGAAGGAAAATCCCTAGCATAGCACTGAATGTTGGCCTCTTTGAAGCCTTGAATTGCAGGCACTCACCAATCATCTTCCACAATTCTCTGGGTATTCCAACTCCTACAACGCTTGCATATTGAGGAGGTAATTTTCGGCCTTTAACAACTTGCCGATAAATTTCTTCTGCACTCAAGCCAGCCCACCTAACAAAACCAAAAAAGGGCATGGTTCCATCATAAACCACATAGAATTTGTCAAGGGTGTGTGTGGTAACTCATAGTTTACACTAAGACTTTACCCATGTCTTACCAAACACAGCCCCAATACCATCCAATTTTGCTATTAGATTCGAAGAAAATAAAAACAAATGGAGTTTATATTGATACTTACGGGACAGAGCCGGTACACATTTCCACCAAGGTACATCCAAAACTCCAAGCATCTGACTCTACTGATATACCCAAAGCTTCCTCCCAGAATAAATTCAACGACTTCTTCACAGGCTCCCAGGCCTCTGGAGCCGTATAATGTGGACTCAGCATTGTACAATCCATGCATGAATGGATTGCTGAGGCATCACAATCAGATCGAGCTTTTCTGCAAGAAGGCTTCTTGAGGATTGCTGGAAGTCCATAGTCGGAAACCACAGCATGACCACTAGCATCTAAGAGAAGATTGGATGGCTTCAAATTCATACAAACAACCCCGGCAGCATGGAGTTCAGCCACTCCCCTAGCAATATCAGCTCCGTATCTATTTCATTTAACACTTCTACAGGTCAATACCAGAAAAGCTATATTCTGTAAGTGAGTACCAGAATAAAATTTATGCACTCTTTCCATAATAAGCAACCTTATCAATAATTTGGGGTATCACAAGCATACATCATAAAGTTAACATTGCAAAGAAGGACATAAAGGAAAACTCAACTTATTGACAAGCAAAATATGAACAGCGTTGAGCTTGGAAAACTATGTGCATCTACACATAACTCTATTTACCTACCCAAAACATGAGAATATCAATGAAGCTGAAAAGGCCAGACCCACCAACAAAACAAAGAATCGTCCATTATGGTGTACTATGAAAAGAGTGAGATAGTCCTATAAGTCTCTTAATACATGTACCTGTCATCTTTGATAAATAGACACGATCTCAATTGTTTATTTTTAAAATAAAACAATAACAAATAAACAATAAGTTAAAGGGATTCAAATTTCCAATAATAGAAGGTTAAAATATAAAACTATAACTGTGACATAAACTGCTCCGAACCTTCAGGACCTAGAAGACTACCTAAAGAGAGGGCCCTAAACACTTAGACAGGGCCAACCCTGCAATAGACCCACCTGTCTAGTAAGTGGCTGGTGTTAAAGGTACAAAACCCAGTACACCACAGAACAAGAATTTACTGATGCAGGATTAGGCATCACTAAAAAGCTAAGGGGAAAAAGTAGGCATCGAGTAATAAATCACTAAATGGGCAATAAAGAGACCCCAAATCAATGATATATTAACATGATAATCCCCTCCAAATGTCCTAAATGCATAGCTTCATAAGCAATTAGCACTGATAAGTACACAATGACGCCAATCAGAAGGTCTGGGAACACATTAACATTCCTCACCAACAACATACTCCAAGTGACAGCAAATCCAATACAGCAATAATCCAGATCATAATGATCCTCATACTTGTGAGAACCCTAAGACAACCCTAAGCCAGTAGTATGACAAGGTTAGCCAATCAATCAATGGAGAAGTATCAGACATTTCATTGAAACATGAACAAAATGGTAGCACGCAAATTTACCGGAGTACAGGTATATTTGGTACCGGCAAAGACTCTATGAACATATTCAAAAGTTTCACAATAAATCCAGATCACGATAACACCTTCGCGTCATTAAAGCGACAAGTGCTGATCTTCATAAAGGAGTAAAATCCAGGTTCACCTCTCCATGAGATAAGCACCGCCAAACTTAAATTAAAAGGAAAGTCAACGTCACAAACTGTAGGAAAATTAATCACAACAATATGACTCTTTTGTTGACACATTCCTCATCATTACCCATAAGGGGTAAAGAAAGCTTTGTCGCCACAAAACCGGTATAAATTTGGCATATGTATGACCAAACGGTTTGGCGTAACGGCCAATTGGAGCTAACTTTCAATGTCTACACTTGGATCTCTCATCCGGCAAAGCCTCACACTAGTCAAAATCGCAACTTCATAAAGGCAGTGACTCGTGGCAGAAAAACACAGTCCCCTGATAAATGCTAGGGAAAAAAGGCCACTCACATCCCAAAAGAGCATTTGTCAACCCCCCTTCGTGGTTATTTAACTAATACACCTAATTAAGCAAGCTACAACAAACAGTAAACATGCAACTGATTCCTAATGTTCGTATTTGACAAACAGTTACAACTGATTCCTAACCTTTGGTTGGTAGCACTCCATCCAAAAAAGCACCTACTTCAATCTCCTATAATAGATCAGATGAATTACATCAATCTACCTGCTCAAAACTAAGCAAGCTACATGATACTAAAACATATAATCATCTATATAAGGTGGAGATTGGTCGGGGTTTGGAGAAGTAGTGGCAACAGATACTAACGTCTGGTTAGTGTATCTTAATTTTTGAACTCCATTCTTGTAACCCTGATCCCATAATCAAATAACCTATTCCAACAAGTTTCAAGCTCATACATATCCATCCAATTCTACCCCAATACCTTTTTTTTTAGCAAATGCAACCTAATTCAGTTCAAGCCGATAAAAAATACTTTCAAATCTGCATCAAAATCATTGAATCAGAAAACGAGAAAGGCACTTCAATATGTGAAACAGATAAATAAAATCTAGAGACCTGAGGATCTGCTCAAGCGTAAGCCTGCCCTCATTCCGCAGCATCTCGGACTGAACGGAGCCATAGCACCTCTCCGAGACGAGACAAAGGCTGTTATCCATTCTTGATACTCCATGGAACCTGCAAACATGCCTACACCACATGGACGACCGACGAAGCCCCTCCAGCTGCGCCTGAACCCACACAACATCCACCTCCTCTCCGAGCGCCACCTTCCTCACCGCCACCTTGTGCCGGCATCGGCAGCGCAGCTTCCCCCTCCCTCGGCTCGACCCTGACAGCGTCGCCGCCCAAATCTCCACCCCCGCCCTCCTACTTTCCCCAATCCGTTTCACAAGCTTCAAGTCCCCGTGTGCCGCCAACTCTACCGTCGTCACTCCGCATCCCCCGCCACCGAATGAGCTGGAGGCGCTGGATGATCGGCTACACCGCTGCCTCCTCTCAGCATCATCAAATTCGCCGTCGCTACCACCGGCGGCGGAGGAAGCCGATGAGGCATCGGAGTCGTCAGAGGCAGAAGCGGAGGCTGAGCGGATAAGCGCAAGGATTGCAAAGTTCTTCCGAAGTGCCTGGACGGAGTTTCCGACGACGGAGACATGCCGACAACGAGGACATGAGAGAGTATTATCCGTAGCAGCGGTGAACATCTTGGAGAGGCAATCGCGACAGAATCCATGGCCGCAGTGAAGGAGAAGTGGAGCTCTCTCCTCCTCGTCGTACCTCGTCTCACAAACAGAGCAGCAAGGCACCTTCATCACCCTCCCCTTAGATCGTCGAAAAACGACCTAAAAATCCGCTTATCTGACCACTAATTAAAGAACAATCCTGCTGAGATTGAGATCTACAGGAGGGAATATGTCCTTGGAAGCTGAAAATAGGTCAGATCCATGGCGGAACTGGCCAAACGAAAGGGGGTCCAGATAGTGGAAATTAAGCGATAGGGAGAGAGAGAGAAAAAGAAGAGATTGGAAATGTGATCAGGTAGAGAGATGAGTTGAAGAAACAATCTATGAAGAGAAGCAAGTGAAACAGGTTTTGAATGTCAAGGACTCTCTCCCTTCTGCTGTTCCTTCTTCTCCCCCCTTCTCTTTCCCCCTTTCAGTTCTTCCTTCCCCTTCTCTAACAGGGAAAATTGTTGCCTTTTGAGATTGTTTTTCTTCTAAAGCTTTTTCTTTTAAGTTTGTCCTTGTGTGTGTGAATACTAATGTTGAATTTTGGGTCCTCCTCGTTTGGCTGCTACAAATTGTTTTCTTTCTTTTTTACAAGGGTTGGTGCGTTTTCTGTTTGTTTTTATGGTTCAATGTTTCATGAGTTACTTACTTCGCCCGATGCTCCATATTAGGATGAGTATACTCGTGTAATTTTAGCAAGTACATTAGTAGGTATTAACGTCACTATGAAATCGCATATAGTAGGATGAATTAGCAAATAAATTACTGTAAAATCAAAAGTATTAGTTATATAAATTATTATTTAGATAGTTATATATTGTAAATCATAAATAATAATATTATAAAATATAAGTGATGTTAATTAATGTCTCTGTTGAAAGAGTTTTTTCTTTATCCTAATTTCTTTTGTAAATATTTAAATTTCTAAACGATATTTTAAAAAAAGTAAAAGAGGTTGTTTAATAGAGTTTATTTGTATAATAATTTTGAGAGTTAGTTACGAGGCCATATATTATTGAGTATATTGGTATTTAAAAGCTTGATTTTTAGTTTCGTTAGGACAATTTGTTAAAGCATCTTGTATCTTTTATCTCAAGTATCTTGTAAAACTCATGTCTTGATACAGGTAACTTTTTAGAGTTGAAAAGTGAATTGCAATATTGAATAGTTTCCACCACCATCCTCATAAAATCTCCAACTCAACGTCTTCCGGTGGTCTAACGGGATTGTCATTAATTTTGTCACAAATGGTTGTTTGCATCCTCATTAATTTCCAACCTAACGTTTTCGGTAGTCTAACGGATTGTCATAAGGGTTTTGTCATGACAAGTTGTTCGTCCTCCAACCACCTTCGTGGTCGCTAGATTATTGTCTAGTTCCTAACTTCCTATAGGATAATTTTTCCCTTCAAACCTTTTAGGTTTTTTAATATCTTTATTTTTTAAATTGCCAACTAATTTTGTTTATTTTTTCCTAAACATTTTGTTATCTTATTTTGGTTTTGAAATAACTTTACAAAATTACAAACCACTTTATAAGTATTATTTTTTAAATCACTATAAATTTAGTTTTTTTTCTTAAACGAGTCGTAAATTAAATTTTGTTTTAAAAAACTACATAAATTCCTTCTTATCTATTGAAATGTTTACAAATAATTTATTCTTTCATTTTACATATTCAAGTTTAGTTAATTAAATTTATTTTTATCAAACAGTTTAAACTAATAAATTATTTACCATGCAACTATGTAAGAGGCCAAGTGAGCCACAGACACGCACACATTGTGTCACCCTAACAATGCCCGACCTTGGGCGTCAAACATGTGTTCTCCTTGTATGTTAGTTTCTTATGTTGCAAGTGGGAATTTGGTCTTGAGTAAAAAAAAAACTTTAATTGTTGTAGTTGACATAAAATTAAGAAGTATAAGTATGGCTTTTCTTTCATTCGTCAACTAAAGCATTGGGTCTCAAGTTTTTTAAGATTATAAATAAATCATATTAGGATTTTAATAAGTATCTCCACAAGCAATAATAAAAAAAATTTAATGAGCGGTTTATTTCTAAAAAAAAATAATTGTCGTCTATAATCTGCCCGAATTCACAACATTATTAATTTGAAAACGGTGATAAGTATGCTTGGACGCTTGTGCCGGAAATGTGACCATATTGTTTTTTATACGAGGGTATACATTTGATTAAAAGCATGTGATTAATTAGGAAGGGTGATAAATATGATTGGACGGAGAGTACTAATTGATTTGTTACATACAACTAAAAAGGGTATAACTTGGGCGATGGGGTGACAACAATGATTGCACGCATCTGAAAACTAATTTGATCATTGTGTTGTTCTTTAATCAACTTGATTTGTTGAAAAATGTTTTGTCTCCAGACATGCCACGGGGATTCAAGGCCTCTCGTTACATCGATCTAATTGTGTTTTATATGCATCCGAAGGCTGATTTGATCGGTAGGTTGGTTCAACTTCATTTATTAGATGTGTAAATTATAATGTTATATGTGTTCGTGTGATATTGACAAGCGGCAGTTTCTTTGAGGTCATTTACGATCGGTTTGTGATTTCTCTCCGGCTTAGCCGTGCGGGCTAGGTGTGTTGAGTGAGATCCCTGGAGCCTTGGAGAGTTCTAGAGAAAGCTTTAACGGGTATAAGGAGAAAGGGAAGCAACAAATCAACTTAACCGAGGATGAATGTGTTACTGTTAAGGTTACGAATATTAGGGATAAGTCATCCAATAGTAACCCGTGTCATATGGTGGGTATTGTCATCTCCCAGCACCCTTTCAATTCTTATACATTACGTTCAACCATGAAAGAGGCGTGAAGTTTGAAGTTAGGTTCTAGTTCAGGGAGATCAAAGAAAACCTTTTTGTTTTTATATTTTCTTGTAAGGAAGACAATGAGAAGGTTATTTGGGAGGGCCCTTGGACTTTTGATAAATTGTTGCTAGCATTGTAAGAGCCTGGATTGATTCAACAGTCAAAAGTGGAATCTACTCATCTTCCCTTCTAGGTAAGAGTCCAAGATCTTTCTCTTGGTCTGGCCTTGACAATCTTGCAATAGAAATAGGACAAGTGATGAGAGAACTTATAGCAGTTGATGAAAATTATAAGAGTGCTTTAAAAAAGCCTCTTTAGCGGGAGTGGTGCTTAACATTAATAATATAAAGATATGGGTTGAGCTATGTTATGATAAGCTTCCGAACTTCTGTTACACATGTGGCAAAAGTCGGCATGTTGAAGCGAAATTCATGATGAGCAAGCCAAGGAATTAAAAAGTGAATAATGAGACTCCATCAGGGCTCCTCCCTTAAAGATGGTTAAAGAGAAGATGTATTTCTAGCGAGCAACAAAGGATGAGCAAAATCAAAAGGAAGTGTCTGAAAGGGAGCATGCATGAGAGTCAAGACTGGAGCGCTCGAACGCTCCTTAATATGTTAGAACTGAACGAGGGAGAAGAGGTGGGAATTATACCAGAAGTTGAAGACATTATTGTCACTCAAATGATGAAAGTGGGCTTGCTTGGGGGAACAGGGAAAGAGGATTACATATATACAGATCTCGGGCACAATCATGCGGACACAATTAGGGACAAATCAATCACTCGGGGGAACTGATACGACCAACCCTAAAGTAATTTTCATTGAGTGTGTGGTGATGACAAGACTCGAGATCCGTAAGTGGAAAAAGGTGGTCTATTCTACAATGCAAGACGGTGATCCCGAGACAGAGATACACGCCCATACAAACAAAAGAAAATACGTTGAAGATAGCACTAATACCTTTCTTTAGACTTCAAAACGATCGGAGGTTGAAGATCCTTAACATTTATTGGCAAGAGGGATGAGAGTTCTCTCCGGGCGGGTCCAAGGGTTATTTAAGCTTCAACTGCAAGGGGTTGTGCAAAGGCCGATAGTTCTAAGCTCGCCATAATAGTGCAAGAGAAGGAGCTTGATCTGATCTTCTTGATCGAAACCAAGAGTAATCGGATAAAGATGGAAAAAGTTTGTACGAAACTAGGTTACCAAGTTGCTTTGTTGTGGAAAATTATGCTTATTGTGGAAGGAATGGATTAATGTTAATATCCAATCCTACACCTAACATCACAAGATGCAAAGGTGGAGGGTTGGCGGTTTACGGGGTTCTATGTTTGGGCTAAACTCCAAGATAAGATGCAAATTTTTGAGCTGATAAAACGTGTCAAACTCGATGTGGAAGAGCCATGGATGGTGATGGGAGATTTTAACCACTAGAGGCAAAGAGGGAGGGTTACAACCTTGTTTTGATCTTGTGGTTAAATCCGAGAAGCTTTGAAGGAATGTTAGGTACACAAAATATTCTTTGAAGAGGGAAGGTTCACGTGGGATAATGGACAAGAAGGTTCGAGATTCATCTAGGGGAGGCTAGACATATACTTTGCAATGGAAAACTAGTCTTCACTCTATCCCCACTCTCAACTACATCACATGCCCCGTCTAATGTCGGATCATACACATATCTTACTTACCACCAACAATCATGATGAGGGAGAACCCTTGCTTGGTTGTAGACCATTTCGGTTGGAAGCTATTTGGCTAGAACATGTGAGTTTTGAGGTTCTCGTCCAGAATGCATTGAATAACTTGGGGTCCTCCCGGTTGTTGATGGGATTATGGGTAACATTGAAAATAGTTGTATCTTTCTCTGGGATTGAAGCATGAAAGTGGTTGGCAATGTCACTCTAGAGCTATGTGATGTGAGGAGGAAACTCAAGCTAATACAAAATCCCATATTATTGGCGCCGATATTGTTACAAGGAAAGACCTAGGAGGGGAAAAATAAAAAGGTTGTTGATAACCTAGGAGGAGGTCTTATGGTGGCAGAGGACAAAGGCGAATGAGTCCCGGTGGGGGACCATTATAAGGTTTTCTTCCATAGGAAGGCCAATTGTTGTAGGAAACGTAACAAAATCACAAAATTAATTGATAATGAGGGTGATACATGGAGGTCGGACGGAGTTATGGCTCGCACAGTCGTAAGTATTTCCTTAAAAAAAATTGTTATCTCTAATTGCTCCATGACCAACGTTGATCACTTCGGTCCTATGTCCTCCCTCCAGTCAAGTGATAACCAGAAACTCCTTAGAGTGTGCACCGAAAAGAAAGTGAAGTGGGCCTTGTTTGATATGCATCCATCAAAGTCACTAGGTCTTGATGGTTTTCCTGCTCCTTTCTTCAAGAAAATTTGGAACACGGTCGGTCCGGGCGTCATTAATATGATTTCTAGCTTATTTGATAGTATGCCTCTTCCCCCTAATCTCAATCATAAGTTTATCTACCTTAACCCTAAGGTTTCTTTTCCTAGTAAGATGTCTGGTATCAAACCAATAAGCATATGTAATGTCTTGTATAAAATATATGTCAAAGTCCTTGTTAATAGATTGAAAGCTTATGGAAGGTTGTGCCTCTTATTTAGAGTGCTTTGTTCTTGGGAAACTTATCACGAACAATTTCATTGTGGGTTTTGAAGTGTTTCACCATATGAAAACTTGAGTGGGGAAGAAGGGTACTTCGCTCTCAAGATAGGCATAATCAAAGCCTATGATCGCATTGAGTGGTCTTACATGGAGCTTTGCATGAAATAGATGGGCTTTTTGGATATTTGATCATGTCTTGTGTGTCTTTTGTGTCCTTTTTTGTCTTATTCCATGACATCCCTAAGACGGATCTTTAGCCCGAGCCATGGATTACGTCAAGGGGATCCACTTTCCCCTTTTCTCTTCCTAATATGTGTAGAAGGTTTTTTAGCTTAATTAGAAATAGCAAACTTTGTGGTGGCTTGGGAGGTATCAAAATTTTTCCATATTCCCCTTGTATCTCCCATTTATTTTTTGTCGATGACAGTATCATTTTCGCTGCGGCTTCTTGTCAACAAAGCAATGGGATTGCACAAATACTCCATGAATATAGTGAACCGTCAGGACAACAAGTGTACCTTACGAAGTTAGAACTCTCTTTTAGCACGTGGAGAAACATTGAGACATATTATGAGTATTGTTGGGGTGCGGGAAGTGTCTAAGCACAAGAAATACCTCGGTCTTCTCACTATAGTGGATCACTCTAAAAACTGATTTTTGAGAATGTGAAGAAGAGAGTTAAGGGATGAAAGGAAACTACACTTATTAGAGCGAGGAAGGAGGTTTTGCTCAGGTATGTGTTTGAAGCGATTCCTTCTTATACTATGTCATGTTTTGACATTCCTGAATCAATTTGTTCTAGCATTGAGAGTATGATGTGCAAATTTTGGTGGGGGATTACCAAGTCTAATAGGAGGATCCACTAGTTTTGTTGGAAGCGGCTTTGTCAAGCTAAAGATTTGGGAGGGCTTGGTTTTATCTATTTGTAGGCCTTGAATGTTGCCCTTCTTGCAAAGCAAGGTTCGAAATTGACAACATACCCGAATTCTCTATTAGCAGAACTTCTTAAGTCCAAATACTATCCTTAGATGTTTGTTTATGAATGTTTTGGAAGGATACATGTGTAACTATACATTGAGGAGTTTATTGAAATGAAGAAAGTTGTTGTCTAATGGCCTCTGTTGGGGAGTTGAAAATGGTGCGGACATATCGGTTTGGAAAGATCCTTGGATCCCACAACCGTTTAGTTTCCACTTTCCACCCCATATGACTTCCCCCGGACGCTAATCCTTATTTGCGTGTTTGCATTGTGATCTCGTTGATTGGAACACTTACAATTAGGATGTCACGACTGTCAAAGCCACTTTGCATGTGTGTGTCGCAGGACATTGTGCTTAACATACACTTAATCGACAATGAGTGCAAGGACTCCATTGAGTGGTTTCACACCCCAAATGGTTTGTTTTTAGTGAGATCAGCTTACCACTTAGCTCTAGAGATGGCGGATACGGCCTTTGGCAGTATTTGCCCATCAGGTGGTTCGGCTGGTGGTTTTGTCTAGAAGAGAATATAGACGATCCATCACACCCTTGCAATTAAGTCTTATATATGGCACATGTATAAGGGTGTGCTCCCATGTAAAAGAAATATGCTAGTAAAGAGGATTGTGAGAGATCCTTGGTGTAATATTTGTGGGGTGGAGGAATCGGACCTTCATGTCCTTCTTCGATGTCCCTTAGCGAAGGCGGTTCGGAACCTCGGTCACAAGTTTAGTAGGTTGAAGGCTTTGGTTTCTTGTGTATCTAGGTGAATAGAGGGGGTTCAATTAGCTTATTGATAGGATTTAACATGGCTCCATGCAGCGTGGAAATGTAGGGAATATCCTCAAGTTGTTGCACTCTAAAAGTAAGTCTCTAGACAAAACCACCAGCCGAATAATATGTGACGGGATATGGGCCTTAACTTCTCCATCCCACCAGCCGAACAATAAGTCTCTAAACTAAAAACTTTATTATAGAATAATCTCCTTTTATTTGAACTTGTGTTCGTAGACAAGCCAATTGGCTTGCACAATTCCATGCTTTTAACCTTTTTAATAGATCTTGAGTTCTTTTTATTTCATCTGAGTTGCGTGCTTTGATTGAGAATTGATGCAGGAGCATACCTTAGCTAGACCTCATTCCCTTACACTGACGGTCCTAGTAGCAAGAGGAGACGAGTTACCCTTGGAGACGATCTCGACCGAGATGTGGAGAGAGAGCTCGACCGAGATGGGGAGAGAGACGGCCGAGATCCACTTGATCCGTATGAAGACAAAGCATGTCGGGCTGCATTGGAAGAAAGGAGAATTCGGGCTAATTTAAGTGGCTAAATTAGGCCCAACTTGTTTATTATTTTAAAGTTCATTCTTGGACATCTTTTAATAAAAGATGGGCTTGCTTTTAATTATATGTTTTGGGCTTTTAAGACTTGTTATTTTAGCCCACTAGTTATTTTATTTCTCTTTTATTATTTGATCTTATCTCTTAGAGATTTGATCTTATCTTAAAAGTTAGAATGAGCTCGATCTTGGATCAAGCTCATAGCTCGTAGGAAACCCTAGAGGACGTCCAACATGCCTATATAAGGCCCTCTAGGACGTCACATTTGACTCACCATTGAATGAATTAAACCCTAATACTTTTGAAGTATTGTTTCTCTTCTATCCCATATTCTTCTCGTGGAATCGAGACAACTTACTGTGTGAGCGGAATCCGTTTGCCAGCAACTTTGGTGCTGTTTTGAGTTGTGTCACTTGGATTGACAAGTTGGTGCTCTCAATCATCTCCGGGTGACTCCTCGTGCTTTGGGGACAATCGTTTTCCCCTTTGTGTGAGATTATAGCGGAAGGGCTTCTTCAAGTCATTCCAAGTTGTGTGTTAGATCCTTAGTTTCCCTATCGTGCTCTTGGTTGCCTTAAGGGTTCAACCAGATCTATCCATCTATCGATCCTTCACCATCATTGGATCATTCCTCCATCTTTTTATTTTCAAGTTTCCACCTTTTATCCATTTTCTTCATTGCGAGTCTTGGTGTTGAAAGATCGGGTCAACTGACGGCTAACCCCGTATCAAGAATGACTATTATGACATGACTTTTCCTATAAAAAAAATGTAGAGTGGTTCTATTAAAATTAAAATAAATTGAGGATTTTTTCCCCTTGTGTAGACTCAAATAAAAGGAGATTATTCTATAATTAGAAATTTTATAGAAAAACAATTGTAGGGATAACTTTACAAAAATCGTACAAACAAAGAAATATTAGAAATTTAAAAAAAGCACATTTTAAGGGATGTAATTGTTAGACAATAAACATTAAAAGAGTCTCGAGTCTAGGAACTTGCCACATGTCGCTTATATATATGAAGGGAAAATACTCCGATGGTACAAGGGGCAAATAGTAATATAATTATTAGAGGTGTAAATTCCGCCAATCCCGCTCCCGCTCCCGTCTCGGACGTTCCAATCCCGTCCGATCCCGGCGGAATTTCATCCAAATTTTGAAATTTCGTCCAACCCGTCCATCCAAAAACAATATGTGACGGGATATAGGCCTTAACTTCTCCATCCCACTAGGTCCGTCCGTATATATAAAGTTTTTAGTTACAAATAATAAATAAATAAATAAAAACTAAGCATTAGTGATATATACTTATATAGTTATTATATAATTATGCTTATATATTTAAAAATAATAATGTTGGTCAAAATTGAGAAATGGCCCAAATTCATTTAGATGTAATATGTTATAATGAACATTTGAAAAAACTTTAAAAATTTTTTGCGATTTAAGTACGATATATACAAATATTATTGTGGATAAAGCGTAAAATTTACACAAAATAAAAAAACTAATGGACAAGCGGGATTAGGCTCGTTCCGTCCCGATCCCAATGTGGATAGGTCCCGGTGGGATTCAATCTAAAAAGCCTAAGGTCCGTCCCGATCTTGTCCCATGTAAATTAGCCGGAACGAGACTAGTTCAAATTGTTTCTTCTTTTTTCCTAACACTTTTTTTTAAAAAAATTTATACATTTTCGTTCAAATATTTTTAATTTAATAGTGTAAAATTTTGATTTTTTTTTTATATAGTTATATCCCCTTTATTCTCTTGCTTCACACTATTTGTTCTAACAATTTATATTTGTGACCAATTACTTCAAGCCGTTTGTTCTAGTACTTATTATTTTTAACACTTAGTTCAGACTGCAAATTTAACAAAGTAATATGTGAACTAATTATTAAAAATATCGAAATTGATAGAATATACTTTTGAATGAAATGAACTAAAATTATGAGCTTTTATAATTCAAATTTTGGGTATAATTAGTTTGAACACGGTGTATTATTGTTCAAACATTGTGTTTTATTAGTTCAAGAGAAAATTGATTACAAACATAAGTACTAAATTAACAAAATAATGCGTGAAATAACGATTAGAAATATTAGAACTTATAGTGTATAATTTTGAACGAATTGAACAAAAATGTCAAAAACTATGAACTATGATAATAACCGTTACACTTTTCTCATGAAAATTTTTAAAAAATGCTATAATTAGTTCAAATTTGGGCATCATTATTAGTTTGAATATTGTATAATGTTAGTTCAAACATTGTGTTTTACTAGTTCAAACAAGTACAATAAACAAATTACATAAACACATAACTAAAAAATTAACAAATAATACGTGAACTAACTACATAAAATATGCAAATTAATAGTGTATACTTTTTGAACGAATTGAACTACAAATATGAGACATTTTAAGTTATCCTATGAAAATTACGAAATTGTCACCACGTCCCCCTATTTCAAAAGACAGATTTCCAAAGTGATAAAAATGCTGCTTGAACTTCCCATAATTACAAAATTATTACCGTGTTTCTGACCCAAATTACTCCGTAATAACGTACCACAAGACTCCTCTGCACATGAAATATAAATAAATTAAAATAAGTAAAAATTGTGATTCACAAGACCCCGTTTTTATTTTTTAATTTAAATAAGTAAAATATATATAAGCGTCGAACTTGATACCTCAAGATAAGGTTCAAATGCTCACGACTATTAATTAGACTACTTTGATTTGTGTTTTATAATTTTATTTATTTAATATTTAGCATGTATTTTTTTTTAAATAACAATAAATGAAACAGGACCCAGTCGGCCAGTCCGAAGTCCGACTCGGGCATGTACGGACAAGACTTCAGACCCGGATTCCGGGCTCGGCCGAATTCAGCCCAAAATACGAGTAGTTTAATTCCAAAAGTCCGGCCCAAGTCCGGAATGTCCATGTCTACCACCAAGTTACAACGGTTGCATAACACAACAAACACCGTGGAACTATGACGAGATCAGAGGCTCAATCAACAATTTATAGTGATTGAAAAGTGAAGTTATAGTATCACCATTACACATTTAGTTTGAAGCTGAAGCTTGTAGGTCCTAAAACAGTAAAACTGGGTTGTTTAATCGGTCTTTTTCATGTAACTATTACTAGACTAGTGATTTCTTGAAAATGTTTGTCAAGCTTGGAATATTTACGCGATCGCGTTCTTTTATAGCTTTGTTTGCTTCTTTGCTCGCTTCTCACCTATAAATTTATTGCATCACTAGGCCCAATACAATTTTATTTTCATTTTGTGTCCAAATAATTACCCTTTTTCAAAAATGGGCCTGTCCACTAGTAAAATAAATGGGCTTTTCTAGTTCTTATCTCCCATGAAACCATTCATTTTTATCATAGGGAAATTTCTGATTCGAATGGTATTCCGATACATTTCTTTTTCGGATTATTTTTCTAAGAGGTTTATAAATTTTTGTAATATATTTTCCATCAGTTAACGTTTATTAAGATATTTAAAATAATAATTAATAAATGATAATTATTTTTCAACAAAATAATAATTTATCGGAAAAACTAAATACACAATCATCGTTTTACTAACAACAAAATAGCGCGCATTCCGATGACGTTCATCTCGGCGCCAGCGCCTGGTTTTAAAAAAAAAAACTATTTTTGCCTTTAACCTAATTTGAGGTTTAAAATCCAATCTTCAGTGCGTGGCATCGCCGTCGCCCTTTCTGTGCTGGTTATCGACCCTCCCCCACCCTCCATCGTTTCTCCCCTAGCCTCTCTCTCCGGGCTTTCTTTGCGAGATTTTTGTTGCCCTCTCCAGGCGAAGCTGCTCCCTGACGGCAACGTTGCTCCTCGGCGGCGACGCTCCTCCCCTCTCTCGTTGTTCTCCAGGTGTCCTTCTTCCCCGAATGTGACGGCAACGTTACCCTCCTCCATCTTCAAACCTTGACATTAATATGAATGTCTTCTGTAGATCAAATTTAAATTAATGTTTATGTAGATCAATATGTACAATTAGAATCTATGAGTTGTTAAAGTAATTGCTCCCCTTCTCGCCGCTTTTGGTTAAGATGCAATTGCACCAACGATTTCCAATCACTCCGTTGACCCAATTCAAAAAAAAAAGAAAAAAAAAAAGAAGAAGAGAAGAGCGCCAGCGCCATACAACAGTGCCCGAACTTGGACGCCGGCGCCAAGCGAACATATTAGGTACCAAATAATTTCAACCCCGTGTATATAACACGTCCCTAATTTATAGAGGGTCGAATTGTCAAAGATAAATTTTAAGAAGTTTTTTAAATTTAGGAACATAATTTGAAAAATGAAAATTCCTTACATGTAATAAAATAAAAAACCAAATATAATAACACCATCCAAAAATCTTTATACTATTATTAAAGTCAAAATAAGTTTTCATACGTATCATTTTCTTATTAACTTCGTGTCACATGTCATTTTCTTATGTATCCTCAATTTATAATTTTACTAATTAATTAATACATACAAATCATTAATATAGGTTATCTATCTATACTATTTTCATTTAAAATTTTACCACAATCTTCTACTTATTTTAAGATATATACATATCAATATCAAATATCATTTGAAAAATATTTTCACTACTATTTATAAGATCGTTAGATTATTTCATACTCTAACTTTAACATATAAATTTATAATATTTATATTATTTCGTAGGCACTCATCAATTAATAAATGTATAAAATATTACATTAAAATTGTTAAAAAAAATTTGTTCATTAAGGATGACATTTATATATACCTAAGATAAATTTTAAATTGAACTTTTGTAACTTATACTATTTAACATTTATATTCCAATTTTAGAAGCAAATTTTATTTTCCTCTATAAATTAGTTATTTTACTTTATATTAGTAATAATTATTAATATTAACTTAATTTTACATTATATGATTATTAAAATCTAATATATAATATTTTTTTAATTAAACTATTTTTATTTCTTATCTATAATATAATTAATATATCAATAACATAAAAAATTAATTTAAACTTCTCTTCAAAAATTTATTTTAATCTAAATTGCAATACATAAAAAATATTTTATAAATAAAAAAAAAAACCTATTAAGTTTTAAGACTCCCGTGCCTTGACACGGGAAACTAAACTAGTTTTCTTTATTTTATAAACAAATGATGAACTTAAATCCGGTATATTTTATGTAGATTTATTATTAACCATTTTCTATAAAGTAAAAAATTAAAATGATTTCAATTTTTATGGGATTATAATCGCACCATAAGTAAGAATAACTCGAGTTAGATTGGATTTAAGAAAATTATTACTATAATGTCCATAATAATTTCAAATAAATCGAATTCCCCTTAGCTGATCGGAGTTATATGTGACCGTTAACTTCACCAAATGACCGCGCACATATAATTTATACACTGAATTGTTAAAGACATGGTCCTCATTTTACATATTACACAGCAAAACACAATGCGTCTAGGCGTTCGGTTCACGATGATAGTAAAACCCTTTATATATACATCTGTACACCATGCAACGTTGCGAAGGTTAGACCCGAGCAGTTGGGAACGAAAGCTTAGAAAATGTATAAAGTTGTAGAGTTTGGTCCGAGCACGTTTGTGATTAGGTGATCTACTAATTTGATCCCAATATATTAATCAAATTGATCGAGAAGTTGAGTTTCATCGATCGGCCATTTCAAACCAAACCAGTCCATCAATCCATCATCCTATCATGTATATCTATGTTCGATTTGAATTCCAAAAATCCATATTCTTTATTGCGCAACAAGGCGCTGTTCTATCGAAACAAAAAAAAGATAAATATGCATAGAATTGAAAAGTTTCATATACGCCGACCAATCGATCTACGAGCACTGGCATACCAACCCTTTAATCTCAACTTGTGCCGTTCACCAACTCCAAATCTAACGATCGATTGATTCAACTGATTAGCCTCTCACTGCCAGATGATCTTCATCGTCTAAACTTCAATGGCTGCAGGTGGCTACCTAGAGAGCGGCGATGGAAGCGGCAGAGACAAGTTCTCCGGCACCGGCCGAGGGACCAAACGCGAGGAAAACGAGCGCCGCCATTATCCCAACCGGAATGAACAGCAACACAAACGGAGGTGGGGGGAGCGGCGGCAATACTAGCGGCAGACCCACTAACGACGTCGTTAGGAAGAGCAGCAAAAGTGTCCAAGAAACGCCGGAAACCTTCATCGCACATCTAAATTGCGGGACTCAATTTTTCTCGGTGACTTTGAAAGTTGCGGAAGAATTGATTGATGGGCGGCAATAGGCATTATTGAAGATTGTAATCAAGTGTGATATTTATAGTGTTTTATAAATGCTATTATTTTAATGTATTGATTGATTATTGTGTCGATCTGTGGAGATTGGTTAGTTTAATGGGGAAGATCTTGGGTTTGGGTGAATGCAATCAGAGTCGTTTGATCATGAAAGATTTGATAAGGAAATATTTTGCACAATAATCCGGGCTTGGGTGTTGAACCGTATCGGACAGAATCTTTATTACCCTATTTGCCTGCATCCCAAAACATTCGCTTTCTATTACTAAAACCACTAATTTATGCTTCTTCTTTTTTTAATTAAAAAAAATATTACCGACTTAGCCATGTATCCCATCATCTTTGCTCGAAGAAAATAAAAATAAAAAATAAAATGAAAATGAATCGAGTGATTTCACATTGGTTATCAATCGTAAATAAATATGGGAGAAATTAATGACAAGTTTAAATTCAAATGAACAAAACTTGATGAAATTTTATCATAAAATCAGTTGATAATAAGATGAATATCATATAACCTTATGTGTTAGAATAAAATTTTTTAATTTAGACATGAGAAATTCTCACCTCAGCAAACCCTACAAGTGCAATTAGGGGAGAGGACCTACCTAATTGACACTTGGACAAACGATTGGATTAGACTATCCTCAGAATGTAGGTTGATGGTTGTGGCCTTGTGAGGTACGACTCCATATACGAGTTTGCATCAAACCTAGCACATAAGTTTAGTGAGATTGAACAAAAATCTTCAAAAAATTTTTTTGACCCGAGAACCAAAATCTTCAACTG
This sequence comes from Fagopyrum tataricum, assembly GCA_002319775.1. Taxonomy (NCBI): domain Eukaryota; kingdom Viridiplantae; phylum Streptophyta; class Magnoliopsida; order Caryophyllales; family Polygonaceae; genus Fagopyrum; species Fagopyrum tataricum. The sequence continues at coordinate 8,066,746 of CM008279.1, read as the reverse complement.
ATACACTTTTAAATGAAATTATTAGTTTAATGAGATTAAAAAAAATCTTTATTACATTATATAATAAAATTAAAAAAAATAAAATAAAATAAAACGAACAAAAGTGTGAGTATTAAACCACTTAGATATAATTGTTAGGCGATAGATCGTACTCAATCTCTTACTTGGAATAAAGATAAAAATATTGAGGCAAAATTAGTAATGTATCCGATGTTTTTGATATTATGATAATAAAAAATAATCTGTTGGAATTGAAAAGAAGTGGAGAATAAAGACGGTCAGGATCTCCTGTATCACTTTATTCATGTATCCTTTATATCCTCATTACATGATTGGTATAATTGTTGTTGTTTATTATTTTTCTAGTAAAACACTATTACTTTAATATTTATTTATTTAACTTCAACTAATTACATGTAAGGATACATGTAACTTTAATATAGGAGATCTTGATTGGAATAAAGAAGGATCTCTTGGAGTTGAAATGAAGAACAAAATGGAAGGAATAAGATTCTGAGGAGGAGATAGCAAATCAACAGCAGCAGTCCCCATTGGAGCGTCGGGCGGCGTAGCAAATCAGGAGAGTGTGTGCTTTGGGTGACTGCACAATCACACATGCAAATAGGTAAAAAATATGTCCGGGTTCAGAGCATCTCCGGATACGGGGGGGGTTGGCCGATCCTCCTTCCTACAGTGACAGTCTACACCTCCTCCTCCTCCTACACTTTGCTTTCTCACGCCTTCTTTACAGCACATACCACAAATCACTCTGGGCCCACCTTTATTACCTATTCTTTTTTTAAAAAAAATCATTATTCGGTAAATGTCTTTGGTAAATGTCAACAGATTTTTGAAATTGTGAGTAGATTTAATAATTATTAATTGTATATATTTTAAAAAATAAATATTAATGTATGAAATAATCTGAATAGAAATAAGTTTGTAGGGTAAAAAAATGTAATATTGCACAATTTCGGCCTAATTCTCCGAGATAAAAAATAATAAAAAATAATAGCTTTTAATATTTTTTTCAAGGATAGGAAGTTAAGAATTCCCCTTAAACAGGTCGAAAGAAAATATTTTATTTTTGAGGGCAAACACCTTAAACCAGTATTTGTGGCATTTGAGATAGTCTCCTCTTCTAACCACGTTCAATTCAGGCGAAAAGTGTAAAACCCACATTATCTTCTGTCTTCATCTTTAGCATAGTCTATATCAAATTACGGAATAATTAAATTGGGTATTCTTTTGTTATTTTTTTTATAAAGTTATATTTAAAACCTAGTTTCAGTTACACAATATTAGTACACAATGTCTATCACACAAGTTTAACTTTTTTGTTAAAACTTGGATCAATTAGTATAATTATAAATATTTGAGATATTTTTTTTGTAATTATAAATTTAGGTTGTATTCTATAATTATTCAATTCTAGACATTTGATTCACTAATAAAAATTTGGCACATTCCTTTAAATACAAACTTGGATTATTTCCTGTAATTATTCTTTTAGGACAATTTTTACAAAATCAGAAATTCGGACCATTATTGCTAATTTCGGCCATCTTTTGTAATTAACCCGAAAAACTCACAAACCTAATCTAGGTTACCTTGAGGATGTAGACGGTAGGGGTGGGCATCGGATCAATCCGTAGTCGGATATTCAGGGGCAAATATAGTCAAAATTCGATCCGTATCCGATCTGTATCCGGCCGGATATCCGGGAGTTTTTCAGATCGAATAATTATTCGCGGATATCCGGCTGATCCGAAATCTAAATATTGATATTCGAATTTGATTTGGCCGGATCGGATCATTATCCGGGAATATTCGAATCATCCGAACGACTATATATTGACCCGAATGATCCTCACTTCGACATAAAGTATAATTAGTGACACATTTGAAAATCTTTATTCAACAATGCAGAATATTATCAAAATCTTTGACCAATTCTCACTTCGACATATAATATAACTAGTTACACATTTGAAACTCTTAATTTTAACTTCTATTATAAAATTTATTAGTTTAAAATTTATTGAGGTCATAATTAATTTTATTATACTTTTTTAATTTTTAATTATTTTATGATAAATTTTAATGTAATATATTAAATATATAAGATTCTAAAATTTAAGATTTGCATACCGATAATCTAGTATTTCAAAATCTTCATTGTCAGTTATCATTAATTTCTTTTTAATAATCAACAAAATATATAAGATAAAAAAAACTTAATTAAAATTTTTGGAGGGAGGTTAAATGCTAAAATGACATGTGGCAGTTAGTAATTTTATGCGTGATACGTGGCAAGGAGTGCTACTCCTATAATATATATAAGATAGTTATATAATTGGTCCAATTGGTTGACTCAATTCTAACACAATAAAATAATAAAATATTAAAGTAAATAATACTTATTTAGTAACCCATCTTGATAAAATAGTATGAGTATAAGAGTAGAAAATAATTTATTTATAAACAAAAAAAATATTTTTTAAACATTCAGATATTGTTTAAATTAATTAGGTAAGTATGATTTATGGATACGGAATTATAAATTAGAAATTTAAAATTGTCGTTATACTTTTCTTGAAGTAAAAAAGAAATCAAATGCAAATAATTTTATGCAATTGGTTGACTCAATTTTTTATTTTTTTTATCAAAATCAAATATATAAGATTCTAAAATTTAAGATCTGCATACCGATAATCTAGTATTTCAAAATCTTCATTGTCGGTTATCATTAATTTCTTTTTAATAATCAACAAAATATATAAGATAAAAAAAACTTAATTAAAATTTTTGGAGGAAGGTTAAATGCTAAAATGACATGTGACAGTTAGTAATTTTCTGCGTGATACGTGACAAGGAGTGCTACTCCTATAATATATATATATAAGATAGCTTAAAATTTAGACGATAAATTATAGTGTGAACCGGATAAGTAACATTTTTCACATTTCTTTTAATTATTTATCTCCCTTTATTTACAAAATGAATAAATAATTGTCTAGATTAGTAAAAAGGACACCATAAATATTGAAGGGGAATCCCTTATCTATTTTTCTTTAAATTGTATACTCTTACAGAAGACATGGATTTGATATACATAATATATGTGGCATTTCGATGTTAATATATTTTTTTATATCTGATGGATCGATGTAGAAGTGCATGTTAAAGTGAACTTACAAATAAACCTTCGAGTTGTATCGTAAAATTAATTGACAATAGAATAGGTAACCCTATAAGTCTATGACTTACATGTTAGATACACGTAATATCATATAGTTGATCTGAGACACATTTCGACACAAGGTCCAATTAGTTTTCATGTGAAAAAGTCTTCTTTGTTATTAGTACATAATTTGTACGACACCCGTATTCTTGAGTAAGACATGTAATTGTTATATAAGACGAGGTAGATTATGTCGGTCCAATTTTAGCTCAACACAAGTCTAGACAAGGCTTATTCAAGCAGTAAAACAAGCTACGTTTGAGAGGTAACATTAATATGAGTGTGCTTGGTCCGACGATTAAACATTTTTAAGCGGCAATAACTTCAACAGTTTAAGGTTTAGAGGGTTTGTAATGTGACATTTTAGCAACCCACATCAATTGTTTGGCCATGTTTCAAAAAGTGTGATAGCTCGATTAACCTCGTACAAATTCTTTGAAGTATAATTTCATAAGTAAAATCACAATCACATCCTTTTTAATTAAAAAATAAATAAATCAAAATTACTATTTTTTTTCAAGAAAAAAAAATATAAAAAAAATCGGGCGCATGCAGAGGGATCAAACGCAACATTGCGCACACATCTCATCAAGCGCATGCCCTGAATGGGCCGTGTGCATCCGGACTGCGCATGCCCTGAATGAGCCGTATGCATCCGGACTGCGCCTCAACCCGGGCTTCCGCGCGCATGCACAACCTGATTCGACCGTGCCCTTTGCGATTTTAGGCCGCCCGAGTAACATTACTCAAATATACGTTTAAATTTCTCATCTCGAATTGCGAGTGAAAACGGTGAGTTTGTGTTAGTTATATATGGGTAGTTTGGTGAAACGATCCCAACTTAGGGTTGTTTTGTGTAATTAGTTAAAAAATCAATTGAATTATAGTGCTTGATGGGCCGGGCTGTTACTACAGTCTCACATTATCTGGGCTCAAGAGGGTCCTCTTTTTTTTGGTAAAGGGCTCAAGAGGGTCCTTGTATTTCTGTTTACTACAGCGATCTGGCTCTCTCCTCATTTGGCGGAGAGAAGGAAGTATTCTGTATGCAAAAATGGCGGGTTTGATGAAAAAATTGGGGAGCTCACTCCAGACTGCAGCAGTCAAGTGTAACCCTAATGTTTCTTCTTCTCTCTACTTCGGCTGCCGCTCTGCAATCTCTGCTTCCTACTCCAGTGGAAAAAAAAGTCGGAAGGAGGAGGAAGAAGAGGAGTTGATGGTGACAGAGGGAATAAGCAGACCTCTATCCGAAATCCTCAAGCAACTCAACAAACGGGTACCCGATTCCCTCGTCAAGCTCCGCTCGGAAGATGGCTTTTCTATAAAATACGTCCCCTGGTAATCCTCTCATTGTTTTGTACTATAGGCATTGTTTGGGGTTGGAAATTTTAAATTTAAAATCCTCAATTAGTATGCCGAAGAGATGTTGCGTTGGCATAGTTTACACAAGTTCACACTTTCTTAATTTTCAAATCGTAGGTTTTGTTCTTAAACCTCTCTAGGGATGATTTCTGATAAACCCTAACCTTTAGAAGAATGTTAGTTTTCAAATGGTTTCTACAAGTTCAGGATCGAAAATTGTCAAATTGGACATCAATTTTCAATTTTATTCTATAAGCTGAGGACTGCATAAGATAAAAGTTATGACAATCATGATATGACTTGACTCCCCTGTGGTATCAAACATGGTGAATCGATATGAGTTGATACCCCTCATGCAACCTTTGAAAACCAGTGCATAATCGGTATCGAGTTGATATCAAAATATGCCAAACGCCAGCCATACCCATGATTGATATCCATATACGGAGAGGATGGGGGACCAAATACGCAATTTACGCTGTACACTTATTTGCTTGTATACCAACAGAAAACGAACACAGAATTTGAATTGAGTCATCTGATCATCTTGTCCTGATCAATATAATATTTTTGTTTTCTGTTGGTGCTTTTACAGGCATGTTGTGAATAGGATTATGAACCTGCATGCTCCAGGTATTTGATGGTTTGCATGTGTAGTGTGGATGGTTTGTGTTGCTGCAGGCTTTTGCATGTTTTAGCTAAATAATTCTTGTATTTGTCTTTTTATTGTGTAGAATGGTCTGGCGAGGTTCGAAATATCACTTATTCGGCTGATGGCAAGACCGTATCCGTTGTTTATCGAGTCACTATATATGGAACTGATGCTGAGGTATATTATTCTTATTATGCTAAATATGTAATTCTTCTAATCATCTGACTCAGTTGAAACATAAAAAGATATAATGCCTATTGAAACATCATCTAAATGGTTACTTGTACCATAAATGGCACTCGATGCATGTCAAAACTTCTCAGATGGTTACCTTGCAAAAGGTCATGAAACACTGGCTAACATTCAAATCCATTTCTTTTTGTCAGCAAGTGTATTGTTCTCCCCCTCATATTCATTCTTTCATGACAGAAAGGAACTTGTTATATATATATTTTTTTTGTTGATCTGTTCAAATGTAAAATTTCTGCCTCAAAACTCCTGTTCTATGCCGCCTTGTCTATCTTGGAGTTGTGGATTATCTTACCTCTTCTAATTTGTCCGCACTTTTTCTCTTTTCCTTTGACCATCCATCCCACTCCTTTTTTAAATTAAAAAAAAACTCTTCTCTGCATCAGTTTTTACATAAGAAAAATGCCATGGTGGATATGATTACATGATGGATTGATGGCTGCTATTCGAGATAAATAGCAATTCCCAGTTTGCACCAGTTTATGATCCTCAACAACTTGATAAACATACTTCATCATACCATATCCTCTAGTCAATATTCCTTTGAACCAAACTAAGTGTATTTTTAATTCATTTGTTGAATTGTGACCTTTACTTTATCATCAAAATGCTTTGTTATCTTTGTGGAGTTGTGGTCACCTATTCTTTTCTGTAATTCTTGTGCAACCATATTATTTGGTAACTTGGTGGCGTAATTTATGGTTTTAGAGAATCTGATCTTTACCAGTGTTTAAAATAATACCTCTAGCAAAGTGAATACCTTACAATGTTGATCTTATGAGGATGTTCTTCTTTGATCAAAAGATATATAGGGAGTCAACTGGTACAGTTTCAGTAGATGATAAAGGCTTTGGGGATCCAGTACAGAAGGCAGAAGCAATGGCATTTCGTCGAGCATGTGCACGTTTTGGGCTTGGACTACACCTGTACCATGAAGATTTATCATAACGTTCACGACCTCACTAGTTTGAGGCTGGCCATTTTTGGGTTCTGCAACACCGGCCTTGTCCATCGTTGTGCATTTTGGGTCGCTGACCTATTTTGTGTATTTGAAAGGCATTAACTAAGGTAGTATGTCTCCTGCAATGAATGGTTTTATCAGCTATTTTGAAGAACCCAGATTGGAACTAGATATAACTGAATAGTTCTAGTTCCAATGGGTACATTGCTGATAAATTTCTGAGTGAAATTGCATGCGTATGTTAGATGAAAAGCTATATAGTAAGTAGATCATGTTCAGTGTACAATTATGAATTGTTCATTGCATTTTCAAATTTTTGATGGATTGTGGTTTTGAATCCTTTAGATCTACCACAGTAGTAGCAATTATTTAGCATTTAGATAATGAATTTTTAAACAGAAGTTGAATGTGGGCTAACAACAGGTTTGGCTGCTTGCTAAGCAATTGCTTAAAACCCACAGTAATAGTCTCTCCGTCAAGGTTGCCTAAATAATGGTCATTTTTTGGTTTAAACTTGTCTGTGCTTGAAAGTTTCATATAGCTTCTGATGCTTGTTATTAATTCTTGTATTGTTAAATTCCAATTCAACTTTTACAGGGTGCAATTCGAATTTGAAATTAAAGTTATGGCACTTGGCTGTAGAATCTAAATTCAGAAATTTGGACTTGTGTGCTTTGATTAGCACATGAAAACCGAAAATGCTGCACAGCCCCAAAGTCGATCATAATCCTAAACTTGTATGATGGTCTGCGTTGACTTGATTTGTTTTTATGATTTATTTCCCCTCATATTCATATTCATGTGGTGTTTGGTGTTGGGTAGGGATGGCAATTTCACCCGTACCCGACGGACATCCAGCCACCCGATCCAACGAAAAAGGGTGAAAACCCGATAATAGACGGATGAAAGCGGGTGGTGGATCGGGTGGGATGCGGGTGAAGGTTTCATCCACCCATCACCCGATCCATCATCCACCCATCCATCCGACCCGTATCCACCCGCTTAAAATTATATAATTTTTAATATTTGTAGTTTTTATATTATAAATATTTTACCTTTACTATATAAACTATATTAAAGTAAAGCATATATTTTTTTTCCTAATATATTTCGATTATTATTGGTTCGTTATAATTTATTTATTTTAGATCTTGTTTGATTATAGTGTTGTACTTTATATTATGTAAAATATTATGTCAATTTTAGTTAAATTTAAGTATTATCCTGATTTTCAATAAAATATTTAATTTTTTTTACAAATTTATAAATAAGGTGTAGAACACCCGAAATCACACCCGATCCACCCGCTTAATCCGGTGGATGCGGGTGGATTGGATGCGGGTGAGATCCTTAGTGGGTGGTGGATCGGGTGGATGGGCAATTTTTGGTGATGGATCGGGTGGCGGTCAAGGTCATCCACCCGCCACCCGATCCATTGCCATCCCTAGTGTTGGGAGGTGGTGTCAGATTGAGGAAGACGGTGGTGAAAAATAATATTTGTGGATGGAAGATTGTAGGTCGATCATTGCAAATCTCACTGAGATTGCGAAGGACGAGGTGATCGAGGGGGTGAAATGAACGTCGTGACGACAACTATGGGGTGGAATTTGTGGCGTCAACCTATAGAATGATGGCAAAAGGGTGGTGACGGCAGAATAGCAATAAGTCGTTGTTGACAACATGGTGACTATAACGTGAGATGCAGATTCATTTTAGTCCAAGCCCAGAACTTAAACCTCTAAAGGCTTTCCTAACTCAAAACTAACCCAGAACTTAAATTCTCTCTTCATTTTGTTGTCTGTTATTGCTTTCGTAGGCATGCTCTGAACACGATCATGAACGTTGATGCACCAACAAGTATTTCAGGTGTCTGCATTTTGCAGCTCTATTCTAACGTGAGATGCACCAAGTATTTCAGATGTCTGCATTTTCTGTGCCCGTTGTTTATGTCCGACTAACCATTTAAAAACGTCGCCTTCATTAATCTGAAAGAAAGTTTTCTCCATTTTAGTTTTGTTGGACACCTGTGGTAGCCGAATGTAATGTTTTAGCGGTTTTCTGTGATTCGATCCCAAGCATTGAGTTTGCGTTCGGTCAAATGTTACCATAAGATTTCGGAATCGTCGCTAAACTTCCCGGCGGTATATGTTACAATACTCATCCAATTAATTATCTCATGACGTGGCAAACTTATTACCTCTCATTATATGATGTACAAATTAGTTTTTCGTAACAGAAAGTTGTTAGGTACTCCATATCTGAATGCATAAAAGGGAGAGTAAAATGTATTGCTAAACACAAGATGATAATGAAAGTTTCTTCTTCTCCTCTCTTTCTGTCAGAACACAATCATACTTTCTGAATTCTATCATGGTATCAGAGGTCTGATCTAACCTTTCTCATAATCACAAAGCGATTAATCATGGAGATCGAGTCTTCCGATTCAGAGGAGAATCTTGAGGGAAGAAAATCGTCAAATTCAAAGAAAATGAGAAATTCGAAGGGACCTGTGTATGCAACATTAGATCCAAATGATCCAATTTTTCTGCATCACTAAGACCATCCAAGCTATGTATTGGCTACACAATTGACAATTGTTGAGTGATACTAACTATCACAGATGGAGACGATCGGTAGAAGTGTCACTCAGCACCAAAAATAAACTTGATTTCGTTACAGGAATTCGCAAAGAACCGGAGGATGAGGATTCGCTCTACCAAGCTCAATGGAGACGCTGCAACAGCATTGTGATGTCATGGCTTATGCACTCACTCGAGAAGGACATATCAGACACACTGCTTTACTGCAGCACTGCTTACGAGATCTAGACAGATCTCAAGTTAAGATTTGAAAATCCGAACATTACTCAGATTTATCAAGTTTAAAAGGCTCTATTCAATGTTTCTCAAGGAAACGTATATGTATCTCAATACTTCACAAAATTCAAAAGACTATGGGATGAGTATGCTGCCTTGGTTGAACCACCTGAATGCAAGAATTGTGGAAAATTGAAATCGATTCCACAATTCTTGCTCAATATACAGATGATTCAATTCTTAGTTGGTTTGAATGAATCTTATAATGTTGTGAGAGGTAACATACTAATGATGAAACCGACTCCACCAATATTTAAGGTGTATCATCTGATTCTCCAAGAGGAGAAACAAAGGGAATTAAATTGATCTCAACCAATCAACAAATGTGACTGCACTCAATGTGTTTCCAAAGATAGGAAAGGCTTCAGGAACCAGCAACAAAAGGCATCCACCACCACCAACAATTCTAACAGTAATGATAAAGGTAAACCATATTATTTTTGTGATCATTGCAAGATTGAAGGTCACAACATCAACGGATGTTTCAAGATTCATGGATATCCCAAGGGAGATAGAACCAAGCGATTTGCAGGCAATATCTCTCAATCAGAAGGCAATATTTCATCCTCTGAAAATGATTCATCTCATCGCCTAACCAAAGAGCAATGCAGTCAATTAATTGCTCTTCTTGGCAAATCCAATGGTTCACCTACTCATTCAAATCTTGGAGCAGGTTTGTTGGCAGGTAAATGCTTTAACTCTATAATTCATGGCTCACATCAATCTTGGATTATTGACAGTGACACAACTCACCACATTACACCCTTTCTATCCAATTTTGACAAATATCATTCCCTGTATAATCCTAAGTATATCGTCATACCTAATGGTGATACAGCTCAAGTCACACACACTGGTACAGTGACTCTTAATTCTATCATCACCTTACACAATGTTCTTCATGTGCCTACCTTTTCATTCAATCTTCTTTCTGTACGTCAACTTGCTTAAGATCTCAATACTAACGTCTTGTTTACCCCTTCACATTGCCTTCTCCAGGACCCTTCAATGAATAAATCACAGGTTCTTGGTAGCCACAACCAGGGTTTATACACTACATCTACAACTTATAGTCCAAATGCCTCTTCTGAACCAAAATTTTCATATAATATTTCAGCATAATTATGGCATTGTAGATTGGGACATGTTCCCTTTGAGCATTTACACCATTTTCCTTTCTTGAAAGATACTAAGAAATTTTCCCTTCTCATGCATGTGGCATTTGTCCCAAAGCTAGAGAGAATAAAAAATCTTTTCCTGTAAGCTCTATAAAGTTATCTGCAATCTTGCAAACTTTACATGTAGACATATGGGGACCATACCAAACATCTACACATGATGGTTTTAAATATTTTTCAACCATAGTGGATGATTTTTCTCGTGCCACATGGACTCATTTACCAGCCAGTAAAAGTAATGCTTTCCCACTCTCAAAAACTTCATCACTTTTGCCACTAATCAGTTTTCTAAACCTATCCAGATTGTTCGTTCAGACAATGGTGCTGAATTTTGTAGCAATGCAGCCAATCAATTTTCCTTAGCAAGGGTATCATACACCAAACCTCTTGTGTAGAAACTCCTTAGCAAAATGGTGTGGTTGAGCGTAAACACAAACATTTACTTGAGACAGCTAGAGCTTTACTTTTTCAATCCAATCTTCCTACTCATTATTGGGGAGAATGTATCCTTACAACCACTTATCTTATAAATAGATTCCCCGTTTCGAGCATTCAGTTTCAAACTCTCTGTAATATCCTATATGGTCATTCCCCATCTTATGATCATTTGAGGCCCTTTGGATGCTTGTGTTTCATAAGTACTCCCAACCAAGGTAGAGTAAAATTTGATCCTAGGGCATTACCTGGTGTTTTTGTTGGTTATCCCCATGGACAAAAAGGCTATAAGGTTCTTGATATCAAGACACTCCAAATCTCAGTCTCTCGGAATGTCACCTTTCATGAGTTGATATTTCCATTCCATTTTAAACCACTACCTACTCACACTATGTTACCATCTCTCCCATCATCTCTTCCTGATCATATCTTCTTCCCCACACAACATCCTTCTCACTCTTCTTATCCATCTTCTTCTTCTTTAACATCGGACATCACTCCCCACACATCCTCTCTACAGGATTTACCATCTGATATTGCATCCCTTCATGACACCTTAGATGATGTTATTTCACCATCTATTCCTCCAATTAACCCACCTCCCCTGCGTAGATCAGCCAGATTACATAATCCACCTTCACATCTTCATGATTTCATTTGCAATTTTAGTTCTCAATCTGATCAGTTTCCTTTACTGAGGGGTTTTATCGTATCTTTTAATGCTTTCATATCTTGCTCTTCTATTTCTTCTTCCATCCCTACAGAACCCAAAACTTTTTCTAAAGCTTCTCAAGATCTAAGATGGGTGGAAGCTATTAATAAAGAGTTAATTGCATTGAATTCTAACCAAACTTGGACTCTCGTTGATTTGCCTAAAGGAAAGAAAGTTATAGGTTGCAAATGGGTTTACAAGGTCAAAATCAAAGCGGATGGTTCTTTGGAGCGATGCAGAGCTCGTTAGGAATATGGAATTGACTTTGATGAGACATTTTCCCCTGTTGTACGTATGTCTACCATCAGGACATTGATCTCATTTGCCCTACACAAAGGTTGGTCACTCTTTCAGCTTGATATTAACAACACATTTTTCCATGGAGATCTCCATGAAGAAGTTTATATGGTTCCTCTTCCTGGTTTGACACATGCTAATAATCAAGTTTGCATCCTGAAAAAATCTCGTTACGGCCTTAAGCAGGCTTCTCGTCAGTGGTTTCACAAACTTGCCACTACTCTCTTATCTCTGGGATTCTCACAATCCAAGTATGATTCTTCACTTCTTATGCGCAAGACCAACTCGCATTTTACAGTCTTAGTTGTCTATGTTGATGACATTATCATCACGGGTTCTAACTTGAATGTTATTCAGCTTCTCAAAGAAAAACTCCACTCTCTTTTCCGCATCAAAGACTTGGGACTTCTTAACTTCTTTCTGGGTATTGAAGTAACACATACATTTGATCATCTGATTCTTCAGCAACACAAGTTTGCTCGAGAACTGTTACAATATTCTGGAGTTGAAATCTTCCATCCTTGTGTCACTCCCTTACCCATAAATCATAAGTTTTCTTCGGAGGATTCCAGTGATTTTCTCAATTATCCATACTTGTATCACAGTCTAGTTGGTAAACTCAACTACTTAACAAACGCAAGGCCTGATATCTCCTTTGCTGTTCTACTTCTCAGTCAATTCTTATAAAAACCATGAGCCTCTCATTTTGCTGCTCTACTTCATGTTCTGAGATATGTCAAGGGCACACTACACTACGGTGTTTGCTTTACTGATGGTTCTCATGTCACTTTACAAGCGTTTTTTAATTCTGACTAGGCAAGTTGTCCTATCTCCCAACGTTCTGTTACTAGATTTGTTATTCTCTATGGCTCAAATCCAATATCTTGGAAATCGAAGAAACAGGTGACAACTTCTAAAAGTTCTTCAGAGGCTGTGTATCGTGCTATGTCCCAAGCTGTTGCAGAGGTTACATGGCTAGTAGGATTATTGCAAGAACTTGGTGAGATGCATCTTCAGCCTGTCACCTTACATTGTGACAACAAATCTGCTATACACATTGTTAAAAATCCAGTGTTTCACGAGAGAACGAAACACATTGAGATAGACTATCATTTTACTCGTGATAAGGTTTTGGATGGCCTGCTCCAGCTTTCCTACCTTCCTACATCAAACCAGCTTGCAGATGTTCTTACGAAGATCTTACCTTATAAACATCATACTACTCTTCTCAACAAACTGGGAATGTCTACCACATCTCCATTTTGAGGGGTTGTTACAATACTCATCCAATCAATTCTCACATGACGTGGCAAACTTATCACCTCTCATTATATGATGTAAAGATTAGTTTTTTTGTAACATAAAATTGTTAGGTACTCCATATCTGAATACATAAAAGGAGAATAGAATGTATTGCTAAACATACAGATGATGATGAAAGTTTCTTCTTTTCCTCTCTTTATGTCAAAACACAATCATACTTTCTGAATTCTATCAGTATATAAACACTTATGGCGTGAATTGCCATGGAAGTTTTTGTTGGGGTTTATAAATTTCAGTTGCATTCGTGTTATAATAAGACAATTAATCTAGGTAAACTGATACGATGAGCCATGGACCGAGCGAGACGAGCTCTTCCTGAGCCGAAGGCCCAAGAAGAATAGCGAGCGAGCGAGGTCCTGACCAGGTAAGCGGGGAAACATATTTTTGGCCCGTAGCGACAGGGGTGCAGGAGGCTCCGCTCCCGCGATACGGATTCTATCTATTTCTTTATAAATAGATAAGTTCAGTTCAAACGTTTACAGTAAGTAACTCGTCGAAAGATCACAGCAATTCCTCTCCTTCTGTCGTCTGTAATGTTGTTGCTTTCGCCATGGCAATGGATGCATCGTTATCGCCCTTCATATACCTGCTCCCTACTTCTCCGGCACCTTTCCTTCCATCGCTACCCCTCTTACATGGAAGCAACTCAAAATCTCTGCGACGCCATCAAATATTGCGCTTCCCATAGCTACTTACCAGCAGCGTTCGCCCTCCACGGGCACCTCATCTCATCTGGTTTCTACTCTTCCACCTTCCTCCAAAATCACCTCCTGCTGTATTACTCCAATTCCCGCCTAATTGACGACGCTTCTCGGGTCTTTTCCGAAATCCGATTCCCTAATGTGTTTAGTTGGAACGCCATGATCACTGCTTGGGCGGAATCTGGGCATCTCTGTCGCGCCCGGGAAGTGTTTGACGAAATGCCTCAACGTGACACCGTGTCTTGGAACTCGATAATGTCTGCTTATCTAGCAAGTGGGAGTACACGGGATGCGATTAATTGTTTTATAATGATGATTAGAGAGAAGGCTTCTGGTGATGCTTGTGCTACTCCCGACCCATTTTCACTGTCTTGTGTGATGAGGGCATGTTCTAATCTTGGTTGCCTTGCCCTGGCACTTCAGCTTCATGGGTTTGTTGAGAAATATGGATTTCAGGGATGTGATTACGTTGATTCATTGCTTATTGATCTCTATATAAAATGCGGTAGGGTTCTTTATGCCGATAGGATCTTTTCCATGATGGATAATCCCTCTTTGTTTTGCTGGAACAGTATGATTTATGGGCGTTCAAATCTTTATGGTATTGGAGCCGCGCTTGACTTGTTTCATCAGATGCCAGAGAGGGATACTGTTTCATGGAATACCATTGTCTCTCTGATGTCTAAACATGGTCATGCCCTCCAAACTCTCGAGCTGTTTGTTGAGATGTGGGAACATAACTTCAGGCCTAATACAATGACATATGCTAGCGCTCTCAGTGCGTCCTCGAGCCTGTACGATTTACGTTGGGGTAGCCATTTGCATGCAAGGATCCTTAGGATGGAGCCTAGGCTTGACGTGTACACTGGCAGTGGTTTAGTTGACTTGTACGCAAAATGTGGTCCGTTAGAATATGCTAGACGGGTTTTCGATAACTTGACAGAGCGCAATGTGGTTTCCTGGAATGCATTGATTTCCGGGGTTGCACAGTATGGGAACAGGAAGGAAGCTCTGCAGCTGTTTGGTAGAATGAGAATGGTTCCATTGGATCCCGACCATTTTATAATTGCAACTCTTTTAGGGGTCTGTTCAACAGAGCAGGATATACTGTTGGGGATTCAACTTCATGGATATGCCATTAAGTCAGGAAACAACTCGTCTGTTGCCGTTGGAAATGCTCTGGTTACCATGTATGCTCGTTCTGGGCATATTCAGAATGCAAAGCTTGTATTTGATTTAATGGGTACTAGAAATATAATCTCATGGACTGCAATGATCACCGCATTCTCTCAGAGTGGTAATGTTGAGATGGCTAGAATTTGTTTCGATGAAATGCCAGAGCGCAATATTGTTACTTGGAACTCTATGATATCAACATATATACAAAATGGATTTTGGGAAGAGGGCCTTAAGTTGTATATTCTTATGTTAAGACAGGGAAGCAGACCAGATTGGATCACCTTTACAACTCTAGTTAGTGTATGTGCGGATTCTGCACTATCCCAACTAGGTACACAAGTAATGGCTCAAGTGGAGAAGTTTGGTTTCAGCTCGGATGTTGCTGTTGCAAATAGTGCTATTACTTGGTACTCAAGATCTGGACAGTTAGCTGAGGCGCAAAAGGTGTTTGATTCGATAGCTGTTAAAAATTTGATATCTTGGAACTCGATGATGACAGCATATGCTCATAATGGTCAGGGCAGGGAAGTGATGGAGATATTCAAGTTGATGTTGATGCGGGGTTGCTCTCCTGATGAAATAAGCTTTCTATCCCTTTTAACAGGTTGTAGCCATGCAGGGCTTATAGAAGAAGGGCTTTGTTACTTCCACTCCATGATAGAAGACCATGGTATCCCACCTACTCAAGACCATTTCACATGCGTGATAGACTTGCTTGGCCGAGCTGGATTGCTTGATCAAGCCAGCAGTTTACTAGAAGAAATGCCATTGAAAGCGAATCCAGATGCTTGGGCTGCTCTTCTTGCTGCTTGTCGTAATTATGGTTACACAAATTCAGTAAAACTTGCTGTAAGCAAGTTGGTTGATCTAGATTTTGAAGGATCGGGTCTTTACGCCCTCCTGGCTAATTTTTACTCAGAGTCAGGCGGATTAGAAAGTGCAGCAGAGGTCAGAAAAAAGATGAGAAATAAACGAATCCAAAAGAACCCTGGTTGTAGTTGGCTTGAGGTTAACAATGCAGTGCATGTATTTACTTCACATGGTACAAGCCATCCTGAGACGGAAGTTATTTTTCAGAATTTGGAGAACATTCTCAGAGATGTGGAAGATATGAATAGCTATGAAATGATACAAGCTTTACTTGGTGTACACTAGTCTAGACCCCCTCCATAATCTTCATCATAATCACTGCGAACTGGTAATCTCAAGAATGGGAGATGGTTCTGTTTCAGAAGCACTTTGGTCTAGTTGCCTTGTAAAATGCATCACCCCCCACTGATACTTGGAACTTCAGAGTTGTAAGAGGTAAAAAGTTGGTATCGTCCAGCTTGTGCCCGTTTTGTGCTTTTATCTTGCCGTGCTTTTGTCTTGAAATGCATTATTATAGAAGCATGCTTCGGTAGATGATAAAGGCTTTGGGGACCTGTGCAGAAGGCAGAAACAATGGAATTTCGTACAGCTTGTGCACGTTTTGGGCTCGGACTACCCTTCTACCATGATGAAGATTCATCACAACATATAGCATCCTCACCTTGTGCAGAGTTGGCCTCAGTGTTCATTGTGCATTTTTATCATCGCCTTTTTTGCTTATCTAATGGTAATGGATACAGTAATCTTTCTCTCCTGCAATGAATGGTTCGGTTAGCTATTTTGGAAAATCCAGATTTTACTGATTTCTAGTTCTGATATTGCTGATACATTCCGGGTGAAATGTGCATGTTTATGTAAAAGAAAGTTTTGTGTAGTAAGTAGATCGTGTTCAGTGTACATTTTGAATTGTTATATCCTGTATTTTCAGATTTTTCTGATTATTTTCTGGTTGTAAACTGCTAGTGGATGCTGTTTGTGAAGTTCTGATATTGCAAATCGAGTCCATATCAGTATATCACCAGTGAAATTACAGCATGCTGCTGTAATTTTCATTTATGTTTTGATTTTTGATGTGCAATCTCTGCTTCCTAAATTGCAAGTCTGTTGTTTGTTGATGCAACATCAGCAGAAAAATAAAAGTTGCTTGAAAATTGATTTATGTTTATATAGTTTTGGTCTTGGTGGACATAATTTACCACCAAAAATTGCTCCTAAATGAAGCCAGTATTCTTGCGTTACATATCAAATCAATAAGCCATACATCACATTTGCTTAACTACATTCAGTTTTTCCTTATCATTGCAGAAGAGCCAACAGTCTTACTACCAGATGATGCGCATTCAGCAAAAATCCTCGCAATCTCCAACTGTGTATTAGCTATGATCTCAGTCCTCTTGAGATCAGTCTCAGCTCTCCTAGCCTCTGCATCCGTCCTCATCTTCTCCAGCTCTCTCGTCGTCTCCATCCTAACTTGCTCAGTTTTCACCACCGCTTCTGCAAGCCACTGAATGCTCTCTGCTATGACTATTTCAGCGTCGCCATTGCTGCTCATTCTCCTCCTCCTCTTTCTCTTCTCCATTGCCATCTTCATCTTCATTTTTCCATTTGATTTTGATTTTCGATCCTTGCATCCATATAAGGCTGGCGTGCTATCTGTGTCCAAGGCCATGGGGCTTTGCGCGCCATCTGAAACTTGGTCTGATACCTTGCCTTCATTTATATCTACTTTGTCTTCCTGACATCAAATTGCCATATCTTAATCAGGAACAATTTCACCAGAAAAGAATATGAATCGTACTGACCTTGGGTAGTTGCTGTGGCCCAACAGAATGTGGAGAATTCTGTGCAATTTCAACGGTCAGAGGAGTTTGAGTTTGAGCTCCAACAATCAATGCCAAAGACTGATTTTTGATGGGCTCCACAGAAGGAGGAGGAGAAGGCTGAGGTGGTGGTGGTGGAGGAGGAGGTAAAACAGAAACTCCGCTGGCGCCACCAAGTAGACGGTGGAGGCGGGAAAATAACGGCCAAGAAGAGACATGATCAGGTGAGGTAGACTCTGCCCTGTACCTCTTCTTCATGGATTCAATCTTGTTCTTGCATTGTGTTGGTGTCTTAGATGTCTTGGAGGCACAAACCCTTGATGAAACATGACTAGCAACATCCTCCCAATCTTGTCCCTTGAGCTTGGCTCGGTTTCGTAGGGTCCACTTGGCCTCGTACACTTCTAGGAGACTAGCCACCGCCCCTTCGCTCCACTCGTCTCTTTTTAGCCGATCACCGCCAACACTAACACCAACACCACCACCGGGCAGTTTCGTAGGAGAACACTCTTCTTTGGCATTGACATGGGCAAGGAAAGTGTTGGTTTCTTGATGCTCTCTCTCCATACCTTACCTACTATGAGTTACAAAATCTTCAAATGGTTTATTAGCTTCTAAAGGCTTAATACCAATAAAAGGCCAAAGAATATGAGCACTTGGGCATGAATGGAATCGAAAAGGGCCACTTTATTTAGTAAATGTAAGTCCTTTAAGGTTTTGATCATAAATAAGAAGTGGGTTAATTCTATATGATTACCAAGAGGAAAGAGAAAAAGGAGTATTTTGAGTGGCAACCAACAAAGAGTGATGGGGATAAGAGAAAGAAACCACTAGCATTTTTAGAGAAAAGAAAAGGGTAAGTGAGTAAGTGGGCAAAGCAACGATTGGATTGTGCAAATGTGTAATAACTTTGTTGCTTTTATTTGGAGGAGTAGGCATCTCTTCTCTTTTTAATGGTTTGTGGGTGAATTTTACTTTTGTGGGTATTCTTCTTTCTTTGGGTGTCAGCGTTGATATGAAGCCAATAAGCATATATACATGTATCACCTCATATTCATATTACATGGTTTCTCACGTGGGACTGTCACCCACTTAATATTTCACCACCAACTTTACCACCCATATTGCTATAATTTGTCATATGTATTACCAATATATCAAAATTAACCTAAACCCGGATACGATATAAACACGAAATGGTTACTAGGGTGTTCAGGCCGGCCCAAGTCATGGAAACCGAACCAAGCCTATATCTCCGGTTGTAGAGACTGTCCGAGCCCGTCTTTTTTTTTAAAAAAAATAAATTTATTAATAAGATTTATCATAATTATTAGATTATTCATAAAAACAATACAAATTTGACGGTCTAGAAGAGGTTTTAACGTGAAAAATTGATCTTAAATTAAACAGTAAAGAACAGAAAGAATCCATCTTTCACTCTTTTTTTTATCCCTTTGGGTGATCTCCACTTTGAGCAGTCTTAACAGTATATCTTTAGTTGCAATGGGGATCATAATGATGCCTTGTAGGACTAGGAATTTCATCTAAGCATCAACTATAGAGTCTATCAATCTATAGGTCACATTCTTTTCTTGACCGATTTAGCTAGGTTAGGTCTATACATTTCCCATCATGGGATTAATATCTCAATTTTACACTTAGGCCAATAATTTTGTCATTTTTATTAAAAGTAACGCCCATAAACCTAATTTCTTTAAAAAAAGAATAGTTATATCCCGAAAGACAGATGTTTAGCAGAAAATCACTCGAACATCATCTTCCAAAATGCGCCATTTTTCCCTTGTCTACAAAAAAAATATACATTGATATTTATTAATGTGCTAATCTAATTAAATAGAGGTGAGTTTACCAAAAAAAATACAAATAAAGTCAAGGTCTTACAAAATATAGCTACCTTGGCCCAATAATAAAGACCTGTGAGCCCTCAGTACGGCCCAATCTCAAGCCCAAAGTCAACCAAGACCCACGTGCAATTGTGCATCTCAAGCCAATACAAGTCCATATAAATGGAAATCTAACCCTAATTTTCCATTTCTTTTTTTTTATTTCTTACACAAAATTTTTTATAAAATAATTTTTTTTCGGAAAAACACATAAGTTATTTTAAAATTTTTAATTAAAATATTAAAAACCAGTATATAAAAATTAGGGTTAGATTCTCAACATTCATAACTTCAAGTTATCCTACCACTATTTTCTATCTTTAAATCTTAGAAGGTCGTAGCGACTCTTAAATCTTATTGCAATAGCTTATTGTGACTCCACATATCATAATATTAAATATATTAAGAAAAATTATAAGTTGATTTATCAGTTAAAAATCTTGTTTAGATCATTTCAGAAATTTTATCGCTAATATACAAATAAAAATTGATGGCCACAAAGTTAAAAACAAAGAGAATGCAAGCAAGAACGTGAACGACAACTCGTCATGTGAAAATAAAAATTGATGTACGTAAAGCTTGTTGTTACTCCAAATACAAAACAAAGAGATCAATTCCAATCACAAAAAGGGCACACCACCGACAACGGTACGAATAACAAGAACAAAATTCCGTGACAAATCTTGATATTCTTAAAAACTTACGTACTACTCGATCACGTGATACCAACGCACAATCTCTCACTTAACACATGCTAACCTGCATTAAATTATCATGCAAAGTACGTCCATTTCTTTATTACCAAGAACATTAGTTTCTTAGCGTACCGAAACGCTTTTATGAGTCTTTTTTTTAAGAACACGGTTCTCGGGCGACTCCGAGTCGAGAATTGGGGACGTCGAAGAGGATACGGTGGTTCTGTTGTTGCATGCTGGCAATGACATTAAGGACGGAGTTGATGCCGCCGTCAGCTTCGGATGGGGCGAGGGCGAGACAGCTTACGCTTGTCGAAGCACTACGAAGGAGGAAGTTGTCTTGCTCGAGTGTTACGTTCATGCCTCTGAACATGAAAGAAATGGTAGGGATTGTGATCGGGACTGAGTAGCACGTGTCAAACCCACCTAGTGACGTTGCGTTCACGTGCCCCATCCGCCTCCTGAACTCGTCTCGCACCGCATTGTAAGCTGGCTCCACCAGCCTCGTGAACACCGTGCCTACAACATGATCATTCACACTCGATTCATCTTAAAGTCATTGCAAAGTATCTAATCATTGAATGTTAGGAATATGACCGTTGTATAGTCACGAGAGTGAATGTACGTGGTATGTATATTATTATTTTACAGCTTGGAGTAAGGTGGAAAATTAAATTTTAAGTCATTTTTTCCTAGTGTAACGTCTCTTTTTGGCCCACCTCCCAATTATATCAATGTAGGTACTGTTTGGCCAAATTGGGAATGGGTTGATCCAGATCTAGATCTAAGAATGAGCTAGAGTTGTTAAGATCTTAACTAAGAGTTAACGAGCCCAATATAAGTCCAAAACATAAGTACGGTGGTCCATCATAAAACCAATTGAGAAGAACGTAAAACGATAAAATGTACCTGAATCGAAAACTGTCCCCGCACCGGTTGAGGGATTGAAGGCGAGAGCGCTAGGTGGAATATCAACGACATTTTTACCAACTTTGATTCCGATCATGTCAACATAATAGAGCGAGGATCTTCTAGGATTTCTAAGCAACGGTGTAACCTTAATCCTCTTTGGTTGCGCAATGGGTCCTAGCCTTAGAGTACCGGTGAAGTTAAGGGACTTGAAACTTGGCAAGCAATAGGAGAATGTGGATTTGTAAAGGTTTTGACTTTGAGACAACAACGACAATGGTCCACGTCCGAGACCTAATAGTCCTTGCGGAGGTGCGGAGTGGCCCGTGGCTCGAATAACACACCCAAAGGTGTAGCCTGGGACCGGGTCTGTGGCTAGGGTTATGGTGTCCTGCACAAGGGTGGCTGATAAGGAAGATGTGCCGTAGCTCATGTTGAATGAGCATGAAGTTCCGCTACAACTTGGATTTGGTACCTAAACAATTATTCATAGGATTATATGTTACTATAATACATTGTTTAACCAAATAAGGAATATGTTACTTGTAAGTGCACAATTTAGCGCAATTTTATAATTATTCGGATCTAAATAGTAGTAGGAAAATAGGTCCTACCTTGTCCCATCTTCAAAGAAATGCATACACATTCCACTCACTACTCGTGAACTTTATAATTATTCACTTTCACCTTTACATTTTTTTCGAAAAAGCTAACATTTTTAATATGCAGTTTTTTCAATAAATCAAAACCCAAATCCTTTTCGTAAATCCCCTTGAAATATTGAAATCATTCCGACTATTTTTTTGGGGGGTAAAATTCTGACTTCTAATTTATTTGGAATACACTAATTTACACTATAAATACCATATTTATTATTCTTGTAGCCATTTTTCAAATTTATGAGCCGAAATTTGATAATTTCTAAATGTAATAAAATTACGAACAATATAGACTATGATATTTAATTACACAGGACATTTTAACATGCAATGGAAGTATTTTTTATAAATTATCAAATAAAGTAAAGACAATTATTTTATTAAAATGTTCATAGTGGATAACATATAGTGCCAAGATTTAACTTATATACAAACATTAAATAAACCTCATTTAAACTTTGACTAAGACACAATATCCTAGCACCCTTATCATTTCAAAAATGATAATCCTAAATCTATATGTGCATTACCGGTCTCAATTTAGTGACTTGTAAAAAAGAATTATAAATTGATTTTCCATTTAAAAACAAAAGATGAGAAGAGATAGTTATCTTCCAAGTCAAGAAAAAAAAGTCAAGAAAGACCAGGACGATTCCAGGACGATGTAGTTATACTCATTCGTTACGGATGCTACGATGCAGTTGTACTCATCTTTACTCATCCGTAAAGATGTGGTAGATATAAAAAATAAATAAAAAAAAGTCAAAAAAGACGTCGTGCAGGATGCACGTGACACCCATCACCCATCTCGCTAGTATCCTAACTCTTCTTAGAAAGCTAAATCTCCACCGCATAACATTCTCTTAATTTGGATTACATATGATATAAAATATAATGAATTATATATAACCAATTTTATTTATTTTTTAAAAATGTGAATTAAAATACCTGCTTGCACTGAGAAGCTTGGCAGGGAAGAGGCTTGTAAGAGGAAGACTTGGCAGTGTTCAAAGCGTTAGTACCAATGCCGCAGCCAACACAGCCAGAGCAAGGCATCCAAGCGGCGTCATTGCTAGTGTCAAGCGCCATGATCATACTCTGAGGTGGGGTCCCCACTCTAACCCTAACCATGTACCTCGGGCTCTGGAACAGCTGCCGTCCCCACGCGATGGGGGCCACCGACTTCCCCACCACCGCCAGGCTGGAAAGGTATGCCAGCCTGGCCCTGTCTTGGCTCTGGATCTCCTCCCATGATGCTACGGGTCGGTTGGCTTGGATCACTTCTAGGGTTGGGCTTTGTTGGTTGTGCTGGTGGTGGAGGGCGTCGGATGCGGCGGAGAAGAGGAGGAGGAGAATGGGGAGGAGGTTGATCATGGCTGACGTGGCCACTTTATGCTATTTTTGAGTAGTGCTCTGTATTTTGTGTTTGGGTAACAAGAGTTTGGACGGTTTATATAGACACGACTCTTTTGGAACACGAAGAGCGTCATGTGATGATGTGTATTTTTGGGTAACTTTTGAGTTATTGTGAAAAATACTCTAAATTCTTAAAATTGTAGAATAATGTCTTTGTTGGCAAATGTTGTATGTAGAGTCGTTATATGAACCGAGTTATTCAAGTTCAATCAGGAAAAAGTCCGATATGAATTCGTTCACTTACGTCGATTATGTACAGTATGTTTTAACTAAGTGAACCCAACTTGCAAAAGATTTAGCCTCGTATAATAAAGTATATACAGTGTTAAGTTTGAGCTGATTCAAAACGAGTTGAATATAAGTTACTAAAACTCGACTTCAATAACAACTTCTATATTCTATATCATAACAAGTAAGTACAGAAGAGAGACAAGTCGCGGGTTAACTTGCTTGTTCATAAATAAACGACAGGTTTTGAAAACAAATTAGATGGGCATTTGGAATATCGAGCATCATGAATAGTTAATGTAGAAATTTCACTTTACTCGAGATAAAAGTTTTTTAACTTGTAACCTTTTCACGAAAAAATCTTATGCAAAAAGGTTAAAAAGTAATAATGAACTGGATCTGAATTTGAAAGTTACGCAAAATATTGTTGAATGTTGCAGGCCTTGTCAGTGCGTAACGTCTCATGTACAGTACTTGTAGCTTTTTCTACATCTTTATATAAATTTTCATCACATTTTAGCTCACCAAAGACAAAATACTACACTACGTTAGACATTTGAAGTATTATTAACTAGCCTGATTTTTAAAGTCTCGTTTGGTATCGCTATGAATCATTTCCGGTAACGAAATGATTCCGAATCAATCAAAACCTATATTTGTTTAGAGGTATTTTTACATATGAAATTAATCTTATCAATCCCATTTACATTTCTTCCTCTTAACCGATTTCATTCCGTTTCCATTCCACCACTCCAACTAAACGTTAGACATTTGAAGTATTATTCCGTTTCATTCCGCACTTCGCGTGCATAGTTGAGAACTTAGTTGTGTAGTATAAATTTTTGTTTTTTTTGTTTTTTATGGACTTCAAGTACACACTCCATATGCGTAGTTGAAAATTACTCAACTACGCACTCGAAATGCGTAGTATGGTGACAAATAGTGATTTTTTCCGGTACGTCTATCAAGAAAGGTTACGAAGTGTTATTAAGGCCTTAAGGGTTTTGCTTGATGTTTGTATGTATTCCCCTAAAATAAATAACATCATACCAAATGTGAGAAAAAAAAGAAGAAGATATTTTTATGAAATTAAATATAAAATTAGATGAAAGGAATCTACACACTATGTTACCATACGGTGAGACTATTTGGTTTTCTAAGGATAAACTAATTTTCAATGAGTAGTTTTACTCATTTAATAGCACAATTGATTTATTAAGGATAAAATCTACGATGACAAAAAATTATAAAAGATAAAAATGACTGACATGAGAACACCATAAAAAAATAACAATACCAAATGGGAAAAACATTGATGGAAAAACGAAGGCCTAAATTTAAAATTTTAATTTTGACGGTTTTAAAATTAATTTTGAGAAACTTCATTGTTTTGTTATTAAAAATTTCAACGAAAAGGCTATTAGTCTTGGTGTAAAAAATTTTAAACTTTAACTTCATTGTTAAAGCAACATTCTTGTTCTCTTAAGATGGTCTTGTAAACAGCTATTAGATTGTAAATAAAAAAGATTAAAATCGAAAGTGACAATTTATGTATCACCAAATCACTCCAAGATATTTAAAGATGTCCGTGAGAGATCAGAATGATTTTATACAATCTTAGATTTGATTTTCGCTTGTTTAACCCGAAGTTCTAATTATTTATAATTTTAGATATATCAATTATGACATGAACCATCGATCTATTTAAAAATCTCAACATCAATTTATAAATAATTTCGGTCTTCTCTTCAGGCGACACCCAGATTTGAACCGGGGGGATTTCCTTTTCTAACTGGATTTTATTCCAAAGATGTGATCTTAGAGCTCGCTTACACTAAGTATACCATCAGTGGGAACTTTGCTTTCTGGTTGGGAAGTGTCTCTGTCCTTTTCACTTCTTATTACTCTTTTCGTTGGAGCGCCGGAGTGCAGAGGTTGTTCCCATCATTGAAGTCAGAGTGTGGGACTGAGCCTTCCAAATTTTAGGAAAACTGATTCGTTTAGTTGGAAAAACCAACGCAAATATGAAATGGACTTTCTAAAACCTACTTCTAAGGCCGCCAAGCGAATGATCTTCGCTTCGCGGGAAGAACAAAAACAACCATCTCGCTCTTTCCTTTCTTCGGTGCTACCTTTTTCTTTCCAAGGGATGGAGTTAGAGTGTTCTGCCGGATCGGTCGCTCAAGATCTTTGGTCTCTACCCGGACCCGACGAAAAAAATTGGATCACTTCTTATAGACTCGTTGAGACGGATTCTGATCTAGTTGATGGCAGTTCGGATCTTTCTAGTAATAAAGGAGATAGTATTTCGGATTATTCAGAACGGAAGCGAATCGTAAGAACTAGGCATTCTAATCTCATATATCCTGCCAAAAATTCCTATTTATTAGGAAAGAGGCGCAGTTTGGTTATCTGAGCTAGCCAATATTTTTTTATAGCGCATACTTCCCTGCGTGCCTAACATCCACTCTTTCTAGTCGAGTGCCTTGCGGCGCCTTTAACGATGAGAGAAGCTCGAGGGCGTAGTTATCTGCTAAAAAAACCTACTTGTCATATAAGTGTTGTATTGAAAGATATATCCTACTATGAAGCATATCAAACATTATATACTCGAGAAAAGTATTTACCTAGCAATTTCCGTTTAAAATCTAGTGGGGCAATATGGGACAAAAAATAAATCCACTTGGTTTCAGGCTTGGTACAAGCCAAAGTCATTATTCCATTTGGTTTGCACAACCAAAAAATTATTCTGAGGGTTTACACGAAGATCAAAAAATACGGGATTGTATCAAGAATTATGCTCAACAAAATGCCGCTGTCTCATTTCGTATAGTGATAACGTTTTCTCTTTCTTAGCGCTCCGCCCTTCTTGTATAGTAAATCGCGTAGGAATGCCTTTATATTTTTTTTAAAAAAATGACTTTATGTTTTTACAAAAATGCCTTTATATTTTTAAAAAAATCCTGATTATATTTTTTTTTCCTGACGCAAAGTTAAAATGATGAAGCGTTACAAATTTCTTGTCGTTGTGGAAAAGAGAAACGTATCGATTAATATAAAATTAAAAAAAATTTTGTGCATATGTCAGTAGTGGGAAATCCCACTATTTTTAGAGTATACAGACATCATTCAGACCTTTAACATTTTCCGTGATTAAATAAAATGGAACAATATGTGGTCATTTTTATTCGGTGGCACATATGTGTTGTGCTTATTCTCTCAATTATAAAAAATTATAAATCACTAAATTGTCACTTAAATCTATACATTGCGCCACTCAATTTCTGTTTTTGAAAGATATCTTATATCAATGGTGTTCACACTTCCACTCATCGATACGTAAAAATTTGAACTAACATTCATTGTTTTAAATTTTAAAACTATTGTTAAATAATCGGACTAAAATCTAAATTGTTATTATTAATTGATATATCTATAATATCTAGTAAATATGTACATTACACGGTTTATTAAGCAACTAATTTAATTCCCGTGTCAAGGCACGGGCATAATCTTAAAACTTAATAGGTGATCTTTTGTTTATAAAATATTTTTAATATATTGTAAAAATATTATATATTTAAAATTTTCAATAATCATAATAAAAATAAGTTAATATTGATAATTATTATGAATGTAAAGTGAAATAAATAATTTATAAAGGACAATGAAATTTACTTTTAAAATTAGAATATAAATATTAAATAAATAGAAGTTATAAAAAGTTTAATAAAAATAAGTTAATATTGATAATTATTATGAATGTAAAGTGAAATAAATAATTTATAAAGGACAATGAAATTTACTTTTAAAATTAGAATATAAATATTAAATAAATAGAAGTTATAAAAAGTTTAATTTAAAAATTATCTTAAGCATTTATAAATGTCATTCTTAAAGAACGAATAAGATGTAATATTTTTATTTAATTTTTTATACATATTTACATGTTAAAGTTAGAGTATGAAATAATCTAATGATCTAGTAAATAAAGGTAAAAATATTTTTCAAATAATACTTCATAATAATGATATATATATATATATATATATATATATATATATATATATATATATATATATATATATATATTAAACAAGTAGAAGATTGTGGTAAAATTATCAACGGAAATAATATAGATATAATGTTTATATTAATGATTTGTATGTATTAATAAATTAGTAAAATTATAAAATAAAGATTCATGAAAAATTGACATGTGACACGAAGTTAATAAAAAAGGACATGTAGTAAAATTTGATTTGACTTTAATAGTAGTATATAGATATATAGATATATCCTTAAAGAACAAAAAGAATGTAATATTTTTATTGTAATATTTTATACATTTTTTAATTGGTGAGTATTTACGAAATAATAAACATTATATATTTATATGTTAAAGTTAGAGTATGAAATAATATAATTTTTCTATGTGTCATTTTCTCATTAATTTCATGTCACGTGTCATTTTCTCATGCATCCTCATTTTATAATTTTACTAATTAGTTAATATATATATATATATATAATTAGTAAAATTATAAAATGAGGATGCATGAAAAAATGACACGTGACATAAAATTAATGAGAAAATGACACATAGTAAAATTTATTTTGACTTTAATATTAGTATATACATTGTTTGCGAAATGTTCCTCTATAAAAATAAATTTTCCTGCTCGAATTTTAAAATTGGGAGAATGTTTTGATAAGAAATGAGAACTCAAATTACAAAAATAAAAATAAAAACATCTGATAGTCTTAATCGGAGAATTAATGTCAAATTAATGGACAGTTAACTTTAACGGATACAAACTCAATAATAGACAATGTGCATTTGTCATCCTAAGAGACTATGTTGGCATGCACTATCTGTTCAGCCAACTCAGCTTGATGAGTCATCATTTATAAACTATAGGGTTTTTAGCACTGCAAGTCTATAATATAATGTTTGTTACGACTATCACACAGTGTATAAATACACAACTTTGTTGCGCATTCAATAACACATAGAAAAAGTTTGTTTCATCTCTCTTCTTTCTCTAGTTCATACATACACAATATTCTTCCACTATACCGTCATAGTTTCGAAAATCGTGACAGTTTCGAAAATCGTAACCGTGAAAAAAAATCCACGGTCACAGTTTCTGCAACCGTGACGGTTCGGAAACTGTAAGTGTGCACTTGTTAATTTTTCCGCCGTGTACTTAAAAGTTCCGTTAGTTTATGAACCTTATCCCTCAAAAAGGGATAATAAAGCAATCTAACGTAGAATTACAAGATCAATATAAAACGAAGGTGATAACATTACCATAACTAACTCGACCAACCATTGGAACCCCGTTGAAAAATTGATCCGGTTATGTCTTATATCATACAGTTATTCACAATTTTCTTGAAGTTTTATGTCTTTATATTTTGAGGGAAGTGAATGATGCGACTTAAAAACTCATCAAGTTAACTCATTCAAGCCCCGTAACAACTACAAATTTACCTCACAAAATGAAAACTCTTGTCGAAAAGTATACATAATATAGAATTAGCAATTATAGAAATTGATCACGTCTAATTTCTCTATCTTGTAAGAAAATACATCACGTAAAAAACAAAAAAAACTTATTTATATTCAGTAGGAATATATGGCATATAAAAATACAAATGACATGTATAAATTAAATATATAATTATTTCATATGGGGTGACTTGAAGGAATTGTGTCCTTTAATTTAATGTGCAATGACTAAACTTGGAATAGGACAATTAACGGAGATAATTCAATCCGATTATTTTAGAAGTCGTAGTGTTTTGCTAGAAGCCAACTACGATTAATGGGCTTAAACAAGTTAAACCCATAACTATTATAAACGGGTTCTATGCGGTCACACACTTTGAGTTGACGGACTAGATCAACGGGAATGATGGTTGAGTATTAATATATATTGTATATTATTAATATATCCATATTATTTATTTGTGAAATAATTAATTAGTGGATATTAATTAGGGAGGTTAATTAGGGGAGTTACACATTATGTACGTTAGAATTGTAATGGGTTGTAACTCCCTCCTCCTAATTAGGAAGATTAAGTTCTCCTCACTTGTTGACTAATGATAGAGGGAAAAAAAAGTGAGAGCAAAAGAAAAAATAAAAGAAATCAATAGTTGGTTTTATTTTGTTGGTTTTTTGTTTTGTTTTTAAGAGGGTTGACTACCATCTTGATCCGAAGCAATTCGATTGCACGCTTTGCGATCTTCGTCTTAGCAGTCGAAACCAAAGGCGATCTTGACCGGGCTCGTGTGGACCAACTAGAGGAGCAACACGTGGGGCTCTCATCTCTTTCGTACCTTCCCGATCAGATCCGGTTCACGCATCAACAGGTATTTCCTATGAACAATCTACTGTTGTCTATCAATTGTGCTTGTAGATCCTACGATTAGATGTTTAGATATGATCTGAAATTCCGCTTAAAGCATCTAATAAACCTTTATGACTTTCCTACGGAATTAATGAGTAGTTTTATTAACACTTCCAAATAGTGACAATATTGTGGCTCGAATCCATCATCTCCTGGATGACAAAGAGAAGTGTACGTGGAATTCTGTCACGAGCCCTTATAGGCCCAATCAATAAAGTTTTATGCTTTGAGATCTTAAAAAATGCTTTATATTATTCAATATATAGTATTAATTATATCATATATAAGATCGATAAACACATTAAATCATTTTAAATGGGAAAAAAATATTTGCATGAGTGATTTAAAAATAGGGGAAATCACAATGCATTGTCTTCATCATTATGTCGTCCTGCATGCAAGTATGTTAGCATGTGCACGCATGTTCATCAACAAATAAAGTTCAACTCAAGCCATCTTAATTCTAGGCAATGAAGAGCTACCCAAAGTGTATAAACTTTGTAAAAGAACATACGGCCCGTCCACGTTACAAACTATACGGACTCTAATGTATTAAGGGCTAACAAATCCGATTAGTTAGATCCGAGATTGAATATTTATGATGTCATGTCAAACTCTGAAGGGTCGAATATAGCGTGAAGGTTTCATCGTAGTTAGACGTGAGACCAAATACATAAACTCAAAGGTTCAATCGTAAAACCAAATATCAATAAAGAGAAGTAATTCACCGAACTTATATACTACATGTTTATTTATCATCGATGAGAGGCATTTTACCTTCACATTTGGTGTCGCAAGCAACTATAGGCGCACAACTTGATCCATGGGACACAAGAGCAACAAAGTAAGATGACTAAGATGGGCGCATAAGGTAGACGAGTAACGAGTTGTGTCGTTAATCATTTTTGAATACCAAATTCGATCTTTTCAAAAACTACGTTTGAAAATCTAGGCGACACAACATTACCATAAAAGACCCGCTATACCTTTTTGAAAATCTCGATCGCCTCAACCTAATAATGAAAGGTATAATATTATTTACAAAATTACAAGATATAAGTGACGTAGAGTGTGGAATGGCTGGGATCACTTTCCATAGCTCTTCCTAATATCTAATCACAAAAATATTTCTATACCCTTTCAGAAACGTATTAATCGATAAAAAAAACCTATTTCGAAATAATTAGTGGCTAATTTTAATCAAAAAAATTTAATTGGAAAACTGTGCTTTGTTTAAAAGTAGTGGTGTCTTTTGACTGCAACGGACATAATTGGGCACCATGGAATGATTACAGTTGGGCCACCGACAATTGTTTCTTACTTATATTCATATCTCTATGATTATATTAATTTAATAATGTTTTGGGCTCCCTAATGTATATAAGTAGCCGCAGAACCGGAACTTATTTCTAAGAGGGATAAAATAAAAATAAAAAATAAACTAAGTAACACTATAATAATAAATTGTACTGATTGTGCTCTAGTAAAAATCATTAAAAATTTGAGGGGTGGACATGGGACGGGATGGGACGGAATTGAGATCATCTCAGTCCCGTTCCGGCTATTTTAAATGGGACGGGATCGGGACGGGTCTTGGATATTTTAGATTGAATCTCACCAGGTCCTATCTCGGCTGGGACCGGGACGGGACGACACTGGATGGACTCAATCCCGTTTTCACATTAGTTTATTTAATTTTTAAAATTTTACCATTTATCCATAAAATATGCATATATGTTGTACTTAAAAGGCAAAAACATTAAAGCCAAATATTCATAAATCATAATAACATATTATAGTTAAATTAAAGTTTCCAAATAAATATAATAAAACACATCTAAATGAATTTGGTACATTGTCAATTTTAACGGTTTAACCAACTTGGTTGATTTTTTAAAATATTTAAGCGTAACTACATAATAACTATATAAGCATTTCACTAACGCTTAGGGATTCTACATTTATATATCATTTTAAATTAAAAACTTTATTATATACGTGACGGGACGGGCCTAGCGGGATTGAGAAGTTAAGACCCATATCCCGTCCCGGATTGTTTTTGGCGTGACGGGTTCGGGACGGGATTTATAATTTTGATTGAAATCCCGCCGGGATTGGGACGGGATCGGGATGGACCCGGAACGGAACCGGAATTTGCGGGATTTGTGCCCACTCCTAAAAAACTTATTCCGTTTCTCCCCTGAAAGTGAAAGTGAATACCTCGTCTCGACCTCTCAATAAAATTTACGATTATTATTTTATAGTTATTTTTAAATTTCAGTAAAGAGGTATAAGTTAATAAATTATATAATTTAGAGAATTTATTTTGACCGGGATCAATTATGAGGGCATCACCACGATTTTAAACTAATTCAATCAATGATATTGAAATAAATAAAAAGTTTTTAAAAAATTAGTTGTAGGTTGCTAAATAGATTTACTTGAAAAAGTTCATGTGAATATTGAAGTCAATCTGTGAGGTTCAGGTACGTGATTTGGTCTGGCACAAATTATTTTGTTACTTTTATGATAAATAAAAAAAAAAACCTACTGTTTAAATACAAGTAGAGAATTTACAAGTTTTGATTCAAATCCGGTTGTACATTGGATTTTTGTTCTCAAAAAGTTTTGGGATCGGGTCATATTTTGACTGGATATCCATTGAAGCCTTGTTGGGCTTGGCATGCTCTGTTAGGGTTAGGCCCAATAGATGATTACATATATAAAAGGGTATTGGGCTACAATATTTAACCCACATTTCCATCTCTCACCTTATTTGTATTTGTATATCTGGTGCCAGTTTGGTTGAAGTGGTAGAATGAAAATGAAATGAAATAAAATCGGTCAAGAGAAATGAATGAAGAAACTTTGAAAAATTTGTCCGTCACAAAAAACTTCTAATTTACATTAAAAATAAAAATTACCTTTATAAAGATGACATAGATTTAGAGATGGCCCTTTATGATAATGGCGAACCAGTAATAATCTCAACAATCGGAGATGGTAAAGTTTACGTTGCTCCTTGGCCTGGCTACTTTAAAGTGATATTCTGCACTAAGGTATTGAACTACTTCTAAATAGATTCTTTAAGGTTGAATGAAGTTTCGCAAACCGACCTTAGCTCAGTTGGTAGAGCGGAGGACTGTAGTTTGTTCAGCAGATAATCCTTAGGTCGCTGGTTCGAATCCGGCAGGTCGGATTTTTAAAATTCCTTTTCCCTTTAATATATAAATATTTTGTGTCTTTCCTGTTTTTCTAACTGCAATGCTCAACCTTCGCACAATTTCCTTTAAAATCCTTTTCAATTGGTCGGAGTTAAAATCAAAACGTCAAGTATGTAATTCCCGAAAAAAATACTTGTATATAATATCTTAGATAAAATATTTTTTTATATATTTTTTATAAGGAAATACTTTAGGTTGTTCTTCGGTTTCGTAGAATATATATATATATATATATATATATATATATATATATATAAATTTATTTGGATTATAAATTTCATCACTTTCATCTTATAATCGTTATCTTCAACCTTTCGTCTTTGTAAACCGGATGGACATTAGGTTTGAAAGCTATACACTAGAAAGAATAGTAGTTATAGAGCATGAGAATTTACAACTCTATATGCCATGGTCCATGATTTTTTTGAATTGTCAGATTACGGTCCGATTTGGTCCAAGACCGTATTTCGGGTCGAACCATAATATCTACAAATTCCTATACAACAAGGTACCGTACGTGTTGGATGGAACGTGATTGTCCGGTCCACTGTCCAGAATTTTGACCTAGATCGGTCGAGGTCTCATGATGAAAACGAGTGAGTTAAGGAAGATGAAATTATATTTATAGTTCGATCCATTTAAGAACAATAAGAAAACGAAACATTCACATATGTGATTAATAAAAACATTACAAAATATGAATTATCAATAAAATATATACATGAAAAATCTCAAATTGTATCTAAATCATATAATCAATTTATGAAGGGAACAATTATGAAGGGAACAATATGCATCAATTAAAAAGATTTAGGAAAGACATGCTTACAAAATCTCTTCTTTCAAACGAAAACAAAACAGGTCGGACCAACCGACAAATAAGTTGACCACCTTGGACTGACTGACCGGTCTCTTGTAGAGTTCGGACCGACCAGTCTAGTCTTGTTTAATGCTAATTGTAAGATACCGAACTAAAACGTGAAAACTAGATATCGAAACTAGTGACAAAATAATATTATTTATAGGGAGAAAATCTAACCTAATCCCCCTAGGGTTATAAGATAATCCTACCTAAACACTATCTCTACGGTTAAAAGATAAATACGTCCAAATGAATAAGCTAAAAAGATAGCCTATAACAAAAGGTCAAAAAGGGAAGGAAAATATTAGATATGTCACAAGACAAGTTGGTCGATCTTTAGGGACGAAGCGGCTGATCTGGTACAAAAATGGTCAACTCGTAGTTGTAACGCATTGTCTTGAAGAATAGGTCATTTGCTCACACTTTGACACATATTGGCCGAATAGCCCCTCAAATAGTCTATATTTCTTCACCCTTGAATCTCGATTGTTTCAGTCTTGACTTCGACCTCTGATTGAATGATGATCTTAATGGGTAGCAAGTTCTCTTCCGAAAATAATTTTATTTTAGCTAAAAGGACTAGAATATATGATCTCAAAAACACAAAGAAGTGAAAGAAAATATACCAAAATGTAAATATAAACTAAATGTTCAAAAATGAAAAAAGACGTTAAAAGTTATCAAATTCCACTGTAAAACGTTATCTCTTTTCGATTCATTCTATTATTTAATCTCGTTTTGATAAACAAATTGATTGAATCTACCCACAATTTTCATGTTGATAACGGTGAAAATTAACCATTTAAGGATCTTAATTTTGGATCAATATTTTATACCATTATTTGTACAGTTATCGTGGAGCAAAATATGTCCAATATCTTATTAAGATCATTACACAAAACCCTTAATTCATTGAGACTATAATCGCACAATTTTCTAGTTTGGCTTATATACGAAGTCTATTTGTAACAACTTCCAATATTAAATTCTTGATTTTGAGTGCAACAATTAGGAAAGTTTTGTTTATAAAAAATAAGTTTTCCGATATAAAAAAAGTTGTAAACTAATGTAACCGTCAAAAGTCCACCGAATATAAAATATCAAATAATGATCAAATCAAAAAAAGAACATACACAAATCAATTATTAAAGTTAACCTCTTGTCCTTTATTCCGAAATATTTATAGTTGTAAAAATTATTTAAAAATATCGTGATGAAGAAGATAATTTATCCGTCATTAAGATATGTATGTAAATAATGAAGTAAGTTTTCGTAAGAATTTTCTAGGATGGATCACTTCCGATAAGCGATCCACCATGATTTCTTACTCTTTAATTGTCGGTGCATAAGTTTAACAACAAGATTTATTGATTAAAAATCTGTCATATTTGATCAATTCAATTAAATAAATTTCGTACTCTTTGTTAGTGTATAAGTTTGACAACCGAATTATTAATTAAGAACAATCAAATTTGATCTATTCAATTAGATAAATTTCGTACTCTTTGTTGGTGTATAAGTTTAACAACCGATTTATTAAGAGCTATCGTATTCGCTAGGGATGGGCACAAATCCCGCCAATCTCGGTCCCGTCCCGGGCCTATCCCGATCCCGGCGAAATTTCATTCAAAAATATAAATCCCGTCCCGAACCCGTCCCGTCAAAAACTATCCGGGACGGGATATGGGCCTTAACTTCTCCATCTCGCTAGGGACGGGACCCGTCCCGTACATAATAAGTAGAATCACTGAGCATTATATTTATATAGTTATTAAATAGTTATGTTCTTATATTTTAAAAAATAAACCATGTCGGTCAAACCGTTAAAATTGACAAATGTACCAACTTCATTTGAATGTGTTTTATTATATATATTTGAAAACTTTAGTTTAACTCTAATATTTTATCATGAATATTTGAAACTTTAATGTTTTTGCGTTTTAAGTACGATATATACGAATATTTTGTGGATAAAACATAAATTTTAAAAACATTTAATAACCTAATGTGTAAGCGGGATTGAACCCATCCCGTCCCGTCCCATCGGTCGAGATAGGATCCGGTGGGACTCAATCTAAAATACCTAATGCCTGTCCAGATCCCGTCCCATTTCAATCCCGTCCCATCCCGTCACATGCCCACCCCTAGTATTCGCATTTGATGTAATGTGAATATAGCTTCCTTCTTTGCTACAATAAATCATCTTAAAAAGGAAAGAAAAAAGTGACGTGAAGTACATAATGCATGTTGACTGGTAGCTAGATTCAATACGTTCTTCTCTATTGTCTTTCAGGATTTATTCAAGTAGATAAACAAATATTTGTATAATTTATATATTATGTAAATGATAAATCTCTGGTAGTAAACTAGCAATAGTCGGAGACGAATATGTTCGGTTCATTTCAAGTTGTTTATATTTCCGCCGGAACTGGAATTTTGGATCTGAATAGTCTTGACCTAAATTGAAATGCTATCATTCGAATACCGTTGGATCGAATATTTAGGTCCAGTTTCACCCCGTCAAATTTATAAGGTCTAATTAGTCTAAATGAATATCCGGTCTAAGTTCATATTTGATTTAATAGAACGTTTTTCGTTCAAATATAATCCTATTAAAAACCGATGAACAATCCTAAATTCATTGTTTTTTATGAGAAATTTTATTTGGTGTCCTCGAGGTTTTGCCTTTTTCGGTTGGTGTTCACCAAGTTTTATTTTTTCGCTTGGTGCCCTTAGGATTTTGATTTATTCCAATTGATACCCATTTTAATCCAAAACTTGTTATAAATAGTGTTTTTTTAAAATTTAAATGAAATAGTAATAAAAAAAATTGATTTTTTGACAAAGAATTTTATTACTATAATTTCTACCCACCTAAAAAAAGTCATAGATTTGATTCTTAGTCATGAAACAATGTGTTTACTAAGCCTATTTACTTAATTTATAACAGTTAGGTGTATGTTTCCTATTTTTTTCCAATTAAATCTATTTATATAAAAAAAATAATTGAAATTTGCTAAGTTAGCATCTAGAATAACAATAATTTGTGACATTTAAATCAATATATCTAGGCAACTTTGATTTAATAGTATGGGTGTTTGTTAGTCATAAAACAAATCTATAAATTTCAATTAGTTTTTTTTATAAGTAGCATTAATTGGGAAAAAATCGGGAACATACAACTAATTGTTATAAATTAAGTAAATATATTTAGTAAACATATTAATCCAATCGAACATTAAAATTGTTTCATGGATAAGAATCAAATCCATGATTTTTTTTGAAGTACTTAATTGTAAAAGTATTTGAAGATACATATAAAAAAAAGTAATTTCGGCTTTTATTTTTAAAAAATTGTTTAGGTGGATGAAAGTTAGAGCAATTAAATTCTTTGTCAAAAAATTAATTTTTTTTGCTAATATTTCATTTAAATTTAAAAAATATACCATTTATAATAAGTTTTGGATTAAAATGGACACCAATTGGAATAAATCAAAACTCTAAGGACACCAAGAGGAAAAATAAAACTTGGTGGACACCAACCGGAAAAGGCAAAACCTCGCGGATACCAAACGGAATTTTTCTTTTTATATTTATTACAAATTCAACGTATAACTTTCCAGTATTCATCATTTACTTGTTGTTTGCAACAATAGGTTAAGTTTAAATGAGATTATGAAGATATGCTCACTGTTTTTTTTTTCCCCCTTCTTGAAAACAGTTTGTTACTAATGTGATGTGGTTATTGTAATTATTGTTTACTTGCTTTAAAATTTTAAAGAATGGGTGAAACAAGACTATTTTTGTTTAATGAAAATAGATTAGGCTCCCTCGCCCCTCTAATCCATTTATAAAATCAAATAAATAAAGTCTCTTTTTCTTATTTATCTCAATCCCTCCCCCTTAATTATCTCTTCTCAATTAAAAAGATTTTTCGAAAACACGATAGTAAAGTTTGATCTAATTTTCGATTGAGCGTATTCTCAAGCAAAATTCTTCCATGTACACAACATATAAACATGAAACATATATTAAATAAGTAGTTTCAAAAAAAACCCATAGAAAAAACGTGTTATCATTTACCCAAATAAATTACACAAGCAATTTCGAAATAGTAGAGAAGCAATTTCGAAATGGTACAAATTCCCATAGAAAGAACATGCTATCATTTACCCTAAGCAATTATACATATAATTTCGAAATAGTAATTACATAAAACAATTACACAAGTAGTTTCGAAGTACAAATTACACAAAAAATTACACGTACAAAAGATAACTATGGACGAAACATGTATCAAACTTTTGCAGATTTTCAATTATCTTGAAGAAGATGAATACACACGATCCTTTAGACGATCGAAACTCGATTATTGTTTTCCAAATTCGCATGTAATCAGAATGTACGAAAAAACGCAGATGGAGAGAGTGGAATGTAGACGGGGTTAGTCACGGTCTATGTAGATAATACCTAATTTATTTTTTTGGGAAAATTAGAGAAGCCTTTTATGTTAAATAATAAACAAAGTGGCCTAGTTAGTGCTTCTATAATCAAGCAATTTGATTATATTTTAGTGTTCGTCAGTTTATTGATTATTAAAATTAAAGTTGAATAATTTTTTTAAAAATAAATTTGATGAGTATTTTGAAGAATAAATATTATTAAATCTAATGTAAGCGTAAAATTATGAAAATTTATTTATTTAAAATTATTTTGTTATATAATTATATTTCTAATATATCATTTAATAAGGTATAATAAGTTTGTATAGTTTATGAAATGAGAATATTAATTAAACTTTAATAGGCCAATATATAGACTCTCATAAGCATGAGCTTCCAAATATTGATCATCCAACATATACTTTTTTTATTATATTTATAGGGACGTGTTATTCCCGTAAGTTTCAATTTACTTGCTAACGAAGACATATGTATGGCGTTGGCACCTTTATTTTTTTTTTTAGATCGGGTCGGCGCTGGGAGTCTACCCCAAATATTTTAGAAAGATATCGTATATGATAGCGTTCTCTCTAAATAATTATAAAACTTTGAGCGTCGGTGCTAAAGACCAAAACCCTATCATTAAAATAAACTTTGGTATCCAAACTCAATAAATGGTGTCGGAATGTGAAGTTTTTAATTCCTTAGTAAATTTAAGGTCGTGTATATATATATATGGGGTTGAGTTCAAGTAGCAAGGAGTCTAAGGGTCAAAAGTAGAAAGAATCCACGATTATTTAATCAAAATTTAATTATTCAAATATAACATGTGTTTGTTCAATTAAAAATTGTTCGACTATATTTGAATTTGTTCAACTATATTCGAAGTTATTTAATTATATAAGTAATCTTTCAATTGTAAATGTTATATGTTTAATTATTCAACCAAACTTTTGTTCAAGTATATGACAATTGTTGATAATTTGAACAAATCACAATCCTTAATTATATTGATACAAGAGTTGTGAGTCCTTTACACTTTTGATCATAAGACCCCTTTTTATATGATCTAAATATTTTATATATATATATAAATTTAAAAGTTTGTTTACTTTTGACCTGATTTCCAAACACGTATATCTTATCTTATGTATTCAAACATTTGTAGATTATTAGGTAAATTATAAATCAACTTTAATATTTTAAATAGTCATGGTTAGTCCGGTCCGAAAGTCATACAAACCTTAATTATTGTATGTAATTCGAAGTATTGGCAATTGAACTTACTATTATTGTTTTTTGGTAGGAAAACTTACTATTATTACTTTGCAGTTGGACGAAGTCTAATAAAATGTTCTTAAAATGTTAATTAATGTTAAAAAATAAATAAATGAGGTGATAGAAATCCGGTTAGCTAGCAACATTTAACGACATTGACAACCAAACATTGATGAAGACACAAGAAGATTTTGTTGGAGATACTGAAAGATTATGTCAGTACCTACAAGTCAAGAGGATAATTGATGCTAAGGTTGCCCATTATATTCAATTATTCATGTTGAACTAAATAGGTACTATCACACACACAACAAAAGGTTCACATAAGATAGAAGCTTCATCAATTTGTAACCTCGACATAATTATCGACAACCGAACCTATCCATAACCTACCGCCAAATTCATTTACATCACTCGTTGTTATCAAGTTATCTTTTCTTGTGTTGTCTAAGACCCCCAATACGTATCCGTCTTCGTTTACCTTTACAGGTAATCCTCGGTCTCTAGAAGCACGAAACGGAGAAAGGGAAAATAGTTGAGAAGGAACTTGTGCAATCCAAAAGTCTCCGCGCTCATTCCTGTTTATGTTATCTGGACATCCTTCGAGTTGTATGAACACATCATTGGTTCCGGATCTTGGACCGGTTAACCAATA
The DNA here is from genome assembly GCA_002319775.1 of Fagopyrum tataricum. NCBI lineage: Eukaryota > Viridiplantae > Streptophyta > Magnoliopsida > Caryophyllales > Polygonaceae > Fagopyrum > Fagopyrum tataricum. The sequence goes on along the minus strand of CM008279.1, from coordinate 8,026,199 downwards.
TCTTCGGACTTGTCCAAGTGTCGTCTCGGTGATCAACAAGAAGTCTTTTTTCTTGCTTAGTGCAACTCCATTTGCAAAGGATAGGTTTGTGAGGAGAACCTCGATAGATTGAGTTTCTATGTCGTATTTCATTAGCCTGCCACTCTTATCGTTTGAGCTGATAAGGGTGGTAAACTCCCTACAGTATACAACTAGTTCAGTAAAGTTCCATCATAAAAATTAATGGACAATAATAATAATTTTCCGTCTGTTTATACTAGTCTTTATACAACTATATAATATACATGGATGCATTTTCACAATCTATTTTAGTCTTTATACCACTTTATAATATACATGAATACATTTTCACAATCCATTTTAGTGAAAATAGGTTAGGAAAGAAGATTAACCATCGTTGAAAACGAGTACTGGAGTCAGTGATGTAAATAACACCGTTATGATCATCGATGTCGAGTGCATTTGTAAACTGAAACGGAACACCGTTGACGCTGTCAACGAGAGTGCGTGCTCTTCCACCGTGACGCTCCACCACCATGAGACCGAAGTATGCATCCGCAATGTACAAATTACATGTCTTGGGGTCGAATTTGATGCCTAAGGGTCTCCCGCAAAGCCGTTCTTCTTCATCATACGCCTCGCTGCATTGCCTTGTCCTACACACAAAATATGCATTATGTGTCCTTGAACTTTATATTTTTGTCAGAATATATCTTTCTATCATTCATTTATTATTTATATTTTTTAAAACACTATTTCCTCTATTCTCATATAATTATCTACTTTATATCATTGTTTTCGTACAAATTTTAATCATAGTGTATCAATAAATAATATACCTTCTACTTTTAATTTTTCTTATATGTGTGATTTTTTCTATAACTATTGAGAATCGGAGAGGGTAAATTTTTTTTTTCTCTATAAATATTAACGCGATATAATTGTATAAGAGTATATTATGAAAAATTATAAAGATTCAGAACACTATACATAAACTGAAATATATTTTAGTATTAAAAAATAAGATAAATATACGTGATGCATGAAAATGTTTGAACATTATTACCAGTTGGGACAAGTGTAAGCAAACTCAACCCAATTGGGAGACTGCCATTTCAAGATACGACCGTCTGAAACTCCGACGTAAGGCCCCTTTCCGTCACAATCGAAGGCGATGCTTTCCGGTCCGACAGCTCCGTCACTTAACGGAATGCTGTGGTAACTCCGTTGAATCACCGGAGCCACCTTGGAATAGCGGCTCTCACATTGGCAAGGGAGATGAAGAAGAGTGACGCCTATCAAGAATAAAGCTATAGTTTGCAGTGTTTTCATGGCCCTACTTTTACTTCACAATTAGTTATTTGTGTATGAATCCATGTAGCCAGGGTGTTCAAATTTATAGGCAAGATTTGGGTTTTATTTTGATTTATTTTATATTTAGGCAGATTTGGAGAAATATAATATTTATGGAGGTCTGTAGTCACATTTAATGCAGCTGAAGTGTCTACGAAGAAATATTATTGTAGTCAGAAAATTATGGTTAAAAGAAAGAGAAAATAGCAGGAAAATTATGGAGAACAAGTCATCTCCGGTGTATCTGAACGCGCTTTTATTGATAGAAAAAAGGTTGATAAAACGATGAATATTTTGAACCACTTTACGGGAAGGGCTTCATTTCTGCATCGGATGAATGCAATTGAAACTGGACATCTGCTCACTACGGCGTATCATATAGTTTTGATTGTTTTTGAGTGAAGAAAGGAATTGTTTGGGTTCATACATACAAACACACCATATAGGTATCATACAAAGAGGTGCATATAGAATTATTGAAAAAACGTGTACATTACATTACGGTATGTAGTGTTATTTTCTTAAATTGATTACATTATCTGTCATATTCTACTCTTGACAGATGATGTGCATATGTCCAATATATTTCCAATTAAGTTGGATTCAGAATGATAAGAGATTTGATATGTGTAAAACTTATTATTATTATTATTGATCTTTTTAAATTGAAATTAGATTGACATTTCCTTTTTATTTGGACAACTAAGCGTTATTACAAGACTTGGCGGGGCGAGGGAGTTGGGTTTGTTTGGGTTATAATAGGATCTAACCACTTGTAATATCTCATGTTCACGTAATAATTGAGATTTCATTATCTTATTTTATTTTTTATTTTTTGGTTTGTTTAGATGTTTTGTATTATTTATTAATTGATCTCAGTTTAGAAAATATCAAACACATATACACCCTAGTAATTAACTAATTAAGAGAGTAGTTGCATATTATCTTTGTTTTATTACGCATCATATCCCAAAAAAAATAGATAAAAGTGAACGATGGTAAACTATGGGACTCCATTCCTTAAAATATTGAAAACTTTTTCCGGATTTTTTTAATTAAAAACTATTAATTCGCAAATTAATAAAGAATCATATAAATCATTATTTACATCGAATTAGAGGGTAGGCAGACTACGAGTTGCGCTGTTAACCTTTTTTTTGATATCAAAATCAATCCTCTTAAAAACTATGTCTGAAAATCTGAGATACACAACATTATCATGTAAGACCTCCTCTTGAGAATCTCAACGGCATCGGACGCAAACAAACCAAACATGTCAAAAGCGAACAGAAAAAATACATGTCGGTTTCGATGCAAGACATTTTATGCTTAGCCACCTTCGTTCGTAGATGTCGTGTTGAGGGACACCTTACCCACAACAAATGCCCCACCACCCAAACAAACCAGAGGAGATACTCAATCAATTCAATACAAGCATTTTTTCCACCGACCCATTCAAACATTAACACATCCACCGGCCCCTTCTCAGCTAAAACTTCTGCTATCCTAAACACGTCACATAACAACATCATGAACCAGATCATGCCTGTACTTGAAGTCAGAGAGTTCTTTGCAATGAACCGCATGCTCTCCAAAAGAATCCAAAGTCCTTCGACAATTGGGCATAAGACAAATCGCATCAACCGGTAACAAAGGAATCATAAGGCGATACTTATGGATCGTGCGATACTCAACTCGAGACATACACTGTCAAAGCCCCTCAAAGGGTATGGCAAGAAGAAAGTCTTGGCTAAGCGCTGACTGCAAACACTTAAAAATCCCTTTCTGTTTAAATCAAAAGTTGCTTCCACCGTCTGCACAATTTTACCGAAAAGAGAACTCGCCAAAACATGTTGGGCTTTAGGGGGAACAATGTTCTTGACAGTAAAACCAAAAAGATCGAAACTAGGAATATAAGCCTGAAGATTATACAACGCTGCAACAAACTCGAAGTCCATATCCACTACTCCACTGTCCCGCAAGATGTGGTCTTGAAGGATCCAAGATTAGGCTCTGGAGGCGACAAAAGCAAAAGAAGAAGTCTCCATAAATGAGTATACACCAACACCCCAAACCGAATAGGCAAATAAGCAAGCCTCAACTGAAGATCCCAAAAAAAGGACCCACACAAACAACAATATCCTCAACCGATCAACGGAGTCCAAATTCAAAATAAGTTGTTGAACACTCCCCATGCTTCGGTAGACAAGTTCTCAAGCTAAAATACATCTTATCAACACCCATACAAGCACGAAGCAAGACAAGCTCACTATACAGGTCTCTCAACTGTGGAAGAAAGTGCATCAACTCAACCGCCTTAACCGCTCTCTTCGTGACTAACTCTCTATCAAACCCTTCACAAAAGCGACTAAAATCATTAAAATTTGAGTCATGTTATTTTCATTTTTTACGGCAGTAAATTTACTAGGCTAAACGTTTCGTATTATTTCCATGTCAGTTTTTTTTTCTTTTTCTTTTTTTGAGTTGAAAATATTACAAAGAAATTTGAAACGCCAACGCACAATCACAATACGTATTAGTGGCGTAGACTTAACGCACATCAATTATACATTAATAAATTTATCGCCATGTAACTATCAATTCAGTACAATTATTAAATATTATCAATATTTCCTTCTATGATTACAATTATATTTTATATTTATATAGTAATTATAGATAAATATAAAAATTTGTATGTATTTTAGTGATAACTAATAAGGGTGCTTTTTGCAAATAATTAGATCTTGGGTTTAAATCTTGAGAATATGTTTATATAATTTTTTTTTATCACTTATTTACATCAACTTATTATGATCATATTTATATTATTTGTAACAAAAACACATAAAATATTTCTTTGTCTAATTAATACTTTATTAATTGGTAATTTTATTTATCATACTTCTAACACATTTTAAGAAAAAATCACAAATATATTGCTTCTAGCCACATGTATAAAAAATTTGACTAATGGCTTTAATTATAATTTTGTTTATGATTTTATGTTAAAGGATATTCTATTTTTAAGAGTATTGTATAAATTTGAAGTTATGCCATATCAGATTAAAAAATTAGCTCAATTACTCTCCACCTTCATAATTTTATAAACTATATTTTACACTATTTATAATATATAAATATGTGTAAATTTTATTATATACTAAGTTTTATATATCGAAATAATGATAGTATTACTTGATGTGAGAACACGGGTGAGGGTGATCGATCCGATCTTTTGCGAGGTTCAAACTTTCTTTGTTGAAGTCTCAATCTAAACTAGTTCGATGCCATGCACATAGCTTCTTAGGCCAAGATGATGAGAATTCAACAAGCATCGGATTCGCCGTCTGACCCCCAAACCCTTCTTATCTTTGAGATGCTCGGATGATCCGCCACCCGACTCCCAAACCCTAGATGAATCGCACTATTTTCCTTCTAAAGTATACGCGTTTCGCGTCCCCTTCTCTGAGAAACTCCCGGTGGCCGGAATGCGTTTTCGGATTTTGGTTATTCAATTGTCCGGTTCATGAGACCAAGTCGCTCCCCAAAAAAAGATAAGCTCACTAACATCGTCTACACTATTTTCTCCAGCCGAAGGACTCAACCGTAGTCTGCAATGGTGTGACTTGGTTTGGTACCAACTCATTCTGGAAGAGGAGGAGAGGACTCTCCAAAACCTTTTGTTGACTAGAAATATTAATCAAAGAAATCAAAGTGGGGTTTTTAAGGGAAAAAGCACCGGATGAGGACGTCTTCTTGTTCCTCCTTCAAGCTGTCAATTCGCTTTTTTAGCTTGTGGGTTTGTTTAGGGCCTTAGTTTTCCTAGGGAGCTCCAGGTTGCTTCTAGTGTTCGACTAGATCTATCTAATTACGATCCATCACCATCATCGGACCATTTTCAACCATTACCCCAAGCCTCCTTCATACCCGCCAACCCCTGTATCTACGATTAACCCTCGTTTGCTTGATCTTTGTAATAAGGCCAGGATTGAGGAGAGTCTTTGGTGTCAAAAGATCGGGATGGAACCACACGACTAATCCTTGTATCAATTAGATTGCAAATCAAATAGATCGAAATCGAGGGTGATAATTTGTGTGTTATCAAAGAACTCCTAGGGTTGTAGAGTTGTTTGTGGGAGGTCATGATGATTATATCCAAGTCCAGACTAGATCTTCGTTTTTTTGACGATGTCCAAATCATACATGTGTTCAAAGAAATCAACTGTGTTGTTGACCGTTTGACTCACATTGGAATCACGAAACCCAACACTAATTTTTCTTATGATCCCGAACTTCGTGTTCTCATCCGCAAGAATGCTTTAGGTTGGACTACCAGCAAGAGATAGTCCGACCTAACCGCTTTCCGTTATCTAAAAAAAAGGTTAAATGTTTTTTTTTTATCAAAATTTGTTTATTAATGAAACATAAATTTGTAGATTTCAATATAATATAAAAATGAAAAACATTATATCTGAAAGTATCATAAAAAAACATATCTTATTTATATAAGTTATATATTCTACCTAAAAATAACCTAGTTAAAAGATATATATCTAAAAGTAATAAAAACAACTTTGATTAAAAGATAATTATATAACATAACTAAAATATCAAATAATATCTCCAATAACAGAGCCAAAAAATATTTCAAGGGAAGACTGAACAACTTAAAATTTAGTTCAAACACAATTGAGCTAAATTGTGATTGAACCAACATTCACACTAGGAATTGGACTTGAATCTTTTTTCGTCAACAATGTCGTCTCTAACATCATTTTCATGTGATGTACCAAAATTCACACTAGAAATTGAACTTGAATCTTCAATATTTAGAATCGATACCTTCTTCCGAATAATATACTTTATTACTAAATCCTAATCATACAATTAACAAATTTAGTTCAAAACACAATTGAATTTTTAAACCCTAAAATATCAAATTTAAGAAATATAACCTAATCAACTACTAATTTTTCAATTCAATCAACAAATATCAACAAACTTAACCGAATTTTGCAATTTCAATCAACAAATATCAACAAATTAAACCTAATATTTTCAATCAACTTGACAAATAACAAGTAAAAATTTTTAGTTAATTATAGTTACTAACCTTGATTTACCGAAAAACAAAGAAAGATAGAGGGTGGTTGAGAGCAGCTGAGCAGGTCGAACACCGTAGAGGACTAGAAAGTCTGGAGGAACATATGCTAGGCGGAGTCGGCGACGGTAGTCAGCAGAGGAACGACTCACCGACAAGGATGGCCGGCCGAGGTGACCGGGTCTGGGTGAGGTTTTATACAGCACCGCATCGGGGTGAGCGGGGTTTTGTCATTGTGAGTAGGGTTTTCTAAGGAGCACCACAACATCATGTATTGATTTCATACTCTGTTCTTTCAAAATGTTTAGAGGTTTTTTTTTATCAATAAAAGTCGTTTTGGAAGTTTTTTTTACACTACAAACGACGTCGTGCGGGGGCACCTCCTCCCTACCCCCTGGCTCTGCCACTAAATATCTCTAATAATTGGTTTAAGGTGGAGGATGAATTGGATATATTAAAGCGGGTACAAAATAAAGCATGGTACAAGGGCCTTGTAACAACACTTTATGTAAATGAACATGTAGAAATCTCAACTGACATTTTGTTGAACACTTTCGACAATCTTCCCATTGAATTCAGATTTCATAAGATCTACAAAGTTGTAGACTTTTAAAAATTTTGAAAGTAGTACTAAGGAATCTTTTGGTTTCAACCACGTCATAAAAAATATCGATTTTACTTAAATATCGAAAAACTATCAATTGTTTTAATGAATATACCTCGGATTTTACTCCTATTAAGTACTTTTACTTTGAAAGTATTTAAATATATTTAATAATAGATTTTATGAGTATATAAAATTAATCGATTAATTAAAATTTATTTTGTAAAACACAAATATATCGATAAGAAATTACGTTGAATTATGAAATGAAACAAAAACAATCAAGAAAATCGAAATTCAAGCGGACAAGTGTTCCATTTTTTATGTTGAACTTAAACAAATCCATATATTTTGATACTCTCCTAGATGAAAATCCTCTCTTGATTTTGAACAACATTTTCCCTTATATCCTCTCAAAGTTCTTCATTGGATTTAAGTCTTCGATCTAAAAAATTACATTCGAGGATTCTTTTTAAGAGTCAACTAACCTATCCACTTCAAAGGTTTACTCAATCTCCCTAGATCAAATCACCCTTCTCTTCCGCATCCGTTTCAATCATTTTCGCCTTCCAAACATCTATCCAAGTTACAACTTGCACATTTGTAAATGAGTAGTTAAAGCTCTATCTTGATCTACATCCGGAGTTTGTCCGTCAGCGCATACAAGGACGCGTCAAATTGGTATTAGAGCAAGGGATCGAGGCTAAATTTCGTTACACTTTTTCTTGATTGTTCTTAAAGAGTTCTTCGTCATTCTTCAAAATTATTTAAGAGTTATTCAAAAGTTATTTATCGTTTTTTAATAGTTTTTGAAGAGTTGTTCGTCATTTTGTATTTGAGTATTTTATAGCCAAAAGAGTGAAATATAGTAAAATAAATGATTTGTATTTGTAAATTCCTATGTAAAATAGGGATTGAGGTTCATGTTATCAAATTTATCTATTAAAGTATAATTATAGAAAATAGAAGAAAAGGTAAAGAGTCTTGTTGTGAGTCAACAATCGAATTTAATGGTAGATTTAAATTTCCACTTCACCTCCCAGTCTGCGTACTAAAAGTAAAGAGTCATGCTTTGATACAACGATTGAATTTGATGGTCGATATACTCTAACTCCTCACACCGGACGTGCTCGGACTGCACCCGGACGTCAAGTTTCATCCAGCAACCGCAATTCGACTGCTTTGCATGAATGAACACATCCAACGTCGCATAAACAACACTCCGGCCAAATACTGACTCGATCATAAATCAAAACAAAAAATGACAATTTTAATCCAAATTATATTAATATACAAGCATAGTTAATGACTTAATCGACTAGTTAATTGGCAGAGAAATAAAAGCGGTGTAATTACTCAAAATGAATGATGAATAGAGATTAGCGTGGAGTGATATGAACTAAGTGTATGACGTGACTTGTCTGCTTGCGCAGGCGCCATTCAACCTACAAATAAATGTCATCATTTATTAATCACACCAACTGCCTATATAATCCTTCATATACACTATTCTGCCATTCACACTTTTCCTCTTTCTTCATACAATCATACATTACAGATCAACTATACTTCGTGGAGAACATTACAGATCAACTATATATATATGCCGGTTTGATTGGACCGGTCTGGAAAATTGAAAAAAAAAAAAGCGGTTACGAAAAAGAAAATGGTTTTCATTTTGAACATTAACCAAATTAATTTTCTGAATTAGTATTGTTTCAATTTCTTTTTAAAGATACATTTTAGCAAAATGAACCATGGTTTAAATCATTTAAAAATGTAGGTGATGAATGTGATTGTCTGATTAATACTCCCTATCCAATAAACTTTGCCCCAATAATGGAGATATATATATAATAAGTACATTATGTTAATCACAGTTGATGATCATAAAGACATTCATGATATAACTAAAATATATTATAGATCAGAAGATTATCCGGAATAGAAATACTCACACCTTATGGCTTATGCTATATATTACCAAGTATTATATAATATTTCAAATATATTGTTATATTTTTCTATTATAAACTAAATACAAGTGTTGATTAATTTAGAGTTATGCAAATGGTCCGGTACAATACGGTACGGTCCGGTACATTACAGTCTGGTTCAATACAAACTAGGACCTTATTCATGTCTTTTTTTAAAAAGTGTTAGCAATAGTTCGGACCGGAACATTACGGTCCATGACCTGATCCGAACATTACAATGACCGGGATCAAAGCGAATCCGATAATTATGGTCTAGAATCGGTCCATAATTTCCGATCATATCTAGTCCACATATGCACACTCCTAGATTAATTTATCTAAATAATAAAATATTTCAATATATAACCAAATTACAACGGACACGAAAAATTAAAATTATATAATGAAATGCTCTTACTCCTTGCCTTGAAATTTATTCCACTTAAACTAGCCTCATGTATGTCTTTTCAAACTTCTATATCGATCTTTACTAAACCGGACTAAATACCAATTTTTGACTCTTTAGAAGTTCAATTTTCGATCACATATGTGTGTCCCCTCTCGCAAAACAACTTCATTTCCATTCACCAAGACATACATTCACCGCATCAATTATTCGAGGTTTTGTTTCACCTCTCATAATTGATGCGGTGAATGTATGTCTTGGTGAATGGAAATGAAGTTGTTTTGCGAGAGGGGTCACACAGATGTGATCGAAAATTGAACTTCTAAAGAGTCAAAAATTCGAAATTTTTATTGGCGATCCCGAGAATTTTTTTTTTTGCTGTACTTCCTCGTTATGTAGCCCCTTCGTGTATTCCTTAGCAGGCTTAATGTAATGTGCATCATGTACCACTCTTCCTCCAACCCATCCTTTAGATTGGGCAAAACCCAACCGTGCTTCGTTGTTGAGACAATATCATGTACCAACTCTAACAATTAAACATAAAAATCTATCAATAAATTGACGCAGTTACTAGGTAGTCCAATCCATACTGGAATTGTCTCAAGAGATGGCCCCGTTCTCCTTCGCAACTTAAATTTTGGATGATAATTGACCCCGTTTTGTTAATAAAGGTATGGTTCAGTTTTGCATTCCATTCTATGCATTTGAGAACACGTATAGATAAATAAGATTTGCATAAAGGTATGGTTCAATTCTTCATTCCATTCTATCATAAAGATCATGTTCAATTTAGTCGAAGTAAAGAGGAAAAACTATCGAGATTTAACTTGAAAGCATTGTGACCGCATCTAGACTTAATTTTATGTTTTTTTTTATTTTAACTTGAGCGCACTCGTCCTACACAATCACTCATAATTTATTGTTCATACCTTTAGCAATTCCGTAATATATATCATACATTAGGTACGTAACAGCTATCTAGTCAAATTACATCACGTTTTTTTTTATTGATACAAATTTTCTGCATAGCAATTAGACCTGATCAAGTCCAAATCGACAATCCGTCTATCCGTCCGAAAAACGGACATGTATGGACATGGTTACACGGATGTTCAGATCAGTTTAGACACACCCGACATCCGGATTCAACCCAGATTTGACTTTTGATAAAAGTTTATTCGATTCGTTTTTGAACATGTCTAATAACAATGAGCATGTGCTAAAGAACCCCGGTTTATTAGATATATTATCCGGATCGGTTTGATTCCTCCATTATTTGAGGTTGAGGCCCCTCTAATAATAGCAAGCCCGGCATGGTATACCCCCCTCAATTCTCTTTGTTTCTTTGTAGCATTGAGTTGTTTCTCTCGAAAATACTATTAAATAAATTAAAGAAAGAAAAAGATTGAAAATATATTAAAGATCAGTGTAGTTAAGTCGTTTTCTCTAGACTAGCTTTGTCTATTTTACTTCACGAACCATTATTCTCAATTTCAGTGACATCTCGATTTGGACGTGCTCTTGCAAGTTGTAATGTATGTGCTTTACAATCGCAAATCGTTCGGATCATCATAAAAATATTGCAAGATACGATAACAAATGCATTACATTTTTGCCGGAACATAATTTTTATATTGCGAGTTACATGCCGAGTTGAACACGATAATTAACAAGTACATGAACTTTTTTGTTAGATCATAATTTTTATATTACAAGTTACGTACCGAATTAAAGTCGAGATTCGCCTTCTATTACAAAAGTTTAAGCCGTTGTGTAAGAGCTTTGCCTCTCCTTAATATTCTATACAATTTCATTCTATATTTTTCATACGAGAAAGTATCAACAAGTCACTTAGATCAAAATATTTACATGTATAGATAAGTTGGTCCACGTTGATAAGTTAAGACCTTTTATTGATTCAAGATTTCATTGCTTGAAAATAATTTCTTAATCGTGTTGGTGACCTCTATCATGTAGATGACATAATATGTTCGTAACTTATCATTAAATAAAGAACTTTAATTGCATTGTTAGTTACACTCGATTGATTTACTAATGCGTAATTGACGCGTGTTGTGATTGTGTGTCGTCGGTCTTCATATAAATATACACGCGTCAACGTCAACCCTTTCTTTATAAATCCGACTAAAACAAAATTTTGACCGCGCTAACGCCTGATCTTACATGTAAGTACAATCTTTCAAATATATGTATATTAGTATATATAATGTATTTGGATTTTATTAAACCTAAAATTTAGTCTTTGCGTGTAAATTAACACGGATCATACTTGACGTTTGCTATGCATCTAGTACCTTGAACTTGTCTGGTACTCTGGTTGCGCAGGTGCCATGAATGCTTCAAATAAAATAAATGTCATCATTTATTAATTACACCAACTACTATATGTATAATCCATGGAAATATCAAACCACAGACAATTCGCCATTGTGTCATTCACACCTTGTCCTTTCTTACAATCATACATAACAGATCGACTGTAGCTCGTGAAGTCTATAGACCATATCCCTACGCCATATAATTATGTGTTTGTTCATTTAGTCATGTTTTATTATTAATTATAAGAAAGGTTAAGTAGTAATTTTTCGAGATAATATGACCCATGCATAGAAAAGGAAAAGAATAATTACACCCCCAAAAGAATCAAGCAAAACAATAAAGTCAGGTTCAAAGTTAAAAGCAAAACTAATCATTACGAAAGTTCACTACGTTATTCACCTAGCGAAAGACATGAGCGAAAGACATAACGAAACTGTATATCTCAATCTCTTCTAATATAGTGCCACTAAGAAAATCCACTTACAAATTGGAAAGAGAATGGTGACGAGGAAGCTGGAGAGTTAATTACCGGTAATGAATTTGACTCTAGCATCATCACCCCATAACCAGCGTATCACGTCACCCTCGGGCCATAAAACACGCCTATAGTTATTGTAACGACCCGGATTTTTAATAACCCAAATCGCCACTAGGCTAGGAACCATACAGTGGGTCCCATCAGTTAGCCTGACAACAACATTACGTATATGACCTTGCAACAAGAAGCACGAACAAATAATGAAAACATTCAACCTATTATATAAAAGTTTACACAACAAAACTATGCACATGCATATGTACCAAAGCGACCACTTAAGCATTAGCTGAAAAAAACACAACCGCCGTTCCTGCAAAAAAAAAACATTTGACAACGCTGCACACCGACAAGTGTACACCTCCGCCAACAAGCGGGAAACTCAAAATAAAACAAACCAACCCCTGTGAGATCACTGCCCCGGCGTACCACTTCCAGCAGATGACGTCCCTACAACGTCCCTATGACCAGGAATACCTAAAAAGATGTCGGTATAAACCGTTAGTTCATGATCATAAATCTGTCCACGAGAGATTCCACTAAACACATATATCTATAGTATATGCAACACATCAACCTAACCATACTATATGCAATGCACTTATGGCCGGAACATTCATTTACGTGCTTATTATAGGTCGGTGATACAAGTTTATTATTCATTTGCACTCTGGTCGCCCCATGGAGCCAACCCCTCTGTTGGTACCCATGTTAGCAGGCATACCTTATTCGTGTCGGTCGCACCCTCCACTCCTAAAATTGAGGGAATCCCGGCCGTGACTCTAGGAGTCCTATTGCCAATTAATACAGGTCAACGCCGATTCAGACACGCCATGCATTTCAGGCTAATACGACATATATATTTTTACCCAAGTCCATGGGTGTAGCCGGTGCACTTATGTGCTCGCCCCATATGGATTATGACCATATGATAACAGGCCCGTTCTCACATACACACATATCACGTGTGTTCACACATCTTGTCCATTAGCTATATGCCACAAATAATTAACTCCACTTTAAATTAATATATATATTTTCACACATAACCACACGTCAAATCTAATTGATGTATTATATATAATATACATACATATATATACCATAACAATATATGAGCATGCTTATCAATACACGTTCACTATCATATCAAGATCATTATAACACACAACATGCTAACATATCATAACAGTATCAAAATCATCGTGATATCACAACATCATGTTGTCACAATAACAATAATATCAAACAATTTAAATCTCTTATGTAGTAACCTCTGCAGATTAAAACTAAGTAAGTCCGAAGACTTACCTGAGAATTTGCAACAACCAAGTCAACATGTAGTTAGTCTACTGCCTCCAGTCGTATCTGTAAGGAATATCATATTCCTTGTTAAACTTCTCATTCCAAAAATTAATTAAATTCTTTCCTTATAATTTAACTAACTTTCGATAAAACTCGTAATCTTAATTTAATCAAATAATCCTTTAATTAATTAAATTTTTTCGAAATAACGTTTTGCCCGCAGGCAATTCTCTGAACCACCTGTCAGCATATCTCAACACCCAAATAGCCTAATATTATCAGAATATTTTATCGAACACAATGTAATTTCCATTCTCTTAGTTTCATTAGTTTTTTTTTTCATTGCCATGATGTTGCTTTCCCAAATTTGTACTCCCATATGCATGATCATTTGAGATATTTTTCTTCAATGACTTTTATCTAGATATTATCCGGTTCTTCCACTAATTTTCATAGAAGTTTCATTTGTAATGTTATGTTCATATCGATCTTTTGCTTTCCTAATTCCATTTTCACCCATTGTTCTTGGTTTGCATATTTTCTCCCAGCTGATTAGGGGGTGGAAGTTCGACCCCTTATTCTAGAAGAATGTTCTATTTAGATGGTTGAGTTCTTTGTGTATACTTGTTGGGAGGATGAAGGCTTGCATTAGGTAGCTTCATTTTGCATTTAGGTTTGCTTTTATCAAGGTAGTTTGACCTTCTTGAGAAAGGGACGAAGCTTTCCATTTCGTTAGTTGTTGTCTTGATTTAAAGATGATATCGCTGAATATGTCTTTATTTACTCTTCCATTAATTACTGGGCATCCAAGGTATTTTTCAAGATTGTTCGAAGCTGCAATGCTCATATGAGTTTGTATTCTCCTTTTGGTTGTGGAGTCAACATTTACCGTTGTTTGGAAAGCCGATTTGTGGCAGTTTATCACTTGGCCTGACACCGCGCGATAATCAGATAAAAATCTAGAACTTACTTGTTGTTGTTTTTGCCTTTGTGAGAAGTATTAGATCATCATCAAAGTCTAAGAAAGGGATAGAAGATCCATATTTTGATAATGGAAAACCATCCTTATGGTTCTCATGGCTAGTTTTTTTGTGAATTTCTAGCTAGAATTTCAACAAACAGGTTGAAAAGCATAGGGGATAATGAGTTTCCTTGATACAGACCTTTCTTTGGAAAAAAGACATTTGTTGGAGAGTCATTTATTAGTATAGAGTATTAGACTGTTTAGATGCATTCATCAATGTATCCCCTAAATTTTTATCAAATCCGAACTTTATCAAAACTTCTTTTTAGGAAAGACCATTCCACTTTGTCATATATCTTTTCCATATCAAGATTAATTGACATGAAGCCTTCCTTACCTTTTTTTGATATGAAGCCATGAAAGATTTCATTGACAATGAGAACATTGTTGCACCCTGAAGAGGGTGGATTAATTTTGAGAGTATTATGCTTAGTCTTTTAGTTAGGATCTTTGTTATAATTTTCTATAGTGTGGAACATAAACTTATGGGTTTATAGTGGGCAGTTGTTGATGAGTTGTCTATGTTGAGAATAAGAGTTACAAACGTATGGTTAATTTGCTTTACTATTTTTTCAGTTTTGTAAAAACTTTTTACTGCCCTTATGACGGTTGGTCCAACAATATGCCAATATTTTCAGTAGAAATTAGTTGTCATTCCATCCGGTATTGGCAATTTGTCACTTCCAATATGAAAGATTGTATTTTGATCTCTCTCGTGGAGAAAAGCTTTTTTAGTTCTAAGTTCTCATTCTTTGTCACCTCTGAATGGATGACTTCAAGTTGCTTATGCAATTTACTTTGGTCTATCGTCGGGCTTTAAATCTTTTTTTTGTAGTCATTTATAAATTCATTATTTATGTCTTCTTCCTTTGACAAAATTGTCCCATCATTTTTGGTAATCGTTGTAATTGTTTTCCTATTTCTTCGGCATGTTGCTTTCATATGGTGAAAACTTGTATTTTTGTCTTCAAGTCGTAGGTTGATTGTTTTAACTCTTTGCATCCAGTATTTGTGTTGAAAGTCCAAAAATATTTTTTTTATTGACTTTATATATTCTATCATTGCTTTGTTTGTTAAAGCTACAAAATGTTTGTTTTTGAAGAGTCTCTATTTCTTCATCAACTTCAATTCTTTAAGTTGTTTATTTATGTTACCAAATTTGTCTTTACTCCATTGTTTTAGCTTAGTTTTTAGAAGATGGGTTTTTTTTTTATAACCAGATTGTAAATATGAGTTCCTAGATTTGTGTTCTCCATGTTTGTTTGATGATATTTTCGCATTCTTGATGTTGCATCCATATTGATTCAAATCGGTAAGGTTTATTTTTGTGTAAAATTGGTGAGTTTTGCAAGTTAAAGGAGATCATGCAGTGGTCCGAGGACGTGAAGACGTGATTTCGAGTATATAATTGGGGTTATTCTTGGATTACTTCTATTGAGGTCATAATCATGTCTAGGTTTTCGTATGTGTTTTCATCTCCGTTCTTTTTTTCCTTTTCCATGTGAATTCATTTCCTTTGGTGATAATATCAATAATATTACATTGGTGAATAAAGCGTTTGATGCGTCCTTGGAATCGTTGAAGGACGAACGCCGGATCTAGACCAAGCTAGAGTTTCGACTACTCGTTGTTGATGTGCAAATGAGAACTTTGATAGAAGTTTGGTAGGGCGGAAGCGATTGAGATGGAGGCGGAAGCGTAGGTTTGTTTCGATCTAGAGAGATCGAGCAAACATTGTAGTTGATTTGAGAGTTTGATTCTTTAGAAGAATCCTCGAATGTGAGTTCTTGGATCTAAGACTTGATCTAAGGAAGAACTTTGAGGGGATGGAAGAGGAAGTGATGCCCAAATCAAGAAAGAGGATTTTCCTTCAAATAACTTGATTAATATTGAACATGATTTACAAGTGAAGCCAAGCATCCCTTATATAGTGGGTGAAGGCTACACCAAAAGTCGGAAATTGAATGACGGAAATAAAGACGGGAAATAAAGTCGGGGCAACTCCCGAAACCAAAGGTCTAGACTATCAATGCCGGAAATTAACTCACGGAATTAAGTTCCGGAATTAATGTTCCGAAAATTAAAGTCTATTATTATTTAAAATGCAAAATATAATAATAATATTTGCTAGCTTGATGACGTGGCGCCGGAAGCCTATGCCATGGTGGAGTGGTGACATGGCATGCCACTAACGGGTCCAAGTGATGTGACGGTGCGTCGGATGATTGAGCCGGTAGCTTGGGCGATGGCTTTGGCTCGGGAACGAGTGAGCGGTCCATCGGAGCGAACCCGCAAAGCATCGTCCTCTTCATCCGCGGTCATGGTGGTCAAGGGCGCATCAGCGTTGTAATATTTCGAACTTGTTGTTAGTTATTGGAGCTCCTCCTTTTTTGTGAGAGTGAGCTAGAAGCTCGTTGTAATCTCCAATAACAGCTATGTTGTCAACTGTTCCAAAATTCGGTTTTGTTTTGTTCATTCGATGGACCATAGATAAAGAAGACGTTCATTTCAAAAGATGTTTGTAAGTTTATATGTTTATCATGACAAATCTTTTTTTTAATAATTATTTTAATTTTTTCGTCTTTTAGTTGGTATTCTTTCCACATGAAACATAAACCATAGATTAAAAAAGATGTTCATTTCAAAAGATGTGCGTAAGTTTGTATGTTTTATTATGACATATCTATTTTCTTTTTTAATTATTTTAAAATTTCGTCTTTAAATTGTTATTCTTTTTAATGAGACGGTTCAGAACTTGTTTTTCCCCGTACCTCAAATGTAGTAGAAACGCAGTGGCTTCTTCGTTCCTCGTCAGCCGCACACCACCATCAAATCCGAGTTCTTCATAATCTTATGATTAATGGCTTCTTGATTCCACAACAGCCAAACTTATTTTATTAAAGTAGTACTCCGTATTATTTCAATCTTTTTCAGTATTACGTTTTAGCAAAATAAATAATCATTTAAATAACTCAAATGTAGTTGAAACCTACTAGTTATGAATGTGATTGTCTAATTAATACCCGTTGAATAACTCTGCCCCAATTCTCAATAATGTACATATATTTTATTTCTAATAAAATTATTTTAATCATAGTTGATGAATATAAAAGCATTCACTGTGGAGAACGTACATAATATAACTAACGAATACGGAGTATAAATTAGAAATTTTGGGAATCGAATTTTCCATTTTTACACACAGACTTTTTTTGCGTGAATTTTTTTACTCCAAAATAAGAAATTTGTATATAAGATATATTTTTAAATATCCTTACGTAATACAATACACATGCATTTCAAGCAATAACAAAAACAAGAAGCAGGATTTACCCAAATATAAACATGTTAAATGTCCGAGGCAACGAGATTAACTATTGTGTGATCGTTAGTCGTTACTCATCCCCTTGAGGTTCAAAGTTGCTAGTCAATCCAACATATGTCATCAACAGCCACACAACCGTAAGCAACTCGCCGCCACTACCCAGCTGCTCCAAGTGGGCCCAAGCCCTGCACTTTATTGCCATGTGGCACAAAAGCTCCACCCATATATCCTCCAAAATACCCTTAGCCGTTTTCTCGTCTTGTAACCTCTCTAGGTAATCCTTAATGTAATGTGCATACTTTAGCATAGACCTTCTCATAGTAGTAAAGCCTTGTTCTTTCTTCACTTTCTCCAACTCTTTCTTTACATTCGGCAAACCCATCCATTCTTCGTCCTCCATGTCGTATACTTTACTCAAGTTCTCACATGTTTCCTCAAACGTACTCATCTTGATCCCTATCCCATCCGATCCCACCATCGCCGGCTCGTCTACTAAAAGACACATTAAATACTCCGAGAGTTGCTCGGTGACCGGAGTCTTGAAGCTGGATAATAGCTCGGTCGCGAGGTGACATACGAGTAAAGCATCAACTAGCCCGGCGCACGTTAGAATGACCTTGAGTTCTTCCCATTTGTAGACTATGTGCATGTAAACACCTATGTTTAAGCAAAGCTCTTCGGCAATACCTTGAGAGTTAGCGTAAGATGCCATGTATTTGATTTGCTTGAGGACACGTTCCTTTACGTCTTCACTCAAAACGACGCGTTCCCCATGCTTTTTAGGGCCGATGAGCTTCTCGATTAGTCTCGTAGTCGGATTGACTTCACGTTTGTGAAGACCCTTATGAATGTAACTCATCAAGTTGAACTGCGGCATTGTTTGTGACCATCGGCTGAAAACCCGTCTTCCGTACTTGTGATCTCGAATCGACAACGCGTTGTTTAGAACAGAGTTAAGAAAGTACGAATTCCCGACGAATCTCACCTTGGTGAGTCTAGGAATCATGAGGTCGGAAAATATTAGCTTGAAAAAGGAGATGACGTGTACAAGCACCGCACCCATGACCAAAGTATTTGTAAGGCGGATGTCAACTCCTCGGTATCGCTCAGTCTTGCGTGGCGCCACCATCCAAAGCACGAGACCCGAGGCTTCGCAACACAAAGAGATAGGGTGGATGTACTTGCCTATTTTTTGCTCGATGATGAGCCACATCTTGGTGTAGAAGATGTCGTAGGCGAGATTCATTTGGATTTCCATCTCTATGAAAGCTTCCTTTGGAGATAGCTCGTCGAGCAAGTAGCGTCTGGCTTGCTTGAGGTTGTCGTCGAACTTGATAGGTAAGCTCCCGAAGACACGCTTATAGGTTTGGAAAAGAGTGTAAGCGTCGTTCACCATTTGTACTTGAGTTACGTTAGTTTGTCTACTCCCTCGTTTTTGCTTCTTTTTGAGCAACTTCAAGTCTATTGTTGAGTCTTTTCCGACCGATCCCCGGAACTTGTCCAAGGAGGCGTAGTAAAGTGCCAAGACCCTCTCCATGTACCTAGTAAATAAAACGATGAATCACAAAGTGTTGCTCAGAATTACGAAAAAGAACATAAATCAATAACAAACAAAATAAACGACACGTAGATAATCAATAACAAACAAAATAAACGACACCTAGATCTATAGATTTTATTGAGGAGTTTTGGATCGGGGCTACTTCATTCCTCGATTGACCTTCTAATTGAATCCATCAAATGTAACATTCAAGGCATATCAACAATGAGCAACATGGATTCCGATCAACATGCCTTTCTTAAGTTGTGAAATCCGACCTAATCGATTATAAAGACATAAATAACCTAATATGTATGTAAGTTTGATGAACCACGACGTACGTCATTTTGACTTGGAAGTGAGGCATGGTAAGAAAGAAGACGCACCTAGTGGAGGCAGCAGCAAACATGAACAAAGTGGGCCATAAAAGCGGGTTGCTGGCAAAAGCGCGGTAGATGATGAAGCAAGTCATTCCAGCTTGCACAAAAAAGTGCAAAACGCTGCGTTTCCAGAGCTCGTTATCCTCGACGGAGAAACCAGCAATTGTGTTGGGACCGCCGATATGGAGGAGCAAGAAGGGCGCCCAAAAGGCATGGATCTCGTCGTTATACTTGTGGGACGTATTACTCGGGATGAGTCCAATTGCATAGTAGGCAGCCCAGTCAGCTAGCAAGTACGCTAAGCATATGAACCCGAGCAAAAGCCTTTTCGAAGTTCGCTTTCGCATGGAAGCCATTAGAATCAAAATGCATTGGAAGGTGAAGCTTAGGAGTAGGAAACTCCTAAGATCCCATGATTCCCACAGTTTCTTAATCTTCAGAAATAGCCCTAGGAAACTCATTCTCGATCAATAGTTGTTTCTTTCTTTTGGTATGCAAGAATGTCGATCATATATATCAAGGAGCTAGAGATCTCTATTTAATGAATTATATGGGGCATGGTTTTGCAATGCAATGTCCATATATTTGATGAGAGCAAGCAAAGTATATATACTCAAATCTTCGGTTTTCAATCTTTTTATACAAACAGAATATATTGGTAAGTACAGGATTAAAGTGCATATATCATATAATGAAACTATTAAATTTATTTTCTTAATATTTGAGGGATTGATGTGTGAAACTTTTCCAACCTTTAAGGCGTAAAGTAAATGTACATATGTATGATCATGTGAATAACTTCTTTATGACAAAATCTGTCTCTATAAACAAGTTAAAAACTTCAATTGGATTCGGTCTCCGATCAATTTGTATTGTTAACGATCGTCGAAAGTTCATCATTATTTTGTCAAAAACTCAATTAGGTTAGTTTAAAAATTCAACCATAAGATTTGGTTCATAATAATCTGTTTTCATAATTATATATGTATCATGTATATTATTCTTGGTTATCATTTTAATAAATAGAAAAAGAATAATTTACTATCCCTGGTAAAATTTGATATTGTATAAAGTAAGGGTTTTTATTTGAAAATTCAGTATTTAATATAATATATAAAATAATATTAGATGAAGTCTTCATAAACAGGGATTCTTTTAATTTAAATAAAGAGTGGTTTGACCCCTACCCCGTATATATGAAACGTTTTGCCAATTAGGACGTATTGGTATTTGCCTTGCCTCATTGGTAGCATTCCATTTTGAAGTATCGCATGTAAGCCAAACCTACGATGGAACATGAAACATGCATTTGCATATTTTGCTTCTTAATTTCTCCCTTTTGCTTTCGTTCCCTACTTTTTTATTTTATTTTATTATTATTCTTTTCTTCTTCCTTCGATTAGAATATTATCCACGGTCTTAGTTAAGCTATTTTCTAGGAAAAAAGTATATTAGAACTTATTTGATTTCATCAAGTGTCACTAAATATGAAAAAGATCAATTGTAATATTTTTAGAGTAATGTTATTCGTGCGGCCTAAAAAACGCAAAAGAGAAGGTGAAATCGGGTTGTGCAAGCGTCCATCCGGACGCATGCACACTCCGCATGCGTATATCCGGGCGCATGCACGTACACTCCGCATGCGCATAGTCAGGGCAACATGCTCTTATGAGGCGCATGTTGGGACAATGAGGCAAGTTCTCAATCTGAATATGCCCAGTAGATGAGAAGTCTTGCTTCATCAGGTGCACTGGTGCATCTGGTCTTGGGCGCATACAGACTTCGCATGCGCATGACCCCTGGATTGATAATCATACAAAAAAATAGAACATCAATGCAAATCGTCAAAGACTAGATCCCCTAAGCACATAAAACCGAATCGAGAAGAGTACAAGAAGGATTGAGAGTCACGAAGGAAAGCAACGAGCACATGTTGACAAAAAAGTTGCACAACGAATTTATGGGAACTAACAATGAAAATATTAAATTGGACTCGGCCAAGAGCCATGAGATCTTCGCCACACATTTATGTCACCTCCATTGCAAACAAATTCGATTTGTCCACTAAACATAGTCTTTTCTCTAGAACATACATCTAAGAAATCAAAACAAAAAACCTTTTATTTCAAATCATAATTGGATAAAGTTCAACAAGTTTTCTTTGGATACAAAATTAAAGATGGGTTATAATTCCTCTCAAACTTGAAATGTACTTATATTCCAATGTTTTTTTGAATAATTGTACTTTTATCTTTTTTTTCTGTATAATTTGGTTCCGGGTTCAAAAATAAATGAGCTTTCTGAAAAGAATTTATATGTGTGTTGAAAATATTAACAATTTAAACGAGATAATGTCAAAAGGAGAGGAAAATATAAATCTAATTCCAACCTCAACCTTTCGTTTATTTACATCTTTCATTAGTCTACTGTTGATTGTGAAAAAGTGTATCAGATTGAAAATATGAAACAAGTGAACCTAATATATAAGTACGAGGGTTACTCGCTCCTCTTATTGTCAAAATTGGTTTAGGATGAAACTCCGAATGGTTGTTCACTTAGGTTTAATTTAACGTGCATACCCTCCACGTATTAGACCCGATAAATATAAAAAAATAAATCAACAACTATTAAATATTTCCTCTTCTTTTCCTTTCTTTTACTTTTTTGGTCTGTGTACATTGGTCAAGAATTTTTTTATGCCTTTCCCATTTCATCTTTATACCATCATATTTGATTGTTAAAAATTGATCACTTATATATATATAATAATATAAATCCACAACGAAAGAAATTAATAAGGTTTCACCCACTCTACCTCAAACAAGAACAAACCGTCAAAATGATAAAAGTCAATTTATTTCGCCATCAACGCAAGAACAAAAAAATTAATATTAAATGTTATATAAATTATGATCTCTCGTTTGTGACCCCTGAACACTTTGTTTTCTTACACCTTGTCACACTCGATCCTCTTTTCTCTTCGACCGGGATACAAATACCATATCTCTAACATTGATTCCACCACTCCACATTTTTGTTGTTCCAACACCAATACACCTCCCTCTCACTCGGACCGGCTCGTTGATTTTGATATTCCAGTCCATTAATATTTAAAAAAAATCATATAAGAGCCAAAATTTTAAAAGATAAGAGTATATTGGGAATAAAAATACTAAGTTGGACCTCTTACCAACTAGGATATCAATGCATTGGTACTAATATATCTAGTTTTTTCACAATGAGATCCCAAAAAATATGAGACCTTGTACATAAGAACTGATTGTGCAAGCTACGAACCGGGTCTACCTCTCACACTAGCTAAACGCTTCCTAACCCCACATCACTATTGCCATCCACCTTTCCTCAAAACCTAAACCCCCATTTTCACTATCCATCGCCAATCAGTCACTCCAATAATGAATGTCACCGTTTTGCTCTATTGATGTCTTTATTAATGAAACCTTTACTACAAACTTCTCAACAAGCCATAAATCACAATGCACGTAGTTTATAACTCAAATTCACACAAACTTTCACTGGATTCGATGTTAGTTGCAACAATTTATCAAGAATCAATCTCAACAAAAATAGATATTAAATATAGGTTCAATAGGTGGCGAAGAGGTAAGGGTGAACGTACTGTCTATTTTGCGTGGTCGAGGTGTGTAACAGGCTAACAGCTACAACAATGGACATTGACCGGTAGTCATGAGGTAAAAAAAATAAATATAGATTGAAATTTGAGCATGTAAATTGTAACAAGAGGACAATGAATGGATATAGATTCTGGGATAAAAACAAAAATTGGATATATTAGTACCAAATTTTGGGCTACAAAATGACAAATCCAACAATGGACATTGACGTTCACTAATATATCCAAAAAAAATTTTATCTCCAAATCAAACCAATTCAATTGAAAACTTGGATCGAAGGCACGTTCCAAATGAAAACAAGGAAGAGAATTCATAAGAGGATTAAGTTTAATTCCCACTATAGTTTCAAAACAAAAGTAAGAGAGTGGTTTTTTGGCATGAATTGTTGAACTTGTTCTTTTACTCTCTTGCTAGAATCAAACTCATATTTGTGTTAGATTATCAAGCTATTCGAGTGACACTTTGATTCGAGTACCTACACCTTTTTTGGCATGAATTGTTGAACTTGTTCTTTTACTCTCTTGCTAGAATCAAACTCATATTTGTGTTAGATTATCAAGCTATTCGAGTGACACTTTGATTCGAGTACCTACACCTCCATTATCCTCGTTAAATGTCCGTCGATTCTTCTACATTTGTTTGGTGGTCGCATGATGCAACCACATTTACGTCTCTTAACTATCCCAAATAAGACAATATTGCAAGGTTTTGTGTGGTACAGTACTTCTTGGAGCGAAGAAACAAAAAGGGTTGATGTTTTTTGTGACCTATAATTTATTTTTGAGATTAATACCTATAATAATCAATTACACCAACTTGGTAAAATAGAATTAAAAACACTTTTTTAATGTGCTTTAATCGGCTGTCAAAGTTATACATCTTTTTATGTGAAGATTCTCGTGTTTTGCAGTGACATCTTCTAGTTTGATGCATGTTTGGTGGCATTTCAAGTTGTTTGTATAGAAGAGGATGTGAATTTGTGACGACTCCTGATGACTTTGTTGCGCATCTAAATCTGAGGTGTCTATAGTTGTTCCCAAAGCTTCTTACATGTGTATTTCCTTTGACGCTGGAAGTTATGCTCGCTGCTTCCCGTTGACTAGATCATCCTCCTTTCCCTCAAAGACCTCCTTGCTTTCCTAGCTTTCCGTATTTATTGATGTAACTTTGTGTATTTCTTTTCTCTTATGTTATGGTTTATCATGACGATTAGTTCGTTTGCCTATTTTTTTGGCCTTTTCATCCATTAGACAACACGCCGTCTAGTGTTTTCGAACTGTTTTCCATTATAATAAAATAAAAAAATAAAAATGAAAGGATATAGACTAGACTTGGGCAAACACGGACTTCCCCGCCCGAGAAACGGTCAGGTATGCACATGCTTGTCCGGACCGATGAGCCCGCCCCGTCAAGCCCGTCAGGATGAGTCCTAGAGTAGGCCCGTCCGGACCACAAGCCTGACCCGAAATCCCTTATATCTATAAGTAACCCGATACCTCAAAGTAAGATTCATATGTCCATGAATATTAGACTACTTTGATTTATGTATAATACTTTTATTTATTTTAATTTAATATATATATAATTTTTATGAAAAATGGTGCCTGCCCGGACCGAAACCCGACTCGAGTTGGGTACGGGAACAAGACCCTAGACACGAATTCCCCAATCGGTCCGATTTAGGCATGGGAAACATATGTGAGTTTTTGTTTTTTTTTATTACTTTTTTTCAAAAGTCCGGTTTGCCCAAGTCAATTTTAGACTATGAGTCAACAATGCATTTCCCTGTATTATGTCTTACGTGCATTTTCTATCTTTGCCAAACTTACTTCTAATAGTAATGCATTATATCTAAGACAATGTTAAAGAAGACATTGCGGAAACTATGCAGAAGCTAAGAGGTTGAAAATACGGTGGCTTGAAAAACAAAAGAAGAAATAGGAAAAGAAATTTCCTAATTAGGTTGGCAGTCTTTTGATTCTTGGACGCAACAGGTAGCAGCGACTAGCGAGCAGGGCAATTACGAAATTAACTTCTCTGTCCCCCGCGCAACCCATTCTTCATCTATCCTAGCGGATCTAGAAAACCAAGCTCGATTTCCATCTTTCTTCGATCTCTCCCCGTCACCGGAGCGATCATCATGTCCGACGCTCTGGTCAACGGCATCGCTGGAGCCGGCGGCGGGATCATCGCTCAGCTCATCACATATCCCTTACAAACGGTTCCATCTCCCATTTCCTTTCGTCTTCTCTTTTTCTCTTCTTTTTTTCATTTTCTTTACCCTTCCCGTTTCGTATTTGTTTTATTTGATTGGATCAGGTGAATACTCGGCAGCAGACTGAGAGGGATCCCAAAAAGGAGAAATCCAAGTTGGGAGCGATCGAGCGTATGTGTCAGGTCTTCTTCTCTCTTTCCGTGTTTTGTTGATCATATGAGAATGAGTTCAATGGTTAGTCTTAGGAGTATTACGTAGTAGCTAAACTGGTATAGTTCGAGTCTTTTGGGGATTAACTGCACCAGATTTGGTGGCGATTTTAGGTTGTCAAACAAGAAGGTTGGGGTCGGCTATATGGGGGCTTAACACCGTCGTTAGTTGGAACTGCGGCTTCACAGGTGCGTTTGAGTTTTCGCATTCTTGTTCTTTATTATATTATGCTTGTAACATGGCCCTCCTTGTTGTTTGAACCCCTCAGTCACATAATTTTGAGTCATCTACTTGCTTCATTATCAGCTCTTTAGATGTATTATGAGTGATTTTTCCTAGTTTCATCATAATGTCACAGCACTTGATTCAAAGAACACATTTGAAATGATATGGCAAGGGTTTCTTTTCTCTTAATCAATGGGAGTTCAAGCGTTGCGTATATATAACCCATAAGCATTAAACATATAATGAGTCCGTTTCCATAATTGGATCCACCCAGAGCAAAGTTAGTGTATTGCTTTTCGAGTAACAAATGATTCATACTCCATAAGATAAAACGAGGGAGAAAAGGATAAACGATTCGAAGAAATTTGAGCTACCACTTCCATATACTATTTGTTTCTGGACAAGCTTACCTGAACGAACACACTGTCACCTGTTATAGTTTGTTATCCTCATTCCTCGCCTGTTATTTCCTTGTTCACTGTGAAAGAAAATAAAGGGCGGGGTGCTTGTAGTTGGTTTGCTTAGTCCTGCGCTTTGTGTCCTAACCAGATGTTGTGGTAATTTAATAGATCAGTTGTACCGGTTTTGAATTGCTTTGTTTGTTATATTCTTGAACTCTTGTATTTCTGCATTCGTAATGTACAAGAGTTTTACTGTTGTTTGTATTCATTATTCTTGAGCTCTTGTATTTCTGCACTCTTACTCTACAGGGTGTTTACTATTATTTCTATTCAATATTCCGGAGTAAAGCTGAAGCTGTTGCACTTGGCCGCAAGAAGAAGGGGTTTGGAGATGGATCAGTCGGAATGTTTTCCTCGCTAGTGGTTGCTGCTTTATCTGGGTGAGGTTTTGATAGCATACATATTGCAAGCGTTTGTTCCCTTGAGTTGCACCTTGCTATCCGGCTTGTGGAATCACATATTTTATAGCTATATCATCACTATGTCCATCGGTCCATGCACTACCGCTAATCCCTATACTATGGAAATGCTTTAAAATGTCATTTTGCTAATAATTAGGAGACACATTTGAAAATCCCAAAATCAACGCCTGCATACATATTGAAAAGGACTGGATACTCGTTTCCCTTCCAATCGAGTGGTAGTAATGTACTTCCCTGTTCTAGAATATTTCAGGTTGACAAGTGAGATATTTAGAGTTCTAGGTGGAACTCTGTTTCGCAGAACAGAAATGACCCTGCTCCAGGGACAACCAAGAAATATCTCTTGCATCTTCAACCATCAAGTTACTATGCAGTTTTTGTGTGTGCTCTTTATTTCTTATATTTAGTATACAAATTATAGGAGCCAGCCCCTGTGATGTTGTCTTTCTTAGAGGTTGTTTAGATTAAAGCTTCTCTACTTCATATGTTAGTTAGTCATCTATCAGTTTCTCCATGCACTCTGTTGCTGTCTGGTCTTACTATAGGAACTATAGGATATATTTGTAGCAGTGTGCTATAGGCTTCTATTCCATATATTTGCTTGTTCATTTTGGATTTTGACTTTAGAACAATGAAAAAGACCACTCTGAGGAACTTTTGGATGAAATGCAAAATACATACCATACAACTTGATAAACTCGGTTTTGTTTTTGTGCAGAAGAGTGTTAGACCTGGGACATTTGGCTTAATATTTTTCTTTCTTTGGTCGTTATAGCACAAATATATATATAAAAAATTATATTCATGCAACATTTCTAGATTCTCACAATATATAGGTTATCCTAGTCTGGAGCCACTTCTGCAGTGCCACTGGCAACTTAAGTTATTGCCTTGTTGGTCCCTTGATGATTATTCCTTATAACGATACTGTTTGAAAGAATAAGTATGCATACATCTGTATGATTTTATCATTGAAAGATCCTTAACAACATCCGCATAATGCTGAGTTCTACCGTCTCTGCTGTATTTAGCTTGGTTTTTCTAAATTCTCGCAATATAGAGGTTATCCTAGAGCCACCTCTGCAGTGGCAACTTCAGTTGTTGCCGGGTTGGTCCCTTGATCGTTCCCTTATAATGCTACAGTCAGAAAGAATAAGTATCCATATGTCTGTATGATTTTATCTTTCATCTGCATGGTGCTGAGTTCTTCTACAGACTTCTTGCCCGTGTCTCTAAATAGCTTGGTTCTGCATGGCTTAGCTAGTTTATGGTAATGATAAAACCTTTTCCATTCTGCAGGTGTGTGAATGTTCTTTTGACAAATCCAATCTGGGTAGTTGTCACTCGCATGCAGGTAAGAAGTTGAAATTCAAATTTTATAGATGCATATGTTGGAAAGAAAAGTTGATGTAGTACTTCAGGAAGAGCTTTATGCCCAAAATCTTCTAGTGTGTTCTTATTTTCTAATGTCCATTATATTGATTACTTATTGCCAAGTTTGGGTCTGGTTCGTAGATATGCTTGCAAGCTGTGTTAAAAATGTTAGGATTATAAGGCAATCTAGAGGTGATTTCTGGCCAGCTACCGCTTGTCATGCTTGCAAACCCAAAATCTTCAAGTGTGTTCTTATTTTCTACTGTCCATTATATTGATATTCTAATGCCCTTCCTTACTCAACATAAAAGTGAAGAAACCCTGACTGCCAAACTCTTGTCTTGCTGGCTGACCAGCTACCGCTTCTAAAGGTGATTTCTGGCAGCATACAAGGCTGATCTCCACCAGAGTGACTCCCAGCAACAATATTCCTTTGGATCTCTCTTCTTCCTCTTACTTTGAAGTCCTAATTTATTAAAATTTGATTTTTAGGATTAATATCTTTATTTTCCCTAACATTATTCTGACCTATGATTTTATCTGCTTTTCTGTCATTGATTTTATTAGTTCTTATTTTATTATTCTAATCATTTACGTGTCTCTTAATATATAAATTTCTTACAAGAGCTTCAAAATGATATATTTTTCATCTTTCCTTGCCGAATCCCGTTTCTTATGATTTTTACAACTGTCGCTTCCCCGTTTTCCTCCGTTTCCATTTCCCGTATCCGGTTTCCATTTCTGTGCTTCAGGGTGTTCACCACTAAATTCCTGAATGAAGTTGAAATTGTTATATAATGCAGTTGCAAATTTTCACCATTGTGTGTTTTTGGCGGCTAACAATCATTGGGAAATAGTGGAGATGAATCACCCCGACCATATGAGTCCCATTATAATTACAAAAGGGGAATTTTTTGCAAATGCTTCAGTTTCTATTTTCTTAGCCAGAGTTTCCCTAGGCCCTCTTCTCATATCAATATCTGCTTCCTTTACACAATGATACAAATTGGTACCTTTTTTATTTATCTTATACATAGGGGCTTCTCTGTGTTTAAGTGGTTTTGCTATACCATTTTTTATCCCTCCTTAGTGCCAATGACAATCTTGTATGGATCCCTGACTCAAGGAAATCATATGAAAGCAAAATTATTTTCATTCATTATATTTATTGTTCTTTGCATCTGATTAGCTGAATTTGCTTATATCTATTGTGTACTGGCCCCATCCATATTAAGACATACTAGTGCATTTTGATTAATGATCAAGAGGCCATATTTGCAAGCTTACTGCTATATATTTACCAATTTGTTTAAATTTATCCTGCAGACTCACACACAAGTTTCAAAAAAGTTGCAACAGGCTCCGGGAAATCCAGATGAAGTAACTGTTGCTGCTATCGAGCCACTTTCTTTTGGAACTAGCAATGCAGTATGATATATACTTCTCTGAATTTGTCCATTTTTTTCCCCCCAATTATAGGTCTAAACCATTCCTGGTGTCGTTTAGAATTATTATTAGTTGCCTAATACGTTGACCTTGCATGCATAGGGCAATAGGGCATTTTTGGGAACTGATATCTGGCATGCCATTAAAGATGGATGTCATAGGTTTGTCTAGTTGACGGTGAAAGGATGGAAACGTGAGTATGGTAAAATTGATTATAAGCAAATTCATTGATGAATGGATCTGCATGTATTCAACTTAGAGCTCTACATGATTAATATGATAGTCATGTGCTAACAGACCGTTCATCCACTTGTTTTCAAGCAACTAGGTTATTTAAGAAAATATTATTGGCTTTCATGTACAGTTGACAGCCCCACTAATTTTGCTTCCGTTTTCAGTTGCGAAGTACCTAACTCGCAATTGTTACTTTCTGTAGATACAAGAAGTCTACGGTGAAGCTGGCTGTTTGGGCTTCTGGAAAGGAGTGATCCCAACGTTGATAATGGTATGTGAGCTTTGAGTCATTACTAGTTGACTGGATGAACGGAGTTCCAAATTTTGGTAAATGTTGCCGACAGGTGAGCAATCCTTCTATCCAATTCATGTTGTATGAAACCATGTTGAAAAAACTGAAGAAAAGACGTTCATCAATCAAGAATGAGGTTACTGCATTGGAGGTTAGCTTCTTGTCCAACTTCGAATTACTATTCATTTGTATTGTCTGATCTCATATGTTCTTCTATCCCGACCTGTAAATTAATTTGGTTGATTTAACTAAATTGATTTGGGCAGGTTTTTCTTCTTGGGGCTCTGGCAAAGCTTGGAGCTACAGTGGTAACATATCCACTTTTGGTCGTCAAGGCAAGGGATTCTCATCCGCTTAACTGAATTTATGATCTGATATGAAACTGGGTCTCTTTCATTTTTAAAATTGTTACCTAGATGGTTTACAGTGTATATCTTTAGTATTCCATAATCTTATTTCAAATGGAGAAATTATTTCTCAAAACTTTTAAGTCATCCTTCGTGATTGTGAAGATGGACTGAAGATCTAGACTAGTAATGATGCAGTTCTGGAAATACTCTTGGCCATATCTTACTTCCAAGTGAGAACTCTGAAAGTAGATTGTTAATATAATAAATAAAAAAAGTAAAATATTTAAGGCGTGCATAAACATTTGTGTGGATTTGAACGAAGTTGAACTCATGATGCATAGCTGTAATATTTGGTTTTATAGTCTGGTTACTGTTGCTTTTTCCCTGAATGCAGTCAAGGCTTCAAGCAAAGCAAGCTACTGGTGTTGATAAGCGGCATCACTACAAAGGTTTGTGTAAACACACTCTTCAGGGCTCATCTCATTTTGCTTTAAGTTAGCCGATTTAAAGCATGGGCAACAATTTTCACTTTCTTCAGGTACGTCTGATGCTATCATGAAGATGATTCAGCATGAAGGCTTGTCCGGATTCTACAAAGGGATGAGCACGAAGATTGTGCAGAGTGTATTAGGCGCTGCTATTCTGTTCATGGTCAAGGAAGAAGTTGTGAAAGGAGTGCGATTGTTGGTCTCAAAGGACGCGCAAAATGCTATGAGGTAACGGGTTCACTTAACGTGACCTATCCGCGTTGGATCCGCTGCTAGGTTCCACACGTGAAGGGAAGAATAATGTAGATGCAAATTAGTGGAAGACTTGGAATGTAGAATTACAGGTATAGGGGTGGGTAGTTCTCCTGTTTAGCCCACCATTTAAATGGTCTGGTCTTTCATTAATTTTATTCATGAAAGGATAGTTAATGATTTGCTTCAGAAAAGTAGAGATATTAAGGTGTTGTTAAGAATTCTTGTACAATCTGTATTCTGTTGTAATGTTTACTACCTGGTGAATGTGCTACAAATCATTTGATGATAATCTCTTAGTTAGCTGCGTTATCCACTTATCGCATATCACAGGCCCACAGCGTACTGTTACTTGCAAAGGGTTTTTCTTATTTCTGTGATCTTTAAATATATTTTAAGAAGCTTATATGATGAATTAAGGAAATGAAAGGAGATTTGTCACAAAATCCATTTGGGATACAGAAGTCAGTCATATTATTGATATGCGATAGGATGTGGTTCAGAAATTGGGACAGTTTTTTTGGCGGGATGCATTTAGAATGATGCCACGTCAGGACTGGTAGGTCCATCTAATGTCGGCTTGCAACCTCACTCATACAGGCTGCTAAGATCACTACTAACTCACAACTGGACTTAGTCTTAACAGAACATAGGAAGGAAAGACGATGGAAGCAACTTAACCGACGAGGCCGTGCCGTTGGGAGATGATGGAAAGCGTCGGTGAGAGGGTTGTGGAGGTTAACCCTCGACCTACCAAAGGGTTTATCTCTTCATCTTTAGATTTGATTGAGAATCTAATGGTGAAGCTCATATACAGTACTACTAAGCTTCCTTCTCTCTTTCTCACCGGAAACTTTGCACCGGTTGACGAGACTCCTCCTTGCTCGGATTTAATCATCAATGGCTACCTTCCGGTATGTGGGTTCCTCTCTTCCTATTTATCAGATTTCTTCAATTTTATTCCTCATTTTAAATCTTTCAGGATTGAGAAAGCATCCAACTTCAATTCTCAGAACACGTTTGCTTAACACGACAATACTTGTCAGGAATTAGCTAGTGGAATACTGTTTCAAGTTGAAGCTAGTATATATGGCTGAAGCTTATTTTACAAGTTAGAGCTTGTTTAAGTCGTTAAGTACATTTATTCCTATTTGGAGTTTAATTAGATTTGGAAATTTGATTCGCAGGAGTGTTTGAATGGAGAGTTTGTCAGAGTTGGACCCAACCCAAAGTTTCCTCCTTTGGCTGGATATCATTGGTACTCATTTCTTCAAAGTGTGTGTACATGCTTGTTTTTAATACAGTTATCATGAAAATGTGATATTTTAAGTATTTGCTACTGATTTATTGCAGGTTTGATGGAGATGGGTGCGTTGTCTTTTCTCTTGAGGCCAAACTCTCTACTTTCAACATTAAACCTTGTGGAAGCCTATTCATAATAAAATATATAAAGAGTCCTATTCTGGTTATATGATGAAACTCCTATGGGTTGGACTCGTACTTAACACGCATACCAATGCACTGGTATCTCTTCCTGCTAAATACATTGCAAATCCCTGAGATTACATCCTTTTGTTTGCTTCCAGGATGGTTCATGGATTGCGTATCAAAGATGGAAAAGCAACTTATGTCTCCCGTTATGTAAGAACATCTAAGCTTAAACAAGAAGAGTTTTTTGGCAAGTCCAAATTCAAAAAGGTATGCTATAATAAAAATATATAATGTATAGGCATGAGTTTTGTATGAGGAAACCCATAGTTATTTGTGTCTGCAAGAAACAAATGTATAAGCATGACAACTTTTGCAGATTGGAGATCTCAATGGCATCTTCGGTTTGTTTTCTGCATACATGGAATTTCTAAGAGAAAAACTCAAAGTGCTCGATGCTTCCTATGGAAAAGGGACAGGTGATCTCCACAATATTATGTCAATTTTCCTCAACTATTCAACGCGGATGCATGATTTATTCTCTCTTTCCAGCTAACACAGCTTTCGTATATCATCAAAGAAGACTCTTGGTGCTGCATGAGTTTGATAAACCTTGTAAGGATTCCTTATGTTTCACTTTCCTTTCATAAATGTCTATACATGTGTTACTATTTTTAACAAACACTGTCACTCACCAGTCACCACTTCTGTTTCAGCAACCAGCATGTATTTTTGGTGGGAAAAACATTTCTTGCTTTTAATTTTTGTTGTTTTGTTTAGATGCTCTAAAAGTCCTTGAAGATGGAGACCTCCAAACTCTTGGTCTTTTGGACTATGATAAGAGATTGACCCATTCCTTCACTGCTCATCCCAAAGTCGACCCACTCACTGGTAAAAGATGCTGTCATTTTTAGATGGTGTAAATTATTTGTCCATTTTTAGGGTTTGTGGGGTAATGTATAGCCATGGACATAGCCAACACAACATTGGTGAACCAAATAATCCTTGTTTGTACTTTCTTGATTTTGTTAATCTGTTTGTTATCTT
This sequence comes from Fagopyrum tataricum, assembly GCA_002319775.1. Taxonomy (NCBI): domain Eukaryota; kingdom Viridiplantae; phylum Streptophyta; class Magnoliopsida; order Caryophyllales; family Polygonaceae; genus Fagopyrum; species Fagopyrum tataricum. The sequence goes on along the minus strand of CM008279.1, from coordinate 7,992,207 downwards.
TCTCACATTTCTAGTAAAAATACTGTCTTCCATTTCTTCATTTATGATCGCATTAGTAACAATTTGACGTGTTCAGGTGAGATGTTCACTTTTGGTTATTCTCAAACCCCACCGTATCTAACATACCGTGTTATCTCGAAGAATGGTGTTATGCATGACCCTGTACCAATTACCATTCCTGCTTCTGTAATGATGCATGATTTTGCCATAACCGAGAATTATGCAATTTTCATGGATCTTCCTCTGTACTTCAAACCAAAGGTATCTTTGTCTTATTATTTAATGTTATTTTTACTATCATGCAGTTGAAGCAAACTTGTATAAAAGTTTGTGTTTCCCACGTAACTCCATATAAACGTCAATAAATAGTTAACACAAATTATCCTATATGCATACAGGAAATGGTCATGAAGAACAAATTGGCATATATATACGATGCAACACAACCAGCTCGCTTTGGGATACTCCCACGTTACGCAAAGGATGAGCTCTTGATCAAATGGTTTGAACTTCCAAACTGTTTCATATTTCACAATGGTGCTCCAATCTCCTTTATCTTCACCTTATTTCGATCACGAGGTTTAATTTCCAATTGACCTTGTGACGATATGATATGCTCTCTTTGACAGGAAATGCATGGGAAGAAGGGGATGAAGTTATTTTGATCACTTGCCGCTTTGAGAATCCTGACATTGATATGGATAGGACAGCTATAAATGGAAAGCTTGCTGGTTTCTCCAGTGAGCTGTAAGAACAAATTTTGTTCTCCTTGTAGATATTGAGTACCTAATTTCCCACTTGATTGTCTTTTCATTATTCCTCTCATCTTTCTGTTCTTGATAGTTTTGAGATGAGATTCAACATGAAAACTGGTCTCGCTTATCAGAGAAAACTTTCGGCTCCTGCTGTAGATTTTCCGAGAGTCAATGAGAATTACACTGGCAGGTTTTTGCTTCTTGGATAATCTCATATCTTAAAATTTTGCAAAGTACTAGCATGATACTGAATTCAATGCAGGAAACAACGATATGTCTATGGAGGCGTATTCGCCAATGTTGCACAGGTCAACGCATTCGTAAAGTTTGATTTGGAAGCAGAACCAGACCACAGCAAAACAAAGCTTGAAGTCGGAGGAAATGTTAAAGGAATATTTCATCTGGGTCCCGGAAGATTTGGATCTGAAGCTGTTTTTGTTCCTAGTCAATCTAGTACAGAGGAAGATGATGGATACCTCTTTTTCTTTTCACACGACGAAAATTCCGGGTATGTTTGTCTCCCTTGATTTTTGTTTAATGCAGAAGTTTCATAAGCTTTGCATAGCTGCATCTGTTAGGTTTTTAGTGGCTTCCAGGAAATCGTTTGTCTACGTCATTGATGCAAGAACAATGTCAGCTGATCCAGTTGCAGTCATTGAGCTACCACATAGAGTCCCATATGGCATCCATGCCTTCTTTGTGACGGAGGTCAGTTCTGATACTCAAGTGTCGCACATTATAGAGTACTTGGTAACATTTTCTTTTGTGCAGGAACAACTCAAAGAGCAAGCAGCGCTGTGAAAAGTTATATTACTTTCATGTACCTCGAAATGAGGCTAAGGAATATCTTACTGTATGTCATTGCATTTGCAGAATTCTGTATCACCAGTACAATTACTTTGCATAGTAATGCTCTTACTCTCTAAGTTCAGTATATTTCAATAAATCTTCCTTTTCTGCATCCATATATGAAGAGAGCTTTCTCTGAACTAAATTAGTGTTGATATGCCTTGAATATGACAAGTTTGATTGCCCTGTGAAGCAAATATGAGGCGCGTGAGTGGTTACTGTCATTAATCTCATGTGAAGTTGCAATTAGCTTCTCAGTTGTGAGTAGAACAATGAGCGAAATGGTATAGCTCCCTTATAGAGTTTTACTTTTATAGAAGTTCTAAAAAAAACATGTACATACAAACACACAACAACAACATTTTTCATATACGTTATTCTGAAAGAGTGTGTGATGACGGTTTATGACATGAGTTTACAGAGCTCATTTGCATGTATCCATTTTGGGCATTGTGGGAAGGTAGTGAAGATCCTTGGCTGAATTACTCGGATGCAGGGACTGCGATACGACAAGAAACAAAGATATTAGTTGCATTGTTAACTTCATTTCACTGCAACACCAAATTTATAGTTAAAACACTACCCACCTTGCAGTTGAGTTTTTAGTTCTTGTATTTCATTGTTTCCTTTTCGAATCCAATGGTAGGAAACTGTTTAGCATACTCCTCGACATCATGGCGAAGCTTTTTGATTTCTGATTGCAAGGCATCAGATTGTGTCAATGTCGCCACAAAGTCCTTCAATTTTGTCCCTATAAAGAAAAGATGATCATCAGCTGATAAATTTTACTCAAGGTCTTAAGCAAAAGTTTTTAAGAGTTTAGACCTTGAGAGGAAGCCTTGATTTTAACAGCCAACTTCACAGAAGCATCAAAGAACTCAGCCACTTTGACAAAATCCACTTCAATGAACCCTCTTGATGTCAGGGCCGGTGTCCCTGAAGTACAAGGAGTTTCTCAAGTTATAAAGGATATAGAAAATCGACAATGTATTTTACAATAGAACAAAGCCTTACCCATTCGAATACCACCAGGTACCATGGCAGATACATCTCCTGGAACTGTGTTTTTGTTAGCTGCAATATGAACAGCTTCAAGAACCTTCTCTACTCTTGATCCATCAATACCCTGGATAAACGAATGTTCTTCTATTCAGAAATCTCTTGACTATAACTAGAATAGTTCATGAGAAATATCATTTCGGAGGTTCTCAATATATACATAAAATGCGAACAAGAAAGAAGTGTATACATATCTTCACCTTGTTTTTCAAGTTCACCAGTACCAAGTGGTTATCTGTTCCCCCTGAGACGAGCTCATACCCCTTCTCTGTCAATGTCTGTAGTTTAAGAATAAATCAGACTTAGTTTTTGTTTCAAAAAGATTATAGAAATAATAAGTTGCTGATTTACAAAATTAGGCAATGCATATTACCTGTGCAAACTTTGAGGAATTGCTGAGAACTTGCTCTTGATAAGCTTTGTACTCGGGAGTCATTGCCTGGATCACCAAAATATCAGTATAAGGACATGCTAATCGGAATAATAAAAAGTCAAATAACATAAAGTGAACATTATAACAATTGATTTCGAACCTGCTTCAAGGCTACTGCTAAACCAGTGATTGTGTGATTATGAGGACCACCCTGAAGTCCAGGAAATACAGCCTGGTTGATTTTGTCTTCAAAATCATACAACACCTGCGCCCAATGTTGTATCTTATTAACTATATACAATGTAAATGCTGTGACAGCATGTCATAAAAGCAAGAGCAAGACCTCCTTCCCTTGCTTGTTGATCTCCTTGACGCCCTTCCTGAAGAAGATCATGGCCCCACGTGGTCCACGAAGGGATTTGTGAGTGGTTGTTGTCACCACATCAGCATAGTCAAATGGCGAAGGAATGACGCCTGCTGCCACCAACCCACTAATATGGGCCATATCAGCTAACAAGATTGCTTTTTGCTTGTCACATACCTGCCATAAAACCATAGCATTAAATGAGGGAAATTTCAAGCTTTGTTTCTATTATTTATACACTAGCCAATCTCAAGGGAGCTGGAATTACCTTACGAATGCGATCATAATCATAGAGCCGTGCATAAGCACTGGCACCTGCAATTATCAGCTTCGGTCGGAAGAGTGTAGCGCTTTTCTCCAACTGTCATTTATTTTCTCTCATCAGAATGAACCGTCCTTGGAACAAATCTATGACTATTTTACAAGCCTTACACAAAATGGCATCATCAAGGTAGCCACCAAGTAGGTATAACCCAGCAGACTAACTAAATGTATTTAGATTAACGGAATTTAACAAGGTTTAGATTTGTCACCAACTATAATGATGTGGAGTATGATACATGCATTATGCATAGTGCAAGAGTAAATATGCTAGATTTAAAGAGCAGGTATATCCAATATAATATGAGCTATAAACCGCAAAAGAATCACAATAGTGAAAAAGGTACCTGGTCATAATCGATATAGCCTGTGCTTTCATTCAATCTGTATGGCATTGTCTCGAAGAAAATTGAAGTTGCTGATATCTTCTTGGTATCGGTCTGCATATCAATAGACATTACAGGTTTTTATTTCACCACTAGCAAAATGGACCCCTATGTAGAATTTTCGCAAGAGCTAGGATAGTTTTGGCTCAGGGGGCTCATTTAAATGCTTTTCTATATTATTTTAAATTAGGTCAGTTAAGCTGTAAAACAAAACCCAATATATAAGGAACTATTCCATTCAAGTCATAAGAAACCGTAGCTTTTTCACAAAAAAAAAAGAAGAAGAAATACAGCTTTTCAAGGTCTTGTTGTACAGTAGGATAGAATTCAAAGAAGAAATACCTGGTAGCCATGTGAAAGATGTCCACCGTGAGGAAGATCCAAAGCCATGATTCTTTCATGTGGCTTCAATAAAGCAGTATAAACATGGAAATTTGCCGGAGAACCAGAAAGAGGTTGCACGTTAACTGCAACATAGAAACAGACATGTTGGGTACAAATGCTTCAAGCATCGTGCAAAGGAATAGGAAAAGAGACCCAACCAAACGTAATTGAATGACGAATTCATTTCTTCAAATGACCTCTATAGTCTATACCAACAAAGTTGCTGAACTTTAACTCTCTAACTGTGCAAATTATTTTATGAATGACGATTTCATTTCTTTAAATGACTTTAATCAGTAGAGTAGCCACTTAAGTGATGTAAGGCATATTTAGACAAGTCAGGAACCCAGGCATGCATAAATTCAAATCACTCAAGAAAGATAAACATATCACCTCCCCATTTTGCAGGGTCCAATCTAAATGCTTCCAATGCACGTTTTTGGCACAAGGATTCTGCCATATCAATGTACCTGAAATTGGAAATCGATCCATTTAGAGTATGAAAATTCTGTCAGGTATCCCTCAACTTTTGACACTTACGTTTGGTTGGTGCCCAGGATTCTTTTTCTTTTAAAATCCAAAGGATAGATCATTTTTCAAGGTTAAGATCAAGTCAATCTTTAGAGTTATTTTGGTAATTCTCTTCAGAGTACCGCTTCAATTTCCAAAATAAAAAAATGTGGGCAGCAAAACAGAATTATTGTGAAATGAGGGATATGATCCAAAATAAGTAATGTGAGACAAATCTGGACCCGAACCCGAATTGCGAGATTAAGAAAGCGATGGAAGTGTAAACCAAGAGGAGGTCCTACCGATTAAACTACTTATCATCGTCCATCACCAATTTATGTGGGGGAAAACACATGGCTTGTCCACAAGCTTTTGTTGCAATGTATATGATAATATTGAAACTATTGTAAAAATATGAAATATCCCACTACTTACTCGTTTCCACCATAATAGCGAGCGCCGGGATATCCTTCACTGTACTTATTGGTCATGACAGATCCAACAGCTTGCATCACGGAAACAGAAGTAAAATTCTCTGATGGTATAAGTTCCAATCCCTTTTATTGCATCCCATGGTACAAATGAGATAAAAATATCAAAACATAAAGTAAATAGATAAGAATTCCGTCAACTCAAGTAAATGGAAGTAAAATCATGTAGTGCAAAGAACTCGTGAAACCTTCCATTGTCTGGCCTTCTCATGTTCAATGATATCAGCAATCTCAGGATCAATCTCTTCAAGCGGAGCGTTCAATTGCTTCGGCCACTGACGAAAGCATAAGCAACGCAAAGTTCAGTACACTGAATCAACAGTCAATACGTACAATATTCGAACACAAAAAGCTTGAATTCCCTCACCGGAACACCTGATTTATCCGCCACAGCTTCGTGAGGCAAAGACGACTGATGGATCAAAAGCACAATCACAACAAAACTGAAATCAAATTTCATTCGAAATCAAAGTTGACAGACTGGAAATTCTGTTTGTGCAGAAATACAAACCATGTGATAGAAGCTGCCGCCATATAAGGCGTTGCGGAGAGGCTTGTCGACGGAAGAGGAAAGCCTACGAAGAGCCATGAGCATCGCCATTGTTGTGACTCAGTTATCTCTCACACTCCGATGGAGTTGGGAGGAGTAGTAGCCGCTCTTTCTCCCAAGGTGGGATTTTTGTGGTGCCTTTTAACAATATTTTGTCTTTTTTCCCATTGCTATTTTTTGTCTTCGATGTTTGTTCACAGGAAAATAAAAATGTGAACCACAAAAACTGTAGGATAATAGATAAGTAGATAAGAAGCATTTTATTTCTGGTTATTGTTCGACTTTCAGATGATTGGCATTCCAATGCGGCCATGCGGGGAACACATAATTTTAACCTTTTCTCCATAGTAGTAATTGAAATTAGTTTAACTTTATTTTTTGTGAAATTGTCAAACATGCACAAAGTATTTTCGCACATAAGTAGTAATATAGGGCTTTTGACACACTAACTTAAATTTTATCATTTACAACATTTTCGATTCAAATTTCAATATTTCATGGGTTTTTTTGGACGGTGTGATCAGGGTTATCTTGAATTTGTTGTTGACTTTGATAGATGGTCTAAGTCATGTGTTGAGTCGAGATCGTATGTATGTTTCTTTTAGAGGGTCTTTCCCTTCACTAAAAGTTTGAATCTTGTTGTGTGTCGACAATACAAACCTTGTAATATGTGGATCATCCTTCACCATCTTCTTCGTGAGAGTCTTTCATGATCGAGTATTGGTCTGTTGATATCCTCTGACGCATATATACCAAGCCTTGATTTTCATAATCTGAGTATCAGAGTCTTTATGTGGATCATCCTTCACCATCTTTCATCCTTCACTGTCTTCTTCGTGAGAGTCTTTCATGATCGACTATTGGTCTGTTGATATCCTCCAACGCTTATATACCAAGTATAATAAACTTACACACCAATCGCCTAGTGATTAGGTACATCAAGCAGAGAACTTGCTTTCATGATCGACTATTGGTCTGTTTGATTACATGTCCTTAAATTGTCACTGATTTCCACAAGTGAACAAATCAGACCGGATAATCGTAACTTGAGTCACTTGACATAATAAACTTATACTACTTTAATCTTCAAGTTAACTTCATAGCACTGAAAATGGGCCTACAAGCTTAAGGATGACACACTTCTAATCACAGGCAAGGATACAACTAGGAGAAGACTCTACAAAGCAAGCTCATCGTCTCATCTAAAGGCCACCGATCCTCGTTTCACTGAACCGCCTGCATCAATCCATCATAAGCTTCATTATGTTACCAGAGCAGGAGAAAAATATGAATTTTTTGTTATATATCAGTACATTACAGTAGAATTGTGACGTTGGTTCATAGATTCACAAAGGGCTGTCATATTCTCACAGTCCTTGTATTTCTCCCACGCCTTTTCAAATTGTATGCCCTTGCATCTAGTAATTTAAACAAGAAAAAAAGCTACTGTTACGACTTCTGCAGACATAAACAAACACTGGATCATAGAATAAACAGTTTTCACTTACTGTTGCAGGAGGATCAGTACATCCTGAATAAGAGACCTAATCTCCTCTCTAGCTATTCGTGTTGCTGACTCTCTATAAACCACAGAAAGCTCATCCACCAACCTGATAGCAAAGTAAGAGGAAGTAAACAGGTAGAATGGAAGATGAGTAGGTGCTGATGCAAAGCAATTTCCTTCTCTTCCTCCAATTTAAATTTTTTTATTGAATTGAAATAATTCAGCAGCACATAACAAGTTAGAAATAAACACAAATTTTGAGGGGATGAAACGGTGGGCATCTCACCTTGCAACGTAAGGTGTCTTCCTTATCCATGTTACCTTAACTACTGTGTGAATCCGCTTAAGAGCCTGCATGGAAAATGGAAATAAAGAAGGGAAGAAACAGTTTGCTTACATCTGCATAACTGCTGATAACATCACGTGAACTTGTAATATTGTAGGTGAAGCAAAGTTGATTATTATACCAGACCACATAAACTAGCCACTCACCAGCACAACAGTTTCATCATCGTCTGCATGCATCCACTGGAAGAACAGTGGAAACAAACGTCTGAAATGACCCAGGAGTATGAGCCCTATAGAACATAGCATAGGTTCAATCAATTGAAGCCATGGAATACGCCGATCCTTGCTCCTAGGCTGCCGCTCCAAGTGACCTATCATTTCGGTCAGCATCCTCTCAAACCTAGAGGAAAATGATACAGAGCAATATCAGCATCGATTTTTGGAAAAAAATGTCCAACAGAAGAAAATCAGCATAAACCAGTCATACATGGAGGTGGACTTCTTTCTAACCTACAACAAATATACAAACATGTAATATAATCATACCAAGGACTACGGGGGTTGCCTCTTTGTGTAGACGTAAGAAGAAGAACTGACATCTCAATAGCTATATGCCATATCTCATCATTAGAGACAATATTATGACAGCACGCATCCAGAACTACATCTTGATAGCATCCAAGATCAATAGCACTTGCATTCTTAGCAAGATGTATGAAGCTGAACATTCCCTGCTCCTGAATTGCCAAGCAGTAAACAAGCATGATTTTTTAATGGTCATAACCTAAATGTGTTCTTCATTCTTTACTAATGCCTTTCCGACTATTAATTATAAAAAATCCAAAACCGAACACCATTATCTGTACAAAAAATGGCTCAAACTATTGAAGATTTCTCTAATCCAAATAAGTTGATAATATGAAATAAACAAATAAGGTAGAATAAGTAGCTTCACTTCATACCTTTACTCCAGCTGACCAATGATCAAGGGCCGTCAGTGCACAAGGAATTATCAAACCAGATAATTTTCCCAAATTTGGATGATTAACCTAAAACCACAACACATCAACAATTTCACCCATTACCACTGATGAAAACAAAGAAAGGAATTACACAATTCGAGTGTTCAAGATAAAAGAAAGAAGGTTATAATTCCCACCTTAGAGACAAGCCATCTGAACTGAAGCGCAGCCACAGCCGCATACGCCACCGGAGTCCTAGCTGACGCTGCCGATATCTCATCGCCGTCATTATCACCGTCAACCGAACTGTTCTTAATTGTATCCTTGATCAAAGGAAGAATATCTGGTATCAAATCAATCACTAGCCGCTCATCCTCCTTTGCAACCAAGTCCAGTTCCACATCGAATTCCTCCACCTTAATCGAAGGTTCCCAGCCTGAACCACCATAGACAGAAGCAGCAAGGGAAATAAACGCGTCGTTTGCGGCAATTGCGAGTTGCGATGGGATCCATGAGACGAGAGTGGCGGATGGAGAAGAAGATGTCACCGACGAGGAAGAGGAGAGCAGCGCACAACAGAGTGAGAAGTCCCTGACTTCAGTGCGAAGGTCACGTTGCTTGGTAATGGCTGAGTTGGAGGGAATGAGAGAGAGAAGCTCCGATTTGATACAGACATCATTGGATTGCAACGGTTCGTAGTTTGTCTTTGATAGCAACTCTCGGACTGGTTCGGATAACCTAATCAAATATTAGTACAAGAGAGAAAGAGGGAGAAGTGAGAAGAGAGGATCACTGCCTTACTGGATGAGCTGTTGGTGCGGAGCAGGCAAGGTTTCCGCCATTTTTCGCCCTTCCAGAGCTTCAACTTGGAGGACTTGGGTTGCGACAGGCAAATACTACACTGGGTCAAAAAAAGATCGGCTGATGGGCTGAGCTATTTAAAGTAGATGGCGTCGTAATGCTTTTTTTGGGCCTGTGAGTTCTAATGCATCGCCTCCTTTACGGACGAAAAAAAACACCCACTTCCACTCCGCGACGTTCAAAACTTCAGAACTCGGCCCTCAGCGTCAGCTGTTTTAGCGTTGTTGTTTTTATAAAAGAAAAATGGGTGTTGGCGTCAACTATTGGCGCCCAAAACCCCTGTTCCGGAGGCCGCCAACGTCATATCTTCATCCCGCAAAACAAGCCTGGGTCCCAACGTTGATGCCATCCAAAGGCACTCAATCCATGTCTGAAGCATTACGACTTTCGGCAACAAGTAAAACACCCAATATTATGCAAATATGCCCTTCAATAAATCTGTGTATAAGGGTGCGAAGATGTAATTCCTTCTTACAAAAAGGATCAAATATGATATTGGGTTTGTCGGGAACTAAATTTATATAGATTATTAGAGCTTATCAGACTTACGAGAACTTATGTAATTTGAAAGACGTATCTCACAAGAACATATGTAATTTGAAAAATTTTCTATTTTATAAACTACATGAAAAAGAAGTAGCTCCTTAAATGGTATTTTGCATATATATATAACAATGCAAAATATCAAATTTAAATAATTCTGCACATCAATCGTTAACTATAAATTTTTTTTTTGAGAACTCGTGCATTTATTAGTGCTTTTATTAACTGCAGAGTGATCTTAACAACTACCGCTACAAAAGATATTACATGATCGAATTAAAGCAAGATACAAGTTAACTCTATAGCTAGAGAGTGCGCCCTAATGCTTAAGGCAGGCTCTTGTAATTGGAACAGGAGGATCACAGAAAATTCCGTTCAAGGTGCGACTGGTGACCCAACTATTAGCAGCTTCAGTAAAATGGATAGAATCCCAGCTTATGTACTCCGATGGATTGTCACAACAGGTACCATTGCGACAACACGTTCCAAGCGGATCCACAAAACCTGTCACATTTTTGTAAAGAAGCTTATGAACAAGTTCATCTCCATCAGAACATCATATGATTAAAACATAGTGATGGAAACAATTGAGTAAAAATTACCGAATTGTTTGGCATCGCGAGTGAGAGTGTATCTAGCAGAGTAAATATCAACATAAGTAAATGAAGCATCCTTGAGGAGGAGGCGAAACGACGAGATTTTGTCGTTAAGGAAGGTGTTGAATTCTTGAGCGATGAGGTTGAAGGACTTGATACAGCCAAGCTCATCGAGATTGGAGCCACCGGGACCCCTGAATGTGGAGTTGGCTACTAAGATTGGCAAGCAGCCGATGGGACCCGTGTTGTGTATCCAGTAGTTTCTTGCACCTTGCTTGTATAATCTCTGCGTTGAAAACAAACCAAATGATTTTCATCTTAAAATTAATCGGTAATAAGAGGAGTAAATTCAATTACTGTGATAGAAAGGGTGGCATTGTTGGCAAGATCGGAAAGAATGGCTCTGGTCTGAGTCACTCCCATTCTAGTCAGCCAGAAGTAAAGATCATTTTGACCAATGTCTATGCTGTAAATTGCTCTTGAGAAGTCCTGTGGCCTTGGAAGAATCTTCCTACTGGTATGAGATCTACCTGTACGTTTGTTTAAGTGTTAATTAAGGCTTAAAAACCGTATTATACGGCGGATCAATCAATGGATCACCTGATTGAGATTGATAGAGCTTAATGGTCCGATTCTTGAACTGCTCAAATTGCCCGAGTTCGTTGGTGAAAGAAATCTGGTTAAATCCGGCATCAATGAATCTTCCGTCTATGATAGTAAGCTCGATCGTCGATCCACTCATCGCAAAGTTAGCACCGTGACGGAAATTAGCCCCCACGGAGTCTAGATAACCGTTCAGGTACGGTAATCGTAACTTCTCCGCTGCGAATCAAAATCCATATTAGTTCGATTAGCTTGCAATTAAAGTAATTAATATTGATTTAAGTTAAGTACCAAGGAAATCGATCATAAGGCGGCCGTCGCCCCAGCGGCCAGCTGGTTGACGGAAGAAGGTAACGCCATTAGGGGGAGGAATGGGACCGTAGATGACGGAGACGCTGCCTGTGTCGGAGTTAGAATCTCCGAAGTTGTAAATTGCCGGGAAGTTACATGAAGTCTTTGAGCTGAACACGCACAGGGCATGCGTAACTACGAAGAGCACCGTGACTCTCATTATAAACGACACATCTTTCATATCTACGTTTGGTTACTCGTGTGTGTACCTGCACCAAGATCTTTGTAAGCTACGAAGTGTACTGGACTAGTACTAATATTGAACGACCTTCTTCTGTGTATATGTAGATGGCATGGTGACGTGGCTAATGGCAAGAGTGTAAATAAAGGTTGTGTTAAATTTAATTTTATTGGGAGGAAAAATGTCAACTCTGAAAAAGTGGGAGTACTAGGAAACGATTGGAACGTGGAATAGCATATGTGCACATGGAGCAATTAGTATTAGCATGGAGTATGCGAAGATGCAAAACTAAACAATACCATCAACTTGCTCTTCTCAATATTTTAGCATGTCATACTATTAGAAATGAACATTTATATTATTTTATTATTTCATAGTTAAATCTATGAATTAAAATATAAAACTATTAATTAGCTTTGTGTAAATTTTACGTAATTTCATGATATAATCTTAAATTATCTTCTAATTAAATACTGTATAATTATATCTGAACATTTTATTGTAGTATATCAAATATTAAATAAATCTATAAGAGATCGATGAGAAGTTTAAGGGAGGGTTGACAACTATGAAGTATTAACTATTTTTATTTGCTGAAATCACATATTGTTGGGTTACTTGTCTGGCCTTTGTTGAGAAGTATATGGGCTTTTCCAAAACTGAAGCCCATGCTTTTTGACTGAGCTTCTTTCTTCCTCTTGCCCATGTTCCTCTGGTCTATCGTCGACAAGTTGTGCGATAGCGATGAGGTTTTAGGCAATTGAGGTTTAAGCTGCTGCTACTCTCCAATATCTTCTTCTTCCTCAGCAAATAAATGAAAGGTGGTTATCATTCGGGCATGGCGTTCCTACAGCATCTTTCCACCTTCCCGCTACCTCGCTCCGCTCGCTTTCGCTCACTTGCACTTCCCTACTCCGTCTCCGCCTCCTCCTCCTCCTCAGTCGCTTCTCCTCCGGCGACGACTGAGCGTGTTTCCCTGGCATCCGACCAGCGCGTCCTCATTGGCATGTCGCTTCAGGAGCTTCAACATCTTTCCGTCGAACTCGGCGAGGTAATATTGAGGATTTGAAGTTAAATCGTTACAATTCTTGTCATCTTCACAACTACACCGTGTTGATTGAAGGGTTTTCTATTGAATTTGGACAGCAAAGCTACAGAGGGAAGCAAATTCATCACCTGCTTTACCAGAGAAAGCTCAAAGACATCCATGAATTTGTTCAATGTGAGTTTCAGCCTCCCCGTTGAAAATTTACTCAAGTTTCAGCTTAAATGTGTGATTTAAATTTGATTTTGGGGTTGGGGGAAATGGAAGTGCCACAGGCGTTCAGGAATAAGCTGCAAGACTCAGGCTGGGCAGTTGGGCGTTCCACTGTCCACCAATCTGTCACTGCAGCTGACGGCACCATTAAGGTAACCCTTTCTTTTTCTTCGTTCCTATTTATCACAAGTTCAAGTCATGACTGCATTTTCTCTCTTTCAGTTGTATTATTCAATTTAAATTTTTTATTGCTAGCTTCTTTCACGTGGTTAATTGAGTTGTAATTTGTCTGTATGAAGTTATATGAATAATCTATTACTTTTAAATGTATGGACACTGGACAGTATCTACCTCATATGATTCAATATTGCTTATTCATATTATACATGTGTTATTAGTATAATGTCCTCCTGTAGACGTGTTATATTTTTATTTTTGTCATGATCTTTGTTGCAGTTGAAATGGCATAGTTATACAGGATTAGGGTTGACAACTTGACACTAATATTTGAATAGAATGAAGGCTCACCCCCTAGATAATTTCGCATGTTTTGAGGTGCATGATACATTTTATTGCCAAAAGCATCCGTTCTTCATTTGCCACTTGTCATACTTGCCTGTGGTGTGGATGCTATTGATAGGTTGAAAGTTGAAACACATCACATAGCAAGAAGCTTTCATGTGAGTTGTAACTATATGGGGACGTGAAACCTAAATAGACGTTGTTTTGATCTTCTATAACCCTGACAACCGTCAACAAAATGTTACCTTGAAAATTGCAAAAGATCTTGCAATCAGTATGGTGGTTATTGTATAGTTGCAAAAACTTAGTTTAATGCTTCTAAATGAATTACATCATTTCAATATTGATATTTCAACGCTTTCTTTTTCCTTTTCTGTAATAAGTTCATACCAAGCAAGTCTTTTGTCAGAGCTGCATCATTGTGTATCTGTACATTTAGATTTTCACTTACATAAATATAAACAAGTCAAGCTGCAAGGGAAACCTCATTTAGTAAATATTTCCAACATTTTGTGGAGTGCTTATGACTACTGATCTTTGATGACTCATACCTAAACATATACACTGTAAATCCCCTGCAGTTATTAATGAAACTAGAGGATAACAGGCTAGTTGAAACCGTTGGAATACCAGTACAGGATGACAAAGGTGCAGTTCGTCTTACTGCTTGTGTTTCATCACAGGTACTTATCTTCTATTATATCTGATGGTTAGAGATACAGAAATGCATCTTATTTCCCAAGTCAAGTCAATGTCTTTGAATGATTTGCTTTGCTAATTGTGTTTCCTTTTGATTGACTAAGCTAGGTGGGCTGCCCTCTTCGGTGTTCATTTTGTGCTACAGGAAAGGGAGGTTTTTCAAGAAATCTTTTGAGACATGAAATTGTTGAACAGGTTTGTGTATCTGTTTTGATATTTTGTTTATCCAAACTCATTTTTGAAATAAATTTCTGTATGTTTTTCCCATAAATTACTGTATGTGAAGGCAATATAAATGAATAAACGGCATTTGAGCCATGATTCCATGAATCAACTTTTCCTAATATTTCATAATTTCCCTTTAAATCTCTTTAGCATTATTTTGATTCACTGAAGTATAAATTTTCTATATTACCGTGAACTGATCAAAATTGCACTTTATATAACTAGAGAGTGAGAGTCACTTGAAATGTAGGCACCTTGACAGTTAGTAAGGCTACTCGACCTCAATGCTTCTAGGTTAAATTCCAATTTGGTTTGCTACTATGTTTATTAGATAATATTTCATATATATATATATATATATATATATATATATATATATGTATATATATATTTCAACTCTATACTTAAGATTTAATTTACTAACATGCCAAATTATGTGAGCCTGTTTCACTTCTGATATTCGCAGTGATCAGAAGTTAGTGTTATTTTTTCTTCAGGTTCTTGCTATTGAAGATCTGTTCAAACACCGTGTTACAAATGTGGTGTTCATGGGAATGGGTGAACCTATGTTAAATCTTAAAGCAGTACTTGAGGCACATCGATGCTTGAACAAGGTAGTCTCCTGATCTTTTTACATTTATGCTAAAAAAGAGAAATAAACCCCCTAAAGGTTAATCTACATGACTTGCTTAAAAAATGTAGTCTTCACGTCTCTATTATATTTAGTTAGTATAACTTTAGATTGTCTTGTTATATATACCTGCTTGAATTTTCTCGTGCCAAGATATTATAACAGAAAAATGGCTGACTTGCGTTTTTAAGCTGTGGAGCATCACATTTGTGATGATGAATTAATTTCTGCAACCTTTAGAATATGTATTCATTCTTCAACTAACATGCATCTATTCGAAGGATATACAAATTGGGCAAAGAATGATCACAATATCCACAGTAGGTGTTCCAAATACGCTTAAGAAGTTGGCCTCGCACAAACTTCAGTCCACATTAGCTATCAGGCATGCTATTCTCAATTTGAACTGATTTAATTATTGTATGATCAAGCAAACAATTCCATTACCTCATTGTTATTTATGTTACAAACTCAAAGCCAGCGCACATCTTAAGTTTTTGTGTGTGTTGATTTGTCAGTCTGCATGCACCTAACCAGAAACTTAGAGAGAAAATTGTGCCGAGTGCAAAATCCTACCCTTTGGAGGCATTGATGAAGGATTGCAGGGACTACTTTCTTGAAACTGGTCGACGTGTCTCCTTTGAGTATACCCTTTTAGGTACTATGTTTACGCTCATGTTAATGTGACTAGCTGGTGGTATTCTGAGTAACTAAGTTCACTAAATTTGACAAATTTCCTTTGTCAGCTGGAGTTAATGATTCTGTGGAAAACGCAAAAGAACTTGCAAAGCTACTGCATCAGTGGGGGCCTGGCCACCATGTGAACCTGATACCTTACAATCCCATTGATGGCTCCGAGTATCAACGGCCTTACAGGAGAGCTGTATGCCTCGGTTCCTCCTTTTCCCTTTTCTTGGGGCAATATTTACTTTGTCGCTTCAGTCCTACATACGCTCTTGGCTCTTTCTGTAGGAGATAAGTCAGTCAATAAAGAAATATATCAACAATGAACTCTTTGAAAAGCTATAGTCAATATTTCTTTATAATGTAGTACAAAGTTGTACACTAATTTAAAAGCTGGGTCATGCTAATTGGCGAGATGTAACTACTTGTGTAGGTACAAGCATTTGCTTCGGCACTAGAATCCTGTAAAATAACATCAAGTGTCCGGCAAACACGTGGACTTGAAGTTGGTGCTGCCTGTGGGCAGCTGAGGAATGAGTTCCAGAAGAGCCCCATGCTGATTGCAGAGCTAGAGAGTGAACAAATGGAACCAGTTGCTGCTACTGCTTGATGATCCTCCAGGTTTGTGGGTTGATCCCTTGCCATTTTATCTGTCAGGCCATCTGAGCAAGCTACCATAGATAGAACTGTTGAAGCATGCTGGGGATTTTAGATGAAAACTGCTGCAAACGGTTGCAGGTAGTTGATACGGTCCAGTCTTGTCATTGTGTAAATGTTGAGGTTAACTGATGTTACCACAAGAGGGAAAACGTTATATACTTGGAGTCATACTGTTGAGACTTGTTAATCAATTATGATTTCATAAACTGTGTCCAATTGTGCTATGCAGTGAAACTATTTCAGTGTAGTTCTGAAGAAATTTGTATTTCGGTGTAGTTACCCAACTGCCAACTTAAAGCCTCGTGTGTAAATTCATTATTTAGGTTTTCCAACCAAGTGGATTATGCTTTAGATTAATTTCAAGTACGAGTCTAAAAAGTCTACTAGCTTAAGAGCTTTTTTGTTTATGATTTTTTATGTGGACAAGGGATCATGTGCAATCGTCAGACAAATGTGGGTTGTTGGGTAAAAGGATCAAAACACACTATCAGTTGTCCGGTAGGCGCAAGAATAGTGAGTCCAGAAATTTGACATTTGTGGATAATTTCCGGCTATGAGGGAATTAGCTAAGGATATTGTGACCTTAGCATTAGCATCTATATGTGGCATTAGACTTGGTTATAAATGAGCCGAGACCGAACTTGTCAATGCTCAGCCCGTTCAAGGCGTTAAAGTTTAAATTTGGTTCAGTTCGTTTACAAACGAGCCGAACTTGAGCATGTCAATCTTTGGATCATTTGACTCGTATAACCGCCCTAATTCTAGGGGATGAGATTGGTTCTACTTATCTTGTCTCCTTAAGCTAAATTACTTTTGTGGATATTTTGCCCCACCTTTGTGGATATTGATCACCCATTAAAATTTCCGGTGTAATCTAGTTTTTTATAATACATAATCGTAAACCCGTGATGTAAGTCTTCTAAAACATTTTTTGTAAGAAGACGAATATGCACTCGTTACGACATTATACACTTGTATAATTGTATTGCAGATTGCATGACTAATTTAGAAAACTTTTTTCAAAACAAATTTTGTATATAGTACATATATTTCTTGGGCATACCAAAATGTGAAACAATATAATGCTCAATACAGAGGCGATTATACCTCATTCACTAATAATATTCTATGATGCATGCCATGGCTTAACTAATTAATTGATATATAAACTCAAATGGCCAATAGGTATTGAAAGTCGAACTCATAAGGCAAGTTGATGACACCAGTACTTGTGGACGTATTGTTCTTTTGTCCCCTGAAGCAATCGACGATTGATTTCCGCAACGAACCAGAAGTGGGAAGCTGTTGGCAAACCCATTCGAGCAGCGACTCCATGTCGGTTGCAAACTCGAGCATGTTCTGTGTCAAGAGCTCTGGTAATGCAATCTTCTTCGAGTTTGTTACTGATATTGCAGCTTGAAGATAGTCCAGTTTTGACTTGTCTAGTTCACTTATCACTCCTTCACTCGAATATATCCTCACCTAATACACCAATTCATATACATCAACTGTACTGTACCTAATATATATATAAGAAGAAAGAATATCCAATATAATACTTACTGCAGGCGATGAACGTGTTCCGCAAGACAATGCAAATATCACATTAGGGTTCGGAGAATCAAGTCCGTACAACTCCCTAATTACGTTTTCTTTATCACCACCCTTGTCACTTTTCATACCAGCATTCTGCATCACAAATACATGAAGAGTACTTATATAATCCGCAGTTTAGTGATGTTACATAATCAATGTACGTATACAAGCTAGCTAGCTAGCTATAAGTACCGCAGTAATGGCAGAAGAAGATGACGACTTTCTCAGGATGTAATGCTCGATTGCTTGGGCGTTTACGGTGTTGCCTCCTATGTTCAGCGTTGCCTTGTTCATTAGGGTAAGTAGTTTCGCCGGGCTCGAAGGTACACCATATTGAAGGTATCCCTGAAGATATGCAGTCGATGTGGGATATAAGCAATTCTATACAAACTAGTTGAGAAAGATCTATATATATCTATGTAGCACTTACGTGCATAATGCAAGCGTTGTACATATTGATCCAGAATGCAAGCTTTTGTTGGTCACTCAATGATCTTAAATCCACCGTCTGAAGACTATTCAGCAAGCCCCTAATAACATTGATCCAATCTTATATATAGTAAATAGATGAACTTATATTATGTGGACATTAATATATATGTATTCGTACCTGAGCTTTTGAAACAAAGGAATAGAGGTGGAGTTGGACACACACTTTGGATCCAAAGATGTGGAAGAAAACACAACCAAGTTCTTGTAAGGTCCAATGTCTCTCGGAATTGAGTCTTCGACATTGAAGACTCCGTACGGATCCTGCTGTTTCGAGTATTCCTTTTGCAAAACAAGGCTTGTCGAGAGCACTTGGTTGTTCCCCGCACCATCACCCCTAAAGCTCAGGGAAGAAATCATCGATCTAGACGAAATGGGTCCCGTCTTATCGAGCTCCATCTGCTTTGACGTCCTCATAAGTCTCACGTACATGAGGATCAAACACTTTATAATGTTCTCTGATAGCTTGTTTGGGAGCATCTTTTGTCCGCCTAGGTTACTCGTTGCCGACGCTTCTTGAGACGGTACTAACTGTCCGACTATTGTCGAGATATTCGTCGTGGAGTTTCGAGGCAGATCCATTGGAAATTCCGTCAAATTAACTCTCTCTTTAGGCTGAAAATGACACAATTAGTCCAACACATAAGTCCAGTGAGTTATATCGTAATATATATATATATATATATATATATATATATATATATATATATATATATATATATATATATATGCACACGCGCACGTACCCTAGGAGTCGGATGTCGAAGATCTCGTAAAGGAGAGGAAGAAGGCTTTAAAATGGCAGTGTTTCTCTTCACAACTCTCTCATGAAAGGAAGTATCTTTATGAACAAGTCTATTTTCCTTGTGAGGAGTAACAAGTGGACTTGCAGTTACAGAAGCCTTGTCAGCAAAATCACTTAAACTGTAATTACCATTAATCGCTTTACTAATGAAATGCAATGCCTTGTTGTCAAATCCTGCCTTCTGATCATTATTATGATCAATTACATTATTAGTACTACCCCTGCTTGAAACCTCGACGTCTGATCGACTTATCAACTGTTGTAACGAAAAATAACCGTCGGTGTTCGCGGTCATAGTACGCTTTTGGGATGAGGCTCCGTTTGTATTAGTACCGTGTAACTTTTGTGATTGCTTTACGTAACCTCTTGCTCTTGTTGCTTCTTGTTCTTGGGTTACTTCGGTTTGAAGTTGTTGAATCTGGTTTTCAAGTCGAACTATCTCATTCTCAACTGTCGCTATTTCGACTATCAAACCCTTCACCTATATCATTAATTTTGTTTGTTTGAATCCATTTTGCAGTTTTTACCGACGAAATGTTTAAGTATCTAAATAAATAACGTACCTCAGGAGGAATAATGTCAGGAATGTGGAGTGGTGTGCAATCTTTTCGATCATGTAAGTACTGCAACACTGCACCAATCTTTTGCTGGTGATTCAGCATTTTCTGGTGCATGGAGACCTTGAATATAACATTTTAATCTTCATTTTCTTATGGAAAGAAAAAAAAAGAAGTCTTTATTCAATTCAAACATAGAGATTTATCAGCTGTTACCTCAGATTGGAGCTGTTCCTTTCTCTGTTGCGCAATGGACTTGGTCATCATCATCATCTGCGATAAACAGCAAGAAAGTATTTATCAGAAATGTGATCCGGTCATGTTTAGGACGAATTCTATGAAACTTACAGGAGGATTGCGTTGGTGGTGGTGAGAAGATAAGTTGGCAACTGAAGTTTCCATTGTCAGATGATGATGAAACCTCCCCCATCCAACGTTATAAATGGTGAGATCGACATTGGAGGAGATGAGAAGGAGCTTTCATGAAATCAAAATATGTTTCAGCTTCAAATGTCAGTTCAAGTGTTACTGTTGTTGCTGGTGGAACTTTACATCTTTGAACTCTCTAAACAATTACAAAAAAGAAGCCCATCCCATTAAGCAAAACTAACTACTTCCTTAGCTACTTTGCCGTAGCTTCTACTTTTACTCACTCTTTCTTCTTACCAAAGTATATTCATTATATACAATTTCCTACTGTTTATTGTCTTATTATTATGATTATTGCCAATTTCCATTATGCTTGTGCTTTGTTTTTTTCCGGTATGATTCATTAGTTTTAGAACCTTGAGAACAACGCGATAGAATTTTGTGTATCCATATAAAAGATTACAAGATCAAACCTACATACTTGGAAAAAAAAATTTAAGATCCTAAGTCATGAATAATGACCAAATATTTCCTTCTTTTTATTAATATGCCTTTAATAATATATATTCCACTATGATTTAAAAAATTTTCTTTTAGAACTTATATATAAGAAAAAACTTTTCAAAATTTAAGATTTTAACGTACGACTTAAGTTAGAAAATTTGTGGTAAATCTAGCTCTATGAAACGAATATACCTCGTACACAACATACCGGGTCCTACAAAATCAACTCCAAAAATGGAATTACAAGTATCAAATCTTGCGTAGTTGAAATTTCAGTTTTTGTGTTGGTTGAAAATTTTTGAACTTGTTTGCATATTTTTATTTGAATTTATAGTAATTAATGAAGTTGGAATTAAACTCTACCGTAAAATTGGACACATTTAAATCATTAATCTGTCAATTAATGATCAGATCTTAAGAATTATTTTCTGTAAAAGTTGTATTAATTTTTGTTTTTAGAAGAATCATAATGTGTGTAGGGTTTTAATAATTGTCTATAAAATTCAATCTCAATCTCACCGGATCAAAACCAACCGGAATGGGAAGTGGTGAAGTTGGGGAGAGGAAGAAGGAAGATATACGAAAAAAATCAGAAATTAGGCTTCTTCTTTTTTTTTGGTAGGAAGGAGAGTCGGTGGTCTCCGGCGCATCTTTTTGGTAGGAAGGAGAGTCGGTGGTCTCCGGCGCATCTAGATAAGTGCACAAAGATATACACATTCATCTCCCATGGCATAAAACTCTGAAAAAACAACCTCAATAATGAATTATTTGTTTTCAAATATAATGAAGCATTTGAACTGAGTGACATCACATGGTATCAAGTTAAGCGTGTTGCCAGCCGTGACAAATACACGCCACACAAATATCAAATTACATGTGCAGACAAACAAATAACTAGGCTCGTCTAGCTAGCCAAATGTTGAGATTACAGGGCATATTTACCTCAATTAAGTAAGCACTGGACATACATTGGATTTCTACAGGAATCAACAGCCTTGCGTCCCTGAGGATTCTCACGGAACACGCGCTAGCCATAGATATGCTCCGGTCCAGATAAAGAATCATCCTTCTCTAACATACCTAAGATAAAAACAGCAAGGTACAGAGGCAAAATCCATGGTTGAAAAGTAAGAGAAGAAGATATATACACGTTCAGAATTTAATATCTTAAATTAGTTAATATCCTCCATGATAGTATACAAAAGTTACATAATATGTATGAATTCATGGCCTCGGATCAGAGACCGATAGTGTACACATTGTTTAGTTGCCTCAAACTTGAATTGCAGATTTATACAATTGAACCGTCAATGGAATCAATTATGTTCAACTATCTAGAAGAGGTTCTCGCTTTACCATCCCTAGGAAGAATGTATGGAAGCGTCAAACCTGGGTTCATAGAAACAAACTTGGGTGTTGTAAGACTGCAAAGCACAACCAGCAATCCATGTCCAAACTTTCTTATCAACATCATATAAAAGACCTTTCCCTTGATTCCAAGATGTGAAGCAAATGAGATTATCCTGTCCAAAACATTCAAATCTTTCGGCTGATAACCTAAGCAGTGCTCGGAAATACTTAGGAGGCATCCTACTTATCTCAATCCACTGGGTCTTACCATGATCCAGCTCCCATATTCTCATACTTTGGAGTGTGCTATACAACCCAATCCTTCCTACTAGAAAGAGACGCTTGTGGGTCCCGGCAACTAAATACCCGTCCAACAGAGAACGCGGGAACTTAGCCGGGATGTGCTCCCAATATCCTGTGTCTAGCTGGTACATCATCAAACCAAGAGGCGACAATGTTTCAAGATACAACCTTGAATCACAAAACGCCATTTTTGATGAACAGAGATTAACTGCAGGCATCATCTGGTGAAGCGACCACCTGTTAATTTTAGAATCATAGACTTCTGTGGGCAATGACTTGTCACCGTAAATATCACTAGTCGCTATTACCTTGAATGATCGATCCTTACGATCAACAACCATAATCAACTGCCTTTGCTGATTATAATGCATGCTTGGCAACGTTCTCCAAGATTGCGTAAGAGGATTACATATCAAGCTCCTGAAATTAAGCCCGTCAAGGCCTGAAAAACAAACAAGGCCGCCAGAGGAACCAACTAACCAGAGTGCCCATGTAGGCAAAAACGTAAAGGGGATCCTGTACCAAGTCTTTAGTGGCAAGCTAAAGACTGAACATTGAGAAGTTTGTGCATTCTTCCAAAATGTTAGAAGACAAGGGCCGTGAGACGGCACCTGAGAATGAAACTTAAGAAAACTACTATCCTGCAAAAGTGAGTTCCATCTTCTGCAAACAGATCGAAGCCTGAATATCATAAATGGAGGAACCCTAGCTAGAATCTCATTCAGCAAATCTTCAGGCAACATTGCCCATATGTTATCTTCCATCTCTACATCTCGATGAACAGCCTTACTGAACGTCGAAACCGTCTCTTCATCCAAACCCCGCGGCTTCGTCTTTATCACTTTTTGCCTCGAAGGGCTCGTGTTTCTTGATGCAGCTCTGCCTAAAGGGCTCGTGTTTCTAGAACAACATCGACATAATGGACTTGGATTCTTTGATCCACCATTACAGCTAGAAGAGCTGGTGCTTGCAATCGCAAGCTGGAAGCTCAATCTTCCGGACTCAGATTCAGATGATTCCCCAATTTCAGCCATAATCTACCGCAACATTTATAAGTAACCTAATCTACGATACCTTTCTTATCTCGCCTCGCATACACAATATGATCCAAGCCTCCAATCAACATTTGAGGACAAAAATAGGGCATTTCAGACATTAGAACCAGAAATCGTACAGCCGTGCAAGAATGGCAGTTTCATCAAACGAGGAGCCCTAAAGGGAATATCCAAGAAGAATATAAACATAGACGTTTCCAGACAATAAGAGAATTTGATGTAATTAAGCAAAGCGTTATTTTTTCACACAATTGATCGATTCAATCTCAAAATAGAAGGAAGATCGCACCTTCCGGGGTTTTCTGTCTTGGATTGATTGTTGACAGAACTATATGAGTTTATGGATTTTTGTTCTCTCTCCCCCAACCACCTTGACGAGTTTTCTTCCCTCTTTCAGGGCGTTTGTCTGCTCGCGTCTGATGATCTTTCAGATTTTTTTTGTATAAACATTTGCCATTTCTTTGTGCGGAAAGTATTTTGTTGGAAAGTATTAGTGAATAAATACGAAGAGATAGATTGAATATTAAAATGTATATATTTTATTTAATATATATATATATATATATGCATTGTCTTTGAAAATGTATTTTTCAAAATATATGAAAACGTTATTATTTTAGTCAAATTTTTTTGAAAGAAATTCAATTTATAATTATATGTTTTTTTGCGTTAACTATTTGACACCTTAGCTTTTTGGGGGGAAAAAATCAAAAGAAATTTAATTTTTTCCTGTTTTAAATGAGTTGTGATAAGAAATGTGTTGTAATCAAATGTACCATTATCAGTGGGTTGTCACAATTATATTCTCATCGGCTATATTATCATCAATTGTACATTTAACAATTGTGTTGCGTTGATTGTGTTGTTAATTATATTGTCATCAACTCGTTATGTCGTATTTTGGTGAGTATATCAGCTATTTGTTCAGTGGTAGGAGATGTGCCAAATGAAGTAGAACTTCGAGGACCTTTTTTCTTGTAAAATGACAATCAATGTCAATATGTTTTGTCTTTTCATGAAACATTGGGTTCTTGGCAATATGTCGTTGAATTGTTGTCACAAAAAAATGTGACAGGTTGAAGATTAGTAACACCCATTTCTTGAAGAAATTTGACAACCAAGGTAACATCGGCAAATTTCAATGCCATAGCTCGATATTCAGCCTTAGCTAAGCTTCTAGATATAGTAGATTGTTTTATTACTTCCATGTAATAGGTGATCCACCAAGTTACACAACAAAACCAGTAACAGACCTTTTGAAAATTGGACAAGATGTCCAATCAGAATTAGAGAATGCAGTCAAGGATAGATATGTGTGGCCTTGAATGATAATACATCTACCAAAAGTGCCATAAAAATATCAAAGAGTGTGTTCTAAGGCTGCCAGGTGAGCTGATGTAGGACGTAGCATGTGTTGGCTCAAAGTCTTAATAGTGTAAGACAAGTCAGGATGAGTATTGGTGAGAAAATTTTATTTGCCTACCATGGATCGATAGTAACCAAGATTGGTTATGAAATCATCAACACATGAAGAAGCATAATTCAAATTAAGTGGTAAAGAGGCTGATGGAATTGAAGTATGAAAATCAAGCTTGTTGTGAAGAAGAAGTTCCTCGGTAAATTTCTTCTGAGTCATTGCAATACCCTGTTGAAGATATGTAATCTCAATGACCAAAAAATAATGAAGGTGGCCGAGATCCTTGATACTGAACGATTGGTGAATATGAGATTTCATAGAGTTGATACATGACAAATCTGAACATGTGATCAATATATCATCTACATAAACAAACGCCAAGATAAAACCAATATTAGTTTTCTTAGTAAAAAGGTTGTAATCATTTTTCTATTGTACATACTAGAGACCTTGAAGAGCAGTTATGAGCTTAGAAAACTACTGCTTGGAAGCCTGTTTTAATCCATATAAGGATTTTTTTAAGGAGACATACTTTATTATCAGTATTAGGAAAATCTTGAGGAACCTACATATATACTTCCTCATTGAGGTCACCATGTAAGAAGGCATTATTAATATCTAATTGAAAGATTTGCCACTAGAGATGTGTTGTAACAGAGAGTAAGCATCGAATTGTAGCCATCTTTATGCCAGGTGAAAATGTATCCTTATAATCAATGCCATGTTGTTGATTAAAACCATGAGCTACTAATCTGACTTTGTGTCTCTCCAAGGAACCATCGTATTTCAGTTTAATCTTGTAAACTCATTTACAAGGATGGCCTTCTTGCCTACAGGGAGATTAACTAAAATCCAAGTTCCATTAGAGGTTTATGCAGTTATTTTCTTGTCCATAGCCTCAACCCATTTAGGATCCTTCGAAGCAACCTTAAAAGTGGTAGGTTTAGAAAAGGAATCGGATGGAGCCAAAAAGGCACAGAAAAAAGATGAAGAAGTTGAATGCAACATTTGTGTACGTTAATCATCCAGAGAATTTGCAGAATAACAAACAAAACCTTTAAGATGTAATGGAGCTTAATGTACTCTAGTAGAATGTCTGGGAGGTGTTATGTATGGTGTAGGAGATGAAACATTATCACGGGAAGGAATAATTGGAGAAACATGTAATATATCAAATGCTTGGGAATAAAATGAAGGAGAAAATGAAACATTGTTGTCATATGATGACTGAAAAACATCCAGAGGGGTATTAGTTGTGGAAGAAGATGAATTGATATAATCAGATGAATTGTCAAGGAAAGATTGTTGAAAAAACTGATCTGAATTCTGAAATGATTGGAGGAAGAGCGGGCATGGTTTGGAAAAAGGGTAAAGAGTGAAATGGGAAAGAATTTTCATAAAAAGTCACATCCCTAGAAATAATGATTTTGTTGGTAAGAATGTTAAAACATTTGTAATACTTTTTACTGAAAGGATATCCCAAAAAAACACATATATCAACCCTGAATTGAAACTTATCACTAGATATTTTAAGGTGTTTGCAAATCTTAAACTTTCAAAAGTTTTGAGGTGAGAATATGATGGTCGTTGCTAGAAAATAATCTCATATGGGGACTTGTGTTTAAGGGAATGAAGAGGATATATGTTGATCAAGTATGTTGCAGTTAAAAAGGAAATCTCCCTAAAAATATTAGAAACTTTAGATTGGAACATCAAAGCACAAGCAACTTTAAGTAGATGCTTGTGTTTTCTTTCACGAGACTCCATTTTGTTGTGAAGAATCAGTTAAGTGGATTGATGAATAATGTCTTTGGAAGCATAAAAATTGGTAGGCAAAACACCGGCAAACTCATTGCATTGTCATACCGTATGAATTGAACTTTGGTATTGAATTGAGTTTCAACAAAAGTAAGGAAGGCTTGTAGGATAGGGAAAGCATTACTCTTAGTGGAGAGTAAATGTGTCCAAGTCAACTTAGAGAAATCACCGATCGACAATGGTGAGAAAGAAACGAAAACCCAATATAATTAGGTCCGAACAATGTTAGGACACCCAAAATGTTAACCCAACATCATTGGGTATATCGTGATATGAATATAAACCCATTTTGGTCCAAATCAACAACATAATTAGGTCCGAACAATGTTAAGACAACATGTCTAAGTAAACAAACATATATAATTTTGAGTTTTTGTCTAAATGTGTTTTTGGTTCGGTCTAAACCTAACATGGGTGCGAGTAATGAGGTATGGGTAGGGGATGAGGACCAACTAAGCCTCTTGCCCCCACCCAAATCGTATTTTTTAAATATATTTTGAGACTAAATTTTAAAAATTAATAAAGTGATCATCATTAGACCACAATCATTTTATTATTAATAAATAAACCGAATAATTATGATAATTGTTATGATTTAAAACACTTTTTAAAAAATAAAGAAAAGAAGTTGCTACTACTATTAATTGAATACGGGTCTGACAAATTGAATTTGATAATAAGGTAATTGAATTCATTAAAAACCATATCCACAACAGGAAAACTAAAATCACTAACAACGGTGATTACGATATTAAACAACAACAAAAAGGACACTAACGCGACAAAAAGGAAAAAAAACACAATATTAAATGGGAAAAACCAAAACCAGGTTTCCATAAACTTAATTTTTGACGGATCAAAACTCAATTCCAGTGTAACATTCATTGGTTTGTGATTCCAAATCACAATGGAGAAGAACCGAACCGAAACCGAACTGAACCAAAATGTTATTAGCCTTGATGCAAAGAAAATTAACTTCAACTCTGTCATAAAAACTGAAGTTTTCTCTCTTAAGACTGGTTTACAAGAGGCAATCATACTACATATCAAAAAGATTGAAATCGAATGTGACAATCTGTGTGTTATCAAGACACTCCGATCTTTGTGGAGCTGTCCGTGGGATGTAGAGATGATTATTTCCGACTTCATACTGGATCTTTTTTTTTTACGAAATCCAAATCATTCATGTTTTCAGAGAAATCAACTATGTTGCTGACCGATTGACCCACCTGAGAATCTTGACTCCCAACACCAATTTTTCTGATGATCCCAAACTTCGTGTTCTCATCCGTAAGGATGCTTTAGGTTGGACTACATCTAGAAGGTAGTCAAACCACACCGCTTTTCGTTATCAAAAAAAAAAAGAAAACTTGTCGTACAAGTGTTAAAATAAATAAAAGTTTCATTTGTATATAACAAGGAATAATATGTTATGTATGATTATTTTCTTAAAACACACCATCTTAGAGAATTCATTCAGAATATAATATTGATTTCTTGTGTTTAAGTGGAACCAACATTGGCTAAGATAGACAAGTTTGTCCAACGTACAATGTACACCGTTTACTTTCCTGAAAATATTAAAAACACAAAACGTGATCAAAACCTACTAAGAGAGTATAGATGTCTAAAATGATGATATGGAACCAATTATTATTGATGGAGTTGATCATCGTCAAATTACCCTCCTTAACAATCAACTTCTTGATTCTCATCACTCTCGTTTGTGAAAAAACTAAAAGTTCCAACAACAAATATACCATCTTAATTTTGTGATTATATATATACACACATATATACACACACATATATACATATATATACACATATATATACATATATACACACATATATAAATGATCGGATGAGAACAAAGTCATAGAAAACGACTTCTTGATTCTCATCATTCTTGTTGTCTTTATAAGTCGCCCTCTACGACTTTGTATAAAGAGATGGACATAGTTTTTTCAATGTTTCAGGCTTGTTCATTTTCGATTTGACTTTACATGAATATACGTTTATTATATACCTGTGTAAAATTGAGTAAAATAGTCATAATATCGTTATATATAAAGAGGAATCCCATTTGTTGATCTTAATCTTAACTCATCTGTCATCAATAAACGAGGGTAGAAGATAAAATCAAATTGCTTTTGATCTTCAACAACATCACACGAATTATCTAAGCTTGATCTTATGGGAAAAGTGACGTCAATATAATATATTGTCAGAAAATAAAATTTTTTTTTTTCTATTTCTTATGCAAAAATAAAATATCGAGGGCTTGTTTCGCAAATAATTTTGCAATTCATTATGGAAATATATTAGGTAATTGGAAATATATGATGTAAATGAAACACGCATGTATACGTTATATGTGTATATGCACTTAGGAGTTAGGAACAATCAAGTGTGTGTATGTTTATAACTTCGGAACTATAGACGTATGTGAAAACTTGTATAGTATATTCAATATGAAGCCGCCACGTGGTCATCCCCATTCCGTGGCCACATGAAAGAACGTTTCCCAACTTCTGCGTCTCTTTGTAATTTGACTTTATTTTAACAATTAACTAGTGTAATATTCGCATCCTGTACGGGTTTTGAATAACAACAATGGATTAGATCTATTAGTGGCGCTATTATATATATTGACATTATTTTGTTTTATATTTACATATATATATTTTTATATATAAATGAATTATTAAGTAATTATTAATTAGTTCCAATGAAAAATTGGACAAACTTTAGATAATATTTATAGATCAAAAAGTGAAAATATAAATTTGTTCGGTAGAAAAATTTTACAATTAGAAAATAATTTGTCAATTGATAAAATATTAGTAAATTTATAATTCAAATAATCGTTTAAGAAAACAAACACTATATAAGTACGATTTTGTAGTTTAATTAAAAGAAATGTTGGATATATTTTTTCAATTCTAAAAACATTATATAATTTATATGCACGATTGGTTGATAAATCTGATTGTAACTATAGGTGATTAATAATTAAATAATTTAAATTGAATATAAAAAAAATCATGATAATATAGTTCAGTAAATTATCTTATAAATTAGAATACAAATAAACCAAAGTCGGGTTCAATCTCAAGATTGTACCCATAATTATCTTTTTAAATAAATTATATATACAAAAATACATTAAAAAAAATATAATTTTTATTTATTTTTAATACTCTAAAATAATTACCTAATTTTAAATGCTTAACCACGTTAAACTCGAAATACAAAATTCTTGTAAAATTTTCGGTTTTGAATTATATATTTAAATGACATTTCGGATTTGGTTACATAATATGATTTTTGACTTTATTTTTAATTGTAAAATCTTAATTTTAAAAATTAACATAAAGGGGATTACAATTAAAACGTTATATGATTTTAATTAAAACGTTCAAATTAATATAAATTGGTTAAAATATAAAACCGATAATATTTAATCATTTTCTAATTTTTTTAGCTGTAATCAAATAAAAAACGTGAGATATGGCTAGCTAAATTTATTTTAAAAACCAATTTGAATATATACTTGAATTTTGGTTTTTAAAAACCAATTTCATATATACTTTTTCTATTTTTTTTGGGCTTCGAGAAACGTGGGCGCGACACGTGGCAATAGAAGCTCCTCCTTTAATAGATATACATGAATACATGATGATAATATATGATGATGATTTTTTAAAATTTATATTGTTGAAAAGATTTTATTGAATAAAAAATTTGAACAATTTTGTAATAATATTTTGATTTTGATTTTTAAAAAAAATTTATATTGTTGAAAAGATATTATTGAATAAAAAAATTATGCTGAGAAAAAATATTTGATTTTTAAAATTTTAATTATTTGGTGAAGAGATATTGTTGGGTATTTTAATAATTTTTTTAAAGAAATTAGTTTTTTAAATACCAATTTGACATATACTTTTTCTAATTTTTTTTGGGCTTCGAGAAACGTGAGTGCGACACGTGACAATAGAGGCTCCTCCTTTAATGATGGTATATGATGATTTTTTATAATTTATATTGTTGAAAAGATTTTATTGAATAAAAATTTGAACAGTTTTGTAATAATATTTCGATTTTTATTTTTCTTTAAATTTATATTGCTAAAAAGATATTATTGAATAAAAAATTTGTGTTGAGAAAAATATTTGATTTTTAAAATTTTAATTATTTTAGTGAAGAGATATTGTTGGGTCTTTTAATAACTTTTTTAAAGAAATTAGTTTTTTAAATACCAATTTGATATATATTTTTTCTATTTTATTTTTGGGCTTCGAGAAACGTGGGTGCGACACGTGGCAATAGAGGCTCATCCTTTAATAGATATATATGATGATGATGATATGATGATTTTTTAAAATTTATATTGTTGAAAATATTTTATTGAATAAAAAATTTGAACAATTTTGTAATAATATTTTGATTTTTATTTTTCTATAAATTTATATTGCTAAAAAGATATTATTGAATAAAATAATTGTGCTGAGAAAAATATTTGATTTTTAAAATTTTAATTATTTTAGTGAAGAGATATTGTTGGATATTTTAATATTTTTTTTTAAAGAAATTAGTTTTTTAAATACCAATTTGATATATATTTTTTCTATTTTATTTTTGGGATTCGAGAAACGTGGGTGCGACACGTGGCAATAGAGGCTCCTCCTTTAATAGATATATGATTTTCACGTAGTTGAAGTGCATGAATTCTCTCTACAGCTTGTAGCCCACAGAAATGACTCCGTGAATTCATCTTCACCAATACCGGTCAAGATTTTCTGTATTCCTTCCCTTGTGTATCCTTGTATCCCTATTACGTGATTGGTTGAATTTATATTGTTTATTATTTTTCTCGTAAAGCAGTAAAGTGTTAATACCTATTTATTTAGCCTCAGTCAATCACATGTTAGGGATACATGTATCACTGATACAGGAAATCTCAACTGTACCAATACAAGTTTCTTGTGCAGTTCAAAACACCACCTTGCTTTCCATGCACCTAATCATAATGTTATCTACTATAACCTTAATTACCAAATCAATTAACAAACAATCAATGAAAACCTACTTAATTAGTGTCTCTTCGGTGTTCTTAGTTAAAAAAGTCTACAAAAAAATATATAATTTTTCATAATTCAATTTACATTTTATGTTAAAGTACGTTGGACTATAGAGCGTAATTAGGTCTAAGTTTAACACGTAAGTATAATGAGTTTTATTTTTAAAGTCACTTGACATGTTATTGTCGCCACCATTTCCACTTTAGTAAACCTCAAAATTTCTCCCCCACCGAACGAGTTCATAACAGAGGCGTTTTCATTTCACCAAAAAAAAAACAGAGGCGTTTCCGCACAAAATTGTACATTTGCTACGGAAGTACGGAGTATGTGTTTGGATTTAATCAATGTGGTTATTTGAAGTGGCTAGTGTAATGGGCACGTATTTACTACCAAATAAAATAAATAAATATGAATATTGCTGAAAATGCAAGCAAGACGTGAAAATTTTCAGTTCATCTTATCACCTTTCTCATTTATTTCCTGATCCCTACAATTTCGGCTCATTCAATTACACATTCCCGATCATGTCAGAAATCAATTCAATGAAGCAGCTAGATAAGCTATCGCGAATCGCAGCTAATCGATCAATCTTCACAATTCTCCGGCGAGGAGGAAACAACTGCCGGCATAGCGAGATATTTTGGCATATCATCGCCGGCCATAATCACCACAAACTCCGGAACCGGAGTAGTGGAGTTCGCAATTTGCGCTCCTCCCGCTGACTTGTCGCCGGTTTGATCTACAGACGACGATGCTCCTCCCGCAGATCTGCAACGATCCTGTAAGAAGAGGATTATCAAAGCGAAGGCAATTAACAGCATTACGAACACAATGCCTAAGGTTAGGTAAGGCGGCGCCGAATTCCACCGGAGAATTGCTAAGTCGGCATGGAGGGAGGATTTTGTGTTCCCGATGCACATTTTCCTTTTTCTCACTCAGCTTTTCTTCTGTTTGCGGAATTGCGTAAGGGTGGTGGTGGAAGAGAAGTTTTGGTGGGAAGAGTGGAATTTGTTTTATGCCTTGCAAGCTGTAGTATTGGTACAAACTACAAAGCCTCTATTTATGGCCGATTTTCTCTTCTTCTTTTTTGTTATTTTATAACGAAAAAATATATTTAAAATATGAAAAAGTAGTTTGTGTACAAATACTACAACTCTCGATCAATATTGCAGCTTGCAACCATTGTACACAATCTATTTTTCCATGTAATATAATTAATATTGTATTTTTGTAAAATATATAGTCTAGTACATAAGCTTCTTTCTTTTCTTTTTTTTACCGAAAAAAAGAACCAAGAAGCATCATATGTGGTTCATTCAAGAACATCTTTATGGATACAAATATTGAGTTCATTATCCGTATAAATGTCAAATGATGTTTATATATATATATATATATATATATATATATATATATATATATATATATATATATATATATATATATATATATATATATATATATTAATTAATGTGACATTGATTTTAGACATATTTTAAAACAATTGTAAATTACCGAAAATATATGGCTCACTTTGTGAATTGTTCTAGAACTTTTATTTAAATTTTATAAAAAAAATAGCTTAAATATTTGATGGGTCGCTAAGAATAGACCAAGTATACTATAAAATAAGATTTTTAGATGTTAAAAAATACAATGTAATTACTATTTACCTTATTATCATAATTGATCTTTAGACTTTCATAACCGAAGTTATTTTTTAATTAATCTACCTAAAACAATGATATATCTATACATGAATAATATGACGATCCTTGTTTTTTTTAAAGTAAATAATACTAATTTAGGAGGCGAGCGGGGAAAAAAACATATAAACTGTATACATGGAATTAAAGTGACGTTGTTAAAACCGAAGAGGTGTAAGACAAATTGTATTGTAAATGTAACACTAGCCGGATGTGAGACGAAGTTGAGAAAGAACACAAATACCCGTAAGTTGGGAAAGATAATTGTGATGTTCGAGTATTGCATATCATTCATCTCCGATAAATTCGTTTGATAACAAGTTTAAATTTTCTTTAAGATATAAAGATAGCCAAAACGTCTAGATCGAGTCTTTATGAGTGGAGATGCTAGAGTTGTTTGGCCGGAAGCTTCCGTCCATCATTTACCTCCTCTCATCTCTGACCATAATTCGATGTTAGTTCAATTTCACCCACCTCGTAAAGTCAACGATTCTCGTCAACCTTTTAGATTTGAGGCCATGTGGTTACAACACCCGGACTTTAAACAATTGATGAGTGAAACTTGGACTCATTTGAGATAGAACAAGGTGCACTTTGGTAGGATCGGTCTTAAGAAAGCGGAGCTGTTAAGACGGATGGGTGCAGTTTAGAAAGAGTTGGAGTTAAATATTTCGCAAGGCCTTCTAGAGCTTAGTGCGCAAGTACAGTTTGAATTTGAT
Organism: Fagopyrum tataricum; assembly: GCA_002319775.1. Taxonomy (NCBI): domain Eukaryota; kingdom Viridiplantae; phylum Streptophyta; class Magnoliopsida; order Caryophyllales; family Polygonaceae; genus Fagopyrum; species Fagopyrum tataricum. Next base: position 7,957,822 of record CM008279.1, on the reverse strand, counting down.
GATACATTGTATCATGAGGAAATTACTTGGCAACAAAAATCTCGGGATAAGTTTCTTATAGAAGGAGACAATAACACAACCTTTTTCCATGCGAGTACAATTATTCAGAGAAGGTATAACAGGGTAGATAGCACCATGAATGACGAGGGTACTTGGATGTCGGATCCATGCACTTTGAATCTTAACACTATCACATAATATAAGAAGTTGGTCTCTACGGATTCAAACTCCCCAATGATGTCATGTATGTCTTACTCGAACTTTCCTCCCTTATCTCAAACTGACATCTTGTCGCTTTGTTACCCATTCTCTAATGAGGACATCTTTGATTTCTTGGTCAAAATGTCACCCCTCAAGGCCCCTGAGAAAGATAGGTTTTGCGTTGCTTACTTTTAACATTGTTGGGAGTCGGTTGGGTCCAGTTTGTTGAAGACAATTCGTGAATTTTTTAGCTCTGCGTATTGCCTGCATGTCTCAATGATACTCTCTTGTTATTGACCCCTAAAGGTTCCAATCCGGATCATATGTCAAAGTTCTGACCAATAGGATTGTGTAATATCGTGTATAAGCTTATTACGAAGCTTCTGGTGGATAGATTACAACCCATTATGAAACACGCTATTGGGACTTATCAAAGTAGTTTTATCCCCGGGCGTTTGATTGAGGATAACGTTATTTTGGTACAAGAATTAATTCATTCTATGGGGAATAAGAGATCGGGTCGTAAGTGATTGACAATGAAGATCGACTTAGAAAATGCATATGATAAACTCTCATGGGACTTTGTGGATAAAACTGGTGCTCTTGTGGCACTCCCTGTGGAGTGACACAATTGGCTAAGCAATTGTATTCATTCCCCTACTATGAGAGTGTTGTGGAATGGTGAAATGTCGGACTCGTTCTCTCTATCACAAAGAGTGAGGTAGTGGGACTCTATTTTCCCATATTTATTCTCCCTTTGTCTCGAGAGACTAAGTCATGGCATCCAAAGACTCGTGGATATGGGGGATTGGAAACCAATAAGGATTAATCGTGATTGTCCGGCCATTTCCCATGTATTTTTTGCGGATGACATCGTTCTCTTTGTTGAGGCAACTATCGGTAAGGTCAAAAGGATTAAGAAGTGTCTTCATGAGTTTAGTATTCACTCTGGGCTTAAGGAGAGCACTTCCAAGTCTCATATGTTTGTCTCTCCTAATGTCACATATCCTTTAGAGAATCCATTCAAGATGCGGCGGAATTCCCGATTGTCTCCGATTTGGGTAAATATTTGGGTTTTCCTATTATTCATTTCCGACTCTCCAAGAATGATTTACAATTTCTAATTGAGAAAACCAAGGTCATGCTTGCCTCGTGGAAGGTTAGGTTACTTAGGTTTGCCGAGAGACTCACTCTTGTCAAGGATTGCCCCTAGCTTGGCAAGGATTGCCAATTCAACATCAGCACCAAGATTTCTTTGTAGCCATCATCACGTGACGAGTTTGTTACTACCGCACAACATGTGCATCGAGTCGGTCCAAAAATGACTCGACTCACGTTGAAAAATTGGTCGGTGACACTATTGTCTTCTTGAGTCGAGTGGGTTGTCTTACTCGACTGTCACTTGACCGATGCTTGACATGTCTTCTGCCTTGACTCGATGTCTTCGTCCTGGGAGAGTCTAAGTCTTTAAGTCTGAGTCGTTTCCTCCTTCTTTGTGCGAGTGAAGGGGAACCTTGAGTAGGGTTGAACAGGTGACTCGGCCTTTGGGACTTGCATCTCCGGATGATCTTTTAGCCTTTTCTTCTTCTCCTTTAATGCATTGGAGCTTCTCTTTTCTTATTCTTTCTCTGCTTCCAATGATGATGAGGCGAGGGTTGTTTTCTTGAGTCTTTTTGTGTTCATTTATGCTCCTTTTGACCTAAAATCTTCTAAGCAGAAGAGAAAAACGGGAGTAGACATTCTTTGATTCAATTAAGCTCTAGCAATGAAGTAAATGCATAAACCCATACAATTCTACCTAACAACACAACAAAACAATTATATAAAAGATAACATAAAAGCATGCTATCAAAATACCCCATACTTAGACTTTTAATTGTCTCCAAGTAAACATCTAAACACAAGGTGGAAAGAAAGAAAAGAAAAGAAAAACTTTTTGGAGCATGCTTCTTTTATTTGATCTCTTTATACTTTATTCATTGTCATGACAAGACATTTCAGATAAGTAAGAAAATAAAAAACATAGAAATCAATAGGCAAGAATATATGCTAAAAAACATAGAAATCACCAAGCAAGAATATATGTTAACTAATCAATCATAAAACCTATAGTCAAGAATCATAAGTTTTCACAACTTAATCATGCTATTTTTCGGTTTTTATATGATGCTTGCATATGACTTGTATTGTGTTTCTATATGATGCAAAAAGTAGCTAAAGGTTTGCACTAGTTTAAGTACAATTATGCATGATTGGGTCCTTTATAATTCATTTCTCTTTGGACTTAGCCTAACAAATAAAAACTTTCATGCTTCTTTTGGCATGGTAATACATTCACTTGCATTCATTCATTGAAGTGCAATACTTTGCCTCATTGGCATAAAACAAAATAAAATGAAAAACAAGCAATCAACATGATTTTTCGCCAAATGGCTTTATTTGAACCTTTTGTGATGTTTTTTTCTTTGGCTTTTTTTTTATTTTTTTATTTATTTCATAGGCCTTTTGCCTTACGGGATGATATTTTCCACTCAAGTGAGCGTTAACCATTGTAAGCTTCCCTAGGACAAGCAATTGAGAGTTCATAACCAATACACACTATTATGGACCTAAACAAGTGCTTATTTTAGCTCAAATTTCTTTTTCATAAGATTCACTAAGTCATACATCAACCAATAGGAATCATAAGAGTTCAACTAAATTTATCAATCATATACATTTTATGTTTTTTTTTAACTAATTAACATGATTCTATTATGTCCAAGTCTAAACAACTTTTATGGCAAAATTGACAAGATATATTTTTATGAGAAGCAACTCCCTCTTTAGCTTCTAAAAGCTTTTTCAACTCGGCCACTTGTACTTGAAGAACATCCATTTTGACATCTCTTGCCACTTCATCATTAACCTTGTAGAGCTTCCTTTGACTTGAGTATCTCTCACAATGCCTTGCTTATTTTTCAATGAACTCTCAAGCTTCATCAACCTCCATCTCTATGAATGTACCTCCGGATAGGAAATCTGTTTTATCCCTTGTTTGGTTGTCTAGCCTCTTGTAGAACAACTCAAGTAGAACTAGCTTCGACTCTCTATGGTGGGGACATTACAAGAGAAGGTCTTTAAATTTTTCTCAAGTTTGGTGTAGAGAATTTCCTCCTTCCATCTTAAAGCTTGCAATATTTCTTCTAATCTCGGTTGTCCGGTTGGGTGGGAAGAATTTGTTCAAGAATTCCTTTGAAAGCTCCTCCCATGATGTGATGCTCCTGGATTTTATGACTTGGTACTATTGTTTAGCCTTGCCCCTAAGAGAGAAAAAAAAAAGATATTAATTTAAGATCGGATTGTTCAATACCTCTTATTCTTACGGTTTTGAGCAATTCATTGAAGGTAGAGAGATGTAGTTGTGGATTTTCACTCGGTCCACCGCCACATTGGGTTTGCATGATCATTTGTATCATGGACGACATTAACTCGAATTTTTGCGGAACATTGTTTTCAAAAACTAACCGGGCGGTGTGATGTGCTTCACCGGGTCCATACGCTCCCCTAAAGTCCTAGGTGCATAAATCCGCTCTTGGCCATGTGCTCTTCGTGGTACTTCTCTATAAACTTCCTCATGATGCATGGTATCCCTTACTTCTTGTGCAAGCAATCGAGCTTCAAGCTCCTCAATTTTTTGTCTTTGTTAGGCGTCACGTTCTCTAGCCCTAGTAATCTCTTGATCTTGATGCATGGCTAATCTTTTCTCTTTTCTCAACTTGGTAAGCGTCCTTTCTATCTCCAAGTCGAGTGGTAACAACTCTTGACTTCTAGAAATCCTTAGGTGAACCACTTTTGCAACCTATAATCACACAAAAAACACACAAGTGCAATCAAAAGTAACAAAATAACACAAACACTCTTATAGTCAACTTCACACAAGTAAGGTTCGGCTTCAATAGTCCCCGGCAACGGCGCCAAAAACTTGTTGTTGTCCGGTCTCAACTAGTCAATACACATGAATAACATGTGTATCCACTTAGATGAAGACTATATAACCCCCAAGAGAAGGGTCGCATCACTGTAAATATATAGCAATCCCGGTCAAGTCGTCTCCCTTAGGACTATGTTATCCTCCCCTTACTCTGGGAAGACGTATAAAAAAGTGTAGGTGCTGTAAAAGACAATCAAAAGTTGCGACCAAATGACCGACTTAAAAACAGTTCAAGAGTTAAAGGTGCAAAGTACCCTCAATCAAGTCACCCGGGCAGCTCCAGTTGAGTCACCCTGATAACGTAGATTGAGTGGAAATTCCTGTAGTTTTTAACTCAGTCGAGTAAAAAAAAAAAGGAATAAAGAAATATGAAACCAAGTATGAAAGCGACTAGGGGTTGAGATAAGTCCTCCTAATCCTTGCTAATGCATAAATTATATATGTTATAATGTCAAAGAGTGAGAACTATTTACTCAAGTAATCATGGAAATGATACTAAACGGTTGTATGTATGTGATAGATGAATGCAAGCCTAAGTATGGTAGTCAATCAAACGTAGCATGGTGTTTTCTATTGGTAAAATGCTCGTCAACTACGGTCTCAAACTAGTGGTCAATACAAAGAAAATAAACCTCACATGGTGTTTGCTATTGGTTTGCTTAAATCATAAGGACCTAGAGTGGATTTGTACTTCATAAATTAGCATTCAATTATTCCTCACATGGTGTTTTCTATTGGAATAATTGAAGTACTAATTCTAGCAATATATGCGTCTACAAGATGCATCACTAGATTATGAAATTACTTATGAGTCTCATTCATACAAGCCGACCAATTATCAACACATAGGACTATGCTTAGAAGCTAAAAGAGGTGCATAAAGGAACAATTTAAGCAAGCTTAAAATCCGACTTTTCATATTTGTCTAAGCATGAATCCTAGTGTTCTAAAACCGGTTTTAACCTCCTATATGCTTACTATCATGCTTTGATACTCACATAAATTCTAGGCATTATAACAATACTACATAGCTTTGGATTGGGATTTTCACCCCAATCCCAAGTATGGAACTACTCACTCATGTTGAGTGAGAAAATCACAATAATCATGCAAACAATCATGGAATCCATGAGATCAAGAGAGAGAGAATGATTCTACGAACTAAAAGGTTATTATAATTACCAAAGTAACAAAGGATAGTAGCAATCCAACTTGTATTGACTTAACTCAGCCACAAATTGGAAAAATCTCCTTACAACACGGACGGACTTAACTCGGCCAACTCGGCCCTAAAATATGTCGTCTCGGCTCCGAAAATGAGAGAAAATAAGAGAGAATTGTGAAGTGCCGAATTAGCCTCTAATTCATACAGTTATGCTCCCTTTATATAGACTGAGAAGGTGTAGAAATTGGCACGGATCGCCCCCTATCTTGGCAGGGATTGCCAACATCATCATCAAGATTCTTTTATAACCGTCGTCACATGGCGAGTTTGTTATAACCGCATAACACGTGCATCGAGTCGGCTCAAAAATGACTTGACTCATGTTGAAAAATAGGTCGGTGACACTATTGTCGTCTTGAGTCGAGTGGGTTGTCTGACTTGACCACCACTTGAGCGACGCTTGACATGTCTTCTACCTTGGCTCGATGTCTTCGTCCTAGGAGAGCCTAAGTCTTTAAGTTCGAGATGTTTCCTCCTTCTTTGTGCGAGTGAAGGGAAACCTTGAGTAGGGTTTCACATGTGACTTGGCCTTTGTGACTTGCATCTCCGGGTGATCTTTTAGTCTTTTCTTCTTCTCCTTTAATGCGCCGGAGCTTCTCTTTTCTTCTTCTTTCTTTGCTTCCAATGATGATGAGGCGATGGTTGCTTTCTTGAGTCTTTTTGTGTTCATTGATGCTTTTTTTGACCTAAAATCTTCTAACCACAAGAGACAAACGGGAATATACATTATTTGATGCAAATAAACTCTAGCAAATAAGTAAATGCATAAACTCATGCAATTATACCTAAAAACACAAGAAAACAACTATATAAATGATAGCATAAAGGCATGTTATCACTTAGTAACAACCACAACTCGATCACCTAAATTATCCCTAGGACAACTCATATACCATAATGTAATTAATTCAAAATAAAGTTGAGGACTTGAATCCAAGATGAACTAAATTTTAAATATTGAGCTCGATGTTAGGAACAACCACAAGTCACCGGGTAACCAAACCACCATCGTAAGGCGGTGCATGTGCGGTTGCGATTCATTTGACACTAGACGACTCAAGCAAGAGCAACTACGGTCCCGGTTCTAGTTCGAGGAATAATTTGTGGGGACCGAAGGTGACCACGACCCATGGAGTAGTGAAAAGTGTGGGCAATCACTCAAGGGTGGCGGCGACAACGAAAAATTGACAAGTGTGGTTCGTGTGAACAATAGTCGTAAAATTGTTAGGGTTTCGGGATGGTACGGTGATGATGAACAGTAACCCGAAATAAGGATTTTGGAACGGGTTCTTAAAAATTGTCTATTTAATCACCACTTTAATACTGCTTGATAAAATTTCCGAAATAATTAAATACACCTAAATCATCAATTTAATTTTCATCATCCCAAATAAAAACATATAATAATGATATATAATTCTCTATTTGTTAGGCTATTGTTTTATCCATCAAAAACATATAATCGAATAACTTAAATTTCAAAATAAATCTTTCAGTAACAAACACTTAAAAATACCTAAAACTAGAGAAAAAAATTACGCCTACTAAATCGGAAAAAGAGAACTGAAATTTTGCATCCGCAAATTTAGTTTTCTTAAATAAATAATATTAAGTCATGTTTAAATAAATATTGGGTTTATAATTTATATATATATGTATAAGGCAAAGAACGGAGTCCGAAACACGGGAACAGGTGTCCTGTTGAGCGCTAAACAACCGTTGAGTTAAAAGCTTGGAAATCGAATCGGGGTTTTTAGGGTTTGCATTTATAGCTCTCCTCACTCACTACTTTATCTTTCATCAAAATCTCTCAGCCGCCGTATCCCTCTCTTTCGACTCTCTCTCGTACCCTCTCCAAATTGCTCTTCAGGTCTGTCTTCTTCCTCCTCACTCTCATATTGATTTCCTTATTCACCACCACTGCTTTTTTATTGTCTGTTTTGGTTCGTTGGATTTGTGTTCTTTTGTACAAATCTGATTTGGTTTTCAATCTAGATACGTGTTCGGTTAATGTTCGACTCTTGTTATCATGTTGTTTTCGGTTTTATTTCAATTTCTTCAATATAAGTAGAAAATTTCGAGGAATGGTTTATTCCTTGATTGTTGTATGGTGAAATCAAAACTATTTTCACTGTTCAGATTCATACTTTGTCCTCAAGCTATGCTTTCTTACTGTGTTATTTGTCCTCGAGAGTATTGTGGTGTTCTGTTATTTGATGCGATGTGTATTGTAATCCGAGAGACAGATTTGTCTGGTGAAGGAGATAATCTCCAATTTGTCACATAGATAATTGCCCCTTCCATTATGCTTCTGACACTGAATCAGAAGTTAGTTCTTGTTGTCCCTCTGTTTTTTGTTTGCAAGTTTGGCTCTTTTTTTAATATATAAAGTTTGAATCAGAAAGTGAATGTCTATGGCTAAAACCCGAGGTTTCTTTCTATTGATTTGATTGCAAATTGAGATTGAAAGTTGACGGCTGGCTTTGTTTATATTTATACTATCCTTTTAATACCCATAAATTCATGTTTTGTATCACATAATGATCACTAAATAACTGGAAATTGATCATACCTCACTTGATTAACTTCCTTTACTATGCTTTGGGGACTGCAGTCATGGCAGCTGTAGCACCAGAAGTGAACCAGTTTGATGATCGCCGATATGATACCAAAATGACTGAATTGTAAGTATTTAAGATCACTTGCCGGGTAACTTTTGTTGTACAGTAGCTTGATGATGCTTGTGTTAATTGTTCAGGCTGGCTGAGGGAGATGACTTCATCACTAGCTACGATGAAGTTTTTGATAGCTTCGATGCCATGGGCTTGGTAGAGAACCTTCTTAGAGGGATCTATGCATACGGTGATCATCATCCTTCACTTCCTGACCCTCTCAATTCTCAGTTTTGGCCAAACGTATTGATCTGGTTACCTTTGCAACTGTTATGTCAGGTTTTGAGAAACCTTCTGCCATCCAACAGAGGGGAATAGTTCCTTTTATCAAAGGTCTCGATGTGATCCAACAGGCACAATCCGGAACAGGGAAAACCGCCACTTTCTGCTCCGGAGTGCTGCAGCAGCTAGACTACAACCTAGTCCAATGCCAAGCACTAGTTCTGGCCCCCACTCGTGAACTCGCACAGCAGATTGAAAAGGTGATGCGTGCATTGGGCGATTACCTTGGTGTCAAAGTCCATGCTTGTGTTGGTGGCACGAGTGTGAGGGAGGATCAGCGTATCCTTCAAAGCGGGGTCCATGTTGTTGTTGGTACTCCTGGACGTGTCTTTGACATGCTGAGGAGAAAGTCTCTCTATTCTGATCATATCAAAATGTTTGTTTTAGATGAAGCTGACGAGATGCTTTCTCGTGGTTTCAAGGATCAGGTATCTATCTTAAATAAACAGCTGGTTCTTTTTCCCTGTAATGGAGACATGAATGATGTAACATGTATCTTGTGTTGGGTGCAGATCTATGATATATTCCAGCTGTTGCCCCCAAAGGTTCAGGTAGGAGTGTTTTCAGCTACAATGCCCCCTGAAGCGCTGGAGATAACAAGGAAGTTCATGAACAAACCAGTGAGAATCTTGGTTAAGCGTGATGAGCTGACTCTTGAAGGTATCAAGCAGTTCTATGTCAATGTTGAGAAGGAAGAATGGAAGTTGGAGACTCTTTGTGACCTCTACGAGACACTTGCCATCACCCAGAGTGTCATCTTTGTGAACACTAGACGTAAGGTTGACTGGCTGACAGACAACATGCGCAGCCGTGACCATACCGTGTCTGCTACCCACGGAGACATGGACCAGAACACCAGAGACATCATTATGCGGGAATTCAGATCCGGGTCATCTCGTGTCCTTATCACAACTGACCTCCTTGCTCGGGGTATTGATGTGCAACAAGTCTCCCTTGTGATCAACTATGACCTCCCCACCCAACCGGAGAACTATCTCCACCGTATTGGAAGAAGTGGAAGGTTTGGAAGGAAAGGTGTGGCCATTAACTTTGTGGCTGGAGATGAACAGAGGAGTCTCGCTGATATCCAGAGGTTCTACAATGTCACCGTTGAGGAGCTCCCTGCCAATGTCGCTGATCTTATCTGATGATCGTATTTGGCGATGAAGCTTTTTTATGCAGAGGATTTACTCTTCTGTGTGGAAGGTTTTAAGGTTTTGACAGCATCTGTTTGCTCTCTGTTTCTCTATTATTGCAGAATACATATAGCTTTCTCTATCTAGGATTTCTTGTAGTTTGCCTAGTCGGGTTGCTATCGAGTAACTGTCATTATACAATCTCCGGCTCTCATTTTTGCATTTATATAACATCGGTTTGATTTTGCTTTGTGTCTCGAATTAAAGTTTTTTTTTTTTTGTTTTTGTTTAATATAACATCGGTTTTATTTCTCTACTTACAGATCCACCATAGCCCCACACTAAACCACACATTCCAAATAATGCTGCAGTGATCCGAATGTTTAATCCCGAGATTAATGCACAACCATTCGCTCCAGCAAAGCATCCAGATAATATACTTAATCTTCTCTTGAACTTTCAATTGCCAGACCATATCGAAAAGGCTCTCCCTAACCCTAGGATGGGCATCGGAACTGGCCACCAGCTTGAGCAAGCACAAATTTGAGATCAGGTGATCCAATCCCAACGCGTAGAGGGGGACCAAATGTCACTCACAAGTAGTTCAAGATCAAAGGGATGGAGGGCGCAAGTGGCTCATTGTCGAGCCATTTGTCACTCCAAAACCGTACAAATCGACCATTATGAACCTTCCAACCAAAGTTAGGAGCAATGAAAACATGATTTCTACCGAAATTACGAAAGTTCAAATAAACCCAAACGGTATGATTTCTAAATTAATAAAAAATAATTAACCTATAACTAAATCTTCACTAGCTAGGCTTATCCGAACTTAATCAAATGAATATAACTTTTCCCCTTCTAGAAAAAACTGTCCCGAAATCCTAAAAAAAATAGTTTAAGGGGTGTGGGGGGTTAGTTTTGTTGTTGAGTTCGATGATTGCTAAACGGTTTAGTTAAACAGTTCGGAATTTTGAGGAATAGTGTTCAGTTAGATTGTGGTTAGAATTGTTGTTACAAACGAGCGTTTTTTCGTACTTGTAGTTTATAGAAAAACTTTTGTATACATGTTTAGTCAAAGTACGGAATTAGTTTCGATTTTAATTAAAAACCAAAATACACTTGTATACTTGTAGTAGTCGGTAGTTACAAGTGAGTCATCAATTTCTACAACTTGTTTGAAAAAATAACCAGAAAACCCTAATTACATAATTGAATTATTGTCATCGTTCTACAACTTCTATGGCTTCTTTGAGATTTTATCCTCGATTAGCTTGAAATCCCATAATTGATTACGATTTTGTTTTTCTTCACAACACATTTCTTTCTTTGAACCGAAGCTCTTCATCTCGACTTTCTTCATCCTCAGATTCTCTTCAGGTGAGCAAGGCGATGGAGTGGATATCATCTTTCTTCTACAGGGTCTCTTAATCGGCGATTTTGCATCGGAGACAGGGAGTGTTGTCATTGAATGAGTTTCTGGCAAGTCCTTGGTGGTTCGACAACAGTCCTTGGAGGGAAGTTGATGGTTGGCTGCTAAATTTTTTAGGTGATGATGACTTGTAATTTGTTCAATTGACGATGGTTGGTTGTTGGAAAACTTGCCTTCCTCCATCAAGTTCCCATTTTGGAGGAGAAAAGAAATTCGCAATGGTAGAAGTTTTGTTTTAGTTGGAACTGGACAAAGAGATCGAATCGAAGAGATCAAAGAGAGTGTATTGAGCAACTTTCTCTCCTTTCCCACAGTAACGGCTTCGGAGTTACGTGTTCTAAAAATAGAGAATCTAATGGCTTGACGTGTTTTTTTGCTAAACTTTGAGCATTTCTTTTTTAATTTTGTCTACATAATATGCATTAAGGTACAATTTTTATTTTATTTTTACTTTGATGCGTTTCTTGGGTTTAACTTTTAACATTTTATTTTAAATTTTATCCATTTAGTTATGCATTAATTGATTGAAGTATTTATTAATAGTATCAGTTATTAAAAAAATTATCGATTAATGATATATTTATTATTTGATCGTATTTAAAATGTTTAGAAGGTTTCACAACATTCGTACGTTTCTTTAACATATATAGTTTTTATTTAATTTTAAATTTTAATACATGCGGGACGGATCTAGTGGAACGAAAAAATAAGACTCATATCCTGTCATGGATATTTCCACCGTGGGACAACACGAAATTTATAATCTTTGGATGAAAAACTGCTAGGGTCGGGATAAAACCGGTGAGAACATATGTTACCGTAATTATATATATATATACACACACGAGAATTGTCGGATTAAATAATGAAAGATGTAGATTTAACGATTGTACATAGTGACCGTGTATTGTAGTTATTGTAGCATTCATGTAAAGGTAATTGGGAAATACATGACAAATACGATTCGACTGATTTGAAAAATATAAGATTATGAAAATTGCAAAGTAATCGTGCAAATATAATATTATGAAAATTGCAAAGTAATCGTGCAAATATAATATTATGAAAATTGCAAAGTAATCGTGCAAATATAATATTATGAAAATTGCAAAGTAATCGTATAATATATTTCTTTAGATGTAATGGAATTTTCAAATTTTGTGGTGTAAATTTTAAGTTTATGTCTTAGAAGTTTAAAATCTCACGATAAATCGCTCAAAACATAAAAGTAATTTAGTTCATACGATTAAACATATATAAGATACACATTAATCATTAATGATCAAATTAGTTAGGCCTTTCGACAAATTAATATTACATTTTCGAAAAATAATAATTTATATTTTAATCAAATATTATCCTTATCCGGTTTCGTAAAACATTTCATTATAATTATAAATAATTTATTTTTTATATATATTAAAATGTCATCATAAAATATCATCATAAATATATTATAAATATACCCGAAATGGCTTAACTATTGCAACCATAAATCATTGGCTAAATGAGTTCAGTATTTATAAAGCACTTTGTAAATAAGAGAGTTCAGTATTTATAAATTCTAACTTGTGAATTCGGGCTTAAATGAGTACAAAGAACCCGATTCTAAATGAGTTCAAACGAGCCCAAACAAACGTGAGTCCAAACGAACCTAACCTAGGCTCGTAAAAAACGAGCTAAACAAGCCCGAACTTTATATTGTGATCTTGAGACGAGCTTGAACATACCAATATTGTACAACACTTATAAACTTGCATGGGAGTCTCATAGGTGGTAACTATTATCTTTCGCAAATTACTCCCTAAAGGTCATCCCGTTAGGTTGGCACTTGCTTGCCTAGACGTCATCAAAAGAAACTGGATTATGCGGTTTCAACATGTATATCGCGAGGTGAACCAAACCGCAGACTTTTTAGCTAGCTTTTTATTAAAATATCAACGTGGTTCTAATATATTCCGACCCACCAAAGAGTATTAATAAAATATTTATTTCATGCCGTAAGGAGTTGGACTATCTCCGACTCCAAGTGATAATCACTTAGTCTACTTTTTTAATTAAACACGAATAGGTTCGAGATACTGGAACTCTTTCACTCAAAAAAATTAGAAAAATAAAGTTACACAAAACCACCTCTTGTGCCAGTTTTAGGTTAATCACTCTTATAAAAAAAGATTGAATTAACCACCTCTTATATTATTTCTATTAACAAATGACTAACATATTTGCTTTTTTGTTAAATATTCCATTCATGAAATCCACCGAATAATTAAGTGAATTTAATTGTTAATTAAAAAATATTTTTAATTGTTAATCATATAATTTTGTTTTGAGTAAAATCATTCAACGTATCCAATGTTAATCATATAATTTTTTTCACAAAATTACAATTCCTTTTTGATCAAAGTGAAACCTAGAGAGGCGGCCGTTTTTCTTTAAATTTTTATTTATTTTTAGATCTCGAGTTTCTCTTTCTTTCTCAGACCATATACAATGACAAGTTTTTTAACATCTCTTAACATTCTCTCTCCATCACATGTGCTTATAAAACTCACTCTATTTTCTCCTACATTTATTGTTTTTAAACTCTCATCTCTTAACTATATATTTTTACACAACATATTTATATAATTTTTAAATATTATTATTTTTGTATGCATAATAACTTCAATATATTAATTTTATGTGTTAGATTAATAATTTATATAATAAATATCAATAACATCATAAAACTAATTCATTAGTAAAAAAAAAACCATTCTAAACATATCCAATATTAATCTCTATAAATAGAGAAAAACAAATTATGAATATTAAAATAAATTTTGTTGTCAAAATATATTTATTTTAATCCGTATATTTATTTTATTGTAAATCAAAACACTTTAAAAATAAAAAAGTATGTCTCATTCTCTCACGGCCACACGTCCCAATCAAAATGCTTACATATTTCTCTTTCATTGTATCCGTATCACAAATGAGTTTTGAAGTACAATTTAAACTATTTACAAAAGATTTATGATATTAAATTGGTTAGAGACTACCAAAGTCTTGTGCTTCTAACTTGTATCAACAGTAGAGCGACAGAAACACCAACCTTCCTATTCCTAGGCTTCCCCCATTTCTCTTCTCTTGCAACAAAAATTTGAATTATACCACACCCAGATGAGTTCAAAAGCTCGGTACACTAATAAGTGTCCATGGACCATGGGTTGCTCGTACTCTGCATTATAAATGTACAAATGACATTCTCCTCTCTTTCCCTGGGCAACAAAGAACGAAAGAAACACAATGTTGACAGACCTAAATAATTATCTCTAGAAAACAGTTTAAAGATATCTACAAGCCTCTACTCTTGTCACGGATATTGTATCTCCTCCAAGGGAACATCAAACACAATTAACTGGACTCTGATCCATAATCTACAGAACAAGTTTAGACAGGATGCTTTACATACAGTTACTGAACATACTTCAAGATCATAGTTACAAAGGCTTCGTCAAAAGTGTGAAATAAACATAATTGCACACTTCCCATGATATACAGAAACTAATAATATGAGCATGGAACAGTAATATTCGGACATAAATCTCAGACCATTGAAGATGTGGCAACCATCCAAAACATAGGGGCTCAGCTCCAACCGAGAAATCCTCACTTTCCGCAGCAATCAAAGCTAAGTCACAATCAACGCCTCTAGCTAAAACATGCATATAACATCACTGAGAAAAGTTGTCATCTAAATCTTTTTTAAATGGAACCATCATAACTCCATTTCTGTAGTACAAAATAGCACTGTTATATCGTGTCAGAAAGTTCTATGTGAAATAAACAGGTTATAGGTGTCGGTCATTAATCTGCAACATAATTTATGTCTGTGTTTTGCATTGATAATAATTTCAATTTGCTACCCAACTGAGACTAAAACAGGTAAGTTCTCATATCTGTCCAGAACTGAAAAGTGAAAACTACACATTGGATCCTGAAATTTTTCTAAAACTCAAAGAAAGATATACATGTTGATAGCATCGTAAAGCAAAATCTAACACAATTATTTGAAGTAATTTAACTAAAAAGACATTATACCTTTGCCAAATTCCTGAGGTTATCTTCCCTTCTCTTTAGCTTGACCTAAATCATCACAAAAATGAAAAAAGTAAAATACAAACGTCCTTATTCATACAGTAAAATGAAAGCTTGCAAAGAGAAAAAAATTGATTACATGCAGAAGAAAGGAAACAACAGGAAATGTACAAAAGGGAGAACAGAATGACACATTGCATATGAAAGTCAAAAGAGAAGAATGACAGTCTAAACCCAGAAAATTTGCACATAGAAGTCAGAAGAGAAGGAAGACACAATTTACTTATCAGATTGCTTCATCTCTATAGCATATAATATGGAAGAATGAAATGTTGATAAAACTGACTCTTACCTGTGTATGATGTTCAACAGAATTTGCATTTGTCAAAAGTTTTCCATCACCGATAATGAATGCCATTGAATAAACAGCAGCTTTAGAGACGGTATCACTGTCAAGAACTCAAAACATACCTCCCAGTACTTGTATATTATCTTGGCTTTTGCCAAGGAAGGTAATAATACGGTGCAGTGTGAGTGGTGTCGATACTATCGTCACCGTTGTCGGATTGTTGTGCATGAGCGCAGCATGCGAAAGAAGGAAGCATGGATTGAGATGGATGGTTGGTCAGGGTCGAAGGCTTGGCAGATTCTCTTGCAGGTTGTCCCGGGGGTCTTCACTTTGTACACCTTATGAAACGCAGATAATTTGGCGCGTATATTGTAATTTAATGGCGTCTATATGGCCAATGGGAGTTGAGAAACCAACATAAAAAGGATGATTTCCGTGCTTACATACTCTAAAGATTTAACAAAACTCTTCCATTTTAATGACTTCATCCTACCACTAAATTCATTTTTTTAATAAAACCCCCACATTTATTAGGTATTTGGATGCCTCTTGTAGTCTTGTGCAGAAAATAACAAGGAAAATACCCCTAAACTGGGAAATTTTGATTTCAAAAATGAAACATATACATGTTACGGGCATCTTCCTAAGGCAAAATGCTCTAATTTAAGAGAAATATGAAAATACAACAAAATCTTCTCCACGGCGCAATAAATTTACCCTGATATTGGGTGGTAAAATAAGAAAAAAATTGAGATGGGTGAAGCCAAAGCCTCGGAATTATTGTGGATCTAAATCCATAACAGAAGACACCAAGGAACAGACAATGTACATCCTGCCAAAATATACAGGGTCAAGACATAATTTGGGAGTATAATATCCAGACAAGAAAACTGAGTGACTATTTAGGAAAGACGATTAACCTTTTAGATGACTGAAACCTTCCATTTCGTGGATCTAATAGATTAGAAAAACAGCTAGAGACTACACATCCTGCATTTATATATAAAGTTTAAGACAAACATTAGCCTGGAGGAGCCACTTAAGACATCAGAAGACAGTTAAAACAACTTCAAGCTTGAACTCTCATACCTGCCATACCATAAAATAGGCAGAAGCATAAACTGGTTGCTAGAAAAACTAGATATAACTTGCCCTGTTTTCATTGTCACTTAATCCTAAGTGGCACACCATCTTCTCTTCAAATCTCCTAGCTTCAATTTTCCTACCATGTTTATTAAGCCCACGAATCAATGTAGCATAAGTCCATTTATTGGGTTCGAAACCTTTTCTACACATCAGATCATACAATTTGAGAGCTTCCTCGGTTCGATCATCACAATGATCAAACAATCTTCTCATCAGTATATTATAAGTAAACACATCAGGTGGGAAGTACTGCTGAAGTTCTTCTTCTATGTACTCAGCTCGATTGTCGAATATAAACTCACCAGAGAATGTAGCAATTAGCTTACCGAGCATAATGCTACTCGGTGTCTCATTAGAAAAGTCTCTCAAACCCTTCCAAGCAGCTAATAGGTATCTTGATTTCAAAGAATGCAGCAAAAGTACATTTCCAATAAAGGATGACAAATAACGGCCAGCCTTTTCCATCTCATTGAAAAGTTGAACTGCTTTGTCATAGAGTTGTTCACGACACAGTAAGATCAAGAGCTCCTCATAACATGTGAGACTTGGGACAAGCCCATTCTTCTTTATTTCCGTCATTATTTCAAGTGCAAAGTCAACCCTATCGGCCTTGCACAGACCAACAACCATCACATGGAACAACCTCCGCTTAATGTCTCTTCTTTTTCTAACATCACTGTAGAGACTAAAAGCATCAGCAATCCTATCATTATTGAGGTAACCCTGCAACATTAGAATGTCGGAATCTATATTGGGTTCAACACCATTTTTTTTCATCATCTGAAGAACTTTCTCAGCCAGATCTGGTCTTCCTTCATGACCAGCTGCAGCAATGAATAAGTTGTAACTGTAGCCACTACATTCCTGTCGAGCCGCCTGCAACTGCATCCCAAGTAATTGGAAAAACCTCTTTTCTGCATTTGGCATTTTTAAAATATGTCGCACCACAGCTCTAACTAATCCACGTGTTGGTTCATGACCTTTTTCTTGCATTTCAATCAGAAGTCTCGCAGCAATATCTCCCCTTCTCATTCTATTTAATCCTCTTATCATGTGAGAATATGTTTTGCCAGTCGTCTCTACATTAAACCTGCTGCTCACTTGTTCATGTACCAAGTAGACGTCCTCTATCCTCTTGGACCGACAGAGGGAAGATATGAGTTTGTTGTATGAGAAATCATTTGGCTTGAAATTGTGATGTAACGCAAGATCAAAAAGCTGCATCATCTTATCAAACTTACCCTCTCTACAAAGGGCATCTGTAACAATCCAGAATGTGTTTTTTCCATGAAAGTTGCCTTGTTCCACAGATGTCTTGAGGATATCAAAAGCTTCATCAACGCTTCCATATCCGCACAAACTATTAAGTAAATAATTGTAAACCATACTATTTGGAGAAAGCCCAAATTCAGACCTCAAGTGGTACAATTCAAGTGCAACATCTACCATGCCAGCCTTGCAAAAGAAACACATTACAGCATTCATAGTTACTTTATCTGGCACAACATGATGTTCTCTCATCTCTGTCAACAGATCGAAAACCTCATTGAGCCTCTGCTCCTTAAGAAGCCGGAATATCAACATATTGTAACGGAAGACATCTGGAATGTAACCCTCTTGAACCTTTAATTCCTGCAAAAAAACCATAGCATCATTGGGTTTTCCAGCTCGTACAAGTCCCTTGATCCAAACATCATAAGCCTTATTCATAGGGACACATCCCAACTCCCTGAACTCGTGAACCAACCTGTCTGCATCTTCAAATCTGCTCTTCTTGCAAAGAGAATCAATAAGCACTTTTAAAGTATGCCCATCTACCATCTGTTGAGTGCAGACCAACTCACGTAGATACTCTTCTGCCTGGTCAAACTGATTCTGCTTACAAAATATTTTCATTTCAATTGAATTTGTAACATCATTAGCACGACCCCTCATCTTCATCTGATTAAGAATTACATCAACTATGTCAAAGAATCCGCCCTCCACTAGGGAATTCAAAAGAACATTATAAGCAAGTGAGTCCAAATCTAATCCTTGAAATCTCATTTTACCTAACAGCTCGAGCGCAAGCTCCGGTTTGCCAGTAATAGCATACCCAATAACAAGAGTGTCATAGAACCTAGCTTTGTAAACAGACTTCTGACCATTAAAAGCACCAAGGAAATCAAGCATCAAAGGCATAAGCTTAGCACGGGACAGAATCTTAAAAACAGCATGAAATGTAGCACGAGTATGGTAAAACCCCGGCTGTCTACCAGCCCAATCAAAGAATTTCAAGCAAGCAAGCACATCGCTACTGTACCTCAATACCTCCAATACGAACGATTCTGAGAGTCGGAAACCGAGTTCAGTAAGAGCGAAATCTGCACTTTGAACTGAGGAGATATCCTCTTCATCACGGGTGCTAAGGATCTCGAAAATCCGATCCAAAAGAGGGTTTTTGGCGGTCTGAAACCAGGCTCTGAAAGGTGGGACAGCTTGTTTGATTTCCAAATAGGAATTTGGAGGAAGATTGGATAGTATTCCAGAATCTGCGAACGATGGATGTATTGGAGTTGTGGATACAGCTGAAGCATAGAAGGATTTGGAGAGGACGGGGGACAGGAAACCCCTAGTTTTGGACATGCATTTGCGACTAAGAATCAGCATGGTGATTGATAGATGAAGAACAGCTGAATTGAAGGATTAGAGAAGGACGAAGGTGAGGGATTCAAAAGGGGGAAATAGGAGTGAAGGAAGATGAATCAACCCGGCGACGCTAAAGAAGTTGAGTCTGCGCCCGCCGTAACTATCTGCAATGCCCCCATTGCAAAATTAGGGATTATGTCTACTTTTTTTTTCAATAAAACGGCAACGATAAAAGTCGAAGTCGACCGAAATCGAAAGTGGTAATCTAATTTTTCTAATAATCATAAAATTGAATTAACAATTTTCATATTTTTTTTTCTCTTTTCATTTCGATCTTGCCTTTTCTCTAAAACTAGCTTAGTAAATAGTAAGTTAGTATTCATTGCTACACTAAATTTGTAAAAATATAAACTAAATAGTTGTTAATGTAATAAAGAATCAATGTCACTACCTTAGTATTCATTATATTCCACCTAATTTGTAAAAATATAAAGTAAATAGTTGTTAATGTAATAAATAATTAATGGCAAGATAAGATAAAATTAGTATAAAATTTAGGTAAAATAATAACATAATCAATGACAATTTAAAAAAATAATAATAATAATATCAAATAGACTTATAATTATATTATTATCAAGTTAACTATT
The DNA here is from genome assembly GCA_002319775.1 of Fagopyrum tataricum. Classification (NCBI taxonomy): domain Eukaryota; kingdom Viridiplantae; phylum Streptophyta; class Magnoliopsida; order Caryophyllales; family Polygonaceae; genus Fagopyrum; species Fagopyrum tataricum. The sequence continues at coordinate 7,938,045 of CM008279.1, read as the reverse complement.
TATTTGTGTGATAATATTTGTTGTATATAATAATAATAATAATAATAATAATAAATAATAATAATAATAATAATTATTATTATTATTATTATTATTATTATTATTATAAAATTTAAACTTTAAAGTGTATATACCTATATAAAAAATAAAGATAGAATTGATATATTCTCACCAAAAAATATAATTGGTACATAAATCTTAAATAGACAATATAATAATCGGTAAAACTTCTCGTATGATTATAGAAAGTGATTAAGCAAATATAATCATATCTTATAAAATTATATAATCTCCTTATTTAGATGATGACGGTATTAATTTGTTAACTTAATTTGGAGAGAACTAAAATATTTAAAAAAAATCACGTAATTATATCTGGGGCAATTTAATGACGACATGTAACAAAATTTCATGTGTTGTAATTTAAAGACGACATTCTAAGAGAGTAAGTGGGCTAAATCACTTCTACTTTTTAATTATTTGGTAGATTTATCAATCTTCGATTTGAATATCATACACAAATTTATTTAAACCTACTTTTTAGCTCGTGCTATAGAGGGGATTTTGCTAGTAACTTTATATAGGCATTAGCTGGTTTTACTTGTAGATTGAGGTTTAAGAGAGGGGTTATTTAAAATTTCGGGTTTAAAAGGGGCTATTTTAGACTTTGATTTTTTATAAAACTTATCTTAAGATCCGAGAGTGTAGATGATGAACACCTCGTAAGGCATGTAGATTGATCGATGGGCATAAAGGCCGATCGGCCACTTGGCGTTTCTACCTACACGTGACTCACACATGACCACTAGTCGAAGAGCAAGCGCCGACACCAAATATATGGACTAAGCCGATCGACAAGCCCATGAAGGCCGGTCAGTTTGTCCTCGTGACGAGCCCATTTTGACATCATCTTCTTCTCCTTTACTCCCTTTTGTTTTGGACTAAATTTCTGCCCGTCCATGTAGACGGTTTTCTTATATGTAGTTATCCATTAGGGACAAATCTGTCTTTCGCATAAGATTGATTTGGTAGATTAGATAAATATTATCTTATTAAAAGATAGATCTTAGGAGGTATAGGTTAGTTCTCCCCTATAAATAAGTCGTTTTGCCCTTGGCTTTGATAATCTTCTCTTATGGCAATTTATGAATTCCCGTCGCAAAGTTTTGTACTAAGGTCAATCGGTTGATCCCCTCTTGGCCGATCGACCGGATCTTTTTCATGTCAATAAGAAAGTTTTCGATTGTTATTCAAGTATGCTTGGATAATTCTCGTCTTTCTAGGGTTTGGAGAGTCCAATTGTATTGATTTATGATGTTGAATTGATTCTATAATTGTTGTATATATGTCTATATGAGTTATGGTAGTGTTTGGATCATTCTTTGAAAAATGCGAGAGCCGAGTTTGAAATTTTCATTTGCTATATGTTCTTCAAGGTGTTGATGGAAAAATGTGAGACTCGAGTCACTCTTGCCTTCATATTGAGTTCGGTGTGAAGAATAAACGTTGTCTCTAGGTACATGAAAATCAACAGGGTGATTGTTATTGCTGTATGTCAAGCAAAGTTTTAAACGCATGACAATCGGATGAAGTTGTTTTTGCATAACTAGACTTACATTCAATTATAGAAATGTCAATTGATATCTATATTATATGCACGTTGTGATAATTGTAAGAGTCGTAGTCTTTCGGACCGAGACCGGACCTTGGCCGAGATTAGCTTTGGCCGAGGTTGGTCTTGCCGCCCCCGCGGTGAGTGGCGCCGCCCCTGCGGCTACTTGGACCGCCCCTGCGGGTTCCGGCGGCTGTAGCCGTCTTTTTTGACCTTGTTGACCCGTGCTTTACTCTTTACTTTGCTCCTTCTTACCTTTGGCTGATCAAGGGTTTCTTCATCTTCTTCTCTAGCTTCTCTCCACGTTCCTTGCTTCCCTTGCTTCCTTGGATCTTGTTCTTGAGTTGTGGAAGAGTTTTGTGAGAGTTTTGTGTGTGTGTTACCTTGTGTGAGTGTTGGCTGAGGTTATGTTGGGCTTGGAAGCCAGCCTTGGTGTATGTTGAGCTCTCTTGCAGCCTTAAACCACAAGTGTGGTAAGGGTTCTTCTCCTCTCTTCTTTCTTTCTTGCTTTCCTTCATAGCTTAGGATTAGATGATTGCCTAGGCATGTTCTGATGTTGTATGTGTATACATGTATGGTCTTGGCTTTGGATGAGAGTATAGACGTGATTTGATCACGTGTAGAACCGAAGAGAAGCCGCGAAGTTGCCTTCTGCACTGTCGCCGCCCCCGCGGCCAAGAGCCACCGCCCCCGCGGATACCGTGCCACAGCGCCTGCGTTGCGCCAACGGCGTGCCAGCGGCCGCCCACGTTCCGTGTCACCGCCCCCGCGGCCACATTCCGCCGCGCCCGCGGCCACCTGCTTTCGCCCCTGCGTCCCTTGTGACCCGCAGGTGCGTTTTGTCCCGGATCTACCTAAGGTTAGGTAGATCCTTTTCCTTCCTAGTATGAGTGTTAGTAGTCTGCTAGGTGTGAGTTGAGGTTAGAATGAGTTGAGTACGGAACTGTTATGCCGGTTACGGCCTTGAGGATTACGAGTTGGAATATGATCCGTATGGATCCCTTGGGTCTAGGTGTGACCCCTTGTATGGATATGTATATGATGTATGCGTTATACCTTGTTTAGGTTGAGTTGATCTCCAGAGCGAAGCCGAGTATTCTGAGTCTGTGACTCTCGAGGTTGAGGTAAGTCCATAGGACTTACTTAGCTGCCCTCCATATATTGGATGTGTGCCTGAGTGGTGGATGTTATGCTTTATAGCCCGTATGATATATTGTATTACCGACCTATGGTCTATTAATTGCCCATTGTAGGGCCGTGACAACTTGTTCATTCATCCCGCCGGGAGTCTGGAGGTTCTCTTCGGGCAGGCCAGTATGGCTCAGTGGGCCGGCCACCTGCACCACTCCCATAGGGTACAAGGAGGTGGAACCGGATCCCATTCCAGCTGACACTATTCCCGAGAGGCGAGGGTTATATTCCTCGTGTCACATACGTTCATATTGAGTTATTATTTATACGCTGTATGCGCCGGACTATTATTATAAGATAATAAAATGGGTAAATGTGTGACAGCATGTTTATATGTTTAAGTTCTGACGTGTGCATGTGCTCTAGCATCTTCCTTTGTATGTGTTTGGTTAGCTAACGGTGTAACGCCGTGTTGTAGACTCTGCAGGTTAGGACACTGCAGAGTGATCCAGACGGGGCGATCTGCTGAGGGCTCCATACACTGGGGTTATACTCGTGGATGGGTATTTTGGATATGTATATATATATGATATGTTTTGTTGTACTCAGCAGTTGTATAAACCTTTTGACATGTTTATATATCAGTTTTATTTTTTGGTTTTAATCTGTTGGTGCCTTGTTGTAAGATCGGTGAAATTGTTGTCAGGCTAGGGTCAGGATCCATTGTGAGATCCTAGCCGGTAGCACCTCAAGTCCCGCAGATTCGGGGTGTTACAATAATCTGGATTATAGAATTACCATGTTAATTGATTATCTCGTCGTTATTCTCCCTCTCTCGAATTATCTGTGATTCTTGTTCTGAAAATACAATATTTTCCTTCTCCGTTATTGATATTGTTTTACGTTGATTTTCTGGTGGTGGTCAATCGTCATGCCCCTTGGAAGCCGACCGGCCTTGCTTGAAAATTTGCCCTTTTAGCTTCGTTTTTCTTATTTAGTTATTTTGAATAAAAGTTCGAGCCTTTGGCCGATTGACTAAGCCTTGGCCGATCGGGTTGTCCTTTTGAGTATTCAAGTATATACTTGTTTATTTAGTTTCTTAATTAATTTGGCAAATCAAGACATCGTTTTTCACGTGTTTGATCATGACTTCTAGTACTAATGTGGGACTTGTACTTTATTTGCAAAATTTGAGACTTAGGTTTCGGCCCTCATCAATCACCCACCATAATCCACTCCAAAGCTCTCTTGTAAAACTATATATGTTTGTAATATAAGGCAAACTTTTCTGACGAGTCTCTAAATATTGTCTGGCCATATAGGGTAGCGCTTATAGTCAAGGAGCATCAAGTAGTGAGGCTGATCTTAGTTTGAAAGGGCTAAGAGTCACACGGCCTGAGTTGGAGAATAACCCGGCCCATGGCATTAGAGTATGATGCACCTATGTGTGAGAGTAGAGTGTACCTAAGTGTGATTAAAGTGCATTAATGTGATTAAATCTTTGAATTTTGGTACAAATATTTTGTACATATTGATATAAAATAATGCACATATTGATACATACATAATGATGTACATATTGATACAAATAATGCATATATGAAATTAAAGTTTATTGACAATTTCTTTTAAGTAGGGATTTTTATGGCCAAAATACCGAAAACTACATGTAAGATATGCTTATTTGCAACTAACTCCCCGTTAAATGTCAAATTACCGAAAATCACTCGTAACAAGTATTGCTCCGTCTCTTTTCTCGTTAATGGCCCCACTCTTGAATATATTAATAATTTTCTCTCTAAACCATGAACCGTTTATATAATCCATTTTACATTCAAACTGAACTAGATTTCAAAAAAAATAAATTGAACCGACCCTATCCCCGGCTAATTTGGTACTTCACTTTTTATTGAAATGAATTCATATCCCATAATCATACCCTTGCAAATATGGTACTTCACTTTATAAAAAGATATTGGACTATCAAAGCTCGGCATTCCTATCGCAAGGTTAATAATGTCGCGGATTATTTAGCGTTTTTAGCTTTTCACCTGACATTTAGTTTAAGTGTATTCAGTGGTGGAACCAACGGTTTTTATCAGCGGGGACGGAACCTAGTGTCCTTAAAAAAAATTTACTCGGTATTAAAGCAATTAGCTATAAAAAATACTTACAATATAACCAAAATTGATGACCTAGATAATTGAATTAAAGGTTAGTTAAATTGGCATATATTTTAATGATAAATTGCTAAGTTGGTATGCCCATTAGTTAATGGGATTTAAGATTTGTTAAATAGATTTATTTTTCATTAAAGATATATTGGATTGGGTTGGGCTGGGCTTTGTTTTGTTTTATAAAAGATAAATTAGAATTTTTGGGCTATTAAAAAGCAAAAAAGAAACTATGTTTTACTTTACTGCTGTCTTCTCCTTCGTTCCACCTTCTTCTTCTTCGTGAGTTCGTTCCATTTTCTATCTTCAGTTCTTTCTCTGTCTCCTCCATCCCGTCCCTACTCCATACCCTAGGTCGCTGGAAGGTTAACGGGGCAGTGACCCCTTCATACCTCCCTAACTCCGCCTCTGAGTGTATTGATTGACCCTCTAGAGGGCGTTATTGATCTTTTAGGGTCTGTTTGGTATCCATATCTAGATATCAAGATATGGCTATTAAGATATGGGTATGAAGTATTAAGATATAGGTATGAGATTGATATCTGATACCTTTGTTTTGGAGAGGAATAGAAGAGGGAAGAACAATATTAGATATGTGATATCTCCGGTTTTTTGAGTATATCAAAATAGAAGAAAATGTCTATTAAGAGTATATCAAGATATCAGTTTGATATCTATATACTTGTATACCAAACATAGATATGAGTTTTTTTTATATCGATACCCATATCTGATATCTAGATATGAATACCAAACATGTCAGTGTATGATGTAAGGGGTCAAAGTATTCCCGAGATGTGTGAAGACCACTACTCTCTTTCCCACCTAAAAAAATAAAAAAATAGAGATCTCTTCCTCTTAAAACACTAAGATCAGTATGAAGTGAATCTCAAAAAGTGAGATGGTCGAGCTTGGTAATATGGGCATTTAATCGTGGTCTTTGAATTTAGCTCAATATAATTGATAGACTTTCCAGAGAGGAAGTGACGAGTTTAAAGATGTATTCATCCTTCATTATTATTCCTTCTGATAATCTTACATAATTGTTAAGCAAACATCAAAGGGTAGTCGAAGTTGGAATAGGCTTTCCAGAGAGGAAGTAAGTGACGAGTTTAAGTGCTCTCTTAGGCTGGTAACTCGGCACCATATGTCCTGCTCCTCTTACTGTTGCAAATGTCAAGTTCCCTTGGTATACTTGCGTGTATCCACCAACCTTCCACCATTAAACACCGCAATCAACATCTATTTACATCTCTACGTACTTTTGTATAATATATAAATTACCTCTTCTTTGACGAACCAAGGGTACCATCTGTTCTTCACATGGAGCTTCATGCTGTTGATCGAATATTTAGTCGAAGTTACTGGTACTCTACCGTCTACATCTCCGCTGCACAAATAACATTACCAACCAAATTTGATCGAATTCAAGATTCACGACGTACTTCACCATCAAGAGTTTGTAAAATATATTTTTTAAATATGTAAAATTTCATCGCATTTTTTTCAAATGTCATGGAATAGGAATTTTCATGACGTTTTTAAGCGCATGCACAAGGGTGAGTTGAATTACCTAAAGATCCACACTCGAAGACCTCCAGCAATGAGCTTCTTTAGTATAGGAACAACCGTGGAAGGACTATCCACCCACTCGGTGATAACGTCGCTGTAATTGTGAAATTCCGACGGTTTAGATTGGACGATAGGAAGAGTATCTTAATGTTGATTAGTCATCAAATGTCTTAAAGTCTACATCCGTGTGAATGAGATTTTACGATAGAAAGTAATAATTGTTCAAATATAACATGTATTTGTTCAAATAAAAAATTATTTTGAATCATATTAAATTATTCAACTATATTCAACTACACACAGCTAATTGTTCAACTAGATTTGAAATTATCTAAGTTGAACAATTTTATCATATTTACAAATATAGTAGTCGAACAATTTGATTCTGAATACTTTGTGATTAATTAGTTGAACAAATGATACTATAGTTGAATAATTTAACAATTTTAAATATGGTTAAACAATTAATCACGTAGTTAACCAATTTTAAATATTGTTGAATAATTATCACGTCCTTGATTTGAAATAATTTTTACATTTGAATAATAGTTAATTTTCACTCTAAGAAAACTTTTAATCATAAGATCATTTCTACACGATCTTCTCTCTATTTATACAAATACGGTAAAACGTAATGTATAGAATAGTGCATTACCTGCAGGATTCCCAGTCGTGATCCAGCTTGGTGACGTTAGCATGAAGAGCCTTTTGAACTTGGGGTGAGTTGAGATACGCATCCACATAGTTACTTATACAAGGATCAACAATACCCTATAGTAAGAGTACGTAAACAAGATTAGATTTAGATTTAGATTTGAAGTCAGATGGAAGAAAGAGACTGAACTCACGATATTGGGCCTCCGGGGAACGGAGGAGAGGTTGTCGGATGCGCAAAGGGGAGCGTAGATGTTGTATACGTCAATGTTGCCTATTTCTTCACTAGCATCACTGTATGCAGAGCTGCAAGAACGTGGCTGAGAAGAGGCACTTGGAGAGAAGTCACACTTTTTGAAGATCGCATCTCTTGATTCGTCTGATATGAGAGCATGCGTCCAGAAATAATCAATCATCCCCTTCGAATCCGTTTCGTCGTTTATTACTGCATTCCCGATCTACAAATTCGCATAAAATATACAACTGAATGTTCTCGTATCAATAATTAAGGTGTATAACATTATGTTCTAAAAGCTATGATGATTTTTATTGAACATGGTATCAATTAGATTAAGCTAGCCGATTCTTTTATTGGATATCGATCCATGTTACTTAATGTATGCCTTTGTTGTTTTTTATTTATGTTGGAACTAATGTAATAAGTGGTGCTCATTTGTTTTCCTTTTGAACGTGATCATGAACCACAAATTATGGAGAATAATTCAATTCCAATGATGATGAGGGTGTGGTGGGGAATTATGGGCCTAAAATCATCATGAACTCCACATTTAGTTTTTTTTATATGAAAAATTTAAGTTTAAAACACGAGGATATGTTCAAGCTTAACTATTTATAATATCAAATTGAAATAGAGGCCCAAGTTAGAGACTGGGAATTAAACTTTTCCGATAAATATCTTGAGTTTAATTGATTAGTCAAAGTCTGTAAAATAGAAAAACTAGAATGGTCATAAAACTCAAAATCAAAAAAAGGAAAAAAACAAAAACAAAAGACGTTCATATAGCCTGAATAATCAATGATATATATATTTCCAAAATATTGACTCCTGTGGATTAGAATGGAGTACTTTATCCTATCCATCATACTATGACAGCTAGTAGTCTCTGAAGAAGATCGACACATTTCATATCAACAAAAGTTACCTTTGAAAGTTATTTTCTATTCCATGGCCAACTTGGAAACGGCATTATAGACGATTTTTCCAATTTGGATTTAGTTTATAAATCTTTTATTCCAAGATTTAGCTATTTAGCTTTAAAATTTTATGAATAACTATTTACTGATGGAAAATTATAAGAAAAGAGTTTTATTATATAAGTAGGTAAAGTAGGTCCTCATATTTTAAGATAAACTTTTGAGTATTCAAGTATATACTTCGGGTATTAAAGTTCAAGTATTAAAATTGAATTTAATTAAATTGAAGAAATTCGGTTATAAGATTTTTTTATTATGATTAAAAAGAATAAAAAAATTATCAAATCTAATTTATTCAGTTGGTAATAGGATGGGGACTAATAGACCATGATTTAAAATCCACAAATTAGTTAATTTTTAATTTTTTTAATATTCAAAACAATGTAAACACGTACCTAAACCTAAGATCTAGAAACCTATTATATCTACGTACAATATTAATGATCTACTTATCCAACTCACTCACGATTTAATTATATGTCTTTTTAAAATTCTGAATTAGATTGTAACTATAACCTTATAAATATAAATAAAACGCGTCGATAATATGTAACTTTTGATAAATGGAATACTTTTATTTACTACTAAAAAATTGGGTTTATCTTTTCTAATTTAGATATTGGGTCCAAGTATTATGAATTGAAACTAGACCTGTTTATATCCGGGCTCGAGCCGAACATTATCAAAAAAAGCCCGTTTTTGCGGACCCGGGCTGGATTGGGCTGTAAAGGGTGCCGTACCCGGGCGGGCGGGCCGGGCTGCCCAGCAGGTACCTTTTTTCTATTTTATTTTTTAAAAAAAAAATGCTACTGTTTCATTATTCAATTAGATTTAGAGAATTAGAGTTTATTTTTTTAATGTTTAATTGTTTATGTGTACAACCTGTAAAACTATAATAAATATAAATATATATATATATATATATATATATATATATATATATATATATATATATATATTAAATTTTTTCGGACCGAGCGGTCCGACCGGGCCTAATACCTTGTTCGTACCTGGCTTGTCGGGACTAACGGGCCGGGCCTAGAGACCCGACCGGACCTGTCTTAGTGTTCATACCCGCCCTTTTTTGTGGGCGGGTTGCCCGGATCTGAACCGGTCTAATCGAAACATTGGGTGTAAGAGATTCTCTTAAAAAAATGAATAAAGATGTAATTGGTATTTGGACATGTGGGCCGTGGCCACATTCGCAATCAAGCAATAACGAGCGTCATACGTGCATGCATGTGCAAAGAAAGCTTTATGTTATTCAAAATAAGTAATCATCTTAAAGAAGGGATATTTACCATAATGCCTTTGAGGTTTAATATTATCTCCTCCTTTTTAAGCTTGTTGTTATGCTGAACAACATTATACCCTAGTTGTGGAACATAATGACCGGCATAGCTCTCCCCTGCTATGAAGAAATCCCGCTTCTTGTACTCTGGAAATCTCTCCAGCCAGTTTAGCAAGAACTTTAGATTGTCGTCGGCCGTCTTCTTGTCTCCGTTTTTCCCATAGTCCGATGAAGTGTTTGAATACGAAAATCCTACCCCGGCCGGGGATTCTAAGAAGAGTACGTTTGCCGCTGTAATTCATTTGTAACACCATATATAAGTACGTTGTGGTTAATTATGTAACTATTTACCATGAGGTTAATTTATTCACCTTTGTTCCAAGCAAATTTGTTTTCATACAAAGTCTTGCCATCGCTTTCCACTCTAAATGGTCCAAGTTCTTGAAGTGCACCATAGCCAAGTGATGAGCACCCTGGCCCTGACTCATATATCATTCAACAAAACATATATTTTTTAAATGGTCACATCTCACAAGCAGATTACTATTTTTTTTTTTTATAAATAATAAATACTCTAAAAATAATATATTATGGGTTCGTTTATTTATAAAAATTAACTTAAAATTTAATTGATAACTGAAAGGGCGAATTTGCTGTATAACCTTTTTTTAGTGAGAACTCTGCAATAAAATTGGACTTCCAAACCATCACTCTTAACTTATAATTTTTTTTAATAATATTCATAAACTTATATAAACCCTTTAACTAATGGTTTACGAATGGACCCGTACCAATTTGATAGGCTGGCTGATACATTAAGAATGTAAATAAAGCGGAGGGAAAAGTATATGATACGGTATCGATTTCAATCTACCGCTGTTCTAAGATTTTCATTAGTGAATCTATTATCTATATAAATCATTTTGTAAATCACAAATTAAGTTGGAAAATTTTCCTAAAGAAAAAAAAAAAGTACCAATAATTGAAAGAAAAATAAAACATGAGGAATGGTAAGAAATTAAGAAAGTAGAATAATAAAACTAACCTCCATTAAGCCAAAGAAGCAGAGGTTTAGATCGAGGATTATCCTGAGCATCCACAAAGTAGTAATAAAGTGCCCTTCCGGCGACTTCATCGACGGTGACATACCCTCCGTACTGTTCAAACTTCACCGGAGGCTGTCCCGGCAACCGGTCAATCCGGTCACCTTCCTTCGTTGAAGTTCCACGTGTTCCCCGTTGAGAGTGATGAATCCCGTTATCAACAGCGAGCAATTGGAGATCGTCCAAAACGACAGCGTTGGAGTGGCGGTTGAAATATTTCTGCTTGAAGAGCCAATCAAGGGCCGACGCCTGTGTTTTTTGGGCGTTAGTTTGAGTGAGGAAGGATATGGAGATAGTTAGAGATAAGAGAACCAAACGAGGCCTTGTCAAATATTCCATGATTTAATTTCAAATTGGTAGGAAACACAGGCACTTGGTACTTCATTTATATAGTTGCTCAACCATCCAAGGGATAGTGAGATTAAAAAAATTTCATCCACACCAAACAGTCCATTATAATTACTTTTTATATTTTTTTTTATCACTGCCACACTTTCAACATGAGGAATTCGTTATTATTCAAATCAAATAATGGGACAAAACCAAGGAAAATTCTGAGTAGGGTGTGTTTAAAAAATATTTTCCTACATCTAGACAAAAAAAAAACTTTAATAATAAAAGTCTGAAAACAATTTTATAAAATTTAAATTTGATGGTTTTTAGCTAAACGATAGAACATCGACCTTGACGTAATTATCCGTGAGCATGATGCAAAAATGCTAAATATGAATTTTGGGAAACTCTCAAACTTACTAATTTTTGAAATAGAGGCAACAACTCTTTTCAAAGGGCTCATTCTAGCCAAAGAATAATAAAGTTGAAAAATTAAAATCGAAGAAGATAATCTCTATGTTATTAATTGCGTATTGGTATTTCGAAACCCGTGGTAGCTGAGATCCTGATTGGAGATATCCTTCTCTATCTCGTTATTTTGAGGTAGTCAATAAGGTGACCTGTAAAATGCCGGATTTTTATTATCCGGAAGAGATTTTTGTAGTAAGTTCCCTTCGAATTTTGGGATAAATGAGCGGTCTTGAGATATAGTCGAATATAAATTTAAGTGACATGTCGAAACAATTATTTTGGAAATTAGTGATGATATATTTCTTTTGGATTTTAGAAATATATTGAGGATTTTTCCGAGCGATATCAAAGTTGATGAAAATATCGAGATTTGGATAGGCTTGTATTTATGCTAGAGTAGAAACCCTTTCAAAAACTCGTAACACCATCTCGATGTTACTATTCATTGTCTCTTACCTCTAAACCCTAACCGTAACCACTATTCACCCACCGGCCACCACCCGGGTAGCTCCCATCCGTCGCACCGGACCCGTTGGACTCCTCTCCGAGACGCAACCAATCGAGCCTCTCGGAATCAGCTCGAGAAGTTAAACAGCCCTCGGAACCCTCGGTCGAGCCTCACCAATTAACCCTTTCAATTAATTAATCTTTATAAATAATTAAGTGAAGCCTATTTTGTCAAGCAATTTAATTATAAGCCTTAATAGTACACAAGTTTACAAAAGGAGCCTACCTACCCTTTTCATCCATTTATTTTTACATTATATGATTATTGAAAAATTAAAATATATAATATTTCCTTAATTAAACTATTTTTATTGTTTAACTATAATATAATTAATATATCGGTAACATACAATATTAAATTTAACTTCTCTTCTTTTAATTTATTTAAATTATAATATATCAAAATTATTTATAAATAATCAAAATACATATTAAGTTTTAAGATTACACCCGTGATTTGACACGAAAGGTTAAAGTGGTATAATTTATCAAAAAGAAGAAAGGAAGTGCATGAGTCAGAAAGCTATCCTAATATTTTAGGAAATAATGCGCGTGGGTTTTTAGTTAAATTATACCGTACCTTTACTTATGTTAGCTTTTACAAAAGTATAGTTTATTATAATAAAAAAAAGTATTGATTAGAATGACCCTAAATAAATAAAATTAATTAGGTATTTTACAATTATATCTAGTTTGCATGATCATCTTGAGTGTGATTTAATTTAATACTAATTCCTAGTCCGTACTTTGCACGAATATTGAAACTTGCGGATGCTAATGATATAAATCAAAGAATACCGCCAACATATAAATCAAAGAATACCGCTAACGTATATAATTGATTCGATATAAAAATATACGAAAAAACTATCTTTTCTTTATTTGCAATAACAGAAATATCAACAAAATTTTATATGACATAATGAATCAATAACATAAAACTTCTAAACTATATATCGTCGATCTTTAAATGTGTTTAACCCTTTAGAATCGAATGATTATTAGAATGCATTAAGAAGACACAACAATGAAGAATTATTTTTCATGATGAGGCGATTGAATTATTACCTAGAATAACAAAAATGATTATGCTTATAGAAATGTGAAAGATTGATGAATTCACCACAATTAGTGATCCATATATATAGCAAAAGTAACACGGAGTTACAATATAGCTTATCCCACAAGTTTTAGGTTAAAAAATAGCTTATCTGAGAAGTTTTATTTTTGTGATTAGCCCACAAGTTTTACTGTTTTTTTAATTAAAATTTTTGGTTAAATAGATTTCTCTAGCAAGATTTGTTTGATAAAGGAAAGCAGTTCGAAAACATTAGACGACAAGCCGTCTAGTGGATCGAAAGACCGAAAATGATTGGCAGACGGACTAACCATCATGAAGAACCACAGATACAAGAAAAATTAAGGATGAATTGGGTAAGTGACCTTTGTAATAATAGTTTGTAGTGTTTGTCATTCTCTTATAATTTTGTGAGGATTTATCTCTTTCCACTAACTTTTCATTTTTGATTTTTCTTCCTTACTTAACTAGACAGAAGACAAATCATTAATAAAATTAAGGGGCATGACAAAAACTAAAATAAATTAGTGAGAGTGGTCACCTTGTCCAATTTTCTCAAAAAACAGACACACATAAATACATCAAAGAATCTTGTTAGCAAAGAGATCTCAAGGGGAAAGTAGAATGATCCAGTCAATAGGAAGCGGCGAGCACAACGTTTATCTTCAAAGGAAGTACACATGTAGGAAGCTTGAGGAACAACTGTGGACACCTCATATTTGAACTCGTAAAAGAGCCTTCAGGAATCGATCACAAATACACCCCCCCTCGAGATAAACAACTCGAAATGCCACCAAGATCAACATCAAACTAAGAAGACGATTGTAGAACACTGGGTCTTGACATAAAAGTGTATAACTTTTGATGGTAAAATATTGAAATTTATAAGGTGAAATTTGTTTATAAGTAGCATAATTGTTTAATGTTGTAGTTGACAACAACTACTTTTTTGTGTTTTTAAATAATGTTGATGGGGTCTCCCAAAAAAATACACCCTTATTTTGCTTTTTTTTTTTTTTTTTTTTTTTTTTTTGGTGTTGATGGTGATCTCCCAGAAAAACCGTAAGATGTAGAGAACGAGAATGCAAGAAAACCCTAAATCAGTAAAAACTGTCGCTGAGCGAGTTGTAAGCGTTCTTCTAATAATTGATTTCATCCTCTAAACTTAAAAAATAAGCCCAAATAGAACCAAGCCCATAAGAAAGTTGAGAGTGGGCTTGTATTTTGTTTTAATTCCTTATTAATTTTCTTTTACTCTAGGTAAACACAAGAACGTGCAAGCCGGCAAAAGAGCTAAGAAAGCTAAAATCGGTTTTGCAAGCCACTAGAAGAGAAGGTGAGCAAGCCAAAATTGATTAGAAGAAGAAGCCAACCGGATCCCGTCAATAGAAGGTTTAAACTTAGAGTTGAAAAAACCTCCAACTGAAGGACAAGTGGATACTTTTTCATCGATTTTTGTCTAGTGTATAAAGCCCCACTGTCATTAGTCACGGAAAAGTCTGATGACGACAACGAATGGTGCAAAAGAATAGAGGCATAGGCGGATATGAGGACAACAGGATTCGAGTCACTTAAATCCAATTATGATTCGCTCTTGGTTTTTGGCAGCTTGTAGATTTGGTCGAGATTAGGACCTGGAGAGTATGGATGCAAACTATTTAATGTATGTTTTGGTAGAAATGGTATTGAGTCATTTCTTAGACATTTAAAAGTAGTATTCAAAGTAGAAAGGAAGAAAACTCTTTACTTTGTAATTTTAAAATATTACAAAAACTTGCAAACAATATTTATTATAATAATTACAATTATTTTTTAAAATATAGTTTTAGTAAAACTAGCTAAATCACATGATACATAATATCTACTTATCAAACTTTTTTTAAATATATATATATATATATATATATATATATACTTAACATCTCACCTACTAAAATAATTAAATTACATAATACATAATACTAACTACTTACCAAACATACTTATTATTATGTTGTATGAAAATTTAATTTTTTGTATATTACTAATAATCATTTGTTTTTGTATAAATAAATATTACACTATTTATGTTAAAACTTATGTAAAATAACCATTTTTTTTAAAAAAATGTCTTTCTATATACATTATATCAAATTCTTGTATTATATTTTACTTCTTTCGATTATATTGTGATATAACTCACTTTACCGTTATAATACATCAAATATCTTTATTTTATAATTAGATAAATAATAGATGTAATTATATAAACCACTTGTTGTACTATATACATATATACTAGTATTAAAGAAAAAGTCATTGACATGTTGTTTTTTTGTGCATTTCGTCATATTTTATTTTTTCGTGCATTTCATTTTTAAACTTTTTATTAAAAATGTTATAAAAACTAATTATTTTATATCTTTCTATATACATTTCAGCAATCCTTCTATTATCTTTTACTTTTCCTTATTATATTATCACCTAACCTATTTACCTTTATAGAACATTAAACATCTTTATTTTACAAGTACATAAATAATAGTTTATAATTACATACACTGCTAATTATTCTATATATTTTTATGTAAAAAGTACTAGTTTGTAAGGCTTGTTGGTATTATTTGGGCATCCCCATCACACAAAGAAATAAAAAAAAAAAGAAGAGCTTGACCAAACTCATCTCCTATAATAGTCTCTATGGACATACTAAGTTTTTTGAGTATTATAATCTGTTAGTTTATTCAAAATATAAGAAATAATAATTAAATAATCGAAAATAATCTTCTTATAAATAAAAATATAATAAATAAAACGTGAATTTGTTTTCATTTTTCTCAAAACACCAAATAGGAGATACTTGTAGAAAACCACATGTTAAGAGAATGGGCTGTGATATATCACATTATAAGGGCTACATACTTGAGAACCGAATAGTTTTTAGTTTTCCTTATATTCACACTAAAATGTGTACTTTAGGGTGCATACTTTAGAAACCAACAGTTTCTACAGTCCGGTCCACACATTTGAAACCGGGTTTTAAGCATGGTCTACTATTCTTGTTTTTGCCAATTTCGATATACGGTCTTCTCCCGTGTAAACCAGTGGAAGGATCCGACTGTAAATATATGTAAATTGTGAAATCTTACATTGCTCACTAACTAAATAAATCCGGACCGGTTTGGTTTTGGTTTCGTACCGTGTGAATTAACACACGAGCTCTCACGAATGAAATCCAGTCCAAATCCGGATCATAACGGTCCGCTCCAGTTTGGTTTCATACCGTGTGAATTAACACAGGAGCTCTCGGGAGTGAAATCCGGTCCAAATCCTGATCTTAACAGTCCGGTCTCAGGTCCTGGGTTTGCCGAAATTCAAGTCCGGACAGGGACCGGGTGCAGAATCCTACATACACTTGCCTCTTATAACACACATTTTATATGACTTTAAAGATGAATAAATAAATAAATAAATAAATGGAGTGAATTTAGTAAAATTTAGGGTGTGGATATAGCGAAAATGTTGGAGAATTTACCATAATTTGACAACAAAGTGATGAGCTAGAATGGTAAGAGAAGATAATCGGGTAAAATATAAGAGTCCAGGAATAGGCATTCTGAATGCCAAGTGCCAAAGCACGGCTAACGAAAGATGATGAGTATCTATCAGTTTTGTAGTACTACCTCAATTTCATCCATCTGTTACTTCTTAGCTGAGTTAAGACAATTTCAAGCGATTTGGCTCAAACTCTTGCTCGAGCTGCCCTTGTTATAACAATGTTCCTTCTCAGGTTCATTCCTCTTCCGATTGTTGGAACTGCTTGGCAGCCTGATGATGAAGAAGAAGAAAAGCAATAAGACAGAAATCAGCAACTCAAGGATCTTCATTGGTTCAAGTTTTAAAGATGTACTTACGCAAGCTGCAAGGTCACATCAGAATCTGATTTGTCGAATTCACTACTGTTATTATAGCCAACATCTGAAGATGATGCGCCGTTTTTCTCAGAAGAACTCTTTCGTTCCATTGGGTAGCCTTCCATGTAGTTCCTAACTGAATGATCAGATGGTGGTAAATATCCTTGCAGCTCTGCAACCTATTATTTTTCAGCAGACAAAATTCATCAACACATACAGATAGGCCATACATCATCAGTCAGTAGAATGGAAGATTCTAATCTTGCCTGTCTGCGCAAGGCCTCGTTCTCCAGGTAGGCCCTTTGTTCCTATATTCATCAACACATCATCAGTACAAAACCATTTGAGTAAACTGCCCTTTATAAGACAATACAGACAATCATGTAATATACCTTCATCCGCGACGCCTCTAATTGTGCCAGAAGCACTTTTTCCTGAAATGTCAATTTTTTTTGCATTCATCACTCAACATAAGAACATCAAACAATTCATCCAATCATGTAAAATATACCTTTCTGTCCTTGACAGACGACAACCCTCCACTTAGCTGCTGCTCTAGCTGCTGAAGTTCTTTCATGCTCAAGCCAGCCAGATCCTTGCCCAATATATGCCTATAGTTTACTAGTAGTTAGTATATACTTAAGACATAGAGCTTGTGATGTAAGTCAGTCATATAGAGGGTCATACATCTGCTTCATCTGTAGCTTTGCAATCTCATCCTTTAGAAGATCGAGCTCCTTGGAATCAGAGTCCTAGGAAAGAACAAGTAAGTACATGAACAGGCTTATCCAACATTGGACTTGTTTAGATGTTCTTAGGCATAGGACAGTACCTTGTCCTGAAATTTTACTGTCGGAGGATCTGAGGGATCTACAGAATCAGAATACCTTGAAAGGATTCTTTGCATACTGCAAAAACAGGCCATAAGATATATCAGAAAAAACTCACAAGGCTAATTGTTACATTTTCGATAATATTTTAGAAAATATAAATGAAAAGGCAAACTGTGTAAAGAGGGGGAACTAGAGGCAACATGGATAAGATGAGTGGATTCATAATCATCAAAGTGATTAACACACAGAAAACACGTTCCGTAGCAGCAAAACTCTTCCAGCTTCTAGACACTTAAAAGTTCCTGCCTTCCGCAAGTGTCACATTCTAATGAATAATTGTGGCGGAAGGTGCAGAGCTTCACATGAAATGCATAAAATGAACAAGCCAAATTGTGTGACACAACCATCAAAAGAACACGTCGATTTGGTTCAAATTGGATTTCAACTTGAAAATATTTGAATGATCAGATCTGCTGCAACAACATAGAACACCACTGCTTGTTGTGCTTCACTCCCAATCAATCAAATAATGAATAATATAATAATAATAATAGTAATAGTAATAGAAGGGTATTGAAACTCAAGTTGAAAAGGGACAAGATCTACATAATTCCAAATGTTTGGTGTATGACAAATTATGATAAACAA
This sequence comes from Fagopyrum tataricum, assembly GCA_002319775.1. Classification (NCBI taxonomy): domain Eukaryota; kingdom Viridiplantae; phylum Streptophyta; class Magnoliopsida; order Caryophyllales; family Polygonaceae; genus Fagopyrum; species Fagopyrum tataricum. Next base: position 7,919,530 of record CM008279.1, on the reverse strand, counting down.
CAAAAATCACAGAAATTGTTGGTTCTACAAAATATTGATCTAATCCTACTACATGAGGGACCCCTCCACTTAGAGGAGAAGGGTCTTCCACTCGATAGAAGATAATACCAAATGGTAGACCCCTCTGGAAAATGACCATGAAGGTTCCCCTTCATCTTAAACATTCATCTATTGGGTTTTTGCTTGATTCGCTGCGGGTTTATTTGGGTTCGAACCGGACAATGAACAAGGTGTGGCATGAGATGCCTTCTGTTAAACCACTTTCCTACTTCCATGTAAGTTCAGCATAGATGCCCTTACCAAACAAATTTAAATGTCAGAGAAAAGCACAGAACAAACCTGTGTTTTCCTGTTCCTTCTATTATCATCTACAAAGTTCTTTTAATAATGCAATCATCAACAAAGTTTCCTCAGCACAAACTGGACTTAAAAATGCATTACAAGACTTCACAATAAAAACACAGCCCTTTAAAGAGGATACCGGAGATTGTCCCCAAACCTAAAAACAGAGAAACATAGCACTTGAAGGTACTGCAAACAGATAGAACATCTCCCGAAACAATTCGCATTTGAAAATTCAACAAATTACACAAGTACAAACAAAGATCCAATCTCTAGAAACATCTCAAATCAACAAGGCGGCTACTTCGAATCAGTCTAATAATACCAAACTACACAATCGACCATCAAACCCAAACACTTTTAACACAAAGAAGAAAAAGGGGAAATCTTGCAAACAATCAAGATAAGATTCCAACTTTTTTGAGACATGCAAAGTGAATTAAGAGACATTAGACTTTACCAGGAACTGGAGAAGTCGAAAAGCCTCCCAGTGCTCGAGAAGATTATGACAGCAACCTCAGCATCACAAAGAACTGCAAGTTCCCTTGCTTTCTTCAGCAACCCACTTCTCCTCTTCGAGAAAGTCACTTGCCTACTGTTTGCATTCTCAATCTTCTTGATCTCAATCTTGCCTCTACCCATTTCGAATGAAGCAAAACCCACGAAAACCCAGAATCCCAAAACCCACAAAGCTCTTGCCTTTCTTTCTAGTGATTTTTGCGCTTCCGAAACCCAAATCTTGCCGTCTTATATCCCGCCTTCCACTCTTAGCAAAACCCTTGGTTTGATTTTTTCCCTGTTTGTTCTGAATTTGAACCTGATTACATATCTGCTAAACTCGGAAAGGAAAGGTTTTTGTGCAGGTTTCTAAGTATGGGGAGAGAGAAAGAAGTTAAAGAGGGCAAAGCATTGAATTGAATGGCCTTTCTCTCTCCCAATTGTAGAGTACCTTGAAACGGCAACTCTGCATGGCAAAGTTCAACCCACAGTGCATGCCTTCCCTTTTGGCTTTTGCCATTTTTGGATGTCATTATACCCTTCTTTTCCAATTTGTGTAGGTTAATGGGCCCCCTCATTATTTTCGAGCAAATATTGTTTCAAATAAGATTGGGTATGGACGTATGGTGACTTTCTCATTTCCCTTTTTCTTTTATTTATCTGCTCCTAAACATTTTGTCTTCTTATGTTGTCTTTCTACTCTGCGTTTAAGGCCACAAATTTATTGAGGTTTTGGATATAAAAAGTATTTATAAAATACGTCATTAATTATTAATATTGAATAGAGTCACTTTGTTAAAATTTTATCGAGTAATAATGACTTTTAATTTTTATAAAATATTATCATATTAATTATGTCATCGTTAGTATTTTTTTTTCTAATTTTGATGATTAATTATACATAAGAATATCGTCTTTTGTTAGTTATACATATTGGTTAAAACTGCTTGATTGTTTCCCCTTTCATAATAACCCTAAAATTAAAACTGAATCAATGTATAAGTCACAAAAAAATATTACATTCTATTTCCAGTTATTCATTGTCATGAAATTTCATAGATATAAGATCATTGGCGAGTTTTCGCAACCCATTGATTTTCAACCTATTAGTAAAGGATTTACAACCACGCCTAGTTTCCTTAGTTCCGAGCCTACCGTTAGGAACTTAGGAGAACGAATTCCAAGGCAGTAAGTGGGTCTTGTCTTGAGACTTTTCTCGAGAAGCTTTCTTTCCCTTTTGACTCCGTACCCTTGCTCCTTTGCTCCTTTGCACCTCCACCATATCCTCTCTTGTTCTCAACATCGCTTCAGCGGACGACGTTCCCTAGGCGGAAGGGGTCACCATTCTCTTTCTTCAATCGTTCCGATCATTTGCATGTTCGATTTTTTATTAGCATTTTAAAATGAAATTTTAGCACAAAATAATATCAACTACCACCCCTAAGCTCAAAATATGTATACTTAACAAAAGACGAGATTCTTATATATACTCGATCATCAAAATTAGAAAAAATATTATCGATGACATAATTAGTATGACAAAATTTTATAATGATTAAGAGTTATTATTACTCGATAAGTTTTTAAAAAGTGACTATTTAATATTAATAATTAATTACATATTTTATGAATACCTTATGAAACACACCCGCTCGAAAATAACAAGGGGCCCATTAACCTACAAAAATTGGAAAAAGAAGGTATAATGACATTCAAAAAGAGCGATGTTAAGTACACAGCGATAGAATTAACAAACGCCCGGCGGATCCAGAATTTGTGACTGACACGGATTCCGGATTCTAAACCTGTGACAAATTAAGTTAAAAAAATCCTAATACGGTCACGGATCCCGTGACCATCAAATTTTTTTCCCCTTCCTCCTTTATTTTGGTAGAATATACAAAGAAAAATTATCACGGTTACGGATTCCTGATTCGTAAAGGATCCACAATTCGTAACCGTGACAATTGGTAGAATATACAAAGAAAAATTATCACGGTTACGGATTCGTAAAAGATCCGTCGTGCTTTGTTAATTTCATCGCTGTGCATTTTTAAATTTCGTCTCAAATGACAAAAGTCAAAAGTAAAGGCATGAATTGTAGATCTTTTTCTTTAATTTTTTAAATATCAAATATTTAAATTTTATTTTATGAGCTTTTTCTTTGACGTATGAATTAGTTAATTTTCTGAAAATATTTTTAAATTTTTTTTCTAGTATAAGACAAAATGTGTTAAAGTAATCTTAAAAAAAACTTTCATTTTTTTCAATAAGAAAAAAACTTCTATTTTATTTATATTTCACAAGTAGGAGTACTAAAATTTTCTCATTTTACAAGAACGTCATATAAAAATTTAGTGAAAAAACAGAGTAATACGGAAGGTGATATACATTGCAAGTGTTTTTGGAGAATCTATTAGAGTTGATTCCAAATTTTAATTTGAATTTTATATGAAGCGTTAGGATAACACATGTTTAAAATTGTTCTAACATACGATAACTTTCTAGTTATAAATCAATAGTTTAAATTACATCATATTTTTTGGTATCATATTATTGTAATTACTTCTTAAATTAGAAAAATATTTGTTGTAATTAAAAAAAATGTTGCAACTAAGAGTATATATAAGTTTTGGAAAACTTAATAAGTGTAATTGGAGATTAAACTGATTTTTATTTGGCTGATTTGAATATATATGTCTTTGCTATCATATTTATTGTAATTATTTTAAAAATTACAAATAATATTTGTTGTAGTTAAAGAATGTTGTAACTAAAAGTCTACGTAAGTTTTGGAAAACTTAATAGGGGTAATTGGAGATTAAACTAATTTTATTTGGATGATTTATATATATATATATATATGCTTGCCTTTTTCATATTTTACAAAAGAATCTATATCCTTGACTTCAATCGAGGGTATGTATCTTATCAACCTCGAGATGAAGTTAAAAACCAACTCTCATGATATCGGTTAAAGTCGTTTATGATATCGGCTAAAGAGTTATTTTAGGATTTGGTTTTTTTATTTTGTTGATTAAAGGCTTATTTATAATACTGGTCAATTTCCTTGTGATTTAGGGTATTCTAGATTTTACCAAGAGGTTTTTTAGTTCGGATGGTGCCCCTATGTTTTAATATTTTTCGAAAAATGTCTAATTCCGTTTAAATTCAACTAAAATATTTTTTTCAGACGAGAAAAAAAAAACTTCTTTTAAAATGGATAAAAGAGGCTAAATATTTTGCACATAAGTTTTTTTTTTTATAAATATATTAAGTTGACATCCTTTTACAATTTAAAGTAGGGTTGTGAAAGGCATTCATTTATACAACTTTGAAAAAAAAAATGAAACCCTCAAAAAACCCTCTTTTCAGAAGAAGAACGCGCTTCACGCACTAACTCCTCTTCTTCTCTCGCCGCCCCAAACAATCCCAAACCCTAGATCTCACAATACTCAACTTCGGATCTTCCAATGTTGGAAGAGCTTCCCTTCTCCCGGAACTACAAGAATCAAAGCGGATATTCAATGGTGTTTCCGGCCGCCGATCTACGGCTCCATGTACCGCAAGAGAACAAGGAAAAAAAGAAAAAAAAGGCAAAGGCTCTATACCAAACTCGTCGGCAAGGGAGGGGCGAGATAATACCTTCCCCGATCCTGATCGGCGAGGTCTCAAGGCAAGTAAACTCCAAGTGTGGAAACGTCGACCCCTTTCCCTGAAGGATGGTCGAAAACGGAGGAGGAATAGCTGTCCCTTACTCCACAACAGATCTAAGAAGAAATGGCCAAAAAGAGGGACGCTCCCTTTTCGACTGTACTGCAACAAAAGAGATCCACCCGGTTTTCGAACCTTTCCTTCTCCTCGGGTGACGGTGGTTCATTTCAGCAGAGCGACAAGCTTCCTAGTTTGCCTTATCCTGGTGTCTGCTTCGAGGTCTTTGATTAACCTCATTAGCGTATGCGTATACTCAGTCGTTGCTCACAACTCTAGAAATACAGTCAGAGTTTTCTATATCTCTGATTTATTGAATCTCACGAATAATCAATCAAAGAAATCAACATCCCAGCCCAGGTACCTTATGATCTCAGTTATCCTGCTCATCAAAGGACCCCATGAATCTAAAATTGATCTTGCTAACAACTATTTTTCTAATTGCTGGTGCACGATTCTATTATTCATGCTAAGTCACTTGCTCTTAGTTTTGCTTTTGGGTTGGCAACATCCCATAAGCTTGTTTAATCTATCGGCATTTGAACCTCTGTTTTGTTTAGTTTGGTGCACTTCATGCTTAAATTTGATGAATAAAAAAGAATCCCTAATCTCGTATCCGGAATTTATTTCCTTTCTTCCAAACTCAGATCTTAACAGTACTATGAGAGTTTTAGCCATTTGCTCTTCTGTTGAGGTCATGGACTATAGGCCCCTTTTTCTCTGTGCTAAGATCGTCTGCAACACTCTAAAAGAGTGGTACATGGTCTCTATGATCCAAATCTCGTGCCTAATTTTTACTAATTTTAAATTGTTTGAACTTTATTTTTTGGTGATGACTATCTCTAGCACTTATCCCTTGAGAAAAACAATGATCTTGGAACCTAATAAGTCCCTGGATGTCTTTACTAATCAATCTAGAAAAACTATTTCAACCATACCATTGTTAACAGTTATTTGTAAAACCATCTACTTGTTTGCATGGGATCATGTCATCTCTTTCCAAATATACATAAACTTGATTGAGCTCCTCGAAGCTACTCCCAGCTGGCTCATCTTAGCTTCACTTGTTTATACTAACTATGTTTCTATTTTCGTATGGTTGCAGGCCAAGTGTGCGAAAAATGAAACCAACCAACAACTCCGCAAAACTACGACTCACAAGAACAATTTGATGAATTTAGCGAGTTTGATTGTAAATTCTTGCTTTATTTCTACGACTCATGTAAACTAGTTACTCCTTTCAGACAATTGCTTTATTTCTACGACTCATGTAAACTAGTTACTCCTTTCAGACAATTGCTCTATCCATGTGAGCCGAATAAACTTCTCAATGCGTGGAAGTTTAATCCCAATCTCTGTACAACCTTGAATTCGAAGTCCCTTTGGGGCTTCACGGACAAAACAAAGAGGACTTGTCCTTCTCACAAAACAAATATAGCACCGAGAGGTGGAGATAAATTCCACAAATACCTCCATATAATCTATATTTCAATTGAGTTATATAACATAAAACACCACCTAAAAGAAAAAGAACAAATTTATGAACAACTGTCAAAAACTAAGTTGAGTAAAATGCAAAAAGACCAATTCTACGAACAAATGTAAAAAACTAAGATGAGTGGAATGCAAACTAGTATAACAACACATGAGATAACAAATGTTCACACTTGGAACAAGGTAGGAAAAACGGGAATACTACCACCCACCATAAAATTTAGTTATAAATGAAGATAACATTTTGGAATTGTAGAGGGATGAAAAAAAGAACTTTTGGACAGATATCAACCTAACATGCAAGAATGAACATATCCAAATTATTATGTTGGCTGAAACTAAAACAAGTATTGAACCAACCGAAACAATGTGAAAAAATGCAGGTTTTGACAATATCTGTTTTATCCCTGCTAACGGATTTGCGGGAGGACTATGCCTCTTGTGGAAAGAGTACCAAATGAAAGACGAAAGCATTGAAATCATTAAAAAGGAAAATAGATACCTCATAATCAAACACTCAAATTTACGAACAAAATTCCAGTTGAACATTTTCTTTATTTATGCTCCTCTAAATGAGCAAAATAAAAATGAATTTTGGAATCAACTAACTACTGAAGTAAACAATAGTAATCTACCGGTACTAATCATTGGAGATTACAATGATCTCCTGAACCATTCAGACAAAAAAAGGGGAGCCCCTTTAGCTAACCATAGATTGTAACGAATCCAAAACTTTACACAACAATGTAATATAATTGACCTCGATACAAAAGGAAATGAATTCACTTGGAAAAGGAAAAAAGATGGGGAAGACAATACGTATGAAAATTTTGATCGGATTATGACTTCGATGGAAGTAATCGAAGAATATCCTCAACTACATACTCAGAACCATGCGTTTACATCATCGGACCACTGCATGATCTCTTTTAATCTACAAAACTCACCAGTTACTTATAAGAACAAACCTTTTTGGTTTGAATCAATGTGGATGTAACACCAAGACTGTGAAAACATCATAAAACAAACGTGGAGAACGCAATACCCAGGAACTAATATGTTCAATTTGGTCAAAAAAAACCAACCTACTCAAAACCAAGCTAAAACAATGGAGCAAAAAGAAATTTGGAAATATAAATAGGCAACTTAAAGAAATTGATGAACAAATTGAGAACCTCCAAAAACAAACATATAGGAATTTTAACCAGCAAAGAAATAATAAACTAAATCGACTTAATAAAAAAAGAGAATGCTTACTGGATTTCCAACACAAATATTGGATGCAAAGAACAAAAACAACCACCTTACGTCCTGGTGACAAAAACACGAGTTTCCACCATAGAAAAGCTACGGGAAGAAGAAACAAGAAAATAATAGCAACAATAACTAAAATTGATGGATCAACCATATCAAAGGAGGAAGATATAAATAAAGAATTTATAGATGACTATGAACGCAGATTTATGGCCTCAGTGATAGACCAAAACAAAATGGAAAAGCAACTTGAGGTTATCCATACAAAAATCACGGAAAATGAAAACATAGAACTAATAAAGCCTTTCTCCACAAAAGAAATCAAAATGTCAATCTTCGACATTGGCAGTGATAAATCACCTGGCCCAGATGGCATGCCGGCCGGTTTCTATAAAAGATATTGGCACATCACTGGACCTGCAGTTATAAGAGCAGTCAAAAGCTTCTATAGAACTGGAAAAATCTTAAAACAAATTAATCATACTTTCATAACCCTCATTCCAAAAGTAGACAATCCATCAACAACTACCCACTATAGACCCATTAGTCTGTGTTCAACCATTTACAAAATTATTGCAAAAATCTTAGCTAAGAGGCTAAGTGTGGTTCTCCCAAAATTGATCCACCCTTTACAAGGTGCTTCCACCCAAAATTGATCAATTCACGATAATGTACTCATTGCGCATGAAATATTCCATGGATTTAGATCCAAAAAAGGTAAAGAAGGATTCATGGCCATTAAACTCGATATGAAAAAAGCCTATGACAAAGTGGAATAGCCGTTCCTAAAAGCAGTTTTGGCCAAGTTTGGATTTGGAGATAAATTTAGAGGTTGGATTGAAGAATGTATCTCGACGGTGTCATACTCCATACTAATCAATGACTCCCAACGAACATCATCCTCCCAAAAAGAGGTCTACACCAAGGAGATCCACTGTCTCCCCTGCTGTTCAATCTAGGGGCCGAAATATTGGCTAGAAACATACAGAAAATTAGCAATGAAAACCGGAAGATAATAGGGTTTCCAATCTCAAAAAATGGATCCACTATTCCTTTTTTAGCCTTTGCTGATGACATAATAATTTTCACCAAGGCGACAACGACAACAAGCAACATGATCCTTTCTGTCTTAAATTACTACTGCTCAGTCTCAGGCCAGGTCATAAACTACCACAAATCAACATTTCAAACAACAATAAATGTAGATCCGATAACTAAGAGAGCAATACATGCACATATGGGTATTGTAGCAACAAACAACCTAGAAAAATACCTTGGATATCCGATCATAAACGGACGAGTAAATAAAGACACTTTCAATAGTGTCATCTTAAAAACGGAACAACAACTAACAAAATGGAAGGCCTCTTCCCTTTCCCAAGAAGGTCGAATAACCTTGATAAAAGCTAATCTAAATGCAAAACCAAGCTACCTAATGCAATCATTCATGCTTACTGCGAGCATTCATAAAGAACTTGACCAGATAAATAGATCTTTCTTCTGGAACAAGGGACCGAACTTCCACCCCCTCATCAGTTGGGATAAAATATGTAAACCAAAAACGCTAGGAGGAACAAGAATCAGGAAAGCGGAAGATATGAACAAGGCTTTACAAATGAAACTTCTATGGAAAATAATGGCAGAACCAGACAACATTTGGGTTAAAATCGTAGAAGAAAAATACCTCAAAGGGACATGTCTATGGAACTACAAACCCACCAAAAACTCGTCATGGCAATGGAAAAAACTAATAAATTTAAAGGAAGACTTTGAAAAAGGTTTTAGATGGAGCGTTGGTGATGGAAAAACCATTAGATTCTGGAAAGATCAATGGATAATGGACCAACCTTTACAAAACTTGGTGTGTGACAAAACGCTGATCATTACAGATACTCTAGTAAGCAACTTTATAACAAATAAACAATGGGACCAACAAGAAATCATGAAACTGAGTAGTTTATTACCACATGACATTATCCAAAAATTCAAAACGTACAATCTACCTCAAAATGAAATACAAGATAGGTTGTATTGGGCGCCAAGTGAAAAAGGATGGTTCTCTACCAAATCGGCATTGGATCTTATCCAAAAACGGAAGGTGGCAACACAAAGTGATAAAACATGGATTTGGGATATTAACATAATGCCAAAAATTAAAAACTTTTTATGGAAATTGTCCCTTGATGACATTCCAACAAAAGAGAACTTAGAAAAACAAAAAGTTTCAGTCCTAATGCATTGCGAACTGTGTCAGCACCCGATAGAGAGTGCTAAACACCTCTTTTTCAAATGCCCGTATACATTGCAAAACATAAAAAATGATAACGTTAAAACCCTCTTATACAATTGTGACCCTACACGCCACAAAGTAATGGACACAATAATGGAGATAAAAGAAAAATGCAACCAAACAGAATTAAGAGAAATAGTGGTCACATGGTGGAACATTTGGCTAACAAGAAATCAAACAAATTTCAATAAGAAAAAAATACCACATGACTTAAATCAATTGATCCAAAAACAAATTAAAGAATGGGATGAGGTTGTTTCAAAAACACCCGTTTCTAACGCAGGGACTCCCAAACAAAGAAGAAAAACAAAAAACATTAAATGGAAGAGACCAAGTTTGAACTCATTCAAAATTAATTTTGATGCTTTTAAAAACTCTAATGATCAATGTGCATTTGGCTTTATTATTCGAGACCATAATGCTTCAACACTTGCTACGGGAATGGCTCGTTGTGGAGCAGAAACCATACTTCAAGCAGAAGCTTACGCTCTAAGAGAGGGCCTCCAAAAGGCCATAAGTTTAGGACTTAACACCATTGAAATCGAGGAGGATAATCTTGAACTCATTAACTCAATCAATCAGATCTGGAAACCGCCATGGGAAGCGGGCATGATCATTACTGACATTTCCATTTTGATTTCAAGGTGTACACAAGTTAGAGTCCAACATGTCTTTAGGGAAATCAACGTCGTCGCAGATAAACTCGCATATCTCGGCCATTGCTCGGATACGGGTGACGGGAGCATTCCACGGGACGTTGAAGACCTCATCCGAAAGGATGCTCTAAGACGGTCAACTTCTAGATGTTGACCCTTCTCGTACTCTTACCTTTGTATCAAAAAAATAAAATAAAAATAAAGTAGGGTTGTGCAAAATTGACCCAGACCGTAAGCCTTAGAGTGATAATCCTTAGACGTTCTTTATTGACTAGGTAGTTGATAGTGATTGCACGAGAAAACGATTGTTAAACATGGCTGGTCGTCGATCTGTTCAAGTAAGTCTTATGGACTTGCTTAGCTAATGATACTTATATGAGTGTATATTATGGTGTATGTTGAATGTTTATGAGTATAACTTGAGTAGGACAACTTTACGATATAAACAGACCCAAGTGTATGAGAACGGATAGTGGCATCACTGCCCAACACTACTAGGTTACTGGGAGGCTCTATGTGACCAGTCCATACCGGTAAACAGTGAGAGGCATTGGATCCACTCCGGTTGGTTTACGGGGACAAAGGCAAAGGTCGGGGGACCTTCGTGCCACACAATAAGTTGAACTAATAGAAGTGAACCATCTAATGAAAGATAATAATATGATTGTGTGTGAAGCATGCAATGTGTTTAATTTCCGTTTTGCGTGTGTGTACGTACCACTTAGTATTCACTTATATATTGAATTGTTAGCTAACAGTGTGTACCGACGTTGTTAGACCTTGTAGGTTAGACAACTGTTGAGAGATCTGGAGAGAGGTGATCAGCCGGGTTTTCATATCTTTTTGTTGGGTTTTCTTTTGGGATTATTGTCTTTGACAAACTCATTTCTTTTCTTATTGGATTTTGTCACTTTGTACGGCTGACATTGTTTCCTTGTTGGTCATTATTTTTCATTAGGTTTTTTTTTATCGGTTTCTTATTTGTGACTTGTTGTAAGATTCAGTTAAGTTGTTGTTAAACTAAGGTCGGGACCCATTGTGAGGTCTTAACCAATAACATCTCAGGTTCCCAGAATTCGAGGTGTTTCATACGGCCCAATATACTAGACCTATATTCTAACACTGAGGAAAGAAGGAAGAGCCGAAGGTTCGAAAGCCCGGAGATTGGTCTCCTTTTCGATCAACAGCTCCATTCGAATCTCGTGCTCCAGATTCCGCCTTTCCTCCGCAATAATTTGCTACCTTATATGCTCCTTCTGGAGTTGCCTTTGAATCAAGCGTCTTGAACCGATATCGTTCATTTGGTGTCCGTGTTGGAAGTCCATATCAAGTCTATTAACATGAGTATGCAGGTCGATAAGGGAGGTAGATGAGGGAGGATGCGAGAGATGTTAACAATGGTGGATGGATGTGCAAGGTCTTGCTTTGTTGTTTCATGGCGGGACCACTAAGGAGGCATATAGTATTAGTTACCATTTTCGAAACTCAAGCACTTTTGTGGTGGGAATTCAAGCACGTACTTTGTATACCCTATTTTAGATAAATTTTTACTTTTGGATTTAATTGTAGTGTCAATGTCTTTACAATTCTGAGATGTTAGGGGACCCGACGAGGCGTAGTTAGCTTGTTCCACCGTCCCAAGAATTGTGATTGTCGTGATTCCGGTAAAAGTCATTTATGATTCCGGCCAAATTTATCTCTAATACCGGCCAAAGTCATTTATGATATTGCGAAGGTCGTTTTATTTCGATACCATTCAAAGTTCTTTTTGATAGCGACCAAAGTCGTTTTTAGAGTTAGTACAACTTAACAATTGTGAACGAATGTGCATGAGCTTGCTTTGTTGTTTCATGGAGGGAGCAGTAAGGAGGCATATATGTAGTTGCAATTACCATTTTCGGAATTCAATACTTTTTTTTAAGAATTCAAGCATGGACTTTATGAAATGATTTTAGCTAAGTTTTTCTTTTGGAATCAACAAGTTTTTTTTTCTTTTGTTTTTCGATAAAGGAATAAAAACTTTTGTTAGAGAGTAGAATGAGATATTTTACATGAAACTATTTTTATTCTAATTTAATTTTTATTACAGATGGCTATAGTTTTCACACAAAAACATTGAGTTTGCACTTGAAGGACTTTTATCTTTTAAGGAGAACACACATATTATATTAAATATCTAATTCAACTAAGGTTAATATACCTCTTGAATATGCTTTGAACTGAACTTATTTCTGATTGGGCCTTTTTTGTTTGGCCCAGTCTTATACCTAACTTCCAAGTATAAACCTGTCAAGTTTGAACCTGTCAAGTATAAACCTAGGGTTGTTCCCATATATAATTGTAGGGTTCCCTTAGTCTCCTATTATCTAATTAACTGATTATCTGAAAATCTAATCATTTGGAAAACATGTGATAACCTAGTTATCTTCTGTTTATCCTCTCATATGTACTCTGAAATTCCTCAATAAAATCTCTTTTAAAGTGTAGGTAGCCTTTATTGGGTGAACCACTATAAACTTGTGTGTGTTGCCATTTTTGTTTGTTGAATTTTATTATTTCTCAGTGATTTCACACAACAAACTAGTATCAAAGCTTTGAGTACTTTGGTTTTTTGTTATCTGGGAGAAATATGTCTTCTTTCAACATGACAATCGACAAGTTCACAGGGAGGAACAATTTCAACCTATGGCAAATCAAGATGCGAGCGTTGCTGAAACAACAGGGCTTATGGGGGCCGCTGTCAAGGAAATAATCTGATAAGGAAATGGGTGATGCTGCTACGATGGTCAGTAAGGAGGATAAGGCGCATTCGATCATCATGTTGTGTCTCGCAGATGATGTCTTATGTGAGGTTTTGGATCAGGATACCACAACCAAATTGTGGTTGAAGTTTGAGAGCCTCTACATGACGAAGCCTCTCACCAACAAATTACTTTTGAAGCAATGTCTATTCAGCCTGCGAATGTAGGAAGGTACGCAACTTCGTGAGCATTTAGATCAATTGAACACAGTTCTTCTAGATTTGTGTAATATTGATGTTAAGGTTGAGGACGATGATTTTGTGTTGATTTTGTTGGAATCTTTATCGTCATTATATGAAAACTTTGTTTAGTCATTTGTTGTTGGAAAAGATACTATTATTCTGGAAGACGTCAGGTTTTCCCTTCATACAAGGGAACTACGCCATAAGGTGAAAGAAAGTGGTGTAGGTAGGGATGGTAAGACATATGGTCTATACACAAGTAAGGGCAATGGACAAGAAAAATTAGGGAAGAAGGACAATAAGCCATCTTTTTCAAAAGGTCCTAAGTCTAATGACGTCTGCAACTACTGTAAGGATAAAGGACATTAGAAGAACGAATTTCCTAAGAAGAAGAAACCGCAAGATTCTGGTTTTGCAATTGTTGCAGAAGATGATTTTAAATCATATGAGGATATAATAGCTTTGGTTGCTGGTGGACACACTTATCAGAACGATATGTGGGTTCTTGATTCCGGAGCTTCCTATCACATATGTTTTAAGAAAGAGTGGTTCGAAACTTACAAGTAGGTAAATGGTGGCAGTATTTCCATGGACAACAATCATGTCTGCAAGGAGGTTGGAATTGGCTCGATTAAAATTAGGACAAGTGAGGGAAGATTATGTAAATTGAACGAGGTCAGACATGTTCCACTTATTACTAAGAATTTGATATCCTTGAGTAAGCTGGATAGTAAGGGGTTTTGTTTCAAAGGTGAAGGTGGAGTTCTTAATGTCTATAAGGGTTCTAATGTTTTTCTGAGAGGTGTCAAAAGGGGCACTTTATAATGCATGCAGGGTTCTACTATTTTTGGGTATGTTTCTATTGCATCTTCAGAGATTCACAAGGATGATATGACTAAGTTATGGGATATGAGACTTGGTCATATGGATGAAAGAGGAATACAAACTCTGGTAAATAAAGATCAACCATCAGAAGCTATTTACCAAAGCTTAGCCGAGGGACGCTCAAAAATATTTGGAATAAGACCTCAACAAGGGTATGACTTTAGGATATGGTTGGTTATGCTTTACAGGTTGATGAAGAGGTGGATAATCACGAACCATCCACCTATAGAGAAGTTGTATCTGAGTCTGAAGTTGCATGGTGGTTTGTAGCAACGGGAGATGATATACAGGATCTGGAAGCAGCTCGTAAAATTCTAGGAATGGAGATTCTTATAGATAGGGATGATAAGAAGCTTTTTCTTATCACAAAAAGGTTACACTAAAAAGGTGTTGTTAAGGTTCGGAATGTCATCAGTCAAGCCTATTGATACACCTAATACTGCTAAAATTCATCATACCACTCTGTTTTCCCCTCAGTCGGATGAGAAGGAGCATATGTCACGAGACCCTAATGCTAGTGCAGTAGGGAGTTTGGTGTATGCTATGGTTTTCACAATACCAAATTTATCACAAGTTGTTAGTGTCGTCAACAGGTTCATGGGTAAACCAGGAAAAGAACACTAGCAAGATGTGAAGAGGATCAAGGTGAAGGAAGTAGGAACTGTTGATAATCAAGTGATATGTTCACCAGGTCGGTATCTCGCAACAAGTTCCAACATTGTCTGGACTTGTTAAATGTCAGAAGTTGTTGAGTGCTCAAGAGGCACATTTGGATAAAGAGAGGAATTGGTATGAGCATTGATTAATGCATCCGGTATGGGCATTAATTAATGGATATGATATGGGCATTGATTAATGCATTTGGTATGGACATTGACTAATGCATCTGGTATGTCTGTCAAGAGAGGAGTTGATATGGGCATTGTCTAATGCATATGGAGAGGAGAGGATCCAGGCATTGACTAATGCAATCCCGTATATATGTGAGAATTCAACCCAAGGTGGAGATTTGTTAAATATGCCTTGAATTGAGCTTATTTTTGTTTGACCCAGTCTTATACCTAGCTTTCAAGTATAAACATGCCAAGTTTGAACCTGTCAAGTATAAACCTAGGGTTGTTCCTATATATATTGTAGGGTTCCCTTAGTCTCTTATTATCCGATTATCTGAAAATCTGATCATTTGGAAAATATGGGATAACCTAGTTATCATTTGTTTTTCCTCTCATTTGTACTATGAAATTCCTCAATAAAATCTCTTTGAAAGTGGAAGTAGTCTTTATTGGGTGAACCACTATAAACATGTGTGTGTTGTCTTTCTTGTTTGTTGAATTCTATTCTTTACCAGTGATTCCACACAAAAATACCCATAGAGAAATCAAAGTAGAACATACAACTATCATTCGATACAGTACATAGACGAGTCATGTAGTGAGAAACGGCATTATCTGCTCTACGTGTGTAAACTTACAAGAAATTAAAGGAGTAAATAACTAAAGAAAATCATGAAATGGGACCAGATCTTACGTACAAGTATTCGGAGGAGAGACTAAATTGAGTCTTAGTACAACTGCAAGAGCGTCAGTCGACCACAATAATAATAAATAATAATAATAATAATAATAATAATAATTTTGTTTCTACAAAAATATTGAGTTCAATGACTATTGTGGTATTGGATATATCAACACAAAAATGCTTTTTGGTAGTACTATATATTCTTCATTTTGGGAAAATATAATGGTTTGGTTTTAGTATTTTCCTTTGTCTCTTTCTTTTGCCTGGTTTCAGTACTATTGGTTGGAATTCAGCTTCACGTCTTTAAACTTTTGTTCTTCGTGTAAACTTCCAATTTTGCACTTCAATTAGGCTAGAGCATGTGCTTTTGAACGATTTCTTACATGCCATGAAAGCAGTGTGTGATAGACTTGAGCAAGCGGATGAAAAGCTTTGTTGATCTTGACTTTTAAAACTGCATTATGCAATTGATATTCCATGCTTCAATTTTTAGCATCATAGTTTGTCTTTTCTTATAGGTTCGTGTTGTACAAGATATTAAAGTAGATCTAGGTTATCGAGAAACTACTGGGAACAAAAGACGGAGAAATGTATATTGTTAAGGAAAATCGACATACTTAAGTACAAGGTTAGTATCGAGTTCTCATGGAGACCGTGGACAATCGGGTTTCACACTTTTTGAGAGAAGCGTTTTGGCAACATACTTAAACAATAAGGATGCCTTGATCTACTATTTCTAAAGTTTTATATTGAATGTGTTGGAAAATCTACAGTTTCTTTATTGTGATGACTGATGATTGTTTCATTTTGATACACAAACTAGACTCCTTCAGTTTTGAATTGGATGATTAACGGCTAACACTCTAACAATGGTTAATCCATAGCTTCTTCAATATTAAGTACAAAGGCCGATGAATTCTACAATGAGTAAGAATCCACGAAATTTTAATAAAATGTTACTCTCAAAGTCGAGCTCTTTTCAAATCTTTTTAATAAAACAAAATTGTTTGGTTCTTCATTTTGTTTTATCTAGACCTAATAAAAACGTCACTCCGGATTAACGAAAGTAATTAAAAAGTAAAATTAAACCTTTTAAAAAGAAACATAAAAAATGATGATATTCATTAAAAAAATTCATATAAGTTGTCCCTATCAATCTACCATAGGTTCAACTAACCCTTAGATTGAAGGTGATCGCCTTAGTTAGACATAGAGCATGAAGATAAATTGAATGAAAAGAAAAACTTTTACAAAAAATAAAACTCAAAGCAATAAAATAACAAAATAAGTCTGACCTTGAGGTTCAACTAAAAACCTTGAGGGTCGTGCAACGACTTGAGAAGAAGGAAAAATTCTTATAAGTTGTCCCTATCGTATCTTGAAAAGAAAAGAAAGAGAGCGGTTATCGGATGCTTGGATTCGATCTTGAGAAGAAGAGAGTGGATTGATGTATCCGGATGATTTTAACCTAATGCCAACATGGGCTTATATAGTACAAATTTGGAGTCTAGGATTTTGGATGATCTATCTGTTTTCCAATAATAAATCATAAAATCTTCATATATTACATGAATAAAATCATCTAAATCTTCAGATCTTCCATGAATAAAACCGGACAAATCTTCATAGCTTCCAAGAATAAAATTAGGAGATCTTCATATGTTCCAAGAATTAAATCATGAGATTTTTGTAGCTTGCGTAACAGCTCTGCGACAGTTTAGTAAAATTGACTTTCCCGTTGCTCTGGTAGGAACTGTGTAACTCACGAATACTACTTTCGACACTCTTTCGAAGATATACACCTTTTCGGTTGGAATGATTGCCCAATTCAAAAGGGGTCGAAATATGGAATCTCTCAGAGGTCGTAGTAAAATGGCAGCCAACAACATGGTTTTCACTTGGCTTCTTCAATATTAAGTCGATCTTGATGTTCCGATATGTCTTCGACTCCAAGAAAGATTGAATCCTCGTACTTTGTTATTATCATACCATTATTTTTCATAAATGATCTTGAATGCCTGAAATACGAAATAAAAGTTAGACACAAATACACAATATGAAGAATTTATTTCTAATATGAACACAAATCAAACCAAATTAGATATGATAAGGAATGAAAACAAACATAGGGTGAAAAGCAATATACTTAACACTCATCAATGGGTTTAATTAGTTAGCATTGTCTTGTTTAGTAGGAATTTTTTTAATCCCCCTTATTGATTTGAGTAATACGATGTTAAGATTTGAATACATTTACTGGCGTATCGATCCAAAATTGGAATTTAAAACATGGCTATGCCAGTGGACTCACATGAATTCATGATCTAGGAAAGTTTAGTGCAATCTTATAGTTTGGGCATCTATATGATATTATGATGCCTGTGTTATGTGAAATTGCCTTCTTTTGCTGCTTGCTTGAAGATATTGCATAATTTTGTTTTTTTGTCAAGAAACAAGATTTTGATCAAGCTAGCTTATTACATATTGAATTATGTTTTTTTCAAGTCAAGTGTTCTGAAAAACAGTGTTCAGGTAACTGTACTTTTATCACCGTTCTTATCTACGGTTAACTTATTCGTTTTAAAGATTCTACATTATTTCCTATCGCCTTGGGATCTACATTATAAACTTGTCGATTGAAGTTTTGTCATCGTTCTCATTTATGGGTTAACTTATTCGCTTCAAGGATTATACATTGTTGTTTCCCTATGGCCTTGGGATCTACCTTATGAGCCTGTTGATAGATTTTTTGTCACCGAAGATCGACCTTGATCTGGAAGCAATGGATGATGTTTGCTATGGGTTAACTTATTCGCTTCAAGAATTCTTCATCGTTGTTTCCCTATGGTCTTGAGATCTACCTTATAAGCCTGTTGATAGATTTTTTATTATCAAAGATCGTCCCTGAACTGGAAGCAATGGATGATGTTTGCTATGTAACATTATTGCTCTTGGGTGTGTTTTGTTTTGTTTGTTGAGAAAATGTGTTTGTTTGGTTATGAATTTGAAGTTAACGATGATGATAATTATGTTTTAAATTTGTAATTGTTTTTGTTTCTTTATTTTTATAGTGAATTCCTTAATTAATTGAGTTATTGAGTATACGTCAAAAATCAAGATGAATTGAATTTCTCTAGATTTATGGAAAGTTTTAGTATACTTGATTTTAACCTCCAACCAAAATTTTACACCAAATTTCCACTCATCGAGATGAAAATAAATTCATATAGAAAATTTTCATATTTATAAGTAAAGAGAGTATCAACTTACTAATGAATGATCGAATTCCGATTTATCATACAACAAATATTATGCTCCTTCAATTAGAAAGAACCGATGAACTCGCTTTCGATGTCACCTAGTACAAATAACTGATCAAATCACGCGCTTGCGGCTTTACTAGTATAGATATATAATTGACATATAAAGAAGAGTTATGGTGAGTGTGGGTGACAATGAGTACTTTTCCACTAGTAATTAGGAATATATGCAAATTTGCCAAGTTTGGAAATGTTGGTGGAAGCAGCAAACCAGCTTACTATATATGCCTCGTGAAATTTGAAATGTTCCTTTTCGGGCCTTTTCATTTAGGGGCCCATTTAAGTTGTCTAATTTACTGAAAAGTATTCATTTGGAGTCTATATCTGCTATCAACAATATGCTTGTTATTCTCGAAAGATCCATACTACTACAAGGATAACAATACACTTGTATTTCAACAAATGCCAACTTTGCACCTTGAAGATTTTATAAAATCTTGAAATGCGAGGGACTAATAAGTTAAGCGTTATTGGGTCATATTCTGGGTAAGGCCAATGGCCCAATGGTGTCACTTGTTGAATGGAGTAAAAACAAGGTTATCATTCAAGAATTATGGTGCTTCATATAGGTCAAATTTGTGAGACGCAGACAAAAAGAATGAGTGATTCAAGTAATTTTAGTAAACCTTGTTTATCTTATCTTTGGCGAATTTTGGCAAAAACAAAAGAAAAAGCAGCATTTATCAGTGTTTAAGTTGTTATGTTAATCACCCTTTAGGTTAGTATAGACCATCCCAATAGCACGACGTTCTTCTCCTGTAGCTTATAGACCCATTATGATGATCTACTGCTCCGCCAAGCATCATCATATGTTGGACTTGCCAAGGCAGCTCAGTTGAAGCGCATCGAGCCCAACCGGAGAACACAATCATGTTTAAGAACCACATCTGATGAGGTTGAGCCCTCCTTAGTCGACTGGTGGAACATGTCGACACATTTGGGTTTGTTTCCACTGGTGTCTTCTTTTAGTCATAAGATGGCCTCTGAGACGCTCACGTTGCTGCCCACAAAAAGCGGTCTAGGTAACTCGTAACTGTGAAGCCCTGAAAGCTTCTCGCTTGGACTTAATGTCATAGAACTTGTAAATGTTACCAATTCGAGTTTTTGGTTTTCGTTTTCCTTCTCCTTGGTTATCTCTCCTAGAAGAGCTTTCCCTGTATCGATACCTGAAAGGTAACCTCCGTGGACATAGCCGTTAAATCTTTCACTCGTGTGCTCTCCTGTGAAGAATACGCGTCCTACAGGAGCCTGGGGATAAGGAATGACACACAAAAAAGTCCAACATATCATCATCATACTAATCCAGAAAACACACAGACTTGTATTATGTGTTACTTCTGAAAGCGATTTTATTGTCATGTCAGCAGCCAATCTATGTCATGTCTTATGCAAAGATATTTTTATGATGCTTTCGTTCAGTAAATTGGATTGCTTGAGAAGAATATCTTACCTTGATATTTTCGACGATCTGATGATTGGGAACGATAGGGTAATTACTGTAGCTACCACGCTGAAATCGGTTGTTCCACCAACGAGGAACAAGGATAGCTGTAGCATCCGGTATCTTAGGGCCAAAAATGTTCTTTAAAACCTCCATCGCTTCCTTTAAAGTCTCTTGGTCAGATTGAGCCTCAACACGTTTCGATTCTTCATTCGTTAAGGTCACAACCAATATATTTGATCCTGGATACGCATTCTCCATGTGCTGATGATAGCAATGCAATACATCAGCAGTCAGACAAGAAAAACAAAAAAACTGGATACGTATAGACAAAATGTCATTTTCTAACTTATGCTACTCAACAAAATCAAGGATCCGATTTGTTTCCTTTTTGTATTTATCCTGATTGAAAATTCTGATGTTGATCATACAACACTAAATATTAATCAGCACAAGAAAGAGGACAAATGAAAGATTGTCTCCAAGATTCACCGATCTACCCAAATTTGTTTAGAGCTTGCAACAAGGATTATTAAAAATTTCAACTATTTTCCTAAACTACAAGTAACTCATCATAAAAAACAGGAAATCACAATAGTCAAATTTCGCCTTTCACTTAAGATTGAAGGTGCTAAATTAAAAATTTATTAACCGCCCCACTTTGATCTTAAGAGCGGCTTCCCATCACATCACAAAGATCCTCACTTGCAATTTTTACCCTTTGCAATTAGCCCACTGATTAGTCGCAGCAACCAAAGCAAACAAAAGCTAGTATGAGATATTATATCCTAATTCAAGAATCATTTTCAAATTCAACTGTCCCACAATTCAAAAGTCAAGAACCAAGCAATACTTGATTAATTCCATATCAAACAGCAACACTCAGACTATACTACTCACCTGCCAGAATGTATAGTATCCTCTTCTCTCGTGTGCGTAGATGAAGAATTCTTTCCCTTGACCACAAGGCCAGAAAGCGCACGGAAACTTGATAAATATTTTCGTGTATACCATCACGTCGCACTTCTCTATGGCCTCACTCTTCCATCTCTGCTCCAATAATATCACTTAAGATGTTAAAACACAGCAAGATACATCTGTTCAACAGTTTATGTAGCACAAGTCATAGAAAGCTGGTATTCTCATTATGAATATTAATCACTAAGAAATCAACCAATTCAAGCCCAGAGGAAAATTAATTTCATAACAAGCTACCTCAATCTATGGAATGAATAGATAAGATTATTCCAAAATGATTCTCAACCAGGGTCCACGAGATGCCCACCTTGTTTTCATGTTGCCCAACACTATAATGTATATCATCACCTATGGTTAGGTAGGCCAATTCTCAATAAATTTGTCAGAGCCATTAATTTTCTCTTTATCTTTTGTAACTTTATTGAAAAGCAGTTTCACTTCAATCTGAAGCATTTTTGTTTATAGGAAAGGGAGGTGGAAGCCTATGTGAAGAAACTACAGAAATAAATCCATTATCTGCCAGCAGAGCCTAATTATATTATTGTGATCTCTCATGGGGAGGGAGTACCGCGGGTTTATAATACTGTGGATGAAAAGTGCAACATCTGTTATATGTTCACAAACATGGTATCAGCACCTAGTATGACAAAAAAAATGAAAGATAAAAAACACCTTCAATCAAACCTAAAAACTAAATACGACAGGAAGCTCACTGTCCAAAACTCTTGACTGTATTACTTCAAATTGCTACCTGCCTTACCTATTTAATGTGTAAAAGGAAAGCAAGAATCTAAAGCACCAAGAGAACAAAATGTGATTGTACTGCTCCAGCTGAGCTACTTCCAGGCCCTCAGCCTAGTAGGGACCCATATCTTAGCTGTGATCCCAATAAGTCCACCTTGATGGTAGTAATTATTTATTAAATGCCCATATTCAGCGAGCCAATATTGCATATGTACAGTTCAATGCTACACATCATTCCAAAAGGGCTAGTCAAAGCCTCAACCCTTACCTCGAAGTCCATGATGAGAGCAAATAAAGACAAAATAAACTAAAATCTTTAAACAAAGAGTTGATGTTTATATTAAGAAATTAACAATAAACAAGTTTAATACTTGGAAATCATTGTGTTGTTACTCACCACCTTCAAGAAAGGTTTAGATAATAATATTAAGTACAGCTTGTACTACTAGGTTCATTTGTTAATATTATCCACGTATGAGATGCTAAATTACTTACCGGCAAGGCGGGTATGAAGGTTATGAGGTCGCTTTG
Organism: Fagopyrum tataricum; assembly: GCA_002319775.1. NCBI lineage: Eukaryota > Viridiplantae > Streptophyta > Magnoliopsida > Caryophyllales > Polygonaceae > Fagopyrum > Fagopyrum tataricum. Next base: position 7,896,885 of record CM008279.1, on the reverse strand, counting down.
AAGAACCCCAATGCTAGCTGACACAATTAAGTAATCAGCTTCGTATAAACAACCATCCTCTGTAGTTACCATAACCCCGTTCCTTGAATGTTGTACTTCCCGAACGACCTACTCCAATGCAAAGCATTAAGGAAAATTTTGTTAATACCATATGAAGCCATACACATCTTTGAGAAATGCACTCAAGAAACAAGGACCGAGACATGTGAAAATCATAGAAGTCAAACCGATAAAAAATATATATACGTGAAGGTGGAAATCTAGTATAGGGATCTGAAAATTTGAAATACTCAAGGGCCTAATTGAACATTTCAATGCGCCTTCTAAAGCTCGTGAACCTTAAGCAATGAGTGTATGATTATACATCAACATTAATAGCACCAAGAAAACTACTCTCATGCCTAAAATAATGATGGAATAGTTGGAAAGGTGAACAAATTAGCATGCATTTATTGGAATAAGTTTCAACTGAACATGCAAGCAAAAGAAAGAAAAAAAATCTTCCCATCCCTTCACAAAAGTAGTTCTTCCTGTTCTACAATGCTCAAACTCTTGTGTGCGCTGGGATAGACGGACATATGATCTCCATGATTTGCTGAGCAGTAAAACAAATGTGCTTTCCACATGGAATTATTTGGAGACAGAAAATTAATAATTACAAAGGGGTTGTGAATCATGGTGCCTAAATACTGTTGATGATCAGGAACCAATATGGATGCAACATGAATCCTTAATCAACGGGCCTTTGCACTCAAAGTGCTTATATGATAATGTCAATACATACTATCACCTTAATACTCACTCACCTCTTCTTATATGCATGATTAAAATGCAGTCCCTCTCAACAAGATACGGATCTCCAATGTGAAGTAATGCTATTTAAGGCACCTTAAAGCTTAAGACTCATTAAGGTACAAAATGTATTAAGAACTCAGAAATCTAATTGAAGTCCACTCATAACACAGAAGGAGAAGCCACCCTGTATAAATGGTACAGATCCTAGGTGTGGAAAGATCAAAAGATTTATAAAGGAGGTGGACCTGTCCCGGGCCCTAAATCTGTCTAAGACCATGTGTAAAAACATGAGTCTAAGGATTAGGGGATTAGCTTTAACAAAAGGTTGATTTTCAACTTGATTAATGAGGTTTTACCTAACAAAATAGGGGAACTATTCTTATATTACTATGATTAAAATTAGCAATTTAGCCATTACATAATCAAAATGCCAGGCATTCATTTGGAGGGAAGAAAACTACATTTTAGCATGAACATAGGCACAAAACTATATTGGAGCAAGTTTAGCATAACTAATAACAACACTACAACAGTGTGAAAAATGAATGCACTGCATGGAAAAGAGAAAGCAGAAGTTTTGTACTCATACGGTTCTTACGCTTAAAAACCAACCCGTCTTTGTCCTTATTCAAAATATGATGGGTGATAGGGTAACAACAGAAAAAAAAAATCCAAACCATAAAAACATTAACAGACAAAAACATTATCTTCAATAGGGTAGCAAATTATACAAAATAGATGACTTGTCACCTTGTTGAGCTTGAGACGATTATCCAAAATTTCCCCTTCAGCATTCAAGAGGAACGTCTCAGCCATTTTCTGAAGGAGATGTACATATCCTCTTTCATCAGCAACCAGAAATTCTCTCTCGCCATACTCCGTATACGTAGATATCGGTTCCACCTCTGCGGAGCAAGAACAGAATCAAGATTTCGTTATGAACAGTTTAAAGACTGACGTTGGAAACACGTGAGAAAATGTAGAGAACTTTAAAAAAAAAAGAAACACAATATCTTTGTGCGCAGAATGTTCATTTTCCATCAGCAGTTGCGAGCTATTCACAAAACAATTATTTGAAGCAAAAAGGACTCAAAAAAGCGAATACCACCAGAATCATCACTTTTAACACATCATGCTCTCTCTTTCTTTCCTTTATTTAAATTCAGGAATAGAGTGTAACAAAAGAGAGAGAATAGGTTATTTGTCAACTAGCAAGAAATCAAACTGAAAAAATACGCACCAGCCATCTCAAAATCGTGGAGGATGAAATCAATGGCGAGCTCAATTGGTGTTTTAGGATCCCTAGAAAATCCCAAATCCAAAACGAAACGAAGAGTACAGACATCAGTAACTCGATCAGAGAAATCGAAAATTTGAACTTACAACTTCGAAAAAGAAAAAAGGATGAGAGAGGATACGTCTGCAATTCATCAAAATTACTATCGACTTCACTACCGAGTTTCCGGATCGCCGATTCCACTGCCTTATTGTACGAGTCGGCAGCGACTCCACTCGGAAATATTTTCCCGCTGAGCGAAAAAAAGAAAATTCCACGATCAAAAAACGCCTTTAAAAAATCAAAATAAATCTCAATGTGTGCTCAAATAAACAATGATAAGAAATAGAAAAAATCACAAGTTTGAGAGGACACGAACAAGCGATCATAGATGTTGAAGCGAGCATTGCTATAGTCTGAGAAGCAAGTGCGAAGGTCACATTCATTAGCGAGCTCCCATACAGGATTAGCCGCCCGGCCACCGACACCAGCGATCCAGCCGGCTCCAAGCTCAACCGTGACGCCAGAGAAGTCCTCGTTGCGAATACGGCCGCCGATACGATCGGAAGCTTCCAAAATCACCAAATCTTCTACTCCGCTGTCCGATAACATCTTAGCCGCCGATATTCCTGCACATAATCATTGATCCAGAGAGAAAAAATCAACAGCAGAAGAAGAAAACAGGCCGTCGATTTCTGTTGATCATCTCCGGAAGTGCGGATGACTCACCGGATATACCGGCTCCGACGATGATGACGGAGCAAGACTTTGCAGAATCCATTAAAGAGAGAGAGAAAGAGAGGGAGAGAGCAAGTGTCGTAGTAGGAAAGGAAAGGAAAGATCTAAGAAGAAGAAAGTTTGAGAGAGGGGCTCTCTTTATATAATTCTCTCTTTGCCCTTTCGGGAAGGGAAGTTTTTTATCCCCTCGTTTCCCGGCCTTTCCTTCCTGCCCTTAATATTTTGGAAACTCTTTATACCTAATTTTTACATGTAGGATTTACCATTGGGGGAGTAAAAACTTGTCAACTGCGTTTTACTCCCTACCGTTTAGACTTTGTTATCATTTTTCACAGTAGATGATTTTGTTGAATTGTATCAACATTTGATTTGTTTTATTCAAATGTAGATCATTTCTAACAGATCTACATCATTTGAAATAGGCAACGTGTATCGGTAATATGTAAGCAACTATTTATGATTTGATTAAGTTGTAAGGTTATCATCCAAAAATGACTTCTTGATAGTAAAGAAACGTATACCAAATTTATTCTAAATATAAAATATACCTCTTGGTGACAAGTTACAACCCTAAAAAACGAAGCGATACACTTATGTATTAATGTGCGTGAAGGACTGAAGGGTGTTGTATAGTAGACTGACTCTTTTATGCATCCATTTACAATTTGATTGGAAATTTCAAAACCCGGAAATAATAGTATAATGATTTGAAACTAAAATCAATTGTTAGTTTAGTATTTTAATGATATGATGATTGATTTTTTAATGATCAAAAAGTATGTCAAGATCCTAAGTGGTAGGGATACACGAAGATTTCAATCTTCGCATATACTTTTTGTGAAATTTTTTACGTGATACCAAAAGAAAAAGGATAAATATCTAATATCAACTATTATAAGACTTGAAAGTCAATTTATGATGCGCATACAATAACATATTAAGTTCGAATCCAGCACGGAAATCCGATAAAGTTTCGTAATAAAAACAGTTAGCAATAAATAAAAATTAACCCAAAAACATATGTATTATACATGTACATCCATATTCCCACCAAAAAAATAAATGTACATATATTTAATAAGGAAATAAATATTTTAATAAATAAAGCATCAGAAGATCTTCATTTGGTCAGTCTGATCCGTGTGACTTGATTCGAGTAAAGCAGCAAATCCGTCATATATGGATCCGAAGAAAACGTAACGCTTTTGTTTTATGCTAGATGAAACATAGAGTCGCATTTTTAGGCATTAAGTAGTAGTTTTAGAAAGTCACTAATCCAAACGTAAAGCCTAGTAATTAGTGAAGTTCGGTAACACTATTCTCGATTATAAATATATAAAAAATAGAGATTTTTGGAAAAATAAACCTATTTAAAATATACTTTTAACAAATTATCTTTATTAAAAAATATATATATTTACCTCACTTTTTATCATTTGAAGTAACCTCACTTTATATGATATAAATTATCATCATTTTTTATCCGAAACTGTTCATATTAAATTTTGATTTGTCACATTATTACTTTTGATTTGTTCAAAAAGTTGTTTTTTTTTGTTTTACGTATTTTAATAAGACATTTATTATAAAAATTATAAGATATATTTTGTAAAAATATTTAAAAACCCTTATCACACTAGATTTATTTTAAAAATTATTATTTCTGCAATTAACAATTTTAAAAATAGATAAAGTTTAATCTACAAAGGACATTCTAGTCTTTTAACATTTATTCTCTTGTATAATGGTTATTGACTTCGTTTCTTTAACGAGATCCGTATTAGACATATTTTCAGAGAAATTAATTGTGTTGCTGACCGATTGAGTCATCTGGGAAACTCGACCCTCAACACCAATTTTTCTTAAGAACTCAAACTTCGTGTTCTCATCTGCAAGGATGTTTTAGGTTGGACTACCTCTAGAAAATAGTCAAATCTAACCGCTTTCCATTTTTAACAAAAAATCTACTTTTTTTTTGGTAATGGTAAATTCGGAGACCACCCGGTTCGATCGGCTTAGCCGCTCTACGTCCGGATCGGGTAGAAAGTCGTGGTCCGTTGCTGAAGGATACCCTCTCAATATCAATTTTTCCATACATGCTGCTAGAAGTATTCGAACTCGAATCTCCAAGCTAAAAAATCTTATATATAAGAATTGCACACAAATGCAATTCTCTTGTATGCTACGATTTGTTTTATTATAAAAGGAAAGATATTTGATATCCATAATATAATGATGAATAGGAAAAAAAAAATAAAAATTAACAGACGTAAACAATCATTACACCAAGTTAAAGAAGGCGAAATAAATCAGCGAAAATCAAGAAACGGGTAAATTCGATGGTGAACAAGTGACAGGCAAATATATAACCATAAAATGTTCTCATAATAAAAACATATAAATATAACAAATCAAACACTATCTGAATAACATCGCAAAAAGGAGGTAAAATAGGACTCAAACTCGTGTATAGTACATTGATTATGCACAATCATGCAAGACAATATTGATGCAAGAATACTGTTCTATTCTCCAGTTGAAAATAAATTTGTTAGCATATATTATAAGTGAATATATTTACTAAAATCGTGGAAACCACACAATATCACAGGCTCCTATCTAACTAGAACTAAATGCTAAGTAATCTTCTGAAATTCTTTTTATCTTCAACGCTCTTCTAAAATTCCAAAGCAAGAATATAATGGCAATAATATTCCTTTTATGATCATATTATTCTTTTGTTAGTTGGTTTTAACTTTTCATTGTTCGAAAAATGTCAATTTACGTTACATCTATCATCTATGATGCACGGACACAAATATGGGTACAGGAAACGGACACGGCGAGAAACAACGAAACGACAATCCTCAAAAACATAGGAAACGGGGACACAACGAAGAAAATAAATAAGATATCATTTTAAAGCTATTTAAATGTAAAATTCATATATCATAATGAGATACATATGTATGAAAAATCCAATAATATATGAGTGGATAAAAACATTAACATGAAAACAAGATAACCGAAACAAAAGTTTGGAAACAAACATTTCCAGCCTTACAAAACATAGAAATAAACCTATTTTGTCTTATAATCTCAAATTAACATACTTAGGTTCAAATTTGTAGAACGAACCATCTATTTTGCAAATCAACCAGCCAACAACATAATCAACGAAGAAAACCAATAAAAAAAAATTGTAAATCAGAAAAGAAAAAAAAAAAAAAAACATACTCAACATTCAACAAAAAAAATATTATACAATATATTAGTAAAAAGGTTCAAACCTAATTTATGAATTCATAAGAAGAAAGGAGAGAAGAGCCGGCCGACGGAGCAACAAGATTTCAACGAAGAAGAAGATCGGTGTCCCACTTCCGGCAACCACAGTCTCGCAGGTGGCCATATGAGGCTAGGTTTAGTCGAAAAAAATTGGGAGAGAAGAGAAATATTACGGTAAATCAACTTTTTCTTTATTTTTTCAAATTTTGTTTTTCTTTTTTTTAGCCTTAAAAATAGAGAAAACTTTCGTTGACCGTGTCTTGACCGGCCACAATATGTGTCCTAGACGTGTAGACCTGAACAAATCCGGGCCGGCCCGTCCGGCCCGCCTACCAAAAAACCGGTACAGGCTAGCATTTTGGCCCGCTTGTTCACGGGACGGGCTTGGGTGTTGGATTTAGCCCATGTACATGTATATATATATATATATATATATATATATATATATATATATATATATATATATATTTATATATAATATTAAAATTAAACAAAAAGTAAAAGTGAATAAACGTAAACACGGACGGGCCGGCCCATCAGCCCGCCCGTGTTTACACGTGGGTTGACACAGGCCTTGCTTGAGGCCCGTTCAAGGCGGGTCGGGCCAGCCCGGTCTTAGCATTTCGGGCAAGATTTTAGATTTGGCCCAACCAGTGTCCGGCCCGAGCCCGCATTTGTTCAGGTCTATAGACGTGTCCTTTCTCTAAAACGTGTCTTGACCGTGTCGGATCATATTTAACCGTGTCCGACACGGTGAGACACAGAACATGGCACCTTCTATGAGTATCCGTGCATCATAGTTTATCATCTATGTACCATTTTTAGATGTACTAAAACATAGAGAACCATTCTAGGAGATGCTTTTTAATTATTCAACTGCTATATTCGGAAAACAATTTTAAAATAAGAATAAGAATGAATTTAGAGTGACAGTCTAATTAATTTCTAATAAAATGTGTTTGGTTGTTGTTGGAATATTCTATATCTTGAAATAACTCAACATCTAATATAAAATCAAATTTGTTAAAGAAACTGAAATCGTCTTTCTATTTCGATTTTTGTTTTAAATTTTACAGAATATGAATTTTTATCCAAGTCATTTTCTTTTCCAATCCATACAATCAATAAAAAAAAAATATTGAGCTGAGTTATTTTTTTTTCCAATCCCTTACTATCAATAAAAAAAATGAACTCCTAGTATGTGTTGTTGATAAATTGTACTGCCTAACACCTACGGGAATTTCGAAAAGTGAGGGTATAATAAACCTCTTCCACGGGAAATATACTAATGAGCTATTTGATTACACCTTTGACGAACCCACCTCCACGACACCGCTCAGACGTTCCTACACCCACGTCAAGCCTCCTTATTAACAATAGAAGGGATCCAAACACTCTTATAGTTTCATCGGACTTACTCAGTTTTTTATGAAAGACAAGTAGTATGTTTTCACAATGACTCGAGTATACACATTATTCAAAGCAAACAATAAACCACAATGAATGGTCTCAACAAACTTTGTAGAGGGACACCGTAGAGCCAATGACTCGTGTATACCCATTATCCAAAGACAAGTAGTCCGTTTCCACAATGACTTGAGTATACCTATCAACTAAACCAAATGAATTTTCAGAATTTTCTCCATATTTAACGGATGAAAAGCCCCTCGTAAGACCTCTTCACACCAATTGTTTGTATTCCACAAGTTGTGACACCGTAGAGCCAACCACCATACCCACCAACTTAAAATAGGCTGAGATAACAAAGGCATGGGTATCCAAGTATAACTTGGATTTAGACCACACCTTGTCTGTAGAAAAGAGCAAGTCAGGTAATATTGAGCCTTTAGAACACGGGCTAAGGTAGTCGAAGGATCTTGTACGAGTCCCCACCTTGCTTTGCTAACAAATTTAGTACATCAACAAAATCATATCCCTAAAACTCATACCACTGTTTTGGAGAACAAAGCTTATCCCCAGCTAGTCCAATGCAAAGATCGTTCATTATAAATACCCCACAAAAATCCAGCCATCATCTTCACAATATCATGACACAAAGAATATGACAACTCAAAACAAATCATAGTATATATAAGAATAGATTGGATTATCGGCTTGATTAGCACCTCCTTACCTGCACAAGACAAATGTCTCGACTTCCAATCCGACAATTTGCTACTTATCCCCACTTTCACATGAGCAAAATAACTTTCTTAGATCAATCCATCATAGCTGGTAAAACTAATAACGTTCATGCTTATTCACTTCAACAACCAAAATAGCATGTATGGTATCTTTAAATTATTTCTCGCATTTTTAATAAATGATAGCTCTGACTTATCAAAGTTAAACTTGTTGTCCCGATATTGCAATTTATACATAGAAAATATTTACAATTTTTTTGCTTTGTAGAAGATGTACATGTTGATTTGACAAACAAAATGCTATCATCAACAAACATGAGATGGGAGATTCTTAGAGCACTTCATAACCAACCTTATACTTTATTAGGATGCCATCTCCCATCTACATCACTTGACCGAATCAAACCAGAAAACATTTTATTAAAAATGAGGAGTAAGTATGGTAACAAAGGATTACCCTACCGCAATCCTTGCCGTGAAGTAAAATACAAGGTTGGAGCTTTATACATCATCATCTAAAAAGATACACTATTAACATACTTCATCACCAAGCTGACCCAACTTGTAGGAAAACCAAACCACACATACAAGCTTCAAGGAATATCCATTTCACCCTATCATACGCTTTTACCATATCAAATTTTAGGATAAGGTATCTCGTTTTTCCTTCACACCTCTTATTCATGTAATGAAACACCGCAAAAGTTGTTAAAGTATCATCCACTGTAAGCCTTTCTGGAACAAACACACTTTGAGTTATCTAGATTACATTAGGGCCTTTTAGGTTTATTTTCGGGTTTATAATTAAACTAAATAAGTTTATATGGGTTTGTAGATTATTTTCAGGTTTATTTTTCAACGAATTTATATAAATAAACAAGATAAAGGGTGTTTACTTGGGGTTTATTTTACTTCAAAAGACACTTATGTCCCTAAAAATCAAAGAGTAACATTGAATACCAAGGGATGAACGGATTGGTATGGAAGTACAAGACCAAAATCTTTTTTAAAAAAAAACAAACATACATACCCATTTAAATTTGGATTCATCATCTTATTTTTGAGTGGTTTTTAAACCCAAATAAACTCATTGAGAAATAAACTCATCTCCGAGTAAACACTCACGAAAATTAAATCTACGGTTTATAAACTAAATTATTTTTTAAACCAAACCAACTATATTAAAAAAATATTAGAAAGAGCAAGCTCTATCAAATTTACAAGATAATCTGAGCTAAAAATATGGTATCCCCTCTAGAGAAACAAATGTACCCACAACTTTACAACACTTAATAACATGAATGAAATCACATCTAACAAAGGAGGAAGATAAGCTTTTGATGTCATATACAACCGGGCCATAAAAACTCAAAGAGACCTCCTGAGTAGTCGCGTATTGTATAGCCGTGGAAGAATCAATCTGATTCAATACAAATTAATGGAAGTAATGCTAGAAGCTCGAGAATCAGATAACCCTATTCAAACATCCAAAGTTCGCCCAAAAGAGGATCCATTTGTTGATATATTTCGGATAGCATAGAATAAGTAATCAATTCTCCAAATCATACCTAGACCCGTCCAAGATGCTGAACACGAAACATTAGTATTCAATTTGATACAACATTCAACAGGTTTTGTACGTCTCAATTGAACATTATGCAATTTATTTCTAACATTATAAGCTAGACTAGGACATATCTTTCAAAACATTCTTTTACCATAGAAATATTGATGTCGTTGGTTCCAAAAACATGAAAATTTTGACATGTCCAAGAAGTCTACGGACATAATTAGAATTTAGTAATCTAATATTATTAAAAAGATGGATAATAATGTTGTCCATTGTAAGATGATTATAAGGATGAACCCTTGCATATATATTTGAGCCTAACCAGATTTCAAAGGAAGTTAGACAACACAAAAAAGTACGTGAAAGATCTTTATTTTCAAGATGGCATCGCGAACACAAGAGAAAATTTTTAGATAATAAAGTTGTCGTGACTCCAAGCGAACCAGATACAAGCTGTCAAGCAAAAAGAATAGATTTCTTTGGTAAATGCAACTTCTAGATTTGCCTCCACATAGATGAAGTGAATCTAGATAACTGATTTCTCCAATTTTTTAAATGGCTACATCAGCCAAGCCGATAAGCTCTCTTAACTGAAAAAATCTCATTACGGTTAGGCCATCAATAAAGAACATCACATGGTCTTTTGAGATTGAGAACTAGACTGCGAATAATTCGTTGATCAGTATGAGTAAAGATATATGAAATCTGATCAGTGTTCCACCTTCATTGTGAATTAAATCAAATACCTTCAACTGTAAATCGGGATCATGATTGATAGGATTAATAGGCCTCCTCATGCCTTGTACATTATCTGGTAACCATACATCCTCCCATACCCGAATGGTGCTACCATTGCCAAGCCTTTCAATGAGCAATGATTTTGCTTCCCAAATGATTTTTTTGTTGATAATTGGGTTGTTTCCATTAGATACATCCATAAAATCTGTGTGTGAAAAATATCGCGCTTTCATAAGATATGTAGCTAAAAAATCAGGATGTTTTAAGAATCTCCACCTGTGTTTTGCAAGTAGAGCTCGTTTAAAGACTTTTAGGTCTTTGAAGTCAAATCCTCCCATATTTTTTTGGTGGGCATAGGTCTTTTCATTTCTTCTGATGCCTACAATAACTTTATAAACTAAATTAAAAATAAATAAATTGCAAGTAAACATATCCTTAGACAAATAACTTTTCAAAAATCACCTTGAAAATAAGTTAATTGTCCTTCTAAATTTTTAATTAAATAATCTCCAAGAAAAAAATAAATTTGTAAAAACCTTTTTAAAAAAAGAGATAATTTTGTACAATTTTCATTATAAGAGTAAAATTGCAGAAACCTTTTGTATGACGTGGTTTAAAGAAATGAAAATAAAATATAATTTTATAAAGAGAAATTCCGTTTGTTGTTTTCGAGGTTTTGCCTTTTTCGATTAGTACCGTTTTATTTTTTCATTTTATGCATCTAGAATTATAATGATTTAAGACATTTAAATTAATATGTTTGGGAAATTTTAATTTAATTAATTGTATGTGTTTGTTAGTTATAAAGTCAATCTATAAATTCCAATTAGTTTTTTAAAAAAATATTTAAAAGTTGCGTTAATTCGAAAAAATAGGGAATATACATGGAACTGTTATATATTAAATAAATAGGTTTAGTAAAGCACATTAATCTAATCAAACCATTAAAATTGTTTCATGACTAAGAATTAAATTTGTGACTTTTTTGAATATTTTATTATAAAAGTATTTGAAGATACATATTTTTTTTTAAAAAGGTAATTTCGGTTTTTATTTAAAAAAAAATAGTTTAGGTGGGTAGAAATTATAGTAATTAAATTCTTTGTTAAAAAAATTAATTTTTTACTAATATTTTCATTTAATTTTTAAAAATATATCATTTATAACAAATTTTATATTAAAATGGAAATAAATCAAAATTCTAAAGACACCAAACAGAAAAATAAAATTTAATAGACACTAATCGAAAAAGTCAAAACCTAAAATAAGGTGTAATTTATCTTTAATAAATTGAGCCGTACCTGTAATAACGACATAAGAAGTAAGTAAGAAGGGCAAGAAGGTAATTTAGGAGGGATGGTGAATTTGAGTACGTGTGATGAAGTCAACATCAGAAACGTGAAGCTGGCATTTGGGGGATGTTCCGATTCCCCATTGAATCCGTCCGTGTACCCGCACGTGAATTCATTAATAATTGCTTAAATTGTGTCATTTTAATTAATCCCCGATTATTATTTTGATTAAGTACAACGAGGTTACGTATCCGGACAGCTTCCCACCGCAAACCACGCATCTACAAAAGTCAAACCTTCACGGGAATTCTAAATTTTAAATATTCCAAATCATATATTTAGTGAAGATTTCCCCACTAAACTTAGGTGTTAGCCTCTTAATTATCTCAACCCCCCCCCCTCCCCCCCCCCCCCCCAAAGCATGGACGTGCTTCAATTGTAATATGTTATTTAAGAAAAACATTAAATATTATAAAAATAGTATTATTGTATCACTTATTCGTAACTATACGTTCAACCTTAATTTTGAAATTCATTATGTGTTGAGATTAACGTGTTTGCCTCTATAAGAGAAAAGTAGTTGTGTTTATCCATGATGTCCAAAGTTTAGAAAATCGTTCGGTTTATAAAATTTGGACACCACTTAAGAAACACATTAAAAAAAGATCGCTTAATAGTATAAAACACACTTTTTGGCAATAAATACAATGATGTATTATACATAATTAATAAATAATTTGTGCTTTTATCGTCTATGAAATATGATAACGATAGTCACAATTACTGAAAATAATTAAATAAGATATATTTAATCTAAAATAGTTAAAGGGACAAATATTTGATCAGGGAGAATATTAAATGTTATAAAAATATATTTTAACTAAAACTTCTGTTAATTTTACACTTAATAATTATCTTTAAAATTAATTAAATGGAAAAATAACATAACTCACAATCTAAAAAAAACAAGCATATATTATATAAAAGATAAAACTAATATATAGTCGACGAGAAAGAATTGGTTTGAGGAAGAAGTTTGTGTAAATGAGAAGAAGTTGATGGAACCACACGTGTGCCGTTCACGTAACTCACCCCTCGTAATCATCATATATCTTCATTTTTAATTATATAATCACTTGTTTAAATTTTCGTACTAAACCCAAATATCAAAAAAAAAAAAAGAACATTGAATTAAATTTTAATTGATAAAAAAGCAGAAATCATATGTAATTACTGAGTAACATCTATGTGTGTTTCATAGATAAGATTATTTGAAAGTTAAATAGATAAATTAAACATGAAATTAAATAAAAAATTATTCTCAACTTAAATTATATATATATATATATAACTTTAAAAAGTGGAAATTTGACCAATAAACACTGGTTCTCTTGAATTAATGTTCATTAACTCAAACACTGCGTTGTTGACTTCTGTGAGATATATAAGGTTAGCAGCTCATTAGCTCTAAAGTCTAACTCTAATTTCTCTCTAACTTGTCTCTCCTCTCTTGATCTTCTCTTCTCCATTCTTCTCCGAGAGAACTTCCAAGCTCAAAACGAGAGCACTTGAGTACTTTCCTTGTGTAGCTTGAATCGGTTTTAACCACTAGCTGTGAGCACGAAGAAAGTCTTGAAACTTTCAAACTCGTGTGATTTGTACGTCTTTAGCCGTTTCTACTTTCCTTTGTGTTGTTTTTGGTTTATGTCATACTTTTATCTTATGTAATCTCTTGTAAGTCTATTTTTGGTTTTTGAAGACGAAAGTGGATCAGATCTTCTTGAGATACCGGGGACGTAGGACACAGATCCGAACCTCGTAAACAAATATACTTGTGTGTTTTGTGTTCTTGAACAAATCGCTCTAGATCTTGTTCTTTATGACCGTTTATACTGTATATTTTGCATACATACGATTTACAACTTTCCATCTCTACACCAGTGGATTTGTAGAATTTAGTAATTGTTGGTGAAACTTGTTTTCTTTATTGATTTAATATCATTCATATAACATAAACGTAGGGACAAAACGGTAAATTACATACAAATTTTCTCCTCTTACTTGTTTTTGAAGGCACTGGGTCTTGAACAAAAAATGTTAGTGGATCGAAGAGATGTAAGGAGGACTTGTTGAACATCCCTTATTTGCTCTTTGTTTTGTTGTTGAAGCGAAAGTTGTTGTTGGAGTGAATAGATGCAACGGCCTTCCGTCACTTCTTTGATCTTTCCTTCTTCTTCTTTTTTTGTGATAATTGCACGCCGATAGTGGATCAGATCTTCTTTCCTTTTTTTGTGATGATAGCACGCCGTTAGGGTGACGATAATTGTACGTCGGTAGGTTCGGCCGTAGGGCACATTTAGGTTGGCGTCCTAGGGCATTGATAGGTTTAGGGTGACGATTATAGGATGTCGGAAGGGTGGCGATGATAGCACCCCGGTAGTTTGGTGTCATAGTCGTCGCCACCATCAATGACAGTGATAACGACCAAACTAAGGTTTGGGGTCTAAGATTTGCTTAGGCAGAAGCGTGTCAGGGGTCGTAGGCTCTGCTACCATGTAGAATTTAGTAATCGTGAAACTTGTTTTCTTTATTGACTTGATATAGTTTATATAACATAAATGTAGGGATAAAATGTTAGAGATAAACTTGGTGGTCTGGGATCGTAGGCTCTGCTACCATATAGAAAGGATCAATCAATAGAATCAAATAGAAAGGATCTGATCGATCATTTCTATTTGAATCCATTTATAAACTTGGTGGCCTGGGAAAGATTACAATACCAATCCATTCGATCTCCAACAAAACAAAAAATTGTATGGTAATTTCCGAAGAAAAATATAATGTATGGGTAATTTTTTGTACTTTAAAACTTATATGATATTTTTGAAATAAAATTTTGGTCAAGCACAAAATTGGTTTAACGTGAAATATTTTGTATACCTATAAGTAATTTTATAATTTTATATTATTTTTAATGTATGCCTCACATTATTGGTCGTTTTCCCTAATATTTAAAATATATACTTTTAGACGGGTGGTTATGAGTCGGAATATAGATGATGGATCCACTACCCGCTTCACCTACCCCGTTTCACCCTTTTTTAAGGGATTTTTGCCTTTTTCATCAAATTGGATTATTGGATGTTTGTCAATTACCGATGAAACTAGTATATTACCCGTGCACTGCACGGGGCATTATTTAACATTTATTCTAAATATTTTAATAAAAATTATCTTCTTAATTCAGAGCATAATATTAGTTTCACTATAAATTTAACTCTTTTATTATATATATAATACGGTAACAAATTTAAGTTATATTTATATAATATAAAATAAATCTTGTCTAAAATTATAAATATAATTTAATTATGACGGAAAAGATTATCTCAAAATAAGTTTTTTTAAGAAGATTTAAAAATTAAATCAGTGAGATAATTAGTGACGGAAAATATTATTAAGATTTGAATTTGTAAATATCAAATTTTTGATTTTTGAAAGTAGTTTTTTAAAATATTTTTGGGAACTGCGTGAATTGTGGCGTTGACACGTGGCAATAGAGACATCTGATTTAATATATATATATACTAGTGTAATACTCGTACCTTGCACAAATTTTCTATAAATATTATTTTAGGTATAGAATTACTCTCGACGGTTAAAGAGTTCGATACAACAATTACAATTTTAAATAAATAAATAAAATATATTGTATAGTGTTTTTAATTTTCATAAACATATTTTATTTTTTGTGTCAAGAAAATTTTTTAAACAATAATATAAATTTAATTTTAATTTCTTTTTTCTTTTTTAAATAATTGGAAAAAAAACAGTATACTTATTTATTTATTTATTTATATATTTATATATATAGTTAATATAGTTAATTATACAATATTATTCTGTCATTCAATTTGATTATCTTATTTATAAGTATTAAGTTTAACTATAAGTATTCGGATTTTGAATTAGTTAAATAATTTATTTATTTTCAATTTTCGATTATAAATCTTGATTTTAATTATATAATTAAACAATTCTTTTTAATTATTGGAATTTCAGAATAAATTATTAATTATTACAATTTTAAAATAAATTTATTTTAAATTGTTGAATTAAAAAAATTTAGGCTGACGTGACAAAAAATGTTCTCCCTTAAATAAATAATACAAAGAAAAATTAAAAACAAAATATCATAAAGCAGTGAAGTCATGAAAGCAACGGCAGCAAGAAGACATCGAGAAATTCTAAAGCCCGGGTAACAGTGTCAGATCTCCCTGCAAAATCCTTCATTTTTATCGTCCTGAGAATCTTGATGAGTAATTAACACTTTTTCTCAGCAAAATCCACTTTGTGAGGAGGAGAATTGAAATCCCACCCGCTGAATTTCATATTTAACATATATAAGGATAGTTTGATAAAGTACAAATAAGATATATCTTTATCTTCAAATTATTTATATAAGGATAGTTTCTTTTTGTACAAAGATTTTGTTTTTCTTTTTTCTCACCAAAAGAAAAAAGAAAACCCTCCATCGGAAGAGACACAGAGATCATGAATCCAAAGAATGTAAACAATGATGCAGAATTTATGTCCGTGTTCGACGCTCTTAATCTTGGTCATCCTGAAGGTACAGTTTACTATAGCTATTTTCTTGAGGATTAAGTTCATAAATATCATATTTATTTATTTTCAGGGAAAAGCATATTGTTTAAGCCCTACATTCAATTCAATTTCTCAAGCACTTAATGAATGGCATGTTAATTCTTCAAAAGCAGCATTACCGCCACAGACACAGAGACCATCATCATCTTTTACTCAGGTTTCTTGTGATCAAACTCCATACGAACCTTGTATGTTCTCCAGTAATCACCTCCCTTGCCATGGCCCTATCAACAATCCAGCAGAAGGCCGTGATGAAGTTGATTTGGATGGGAAGATCGTAATAGAGTTGATGTCGAATCCCGTGTCACTTCATCTCGTGGCTTGTGATTACAAAGAGTAATTCTTGAATATTAATCGTACGTACGTCTGATTTAAGTCTATAGATAATTAAACTCATCCAAATTCAACCTTCAACAGCTCACTCGTACTCAGGGAAACAATCAAGAAAAATAAAACGTCATCGTTTCTCATGGGAGCCATAACATGGACCCTCGCTCTAGAGTTTGTTCATATAGCTTGCAATAAGTCAGGCATGCGTGTCATTAAAGATTGCTTCGAGGAACTGAGCCCTGCCGATAACAAGGTACCAATATAATTCTCTTGTTGATGCTACCTACGGTCTTGCATATATGTTACGTATTCAATGTTATTGCAGCCTCTATGCGAACAAATGACGGAGCATTATTTCGAGTTGGCCACAGATCAATTAGGTTGCCTCTTGTTGAATGATTGCATGCCCTACATGGGTAGCTTCTACATGGATAGTATATTCCGGAAAATCGTTACCGATTGTCAATTTCTAGCTCAACATCGTTATGGGTATGTACTACGTAATAGCGGATTTGTTTATTATCGATGAGATATGAATATGTGATATAACCTTGTTGACAAAAACGACACTGAATTTTGTTGCAGGACTTATGTTGTGCAAAACGCAATTCGTGTGCAGCATCCAGAATACACACTTCCAATAGTAGAGAACCTAAGGAGCATAATTCTGAGATTAGCAACTCAGAAAGAGGGCTCACATTTGGTGGAGAAATGCCTCCTTTATTCATCAACCAAGAAGATTGTTATGGAGGAGTTGAACAATTTGAATAGCGTCCAGCTGCGTTATCTCTCTTCCCGTGCATTTGGAAACTATGTCATACAAAAGGCTTTCATGCCTTCAATAGTAAGCAAGCATTTAAGTGATTTATATTTTGATTGGTGTTAAGCTCCATCGATCTCTTATAACATATGATAATCCTTCTTTCAGGATGGGGAGTCACAAGAGGTTCTGAGACTTACTTTCTTACTCAATAGGGCTTTACATGAGCTTCAGAATGATCTTCCATGGCATCCTAACGGAAGGAACTTGTACAGGAAGCGGATGCAGTTAGGATGCATGGGCCGATATAAACCTCAAATGTAGAGTTGTTCATCATTGTCTTGTTGATTAGTGTTAGGACACAGTAACTTGTTGCTATGGTAGGAAATTTTCATTTAGTGTAAACTGTGCGTTCAAATTGGTAAATCTTAGTGTAAGGAGTTTATGTTAGATTTGCTCAATCCTCTATATCTTTCCATTTTTTGCCATCTTTTCATTATTATGTGAATTTCTTCAAGTGTTGAGTTTTACATAATAAAAGAACAAGTGTACATGAATAGGGAAAGACCAAACAGGGCTTTTACAAGTATCGGTAATATGGTAACCCTGTGTTGAAAGTTGAAACTACAGTTAGGTCCTCCTAATAAGGGATGATATTAAGATATCAAAGTACAATCCACTGTGTAAAAAATGAATAGGGAAAGACCAAATAGGATAACTGGATCTAAAACATCTCACTCAATCAATATATGACCTAACTATAGCTCTCGATTCCTTTCCTAGAATCATATCCTCAAGTGTAGGCCTGCTTTTTAATATCAGCAATTCGTACTTAGTAATGAACTCAGCTTGCTATGCTCTTATATTGACAATCACCTTTCATATTCTCTCCTAATGATCTCGAGAACCAACTCGTTCCAAGTGTCAACTGGGCCAGGCATGCACCAATGCAAGCAATCCTGTGGAGGCGGTCTCCCATCCGGGCCCCGCTTCGTGATCTTGTTTGGGTCACGACTCCGGTAAGGGCCCGGATGTCCATCGTGTCGATAAGAAAACACCTCAGTGATGTCCATCAGCCTCAGCTTCGACCTGTTTGTTTGCTTCGTAGTAGCCCTGTTGAAACCCGCCACCTGCTTCTCGTGCATTATGTTTGTGAACCCGTTCTCAACCAAATGCCCGGGATGTGCAGGCTCTACCTTACCGGTACAGGACCCGCCTGTGTTCCATGCTCCGCCCTCGTAATGGTCCGGTGAGAAGGACCTCAAAATGGAGATGCCTGTGTAGTTTGGGTTTGTAGCCAACGCGGTCATGGCTGTGTCGACTGATATTCCAAATGCCTCGATGTTGTTCACCTTCAAGTTGTCGCCATTTGGCAGGGACCACAACTGGGTGCCCACGATCTCGTTGTTCTTAATGTAGATGGATTGTTTAGCAAACCAGTGGCCCGAGGAAAGAACAACCACATTGAACTCGGAGATGTGTTCCATGAATGTTTCATCGGGGATATCAAGAAAGACTTTGGCTACACCTTCTGGGACATCCTTGAATGCGGCCCCTGTTTGGTGGACAAGCCAAGATGACCAGATCCGAACGATCATCACTGATTTTGATTTGAAGAACCAGCGCTGCATATGGCGGTTTCCACGGTTCTTTGGAGCCTCGACCTTGAGGAAATCAAATAGGAACTAAACTCAGAATAAAATCAACTAAACATCATGGCTGTGTTTTTTGGCACACGTGGTATACTGTATACCAGTCCCACACTAGAAGACCTAGTAGGGTCCTCAAGGCTCAAGTGTTACTCATATGGACAAGGTAAATAGTAGACAGAACATGTATCAATGGGGGTTGATGATTTACCTGCCAGAGAATGCAAAGGAGAGACTCCATCTGGTTTCGAGCAACAGAGTCACCAACGAAAGCCAGAGTCTTCCCCCTCATCAATTCCAAGAATTTGTAGGGATCAAACCTGGGGAGTTCGCAACGGGATGGCTTCCATCGCCAGTTCTCATAGCCCTTGTCAGGCCTCCCATTGCCCTGGCAGTTTTGCATTTGAGTGATGATTGGGCATGAGTTGTTTGTGTATAGAGGTCCAGATTTATCATAATGCCATTCCCCATGGTATAGATCACACTCTAGATGATTGACAACAGACAAGAGTGGAAAACAAATTGTTAATGAAAAACACAAAAGTTTCTGAAACTTCTTGATATCAGATTCTACAACATTAAAAATAAGCAAGATGAATATAAGCAATAAGCTGAACAAAAATTGACATAGACTTGTTTAGAGTTAAGAATAACCCGCAAGCAATTAACATCTGCATTTGGGCCCATCTAAATCCAGATTCAGAACTGGCATAATGCTAATGGTTCAAATATTCTCCTCTATCACAAATGCTACAGCATATACGGATAAGCCAGAGTAAAATACTAAAAAGTGACAACAAGTAAGATGCTTAACAAAACGTGAGAAGAAATGATGAAAGATGAAACCAAAGACAATCAAAGGTTTATTCACGACCCAAACACTCAAAACAGATTTAGAAAAGCAGAAGTCATTTTGCTGAAGCACTCAGTCAGTTGCTAAACTAATAGCCTGATACTCCTAAGCATATCACTACTTTTTAGTATCTAACATCTGCATTTGGGCCCATCTAAATCCAGATTCAGAACTGGCATAATGCTAATGGTTCAAATATTCTCCTCTATCACAAATGCTACAGCATATACGGATAAGCCAGAGTAAAATACTAAAAAGTGACAACAAGTAAGATGCTTAACAGAACGTGAGAAGAAATGATGAAAGATGAAACCAAAGACAATCAAAGGTTTATTCACGACCCAAACACTCAAACAGATTTAGAAAAGCAGAAGTCATTTTGCTGAAGCACTCAGTCAGTTGCTAAACTAATAGCCTGATACTCCTAAGCATATCACTACTTTTTGGGGGGAAAAAGTTATGCAATACGACACAAATGTAACCTTTAGGACACATTGGCAGATCCACCAAAAATAAAGATGTAGATATCTCCCCTTTTTCCTCTTCAAACCCTAAGAATAAAGAACTTCAAGAGGATATCTAGAACAGACATAGGAAACCATGAAACACTCAGCTATTTGCAATGATGATGGGGATAGATAGTTGCAAGGACAAAGTGAATGTATGTAAGATGACCTTTGTTAAGCCAGCTTCAATGGAAACATATCTTGAGAATAGGGTGCAAAGTACACATGCTCCTCGCTTGCATTTTTAGTTTTGTATCCTAGCTAGAGTAAATTTTAAAGACGATGGTGGAACTATGGGAAACTGAAACAAACAAATTCCAGAAAGATAAGGAAAAAAGGCCTATAGTGCACGTCAATACATTGGCAAATAGTAAAGTAGCGGCATAAAGAGAAAGCACACCACCTTCGAGTGGAGGAGGTGGGTTATTTTCCGTTGTATATTTCCTTTTGGTGTCTTCAGATACTGGCTGATCAGTTTTGATATCATTGGCAATTTGTTTAACATTGCTCACATCAACAGCTCTGACATCTACCACCGAGTGCAAACCATGGCTATTCTTAAGCCCTTGAGTTGTGTTTTCTGTATTGCTAACTGAACTTGGTTTCGTGTTGGCCTTTTTAGCATCTTCGCCCTCATGGTTTGCATCCAGACCACCATTGTTAATCTTTGCAGTTGCTTTCCCACTGGCGTTAACTTCACTTGGAGTTGGGTTCTGCCAATTGATTTCTGAAGTTGTTTTTGCGTCATTTCTAACTTCACTTGTTATTTCCTCAGTACTTTTCTTATTTCCATCCTCCCGGTTTGCATCCACACCATCTCTGTCCTTCAACTTCTCAATGTCATTAACTTCACTTGGTTTTTCCTCAGCATTTTTCTTATTTCCCTCCTCCCTGTTTGCATCCGCCCCATCTCTGTCCTTCAATTTCTCAATGTCATTAGCTTCACTTGGTTTTCCCTCAGCACTTCCCTTATTTCGCTCCTCCTGGTTTGCCTCCGCACCATCTCTGTCCTTCAACTTCTCAACGTTGTTAACTTCACTTGGTGCTGCGCTTTGCGAAGAAGCTGGTGAACTTACATCTGCTATACCATTGATACCAATGACATAATTCCCAACTGCTGTACTAATTGGGTAGGACAGTAAGATCCATGAAGCAAAAGTTATGAACACAGCGAGGAGCCCCACTGAGATGATGATTGAATAAAGGGTCCTCGGATAGCTAGAGACACTCAAGTTATCTTTCATTTTATACAAATTCATGATCAAACAGTATCAAATTCCACTTTCTTGAGGACTAAACTAAGCAATGCCCACCAACCCACTTCAACACATCAGACTATATAGAAGTATAATGCTTCAGCTACAACCTAAAGGAGCCCAAATCAACTTGAAAAGGGTCTTCCCAACATCACAGAGCCATTTTCCAGTTCCCGCTCGTAAATCATAATCCTGCAAGTGTGTAGGAAAATTGTACAAACATAAAGGCCATAGCAACTGGAGTCAAATCTTCCAACAAACGAGTTACTTTACAAATGTCACAATGATGTTCGATAGCAGAAACTAGAGAAAAATCAAGAAACATTCAAGAATGACAGTACAGGTAAGGAAAAAACTGAAATCGTCAAATTTCCAGGACTGGAACTCAGTTTAACCGGTACTAGAATAATAAATACTAAAAACCTTGAACGAATACTAAAAATGTTTGCTCGTATAAAGCACAAGTAAATCCAATTCCCTCTTCTAACCTAATTCCATCATCGGTAATGCTATTGCTTACGCAAAACAAACACCTAGATTCTTTATTTTTAACCATCAAAATTTTTGAACGAATACTCAGTACCAAATAAAAATTAATAGACCTGGTGCAACTGAATGGGCCTGTGAATCAGACGTTTTCTTCAATTTTCTGCTCCTCAAGGTATTAGAAATTCCAGATCTGGGACGATGTCGAGCTTTTCCGCATATTTATAGCACAAAGTAACAGATTCAAAGCTCAATTCTGACTGAAACGGTCAATATAGTGGAAACGATTGAGAAAATGGGAATTTAGGAGGATTTGGGGTTGGTATACAAGCGAGATTAAACGAGTGTGAAAACCCAGTGATGGAGGAAGAACCGACGGGATTTGTTTGTTGAGGAGATTCTCGTGTGAGTTCATCAAGTTCTTTTTCTTGAAGTAATTTAAGTTTTCTCAAAACTTCCATAAAATAGGGGTTCTTTCAGATGAACCCCACTATTTTTACTTAATAAAGTATATAAAAAACGATTATATGGATACTTTTGTGAAAAATCACATATTAATTTGTGAAAGATTACATATTAATTTAGTATTTTTGAAATATTTTTTAAAGGCAAGATAGCAGATAATTTATATATATATATCTATATTCTATGTATATTACCAAAATTAGACGCATTTTAATTACGTGTTACATCATAAGGCATTTCACGTATGATTTTTCTGAATTATTTAAAATCTATCACACTATATTTACCGTTGTCATTAATTCTTTTATAAAAAAATTGTTATTAAAATTATTAAATAGTCAACGTGCTACATCAATCTCCATGAGATATATACCCATGAAGAAAATAATTTTCGGTTAATACAAATACTAAATTTAAAATAAAATTTCTAACTTAATTTGTTTTTAATATAAAAATTATTTAGTTCTTCTGAGAAATAGGTATTTTTTATACGGTCTTTTATGCAGTATATTAAAATATTAATTTTATGTTTAAAAGTCTATTTAGTTTATAATTAAATTTTATAGATTAATATTGATACATAATACGCATAAATTATAATATTATTTTTATTTAGATCAAACCCGCATAAGGTACGGACACAAAATTAGTTATTTAAAAAAAAAACGATTATATGGATAGTTTTGAGAAAATGAATTTAACAAATAATTATGTGAGAAGTCACTTATTTTGAGGATGGTTTTATGTATTTTAGTAAAACAACAATCTTTTATTTTAAGAGGAGAAAAATTGATTGAGATTTAAGAGCAAGGGATATTTAGCAATAATTATATGCTCCTTTAAGAAAAAGAGAAAAAAAAACATTGATTATCTTAGATCCTTTGGGTATTGAGCTGAAGTTTAGAATCCACGCAAGTGTCCCTCACCGTACAAATTTTAAATTACAATAAACATCCATATTTAAATTACGTCCATTACTTATTTTAAAAACATACCTATCTTATTATTTGATTTTTAGCACATATTTAAAATTTAAAGTTATATGTACGATTTAACCCCGTTTGGTTGTAACTCCGGAAACGGAAACGGAATGGAAACGAATCTAGTCCACATATGTACCTTGTTCATAGAATCATTTCGGTTGGTTTCATGCAAAATGCACTTGTTTCTCCCTACTTTGTTATCCTATAGGGTATTAAACCTAATCAAATTCTACTACAATTAGTTCAAACCACAAGGAATGGTTCTCAACAACTTCATGAATAAAGGTTTACGTATGTAGGGTTGTTCACTGGTCCGGACCTGGACCAATTTTTTTTTAAAAATATTTCCCATTTTTTCCGCACCAAACCTATGCGGACCGGACCGGTTTTGGATCGGAATTCTTGGACCGATGACCGTACCTGTTTGTTCCAGTCCGGTTCAGGTCCGGTCCGGTCCAAAACCCGGACCGGAAAATGAACAGTCCTATACGTATCGACTAGATTCGTTTTCATTCCGTTTCCGGAGTTTAAACCAAACGGGAATCTATACAATATAAGTTTTATAGTATGTTTCTTACAACCAGAGACGTTTGACGTCAACTCTTCAAATTTTAGTACCAACATCCATTTTTTTAAAACGAAAAAGAGGTTAGGAATGGTTATTTACTTATTTATATATGTATGTATAACTTTTATTCAAAATACATTGATATAATATAAAATTGTGGCCAAAAACCTGGACCGACTTATAAAAAGGGGCAGGCCTAGCAAAGCCCATTTTGTTTTTTTGGTCCGGGAGGTTGGACCGACCCGCTTTTAATCGGGTCTAGCCCAAATTTGATTTTCTCAGATATTTGCATATATCCGTCTAAAACACAACGAAAGGGTCCACCTTGCTTGGCGAGGAAATTCTGTTTCAGATATCAATCGGAAACCTTACCAACGGAGTTCGACTAGATGATGGTTCAGTCCAACCAAATCGAAGGGCAAACCGAAAGTAATTGTGTCAGATTCGTATGTTCCAAATCGGTCTCATGGCCGATTCTCCATGGATCTCTTGATGATACTGTAAGTTGCGAGTCTTCGCTATCTCCCGTCAATTTCGATGCAAGCCCTAAGTCAGCTGTTGTTCTGCGTCGCCCGTCGGATGACTGTGGCCCTTGCGAGATCAAAAGTGAGTTCTCTCGACTACTGCTGATAATCGTTTGTTTTTACTTTTGAGATTGCGTTGTTTCGCTTTTTGATTCCGTTGCCATTAGTCGATGGCTAGTATTGCGATTTATGATGATTTAGCGGTTGGTTGAATGTTGAACTTGAAAGTTTTCGATTAGAATAAGTCAGGGTTTAGAGAGGAAAACATCGACAGGCGATTTAATGATCTGGATTACGTAGTGTCGTTATGATGTTTTGTGGATGATTGCTTTTCCACGCTATTCTACTTCACACTGATTGATCTCTTGTATTCATACTAGAGAATCATATCTAGCAACTGTAAATTTTGCTGGTCTACTATGTGGAGTTAGTTCTCTCAAGGGATCAATTTGATGCGGTCTTAAAGCCTGTAGATAGGGAGAGAAAAGAAAGGATTTCAGGATTAAAACCCTACTTAATCTTTTTAAATGCCAATATGCTTGTTCGAAAGGAGTGGAGAAGCAAACTTCTCAAGCCTAAGAGGCATGTATAACTTTGCCTGGATATTCAACTGTCAGAATATGGTAATTTTGTCTTGCTTTCTTGTTACATTTTTTTTATTTCATCTCCTCCAGTTATTTTCTCTTCATTTTCTTGGAGGTTAGATTTTGTGCATGTGACTGATACTTGAGAGTTCTCAACTCTCATAAATTATTTATAGCTAAGAATTATCTAAGAGTTAAAAGTCATTCGTGAAAATAGAAATACACGGAATTATCCCTTCTGACTTCCCTTTTTGGTAGTATTTCTTAGGAAGTACCTACTGGATTATTTTGTTTCTCAAAAGCATGGATTATGGTCTTTCATTAAGTTAATACATGCTTCTTCACTGCAGTTAGCTTTGAGCAAAAATATGAGATCAGACAGGTCTATGTCAAGAGCACTGCCCGAGTCTATGAGATATATTATGCAGCTGATAGACGGAGCATGAACGAGTATCTCTGCACTGTGCGTTGTGGAAGGGTTGACATTGACGAGGAGTGTTTAGCAGAAGAGGATTTGTCCAACATTGATGCTGTAACTTCCATTTCCCCGAGTTCTAATGGTTCGGTTAAGCTGTTGAAGGATGGGGTGCTTAAATCTGAGAATGGTGGCAGCACAAATGAAGATGGCTGGGTGGAGATAAAGGATCCTGATCCCTCTCTGACTGATGATGGTGACAGTTCTTGTCCAAGTAAAATTGAGGTTTGCATAGAGAGAGAGAATCATCAGGTAGAGTATCTGGGCATATTCGATAGTTTATTTGTTTGAGTTTCTTAAATCACTTTCAACCCGATCTTTGTCTCCTAGGAAATTTAAGTATTTAACTATTTTTCACAAAAAATCCCCTCTTTTTAGTTATATTATTTTAGTGGCTGCTAATAGCATCTATCTCACTGTATTTTTTATCTACAAGTTTTGGAAATGGTTGTTTTCTTGTCATTTAGTTGATCGAAATGTAAATTAGTTTATACAGAATTCCTTGAATATATTACTTTCCGGTTGATCAGTGGTAATTTTTTTGGGACTCTGGATATGGATCTCTAGATTAAACTGATACTGTTGCAAATATTGCTAATAAATTGTGGTTTCCAACTATATATGTATGTTACAGACTTGCAGGGTTGTATATAAACCATTAGTACTTTTTTTCTTGACATGCTAGTAGATAAACATGTGAATAAGCCGGTTTCGGCATTATGTGTAGAGATTATGGTAGTATTTTACATCTGTAAAACTCCTTGGATATTTCATCGGAGGCTTAAAATGTTGTAGTTATTTGTTTTATGGCGCTTTCTTAACTAAGTATCGTTTTGGTTTACAGGATTTATATGAGGCTACTGCAGAAATCTCTGAT
Source organism: Fagopyrum tataricum (assembly GCA_002319775.1). Lineage (NCBI taxonomy): Eukaryota > Viridiplantae > Streptophyta > Magnoliopsida > Caryophyllales > Polygonaceae > Fagopyrum > Fagopyrum tataricum. The sequence goes on along the minus strand of CM008279.1, from coordinate 7,870,066 downwards.
TCTAATCCTTGCACGTCTATAACCATCCGTTTATTGTCCCTTCATAACAGGGACTCAGTTTACCTTGATGAGGTCTATGTATTTGCTGATCCTGTTGAGTGTGATAATGACAATTCTACAACTGAGGAAGTGGAACGCTCATCTGGAAATTCTATTATGTCAATGCTTGTCCCTACTCTCTTGCAGCTTTCAAAATCTCGCATGAGTCAAGTATGTGAGCGGCATGATCCTAGTTTAAAGATAGAAAAGGCAGTGGAGGACAGATCTCAGAGTATGTGTTCAGCCTCTAGTACTTCTAAGATTCAGCAGGAAGAAATTAATTTGGTTCCTAATGAGCGGGAACGGGAAATGGCTTCAGATAAACCAATGTGTCCTGATCAGCTGACAAGTTTGGAAGTTCCAAAGCAACCTTCAAACAATCATGACAAACCAGGCTACTCTAGTGGGATGGATGCGTTGTCCTATGACATAGGGAAAACCTTGGATCAGCTTGTTTCTCGGATTGCTAGGATTGAGGAGTTCTGTTTAGGTTTTGAAGAGAGGATGATAAATCCCATTACTAGCATGAATGCAAGGCTTGGAAATGTGGAGCAGCAATTAAGGTTACTAAATGGGAGATTCCAAATATCCGAGATACACTCTTCTACTGGAATTCATGCTCCTGATTTATCTTCCAGTAATATGAAGTCCAACATGTCTTATACTGATGGGAATACCATTCTTAACTACAAAGCTAAGCCTCTTGAGAAGGATGGTGGTCTTTCTTATGAAGTGCAAGCCCCATTTTCTGATACACCTCCAGCTCGAGGTGCTTCCTTCGTTCCTATAATTGTTACTGCCCCTGAGTTCTCTATTTCCTCAGAACAACTTGATAATGACAATTGCCATTCTGATGAAGCTGCAAGTCTGGCCTCTGGTATTCCTTCAATTGCTACTGCCCGTACTCATTTGGTCCCCAGTCTTGTAGTTACTGCCCCAGAGTTTTCATATGGTGACGAGGAAGAAGATAATGATGTCTCCAAATCAGTCGGAGGCTCCCCACGTGACGAGTCAAAGAAACCACTGTCAATTGATGATGCTCTGGCATTTGCACTTGCTGGATTCTTGTCTTCGTCTTCAGTAAAAGACTCAACAAGTGTGCTTCATCCTGACACATCAATGACCAGTTATGATAGTGATAAAGCTGGATCAAATATCCTACCTTCAGAACATTTGGAATGTGATAAAAGCATAGTTTGTGCTGACCGTGTCAGTGCAACTATTGAAACTCTTGACAAGCCTGTTGCAGAGAATGAAAAGCACGACGTTCTCTTTGGTAGCAACTATGACACAGCAGTTGATATTATTGCCGGGTTGGATAATGGTTTGGGGGAAGAGAGTGGTCACGCTTTCTTAGGTCATGATCTTGACGATTCTGTTGCAGATAACGGGGAGCATGCTGTTCTTCTCTTTGGTGGAAACTCTGAATCAACAGTTGAAATTATGGGCAGACATGATTATGTTTTGGGGGATGAGAATGCTCACACATTCCTATTTCATGATGCTGATGATCGAATCGCTGAAGCTGGGCAAACAGTTGTAGAGGCTCAGACTCTAATTATGGAGGAATTTGAAATTGGGGATACTGAGAAAGATGCCAGCAACATATTGTCAGAAGTTGCAAACAAGGTGGACCTATCTGGTGAAATGGACATCAAAGAAGCATCTGATGTGTTGCACAATATTCTTGATCTGCCCATTAAATCTGTTGTGGACTACAAAACCCCCGTGCTGGATGTGAAGTTTGCATCACGAGAGTCATCTAACGTCAGCACTTCTATTGAAGCCCTATTGAGTGATACTGCTGAAACCGATGTTAGAAGTTCATCTGTACAAGAAAGAGACCGGGGTAACATTGCTGATCAGCCTGATCAAGATTATTCGATGGATCTTGATAATGTCGGGGCTAAATCTGTAGAAGCCGGTGACCACCTGTTGGTAGATTTTGGCAATGATGATTTGAGTTATTTGTCACAAAACAGCGAGGTGATATCCCATGATTCATATGAATCTTGCAACTATGATGTTCCAGTGGCTCTATTATGATGTATTTACCATCATATATTTGGAACCTGTATATACTCGGATGACAAACTTTATCTTCCTTGGCTGTATGCCTGTATGCCTGTATATATCTACTACAATTTCCTCTACTACTGCCATATCTCTCCTTTCCCAGTATTGTGTCAGGTTTTTGATAAGCTGTCTATTTGTGTGGTCAACTGGTATGAGGATTTCTCAAGCGTTTTCTGCTGATCTTCTTTGATGCGCTGAATGGAATGTTGACTGCCACGTAATTCTGCAGTAGTAGCTTGAATTCATTACTGGGAAGTGTCTTCTAACAAAGTGTGTCAAACCTTAATCGAGCTGCAGCATACATTTGCCTGGATCTTTACTAATGATGAAACAACAGGTGCTTGGATACTTTGGCCTGCTTTGATGATTTACCCAATTACCCATGCTTTTGTTGTTGCTCTTTGTCTCTTGCATTTCTTGTACATGGAAAGATCTTGTCGTATTGAGAGTAGTTAGAATTGTCATATTGTCGAACTCTTAGATCTATGTTTTATAGCATTTCTAGCATTCACCAATGACTGAATTAGTGATGCTACCTGGATTTAGTTTAGTATGCGGTTAAACTTGGCAACTTGCAATATAGTGAACTCACATTGAATATGTATCTTGAACCTCAGGTTTAGAAGCAGAGTATATGTAACTCAGAACAATGGGCTTGACCCTACTCGTTCATTTTTGGATTTGGCCCTGTCTATTATATGCTCAAATCATTTTTGTGGTGAATTTTGTGCCAAATGTGTAATGAATCATCCTATTTTGGTAAGAGAATCTTGATAAATTTCTATAATGTGTCAAGTACAATAATTTGTAAATTGTAGTTAATACTATGAAGAAGAATCTTATATACTAGTGGCACGGACCGCTTATCTGCGACAACATCTAAGCTGGCACGGTTGTGCCACTGCTCATCCGTGACGACGTCTAAGCTGGCAAGGCACAACATCTTGTCAAGAGACGCCATCAAGACACCACTTGATAAGGACAATGAGTCGTGGCATGAAAGAATGTCAAGGCATATAAGGCTTCTCGATATGGAACACATGAGACAAGGAATATTCCGGTAATATGCGGGAAGATCACGAAAGATCCTTCCTCAAGAGGAATCAAGAATGCGGCGGAAGATGGCCAAACATTCCGGAAGACGACAAAACCATCCGGAAGTCTAACAAGCTCTTTTTTTAGTTTAAAGTTTTTATACAATTCGTTAAAAAAAATTGTTGGTTCAAATTATTTGTGTTAATGGTTTATATATTTTTACAATTTTTTATAAGTTTAAAATAAAGCACGAATTAATAATAGAAAATGTTTGAACCCATATAACACTTTATACGAACTAATATATAAAGTTTTGAACTATCAAATATTATAATAAAAGTGTACTAAAAAATTTATATTCCATAAACATTACTTTAGAATAATGCAAAACGACATAAACTGATAGTGTAAAATATGTGAACTAAATTAACAAAAGTTCATAGTGCAAAACGACATAAACTGATAGTGTAAAATATGTGAACTAAATTAACAAAAGCGTTGAACTGTTAATATAAAAATTTTGAACTAAAAAATATTCATTTTTTTTAATTATTAAAAAAATATTTTATTAAAATATATCTTAGTTCATATTTTGTGCCCTGGTAGTTCATTTTAGGTTCAATTTTCAAAAATATTGAACATTTATTTCATATTATATAAACTAACAGATCATATTTTACCAATGTACCGTTTATCACTCCATACGCGAAAAATTTGTTTTACCTGAATCACTCCGAAAGTTTTTAAGCTTATTTTGGAGTATATATAAGGCTTCGTTTGGTTAAATATGAGAAGTATAATTCATTAGAAAAAAACTTATTGAAAAATCGATTATGAAGGTATCAAAATCCATAGGAAGTAGGATAATTGTATAGTTTAAACTAATTTATGTAGAAAGTTAATAATTAATTTATCATAAATTATAATAACTAATAAATTATTACTAAAATACCATGGAAATGAAATCTTATGCAATCGAGATAAATGCACTTCCTATAAATTATAGTAGTAGAACTTAGTTCAAACCAAACGAGATCCAGGTCTCTAAGAGTTGTAATTTTTCATTATGAGTCGCATCACTTGTTATTATCAATCTTTCTAAGTCGCATCACTATTATTATTAAGTCTTTACAAAAGAACTTAAATCATCTATCATATAAGTACACATACTTGGTTTGGGTGGGTTCGCTCTACATTAGATATTTCATATTAGATGTGCACTAATCAAAATTACAAATACATTAGTTGTAGGACATATTCGAAAATCACGTTTTATAACATAATAGTAGCGGGTTTAAAAACAATGATATTCAATAGGTAATTTTGTAAAATAATCTATTTTTTAGGAGTGTTTTCTTGCAATTTACTCAAGAGATTATCCACCTTATTTTCGGAAATGAAGTTTACTGTCTTTATTTGTTTCATCCTATCTCTTATTTTATAGGGCAGATGCCAAAAATTATGTTCATAATCAGGGTTTATCACTTTACTGGGTAAAAACTAAAATCTTGCTTACAGAATCAGGGTTTAAAATATAGACAAACCTGCGCAAAATGCAGGCATTTACATTACATGACAGAACCACTAACCAAACAGGCCACAACACATACAAGAACTCTTAAATCAATGTTCATATTAAGAGAATATGAAAATCCACAACCTGCTACTCGCAACAAGTTCAAAAGTATTTTGCAATTTGTTTACACAGAGGGCGGATGATCGAGAAAAGGGTCCCCCGCATCTCAGCCCCAAACAAACCAAATGTAACAACAGCCAAGAATGAATTGCCTATGCCAAAGCACACCAACACAACAGACGAACCACGGTTTCCGTTTCCGCTTGGGGGTTGACCTGAATGAGGCAATATGTTATTTGCATATCCCTGAATAATGAACCAGAAAAAGCAAAAAATCATCTTTCAATCTGTACTTTGTTAGATCACCTGATCACAAGGCTAGGAAACCCTTTTTTTTTACACAATACTATATCACAGAAACAGCACCACTTGATGTGACATTGACCTTCATGCCTCCTTGGCCATAACTGTCTATATTCTCACTGTTCATGGATGAGGAATGATATGCTGACCCGAGAATGTAGCCACTGCCATTGTTGTTGAGGCGTGTAGCTGCATTGTGAAGTTTTGAAATTGAAGATCCTTTTGCCTCGTGCTGATTACGTGAACTCGAGTTTCCTTCATGGCTATCAACTCTGCTTTTAGTTTCCTCTGCACCAGAAAAGGTCAAGTTAGGACTTGGATTTTCCCTCGCTGCCGAATCAGCACTGTCACTATTGAGCTTCTTTGTATTGAGAAAACGGCCTCCAGAACCCCTTGGTCTCCGCAACGCATGTTGATGCCGAGATTCATGAAGATAGGGCTGTGTGAAAGAAATAGAGAATTCAAGTTACTAACATTTTTGATGAAATTGTTGCTCCAAAAGATAGTAAAATGAAAATTATTGAGATCACGAAAGATAAGATTCCACAAACTTGGGAGGATTGTGTAAATATTTTATTTTTTTAAAAGGCAATGGTGTTTACATACAGGACACTGGTTCAATCTTTTTTCGGGTCTGGTCAGGTGGCTTTTTCGATGTATTTCTACCATTATGAATTATTGTTTTTAACTTCATTATGAAAATAATTAAGGTTTCCCCTCATACAAAATTAATATTTTTTAAAATTCAGAAAAAGAAAAATAATTAGGTTCCCCACTCAATTAACTCGAAATGTATGAGAAGGATTCCAAAAGGGAATAACCATAATAGGCCTCGGGTGGCTTGAAATGAGACATCAAAAGTAAAGAAACATGATAAGTCAAAAAGGATCATAGTAGTAAAAGAAGGGTTTGCAACAAAAGAATACAATGCAGCTTAACACAATGATACACGATGCTTAAAAGCAACACTAAGTATTGTAACCAATGAAATAAAAGAGAAATTTGATTATGCTAACTTATAATGTTCAGATTATGTTCACCAAGATTTCTCATTCCAAAACTTACAGATTTTATAAAATGAAGTTCCGTTGTTACCTCACCTTTCTAGATTTAATCGCTTTCTTCTCCAACTCGGCCCTTGCACGTGACTGGCGACGCCTCAAGATTCCATGATACTGCTTAGCATTCACATAAACTGGCTCTTCTTCCAATGGAAGGGGCAATGGAACTCTTTGGTGCATTGCATATAGGTGAGGGTTAATCTAGGCAACCAAAAAGATACCAAATAGAAATTTATTCCCTGTATTCCGGTTTCTTTAATGCACTCCTAACTCTGAGCAATATATATGCACTAAGTTACATGATCCAAAATGTATCAGTTATTAGCAGATAGTTTTAAGGGAAGTATAACTTAATGGTCCACATCCCATGATAAAAAAAAAATTCTGGTTGTACCAACATAGCACTGTAGCTACACAATCAGCATTAAGATTAATCAAAAGAAGAAAAAAAAAAAATATGCAGAAGTACAACAAGAGATGCGACAATATCATGAAAAGAAAGGTTTGATCTTGAAACCGATATCCAATCCATGAATGGCGCTCAGTCTGTTGCAAAATTGTACCTCTAAGCATTGGTGATAGATGGTTGGGGAAAAAACACTTCTAATCATACCTGCGTAGCATAGGGAGCCATAACTCCTCCATAAGATGGATCCTGGAAAGGATATGATGTCATAACCTGCATTGTTACAATACATCTTATTAGCAACAACTAAGAGAAAGGAAATAGAACCTTCTGATTCATCAGAAAATTAAGTACTTAGATGGCTGTATAACCATGCGAGTTGTTCAAAGAAGGAGACAATCTTACAGTTGAGTAACCAAGATGTTCCATTTGGGAGTGAGAACTTGATTGCAGGTGTTCTTGAGCTGGCATTGTCGTAGGAACTTTTTTTACCTGTCGTTCGGCTTGTCTTCCATTCTGATCTACTTCTCGAAGTAGAAAGAAAAATCATATTAAGTTTTGTAGTGACACAAAAACCAAATGGCCGAAATTGGATAAGTGTATGCTTGTAGTGACACAAAGACCAAATGACCGAAATTGGATAAGTGTATGCTTGCTTCAAGGAAACCATGCAACAAGATCGTGAGAAGAAAGGTTTGATCTTGAAAACAAAGGCACTCATTTGCATCTGATACATTCAAGGACATTTTATCCTACTTCTACGAGATGAAAGTATTTACAGAAGCACCTACCATCTCCTGATGAAAATGTACCACGGGCTTCATTCTCAGCATCAACTCTACTAGCTTGTTCCGCGTTCACTTCCGGCTGGTAAGTGTCGGTAAAGAGACGACCATTGGATGCCTTTGCAGCGCATCCGACAGCAATTTCCTGAGATGTGTCAGTGCTACTAAGACCATGCCACCAGGGTTGTGAGTATAACATATTTGGAAAACCGTTTCCCTCGTTTGGTCGTGACTGTGCTTCCACGTCACTGGCTTTCGTCAGCGGCATTTATGCTTATCACTCCAATTGATCCTAAGTAAATTCTCAAGCTAAAACAGACAAAAACCTTCATCCAAGACAACAGTAACAAATCAATACTGTGAATTATTTTGGATGATAGTGGGATTAAATGAAGGAATTGAGAAAAAAATTACATGGTATTATATCTAAACCAGTGATGGCAAAAGAATTACACCAAAAAAAAGTGATGGCAAAAGAAACAACAGTTCTTCAATAACATACTATCCCCAAATTGCAAATTAAACTTGCATCCACAGCAGTTTCCTATTTCAACTATGCAAGAACTTTGAGGCTAAAATAATGGATTATGTTGCTAAATAGGCTGTGGAAACTTGTTTAAAATTAATCTCAAAATTCATCGTATAAAAAATTGCGAATTTACTAGAATCCTCAGGCCTCAACCTTATCCAAAAGTTGTAGACTCACTAAACAGTTCAGCATCGGAGAAGAAGTAATTAACACAATGAACTAACAATCACGATTCACAAAGGCCAGTAATCGACTCCTTGAAAGAACAGAACCCTAGAATTTGGACTCAAGTGATTTTTTTCACAAGGTGCTTCGAATTTAGGGAAAAGGATGAAAATGGAAGAGGGCGACAAACTTACCTGTAGAAGTGGGGAGAAGAGAAGTAAAACCCTAATGGAAAACAACAAAGATCAACGCAATCTCATCGTAGCACTTGGCTGTATCCTTAAGAGAGACAACAGAAGATGCCGGGAAGATGACACAGCGGGAGATTTTATTTTATATATTATTTTCCATTTAGAGAGGGTAGTGATGGAAATATGTTGCTCAATTAGATTAGTAAAATCTACCGTGCCTTGCGGGACGACACAAAAGTTATTACGATAATATTTATTTATATTCATCATAATACATCACATATATTTCTTTTAAAAATAAATATTTTTTACTTAATATATATAAATAGTTATTACATTTTAAATAAAATTATTAAATTATTTTAAGAATAAATGTTATAATTTAAAACTTGTAAAAAGAAAATTGTATAAGATTACCCTTTTATAAGATTATTTTAAATAATATATATGATTAGTAATGTAATAACTTTATTGTTATAATAAATTGTATAAGATTATCCTTTTATAAGATTATTTTAATACTCTCATTTATATAATAATTGGCTATGCCGTTTTTTTAATAAAATATACTTGAAAAAAATAAAATAAACCGATTATTAAAATAATAGAATAAATAAATATTGCATATTTCAAAATATTTTAGGTATATTCAAAACATCCGATTATTTGAAATGTAAAAAATAAATGATCAATCATATATCTTGAAAAAATATTTATTTATTGTAATCTTCTAATACACAAATATTATATATAAAATTATATTTTGTTTATATCATAGTATTTTCTTATATCTCATATCATACCTTTAATTAAGAAACTAAGTAAAATAAAAATAAAAATAATTGACTTAATATAAATAAGACATATTGCAAAATCTTATATGGTGTAATGTGATAGTGACATGTGGCAAAATCCTAGGTGACTTAATGTGGTGGTGATGTGTGGCAAAATCGGAGGTGGCGTAATGGGTTGCTAACACATGGTTTTATACACTCCTATTTTAATATTATATAATAGATTATTTCATTATTTTTATATTTAATTACGAACCAATATTTTTGTAAGGCAAATTTAATGCGAGGTATATTCATCTTCTATGTGTTTAATATTTATTTCTTGTAAGGTGAGATAGGCTGAGGATGGACGGATGACTTATTATTCTATATATTATCGGACTTTATCTATGTATTTATTGTATATTATTGAATTGGATGAATTGACTTTTCATTTATTAGAAACTATATTTATGATTTATAGTTTATTTTAAATGCATGTACATGTATAATACAAATTAAATAGTAAATTATTCAACTAATCAAATATAATATATAATAATAATATAAATAATGTTTAAATATGATATCATAAAAATAGCGTAAATTATCGTCCATCAAAGACATTGTAAATCGCAATTATTAAGATTATCACTGATGTTCTAAAAAATTGTTTTTTCGATTTTTAGAAAATGTAATATTTTACAGTTTGTTTTGGTTTAAAAATATTGATGCATAGTTTGATTTATGAAAAAAAATTATTATAACTTCAATACGTTATCAAAATTCAAACTTTGCTAACCAAAATCCTCTCTATTGTGCTATTTGTAGGAAAACCCTCTTCATAAAAATTTAGTGGCTGAACGCCGCTATCAAACTAAGCGGGAAAAAAAAACTACCGGTTCTCAAATCAATCAATTAGAGTTTTTAATCGATCGGTCTCGATATCATTCCACTACATATATGAAATACTTATTCGATGTCGTCAATCATCGATACATCCTCTCCACTTCGGATCCCAGATCCCGCTCTCTGAAGTCCTTCCAAACTTCCGATCTGCTACTCCAACCTTTGTCTTGTCTTTTAAGTGCTTCCTCTTCAACCTGAACTTTTAGTTAATAATCCTGTATGTATTTTGATCCTACTCTATTTGTATTTTGATCCTACTCTATTTCCACCTATTGATTCTCTAGATATGGTGTTCCTCTTCAAAAGCATCCATCAAAGGCCTTAAAGCCATGAATACGTGATAAATCAAAGCTATAATTGGTTCTTGTTGATGAACGTACAAATGTTGGAAGGGAAAGTTTTCTTTTGAAAACTAAAACCCATATAAATGCAGGTAACTCTCACACCACAACATCAACAATAGAATGAACAATTTTGATCCAAAATCCATATCCACAAAGGGTTTCTTTGTCATTTCCGGGTCTCCGGTGAGCTTTTCTCCGTTGAACCAATAACCTAGATCTACGGAGGAGATCTACCGATGTCCTCTTTGGATCTCTCTTAAAAATAATTATAATTAAAAAAATAAAAAAATAAATAAACACTCTAACGGATGCCCTCTTTAGATCTACGGAGGAGATCTACGGCTTTCACCCGAGTTTCACCCGAACTATAATTAAAATAATATAATATTAAATATACTTTTAATTTTTTTTGTAATTTATAAACTCTATTCCCTAAGTTTAATGCTCTAACGCAAGTTCATTTAAAAAAAAACACTATAACGTAGGTTAAACAATAACATTGATACTCCACACTTCCATGTTCGAGTCGAAACCAAAGGAAAAACCTAAGTCTAACGCATGTTACACAACCATGTTTGAGTTGCTCCTTCCGGCGCCACTCTAGGTTCCATTTTTTGCTCTCTGCCGGTCCGCTCTCCATTCTACAGTCATTCCACGTTCACACCGGTAAATTTAACCTCCGGTAATCACAAGCTTAATTTGCCGGTTGAACCCGGAAAAAAAAACCGACTCACCCAATCAACCGCGATTATGATTTAGGGTGAAGAGGAGCTTGGGTGGGTGATGGTCCGGGTGAACGGTTTTGTAATATGGGTCGGTTGATAGAAGTGATACAACCACTCATCTCCCGAACCATTGACATCCCTAGCTACTACGACTAGAAAGGCTTTTTTTGTTTAGCAAATACAAACTAAGGCCCTTTCATTAATTAATTTTTGAATGATAAATTTTTAATTCAAAATTTAATTAATAAAATGGGTAAAAACGGAATTCGAGAATCTAATCGCGTGTCCTAACTCTAAACAAAAGTAGGAAACATAGGCTTGCATTCAACTTCATATTGAACGAGAACTTCCGGTGCTGCTAGCATCCATGCTCTTCCCTCTCGATTTCGTTCACATGTGAGACATTATTGATCTTGTGTTTGTGTTCAGTCAATGGTACCTACTTTGTGCTATCAGTTTCTCATGCCGCATCGTTAACAAACTGCACGAGAAGGAAACTTTATCAACTGTATAGATATGCCGCACTTGAAGATCTTTTTACTAGGGAGGTTAAATAAAAGGCTTATAAATACTATTCATCTAGTTACAAGAAACCCTATCCCATTCCAAAACCCTAGCAACTGCTCGGAGCCACCACCGTCGTCCTCACCCATACCCGCTGCTAGTAATAGAGCCGAACCACGCCGGAAGTAATGGTCCCGAACTAGATCCGCCAGTGATGAACCGGATCCGCTCCACGCCAGGAAGGTCGACTGTGTAGGATCGGTGCATTGTTTACAAGTTTGGATATAGTCTTGCCATTTTAATCTAATCAAGGTAATTATATTAGATTAATTACCCCTCTATTTTCACATTTTACCTACTGTTCGTCGCAAAAGGGCTTGGCCGTCATCATCGCCAAGTTGGTCCACTTTTTTCTTCATCCATGGCGGTGGGGAGAAGCTTGCACGTACCTACGAAGAAGATGGAATTTAGGGTCTGGATCTAGGGTTTGTGTACATTGATAGAGTTTGTATATATTGGAAGGGTTTGTGTAAATGAAGATGGATTTTGCATATCGATAGTGTTTGTCTACACGACGGAGTTTTGGGCTTGTATAACTCCGGACTTGTGTAGCTCGATTGTGTGTAAACTACGGACCTTTTGGCCTTGTGTAATTGAAAAATGACCTATATTTGGATTGTTGGTCTTGTGTAACTCGATTGTGTGTAAACAACGGACCTTTTGGCCTTATGTAATTGGGAAATGACCTATATTTTGTTAATTATATAATAAGTGTGTAGTTCGAGTGAGCTTGTGTAACTCGATTGAGCTTGTGAACCTCGATTTAGGTTGTGTAATTCAATTTAAATTTGTATAACTCGCAATTGTGTAATTGAAATTTTTGATATTGTGTAAATTGTAATTACCAAATAGTTATTTAAATTAATCTTTATAATAAACCTAATTTATCACATATAAAGAAAATGAGACTGGTTGGTACTCATCTTTACATAAAAGTATTAATTGCCCATTTCTTCTATAAAAAAAAAGCAGTTACTTTCATGAAATATGACTAATCATATAAATTATTTCACAAGCAATTTTATTAAATTCATTTTGTATTGGTTGATGAAAATCATTTACGGTTCGTTGTGTACAATTACTTCAATAATTATATTGAATGGTTAATGGGACTAATGAGTATTACATCATTTTAATTTAAATGTTTTGATTAATAGTAGAGATTGTTCGATCTAAACAAACCAACAATGTTTACAATATTCTTCACAAAACATCGTGTAAGAAATAAAAGGAGCTTAATGATAAAATTGTTCAAATTACGCCGTTGTAACGACGCACCACAATTTATTTATGGAATCGAACAACACTTTTTCTTATACAATTATACATATACATATATCATGTGTCATTACACAATTGCAATAAAGTTGTGTTTGAAAATATCTAACGAATTAGCTACTATTTAAGTTATTGTAATATTTATAGTTATTTGAATAAAATATTAAAGCAAAATGAATAAAGATTAAGATTTGTGTTTGAAAATATCAATTACAGCATAATGATGTAAGAAACCTTTCAAACTCTTTTAATGACATTGCAAATTTTTTAATCATAGCTTTACTTAAATTTTCTTAAGCCACAAAACATAAAGAAGCATATGCTTACGTCAAAATAAGTGGAGGTGACGTCACAAAAAGGTAGAAAATTCCAGAAACTACAACACGTCATTCTCTTCTGCCCCTGGTGGCGTCATTCCATTGGCCGATTACATATTATATGTTCAAAAATGGGAGCGTTTGTATTATAACCTAAAACGAGGACACGATTATTCTTTACTAATGGACAGCTATTGAGACAACAAAATCGATTATTCAATAGCATGGAGTCTTTGCCATATATTTTTTAAAATAGAAAGCGGTTCGGAACACTAGACGACACGCCATCTAGTGGAATGAAAGGCCGAAAACGATCGGCATATGGACTAATCATCATGAAGAACCGCGACAAAAGAAAAAGAAAATACACAAAAATACATCAAGGAATTCTGAAAACAAGGAGATCTTTGAGGGAAAGGAAGATGATCACGTCAAACGGAAGCGGCGAGTACAACGCCCGTCATCAAAGCCCGTCATCAAAGAAAGTACACAGATACAAAGCTTGAGGAACAACTGTGAACACCTCAGATTTGGACTCGCAATAGAATCATCAGGAATCGATCACAAATACATGCTCCCTCCTAGACAAATCACTCGAAACACCACCATAACATGCATCAAACTGAGAAGACAACACTGCCAAACACGGAAGTTTTGATATATAAGAATGTATAACTTTATTGGTAATGATTAAGATTGGTAAGGAGAAAATTTTGTTCGAATAAAAAACAAAAAACTTGTTGAAAATTCGTTAATCAACGATTTAAATTGAATCGTAAACTTTGTTTTTATTTTATTTTATTAAATGAAAAGATTTTCATCTCTTTTTTTTGGATTAAATGTTAAAGAGGAATTTAGGCCAAAAGGCCCAGTTGGTTAAATCTAAAGATAGATAGGCACGTGACAAGAGAACCCTAGTCAAACCCGCCGCCAGATTTTGAATCTGAATATAGAAACGTCGCACAAGGAGAAGAGACAACCGCTTCTTGTAGAATTAGTGAATGTAATTCTTGATATTTTGTGTTTTTTCCTTTTTTTTTTTCCTTTTTGTCGTACAGATATCCAAATCTCCTCCAAAGTCACGAAAGACTTGAATGAATCAACCTCGCAAGGCTTCATGGAGGACGACTATAGTTCGAGTAATATCGGATTATGTTCCGGAATCTAAATAGAAGGAGCAAAGCAAGGGCTCCAGATCTTGATCAGGATTTGTTAGGTAGACTCGATTAGTGAAGGAGAAGGATTGGAAGGAACCCACATCCCCTACGATGGCCCTTTGAGAGACATCGAATCCGATTGTAACGTCAACAAAGGATTAGAGCTTATAGAAATCTATTGTGTGCATCCACATCTATTGTTGTTCGGGGGATCTGAAGAAGCAAATACCCAAATAGATTTCGCAAATGAGTTTGTTTTTGCTTGTAAGCGTCAAATCTCCTCAATCAACCATTCCCAAATTCTTCAAAGTCGATATCTTTTCTAGATCAAAACTCCAAATGATGGAAAGTAAAATGGATTTTCATTAAGATAAGGAAGATATTCAATCCTTAAGATTGAGTTAGATTTTATGAAAATCATACACGGTTATATTTTTAAAGAAGAAGGGTGATTTTGCTTTTAGATCTTCGTAGTTCAGTTTGTAAGGCCAAAGAAAATTAGTATTGAGGTTTACCTCAGATGTTGTGAAGCAAAAGAAGGGAGTGTTCAACTGGTGACTAGGGTTTACCCTGCTCTTAAAAAAGAGGTGTTTTATGTTTTGTGAGTGAACTTTAAAGTATTGCACATATTGGTACAAATAATACATATATTGCTACAAATAATGCACGTATAAAATTAAGATTTTTTTTTTAAAAAGCAAAATAAAAATTTTAAATAGAAAAAAGAAAATATGGGTCAATAGAGTTTTTTTTAAAATCTTCTCACTCATCTTTTCTTTCAAATATCTCTCAATCTATAATTTACGTTTTCAGATAGGTATTTATTTGGAAATTTCAAATTTGATGATTTTGTGTTGTTTGATGAAATTTTTGAAAAATCATGTTAGAAATGCATTAAATTAGTGCTCTTTTACAACAAATTTGGAGAAAAAAACGATTAAAATGTAGAACAAAATACATAACAGTATAAAGTAGAATCATTTTAGAGTTGCAACCTATATGAATAATTTACGATAAAGTTATTATACAATTTTTGTTTACGATTGGTTGCGACTTGTTGTCATGAATATATTAATTTACGATAAACCCTAGTTAAGATTGTAGTATATAGTTTTTCTCGATTCTAACTAATAAAAAAAATATTTTTTTTTCAGGTGATACTACAAGAACTTCTTACTTCTCGTGCTCTAAGAGCGTCAACATTTAGCATATTGTGTACAGAAAAAATGTTAGATAAAAGGACGATATTATTTACAGGGTGTTTAAATCATTAGATATCGAAAATAATTGCAAAGCAACGACACAAGAAATCAATCGTGCCCTCGGAGACAGCAGGTGCGGGATCTGGGGAATGCGTAGGAAGCCAACACGTATTCAAATTTATGGGCAATTTTCTACAAAGTCTTGTCATTTACAATTTTAACCATTTGCAAATAGCTTTTGCTTCGACAAAACAATTAGTATTTCAATAGTAATTTTATTTTATTTGTTTTTGAAAATTATTTTACAATTTTTATTTTTTAATGAAATTTTTTATCAATTTTTTTGTTGACACTACTAATTTTACTCCCAACTGCCATTGGTATTGTTGACCGTCCATAATTGCATAGTTAATTGCACCGCCATTGGTGTTACAACCGTTAACCGTTCATAATTGCATAGTCAATCGCCGTAGACAATCCATCATTTTACGGTCAACGATCAGCCGTTGACAGGAAGGAAGAAGAAAAAAAAAGAAGGCCTTTTATTTACCTTTCAAATCTGGGTTGAAACCCTCCCAGTCTCCCACACTCACTACCGCTGCTCAACACGCCAAAAACCCTCTGAAGTCTAAACGTCAAAAGTGAATCTGAATTCCAATAAACAAAAGAAGTAAGTTGCTTACCTAGAAAGTAAAAAGCATGCTCGAATCAATCAGAGAAGAAATAAAGCATATTCCAAGCCAAACAGATCCTTGATTAACGCCCGTTTTGCTCTGTTGTCAATGTTTATGATGTAAACCTACATTACGTGTTCCAGGGATTAATATTACATTAAAAGACAAGATCTGAACTAATCATGGGAACATTCCCTCCAAAAACTCATCAAATGTTTCATCTTCATTCTTGATATTATTTTTGTCAGCCGGAGTTTCCTTCTCCTTTCCTGCATTATCATTTTGAAGATGCACAAAGTCACTTCAAAAGGTGTATAATTTGCAAAAACAAGAACAATAACTGAAGGGCGTTGAAACCTTTTTGACTCGACTCTCTGTTATTTGGAGATATGTCTGTTGAGTTTGACATTTCCCTGAAACAAGACCTCAAAGATTAGTGTTTTCCCCATCTTTCAAAGGGTTGCCTCAATATGATATTCTTCAAATAGAAGAATGACAAACTAATTTCCTACAATATGATATTCTTCGAACAGAAGAATGACAAACTAATTTCCTACAATTGAGTACCTTGTTTTTTCATCCGATTTTCTTTCTCGTGTTCCTCCATGTTCATCTCTCTTTCCCTCGGTAGAAAGCCTTCTATCTTTTCTCTTTCTCTCACTATTAGTCGTCCATTCATTACCCATATCACAATCTTCGCTCTTTGACCTTTCCCTAAGCAACAATTTGCAAGTCGGAATGTGAGTTGGTGTATATCACTCCCAACTATAAAGAATGTTTCTCCATTCGAAGCATTATAAGTACTATATTTGTTCCGCTGTTGATTACCAAGCTTTTACCTCTTCCTGCCACTCTCTTCCTTTTCCTTTTTTTCCAGTCGTTCTCTCTCTTTCCTCCTCCTGTAATGGAGCTTCTCTGCACATCTGCTCAAATGAAACCTGATGGGTGAGAAAAGTACTGTGCACACTACAACAGAAAATAAGCATGCAACTGGGTATTGTCCATATACAGTGCCTTATTTCCACCCAAATAGAAATCAGAATTGATCAAACATGAATCTCATATATAGCACGTGGTAACTGGCATAGATTTAGGGCCTATAGAAGACCTCCCTCTGACGAGAAAAAATTATGTATTGTAAGATTCATGGGCAGTAAGCCAGTAATAGATGCTGATTAAACAATGGATTTCGACAATCTCTTCATAAGAGAAACATGCTAGCCAAGTGATTGTGGACTATAGCATAGATGGAAATCATGCAAAAAACAACTTGCGGAAAAAATGAGATTTGACTCTCATATCTGCTAACCTATTGCATGCAACCAATTTCACCAGAGCTTGTTTGTTTTCTCCTGCCTCAAAATAAGCAAAATTCACCTACAGAACCATGATCATATCAGCATTCAAGTGAACAGAGTACAGACACATATAAGTCTGAGACATCACAGAATAACAGAATAACAGTTTGTATTTTGTTCATCAAGAAAGAGAATATATAAGTCACAGGTAAGTTAACAGCTTTTCATACTAGCCTTTTCGCATATATTTAAGGAGGAAGTCAGGTATGAATCAGATCAGCAATATTCAAGTAAAAGAAAATCAGATGCAAATCAGACCAGTTTCCACTTTCCGGCCTGTCTTCTACATCATCCACTAATTAAGATTCTCCAACACCATCATTCAGGTTTTATATCAAAAAAAAAGAAGCATGGGGAACATTCATCATACTCGCCTCATAACTGGCCAAATCATTCTTCTCATCACAGTGCTTGTTACCACAAATGAACTGTCCTGGCAAACAATAGAATAAGTCAATAGAGTCCATTTTCAAACAAGCATTCAAAAATTTTTACTTCATGGAAAACAACAGAAACCAAGCACTCCAATGGAACTCATACTTTTTCCACAAGATCATGGAAGAAGACAGAGGATATACATGGAAAAGAAAGTTACCTTTTCCTGATATGACTTCTTTTTCTGTTCTCCATCTCAACCCAATCTGCAAAACCGAAATCTGTTGATTACTTCTCTTGAAATTGATTGTACTTCATTACACGTCTACTTTATGAAAGTGAATATTGTAATTCATCAAGTTCACAATAGAAGAGTAAGGAAAAGAATATATTGCCTTTCCAGTCTTGTACTTTGACATGTCAGCTATGCAATATCTGCATAGTCAAGGCACTGAACAAAGTACTAAAGGGGAGAAAAATGTGCCCATCAACTAAAAAATTTATGTTGCTCACTTTTTTAACATTGCAATTTCATGTTCCTATTATCCTATCATACTGCTCAAGTGGACCTGTATACCAAAGATAAACTGATAGTTACACAGAATGTTGTTTGAAATACTATAGTTGATCAGTATACGTTCAACTTCAGGTAGCGCCAAAACTCGAAATTGAACACAGAAAGAGGGCATTACTTGAGGTAAGATTTACGTTGATGATTAGGAAGATTCAAATGATATCAATGAATTCACTGAGAAATAAGTAGCTATTTGGGCAGAGTTGGTAAAGGATAATCTATTCAAAATGAATAACAAAGCCAAATTTTATTATAGAAACCTAAGGAGCATACTTGCAGACTGCAGCCACATAAATAAAAAACAGACTAAAAAGCATTGATCATCTTTGCAAGGATACTCCTTAAAAAGTTTGCCATAGTAACGCTTTACAAGCCTCTGCTCCCAAGATGTATCCATGTCATCCTCTTCGGTGCGAATAAATCTTGACAAAGAAACAAAAAAGCCCAAATTTAGCAAGATGCAAAGAAAGAATCACTGCTCGTTGTAAAAAAAGGAAGACAATTCATGTCATAGAGGGTAAACAATATTGAAGCAACTAGGTATAATGATTAGGTGTATTCCAGGAGACAGTTGTGGTACACTGGTACGGTGGTACCCAAATATCAACTAGGAGAGAAAGATGCAAATCTTGCATTCTTTTAAATACATTTGCAATACTCGTGATAACATGGGGGTGCAATTTTTTTGTAGGTCACCATTATTTTCATGCATCTGTAATACTTGAGGTAATGTGGTGATGGAAGTTATTTATAGGTCATTGTTAGTAAACAAGAGAGGAAAAGAAAATACTTTAGTGTACCTACTATAATGGCAAGAGCCAGAGAATAAATACAACAAAACAAATCTACAGTGACCTACATATTAAAAATATGACCGCGGAGGCCACATATACTTGCCCTAGCTAGCATTCAAGCAACGAGGAGTCCTTTTCCACAAGGACCCAAAGCAGCCTAGAAAGACTTACAGCTAGTTTGGAATGTTCTTTATCTGTTTATAAAATCAAATAGAACAAGCTAATATTACTTTTCCAACCCCAACTTTCAACAGGAATAGTATAATTTATCGGATCACATAAAAATTGCAAATCTCACTACAAATGGAATGACAAGCTCAAAGGTCCGTGTATCCTCTTTATCATCCTTTTCTTAGATTGAAAATTTTCAACGACTGAATTGGAGGCATAAAACCATAATAAAGACTGGATGCACATACCGATATCCTTCTCTAAGAGCATCTTGATCAGTTTTGATAGGTAACTTCTCAGCTGAGGGCCTTCCTTCTCCATAATAGTGGACTGCAAACCAATTTTAAGAATAATCAAGAATACCAATACACTCTACAGTAGAGAAAATGCTCCAGCTATTTTTTCACAAAATTATTGTCATCGCTTAGCAGATCACTTTCTTCTTCATTTTTCAATTTTTTGGATTGATATCAGAATTTGAGGCTAACAGAAGACAAAAGCCACACCATTTTAGAAGGGAAAACTGGAAAACAACAATTTTAAGCTAATAGGTTTAATTTTGAAAAAAGATTGCTCTTCAAACTGAATTTGTCATAGTACAAGGAAGCCATAAGAAAGTTACAAAATGTGAGGACGATAGTAGCCCCCTTCCTCTCTTCGCAGAGGGGAATGTTCATCATCCAGTTACTTTATGACACTAGGATTCAACAAACATTTCTCCCTGTTTGTGTATATCCCTCGAGTCAAATTTGATAATTTCATTTAAGGTGTATAAATTGGTAGCATCTAAATGCAAATAACTATAATACAACTACGAGTACAAACTCAAGAGTCTCACACAAAAAATACAAGCTTCACCTGTCCATCAAGTCACAAAAGTGATTCGTGTTTAAGTAGGGTTGTAATTCCCAGTTCAAATTTCTACAAAAAGTTGTTCATAACAACAAAGTCTGATGATTATTCTTTTTCTTTTTAAAAACAAAATCGAAATTTAACTCAAGATTATACAAAAGAAATTTATGCTTTATTGGTAGATCATGTAGCACTAGCATAACCCTCCAAGCATTAAAACGCCATCAAAGCTTACAGAACATTAAGTTTCAAATTTCAACATCATTTCGGCTACCAACTTATACTCAAGTCCTAAGGATTAGAGATCATTACTTTTGGATTGCCATTTTTCTGTAATAAATCTCCATGAAATCAAGCTTTAGTTTCCCCAATCTTTAAGTTGTCAATATAAAGTCTCGTTTGCACGTTTAAGCTACAAAATACCATTGCATAATCAGTCTCATAGAATGTTGAAAAAGAAACTATAATGTATCAGATTAAAAACCCTAATACACCACCAAACTATTTCGAAATGAAATCGGTTACAAGGTCAAAATCGATACCGTAATCCTGAACGAACTTTTTATGTTTTTCATAAGCATTGAGTCCTCGAATGTAAGATTGATACTGCCTGCGCAAAACCAATTCGCTCAAAATTAGCAGCCACGAAATCAAAATCTCATAGGCGAGAAATTGAGGGGATATAGAGAAAACCTACTGTTTCTTTTCCTCTCTGTCATAGACCTCTGATTTAATGGAATGGAAGGAAGCCATGCTTTCCCGGCTTCTCCGAGCTGTATCCTGTGGCTACTGCAGAAACGAAAGGAGAAAACAGAGCGGAACTAGGGCTTTTAACGTCTAGAGCAAACTTAGAGCATTACAAAATGTTATAGAGAGAACAAAATGTTTTATCCCATGAAAAGGTTAAAACAAATAAACTCTGGCATGTTTGGCAGATAGATATTATACGAGATGAAACAAAATTTGGGACGAAGGGGATAAATTTAGCCAAATTTTTATTATCTTCTTCTTGTATTATTAATTATTTAGAGATTATAGTTTAAAATAAATTTTAATTAAAATTCAAACTATTAATTCTCCTGTACACAGTTTTTCAAACTTTTTTCAATTTAAGTTTTTTAATATCATTGAATTTTGGTCTCGCACATTTTTTTTAAATGTAAATAAACAAAGTTCACCATGTGTTTTGTACTTGCTAGCTTCGATAAAGACATCATCTAGTCGATTTAACAAACATTTATGTGTCATCTTCTTTGCACCCCACTTACTACATGTTTATTTTTTCCCAAATAACAAAGTGAGATGTAGTGACATTGTATTTTTCGGTTCTTAAACATACAAATAAAAGGTAGAAGCTTCAACAATCTCTTCGTCCTTCTCATGTTCCGATTCTACAAACCCGTCAATCATTATATAATTTTTTCAATTCATCATTTTTATAATTTGAAAAGACTAAAAACCAACCACAAGAGACCCGTCGTTTTCACACCATCACATTTAAATTTTCCACAATTTGACACTAAATATGAACAATTCTCATTATTTAGCACATTAAACTCTCGTGTGTTGACACTTCAATGATGCGTCCTTTGAGGTAACCAAGAATAACTCCGGATCTAGATCAAGCAAAGCTCCAACTACTCCTTGATTCTTTGTGCAACGTTGTATCTTTTTAGATCGAAAATGGCGGAAGCGATGAAGATGGATTAAGGAACGAATGTTGATTCGATCTAGAGAGATTGAATAAGCCTTTTTGCGTGGATCGATAAATCCTCAAATGTGGATTGCTTGGATCAAATACGAGATCCAAGGAAGAATTTGAGAGATAGAAGGGAGATTTGATGCCCAAGCTAAGTAAGAAGAAATTTTTCTCAAAAACTTAGTAATATTGAACATGAAAAATAAGTAAGGCAATAAATCCAAGTGAAGAAGTGGTGCGGGCGATGATGGAGTCGGTAGCTTGGGCGATGGCCTTGGCTCGGGAGCGGGTGAGCGGTCCATTCGAGCGAACACTCAAAGCCTCGTTCTCATCATCTACGGTCAACATCAAAGGGACATCCAATGGTGCATCATTCAGACTCTCATATTTCGGCGTTTAAGGTAAGATTCACTCATCAATATAAGGAGTAGAATGTTTGAAATATCAACATTTTTGGAAAATGATGATCAGTAGTCATGACATCAAATAACCGGCGGTAAAATGTTTGGAATATCAACATTCTACTAATCAAATAATCGGCAGTACATTTGAAATATCAACATTTTTGGGCTGATGATTAGTAGTCATCAAATAATTTTGGTGATAATTTTTCTTGAACTCTCCAATCAAGAAGAAAAATAAAAGGAGTCCAATGACTAACTAGTTTACTATAAACGTGCACTAGTTCAGTGTGCGGATGTTATTTAAAATATTTTTTAAAAATTATTTTATTAGTTAATTACAAAATTAAGTAATGTTTTTCTAAATATTCATATAAATTTAATATACATTAATAGAGAATAATTAATCAATATATATGCACAACAAAGAACATTTTGTCAGAACACTTTTGTTTAGGACAAAAAGTCCAATATGATCCCATAATCTAAAAACTTGGATCCAAAAAACCTTGTACGTTCTTCAAAATATTTTAATGTTCGTAAGTTGTGAATGTATGTTATGTGAACATTATTTATCTTAGGTATTTTTAATTTTTAATTTATTATTTTAGATAAAAAAAAAGTAAATGTGTGTTAATGTGTTATAGATGAGAGAATGACACATAGAAAAATATATGCAATCAGTATGTATTGTTTTAGATTAAAAAGTAAATATATGTTATATGAGCATTATTTATCATTTGTTAAATACATTATTTTAATAATAAATGTAGTAAACATATATTTATTAAAATGTATGTTTAGGAATATATATATATAAATAAAGTAAATTTGGTAAGTATAATATATTATTAAGTATTGTTGGCTAGTTATCTTATTAATGACATGTGGCAAAACTATTTTGAGGAAGTGACACGTAGAATATTATTGAAAATTCAAAAATTTGAGATGGCATGTGACAATATTGTATGAGAGTGTGACACATAGGAAAAATCGCTTTGGCTTTTATAGTAGTATATAGAAGTCCAATATGATCTCATAATCTAAAAACTTGGATCCAAAAAACTTTGTACGTTCTTCAAAATATTTTAATGTTTATAAGTTGTGAATGTATGTTATGTGAACATTATTTATCTTAGGTATTTTTAATTTTTTTTAATTATTTTAGATAAAAAAAAGTAAATGTGTGTTATAGATGAGAGAATGACTCATAGAAAAATATATGCAATTAACATGTATTGTTTTAGATTAAAAAAGTAAATATATGTTATATGAGCATTATTTATCATTTGTTAAATACATTATTTTAATAATAAATGTAGTAAACCTATATTTATTAAAATGTATGTTTAGGAATATATATATAAATAAAGTAAATTCGGTAAGTATAATATATTATTAAGTATTGTTGGCTAGTTATCTTATTAATGACATGTGGCAAAACTATTTTGAGGAAGTGACATGTAGAATATTATTGAAAATTCAAAAATTTGAGATGGCATGTGACAATATTGTATGAGAGAGTGACATATAGGAAAAATCGCTTTGGCTTTTATAGTAGTATATAGAAGTCCAATATGATCCCATAATCTAAAAACTTGGATCCAAAAAACTTTGTACGTTCTTCAAAATATTTTAATGTTTATAAGTTGTGAATGTATGTTATGTGAACATTATTTATCTTAGGTATTTTTAATTTTTTTTAATTATTTTAGATAAAAAAAAGTAAATGTGTGTTATAGATGAGAGAATGACACATAGAAAAATATATGCAATTAGCATGTATTGTTTTAGATTAAAAAAGTAAATATATGTTATATGAGCATTATTTATCATTTGTTAAATACATTATTTTAATAATAAATGTAGTAAACATATATTTATTAAAATGTATGTTTAGGAATATATATATATATATATATATATATATATATATATATATATATATATATATATATATATATAAATAAAGTAAATTTGGTAAGTATAATATATTATTAAGTATTGTTGGCTAGTTATCTTAATAATGACATGTGGCAAAACTATTTTGAGGAAGTGACACGTAGAATATTATTAAAAATTCAAAAATTTGAGAAGATGACATGTGACAATATTGTATGAGAGAGTGACACATAGGAAAAATCGTTTTGGCTTTTATAGTAGTATATAGATAGATTTTGTGGTTTTGTTAAATTAAACAAAAAATCCGGTATACTACCGGAATTGGAAAATTAAATTTTCGGTTATCACATCATCCGTAAGGATGCTGTAGGTCGGTTGGTGTCTAGTTATTGACCGACCTATTCTGCTTACATTCTATCAAAAAAAAAAAGTCATTCCGATCGAAATACAGTAATTCCGGTCAAAATAATGTAATTCTGATCAAAATAATAGTTTTTATTACGAACTGAAAGTTTAAAGCATTATATTTTGTTGACTAAATTTGTTAATCTATTAATTCAAAATGTATTTTATAGTTTTAATGATGTGATGCACTAAAATATTGAACATTAATTTTGGGGATTATTAGACGTACCAGTGAAAATCACTATTTATCACCGTAACTACGCACGTGAAGTGCGTAGTTGACTGGTTTCCAACTACGCATATGGGGTGCGTAGAGTCCGAGAAAAAAAAAAAATTGAAAAAATTGAACTACGCACTTGGCGTGCGTAATAGAAGTAAGATTTTTTTTTTAAATAATATTAACTACAACTAGCACGCAAAGTGCGTAGTTACGGTGTCAAATAACAATTTACACCGGTACGTTTAGACACCACGTTAATTTATTAATCATACATCGAGGTCCTGCAAAACCAAGAAATACGAGCTTATCTGCGACGATGTTGGGGTCTATCTACAAATCAATATATCATTGTTAATTTCAATTCAAATTATTCCATTATCTAATTGTTATTAATTTCAATCAACTATTGACATCAATTCTAATTTGTTATTAATTTCAATCGACTCTTGACTTCAATTGAACTCGAGAAACATACCAAATGAGCACTTACTGAAATTGTTTTTTTCGCTGTGTACTGTCGAGCGTTTTTTTTTTCCATTAAAAAAAAGCATAAATATGCAAACCCTAAAATATGTGTGAAGTCTACACTGCGGCTGCTGCTACAACAACTGTTGGCTCTATCCCTTTCTCGTTCGCTCAGTCAACAGTGAATCTTGCCATCGCCGCTCGCTCATCCCATAATTCTCTCTCCCCTTTGGGTTTCCATTACTCATTACCGTCTCTACTTCGCTCCATCGCTCCAACTGACTCTCATGGTAAGCTTGTAGCTAGAATTCCATGCATATACGTTTCTTAGATGCTTATACCTTCTTACTGATAAATATGATTTGATGACACTAAACTAATGCCTGGATGCTGTCTTCAAGGAATGAGTTAAATCACAGAAAAATAACTAGTTTAGGAGTGAAATTCAAGGGTGAGAATGAAATTCAATATCCTCTTTGTGGTATAAAGACTCTTTAGAAGAAACTAAAGGTTCTGAAACCTGATTTTCGTAGTTCTGGGATTCTAATTTGTATTATGTCTTTAAATTTGGACTCCGTTTCTGTGTGTATATCTCTTTTGGTATATTTTGATTGATATGCTGATTGTTTGGTTATATAACGCGATTCATACTCTGGACATCTTATATCTGGTTGGAATCTTGATGGTCAATTAAGCTCATTCTGAGGAATTTTCTTCTTTTTCTTTAGAGAATTGCGTTCTTCTGTCTCTGCAGTAGATTATAGTTCCTGTAGAAGAACTTGAAGGCTCTAAATTCTGCTCTGGTTTAGGGTCCTGGTTTATAAAGTTTGTGTTCGAAATTGAAATTTATCTCCAGGTGCTTTTTTTGCATGTTTTGATTGATTTGGTAACTGTTCAGGTTATGACATGATTTCATACTTTAAAGTTTGGACAAGTTTTAGTTGTAGTATTAGTATCAATTTGTAGTGGTAAGTGCTAATGTTGTTAAATTGTTACTGTTCCGAAAACCACAGAAACTGTTACTCTTCTCTTGGGCTACTGGGCAGTATCACGAGGTCTCTTGTTGAATTGCGTAGTAGCCTTCAGAATTAAAACCTTAGGATTGAAGCCCTTTGGGTATAAAACGTGACTTGAGATGTTGATGAACCTCAATAGAGCATTGACTTTTATTTTGGAAAAGATGAGAACTGTATACAGCATCCAACATTCATTTTTATACCAGATTCATTCAAAAACCACAATTACTTCATCGAGAGGGCACATTGTAGCTAAGTTAAACATTTGTTGTCTGTGAACTCCAATCTCGTGGTCCTAGTTACTTCCTATTAACTAATGTGACCAAGGGGGCGTTTGGTTCAAATATTTGGGGAATAAGGTAATGGTTTTGAGGAATGGGAGACCAACTCCTCCTGTTTGGCTGTGTTTTTTTAGGTAGGGCAATGATTCCCCATATATCGCAAGGTATGGATTTCTCATACCTCTTGAAAATGGGGACCCGGTTCAGGCTCCACAAGAATAAGAAGTGACTCCAAAGGTGCTCCATGGGTAATTGTTTTTGTGCTCCTGCTCAGGGCTTCATGTTTCTCTTTTGTTTGAGTCTTTGTAGTTTTTTCTACGGTGGGGTCAGGCTTCTCTTCTGTTTGAGTCTTTGTTGTTGTTTTTTCTACGGTGGTTGCTTGTGATGAAGCGGGACATGCTCAGGTGGAAATAACGGGGGTAAAATATAGGGTCTATAAGATTATGGTGAAACAGAATCACACTTGTGGTTGAAAATTACTTTAAATCTAATTCAATTCCTTAAAAATAACCAAAACCCCTATCTTGGTTCGAAATTACAAACCCATACCTTCTCAACCCAATTCCTCTATCCTATTTAATCCCCAAGTTTTTACCAAACGTCCCCCAAATATGGCCACTTGAATCATGCTTGAACTTTATTTTTGTAGGATTTTTATTTAGGCTTGTGCTTTTGCTAAGGAAGGACTCAGATGCAAGGCTTAAGGCGTGTTTAGTAATTTCGAGCTTAGATTCGTGGTTTTGTAGTGGGTTTTATTAAAAGCACCATAGGCGACTATATGTGTTTAGTATAATGAGATTTGAAGGGATTTCGGTTATGAAAAAGACACCACCGAGCCTTTTGCAACCAACTCACACAAATGACCATCTTCCACCACCAAGTGATTCAAATGATGAGCAGTAAGGTTTTACTAATCCCCTTCACATGAGGAGCAGTAGGGGGCACTTCAATAATCAATTCCCAAATCTAATCTGAAAATCCCAAAACCTTCTCCTCAAAGTTTTTAAAAATCAGTGTTTTGTTCCCTGAAAATCTAACAAAAATACTGAATATATTTTATAAATCTAAAACTAAATACTACTTTCTCAAGTAGTCCCATGAGAATCTACAATAAAAATTGAACGGATATCCTATATCCTTGTGCATGATTATATCTGTGATTTCTTGTTGAATGAATTTCATATCTTCATGGTTAGTTGTTTTGCCTTTTATTTTATTAGCCAGTACGTACAAAGTTTTCTATCTTTGACTGGTAATGGATATCGGTACAGTAGTATTTGAGTTCATCTCTTACTTTTCGGCTTTTTTAACAATAGAGATGTAACTTGCAGGCTGAACCCGAGGTCCCACTCTCATTGGAAGAACAGGAGAGGAAGAAAAAGAAGGATGAAAAGGTTTTTCTATTTCTTTTATGTATGCTTTTATTATGTACTGTTTGTGTGCTTTTATTTATGCTATTTTAAGGACCAAGGTTGACCATTTGAGGTTAGAGATACACAAGTTCAAATTTGACCACATGATTTTGTCTGTAGAGTATTGATTGTGGAAATAATTTGTTGATTTTAAATATTCAAATAATCTGCAAGTGAAATCCACTTTGTATAGTTTTTGGTTGTATAACGTTGTATAACGATTTTGACCTATCCTTAACCAGTACCCATTTTGATGGATTTGCAAGGCTCTTAGGGTATAATCTTGGGGTGACTTAATTGGTTCAGTACGTGTGAGTGTTTTCTTCTTTCCTATGAAACAGTAGATCATTTAATAAGGTTTTATGGCTGTAATCTGCTGATTGCATGGCCAGGCTGTGAACATCTGACTCTTTGTTGGCTCACTTGGTGATGTAGGAGTTTGATACTGGGTGGGTTTATTTATGACCGAAGCCCTCCAATTTTTGATTCGGGGTCTCTATGTTGGTGTTATTCAATTTTGCTTTATATAATGTAGTTGCAAAGTATGCGATCCTTCATCTTGGCATGCCGATGTCAATCTTAGCGTCCCTCTCTTCATTTTGGCAGGCAAAGCTGAAAGAGCTGAAGAAGCAAAAGGCTGCACAAAAAGCTGAAGCTGCCAAATTCCAGGTGGTGATTTGCAGATATATAAGTTTGCCTGCAAGATTTTCTGCTTAGAAATTTCAGTTATTTGCTTATTTTTCCTCTAGTAGTGCTACAATATTTTGTCTTGATAGATTGCTTTCCAGTTTCTAGGTATTATTGTATTGTCAGTCCATAAACTAAAATGAGTTTTTATGCCTCAGCAATCGTCTGTCTCATCAAAGAAGAGTGAAAAAAAGAACCTAAAAAGAAATGGTGAGGAAGAGAATGCTGAGGATTATGTTGACCCAGAAACCACTTCTGGTGAGAAGAAACAACTGTCACGTGTCATGGCAAAACAGTTTAATCCAAGTGCTGTGGAGAAATCGTATGTGTAGTTCTTTTGCATGTATATATTTTCAGTATGATGTCTTTGTAACTGTACTTACACAGTTATCTCCTTCCATTGATCCTTAGGTGGTATGCTTGGTGGGAAAAATCAGGCTTTTTTGTGGCTGATTCTCAAAGTTCAAAAAAGCCATTTGTCATTGTCAGTCCTCCTTTCTTCCTTTCGACTTTATATGTGTATAATTGTCTGATTCCTTACTTTTTTCATCAATGGTGGAATTGTTGCAGCTTAAGGCTTGTTTGACTTTTCAAAACCCCTAATGTTTTGATGTAGTTGCTGGAATTACTGTTTGTAAATGTACACCCTTCGAGAAGCCAATTATGTGTCTTTCTATCGGTTATAGAGTGCTGATGCTAACTATTCTTTCCTTGTTCTGTAAGGACGATGATTGTGCCTTTTAGTAACTACGTTTCAAACCAGCTAAGTTATTTCATTTTTTCTTCATTGTGAAATGATCTTCTGCAGGATATATTCTCAAAATGTGCTTGATAAAGAATATTATTGTGTATTGCGTTGATGTGATGAAACTGTTGTGATGTTGACGATTCTTGCTTTGTAGGTTCTACCACCACCAAATGTCACTGGCGCCTTACATATTGGTCACGCTCTCACCAGCGCCATTGAGGTCTTGCTTATATTTCCATCTGTGTTTAAGTGATGTGTTTTTTTCCCTTTGTAATATTTAAAGCTTTTCTGCCAGGATATGATTATTCGCTGGCGGAGAATGTCTGGAGATAACACCTTGTGGGTGCCTGGGATGGATCATGCTGGAATAGCGACTCAGGTTCTATTGATACCATCACACTCTTTTCGTGTTTGGATGTGTTTACGTACGTGTATCTATGTCATTGAATGGTGGTTAGATTGAAAAGAGGTTTGCTTTTTATGAATAACCAAAGAAAAGTGAGAGACATGATCATATGTTAAATAGCCCCCCCCCCCCACTTTCCATATCAAATGTTTGCATCATATTTGAAATTTGCTTCAAATTCCTTTTTCTTATTCTTGAACCAGTATTGAATTGACTGTCTTCACCTACTATTAACCTTATACTAGTTATGATAGCATCACTGAAATCGATAGCAAGTAGAATGAGGTTGTAGCTTCTACAATGATTGTTATGAGGGTGTATATTCTACAACAATCGTACAGAATGTTCTCAAGGTTGCTTTAAGATTTATGGCTAGAATGAAAGGAATGATTGTCAGTCATAAGTCCTAGTTCACTACAATTTGGTTACAATATTATTGCTACTATAATCTGGTGTTCCAAGAAAACCAGTCCTCAAACCTCAGATGTATAGTCTGCACCCACCACAATATCAACCCAAGATCAAGCAGAAATAACCCTTTACTAATCTACCCAATATGTTGTTCCTCCATATATTAATTTCTTTGTACACATCTATTTGGCTCACCCTTGTTAAGGACCATAATCTATTTTAGCTCAGTCTAGTTTACTAATCTACCTTTTTTGTGTCGCTGATCTTCTCTTAAAGCTCCCTATCTTGGTATTGGTTTCATCGGTTCCCTTTGCTGTTGTTGAAGCTGCTGCTGTAAGGTGTTTTGGCCTCTGCCTAATAGGAACAGTTATCGTTTTTTGATATCAAAAGGAATTTGCAGGTGGTGGTAGAGAAGAAGATTATGCGTGAGAGAAATTTGACTAGGCATGATCTGGGCCGTGACAAATTTGTTTCAGAAGTGAGTTTTGAACCTTTTATGACTTGCTTGTCGATGAAATTGCTTTTCCAATGCTGGTTTAGCTTATTGGTTTTCCTTTGATTTTTGTGGTACATGTTCAACCTTTACTCCTTTTCACTCCTTTGGTAAGGTTTGGAAATGGAAGAATGAGTATGGAGGCACCATATTGGGACAGCAACGCAGACTTGGTGCATCTCTTGATTGGTCTCGTGAGGTGATGTGTTATCATCCTTTTCAGTTTTAATGGCCCGACTTTTAAAAATATTTTGAACGTCTTTTATAATTGTTTCCCATGCGTCTTTAGTGTTTTACGATGGATGAGAAGAGGTCACGAGCAGTAACCGAAGCGTTTATCAGACTCTACAAGGAAGGTCTTATTTACAGGTAAAAATAGTTATTTGGAGTTGTTAATCCAATGACTTTGATCCTTGCTTGTTCTATGGTCATCAACCGCCCTTCTTACATCATCTCTTATAATTTTATATAGGTAATGTAACGAGAAATAATCCAAACCATCAACTTTTAACTAAAAATAACCCAAACTTTATTAGGTAGCCAAATTATCCTCTAGTTTTCCAATATTGATACGCTAAAATTTTTCATCAAAGGTTTGGCCACCTTGATGACATGATGGCAGCCAAAAATTCACTTTTCAGACCCGAACTTTCACTTTTGTTTTATTTTAGTCTTTAATCTTTGATTTGTTTCAAAATAGTCCCCAAACTTTTTATGTTTTATTTTACTCCCTAACTTTTTACTAGTATTTCATATAAGTTCCTAGTTTTTAGTTTGTGATTAAGGGTAAATGAAAACCAACGAATCATAAATTAAGATACTTTTGGCAAAGCCACCTTTTAATTAAGAAATTACATAGAACTACCCATAAATGTGTAGTAACTTTCTTTGTCAAATTGAACCTCATTACAAAACAAACTAGTCACACATATGATATATTAGAATAAGTTGGTATATCAACATTGTAAAACATTTTTTACGTATAAAAAAAGGTTTGTGGGTGGTTCTCTAAGATGAAAACTAATTTATGGGTGGTTCCAAGAAAGATTAAACTATTTGTGTCATTGTGTTATAAGTACTCTAATTTATCGATGATTTTGTGAAAAATGTTTGGAGACCAAAATGAACAATGTAATTTTTAGGGACCAGTTTAATACAGTTCACACATTAGGTACTAGGATGAAACAATAGTGAAAGCTTAGAGACTACAAAGAGAATTTCCGTTTGCCACGTCATCATAGTGGCCAAAGTTTTTACAGGAAACTGTATACAGAACATTATTGGGAAACAGGATTATGTGGCTACTTAATAATGATTTTTAACGTTAGAATATTAAGTTGATAGTTTGGACTATTTGTGGTCAAAAGTTAATAGTTTGGATTATTTTTGTTTATCAAAGTGGCCGAGATTTTGACAGGAAGCTGTGGTCGAATCAACATATGGGAAATTGTAGGATTGTTTGGCTACCTAATAATGAATTTTAATGTTAGGATTATTTTTCCTTTAATTTCCTTCAAAATTATCCCTCTTTGCTGTTCATCATCTTAGCTTCGCATGATTTCATGTTGATAATATGTTCCAATCTATCCTGGCACCTTATAGTTTGCAGAACTGA
Organism: Fagopyrum tataricum; assembly: GCA_002319775.1. NCBI lineage: Eukaryota > Viridiplantae > Streptophyta > Magnoliopsida > Caryophyllales > Polygonaceae > Fagopyrum > Fagopyrum tataricum. Next base: position 7,837,612 of record CM008279.1, on the reverse strand, counting down.
CGGATAGGAGTATAGGGTTACCTGGCTAAGTAGTATCTTGATGGTAGACCTGAACAAATGCGGGCTCGGGCCGGGCCAAATCTAAAATCTTGCCCGAAATGCCCGGACCGGGACGGCCCGCCTTGAACGGGTCTCCAGCAAGGCCCGTGCCCACCCACTTGTAAACACGGGCGGGATGACGGGCCGGCCCGCCCATGTTTACACTTATTCACTTTTAGTTTAATTTTAATATTATATATATAAATATATATATATGTATATATATAAATAAACATATATATATGTATATATTTATATAAATAATATAAATAAATATATATATATATATATATATATATATATATATATATATATACGGGACAGCCCGCGGGCTAAATCCAACACCCAGGCCCGGCCCGCTTGTTCACGGGACGGGCCAGACCTGGCCTGAACGGGCCAAAATGCTAGCCTGTACCCGTATTTTTTGGCGGGCGGCCCGGCCCGGATTTGTTCAGGTCTACTTGATGGGTTGTTGCCGCCTATTTTGTTTTTTCTTCATTGCTTATTTTCTTAAGTAGATCTCTGTTGATGGTTGATTAGTCTCTTGACAAGAAAATAGTTTGAGAAGATTAGTCAAATGACTTACCTTCTACAGTGTGTTAGTGGGATAACTACGTACCAAGGTTTTTAACAAAGTAAACTATCGGTGATACTTTTAGGGCAGTTTGGTTGCTCATTTAGAATGAAACCGGGAGGTAGTGGTTAAAAAGAGGGACATAAATGTTGTTTAAGATTCATTTATGCATATCTTATAAAGAGGGAAATAGGTAAATAAGGATTTTTTTTTTTCATCTTCTTAACCATTACGGTACCTTTCTTTTTTTCATTCCGGACGAGCAACCAAACGGTTTGGACCCTTAGTGTCTCTGTTCTGACCACCACCACTCCTGGCTGACCAGCCAATAGTTATGTCACCTTATGAAATAGATTAGCAAATAAGGGAATTTTTATAGGCTTGTTCGCAAAATCACCCAGACACCTGCAAATATGTACCTCCTGGAAGATATTCTCTGCCATGCCCGCCTCTAGTATTCTATACCCTATAGGATTTTCTCATTTCAATCATTCTACAGATTTTGACATCAGTCATAGTGCTCAGGAATTAAATGACCTTAGATGTTTAAGAAGATGGATGACATAAGTTGGAGTGTCACTTAGAAATTGGACTCACTGTCCCAGTTATGCTTGCATAAGTGATTTTTTTATTATTATGATATTCTTTTGGTATATCCTTTTGAATGAAGAGAATAAAAAAAACTCTCTTTTGCAGAAAGAAGTCTTCACAAATTTTCTCTATGTACTAGATCCCTCATCGATAGTTTGAAATTGATGCATATGCATAATGATTTGGTATCTTTTTAAATATTCTCCCTCCCCTTTCTGGCCATCTTTTCAGGGATCTACGGTTAGTAAACTGGGATTGTGTGCTGAGAACTGCTATTTCTGATATAGAGGTAATGTATCTTTGCTGTATTGTTATATTTACTCCTTTCCTTGCTTACCAGAGATTTTTTTTGTTACTTTGCAGGTTGACTATGTTGACATCAAGGAGAGAACTTTCCTAAAAGTTCCAGGTTATACAAATTCTGTTGAGTTTGGTGTTCTAACATCATTTGCATATCTTTTAGAAGACAATCCAAATGAGAAGGTTGTTGTTGCCACTACCCGAGTGGAAACTATGCTTGGTGATACTGCAATTGCAGTTCATCCTGATGATCCAAGGTACAAACATCTTCATGGAAAATTTGCTGTTCACCCATTCAACCAGAGGAGGATTCCTATTATTACAGATGGAATACTCGTGGATCCAGAATTTGGGACTGGATGTGTCAAGGTGAGGATTCTCTTATATTACTCTTGGTTTGCTTTAATCAGACATATTAGTTAGCATAATTGCATGATATGATTTTTTTGCAACTACTGTGTTTCACATCAAGAAATTTCTGATAACTTTTTCCCATGTAGAAAATTTATACTTAATTTGATATATTTTTGTGTTTGTAGATTACACCTGCACACGATCCAAATGATTTTGATGTTGGGAAACGTCATAACCTTGAGTTTATCAACATATTTACGGATGATGGGAGAATAAACAGTATTGGTGGCCCACTTTTTGAAGGAATGCCACGATTTGAAGCACGTGAAGCAGTAACAAAAGCATTGCAGGAGAAGGTAGGTGAACAAATTGTGTATGCAGGATTGAGTATCATGGTGTATTGCTGTTTCAATACATTTTGAGATGAAGATCTCAGGTTTAGTACTCTGTGTAGGCTCTGAAATTTTCCTAGGCTGTTTTGCTGCATCCTATTTGAATTTTATTCTCAAGGGGGCAATTAGGAATTCATTCACATACTGGTCCTTGATGGTGATTTTATTATGACTCGAAGTCGATAATTTTTGCATATAAATGTCAGTTACAGTACAAAGTGCCTTTAATTTTTTTTTTTCTCTCTCTATTGATCTTTTTTTAAATCGCGTCAATGTATCTTCCCTTCCCTAATGAAGGAGTCCCCCGCCCGCCTTAGTAGTCTAAAATAGAGCGTGCAGGCATGTTTGTTAGTTATGTAAACAAAATTGCATCCTTTTCTTGAAGATGTGGGGTATTTGTTAACGTTCCTCTTCATTTGCAGCTGTTGAAATAGTACTGAGATGACATTCCACTTTTCTTTGTAGGGGCTCTATGTAGGTGCTCAAAACAATGAGATGCGTCTTGGCCGTTGTTCAAGAAGTAATGATGTTGTGGAGCCTATGATAAAGCCTCAGTGGTATGTTAACTGTGATAGGATGGCGAAGGAAGCTCTTGATGCTGTCTTGGATGAAAATAACCAGAGGATTGAGATCATTCCTAAGCAATATAATGCCGAGTGGAAAAGGTATCCAGTATATAATGTTTGTAAATTGTTGAACATAATCTAGGTTTTCCTGTTTAAAATTATCTGGGTAGTTGCTCATCTTAATCTCCAGACACATTCTTTAATGCCATAAATTTATCAACTTTCTAGTTTCAATTCTACTTGTTTGTTTCCCTTATGATCTTTGAAGACATTTTTTCTAGTTGAGGTGTTACAATACATTCTTATACCTGCATTTCTGCTAACTCATATGTCCACATTTACCGGTACAGTAAGCTGAATCGGCAATTTCCGTTGGTCCCAACTAATGGGAGGTTTTGAAACTATCACAGGTGGCTTGAGAATATTCGGGACTGGTGTATATCTAGGCAGCTGTGGTGGGGTCACCGTGTTCCTGCCTGGTATGTTACACTGGAAGATGATCAGCTGAAGGAGGTTGGTGCTTATAATGATCACTGGGTAGTTGGTAGAAATGAGCATGAGGCTCAAGAAGAGGCTGAAAGATTATTTCCAGCCAGGAATTTCCAGATAACTCAAGACCCTGATGTTCTGGATACATGGTTCTCCGCTGGTCTCTTCCCTCTGTCAGTCTTAGGTTGGCCAGATGAGACAGCTGATTTGAAGGCATTTTATCCAACTTCAGTTCTTGAAACTGGACATGACATTCTCTTCTTCTGGGTTGCTCGAATGGTGATGTTATGTACTAAACTTGGAGGTGATGTGCCATTCAGAAAGGTAATGTTTCTTATATGAAAAGTCTGTCTTGTTCCATTGCTGTCATGTTGAGTTGATTATGCACTCTGGTGCTACTTATCTGCATGAGGAAAAAAAAAAGTATGTAATATTTAAAATCTATTTTATTGTTTTTCCTACTTATGCTGTTCTTCTTTCCTAAAGTCTAATTTGGTATACTTGCAGGTGTATTTGCATCCGATGATCCGTGATGCACATGGGCGTAAGATGTCTAAGTCATTAGGAAATGTTATAGATCCACTTGAGGTTATAAATGGGATCTCACTGCAAGGTCTTCACAAGAGACTGGAGGAAGGTAATTTGGATCGCAATGAGCTTGCAGTAGCTAAAGAGGGGCAGAAGAAGGACTTCCCTAATGGTATTTCAGAATGTGGTGCGGACGCTCTTCGCTTTGCCCTTGTTTCTTATACTGCACAGGTCATTTTCTTCTCGCGCATTTTATTTATTTTGATACTGGTTAGATCTTTAAATTGACGGAATGTGACCTGTCTTGCTTGTGTTGGTTCAGTCTGATAAAATAAACTTGGATATTCAAAGAGTTGTTGGATACCGTCAATGGTGCAATAAACTATGGAATGCCACCAGATTTGCTATGAGCAAGCTCAGAGATGGCTACTCCCCACCTGTGAATATTAATGAAGTTCCTCAAGAGATGCCATTAAGCTGCAAATGGATATTGTCAGTGTTGAACAAAGCTATTGATAAGACCGTGTCTTCGCTTGAAAAATCCGAGTTCTCCGATGCTGCTAATGCAGTTTACTCTTGGTGGCAGTATCAGCTATGTGATGTTTTTATAGAAGTAATAAAACCATATTTTTCCAGCAATGATCAATCATTTTCATCTGAAAGAAATTTTGCTCAAGATGCCTTGTGGATATGCTTAGACACTGGGCTCCGTATGCTCCATCCTTTTATGCCATTTGTCACAGAAGAGCTTTGGCAGCGTCTTCCACATTCAAAAGATAGCAGTACGAAAGGATCAATTATGATAAGTGCATACCCGACAAGAATGGCGGTGAGAATGCGTTGTCTTCAATATTATGCAGTAGAAGTGGCATGAACTGTCTTTGGTTGTTGAGTTTTAATGCATATACAAATAAGTTATTCAATACTGCTCATTTTTTTGTGCACTTTGCAAATGAGACTCTTTTCCATATTCATGCCTTATGTGCACTGAGAGTTTCGCCGTCCATCTCAATAGTTGCCATCTCATCGTTTGCTTGTCGTGCTTGGGAAAGTGGGGATGTATTATTACCTAATAACCTTTCATGTGATGACCGATGAGAAAATAACAAAATTATCCTCCTAGTTAGTAGTTAGTGAAATCCTTATGAGCCATTTTTTATTTCTGGAAGGATGTTGATTTCCTCTTATACATGCCAAACAAGGGGAAGACCTTAAGAATTAATGAACTGCTTATTATTGTTCGTTATTCTCGTTTATCATCTCTCTCGCAGTAATTTGCACGAGGCCACTAAGTTGCTAAGTTATTTAATATTGCAGTTGTGGGAGAACGAAAATGCGGAGGCAAGGATGAACATTATCGAGTCTACCGTGAGGTCTCTTAGATCGCTAAGATCGAAGATGCCTCCAAATGAGCAGCGTGAGAGGTATTCTCTTTTTTTGTTCTTGTTGGATCAATTCCTTAAAGCCCTACTAAGGGTCATGTGGCCTTTTGGAATAGTGACATACATTGATAATTTGATACATATTGTGTTTTGACTATATCTGGAGACTGAGTTAAAAACGCACCGATGTAGGATCACCTGTTGTATCTCAAAATAATTCAACGGTGAATGCAACATAAAATGGATTGAAATTGCAGGCCATTATCCTTAGGAAGGTTTTATTTCCTGACATCCTTAATCCGTAGCATCTTATTCTTAGTATGAAAATGCAAAGTCTCTGTTGTGGATTTTTTACTGTGTGCATCCATGTGATTGCACTTGTAATTCTTGCTATCCATGCAATGCGTAAAAAGTAGTCCTGTATTTTATTTTTATAAAGTAGAGACTCCCTCTTTTGGTTTTTTCAATTAACTTGTAGATAACTGGGTAAAAGGTAGTCCGTAGTCCTGTATTTTAGATGGTCTTCTTGGTAGACCAATTTACAGTTACTGTCACAGGGCTCTGCCTGCATACATGCATGAAAGGTCTAGACATCTGGTTCATTTTTTAATTAGTTTATCAATTTTGGTCCTGAAATTTTATGCAAAGTATCCACATATTTTTAAAGAGTTGCGCGCTTCTCTTTTCCAGTATGATTGATTTTCACCTTATTTTGATTTCCTCTTCCTTCTATTGATTGATTTTCACCTTATTTCCCTATTGATTGATTTACAACTGCTCAAGTCCTTGTTTCTATCCATTTACTTAACATCGAGTGTAATCAGTGTATGTATATTGTTTGTCCAGACGTCCGGCTTATGCACTTTCTCGGAGTGATGAGATTGCAGATGTAGTCAGGAGTCACGAGTTAGAAATAATAACCCTTGCCAGTGTATCAACTATCAAGGTTTGTCGAGTTAATTTTTAGCTGTATTGATCCCCTTGTTATATTTTCTGTAAGACATTCTCTAAAATGGTGAATATTGATCCTCCACTTTTTAATGTATATATCACCCTATATTTCCTCTTGGTGCATCTTATTAATCAATTCATATTTGAAAATGGGGCGAACTTCGTTTTTCTTCTCCATACCCAGTAGAGGCGTTAGAGTGGATATTGTGAATAAACACCTTTCTGTCTACACTGCACAGGTCATAAACGAGAGCCGCGAAGCGGGTCCGGGATGTGGAGTGGATATTGTGAATGAACACCTTTCTGTCTATCTCACAGTGAAGGGAGCAATAAATGCAGAAGCAGAGCGTGAGAAGATGAGAAAGAGGATGGATGAGATAAAGGAGTAAGTGTCTTTTTATGCTGTTTATGACAGTCACATTTCGAGTGGTAGCACCACCGCTACCATTGCCTAGGCACATTTATGTTAACTGTATTGCATAGCAGTGCCCGTTTACGGCGTCTTGTGAAAGTGTAGTGCTGAGTTTAATGATATTTGGTTGTATACACAGGCAAGTAAAGAGGCTAGAAGAATCGATGAGCGCAAATGGATATAAAGAGAAGGTACCTGCACATATCCACAAGGAAAATGAGGATAAGCTGCTCTCTCTTGGAATGGAGCTTGTCTCCATTAGCGAAGCTAAAGAGCACCTGGAGCACGACATTGCACCCCAAAACTGAATCTGGGTTCGGCATTGAATACTGAATGTGTTCATGCGTGCCTGGGCGTTTTTCTCCCCTTTGTGTTGGATGCTCTATCAATCTACCCCTAAGTCTGAAGATTAGTTTTCCTTTGAAAACAAGTTTTGTTTTAGCAACAAATTCATATTCAAGACCTGATTTTAAGACCATTGCGTCCTTCACTCACAAGCTCTCTGCAGGAGCTGTTATGAATCTGAGGCGTGAGGTGAGCTTGAAAATCAGGAGGCAGGAAAAAGTGTCAAATCCTTTATCCGCAAAACGATACCAATCTCTCCTCTTAGATACAATTTTCTTATGGAATTTCCAGATAGTACTGCTGAATTTTTGACTTTTTTCGAATTTTGCCCCTTTTACATAGGGCTGTTCATTCCTGGATATCCAAATTAAGATATATGGAAAATTTATTTTGCAAAACTGATATCCAGAGCCCATCCGAAAATTGTCAAATATCTGATTTCGGATATCTGAATGGTTCGGATTTCTGAATTACCCGATTACCCTTGAAGATGAAAATTGTTGTCTTAAATAAAAGTTCTCTTTGATGTTTATGATAAAATCTGCTCGGTTTTGCAACTCATAAGTTTGCATATTTCCTTGTTGAACAGAAAAACAGTGATTATCTTATTTCCTCGTTGAACAAAAAAAACAGTGATAGGGGATATAGAACAAACCAACCAACAAAACAAACATTAATCTGCATACAAACACAAATCAATTTCACAAACATTAATCTGCATACAAACACAAATCAATTTCACTCAACATATCTATAATTGATGAATATCATGATTGCATACATATTTTACATATCCTAGAAAACGGATATCCGGCTTTAAAAAAATACAATCTGTATCCGATTTGTATATCCGAAAATTTTAGGCAGATCGGAGCGGATATGGATAAATTTCCATCGGATACATTTCCGTCAGATATTTCTGTGTCGGATTATTGACGGATCGGATATTTTTTGAACACCCCTACTTTTCCCATCCATAAGCCAACATATTAAGGGTACAAAAATTGTCAACAAAATTTTTCGGATTTTCTATTGTCAGATACGGGTGCCACCGAACATATCACTGGCAATATGGGTAAGATGACCATTGATTCCGAATACAATAAGGGGATCAAATTGCTCTTGGTAAGGTGACACTTTCCATTACTCATATTGACCCATCTTATTTTAATACCAACTCTTCTCCTCTAAAACTCAATCGTATTTTACTTGCACCAAAAGTGACGAAAAACTTTAGTAGTATATCTAAGTTAACGCGTGATAATAATGTGATTGCTGAATTTCACCCGTCTTTATTTTGTTTGCTAAAAGACTTGTAGGGTTGCATCCTTCTCAAAGGAATTATTGACCATGATCTTTATCGGCTCCCTACATCTAAAACTGCTCATCATGCTCTCTTGGGTGAACGTACTTCCCTTCGAATGTGGCATCATCGTTTGGGTGATCCGAATAAAATGTTCTCAGGCAGTTACTTCATAGTTTTCAACTTCCAATTTCTTCAAATAAAATGGTGTCCATTTACCATGCATGTCAACATGGAAATAATCACCGTCTTTCCTTTTTTTTTTTGAAAATTATGGACACAACTCAAAACCATTTAAAATTATCTATTCAAATGTATGGGGTACTTCCCCGATATATCTTTAAATGGAAACTGTTATTATGTTTTATTTGTGGACAATTACACTCATTTTGTTTGGTCTTTTATTTCATCTCCAATAAATCTCAAATATTTTTGTTTTTCAAAAACTTTCATTCCATGATTAAAATCCAATTAACACAAATATCAATATTTTTCAATCTGACGGTGGTGGTAAATTTAAAGCTTTTACTCTGTTATAACAACCTTATACATCCATCATTGAATGTCTTGTCCTCACACTCCATATCGAAATGGAGCTGTTGAAAGACAAAATCGTGTTGTCCAAGACAAAAGGTATTTCCCTTCTCTCCCAAGCAAACTTATCTCCGGTTTTATGGGAACATGCTTTCCGCACCGCAATTTACCTATCTACTCGAACTCCATCTCCCACTTTACAAAATCAATCCTCTAACTATAAGCTTTATAACAAACATCCCGACTACACTCTTTTACAAAGTTTTGGATGTCAATGTTACCCCTTCCTTAGTCCACATCGACAAACAAAGCTTGATTTCAAAACCCGTGCTCATATATTTTTAGGATATAGCTCTAAACACAAAGGTTACTTGTGATAATATCCACATACTCAACAAACCTATATTAGCCGACACGTGGTCTTCGATGAAAGTATCTTTCTCTTTATCCCATCTCCAACATCGACACCAACTCCATGTGAACCAGCTTCCTTCTCTTTTCAACTTCTCCAACATGTCTCTACACCCCTCCCTCTTCTCTTACCAAATCCTTCCCTCATCAACTCAATGCTCAAATCCAAGCCCTACTACCTCCCTCTCACCTTCGATCTCCATCTCCTTCCCTCTAACAATCATCATTGGGCGCTCCTTCCCGATCTCCTTGGGATGTCTTAGATGTTTCAAACAACTTTCCTCACCTCATACTCGTTGATGCTTCCCTTCATCCTATGTCAACCCGTCCTAAAACTGGACATCTTAAACCCCACATTCTTCTAACCACCATGCATCCTTTACCGCTTGCTTCCACCATCCTTGAACCTTCAACCTACCGCTAAGCTGCTAAACACTCTCCTTGGGTGACCGCTATGCAAAATGAATATAATGCCCTAACCTCCTACATAACTCTACTTGGTCCCCAGTACCTCGTCCTCCTAACACTAAGGCTGTGTTTGGCAATCAACCCAAAAACACTAGTGTTAGTATTCACGAGTAATAATGGATGGGTTTTCGGAAAATACTAGTGTTTAGTGTTTGAAAAACCTAACGAGTGTTCGGTTGGTTTATAATTTACACTAGTGTTTGTTTTCATTTTTTAATCAACTGATAGCTGAATCTTCGTTCCACCCTTTTTTGAAATGAGATGAATTTATCCCGAACTAATTTCATTAATGGAGATGACTACTAATACAGTTTGAGACTTAATGAGTTCATCAATGGAGACTTGGCTTAATGATTTCATCAATGGAGATTATTTGAATGCAAATTTTTCTAATTCGAAAGCTTATGTAAATTTAGGGCAAACGAGATCTTTCAATCCAATTCCTAAAAAGGTCAGGTGGATCCAAATCTCTTCGATTTCGGGTCCTTCATAGGCGGAAGCTTGGCCAAAGGAGTCATCTTTGTTTCAAGAAGGAGGCCATTGTTTCCGACGACCAGATCCAGGTTGAGCTTTGATGCTTTCAGCGACAACTCCGGTGAGTTCTCAAGCGCCTCCGCTCAATCCCGGGAGCTCTGGCTCGCCTGTGCTGTTGGAGACGCCAATTCCGTCGAACAACTCATCCAGCAACTCGTCACGGACCTCGGTTCCACCTCAATTGATGATCAAAAGATGGTTGCTATGGAAATTCGACTCCTCACGAAGAATAAACCTGAGGAGGGGGAGGGAGCTAGAAGGAGACCATTGTTTCCGGCGACCAGATCTATGCTTGCGGTTCCTAGTAACCCGGTGGGGCTTGGAGTGAGGTGGGGAGATGAGGCGGCGGTGTTGGTGGAAGCCGTTGTCGTTGAGACGGCCTTGAGGCAAAGAAGAAAGGGACGATAGATCGCACATAAGTGAGGAAGGGATACAAGTTTGTTTATATATCAAGTTCATCAATGTAATTACGTAAAATAATTAAGGGCAAAAGAATCATTTTCTTTGTTGAAAACTCAGAAACCGGCCCAACCCGTGCTCTTGTGGAGTGTTTGAGAAACGGAGCTATAAACACTAATCACTAGTGTTTCGTGGACTGCCAAACACTCGATAAAATATCGAACACTCATCAACACTCACAAACACTCATTGTAGGATCGTGCCAAACACAACCTAATATCATCAATTGCAAATGAGTCTATAAGGATAAACATATAGTTAGAGGTCTTTGTGGAACGTCATAAAGCTCGCCTCGTAGCTAAAGGTTATCATCAAGAATTGAAGAAGGTGTTGACTACACTAACACTTTTAGTCCTGTCATTTGTCCAACGACTATTCGACTTGTACTCTCCATTGCTATATCAATGGGATGGTTCATTCGTCAATTAGATATTCACAACGATCTCAAAGAGCGGGTGTTTATGAATCAACCACTAGGTTTTTTAATCCTAATAATCCTTCCTATTTTGTAGGTTAAACCTCTATGGACTTAAGTAGTCTCCACGTGCATGGTTCAACAAGTTGTCTACTTTCCAATTGATGCATGGTTTCATAGCTTGCAAAAGTGACAACTCCCTATTTGTTCACCACTCCTCCACCAGTACTTTTTACATTCTCGTTTACGTTGATGACATTATTGTTAGCCCACCGGCAATAACCTAGTTTATTAAGGCTCTCAATCAAAGTTCTCTCTTCGGGACTTAGGTGACCTAAATAATTTGCTAGGCATTACAATTATATACATTCCAACATCTCTTCATCTTTGTCAACAACAATATGTTCGTACACTTCTTCAACAAATAAAAATGGAGGATGCCAAACCCATTAGCACCCCAACAAAACCACACATTGTTTGACTAGTCAAGGAGATCCCATTGATGATCCTTCTCATTATTGGAGCATCGTGGACGCTCTTCAATACGTCACCATCACTCGACCTGAAATCTTGTATATATTCCACAAAGTTTGTCAATATATGCAACAACCAACCACACAAAATTGGAATGCCGTCAAACAAAACCTTCAATACTTAAGGGCACTTTGTCTCATGACCTACATCTGACTATCTCCTCGCAAAATACCCTTATTGGTTTCACTGATGCGGCTGGTTGTTTGATTCCGATGACACAACTCAAAACATGGGTATGTTGTGTTTTATGGGTCTAACTTGATCAGCTGGGTATCTAGGAAACAACGACTAGTTGCTAGATCAAGTGACGAAGCTAAATATAGAGCTCTCGCTCTTGGGACGATTGAAAATGTGTTGTTGCAGCAAATTTTAGGGGAACTTCATCAACCACTTCACATCACTCATGCACTTCTATATGATAACATTAGTCCCACATTCATGACACACAATCCGATGGTTACGAGTCGCTCCAAACATATCTCACTCAATATACATTTCATTCGAAAGCTAATTGCAGTTAAACAACTCCGAGTTCATCATGTTCGAGCTCACCTGGGAATTTGTGTACACTAAAGCTCTCGGGTGTGATCGTTTCAACACTTTACGGTTTAAGCTCTGTGTTCGTGCCTCTCGTTCCGTTTGCAGGGGCGTATTAGAGGATATTCCTCAAAACCATGATATGGACATAATCTTCATTACCCCTTTTATAGACACTATATATTCTCCTACGTTTCATATTTTATTCTCTTTGTCTATATATTATGTAGATTTCTCAATGTAAAACACACAATGAAATACATGGTTCTCTCTACTTTGTACTCTCTTACATCGACGACCGTAAGTGCACGGTTTTCGTAGTCATAGTACATGATCACAATCAAGTGTTGCTTCCACAAGAACTTGGTTGATTGATTGACAAAGTAACAACTAAACTGTCTAAACAAAGAGTAAAAAGATGGATAACATGAATTTTTAATCAAATTTTAATAAGTAGATGCAAATAATGTAAAAATATAAAGGAATGATCTAGGATTTGGGAACTACTCACACCAATTTATTGTTGTCAAATACGCTCAAGGAACAAATGATAGTAACAAATATGAAAGTGTGGAACAACACATGCAAATTCAAGGTGCTTCTATCTTCATATATCATTCACCTTTTGAGTGAATGGAATGACTCAAGACATCTTACACATGCACTATCATGACCTATGCATAAAACGAGATAAACCTAAGGCAGTTAAGGGGATGGCCATATGAATGTGATACGGCTTGCTCTCGCATTGAACACCTCACAACACAGATTATGAATAAATTTCAAAATGTTAGGAGGTAATCAAGCTCTCACTTTTGATCCTATATATCTCTCTTTTCCTTCATCTTATCATCACGTTTTAACAAGTGTCTACCTTATCTGAGTCCATTAATTTTTCTACGGTGATGGTGATATGTCACTTAACACCATTAACATGGTGATTGGACTTCAACTAGCATTCAAATCTTAAGTTCATTTTTTGGACGAGGCTTGGAATTATTTAGGGTTCCATCCACTAAGCTAAGTTCATTCCTTTTCCTAAGTTGTTAATGGTATTCCACTTAATACCATCACCATGGATATTCGACTTTAACTAACATTCAAACCCTAAGTTCATCATCATCTAAGAGAAGACTAAATAAGCCTATGAAGTTCCGACATTCAATCATCCATTCAAATCATTGTAAATTAATCGAGAAATGAGGTTTTCACTCTCAACCCCTTGAACAAGATCGAGCTACTCATGATGAAAAATTATCAAAATAGTGAAAATAAAATTTGCTTTGAGAAATAAATAACTAAAGAAGAAATGAAAATGAAAACAAAAACTTAAATTAACTTAAATAAACAACTTCAATCTTCAACGTCTTACAAACTTACTTCAAATCTTCAAAAGAAACAAAAGAGAAACTAAATGGCGTTTTTGAGAATGAAAGTGAGAACTAACTAAAACCCTAAAAAAATCTAGCACAAGAAAAGCATACAACTAGAATAATATAGTCTCAATAGTGTTTTGAATGGTAATTTTGTTACTAAGATCATATCCCCTTCATATATCACTATATCAACTGTATATGTGTATTGCATTCCCAACAATCTTTGTTTATTCCAAATGAACTACATAAAACGCACATAATCAGGGCATTAAACAAGATCTTTAACGGTTAATTCTTAGAAAACTCCATGGTCCGGTCGTACTTCCTATCCTGCATATAATCAAATAAAAATTAATTCAAATGAATTTTAATCACATAAATTAAATGGTAATTATTTGGCAAGAAGATGATACCTCCAAACTCCTGCAATAGCACGCAAAGCCATATAGATAGCTAAAGCGATCCAAATGCCAACAAAGCCGTTGGATTTGGACAGAACGACTAATGAAGCTATGCTCACAATTGCAACTCCAACCTGATTAATCCATATAAATATAGTTAAATAAGTGCAAAATTCGTACATTAATATCATAATTGATAAGTTGATTACTGCATTATTTGTTAACTTGCCATGGAATATGCTGTATACGCAAAATCTGATGCTCCGAAATTGACACCGTCCATCACGAAGGCTATTGAGTTTATGGGTTGTGTTGCAGCAACAAACTAATTCATCCAATACAACCAAATGCAAAATTAGAATGTATAATGACCTTTTATGTTTAAACATATATTTTTTTTACAGTTTTAAATATCATCGCTAACTATTACATTTCAGACAAAATCGGACCGATGGTCCATGTAGATGGACCGGAATTTCCAAACCCTTTTAGACCAAAAAGTATTGTTTGGAGCCCGATATAGACGGGTGCGGGTAAAGTAAAGGTCTATATATACCCGTCTGAATGATCAGTTAACTACAAGTTTTCACGACCATTGAGCTATTTTATTTTACATATACTATATTTTGTTTTATTTAGTATAATTTTTTTATTTTCAAAAAAAGGAGGCTGAAACCCTACTCGGGTGATATGACACTTTAGGCCTAAATTACGGATTTGACCTGGTGACACATGTAAAATATATTGAAAAGCCCGTTTGAGTTTGCCCATGTCTATTGACTATATATTTACCGGAATTCCAATGGTAATTAGATGGAGGACATGGACATCTTTTGTGAATATCGTGGAACCAAAGTGTAAGCCAAGTCCAACAAGCAGAGCCAATCCCAATCCCAGTACAAATCCCATCTGCATTCATACATATGTACAAAATCCAATAATTAAATAAAAATGGGTTAAATATTAAAAAAATTGAATAAAAGAGGTCTTGTTTGCAAATACAATGATTGTGAATAATGCAAGACCTGTATTACTCTACAAGCAGCAGCAATTGCCTTGTCATGATTCTTCTCAGCAAAAGCAGTCGCTAAAAGCGCCTAATTCACAACAATAACCAATTCAGCAACTTTATTTCACAATAACATGATCTTATGGGGTTGATCATGAATTTATAAGTATACCTGGGCAGCAACTGCTAAACCATCAGCAAGAAGTGAAGACGTCATCCAAACTTGCAAACAAATCTGGAATGAAGCCATTGGCGTCGAACCCAGCCTTGCCGCCATGGATGCTGCTAACGTCACGCATAATGTAACGGCTATAACTCTTGCTAATAACAGAAACCCTGTACAAAACTCACATACATATATAACCAATGTATGAATGTATATATATATATATATGCTGAAATCGAACTTCTTGTTACCGTTTTTTAGAAATCTTTTGAACTGCAAGGCTTTTATGGTGGGAGGCACAAGATCAACTTTCTTCATCAGTCTCCACAGGAGTATGCAGCACATCAAGTACCTGTTAAATTAACAAAAACAGTATACATTATAGTTTTTAGGGTTCGTTAATTTGGATCATAAAACAAGGTAATCGATGTTCGAAAACTTACTGGGAAATGACATGAGCTATGGCCGCGCCGCTAACACCCATGTGACATACATATATAAGAATCGGATCCAGTATAATGTTTGAAAGATCTCCAACAACTAAATTCACGAAAAGAAAATCATGTTAACATATACGAGTAAGTTTAGTTAATTTAATCAAGCTGAAGTTTTAACTTAAGTACCTGTAGCATAGAGGGGAGTTTTTGTATCCTTAAATCCTCTAAAGACACCTTGCATAGCTAATGAAAGAAGAACAGCAGGAGAACCTAAAGATCTTAGTGTTAAGTACTTGTGTGCTGGCTTAAACATAGGGGAATCCTGAACATATATATAATCACTTAATTAAATTTTCAAGAAATTTGTATTAATAAACGCATACCAAATTATAATGCTTACAGATTTGACACCCATTACACTTAGGAGAGGTTTAGCTCCAATGACAAGGAAAAAGGCCTGAAAAAGTCCAAGAAACACCCCAATGATGATCGAAGTCGACGCAGAAGGTATGTGTCGCCTTTGATTCTCCATGCCTTGAACTCTTTTATCTTCATCATCTTCAACTGTCATCTTATCAAAAGTATCTTCTTCAGCGACAAATGATGTTGTGATACTCACCAGAGGGAATATTGTAATCTTTGAAGCTTGATTAAAGATTGCAATTGAAACTCCAACTGCAGCAAGCTCCACTGGGCCTGTATATGTTATTCAGATGAGTTATAAACAAAATTGACACTATTATAACTAATACTATATTTTAAATAGTAAATACCTAGATGGCCAATGAATGCTGTATCAATTAGAGACGCAATTGGATCAGCCGCTAAAGCTAAAGCTGCTGGAAGTGCAATTTGTATAATCTCTGATCCCAATTCATCCATTTTGAACACGTCTCTGTAAATTAACGAAACTCATCAGCAAATCAATTTCATTAATAAACTATAGTAATTATAAGCATGCAGTTAAGTACCTGATGTCTTTGAAAACCACAGAGCAAGGAATCATTTTGCTATGGGATTCTTGCAAACCTCCTTGATGATCCTCCATGAATTCGAAACTAATGTATAGCGCAATCAAGGTACTAAACAATCAAATAAGAAATGGACTTGAAAAGTTGCAGCGTCTAACTTTGTGTGCATGCAGCATTATTATAAAGTTAGCGACGAGGATTAAAAGTTCCGATCACTACTACCTGCAAAAAGTATGAAATTACTTTAAATTCATGTTTTTTCTTTTTTGTTAATGACGTGGCCTTTGCCATGATCAATCATTCTTCAAGTGTTTTCATTATGGTGAATGCATGTAAATAAGTTCAATCATTCATCTAAGACTATATATGTTGCTGATAGAAAATTTTAATACGGTTATTCTGATATTTGTCCAAGTTAATGATTTAAGTTCAATAAATATTTTTAATGCATGTAAATATAAAATATGTTCAATCATTGATCTAAGATTATACATGTTGCTGATATAAAATTTTCAATACGATTATTCTGATATTTATCCAAGTTAATGATTTAAGTTCAATAAATATTTTAAAACTTGTTATTTAGTTTTGCTTAATTTTTATAAAATAATTAAATTTTAATAAAAAATATATATTATTAACCTATATGTATATTCTTAGCCACACACTAGAAAAACCCAATAACATTATTGATTTATAAATGAAAATAATAAGAACCAAGTATATATATTGTTTTTATAGCTTTACATAAAAGAGAGAAAGAAAGAAAGATATACATATACACCTTGAAATGTTGAGACAACGTTATTTGGGATAGGTGGCTTCTCTTAGAGGTTTCATCTAGCAAAGCGGTATCTATTTAAAGTCAATCTGGGTCGATAAAAGACAGAAAATACATATAAACTCCACTTACCAATCGATACCACGTAGCACGCACTATATTGATTCAATCTTATGGTGTGGTTTGGTTTGGTTAATTGATTCAGATCTGTTCTGTTAACTATTTTACTGTATAATATATCTTAATTTCAAGCCTTTGTTTTAGTTCGTTGTGCAGTTCCTAGGAAATGCAATTTGTAAATATGTTATTTCAATCAAAATTCAACACAAGCAATTTCCTAAAGGTTCTCAGTTTCATATTAATTGTCATTTATTATTATGAAAGATAAACGCACAATTAATAAAATTGAACTTATGAAATTTGCTACGTTTAAGTCTCACGTCAATAAGATTATTTTTATTAAAGTGGTTATTTTTTAATAATAGTGTTTTATTGTATCGTCGTGCATTAATAACTTATATTTGGTTTTTATATTTGAAACAGTATTTTAAATTGAATGTTTAAATCTTAAAATTTATCAAAATGAACAATTTTTTAATCAATAAATTTATTTACTTAGAATTTTATATTGGTCAAAGAAAATTATGTATTTTTATTTTGAGAATAAAGTTCGAAATTTGATCCATAAACATGTTGGGCTCTTTTCGTTGGGACATAAACTGAACATGGATCACTTGAACACTCGAATTGAGCACGGTTTACTTCACCCAATGGGCCGGGCTTGAATAAGCTAATTGAATCTGAGCCCAAATGACATATGAAATGGGCCGGGATTAGGGAGGCTAGCGTAATTTGGGCCCAAACGACATTAACCACATAATGGGGCTGGGACTGTTGGTAGGCCATTTCAATCTAGTCTAGAAAAGATATTAAATGTCTAACTAATTGCTATTTTAATCCTATTTACAAAACCTAGCTTTCAGTAAATGTATTAATTGATGTTTTTTTTCATTTCTAAATTTCATTATTTTAATGTCTAATAGGGTAGTTTGATAGTTTGTATGACATAGTATACCAGGAATATTTTTCCATACGTTTAAGAATACATATGAAAGGGCAAAGTAGCGCAGTTGGCTGATTTTGCTTTAGAGAGAAAAATGGGATTCTTAGCAAGTTTTGAAAGTCATAAAGATTTTTAAAACTCATTGTGGTTTGATTACCGTTTATATCATGTTGTAAGACTATATCTTGAGGTTTGGAGCCTTTTGATCACTTTTGTAGTTGTGAGGAAAGATAGAGGTAAAATCGTCAATTACCTTAAAGTTTGGGCTATCTTGCAAATAATTTTCGTGTAGTCCATCTTAGCCTAAAACCCTTTTTAGAATGTTCTAGAAGATGAAAAATGTGATGTTGAGACGTGTTTCCAAATTTGACAATACATTTAAGGTCACATACGTGTGAGACCACATCATAGCGATAATCGAGTTTTGATTGGTATAGGTAAGTCTCAAGGACTTACTTAACTAACTTTCTTCGTATTGGTGTGTTATTGTAGTGGCATGTTCTATGTGAATTATAATTATAACTTTAATATGACGACGTTACTATATTACGAGACCCAAGTGTATGTATAACAAGTCGTGTCATCATTGTCCATCTCTTCCATGAGAGTGGGAGGTTCTCCGCGACTAGTCTGTTCATGTAATCGCAAGATGCATTAGATCCACTTTGTTGGTACAAGGGGACAAAGAGGAGGGTCGAGAGACCTTCGTGCCACACAATAAGTTGAATCTAGAGTGAATCACCTGATAAAGATAATAACGAGGTTTGTGTGCAAGCATGTTGTTGTGTTTACTTTCTGCATTGCCGTGTAATTGTGCTATTATAGTACTTAAATGATGAGTCAGTATTGTTAGCTAATAATTTTACCATTATGTTGTTAGATTTCTTGTTGGATAAGAAAGTTGCATGGTGATCTGGAACGGATGACCAATCGGATCTACGTACTCATATAGATTGGGTGGTCTTTCAGACAGAGACGGATACAGAACTGGACGAAACTGGGCCGTCGCCCGGCCCAACCCAAAAAAAATAATTTATGTGTAGCATTTTTCTTTGTTTAAATTCAATTAGGTTAAATATTGAATTTTCTAGGATATTGGCCTAGCTGTTGGCCTACGCTGCTACTGCACATAGAAAGAAAAGCAAAAGTTAATTATTTATGTACTTATCCATTTAGATTGTGTCACGTAGGCCATCTAGTTTTTGCAGAGCACGTTACAAACCTACTTCAAATCTTTTAACATTTTACTGAAAAGTGAATCTAAATTATATTATTAAGTCTTATTTATTAAATATTGTATTAAATATTGTATTAATTTATTATTTATTGATGAATTGCTAATATTTGTCAATTATTTTTTAGATATGTTATATATATATATATATATATATATATATATATATATATATATGAAGGTTTATACGGAGGATCTTTTAGTTTAAATTCCGTCCATCCTTAATATTTTTCTGGCGTCGCTCCTGCTCGATATTGCATTTATATAGAAAGTCTCATATTTTCAAGATAGTATTTATCTCGTACAAGGTTTACTCATGTTATGCATTTACGACATTATTATTTTCATAAGTTTTCTATTTATTTTATTTACATTTGTTTTTTGTTGCAAGACTAGTAAGATTACTTTTAAGTTAAGGTCAGAACCCAACACAATGTCAAATTACCATAAAATATGGCGTGTTACGGAAAGATATATTTTCAAATGTCAAACTAATCCTTTTTAAAACAATCTAGCTTTTAGTAAATGTATATTTAGTTTTTAGTTTTTGCTCTCTTTTTTTTTTAACTTCCATTATTTTAATGTCTAATGTTAGACAGTTTATGTAAACTATAACGAATTTCCTTTTGGAAAATATTGTCCAAAACATAAAAAATACACTAGTTATTTACTAAAGAAAATAAACTAAAAAATCATTTCCAAACTTACATTAATCTGGCAAAAAAAAGAGGAATACTTTAAAATTTATACTTAATTTAATTCTTCAGCTCTAGACCCTCGGGGCTTTCAAAATTCGATGTTTTCGATATCCTGTTGCATATTAACATCAGTAGCTGGCAAGATAAGATATCTTATTTATTATCTATGATATTTTTAATGTTTTATTCACATATTTATATTAGTATTTGAAAGGAAAAAAAAAATATCAACGGGTAGGAATCCTAAGTCATAACTTACACATGAATATGAATAATCGGTTTAAATGTCCCGACCAATAAGGAGTTTTTGGCGCATGTACGTACATCCTCTTCAAGGACCGATGAACAACCTTGCATGAAAGTATGAAATTAGATAAGCTTATTGAACATCCAAATTTTATTAGTCAAAAAACGATGTCTTTTCGCTCAAGTTATTACAAGTGAAGTAAAAAGATCCTATAAACAATGAAATCTAAAAAATATAAGTAAAATTGAAATTAATTTTAAAAACACGTAATTTAACTATTATATTATAAATATAATGGTTAAATTTTATTAACTTTAAAAAATCTTTTTCAACAATTACAATTTATGGATGAAAAGATTGCAATATATCTTGATCAAACAAATTAAATAGTAGTTCAATTGTACACTTATACCGTATATAACGCAGATAGACACCTAAATTTATGTTGACTTTGCAGAAATATACTTATATATGTACGATATTATATATTAATTTTTTAATGATAGATGTTAAAATATTTTATTGAAACTTCTCCACCAATAAATAAAGGTTTAGGTTTATGTACGAAGTTGTTTTCCGTACCAAAGTACGGAGTGTTGTCGGACTGAAACGTGATTGTTTTTATTTTTTCGACGTACGCTTTTTTTAGTTTAAAGTTTTTTTACAATTGGTTTAAAAAGTTTATATTAGTTTAAATTATTTGAAAAAAAATAGTTCATACATTTATCCAATAAAGTTTATAATTGTTCCTTTGTTATTTCAAATTTTTTTTGTTAGATTCTTTCCAAAAATTTTTTATAATATATATATATACGAGTTCTAATATTTTTCTATTATTAATCATGTGTTTTTATAAAAAAATCTATTTAGCAGTTATATTTTTATGCATTTTTTTTAATTGTGCATGCTTGAACTTTAAACTTAAAAACACAATGTTAAAATTAACGGAACACACTATTCGAATTAATGGTACATAAAATTTGAACTAATATTATAAAAGTTAAAATGCATAATATTATAAAATTTAAAATAAATATTTCTACCAACGGAAATGTACTACATTCTTCATTTAGTATTCTGATAGATCATCTAGTTTGAAAGCTATGATTTGAAACAACTTTGATATATTATATAGCTACAAAAACAAGCCAAACTTTGTGAAATCAAAAAACGAGTAATTATTTGATAAAAGGTGAAAAAATAAAATTAATGAAAAACGATTGTGAGAGAAGATTCCTTAGAATCGTATACGTAGTGCTAAGTATATAGTATAAAGCATATGTAAAATTAAAAAGGAAGGTAATAGGGAAATTAGGAGATATGGGATAATAGATAAGGTCAGAGTCAAAGACACAAAATTCCGACGGATTTATAAACGCGATTAAGATGCGGGATCCCCAGTTGTGCATCTCAAGTTGCGACGATTAAGAATTGAATGAGTTAACGACGACCTTTCAAACAAATAAAATAATAAATTAACAAGCTGCTACGGAGCTCCGGGCTCCCCTAGCCTGTCCCTTAACTGGCCGTTGTCGGCAACAGCGATGCCACTTGGTCAACCCTTTCACCCGGCCCCGCCTCCACCACATAAATTAAAAAACACCGACGTTTCTTCATTATTTTATGCCTTATTAATTCGGGAAATAGACTTAGCATCATAATTTGCAGCAGATTTGGATTAAAGTATTAATTTCTAATTAAAAATATTATAAACTTAAAATTTTGATCAACATTTTTAGTAATACGCACATTTTTGTTGATAAACGTCCCTTAATGTTATAAATATTTTTTTAACACATTTATAAAAATATATGTCAACAATAGCGTTTTAATGCTAATGAAAAAACAAAATGTAAAAAAGCATATGTAGTAAAAATTTCAATGCCGCTTATATTTATACAAAATACAAATTAAGATAATTCTTATGAAATTGAAGCATTATTCAATACACATCTTCTTAGTGTGTACGATTAAAAGTCAAAACGTACTTATAATTCGACGTCAGGTATATACCTCTTCTTCTACACCATGTTTATTTATATTCATTTTGACTTTATTAGATGATACCTTTCTCGTATTTGCTTTATTGCTTAACCATCAACCGTTGACATTATAAACTTTACAATGCAACATTATTAAATACATTTTTGTGGGCCCTACCAAATAACCATCATGCATGTTTTCATCGTTCATGTACGCAGCTGCAGCTTCCCCAATTGGAAGTGTTCCAAAATTTTACTTCGTCCAAATTTATTTGAAAGATAAGTTACCCAATTCCTTGTTTGACTTTCTCTTTCTAGCAACTCTCAAAATCTCATGTGGGCCCCCCACCCTCTTTCCAACTTCCTTCTCTCATATAAAACCCCTTCTCCAACCTCTCATCCTCACAGATCCAAAAACAAAACTTCATCAATCTTATCTCATCGGAGCTTCTAAATCATACAAATGGAGGACGTTGAGATTCAAATTCCAACCCACTTTCTCTGCCCTATCTCTCTGGAACTAATGCGTGATCCCGTAATCGTCTCCACCGGGATCTCCTATGACCGGGAAAGCATCGAGAGGTGGATTTCTGGCAGGAAATCTACTACCGCTGCCCTTTGCCCCGTCACTAAGCAACCGCTTGGAACCATTTCCGATCTCACCCCAAATCATACTCTCCGCCGTCTCATTCAATCCTGGTGCACTCTCCATGCTGCCGACGGTATCGAACGCATCCCTACACCTAAGCCCATTATCGACCAATCCGCCGTTACTAAACTCATCTCTAGCGCTGATCGATCGCCGGAACATCTTTCAAAATGCCTCATCCGCCTCAAGTCGATCGTCAACGGTGGTGATCGCGATCGTTCCATCCTCCGATCCTCCGGCGCCGTGCCCTTCCTCGCCTCCGTTCTAACAACATTTGGCGACAACAAGTTAACCGATGCTGTCGAGATTCTCGCTCAGATCGACGCTACAGAAGATGAGCTCAGATCCATAATGATTGGCTCAAAAGCCGAAGAGTTAGTTGAGCAACTCACGAGATTCTTGTCAGAAGGCGATTCGCAATCACGTTTCTGCGCGATCAAATTGTTGAAATCGCTTTACAGTGCGGCGGATCCTAACCAGCTAATGACGGTGAACATTCAACTTTTTCAAGAAACCGTTAGACTACTGAAAGATCAGATATCAACTCAGGCTTCAAAATTCGCTTTGAAGCTTCTAATCGAGCTCAATCCATGGGGGAGAAACCGAATCAAAGCAGTGGATTCAGGTGCAATTGATGTCATGATCGAGATCCTTCTAGAGGGGCCGGAGAAACGTGTTTGCGAGTTGGTTATGATGACATTGGATCAGATTTGTGGATGTGCTGAAGGTCGGGCCGGGCTATTGGGTCACGGTGCGGGCTTGGCAATCGTGTCGAAGAAGATATTGAGAGTTTCGCATATAGCGAGTGATAGAGGAGTGAGGATATTGGGGTCGATTTCGAAGTATTCAGCAAACGGTGTCGTTTTGGGGGAGATGTTGCAAGTTGGAGTGGTGGCGAAGCTTTGTTTGGTGTTGCAGGTGGATTGTAGTTTGAAGACGAAGGAGAGAGCAAAGGAGATTTTGAAAATGCATTCTAGGGTTTGGAAGAATTCTTCTTGCATTCCCGATCATTTGCTTCGTTCTTATCCATCTTAGGAGGATTCTTGATTCTTCCCTTTTTGGTGTAGGGCAATTGGAGATTCTGATTGTTTTTTAGGGATACATGATCATTCGTCGCATGTTTGTTTTAGTGATTCTTAATTGTACAAATTACTTGACACAATGATGATCAATACATACAGCACAGTTGCAGAAATTCCAATTTGACGATGCGGTTCATCTTATACAGTCAATACGTAGTAACTACAGTTTCGCGCGCTTTCTAAGTTAACTCTGGTCCACAAATTGCACAAAGATAGGCTCACATTGGATTGCATCCGTAGGAGGGAATATTTAATGATAAATGGGTTTGATGAATAGCTAAGCCATTTTTATTGACCAGATCAGGCTGACTAACTCGAGATCGTGGCTAATTAAGTCCATTATATTATATATATATTTATTTTATTGAGATTTGTGGTGCACCGTAAACAGTAGGTCATTCAAACAACAATTTAGATCAGTAATCAGTATTAAAACATAAATTATCAGTCAAACGATGATATCTCAACATCATCAATACTGTTAATTTACAAGTAACGAAGTACACATAGTTCCGCTACCTATGTCCATTGAAGATAATTTATTTATTTTTGAGTTAAAATAAAAAAAAAATTATTTTTTTTGGAATTACAATAAAAATATATTTTTTAATCTTGTTCTCATAATTTTTTTATACGTCAACAAGTTTTTAATTTAATATAAATAGTTTTTAAAAAAAACTAAGAGTCAAAAAAAAAAAAATTTATTAAATTTGTATTTATTTATTTATTTTATTTTAATTCAAAAGTAAAAATAATAAAAATAATGTTTTATGTTTTTTTTAGTTTTTAATGATTTTTTAGACTTAAATAGTCTGGAAAATGTGGATTTAAAAGAAATTAAAATAATTGAATTAAAATAAAATATAGAAAATGTGGATTTAAAAGATCGGGAAGAGGCATTAACACCAGACCTACTGGGGAAAGGGGACGGGGCAAGAGTCGGGAGACTCTTGTGCTACCTTGAAAAGTTGAAAAATAGAATGACCAATTTCACCAAAGAAAAGATAATAAACCGGAACATTTTGTGTTGCATGCTGATTTATTTACAGTACTTCCTTATATGTGTGTGCGCTTTAATGACATTAGTATTAGAATTGTAGCTAACGGTTTTTACCGTATTGATAAGTTTTTGCAAGATAGATCTTTACCGAGAAATCAAAGTGAAGTGACCAACCGGATTTCCGTACTAGGAATTGTGGGCTTATGGGTTTACTCATTTATTATTCGTATAATAGTATATTTTTTATTTTCAGTCGGCTTACAATATAACTATGTTAATTTTGAAAAAAGTATTTTTATTTTAATAATATGTGTGCCTTGTTGCAAGATCCAACGTTATTGACGTCAACCTAAGGCCGGGACCTACTGTGACTCAGTGAGGTCCTAGCCAGTATCATTCCGAGTTCCCAGAATTTGGGGTGTAACACTATCCGACAATAATATAAGACATTTAAATACTCGATAATATATTTAATAAACTTATGAAATAATAAAATAGTACAGTATTTTATTTTTCATTGATTTACCACTTATTTATCATCTTGGTCGATCCTCATCCCCTGGTTGTGAGGCTTTTGAAAGCTAAGTACTTTCCCAATGGTAACTTCCTGACAACGCGGGAAGGTTTTCGTCCAAGTTATACGTGGAGAAGTCTTTTAAAGGGCCGTGAATTATTAACAAAAGGGTTGTGTTGTCGGTTGGGAATGGGGCCTCGCTAAATGTTTGGAACGATCAATGGATCCCGAGACTGCTTTTTGGAGGAATAGTAGTTGAATTGTACACTTATACCGTGAATTATCGACCTTATTGATTGGGATACTGCTGTTGGAGGACTGATGTGGTCTTTGAGGTTTTAGGGGCGATCGATGGAGAGGTGGTCATTGATATTCCGCTGGTTAGTTGTGATATTCATGACTCTCCATACTGGTAATATACGAACAATGGGATTTTTAGCGTTAAATTTGCGTATCTGTTGTTCATGAATGACGGATTTCCGTCCTCTCATCTTGTCGGTCCTTCTTCTCCTAGTGGTAGTCCGAGTGTTTGGAGGAAGCTATGGAGAGTAAAGTCTCTTCGGCATGTGAAGAATTTCGCATGGAGATCTTGTGTGGAAGCGGTTCCTAGTAAGACATCGCTTCTCAGAAGACATCTCATAGTTGATCCTTGGTGTCATGTGTGTGGTTGTTTGGAAACCACACTTCACGCCACTGTGACATGCATAGTAGTGCAACCAATTTGGAAGAGTATTCATTTGGTGTTGCAATGTGGATTGAAAGCTAATAGCATGCTCCAATGGTTTGAGATGGCTTTTGTGGTGGCTTCAAGTGCAGATTTGTGGTGGCTGGCGCTAATTTGGTTCATTTGGTGTGCTCGGAATAAGATTGTTTTTGAGAATGGTGAATGGGATCGGATATTCAACTTATCCTATTGAATGCTCGCAGTCTAGTGGAGGCGTGCAACAGGGATGTTTCTGTGAATGAAGGAGTTGATGACACGACAACTATGCGTTCGGGAAGATGGAAGAAGCCTCTGATGTTAACCGTCAGATTAAATTGTGATGCTTCAGTGAAGGTGAATTGGAAGAGCGGGGTGGGAGTTGTTTCTCGGAATGGACGTGGACAGGTCTTATTGGCTTCTTCTAAGAGCCTAATGGGTAGTCGGGAGCCCAATATTGCCGAAGACGAAGCTATCTTATGGCCGGTTTCTTTAACTCAGGAGTGTGGATGGCGAAGCATAGAATGCGAGTCTGATTCCTCAATGATCATCGCCAAGCTTAGTAATATGGGGGTACAAAGAGGGCCTCTGGGAGGCATTATAGGTCGATCCGAAAGAAGGCCGAATGGTTTGATGAATGCAAGTGGTCTTTTGTTCGAAGGTCAGGGAACAATGTAGCTCATTGGCTGACGAGTTTAATTATGCCCAGATGTTTGTTTGCATTTTCACTTGAATTCTTTTATTCCTGTTGAACTATGTTCTGTTTTGGCAGATGATGACTCTAATGAATGATTATTGAATTTTTTTAAATTTTTTCTTTTAAAAAAGCTAAAATGTCATATATTTTAGAGCGGATTGGAGCACGTATAGTACAAAAGGAACAAGCAAGGAGCACATATATGTGATTTAGTGCATGATTGTGCACCGTTGAATGGAACAAGTGATAATAAATACAACATGTCCAATTTTACATTAAGGACGCATAATCGTGCCTTGTGAATGACGCACGATTGCACGTAGTAACTAGTTTTAAGAGAACATAAATAAGTACGGGATTGTATATGTAGATCACCCTAATTAATAGTGGTTACTGGTTGGCTATATGTGCACACGTGCGATGACGAAACTGTGAGTGTGTGAGGCAGATGATTGTGGAGTATAGATGTAGCCACACACACGGTAGTGATATTGTAAAAATTAGGGCACATTACGTACATTCAAATATTACTACAGTATAGAGCATTTGAAGCAACATGCATGCATTATTTGAAAACTCGGCGTCCTAACTGTTGTGTGCGTCCCACATCATATTCATTCAGGCGTCGCGTCAAAACTATTGGCCGTTTGCTCGTTTATTCAATACAACTATACAAGTAGCAATATTTTGACGATTTTTATGTTCATAAAACCAAATATATGTAAATTGATCGATGATGTGCATCAATGCACGCCTTTTAAACTGCTTCCCAATTTCATACTTCTAGAATAAACGTCACCCCTTGACAAAATAATAGTGATAATAACTGTATCAATAAACCTCACATTTAAATGTATTGTTAATGCTAACGAAATCACATCAATAATAAAAAAAAAAACGGGTTTAATATATGTCCATATATGTTAGGATGAATTGAATTTATGAGTTACTTGAGTCAAAGCACATATATATACACGGTAATCACAATTTATTGAAAGTTTTCAAAATTTTCTATAGCAGATTTAGAAAATATAGATCACGAAAAATTATATAGAGAGAGTTTAAAAAATATACAATTTGGTGGCCGGTAATTATCAGCAAATTAGGAAGTTGACCGTCACAACAATTTCATCTAACCCTTGTTTACAAATATTAAAAATAGAAAAAGAGGGCCGGATCAAGTCTTCTGAAAGAAGCATGTGCGTAAAAATTCAAACTTTGGTTACGTAGAAAAATAAAAATCAAACTTTTGAAGAACATGTGCGTAAAAAAAACAGGATGGGCCACATGGGCTGGCAGGTAGCAACCTCAGGCCGTAGTTGGTGGGCCCAATTTTGACCCAGCACTCTCAACTCTCAGTCTGATGTATTTAAAATAGTTCGCCTCTTAGGTATTTGTTTAAGAATAAATAATAAAGCATGTTTTCATAAAAAAGAAAAAGAAAAATAAATAATGAAGCATGCATGAATATATAATAAAACGGGAAATAACAATTTGTAATGTTTTGGTGTGATAGCATTAGCACTACCTCCACTTGGTTGGCCAATAATATCACAAATTGAAAAGGGACGTAAATTGAGTGACTGGAAATGACTTGGGGGGATGAAGCCGCCGCCGCCACATACATCGTCCGATGCTGACAAATTTAATATAAGGTGGCGGTGGTGGTGGACCGCTGGTGATCGTAGTGGTGTGGGACCCGTAATTGGAGTTGGTCAACGGGTTGTAACCTATAAGAAGCCAAAGTCCTACCAAGTATACTCGTTAACTTCATGTTTGCTAAAATCATGTCGTGTAGTGTTAAATTTGGTTGCACATTACTCTTAATTAATTTAAAGTCTAAATTTATATTTTAGCAAAAAATAATACTCGTGTGTTAGCTATGTAAGTTGGTGACTTGTTGTATTATTTTTTAAAGATCCTTTATAATATCTCAGTTTCTTTACCATATTCTTTTATCATATGTATATTATTAGGTTGTTCAAAGTTAGGTCCGATAGTAAAATTGGGCCGGGATAGTCCTATCCGACTCTAGACCAACCCTAATACATAGGATGAGGCTTAGGTTCAAGATTTTTTTTTTAAGTATGAGTTAGGATTGAGTTGGTCCAAAAATCTCATTTGGATTCGGGCCTGATCGAACTATTTGAAAAAAATAAAAAAGAACCTATGTTCATGAATATCCCTCTCGAATCACCGAACTATTTGCTAAAAAATCTGAAAAGTTTTAAATGAGAAAAATGAAAAAATATATGGAAAAAAAATCAAAAAAAGTTTTAAAAGCCTTTTTTTCTCATTTAACATTCTGAAATTTGCAAGAAAAATCATTTTTTTTTTACAATTCGATTTCAATTTATATAATGGTGCATGGTTTGGAAAGAAAATTAGTAAATTATTCATAAGTGAGATCCTTTAATTCTTTTTGGATGGAAATGAGGCGGAGGTGATATGCTGTTAAAAAAGGCCTTATTTAAGTTAGATTTCGATAATTTTTGAAATAAAGGGTGATTAGTTGCAATTGACCCCACTTAACGGGTGATTTTCGGTAATTCACTATTTAGATCATGAACTTTTTATGTATCACTATGGGTTTAAAACATAAATTTTATTTATATGGTATTTTGTATATATATATATATAGTTTCTTAAAATTTATTATTATTGAATATTCTCAAAGGAAAAAAAATATAAACATACAATTTTAAGTTAGGTCCAATTGTTTTTTGACCAAACCCGACCCCATTTGGACCAACCCTAACCCGACCCTAACTTTAAACATTATGGTGGATCTTTGGTTTATTAGATTTAGAGGTTCGGAGTTTAGGTCCAATCGGGATAAACAATCATATAATATAATATATAACACCCTAATCTACTATCTAATGTTAAAATTTAAAAGACTAAGGTCACATGTCTTCCTTACATTAATTGTCCTTAGATTTTGATACTCGGCATCAACATATAATGCAACCTTAAATTTGTCACGTGTCATTCACATTAAACCGCATAATTGGTATTTTGACTCTTGAATTTTTTTTTAATTTTATCTTGCATATTTGTTAATTACATCTGTAATAACTCTTATGTTCAATCATATCTTTATTTTGTACTCCATCCAAAACTAAAATATTGTATCTAAATTTCATATATATATATATAAGAAATTCATATTCATAAATTATACGTTTTTATTTCATATATTGCACATTCTTTAGTTATAATAATTAGTATTTTATTCACTTTATATAAATTATAGACGATGTAATCTTGGTTATTGTTATATTCTTTTTTTTTTATGTAGCCTTATTATGATTTTGATCTAAAATTTTAGTTTTAGATGTATATATTACTTAAAAAAAACATTATAATTAAATTATTCTTTTACTGATATCGAGATTTTATTTTTAAAAATAAATAAATCAGTTGAACTTTTACAAATTTCATAATATATAGAATATATTAAAGACTAGATTAAGTATAATCTAGTTCATTATGTATGGTATTAGGCATTACGTTGTCTTGGGATTAGCTAGTTATTTGCTAAGTTGAGAGATTAGTGGGCTTTGTCGACTTCAAAGCCCAACACCTGCTTGGTTGATCTGTTGAAGCTAGGATTGCACATTTGCACGTGTTTCCTTAGCTGCTCAGTTATGACCTAAGTATATAAGCTCACATGAGGATCGGAGCTTGTATTGGTGTTTTGACTTGATGTGGAGTTTGTGACCTTGTTTAGTACTGGATTGTTAGATCTTTTCTTCAAATTCCGCACATTAAGGTGAAAAATGTGTCACTAAGTACTTGGAATTTTTTGAAGCTATAGAATGATCGCTTAATAGTTGTTCCATTTTTATCATCCAACCTGCAACAAGCTGACAAATGAACAAACTCATTGATGTTTGAGGAAATTAAAAGAATAAAATTTTATAATAATAATGCAGATTACCAACATAATTATGTTAGCCAAGTATATATTTTCTGTAAATTCTACCATTAGTAATAAAATTAGATTTTTTTCCCCCTACTTTTATCATAAAAGTTATCTCGTGGGTTCTAACTTTGGATGATAACATTACTATACAACTATTACCGATTGTATCATTTGAATCTCATGATTTATATTGTTTAAAAAATTATAATTATATATTAATTGTACTTTCCAAAACTTTACGTACCAATAATACTTCAATTTTAATATCGTAATATCCGAATCATTATAGTTGAAATTCAATACTCAAAAACTAATGCCAATTTCATATATCCAAATACTTAAAATTAAATAACCAAAATTAAACTCGAGCTAAGAGAATAACAACAAACCGAATACCTTGTAATTGTACTTATATATGATCAATCTTTATCTACGTACAATTCCTTTCTCCTGTAAAGTGTAAAATTTGTTTTTCATTGGTGTGTTTACTACACGATCGAATTGAAATCTCCTATGAAAATCAAAATTGTAAGTTTGGGTAACGAGTGATAAGGTACATCTGAATACAAGGCGAATTATTCCACTCTCCAGAGTGCAATCTCAGCACTTCCCTCGCTTTACCCTTTAACCCTTTATCACAATCCGCCTGCAGCACCATACAAAGCTTCGAAACCGCCCCAACCTTTAACATCTCTGTCACCACTTCCGTTGTCCCGGAATATCTCGCCACCGCCGCTAATATCTGCACTGCCGCATGATCCGCCACTGCCGACACCCTCAACAACCTCTTCGTCACCATCGCTACCCCCGCCGCGTGCCCTAAAAACCTCTCTCTCCCGTCGGCACACACGCATAGCGTCGCTAATAGACTGAAAATCATCTCAGTGGCCTTTTTCCCCATCGACGCTCCTAGCTCGAGCTCGATTAGCGCGTGGACGGCGTTAACGTCCGTTATCATTAATAAACGGTTACGCGCCCACTGCGCCGCGTCGATGAGCACGTGTAAAGCTGCGTTCGTTGCTTTCTCCGATTTCTTGTTGTTGTTGATGAAATTTAACATAGCGTTGAAGAAGCTGGAGTTCAATCTCTCGACAAGACTCGAACTTGAGAATTTTAGAATCTTTCTCATAACCTTAACCGCCTTGATACGTAAATTGACGTCGTTGATCGTTTGTTTGGTTGTTAGCAGCCAAGTTAACGAATCAACGACCTCGGGTCTTACAAGAACATTCTTTGTTAGAATATGACAAAGAATATTGAGGATTTCGTGGACTCCTACTAAGGATTTTTCTTCTATACAAAGCCTGATGAGTAAATTTACCATGGCGTTTGTGACACCAAATTCAACCAACGATTGTTTGTTGGTTTTGTTGGAATCGGAGGATGATAATACTTCGAGTTTTTGTAGAGAGGCAGTGAAATCGGGATGGTTAGAAGAGTAATTAAGTTGACGTAAGAGTTTAGAGATTTGGGATTTGGAGATCGGAGACTGAGGAGTTGGGATACGATCGACTGAGTTGAGGGTGCACCAGCACTGGATGAGTCGTCGGAGCGTGTGGTTTGGGGTGAGCATGGCGTCACGTGGCAGAGGCTGATTGGTCACGGGGCAACTCACTAAGAAATCGTCGTCGGAGGTTGCCTTGAGAAGCCATTGCTCGATGCTGACGCGATCGTAGGTGATTCCGGTGATGGCGGTTACTGGATCTTTCATGATTTGCAGAGAGATTGGGCATAGGAAAAACTCCGGCGTTTCCACACCGTTCATATTTGTTAAGAATTAGGTTTTTACTGGTGTTAGAGAAAATATAATTTGAAATGAGGCAGAATAGGCTTATTATTATATAACGCAAAATTGAAAATATCGTAAATATTCCTTAGATTACATTTATTAAATTCGTTAAGAAAATTAAAAAATAAAATAAATTTGGCATTACTTAATGTAACTGTTTTATTTTATTTTATTTTAAAAAAAAATAGATTTTCAAGTTGCAGACTTTTATCCGGATGGTCAAAATATTGGAAAAACACGACGAAAGCGACGCGTCGCTATGTTGAATGAATTAACCTCCGGGTTTGACTGACCCACGTGTCATTCATTCAGTGGATAATCTGATCGATTCCATGTGGCCCACCACCGTATCCGCAGTTGTATCACGAAAATGAATGCTCTCGGGAGTTTTTCATAGAAGACATGCATTTATAAAGGTTTATTTACATTTTTAATTTGTATTTTTCTTCATCTCATACAATATATATTTGACAAGGAACAAATTTGTGTTAGATATACACGAACTATATATAGCTTACGTAGTAATTCTTCTCTTCATCTCGTAAAACTTAATTGATTAAATGTGCTATATATACAAGTCCAATATAGTACCTCAGTAATTATGTATTTTTTCTATGACTTAATTTCTTCGTACAAATATTATTTTAATATTTAGTTTTAATCATATCGTTTTTTATATTTTAAGATAATTAATTAAGATATTTATTAGAATAATATTTATTAAGTATTTTATAACAAAAGCGTGGTGATATTTAATAAGTGTTAAAGTTGATAAAAAATTTTATAAAATTATTATATTTTTTAATACTTTTATTAATAATTATCAATAAATACAATGATACTTGTCGTGATCGGAGCAAATAATATCTTATACTTTTTTTAATTTAAAATTAGTCCAGTGCTCGTACCTTGTGCAGTTCTATTTAAAAGTTTTTATCATTATAAAAATAATATTATATAAAAAATTTTAAAATTATAACATTAATAAGATAATTATTTAAATAAGCTGATTATTCGTTAAAATTTTCTATTCATTCGATAAAGAAATAGTAATATGAATAAGCTAACATATTTAAGAAATAATTAACACGAATGAGAGATATAATATTTATAATAAATTTAAAAATGATTGTGGTGTATATATCGAACCAAACACAATTATAACTATTTTAAGGAGATTTGGTTAACAATAATCTAAATTAGAAAAAGTCGAGTCGAGTTAGTTGATGTTAAAATTAAAATTAAACTTATCGTTATTTTTTAGTTAATTATGATCAAATTTAAATATGATAAATATATAATTATTGAATGACACCTACACAAATAAATTATAAAAATGCTGATGAGATGACTCGTAGACAAAATGTCATAGGTTTTAGTAATATATACATATATGTATATCTTTGTATTGTAACTTTAATCAAGTTCAACCGTAATTTTCTAACACTTATCTTCTGTTTGGTTATAACTCCAAAAATATAATAGAAATGAATCTAGTTCACACTGATACCTTGTTCATGAAATTATTTCATGGGATTTCATGCAAAATGCACTTACTTTCTCCATTTTATTACTTATAGGGTATTAAAACT
Source organism: Fagopyrum tataricum (assembly GCA_002319775.1). Taxonomy (NCBI): domain Eukaryota; kingdom Viridiplantae; phylum Streptophyta; class Magnoliopsida; order Caryophyllales; family Polygonaceae; genus Fagopyrum; species Fagopyrum tataricum. The sequence goes on along the minus strand of CM008279.1, from coordinate 7,803,178 downwards.
AATTAATTTCTACTACAATTACTTCTAATCACAATGAATGATTCTCAAAAACTTCATGAACATGGGTATACGTATGGACTAGATACGTTTCTATTTCATTTTCGTTTTCGGAGTTCAAACCAAACGAACCCTTAGTGTATGTTTATTGCGTAGATTTTTGTAGAGTTATACGATTTTGAAAAGCTGATTGGTAGTTGTCATAACAAGATTATTGGAAATTTTACATTTTTTAGGAGATTTTTACATAGCTTTTTATGAATTGTCAAAAGTTAAGATAGGTAGCTTCGATTAGTTTTTGTGGATAGGTTTTTATAGTTTCTTCCAGTTTGAAACTTTTTTGTCAAATCTCCTTATACTATAAAAAAAAAATATTTAATGTTTGTTTCTTTTGGTAATTTTGCTCTAAAATCTACCACAAGTTTTCTAAAACCTCAATTAAATTTTTTATTAGATCTTTTAAATTTACATAGCGTTTTATTAAATTAACAAAAATTATCAAAACAACTTAAACTACGAAAAATCTTGTGTGAACATGTCACAAAAATGAGTGAACATGTCATTAAAAAAATTACCAAATAAACTTATACCACGAAAAACCTCATTTAAATTTTTCATTAGAATTTTATATCAACTTTTACTTTTATTCATTAGTCAAAAGAAAGTGAAGGTTTACATTAGTTTTATTAACACTAAATCATTGACTAAAACAGTAATTATTTTGAATCCGAGATCATACATTTTAAAATTATTAAATAATTATATATTTTCTTCTAAATTTATGAGTTTTATCACTTAATAATTGTTTTCATACTTTCTAACAAGTAAATAAAGATATATAAATTAGGTACACTTCTTGCAATTATCCGTAATCAGTCAAATATCTTATATGTTCGATATAAGATTGAATCGGGAATTTATCAATTTTTAAGAGTAGTTCTGATAAAAATAAAAATAGGTTTTTTCTTTTTTACAGAAAGACTTGTAAACTTAAGCATACAATGTTTCTATTAATTTTTTTTTTTACAGAAATTTCAAAAATCTGCTTTAAAATTTACAAAAGTAAAGAATCAATTTGTCTCTTGTGAATAATACAAGTCAAGGCATTATACAAGCCAGTTCATAACATAATTTCTAGCACCCCGTCAATTTGTTACACTTATAAGTGGATCAATTACATTGTGAAGAATGCGTATAGATCGCTAAATTGAATGGAAAAAAAAGTCCGTTGTCTTAACTTGACTCTTTTTTATTTATATATATATATATATATATATATATATATATATATATATATATATATATATATATATATATATATATATATATATATATATATATTTTGGTGGGTTAAAGGTTGACTTGCTTAAGTTCTTGGGTGGTAGTGGTGGACGGTGAGTCGGTGATCCGCTGCAAGCCTGCAACCAAGTTTTAACATGCAAAATATATCCACTATGTTTGGTCGTTTATATATAATCTTTTATTTGTTAATTTAATCTCTGTCTTTGGTCAAATAAAACGTTCACGGTTTCGTCGTAGGTAAGAGTGTACATGCACGTTAGAACAAATTTAACCCGTTACATATAAATCAATTATTTTATCACCTATATAAAGTGATGTGACGACATTTATAACTCCACTTATAGTTTTAATTAGCTATTTTTTAAATATTTAATAACCTTTAAAATTTCAAAATTTAAAAAATTAACATTTGATAATCGGTTGTCAATTGGGTTTTGAGTGAACCCCTTCCCTTTTATCAAATTAAATCATCAATAAACAATAAAAAATTTAAAAATTATTGTAGTTAACACCAGCACTCGAGTAGTTTTTAATTGTGAACTTGACACGTCGCCCTTAAATTACTTCTAGATTGACACATAACATAACTTACTCCAACTTTAATATTTATAATAAATAATTTAAATATGAAATTAAACCATGTACCCATAATCATTTTCTAATAAAATAGTAGATTATTTGACCAAAATATTTATAATTGACCAATTAAAATGAGTATTTTTGTTATTATTTTTAAAATATATATTTATGTATATGTTTATATTTCATTTTTGTAAATATATTACAAAAAATAATTTGTATAAACACCTCATTTTATATTTTGTTTTCTATAATATAATTATTTTTGTTTGTTAATAAAAACATAAAAGTTTTTTTTTTAATTTCGAATCAAACATTCAAATTATATCACTAAATATAAACAAATAAATGAAATCACATTGATTTTAACCGGTTAAGAAATAAAATGGGTGAAAACACATCTCCATTGACAATGAATAGTATTTGACTCAATGACATTTAAACCTTTTACATTTGACATTTTGACCAAACGAGTGAACTTGATATTAGGTTTAAACCCAACAAATAAAATCAGTAAAGTTTCATCATTTTATTGTCAATGTGAAAACATTTCATCATCTACACACCCCTTAAGTGTAACCATCTAACCCGGTTGACACTTGATGGCATGTCTTATGACATGCTAGTCCAATCGGACAAACTATCATTGTTAATTTATGAAATCAATGTCTTAGGGCCTGTAATAACCGGAAAATTATCTTTTTATTTATTATATTATTTACTCCGAAAATCCGATCTGATTGATCGAGACTAGACTGATCATCCCATGCATTGAAGAAGAGAGAAGTTACAATCGACATTGATAGACCCGATTGAATACAAACATTGAAGAAGAGAGGAGTTATGATCGACATTGATGGACTCGACTGAATGCAAACATTGAAGAAGAGAGGAGTTACGATCGACATTGATGAACTTGATTTAATACATACATTTAAGAAGAGAGGAGTTACGATCGACATTGATGGACTCGATTGAATGCAAACACTGAAGAGAGTTGAACCGGCCGACCTTCTCTCCACTCACATTTCTCTTTCCTTCCGAAATTCTCAGCCAAACCTCGACAATCAGTCTACCCTCGAACCACAACGACCCTCCACCCTTGCCTTAGACGACCCACCTGCCACCTTTCTCTCTCCCCCTCAACACCAACTTCTCGATCGCTCTCATATCTCATCCCCGACTCTCAACTCCCAACATTCCTGACGACCAGCGTTGCCACTACCTCGACACCTAGTTGCCCGGTGCCATTTGGTGCCACCGCCCTTGCCCTTGTTGTGGATCACAGTGAGAATCAAGTACGAACCCTTAACCTAATGCATCTTTATTAATTCTGGAATCATAATTAATCTAGTCTAGCGTATAACGTTTAGATGATTATATGTTTGAGATGAAATTATAGAGGGAACGTTAGTATGATGTTGTCATCGGAACTAGAGCATTGTTGATGTTGGAGGCCCTAAATTAATGTTGTTGTAGAATTCTAGACTTTGGAAATGATAGCGATTATAATGAGGATTTACTTAGCGGAATAAGTTATTAGATAATATTAGAGAACTGGAATGATCTCGAACACGAATAGTTAGGAATGAAAATTAGACGGTAAGTGAATTTATGATTTATGATGGATAAATAATGGGATGATGAGATCTTGCGGGATTTGTATGATAAGTGCAATGACAAGATTGCACGGATTTGTGAATCGTAGAATATAAGAAGAATAAGATTAGAGTACGTATAGAATGATACGGAATTATTGAAATGGATGTCTAGGTTATCCAGAACCTAGGAGATAATGATTGAGAAGAGTAACGACGCTAGATATCTTACTCTAGAAGTAATGAGATAGTGAAATGAGAATACTAAGATGTCGCTACATCTTAATCAGGAATTCAAGATCATCGACTGGAGGATCGAGAATAGGTATTGAGACCTGTACAGATAAGGTGAGTTCATCGGACTCACTTGACTACCGTAATAATGTTGAGTGCGTACTAGGGTATTGTGTGGATTGTATGCTAATTAAATGAATCAACTAGATCACTACTTTTGTATTTATAAAGAGAGGTCCAAGTGTATTATAACGGGCGTAACATCATTGTTCGGGCTGATGACGACCGGAAGGTTCCTCGCTACCAGCCCAACAACGTATACGGAGGATATGCATTGAAATCAGTCCTGCTGGTTTACGGGACGAGGACGAGGGTTGGAGGATTCTTACCATGAAAAGTTGAACAAAGAGGATGACCAATTTCACCAACGAAAAGATAATAACCGGGATCTTGTTTTGTGCATGCTAAGATGTTCACTGCTTTTATTACTTGCGTATGTGCTTTAGTATCCTTTTCATTAGAACTGTAGCTAACGGTTTATACCGTGTTGATAAATTTTGCAGGTTAGGTCTCTGCCAAGAAATCGGGAGTGGAGTGGACAATCGGGTTTCCTACTAGGAAGTCGGTTGGGTTATTTTATTTCAGTATTAAGTTTAGTAGATGGTGTTGATTTTATTTTGTTAAGTATGACTGTTGAACTTGACTAGGGTGGGTAATGTTTCTACACCTTTTATATTTTATAAGAGATTTGCCTTTAAAATATTTGTGTCTTGTTGTAAGGTCCGAGTCTTATTAATATCAAACTTAAGGCGGGACCCACGGTGATGTCCTAGCTAGTGACGCTCCGAATTCTCAGAATTCGGGGTGTTATAAGACCAATAACTCACGATTCACAGATCAAATTATTCTGATAACGTGTGAAATTATCATATTTTACGTGAGATTTCTTCGCATGTTCGTCCTCATCAACCTAGCTTATATAATAGGTTTATTATTCCTATATTGTCGGTATAAAAATGTTTAATCTTCCTCAACTTATTTATTTTTATAAGGACACGTTTGAAATAATAAAAAAAGCAATAAGTTTCATACCTAAAAAGGTTTAGAATGTATACTCAAATTCAAACCCGCCCATCAATTTAAAATTAGAAATATACGTAAAACTTCGAAACCGTAATTTTGTCAAGGACAAAATATCACGTAATATTATTTGCAGGGAGGAAGTAAAATATAATGTATATTTTCACTTTATTTTAAATTTCATCATCTTATGAAAATGTTTTTTTTTTAATTTCTTTTATCCTTTTTTAAAATATTTTAAAGTTACTTAAATATACTTTGAACTGATATTTTATAATTTAGTTGATATATTAGGAATGTAGTGGTTGACGAGAAAAAGTAGTTTTTACTAATTTTTTATTATATTTAATTAAACTTGATCGATATTTTTTGTTTTATGTCTTATGCTTTATTATATAAATAATTAAATGTATAGTTGATTTTTTTTAAAAAAAAACTCGGAGGAATCCTTCTCCAACCGCTTAAAGGCGAACAACTAGAGAGAGAGGACGCTACAAACCGCACGATGGAGCAACTTAGAGATGATGATAACTAGAAAATATATACTAGATGGCTGAGATCCTCGATGAGGACAAAACTCCAACGGAAATGGAGATTAACTTTAACTATAGACAAGGGGTTACGAGACAGGTTTATGTTTTGTTAAGTCGGGAAGGAAATGGGTAGGATCTCTTTGTCCGGATATATTTTAGACATTTTTTTTAATTATTTTTTTTAGCCGTTTGTTATTTTATTTGATATTTAAAAATATAAAATTAATAATAAGTATCAAACCTCTTTTTTAAATACATGTTAAATTATAACACCGAATGTTGTTCGACCCGAATATATATGATATCGGTTATAAGTTATAACAAAATAACAAACAACAAACATATAAACGAAAATATTGTTTCCAACAAATAAAAAAAAGCTTAATGTCCCTTTTTTTCTTAAACCAAAATTTCCACCTCAAAAAAAAGGACCTTTTTTAATGAATGAAAAAAAAAACAATACACAAATTATTATCACTTTCACCGTCAAATTATTGGGCCAATATTCAAAACTCATGTGTATCTTTTACGACACCCGAATTTTCTTCCATCGATCTCCTTTATTAACTACCTTTTAAAGTCATACACTTTTATATGGCATGGCACCCGTATTCTGCAAATGTCGTCTTCTTAGTTTGACGTTGTTGTTTTGGTGGCGTTTCGAGTTGTTTGTCGAGGAGGGAGCGTGGATTTGTGATCGACTCTTGACGGCTCTGGTGCGAGTCCAAATCTGAGGTGTCCACAGTTGTTTTCCAGGCTTCTTACTTGTGTACTTCCTTTGAAGACAGACTGTATGTTTGCCGCTTCCTGCTGACTACATCATCATCCTACTTTCCCATGAAGACCTCATCTGCTTTCGGGTTTTTATGTTGTATTTTGCGTATTTCTTTTTCTTTTATTGTGGCTCCTTATGACGGTTAGTCCGTCTGTCGATCTTTTTCGACCTTTTGATACACTAGACGACGTCTCATCTAATGTTTTCGAACCGCTTTTTTTTATCGGAAAAAAAACCAAAATGCATGTGCATGTGATTTTTATTTTCAGTTTTCTAGTTTTACTTTGAATGGATGGAGGAGGAGATAAACAAATAATATTCAATTATTACGGCTTAAATATAAAATATTAAGTTTTATGGGTTGTAAAACTCGTAAGTCGTAACCTTCCATATCACTTCGGTTGAATGAATTATTTGTGGTATAGAAAGGTTAAAGCAAAACGTGCAAATTAATCTTTCCTCCAACAACCTTTAATTTGAAAAAGCGTACACAAGGGCCACATATTTTTAAAATAGAATTGAAGGCGAAAAAGGTGGAAATTCTAGAAGTCGGGGATATATATGGATATAACAAATTAAGTCCAAAGTCTTGATCTTCTAGTACAGGTATTTGGCAATATCTTGATTTGAAAAAAATGGATAATCTAATCTAATCTATCATAATTGATAAGATTAATCACTTTCCATTTAAAAAATTCATAAATTATATAAGTATAAATAAGGTTTAGATACACACATAATATCAAAATTATTTAGGATTAGTTAAAACTAAATAATAAATATTTATACCGAGTCCATGAAGACATCGTCGATAAACACCAACACAAACATCGTCGATAAACACCAACACAAACTGATCCAAATAGTCGATGAATATCCCATTCATCAACTCCATGAATACGATCGGGGCATTCATGAGCCCGAATGACATTACTACAAACTTGTAGTGACCATACCGAGTCCGAAAAGCCGTCTTGGGTATATCCAGCTATCTTACCCACAACCGGTGATAACCCGACCTCAAGTCAATCCTGGAGAACAATACACATCCACATAACTAATCAAGCAAATCATATATGTAGGGCAAATAGTACTTATTCTTGATAATCATCCAGTTAAGCTCCCGGTAGTCGATACACAATCCCATTGACCCATCCTTCTTCCTCAGGAACAACACTGGGGCACCCCATGGGTAAGCACTCAGACGGATGAACTTCTTCTCATTCAACTCATGTAACTGCTTCTTGAGCTCCATCATCTCAATGGGTGGCATGCGGTATGGAGCCTTCGAGATTGGCCTCGTACCCGGCACTAACTCGATACCGAAATCAACACTCCTTTGTGGAGGTAGACAAGGGAAATCATCCCTAAACACGTCGGTAAACTCGCATACCACCGGAATCTCATCAAACCTCGGGCTCTTCCGTTCCTTTATGGCATAACACCAAAGGACCTCACAACCCTGTCCGGTCAGTCCTGACACTCTAACTGCACTGATGACAGCTTCAGGTATCCCAAGATCCCATCCTCGGAGTACATGCCCTGCTCCCGAAGTGACATTCATTGTCCTTCTACCTATATCAAGCATTGCCCCGTACTTAACCCATCCTATCCATTCCCAAGATGACATCCTCTTGCACTAGGTGCTCGATTAGGAAATTTACTAGGCAATCTCGATTCCGGAGACGGATTGAGAAGAAAAAGAAATAAGTCTTTCGATGGTGTCATTAACGCCATTGAAATAAGAGAAGACCAAGAAAGGAGAAGTTGGCCGCTGAAGCTCACGGAGATAAGAGGGAAAAGTGGGTCACTAGCTAGGATGTAGGTTGGGCTCTTGGACTAGGCCGTTCAAGACAAGGGAGTGGAGAGGAGAAAGAGAAGGCCCCAGATCCAAGGTCAGGTTTTTGTTCGATTCAAACGAAAAAACTCGATGACTCAAGTCGGCTTCCGAAATAAAATTTTCCAAAGGTATGTAAAATAGAATTTTAGAACACTAAATAGTTTAAGCCAATACAATAATTTCAAATATTCTCGAAAACTACATAAAAATTACCTAAAAACACTAAAAATGATTTCAAACCTTCTATCAAACTACATAAAAAGTATTGAACAATTTAAGCCAATATTTACCTTTTTACCTTCTATACAACTACATGAAAATTAATAAATTACAAACCTTTAATAACATTAAATTATAAACATTGGATGTATGAGTTTCCTCATTTCACGTGTTTTTCTTGATCCCAAGTTCATTGTCAAATGAAGGAAGTTTTTTTTCATCAAAACATCAATCATTTTACCTTTTCTAGAGTCCAACCAAAGCAACCACAAATTTGTCACCGCTCAAAAAATTACTATTTCTTGAAATTTTTATATAGCAGATTGTATGATCAAAACTCGATCATGTACTAATATCTTCAGCAAATACACTATAATAAAGTCCAATTCTAGCAACAATTCTGACATCGTCAAGGTGGTTGAGACATATCTTGTAATATACTATTTGTTCAAAGGGACACAATCTAAACTCAAAGTCATTATATATCGAAAATGGGATTCAATAAATCCGTTAGAAACATACATAACCCATTGATTGAGTAAGTTTGATTTGTTTGTATAATCGAGTTGACTTTCTTTGTAACATCATCATCTATTCATCATCATCCTAACACAGATTCAACAGTAACCTATTTTTCTAAACTTCTTTCCATGGATTCAAATTAACTTACATTAGTTCGAATCCTCCTGGCGGCATGTATGGAAAAATTGATATTGGGAGGGTATCCCCAGCAATGGACCACGACTTTCTACCCGATCCGGACGTAGATAGGCTAAGCCGATCGAACCGGATGGTCTCCGAATTTACCATTACCAAAAAAAAAAAAAAAAAACTTACATTAATACTAACGTTATGAATTGTTACATTAATACTTAAGTTATGTACTTCGTCCTAAATCCTAATTAACTTACATCGGCAAATTCATACCATCTTAGCAAGATGACGTGTATCCTTGATCTAGTCCATGTCAATAACACGATGAAAAATAAAATTAATATATAAAGTCGGGTGAACTACGACAAAGCGATACGAGCTTCACCCGATTGTGTGCTTCGTCACTTTCATTCTAAGCATTTGAAAAGTGCTTAGGCTTCGGTAAAAAGCGCTATGTACTAACTGGGCCAGAGGGCCCAATTATACGCGAGCCCAAATTTTATTTCCTTCGAGCCCAAAAAGCCCACTTGCATTTCGGGTGACATGCACATTGAAATTTATAAATTTTATTTTAAAGGGATATTCACGGCCCACAAGATTTTGTAATTTTCACACGTAACCATTTTTTCTTAACAATATCACATTATTATCATGATGTCTATAAATTCACCTTTAAATTAATTACTTTTTCTTTGACGTCATGTTACGCTCAAATCAATTAAATTTTGTATAAGACTTATAATTAAGGGATTCAAATAAAATTTATATTTTTTAAACTGTGTTTAATATATATATATATATATATATATTATTTTATAGAGTAATGTTATTCGGGCGTCCAAAATCGCAAAGGGTACGTACAGTCCGAGATGAGGCGGATTACGCATGTGCCTGGAGATCATGCGCAGTCCGGATGTGCACAACCCATTTAGGGCATGTGCTTCATGAGACGCATGCGCAATGCTTCGTCTGGTCCCGGGCGCATGCGGAATCCGCATGCGTCAAAGATCCCCCCCCCCCTTTTCGGGAAAAAAAGGCGCATGCGGATCCTCATGTGTCTCGGCCTTTTGGCTCTAGTGTGCGGCCTGGTGCGCTAACGGAATCAGCATGCGCTTCAACCTGGAGTGCATGCGGAGTTTGTATTGTCATGCAATTGACCTGGTAAAAAGTGGCCGCACGAATAATAATCTCATATTTATATTAATTTATTATTTATTTCATATATTCTCGCTGAATTAGAGCTACTATCGTGTACATAAATTATTGGATTAAAGTCAATGAAATAAAGTCTTTTAACCTCTAATTCTCTACATGGTATATAACGGGTCTGATTTTGGATCTCAACTTACTTGGAGTCTTATTGTTGTCAACCTACCAACACCCTATTCTCATCAATATTATTGACGTCTAGTGACGCTAACAAAACCAACGTGCTATTGTTGTCAACCTATCTTCCCACTTCTTATTGTCGTTAACCTGCTATCTTCCCGCTTCTTATTGTCGTTAACCTGCTAGTGTCGTTGAGTCGCCGTTCACCGGCAAAACAGAGAGAAGTAAAAGATGTAGAGATTAGACGGATGTCTACTGGTAGGGCTACTTCGTAAGATCGGACTTGCTCCCATTGTAACCAATTTATCCTCTAACTTGTAGTTGAAATAATCGTGTATATAAACAGTTTAAATCAATTAAAAATAAACAAGTTTTCATCCTTTACTCTACAATTTAATAGGTACGAAGTATAATACCGTATTCATTTGTTACCCATCAAATAATATTTATAAAACCAAAAACGTTAAAATAGATAAGATTGATTGAACGAGTGAAGTATATGAAACAAAGGAGCAATCAATATCCGAAATATCATCAAAACTGGCTGACCATTTTGTAATGAAACACGTGTAAATAAGGAACCCCGCCGTCCATTTTACGTTGAGCCATATCCAATTTATGAGACGTTCAAAAATCCGTCGGGTAAATAACAATAAAAGGTATTACAGAAACAATTATATTTTTATATACTTTAATCATGATTTAACGTACTAGATATAATTTTCTTTTTACTAAATCACTAATTAAATCACGATATTTTTACTAAAACTTGATTCTAGAAAATAATTATCTCGGTTCCTTATAACGTAATCTAAAAATTTGATCAATAACAATCTTGTTAAAAAACTCTATTTAATAATTTTAAAAAATAGTAAAACTTGTGGGATGATTACAAAAAATAAAACTTATCAACTGAGTTATTTTCTAATATAAAACTTGCCGGAAAAGCTTTATTGTTACTCCTCTTTACTTTCATCTCTATATATAGACTTACTAATTGTGGTGAATTCATCAACCTCACGTTCCTATAAACATAAATCAATTTTGTTATTTCATACAAGCATTCATTCCCTTCTTTTTAATTTTTTTTTAGTATTCTCATGTTTGAGAGTTTATAAAACAAAATTCAAGTGTCAAATTCATAGGACATCCTCGGAAACGGAAAGATCTCATTGAGTTTCGGGTCCGAGTTTGAGTTCGGGTTTAGGATTTCGGGTTTCAGGTTCTAATGTCAATTTCATAGGACATCCTCGGAAACGAAAATATGTTTATCTGCATAATTAAACTTCAAATAATTTCTTAACAAATACAACTAGTTATTACATTAATACATAAAATTAGCGTCTTATAAACAATCCACGCATCCAAATAGTACGTACATGTGTGATATATCTATTTACCTTACTAACGTAGGCAACGTTGATGCTGACGTGGATGCCTCACGGATTTCTCATAATAATTTTTATACTAAATCACTGACTAAGTTAATAAATCTTTTTTATTAAAACTATATTCTAAAAAATAATTGTGTCACTTACCCTTGTAACGTACTGTATAGATTTGATCAATAACAATCTTGCCGGATAAACTTTTTTTAACCTAAATTTTAATAACAAATTATAGTAGAATTTGTGGAATAATCAAAAAAAAACTTCTTTGATAAGTTATCTTCTAAAGTAAAACTTGCGGAATAAGCTCTTTTGTAACCTCGCTTTACTTTCGTTCATATATATATATATATATATATATATATATATATATATATAATTGTAGTGGATTCATCAATCTCTCATGTTCTTGTAAGCACTAATTTTTTCTCTTAGTAGATAAACATTCAATCGCTTATTCACTTATCTTGAAAAAAAAAAAAATTAAATTGTTATGTCTTTTTAACGTGTTCTCACAATCGTTCGATTCTTAAGGGTTCAACACAATCAAGTATTGGTGATATATTAGTAGTTTTACCTTATCGGTTCATTATGTCATATAAAATTTTATTGATATATATGTTATTGCAAATGAAAAAGATAGTTCTTTCTTATATCTTTATACCGAATTAATTATATACACTGAACCGTATTCTTTGATTTATATCATTAGTATAATTTCAAATAATTTATTATCAAATACCCGTACAAGACACGGACTATGAACTAGTTTAATATATATAAAATAGAGAAATGTAGCCCGAGTTTGAACACAAAACAGTTGTTGCATCATAAAAAGATAAGGGGAAAGTCTCACGTTGAATGGAGATATTTGGTAAGCTTTTATTTGTTTAGATTGAATACATTTTGGTAGGTTAAAAAACTTAGAATTGAATGATCATAAAATCACGAACAAACTCAACAAAGATATAATACTGTTACGGAAGATTTGTTGAATAGTTACGTGTGTGTTTCTTGTGAAGGGGTTCGATTGATCTCATCAACACACTTGCGAGATTTCAAGGTGTTGTGATCTTTCAACGAGTTACTTCAGAAATAGAGAGAAAAAGAGAAGACAAAACGTTTTGTGGTTTTGCTGCACAAACCTTGCAGTTAGGGTTTTCAATATACTTTGGTGAATAATGAATACAACCCTACACCTATCTATTTATAACCATAAATAGATAAAATACTCTATAAATAGATAGAGTCCTATAAATAGATAGAATCCTACAAATAGATAGAATTCCTTATAAATAGATAGGATTCTATAAATAGATATAATCCTCCGCGGGGGACGGAGCCCCCCGCACCCCTGTCGCCTCGGGCCCATTAATCCATGAGCCCAAAATATGTTTCCCCTGACCCATTGTATTAGTATACCTAGATTTATTGTTTTATTATAACAATCTCCACCTAGACAACATAATCTAATACAAAAATTGGAAAACACATACAACTCCAAGATCTTGTTACCAGATCCTCCTTGTTTCTCTTGACATGGGGCTTTCTCACTCATCCAACACAAAGACATGACCCCAAAAACGTCCCCGTCCTATAATGTACGGAGACCCCGGCTGTCCACTCCTCCACCTCACTCGGCGGCGTCCCTAACCTGCAAGGCATTGTTGAAGAAAACGCAGCCGCGAAGTCAAGCTGGCGCCCCTGCGGATCTGTCACTGCCCCCGCGGCCGCCTGGCGCCTCCTGGTGTCGTTCCTGCGGTTCCTGGCGCCGCCTAGCGTTGCCCTTGCGGTTTCCTGGCACCGCCTGGCGCCGCCCTTGCGTTCCTGGCACCTCCTGGCGCCTCCTGGTGCCGCCTGGCGCCGCCCTTGCGGTTTCCTGGATCTGCACCCACATCTTTGTTGATCCACCCCCGCGGTCACGCTGCAGAAGCTCGTCTTCTTCGTCTTCAACATCCCCTGCTGCGTTAGCAGATCCTTAACTCGTTGTTGCCAAAGACCAAAGTTGCCAGTTCCGTTGAATCACGGAACCTCAAATTTTGCAACGGAACTCATCGACAACCTTGCTCTGATACCAATTGTTGTGATCTTTCAACGAGTTACTTCAGAAATAGAGAGAAGAAGACAAAACGTTTTGTAGTTTTGTTGCACAAACCTTGCAGCTAGGGTTTTCAATATACTTTGGTGGATAACGAATACAACCCTAAACCTATCTATTTATAACCATAAATAGATAGAATTCCTTATAAATAGATAGGATTCTATAAATAGATAGAATCCTCCGCGGGGGCGGAGCCCCCCGCACCCCCTGTCGCCCCGGGCCCATTAATTCATGGGCCCAAAATATGTTTCCCCTGGTCCATTGTATCAGTATACCTAGATTTATTGTCTTATTATAACACAAGGTCCCATCAAACCTAAAAATGGACAAAAATAACTTCATTTTATCCACATATCAAAGCAAGTGCACCATCACCATTCAAGATTTCAAGGTCCCGTCGAACTTAGTTATGGACAAAAATAAACTTCATTTTATTTTTATATAGATTTTTGTTCGATTCAAATTCTCATCCCTGTTTGTCTGCAATCGATTCTTAGACATTAGACGGCTGTTTTCTTTTATAAAAAATATCAATAAGCAACCATAAGCTCTTTCATGTAGCTTATGAAATTAAAAAATAAAAAACAAATTGCATAAGCTAACATAAGCTAGGTCTCTCAACCTCCTTCGTCACACAACTTATGTTTTTCTGAAAACTCCATGTAAGCTAGTCTCCCAAACGGACTTTATATTAGTAGGCTACTCCGGTACCAAAAAAACTTGACCATGCTCGTTCATTTTATAGATGATCTGGATATATACTCATTTCAAAACTAGGTTAAAATTTTCGGCTTGAGCTTGACTATAAACGAGCCGAACTCGAGCATGTCAAAACCTGACTCATTTGGTTGGTATAATAACTTGTAATTGATGTAATAAAACTTAGTACTTTCGATAAGGGGGGAGTTATGCAAATTATGAGACATATTGGGGATGAAAATTATGGAAATTATAGAATTTTCTTCAACCTTATAGAGAAAGTTGATGGAAATTACAGAGAGAAATAAGAGGTTTACGTATTTTACGCGAACTCACCAAACAACCGGAATAGGGCCCATATCATTACCTTCTCTCTAACAAGTCTCTCATTCTGTCAAAAGAGAAGTTACAAAATTGTTTATTTTACTATGAAGCGTTCAATATACCTTGATTATGGGATTTCTCGAATGAATTTTATGGAGAATTAATATATTACAAAAATTATGGAGAGCAGAATTACGAGATTTTCATAATTTTTACACAATATGTAGAATGGAGCATGTGACTAATCCATGAATAATTAATGTTGCTGAATGGAGCTTGTGGCTAATCCACACACACACACATATATATATATATATATATATATATATATATATATATATATATATATATATATATATATATATATATATATATATATATATATATATAATATTATATTAATGTAAAAGAACACAATTTCAATTGTTCTGGACATAGAAAAGGTTCAATACACAGTTATTCTTAAGGTGGGTTTAAAAATAATAATACACACTACAAATGTCGAAACACGATTTGGAGTAGCCAAGTAGTAGACTGAAAATGCATAATTGCAAATGCATTCAAATATAGTGAACATTGTTGAACAAAAATGGACACACAAAGGCTGAAGTTTGGTGGGCAAAAGAAAGAAGGCAGATTCTTGAATAGTTACATCGAAGAGATAATAAGGTGTAACTAAGTAGGAGGACCACCTGCACTACCATAAAAAAAAATAGAAAAGAGTAGCGTACGTAATCAATTTTGAAGTCCGTAATCAATTTTGTAAGACTAACAAGCCTAAGAGACAAGACCCAAGATCGAATAGATTTGATGCAAACATATGCCTTTTGAGTCCAATGAGATGCGTCTATAATGGACTAGTCGATGCTACTGGTGACGAGCTTGCTTGGAGAGGCACACCCATTGACAATTCTTAGTAACATATGCATATGAGAAATGCGGTACGTCTTGAGTTTATCCTCAATTGATAACCATGTCTTCAACAAAATCCGCAAGCTTCAAGTTACGGAAAGAGTGCGGGTATTTGTGCCAATTGTGTGGAAACTCGTACACCGGGAGTGATCATTAATACAAAGTGTAATAAGCGACATACAAGGACCCAATATGTATATTCTAATACATATTGGTTACAAGGTTAACTTTTTCTCTACGGTATATTTTAATAGTACTTGTTTGTGGAGGGATTTGTTTCGGGTGTATCTTTGGTGGACATAGAAGTTAAGGAATGACCATGTTTTCATCAATGAAGAATGGACGGAAGAACGACTTCTGTTTGTAGCGGATATGACTCTAGAGTATGCTCGTTCTTGTAAGAATCTGCACCTTGACAAGCAAAAGACTAGAAGATGGTGATTCAAGTCTCCTCGGAGCACCCTCTGGAAGGAATTGTGAAGATAAACGCGGATGACTTGCCCAAAGAAGATGGAACGACATTGTTGTATTTGTTATTATGAATTAATTTGGGAGAATTAATTTCAAGGACTTTTTTTTGTGAATTTAGGTGTCTGTACGGTCTCTATGGCGGAATTAAGGGTGTATGGTTTTAATTTTATTTGGGAGTGTGGTTATCGCTCTATGCTCTTGAAAAACGGACTTGTAACCGGTTACCATCCTTTATAAGAAGGATCTTCCCGAGGTCATCCTCTATACGGTCTATTACTTGGATGTCCGGACTTTTTGAAAAAAGAGAAATTTTTTTAACCAATTCCAACATGTTTAACACGAGGCTAATGTTGTTGCATACTCTTGGTCAATTTTACTTGACCCTCTTCCAACATGCCGTAAGAGGAATGTACAATATACATGATACTTGCCAAAACCAAGAGATACAAGATCTCAATATATAATGATACAAAAATTTTCCATCTAAAGTTGGAACATTATAAACCTTTTATAATGTTGGTGGTCTACTCACTCTATTATCAACCAAAATTATGTAGAACTTCACTGAATTTATGTGTTGAGTTTGAACTTAATTCACATGTACATTGACGTACATAAGACCCTAGTAGTCTATTGGACTTTAATAATACCATTAAAAAAGAATAAATTGTTATTACATTATTTTAGTGTCATGATCTACTAAAAGACCAAAATTTACTACACATGATATTTAGTGACACAAAATATTTACTATAAGATTAAGGATATTTTGCGCAATTTTAGTCATTTTTACTCGTAGTGATATATTCGAGCTAATAATATAGAGCTAAACTATACAAGGTCTCTTTCACAAACCATTTTTACGAGCTTATGAAATCTTATCAAACGAAACTTCTAGGAAAATTCAAAGTTACGGAATAGATGTTTGAGAGTGTAAGTTTTTGAAAGCTTATGCTAGCTTATGAAAACCCAAGTGTTTCTTATTTCATAAACACTATATAAGAAGATTTTTGTAGTTTATTGGAAGCCATGTTACAAACATAGCCTTACTAAAAGTAAACATTTTGGTTATCATACACTTTCACCAACTTCAATAACATTCATTAATTCAAACACACATCATGTTTATATATATAAAAAAGTTCGTTCAATCAACTATTTATTTCATTTATTCAATAAACTTGAACTTGAGTTATGATAAGCTAGTGATTTTTACAAACAAACTCATATGTTATATTTGAACTTCCGACTACAAGATTAATGTGATTGTGGATATGACATTATTTTTCTCATCAATACCTCTCATTCTCTATTGTCCAACAACTCCCCCTATCCTAACTATTTTAATAGTGATTTTTTTTAATAAAATGAAAAATGGTTAGGTTGGTCTACCTTCCAGAGGTAGTCTAACATAAAACATCATTGCGGATAAAAACACAAATTTTAGGATTATTAAAAAAATTTGGAGTTGGGGGTCGAGATTTTCAGATGGGTCAATCAGTCAACAACACAACTGATATCTTTGAAAATATGCTTGATCAGGAATTTGCCAAAGAAGCGAAGATCAAGCCTGGAGTCAGATATAATCACCTAGACTTCTCACGGACAACTCAACAAACCTTGGAGTGCCTTGATAATAACACACAAATTATCACCCTCAATTTCAATCTTTTTTATTTTCAATCCGCCTGTGATAAGTCAATTCCGCAAGAAAGTCAAAAGGAAAAAGAAGAACCGAAAGTCGGAATATGACCTTTGGTAGAGGACTCATTGCCTCTTGTAAGTCAGATTTAAGAGCAAAAGCTTCGGCTTTTATTACCGAGTTGAAGTTATTCTTTTTTGTAGGGGTGGGCATGAGACGGGATTAAGGTCATCCCAATCTCGTCCCGGCTATTTTAAATGGACGAGACTTGGACGGGCCTTGAGTATTTTTGATTGAATCCCACCGGGTCCTATCCCAGTTGGGACCGGATCGAGACGGGACGGGATAGGAGGAGATGAGCCCAATCCCGTTTCCACATTAGTTTATTTAATGTTTTTGAATTTTCCCTTTATCCACAAAATATGTTTATATATCGTACTTAAAGCGTAAAAACATTAAAGGTTCCAAATATTCATAATAACATATTATAATTAAATTAAAGTTTTCAAATATATATAATAAAACACATCTAAATGAATTTGGTACATTGTCAATTTTAACGGTTTAACCAACATGGTTTAATTTTTAAAATATATAAATGTAACTATATAATAACTATATAAGTATTTCACTAATGCTTCAAGATTCTTCTTATATTTATCATTTTAAATTAAAAACTTTATTATATACGGGACAGGACGGGCCTAGTGGGATGGAGAAGTTAAGGATCATATCCCGTCTCGGATAGTTTTTGACGGGACGGGATTTATAATTTTGATTGAAATCCCGTCGGGATCGGGATGGGACCGGGATTGGCGGGATTTGTGTCTAGCCCTACTTTTTTTTTCATCGAGGATAACAACTTCTCTATTGTGATTCTGAATCACAAAACCAAATGACGTTACTCCCAAATCGAGTTTTGGTTCATCAAAAAAATTAAGTTTATAGAAAACATGTTTTGGTTTATCCCACATAATATTGTGTTTTTTCCCTTTTGGTAGAGTTAACGTTCTTTTGTTGTTGTTTTATATTGTAATCGTCCTCTTTAATGATGTTAGTTTTTAGTTATGGATTTGGTTTTTTATGAAAATATTTATCTTATTACCAGGACTAATAGGCTCAATACTAAAAATGATTTTGTTTTCAAAGAACCAGATGCTTCACCAAATAGTTGCAAGACATGCAAACTTGTTAAGTTCAATTTTTTTAATTCCGTGTAGGAGGTCATGAACTTTTTTATTTTATTTTGAAGGCTAATGTTGTTAAGATCGGTCAAGATTGACCTATCGATTTTGGGAATGATTTCTTTACTAAAATGATATTCAATGAGCAAGTGGAACAAGTTTTCGAGATGATGGTTGCATAATTCACAATGCCTTGTTACGACAATTCTTCTTTTTGTCAAACTTTGCTTTTATTGGAATTCCGTTTTTTGAAATTTTCCAAAGGAAAATTTTAATTTTATGTTGGACATCAAGTTTCCATATCCAATCACAAGCATTGCTCAACTCCTCCTCAATCATCTCTGAAACAGATTTTATAATGAACCAACCATTTTTACTACACCTCCAATATAATGTATCTTGTATTTCTTTTTTTGGTAAATCATTATCAATTTTGGTGACATCTCTCGCGTCGTTTATAAATTAACTAACTTTAATCGTGATCTTCTAATTTATATCAAAAGACTCAATTTTTATTTTTTATTTCAGCTTTTTAAATTAATTAAGGAGTACTTTATTCATCTCTTTTTAATTTTTGTGGACAAAATCATCTTTATTTTTAACTATAATAAACTAGCCTTATCCAACAAAACCATATTGTGGTATTTTAGGGTAATATTATGTGATTTTTTAAGAAAAAAACAAATCGAGTATAATGCATCCTCTATTGTGGTGATTATTATTGATTATGTTTTGGTGTACCCCATGGATTCAAAGGTTTTTGGCAATAAGAAAAACGTTTAAGAAAGGCTGTCCAACCAAATAAAGAGAGAAGAACCAAACGGGTTTATAAAAGGCCTAAAAAGGGACAATTATTGCAACTCATTTTTTTTGTTTTTTGGAATTTATGGCTTTTAAAGTTTTTTGGGGAGATAAATAGTAAAGTAGTAATAATTAAATTCGATGAATAATGTCGTCATAGTGGGACACGTGTCAATGGTTAAAGCGTCAATTGTCTCGTTATCGTTCCGACACTCTCACATGCGACTCCCTCTCAAAGGCTGCTAATGGCACTTCTGTAATTTGTACCATAATATGAGGGTAATTGGTTGGTGACGTAATCTCGACAAGAACTCCCACTACTACCTCTACAATTAATAACGAGAGAGAGAAAGCGGGGGAGGAAGAGAGGCCCCACTTACTGAAGCGACAAAGGCTAAGAGTGGCAATTTTGTAAATTGGTTTAACTTTTGAGCCCTTTTTGACCATCTACCTTTTTTGGCCGCTACCTCCTCGTTGAGTATGAATGTGATAGACTGCACTCACTTGCTCTCACTTCTCAGGATCTCTTCCAGACTTCCACCCATCAAATTCATACCTTTGTTCTTCTCCTGCAATCGATTTTTACTTCAAAATTGCTGTTTGTTTCACCAAGTAAAGCATTCTTGCTGTCATTTTCTGCAGAATAATGGAGAGAACAGTGTTCGATTGTGAGCTTAAAGCTTGTGGTATAGTGTAGGTTCGTATATCCTCTTGTTTCGGATCTGTGATCAACAATCTATTCAACTTCAGACATTGTAGCTGCGTCCATCTCTCTCGGCGGGAGACTTGTTTGCTTCTTCCATTTTTTCTCTTCCTACAAAACTCTCTAATGGCTTGCGGAAGCATGATCTTTGGAAGTCTGGATCCAGAGAGGAAGAGGAGCGGTGGGCTTAGAACGAAACAGGCAGGTAGAGCTTCATGTCGTGGAAGTTAGGTCTTCAAATTTGATAGTCGTCTTGAGAAAGGAAGAAAAGGCTTTTTGTGCGATTTTCATCTGCAGTTCTTTTTGCTCTCTCTATCGTTCTTTCTCCCTGTTTAGTTCTTTGGTCGAACCTGTAGATTTCCTAGTTCCAGATATCTTTGACTAAGTTAATTCGTCTCTGTAAGCCGAGAAGGATGGGTTACTTGTTGAAAGAAGCTCTGAAATCCATCTGCGGCGTCAATCAGTGGTCTTATGCCGTTTTCTGGAAGATCGGATGTCAAAACCCTAAGTAAGTTACAAAAACCTCTGTTATTCTATTTATCAATTTAAAATTGAACTAAAAAATGTTCTCCTATGGAACTTTGAATGCTGTAGAATGAGTCCTGCAATGTGAAAATTGACTGCTTGAATGCTCCTTGCTGGTCTATGTTCTGTTATCGTTGTCTGGAGGGTCATTTTCATCTGAGTATGAAGTCAAAAAAGATCAACAATCTCTACGAAATCCTCATATTTGAAAAGCATTTTGATGCAATGACCAAGTGCCAGCTATAATCTTTTGACAGAAGATATTCTGTCTTCCTTCACTTGTCTTGGGAATGATTTCTTTCGCTTGGGGCGTAATATATGTAGCGTTCACACATTCGTTTTTTATTGGCTGCTTTAATTGGATTTCTGTTTTGTATTCATGTGAGTTTTGAACATGCATTACTTGGACTTTTATGCTTGGTATACTTACTGTATTGTTCCTTTCCCTGTATATTTGAGAATCCAAGAAATGTTAGCTTTTTTGTAACTCTGACTCTGTCATAGAATCTCATGATACCAGACAAATGAGCTAAAGAGCAAGTAGAAACTCAATCTGGTCATCAGCTACTAATTGTTTGGAAGTTGAGGCAGACAGAACATTTCAATCCAAGCCTACCAAATGAGCTTAAGGGAGCTCTTATTGACCATTCAAGAATCCACTTATGTACTTACCTTACATTTTAAATCTGGGATTTTATTCTCACAGTCGTAACATAATGCACTAGGTTTTCACAGATTATTAACTAATCCTGTGCATGACAAGCTTGACTTTCTTGTTTGCTTAATTTTGTTGCTATAAAAAGTTTCCAATTCATTGGCAGTATTTTTTCCTTTTCTAGTTTGCAAGTTTGATTATTAAAGTTTATGCACTTCTGTTTAAGCAATTACCTAGTGCACTTCGCCTATAAAAGCTATGAATAGTTGGCTATGGGATTGTGGAATTTAAACCTTATTTATAAGCATTCCATCTTCCTATTTCAGGCTTTTGATATGGGAAGACTGTTATTGTGAAGTCATGCCATGCTCTGTTATTCCCTGCAACACTAAGATCGAAGACCAAGGACTAACATTGGAAGAGCTGGACAAGTGTTGGCTCTCTCCCGAGGCTCGAACCCATTTAGGTGACAGAGTTGATTTACTTGTTAAAAAGATGATGGCAAACCAGGTTCACGTGGTAGGAGAAGGGTGTGGCTTGCTTCCTTGTTCTCCTATCCTCCTCTGTCTTTGAGTTCTGATTTGTTAGTTCTCTGACATTCGGCTGAAATGTTCAATTTATTTCTTGACCATTTAGGTTGGTCGGTCGGACTGCATTTACAGGAAACCATCAATGGATTGTTTCAGGATATTTCCATGAAACAATTCATCCGCCTGAGGTAATAAACATGTTCAGGTTCCATAAAGCCTAAAGAGACCTCACACAGTTTCATATTACTGATCGACGCTGATGCTATCTGTCTGAAATATGTATCAGGTTGTTGATGAAGTCCGGCTCCAATTTTCATCTGGCATGCAGGTTTGACTTAATTTTTATGCACTTTTCTTTGGATTACAGAAATTTCCTCTGGGGGTTCGATGGTTAACATAATACACTTGTTTGGTATATAGACCGTTGCCGTTATACCTGCTATACCACATGGTGTCATTCAGCTCGGTTCGTCATTGTCTGTAAGTTTCTGTGTCTGATCAAATTAAAATATAATTCTTGGGACTTACGACTATTGACAATTTATAATATTATTTAGTATCATCTCTTGCTGGAACTATTCACCGCCTTTTTCTCAAACGAGGAAGTGCCTTTCACTGTAGAAAAGACGAACATGTTAATTTAATCACATCAATTCTTCCCCTGCTATTTATTTGTCAAATATGGTTCTGAAATGGGTCATTCTTATGATCTTTGGCTGGCATTTCTTATTTCAGATCATAGAGAGTACTGGTTTCATACATGATGTGAAGACTTTAATTCTTCATCTAGGGTCTGTCCCCAGGGCACTAGTGTCAGACATTCAAGATGCATCTGTTGAAACATTTGGAATGCCATTTACTCCTGTGGGTACTGCTTCCTTAAGTCCGTATGGGAATGCAAATAATGTTAACTGTTCTGCAATTGATAGTGACATGCAGACAAATTTATTTCACGGTTCTCAACTTGGTGACCAGGCAACTCATTCTCTTTCCAGTAAGGTTCAAAATAACCTGAAAACTACTGCTTCAACAATTCATATTCGTAACCGAAATGTATCTTCCGAAGGAAATGAGTGCCAATCATCAAAACATACAGAAGCAGATTCATCTCTGAACTGTGAAACTCCATATTATCCAGGTTCTGGACCAAGTCGTGGTCAGTTGCTTTTGCTTGCAAGTGATTGCAGTGATAAATCAATTCCAAGGGATATTGTGCTAGGTGCAGATTATATGGAATGCACTCAGCCTAGATCTGTCCCCTCTGGCAGTTTCTTCCAACCCCATCTTCATAGCCACATATCAGAACCCTATGCTGGTTGGACGTCTGGTGCTGAGATTGTTAATTTTTCTAACAGGGTTGTTGATGAGTTTCCTGTTGCAGGAGATCAACCAATTGTTACTTGTGTTCCTCCAGGTTGTTTGCATGTTGAGGGTGACCTTTGCAATTATAAATGTATTCCACAGAAACGTGCAGAAATAGATCTGTACGAGGGCGTTAACATGGCCTTGCCCAAAGAGAGAGATCGTGTAGTATCCAGAGCTTTTCTAACTGAATGTAACGAAATCCATAATGCTACTGAGGTTCCATCATGTCTGACTTCTATGTCTGATATCAATTCTTCCGTCGAGGGTGACTTATTTGATGTATTGGGTGTTGACTATAAGAACCAGATTTTAAATGGCAATGCTTGCAAATTCAGCAATACCGCCAAAAATACTGCCGGAGATATCATGATTGATCAGGTGAAGTCACAAGATTTGACCTCGATGGGGCATCCTGATAGTCATAGAATATCAGGAAGTGGCAAATTCTCAGCACCTGGCACTGATCAACTACTGGGTGCAATGGTATCTGGGGTTTATTCTGCTGCAACTCAAACCTCTGATGATAACTTGTCCTGCAAAACAACTTTGACAAAAGTCAGTTCAGGTGTCCCTGGCAGTTCTCTGATGTTTAGTCAGGGTAGCATTGCACAGCAGATGTGCGAGTTATTTGGGCCATCTAAGACTGCGGTAAGATCTTCCGAAAGTGGAGCAAGTTTGACCGTGCTTCCATTAGGAAAGACTGACTCAGGGATTTCTCAAATTAGTTCCTTCTATGGATCACATAGTAGCTCCTGGGTTGAGCAAGGGTCAAGTATGAAACACGAGACAAGTATTGCTACTGCAAATTCAAAGAAGTCTGGTGAAGTTGGCAAGCCAACCCGAAAGAGGCTCAAACCTGGTGAGAACCCTCGGCCAAGGCCAAAAGACCGTCAAATGATCCAAGATCGTGTGAAAGAATTGCGTGACATTGTTCCAAATGGGGCCAAGGTAAAATCTCGTCTCTAATAAGAGTCGTAGCTCTTATTTGTGCAGTGTTAAGTATTATGATTTTTTGTTATCATTAATTGCTCACAATTCTTGAATTTCCTTGTTTTACAGTGTAGCATAGATGCATTACTGGAACGAACCATAAAGCACATGCTTTTCCTGCAAAGTGTCACCCATCACGCTGACACGCTGAAACAGACAGTGGAGTCAAAGGTAACCGTGCTAGTTAGTTGTTTGATCATCCTATGAGTCTGTGTGCATGGTTCATGGAAATATATGTCGTGTCCAGTAGAAAACGTGATCTATTGGATTGTACATACACTGAGAACAGATTTGGTGTAATCTTTCTTGAACAATAGTACTTGCTTGTATTTTTTCTTATATTTATTTCGCTTCTTATGATAATAGAATAGGCGTTTGAACATATATTTCAACTTTCTTCCACTTCCCAGATGTGTAGTATACTAGTATAAAGACAAATTAAAGAAAGATAAGTTAACATAAAAATTCTTCAGGTAAGTGATGATTTTTGTTTTTAATTTGTGAACGTGCAGATCATCAATAAAGATGGTGGACTACCTCTGAAGGACAAATTTGAGGGAGGTGCTACATGGGCTTATGAAGTTGGATCCCAATCCAATGTTTGCCCTATTGTTGTGGAGGACTTGAAAGCACCCCGTCAACTGCTTGTGGAGGTACCATACACTTTTAAGTGCACCTAGATGAAAATTCTCTATAAATTCCCTTGCTTTTTCAATACCCCCATATTTGTTTGTTGGTCTTACAAAAAAAATATATATATTCAGATGCTTTGTGAAGAAAAGGGTTTCTTTTTGGAGATAGCTGATATAATTAGAGGAATGGGATTGACTATTTTGAAGGGTGTGATGGAAGCACGACAGGACAAAATATGGGCACGCTTTGCTGTTGAGGTATAGACACATCTATCCTATTTAGCTTCTATGAAATATTTGTGCTACTTTGTATTTTTCATGCCATAATATATCATCAGGTCATCACCAAGTATGAACATTGTTACTGGGTTATAAGTGTTGAGTAAGAAAGTTGGATCAAGTTGTTTAAGTCATCATTCTCATATACTTGCAGGCGAACAGGGATGTGACAAGGATGGAAATATTTATGTCGTTAGTTCATTTACTGAAGCAGACAGAGAAAAACAACGGTGGTACAAAAGATGGTCCTAACACTCTGAACGAATTACTTGATATCGACCACACAGCCTCTATACCAGGAAAGTAAATTGCTACTGATAAAACGCAGCGATTTGCAGTGAGCTTAGCAAAGCATGGAGGTGTTGAGAGCGAGACGACGGGCAGGTCTTGCAATGACCAACACAGAAGACTTCCATTGGGGTGACACTAACTCATTTGAGTCTTGAGGTAGGTATGCAGTTTATTTATCCATGTCAAAATGGGTAAGCGTGAGTTGCTGAATTAAGTAGTGTTGTTGTGCTTGTATTAGAGTAGTGAAGTTTAGTAGAGTTTGAGTGTTGTGTGTGTTTGTTGGTGTTTGGGTGATTTGTTGTGGTAAGAAGGGATAATGGTTGGGGGTAAAGAGAATATGGTGTATAGATAATACGTGGGGGGTGGTATACGAGAAGGGGGGTTTCTTTCTTGTTGAATTGGACGTTTATGGCATTCGTCTTTGTTATCATATTCATATTTCACAGCGTTGCGTGTTTCTTGTGTTTGGTTGAAACTTGAAAAAGGAAGATGATGCGCATTCAATCAAACTGAAAAATCCACAACCCTGGAGTAGGCTAGTCGACAACTGGATTAGCAGAATTGATGGTAGGTAAAGGCGGTCGGGTAGGGAAGATTTGCAGGCGTCAATGAGGATACATAAATGTTAGTTTAACGCCAAAAAGGGTGATTAAGTTGGGCACAGTAGCAGCTACTTTGGTATTGGTCTTCTGCTGAGATGATTATTATGTTGGAATGGTTTTGCACTTGCTTATCGTCTTTGTCGACAACTCCTGGATTATATAATTTAGATGCAATTATTAGACTTTCAGATGCCACATGATAGTTATATCCTCCCATGATAAAGGCCATATGGACGCTCCATTTAACTTGAACAAATATTCCTACAAAAAAATAATGCTTATTTTTGTGAAATTAAATTTTAAATACTTTTTCAGCATTTTTTATGCCATATTATATATAAAGTGAGACAACTACATATAGCAGTACAATTTTTACAATACAACATATACAATCTTATTTGAATGACTTTCTGGTTCAGATTAGCAAACCACGTATGATCTTCTGTTGCGGTCCCAAAAGGATTTTAAATATAAAATACAAACGGAAAAGTACAAAACCTGTGCAAAACAAACAATTGACAAGTTTCACCGTGACAACTTAGTTTTTTAAAATATCATATAATATCTCTTTTTTTTTTTTTGAGTGGATATACTATCACTTAATCATGTAAGTATGTAACACAGTATCAATTTAAGTTACATTGTATCATATAAAAACATAATAAATGATACAGTATGTTATTTTCAACGGAACCCGAATTGCAGTCTAACAAATGTCACCAATATCAAGAAAAAGAACAACACATTGCGACACTCATAAATAGACACTTTGTAAGGAAAGGGATGGCTCAAATATACAATTGTATAATTGTATTCTTTTTTTTTTCACCACCAACAAAAAGTAGTAATATAAAAATTACTAGGAATATTTTTATTAATGTAAAATCGAGGTATTATAAGGTCGTGTCTCAAAAGTCGAATCGTAAATGTATTATTTAAATCCTTTATAGGACTTTAAAAAATAGATTACAATTAAAAAAAATCTAATAAGGCAATGCCAAGTTGTTTACGAACTTCAAGTTGCCAAAAGGCCAAGAAGAGAACTATAAATATAATCTCCCTCAGATCTCAGGTTTACGGATGTATATTAAAGTATTTTACACAAACAACTATTTAGTTTTTGAAACTATTAGCATTGTATTTGTATGCAACAAAACACATTAAATTAGGACAGCTTTTTACCTCTTCCTGCTTACTGCCTTTCTCACTTTCCTGATTCCTTTCTGTAGCAAACCTTTGTCAATGTCAATGACAATGGAGAATCCAATTCAAGAGGATCCAAATCCTAAACCTAATTGGATCAAGAACAAGCTGCACAGCTTCACAAGCGAGGTTTCCGACCTCATTCGCACTGCAAAGAAGTTAGGCAAGGATGATCCAAGGCGAATAGTACATGCTATGAAAGTAGGGTTTGCCATTACTTTGATCTCTCTTCTGTACTACTTTCAGCCTCTCTTTGAAGGTTTTGGTGTCGCTGCAATGTGGGCTGTTTTATCTGTCGTTGTCGTCTTCGAGTACTCCGTTGGTAAGAATATCCAGATATTTGCTTCCATTTTCTGAGTTTAGGGTCCTTTTGACTGATTTGTGAGAAACGTGTTTTAGGTGCAACGCTCGGGAAAGGAGTTAATCGATTGTTTGCAACTGTCTTTGCTGCCTTGTTAGGAGTTGGTGCTCATTATCTCGCTAGTCTTTCTGGGGAGAAAGCTGAGCCTTTCATCATCGGATTCTTTGTTTTCTTACTTGGTGAGTTATTAAGCCTTTATGCAGATGATTTAGGGTCCGTTTGGTGTTCAGATTAGGTTTTAAGTATTTCGTATATTCCGGTATGGATATCCCCAAAGTGATATGTGTTTGGGATGTTCAAAAGATACACGGTCTTATTGCCGAGAATTAGGCTGGAATGAGGAATAACGATTGATTCTTGAAACTTGAAACCTAGTGTTTGATTAAGTTTTGGAATGAGGAATGATGATTGATTCTTGAAACTTGAAACCTAATGTTTGATTAAGCTTTGGAATGAGGAGTGATGATTGATTCTTGAAACTTGAAACCTAATGTTTGATTAAGTTTTGGAATGAGGAACGATGAAGACTCGAACCAGACAAGGTCTTACTGTAGAGATGATATTGTGTTGACACTGATGTTTATAAAAGCCAAATGGAAAATCCAACCCAGGTTTCTAATGTATGAATGGAATTAAATTTTCATACCCTCATCCAATTGGATGATACAATGTCCCAGTTTCTGATTCCATCATCATCATGTACGAAGTTTTAACCAAATAGTGTCATTTATGTTGTAATGTACAGCCGCAGTGTTGACATTCCTGAGGTTCATCCCAAAGCTGAAAGTGAGATATGACTACGGTCTTATGATCTCCATTTTGACATTCTCACTAGTGTGTGTGTCGGGTTATCGAGACGACGAGGTACTGGAGATGGCCCACCGTAGGATGTCAACCATCCTCATTGGCAGCTCCGCTTCTTTCATCATCTGCACTCTCATTTGCCCTGTCTGGGCTGGTACTGATCTTCACAATCTCGTTGCAAATAATGTAGAAAAACTTGCCAACTTCTTGCAAGGTATAAATAAACCCACATATCTTCATGTAATTTTAGCTAAACAACATTGCTAAATATTATTTTTTATCAGAGTTTGGAGAAGAGTATTTCAAAGAAACAGGGGAAGGGATATGCGATGAGAAGAAAGAGTTCATGGACGGGTTCAAGTCCGTTCTTAATTCAAAGAACAGTGAAGATTCACTGGTATAACACTTGTAGCTCGAGGATTGTGATTTTTGTCATTTGGTATCATTTCAGATTTAAGGTTGGGATTAGGATTAATTAGAGGCATGGATTAGGATTAATTAGAGGCATTTAAGGTTGGGATTAGGATTAATTAGAGGCATTGAATACAGTATAAGCATCGAATTGTAGTCTAGGTGTGATTCCAAGTCTTGACATGTAAATTTGATTTTGCAGATCAATTTTGCGAGATGGGAACCAAGACACGGTAGATTTAGATACCGTCATCCATGGGAGCAATATCAAATGGTTGGTGACGTCACTCGTCAATGCGCCTGCACAATTGAAGCTCTCAACCGTTACCTTCATGCTCATGATCAAGTAAATTGTGGTCAAATTCTTTCAATTCCGCTTTTACATATTTTATAATTAATTCTCAACTTTGCAGGCTCCACGAGAAGTGAAGGAGAAAATAGAAGACGTATGCAGGAAGATGAGTTCAGAATCAGGCAAGGCCTTGAAAGAGATCGCAACTGCCATGAAGAAGATGCATCACGCACCGTCAATCGCAAGAATTCACATCCGAAACTCTCAATTGGCTGCCAAAACCCTAAAATCCAGACTCCATTCTCGAATCTGGGAGGAGCACAACGTCGCCGCCGTGATGCCGGCAACAACAGTGGCTTCTCTGCTACTGGACGCCGTCACGTGCGCAGGGAGGATCGA
This sequence comes from Fagopyrum tataricum, assembly GCA_002319775.1. Lineage (NCBI taxonomy): Eukaryota > Viridiplantae > Streptophyta > Magnoliopsida > Caryophyllales > Polygonaceae > Fagopyrum > Fagopyrum tataricum. Next base: position 7,773,474 of record CM008279.1, on the reverse strand, counting down.
GAAGTCCGTTAAGGAGCTGGGGAAACTCGCACGGTTCAAGAGCGTCGTGGAAAAGAAGGTGGAGGGCGGAGAAGTGAGGGAGGAGGGGACACCGACACTGGCGAAATCGGTGTCTGCGAGGTTGAGGTCATTTAGTAGAGCGGCGTCGGGGTATTACGCGTTGACGGTTGAAGAGGAGACTGCTGAATCACGGTTTCCCAAGTACAGAGAACCGCCTTCTTTGGACTTGATTCAACAAAGCGGCGAGTAAATATATATTATTTTTGGGTCTTCTGTATGGGGCTAAAGTGAGTAGTGAATGATTATGAGCGACGTTTGTGATCCAAAACCAAGGACTTGCTGTCATTCTTGGTGCTTTGTGGCGGCATAGGACTAGTGCTTCTACTAAATTGTGGCTACTGGCTGTATCTGTTTATTAAAATGACAGGAAGACAGAAGAAAGAGTAAACAAGTATAGTCAAGTTGTTCGGATTTTCCTCTGTTGTTTCGTTTGCCATCTGTCCCTCCTGCCCATCAATTGCACGCTCTTAGTCTCTTGCTTATATATATATATATCTTCAAACTTGGATTCGAAAGGATTATGGCTGTTTTAATTATTAGTTTATTACCTTACTCAAAATTCAAAATTTTATCACAAATAATTATAATTCAATTATTTGAAAGATTTATTATAACATGCCTATAATATAGTTATGCAATATAACATGCTACAGTCATATATATATATATATATATATATATATATATATATATATATATATATATATATATATATATATATATATATATATATATATATATATATATATATATATATATATTGCCTATATTAATAATTTGTATGTATTAATTAGTTAGTAAAATTTATAAAATGAGAATGCATGAGAAAATAACATGTGACACGAAGTTAATAAGAAAATGACACCTAGGATAATTTACTTTGCTTTTAATAATAATACTAGTTTAGTTCCATAATAATTTATACATTTGTTAATTGGTGAGTAATTACGAAATAATATAAAAATTATATATTTAAACGTTGAAGTTAGAGTATGAAATAATGACCTGTGAAAATATTTTCAAATAATATTTGATAATGATATATATATATATATATATATATATATATATTAAAATAAGTAGAAGATTTATAAATAGAAATAGTAAAAATATATTGACTATATTAATGATTTGTATGCATTAATTAATTAGTAAAATTATAAAATGAGGATGTATGAGAAAATAACACGTATAAAATTTTACTTTTACCTTTAATAGTAGTATATAGATATATATAATAACATAAGATAATGTGTGATATTATTTTTCTTTTCTTTTCTTTTCGAAAAGAGTTGTGTAATAAGGGAAATTTGCTAAGATTTTTAGGAAATGTGGATCGCATTTAGAAATCACTCATATCAATTCACGTGTTTTGTTAAAAAAAAAAAATCAATATGCGACTTTATAGAAATAGCGGTTCCAATATTATTATTTTCTAATCACCGAATTATTTATAAGTGTGAATCATTTCATAAGTTATCTTTTCAAATATAATGTTTTATGTCTTTGATTTGTTATAACAAATTACGACATCTAACCATTATTTTATAAAAATATTTTATTTTTGACCTAATATTTCAAAAATCAAAATTAATTTATTCTCACTATATCGCATCCCGATTCAAATTTTAGGGTCCGTTTGGTTTCAACTCCAGAAACGGAATGGAAACGTATCTAGCCCATATGTGTATCCTTGTTCATGGAGTTTTGAGGAATCATTCCTTGTGGTTAGGGATGTCAATGAGTCGGGTTTGGGTCGGGGAGTGCCCTATTCATCCCCATCCCCGTTTATTATAACGCCCTTCATCCCCATCCCCATAGCCGTTCGGATATTAAAAATTGTCCTCGTCCCCGTCCCCGTCGGATATTCGTCCCCATCGGGGAATACCCGTCCCCGTTTAATTTTTCGATTAAAACTTGTTGGGTTTTCCCCATTTAATTTTCCCATTTAAAAACTTGTTGAGTTTTCCCCGTATAATTACTCGTACCCATCCCAGTTTAACTTCCATGGTTACAAGATAAATTTCAATTCATATAATATTATTATACATTTTAATTTGAAATGTTAATGTGATTTAGTTGGTTGTTCAACACATCACCTTATCCAATATGCCAAAGTATAGGTTCATATATTGTGTATATATATTAGGTTTTGTTCGTTCAAGTAGGAATGTAGGATCGAGATTCGAAATACAAACTAGTATAAACTAAAATAATTATATCTTAATAACATTTTGATTACGGTCTCAAGATAAAGTGTTATATTATTATAACATTTTAATTTTAGGATTTAGGTTGCACCGTCAAAATATGTATTTGACAAACTATGACACATAAGATGAAAACACAACATGTAGTGTGCGATGCATTTGTTCATCGCGATTTAACATTTACAAATTACGACGTATTCAAAATTTTCGCGAATGTGTTGTTATCCTCGTATGATCGAAAACCAAATTAATATAAGTTAGCATTAGCATGATTTACACACATAAATTATCAAAAAAAATATGTAAACTTAAATCACATTTAAAAAAATACATTGTGTGTAAGTAGGAATGCGTATGATAGTAATCATAGTATGATACTCTTAATTCTTCAAATTCAAAAGTGTATATAGTTTGAAATTTTAGTAATCATCGGTAATTTTTGAATTTAAACACAATTTCTAAAATAAATTTTGATTAAACTTAAAACTACAATGCAAGTATATATAAATACAATTTGTTTACTTATGTATTCTTCGCGGAATTCCCGTCGGTTTTCCCGTCGGGGTTCCCTGTCGGGTTTCCCCGTCGGATTCGGATTCGGATCGGGGAGCGGGGCGAATACCCCTATCTTCGTCCCCGTCCCCATACCCAAGCGGGGAATTAATTTTTACCCTGTCTCCGTCCCCATACCCGTTTAAACTCCCCATCCCCATCCCCATGACGGGTAATACCCACAAATTTCGGGGAATTCCCGACTCATTGACATTCCTACTTGTGGTGTGAAGTAATTGTAGTACAAATTGATTAGTTTTGATACATATAGGGTAACAAAATGGGGGAAATCAGGTGCATTTTACATGAAACCGCATGAAATGATTCCATGAACAAGGTACACATATGGACTAGATTCATTTTCATTTCGTTTTCGTTTCCGAAGTTATAACTAAACGGGGTTAATTTTTACAATCGTAACAAACGATCCTTAATGCATGCTTCATATTAACAATATCAATTGTTAACAAAAAAAAAAAAAACTGCTTGCGCACCTCGTGGTGATCTTTGTCCTCCCTTATTAAACGGGGAAAAACATTTTAACCATGTCATAATTTATTAATGAGCACTAGTAAACTTTAACGAGTACTATAAAATGTACTTTGCATATTAATGCTTCCCAACTCATTCAAAATAAGAAAAGAAAAACTTTTTTCTTTTCGTTTTACTAGAGTTAAAAGCAAGTAAAAGGTTAGATATAAATAACTCCTCAATGTATAAATTTATGAAAAAAGTATGACTTAAACATCACAGTATAATGGTTCATTTATAAGGCTTTATTCAGTAATAATTTATAAATTCTAAATTGTATACCATTTTGTTTGCCATAAAACAAATACCTGAACTCAAAACAAAGTTTACACCAACAAATTCATGATAGAGTGTAAATTTGAGGTTTATACTAGTGATTTCAGGTATAATCTTGTGTACTTCTTTTCGCTAATACATTGTTTTAACTTTTTTCTTTTTTTTTCTTCTTCTCATTTTGATCGTTGTATTTTCTTTCCGTGCTTAATTCTTTCGGATCGGTTCCTTGTAATTTACGTTCTTGTTTGTTGATGATTTTTTGTTATTTGACTTTCGTTTATTCTCTTATCAGATTAGATGACCCGCCGTCTATCAATTATATTCGTTTGATATACTAGGTATTTCTGGTGTATAAAAAACATATTAAATAAGAGAAGCTTATAAATAGGACTTGTATCATTTATAGCTTTTCACTACCTTACCTCTTGATTACATTATTCCTTGACAAGAGCTCCTCCATTAGAGAAGATGGAAATGAATACTTCACCTCCAAAGAAGGTTGAAAATGGCGGAATCATATCCAACACGTTCGTCTCAATTACAGCCTTGCCACGAAAAATATGTTCTAAAGTGACAAGCTTTAGCGAGACTGCAAAGAAGATAGCAAAAGAAGATCCAAGGAGAATAATACATGCCATCAAAGTTTCAATCGCCATAAGTTTGGTGTCATTGTTTTACTACCTTCATCCTCTCTATAGCTGCTTGGGTGTTTCCGCCATGTGGGCTGTACTCACTGTCGTCGTCGTCTTCGAGTTCTCTGTAGGTATGAATTCTACATGAGCATATTTTTTATGCACAACCCTAGGAATTTGAACAAGTAAAATGCTGGAATTGATTAGAGTCTTAATGACATTCAAATGTGGTGATTAAGAGTTGTTTGATTTTTGATTAACTAGGTGCAACTGTAGGAAAAGGCACAAATAGAATGGTGGCCACGTGCCTAGCAGGAGCTCTGGGAGTGGGAGCTCACCATTTGGCTGATCTCTCTGGCAATACAGGAGAGCCCATAATACTTATTCTCTTTGGCTTCTTAGTAGGTAAGTTTTCTTTCCTATCTCACACCTATTATATAATATGTTTTTACCTGACGTTATATATGCGTTTTCACCTAAATATATTAGTGTAATGAGCTTCGACTTATCGTGCAGCTGCCTCAATGACATTCATGAGGTTCTTTCCGAAGTTGAAGGCGAGATACGATTACGGGCTAATGATCTTCATCTTGACCTTTTCGTTGGTAGCGATTTCGGGTTATCGAGACGATGAAGTGTTCTATATTGCACTAAATAGGTTCAAAACCATAGTGATAGGATGTTGCATTACTATCATGGTTTGCATCTTTGTATGTCCTGTTTGGATGGGTGCAGAACTGCATGATCTAATCTCTTCCAACATTGAAAAGCTAGGCATCTTCCTAGAAGGTACCTACTTGTTAATACTTTTGCTTAATTATTTTTTATTATTTGAAAAGCCACTTAAAAATGATTTTAATAAACTTTAATGCAGTGTTTGGAGGGGAATTGTTTCAAGTTTTAGATGAAATGAAGGGTGAGGCTGACAAATCCTCTCTTGTTAAGTATAAAACTGTACTTACTACAAAAGGAAGTGAAGACACAATGGTAATTAATTAAGCACCCTATAGTAATTGCTATTATGCTAGTAATTAGAATGATTAACACTGGTGATTAATTACATATTCAGGCAAACTTGGCGAGATGGGAGCCTGGCCATGGTCAGTTTAGGTTCCGACATCCATGGAAGCAATACCTTAAAATTGGAGCTTTAATAAGACAGTGTGCTTACAAGGTTGATGCTCTTAGTAGCTACCTTAACCCGGATTCTCAAGTAAGTATAGAATGTACATATATGAAGCTAGTCCAACACGTGTGATTAGTGAAATTTCAATATAAAATCCTAATTCACCGTATAAATATATGGTCTAGTATACCTATGGGCTTTAGAAAAATGAATTATACCTATGGGCTTTAGAAAAGAGGAAGGGCTTTAGAAAAGATGAGCGGGGTCGACCGTATAAATATATGGTCTAGTATACCTATGGGCTTTAGAAGAGATAAACGGAGTCGTGTGCAGACGTGCGCAACCGTGTGCAGACTCCAAACACATACACCGACGAGGTTCCATGGTAAAACTAATAGTCCACTAACCTTATATACTAGGTTAGGGAGGCCGGGAGTCCCAATCTTTCGATGTGAGAACTAATTATCTCACACAATCATGATTCATGCATATGGATATAAGAGTTAAATATAAATTATTAACGAGTTTAGTAAATAAAATTTATCGCAGGGTGAAATTCCGGAGAATTTCAAAGAGATATGCATGAGATTGAGCTCAGAAACAGGGAAAGCATTGAGGGAACTTTCGCATGGAATGAAGAAAATGAAAAGAAGGACATTCTTTGTAAAAGCCCATCTCAAAGAGTCCAAAGCCGCAGCTGAGGAGCTCAAATCATCGCTTCAAGCCACCGCTTTTCCACAAGGATTCAACCTTCTACAACTTCTACCTATGGCCACGGTGGCATCACTTTTGATAGAGATCGTGACGTGTGCAGAGGAAATTGTTGAATCGGTGAATGACCTGGCAGCATTGGCTCACTTCAAGAATGTCGACACTGCGGTCTCTCCGACTGAAGATCCCAGCATCAAAATAAAGGAGAAGCCGGCTGATGTGTCCAAAGAAGGAGTGGGCCACGTGGTGGTCCCGATTAATGACGTGTAATTGAGATGTTAATGTAGTCATCCATGTATATAGGGATATTTGTGTAATTTGATCGCTTAACACTGTTCGGCTAGACGATTTTAGTCCAAAAGTCGAGCATTATGGTGGCCATTTTTTGTACTGCCCCACACCTTATAAAACCTGTTGCTTCAGCTTATGCATCCAAATGTTCTATGTCAAAGCGCAAAGCATAACATAAAACTCTACATTAAAACCAATTGTAAATAAATAATTCATCAATCTTGACTTGTTTCAGTTTTATGTTACATGTTCTTATCGATCAGCTCCCTTTTAATTTCAAATTTTGTTAAAGTTTTAATGGATCAAAATCAAACAACTGAATTTTAAAATAAGAAGTTGTATTTATGAAATTTAGCATGACACAAAGGGCAAAAGCAAAAATAGACATGAGAGGACGACTAGTTATCAACTTATCACTTGCATTTGTTGTCGGCCGATCATATACGAATGAGACGTTTCACAAAAATAAAAATAAAGAAAAGAATTAAAATACAGATTTAATCAGCAATTTTATTTACCTATGCATTTTTTCGCACGAGCCCAATATAATATCACTTAAAAAAACGTAGTCATAACCGCTTAGTTTAATTAGTAATTCACTTTATCCAATATGTCAATGATCCGATCCCTAGGAACCAAACTTAATATTTCAAATTATGGACACAAAAAAACATGGCTTTGTAGTTTGTAATGTACCAATAAACAAAGGTAGAGTGTGTATAAAGTACGGTATGTGTTTCAAAGACAAATTTTACATTATTACACAAAAAATTCAAAATATATAAGCATAGGATGATAATATTATAATTTTTTATATTCTAAATATATTAATGGAAAATCATTACTTTTTTGTTGATTCTTTAAAATAAGTAGTAAATGTATTTAATATATTTTTTTTTGTAGTTTTCTAAATTACAGAATTTAAAGTAGTTCATACATATTTTATGACCTCGTCCTTATTTGTTAACTTTGAAATTATATTTTAAAATTTTTAGTGAAGCTGTATATAGCATGTGATACTCTTATCAGAAACCACTTATACATAGTCTTGCTTATCTCCACTTTCTTTTTCTCAACTCTGCTCGATCTGACACCTTATGAGGTACATGCTTATCATAAAGATATACTATATGTACCCTTTATTTTTTTTAAAGTTGACAATTGCGTAACCTTTTAGGGTTTTTGAACGGCCACTTTCCGATCTTTCCAGTTATAATTAAATTACCTGATTAATAAGGAATATTAATCAATACTTGTTGCGTATAGCAGTGAGTGGTAACGAAGATAAATTGTTTATGGGGTTATGCTCTTTAGCTGTCTAGTGGTTGCTCAGATGTTTGTTTGTAAGTACGTCGATAAGGAGTCTCTGTAAAGTTGGTGATCCCACTTAGATTTTCCTTTTCAACTCGAATCACTAGGCTAGATTGTCGATACCAATTTGTTTTAGGAATCTGTGGACGCTACTCTTCGATCATACTTGTTAAAAGTTTCAGGATTACTCTTGTCATTCTATTATCTTTGATGGACAATCCTAGTATATTTAATTAGAGTACAAATTACTATATTCTATCCATAAAAACTCATAGACGCTGATATAAATAAAAGTATAAGTTGACATGGTTTGTGTTGAGACGTAAAGAAAGAAAATTTACTAAATCGATAACACACTACATTATGAGTCTAATATATACGGGTCGGTAAGTTCATATTCTTTTATCATTTGATTTTATGATTGAACTTTGTGTTTTTATTTGTGTGGAACACTCGAACTGTCTAGTATTCAAACTAAAAAAAACAATTTTTTGCCCCTATTATGAGAAAAACATTTGGAGTGTATACAACAAATATAGCTTGTGTATTAATTGGATCACTTGTCCATAAGGAAAACATTTGGTGACTTATTATATTGTGTAATAGTATATAATTTGTATAGTAGAGAAGAACGTCCAAAACGTAATTTGCATTTTTGTAAGGAAAGAAAACCCTAATAGCAGGACTAGGAGTAGCACGTCGATCTGACTTGTGAGGAGTAAAGGACAATGCAGTTTGTATGAGCTAATCGACATTCGACAATGGCATGTTTTGTTGTGAATATCCATTGTAGTGGCAATGAGACGGACATCCACTCAAATAGTCAAAGCTAAAGATTCATGTGTGCATGCATGTACTTGAAAGTACACCTTACATCACTTGATGATATACACGTGTGATGCATGATGCATTATCTCAACCTATCCTCTCATATACTATGTAAGAAGCACAATTTACATGGTATAATGAACGTCGCCATCTCATTGAGACAACTTTGAATGGTTACGTGATCCCTCTTCTGAACCACATGACACGTCAATATATTAAAACTCAATATGGATTGCAGCACCGAAAGCCGGAAAGGGTATATATAAATATTGAAAATAAAACAATTTCGACAAGTCCTGATTCACGATTTGGTGGGAATATTCAACGTAAAGCAGGTGGAAGAGAATTGCAGTATAAAAACGAATCTAGTCATCTAGCTTTGTTCTCAAAAATAAAAACGAAACTGTTTCACTTAAATGTTACTATTCGTTTATAAAACTATTTTGTAACATACATGTTTCTCATTTTCAATAGAATATGTTTTTCATCTTTCATTTATTTTTCTATATAGTATCATAATTATTGAATTTTGCTCAGACTACTCTAAATCAAAAGAAATGATTAAACATGTGACGACGTCGTGAAAACTCAACCAAGCCAAAACAAAAGTTAAGTGACTCCTATTAGAGTGAATTAGAAGTATTAGCAGCATAGTACAGCGTGATGGATGGTGTAACACACTTACACGATATTCCTTTAAATTAAAGGCAGCTTCGACGTGGACTCCTAGTTTGGCCCATTATATTAGGCCATTGTCATTTACTTTATGTTGATGTTGTATGAATGGAGAACACGTGGGCATGGTTCTTAATTCCTTAATCCTCAGGTAACTTACTTAGACTCTCTACTCTCTACTCTCTACTAAGGTATAGATAATAAAAAAAAAGTAATTAATATTTGGTTACGTGTGCGTGAGTGGTGTACCGTGGGGTGCGGTTCATGTGCAGCAAATCTGTGTTGGTAGGGTCAAAAGCTGTCGCTATTAGGTACCATACGTCACTATCCAATATCCATCAGACCATCAGGCTTTGGGTTTGGGCAATTTATGGACTTGGGCCTTAACTAGACACTCTTCTGGATTTGTGCACAAAAGCCCACCTAAAATTATCTGACGGACTTCATTATCTGTCATAGGCTCATAGCCAAGGTTTTTCGATCAGGTCTCGAAATGATTTTGAGGTCATTGTTTAGCAGAGAAAGAGCAATAAGGATTTTCAATTTGATGTTGCTTGTCGCTGAATCGCAAACTCCAGATGTGATGCAATCTACCTAATCATATGTATAATTTTGTGTTTTTTTGTTGCGTGATCGCCCAAAGGCCAAAGAGGAATACAAACATGTGCTTCAATTCCAACAACCATGCATCCAAATATCCAATTAATCTACCTAACAGAACAAACCTTCTCTATCTACCAATCAAATCTACTTCTTATTGGCATTACTTCCGTGCAGACAACGAGTCACTACATTTTGCATATTAACATAGTAATCATATTACTGCAATTAGCAGCATCCCACCCGAGGTCCCGAACCCATTCACCAACGCTTACACACAACCGGTACGGTGTCACAATTTACGAGTTTTTGTGCGACTGAATTGTTTTGTTATCAGTTTTTCTTCTAAAAATTATTTTGTTGTCAGTTTTTCTATAAGGATACTGGATTCAGTAGAATCTCATAAGTTTACTACAAAAGACTCATAACATAGACAATTTAGCAAAAATGTCTACAGAAAGATAAAACATCCAACACGTTAATCTTATTTTATTCATCGTAAACATCATTATTAAAACTTCTAATCATCACAACCCAAATCAAATCACACCGGAGATCTGTAGTTCAAGATTCACAAAACTATATTAAAATCAATGGATTTTGAAACCCCAACGATCCACGTCCTGATCGTGTGTTTTCCGGTACAGGGTCAAGTTAACCCGCTTCTCCGCCTAGGCAAACGCCTCGCCTCTATGGGCGGTTTCCACGTCACCTTTTCAACAACCTTCATTTCGGCCACAAAATCCTTAACGCCACTGGAATCTCCCCCGGCCACCCAACCCCCATTGGAAAAGGATTCCCCCGCTTCAACTACTTTGATGACGATCTCGACCCCCACCATGGGGCGCGTGACTCATACCTTACTCCCCTGGAGAACGCCGGCCGGAAGTGCCTCCCCCTGATGCTCCGACGCCTCGCCGATGAAGGCCGACCGATTTCGTGCCTTATCAACGGCCGGAGCTCTGTTCTTGTGGGTGATGATGTCCCTGCCGGCAGATTGTGGTTCGAAGCCCTAAAAGGTGGAGCATTACAACAATGTAACAACCTTATGAAACTAAAAACCGATTTCAAAAAAGATAATATCTGGCATATCGGAAATGGAAAAACTATAGACTTTTGGCACGATAGTTGGGTAACTACGACACCACTAATAAAGTGGTCCAAAACACCAAACAAATTGACACTAATATCAAAGTTAGTCACTTCATAAGCAAATCGAAAAATTGGAATACTAACAAAATTGATAACGAGCTACAAAAAATCATAAACACGGAGAAAAGAAAAATATAAAGGAAATAATAATTTCCCAAAACGAAATCCAAGACAAACTATATTGGAGATGTAGTGAAAATGGGTGGTTTTTTTCATAAAATCTGCTTGCGATATGATTGAGGAGGAATTCAACATCCAACCAAACTATTCTTGTGAATAGATCTGGAAACTAAATACCAACCCAAAATTAAAATTTTTATTTGGAAAATTTCAGTAACGGAATCCCAACAAAAGCAAAACTTGTTGAAAGAAGATTTGTTGTAACAAGGCAGTGTGAATTATGTAACCTGATCCTTGAGGACTTATTCCACATGCTTATTGAATGTCCTCACACTAAACAAATTATTGCCAAATTCAATAGTACAATTTTGACTGAACTAAACAAAATTAACATCCAATATAAAAAAGCTCATGACCTCGTACATGAAATAAGAAAAATAATAGAACAAGTAAGTTTGCGTATATGGTGGGGTATTTGGTTTTTTATGAACAAAATTATATTTAATAAGGAACTTATGAGCCTTGTGAACAAGGTAATTATATTCATTAAAAACCAAATCCAGAACTGAAAAACTAATATAATCAAGACGATTACAACATAAAACAGCAACCGAATAACTATAACTCCAACAAAATAAAACACAATAGTAAATGAGACAAACCACAACCTGGTTACTTTAAACTTATTTTTGATGGATCAAAACTCGATTCGGGAGTCACATCTGTTGGATTTGTGATTCGGAATCACAACGGTGAGGTGATTAGCCTAGACGCAAAAAAAAAAAATCAATTCGGTTTTAAAAGTTGAAGCTTATGCTCTTTAATCTGGTTTACAATAAGCTGTTAAGCTACAAATTAAAAAGATTGAAATTGAGGGTGAAAATTTGTGTGTGATCAATGCACTCCAAGGTTTGTAGAGTTGCCCGTGGGAGGTCGACATGATTATACTCGACTCTAGGCTGATCTTCGCTTCTTTGACGAAGTTTGTATCAGGCATGTTTTTAGAGAAATCAACCGTGTTGTTGACCACTTGACTCGTCTGCGAATTTCAACCCCCAACACCAATTTTCTGATGATTTCGAACTTCGTATTCTCATCCGCAAGGATGTCGAGGTAGTCCAACCTAACCGCTTTCCTTTTTTTTAAAAAAAACATAGTGCAAGATTTTTTTTAATGATTTGATTAGTAATTTTTGCACGCGTTCGTCTCTTTCTACTTTATTTTATAAGGTTGTTAATCCGGATTCCGGAACCATTGGAACCGAACCTATTTTACGGTTCGGTCCGGTTTTTCTTTCTTTTCTTTTTTTTTCTCGAACCGTTATAAAACAGTTTGGTTCGATTTGGTTCCTTAGAAAAAAAGTAGATAGGAACAATTTGTAATTTCTAGGTAAATTAGTAAAAGTATAATAACATAATATATAAATAAACAAAAAGTTTTTAAAAAAGTGATGTCTCTTTCTTGGGTATACCGTATAATGACTCTAATATTGTCTTATGTTCCTCTTTATCATTCGTTCGTTACTCAATAAATCGGCTTCTATAGTTCTTCAACTTCTTCTTTAGTTATGATTGTCTTCAATCCGTAATTTATTTCTCTACAAACCTTTTATTGTTAGTTTGTTTGATTTAGACTATTAAAAATGTCAATTCTTGTGCTTACATGCCAATGAGTGTAGTTCGTTGTTTTGCGTTCGACATAGGCTTGAGGTTTCAATTTTATCATTCATTGTAGCAATGTTTGATTACTTATCAAATGCATGATTGAGTTATCGAGAATTAGAGAAGATTAAGACAAACCATGTAAAATAGAAAACATTTATATACTAAACAAAATTAAAGTATTTGGACTTAACTACTAAAATTGATATGTAGGTGAAAGTTGTTAAATAGTTCTAGTTCAGTTCAAAACGGTTCTTTTGTATTTCGATTCCAAATGGTTTCACTAGTTAAAAATACTGGAACCGAACCGTATATTTAAAATGGGTCGGTTCCTTATGATTTTGTTTCAAACGGTCCCACCTCTTAAAAGTACAAAAACCGAACTGGATACCTAAAGTAGTTCGGTTCGGTTCCTGTTTTTTTTATTAAATCATCGTTCATGAACCGTTTAACAATACATAGGTTTGGATGTACTTGTTACAGAAGATATTAATGAAAGTTAATCGTTTGTGTTCTCAGAAAACAGTCCTACTTTTTTAACGGGTCCGTCTGCATGAGGAAATGGGTTCAGATGTGAGTTTTTAGGCCCACAGATTAACGCTCAAGTTTTAAGGCCCAAAATGCAGCTTTGATTGATACTCTTGGGCCCAAATTGGGCCTGCTGTCTGCTCAATAATTGGCCGAATCCTCAAAGAAAAACCAATATTTTCTATATTTCTAAACGCATGTGAATTTATAAAGGTAAATGCTAGATGAATCTGTATTTTATTTATAAAATTATATATTTTTGGAATTTGGGTGCAGAGTTAATTAACTCGTTAAAACACAAATCGGTTTCAAACGCCAAAGGAAAAATAATTAAACCTAATTTCGATTTTATATCCCAGTATAAAATTAATTAAACTTAATGAGTAGAATTAGAGATATAATTAAAATGAATGAAGATATAGAAGAAATCAAATGTGATAATTTATTTATAAAGTAATGGTTAAGATATATTTAACTTGACGGTAAATCTATTATCTTAATTTCAGCCGTATCATTCACAGTAGATATAAAATATAATAGGATATCTTATATCTGAATTAGAGTTGTCACTTGGAAAAGGAAGATTCTTTGATTCTCTTCCTTATCATTCGTAGGAACATGCCTTTGATTCCCTGATACGGAAACGAAACTAGTCTCTGACTCTCTGCAGTACTCCTATTATCATCACTTTTATATATTACAAAAAAAAAAATGTTTAAAAAACTTGGAAATTGGGTAAATCTGCCAAGTTGCTTTAAATTAGCACATTAACGGTTTCTAATCTACTATAGTTTAAGTATTTGATTTAGAAGGTTTCATTATATTTAGTGGCAGTGAATGGTTGGTAAAAGGTGAAATAAAAACGAAATTAAAATTTTTAAGAAAAAGAAATAAATAAATATGAGTGTTACTTTAATATTATATTTTAATTGTTAAATAAACATTTTTTTTTATGAATTCGGTAATATCATATTTATAGAATAATTCTTAGCAAAAATTAAATGGATCCTTAATCTATTTAAGATTTATTGACCTCTTTGTAAGCTTGTCTTTTATAATGAAAAAAGACAAGATAGTTATAAAGGGAATGTAGGATGCAATGGTGAAGTAGATAAAGTTAAGCATAAAAAAGAGTTAAGAGAGCATCAAAGTAGAAGAAGAGGACAAGTAGATGGGGAGGGTGAAGCAGAGCATGTTAGTGAGGGTCAGGCTCATGTGCACTGCACATGGCCACTTATCACGCACTGTAATTACTCAAATAATGCTTTTTATTATTATAAGAAGATGACAAATATAATATATGGTGACACCGTGAACTACTATTATGCATTTTCTCAAAGCTTTATAATACATTCTGTAGATTTAACTTTCACGATAAGGCGAGAAGAATTGGAAGCAGTGAATATATAAATGGTGGCCACCTGGTTTGTGTCGGCGTTACATCTCCTAAGTATTCAATTTAGTATTTCATTTTCAGCCAATTAATTGCACTTATTTGTTATTACACTTCCATCAAATCAATTTCAATTACAAAAAGATAAATGAAAGGTGGATAGAAGCGATCCATGGTCGCCAAAGATTTGGATGTTGCATCTTTTAACCAACTATATCCTCAGTCCTCACTAACACACTATTTAGTACGTCAATAATATATACACACGGGAAAAGTTACATCTTACTATATTATTGTAAGGAGTGAAAATCACTAAAAAGAATTTAATCAAAAATAATCAACACTCTTGATTTGAACATGTGAAGTGTGAGTGGACAAAAGGAGCACGATTGTGCTCAACATATGCGATCCTTGCTCAAACGATCATGTGCACATGCACTTGATTTGTGTTGGTTTTAAGTTTCGTGCGTATAAGAAGCATGCTTGTGCTCCAATATTTGTTAAAAAACACCCCTATGAATTTTGAATCCTGTTCTTTCCAGCTAATAGGCTATTACCAATTGAATGGCTGATCTCTTTAATTTTTAAAAAACTTTGTTATATTTTTCGTAACTTGTTTACGGTGTATTATTCATCATGCACAAGTAAACAACAATATAAGCAAAATGAACATGTATGGGTGAGTTGCACGATCATATGCTACGTAAGGTGTTGATCGCAATAAGCACAAATTACATTGAATTCGCATGTTCTTATTCTAACTTGAAAATAAAATTACGAATCACGTTCATACTTCATTGTGATAAGATCATGCACAAATATCCTATCTTTATCCGATATTATGATATTTAGACCAAACATGTCTGTAACAGGTCGGCGTTAACTTATGCACGTATAAGAAGAATATTATTAAAGCTTTTTGATTGTTTTTTTTTACACGGTTGGTGAATTTGCTCGTTAATGGAGTATGAAAGGATTCGTGGTACTATCTGCACGAGCACGACTCCACCTTATTCCAAAGATCGGGTTTTTGAAACAAAAAATATACTCCAGGGTGAAAAATAACCGTAAAAGATTGGATTTGTAGTGCAATTTTCCCTTTTAAACAAGCTTAATAATTTTCAACCCTGCATTATGAGTACATTAGCAGATGGAATTTTCAAATTTATATTGTAAAAGCATACGAATTGCTAATTACTGCACATATTTATATTATATTATTATGTCGGGGTACAGTCGAAGACAGTGTGTCCGAGTAAAGAGGAAGTGAGAGATGATGATATGAAACTTTGAGAGGAAGACCAAAAAGTTTGAGAGAAATGGAAATAAGAGAAGGAAAAAAAACAAACCCAGAAAGCGATTTCACATACATCAATATAGCCATTGATGAAGATCACAACCTTTTCAGTTATACTTCTTTACCAATTGCATTTTCCAATTGAATCATCAATACCATCTTTACTTCTTCCCTTTCAGTTTCCATTCCCCACAAAACTGAAATTCCCCAATTCAGTTTTTATCCTTTCAAGCAATTGCTCAGACAGATGATAGGTCAACTTCTGTGCATAAGCAAATGCATTGAAACCTCACATTTTTCTTTGTCTTTTTGCTTGTTGGATATTTAAGTTGCATTAATTTCGACATTGAAGAGAGACTCATCGGATCTGGAGCGATGGAATCGCGAATGGATCAGTATGAAATCATGGAGCAGATCGGGCGCGGAGCTTTCGGAGCCGCCATTCTTGTTAATCACAAGCAAGAGAAGCAGAAGTAGATTTTTTTTTTCCTCTCTTCAATATCCTATTTATCTTCGTATTTGTTTTCTATTTCATTGATCGATTACTTGTGAGTTCTGCAGATATGTGTTGAAGAAAATCAGGCTCGCTCGCCAAACCGAGCGATGCCGACGATCTGCTCACCAAGAGGTGATTATACACTTCTCACATTTGAAGTCAATCGAAACTTTCGCGGCTGACACTGTTAGTGTTATGATATAACCGTGTTTCGATGTTTTGTAGATGGCCTTAATTGCTCGGATTCAACACCCTTACATTGTTGAGTTTAAAGAGGCCTGGGTAGAGAAGGTGAGAAACATAGTTTGAATCGATGATTGTCGTTTTGTTGAAATTTGTTCTTTCTGCGACGAGAAGGCTGATTTTTTGTACCTAGGGTTGCTATGTGTGCATTGTCACGGGGTACTGCGAAGGAGGAGACATGTGAGTGTATATTCTCAATACTGTAAAGGTCAACTTTGCCGTGTTTCTGTTGATTTACTGTTTGAATCACCTTTGGAATTTTGGATCCTTTAGGGCTGAATTGATGAAAAAAGCAAATGGGACGTATTTTCCAGAAGAGGTAACGATGAAATTCCTTTACTTGCTCTGATTGTGGTTGCCTTTTCATATGTTGAAAATGTATTCATGGATTTATGCTTCTCTTGCAACAGAAACTTTGCAAGTGGTACACCCAGTTATTACTGGCCGTCGAGTATTTGCACTCAAATTATGTTCTTCATAGAGACTTAAAGGTGCTATGATGTAAATGTTACTACAAGCTCACGAGTTTATCCTCTAGTATAACTTGATGGGATTTTTATTGATTTGCTTTTTGTGATGTCAGTGCTCAAATATTTTTCTTACAAAAGATCAAAATATTCGTCTAGGTGAGAATATATGCAGCTTTACAAGATCATTAAATTTCATATACTCACTTTCTTAATTGATGATATTTTGAGTTTTTGGATCTCTGCAGGAGATTTTGGGCTTGCTAAAACTCTAAAGGCTGACGATTTAGCTTCTTCAGTGAGTAGTCCATTTGTTGGAGTATTCAGTTCCTAGAAGCATGTCCATTGTTGGCATTATCACAGATACAAGTGGGGCATGCTTGCATATTTTGCATGATACCAAGGCATTGTAATATTGTGTGCTTGTGTTCCAGTACATTGTATACCTAGTTGCTACTTGAGAGTGGATAGAAAGGTCTAATGATACAATGATCCATCAAAACAAATGAAAAACAAGTATTACATTGGAAAATAAAATAAAATATTGTTTGGATTAAGGGAGAAATGCATTTATATTTAATGCAATAGTCATATTTGAATGATAACGACCAAGCAACTGAACTATCTTTGTTACCACTTATTCAGGTGGTTGGTACTCCCAATTACATGTGTCCGGAACTGCTGGCAGATATTCCTTACGGCTTCAAGTCTGATATTTGGTCTCTAGGTATTTGCTCTCTTTCTGTTGTCATTAACTTTAATCACACTTCATGTGTCTTAGCTCGTCTATTGTTGATCAGGTTGCTGTATGTATGAGATGGCTGCTCATCGACCTGCTTTTAAGGCCTTTGTAAGTTTGCTCAAAAACTTCGGGACTTCCTCAAAATTATATGTTATTTATCTTGTTATTGAGTAACCTTGATTGCTTAGGTTATTAACAGCTATTGTTAAGTGTGATCTGTGATGTTCGCTGCTGCATCGATTACTGTTCGAAAAAGCCCATGATTGATTATCCGCATAATGATAAATATTTTGGATGAACCATCTTCTTTGATGTGGTTTGGCAGGTCTCCCATGATCACGGGTTCTGTTATGGTTTTGGAAGTTTGTTTTGGCTGTGTATTTTTCATATCAAGTCTTCAGAACCGAGCCTTTACGATGAATTTTTATAATGATTGGACCCAAGAAGCTCCAAATGTTGTGCATATATTGCAAACTTGTCTATTTTGAATGATTAATTTTTTATTCTTCTTAGTTAAATGCCTGGACATTTTGTGTTTCAAATTTCTTGAGACATTCTGCTGGCAGTGTCTGCTTTGCAAACTAGGGACAGTCTCTATTTTCTCATGATCATTTACAGCCCTCAAAGATCAACTTTGTATTGGTTACTGTTTGGTTTATCATGATCAGCTGCATATCTAATTTTGGCCTCAATTTGCTAATAGAGCATCTGTCATGAATTGTAGATATGTCTGAAATTTGACAATATTTTGTTTCAGGATATGGCTGGATTAATAAGTAAAATAAACCGGTCTTCTATGGGTCCATTGCCATCCTGCTACTCACCCTCCTTGTAAGTTTTTGGTTTATTCCTTGTATTGGTTACTGTTTGGTTTATCATGATCAATTTGGTATTTTAAAGATTTTCTGCGTATTTTTGTAACATGCTCAACATGAACTAGATTGGTAGTTTGCACTTAGCTGTGATTTTGTTAAGTAGAGAATAGTGACTGTAAGTTTCTCCCATGGACAGCTATTAAACTACAGTCCCTTCAACAGCTGGCAATGGCTCATAAGCCTCATATTAATCTGCTTAAGTTTATTTTCTTGTTCAACACTACCATTATGTATTTTGATTTATTTCCTTAATTCTATGCATGCAGGAAATCACTCATCAAAGGCATGTTGCGAAAAAACCCTGAGCATCGTCCAAATGTCCGTGTCTCTGCTATGTCTTTATTTGATTAAGTATCTTTTTACACGGTTTATCTCTAAGTTTATGAGTTTGACAGGCATCCGACGTTCTCAAGCATCCTTATTTGCAGCCATATATCAATCAGTACCGACCTACAAGTTCGCCTTCCCCAGAAAAGCCTGTCAGATTGGCCCGTGAATTTCGCAGGCATATGGCGGATAGCCAGAACAGCAGTGGCTCTTGTAGTGACAAAGGCAGCTTCATTTCTACTGAGAAGAACATCCCCGTAATGGTGATGAACTGTGACACCAAAGGTACAGATACTGACATGGTATCTGATGATGAAATTGGTTTTGACACGTCACATCCAACAGATGAACAACACTGCAACTCAGAGTCTGTGGCGAGAATACGTGAACATAATTTAATGAAGCCTAACAATGATGAATTAAAGTCCAACAGTGAGTCCAAGCAACGAAAAACAATAAAAAGTATTTTCATGGCTCTGAAAGAAGGAAAAGCTAGAGAAAATAGCTCTCCACTTCGAAGTAACCGTCCAAGGATTGGAGGTGCTCATGGCGAAAGACCTAATGTTGAACTGTCATCTAAAATTCCAAAGCCTAGCATTATTCCTCCAAGTGTCAAGCCTAATGCTGATTCGCCAAACGTTGGAACAGCAAAGATCAGTCCTGATTCTCTAAAACGTGCTCATGGAACATCTTCTGTGAAGCATCAGGTATAGAGTAATGAGATAGTTTTTTTTTTCCCAATAATGAGGCTGAACCTTGTATCTTATGTCTGGTAAACTATTTATGGATGTTCGTTGCAGTTACCTGGGATTGAATTTTCCCCGAAGACAAAGCCCAGACATGACATTGTTGCTTCATCTAGTCCTTTCAGTAATAAAGGGGTTGAAGATGGACCTTCTACAAAACCAACACAAAAAACTCCTTCCAGTCTGATGAGACGGTCTTCCTTTCCAGGACGGACGAAGCAGGTTGAGCTTGAAACTGTCAATACAGCTGCAGTTTCTGCAAAAGTCCGCGCTTCTGATGTTTCTGACATTCCTAGTGACACTCACCTAGTAAGCAATGCGCATTTGCCGCATATTCTTAGGGATTTGATACAAGAATCAAAGGAGCAATACGCAGGGGCTACCAAAGCAATGCAGGATGATAGTTGCTGCAATTCTGTAGCATCATCCGTGTCTCTACAGGCATTTGACCTCTCTGATGACGCAACAACGCCTATGAGAAACCCGGCCGAGCACCCAGACTATGAAAGAGTTACTTATGCTGAGAACATTGAGTCATATCGGTCAATAAGTACAAATCCTTCTGATTTGTATCCTGAGGTGCCTGAGAACTCATTAGACAACATTCATGATCGTGATAGTAACACTGACGTACGATTAGTTGAGAGCTTTTCACTTGCTTCCCATTTACACCCAGCTGAATTCGAGAGCAAGAGGGAAAGCCTTGTGCAAAGTGATAGGTCTGTGTCATGTGAACTTGAGGCTGTGGAGTTCAACCCAGCTCTACAAAATATCGCTTCAAGTACTATCTTCAGCTCTGATACCGGACCATGTTTAAATCCTTTGGCTTCGTATAGTGGCGATGATAAGTTTACTGTAACAGAACTTTTGTCCCCAGTTGCAGACATGAAAGTGATGACGGAACATGATAAGGGGCTTGAGCCAATTTCTGCAGCCAATCTCCAGCCAGCTTTTGGCGATGTAATACATGTCATCCACCATAGCAGTTTCCGGGTTGGATCTGATCAGAAAGTTGTTGAGACTGATGAAAGTAACATAGATGCCAGCAAACTTATTAATGTAGTAAGCGGTGACATAGATGCAACTGTCAAACCAGGTTTTTTCTCAGACCAGGATGCAGGAAACATGACTTCTCCCAACACTTCAAGACCATCTACATGTTCAGAGATGGATACAAGGAACATGCCTTCTCCAATGTCTAAGAAGCCGATAACTCACACAGACAAGGAGGTGAATGTAATTAACACATCTTCACCTGCGTTTGTTGAACCATCAGATTTGGATGCAAGAAATACCATAGCTCATGTCTCATGTAACACAAGCAATCACATAGTTGATGCTAGAAACACATGCTCCGCGATTGCAAGGTCAGATTCCTTGGATCAAGAAAAGATTTCATCTTGTACAAGGGAAGGAGATACACAGCCCATGGAAATCATGGATGTGAAATCTTTCAGACAAAGGGCAGAAGCCCTTGAAGGACTTTTAGAACTTTCCGCAGAGTTATTGGAGCAGAATAGACTCGAAGAACTGGCGGTTGTGTTGAAGCCTTTCGGAAAAATCAAGGTTTCCCCAAGGGAGACTGCAATCTGGCTGGCTAGAAGTCTGAAAGGAATGATGATCGATGACTCTGCTCGAAATTCATGATCTCTCATCTGGTATGAATCTAATATCATCACGTCTTATATCGATTTGTCAATTGTAGTATTAGCATTTAAATACATTTTAAATCTTTGAAAACTAAAATATCTGCTCACTATTCTTTGAATGCAGCATATTGTACATAGACATTACTACATACATAGAATCTGAATAAATGTTGTAATGTGTTCCCCCCATGAAATGGTACACCCCAATATGCTTGAAGGCATCTTCTCTAATATCACTGTCTGATGCAATATGATATACTATTTTTCTTGATTTTGAAGAATCTATGAATTGAATGGTGATTGCTAAGTATTGTTGAAGATTTTCCATATTGTTTTTATGGCTTTCAACATCTAACGTTTGTAGTGAATGTGAATTTATGGGTCAGACAAGTCTCCTCATATGTGATTTGACTCTATAGATGAACTACTTTTGCACCACATTAGCTAAGTTGCTGTGTTTGTTGTCATTACTAGTTGATAGCTAAATGCTATGAATTAGCTACACCTATAAAGATGCTTATAGAATAATTAAGATGCTAGTTGTCAAGGAAATGTGTTGAATGTACGATGGATGTAATAATGAGAATGTGGAAATCAATAATGGAGGGATATGAGAGATTGAATGATCATGTTTTGACAGCAAAGGAAAGTGTTTCCTGTTGGTGGGGAGTGGGGACCTTCCTGTAAGCCAAAGCAAGTGAAATATATGTGATAAAGAAAACAGACTAATAGGAGAGGATATTACAATCAGCAAAAGTTTACTTTGCATACTATAGAGTACTAATAATGTACTGTCCATGAGAATCAGAGGTCCATATTGCATACCGTCATTCTCTTTATTCATCGACTTTCTAGTTTCAGATAAGAAGAGAGTGATGAAGCCTTAATCGATAAAGGTAAATCGAAAAAGTTTTTTTTTTTTTTTAAAGTGATTAAAAACGAAATATTTAAACTGACGTGGAAGTAGGGAAAATAGAGAAAATGCGAGTGCAGTGGTAATTTTTATGGTTGATTATATTCTTTGTCAAAAAAAACTATTTTTTTTCATTTGATTTTTAAAAAGAATTGTCAAGCTTTTCTAAGTGAACCCAGTTAATTATAAGAGAAGTGTCACACTTCTAATACTTCATCTTTTTAACTTTTTATTATTTTAAATATCTTATAAAATTTAAAGTATTAAAAATAGAGAATATAGATGGAAGTCCTGAGAATAGTTGAGGATCGTCGAGTATGTATGAGGGGACTCACATATCGGAAAACGTTACACAAATTATCAAAATTCTATCTTGAAAAAAGTTTAAGCCTTTAAAAGAAGTGCAAATTTTATCATATTCCCCGTATTAAAATAAGTAATTTAGAGAGACCTTATCTTGACGTTATTTTCATTCTCTTTGGAGAGTGGAAAGGCCACCAAAGTTAGGTGAAAAAGGAAGAAGAAGAAAAGGAATATGTTGGAGGTTTAGTGCAGTTTTTTTTATGCTTTATGGAATTTAGTGTTGATTGAGGAGCGTGTGGATACTAAAAAGAGTAATTAAAGGGCAATTGTTTTCCACTTTTTTTTGGATCTGCAAAATAGCTTGGATTTAGGAACATAATTTAAAACAACTAGTTATACTCTATTAGTATTCACTTTTGTACAAGTAGTTTGGGTTTGGATCGTAACATGAATCTCATATGATAGTAAATTTTGTGATTAAGTTAAAATAACATATCATAAATGTTAAATTATGATACTTAAGAAGTAAAATACCACTAGTTTCTATTAAGACAAGTGAAATGTTTGTATACGTTTCTTTATGAAACAAGTGAAATTAATGATATTTATAAAGAAGCATATGAATGGGGAAGTGGTGCACAATGGGCCCATCAGTCACACAACAAATTTAATTTTCATAATAGCTTCCCATTGATCTATATAATAAAGAAAAAGTCGCCACTAACCCTCGTTTTAAAGGACCATGTTTGAGTGTTTTTTTCAATCGAAAGGACCATGTTTATGTTACAAACAATATTAAAGAAGACATCTTGTACGAAATGGACTTGATCCCAACCCTTTTAACACGGTCAATTATTTATGATAAATTTTCGGTTATTTTTCTTATACTTTGGTCTTTTTTAAATTATATTCAACGATTTTTCAGTTTTGTAGATGGTATTTCTGAATTTTCTAATATTTTAAATTACATAGTTTTATCATGAGAATAATGAGGTAGTAAAGCATTTTTTGTTTTATAGATATTAAGTAGGCCCCCTATTATCCTGATAAAATTTTAATCATAAATTAGAGGGTATAAGGGTAATTTGGATATAAAATCATATACAACCACCAAAAATCCCAAATCGTTAGTTTACGGTCAATTAGGGTTCATAGCTGAGCAACCAACTGCTGTCTTTGCCTCCTCCGGGAATGGAGCATGTCGCCTTCGTCCTTCGTCGTCGTTGACAACTATCGAAGAAGCCGCCATTGTTGGTACTCTTCTCTCTTCTTCGTTGCCCCGCTAAAACCTGCACAAAACCCTCGCCATCATTCTCTAGATCCATTACGGTTGGGAGCAAATCTTAGTTTCATCGATTTGAGCCGTTTTCTACCAAGTATTGCTACGCTTATATATTTGGTGATAATCATTTATATCTGCTCTACATGTTGGGAGCAAATCTTAGTTTAATTACAAGCAGTGCCAAAACAGAGATGTAGTTATTATACCTTAACTTGAAAGGTTATCCTTTTGGTTGATTTGTACAATTTTGGTAGGTCATGTACGACAAAGAGTAGAAGGTTTGGATTTGCTATCATGGAGACAGTGGAAGATGCAAATGCTGCTATTGAGAAATGTTTGTTTAATTACAAGCATATGTTAACCTCGCTATCTCCTTGCTTAACGATGTTGTAAGTAGTTGTCGCTTATCTTCTTAATCATTTTGTTTTATGATTTATTACTATTATCACTATGATTATTGGTCATCTTCAGTTTTTTTCATGTAAATGCGTATTGATGCGAGTTACGCTAGATTACTTATTATCACCAAATGAACCATTTTTATTCGTTTCTGCTTTAGTCATCCATATTTTATGACTGAATGCAATCCTAATGCTTCAGATTTATAACTGCGTTGCACGAGTTGAACATGTTGACCATGCTCAAAATCAGCACACCATTGTATTGATTCACTGTGGACAGCAAAAACTCATGAGTTAAAGATTGGTGTGTTTGAATTTAATCTATTTATTGATTCACTGATGCTAGAAATAAACCAGGCATGAATGTGTGGCTGTCTAATTGGTGTGTTTGAATATGATCACCTACACTGACAAAAGGGATCAAAGCTCCACTAAGAATAACTTGCAGCAAAATAATTTCACTATTCCAAAGGATTATTAAATATAACTGAGTAAATTTAGTTTGCATTTTGCAGCTTTTTCTGCTCATTAGACCCTTGTTGACTGAACCTCCTAATGGCATGTCTTCTTTATTAACCTCTACTTATTATCCACTTTGCAGGTTTCATTATAGGAAAGAAAATTCTCGAGAACGGTAAGGATCATGAAGTATCTGTCAAATCTATATCTTCAATGGGGGTGATAGTCACTTGAATGATTGGGAGGTATTCGCTAAATTTCAAAATATATCGATCTGGAATCATGACAGCGTCCCTTCAAAAGATGACACTTTCATTCGTTCATTACACTGGTTGACTGTTGCAAGTGCTGTAAGTTAAAACCCATCCTGTTAGTATTTATTCAGCGGTATTGGACATTTGTCAGACTACTATTTGGGTGTATCAGGTGAGTTTAGAAGCCAGTGAGGAAGTAATAAGAGACTCTCAATAAGTTCCAAACAGGGAGTGATTGAGTTCAAGAACGAGCTGAAGGTAATTGCCAAGCTGCAACACACTAATCTTATCACGATTATAGGGTGTTGTGTTGAACGAGAGAGAAGATAGTTGTTTATGAGTACATGCCCAACAAAAGCTTTGATTTATCCCTCTTTGGTTAGCCTTTCTCGTCTGCCTCTATCAAACTATGGATTATTGACAGCTGAATTTGTTTGTCTTGATCTTATCAATTTTCCATGATAGGTCCAAATAGAAAAATGTATCTTGATTGGAATAAGCATTTCAATATCATTGAAGGCATTGCTCAAGGGCTTCTTTACCTGCATAAGTATTCGGCACTGAAGATAATTCATATGATTGATGACGTTGCCGTCGCTTCACCAAATGATGCCTGCAGTTAACCTATGTCAACCAGTTTCTTATGTAGATAGTGACTTATTGATGTCAGCATCATCATTAGAATAAAATTCGTATCTTAATTATGTTTGCACTTTGTAATTTTATTCTTCATAAGCTTAATTCTAAGTGGGCTTGAGCTTGTGTAACTCGATTGCGCTTGAACTTGTGTATCTCAATTGTGCTTGAACTTGTGTAACTCGATTGAGCTTACACTTGTGTAATTTTGACCTTGTGTAAACGACGAGATTTTGTAAACAACGGAAGTGTGTATTTGAAGCTTAGACTTGTGTAAACTACATACTTTGTAAACGATACGGAAGTGTGTATTTAAAACTGTATATCATATTGTGTTTTAACATTCGGTTTGAAGTATAACATTACAAAAAACAATAATGGAATACACAAGTTCAACTAGTCCAATTGGTATAAGGGTGGGAGGGACGGTCTCTCATACAAAGTTCGAAGCTTGTGTATCGGGCCCTGTCCGAAGCTTGTGTATCGGGCCCTGTCCGAAGCTTGTGTATCGGGCCCTGTCTGAATATCGGGCTTTGTCCGAAGCTTGTGTATCAGACCATGTCCAAAGCTTGTGTATCTGGCCTTGTCCGAAGCTTGTGTATCGGGCTCTGTCCGAATATCGGGCTCTGTCCGAATATCGGGCTTTGTCCGAAGCTTGTGTATCGGACCATGTCCAAAGCTTGTGTATCGGGCCTTGTCCGAAGCTTGTGTATCGGGCCCTGTCCGAAGCTTGTGTATCGGGCCCTGTCCGAATATCGGGCTTTGTCCGAAGCTTGTGTATCAGACCATGTCCAAAGCTTGTGTATCGGGCCCTGTCTGAAGCTTGTGTATCGGGCCTTGTCCGAAGCTTGTGTATCGGGCCCTGTCCGAAGCTTGTGTATCGGGCCCTGTCCGAAGCTTGTGTATCGGGCCCTGTCCGAAGCTTGTGTATCGGGCCCTGTCCGAAGCTTGTGTATCGGGCCCTGACCGAAGCTTGTGTATCGGGCCCTGTCCGAAGCTTGTGTATCGGGCCCTGTCCGAAGCTTGTGTATCGGGCCATGTCCGAAGCTTGTGTATCGGGCCCTGTCCGAAGCTTGTGTATCGGGCCCTGTCCGAAGCTTGTGTATCGGGCCTTTCCGAAGCTTGTGTATCGGGACCTGTCCGAAGCTTGTGTAATGGGCCCTGTCCGAAGCTTGTGTAATGGGCCTTGTCCGAAGATTGTGTATTGGGCCCTGTCCGAAGCTTGTGTATCGGGCCCTTCCGAAGCTTATGTATCGGGACCTGTCCGATGCTTGTGTATGGGCCCAATCCGAAGCTTGTGTAATGGGCCCTGTCCGAAGCTTGTGTAATGGGCCCTGTCCGAAGATTGTGTATTGGGCATTGCCCGAAGCTTGTGTATTGGGCCCTGCCCGAAGCTTGTGTATTGGGCCTTGCCCGAAGCTTGTGTATGGGGCCCTGTCCGAAGCTTGTGTATTGGGCCTTGTCCGAAGCTTGTGTACCGGGCCCTGTCCGAAGCTTGTGTACCGGGCCCTGTCCGAAGCTTGTGTACCGGGTCCTGTCCGAAGCTTGTGTGCTAGGCTCTGTCCGAAGCTTGTGTATTTGACGTAACCTTTATTAAAACAATTGGGCTTTTATTAAAACACTTGAGCTTTCATTAAACCAATTGGACTTGAATTTTTATTAAAATATTTGGGCCTTCATTAAAACAATTTGGTTTGGGCTTTCACTAAACCAATTGGGCTTGTCTTTTATTAAAACATTTGGGCCTTCATTAAAACAATTGAATTTGGGCTTTCATTAAACCTATTGGGCTTGACTTAAGTAATTTCATATTCCTAATTTGCCCTTTAATTTAATCTTTAAAGATAAGTAAATGGGGCCTAATTTGTCTATTGATATGAAAAATAGCCTACTTAGTGCTCATTTATACAAAAATGGCCTACTTCCCAGTTTAACCCATTTATCATTTATAAATTAAAAGTATGAAAAAGTGTAATGTTATCCGATCAGCCGAAAAAAGTCAACGAGACAGTAGATTTGTACTGCACATGTGTCCGGATAAGGAGCATGCGAAATCCGGATGCACGCGGTTCATTCAAATCATGTGCTTCACGAGGAACATGTGCTCGAAGTTTTTTCGAAAAAAAAACAAAATAAAAACCCGGGCGCATGCGGATTCGAAGAGCGTGACCTTGGTGCGGACTCCGCATTGTTGGCGCAAATGTAAAAGTAACGTCGGAAAAATAACTTTGTAAAAAAAAATAACTATTATTTATTAGTTATTATTAACTATTTTGAATATCTTATTAACATCTTATATACATTTTTTTGTTTCCCTTAAAATGATAACTTATGACATAATGAAAGGGTATATCTCAAAAAGTTAAAATTTTTAGAAATACTATCCAAAAATTAAATATCTTTATAAACATATTCCAAAGACAATTAAAGTAAAAGAACATTATTCAGAATTTTCCACTAATAATTTAGAAAAAAAAGGAAATGAGTAAGCTAAGCGTTAGAAAGCAACAATAGAGATGAGGCGAAAGATAAGGGCAATACCCTACAGCCCGAATGGCCCTACTCGCACCTCAGTACCGCACCCATATCACATGCCATTTTTTATTTTATTTTTTTATAAAGAAAAACGGTTCGAAACACTAGACGACACGCTATCTAGTGGATCGAAAGGTCTAAAAGATCGGCAGACGGACTAACCGTCATGAAAAGCAACAACAGAAGGGAAAAAAAAACACAAAAAAACACATCAAGAAATCCCAATAGTAAAGAAGTCAACGAAAAAAATAGTATTGATCACCTCAACCATGTCCTTTGGATATACATTAGTAACATTACCAATTTCTCACTATTCATACTATATCATTCTTACCAACTCGATATTGTGATGATTTTTCAATACAATTTTTTTTTTTTTGGTCGAAAAGGGCATTTAGCGCATAATCATAACTCTACTATCATATGAAAATATGTTATTTTCATTTTTCAGTGGCTAATTATTTTGCAAAAGAAACATAAAGCACGTAAATATAATTACCTTTATCCCGATCAAACCGATACGTAATGATATATTTTGGTTATCTTTCAAATAAAAACAAAAAAAGTGGACAAAATAGAAATGAATACACCAAACTCTCTTTTTATCTCTCTTCTCCACTTTCTTCACTACACACCTCTTCTTCTTCCCCACGCTCTTTCCCTTCTTCCAAAACCAGAGCATTGCCCAATTCTCCATCAACAAAAATCCTCTCAAACCCAGAACAACCTTAAAAAATGACAGACAAAGAGTGCTGCGAGCACGACGACGAAGGAGGAAGCGGGATTTTCGGACGACTCTGCGCCGGAATCTTAACCCTAATAATCCTAGTCCTCCTAGTAGTCCTCCTAACCTGGCTCATCCTCCGTCCAACCAAACCTCGATTTATCCTCCAAGACGCAAACGTCTACGCCTTCAACGTCTCTCAACCCAATCTCCTCACCGTCACTTTTCAAATCACCGTATCAAGCCGAAACCCTAACCACCGAATCGGAGTCTATTACGACCGTCTCTCCGTCTATGCATCCTATCAGAACCAGCAAATCACTGTCCCCACACTAATTCCACCGACGTACCAAGGTCATAAGGACGTCGTTCTGTGGTCTCCGTTTCTGTACGGTAACTCTGTTCCTGTTGCGCCGTACCTGACGACCTCGCTTGCTGAAGATCAGAAATCGGGGATTGTGAGAGTGAATGTGAAGATGGATGGACGCGTGAGGTTCAAGGTTGGGACGTGGATTTCAGGTAGGTATCATCTTTGGGTGAATTGTCCTGCGTTTATCTCGTTTGGGAATCGGAATAATGGTCTTTCAGTTGGATCTGGCATCAAACTTCAGGTTATTAGTGGTTGCGATGTTAATGTTTAGTTTATTTTTTTGTAATTGTTGACGGTGATTACTAATCGGCCGATGATCTGTCGAGAATTGTAATCACAGAGCACTTGCTCTGCTTTTTCTCTGTTGTTTAAGGTGTTCAATTCTGTGTTTATGTTGTCATTTGTAGCATGGTACGCATGATGGAATCAAAAACCTGTTCTATATCAGCTAATAAAGAGATTTAAGGTTATGTTTAGCACTTCAAACTGCAACTTTCTTTCTTCTCTTCATCTCAATTGTTGATTACTTGATTTTGGGGGTTGGAGGTTGAAGATAGATAGGGTGGGGTCTTTACTCTTCACTCTTCAGTCGGTGGGAGAACGCTCAGATTATGACGTTAGAATGGAAAGTATATTGGGCTTTTGGGCTCAAGGTTTCGGCCCATATATAGCTTACCTTTTATTAGGCCCAGGCCAGCATCTAATAATTTCTTTTAAGAGGAGAAAATGCGTTTAAGGAGATGTTATCTATATTGGAGCACTACCAAGTCATCCAACAATATAA
Source organism: Fagopyrum tataricum (assembly GCA_002319775.1). Taxonomy (NCBI): domain Eukaryota; kingdom Viridiplantae; phylum Streptophyta; class Magnoliopsida; order Caryophyllales; family Polygonaceae; genus Fagopyrum; species Fagopyrum tataricum. Next base: position 7,743,314 of record CM008279.1, on the reverse strand, counting down.
TTTTTTTTTTTAACTATTAGAAGATCATTATAAGACTCAAATCTTCAACTACGTAATATTTAATATCTCAATATTTTTACACATACTTAACTAGGGGGTAAATTCACCCGCAACCGATGATACCCGAATCACCCGAACCATAAATGCGGTTGAAAATCCGAAAAAGTCGGGTGATGGGTGGATGACTCGACCCAATACACCCGAAGTATCTTTAATTTTGTGTATTTAGTCATAAATTCACAAAGAATATGCCAATTTTATTGTTATTTACGTTATTATATTACATTCTAAATAATAAAAAATTAATATTATAATTATATATTATTGGTTTTGAACATACTAGTTTTGTACTATATGTAAAAAAAATTACTTTGAAATTACATTATAAATTGACAATAATCATACATTTTCATCACCCACGGATAAACCCGAACCACTCAGTCACCCGACTGGTGTTGGGTGGTTAAACCCGATATTGTTAATGGGTGGGTGATGGAAGTGGTTCACCCACTCATCACCCGATCTATTAACATCGCTATACTTAACTAATAGAAAATATATTTTTATGTAGATAAGTATGGCAATAAGATTTTGGGATGTTATCTATATTACGAAGGTGAAGATTGAGACGTATCGTGATTTTCTAGTATTAACCAAGGATTTCAAGTACACATATTTGAAATTGTGCTCGGAAATGTAAATCCAGCGCAATTTCCTTCCCTAATTTTGACTAAATAAACAATGACTTATTCAATTCCTATAAATATTTTATAGGGATTTAAGCATTTTCTTTATAGAGGTGCTCCAACCCAATGATGTGAAAATGGCACAAGGAAGAATCTATATACACGCCAAATACACAACGAAATATTTGATTGTGCTGAAATAGCCTATTTTAATTATACTTTGTAACATTCTTATAGCAAAATCTTTTATATATATTACGGTAGCGGGTATTGTTAGTGTTTGAATGTGTTGATTTGACGGAGGTCTCTCCTCTAGTTTGTTTAAATAGCGGATCTTTTGTTGTGGATAAAGGTGGCCTTCAACAAAACATGTGTTAGCTCCGTTCGCTTTTGACACATTTGCCGTCGAGATTCCTAAGAGGGTGCAACGGGTCTTTTATGGTGATGTTGTGTCTCCCGGGTCTTCAAACGTAGTTTTTAGGAAGATTGAATTTGTTATATGGAAAAGGGTTAGCGGCGCAACTTGTTATCCACCTATCTTGTAGGTCGATGTAAATAATGTTTTATATAAATGAAATTTTTTAAATAATATATAGAAAATTTGGGTTAAAAGCTATTATAGCAAAATCTCAAATACATCCAGAGAAATTCATAAATATTTTTTATAATACAATATTCTTAATTATGTATTTCTTTTATATTTTATTTATTTTGATTTATATTGTTGATCTTCATTATATAGCCATTTATTTCATTTATTTAACTCCATATAAATTTATCTTCAATGTGATTGATTTCAAATTTTATTTATTTTTGTCATTCCAAAAATTTTGATTTATATTATGGTAAAAAAAAAAGAAGCTATTTCAGCAAAATCTCGAATATATTCAGATAAATTCATAATTTTTTATAATATAATATTCTTAAATATATATTTCTTATATATTCCATTTATTTTAATTTATATTGTTGATCTTCATTATATAGTCATTTATTTCATTTATTTAACTCCATATAAACTTTATCTTCAATGTGATTGAAAAAGTTAAACCAACTGAATATGTATAAACGTGTTTATGAGTATAAATGATGATATTGGTGGAAATACGATAGTTTATAAACAATAATAGATTGCTATATAAGGTAGATGAATGAATTGCACAACAAATCGATCATCTTCCTAATTTTAATCGGTTGTTTGCGTGAATTCAACTAGTTTAGGCATCGAGTTACCTACGTTTATAAATATGACAGTTTATAAAATTGTGAAGTCCTCGTTATTTATCTGTTATGCCTTTTTCAATCAATGCTTTTGGTTCGAGCAAAGCTTTTTTTTTTTCAAGGAAATTGATTGTTAGATGTACCATCAAAAATTTATATTTGATACTGTAAATACGCACTTCACGTGCGTAGTTGAGTTATTTTAGTTACGCATATGAGGTGCGTAGTTAGAATCGAGGGGAAAAAATAAAAAAAATTGAACTACGCATTTAGGGTGCACAGTTGAAGTCTATGGAAAAAAAATTGAACTACGCATTTAGGGTGCGTAGTTAAGTGAGTTCTCAACTACGCACGCGAAGTGCGTAGTTATGGTGACAAATAATAAATTTCAACGGTACGTTTAAAAACCACGTTTTTTTTAAATTGAATATCAAAATCTCAATATGGAGTCCTACGTTATTTATAGACATGTACAGATTCGGGCCGATCCGCCCGGTAAAAAATATAGGTATGTGCAACTAGTTTGGTCCGTGCGGGTTTAGCATGGTCCGGCTTGTTTTTTACGGGACGGATATGAGTAGACATTTTGGTCTACGGCCAAACCGGCATGACCCGTATATAGTTATATAAACATTATTTATTTATATATTGTGTATATATAATTTAGTTTGTTTTGAGTGCCACCTATTTTGACAAGTTATACTCGTTTGTAATATAAGATTACAAGGATAATTTGACTGTAATTGTACTTGTTGTTTTTCATGTATTTGGATTTATTCAATATCGCGTGTTGATTGTTGTTAAACTCGTTGTTAGTGTACTATGTAAGTATAATTGGATTAGAAAATTTGTGTTAAATACATTATATTATTTATTTTAAATGATAAATCTAGGGGGAAAAAACACAATCAAGTACGTACCGGCCGGGCCGGCAATCCATATATTTTTTTACGTGGGTGGACAATGGACATGGCTAGCGTTTGTGGTCCGAACAAGACGGACCAACCCGCACATTACAGGTAAGTTTTTAGTTATGGTCCGGATCGAGCCCGACTTTTACAAGACTAGCTATTTATGTATTTATGTATGTGTTATTAAATATGGTCATACTATACACACGACCACCAATCACTCTTTCGTTAAACTTTAAAACAATATTAGATCACTTAGAACAACAAATCATACTCATAGATTGTTATTAAAAAAAGAATTAGATGTTAAATCCAATTGGCCGGTCTTCAAAATTAAACTAGGCCGCACATATTCGTACGAAAAAGTTATATCTACTGTTTTCATTTTACTAATGAACAAATTGAATAAACTCGCAATCATACGGTGTGAGAAAATTTTGCAAGTCAATCTCGAACGTTAACTTTGGTGTTTTTTTTAATAAATATATTTTTTTGAGTGTCACGCATGACGCCGACACTTAAATTGATACTATAGAAACTTTAGTGTTTTACGGTAGCATGATTGGTAGCATGATTGTGTCTCAGTGATATACATTGTGTTTTTGAGTGTATTTTAGTGATACAATAAGCATTTTAGTTTAAAAAGCTAGTTAGAAATGCGTGAAGTGTTGAAAATGAATTTTATTTATAAAGAGATTCAATTAATAATGTCTCTCTATATTTTTACAAGGATTAAAAAGTAAGTTAGACCTTTTAATTTTGTTATAATTTGTTTTGAATAAATTAGTATAAGATATGTGACGATACAATGGGTGACTTAACGATAAATAACTCATTAGACATAAAATTTAATTATCGCGACTCCATGAAACTATGCCAAATGTCTATTTACGGGTTATGTTAGTATACATAGATATATAAATAGATAAACGTTTGCACGTAAAGGTTCACCATTGATTTTTTATGAGTATATCCAAGTCTAGCTCAAGTCACGTGATGTTCTTAGTGTAGGCCGGACTATCTCTCAAGTTGCTTGAGAGCCTCCTCCCCAGGTGCAGTCAAGATCAATATGGATGGGTCAAAGCGTGATAATGGTCTCTCTACTACTACGATTTTAGTTAGAAATCATGAGGGAGAATGGCTTGTGGGGTTTGCAGTCAACTTAGGATCATGTAGTGTTCCTATGATGGAATTATGGGGTGCATTACATGGTTTTACAATTGCATGAGAGCATGGTTACCAAAGAGTAATCTTGGAATCTAAATCACAGTTAGTAGTCATGCTTTTAGCTAGAGCTCCTCCTTACCACCATCCTCTCTCTAGTCTAGCACGTCGGTGCTATGACTTTTTGCGCAAAGGGACTAAGTTATCTAGTTCCGTCATGCCTACCACGAGGCGAATAAGTGTGCGGATTTTTTTAGCTAGTTTTGCTTATAACTTTCTTGGAGGCTTAATTAAATGTATTGATCGACTCTCATTGGGACATTATGAAGCTTTTATCCGTTGATGTAACGGGTTGGATATTCCCGAATGATGATCACTTATCCTATTTTCATATAAAATGCACGGCCAGATGCACGGAGGGTACCTGATCTCCTTTAAACAAAGAAATACAATACCATAAATATTTTTATCAAACAAATTCGTAGTGCAGGTATATATATATATATAAATAAAAACTAAAACAATTTTTTCCCCTGCACGTGACCTATTAGCGTCGTTAACCATGGACTTGGCAAACGATAGTCTTGATTCCAAACAGTAATCGATATAAAATATAGGATCAAAATATCAAATTAATGCTTAATTAATCTATTATAATAAGCATTATATTCTTATCAAATACGAAGTTCCAAAACAAAGGTCAGATTAACAAAATAATGCATAATCGTTCAAATATTATCTATTAAATATATTGCAGTGGAAGTTACCCGTTACCTTCCAAGTTCCAACCCTAAATCTGAATTCATATAAATACCCCCAGCCCTAAACACCACAATCGATAATCTATGATCAGCATAAACTGCAATTAGCAAACAAACATATCTCTAATTCTCAAATTCATCGATCTTTTTAACGAATATGACGAAGAAGAGCAGCACGCATCGGAGGCTCACCGGAGACAGTTGTGACGACGGTAACTGTGGGCCCCGAAAAGGGTACGTTCCGGTGATGGTTGGGGGAGAAGGGTTTCAAGAGAGGTTTCATATACCAACCCGGTTTATAGGTCATCCTTCGGTTATCGCACTACTCGAGATGTCGGCTCACGAGTTCGGGTACAGGCAAGAGGGAGTGCTGCAGATTCCATGTGAGCCGGATTGTTTCAGGGAGATTCTTAAGAGCTTACCCTTCAAGAAATCATAGGATATATTCGATAAGTTATATATATATATATATATATATATTCTTGTTTAAAAGTAGAGCATGAAAATATTCTTGTGTATAATACATGCTCTAGGAGGGTAGAAATTTACAAATTTTTGATCCGGTTTTTTATATAGACTTTAATTTAGTGATCAAGTTTTAGAGAGTCTGAATATTTGAACTAATCTATATATCTAATATCTATGTACGGTGATGCTGACGTGGCGCGTCGTGAAAGCTCTTGTTTATAATCACAATCTTAAAGTTAAATATTTTTATAAATTTTGCTATTTAGTTTGAAAACTTTTATAAATATCGTGAAGGTTAAATAAATCATCAATTTCTTGGTTGGTCTTTTGACTAAGTGAAATTTAATTTTATTATATCGAATTAATATATATTTTGTCAAGATAATGATTTTGGGATAATGATTATAAGCACAAATATCGTAGTATTCAATGAAACTGATCGTAATACAGTTTAAATTGCTTTTGAATATTGTCATAATGAACTGGTAAACTTTTTAATATAAATATAATTTATCATTCAATAAATTTTAATTATTAATATATTATATGACAATTAGTTCATATATATATATATTAAATCCGCACAAAACCCAGGACTAAACTAGTTTGTAATAAATGCGAGTTTTCTGTTTGATTTGAACTTCATTGATAGAGTTGTCACGTATCCTTGCAAAAAAAAGTGTTATGTTTCTTCAAATTGATCGGAGATAATGGGGTTAGACAATTACGAAGTAATTCTTAAGCGGGATTGTCAACTTGTCTTTATGGTGTTATATATATATATGAAAAAAGTTGAAATCCACTAAATTGGTACACAAATATCGAGGCTTTTTAGAGTTTGAACTATTCAAAATATTTACCGCGAATTTTGATCTTAAATTTAATATTGTTTTTTCGATTATTCCCTTTTTAGGGTGTATATTAACCCTAAAATAATGGTAGTATTGTATTTTAATTTTTTTATATATAATAAACGCGACGAGATGCACGAAAAGTATCATACCTCATTCCTTCTTACCAAAAAAATTAATTTATTTTTAGTCAGTGTTTGTATAATGTGGTGAAAGAAAATAGATGATTATGATTTTGAGAAAAAAAATGAAATAGTTCTTTTATATATAAAATACAGATAAAAAATTTTTTTAAGGTGTTTTAGTTTACCGGACATTATAATATTCAAAGAAATTTAGTTTCATGCGAGAACCTCTTTTACAATAAGGAGTGAAATCATTTAAGAAACGTTCACGATACGTGAACTATGCAAATATATAATTATTGTGTTTATGAATATAATATGTTTTAGACAAATTTAACTATTATATTTTCTTGTTATTATAGATCGATCGGTGTGGATTAGATATTATTTTTGTCGTTCATTCATATTGTAATACCTATAGATAGGGTTATAACAAAGGTGACAAAAGTGTGACTTTATTCCATAAAATAATATAATTTGGTATCAAAGAGTATTGCCTAACTACAGTTTTGATCATATCAACTCCATCCTCAAACTTCCAAGAACGGGTTGTGCCGGCCCAAACATGAAATTTATGTCTATATAAAATCATCAGTATAATGTCGATCCATATTATTTTTGGCCTCGCCCGAACGCAATGACATTGATATAATTGGAGTACAACTCTACCTTTGTCGGAGCATAACACTGGATTTATCCGAGAACAACATTGACTTTGCTCGTGACCAAAAACGGCTTCGTCCGAGAACAATACCCAACCAATTCAACGACTTGTTCACTACACGTCTTTGTTTGATTTTTTTTTTTGTATTTCAATCTTTACGTACTTTTTGTTCTACCACGCTTCAGTTGCAGGATAATAGTAAGATATTACATTTAGTATAAAATGTTATATCATTATTCTATGATATTATTAAAGATAATATTTCAATCGATCTTTACGTACTTTTTGTAATAACTAAAACTATAAAGTAATAAAATCACTTAAAGTGTGGGTTTTCGCCACAATTTGTGCGGATTGTCAACGAAAATGGTTTTTTTCCAACAGTTATGAATACCGCCTATTCTACACCGGAGCATATTGAAAGATATAGATATATTTTGTGATTCTTTTTATTAAATTCTCGTCATTTTTATATTAGGGTAATAATAATATCGTTTACTATCGTGGTCTTCTTCCACCAAAATTCATTATGGTACCAAAATTTATTATGGTATCAGATAATGTAATAAAATTTTTTCGCCAACGTACCAATGTTTGAATATAATTTTGTTATCAATTTATTGGTGGTCCTATCAATCTAATATCGTGACCGATTTACTGGGAGTTCTATCGATCTAAATGTGATGTTACGATTCACCAACGTGCATGCGTTGCTTGATCTCCTTTGCTTGTAGTTGATAAAGCCGTTTCCTTAGTTGTTTTAATAGAAGTTTTCTATTATCCAATGTTAGTTACTCTACCTTTGCTTTGGACAAATTATACATAATATTTGTTATTTCAAGTTAGTTTGTATACATTATTATTTTTGTACGTAATTCTATAGTAATTTTTATATATAGGGTTATAATAAAGTTGATAAAAATTTTATCCCACCTTAATATAGCAGGCACATAATTGTTCACTATAATAGACATACAAGATACTTCAATCCCATCACTGTAACTCTTGTAATTTTCTAGTTATAGGGTTATAATAAGATTAATAAAAATTTAATCCCACCATAATATATCAGGCACATAATTGTACATTACAATAAAAATAAAAGATACACGATTGATCGCCGAACATTTTGGTCAATCGCGGAACATTTTTTTATTTGAGCTTTGAAGTAGACCCACAACAGAGTTATATATAATGCAGGTTTAAAATGGTTTTCTGGTCGTCAACTTGGTGCCGGTTTCAGCATATAACCACGATACGTATAATATATACGTGCTACCATAGAATTGAAGCACATGGATAACCGGAGATTTAAAGTCGTTAGATTGGACCATGAATTGATACAATTTGGAACATTATTTTGAGGTAACAAATTTGTCCTCTCCCTTGAATGGATTCCAAGGAGTTGTTATTCTACGATTTGATTATGGTTGTGTTTACTATTTGATTATGAAATTAAAGGACGGAGATTATGGGAATGAAGAGGGGTGTGTAATCCTTTTAATCTCGTTTGGTTAGAGAATGAAAGAGACGAAGAGGCTTAAATTATAGAGATTAAAGAATATAGATTATGAGAAGTATGCACTCATATTGAACTTTGATTATAAAGATTATATGGATCATTATGAATAAATTTTCATATTTACCTCTCTTTTTTTCCCATCTCTATCATCGATCTATATACAAATTTAACACATGTTTTTTTTGTAAATTTACCCACTATTATATTCATGTTATCAAACACTAATTTCGCTTATTTTTTTATACTCATAAACTTTAAACAATTTCATCTCCTTAATTTTTCGTCTAAATAGTTTTCTTCATCTTTAACTTCATATACATAATCTTACCTTACCAAACAAACATGTGCATAAACATTGATAACCTTATAATATACATCTCTATATTATAGTATACCATGAATCTTTCCACCGACAATGAGGGATAATTTCCTCCACAATTAATCTCCTATGTGCTTTAAATATACAGTAATTTTAGATATTCATAATACCAGTTCATACATGTGTATACTCTAAGTTATAGTATTTGGAACCACGAAGGTAAAACTCTCTTTTTTTGACATTGGTCGTGGCCGGAGCCCACTGAAAATGAACCCGTAAAAGTCTCCGACACACTTTAATAAATGGATTCCAACAAGATATGACATGAGGTGAATCACATACACGTCCGAATATATGTGCGCGTAAGATGCAAGTTCAAGCTAAACTCATAAATCCAACGAATTTCAACTTAAAATTAAACTTGTAGTTTAAGAACGCAACCACCGACACACCAACCTTAATTATATTATACCCATTATATTTTTATTTTTGACGTAGAAACATATATTGTTCCTCCACATAATCCGAAATTACCGAACAAAATATATCAATAACGTTATTTTTTATAGTCCACGCCACAAACAAGATGGAGATCACCTGAAGATAATTTTCATCCTTATTCTCACTTTCGGGGCATCTGTTGCATGAAGTTGCATCAAGCATACACGTCATCGTCAATAATTCCAGTCTTTGAGTTCCATCGCCACGTAGATCATCATCCAATTCAACTCGTGAAACGATGAGTTTACACGTGGAATGGTAGATGCGTACACAAATCAAACTCTCTTAATCAAAACCAAAATTCATAATTGTGCTATCGACAGAAGCATTGAATAACTGAATCGTATAAACGAAGCACTACGTATTTGAATTCCATGCAGGCCGGGTCCATGCACGTGGGTACATGAATGCCACTACAAAGAGTCAAAGAAATAGATAAAGAATGATTATACACTTAATTGCTTATATTTAATAGTTTTTTAAAGAACTTATATTTAATTAATAGTTTAATACCATTTGTTTCAAGTGGTTTAATTAACCATGATTAATTAATTAGGGGAAAAAAATCAACATCAGCTGCTGCCATCTTTTACAACTGACCAGTCAAACCATGGGACCCACGACGCACTTACTTGGTCATACCAATTGGAAACCTCAAAGCACCTTCAGACTTCCAAACTAACGTATATATAAGTAATAACCTACAGCATATATTCTTAACATTCCTAAAATAGAACACATTGTCCTAGACTCCTAGTACAAAGATGGCGATCATGAGAAAGTTCCTCAACAAGAAGCAAAAAGAGCTCTCTTCGACTTCGACATCGTATGTGAGATTGTCGGACGAGGATAGCTGTGAACCCGAAGTGCGAAAAGGGTACATTCCGGTGATGGTGGGAGAGGAGGAAGGATTGACAAAGAGGTTTCTCATTCCGACCCATTTTATATCGCATCCGGTTATCATTTCTCTGCTAGAATTATCCGCTCAAGAATTCGGATATAGGCAAGAAGGGGTACTCCAGATTCCTCATGACCCGGATTGTTTTAGGGAGATTCTTCGTAAGTTATCATTTTAGAAGATTTAGGATAAAGTGAGGTTTTGTTTGGTTAGGTACGCCCGTAATATATATATCATGTGTTGTGATCTTTCAACGAGTTATTTCAGAAATAGAGAGAGAAGAGAAGACAAAACGTTTTGTGATTTTGCTGCACAAACCTTTGCAGCTAGGGTTTTCAATATACTTTGGTGGATAATGAATACAACCCTACACCTATCTATTTATAACCACAAATAGATAGGATCTTCTATTAATAGATAGAGCCTATAAATAATAGAATCCTACAAATAGATAGAATTCTTATAAATAGATAGGATTTTATAAATAGATTGAATCCTCCGCGGGGAGCTCCACCCCCCGCACCCCTGTCGCCCCGGACCCATTAATCCATGAGCCCAAAATATGTTTCCCCTGACCCATTGTATCAGTATACCTAGATTTATTGTCTTATTATAACAATCTCCACCTAGACAACATAATCTAATACAAAATTTGAAAACACATATACAACTACAGGATCTTGTCGCCGGATCCTCCTTGTTTCTCTTGACAGGGGGCTTTCTCACTCATCCAACACAAAGACATGACCCCAAAAACGTCCCCGTCCTATAATGTACGGAGACCCCGGCTGTCCACTCCTCCACCTCACTCGGCAGCGTCCCTAACCTGCAAGGCATTGTTGAAGAAAACGCAGCCGCGGAGTCAAGTTGGCGCCCCTGCGGATCTGTCACCGCCCCCGCGGCCTCCTGGTGCCGCCCCTGCACCTCCTGGTGCCTCCTGGCGCCGCCCCTGCGGTTCCTGGCGCCTCCTGGTGCCGCCCCTGCGGTTCGTGGCGCCTCTTTGTGCCGCTTGGCGCCTCCTGGTGCCGCCCCTGCGGCTCCTGACGCCTCCTGGTGCCGCCCCTGCGGTTCTTGGCGCCTCCTGGTGCCTCCTGGCGCCGCCTGGCGTTGCCCTTGCAGTTTCCTGGCACCACCTGGTGCCGCCCCTTCGGTTCCTGACACCTCCTGGCGCCTCCTAGTGCCGCCTGGCACCGCCCCTGCGGTTTCCTGGATCCACACCCGCGGCTCTGTTGATCCACCCCCGCGGTCACGCTGTAGAAGCTCGTCTTCTTCGTCTTCAACATCCCCTATTGCGTTAGCAGATCCTTAACTCGTTGCTGCCAAAGACCGAAGTTGCTAGTTTCGTTGAATCGCGGAACCTAAAATTTTTCAACGGAACTCATCGACAACCTTGCTCATGATACCAATTGTTGAGCTCTGATGCCAATTGTTGTGATCTTTCAACGAGTTACTTCAGAAATAGAGAGAAGAAGAGAAGACAAAACGTTTTGTGGTTTTGCTGCAGAAGCTCGTCTTCTTCGTCTTCAACATCCCCTGCTGCGTTAGCAGATCCTTAACTCGTTGCTGCCAAAGACCGAAGTTGTCAGTTCCGTTGAATCGCGGAACCTCAAATTTTTCAACGGAACTCATCGACAACCTTGCTCATGATACCAATTGTTGTGATCTTTCAACGAGTTACTTTAGAAATAGAGAGAGAAGAGAAGACAAAACGTTTTGTGGTTTTGCTGCACAAACCTTTGCAGCTAGGGTTTTCAATATACTTTGGTGGATAATGAATACAACCCTACACCTATCTATTTATAACCATAAATAGATAGAATCATCTATTAATAGATAGAGCCTATAAATAATAGAATCCTACAAATAGATAGAATTCTTATAAATAGATAGGATTCTATAAATAGATAGAATTCTCCGCGGGGAGCTCCGCCCCCCGCACCCCTGTCGCCCCGAGCCCATTAATCCATGGACCCAAAATATGTTTCCCCTGACCCATTGTATCAGTATACCTAGATTTATTGTCTTATTATAACACCATACAGTGTAAATTAGATGATTCCGGTTTTAAATTTTGATGGAAAAAAATTGAAATTTATAATTTTATTTTTTCATTAATTTGCATGTTCTCTTTTGTGGAAAAATTATGTTCTCGTGTATATTTTTTAGATGAATAATTTTTAGAATTGAAAAAAAAAGGCGGATACCATGTTAAATTATCAATTTTCTCAAGGGGCGTGTGGAATTATGTTGGATTCTTTCAATGCGCATACGCACTCAAATGCGTAATTCGGATCCAATGCGTATACGCACTCAAAATGTGTGACGGATCCCCGGGTCGTATATATATGACCCATTAAAGTTATTCAAAAATTACTATTAAGTCCTCCAATTTTTGTATGTGTTTTCTAATATATATATATATATAATTGATAATTCTAGCTTTAGGTATAATAATTTGGCATACACACATATAATAAATTATGTAGTCATAGAATTTGAAACCTTCCACGTATCATATTATCCATTCTGATATTAGAAATTCAATAGCAACGAAATTTTAAACCTCCAGGTTATTATTTTTCTAAAATAATAAATTAAAAAAAACACAAGTTATTTCTTAAACTAATTACAAAAATTGAGAAAATATCAGTTTCAGAGATAAAACCGTATTTTTAAATGAGATTTATATTAGTTTTTTTTTTTGGTAAAAAGATTTAGATCTCGTAAATCTTATGCGGAATCCGACGAAGTCAAAGCGTTGCTACGAAAACCGACGAGAGCATTCGGAATCGCACCAGCAGAGTCGCACCGCCGGAGTAGAAGCAGCAAGATCCGGTCGGCCATCCTTCCGGCGCTGGTGGGTTGGCAGCTCATACTCCGGCTGAGATTCAAGTTGCCGCCTCCAAGCACGCTCGCTGTCAACCCTCTCCCGCCTCTTAGCGTTCATGTGGTAATCGTAGGTTGTTGGTGTCGAATTAATGTGTTTCAATTGTTACAAAATTTCAGATCGGAGGAAAGCAGTAGGGTGTCCTTTAGGTCAGTAGGAAAAGATGCAGTCTCTTGTTAGTAGTAAGATAATGACATGAATATATATTTTCATTTCTTTCATTCTGCTTTCTTCTTGTTGCCTCTTTCTCATGTTTACAATATTGAAGCTAAGATGTTCAAACTGATCGATTTACTGCTTATTTTTATGCTTTGGATCTACATATCTAATAATCTAATTAGGTGGGACCCAATCCATTTCCATGTTCCTGGATCTCCTCCAACTTTAGGCGACGAATCGAAATTGTTCACGATGAACTACTGTTTTTATTGTCTATTGATTTTAAAATGAAAACTTAATGAGCATAGGTATGTGACATACGTGTTTGAACCCAATGTACATGTGTGATCTAACATGCGACAAAACTCCACCCATAATATCTTACCGGTTGAAATTTCAAATAGTATTAGTGTTCTGCCCATTTAACATTTTGAGCTTTTCTATTTTTTTTTTCATCCGGGACCAATTTGAGTGTGCAATGAAGCTAAACTAAACGGAAGGCAACCAAAAAATTCCAAAGAAAAAGAAGAACAACAAAGAAGCTACTCACTTTCCAATTTCCTTATGGGTTTGCTGGTGGCTACACTGGTAAATAAAAGAAGCACCGCTTTTGCTAAATAAAAATTAAAAAAAAAAAGAAAGGAAAATCAAGGTCTTAAATCACGGCCCCTTGTTCAAATCTGCCATCAACCTGCCGTATGAGTTGTACAGGAAAAAGCTTAAAGGATCGTGTTTTTTCTAGATTGAAATTGAGCTTTTTTTTTATCGCCAAATAAACTGTCGTCTGAAATTGCGAGGCTTGATTATAGAGGATATTAAGGAACTAAGTACACTCATAGATTTTCTTTCATTCCAATTAATTAATTCTAATAAAGTTGTGAACCTACTTGTTCGAGTATACCCTAGCGATGGTGAAGAAGAGGCTTTTTAGGGGTACTCCCGACAAATGTATCGAAATCGAATGTGCTCTTCATCACCTACTATGTATATTTTATTTTCTTTAAATTAAAAACAATGTGACATTTATTAATAAATAGGCTTATGTTGAATTGGAAAATTTGAACGGCATCAGCTGAAATCTAAGACCGCTGACCAGTGACATCGTGGGACCCATTTCAACCACGCACATGGTCGCACCAATTGGAAAGCTCAGAGCACCGTCACACTGACTATCTCCTCCTCCATATAATATATATATATATACCACCTCAGTCGCACCCTTACCCTTCACCTCATCCACATTTGTCAAAACAAGCTATAAACATGGCGATTATGAATAAGCTTATCCCCAAGAAGCAAAAGGAGCTATTCTCGGTGTTGCCGTCGCCGCCTCGGTACAAGAGATTGTCCGGAGAGGAAAAGTGCAAAGGGCAAGTGCGAAAAGGATATGTTCCGGTGATGGTAGGAGAAGAAGAAGGGATTTGGGAGAGGTTTCTTGTGCCCACCCACTTGTTGTCGTATCCTGTCATCGTTTCTTTGTTTGAATCGTCGGCCGACGAGTTTGGGTATAAGCAGGAAGGGGTACTCCAAATTCCTCAGGACCCGGATTGCTTTCGGGAGATTCTTGACAAGTTGTCTTACGTTAAGAAGACTTAGACGATTGTTCATATGTTTGGTTGTACATGCCCACAATGAACACAATTATAAGTATCTTCATATACATGTTAGGCAATAGGCATGCGCTCGTGTGTGTACGTACGTAGCGATGAGAAAATTAAATTCATTTATTTTTTTAAAGAACTTAAATCATAATTATATGTCTTTTTATTTTTTATTTGGACTTTTTTTCCTGTTTGATTCATTTTTATACTTAACGTCCAAACTAGTATAAACTAAGGTTTTGTTCATATATATATATATATATATATATATTGTAAGGTTTCATTTGTCTCCTATTATCTAATAATTTGTTAACCTTAATAATCTGATTAATCTGGAATAACATAGTTATCGAACCACTATAAACCGGTGTGTTTGTTTCTTGTTTGTTGAATTTTGTTATTTCTCGTACGAAAACTATGTTCAGTCATTTGTTGTTGAAAAATATACTATTACTTTGGAAGACGTCAGAACTGCCCTTCATACAAGGAACTACGCCACAAAGTGAATGAAAGTGATGTAGGTAGGGATGACTATGCATCTAATCTATATACAAGCAGCGAAAATGGATAAGGAAAATTAGAGAAGAAGGACAATAAGCCGTCTTCTTCAAAAGGTCCTAAGACTGATGACGTCTACAACTATTGTAAGGAGAAAGGGCATTGGAAGCACAAATGTTCTAAGAAGAAGAAATCGTAGGACTCTAGTTCTGCAACTATTGCAGAAGATGATTTTAAATCAAATGAGGATATAACTTTGGTTGTTGTGGGACACACTTATCAGGCTGATATGTGGGTTCTTGCTTCCAGAGCTTCTATCACATATGCCCTAACAAAGAGTGGTTCGAAACTTACAAGCATGTAGATGGTGACAATATTACACCAATAATTTTGTCTGCAAGACAGTTAGAATAGGCTCGATTAAAATCAGGACACGTGAAGGTAGATTATGTACATTGAACTAGGTCAAACATCTTCCACTTATTACTAAGAATTTGATATCCTGAGTATGCTAGATAATAAGGGGTTTTGTTTGAAAGGTGAAGGTGGAGTTTTGACTGTTTGTAAAGGTTCCAATGTTTTTGTTGCATCTTTATATTTCCTACAGGGTTCTAATGTGTTTGGGTCTGTTTTTGTTGCATCTTCAAAGGTTCACAAGGATTATACAATTAAGTTATGACATATGAGACTTGATCATATGGGTGAAAAATGATGCAAATTCTGACAAAGGAAGATCAAGCATCAAAATCTATTCACCAAACCTTAGTTGAGGGTTGCTCACAAAAAGTTGGAGTAAGACCTCCACAAAGGTATGATCTTGAGGATATGGTTGGATGTGCTCTACAAGTTGTTGAAGAGGTAGATACTCACAAACCATTCACCTATAGAGAAGTTGTATCTAGGTCTGATGTTGCACGATGGCCTACAGCAATGGGAGATGGATGTAGGATTTGGGAGCAGCTCGAAAAATTCTAGGAATGGAGATTCTTAAAGACAGGGATCATAAGAAGCTTTTCTTATCACATAAAGGCTACATTGAAAAGGTGTTATCAAGGTTTGGAATGTCATCGACCAAACCTATTAATACACCTAGTGATGCTAACATTCATCTTACCACTCTGTTTTTTTTACCTCAATGGAATGAGGAGAAGGAGTATATGTCACAAGTCTCTCATGTTAGTGCAGTAGGGAATTTGATATGTTATGGTCTCATATCTGACACAAGTTGTTAGTGTCATCCGTAGGTTCATGGGGCAACTAATAAAAGAACATTGACAAGCTATTAAGAGGATATTTTGGTATCTTAGAGGTATATTTGACATTGGGCTCGTTTTTGGAAATGATACACAGTGTTTGGTCACATGGTACTCTTATTCTGATTATGTAAGAGATGTTGATACCAAAAGATCTATGACCGGTTATGTTTTCACTCTTGGGGGTTTTATTGTGAGTTGGAAGGCAATCTTACAACCCACGGTTACTTTGTCTACTATAGAGAAAGAGTTCATGGCAATGATAGAAGCAACTAAAGAGGGAATTTGGTTGAAGGGATTGGTTAGTGATCTATGTATACATCACGATCAGGCTATTGTATATTGTGACATTTTGAGTGCAATTTATTTGGCCAAGGATCAAGTTCATCATAAGAGGACTAAATATATTGCGTCAGGTATCTTTTTTGAGAAGCGAGAAGAGGATTAGGGTGAAGAAAGTAGGGATTGTTGATAATCTTGCCGATATGTTCACCAAGCTGGTATCTCGCAACAAGTTCCAACATTGTATGAACTTGCTAAACGTTGGAAGTTGTTGAGTGTCCAAGGGGCACATATGGATAGAGAGCAGGAGAGTTGGTTTGGGCATTGACTAATGCAATATGGTATATCTATGAGGATTTAAGTCAATGTGGAGAATTGTTGATATGTCTTGAATTGGGCTTATCTTTTGTTTGTGCCTTTCTATTTGACCTAGTCTTATACTTGACGCCCAAGTATAAACATAGGGTTTTGTTCCTATATATATTATAGGTTCCCTTTGTCTCATATTATTTTGATAATTTGTTAATTTATTAACCTGAATAATCTAGTTAATTTGGGATAACTTAGTTAATTATCATCTGTTTATTCTATCATCTGTATTTTGAAACGCCTCAATAAAATCTCTCTAAAAGTAGAGGTAGCCATTTTTAGGTGAACCGCTATAAACTTGTGTGTTGTCTTTCGTGTTTGATGAATCTGTTATTTCTCACTGATTCCGCACAATAAATTATTAACATTCATTATGTCATGCACTATGAATCACATCAAATATAACATTTATTTTTTTACGAAAAACAATACTAATATTAAATTTATTTATGATAAATCTTTAAGGCTCGTTTTGTATGATTCATGAAGCATTCAGAATTAAAATTTTGGATATTTTAAATTTTGCCTTAAATAACGTTCAATATTGATTCCCGGGTGCAGAAAAAAGTTTGAGGGGTATGATTACTTGCTAAATATTTTTTGTAATCTATATTAAGATTAAATTAGTGACAAAATTTTCTGTGTATTAAATTGAAAAAGAAAAGTAAAAATATTTTATTATGTATTGTTAATTATATACAATAAAGCGGTGATATAACGATAAATTCATTCTTCAAATTATAAAAGTCGATTATTTCAAAGTATAAAAATATAGAAGGAAGAAAAATCGACTAGCTAGGAATTGAAATCGTGACCATTAGAATCTCTACATGCATCAATATCATCACCAAGTTACTAAAGCACTTGTGATTTATAATATACTTCCTTTAATATATTATTTAATTTTTTGTGGGTTAGAGTAAACCCTAGCACAACCCTAGATACGCAGGGCGGATACAATGGGATAACGGGGGATTGTGCCACTACTTCCAACGAGATTATTTCGACGTATGCGGAACTAATTCATACTCCTTTGTTAACTCATCTGGTAGATGGTGGGAAGGAGCGGCCTGAAGTCCAAGGTCCAAGTCTTGAAAATAGAAAAAATATTATTTTTGTTTTTATTATTGCTTAACTCTTACCTAATACAATCAACTCAATATAAATTTTAACATACTATTTTATCAACCATTAATTAATTTTATTTGATAATTTATTATAAAACACACCTTTAAAATTAATATACAAAAAACCCTTATTTTTATTCTGTTGTTTTTATTATTGCTTAACTCATACTTAATACAATCAACTCAATATAATTTTTAATATAATATTTTATCAACCATTAATTAGTTTTATTTGACTATTTATTTATAAAACACAACTTTAAAATTAATATACAAAACAAACCTTATTTTTTAATTATTTTTTTTAAAATTAACTTTTAGTTAATCTCATATAATCAATACAATAATTCATCAACCACTATCTAATTTATTTGACAATTTATTTATAAAAAAACAAACTAAATATATAAATTAATTTAACTACCATCTAAATAAAAAAATATATACAACAAAAAACTCTAATTTATAGTAACAAAACTTTAGTATAATTTTTTTATTTAATTTATAGATTTTAGTGTTTAATTTTTAACATATATGCGAATTAATATGCAAATTAATATGCAAAATGTCTTATACGAAAATTTGTTTATTCTCCCCCTAAAAATTTTTCTGCCTCCGCCACTGGGAAGATACGTGTCTGGTATAAATGTAAAAATGGGGTGTAATCGATGATCGGAATGGAATAGAGAATTGGAATTTACAAGTCATTCTTGGTACTTGGTGTTTGGTATAATGTTTAAACATGTTTTTTTTATATGAGTTTTGAAGCAAGAAATTATATCAGTTTTCATTATATATGTATATATGTTTTTATAATGTAAATATATGCTATTTTTTAATACATTTAAGAAAAAATGAAGATCAACTAATGCCTTAAAATATAAACATGAATCAATCATCAACCTAAATAAATAAAGATATAACTTATTCTATTAAATCTATTATGTCTAATTTAACCAATTATATGGTTTTTGATCACTTTTCGATGGCATATCATCTTGATCGAAATATCCTTGTTATAGTTAATTAATTAGTTTAATAGTTTGTTGTAAAATCATTTTTTTCCTACAAGATAATTGAATTTAATTCAAATTAATTGATAGTAGTTTTTTGAAATTTTTTTATTTATTTTTCATTCGTAAAATTAAATTAGCAGAGTATACAATATATATGATGAAAATATATAAATTTATTTCAAATAAAAAATGAGTGATATATTGGAATGGATGATATTCAATTTCAATTAATGGAATCAAGTTCTTCTCTAAATTTGAATAAGACATCTCATAAAATTATTTTCACTTCGATTCCAACTTTCCAAACATAAAGCATGGATATAATTTATTTTGATTGTAAATCCTTATTTCATGGAAATAGTACCAAACGAACCTAAACGTTGCTACCCGTTTTTTTTAAAATAAAAAACGCCTCCCCTGCATTACTTAATATTGTCCATAGAATAAAGAGAAATAATTTTTTAAAAAAAATTAAAAGGCGTAAAAACATCAAGAGATATAATCTTACTCAATTACTCTAATAACGAGCAACTCCATTCTCATAAAAGTTTAAAAGGCGTAAATTCTAGGACATTGTCCGAACGGATGTGTTTGATGGGAGTCTTGAAATGATTCTTGACCATTGTAGTGAAAGACTTGAGAAGGGATAAGTCATTACTTTTGTGAGCCATTAAGTAGGTCCAGGTAGGGGTGAGCAAAATAATCCGATCCGACTATCCGATGATCCGACGTAAAAAAATCCGATCCGAAAAGATCCGACAAACTCGTATGCGAATCCGATCCGATCCGACCTATTTTCCCGGATACACGGATCGGATATGGAATGGCTTTTTTTTGGGTCGGATATCCGAGGATATTATAGATATATGTTATGTTTTACAGATATGTTAACAAAGGTCACTTAGCACAATTGGTTGAGAGTGTGTTGAGGCAAGACCTATTTCCCGTAGGTCTTGGGTTCGATTCCCTTGGTTGGCATTGTGTAGAGAATGTTCTTTTTTTTAAAAATTTTACTTTAGAAATGTTTTATTATAGTTTTTTGGTCGGATATCCGGGATTTTTTACAAATTTTATGTTGTTTAAATGAGTTTCGGATATGTCGGATACCCGGATCGGATATCCGATCCGTTCCGAGTCCGAATCTTCGGATATCCGGCTATGTTCGGATCGGATTCGGATACGTGTTCTATAAGTTTTTCGGATCGGATATCCGGAGGATCGGATCGGATATCCGACGATGCTCAACCCTAGGTCCAGGTACTACGTGAATGGTCATCAACTATGGTGAGAAAATATGAGAAGCCATTGTGTGTTTGATGTTTGTATGGTCCCCATGTGTCGACATGAATAAGGTCAAAAATGTGAGATGATCGAGTGGAGGAAGTAGAGAAAGCATGTCGGTGTTGTCTAGCTTGTGAACATATGGTACATATTGCATGATGTTTGGGTAAAGAAAGTTTGCTATTAACAAGATGTAGTTGATCAAAGGGCATGTGGCCTAATCGGCAATGCCAAAGTCCAGTTGATTGTGTATTATGAGAAGTGTGTATAGAGAAACCATCAGTACTGGGATTATTACAAACTGTAGTATGTGTAAAATCAATGGATTTGTCAACCACGTATAGCCGCCTAAATGTTCATCCAATCACCATCTGAGTCTTCGTCAAAGGGTCCTGGACAATACAAGCATGAGGAGTGAATAAAATGTGAGAGTTCAAGTCATTTGATAGCTTATGTATAGAGATGAGATTGAATTGGAAATCAGGGACGTGTAGGACATTGGATAGTGTAAGTTGGTCATTGATGATCATTGTGCCATGATGTGCAACACAAGCACGCTTGCCATTAGGCATGGTAATGGAGGAATGGTTGGTGCTAGATGTATATGAGTTGAATAGGTCAAGATTGGGTGTAATGTGGTCAGTAGCACCGCTGTCCAAGATCCATTTTGAGTTTAGGTTAAAAGACAAGAAGCAAGTAGCCTTACCAGCAAGAAACGCAGTAGGATTATGCGTAGGACTTTGTGTTGGATTCTTGTCCAATAGTGCCAAAATTGAAGACATTTGTTCAGGAGTGAAAGAATTGGTGACAACAGTATTGGCTAGTTTGTGACCAGCAGGATAACCAACTTTCTTCCAGCATTTGTTGGTGTCGTGACCGGCAATCTTGCATTGTGTGCACCAAGCGAGTCCTGGCACTGGTGATGTTAGATATCCAGTGAGCTTCCAACATCTATCAGCATTATGACCTTTAACTTTGCAATGATCACAATAAGGGCTTGAGTTTTGGCTTGAATGAGGTCTAGTATCATTGAAAGATTGTCCTTGAGTTGAAGACCTAAAAGAGCTGGATCGATTATTAGCATACATTGCGGAAGCATTATCGTCTAATGTTGAATGATTTGTCAGATTCCTCTTACTTTCTTCTTGAAGAAGAATCTTGTAAACTTCGTTGAGGCTAGGGTTAGGTTGCATCATCAAGATTTGCGAACGAGCAAGATTGAATGATTCATTAAGTCCAACCAGAAATTGGACAATTTGTTGATCGTGGATCATAACAATAGCGACAGAATTTGATCCACATTTACAAACATGATTCGTCAAGGCAAGAGTGTATTCATCCCATATTTTCTTTAGACTGGTGAAGTATGAAGTTATGGATTGATTACCTTGCGAAACAAGAGCAAGATCTTTCTGTATTTGATAGAGATTTGTTCGACTCGATTTGCCGAATCGAATACCGAGTTCATTCCAGATCTGGGAAGCCATTTGACAGAAGCATACCGATTCCCCGAATTCTTTCTCCATTGAGTGTAAAAGCCAAGAAATAAGCATGCTATTGCATTGATCCCACTTGACAGCCATTTTGAGATCTGATTCAGGTCTGAGACAGGTTCCATTGATGAAACTTAGTTTGTTCTTCGCAGAGAGAGAAACTTCCACTGCTATTTTCCAGCGAGAGTAATTGGTGCTATTAAGAAGTGTTGTGGAGAGTTTTAGTGAAGGAGCATCTGAATCGTGAAGTTGAATATGTAAACGGAAGGTTTCATCATCGATGGAAGCATTTTCTGGATTTTTTTGTAATGGTGGCCATGGTAGGAGACTATGGAGCCTCTGATACCATGTTAGCAATGTAGTGAGAGAAAGGGAGAGACAAATGTGAATGAGAATGTTTGCTTATTTCATTTATCAGTGTATGAAGGTTTATTTATACATCACATTTCATGTAACTGATTTTGTTACATGACTACATCCAACAAGAACAAACCACGAAATTTCATCTAAACTATGAACAAGCTCAATGATCCTGAGTTCCTGACATTGACATGGATATAACCACCCATACAACATCCAACTCTTTGAGACTCGATCTTCTTCAACTTGTAAAACAACCATAAAACTTCTTCTAAGTTATAATGAAGGCTTTTGATTGTAATTGATTTTGAATTACCTCTCTTTTCATAAACTTGTATCTACGGGCCCAAAATATTTTTAAAAAACAACTTTTCAATTCAAAAAGAAAAGGCCCAATAAGTTTTCTCATAAGGAGTTGACATTGACGGTGGATATTTTGCCGGAAGACAAGAATAGCAATTGTAGCTTCCGTTTCTAATCCGGGCCAGGTATTTCGGCCTGATGGGCCATGAGTGGTGTCCGGATCCAACCAAGACGGGCTGGCGTGTTGGGTTGTTCGACCGGACGGGTTTCCTCCTCTGTTGTACCTTACCGTTTTTTTGAACGTAATGTTTGGATTTGAACCGGTCTAAACACGGGTCACGAGTAATATTCATCGTAGCATGCATAGTCCACATCAATACTATAGAAACAACTTGCCTTATCGGTGATTCAACTTTCCAACACAATGGTAACGTATCATTTGATTTTTCATGGATAAGTTTTCTCTCCAACATTGTTGAGTGTGGCAATGTGCCCCACATCGGCAATATGCAGTACGCAAACTTAATATAAAAGTCATGTGTTACTCCTTCTATTGTCAATTGATTTTAAGATGGGTTCTGAATACTTTTGTCCGTAGGTTCACTTTGACATGCATACCCTACACGTCTTAAATCCGACGGATATCTTTCCATTATCCTGTGTTTGGGGTTAAAGATAAATTAACAAACATATAGCGAACCTAAATACTTTAATGGAATAGGTTTATAAACCTCTCTCCATTCATCCAGAACATACCCATAGTAGACAATAAGTAAAACAAACCTAAACTACAAAATTATTATACCATCATGATTGGTAACATTCTTTTTCTATCAATAAATTTGCCTTTGATGGAATCCTTAAGTATTGACCTAGAAATTCAAGTCCTAAAACAAATGAAAAATAAAAATTTACCTTTAAAAAAAGGCTAATCTTCATGCATATCCAGCAAAATCAACGGATAAGAACCACTTTGAAAGTATTAAAGGCAATTTAGTTATTTCATTTAAGCATTCATAGTGATCCTTACCGGTCATATGCACTTCGGACATAAATTCCATCAATCTTGGCCAATGAGTTCAAAAGTGATCCTTACCGGTCATATACACACCTAAAGCAAATTGAAAAGTTGTGATTTGCATATTCAATCTCATTATCACATTACTTGCCAGTATCACAATGCGAACTCTTTTAGTTTCTTTTGTGTACCTCCATACACAATGAATATTTGGTAGGGAACTATCTTGCCTCACATTACTTGCAAGTATCACAATGAATGGAAGGGTTTTCATACAACAATCACATTACTTGTAGCACTTTTAACATTTTTAACTTATGTTGAATTGGACATCTTATTAATTAAAGGGTTAATCATTAAAATTAACAATACCGAGAATTTCAATAAACATTACAATTAATCGATTCCGGTTGACTAAGAGTATATAAACGATTCAACTCTAATTGCACCAAAAAATGATGAAGAAGTATTGAGGCAGGACTATTTGGAATTTTTAATCTTATAAGTTTGATTCTTAATTGTGATTATAATTATTTTAGACATTTTACGGTTAAGATAATTCTGGTTCTTAATTACTATTGCACACTATGAAATAAAAGTATATTTTCATATATTTTATATAACTGATATTAATTCTGTTTTAACGCCTGATAAATACTTTAATTTCATTCAAACTTTTCATCCAAATTTATTACAAAAATTAAGCGCGCAGAGTTGTATTGTACTTGCGTAATGCGTCAGGCCATCGTCCGTGCAAAGTTGATGCGTAAATTCCCCCTCGTAGGTTTAAAAAAGAATTATATTTTTGATAGGCCAAATAAAAAGAAAAAATTAAAGTAATTCCAGGCTTTTATTTCTTTCTTGAGCGCTTGGTTCCCTCCACATCCATATCCGAACCAAATTCCCTCCTTCCCCGTTTCTCTCTCCACTTCCCTCGAAAACTTCTCCCTTTCCCTCTCCACCATCACCATCACCACCACCACCACCACCACCAAACCGCCGTCACATCCACCGTCAGATCACATCGTATCCGATCCCGTTACTTTATATCTCCCCTAAATCCACTCACATCTTTCTCTCTCCAATTTCCCCTTTTTGCTCTCAAAACCTCAGAAACCCCTTCGATCCGCACCAAACCCTCGAAGCTGCACTCGAAGCTCAAGATCGGATTAATTTCTTCTGGTTCGAGGATTTTTTGAAGGTTTTCTTCTTCGATGTCGACTTCTAAGGTTAAGAATCAGCTTTCTCAACAACAACCGCAGCCTATCAACCGCCAACTTCCCTTTAGTTCGATGAAGCCGCCGTTTGTACCGCCTGTTGACTACAACATCTTCTCCTCTACCGCTACCGCCGACCATCGTGTTAATGAGCCATCCGAAGCTATTGCCGTCAAGTCTCCTGTGAGTCCTCTACTGTCTCAATCGAAATTGTATCGTAACTTAACTTTTCCCGTTTCAAGTTGTTTGTCTATCGATCTACTTCAGCCATTGGTCGCCTATTTAAGATTGTAATTTTTGTTGAGATTTTGGATAGATGTTGACTGTTTGTTTGGGTGCTGATCAATGAAGGTTATTTTTGTTAAAATCGAGGCTGTTCTCTTGTTGCGAGTGAACATAGCTAACTGGATTCATAGCTGATTTAGCTAGTTTTATTTTTTGGAATGACATTGCAAGAAACAAGTGAAGTTCGGTCGTCTGTATGTGTTCATGAATAGTTGCTACTATAATACAGTACCTAGCAATCATGACCGTGCCATTTCTATTGATTAATTTCTTACGTATTTGATCATTCTTATGTCTACAAGCTGTTATGCCTTGTGAATTGCTAGGCATTTCTTCTAAGGAGTCAACTTGTTATTTACTAGGAAGATATCTTATATGAATTATCAGTCCACTAGGACGAGAGTGTGAAATTTATCTTGGTTATCGTGCTACTACCTTATTTACTAATTTCTGTTTGTATTTGAACTATAAATCAGTCAATTTGCTGTATTAACTTAGTTGATGTGCATGCGAGCTAGACAAGGAGATTCTATAGGACAATTATATCTGTTAGTGCATATTGATAGTACATTGTGCATGTTGTGAATATTTCAAACCTAGATACAGTAGTCCAGCGATACAGGAAGTAGTTAATTTATTATACAGATAACGTCATCTTCCATCCACATGACGCATATGTTTTAAAGTAATGATGAGATGCGAAAAATATTGTTTCCGTGCCATAGTGGTCAAACGAAGAACCGTTGTATCACTATGTTTTTGTGTTCGCTATTGACCCTGGATTGGAAATCATGTAACAGCCAATCAAACGGAAAAGTGAACCAATGGAATTTGACGCGGATTCCAGTGTCCGGCCTGTCAATGCAGGATGCATTGAAGCAGTTCACAGTCTCATACAAACACCTGTATCTGGTAGAGGAGGTAAGGGACGAGGAAGGATTTCGAAAGGCAGTAGATCTATGCCTCAAACTCCCACGTCTAATGCTGGTAAGTATCATACTATCATGATTTATTTTGTTCTATGTTTGTCTCTCGTGATTTAGTAATAGCGTTGCTTCTGCCTTATCTTTCATATTATGAACAATACTTGGAAAAATCCAAAATATGGAATTCTATTATAAGTTTTTTTAAATAGACAACTCTTCTGTTTGCAGACTCACCTGGCAATAATCCTACTGCAATTGGTTCATGCCGCTATGATAGCTCACTTAGTAAGTGTTTTCCTTTCTGCGTGTTGATGAATTTGTTTTTTTAAAGATTGCTTTAGGTGTCTTTTGAAGATTCTTAATTCTGAACCTTTCCTTTCTTTGTTCTTTGCTCGGGTTAGGTCTTTTGACAAAGAAGTTCATTAACTTAATCAAACGTGCTGAAGACGGTGTTCTTGATTTAAATAATGCAGCTGACACTTTAGAGGTAATTGTTTGTGTTTTACAAGTTTGTTGCGATATATCTCTTCATCATTCTGACATGCTTGCTATTTTGAATTACAGGTACAAAAGAGGCGTATTTATGACATTACAAATGTTCTGGAAGGGATTGGCCTAATTGAGAAAAAGCTGAAGAATAGGATTCAGTGGAAGTATGTCTCTTATCGCAGTAATGTGAAATAATACTGCATCGAAGTTTCTTTCCTTTTCAGTACTTTCTATTTTAATGGTTCAGTTGGAAATCTAATCATTGTTGTTCATAATAACTCAATGACTTGTTTGATGTTTGATCAGAGGGCTTGATGTTGCAAGACCAGGAGAAGTAAATGATAGCATTTCTAGCTTGCAGGTATCCTATCTTCAAAGGAATTTTCACTTAGTTTATAGGTCATATTGTGTTTTTAGTGAAATAACGGATTTGGCTATGTGCTTCATGCACACATCTTCATATCTATCTAGAATTATGATTGTACCTGACTAGTAACTCTCAGAAATTGGTATGTTTTAAAATACCTGACTTTTTCCGTTCGTGTCATATAGCAGCTATAAGTCAAAGTAAATTATTTTTAGCATGAATGAACCAATCAAATAAAATATGAAAATTGTTGAAGATCGTGCATGATTAAGGGCTCAATGTGCTAGGAGCTAATAAAACTCATGTAGCTTGTATCTACGATTACAAGTAAGATATGAAAATTGGTATGTAACTCTCTGCTCCCCAGTTCCTAAGTAAGAGGGAGGAGAAGTCTACAGGAGTTGAGTCACTGTCTTCTTAGATGTTTTATATGCTTGTCTTGCAGGAAGAAATTGAGAGCCTGTCCCTGCAGGAACGCAGATTAGATGAACAAATAAGGTTACTGCTTATGAGGATTTTACAGGATGCATTTCATGCTTCTCTTGTACAGTCTTTAAACTATGCTTTTGATTCGACTTTTGCAGAGATATCCAGGAAAGACTAAGGGAACTGAGTGAAGATGAAAATGATCAGAAGTAGGATCTCATTGTTTTATTATCTGCGTAATAATGCAATGAATGTTCATGGTCAAGCTATTAATTGATAAATAAATGTTTTGACGTCTTTCTTTTCAGGTGGCTTTTTGTGACTGAAGAAGATATAAAGAGCTTACCATGCTTTCTGGTATGACCCCTTTTTGCTCTGAGCCTTTTTCTGGTCCTCCTTATAATTGTTTCCTGACTGATCTTCATATGCGGTTGTTCGTTAATGGATTTTTTTCAGAATGAGACGTTGATAGCAATCAAAGCTCCACATGGAACCACATTGGAGGTTCCCGACCCAGATGAGGTACGTTGAAGAATAGAAATTGATCTTATGTTTTTAGCTTTTGCTTTTAATTCATTTTTTTTTGGGTGTGTTTAGGCTGATTATCCCCAACGAAGATACAGGATAACTCTTAGAAGCACAATGGGTCCGATAGATGTGTATCTTGTCAGGTAAGAAAATATCTCTGTAGATTTATGTAAATTTGCCGGTATAATAGCATAGTTTTCCTGCTTTATCTTGCTTCAAATAAGTTCTGTAGAATCACTTTGAATGATTAGTTTGGCTTGTGAGAGGAAGTGTAATTGACAAGGAGAAGTTCCTCCACTGTCATTAGGTGTGAGATGAAGAGAATTAAAATCAGCTAGCTTGCTCATGCAAATTTCTTTCTTTTTTTCCAACTTGTGACATTTAGAAGTGTGAGGAAGATACGGTGAAACCTTCTGCTTGTTCAACAAAATTATTTTACCATCTGTTTTTTCAGTAAAGTTTTCTATTAGTTCGATATGACGGCCTCATTTGAATTGTTTAGCAACATACCTTGAAAAGAGAATAAAGGGCATTCATAAGGGGAGAAAATAGTAAAAGAGATGTTTAGTCATATCTTCCAATAATGGGACCTTAGGTTTGTTAGGTGAATAAAATTGCTGTTTTTGTTGGGGTTAGCCTTACTTATGTGCAAAGTGAACTCAGAGATGGTTAATGTTTTTAGATAAAATATTTTTTTTTGTTCATTCAATGGTTAAAATTGCCTGACTAGGATATGTTCTGGAGTTGAGAGCCTCATTTTCTTGTCAAACAAGTATTTTATTTAAAAACAAATGAAGAACTTAGGCATCTTATCTGCTTATTGCTTTTAGTTCCATTTTAAGATGTCCAATTTGAAGAAATGGTGTTAATACACCATTTCTTCTAATCAAGGTAAAGAGATTGTAATGCAAGAACTAATATATCAGCCTTTGTTTCAGCCAATTTGAAGAAAAGTTTGAGGAGATGAATGGTGTTAATACACCTGCTACTTTTCCAGCAGATTCTGTGTCTAACAAGGACATGAGAACAATGATGCTAATGGAAAATCAAGGTAAAGAGATTGTAATGCAAGAACAATTGGCTGATGGAATGTGCTCGGATGCTTCTGCTTCTCAGGACTTTGTGAGCGGAATTATGAAGATTGTGCCAGATATCGATGTAAGTTTCACAGCTCTTATAAAGCACGCCAACTTCTTGCTTGTGGGATGTGATAAGGGTTGTTTAGACGCATACTGCATGTTTTATAAAGCAAGCTCTATGGCCTATAATACATTCTAGCATAATTGGTATTTGAGTAGCATACTATATAACGCATTAGTATAAAAATTTATGAATCAAATACATGTATTATTTATACTACATTTTACATCCAATACTACATACTTTAGTTTTGAGTTATCATATCACATAATTGCGTGATAATGCATGGCATCCAAACAAATCCCCAAGAGATTGTTTGTGGTTTGAAATTGGTGTCCTGCTTTTGCAGAGTGAAGCAGATTACTGGTTGCAATCAGATGCGGACTTTAGCATCACCGACATGTGGACAGAATGTATCCTTTTTCCCATGAGAGTAGACATATTTTCTCTTGACTTATTTATCTTCTTGAACTTTACCATTTCCCCAGAAACCAAAGAGAAATAGAACACATTTGCACGTTTGACGATTCCTTGACATGACACTAGCTGGTGTTGCTTGGAATGAGCTAAATGAGATTCACGATGACTATACGATGGCCGGTATCCGTACACCACAACCACAGACCCCACCATCCTCTGGAGCCGAAGTAGCAGAGACGGATGTTATGGAAAGTTAAGTGCTGCTTTACGAGAGTCACGATTCTAGTCAAATGACTATACTATGGCCGGTATCCTCCGGAGCCCATGTACAGTATGGTTAGTATACATGACAACGTTAACCTTGTGGCGAATAAAAGATTGCTGTAACTTTAATGTATTACAATGTACAGCCTTTTTATTGCTGGCTTTGTATACCAGTAATCAGTCTTAAGGTGAGTTTTACTAGCAATTTTGGAGCCAGAATGCCAGAAGAAGGTTATTAGTTGTAGGTTGCTCTCTTGGTCTGACCTGCAGGGAGGAGATTTAGATAGTTTTATTTATTTATTTGAGTTTGGAGGCGGAGACATTGGTATTTGTTGGTTCCAACTTGTTTAGTTATTTACCCACTGAAGTAGATGGATGGGATGTTGTATAATTTCAACCTGGCAATTTTATTTTATACTGCACATTTTGTGATGGGCTTTTTTTTGTACTAGGCTGCATGAAAGTGTATATGCTCGACTGTTGGTATCCGGTAAACAAAATTTGTTGATTCGATGGACATGGCTAGCGAAGGCTCGGTGTAAGAAGGCTGCTTGGTGGTGATCTTGTTACTGCTTGAAACGTACTCCCTTGGTTGATCGAATCAAAGACGAGATGCTATGCTGAGGGATGAGATTGAGTAAAACCCTTTCCGTGGAAGATAGGTCTACAATCTGCTCGAATCGAGGATATAAAACCGCCAAGGACAAAAAGATTGAAATGGTATCTTCATCATTAACAACTAAGAGTGACGGCACCTAATCCTAACTGGAAATGCTCTAAATTTACCCACTTATTGTTTTTATTATTTTTGGTGGTAATGACAGCTAAAGGTACTAAAAAATCTCTTCATTTTGTTATCAGTTATGATTCTCCCTCCTAAAAGTCCGGCTGATTGACCATATATTTCTGTTCATTCGTCTCCCTCACATAGTCACACATCAGAAAGACAGAAACCCTAAAACGGCTAAAAGTGAAGATGGCGCATAGCAGCAGCTTCAACTACCCCGCGCTTGAGGTAACAAAACCATATACGTCTTTCGACGAAATTGTACCTTACTCATCCAAAACTCGTCCCTGGTGGAAGAAAGCTTTATCCAGACCCTCACCCGACCTGGAGAGCAACTTCATTGTTATGGAAGCACTTCTCAACCCGCCCAACAAGCATTCAACTATTCACCATTTTTGGAAGAGGTTTACCACGCGTTCTGGTATGCTGCTTCAATACTTGTTGGACGTCAATTCCTCGCATTCACTACTCACCGATTATATGTTGTAGCAACAGATTTAGATCCACAGCTTCATGTCATTACGTCCTCATTACAAATTATGTGGTCGTGTAAATGTTTCATAGTAATAGCTGCAATTAGAACTAGTCCTCAGAAATTCAAAACTGTAGCCAATGAATACAATGTACGTACTATCACAATTTGCCTCTCTCTAAATTACTGTTAACGATTCAAATTTGAATTTGTCATACCTCATAACTTCATGCCGATCGACTCTCTGCCAAAAAAAATAAAGGATTCAGTTTCTGCCACAAGAACCATAATGAAATTTAAACATTTCCAGTTAAAATGTAATGCACATTTGTGAAAACTCTTGATCCTTATTGCATATATATATTGTTAGGGAACGGTAAGGAAAGGCGCTGTCTATGGTGCGAAATAATGGACTAACTAGGGCCGTTGTTTGCAATTGTTAGAAGGTACGAGAATAATTTTATCTTTTTTAAAAATTTGATTTTACGGAACGCGTAATTGTTATATCAATTCATAAGTTTAGTTCAATTCGTTCAATATTTATAATATTAATTGTTTTTTTTCTATTCATTAGTTATATTTTATGCAGTTTTTATTTATACATATTTTTGAACTAATATTGTAAAAGTTCAAGTTACATGCTTACGATTATTAGTATATTTTTATTATAATATTTGTCAGTTAAAAGCTTTTATACTATGAGTTTTGAAATACTAGTAATTCAAACATTTTATATTATTAGTTCATGTATCATGTTAAACTATAAAAAAAATTGTAAAATTTATCAAAATTAGTACGTGACGTAACAACTCGACATATTTCCGCATCAGATGCTATGCTCCGTACCCGAATCATCCACGTATTGTTAATGGATTTTTTCGTAGGGAGAGTGAGTACTGTTTGTGGAACGTTGGTCGTCGACAATATATTGGACCGGTGTCCAATTTTAAATTAAGGCCAGATATAAATTTGGATCAGTTATTAAATATATTAATTGCATGGGCCTAAGGAACTTGATGGGTAGGATAGGGGCCATAGTATGCTGGTGTTTTGAGACCATCTAAAATTCTGCAATTATTGTAGGATAAGGGTTTATTAAAGGGCCTTCACATAAATCTGTATGGTAATCAGTGGTGGAGGCCAAAATATTGTATAATACATTTTTGTATACTAAGTTCAAAATCAATCACTAAAATTTGTAAGAAGGAGGCTCCTGTGACCTTTTTGATTGATCCACGTGACTCACGTGAGAGAACATCTACATTGAGACCGACGGACGTCTTAGTGTTTGAATGGATGAGTGGAAAACATGCTCCTCACTGGTTAGTTTAGGCAATAGGCCTTTTGTGGTGGGTAAGACGGCGCTTAATGCAGTTTATGCTAAGATGGCTAAACATGAGAGAGCTTGTGTCAAAAACCAACACGTGTTTCTTCCGTTCGCTTTTGACACTTTTGGTTTTCTTGCGCCCGATGTTGTTGAGGTTCTTAAGAGGGTGCAACGGGTCTTACACGGTAACATTATGTCTCCTAGGTCATCAAATATTGTTTTTAGGAAAATCGGTTTTGCAATTCAAAAAGGGTTGGCGGCGCAGCTTGTTGCCCGTCTCCTCTCTAACTCGATGTAATTAATTATTTTTAATTATATTAATCACGGATGAAAAAAAATTATAAATAAAAAATAAGCATAATAAACTTTTCATACAATAAACTAGAGCTTTCGTTGTATATTTTTATTTATTTAGATAATAGTTAAATTAATTTTATATATTTAGTTTTTTTATAAATAAATTGTCAAATAAATTAGACAGTGATTGATGAATTATTGTATTTGAAATTATATTGTATTGATTAAATTAACT
The DNA here is from genome assembly GCA_002319775.1 of Fagopyrum tataricum. Classification (NCBI taxonomy): domain Eukaryota; kingdom Viridiplantae; phylum Streptophyta; class Magnoliopsida; order Caryophyllales; family Polygonaceae; genus Fagopyrum; species Fagopyrum tataricum. The sequence goes on along the minus strand of CM008279.1, from coordinate 7,710,396 downwards.
AAGAGTGGATTTGATAATAAACTTCACTTAATCTCCATCTAAATTTATGTATCTTTTCTTAAAAATAAAAATATACAAATAAGAAGGCTTGTTTTGTATATAAATTTTAAATTTGTTTTTTTATAAATTAATTGTCAATAAAATTAATTGATGGTTGATATTACTAGTGTATTAAGAATTATATTGAGTTGATTGTATTAACTAAAAATTAATGCAATAATAAATTTCACCTAGTCTCTCCATCTAAAAAATATTTTATTTGCTTAAAATAAAATCCATTAAAACAAAAAGGAGTCTTTCCCTACCCCAGAACTCGAACCTTGCACTCTAGGCAAATCCTTCCATCCATCTACCAAATGAGCTAACAAAGCACTACGTGTATATTCCGTTTTTAGGAAGGTTTTTCTTCCATAAGGCGAAATAAAGTCACAAGCCGGGACACCGTCCCCCCTCTAGCTCCGCCCCTAGTAGTCAGGTAATGGAACCAAAGTTTTATCTTATTTGTATAATATTTCGTTAGCCTTGCCACTTAGTTAGTATACGAGTCAACGTAATATAAGTAAATTCAATCTCGTGAAAATAGGGTATAGTTGAATTTCATGCATGTCATGTTGTCAAAAAAAAAAGGTTTGAAGAGTGTGAAAATGATGTTTAATTTAAAATAAATGTTAGAGTATAAGTCAGTCTATTGGGTCGTATATTTGAGTTTATTCCTTTATTTAATAGTTTATCTTTATTATCTTGTATTTTACTCTTATAGTTCACAAAATCTCTACGTGATATCAGAACATACGACCCCTAATCATCTTTCTGCCTAAAGAAACCCTAAAACACAAACCCTAATAATAACTTTGAAATTACGTGTTGCCGGTATAAGACCCTTAATCTTCTTAGCCTTTCCCTTGGCTTGTTGAGCTAGGGTTTCATCTCTTTCCCAGCCATTCTCACGTCCTTCTTCCTCTCTTCTCTTTTTCCTTGATCTTGTGCTTGAGTTTGGTTTGGAAGAGCAAGCTTGTGTAGACTTTGTATGGTGATGATGTATGTTGTGCTGAGCTTGGGAGCCAGCTGATGGTGTTTGGTGATAATCTCCTTGGATAGGCCACAGTAGTGGTAAGCTCCTTGCTTCTCATTTCTTCTTCTTTGATTCCATTCTATCTTTCTTAGCTTAAGATTAAAAGTTTTAGGTGTGTATTGATGTTGTATGTATATATGTATGTGTATGTTTGGCTATGGAATGATGAAGACGTGAGTTCCTCACACGAAGAGTCGAAGAGAAGTCGGGGAAGGCCGTCTGCACTGTCGCTGTCCCCGCGTCTAGAATCTGCCGCCCCGCGGGACCTTGTCACCGCACCCGCACCCGGAAGCCGCCGCCCCTGCGGCCACGGTCACAACGCCCGCACCAGCGTGCCTTCGCGCCTGCGCCTGCTGCCTTTCCGCCCCTGCGTCTTTCCTGTCACACATGTGCGTCTTGTGCAGGATCTACTAGAGCAGTATGGATCCTTTCCTTTCCTAGTATGAGCGGTTTAGTAGCATGCTAGGTATGTGTATGAGGATAGAATGATGATGAGTATGATATAGTTATATGCCGGTTTTGGCTTTGAGGTTTATAAGTTGTATATGATCCTTATGGATCCCTTGGGTCTAGGTGTGACCCCTTTGATTGATAGGAGATGTGATATCTCGTTATGCCTTGTTTTTAGGCACTGTTGTTCTCCAGGTTGGAGTGGATCGTGTTTGAGACTACTTCGAGGTTGAGGTAAATCCTTATGACTTACTTAGCTACCATCCTTATATTGGATGTATGCATGAGTGGTGTGTGTTATATGCTTGATAGCATGCGATGTTGTTATTACCTACCTATGGTTTAGTGACTGCCCATTGTAGGTTTGTGACAACTTGCCCTTTCATCCCGCAGGGAGTCTGGGAAGTTCTCTGCGGATTGTCCAGATCTGGTACACGGGACGGGCACTGTCTCCACTCCCATAGGGTACACAGGAAAATGATCCCATATTACCACTCCAGCTGGCATTACCACTGAGAGGCGAGGGTTATATTCCTCATGTCACATATATTCACATGTAGATATATATACGATTGGAGTGTTGGACTTTATAAAGATAATAAACCGGGTAAATGTGTGATAGCATTATGAGGTGTTTATTATTCCCTAATGTGTGATTGTGCTTATGCATCTTCTATATATATGTGTATGGTTAGCTAACGGTTTTATAACGTGTTGTAGATAATTTGCAGTTTAGGAGAACTGTAGAGTGATCCAGAGGAGGTGATCCACTGAGGGCTTCGTACACGGGGTTATGGGATTTTGTATGTACAATATATGTTTTGGTTGTACTCAGCGGTACTTCTGTATTACCTTTTGATTTATATATATACAGTTTGATTTTTGGTTTAATCTATTTGTGTCTTGTTGTAAGATCCAGTGAACTTGTTGTCAGGCTAGGGTCAGGATCCATTGTGAGATCCTAGCCCAGTAGCGCCTCGAGTCCTGCGGATTCGGGGTGTTACACTGTTGATCATGGTCTTCAATCGGATTCATCCGCCCTACTTGATGATCTTGAGAAATATCGTCATTTGGTTGGATGTCTCATCTACTTGCCCATCACTCGCCCTGAACTTGCATACTGGATTCATATACTTTCCCGGTTCATGGCCTCACCATGACGTGTACAATGGGATGTTGCCTTGAAGGCTCTTTGTTACCTAAAGTCAGCGCCTGCTCAGAGTATTTTCTTATCTGTTCTAGTGATTTTGCATTCATGCTTTTTGTGACTCAAATTATGCAACCCTTCCCTATTACTAGACGATCTACTACAAGCTACTTCATTTCACTCACTACATCACCCATTTCTTGGATAACCAAGAAGCAGGCTACCGTCTTTAGATCTTTTGTTGAGGCTGAATATAGAGCAATGCCAACTACTACATGTGAGCTTCTTTAGTTTCGCTCTTTACTAGAGTTACTCGGATTTTCGCACAAGGTTCTCATGCGCCTCTTTTGCAATAATTAGTCCGCTATTCTTATTGCCAGCAATCCAGTCTTTTGTGAGCGTACCAAGCACATTAAGATTGATTGTCATACCTTCAACTACCTCCAACTTGAGGGGAGTGTTAGAGCATAAACTAGTCTATTGAGCCGGATATTTACGGTTAGCTCTTTATTTATTAGTTTATCATGGTCTTATTTTATTATTATTTTACCATTCACTCTTATTATAAATATTTTTCTCGATCAATAAATAAATCAAGTCTTTAGTTCATAAATCTCTACAAACAACGAAAATGTATGAACTCCAATAAGGATGACGTTGAATTTCAATTTTACTTTAAAGTTGAATTTTTTCGTAGTTAATATATAAATTAATTAACAGACTTATATATTCTTATATTTTTTTATATATATATATAATTTATTCATTTATAGGTGCAGTACCCTATCCGCATCGCGTGGGTAGTTCTATGAAAGACTCCGCGAGTGGATATTACTTATATAATATAAGTAGTAAAGTATAAATCCCAGTAGAAATCTGCTGCAATTATATATGTCTTCGATATATATCATATCTGTTGTCTCCCAACACATTGTGTGACACTTATTTTTATAGCAACAAATGGTCAAATCTTATTAGTTTAGTAACTAACCAAGCGATTAGATAAGATTGGTATTACAACTTGTATTCCCTCCGATCAATTACCTACATTATTTGTAAGTTGGATATAAAATTTAAGAAAATAAAATCAGACTTAAATAAACCGCTTAAAAAAATTCTAGTAAATTTTACTTTGAAATTTGACAATAGAATAAGAGTTGTCATATTTATAATATAAAAAGTAATATACTTTAATATGACATTATTTAATAAAAGCATTACCAAGATTATAATGAAATAATATTAAAAAAGTTAGATAAACCCTGATTTGATAGGTGACCAAAATAATTTTGTTACCTAAACAAAACATATCCAAATCAATAAGGTGTAGCAAAGTACAAAGTGGCTCATCATTCTATGAGTTGTATGAAGGCAAAGATATAAGTTAAAAAAATTTGTAACGAAGAGCAAACTCAAAGTAATGGGTCCCTTGTCCTTTGATCCTTCGCTTTCCCTTCAAGAGTGAACCCACCATTTTACTAAATTTGCTATAAATACCTTCTTTCCTTAGCTCTATCACATATGCACCCAAATACCAAACAAATTCGCTTTAGTAACATCAACCAAGTACAAAAGGAGGGGGAAAAACAATGTCAACAAATAAGAGAAACAAACCAAAAACCCTCCATCTTCTCAAAAGCCTCTTCTCTTCCCCTTCTTTCCACTTCACTTGCTCCGCCGGCTGCGGTGGCGCCGTTCGCCCTAACCGCTCTCCTCAAAACGACCTCGTTTTCCAACCCCTTCCTATACGCGCCAAGTCGTCACCTTATAGATACTACGATGAGGACGACGTCGTTTCATCTCCGACATTCTCTCTAAACCTCCACTCTAATGACGTCATGATGACGCCCTCCTCGCAATTCTCTCAGACTCCTAAGAGGTCGTCGACTGCATCGTCGTCCAAGGTCGGGGAGAGTGTCGCCGTCGTCAAAGAATCCGACGACCCGTATTTGGATTTCCGGCATTCGATGCTCCAGATGATTTTCGAAAAGGAGATTTTCACGCTAGAGGCTCTTCAAGAGCTTCTCGCTTGCTTTCTTAGGCTTAATCTGCCATGTCATCATGATGACATCATCAGGGCTTTCTCTGAGATATGGGGTGCCGTCATGTCTCCGGCGCCTACTCATTCACTTTACCATCGTCGTTCTCCCAATTTCAGTGTCTACTAATATATCATATTCATAGCTGTGTAAATTTGTCCCTTCAATTAATAAAAATATATATATATATTTAAATTTATTAAGTTATTTTGTGCAAGTTTGTCGTCATCGTTATACAACTTCAAATCCTGTATCTATCACACTATGATATTGTGATCGTGACTCTAAAGCAACTCTTATATAATTAAGGGCTAAGATACATTTACACTTGAAAAGTTATATATATATGTATGATTGTCTTATAAAATTACACAAAATCGCCTAAAATTTAGTTGTTTTTATTTATAACCACTGTCACTTTATTTGTATTGAAAATTACATATATTTTTTTCCCTATAATTCACCCAAAAATAAGCGTAAGATTAGTAATTCTACTTCGTATCGTTTTTTCGCAAGAAAAATTCCATTCAAAGCGTACAATTGTACGCTACGTAGATGCATACTTACAAAACTAACTTAACTTGTGTTGAAGTTTTTTTTTTATAAATAAAGTAAATAACTAATGTTGGTTACTTGTATTGCAGTTGAATTTCAGTTATTGCTTAAAATATAGTTTAACTCGAAGATTAGTTTATATTGTTTGCCATTTTACGTGTATTATCACGATGTGTGGAAACTTCAAATATGTTACCATTATATGGTGTTTACACTACGTTTGCCGATCCAAATCTGAATTAGGATTACCTGGGTATCCATCTTAAATGATTCGGATGTAAGATATCCGATGCCTTCATCTTTGGGCCAAATAACGAAAATGTAATGGGAAATCAAGGTCCACTTACCTTTTTCTCTGGCTATCTGGTTTGGGCTAAAAGATCAGATTTGACATTTTTGGTTTTAAAGTAGAAATAAGTGGACTAATGTTAGGATGACAATCTCACCCGTAACCAGTGATTATTCGAAAATCCGAACCATTTGAATGACCGAAAATCCGATAAAATGCGGTTGGATTGTGGGTGATGATTGATCGGGTGATGGTCCGGTTACGGTTTAGGGTGAGAATATTAAAAACAATCACCAGAACCACCACCTGAGCCATCACCCGACCCGATATTCAACCGAACTTTAATTAAATTAAGATAAGATAAAATAAATTAAGCTTTAGTTTTTACAAACCCTACAATTCTAACTCCCTAAGTCTTTAGTTTACTCAAGTTACGCAGGAACGTTCTTACTCCCCAGCCTTCTACACTTCCACGCCTTCGGTCCACACTTCCAAAGAGTAAACCCTAAGTCGCAGACTCGCAAATTACACAGTCAACTCTTCCACGCCTCCACGCTCTTGATCCCTTTTATACTGTTGAATGTCGAGTTGTTGTTTGATGATTAGTTGAGTTGTGGAGTTGCTGAGTTGTTGCGTTTCATCGTTATTGAGTTGTTGCAAGCTGTTGAGTGTTGCTGAATTGTTGAGTTTTTGAGTTGTTGAGCTGCTGTTTGTTTTGTTGAATGTTGTTTGCTAAATGTTGAATGTTGAATTATTTTTGTTGATGCAATTTTTAATTCATGACTACCATTGTTACGAGTCGTTAAATTGTTGTATACGACTCGTTTAACAATCATAGTTATTGTTTTTTATTCATTTATTCCTGACTACTATAACTGCGTTTTTTTTTAAAAAAAAAATGAGTAACTACAATTTACAAGCATAATTTACCGGTTGAACCCGAAGAAAACCTGACACACCCGGTCAACCGCGGTTATGGTTTAGGGTGAAGGGGAGCTTGGGTGTGTGATCCGGTTGAACTGTTTTGCAGTACGGTTCGGTTGATGAAAGTGATACAACCACCCACCACCCGAACCATTGACATCCTACCCGCGGACAACCACATTCTTAGTGAAAAATGTTAAGAATAGAACATATAATAATTTGTAGTAAGTTATGTATTAAAACTTATATATATATATATATATATATATAACGGTTTCACTTATTAATAAAAAAATAAATAAAGTGGATTATATTCTAGGCGGAGCGTGGTATGTAAAAAAAGAGAGTGAATGCCAATAAATTAAATTTGATAAGACTTAACATGTCCCCTTAATTACGATGTTTTGATTGTAATTGATAAGACCTAACATGTTTTAAGATCTATAAGTTGATTTGATAGTTTAGTTTTAATATCAACAAATTGAATTGGATGAATAATTTTGTTGTGTAGGGACATAGTAGGATATTATAACGAGTTTAGTACAAAGTATATGATAACTAAATTTAAGAAAAGATGGAGATGTTAAAAATAGTAATGGAAAAAATTATCAAAAATGTGCGGTTGATACAAACTCACATCCAACAATCTTGTTACTTTATCAAAAAATTAGTGTTGACTATAGTCTGGTAATATATTGTTGATGACTATTGTTGTTATAGTCTTCATTTAAGATTTAAATTGTTCCCATATTAAAAATTAAGCATTTAATAACTTTCTTTATATACGGAACCAACAATTATTAATGAGACTTGGGGTCTTGATTGGATTAATAGATCGGTTTTTCGATTAACCGATTGTTTTTCCCGCCAATTGTTTTAATTGTCTCCAACCGACTTAACCGACAACCTAATGTCTTCTCTGAGCTGTATATAAAAAAACTAGATGTCACGTTTTTGAGTAAGAGAATCGTTTTTAGATTGTTGTCTGAATCGATTGTAGGCTTTGTTGTATCCTTAAAAGTGATTTGCTTGAAACCCAAAAACAATAACATATGAGAGCAAATATCACTTAAAAGACAATGATTCACTCCCCAAAGTCTTTACAAAATACAAAATACCCTAACACTTATTACATAGAGGTTGAAAAATGCGGGTAAATTACATCTATATCGAAGTGAACTATTTTACATACCTTTTGTTTTGAATGTTTTATTGGCTATCACATTTTAAATGTTCCACCATAAAATTATCATTGTTTTAATGAACGATATTAAACTTTTTTAAAAATACATATTTGCAATTGATATATCGCATAACAATTCAATAAAACGGATATAACATGTAACATGATTTACGAGTTAAATAATATTAAATATTTTTAAGTAAAAAATTTTCCTTTATTTATAGATATATATATTTTTTGAAGATATGAAATTGAATAAAACTTCATGTTTTCTTGCAAATTATTTCTTTTGAGGTTTATTTTATTTCAAAAGACATTAATGTCCGTAAAAAACAAAAAATAATGTTGAATATTCAGTGATGAACAAAGCGGGATGGAAAAATATAAGGCCAAAAATCGGGTTTTATACAAAACTAAACTCATCCAAGTAAGATAACATTGGTTTGAAAAAATTTACTTTTTAGTGATTTATAAACCCAAATAAACCAGTAAAAAAATAAAACACATCTCAAAGTAAATTAAAGACTCCCAAAAATTAAACCTAAAATTTATAAACTAAATAAAACACAAATAAACGTCTTTTAAATCTTTAACCGTTTTCCTCTTATTTATTCTTTGTAATTAGAGGACCAAGAGAACCATGAACCGGGCATATTACTCTATATATTTTTAGGAATAGGATTTTGGTTAATTACCCATAGTATTTATGTAAAACTTCGATAAAACAAGACGGGGTAAAATAGTATAAATAAGGGAAATTTATAATTAGTACAACTTTAGTATAACTTTTAAAAAAAATCTTGAAAAATAATAAAACAATATAACCTGCAATAATGCAAATAAAATTATACTGTGCGTGTTTTGTCTTGAATTGTGTGACCGATAACAACTAATCAGTAATCTGAAATGATGAACTTGATGAAGTGATTTATAACTCATCAACTGTCAATCTCAGTTAATCAAATCTAGAAATATGAAACCAATAAAGAAAAAGAAAAATTAGTGAAGCTACTTACAGACGAAGTGGAAAATCTCAAAGCTTTGATTAATAAGCAAAGCTTTTAGAAGAACTGTATATAGAGATTGTTGAAGGTGGCCATTAGACACAGATGTCGTCCCATTTTTACTTTGGTGTCAACTTATTGTTGCTTTTATGTTTGAAAGAAGATGATTATTGTCTCCCATTATCACAAACAATGAGAAAATCGAGTAATTATATTGCTTGCAGGTTGCATCTTATGGCCCTCCTGCACATTATTGTCTATCAAAGTTAGGGTTTCAAGTGAGTTGCCCCAACATAAATAGCACAGGACCAAACAGTTCTCCACCATCATACAACTTCATCTTTAAGTATGCTTAAAACCAATCAATAAATCATTCCAAAGAATACCCACAAATAACTATCTAGATTTTTGTTGTTGTTGTGGTACAGGAAAGGGTATCGCACTCTATTATTCTAGTGGATCGAAAGACCATATAAAATCAAACAATTTTACACAAGGAACAAATCCGGAAGAAGCCGAGGTAACATAGCTAGCTAGCTATTATATTATAATTTAGGAAAATATTTGATAATAGTCGTGAATTTCTAGTATTTGTACTTTGTAAATTTTACCTTTTTTATGATTATTGTAAATGATTTGAAATAGATATGATAATTCTTCAATTTTCAAAATACTTATATTTTAAAATATAATTTTTTTTGATAACCTGGTATATGTATTGTCCCTATGACGGAATTATGGGACATATACCACCGTCTTAAGACCTCTTGAGAGAGTGGTTGTTGTGATGTGATCGTGGAATCCGAATCACTCTTGGCGATTAATATCCTAGGCAAAACTCCTCCTTGTCATCACCCCCTTGTTAGTCTGGTTAGTAAATGTCACGATTTTATTAAAAGGACTAGATTGTCCAGTTCCGTAATGCCTATCACGAGACGAATAATGTTGCAAACTCTCTTACTTCTCTCGTTTTTAGTTTTCTCATCGGTCTTAATGATTGATTGACCCTCCTGAGAGTACATTGAATATTTTAACTGCTGATGTAAGGAGCTGTATTATTTCCGTGTGTGGACTACTTAACCTTTTTCATTTATAAAAAACGTAGATACACCGGAGACCATTCAATATACACTCTCCTTTCTAAAAAAAATATGATTTTATATTCATAAAAAATTTAAAAACTAAAAACTATAGCAAACAACCCCTTGTTAACTTTAAGATGAATCTTATAATTAATTGGTCCAAGAAACCTTTAGGGTTGGAGAGGTATATCCCCAATCACCAGTAGGGTTGAACAATTAACTTGTATACGTCTTTGGAATTACATAAAAACTTATATTCGTATACAAGGGATTCTAAATAGTGAAGGTGAGAAATTGAACTAGCTAGTAATATTTAAGAGACAAGCTAACTTTGTTCTATATTAAAACGTTCCATGTCTAAAATTGAAATATGCTAAGTTTTTTATATACGATCAGTGAAATGTTCTTTTCTATTGTAACCTCGTTAAGCTTATGTATTGGCTTGACGTATATGTGGATTTGCATGCCTATAATCTCAAGTTTGTAGTATGATTGGTCTTATAATCTTAATATGTTATTTAATTACACAAGGGAACGAGATGCTAGACTCGTATATACGCCAAAGTGTTAACTAGTTTGATTGGTTTGATGATCGTACATCAATGAATTTATATGTGTTAGATTGGAACTAAATTGTATCCATATATATATATATATATATATATATATATATTTAAAATATTATAGAAATGTGATTTTTATTAGTGGAGAAATCTTTTTGTAGCATGTTATTGGTAGGTTAAATAATTGGTTTTGATGAAAGAAGCACATTGTAAGGGTTGTAGATTATCATATGGGAAAACTTAAGGATTCTCTTATCTTCCTTTATTTAGGGCATTGGCCGTATTGTATACCACTCAAGGGACCTCCTTTGTCCCACTTGTCTTGGACTCACTTCTAAGTGCATTCTTCGTTTTCAAACCTTTCTTTTGATTTTGATTGAGTTCTAGTCACTATTTTTAAAGCTAGCAACTTTAGATAGGGTTTTGAGTTTGACCTTAAACCTTCAATCACCATTCCTTTTAGAACCATCTTCAATTTTTTGTGAACTCAGTCAAAAGTTGTGAACAGGAGCTTCATTTTTCTCCTGTATCTTACAGCAATGTTAGTCACCAACTTGCTTCATCTTAACATTTGCTAGCTTAATCAATAAGTATATGTCACATTTGTACCTCTTACCAAAATTATCACTTGTTGTAAGTTCATTGCTTCAAGTTTTACTTTTTTGAAGTGATTCAGCTTAAAACATCATTGCGTTCGAGAACACAAATTTTTCTTTTTTTTTGGTGAAGCATTGAGTGCTTCAGTTCGGTCCAACAGTCTACTACACTGTTATTCTTGAATAGGTATAAATATCAATCAACTTTGACAATAAGGAAACCCAACGTCGAATGGAAATTTTGTCGGCCCAACACAATGGTCTTTTTGGCCCAATTTGAAGCAATAGTTTAATATCAAGGCCCAGAGTTAGATTCTCTTAAGCCCAAACTATAGTAGACTTCAATGTCTATATTTACTAATCACTAATTCTCTTGTCTAATTTGAGAGTTAAATTATTAATTTAGGAATTTTTTAAAATAGTGAAAATATTGGTCGGAAGTGTGGGGAAAAATAAATAAAATAAAGGGTTTTTGTTTGTGCAAAATACCACAAAGAGTGATATTTAGTTTAAGAGGTGTTTTGTTGTTGCATAGATAACTCCTTGAAGTCCACTCGTAATGATCTATGTTCTTTTGTTAGAAGTACAAAATTAATTGTAAATGTTTTCTTTGAGGTCGTGATGCCAATGATCTTCAACAATGTCATATTGTAAATAATACAAATGAAGGATTAACTACAAGCTATGTACGAAAAAAGAGATGTGTATGAAACGAAGTGAAAACCAGTATATTGACTTATTGGTCTTATACGTTAAGTCATAACAACAACATAAGAAAACATGTTGAGCAAATGCTTAAAGCCGGGATGTAAGATAAAGAAATCGGTCACCTCATCGGAGTCCGGACATCTCCTTGCGCTCACAAAGTATTCGCATTCCTTCAACGTATAACGCGCTTGTTGTAATGACCCTTTTCTTTCAACTTGTTTAATCCTCATATTCAAACCGGTGTTGTATATTTGTCGGATGGTTGTGACTTTGTTGGGGTCGTCTAAATTCTCGGATTTTTATATATGTCCGATCTCAATTCATACTCTACCTTTGAATATTGTGTGGTATTCAAACGTCCAACATATGCATGACTGAAGCATTCTATTGGATCAGATATGACGTGAGAGTTCATCGCACGTTCGAGCGTATATGCGTGTTGGACCCCAAGTCCAGCACATAAGCCCAATGAGGTTTCATTCCAAAACCAACTGACAATGAGAGGAGTATCCCACCAACCTTATATATTAGACTCGTTATCTTATTATTGTCGATGTGAGAAAATTATCTTCTACGTTCCCCCTCAATTGCAACCATCAGGCTTGGTTGTCACTTGACGACATGCCTTACGGTTGCTAGTCCAACCGGACGGACTATCATTATCCATGTCCACAATTAGAGTCTTAAGGCCGGCAAGCCCAACAAGCCACGAACTGAGAGATCGAACTACTCTAATACCATAAAGGATTTTGTTGGATTAGATATGACGTGGGGGTCCATCGCACGTCCGATCGCATATGCATGTTGGGCCCAAACGCTTTAGGTCCAAGTATCAATTTCTCAAGTCCAAGCTCGGCGTTGTGCGTCACCCACCACCGGATTGAAGATGCATGATAAGATTGAGATCGTAATAACGAGATCATATCTCTTTGTTATTTACTTTCCTATATCTTGCTAATTAGTATTCTCTTGTAAGCCCTATATAAAGGTTATCATAATATCAACAAAAATGTGGTCTTCTCCACCAAAAAGATGACATGATATCAAAGCGGTTAGCTCTATTCCGCTCATGATCCTAACATGTGGGAAAATGTCAACTCGGTCTATAACATAGTTGCACTTGCAAGGGCATGTTGGAGATAATAAGTTTTCATATATAAAGTTTGAACATTTTGAGCCTAGTATATAAGATCGGTGGGCTACTCCTCCTATTGTCAATTGGTTTTAGGATGGAACATCATTGGGTTTATGTTTTGGGCCTAATGTGTAGCTACGCTCGTATGCACATGACTCCGCTTTACGGTCCGTCTATATCGGAATATAACAATGACCCCTTAGCATCACGAGAACTATGTGGTTGTACACACCACACACAACCTTCAATGTCCATTTATGATCTTCAATTTGTGTCCCTAGAGTTTATACTTGCATCTGCACTTCTTAAACTTCTTTTTCAGACTAGCTAGTATTTGACACATGATTATAATCAATATCTTTCTTCTAAATTTCTAGGTACTCCGTGTCTATTACATGTCAAACGAAATATACGGAACCCTCGTCTATCTAACCATGATTTGTTTGTGACAACAATCATATTCATGGACCTTTATATCCGAAATATACGGAATTATTCATTGTAATATTTTGTTGCTACCAAACACGAAAATGTGTTTGAGTGATTATCAAACCAACTTCTTAATCAATTAAAAATAAGAAGAAGTTACGTGCGTGTGAGGAGAGTCGAAAATGGACCTCTATATCCGAAAGAGAAGATGAGAAGAGAGGGTAATTTGATCAGTATAATTAAGATTTGGTTAGCAATAAACATTAGTCATAAAGTATAATATTAATAGTGTGTGATGTGGTTTCAACTGCTACAGGGTGGGCTCATAAAATCATTCATGTGCCTTAACAAGGTTACAGACTGCCCCTCACAGCCTTCAATTAATTACCATTATTATCAATATTTTTGTAAAAAATATTACAAAATTTATTTTTCCTTTTAGATTTTCATTAAAAGTATTAAATTAAGGAGGAGAAATCATGGAGACAAATTATTTTTTAGTTTTGTTGTTATTTGGCAATCCTCCCCCAGCTATTCAGCTGCGGGTAAATGTAATTTCTTAGAAGGTCAGTAAAAGCAATTAAAATGAGCACTAATGGCGGGGAGTCAATTTTACATGCTGGGTAAACTCAGTCACCCTTTATTTACCTCTCGCGTTTAATGGTATATTTAACGCCCGCAGTCAGGGGAATCGGTACGCTCTTTCACTTCTATACATCTTATGTAAAAAAATTTAAAAAAATCGGAGACCCGGAGTTCTCTTGATTTTTTTAAATCCAAATTCCGGTTCAGTTCAACCTAATACAACAATTCTCCGGTCTGAACTATATGAACCCAGTGAGTTGGTTACCAAGTTTGGATTTTATTATAATTGTTGATGCAGTATAACATCTCTTATAAAAAAAAATTTAATCTCATATAGAAACAATTTTAAACTACAGAGCTAAAATATGTGATACAAAATGTCTTGAAAACTAACAATCCAGTTCAAATACGGAGTAAAATTAACGGATTTACGGAGCAATTTTCACCATATGTGATACAATTTTCACCTTCGTACTTTTCCGGAAACTAAAATCTAATTTTTACTAGAAGAGTGCGTCTCATAAACCCTTGTCAAAATCTATACGGTACTGATTTGGTACTAATAAAATATATATGAATCAAATTTTATTGTATTTTTGTAAGAAAATAATTTGGTACGATAGTCAAGTTATGAAATTAAAAACCAAATCCTAATTTTTGTATTTTTGTTTTTTACTAATTTAATATATATATATATATATATATATATATATATATATATATACTTTTTTTAGTTGTATTAAAAAATATTTGACTTTTTTTTGAATAAAGAAAAAATTATTCATAGTTCATTCGATGATGTGTTACCGTTGGCGGTATATTTGATGACTAGTATATTTGTTGACAAGAAAGAAAAAGACCGTACATTTGTAGATAATAAATAAAAATTTTTGTTGATAGTGCATTATTTTTTTTATTTATTAGTGTTTAAAAATCCAAGATAAAAAGGTGAGATTTAGATCTTAATTTTAAAAACTCAAACAGTTTAGTTAAAAATTCAACCTTTGTAAATGAAATAGTTTCTTGGCATATAGCATCAGACCACGTACCCTCTTATTTGGTTGTATCAAAGGAAAGGGGGTTGGGCTCCAGTTGAGTTAAAAAAAATAACTTCTTACATCTAGACCCTTACTAAAATTGAGGATTAAGATTAATTCTTTTAAAAATAAGGCTATTAAATATTCTAAATTTTTTTTAAAAAAACTCTGTTCTTCCTAATCACGTATTTCTTTCTCTTATTTTCTGCAAAAGCCTTGAATAACAAGGGATCGATTAGCAATTGTGCTTACACCTAGGAGATGAGTTGCTACCACGATAGTCAAATTCCCACAACCTACATTGTTTATATCTTCTTGTTTTGTTTTTTTTTCTTTTCGAAATTCCATGTTTGTCTCCTTCTAACTTGTCTATGGAAATGAATTGGGGATGAATTTTTTAGTCGTGATTTGTTCCAATTGGGAACGGTGGTTAAGAATCATCTAAAACATGTTTGATTCACTAAGTTCATCGATCAAAGGATCTTAGTTTGTTTAGTTAGAATTTTGAAAGTATTTATATCATACGTAATGATGCATATCAGTTGCTCGACATAATGCAACTGCTCATACCCTGTTGTCATTGCGTACACTAATAATTTGCTAGGGCATCTTCCTTGTAGTTTGAGTTCTAAACATTTTTCTCTTATAAATTGGTATTTGAGTAAACTCTTTAGATTATAGTAGATGTTGATTATGAAGGTTGTCAAGACTCGATTTTTTTTTTGCTTCGTGTCTATAAGGGCTTCATTATGTAGTTTCTTCTATTATTTGGTGGTTATAGTTTAGAGAAACATTAGCCTGTAGCTTTTTAGAATCTCTAGTATGGATCTTAATTTTGATTGCAACTCACTTCTAAATTCTTTTTTTGAACCTATTATCTCAATTGGAAGAGCAATGTGCTTCATATAGCTTAATTTGTTTGTTTTTATCTATAAGATAATTAGTTGGTCATCAAATAACATAGTAGTGTAGTTTTATAAGAGTCCTTCAGGCCATGGTTGTTCAACGTGAAAACTCCTTAGCCCATAGCATCCCCAGATCAGTATTCTATGAAGATGTTGTGAAGTCAGGTTCAAAATGGTCAAGTTATCACCTTCCAATACCGAAATATCAAAGATACGTATGTTCCATGCCTGAAAAATTCGTTAGCTCTTTACAATCTTCAAGTGACATATAATAGAGAGACGATGATGGAGTAGTGGAAGCATGTGATGAAGAGTTGGACCATGTTGACAACAATTGTGATACCCCTTCAATATCTATGTTCTGGAGGATTAGCTTCTGAACATTTGGACATGTTGGCGTGAACTTATAATCGATGATAATAAGTTGAGATAGAAACATATGATGAGTATTTTTGGAGTAATCTCCTCCCGTTGCTTTCTTCCTCTTCCATCCCTTCAATTTATACATAGACCACAAAGTAAGCTTTTCCAAACGAGGAAAGAAGTCTAAAGTGACATTAGTAGAACTTGTCGAGTCCTCCCCCGGCCCTCTTCCTACTCGGCTACATGCATTCTAATTTAAATAATGACTTGAGATAAAGAGAAATAAGATTAAGAATTCATCAAGGGGGCATAAATTTTACATAGAACTTTTCGATTTCTGCTACTTTCTTCAGGGTGAAGTCAGTTACTTAAACGTCGTTTCACTGTCATTCGAGGGCTTTGCAGCCCAACCCAAAGGAAAATATATGAAGGGGTCCGTCATGTTTTTCGCGAAGCGAACGTTGTTGCAGATTATCTTGCTAATCTTGCTTTTAATTTTTCGATTAGTTTTCATGTATTGTGTGACCCTCCCGAAAGTGTTTATATTTATCTTACTCATTATGTAAGGGGTCGGACTATTCCCGTTTAAAAAAAAAAAAAAAAATATGAATTGAAAATGAATCTTAGCCACCTATACTTTTATTTATTACATCTTTGAGTCATTTCACATGGTTTTAAGTTAACGGAGTAGGATTAGATTAATTTAACAAAAACAAAACCAACGGAAAAAATGTTACATTTAGGATGAATGTAAATTAAATCCATTAACTTTGTATTTCGACAATTACAGCCAAACGGCTCATACTTTCAAATAGTCGGTGAACGACAATTCGCAACAAGGTCAAGAACGTGGACCCAAACTTGCTCTAATACCATCATTTTGGGAGAAGAAAATTACAGTTTATAAAGTTGATTAATATTATGGAAAAGAAAACATAAACTCGATAATGGGAGCCCAAGCATATGAAAAATCATGCTATATTAGGAAAGTTTAAATCTTTTTTCGTTTCATAAGATATATAAAAGAAATTTATAAAAATTATAATATTTTAAAAATAACATATGATAAATATAAATTTATAAATAAATAAAAAGTAAACTCTTTTTTTTTAGTACTTTTACTCTTTTACAATTTTCATTGTCTTATCTATCCATCAAACTTATCAATAAATAAATAAACTCGTTCAACTATCTATATATTTCATTTACTAAATAAGCTACAATTTCGATTACAAATAAGCTTCAACTTCATATTCGATTACGGTAATATATTGATTTTCAAATAGAACATTTATATTTTAGTTGGTCAAGCGTCTCACTCAATTGAATCTAAACGGTATATTTGAAGGACGACTAGTCCAGTCGTATGATACTATCATTGTTCATGTATATGACAAATATTTTAAGACTAACAAACTCGATAAGCCATCATCATCGGATCTTAAAATGCTCAATTTAAACATCATATTAAAGTCTAGTGAATTAAAATAACGTGAGACTCCGCAATATTCACTTGAAGCTAATGAGATTTATTAACATAATTCGTGACGATTAAATTAGTAGTCTAACGTAATTATTTAGAATATTTATATTTATATAATGTAAAATAGTTTTGTTTTCATAATCTAACCATTTTGAAATAAACCAACATCTCAACAAACAATATTTTATGACCCAAAACCTCACTTTAAAAAATTATATTGGTTAGTTGGTAAATGTAGCTAATCTGCGTAACAAAGACTGCATTAATATTTAAATTTATTTTTTCACAATGAACATCTCTATACTTTGCTGCAATAGCCCATATTTCACCAAAAATGTCGTCTTCTAATGTCATTCATATAGGGCGTAAATGTAACGAGAATTCTCCGTAAATATTATATGTCCTGTGGAAGGAGTTTGAAATTCACTCCAAACCAACCCTCAGGGTTTCAAGCAATTCAAACCAAATATAAAATACAACATAATTCATCATAGTACAAGCCATAAACAAATCTATATTCACCTTGGAATCACAAATGTTCTAGCCAACAATTATCAAATCAAAATTAACAATTAAATCGAGAAAAAAAATAAATCATAAAATGAAAATACTAAAAGAAGGAAAAGAAAGAACTCAGCTTCAATAACTCGAAATCCAACAAACGAAATAAATGTCGATCACAAAGTGCATTCGAACAATAATTGACAATAAAATCTGAATCTTTAATCTAAAGCTATGAGTGTAAAAAAGAAGAAATGTGGAAGAAAACGGCAAGGTGTGAGACGACTCTCTCTTCAATTGGAACTAGGGTAGAATCTAACTCTATTTCGCCTCCCCTTGGAAGGTATTCGGACTTTCCTTTTATACCCAAACCTATGCCAAAAAATTGGGCCGAATAGGAAAAGTCCGAAAATAAAATATCGCGTTCAGATGAGAAATTTCGGGTAGAAATCTCAGGCCGAGATTCAGGCATATCGGGCCCGAGATTTTTGCTCTGTCTTCGATCTCTTTAGCGTCTGGAAATCTCGGTCACCTTATCGGGATCTCGGGCCGAGTAACCAACCGAGATTTCTCTTAGTTATGAAAATCTCGTCTAGTGAAGCTGATCTCGGTCGAGATGTGTGTCCGAGATTGCTGCAAAGTCTTCTTTCATGTCTTTAGCTTGATTCCTAGCCCTTTCCTTCGCATGTGTGATCTCTCCAATGCATCCACTCCGAGGCTTGATCCTCTAATGCGTCGTTTTGGCTCCGAAATGCGTCAAATCACCTACAAAGACACCAATAGAGTGTGTAGACATCTATTCTTGCAAAGTAGAACAAAACAAACATAAATGACATAAACTAAGGCTAAAACATGAATGTTAAAAGGAAAAATCTACATAAATACGTGACTAAACTAGGTCGATAAATCATGTTAATAAGTGTGCAACAACTTATTTTAATTTTGGACTCCGTGGATCGGTCAAGGATATTGTGGTTTGTAAGATCTTTTTTTTTGGGATCTTTAGTGGCGGCTTGCTTCTTTGCCTTGGTTTAGGGGTCTTGTTTTATACTCAATTATGGAGTTTTTTTTTTGTTTTTTTTGTGTGGCCTTCAAGGCCCAATTTTAGATGTTTTAAGACCACGCAGTGGATATGGGCATCAATTTTTTTTGCAGCGTTGTACCATTAGTTACTTTGGATTGAACTTTGCGTTGTAGAATTAGGATAAGCTTAATCGTCTATTATATGCAAATTAAATACTGGCAATTAGAGCTGGCCCTCTAGCAATTAAGCTTGTTGGCAGGAAAATTAGCTAAACACGGCGTGTTATATAAACATCAATTACGTTGATGATCACATGTTTTCCCGAAATTACTGGAATTGGCTACAAAATGTAATACAAGTATAAATAGGCCACAACTAATACATGTACAATGTATAGACGTATGTTACATTAATACAAAATATGATCAGCACTCAGCAGTTTTGACTTTACATGTGGAAATTTCCCATCTCGACGCAGATGATGTCACCCGCATTCATATGATTCACATACACAAATTAATGTTTGCATACGATGTGATTAGTACTTCACAACTACTTGCACCAAATCATCTTTTTCTAAAAGCCAATTTCAACAAGTAACCATTTGAATCGTATTTGATTTTTGTATTCCTTCTTATTCATGCATTTTAAATATAAATAAATATTTATGAAAGAAAAAACAAAAACAGTAAGAACAGAACAACTTATATTTCATGTCATATATTTTCACACCTCATTTCCAAAAAAATTAAGAAAAAAATTATTTTGTTGACACGTCTGACAAAAATTATTATTTTTAGTTACTCTTTTTACTAAAAAAAATGGAGTTATTTTTGTAAGAATGATGTGATAAATTCACATCTTGTGAAAAAGTAACGGGATATTTCTGCAATTTGGGGTTGTTACCTGTATTACTGTATAGCTTATCAAAATAGACGAAATTCATAAATATTTTTTTTTCGGCCATCTTCTTCTTCACTTTGGGTTACACAGAGGCTTTAATTTGATGGGTGCTGGGATTCATAGAGAGACAAACAACACCTAATCTTTTTCTAGTTCTAGCTTAACTACACGGCCATTTTTATAAGTTCCTAAATTTAAGGTTCCATTTGGTTGCACAAAAGACGGGATTTTCCCACCTTCTATTGTCCTTCTATGTCAGGAAACTTCTTCCTTCCTGTCTTAGGAGCAACCAAACAGGGCATATTCGCCTTCTAAAAACAGAGCATATTAGAAAATAAAGATTAAAGAACTAAGAAAAACAGAGCACCACAAAACACAAACAAAACCAGCAATTTCCTAGCTTAACTCTCAGATCAGTTTCTGGCGACGTTTCTGGCGACATCTCCGTGGTCTTCATCATCATCTTGGTGGGTGGTTGGGTGTAAATCGAGAAGAACGGTGCTCTTACACTTTGGGCACCTGGGCTCCACTTCTGAAAGCATAACATACATAAGACACCTGGGACATCCAACAACCACCATTGATGATGTCTCTGGGCTGCTTGAGTACTTGAGGCTATCCTCGGATGAGACACAAGATCTCGCCGGTGAAGTCTCCGGCGACTCTGAAGGCTGTCGAACTCCTGCTCTCCCTCTCTGTGGTGATACGTTCATCTTGATCTCCACTGCGATGCTGTTGCTGCGAACGTTCCTCCTGCTCATCTTGATCGATATATTGATTTGACCTGCGGAATTCAAATCTTTAGCGTTATCAATTTTACAAAAAAGAACTAAATCAGAGGAAAAACAGAGAGGTGAAAGAAAGTACCTGAAGGAGAAGATTAGAAGGTTAAAGAGAGAAAAGAGGGTTAGGTGGTGTTTGACTGTGATTTAACAAGAGTTCATGTGAAGCTCATTATATAGTGAAGATCGGAAAGATGGAGTCTTTAATTTCTCTTAATTAAAAGCGTAGATAGGAATGGGAGGTTAGAGAGAGATAGAGAGAGAAGAGGTGGTGTTGATTCACAATTGAATTGAATACAGTAGTAGATAGGAGGGAGGAGGAAGGAGAAAATATAATGAAAAATTAATGCAATTTGGGGATATAAATAAATAATTGTAGTAATTAAAATAATATAATGGGTTTTTGGTAGGGGAAATCAAAAATAAAAGAGCAGTAATTGTGTATTTAAAGTGAGTCTGTGAATGCTTTGATTACAATACATTGATTACAATTGCTGGTTTTGTGCCTCCCCACCCTCTTCTTTCTGGGTTGATTAATGTCACCAGTGCTTTGTAATTATTTTTTACGGTTGTGGTTTAATTGGTATTTAATAAGACTTTTAATGAATTAACAGAGAGAAAATGTAATTATTTTCTTGTGTTGAAATTGGAATAAAGAAAAAGCAGCCTTCAAGTGATATATGTATGAAAGAAGGTGTTTTATACCCAGTTTAGGTCATTGACTTGACATTGCATACCAAAGCCCAACCAGTTTTGCCAGTCAAAGTCAAACCAGTGTGTGCGTTTTCTCTTTGTAGAAATTGTTACTTTTTTTTTTTAAATAAAAAAAACTACCCTTTATCATCAAATTTACAATTAACCGCTCTAACATTGGACCTGGATATCTTCCCACTCGAACCGAATTCTTGCATCTTAGGCTAAGACTGAGAGCCTGTCCTAACTTCATTCGAACCTGGGTGGTTGCTTAAATTTTATTTTATTTTTTTGAAAAATAGAAAGCGGTTAGGTTGATTACCTCTTAGATGTTGTCCAACCTAAAACATCCTTGCTGATAAGAACACGAAGTTCGGGATCATTAGAAAAAATTGTGTTGGAGGTCGAAATTCCTCTATGGGTCAATCGGTCGGCAACACAGTTTAATTCTCTGAAAACATGTCTGATCTGAATTTCGTAAGAAAAACAAAGATCCAGTCTGGAGTCGGATATAATCATCTCGACATCCCATTGACAGCCCCACAAACCTTCAAGTGCCCTGATAACACACAATTATCACCTTCGATTTCAATCTTTTTTATATGTAGTCTAATTGCCTCTTGTAAGCCAATCTTAAGAGCGAAAGCTTCATCTTTTATAACCGAGTTAAAGTTATTTTTCTTTGCATCAAGGCTAACCACTTCTCCATTATGATTTCGAATCACAAAACAAATGGATGTTACACCCGAGTCGAGTTTTGAGCCATCAAAATGAAGTTTATGGAGGCCCAACTTTGGTTTATCCCACTTAATGTTATGTTTTTTTCCTTTTTATCGTTTTTGTGTTGTTGTTGTTTTCTGTTTAGTATCATAATCCTCTTCGTCAATGATTTTGGTTTTTCAATTGTGGATTTGGTTTTTAACGAATGCAACAATCTTATTATCCGGGTCAAGAGGTTTATTATTAAAGATAATTTTGTTCCTGAAAAACCAGATGCTCCATCATACAGTAGCGAGACATGTGAACTTGTTTATTCCAATTTTGTTTTTTTATTTCTTGTAAGATTTCACGCGCTTTCTTATATTGGATACTTATTTTGTTAAGATCGTTCACGATTGTTTTATCAACTTTGTTAATGATTTGTTTAGTGAAAGGGCATTCAATGATCAGGTGAGATAAGTCCTCCAAGTGATGGTTGCAGAGTTCACATGGCATTGCCACGACAATCCTTCTTTCATCAAGTTTTGCTTTTGTTGAAATTCCGTGTACAGACATTTTCCAAATGAAGTTTTTGATTTTGGGTTGGGTATCAAGTTTCCAATTCCATTCACAAGAATTAGTTGGTTGGAAACCAGATTCATCTTCAATCATCTCGGAGGCAGATTTAGTAGTGAACTAACCGTTTTTACTACATCTCCAATATAACCTATCTTTAAGATCGTTTTTGGAAATGATTGTTTCTTTTATTTTTTTTCTCTAATTTCTAGGTTGATGATATTTTGTAGCTCGCTATCAATTTTGTTGGTATCTCAATTTTTTGAGTTGTTGATAAAGTGACTAACTTTGATACTTGTGTTAATCTGACTGGTGTTTTGACCCATTTTTATGAGTGATGTCGTTGTTACCCAATTATCATGCCAAAAAATGATGGTATTTCCATTTTCGACTTGGCATATAATACCTTTTTTGAATTCAGGTTTAAGTTTCAAAAGGTTGTTCCATTTCCACGAAACTAATCCTTTTTTTTGGTAGTGGAAAATATTTTGGTTTTTCAGGTATTTTTTCGTTTATGATTTTAACCCATATGTTGTTTGGTTCTACCATAATTTTCCATAAAAGTTTCATTTGTAGCGCTTTATTTGTGGTCATAGATTTTCTTAGTCCCGGACCACCATTCTTTTTTGATTTACAAATTGAATTCCAAGATATGATAGTTCTGTGTTGATCTCCTTTATTCCAGAAAAATATTTTGTATGTTTTTTCTAGTTCATCCAAATTATGGTTTGGTAGCATAAAACTTTGCATAACAAAATTCGGTTTAGCCGTCAAGTTATGTTTTATGAGAATATTCCTCCATTTTGTGATAAAGAGTTAGCTTTCCATTTTAAAAGTTGTTGTTTTGATTTAAGGTTAATTTCACCAAAGGTCTCTTTTGTAACTCTTCCATTAATAATAGGACAACCAAGATATTTGTCGAGGTTTGTGGTGTGGCACATAGCCAACACATTTTTTAGTTGGTTAATAGTACTTTCACTTGTGTTCTTAGTAGTTTGGAAAGCCAATTTATGGAAGTTGATTTTTTGTCGTGATATAGAGCAATACATTTCCAGGATTTGCTTTGTTCTTTGGCAAGAAGCCATATTTGTCTTAGCGAAAATGATCATATCGTCAACAAAGGATAAGAACGGGATAGGCGACGCTTGTATACATACGGAGAAACCAATATAGTTTTCGTAATTATTACAGTCGTCTTGTAACATTTGTGTTAGAATTTCGGCTCCCAGAATGAACAGATAAGGTGATAAGGGGTCTCCTTGCCTAAGTCCTTTTTCAGGAAAAATATTATCGGTTGGATCATTATTAACAAGTACAAAGAAAGAAACTGTAGAGATACATTCCTTTATCCATCCGAAGAATTTTTTATTGAACCCAAAATTTTGGAGAATGCAATAGATAAATTCCAATTGACTTGGTCATATGCTTTTTCCATATCTAGTTTAATGGCAACCCATCATTCTTTGCTCTTTTTCGAACAAAAAGAGTGGAATACCGTGGGGATCATGGTTATAAAAGTATGGTTAATTTGTTTAAGCATTTTTCCGCTCATAAAGAAACTTTTTACCGCTTTTGAGACATCCGTATCGACTATATGCCAATACTTTTGATAGAAACTAGCAGGCATACCGTCGGGTCCTGGTGATTTATCACATCCAATGTCAAAGATTGCAATTCTAATTTCTTCATTAGAGGGAGGTTTAGTTATGCGCAGATTATCTTCATGACTGACTTCGGTTTTGATGAGTTGGATTTTCTCGTCAAGGAGTTGTTGGTTTATCGGGGTTTTGACGAATTTACATTGAAATTTCTTTTTAACTTCTAGTCGTATTTCAGATTCAGAAGTTAGAAGTCGGTTTTGTTTAGTTAGGAGATTTCTTTGTTGCCTTCAATATTTTGGTTTGAATTGTTGGGAGGTATGCATTGAATTTTATGTAGTTTCGTCTCAACCTCCTTCAATTGTTTGAAGATATTACAGAAGTTAGTTTTGCTCCACTCTTTTGTCTTTGTTTTAAGAAGTGGAGTTTTTTTTGTAAGTTTAAACATTTCATTTTCGGTGAAATTGGATCTCCATATTTGTTTTATAATATTTTCAAAGGATTTCCGTTTGGTCCACATCATTTCAAATTTAAAAGGGTGTGGAGTATAACTTTTCGTTCCCGACAACTCCAAAGAAATTAGACAGTGATCCGACATGGTAAATAGGTGGTTTTTCGTTTTTAAATTTGGGTACCATTGGGTAATTTGATTATGAACCATTACTTGGTCTAATTTTTCGAGTATATTATTCGGACCATCTCGTCTTTTCCTCCATGTAAAAATATTGCCTATGGTTTGAGTGTCTTCCATGTTACAGAAATTTTTGAAATTCATTAGTCTGCTAAATTTGTTTGAGTTGGTTGGAGCCCCTCCTTGTTTATATGAGTGTTGTTGGATTTCGTTTAGGTCTCCCGTTAAGATACATGGGAGTGTTGACTGTCGGATGAATGTGGAGAGTGCGTTCAGAATAGGTTCTTTGTAGCTTCTTGTGGAGGAGCATACGCAAAGATGATGATCATCTTTCGATTTAGGTTGTTACAGGCAAATTCAACACAAATGAATATGTCATTTTTGCAAATAAAGTTGTTAGTCTGGTTTCTTAGTTGGTGAGCTTTCCAAAGGAGGCACACCCCCACCCTCCCGCGCGCGCCCTACCGACGACAGGACAATATATTATGTTATCAAACCACCCGATTTCCAAAGACGGTCATCGGGCGATTTTTCGGATTTTGTCTCGGCTAGTGCTAGGATGTTATTCTTATGGATTTTACAAAATGCATCGAGTTTTGTCCCGAGGTTATTCCGTCCCATATCTCTAATATTCCAATAACTTATTATCATTTAACCATTCTTATCCAAAAAATTAGGAGCATAGAAGCCCGGAAGCCTTAAATTTTTGGAATGAACGACATTTGGAAGAAAAGTTTATTATCTTTTAAAAAAAACTTTGTAAGTATTGAGAGACATCTTTTTAAAAGTCACTTTAATGCTTATATAATGCTTATAGGCTTCACTTTTGGTGTATCGAAGACCGACACATAAATTATTAGTAGCTTAGTTGGGTTAACCATTGTTAAAATGGGATTAAAGTACGCATAGCATGTCTTGATAATGTAATGATGAGGAATATTTTTTGTTTTGTATGACCTTGAGGCTTTGACATCTTGCTTTTTAGTAGAAGAAAAAACTGGGACAATGAGATTAAAGACCATAATTGCATTAATGGATTGTATCCTAGAACAAGGGTTGTATCCCGTGATAAAAAAAATCTTCTCATAATTTTTACATCTTTTCAAACCACAAATCCAAATCAACAAGAAGCCAAGGAGGGTAGTAGTGGTAATTGATGGAGAGGGTTTTAGCCCTAGTTGGTTGATGTCTTGTTGGACAAAGATACAAAAACCCATTGTCTCAAAGGTAAAAAATCCATTACATAGAATACGAAACACTTCATAAAAGCAGAGAGCATGATCGCATGATCTTGTTCCGGTTTTAGACCTTTAACGGATATTTTCATCTTAGTCATCACAACAAGCCTTATTTGTTTAATGATCTTGAGGGGGATATAGTTGTATTTTAGCAGCTTGAAATCAACACGTCTAAGCCTCAAAGCAGGGTTTTGACAATGAGGATCGAAGCTTGCCATTTCTGAATGAAATTGTTGATGCCGGGTGTTTGATCTTGTAAGGATAAAGCCAATGCTAATTACATACCAATACGTGTCCAAATCCACAAAAGAAACCAAAACACGTTTCATGCTTCATGTGAAGGATAGGGAGGTAGAATCTAAAGATTTTAATCCAAACCAATATTCCAAATCTCATAACTCCGAAAAAGACACCCAGATCAAAATCAAATCCCAACACGCACAGGGGGTGAATCCAATCGAAGATGGTAACAAGAATATTATTCAATCGAATGCAAACAAAGAACATAATGGCTGTTTGGTTGAACATTAGCCGATAAAAAGACCCATCTTTAAAGTAAAAGAAAGTGCAGTAAGGAGAACACATGGAAGATGGTTTAGAGGTAGCGGGTTTGTGCATACAAATAGTGGAATGATCCCCCTGTTTGGTTGGAAATTTAGTGAAAATCCATTTACATTCTTCAGATTAACCCCATCTTTGAAGAGTCCCTCCAAAGCAGAGCACAAAAAGCCAGGGAAATCATACACTTTACGAGGGCAGAGAAGGGCTTTAGACTAGGAAGGACACAAGAAAACGGGACCCATCACTTGGATGACTTCAATATCTTCAGTTTTTGCCAAAACACCTACGAAGACACAAAACAAGAAGAGTAGACATTCTATTGACATTTTGAGCTCTCACTAAGATATGAATGGCCAAACCATGTAAAACTAACGAAAAACACACAAAAACACATCTAAAAACATAGCATAAAAACATGCTATCATTCTTCAACAAAAAGGAGAAATGCATGTCATTTATTTCAACTATAAAGTTGATAATAACCAACAATTATATCGGTTATTTTGGTCCGATCTCAATAGCAGAAAGAGCTTTTAAATATTTGAAGATGATGTTTATGTTGATGATACTATGTATATTAATAATAGGTATTTTCTCAATATTTATTTTTATCTAAACACATGTCTTACAATTTCTTAATGTCTTATTTACATTTTTCGGTATAATACGATTATTATACCTTTCACTAGTGTTGATAATCATGACAGTTATATCACATATGTTGTTGGTTTACTTCTTAACGAATACATTGATTCATATGCTTGGTTGTTTGATAATTTCAAGAAGGTTGTGGGGCATGAGCCAAATATAATTCTTACTAATCATGATTGTGTTGTTATAGTTGCTTTTGATCGAGTTTTTAGTCATTTTGTCCATTGTTTGTGCATGTGACATATATTTTTCAAGTTGCTAGTGAAGGTTTCAGGTGAGCTTTCTAATGATATAAGATGTTTTAAGAAATTAAAATAAATTGTTTGGAGCAATGTACTTGATAAACAAGGTTTTGAGGAGAAATGAACATCTCTTCATTAGAACTTGCTAGATAATGTTTGGTTAATTAAAATGTTTGTGCTTCGAACGAAATGGAATCCTGCATATTTTCATCAAGTTGAGAAGAGTGGTTTGCTTCGTACAACATCAAGATCCGAAAATTAAAAAAAAATATTTATAAGTTCATTTGTGTCCATCCAAATTTGGTTGAGTTTTTGTTGTGCACAACATGTCTTTGTATCCGAAATATTGTTGTGCACGTATATCAAACAATGCAAACAAAACAATTGATAGAGAAATTGTCCATCTGAATCCCTAGACTATTATCCAATCCGACCACTCGTCTAACATTTCACTCGTCACTTATCCATCCATCACCCACCAATATTTTTATGCAATATTATCTATCATTACAAAGAAACCTCCGAAAATCAATTAGTATAAACTACAAAATGCAAACAAACAAAATAATGTAAACCTTACAACAAAACAACTCATACAAAAAATTAAATAAACATAAATTGAATTCAAACTTCTTTAGAGCTATTAGACATACAAACTCTGAACGGACAAAATCTTTTTTTTACCTATTTTTCTAGACCGAACTTGGATTGAGCCTGAAACGACTAAAGATCTTCTCCCTACCACCTTAGCCGCTAGGGCTGTGCAACCGGTCCAGACCGGACAGGACCGGAATTTTCAAAAACTTGGACCGGGGACCGGACAGGGACGGTCCGGTCCATTCCGGTCCGGACCGGACTCGGACCGGTTTGGACCGGAATAAAATAAAATAAATTAAAAAATATATATATTTGCAAAAAACTAAAAAAAATATTTAAAAAATATATATTTTTTTATTAAAATATGTAAAAAATATATATGATTTTTTAATATATATAAATTTAAATTAATAAAAATATTAAAAAAATACATTCCGGTCCGAGCCGGTCTTTTCCGGTCCGGACCGGGACCGGAATTTCCTAAAATCCCGGACCGGG
Organism: Fagopyrum tataricum; assembly: GCA_002319775.1. NCBI lineage: Eukaryota > Viridiplantae > Streptophyta > Magnoliopsida > Caryophyllales > Polygonaceae > Fagopyrum > Fagopyrum tataricum. Next base: position 7,681,653 of record CM008279.1, on the reverse strand, counting down.
GACCGCACCGAGGACTGGACCGGATTTGGTCCGGGACCGGACCGGACCGGGAAAAACCGGTCGGGTGTTCCGGTCCGGGTCAATTTTGCACAACCCTATTAGCCGTGCTTTTGGGACTTTTTTTATTAATGAAAAAACGAAAAGAAATTTTATTAAATATTAAAAATGAAAATTTATAGAAAAAAGTGACTTAATAATCGTTGAAAACCTTAATGTCACAAGTTTGAATTTTAACATCCATCTTTACATTTAATTATTATTTTAAATACTTAATTAAACTAAATAAATACTGCTTTCAAAATAGATAAGCAGTTTGAACGGACTTGGGACCCTTGCATGTACCGCCGGCCTTAGTTGAGATTTTCAATTCAAAGCCAGACATGCCTAAAGTGGGTCATCATAATATTTAAAGATTAATTTTGTTTTAAATTTTCCCTGAATGATAACCAATATTACTATAATCTAAGGTGAAAAATAACATAATAATTAACAAACCAAGTAAAAATGTATTTTCTTCCTCTTTTGCTGATCAATTTACGAAGAAAGACAGCGTAGAATCTCCAAGATGGATAATTTTTTTAATATATTGAATAAATTATTAGCAGCATTATATGATTATATCATTGTGACGTGCTGTAATTAATTCGATCAAAATACATAAAAGTCATCTATATATATATATGAATAAAAAGAAGTATTTATCCTTAAATTTATTAAACTTAAATCAGTGTGATAGCAACCAAGAAGATCGAGACAAAGATTATATAGCTTGCACAAAACAATCAACTATGGACTTTCATCCTCCATGTGCCAATTCAATGTCAAATCTCATTAGAACACATGAGCGCAGTTGAATCAATTTTTAGAGCTTCGGGGTGCGTTTGGTGCATAAAGGTTGAAGGAATGGGAAACAAAAATCATTCACATATGAAGTGAGAATAAATTTAATACTAAATTTAAAATAAAAGATATCCTTTGTGTTATGAAATTGAAAATTAACCATAAATCTTTTACATTAATTTTTAATCCCTAATTAAAAAAGAAAATTAAAAAAAATCAGATTTAAAGAAATAAAATTATACCGACATCAACTATATTTTCATTGATGGAATTTGTCATCAACAATATTGTAATCAAATGTGTTTGTCATCAATTCAATTGTATTATCACCTAATGGATTCAACTATTGTGTTCTCACCGACCGTGTTGTCATAAATTGTATTTGTTTCAAATGTGTTGTTATCCACTATATTGTTACCATTGTGACGTCAATAATTGTGTTGGAATCAACTACATTGTCTCCGATATTATCCACACTAATTATATTATCATCTATTATATTATATTGTCAACAACAACATCTCACGTCCCTAAAGATCCTATTTTGCTTAATTGTAATATTCCGATCAATTATCATTAGTTGTAGTGTGAACAAATTTTTTATTTTATTTTATAGTTTTTCAAAAAAAATTAAAAGTTATAAAATGAAAAATAATAATAATATTTTAAAGAAGTCAAGAATCAAAACATAAAAAATTTGAAAACTAGATTCTCAGTTAAACTTCAGTGTTTAACTTAAAAAAATCCAGCCTATGCATAAAACCCCTTCACAAAAACTTGTATCATGTGTCATTTTTTTATATCACAAATATTAAGTATATTAGAAATATTATATATTTTGTCTGATAAATTATATTATAAGATATTTAATTTTGAATATTGATTAAAAATATGACATTCTGTACTTTTAGGCGGTTGCCGGTTGGTTACAAAAGCTATTATTAATTGATTTATTTTTATTTTTATTATTTTAATTTGAATATTAACTGATTTATTATTATTTGTTGGTTGTAAAGGTAATGGCAGGTGATTAATATTCATATTTCACATGCCAGATATTTTTATTTTATACATTTATATTTATTTTACAATTTATACTAATAATAGTACAAAATAACAAGTTATTAGTATTTTCATATACTAGATATTGCGTTCAGCATGTTGGAATTCAGATCATGACTCAATATCGGAGTTGCTATTCGGCCTCATACGGGAGACAAGACACACGCATTGTGTGCCTTTCGGACGGATTCTGAATATGTATTCAGTCTGTGTCGCAGAGACGCAGTCTGACTGCTTCCCGTTGCCAGCATTCGATTGCGCCCGGGCCTGGTTTTGAACGGGCCTCGTCCGTCTCAATTACACTAACTGCCACATCGCTTCTTTTTCGTGTTGTTTGCAAGACGCCGCTTCATTATATATTTACGTAAATCCAAATAACTATTCACATCCTAATTGAGAAAACCTCGTGAAATATGTCAACATTTTCCAAAGAGATCGAAGTTGAATCCGATGGTGAAAAGCGTTAATATTCCGTTCGATGAAAATAAGTATAGTGATCCAAATGAACTTCTTAGACATATAGAAGTGAGTATGTTATTTGCAATTAACGTGATTATTACATTCTTTTTTGTCATTCTATTTCCTAGTTTTAGGCATGCTAGACATGATCTTATTGAATATTCTCGTGTGACCGATACCGATTTTTCGTCCAAGTTTGAGCTTCATGGATATTTTTTTGGATAGAGATAACTTAGTGGGTTGGACTTAGTTTGTGGGGTACTTGATGAATATGGTATTGGCCATAAACAAATCATGGTTGGATAGACGGGAGTTCCGTATCTTTCATTAGGCATGCGATAGACACTAAGTACCTAGAAAAGAGAAATATGTTGATCCCGATCACGTGCCAAGTACTAACCGAAAAAAGAACTCGAATAAGTGTATGTGCAAGTTTGAACTTGAGGTGATACAAGTTGAAGAACAATAATGGATATTAAGAGTTATATGTGGAGTTCACGACCACTTATTTTCATTGAAAGGTGGAGCGTGAATTGGTCGGGATTCAAACCGAGACATATATTGAAATATGTGTAGTTAGACGACCCTGAAAATGAAGATGGAATAAGACAAAGGAAGAGGGTCATTACAAAAAGCACATCATACGTTCAAGGAATGCGGTACTACGATAGTGGAAATGTCCGGACTCCGATGAGGTGGCTGATTTTTTTATTTCACATCCCGATTTTAGGCATTTGCTCCAGATGTTCCTTTATGTAATTGTGATGGACTCGACATAGAAGACCAATGAGTAAGTATTTTTGTTCTAACTTTGTTTAATTAACGTCTAGCTTATTGTACATCACTTATACTTAATCCTTCTTTTGTAACATATGTAGATATAATATGCCGTTGTTAGGGATTGTTGGCATCACAAGCTCGAAGAAACATTTGGAATTGCTTTTGAACAGAGACCACTACGAGTGGGCTTGAAGGAGGCTTCGTCATTTGTGCTATGTTCGCTAAGTTATGACCTTATAAATCCTTACCAATAATTATATGAACTAGTAAGCTCACAACACACGATATGCTTTAAATTTATAACTCGTAATAATCACTCAAATAGTAGCGAACCCACATTGTATGAACCGTACGCAATAGAGCAAGTATTCCAAGGTCGAACACAAAGACTAGGTGATTCAATTTGCAACTATGATCAATGATAGTGTAAATCTAGACTAAGAAATAGGTGAGAAAAGATAAGGGAAAGAAGATCAATGTTTTTGAGAGGTTTTTTGTTGTTCGCAATTGAATATCAAATTCAATCGAAAACAGTTTTATAAAACAAACAAACAAACAAACAAACAAACAAGAGATAATCAATTAATGGAAGAATGGATTCCAAGGGTTCAAGATCATTGTTTTTGACATATGAACTTAGGATAACTCATAAGGATCTATGGTAGAAAAACAACAAGGATGAACGTTTCTCCAGGGATGATCTATTACCATGTAAGTCGCAAGATCATCTAAAACAAATCCTAACTACCTATTACCGGGTAAGTCTCAAGGTCTTTAGGGTGGAAATTCAGCACAAACCGGATTCTCTAAATAAGGACTAAGTAACCCCTTATCGGACAAGTCTCGGGAATTACCTAACTCAAGTAATAATCAGGCACATTTAATCTAATAGAGGTTTTCACCTCTATTACCTAAGGTCAATCTACTTCTGTATCAAAGAAGGAATATCACCGGAGAAGTCTCAATTCCAACTCAGGTTGCTAGCTTAATTAGAAGGTTCTAACCTATATTCACTCCAAACCCACCATTATGGTTTCAAGCAATTCAAACCAAATATAAAGTACAAACTATTCCATCATAGTCCAAGGCATTAACAAATCTCTATTCAGCTTGAAACCACGATAATTCTAGCCAATAATCATCATATCAAAATCACAAATTAATTCAAAGAAAGACAAATAATGCATAAAAGAGAAATAACAAAAGAGGGGGAAAAAGTATTAAGCTTTAATAATCCGAAATCCAGCGAAACAAAGTAATTCAGTATCACAAAGTGTATTTTAACCGACAACAATAATAAAGCCTGAATCTTTCCTCTAAACTATGAAATTGCAACAATGGTAGAAAGTAGGAGATGAAGGCGGCAGGGAAGAAGAAAATCCTCTCTAGGTTTTCTCTTTCTAAAATAAATTTAACTCTAAACGAACTCCCTTAGGAAAATAATAGAGCTTTTTGTTTATACCCAACCATCTGCCAAAAGACATGAGTTGGATAAAAAGGCCTGAAAAATAAATTAAGACACTCAAGGGAGAAATCTCGGTGGCAATCTCGGGCCGAGATATAAGCATAGTCGGGCCCGATATTTTGGTTTCGTTCTATAGTTTCTTCAGCGTCACGAAATCTCGGTCAAAACTCGCTGGGATCTCGGCTGAGATTCCAACCAAGATTTCTCTCAGTTAAGGAAATCTTTTCCTTTCTTGGGAACTTCGGTCGAGATAAGTGTCCAAGATGCTCCAAATCCGTCCTTTATGCTTCTAGCTCAACTCCTTCGTCCTTCCCTTCGCTCGTATGACTAATACAATGTATCCATTCCGAGGCTTGATCCTCAAATGCATCGTTTTAGATCCGAAATGCGCCAAATCACCTAAAAAGCCACAAATAGCGTGTGTAGACATCTATTCTTGCAAAGTAGAACTAAACAAGTATATATGGCACAAACTAAGGCTAAAACATGGATGCGAAAAGGGAAAATCTACCTAAATGCATGACTAAACTAGGTCGATAAATCATGTTATCATGCTACGGCAATATACCGGAGGTGATTGCCACCGATCAAGAGTTGGGTCTTATATGTGCCTTGGGTGAAGTCTCTCTTGAGGTGCATGCTCCATATAAATAGGAACATTGGAAATAGAGTTGGTGTCGTTTTGCGTTGTAAGTAAGTACAAGCCATTTTCACTTCTCGGTGTCATGCCTTGTTCAAGTCAAGATCGAGGAAAAGCTACGAACGCCGTTTGACAGAAATGAGGGTCCATTGAGCACCATATCCGAGTTTAATGAATTTAATGAACTACCTCGAGACGATGTGACTCACCCCATACAAGGAGGCAATCGTTCAAGCATGGTGTGACTTTTATTATAATTTCGGCACAAGGGACGACACATGCGTAAGAAAGTTTATTTTTATCCGTTTGTTTCTCATATGTTCAAATTTTGTTCATGAGAATAATTAATCTTTTTATTTTTATAGGTGTGAGTCCGCGTTCAGGTTACTCAGTCAAACACGAGCGACAACAGACACACATTGTGTGCCTCCTCCCAGGCACAGTCCACATGCGCCTCCTCGACACACTGTGACTACGCCTTTGAGGCACATTGAGAATGTGCCCCAGATGCACATTGAGACCGTGCCTCAGAGGCAGTCTCTTCGACTGCGCCTTATAAGCAAAATTCTATTACACCTCGATTGTAATATTATGACTGACCGGATAAAATCACTCCTCAACATTCCTAGCTAATAACTTACTTGTACAAATAATATAATTACCCATTTATTACAGCTTACATACGTTGTATTATATTTATATTCAATTATTATCGTACATTATATATACATATTATAAAATAATATTTTGTTTTAATAATTAAAAGATGTTACACGCCCATGAGTTATATCCCTCAAATGTTTGTATATAAGTAAAATATTTAAAACAAAATAGCAAATACAATCAATGTTTCTAAATTATATTCTTGATATTCTGAATACACTGAAATTTCATAATTTTTATGCTTTATATACACCGAGAAAAATAATGAGAAATATGGATCGTGTGGACATTCATCAAACCTGGACTCGTAAAATACACGTCATATTTCTAAATTATATTGTACCACACCCATATTTAATGATCAAACTGATAAACATACATAAACATATATAAAAACTAAATAATAATAATAATAATTATTATTGTTATAAAAGGAATTTGAATATACACTCGCTTCTTTGATCTCAATTTTTCCGAATTTATGACCGTCAAAAGAAAAAAACATATTGATATAATATGACGTTAAATAATCATTAAAATAGAACTATTATCGGAAAAAATACTAATGGAAATTTTTGAAGCAAGAATTCCATAAGCAAAATTTGACGGATCTAAAATTTGATGGAAGAGTGACTTTCATATGGACCATATGATTCGAAATCATAATGAAAAAATTGTTAGTTTTGTTGCGGAAAAAATAACTTTAGGTGATAAAAGCAGAAGGTTATGCTTTTTAAAATGAGCCTTCAAGAACCTATTAGATTGTATATTCAAAAGATAGAAATCGAGCATGACATGTGTGCCATTAAGACATCGCAAAATACTTGGAGTCGTTCATAGGAAGTCGATTTGATCATATCCGATTTAATGTGAAATCTTCACATTTTTTTATTGAAGTTCATATTAGACACATAATCAGAGAAAAGATGTCCGTTTGACAAATTAGAAAATCTCGACCCTCAATATCAATATATCTAACGATCTCACACTTTATATTCTCATCTTCATGAATGTTTTAATTTAAACTATATCTACTATAAGACAAATTTAAATATTTTAAGTTAAACTATATGACGACAAATTAACGGTTTCATTATAATATATTTTTTAATAATAAATACCGCAACGCTGCTTGTCTCGGTGGCACCTTATGTTACATGTCACTGTTTGACTATAAGTATTGAAAATTAATGAAATACTTATGGCTTCTTTATTTTTCAATTCAACTACCCAATTAAAGCCTCTTACGTGAAAGATCTGTACCAATATTATATACAACTTTAGTAGAAATAATTAAAGAATAATAAACACATTTAGAATTTTCTTTTAATATTAGACATCTAAAACCTATGGTTCAATTCACTTGGGTCCTCTTTGGTTCGTGGTTTTGGAGTTTATTTTAGTGTAAATGTTTTTTAATTGAAAATCCCTTAAGTATTTACTTTGATTTTTTGGCATTTTAGTTTATTTTAGTCTCAACATTTGTGTTTATTATAGTTTATTTCAGATTTTATGAATGCATGATTTTGGAATTCCGGTCGTTTTTTCGGCTTCTTTTTTTTTTTTTATGTACAAGGAAAGCAATTTGGGGCATCCAAACAGGGTGATCCGTGAGGTCGTCTAAACTAGGGATTACAAAAGAAGAATGAACTAACAACCTTCTTGAAACTGGTTGTTGGGAGACATCTTTCCGAATGAGCTCGGCGATCGCGGTGGGCATTCCAACATCTTCGGCAGGGGTTAACTAACCCATGTTAGCTAGAGTATCGGCCACCTTATTGACTTCTCTGAAAACATGCTTGATCCTAACTTCCTCAAAAAATTGTGTCTGAAATAAAATATTACCAGTTAGTATTTATGATTCCCATGGTAGTTTCCAAACCCCCATAAAACAATTGATCACATTCAAGTTATCTCCTTCTACTTCTAGTTTTTGAATGCCAATTAAGTTTCCTTGCTGTTTGTAGCGCTTTTAGAAGAGATTGAGCTTCTGCTTTGTATACAGTTGTATCTAATAATTTTCCATATTTTGTAATGATGACATTGGAATTATGGTCCCTTATGACGAACCCAAAGGATATACAAATTTCTCCTAGACCCATCGAAATTTAGTTTCTTAAAGTCTTCTTTTGATAGTTCCCATTTTATATTTCTTGTTCTCCTTCTCGTACCTAGGCATTTTTTACCAATGAGGTCAAGATCCTCCAAATGCTTCGATTTCTTCCATCTACTGATATTGTTCCTGTTGCAATAAGACAACAAATCTAGGTATACTAATACAATGGGCCAGGAGAAACATATTTTGGGCCCATGGATTAATGGGCCCGGGGCGACAGGGGGTGCGGGGGCGGAGCTCCCCGCGGAGGATTCTATCTATTTATAGAATCCTATCTATTTATAAGGAATTCTATGTATTTGTAGGATTCTATTATTTATAGGACTCTATCTAATTATAGAGGATTCTATCTATTTATGGTTATAAATAGATAGGTGTACGGTTGTATTCATTATCCAGCAAAGCATATTGAAAACCCTAGCTGCAAGGTTTGTGGAGCAAAACCACAAAGCGTTTTGTCTTCTCTTCTTCTCTCTAATTCCGAAGTAACTCGTTGAAAGATCACAACAATTGGTATCAGAGTAAGTTTGTCGATGAATTCCGTTGCAAAATTTGAGGTTCCGCGATTCAACGGAACTGACAACTTCGGTCTTTGGCAGCAACGAGTTAAGGATCTACTAACGCAGCAGGGATGTTGAAGACGAAGAAGACGAGCTTCTGCAACGTGACCGCGGGGGTGGATCAACAGAGCCGCGGGTGCGGATCCAGGAAACCGCAGGGGCGGCTCAGGCTACCGCAGGGGCGGCGCCAGGAACCGCAGGGGCGGCACCAGGAGGTGCCAGGAACCGCAGGGGCGGCGCCAGGATGCGCCAGACGGTACTAGGAGGCGCCAGGAGCCGCAAGGGCCATGAGAAAGCCACCTGTCAAGAGAAACAAGGAGGATCTGACAATAAGATCCTGGAGTTGTATATGTGTTTCTATTTTTTGTATTAGATTATGTTGTCTAGGTGTAGATTGTTATAATAAGACAATAAATCTAGGTATACTGATACAATGGGCCAGGGGAAACATATTTTGGGCCCATGAATTAATGGGCCCGGGGCGACAGGGGGTGCGGGGGCGGAGCCCCGCGGAGGATTCTATCTATTTATAGAATCCTATCAATTTATAAGGAATTCTATCTATTTGTAGGATTCTATCTATTTATAGGACTCTATCTTTTTATAGAGGATTCTATCTATTTATGGTTATAAATAGATAAACTTAGGGTTGTATTCATTATCCACCAAAGTATATTGAAAACCCTAGCTGCAAGGTTTTGTGCAGCAAAACCACAAAACGTCTTCTCTTCTCTCTCTATTTCCTGAAGTAACTCGTTGAAAGATCACAACAATTGGTATCAAGAGCAAGGTTGTAGATGAGTTCCGTTGCAAAATTTGAGGTTCCGCGATACAACGGAACTGACAACTTCGGTCTTTGGCAGCAACGAGTTAAGGATCTGCTAACGCAGCAGGGGATGTTGAAGACGAAGAAGACGAGCTTCTGCAGCGTGACCGCGGGGGTGGATCAACAGAGCCGCGGGTGCGGATTCAAGGAAACCCCAGGGGCGGAGCCAGGAGGCCGCGGGGGTGGTGACAGATTCGCAGGGGCAGCGCTAGGAACCGCAGGGGCGGCACCAGGCGGCGCCAGGAGGCGCCAGGCGGTACCAAGAGGCGCCAGGCGGTACCAGGAGGCGCCAGGAGCCATGAGAAAGCCCCCTGTCAAGAGAAACAAGGAGGATCTGGCTACAAGATCCTGGAGTTGTATATGTTTCCAATATTTTGTATTAGATTAATGTTGTCTAGGTGGAGATTGTTGTAATAAGACAACAAATCTAGGTATACTAATACAATGGGTCAGGAGAAACATATTTTGGGCTCATGGATTAATGGGCCCGGGGCGACGGGGGGTGCGGGGGCGGAGCTCCCCGCGGAGGATTTTATCTATTTATAGAATCCTATCTATTTATAAGGAATTCTATGTATTTGTAGGATTATATTATTTATAGGACTCTATCTAATTATAGAGGATTCTATCTATTTATGGTTATAAATAGATAGGTGTAGGGTTGTATTCATTATCCACCAAAGCATACTGAAAACCCTAGCTGCAAGGTTTGTGGAGCAAAACCACAAAGCGTTTTGTCTTCTCTTCTTCTCTCTAATTCCGAAGTAACTCGTTTAAAGATCACAACAATTGGTATCAGAGCAAGGTTGTCGATGAGTTCCGTTGCAAAATTTGAGGTTCCGCGATTTAACGGAACTGACAACTTCGGTCTTTGGCAGCAACGAGTTAAGGATCTGCTAACGCAGCAGGGATGTTGAAGACGAAGAAGACGAGCTTCTGCAACGTGACCGCGGGGATGGATCAACAGAGCCGCGGGTGCGGATCCAGGAAACCGCAGGGGCGGCTCAGGCTACCGCAGGGGCGGCGCCAGGAACCGCAGGGGCGGCACCAGGAGGCGCCAGGAACCGCAGGGGCGGCGCCAGGAACCGTATGAACGGCACCAGGAGGCGCCAGGAACCGCATGGGCGGCACCAAGAGGCGTCAGGAGCCGCAGGGGCGACGCGGAGGCGTCAGGCGGTACCAGGAGGCGTCAGGCGGTACCAGGAGGCGCCAGGAACCGCAGGGGCGGCGCTAGGATGCGCCAGGTGGTACTAGGAGGCGCCATGAGCCGCAAGGGCCATGAGAAAGCCACCTGTCAAGAGAAACAAGGAGGATCTGGCAATAAGATCCTGGAGTTGTATATGTGTTTCTATTTTTTGTATTAGATTATGTTGTCTAGGTGGAGATGGTTATAATAAGACAATAAATCTAGGTATATTGATACAATGGGCCAGGGGAAACATATTTTGGGCCCATGAATTAATGGGCCCGGGGCGACAGGGGGTGCGGGGGCGGAGCCCCGCGGAGGATTCTATCTATTATAGAATCCTATCAATTTATAAGGAATTCTATCTATTTGTAGGATTCTATCTATTTATAGGACTCTATCTTTTTATAGAGGATTCTATCTATTTATGGTTATAAATAGATAGGCTTAGGGTTGTATTCATTATCTACCAAAGTATATTGAAAACCCTAGCTGCAAGGTTTTGTGCAGCAAAACCACAAAACGTCTTCTCTTCTCTCTCTATTTCCTGAAGTAACTCGTTGAAAGATCACAACAATTGGTATCAAGAGCAAGGTTGTAGATGAGTTCCGTTGCAAAATTTGAGGTTCCGCGATTCAACGGAACTGGCAACTTCGGTCTTTGACATCAACGAGTTAAGGATCTGCTAACGCAGCAGGGGATGTTGAAGATGAAGAAGACGAGCTTCTGCAGCGTGACCGCGGGGGTGGATCAACAGAGCCGCGGGTGCGGATTCAAGGAAACCCCAGGGGTGGAGCCAGGTGGCCGCGGGGTGGTGACAGATTCGCAGGGGCGGCGCCAGGAACCGCAGGGGCGGCACCAGGCGGCGCCAGGCGGTACCAAGAGGCGCCAGGCGGTACTAGGAGGCGCCAGGAGCCATGAGAAAGCCCCCTGTCAAGAGAAACAAGGAGGATCTGGCTACAAGATCCTGAAGTTGTATATGTTTTCAATTTTTTGTATTAGATTATGTTGTCTAGGTGGAGATTGTTGTAATAAGACAACAAATCTAGGTACACTAATACAATGGGCCATGAGAAAACATATTTTGGGCCCATGGATTAATGGGCCCGGGGCGACAGGGGGTGCGGGGGCGGAGCTTCCCGCGGAGGATTCTATTTATTTATAGAATCCTATCTATTTATAAGGAATTCTATGTATTTGTAGGATTCTATTATTTATAGGACTCTATCTAATTATAGAGGATTCTATCTATTTTTGGTTATAAATAGATAGATGTAGGGTTGTATTCATTATCTACCAAAGCATATTGAAAACCCTAGCTGCAAGGTTTGTGGAGCAAAACCACAAAGCGTTTTGTCTTTTCTTCTTCTCTCTAATATCCGAAGTAACTCGTTGAAAGATCACAACAGTTCCTTATGAACTCCTTAATGTTATTCTTATTAATAAAGTTGTTGTTTGTGAAGATAGTTTGGTTACTGAAAAACCAAATGTTCCACCAGGCGAACAACAATGTTTTGAAATTATCGTCACTAAAGTTGTCTCTTAGTGAATTGTAATACCCGAGTTTCATAATTTTCATGGTCGAATTAGATTTGATTAGTTCGGATTCTTAAGTTGCCTAGGAGTTAAAGACAAATTTAATTAGAGATTTGACGGTATGAGGATGTGGAGTTAATTTGACGTTATTTGCGGAATTAAAAAAATTCCGTTAACAGTACACCATCTTCCCCACCAAACCCTAAGTTCACTCTTGGTTTTCCCTCTCCGTTCCACTGTTCCCCGTCGGAAACCGGAACTCGGATCCACCTGCTCGTCCTCAACCGTACCGGAAAGCTAGCGGTTGTCACCAGCCGAAACCCTAGTCGCCACCTCGACTAGACCCGTTCGAAACATTCCGAAACCGACTCCACTAGAGACCGAATCCTCCAGCCCCGACACCGAGCCACTGGAGAGCAAACCCAAGCCACCGTCTCTCCCCCCTCCCCCCGCGCTCCCTCACGCGCTGCTCACCGATCCACTGCTCAAGCCATTGTCGCCCTCGCTAGAGTTGTCGCTGCTAGAACAGAAGTGAACGGAGGAGACGCCGGTGTCTAGATCCGCCACCTCCATTGCTGGGATCGAAGGTTTCATTCCCGTCTTCCTTCTTCGTTCTTGTCGCCGCCGGAGAAGAAGCAGGACTCGTCGCCGCTCCCGCCTGCACTTCCGCTCGTCACCTCCCTCGCCGCCCGTCAAACTTCGTCGGGAGCCGCCACAACAGTTGCCACGCCGGAAAACCTAAGGAGAAACCCTAGATCTTGTCAAACACGTTTTGATCGACTTTTGGGAAAATTGCAAAAATGGCCCAACTTTTATAACTTCAATATTGCTCCGAATTTCTGGATTTGCACAAAATGCCCCTGAATGGATAATTATAGGAAATACCCAAATTTATATTTATAAGAATGACCCAAACTTTTAAAAATTCATCAAAAGTGTCATGTTTTGAATAATTACAAAATATGACTTAAATTTATAATTATATAAAATGTCCCAAACATTTATAATTATAAATTGTGGGCCAAGTTTATACAAATGGAGTTAAACTTGTATAAATGACTTGTTTAGGTTCTTGGAAGTACGTTTGGATGAGAAGTTAGTCCATTTCGACTTCGATAAGCGAGATTCGCCATTTTTTGACACCGAACCATACTTGCTTTATTTCTATAATCTACCTAGTTATATATTGGAAATGTTTATTATAACTTGTGGGTTGAATTATTACCTTTAGGGAGTTCTATAGTACTTGTTGATAGTGTGAGTAGTCGAGAGTTGTGTTTGTGTTGCGTTGACGAGAGTGAGGCTGTGATAGATAGAATTATGGTTGAGAGTACAATGGATATAGTTATAGTTGAGATTATGACGGGTAAACTGTTGATTGAGATTTTGACATATCGAGTTATGATTGAGATTGAGATTGTGACAGACCCAGTAATGACTGCTTTTGTGAGATGTGTTGAGTATAGGGTAATTGGTTATGTTACGCACTAACAGTTACGCCTAGAGGATAATTGGTTATGTCACGCACTGACAGTTACACCTCATATTGCCGGGTTGCGACAAATGGTTAAATTTCATATTGGATTAGGGTAATTGCGTATGTTACGCACTGACAGTTACGCCTCAAGAAACCGAATGTTGATGGATTGATTGATAGTGATGAGATATGTTTTTTTTTTATGAACAAAAAGTAGGACAGTGACGAGTGTAGAGAAAGTTGGTAGTTGTCTATGAGCAGATATAAGTATAGTCGGGGGTGATGAGAGTTGATGATGGATAAGAATAAGGATAGGGTTAGGATAAGAAATAGTACACCTTGTTTTCTTTTCGTTTGATATAGCTTGGACTTTTTATATGGTTTAATATTATTAAGTTTATGTTCTTGCCAAGTTGTCTCTTCTTTCGTTTGGTGTTTCTCACTTTGGTTCATAGTTCCAAATTATATACTTATATTTTATGTTATATTGGATAGCTTGATTTTTGTGTCCCTTACATGATACGCACAAGTTTAATTTGATTCCGGAGCTTAGACTCTATTCTAGGAACGTTAGCTAATGGTTTTTACTATTGTTGTTTAGGACTTATTCAGGTATTGTACTTGCTTTGGATAATACCATTTCGGGAGACGATGTACAACCAGACTCATGTGTGCCTTAGGTTTTGAGAAGGTTGTTGGGTTTTGGGTTTTGGTTGTGTTGTTGGGTTTTTTTTTTGTCGTTGAAGTTTGTTCGGGCTTTGTCTTTTAGTTTTGCATGGTTTCAAGTTTGTTTTATTGAGACAATTTTGTAAATTAAAGGTCGGATGTATTTTTCTATTTTGTCGTGTTCTTGTTGGAAGGTCCTATAGTAAGATTGTTGTCAGGCTAATTCTAGTGGACCCAATGTGTGGTCTACATCCTAGTGACACATCGGGTTCCAATCCGGGGTGTTACATGAATTTAGCGCGCTATTTTGGTGGGTAGGTTCCCAAGTGATTGCATTGAGCACAATACTTGTTATTGGGCTAATACTCTCAATAGTTTGTTTTGTTATAGGGAAATTTATTAATAAATGACCTACATCCTCAAAGTTATGTTTGCATAAGACGCATACCATTGGTACAATAATATTTTGGGTCCTTAATTTTTCCTTCGTTTTTATACCCTTTTTTTGTTATTTTCCAAACGAAATTCTTTATTTTGGAGAGATGTCCATTTTCCATAGCCAGCTGCAATCGAAATTCCTTAATTGTTTTTCCTCATACAACATGTTCGTTGCTGACTTTGTGGAGAACCAACCATGTTTAGCTAGTACCCAATACAGTCTATTTGTACAAGCACTCTTAGGGATGTGAATGGATCTAATTATGGAGATTATATCCCTAGGGATATGTCCCCTGAGAGTGCATTCAATAGCCATGTCCACGTTTTGTTTGTGAAGATTAGGTCACTTACCTTTAGACTAGTGTCAATGATTGTGTTTGCGTGGATTTTGGACACTAATGGTTTTGAAATAATCTAGTTGTTTGTCCATACTTTAATATATTCTCCGTTCCCTACTTGTCATCTTGGACCTTTTTAAACATCTATAGTAAACTTAATAACTTTTTCCATTGCCATGATATACCTTTCGGATAATATTCTAATAGGCTTTTGCTTTTTAGGTATTTATTACCACATTTACCCATATATTTTCACGTTTGGCAAAGATGTTCCGAAGAAGCTTGAATTGTAAATTTGTAATGCTATATTCGTGTCTTTTGTTTTTCTGATTCTCAATTCACCCCTCTTTTGGTGTACATATCTCCCCCTACAATGGAAGGGGTACTTCCCGGTTTCTTATTCCAAAAGAAGTTCCTATGTTATTGTATATTGTTATTGTTTTGTTATAAATCACATATAAATATATTGATTAGTAAATATATATTGATCATATGAAAATGGAACAAACATTAGATGATATTTAAAAAATTAATAACAAAATAAATAACAAATATAAGCTATAGATTTGTTAAGTAATTAAATAAAATCAATCATAAACTAAATGGCTTGTTTAATAGATTTATTTAAATAATTTGGTAGACTATTTTTTATGAATATTTAAATAAAAAATATTTTTAAAATTTGAATTTTATTATTTTAATTTATATTATTGAAGAAATATTGTTTGATATTCGTTTTCGCAAATTTTTTAAAATTTATATTGCTGAAAAGATATTATTGAATTAAAAAAAAGTGTGCTTAGAAAAATATTTGACTTTTAAAAAAAGTGTGCATATATATATATAAAAAAGGCCACTTTAATAATAAAATTTGTCACGGTCATGGCTAATTAGATTTATGGGTAATTTCATTCGAACATCTACCTACTAATCTTGGTCTACCCTAATTAGATTTATGCCTATATTTTAAAAATTTACGATTTTTTTGAATAAATTACTCAAATAACTAGAAAAAACTTAAACTATCCAAGTTACAAAAATTTTGATTTTACCGAACACACCACAATAAGTCACGTTGAATAAAGAGGTAGGTAGGTCACAAAAGTGGTGTTGATAAAATGCACTCTCATTAATGTCATCCAATTTAAGATGCATCAAATGGAAAGATATGTAATCTCAAATACTGATAAAACTATTGAAGATTAATTGTAAGTACATGAGGAGTAATGCCATTTTTAATTCACACAGTCTACCTATCTAGCTGCTCACACACCAACTTACTATTTACCTTTTGGATAAATATCACAAAATCACTCCTTATTTATCTAATTTTATAACTATCACTCATTTTAAAGAAATTTGTATGAAATCACCAGTAAAGTAAGAAAGAAGTATCACCCATTTCCATATTCACTCTTATAAAACATGTAATATATTGAGCCATATAGTTTGTCGTATTGTATACCGTGAAAATTTTAAAAAATAGCCGTTGGAATTTACACGTTGTAATATGAACGTTGTAATTCAAACGTTGATAGGTTAGCACCGATTCATTATATATTGAGAGGGATAGGGGAAGTGAGTAAACTTTCACCCAAATTCTCAAAAAAAATTTGTAGTCGAAATGGTGACAGAAGACGATGAAGAGATGTTGATGCCTTTCGATGATTCAAAATTTAGTGAACCGGAGGAATTTCTTTCACATTTTGAGGTAATTATTTTTTTGTAAGTTTGTAATTATAACAGAATTTTTTTTTCTTATTCTATTTATTTTCAATTAAGGTCTTCTGTTTTATTCTCGTGATGAAGGGATCAATTATACTCGAATGTTTGAAATTAACGGGTATTTCTACGATCGAGAGTCAATGGTTGATTGAGCTCGTTTCATGGGAGGAACTATGAATATGGTGTTTGTCACAGGTAGGTCTTGGAGAAATGAGAGTGGACTCGTTACGTTTCGGTTGACATGCGAACGTTTCGGGTTAACTCGGAAGAAGAAAGATGTTGATCCAGATGTTGAGTCGTCATTTAGGCGAGCACGTAAATCGATAAAAGATGGGTGTTCATTTGAGCTTGAGGGCGTACAAAGCAGAATTGATAAATGGACGTTGCATAATGTGGAGTGCGCAACCATACAATTCCCGAGAAATTGAAGGGACATACGTTTGCTGGCCGATTGACGCCGAAATAGTTTCGGAAGATCGGATGTGAACTCGGGTTAGGTTTCAAGCCGTGCAATATTTTGAAGTCACTACAGTTAGATGATCCCCACAATGTCACTTCCATGAGACAAATATACAATGTTGGATTGAAGATCAGGATGCTACAAGCTGAAGGATGAGGCCCAGTCCCACAAGCACTACACAGTCTACAAAACCGTCGTTACTATGTGAATGTGAGAAGATGACCACAATCTGATAAAATTTCAGATTTTTTCATCATGCATCCAGATTCTAGGAATCTCCTCAACTTATTTCTTTATGTCATCATAATGAACACGACATACAAGACGAACGAGTAAGCTTTAACATTCATGTTGTTTTTGAGTGTCTTCATATTACATGAACCTTTTTGATATTTTAGTTTGATTGGACATTAAAGTCTTGATTGTGCCTCAAAATCTATAGGTACAAGATGCCGTTGTTAGGGATCGTTGGAATCATTAGCACGAGGAAGACGTTCGCAATAGCATTTGTCTATGAGGCTAAGGAAAACTCGAATAACTACGAGTGGGCATTAGGGAGACTTCGACATGTGTGCGGAAATCTTATACCGGGAGTCATTGTCACGGATAGA
This sequence comes from Fagopyrum tataricum, assembly GCA_002319775.1. Taxonomy (NCBI): domain Eukaryota; kingdom Viridiplantae; phylum Streptophyta; class Magnoliopsida; order Caryophyllales; family Polygonaceae; genus Fagopyrum; species Fagopyrum tataricum. Next base: position 7,663,805 of record CM008279.1, on the reverse strand, counting down.
GAGCTTGGGCTTATAAGTGCACTAGGAGTTGTCTTTCTAGATGTGAAGCACATGGTTTGCACATTTCATGCCAAGTGCAACATTAACCAAAGAGCTTGTGCAGTGACACGATCCTTGGAAGCACGAGTTCAATTTATATCACAATACAATGTCTTGTTTGAATCCCGATCATCGGCGAGTTACGAGAGGCACTTGGCTGAGATGAAAGTTGCTTGGAAAAGTTACCCGAGGTTGATGGAGTATTTGGAGAACATATGTTCCTTGATCTTTATTCATTTCGTGGCAACAGACGTCATACCTATGGAGTATGGATGAAGTCCTTGAATCTATTGATTGGACCGAGAATGTTCCTTGCGGACCAGAGAATTGGTTTAAGCAACCAATTATTCCTCTGATAGCCGCAACTTATTATCATTGCATTGTGGTGGTACTTGGGGGAAAGCCCGAAACATTTTTTTACCTTTGACTGCAACGGTAGAGAATCAAGAGCCACCGACAGAAATTCGTGCAGTAGCATTGGTCAACGGCAATCACTATGTAGCTGTAAGTTTGTTTTCTTTATGAACTTGTTTCGCATGATATGAATTTCTAGTGTATGATGAAAATCCTTGAATTTATTTTTTGCAGGTATGGCTGAAACCCGATTCACCATTACCGAGGTTGTCCCCTCCATGGAAACATAATCATCATCAAGCGTGAATGGATGAGATATTCCTTTTCGTGATAGGTTGAAGAGGTACGAAGAAGGGTGTCCAAGAAACGTACACATCCATCCAAACCCCTTGGAGTAGTTAAATGTTGTTCCTTCGTATCCATGTGAACTCATTTATCGTGTATTGTTCTTGTTTATTAAGTAATCGATGGACTTGTCATTATGTTGTTCCTTCGTATTATGTGTTAAACATTGATATAAGAACTAAACCGAAGTACATATATATAAACAAACATACACACAAGAAATAAATCCGAAGTATATATACATGAACACGATCCAATATACAAAAACCGACGTGCAACTAATCACGTATGGGTTGCGACGCCCTAACATGAGTCTGTGCAATGGGAACCTGATGTGCAGAAGACTTGTCATAGATCCTCCGAATATCCTCCTCAGTAAAAGGCCCACCACGTGCAAGAAGATCTCCGAGACTCGCCTGTAGCATGTGTAAACGCTGATACAAACATTTGTTAGAATTTATTTCAGTAAGGATAGAAATCTAAAGACTACATTTAATGAAAACGTACCCTAGTATCTGAAACTGGAACTGGAACTGGAGGAGGGCGCTCCGGTGGGGGAATCTGTACCGCCGAGGATGGTAAAACAAACGGGTGACACCGGGAACTAAACCAGTCCATGTAGTCCGCCGATACAGTCCATGGATCAGGTGCCGGAATCCAACCTGCAAGTGATACTCTGCTCATGGCATCATGTCTTCTATCCCATTTGTCCTCTATGGAGTTAAATCGGACTTTGTAACCCTTGCCGGTTTCCGGACGAACCTCTAGGTAAGGTGTGATCCTCTCTTGTGGGATGGTCTGCACAAATCCAAACTGCCGGAGTACCCTGTCAGGCATGTAAGGCTCCACAATGTCGCCTATCCGGATCGTGCCTCTGTAGGTAGATAACGCGAACTCGCCCTTAAAATCTAGCACTCTATCCCCATAAGGCATAAACTTGATATCCTCTGCTCTCATCTGGTCTAGCTGGGTACGTAGGGATCTCAGCCTCTCTAGTGTTTGTGTTGGTGTCCTCGGGACAGATAGTCTCGAGGCCCATCGAGCTGCTTCATGCAATGCGGATCCTCGGCCGCAGAACATCCCAGGGAGGGGAAATGTGCATATATCCAAAACTGAACACAAATATTGTTAGTATTTCTCAAAAAATGAACAAAATTGTTATAGAGCTAAAAATAATACCTGTAAAAGAGATGTGTAACCACCAATGGTCCTCACCCTGAGTCGTGAAGCATCACCCATCATCCTATACGACAAATAGGCCGAAAAAGGAGTATTAATATCATTAGAAGAAACCGTATTAAAGTAGTTATATTTCTAGTAGTAAGTACCAGTAGAGATATGCCAAGACTCCAGTGCCCCATGCAAATCCTCATGTGCGCTCGTGGTCTCGAACAAAATCAATCAACCACGGTCGGATCTTGTTCGTCGACTTATCGACGAACAAGGTGGACCCCAAGAAAAATAGTAGGAAGACTGAAGCAATCTCATGGGCTGGGGTGTTTGGTGATCGACGAATAATTTCATATGGCCTCCTAAGATCGATAGACACCGCAGAATGATGACCATCCGCCTCGCCCTCAGTCATACGGAATACCCTATCCAACCATACACTACGGTCCCGTCTGCTGAGTGGTGTCAACATGGCCTTTCCATCAATCCTAAGCCCCATAATAGTAGCAATATCGTGAAGAGTAATGGTCATCTCACCTCATGGTAGGTGAAAACTACTAGTCTTTGGATGCCATCTCTCTTAACACCCGGAAATTTTTATTTCCGTAACCCGACTCGTGTTTCCAAGTAACCAAATTTAAACAACTTAGTTCAAGTTGTTTTGTTTGGGACCAATACCAAGTTGAGTTTTGGACTTGTTTTCTAACTTCACTTGAGCCCATCAACATCATGTTTTGACTTCACTTATGTTTGGACCTATTCCCTTCTCAACTTGGGCCAACAAGATTGAGAACAAGGCAACCTACTTTGTAGCCATACCTTACACTCCTCAACCGTGCTCCTTGCCTCCCTTATCCTTTGGTGGTTCACAATTGGCATTTTCTGACATTTTTTTCCCATCACCATCCTACACACTACTCCCTCCCTTCCATCAGTCCCTCTACGAGCTTTCCCCCTCTTACCTTCTCCTCTGACTGCAACAAATCTTCTCTCTCCTCAGTGCAGCTGGACAGAAATGACCCCTAATCAAACTCCTCATCTGATAAAACCCTGTAACCCCAGTCCGGACAGTTCTCCACCAGTAATGTGCCTGATCCCCAAACAAGGTCTGAACTAGCTCCACTCGTCGATCCTCAGGGCAACGAATCGATTCCAAGGCGGTCTCCACATGACCTATCCAGTGCTCAACCTCCAATCCTATCTTTCCTTCAAAGGGAGGAACTCTCATAAGGTTGAAAGTCTTCAACCACGCATCTAGTACAGGTGCACACGGCTCATCTCGGGCTCCTTCCATCCCGACCACTCTTTGTGTCATCTCGATACATCTAGTAGGTATCGGGGCCTTTGGAGCCCGCTCTCCTCTCCTAGCCACATCAGTCACTCGCTGCACGTACTCTCTAAACTTTGTCGCTCCCATCGACACACGGTCAAAAACAACGGATTGTGCCCTAGGAGGTCCGGATACAATAGGGATTTTCCTCTCGGGCTCAGGGCCCATGCTCTCAGCAACCTGCTCATCCATCTCATGTGTTGCCTCATCCACTTGTGGCTCGTACATGGCAACTCGACCACGTCCTTTGGCGACTGGAGGTCTACCCCTACGGCCTCATCCCCTAGTTGTTGGCGCTCTACCACTTCCACTACGTCCGGTAGGGATGAGTGGTGGACGACCTCGACCTCTACCCGTAACAGGTACTACTCTAACCTGTGACGTCCCGAGTTCCCAGAATTTGGGGTGTTACAACATGGATGAGGGCATGATCCACACCATCAAAGGAAATGTCGAGTAAATCAGTTAGACCAATCCAAAATGCTAGACCAAACCAAGAACCGGGGTCCACTCTATCCGCATCTGATATCCACCCCCTCAAATGGCCAAGTCTGACACTCGCTTCAATGCCGTCACGGGCTTCTTGTAATTCTCCTTCATAAACAGGTTTACATTTAATCAAAAATTTGATTACAATATAATTTAAGGTAATTTGTTACAATTGTGATCCATTTATCTACCTCTCCGATCCATACACCGCGAGCCCTATGAGTAGCATAACATGTCAGCACCTCCTGAATCAACGGTGCTCCCGTGTTAGAAACAACCCGGTCTCTATTGGCCGGGATGAAAGCATCCTCCACGTGGTCGTCATATGGAATATCCTCATCAATAGGTACATCTATATGCTCGTGAAGACGAGTGACATCTTCCTCTTCTGCCTGTGTAGCAGGGGTACATGATGGTCCAACAATCTCCTCCTCCTCTGCCTGTGCAGCAAGGGTACATGATGGTCCAATAATCTCCTCCTCCTCGCCCTCATCCTCATCATCAGTGTGATACGAGAGGCAAGTAACTCTGTATCTCGAACTCGTATAGAAGGATCGGAAGATGAAGGTCAGTGTGGCACCTGTACCAGTGTCACCACGGCCTGTGTCACAACAACTCGAGCCTGTTCTCGGGCTTTACGAGCCGAGACCGTAGGACGGCGACGTTCTGTCGCCTTTAATATCAACACTTAAGTGAATGCAATTAATGTAAATTATTACTAATTACTTTTAGAATAATATCATTTTAATATTTAATTATAAAAATTTAATTTGAAATTAATTTATTTTATTTTATTTTATTTAAAGTCATTCGAATTAATTTAAATTAATTAAAAAAAGTTAATTTGAAATTAATTCAATACGAATTACATTTAAATTTAATTTATTTTATGTAATTAGTAGTTAATTGAAATTAAAATTATTTTATTTTATTTTATTTTATTTTATTTAAATTCATTTGAAATTAATTGAGTGCACATGTTTCCAACCTCTTAAATTTGTAGAAACCATAAATTGTAGGACAATGATCTTAGGTATCTAATAAAACCTTATTAGGTGCTTAGTTCGCTTTCTTGGGGGACGACTCACTTCGTAACAATACTTAGTATGCTCCATTTGTGTAGTTCTGTCAATTAACTATTTATCTCTCATGTCTCATCATGACTCCAACTATGACAGAACCCAATACCGAAATCAATGTGAGTGTCTTACCACAATCACTCGATATCCAAGGTAGTGACGACACCCTCTTCGTCTACGATCCTCAGCCTTGATTTATAATTACTAACATTGGTTTACATATTTAGTTTTCATCGGTCTTAGTTACCTTCTAAAAGAAACTTCAGTATCATTGGACATCCTACTAGATCCAATGGTTATAAAATAAGGTATATCCCAAGCTTCACTTTGAAAATTTGATCTCTCATCTCAACCTCGATCGGCACACGTCCTAGTTATTGGTGTCTTATGACCTTATTTGTTTACGGCGGATTTAGTCCAACAAGTCAAACATTGACCATATGTCCACAACGGACCTTTGAAACTTTGTATCAAACCACAACCTCCAACTTGAAAAGCTAGGTCATTAAGCAACTAAGATTGGATTGTCAAGTCGGTTATTGCCTTTGTGTCTAGGCGTCTTTTGTCTAAGTGTATTCATTGGTATACGGTCCGGTCAACGTAGTGGTGGTTCCCTATAACCGTCCTAAATCCGTCACTCATCTTATCAAACTCATCCTTGCTACTATCGAGGGTATGCTCCAACTCAGTTCATCTGAAAATATAGCAATTTCTTTCGTAGAGGTAATGACTCCCAAGACTTCAACGCAAATATTGTCGCATCCAATCATCGTATAAGATGTCATAAAAATCTCTTGCTTGTCCCCCTTGACGAGGAAAGAAAGTTAAGTCTCCACTCTTCTTTGTGAGAACACACCGCCATTTCAACTTGGGTGCATCACTATACACCATAGTTACTCACTTTATCTAGTTATGCAGAAAAACTTGGATTGAAAGTCCTTCTCTTTAACTCATCAAATTTTGTTCACGTGCTCCAACATACTAACTAGGGTGTTGACTTTAACCAACTAGTGATTGATCAGCTTCCATTGGTATCGCTTGTTATTCTCTAATGATAAGTCACGCTGACTCTAGGGAACTAGGCACTTTAACAATTTTCCTCAACGGTTTCCCGATAAAATTGCAAAATAATTCTCCGTTAGGTCTACCTTGACCTCCTTTGTTGTGACTAAAAGACATTAGAAAGTCTAGTAACTCGTTGGTAGGAAACAAAAGTATATATATATATATATATATATCCTTGTTTGTCACCGGTTTGACTTAGGATAATCATTGCACAAAAATAATAGACTTACTCCACTAACATAACGGTTTACACGCGCATCATCTTCATCACTATAACTTCTGTTTTTATCCATTCACAATTATCCGGTGTAGTTCGTCAACTTTGGCGATCTAAGTCCTTCGTTATAAATAAACCATTGCATCATAATATCGCTTCCTACCAGGTTTCATTCTCACATTCATATCCTTCATTTCGTTGATGTTACTCCCTTCAATTCTTCATCTTTGGGCCAACACCTTAGCTATCGCATCTTCACTATAACGATTGACTTTGTTGTAAAAGTTAAAAGCTATCTCGCGAGGCTCTAAGCATAGAAGTAATATCACTTGACCGAGCATACATGATGATACATACTTGCACTCCATCTAGTTGGTACCCTCAAGCTTGGATATGTATTACTTAGAAGGAACTCTTGAATTTACATGTCTTGGTTCGTACATAAGTAGGTCATTGAAATCTTCTCCGAATCCACTCATATGACCTAATACTATTGTTCCTTGTGTGGCCTTTAACGTGGTTCAATTTGAATTGACTCGAGATTTCTTCCATATTTGATCTCATTCTTATTGCCATTAATTATCATCTTGTAGTCATCACCTTCCGACTCTTCCTTATGGACATTCTTCGGTAGACGCGGATGAGTTGAAACCGTTAATTCACTAGAGCATGATACGCAAGCTGACTTAATTTGGGCATGCTATCCTTGAAATGATATACATTGAAGCCTACTCATATGCTACTAAACGAATGATGATCACATTTTACTAGTTTAACTAAGGAATCTAATATAACCGTCCAAATCTCTAACTATATAGTGTAAGCTAATATACAATATAATAACATAAGTTCATACTATATCTCAAATATAATACTAAGTTTGCAGAGATCCACTGATAGCGATGGTGGTCCGACATACTACTAACCCAATATCCCGACTATGCACATGATTTTAAACAAAAAATCATTTTAAAATCTTCAGACCCTTTTTGGGTTCTGTTTATTCTTTACATTCGGTCTTTCATGTTAGATCGCGAGTGTCATTGTTGTGAACCTAGTGCTCTGATACCATAATGTAACACCACAAATTTCAGAAACTTGGGATGATACGGGCTACGGCCTCATAATGGGTCATGACCCTAACTTGAAAACAACTTCACTAGATCTTACAACAAGATACAAACTTAATTAAAACAAATGGAAAGCGTATTACAAAGATAAGGTCGTGAATGCAACATGACTAAGCCTTTTACACGAAAACTACTAGCTTCCTAAAACAAAGTATTCTATATGAATGCAATAATCGAAAGACCACCCGAACTATATAAATACGTGAACCCGGCTGACCATCCTCTCCGTATCACCCTACAACTATCTAGTTCCCTACAAGAAGATCTAACAACATACGGTAAAAACCGTTAGCTAGCAATTCAAAATATCAGATTGTATTCTGTAGCACAATCACACACAATGCAGAATTTAAAAATAGACATGCTCAAACTCAAACCTTATTATTATCTCCAATTAGATGATTCAATCTAATTGTTCAACTTTTTGTTTGACACAAAGGTCTCCAGACCTATGTCTATCTCCCCGTAAACCAACCGGAATGGATCCGATGCATTTCACTATATACCGATATGGACTGGTCGCAAAGAACCTCCCAATAACATGGCAGCGCTGGACAGTGATGTCACGACCCATTTTCATAAACTTGAGACTAATTATATAGTACCGTCATCCTACTCAAGTTATAATTATAAAGCACCCAAGATGCACCACTATAGTGTCACACACTCATACAAGAATAACTAATATTGGGTAACTGAAGTGAAGTTGGATATACAACGTTGAGTATTGAAATCAAGTAACTAATACTGGATAACTGAATTGAAGTTGCATACGTAACTAATGTAACGTTGGATATTGAAATCGGTAAGTAATATTGAGTAACCGAAGTTGGGTAATCCAAATGAAGTTAAATATGTAACGTTGGGTATTAAAATCGGATAATTAATATCGGTAACGAAGTTGGATACATGATAGAGATGAGTATTAAAAGTTAGGTATTATAATTTAAAGGAAGAATTACTTTACAAATAATAGAAAGTGTATACTTAATACCTTAAAAAAAAAAAAAAGTGCTGCTAAATTCAGCCATCTTTAAAATTTTAAATTATCTTTTGATTAAATAGTAACAGTTTGTATTATTTTTTATTATTTTTCATTAAGATTTCATGTATATCTACTTATGGACACAAACACTAATCAACCTTGCCCTACCAAATCTTTGTAAAGATCGATCTACGGTGGCAGTTGCAAAATGTCATTGTCAACAGCAAAAAAATACGAGTATAAATTAATTAAATTGGTTAATTTATATGTAATTAAAAGCTGAATGAAATGAAGATTGGGTTTGTATAAATGGCTTCACAAGAAAGACAGCCATTAAAGGACAATCTTAATTCCCGCCTACATACCAGGGATTGCATTTTTTCAAATCTTATCGGTGGGGAAGATGACGATGATATTAACTATAAAATCTTTTTTTTTTAATAATAGACTTTACATCTAATATTATCTTTCCCAAAGTCTTTTAATTGCAAAAATATTTAATTTCCCCTTACAACCTAAACATCTATAGCTGGAGAAGAAGTTGAAAACAATCAATATTCTTAATTTTTGGGTTACAATTTTTTTTTCTTCTTCCCATAGCCAACAGCCCAGCAGGCATGAACCAAGATTTGCATTAATTTCATTTTGATCTAATTTTGACTTTGGAATTTCAAATATCTTGCCGTTGCTTGACAAGGAAAATATACTAAAATCTCCCACCAAAAAAAAAAAAACTAAATCTTTATTTTAGGGTTAATTTTGAATTGATAAATATTTTTCTAGGAAGAAGATGTAATTATAGTGATGATGAAGACAAAATAGAGAAGTTCTTGGAATGAGTTTAAGTTTGACTGTTAATTATGATGGATTAGTATAATCTCGTCGTTATTGGAGTGGTTATGGTTAATTGAATATGAGTAATAAAATCAAGTTGGGTATCTTCATTTAATCCTAATTATAGAGCCTCCCTTGGACAAGTAAACTTGATCTCCTACTTTTAATGCCAAATCACCAAAGTCTTGATGCAATTATGTTGTCATTAATGTACTTAACGATTTGAATTGTGCTAATAATTGAAAAGAGTTGAGATAATTAAAAAATAAACTACACAAAAGAATATTAAGGAGTTATACATCATAAACAGTATGTAATAATCTCTTATGAAGAAAAATAGTAATAAAACCAAACAATATGTCCATCACAATCGAGATATGTAATAGTTTCATCAAAAAACTGCAAAATGTTAGTTTTTATATATAATATGTTCTTCAAGGAGATTACAATCAACTTTTATGTGTGAAAAATGTTCATCTCTTTAAAAAAACCTGTTTTATATGAGATTATTTAGACGATTAAAACTATAGAATAAACTAGCAACTTGTATTTGAGGCCATCAAATACCCAAAACAAATTAAACACCATTTAGGGTGAAACAAGTGCCATTACCATGAGGACCACAAAGGAGCACTAAATGAGAAGGCCGGCCATTCCAAGGTGTTTGAATGTAAGGGAAAAGAGCCAACAACAACGCAACAATATATATATTTTCCAGAAGAGCGTAAATACATCAACATACGTTTTAAGTTATGTCATAATCACATAATGCAGAGGGGGAGTAATGGGGAAGATGAGTAGCAAAGGTTGATATAAGAGGACTATATATCAGAAGCAACCACCTTCAGAGAATGTTTGGAGTTGCTAGATGCTTCATTCATCAGTCTGGGTCGTATGTTCCCTTGGGTGTACTACTTACTCCTTCCATTTCATAATTTAGGACGCAAATATTTATTAAATATATTAAAAGTTTATATCTATGTTGCATATATATAGACTCATATTTATCCTTTATTATAGTACAAAATAAGCTATATATATATATATATATATATATATATATATATATATATATATATATATATATATATATATATGATTCATTTTAATGAATGTGCAATTTCATTTGAAAAAATTTACAAATATTAAATGGAATTAGGGAGTTGCGCAGCTTTAGTAATATGTCATTTGGACTGCTGATTGATCCTGTATTTTGTTGGAGTAATTTATATTTAAAAGTGGGCTGAAATAAAACTAGCTAATAACCCAATATGATTAAGCCCAATTTTTAATGGTAGTTCACGGCCCATTGATTCATCAGTAGTAAAGATCTCTATAGAAATGAAGAATTGCAGAAAGAAAAGGAGCAAAGTAAAGAGGAAGTCTGTGAATGTATGTCTTGTGTGTGTCTATATATATATATATATATATATATATATATATATATATGCATATGGGTTGTTAAAAAAATTTCCAGCCTAGGGTGTTATGAACCTTTTCTCTATGATGTAAGGCTATCCCCGTGTGAGGACTACTTAGCCATTTTTTAATTTATGAAATGCACAACTAGATGCGCGGAGAGTATTGGACTTTATTTAAACCAAAAAAATAAATTTAACATTAGTTTTTATTTTTTATATGTTTCATTATATAGAGTTATATTTATAACATATTATTCAATAATTTATTATAACCTCCTTAAGTTCCTTCTCTAAAAACATATGAAATAAAAAATAATAATAAATACAATAAGCTACTGTAATTTGTCTTATAACCTTGATAAGCTCATAAAATAATTCTCATAAACGGACCCAACATGAAAAGAGGTAGACCTGTTCATATCCGGGTTCGAGCCGGACTCGGGCCGGACATTTTCAAAAAAAAATGATGGTTTATACCGTCCGTTTTTGTCTTAGTTTTCATACCCGCCCGTTTTTACGGGTGGGTTGTCCGGATCTGAACAGGTCTAGAAAGAGGTTAACAGCCCCGCTAAGTGGAAGATCTTACCTTGTGGGACAACGACCTTTCTGTTGTGTTTCAAGTACCAAACAATTTTTTTAAAGCAGGTCCCAACATTTTCATTTCAGTAGTGACAAAGATGATGGTTTAATTCGTTCACATGGCATGTTTAGTGACAAACATGTAAATATAGAGAAAAGACATGACAAACCGAAGAAGCCACCCTCTATATTTAAATTTATTTTCTTACTTGTTCGGAGGCTCACCAAAAGCATAGAACCCAGCATTCACTACTGTTATCCCACCATCCACAACCAAGTTAACCCCGCTCACATACTTAGCCTCGTTACTAGCTAAGTAAACCACTGCTTCCGCCACATCCTCCGCCTTACACCCATCATTCCCCACGAGGTTATAGCAAGCCTTCCCTGACACCTCCTTGTTCCTAAAAAACTCCCTTGACATTGGCGTCTATACTAAATAAGGTGAAACACAGTTTACCCGAATTTCGTATCTGTTGCATTAATAATATACTCCATTATTAGTATAATTTTAATCAAAATTTCTATTATATCAAACTTACATAAATATGAAGAGAAATTTGTCACGTTTTTACCCTTCCCGCAGATCAGTTAAGAAGGTCACAGGCGCCTTCTGCTTAGCCGAAACTTCTACTCTCCTAAACACGTCACATAAAACATCACGAACCAGAGCATGCTTATATTTGAAGCCAAGGAGTGCTTTACAATGAACCACACACTCCCAAAAATATCCAAAGCCCTCCGACAATTGGACATATAATAAAGTTGAAATCATCAAGATCCAACGGTTGAATTATAAGTTATGAGTAGTAGAAGTCGAGTCAAAATTCCATTTGGAAATGTTGGTGAAAATGGCCAAGTATAAAATGACCCCTAATGGAGTCTACTTTGAGGTATTGTTATCTGTGGAAAGGAATTTGTGAGCTTTAGTTCTTCTAACCTAGAGTATGTATGGCCTAGTATACCTAGAGATTTTTTCTTGAATTTTTAAGAGTTGTTTAAGAGTAGATATATCAGGCTAAAGTAGAGTAGTTGACTAGTTGCTTATAAAGTTTAAAAGAGTTTCTTTGCAAGTTTGAAGGTTCAAAAAATTTTCCAAACGCGTAATGAATCGATTTTCATTCACAACATGTTCTTAGACTATACCTTGAGGTTTAGAACCTTTTTAGGACCCTCGTATAATTTCGAAAAAAAGTTAGGAAAAAATCGCCATTTTCTTAAAATTGGGGCCATTGGTGCAATACTCTCCGAAAATCACCTTCTAACCTAAAGACTTTCAATGACCTTTTAGAAGATAAAATATGATGTTGTAACATGTTCCCATTTGACCAGACATTTGAAATCACATATGTGTGGGATCATGATGTAGTAGTAATAGGGTTTTGGATCGGTACAGTAAGTCTTATGGAGTTACTTAGCTAGTTTTTCTCGCATTGACGTGTACTATTATAGTGGTGTGTGCTTGGTGATTTATAATTATCACTTGAGTAGGACGACGTTACTATTATATAAGATCCAAGTGTATGTATAATGGGTTGTGACATCATTGCCCAACTTTGACATGTGACTAGGAGGTTCTTTGTGACTAGCTCATACAGTGTATACGTCGAGATGCATCGAACCACTCTTGTTGGTATATGAGGACGGAGGCGAGGGTCATGGGATCCTCGTGCCGCACCATGAGTTGAACTTAGAAGTGAATCCCTAAATAAAAGATAATAACGAGGTTTTGCGTGCAAGCATGATTATATGTTTAATTCCAACATTTATGTGTGATTGTGTTATTTTAGTACTTACCTTGTGCCTTAGGATTGTTAGCTAACAATTTTACCGTTATGTTGTTAATTTCTTGTAGGTTAAGGAAGTTGTAGAGTGATCTAGAGCGGATGGTCAGTCGGGTCCACGTACTCATATAGTTTAGGACTGTCCTTAAGTTTTTGCATGTATATAGAGACTAACATTATTTAGGATGTTAGTAGTTATGTCTTACAAGACTGTCACATTCTATGCATTAATGTTATTATCATTTGTATATGTTTTCTATTTATTTTATTTACATGTGTGTTTTGTTATAAGATCTAATAATATTGTTATGAAGCTAATGTTGGGACCCATTTTAAGATCCTAACCCGTGACATCCCAATTTTCCGTAATATGAGGTGTTACAATGATTATAATCTTAAATCGTATGATCTGAAAATGAACAACACCACCAACATCATGTACAACAACACCAAATTTTTATAATTTTATTATATTTTATTTAACTTAAATTATTATAATTCGTAAAAAGTCCTACGCATGATTATAATTATATTTGGAATTTCTCTTCATCATACATTAAAAATAAATACAAATATAATTCATCCATATATCCAATAGTTACATATGAAAGAAAATATCATGTGCTCAACTTTATCTATTCTTTTGAAAAAATAAAATAAATTGGATTAGACTAGCTTCGAGACGGATCCAGGATTCAAATTTTAGTTAGGCTAGATATACATATAATTTTTAGAAAAAAAAATCCATCTATAACTGTCTATTTAGAGTTGAAAAGTGTCAAAATTAGTATATTAAAAGTATCTATAAGATTGTATATTATTTACACATTGAAATCATTATCATAAAATAAATCATATACGAATATACAATATTTTAATGAGCTATATAAAGGAGAAAACTAGTTTTTTTTTTCTTTAATTGAGCTAAAGTTATTTTTAATGATTATAACATATATTTTGACAAAATATTAGTTTTGTATTTGATTTTGTCAATAAACTACATTCAAATAGAAAAGATGAGGAAAAAAGTAGATGATTTTTTTCATTGAGAGGCTTTGAACTTGAGGCCAAGTGAACCTCCCTTTTCTCTCTCAAAAACTAATATCATTGTGCCAACATGTTTTTGTGTACATCTCTTTATAATATTTTTTTTATATAAATAAATAAATAAATAAATATATATATATATATATATATATATATATATAATAAAATTGATAAGATGACATTTTATCTAGTGGTGCTTCAATATAAGTTGGGTGAAATTTTTGGTAGGAACAAAGATGGATTGATAAGTGGTTATATTTGTTCACATGACATGCTCAATGGGAAACATGTAAATCAAGAGAAAGAACACGACCACCCGAACAAGCCACCCTATTTATTTATACGACTACCGGCCCATGGTTATTACATATTACGAATCACCTCCCAAAGTAATCTAAATTGATTTTCTTACTTGCTCGGAGACTCACCAAGAACATTAAACCCGGAATTCATTATTGTGAACCCACCATCGACAACCAAATTAACCCCACTCACATACTTAGCCTCGTTACTGGCCAAGTAAACCACTGCCTCCGCCACATCCTTCCATCTTACACCCACCATTCCCCTCAAGGTTATGATAAACACTCTTCACCACCTCATCACTAAAAAATTTCTTTGACAACGGTGTCTCCACCAGATGAGGTGAAACACAGTTCACCCGAATTCCGTACCTGTAGCATAAACATGATACTCCAAAATTAGTATAATTTTAATCAAACTTTCTCATGCATCCATCATATGTAAATTTGAGGAAGAGAAAGCTTACTATACATACATATAGTTTTTAGATATTTATTTTATTGTTAACTTATTTATATATATAACTCCGTTGAACTTATATTGATCCAACAAAAAAAACATGCTAATATCCAATATGTTTCATCAAAAGACCAATAATACCTCGGAGACTCAGAACATTAAACAATTCATTATTGTGAACCCACATCGACCTTAACCCCACTCACATACTTAGCCTCGTTACTGGCGTAAACCACTGCCTCCGCCACATCCTTCCATCTTACACCCACCATTCCCCTCAAGGTTATGATAAACACTCTTCACCACCTCATCACTAAAAAATTTCTTTGACAACGGTGTCTCCACCAGATGAGGTGAAACACAGTTCACCCGAATTCCGTACCTGTAGCATAAACATGATACTCCAAAATTAGTATAATTTTAATCAAACTTTCTCATGCATCCATCTTATGTAAATTTGAGGAGAGAAAGCTTACTATACATACATATAGTTTTTAGATATTTATTTTATTGTTAACTTATTTATATATATAACTCCGTTGAACTTATATTGATCCAACAAAAAAAACATGCTAATATCCAATATGTTTCATCAAAAGACCAATAATACATTCGAACCTCCCAAGCTCTACCGCGGCGTTCTTCGTGAGCCCCAAGGCCCCATGTTTTGCAGACACGTAAGCGTGCGTTGCTGCTCCGCCCATCACGGAGGCTATACTCGCAGTAGTGATTATGCTCCCGCTCCTTGCCGGAATCATCGCACGCGCCGCGTGTTTCGTCCCAAGAAACGGGCCCACAAGGTCAACTTTGAGCACGCGCTCGAAGTCTTCCAATGTGTTTTCAAGTATGCTTGGTTGGAGCTGATCTACGATGCCGGCGTTGTTGAGCATGACGTCAAGTTTCCCGTGCAATGAGATGACTGTGTCGACGGCGTTCTTGACATCATTTTCATTAGTGACGTCACAGTGGACGTAGAAGGCGGAGGCGCGGCCTATGACGTCGTTGCAAAGGGAGTGTCCGACGTCATCTTGGATATCGGCTACCACGACTTTGGCGCCGTAGGAGGCGAACAGCCTGGCCGTGCATTCACCGATGCCGCTCGTTCCGCCGGTGATTAGGGCCACCTTGCCTTCTAACCTGCGTTCATATATACGTACCCAAAACAAATGTAAATGTACAATCAATCAAAATTTATAAAGCTTATCTCTAATTTAGATAACTATATATAATGTTCACCTTCTGAGTATTTTTGAAACACTTGCCATTCTTCTTCGGTAAACTCTACTGGTTACTCTATCTTCGACCATGGACGAGTGACCTTCTACGCATTTTATAAGCCCGAGCTCTGATTTTTTTTTTTATTATTTTATTTGGCTCACTAAATAAGGTAATGTGTTACTCGTGTCAATAGGATAAAATTCAAAATGGGCTTGTATAAGTTTATCGGTCGTCATTTACGTCCTCGTCGAATATAAGAAAATTTTAAAAGTCTCATCCGTATTTATTTTTCTAATTCTAAAAATTTGGTAATATACATAGGATCAATTAAGATATTCTGTAACACTGTTACATATATCTCTTTTTAGTGATTGGATGAAACTAAATAAATAATAATTAAAATATTAGTGTTTTACGAAAAAAATAAATAAACAATATGAAATCCATCAATCACGTGAAGGGAATACAAAGGATACAAATATGATTATATGAGTGATATAGAAGATCTTCACTGCATAGGGATAAGATCATGTAAGAACCAAATTTACAATAAGAAATAAGAACAAATTAAGACCACACGATTAAACAAATAAACGATGATGATGAAGTTTTATTTTATTATTAATAACATTGTTATGTATATAAGGAGAGCAATATACTACTACCTTAAATATTGACATTAATTACTATCAAATTTAAATTACACGTTTGAGATAATAATACTATATACAACTTTGTGTTGTCCACACTAATTTGTTAGACTCGTGCATGACACGTTTGCTGGACTCGTGCATAGGTACGTATACATATGCACGTTACTATGCACAATTTCAATTATATACTAATTACGTATGCACAACACGAAGTAAACTCATGTGCACAAAGTCGTGCATATGTATACTACATCGTATAAAAAAAATTTTGGGACACGAATAATCTAAACATCGCTTTAGAGCACATAATCGTGCATACATATAATACATTTCAGGGAACATAATCCTTTCAAAAAAATTTAGTACATTGCACGAGTGCTATTACCAAGACAATACCACGGTACTCGTGATGCTACAAGTAGTGATTTGTATATCAGTGTATTCACAAGAAGTGATTTGCACGAGTATTACCATCATGGTAGTATACACACAAGTACTGATTTGCATACTATGATTAGCATAATATGTGCATATGTGCATTAGTAGTATACACTTATTCGTTGAAGTTGAAGCATCGTCGCTGGTGTATTTTCTCATATGATGATAATCAACAATTATGTACTTCATAATTAAACACAATGCGTTAATAGTTTCCATATTAGCAAAATAGTGTATCCGAGTATAAAATGTTACTATAACCACGACTATGGTAATAAATTGTATATAAACGATTACCTTATATAACCGATTAATCTTAGCCCTCCGTGCTTTCATCTGACGATTCATAACTGTTAATATGCCCGTGTCGTTCTTACGTTAAGCCACCTCGGAATTTTCCACTTAGCGTCGCCATATTAAGCCACGTAGGATATTTTCACATGTCATTCTATAAAATAAACCGTATATTGATAATTTTGATTCTCGCAGATTATATCCAAATTTAACTTGCATACTCTTTAATTACAACCTTTAATAATCTTACATCAAGTCAAATATTTATTTGTACTATTATAGCTAAATTTTAGATATTAATTATATTGTAAACTATTCTTAAATTATACATTTTTTTTGTTTCAATATTTTTGATGAGAAACTAGAAAACTTTCACTTTTTTTTCCTAATAGTTAATTTTTTTTATTCACAGCTATTTCTATATATACATGGTAAACGATGCAATTTCGATTAACGTTAAAATCTTTTATACATCTTGCTATTATTTAGTTTTAATTTCTTATTCTTTATATATTATTTATTTTTTATTTTACATCACAAGATATATTACACTATTGATATTTATACCAAAACTTTATTTACGATAATAAAAAAAAAACCAGTTTAATTTTTACGACTTATATAAAAGTCACGGATACTAAATTAGTGAGATAAAAAACCATCCAAAAATTATCTTCACCGTACATGAATTGTCACGTCGTCGTCCAGCGACCCTTCAACCACTTGGTTCATGAGCGGCAGTTTTTCAACGTACATTTTCAATACAAATGAAATGAGAAAAACCAAAATTTCCTGTTGTACACAAGAAAGTTTTTTGGCCGGTGTGCTCCAATTATTCAATATTACATGATTTATTGGAAAGAAAACAAAAATATTATCAATATTTCCATTTATCTTCATGATTTCGTTGGAAAGAAAAACAAAATTGTATCAATATTTCTATTAATCGTTCGGTTGCGTAAAATAACACACCAAATAACATGAAGTTACAATAGATCCATATGTATGTTAACTTCCCTTCCCCCTTATTACGACAAGATAAATTTAAATATTTACAAATATCGAGGCCTTCAATACAAATAACTAACCCCCCCGTCGAAACGGAATGTAAACGAATCTAGTCCACATATGTATCTTGTTCATGGAATCATTCTGGTTGGTTTCATGCAAAATGTACTTGTTTTTCCCTACTTTGTTACTCTATAGGGTATTAAAACTAATCAAATTCTACCACAATTAGTTCAAACCACAAGGAATGATTCCCAACAACTTCATGAACAAGGATGTACGTATGGACTAGATTCATTTCCATTCCGTTTTCGTTTCCGAAGTTTAAACCAAACAGGCCCTAAATGTATACGCGTGTATCCATGCGTTGCAAATACGTGTCGTACACATGTTTTTATTATCATAAATTAGCTAATTTAAATTGTTAAAATTTTTATATAAGTTCTACTGATTCAGTAAGTACTAAGTATAAGTACAACTAGTTTAGTACCCGTGCCTTACACGGGATGACACAAAATAAATAAAAAATGTTACTTAATATATATCAAATTATTTTCTCTATATTTAAAACATTTAATTATTTGAAATGTAAAAAATGACCAATTATATATCTTGGTTTGAAAATAACTTATATTAAAAAAAAATCTATATAATTTCATCTTCTAACACATAAATAGTATAATATCAATTAAATATAGAAGTTAATTTTGTTTATATCATAATCCTTTTTATATTTTATATCTCATGTCATTCTCTTAACTAAAAAACTAAATAAAATAAAATTGGAAATGGTTGACTAAAAATAAATAAGATATATGTAAAATCTGATGTGGCTTAATGTGGTGGTGACATGTGACAATATCCTATATGACTTAATATGGTGATGATATGTGGCAAAAATTCTAGGTGGCTTAACGTGATGATGACATGTGGCAAATCTACTTCTGTTTTAATATTATATAATATATATATGTATATATAGTAGATAGGTATCGTAAATAAGTTAAATTATATAAAATAAAATAAAAAAAATTATCATATGCATGAAGGCAATCAACTACAACACTATTATACTTGTTTAAGTTTTTATAAGCTATGTTCCTAAAGCTAAACCCTAAATATTGGATAATTATTGAATAAAAGTCTATTCATCTGGTCCGACTCATTTCGAATCAAAGCATCGGATTATCGAATTCATTTGCGTACCAATCACTGGATATCTTGCAATGAGCTCAATACCAGATAAAATATGGGCCTAATACAGTTTTGGGCTATGTATGGGCCTAATGTTATTTTGGGCTTTGTTGCTAGTAATACATAAGAGGGGTTTGCGAAGAAGAGGGCCGAGAAGGATTGAATTAAGTTGATGGAAGAGAGGGACAACTCAGGCAAGTAAAGACGGGTTCCGAGGGTGACGGCTCCAGGTCCGGCGGTTCGCGGTGCAGAGGTGTTAGTTGTTTCCGTCCGACAAAATAGTTTTCGGCGATGAACAGTAAAAACGGCAAGGAAAGCCATGAAGGAGGGACTTGAGTTATGGTGAGAAGATATGAATAGTAATTATTCAAGGGCGGTGTCCTTCAAAACAGGGTCCCGTTCAGTGAACTTTACGACATTATTCGGGAAATTACAATTCCACAATAATCATGTTAATCTCAGTTGAGATTGATTAATAAAAAGGCTAGAATAACCCCGTAAAATAACCTTAAAAAATAATCTCATCCAAATAATTCCAATAATCCTGAAAATATACCCTCTACCTAACGGGGTCAAGGTATCCTCATAGGGTATGTAGAGGCTTGCTACGTACTGATAAAATTTCTGAATTTTTCGCGTAACGTTGATCCGAAAATTCCCGACATTCTAATTAAATTGATATTGTCATATCTCAAAATTCAAAACATCAACACTCTACTTTCACGTTTTTACAAACACATTAAATTCCCACTAGCTAAAATCATTGACTAATTTCAGCTGACACATCTTCCGGGAAACAAATTTCTAAAAAAACTCGGATCCCCCACCATCCTCAAACCTTGTAAAAAGCATAGTGATTTTCATAATGGTAAATTAACTCATGTTTTGCCTAGGGCTGAACATAAGTCGGTCGTTTCAGCTGAACTAGACCGAACCGAACCGAACCGAAAACCGCAATCTACAGTTTGGTTAGTGGTTCATGTATTTTCACTTTTCGGTTTTTGTTGACGGTTCAGTTTTCGGCTTGAACCGAAATTAAAATAAAAACCGAACCAATCTTAGGGTTAGGGTATGAAAAGACTAGAATAGGTCAAGCCGCTTATGCTTCTTTTATTAATATTCGGTGGTACTTGCTTGCTTGGGAGAGATAGATTTTCATCATCTTCTTGAGGTTGTGACGGCGATTTTGAGGCCAACCAATGACGACGGGGAGTGGGAGGCCAACAACTCAAAAAAACTAAGGAGGGAGACGGTCAAACGACGGCGGTGACTACAGGCGTTGACCGGAGGGGGTGACTACATTAAATTTAACAATAGCAATTAAGGGAAGAAGAAAATGGCATACTACTGCATACAAAAATTTTTTTGTTTTGGGTTCAAAGACATTACAGTTCATACCAATAAATTATATCAACGACTTATCGTTTACTTCTCAGAATCACGATAAATTTAAATTTATGGAATTTTACCCTTTAATACTACGAGTTCCTACGAAGATGTCAACGGCAACCTGCACACTCTCTGACCATAAAGAATTCAAAGAACTTGTACTTTTAAACTAGGGTGACTGCAAAGTAAAAGGATCTCCGCGGTTTGTAAATGTGGCTTCTTCATTTTTAAAGGGCGATTTAAAGGCACGACGGAGGAATTCACAAAATGCACGACGGAGGAATTCACAAATGCACGACGTTTACGGGTTCTGGAAACTGTAAACGTTAAAATTTTGAATTTCGCTTTGAAAAATATTCGTTAGAATTCGAACTTTTTAATTTGAACGTTATAATTCGAATGTTGTAATTGAAAGATTGAAAGGTTAGCCGGTGGATTATATATTGAGAGTGATAGAGGAAGGAAGTGAATAAATTTTCACCCAAATTCTCAAAAAATTGGTAGCGAAAATGACAACACAAGACGATGAAGAGATATTGATGTCGTTTGATGATTCACAATTTAGTCAACCGGAGGAATTTTTTCACATTTTGAGGTAATACTTTTTTCATAAGTTTATATTTATACCGGAAAAAAAAAAATTCTTATTCTATTTATTTGCAATTAGGGTCTCCCAATTTATTCTTGTGATGAAATGACTAATTATACTTGAATGTTTGAAATTAACGGATATTTCTACGATCGAGAGACAATGGTTGATTGGGCTTGTTTCATGGGAGGAACTATGAATATGGTGTTTATCACAAGTAGGTCATGGAGAAATTGGAGTGGACTCGTTACGTTTCGGTTGACATGCGAACGTTTCGGGTTAACTCGGAAGAAGAAAGATGTTTGAGTCGTAATCTAGGCGAGCACACAAATTGATAAAAGGTGGTGTTCATTTGAGCTTGAGGACGTACAAAGAAAAAATTGATAAATGGACGGTGCATGTTAAATGCGGAGTGAATGCATAACCATACGCTTCCCCGAGAAGTTAAAGGGACTTACATTTGCTGGCCGACTGACGCCGAAACAGTTTCGGAAGATCGGACGTGAACTCGTAAGAAACAAGTTAAGATTCAAAGCCGTAATATTTTGAAGTCACTACAGTTGGATGATCCCCACAATGTCACTCCATAAGACAAGTATACAATGTTGGATTGAAGATCAAGATGCTACAAGCTGAAGAACGAGGCCCACTCCAACAAGCACTACACATTCTACAAAACCGTCATTACTATATCAATGTGAGAAGATGGTCCGCATTCAGATGAAATTTCAGATTTTTTCATCATGCATTCATATTCTAGGCATCTCCTCATCTTATTACCTTATGTCATCATAATGGACACGACATACAAGACGAACGAGAAAGTTTTAACATTCATTTTGTTTATGAGTCTTTTCACATTACATGAACATTTGATTTCAGTTGAATTGGATATTAGAGTCTTGATTGTGCCTCAAAATCTATAGGTACAAGATGTCGTTGTTAGAGATTGTTGGAATCACTAGCACGAAGAAGATGTTCGCAATAACATTTGTGTTCATAGCTAAGGAAAACTCGAATCACTACGAGTGGGCATTAGGGAGACTCCGACATGTGTGCAAAAATCTTATATTGGGAGTCATTGTGACGGATAGAGAGTTTGGGCTTATAAGTGCACTAGGTGTTGTCTTTCCGGATGTGAAGCACAAATTTGCACATTTCATGCCAAGTGCAACATTAACTAAAGAGCTTGGGAAGTGACACGATCCTTGGAAGCACGAGCGAAATTTATCACAATACAATGTCTTGTTTGAATCCCGATCATCGGTGAGTTACGAGAGGCGTTTGGCTAAGATGAAAGTTGCTTGGCAAAGTTACCCGAGGTTGATGGAGTATTTGGAGACCACATGGCTAATTCCATACAAGGAGGCAATTATTCGCGCATGGTGTGACTTGTATCTTTGGGACAAGGACAACAAACGTGTAAGAACTCAATCCTATATTTACTAAAAGCTTAGTATTAATTATAAAATTTATAATAGTGCACTGATTCTATAATGATATGTAGGTGTGAGTCCGCACACTCTTTGTTGAAGAGAACATTACGTTCTAGTGTGCAAGGATTTCAATTGGTTGTGGACAACATCGACTTGATGGTAGTCGATCAAATTGGAAAGATTGAAGCATCCATAGAGAGTTCACGCCAAAGAATATTGATGGATGCAAAGAATATTGATGGATGTGCGTGTTCCAATATTTAATTTGCTCCGAAACAAAAGTAAGCAACGAGTGCTTCGAGTTGTTGTTGTTGATCTACGAGAAGGCGAAGAAAATTAGGAGCATAACAACATGTCAAGATTCATATTGGAGGGAAGCCCATGGATTGCCTTGTGCGCCCGAGTTGTTTCAAACGAGATTCTAGTGTTAGATGGCAATCCTTGAATCTATTTTTTTGCAGGTATGGCTCAAACCCGATTCACCATTATCGGGGTTGTCCCTCCATGGAAAACAAAATCGTCATTCAATCGTGTATGGATGGGATATTCCTTTTTTGTGACAGGTTGAAGAGGTACGAAAGATCTACAACGCAAAGAGTGTCCAGGATAAGTATTCATCCATGTAGTGATACTCTGCTTGTGGCCTCGTGTCTAGTATCGCATTTGTCCTATGAGGAGTCAAATCGGACTTTGTAACCTTTTCCGGTCTCCGGACAAACCTCGAGGTATGGTGTGATCCTCTCTAGTGGGATGGTCTGCACAAACCCAAACTGTCGGAGTGCCCTGTCTGGCATGTATGGCTCGGCAATGTCGTATATCCGGATCATGCCTCTGTAAGTAGATAACGCGAACTCGTCTTCAAAATCTAGAACTTTATCCCCACAAGGCATAAACTTGATGTCATGTGCTCTCATCTGGTCTAATTGGGTACGTAAAGATCTCAACCTCTCTAGTGATTGTGATGGTGTTCTCGGGACAGATAGTCTCGAAGCCCATCGAGCTACTCCGTGTAATGCGGGATCCTCGCCGCGGAACACCCACGGAGGAGAAATGTGCATATATCCAAAACTGAACACAATTATTTGCTATTATCCAAAACTTAACACAATTATTATAACATAATCGTATTTATTCATTTCAAAAAAAAATACATGTAAAAGAGATGTACAACCACCGATGGACTTCACCCTAATTAGTGAAGCATAACCCATCATCCTATAGGACAAATTTCGAAAAGGATGATTAATATCATTACAAGAAACCGTATTAAAATAGTTAAATTTGTAGTAGTAAGTATCAGCAGAGATATGCCAAGACTCCGATGCCCTATGCATATCCTCCAGTGCGCTCGTGGTCTCGAACAAAGTCAATCAACCACGCCGGATCTTGTTCGTCGACTTATCAACGAACAAGGTGGACCCCAAAAATAGGAGGAAGACTGAAGCAATCTCGCCGGCTGGGTGTCTGGTGAGTGATGTATGATCTCGTATGCCCTCCTAAGATCGATAGACACCGCAAAATGATGTGCATCCGCCTTGCCCTCAGTCATACGGAATATTTTGGCCAACCATACAGTACGCTCCCGTCTACTGAGTGGCATCCACATGGCATCTCCATCAATCCTAAGCCCCATAATAATAGAAACATCGTGGAAAGTAATGATCATCTCACCCCATGGTAGGTGAAAACTACTAGTCTCTAGATGCCCATCTCTATAGAAATACATGGATAAGGGCATGATCCACACCAGCGAAGGAAATGTCGAGTAGATTAGTGGGACACTCTGAGATGCTAGACAAACAAGAAGCGGGGTCCACTCTATCAACATCTGATATTCACCCCCCTCAATGACCAATGTCTATCAATCGCCTCTCAATGTCGTAACGGGCTTCTTGTAATCCTCCTTCATAAACAAGTTTACATTTAATTAAACATTTCATTACTTTATGATTTAAGGTAATTTGTTTACAAGTGTGAACCATTTATCTACCTCCTTGAGCCATACACCGTGTGCCCCGTGAGTAGCATAACATGTCAACACCTCTTGAGTCAACGGTGCTCCCCGTGTCAGCAACAACCCGGCTCTATCGGCCGGGATGAAAGCATCCTCCACAAGCCAAATTACAACAAAATCTAACCTAAAAACTCGTAACCAAAAACTCGTAATCGATAAAACTCGTAATCGAAAAAACCCGTAAATTTACCTCCCTCGGATTGTATTTCCGCTTTTGGAGTGACCGTCCATCATCACCACCTTGATTCATGCTCTTGGATAACCTCTCGATCTCCGATTTTTCTTGAAAATGGTTCAAATCGTCTCCCGGACTCCGTTGGCGCTGTCGTCTTTTTTCTTCGAAACCCTACTGCGGTTACGGGATGCAAATCCGTGCCTCTATAGGGTATCAGATGCACAACAACAACTCTGAAAACCGTAAGCATCGTGCATTTGTGAATTTTATCACCGTACACTTAGTCTTTCCTTTTTTAAAAAGGAAGAAAAAAAAAACCGTAATTTTAAACTACGGGATATTCATATAAAACTTATAGTTTAAATAAGTTCATTTCACCATACATGTACTATCATATTGATGATTATTATATTGATGTTGGGAGTTAATATTTCCAAATGGATCAACTAGATCAACGATTTCGTAAAAATACAAAGATTCAGAAATAATTTTACTCCCTGGGCATGGTAGGAATAAGTTTTTATATTTTTTTATTATTTTGAAAAAAATCAGGTCGCAGATGACATCATGGACTCGTCCATTTTTTCTGGAAATTTAGAATCCTCAAAAAAACACAGGCCGAAATAGGAGGATAAATGTGGAAAGCTCTAGAAACCACCCATCTGGAGAAGTGAGAACTGTGATCTTCGTCTTCAACTGTGTTCAAGAAATTTCTATAGGCGAACTACAAAAACGCAGTCAAACTTTGCAAGGAGAGCAGCAGGATTTATGCAAACACCATTGAGCACCGTCGATACGATCTTAACTCATCCATTCAAGAATATGTCACTAGTCCCCGTCTCATCCGCCACCGATATCGACACTCCAGTGTTCGCCGAAGTCGAAATGGGCGCCGATTCCTCCTCCACCACCGTCCGTGCCACTGTCGTCAAGCTTCCACCATCTTCTACGATACTCCTGCCACTCTCGGTAATCATCTCAAACATTGTAGGAAGCTAATTACTATCAGAAATGTTTTTACGCGCGTTTTATCGGATTTGTGTTCCGTAAATTCAGAACTGAAATACGAGCAAGGGAGTTTGAACTTTGAAACGATGTTGCGGAATTCATTGATCTTGTATTTGGTAATTAATTTTAGGGTTTTATGACCATATTTCGCAGTAGGTTTTGTAGTGATTCAGAAACTGGTTGGTGCTATATGTTTTCCGACTGATTACAATTACGTTTAGTTTCGATCTCCATGTGATTAATTTCCAATATATCCCTGCAATGTTTGCTTCATTGCCTCGTGCACAATTTCCAGAGTGCTTGTGTATGGTGGCAAGTGATTTGCTAGTGCTTCGACATAAATTTCCGTGTGATTAGTTTGAACTCCAATATATCCCTACAGTATTTGCTTCATTGCCTCCTTCTGTTAAGAAAACAATTTTAGTAAACTTATATGGTTGCTCAATGGAAATAAATCAGCTCATGACAACATGGCCTTCACGATTTCGATGCTTTTCAGAATCGTCTCGTTTTTTATGAGTCCACAGAAAATATGGACATTTTCTTATGGAGTAAATTACTTACGTCTCTACCCTTATATCCTCTTACCGATTGCTTTACGATACTTCTTGACCTTTGAGGACGGTTTATGATTTTCTCAATTTTGTAACGGTCTCCATCTTTCTATTGAAAGCTGACGCAGCTTGCCTTTTCTTATAATTTCTATGATGCCCTTATGTGAAGTTCAGGATTCAATGTAGCTTATTAATAGTGATGCACCCAATGTTCCTATCTCAGATAAAGCAGAGAGGTTGTTAGCTGAAGCAGCATCATATGGCGCTCAGCTTGTTGTATTCCCAGAAGCATTTATAGGTGGCTATCCACGCGGCTCCAATTTCGGAGTCTCAATCGGCAGTAGGACAGCAAAGGGTAAAGAAGATTTCCGGAGATACCATTCATCCGCCATTGATGTTCCAGGTTGTTTATCCGATTGCCTTCAGCTCAAGCCTATAACTCTACATGCCATCCCGTTTTTTTCCTTTTTTTATTATGATCCACAAAGTATTCGGCTAATGTTACATACATACAACTGTACAGGACTACAATGATATATGGTTGGGAATTGGGATACATATTGGAAAAATTTCAGCTGTTTGTTTGGGGCATTTTTAAACATATAGACTTATTGCCAGCAGAAGTTAGCCGTTTGGAACTTCTGTGATCATTATATAGTAATCATATATTCATATGTATGCGCTTCTGTGATCGTTTAATTGTAGGTCCTGAAGTTAGCCGTTTGGCAGCAATGGCTGGAAAGTACAAGGTATATTTTGGTGATGGGTGTAATAGAGAGAGATGGATACACATTGTACTGTACAGTTCTATTTTTTGATTCCCAAGGTCGTTACCTTGGAAAACATCGTAAAATCATGCCAACTGCCCTGGAACGAATAATTTGGGGTTTTGGGGATGGATCAACTATTCCAGTATTTGAAACTCCAATTGGAAAGGTAGGTGCTGCTATCTGTTGGGAAAACAAGATGCCACTTCTACGAACAGCTATGTATGCCAAAGGTCAGTTTTTTTATATTTGTTTTTTAACTTGTTTTAAAACTTGTATTTCTTAATGTTAGGCCAAATCACCTAATGAAAGGGAAAATCAATAGGAATGGAAACCACCATCTTAAACTTGCATAGCTTGACAAAGTATTTTTATTCAACCTTGATAATTGGTTTTCCTTAAACCTGATATTGTTGAAACATGATTTTTTCTCTATCCTTTTATCACTCACTTTGTCAACTGATTAGCAGTATTTAAGGGTAATACATGAAATAGGTTACTGCAGAAAATTGTTGATGGTTCATTTCAATCAATATTTTATCCAACCTTGAAGATGCCTTGGCTTAAGTGTTATTACCAAAAGGGTAGAGAAAAGTAGAGAGTATAAATTGACTTGTTTGAAGGATATCTCTGTTTTGAAGCCCCTCTTAACGGTAGAGAAAAGTAGAGAGTATGTGTTTAGTTCCCCTTCAATCTTTCTTATTGGTAGTACTTGCCCAAATGTTACTTACTTAGCATAAACCCTTAAGATGATAAATTTAAGGCTTTATTGTTTTCCTATGAGTTTGAGTTCATATCCTGCGACCATCAGTGTCTCTTAAGAATTGATGAATATGAACCAAAAGAAGCCTAGCATCTCTGAGGTTTGCAAATGCCACAATTCGGTAATTTTACTCATACACCTGCAGGTATTGAAATATATTGTGCACCAACTGCTGATGCAAGAGATGTTTGGCAAGCCTCAATGACTCACATTGCTTTAGAAGGAGGATGTTTTGTGTTATCCGCAAACCAATTTTGTAGAAGGAAAGATTATCCTCCTCCACCAGAATATACATTCTATGGTACAGAAGATGATCTGAAACCAGAATCCATTGTATGTGCGGGAGGCAGTGTCATAATATCACCATCAGGCACTGTTCTTGCTGGCCCTAATTATGACGCGCGAGGCACTTATTTCAGCTGATTTAGGTAATAAGTCCATTCTTACTGAAATCATTCCTCTCATATCAAGGAAAAGTTTGCAGCTGCTGGTGTATGAGTTATTCAATAACCAAGGACTTTGCTAACTCTGAATTTGGTGATTTATCGACACAGATCTCGGGAGATTGCACGAGCAAAATTTGATTTTGATGTGGTTGGCCATTATTCACGTCCAGAAGTACTTAGCCTGACTGTGAGGGACCATCCTGCGACCCCAGTTAGTTTCATATCAGAAGCTGATAGATCTGAACCGCTTTTGTTAATGAAGTGATGGTACAACAAGTTCTAGTCTGTGACTGAAACAGGTTAACATTTACAGACCGTGTACATACTTTTCTATCTGCAATTGGGTGAAATTTGTACTAAAGTAAATTTATCTTATGATATGGATTTCGTTTCTAATCTTGGTTTATACATTAAACAAGATGATGAATTCATGATTCATCAATGTTCACAATCATTTTGATTGCAGCCAAACCGTCTTCTATTATTGCTTGAATAATGGCCATCAACTCCAACTAATCTCTACTAGCTAGAGTAACTTTGCACGTTCCTACTATCTTTCATCCTGTTGGAACTGCAGCATGAAGCAACTTGCTCTAGCTAAATAACAATACCATCTCACATGCCACACAATAATTTATGAGTTTGTCTACAATAAGTCAAATAGAGTCTTGATTTGAAATCCTTCAAAAGGATTCACAACTTACAAATATCGATCTGTTATCAGTTATGAGTATATGGTTCATTCATGTCAGATTATGTTATGTGATAAGAATGCCCTTAGTTTCTCCACTTCTTTGGCACATTTGGGTTCCTAGCATTTAATAAAATCCGTACATGATTAATATATTGAAAATGGATCATGATTCTTCACCGTCATACTTAGAGGATTAATTCACATGGGAGACCTCAGATCTCTGTAAATATGACCAAAGTGTTGCTTTGTCGGAACCATAAAGCCTCCCTTTTCCCTTCAGTCTCACAATTCTTACGTAATTGATCACATCACCATAAGCCATTGACCTCTTTACCAGATCGTAGGGTCAAATGACATTATATATTCATTTGCAGGACCAGAAGAGTAACAAAGATAATATTTATTCAATACATTATTTGATAATGTTATTCCTCTAACTAACGACCATATCCTACAAGGGTGATTCTAATTCATAACAAGGTTTCACATGGGTGAGAATTATTGCAGAAATGAGAGTGAGAGGATTAGTTAAACCCAGCTGATTTCCTAGGTTATGGTAAGCACATGCCTCTGTTTTATTCCATCATCTCACATGGTATAGCTGCACTGCACACATTACTGTGCAAACCACAAGCCTGATTAAGAAAGAGAAGCCTAGAATGGACGTGCTTGCGATTCACTCTTCATTATAATTGTTAATAGTAATACCAAAAGATTATTTTAATGGATTGGTTGGTTAGGGATCATAAGTCAAAAAGTGTTATATGTATCTATCTATGTGACTTTTCAATTCTTGTTTCATCATTCATAAACAAGTTTTTAAGTTACAATACATGGATGAGGATGAGAAGACTTTATTCATCCTTAAATGAATCCCACATCGACCATAAACAAACATTGATACACCTAAAAATTACATCATGGTTGGCTCTTGTGTATTGCCATATACAAAGATTACTTGGTGTACGTTGTTCATTATGTTATCTCAAGTCTTCCTTTGTAGACAAATGTTTTCCCATTGTATATGATCAGAAAGTGATCTCCTTCCCTTGAAAACTTCTGAAATCTTGATAGAATCATCTTGTTCTTGTAGGGCAGCATCCTCCTTGTCAAAATTCCATTTGTAGCTTTTATTAAGGCTATCCATGCTTAGTTCAATCGAGTTGAGATCACTATCACCTGAATCGTCTTCACCGTAGTCATGCTTCCCACTTGCATTGTCGAAGCTTTGCTTGCCACCCAAGTAAACCTGTAGATCACTCCTTAGCCTCTCAAGGGCCACGGTTTTCTCCTCATCCTCCACCTCAGCTGTATCTTCCACTGGACCCTTTACGAGCTCATCATACGTTTCCTCAAGTATCTCCCTCGCTCGTCTTTCACAATCAAGCTTCTTCATTGCTTTCTCCAAATCAGCTTTCGTATCCGCTAACTCCTTGCTTAACCTTTTACTTAGTCTCTCTGATTGTCTCCTTAGCTTCTTCTCAATCTCAAGCTCTCTTGTTACTGATGAAATGGCATCAAATATCCTATCTTTCTCCTTTCTCTTCCAAGCAACCTTTTCAACCGCAAACTGCTTTAAAAGTGTCTTGTAGTCTTTCTCGTTGTTGAGTTCGTCATCAATCAATTGATTTACCTGATGCCTTGCTCGATCCATTTCAACTCTTAAAGCCGAAACTAGAGTTAAACTTGATGAACTCTTTCCTTCTTGGCTCCATAACCGGAATAATGCTTTCACGATTTCCTTTGATCCGGCTAGGCTGCTGCTTACATCCTTCAAACGGGTCTTCATACTTGCAGTTGCTGTGACCTGAATAATACTCAATGTTCAAAAGAAAACAACTTTTAATTCAAGAACAAAAAAGACCTTCAAAATTAAGAAAAGAAGTTAATACCTCAAATGAACCATTGAGTACAGAATCCATCCCTTGTTCAATATACTCAGTGAGTTGAAGTTTGTGTGAGATGGCTGATGATCTTCTTCTGTGCCTGCTCTCCTTGTCCTGCAGAAACACACAATCTCAAAAGTTAAAAAGCTTTCATTTTTTGTACAAAACTAAAAACGATTTTTGAGTTTACAATATTGAATATCTTACCTTACAAAGAGGGCTATTCACTAAAATTTCCCCAGATTTCTCTGTGCTTTTGGTATCTTCCCCTCGAAAATCCTCATTCGTTGATCCTCTCTCTTTAGGAGATTTTAATCCATTGATTTCCCACATGGTGGCAGCTAATCTCCTAGCTGACATCTTAGTCTCTTTTCGGTTATCACGATCATCAAGGCTATGGGTGGACTTAGATGGTGATCTCAAAGCCATCTTTGAAGGAAGTAGTGAAAGAAGAAGAAGAAGAAGAAGAAGAAGAAGAAGAAGAAGAAAAACCTCTGTTTTGATCTTGTAATATTTAGAAAACTTCCTCTCTAACTCTCTTTACATTGTCTAATCTTGTATTAATAGTAATCTTCCAGCTATGATGAATCCGTAAGGTGGTAAGTGTTTGCAGTAAATAGGCATTGATCATGTTCATAGGCTTCATAGCCTTTTTCCTGTTTTGGCTACAAAGGTTTACAAATGAAAGCAAGGCAACTGATTGTGATTTTAGTGATTACACAAGGAAAAAGAAGAAGAAGATTAACTAAAAAAGAATGTAATTTAGAAGAAAGGGTGTCTTGAAATGAAAGTATAAAAGAAAAGGTTAAATTTGGAGTGTTAGCTTGGTTTTGTGGATTCGTTTGATAGGGAAGAGAGGAAAACTTCACAGAGAGAGTATGTAAGAGATTTAAAGAAAGAGACCGGGGATGCAATTTTATGGATTTTCACTTGGCTATATATACAAGATATGAAGAGATAATCTAGCCTAGAATACAGAAGAATAAAAAGGTTCAAAGGAAATAAATACGTAAATATATATTTACAGCCGTAATTGTAGATATCCTAATAATATCCTAATACATAGACGAGTTGCAAGTTGTTAATTGCAATTAGAGAGATTCACGTGTTGAGAGTCGTTTAAGAATATAATCTAGGTTCTTTGTATTTATCTATTGAGCATTAGCCGATATCGATGTTGAGTATATGGTATTTTGAGACTAGTTTATAAGTTTTCTTACCAAAACAATTACTACCATATAAGTTTTATGTATTACTCCCGCTGTTATTATCAACTAGTGGTACTCACGTGCTCTTCTGCACGAGTTTGATTGATTTATTTCGATAATCTTAATTTATAAAATTAGTGCGTATATTATTTATTATATTTTTTTAATTGTTTTGTTGTCATTATTACACAATTTGTTTGTTTCGATAATACAATTAAGTGTGCTAAAACAATAATCTCTTCTTTATTTAACAAAAAATATCAAATTACCAAGTGATAATAACTCTTATTGAAATACTTTTTCCTTGCACTAAATAATATCGGATATCAAAATAGTATTAGGCGTTAATCATCATCATATGAAAATTTCAAATATTTTCAATCGGATATAAGTTTGTTTCAAATAACTATATTAACACATAATAGTATAGTAAAGAGACTCGAGAAACGCCAATTTAAAATTTTAAAAATTAAAGAAAGAGGTAATAGAAAAGATGAATGAAGTAAAATGTATCACAAAAGATAATGAAGAAGATGAATATGTATGAAATCTAAAAAGAAAATTAAGGAGAAGCTACGTGGCCAAAATTTTGTCAAAAATGATTAAAATAAATATGAATAAAAGGCTAATAACAAAATTTAGTATTGATAATTAACGAAGTAAACAATTTTTTTTTTAAAGTTTATGGAATTTCGTGAACTTTGGGTTGACACATGACAACAAGGGTATCTCATTTAATACTTATTTTATAAGATAAGATTGGTTTTAAGATGAAACTCGCGAGTTTTTGTAGACCGAATGTTAGTATCAAAGCAAAATGGAGAATAATGATATGATAGCGAGGTGACTAAGAAAAATGCCCTAAAAACTTAAGTTTGTTTAGGCGGCTAATCTCTATTAATCCGAATGAAACAAAAACAAAGAAACAGAATAGGGTCAGGAGCAACAAATGCAATGGCTAATATGTTACAACAATGCCAGTGTGGAGTGTGGGTACATTGTAAAATACATAAACTGACAGCAACATTGGGTCCCGACTTCATTTCTTTGTGCTTCCTTTTTTCAACACCTAACCCTAAAATACAAGGCCAGGGCTCAAAGGCTTCGGCCCCATCCTTTCCTTGATTGGGATGCGTCGTCTCTGCACTCCATATTTTCAAATAATTGTGAAGATAAACCATCGATTATCAACGTTGATTAAGATTAAATTTGTTATACTCGTGATTTATCTTACATAAGTTTTTATTTCAAGTTAATCGGACTAACGGACCCTAAGAATACCCTTTTCCTCTTGTTATATGTTCTTAGACATATAAATATGGATAATCTTGAAATCTAATCCATAAAATTTGTCGGATCTTGTTCATCGTTTTGTGTTTGTGAAACATAATAGTGGAAGCTTGATCATATAATGATGTAGAACAAGGATAGTGTGCTAAAATGAAGATGTAGACATATGTTGATGGTATGGTTGGAAGCATGTCGCGACACCAAAAGATGCATTGTTTTGGCTGAGCTCTATGACAACTAAGCCAACGACAATAGGCTTAGATACTCATGCATGCATTTATACGAATAATGTTTTTTCAGCCTTTCATTTTCAATCACCTAACTTGATTTCTTATTTCAGGTTGATTGGCCCAAACAAACGTTATTCATAAAATATCTTATACACAAAAATCTATGTTTTGCAGAAATAATAATAATAATAGCCACTGTTATTCTTGATGGGAGTTATAGTAGACTGTGTTGTACGTGCAAAGTACGCATACTTACCATTTTCAAAGGCCAAAGCTTTAGGGAATTTGCAAATCAGAGTTCCAAGGTTCATCGATCATGCCTCGGTTAACTTTGATTTGGATTTAACCAAGACTTGTTGTCCCCTTCTTTGTGCTCAACACCACCATAGTAGCTGTATATATATATATATTAGTGTGTGTTTTTTTTCAGTTCTAAATATAATTTTAAAACCTAGACGAAAATTTTCAAACTTTTTTATGATACTTTTCCGATTGAACTAATGTTTCATGCCACATGGGTTGTGTATCCATCCATCCATCCATATGTGTTGGCGTTACACTATATGGGCCAACTTGGGCTTTTTATTCAGCCCAAACAAGAAAACGGTCCATAATCAATCGGAGTGGGTTGCATACCTCTTAATCTTCTCTTATGCTTGAGTCATCGTCAAATGATGAGTTTACGAGGATGGGTACGTTACAGGTCAACTAGTACGTGTTACACTAGTGATAATTGAAGACAAGGATTACACTTTGAGATTCAAACTATTGAAAGGTTACAATTGAAGCATTTGGTGAAAGGTAGAACGCCATGCAAAACCCTACAATTATTGCAACAACTCCAACAGCAATACAACTTATTCCCATCTTTCTCTCCATCCTTTCCTTATCTATTCTCCACACCTTCTTCCTCTCCAAATACTCAACATACCTCTCTTTACCCCTCACCCCATCATCCATATCAATCTTCCTTTCTCCAAACTCCATAGCCTGCAGCAAACACCCCAAACTACCCTTCCCGTTCATCCATTTCCCTTCCATGTCCTCTACCCTCATCCCCACCTCTCTCAGGTGCACCTCCTTCCCTCTGCACGTGACCTTCACCTCCACCTCCACCGCCCACTGCCAACGCTCAACTGAAATAGCTGTTGAGTACTTGACCGTTATATCTCCCGTCAACCAATGCCTCTCCCTCGCTACAGCTCGCATGCTCGATAGGTTTGCCGATATCTTTCGAGTTGGATCGATCACGATCCAATTCACCTTAAGCTTCTCTGATAGTTCTTGCTCAAAGTTAATGAGCTCAACCCCTACCCGGATTGATTCCTTCGGGCCCAGTAGATCGATCCGAAATGGGGAATGCTCAAACCAACCGGATTCGGTTTCGGTTACTTGGACTTTAGAGAAAACCGGTTGGTCATTGTAGTGGATATCAACGGCTGAAATTAACTCTTTGGTTAGCCGCGTTGATGAGCGGTTAGGATTACCCCAATTCTGTTGCTTCGTGACATGGCCGGTGAGGAGAGGGAACGAATCGGAGAAGAATCCGCGGTGGCAACCAGGGAAGGAAGCGATGACGCTTTGGACACGTGTGTCGACACTAGAAGGCCAAGTGGCCGTGCACACGTGTCTCCAGAGTCGTTGGTCGTTGGCGACGGACCGGAAGAGAGAGGAGGCGCAGCTGAAAGAGGAGAGGGAGACTCCGTCAAGGCGCGTGAGGATGTGAGTTCCGATGACGTCAGCATGGACGCTGGAGATCGGAGCTTCGTCTCCGATGGAGCTGGAGGATGAATTTGAAAGCTGCATAACTAGTCGCGCTTGAAAATTTGAGCTAGCTGGTGTGTATTTAGTGATCCGTTTTGGAAGATTAAGCAGTTAATCACTATATTTATACACAGGATAGAACTAGTATTAGAAAATGATGTTTGATTTGAGAATATATATATTTGCTTCTTGTGTATCTTATCTACGATTTATAATATCATGGGAAGGTTTGACTTCTATATGGATAAAGTACAGTAATTGGATTCGCTTCGGCAACAAAAGTTGGAAGCATTTTCATGGTCAAACGTTTCTAAAGGCCTTCAAATTTGACAATATATAAATAATATATTCTGCCATATATGGAATATCAGATGGTATCTTCAATAAATCTCATTTTGAAGTTTTAAGATATACGTGCATGAGCTTTATTTAATGGAAAGCTTGCTTCTAGATTTATGCAATTATTTTTTTTTGAATAGAATTCTACGTTTTAATTTAACTATAATATATAGTTTTTGATCATGTTTTTCAATATGCTGTACAAATTAATCATGTCTTTCTTTTTGTAGAAAGCTCTAGAAATAAAGTTATTTGGAATTTAAAAATATGTAGATTAGTTTGATTTTGCATCAATAAGTATTATTAATCTAAGTAATCATACGCTTTTCTGTTTAGTCTTGGGTCAACTTTTACGATATGAATACTTGAGTTGTAAAATGTTATAAAATCGCAATTTAAACGTGTGTGCATTTCATTTGTTAAAACCTAATTGTGGAGGTGAGCACATTAGTGAATAAAAAGTGTATGTGAACTCATAAACCACTTTCATCACATTTCATTACACATTTCTTTTATCAATAAAATAAATTAAGAAACATCTTTAAAGTCGTGATTTTAAAACATTATTCTCCAAAGTAAAATCATCTTATACAAT
This sequence comes from Fagopyrum tataricum, assembly GCA_002319775.1. NCBI lineage: Eukaryota > Viridiplantae > Streptophyta > Magnoliopsida > Caryophyllales > Polygonaceae > Fagopyrum > Fagopyrum tataricum. The sequence continues at coordinate 7,627,223 of CM008279.1, read as the reverse complement.
ATATTTTACTCACCAATAGTTATTTCAGTTCCCTAACGAAAAAATTGTGTCAATTGATTGAATGTACTATATTTATTTATTTTATCATTGTTAATTAATAGATTAAAAAAGTATATAAATTTAAGATTTTTTGAAAACATATTCCCAACCTTCTAGTCGTTTATTTAATGGAAAGCTTGCTTCTATATACATTTTTTTTTTTTTTATTTATTGGGGGATACCCTTCCAATATCAATTTTTCCATGCATACATGCCGCCAGGAGGATTCGAACTCAAATCTTCAAGCTAAACACTTAAGGAGTCTAGCACTACATCCCACTAGACCAACTGAGTATTGGTTCTAGTCGTTACTTTTATAGAATACACCTTAATGTTAGGTTTTTTAAACAAATTATCACATTCTTGTATAATTCAAATAAGTGCTCAGTTTTACCCAACTGCTTCAAAAAAGATAATTTGTTACATATGGTGATTTTACTTCTTTTTTTACATAAATTATTGCTTGAAAGATCGTTGAGACTATCCCGAGTGAGTTGGACAAGGCCTAATATAAGATGAAATATTGCTTTGTTGCCACTGGAAATTTCATAAGATTCGCAGAAACAAATTTACAAAAACAAGTATATATACTTGCAGTGCAATTATCTGCAACAACAAAAAAAACATCAAGATAAAGAGCAATAGCGCCCAAAACAAACTCTAAAATACATATATAGTTTCCAGTTTGTATAGTATGTATGTGCACACACCAGTGTTTACTCTTGCAAGGGCTCCCGCCTGACAAATTAAGAGTTTATTTGAAATCTGTTCCTGAAATCTCAATGATAAAGAGTACAAAATTGCACTGGTTTTCGGAATTTTCTCTATGGACGCAAAACCCATCCGCGTTCTGCAAGGGCTTGTTGTATTCTACTTGCAGCTTCGGCAGTGTCGCTTAGCGGCGGGTAACTCCAGCTTTCTGATAACTGAGAGATTTAACAGCCAAATCACAAATAACGTCAGAAACACAGGATGATAGGAAAGTCAATAAATGTATATACATTGCTTGTAAATTTCTCTACGCAGCCATCAAATGTCAGATGTAGAACTAATACTTACATCCTCGGAACCAGTGAATGGCCGAACAAGACCTCGTTCCTTCAAAGAATTATGGAAGTCTGAAATCTTCCATTTGCAACGCTCGCCTCCAATTACATACACAGGCTTCCTATAAAAAAGCACAAAGAGTTTTTCATAAATTTTTCAAGTCTGGCAAGTGAAACTAAAATAGAACAAAAAGGACAGTCAAAAAATACCCAGTACTACAAGCCTCGCTCAACATGCTGACTGAATCTGCTGTGACTACGAACGCATCTGCCCAAGCTAGATGCCCCAAGTGTGGGTTTGGTTCTGAAAATGATTTAGATATCAGTCAGATAATTTTCTAACTCAAATTTTATGTTGTTTGCTCTCATGAAGCCCAAGTTTCTTAATCAATTTCAGTTAATCCTTCAAGACTGTCGGGAAACAAGCATTACCTTCACCGTCCCATATAAAAACTTTAGGATGACCTCCCAGTTCTTTCATTATGATTTTAGAAATCTGTTAGAAGACAAAAGGTCATAACAATGACGAGTATTTGTTTCAAAGAGAAGAAAGTGAGACGGTGAAAGGAAAAAAAAACCTTATCTGGAGTCCTCCGTGAGAATGAAATTCTTACAGTACCACAACTCAAAAGAACATTTTGCATGTATGCTGTCAACTGCCTTGCGAGATCAGCACCATATCGACAGTGTCCTACATGGCACCATAAAAATTAATCTAAGCAAACAAGTTGATGCAACTATATTAAAAAAACTGGGTGGGAAGGATCTTATAACTTGAATATCCATAATCGCAATTAGTGCCATTTTAGGCTAAAACCAAAACAAATTGTGGTATTAATCAGTCTTTACATTGAACATATACACAACCCTAGTAAAAAAATCGGAAATTGAACAGGATAATATACACAAATTTCTGCTGTTATTTGAGAGGGAATAATCATTTTCATTGGAAAATAGTAACTGCTGGAAATTTACACCAAACCATAAGTTTCATAACAATACAGTTTAGTGGAGCTTAGTTAATGGGTTGCAAATTAGACTGCATATGGTAAACAACCTAATACAAGATCTGCATAGCACAAATGAAAGAGCGAAGCAAAGCTGGCCTTTTGAAAAATGCTGATTAACCCAAAAGCTAAAAGAGCATCATAATACATTTTCAAAAACTAATTATATCTATTTTCACTTGTAAGCTTCTAGTTCAACAGCATGATATGAGACCATGCACCACAATCCAATGATAATAGCTCCGTAGCCAAGATAAAGAGGTTTGCAGATTCAGAAAAATACATAATAAGAAAAGGTCTAGTGAATTTACTTGTTGGCCCACCAATGTTAACCACAAGCAAAGGCTTCGGAAGAGTAGCAAACTCATCTTGCCAAGTACTGGCTGCACTGCGGAGGGTAGAAGACTCAATCTGATGCAAAGCTCCAACAGTGAGGACCTACATACATATATGGTGAAATTAATATTAAAATGGAAACATGAACAATTGGTATCTCTGGAAAGGAATATATGACAAGGAAAGGTAAATAACTGAAAGGAGCAATGTTGAAGGAAAAATGAAACAGTACATACCACATTTTTACCAGGAGGTTCACGAGGAGTGATCCATGGCCGTATAAACCGAGGGACTTGCTCTTGTGCTCGGGGAGTCAAAGAATAAAAATCATGCCGAGGAGTGATCACCATGTCAAATCTGTCTAATCGTGTTCGAGGATGCTGTATCTGTATTCATACAAATGTAAGAGTTTTATTTTAAGGTAAAAAACGTTGGTCAGCAACTTAGCATGCTATATATAGGTATAGGCAGACGCGCACAAATAATGATATAAACCTCCTACATATCAGGAAATGAACATTAAGATTTGATGTGAACCTAATTCAACTGTGAAGAGTGATTGCTAAAGGTTTCACATATGGAAACCGCAAAACTGCAGCACTTTATACAACAAAGATGCAGGTATTTAATTATTTTACACTATTTTCCAGAGCAAATGTATATACTAGTCTATATAATGTTCACATCATACCCATCTGAAAAAGATAAGCATTAGCAACAAACCTGTACCACAAACACAAGATCAGATGCCAACCGCTTTATCGAGCTTGCAATCGAAATTGTATCCCTGCCGGAAGCAACTACCAATAATGGACCATCTCTGTACACACATGCAACATGACAAACAAATCAATAAAAAGTGAAAACTTTACTTTCATATAGTCACATCACTTATCGTGCATACTATTTTCTAAAAAGTGTATAAACTACAGCAAGTATATAAAAGGCTTCCAGATATGTTGGCCACTTCAAAAAGGGACGAATAAAAAATCAAAAGCACAAAGGAAACTATCATCATCAAGCATTACACATTTAGCGGCTCAGCAGTCAAGTAACCTTCAAAGAACAGTTGACCAAGCAATCATCACCAGCTTTATGTTTACATCATCTATATACATCTATATACATCTATATATAATTACTAAAGGAGAAGACGTAAGGCTTATGTGTCACGCTCATGTTAATTTCACTTACGTGTGTGTGCAGAGAATTATAGCACAAAACAGTAATCTTGTAAGAGACAAGTAGGCTAGGGCACAACATAAACTATTGTGCTTTATACAAAACTCCAAAACCCCAACCAACTTCTTACCGTGAGTGCAAAAAGAGGTGTACGAAGACAACACTTCTGGATATCAATGCAACAAAGCTAAATGACAAATTGGTAAATAAATACCTCCTTCTGGGACAGATTAGCATTCATAACATTTCTGGATACATCTAGGTGTAATGAAAAGCAGATAGACAAATAGCTCCATTTTCTTGCCAGGTTTGGAGTTGATCATCCATTTTATTATTTATGAATCATTTTAATATGTTAGCAATTTTCCTTTTAGATTCCAAAAACAAAGAAAAATTAAGTATTACAGATCTATAAAAAAAAATTGAACGAATCTGGCTAACAATGTTAACATTTAAGCCATTAATTGTATAACAAATCATGATAAACTAGATTGTGAACAGAACATGTACATAAAGTAAAACTCCACTGAGAATACGGGGGTGTTTAGCCGCCAGAGTAGTTTTTATACCTTCATTGCAAAATTTTTAACATTTTAAAAAACAAAAAGTTCAACCTACTTTAATAATCGATCTAAGCTTTACAGCTACTTTTAAGTTTCTCTTGTGGAAAGCATATTTTCTAGTGGATCTAACAAACTGAATTTGAAATGGTACATTCAGTATGCACAAAGATGATAGATAAGAGGGGAGGCATACTTTTCAAAGGTCTTCCGGGCCATGTTTACAATTTGTTTTGCATCAGCTTCTAGAACAGATGATAGTCCTACACTACCACCGTTTGCTGAAGGTGAGGGACCAATCCTTTTCTGGCTTGATGTAAACAAAATATGAGAATATATATATATCTGTCTGGCAACATAATCCAATCTTTTATGCCAGGATACAGGGATCCAATGAAGCCACTCATTGATTCCTCCACGTGGCCTGTTAACACGCTGTCAAGGTAAAGAAAGATATTTCAGAAACCCAGAGAAAAAAAACCACAAATATACAGATAAACAATCGAAAATGCTAGAAGTGTCTCTTTGCATGGAAATGGAATCAGAGGAAACATCAGAGAAGATGAATGCTCATCCTTTAATAATAGTTTGCTTATGAACTCTAAGGGCCCGTTTGGTTTTAAGTTTTAACTCCGGAAACGGAAACGGAACGAAAACGAATCTAGTCCATACGCACACCCTTGTTCATGAAGTTTTTGGGAATCATTCCTTGTGGTGTGAACTAATTGTAGTAGAATTTGATTAGTTTTAATACCCTACTGGATAACAAAATGGGGGAAGCAAGTGCATTTTGCAAGAAACCACCCGGAATGATTCCATGAACAAGGTACACATGTGGACTAGATTCATTTCCAATCCGTTTCCGTTTCCGGAGTTACAACCAAACGGAGGGTAAATGTATTTTAGTGATACTACACTAATTTCCTGCAACAAACCTTTTCTCCTATTCTTAATCGAGATTTTTGTTGATAAGATTCATAAATAAATGTTTGCTAAAAGAGAACTCTTCTATCTTGCTATGTATGCTGTTAATATGAGCAAGGCCCTCAAACATAAAAAACGCCAACCAATGTAGAGAATTATGTAATAGAATTATTATAAGATATAGGTTTTATAAAAGAATGGTAAGGAACTTTCCGGAATGAACCTTTTACAGTATCTTAGTCATTAAAACTTCTACAGTTTGTCCTAAAATCTAATTTTATGTAGACAACTCATCATGTAAAACCACCTGAAAATGTAAGCATATTATGCAATTTATGCCACCACCTCATTCTCACTTATTAATATACGGCTTTCCTTTATTCACATAATTAGGAGATCAAGAATAAACTCAACAATCATATCGTTTCAAAAGAGAATCCATATCTATTTCTAAATGATAGACATTTTAGTTTATTTAGTTCCACTCCTAATATTCAGTGAAAAGATTTTTTTCACAAACGGACCGAAAATCTAACAAAAGGGAAAATTTGAAAATTAATAGCCAGGGACGAGAAGAATATTTCCATCAGTCACATATACTCCGCAAGAATTTAAAAAAATTCCACCAGATGAATGCCTGAATTGACGTAACAAAGTATCTGGATCATTAAGCACTCTCATTTTTCTTGTTTATGTAAATTCTCAAGGATAAACAAACACAAAAGTTCTATTTTCAGCAGAGCTACGAGTTATATGATTATGGGTCAGTTTGGGAGGCCTAATTTTAATGGAAAAAAGAACAAGCTAGAAAGTGGGCTTCACGGAGATTATGGTAGCTTATTGTATAATTAGAATTATATTTAAAAAAGTAAACCTATTATGTTTTTTTAACATCTGCATCAGCTTCAATATGCTTTGTTCTCCCAAAAGCGCATAAGCTTAATTAAAGAAATAAGCTCGATAAGCTTCTGCCACCATACTCTTTGGCTTTGGCTCCAACAAGTTTGGTGTTACCGAACGGACCTATATCTTCTAAGTCATCCTCAATTCCTCATAAATACCCTCCAGAAAGCTAACATCGACAAGAACTGGAGAAAACTAATGATACTCGAATAAGAAGTGTAGTCTAAGCAAATCTACTGTAGCCAATGATGATCCTAATTTGTAAACCCTAAACCTAAAATCAACAGGTCCAAAATATCGATCGATTGAGAAAGACAGCGATAGAAAGCAAAATCTAACCTCCGAAGAAAATGCGATCAATCACTCCAATTTCCAAAAAAAAAAATCGAAAACAAAGCACTGAATAGGCGAAAATTTCGGGTAAACAAAGCTATAAACTTGAAAATCAATTTACAACAAAAAAAATAGAATCGATTGAGAAATCAAACTCACATAAAAGAGCTGCTTATCGTTGAATCCTAGAGCGCGAACCAGACCGATACACTGATTTTCAGCACCGGGGAATCCGTTTCCAATGACAACAACACGGCGAATTACACCGTAGACGCCTCCTTCAAAGATATCGGGCATACCCCTGGGACTGGTGGGAGGCTCAGGAAGCCTAATCGGCCTCATATCAAATCAAAATTAGGGAAGAAAAGAAAGAGTTGAATATGTATTACACGATGAAATCCAACATCACCCTTCTAATCATGTACCGTTTACTTCAAAATTTGGTAAATATCAAGAAATAATGGAACTAGGGTTTTGGCACAGAATAGCCGCAATTGAAATCTCGCTCGCTACTTCGATGAGAGAAGAAGTGGAGGAACGGAGGAGGGTTTCGTGGGGAAAACGCCAGACAGCGAAGACTGCAATGGAAAATTCAGACTGGTAAACTGGTGCTCTGCGGCTTTTCCTTCTCGGGAAATTAGAGTTAAGGGTTTTTTTAGAAGTTTTAATTGTTTAAATAAGGTATTGTTTTTAAAAAAAATACTTATCTAAATACTTGATTTTTTTTGTAAATATTATAATCTTTATTTTTGTTTAAAAAAAAGTTAAATATTCATATTCTATCTCTGAAAAAATAATTAAGATATTTACTTTTATAATTTTTATATAATAAAAAAAGATTATTTTGATATTTTGATCTTAAAAAGATTTATAGCTTTGATTAATTTTATAAATATATTATGTCAATTTTTAATTTGATTACTTTAGATGAACTACAGTAATCCAATAATATCCTCAAATGCACACTCGGAACCATGTGTTTACGTCCTCGGACCACTACATGATTTTTTTTAATCTATAAAATTCACCAATAACCTTTAAAAACATACCCTTTTGGTTCGAATCAATGTGGATGCAACATCAGGATTGTGAAGACATCATTAAACAAACACGGAGAATACAATTTTTGGGAACTCATATGTTCATCTAGTTAAAAAAAAACCAGCTTAATTAAAACCAAATTAAAATAATGGAGTAAAGAGAAATTTGGTATCATAAACAAACATATTAAAGAAATTGATGAGCAAATTTAAAATTTTCAAAAACAAACATTTCGGTGTTTTAACCAAAATAGACTTAATAAAAAAAAAAAAAGAGATTGTTTGTTGGATTACTAACATAAATACCGGATGCAAGAGCAAGAACATCTAACTTACAACTTAATGACAAAAATACGAGCTTCCATCATGGAAAAGCTACGGGTCTTAGAAACAAAAAGACAACGGCAACAATTACTAAAAATGATGGATCAATTCTTTCAAAAGAAGAAGATATAAGGAAAGAACTTATCGATGACTATCAACATATATTAAAGGCATCGGTGATAGACCAAAATGAACTAGAAAAAACAACTTTAAGTCATCCAAACGAAGATAAATGAAAATGAGAACATATTAGCAGCGATAAATCACCAGGTCCGGGTGGCATGCCGACTGGTTTCTATAAAAAAAAATATTGGCATATCATTGTACCTACAGTTACAGGGTAGTCAAAAGTTTTTATGAAACTAGAAAAATCTTAAAACAGATTAACCATACTTTTATCACCCTCATTCCAAAAGTAGACAATCCATCAACAAGACAACAACTACCATTATAGACACATTAGTCTATGTTCAACCATTTACAAAATCAATGCAAAAATCTTAGCTAAAAGATTAAGCGTAGTTCTCCCAAAATTGATTCACCCTTTACAAGGTGGTTTCACCCAAAATAGAATTCACGATAATGTACTTATTGTGCATGAAATCTTCCATGAATTTAGATCCAAAAAGGAAAATAAGGATTCATGGAAATCAAAATTGATATGGAAAAGGCCTACGATAAAGTAGAATGGTCGTTCCTAAAAGTATGAATTTAGATTTGGAGAAAAATTTAGAAGATGGATTGAAAAATGTATCTTAACGGTGTCATACTCTATACTTATAAACGACTCCTCAACGAACATTATCCTCTCAAAGAGGGGCCTATGCCAGATCCATTATCTCCTTTGCTTTTCAACCTAAGGGTCGCGATACTGGCTAGAAGTATACAAAGAACTAGCAATGAGAACAGAAATATAATAGAATTTTCAACCTCAAAAAGATGGATCTACTATCCCAGTTTTGGCTTTTTCCAGTGACATAATAATTTTCACCAAGGCAACAACAACAACAACAACAAGCAATATGATTATATCCATCTTAACTAACTATTGCTTGGTCTCAGATCAGATAATACCACAAATCAGCACTTCAAACAACAATAAATGTAGACCCGACAACCAAGAGAAGAATGCATGCACATATGGATATTACAGTAACAAACAACCTTTTAAAAATACCTAGAATGCCCAATCATAAACGGACAAGTAAATAAAGACACTTTTAATAGTGTCATCTTAAAAAAAATAACTAAACAACAACTAACAAAATAAAATGCCTCATCCTTTTCTCAAGAAAGTCGAGTAACTTTGATAAATGTCAACCTAAATGCAAAATCAAACTACTTAATACAATCATTCGTGCTGCCTACAAACATTCATAAATAACTTGACCAAATTAATAGATATTTCTTCTGGAACAAGGGACCGAATTTACACCCCCTCATTACTTGGGATAACATATGTAAACAAAAAATGCTAGGAAGAAAAGGAATCCAAAAAGTAGAAGATATGAACACGGCTTTACAAATGAAACTACTATGGAAAATAATTGCAGAATCAGTCAATATTTGGGTTTAAATTGTAGAAGAGAAATATCTCAAAGTAAAATGCTTATGGAACTACAAACCCAAAAACATGTCATGACAATGGAAAAACTAATAAATTTAAAGAAAGACTTTGAAAAAGGTTTCAATGGAGTGTTGTAGATGAGAAAACCATTAAATTCTAGAAAGATTGATGGATAACCGACCACCTTTAAAAAACGTGATGCATGACAAAACATTGATCAATATGGTTGCTCTAGTAAGCAATTTTATAACAAATAAACAATGAGACCAACAAAAAATTCTTCAACTAGGTAGTCTATTACCACATGCCATTATTAGAAAATTCAGCACTTACAACCTGCCTCAAAATTAAATACAAGACATTTTGTATTGCGCATCAAGTAAAAATGGATGGTTCTCTACCAAATCGACAATGGATCTTATCCAAAAACGCAAGGTGAGAACTCAAGGTGACAAGACATGAATTTGAGATATTAACATAATGCCAAAAGTTAAAAACTTTATGTGGAAATTGTCTCTTGATGGAATTCCAACAAAAGAGAACCTAGAAAAACAAAAAGTTTCAATCTTAATGCATTGTGAACCAACGTCAACACCCGATAAAAAGTGTCAAACACCCCTTTTTCAAATGCCAATATACATTACAAAATATTAAAAATGATAAAGTTACAACTTTCTCATACAATTGTGATCCAATATGCCACAAAGTAATGAACATTATCATGGAGATAAAGGTAAAATGTAATTCAACAGAATTAAGACAAACAGTTGTTACATGGTGAAATATATGGATAACAAGAAATCAAACAATTTTTAAACAAGAAAAAATACTACTTGATTTAAATCAAGTGATACAAAAACAAATTGAAGATTGAGATGAAGCTACTTTAAAAACACGAAATTGAAACATAGGGCCTCCAAGACAAAGACGAAAAACAAAAAAAAAAACATTAATTAGAAGAGACTAATTTTTCAAAATTAATTTTGATGCTTCTAAATACTCTAATAATCAATGTGTTTTTGCCTTTATGCCTTTATTATTCGAGACCATAATACTTTGACGCTTGCTGCCGGAATAAGTCGACGTGGAGCAGAAACTATCCTTCAAGCGAAAGCTTAAGCTCTAAGAGAGGGCCTCCAAAACGTTATAAAGGATAAACAATTGGTGAAAATAACATAGTCGATCTAACGGTAAGTTACAGAAAAGCTATGGAAAAGGCAGTATATATGTTTATGTTGTTTCATGGCCAATTGAAGTGTTCCCATTCCAAAAGAGGCTCAAAGCCACTCATCATCTCCTCATCAAAATTGTTACTGCTTCCCACATCATCCAATCGGCGACAATCTTCTTCACCTGACTTTGAGCTGTCGGAAATCGATACCGGTGCTGCGGGGGCCATATTGACACCAGACACGTGCGCCGCTGCTATTGGTTCAGCGGCTCCGGCGGCTGGGGCTTCGTTGATCGGGTTTCTTCCTATGGCCATGGCCGATGGACGTCGGTCGAATGCTCTTGAGCTCCCTGATGTTATGTATACTCTGCATACGCTCATTTCGTGCCTCAACTGCATGTAATACACGTGTCAGTCAACACCAAGTCTGTCGTTATTACACCACTTTTTCTTATACGCTTTAACGTTGGTTGACGATTCACACATGTCCCAAAATGTGGAAACTAGCTACCCACAAAATTAAGCATGAAGAATTTGTCGATAAGATCCATCATTGGTACGCGTTAAATATAACCCTAATTAAAGAGTAATTATCAATCTTATGCAAACCTATAAGTTAAAATTGCGAGTTAAATGTCAAAGTCTAATACAGACGGATCATAATTTAACAAGATTCCCTTTAAAAATCAATCGACAATTGAACTAGTTTTGTCTTGCTTGTTTTGCAATTTTTGTGTGTTGAATTGGTTTTAAAGAGTCGCGTAGGAAGAGACGTAAACCTTAGGAATAGAAGATGAGATATTTTGAGTGGTGTCGATGGCCTTGTACTCGTTCATCTTCCATTTGGTCTTCCGACCAGTAGGAGCTCTACCCTTGTAGAAAACCATGGTTTTCTTCACTCCTATCACCTTCTTCTCACTCGTCGAGTACACGTATCCAGGTGAACCGGTCGCCTTCCAGTAACCGGTCGACGTTGTTCGGTTAGGCTTACCGCCACGTGCCTCTCTCTCTTGTTGTGGCATGAAGAAGAACCATTGTTCCGTTTCCCCGCAACACCGATCTCCTACCAACCCTTCAATCAAAACCACAATAATTTAATATTTTATTACAAAATGATCATATAAATTTCAAAAAATATTAATTAATTATATAATGAAAATACTTACTTGGAAGATCCCACGGCTCGTTAGCGTAAATGTCGACAATGGGAATGACACGATCAAGCTCCGGCCGAGTTCCGTCCATCTTATGTTGGAGATAGAATGTGAGGAGCTCTTCTTCCGTCGGGTAGAACCGAAACCCCGGCGGGAACGAATCCTCCATTGTTGGTGATGGCAAAACCTTTTACGATCGAGATCGACTATCTACCAAACCCAGAAGCAAAATCAATGAATTGGAAGGAAGATGGGATAAATGATAGATGAATCACTAACTAGTATATATATACGGATGGTATTAGTAGCTATGTCTGTGTAATCGATCTGCAGTTTGAAACTTCAACAACGCGTTTTATAAGAGTAGAAAAACTGATTAGATTTCATTATAAATGTTGTCGATCCTTTGGCATACCGTATATAGCTAAACTTAGGCAAGTTGAGGAATATTTTATGTCACTTTCATTGAGCAAGTCAAGCCTTTTAATTTCCACCTTGTACGTGTTCGCTGTTCTAACTCATTTCCACTTTTAATTCTTCATTCATATTACACATTACATATGTCTTGCTTCCACCATTTCTACGAATAGAATATTGCCTTTCTATTTTTTTGAAATTATTGACTTGTAATGTTAATTAAATGCATTATTATATCATATCCCACGTCGATATCGAACGAACTCTCGAGGCTTGTTCGAGGCATGCAGTTCTAGCTTAATTAGTGTACTTGCGTAGTTGTTAAGCCGTCATTGTTTTACGTATGAAAGCTATCCCTCGTGTTTGAAATTGATTCACAACATTATGTATATATAAGTCTACAAGAGGTCTCGTTTCCGATATAAGTAATCGATAAGAATCATACAAAAGATAACCTAATTGGTCTACCTCATCGTAAGATCCTCATTTCATCATCACAAGTTTGAAGTGGACCAATTCATCGATCCGTTCTATACTTCTATTCACTGCTTCCACTAAGTATACATACTTTTAAGATAATAATAATAATAATGATAATAATAATATATTTGTCAATTCCCTCATATAGAAATTGTTATGGTAATTAGTACTAAAAAATACTGATACCTTTCTTTCTTTTTTGTGGCTATTTTTACATTAAATTTTATTTTATTTTATCTTTCTAGCTCATATGAAGTTTCACAAACTTCGACGGACTAATATAGTCGGGAACTATACTTTTGTATTGTTAGATATAATTTGACGGGATGATTTTTATTTCATGTACAGGATCATTGTTTTAACGCCGACAAACTCGATCGGTTAAGGTCAGAGATCGAACCACTCTGATACCTTGTGAAATTCTGATTGATCAATATATTGTGAGGTGTTTGCACATTTGAGCGCATGAACATTTAGGCTAGCTCGAACACAACATATAATTCTAGTGATGCTCCATCATAAAACCAATTGACAAAAGTACGCCGCTAAACTTGTATATTAGACTATGAGTTTGTTTATTATGGATGTAAGAAAAATTTATCACCACACTATGAAATTTTGGTTGTTTAAATATAATGTGAAGGGTTTGAAAATACATTCGAGTGCAATTACGCATTAGGTCGAACACTGCACACAAGTGTAACGAGGTTCCATCTAAAATCATTTGACAATGTGATGAAAAGTTCATTGATCTTATATACAAGACTTATAATCTTCCAATTTATATGTAAAAACCTTATTATCTCAACATACATCCGAAAATACAACTAAGATAGCAAGCCTAGTTAACACTTGGACAAATGGGTTTTTCTTGTTCATTAATGTAAAAAATTTCGTTACACCTTTGAGTTTAAAAAATATACTAGGCTCAAATCCAATACCTAGTTCGAGTAAAATTTTATTATAAAATTAAATGATGATAAAAAAATCATTGACTTATATACAAGATTACAAGAGCTCGTAACAAATTTTTTTTTTAATCTTTAAAAAAAAAGGAATAAAATTAAGATGGACCACTTACGATGATCCGTAAAAAGTTAATTGTCAAACTGCGTGTATCAACGGAAAACAAATAACAATTAACAACTATGAGTGGAAGTATATATTGGAATTTACCAACTCACAAGTCACAACCTCCAAAAGTCAAGCATGGTCAACCAAGTCCTTCCAAATTGAAGGACTTGTAAGAGAGTGAGACACGGCTCCTTTTAGTCTTTTACCCTTTCAAACACAAATTCTAGATTTGTTTCAGACTTCAAATTATTTCCTCTTATCAATCAAAATGATCATTTCAATCATTATTTTATAAATTACCCTAAACTAAAAAGGAATTATTTTCAAAAGTTATATATGCAAGGAAGTGAAGGGACCAACTTTGCTACAACAATGTATATAATAAAAAATCGATATTTTTTTTTTTGAAAAGAATGATTAAATTATTATTTATTTATTTTTTCAAAAGTGACTTTATAAATTTGGAGTATTTCTAACTAATTATCTTGTAAAATTTAAAACAAAATACTTTATGGTAGTCAAATTGTCGTACATGGTATGGATTGATTATACATATATTTATATAATGAATTATTTTAGTTTTTAACTAGAGTGATAAAATGACTATATAATTTATATAAAACTAATACTCCGTATGGTATTTTTTTAAATCTTGCAATTTATTTCGTGAATTATATAATATAAATAACATATACTATATAAATGAAGATATAAAATTAGGTATTGTTTACAAAGTCACTCAATATGTCCTTTACAATTTAAAAGTATTATTAACATAAGATTTAAAAAGATCTCAAATATAGATGCTTTTATAATTATTTACTTTATATCCATATTCTTTCAAAATATTTCTTTATTATAAGTTACAACAGTGAAATTTTAAAATATTTCATAAATTATAAATTATAAATATTTATTTATTATTACAATATATCCCTGTATATAATATATGTTTCAAACATTTTATTAGAAAAGAAAAAAAAAAAAAAAAAAGTATTTTGGATGGGCTTTTGGATCCTAACTTGTTCGTAGTCTCTTTCTACCCGATTTGGTTCGTTTATTCGGATGGAGAAGCGGACTCTACTTTATTCGGGTTTGATGACAAATAATGTGAAGTAAATGATGAGATGAAATATGAGTAAAGCAGTAAAGGCTAGTTAGCGCGTAGGCGAGTCAAATCGATAAGTTACGTGGGAATCACGAGACTCGGCTTGCAAGTCTTGGCACCACCGTCAAGAGTCAAGACGCTTGACCAAGTAATTGCCACGAAGCCTGTAATTTATATGTATAAAAAAAACCTAATAACACTCGATCGTTGTTATACATCAAACAAAACATGCTAATTACAGTCATATACGACCCCTTCTTGACTCGGACCAAGTCTCCACCGACCCATCGCTCTCCCACTTCGCCTCATTGCTACGTTTTCCCTTGCGTCATTTACTTTCCTCTACTGCAAGTCATAATTACATGGGGACGTAGGTCTAATCTTCATATCCCCTATATATATAAAGATCATCCATTGTTCTAGGATTAAGCTTGCTCTTTGATTCCCAATATATTTTAGGAGCTAGATAAGCTGTCGATAAATAAGTTAAAATTGTCTCGACAAAAATGGATGGAATTAGACCTAAAAAAGTCATTCAAGTTCGTTATATATTCAATTATTTTCAGTGATAATTTTATATAAGGCCTGTAATCACACATACGTCTCAACAAGTAACACAAATTTCAAATGATCAAGAAATTATTAATATTAGAATTAAGACGGGATATAAGACGTGGTGAGACAAAATTGAGGCCATTTCAGTGACTAATATACAAGAGACGAGATTGGAACTTGTCCTTTTATATTGAATCCTATCAGGCTCTATTTTGGTTGGGATTGGAACCGACTCAATCTCATATGACCTATAATTTGTTTATAGTGTTTACCATTAAAGATTTACACACAAAATATATATTACTAATGTGTTGCATAATCTCCTCAAACTATAATTACATTTATTTTTATTGTAAAGTTACTTCGATACATATTACAGAAACTAACACATAGTTAAAAATTTAGACAGCTTAACACAATAAAATGAATTTTGATAAAATTATTGTATTTTTGAAAATTTTGTTATAATTGACCTTAACTAATTAATACACAAAAATATACAAAATAACTCAATAAACATCGACATCTACACAGTTTCTACAACTATTTTTTGTTGTCGGGATTTTAGAGATTTTTAGGGTGTTATTGAATTTATGAAAATAAAAAAAAAGCATATTTTTTTTATACACAATTGTACTAATTTTATGGAGACAACATTAGTATATTTAGACACACCCATAAATTTACCATGACTTCCTTCTGATTGTTGATATTCAACAAACTTATTCGTCGGGCTCAAATCTAACTCGCATATACACTCAAACATGTGTAACCTCCACTTCACAAGCACACCTTGAAGACAAAATTTAAATTTAAATTTTCCGGGATTTCAAAACTTGGTAGATACACCCTCTCGCCTTATTACTTGTGGGATAAGTTATATCTCATGATTTTTTTTAAATAATTTTTTAAAAGATTATAACTATAGTTTAATTATAATAACAAAAACTTTATTGTTGAAATTAATGCTTGAGTTCCGATTATGTTAAAAAAGAGCAAAATCTTCGATTATGTTATTTATATTATAGAACCTGTAATAATTATGGAACATGTAACAATTATTTATATCATGGATCATGTTACTTACAGATTAAGATAATTTTAATTTTAACATTAACAAACTCAATTGTTAAAGATTTCTCTAACTTAATCATTGTTAACCAAATCTCCTTAAAATAATTATAATTGTTTTCATAGTTATACATGATTTATCATAATCGATGATTATAATTACAATATCTAATTCGTGTTAATCATCACTAAAAAAGTTATATTATAAAATTACCTATTTTGTAGATAACGTGTTTGGTTCGATATATATACCACATTTATTTTTAACATTTATTATTAATATTATATCTCTAATTAATGTTAATTATTGCTTAAATGTGTTAGCTTATTCATGTTACTATTTCTTTACAATTAGAAAAAGACTTAACGAATAATCATCTTATTTAAATAATTAGCTTATTCATGTTACAATTTTAAAAAATTTATGTAATATTGTTTTTGTAATGATAAATTTTCTTGAATAAAACCCGCACAAATTGCGGACAATGAACTAGTTACCTACAAATTAATCAACATGTAACTTGATCAATTGTACATTGTTCATTATATGCTCACCAATTCTAGAATGTAAATGTATTTATTTCATAGTCCAACTTTTTTCCGTTTAGTAGAAATCACACATCTCGTTTTTTCGTTGATCTTATGACTGGAGCGGACAATACCATCACTCCTTTAAATTGCAAAAAATAGTGCATTGATGATTAATTAAATGTATTTTTCTAAATGCAGTCAATATCCTTCATATAATTATCCTCTAGAGATTGTAGTTAAGGTGAGATAATACAACTAATGATCATTACATGATAAGCTTATATAACATTGCACACAAAGCCTCCTAATAATTTTTATTTGGATAATTCACTATAATTTTAACTTATTGTGGGACGGGAGAGTCTCCCGGCCCTTCCCTCAGTTCCTGTATATCAATGTTAGTGGATCACATATATCTCACTATATACTTATATAAACTGGTTGTAGAGAACCTCCCTGACTCATGTCAAAGTGGAGTAGTGATGTCACAATCCGTTATACAAACACTTGGGTATCATGATACCGTAACATCGTCCTATTTAAGTTGTTAATAAAAATTCACATAGCACACACACCACTACCATAGTGATGCGTCTCAATAAGACAATACAAACCTTCAAGTACCCGACATTTGTATTGTAGTAAATGAAAATATTCAAGGCCGTATCCACAAGAATTTAGTGCTTAGTTGCCATTTTTCATCCTAAAAATCTAAGTTAAATGGAAAAAGTGGTAAAAAAAAAACATCAAACAGCACTTCAAGTAATGATTGAGTAAATATCAAGGAATCTAAGATTGGTGGTTAGTCCTACCAATACATGGCTCAACTCATTCAAATAATTCTAAAAATCATGTAAGAAGTGGGTATGATTAGGTGATTTCATAAAAAGTTACAGTCACTTGTGAGATCATAGAATAATTTAATTAATGCGCATATGCATTCTCATGGTTAATGCAAATCAAGATAAGATAAGAACTAAAAGATTTGATCACATTACCATATTGCATGATTTCATCATGCTCTCACACTACTTATAAGTTAATACAACCAAAACAATCATGGATGAGTACAAAACATTAGATATTTAAATCATATATATTCGCTTTTGATAACTCCTAACACATTCTAGATTTATAACAATACAAATCATCTAAGTGTTTACCTCTCGGTTGGGACTTAGATGAGAAATTTAGCATAAAAACATACAATCAAGCATAAAACCATCACGAGGAAAGTTAAACATGAAAAAACAAAACAAAAAACTAAATCACGTGACTAATCCAAGATTATAGGAAAAATCCTAAGATTGAAATCTCCTATACTATGACTAAATCATACATTTTCTCACCCAACATTCATCAATAAGTACCCATCTAAATTATGGAACCATAGAGTGAGGTTTTCACCCCCAATCCTAGAAAATGGGTTTAATGACCCTTATTAAAAATTAATCCAAAACACACAAATAACATCTCAAAGTGTAGGTAATGAAAATATAATTAACATTTTTGCAAAAAGAATTAGAGAAATCGCCTTACCAGATGAAAGTTATGCACTTTTCTTCAAAAGTTTTCTAAGAACACAAAAATTACTTGCTTAGATCTAGAAATTGAGAGTTTTTTATATATAAAATGAGCATGAGCTGCCCCATTTGCAGTCTAATGTATATATATGAAGGGTTGAGACCATGGTTCCCCCACAAATGAGATAAAAAAAAAACAAGTACAAAATTTAAACAACGTTTTTGCTTACCTCGGTCTGGACCGAGGTAGGCAAAGCTACACAAACCGAGGTTTTTCAACAAAAATTGGACCTTGGTTTGGCAAGCACTTGGCTCGGCCTGACAACAACTACCTCAGTTGAGCCAGTCTTCGGCATTTGTTTGCTTGAGGTTTTTGCTACCGGCTCCTTCGGTGTTGATCTTTGGGCTCCGTCATAGTCTCCGTGTTGGAGGATTCCTTGACACTTGGGGGCTTGTAGGTGGTTGAGACGTTTTCTTGGACCGTCGGGAAGACGTCTTTGGACAATTTTAGCTTTAAAAGCGCATTGGAAAGGTGAGATGTGGAAGGATGGATCATGCAAAACTTGAGGGCAACGGTGTAAGACCTAGAGAGTTGTATTTTTTAGCTTTTTTTAGCTCCATATCACCTACAAAGAGAACGAGAGAGGGAAATAGACATTCATATAGAAATGAAATCATACTATTTAAGTTTGGATGCCTATTCCATGCAAAACTAAACTTCACTAAATTGCATCTAAAATTTTAGCATGAAAACATGATATCACATAGCATAAGCCAATGCGAGAAAATCTAGCTAAGTAAGTCTATAATACTTGTTTGAATCAATCTCAAACTCAATTACCACAACATCATCCACTCACTTATATGACCTCAAATACCCGATCAAATCGGTAAACACATCTCGATCATAAACAAGTTCTTATCTCCGTGGAAGTCCTAAAAAGATTTCTATAGCGGGGATGGACTAGTCAGGATTATTTGCAAGACTAGACAAGAGTTTTAGGTAAATTGAGTATGACCCCAACTTTTCTAAAAATTACAAAAATGACTCAAAATGCTTTAAACTTTAAAATAAAGCATCTTAATTTGATATAAATGATAATCGAACAATTAGAGTTTTTAAAAGTCTTCCAGACTTTCAAAAATTTAGTAAAAAGCCCTTTTCCTTTCAATACGAAACTAGTCGAAGATTATACTTTGATCTTCCGTATCTATCCTTAAACATCTCGTAAAATTATGGAAAAATTTTCAAAAATACTATGTTATACCAACTCTTTGATAGTTGAACGGAACATCGTTCCTTACCTAAACTTTTATACAACCCTTAAAGTTACCTACACAACCAACTTATTATATTCTTGCCCAAATATTCCAAATTCCTGAGTACGTAAACATTTGTATGTACCTACATTTGATCATTTATAAATCTCAATCTAATCGTTAGATGATCCTAATATAAACTCTAAAACAAATTACAAATTTCTATCGAAAACATATGGTAAATCCAACCGTTGAAGTTATATATAACTTGTTCAAAGATCAACCCAAAAATATTAAGTCTTACCTCAACCCAAAATTTTCTGCATTTTTAACCCCCAATTCACCTATTCATATCTTATATCTTATCATTCAACCGTCAGTTTGCTAGTCCAGATTCGAAATAAAAGTAGACCTTCTTGCTGCCTGTTTTCTCACCCTCTACACAAGAAGAAGACTCACTCATGCTCGTGTTGTTTTCCGGATTAGAATGGAAGGAGGCTCTTTGCTCCCCCGGATTCAAATGTTGCCGCACGAACGAGGAAGGGGAAGGTCTCAAACTTTTGGTTTTGCTATATATCAAAGTGAAATTTATCCTTCAATAGTGTATATAGGGATGAGGAGAACCAGAAGCAAAACCAACTGGTTTAACTAAACCGGATCGAACCCATTTATCTACTTTTCCATATCTACACACGGTAACAACTAATGGCTAAAATTTTCGGTTATTACGAAATTCATAAATCAATGTCGAAAATCGTAAATTATACAAAATCAAACACACTAGAAACATTATAAATAAAATAAAATAAAATAGAGATATGTATTTTCGGAAAATAAATGAGGTATTAATGCACTTTATTTTAAGGAGAAAATGGGTAAATAGGCCTTTTTTATAAACTTGTGTAGTTATGAAACCCATAATTAACTTGGTAATAAAGTAGACATCTATTTTTTATTTATAAAGATTAATTAGAAGGGCTACATGGTAATTTCAAATTTCATAAGCTGAAGCCCAATTTGAATTTAATAAGCTCAGGCCCAATTCGTAATTACACAAAGCCCAACAAAAATATAAATTTCGTAAGTACACAAAACCCGGCAAAAATATAAATTTCGTAAGTACACAAAGCCCGGAAAAAATATAAATTTCGTAATTACACAAAGCCGGCAAAAATATAAATTTCGTAATTACACAAAGCCGGCAAAAATATAAATTTCGTAATTACACAAAGCCAGCAAAAATATAAATTTCGTAGTTAGTGGGTTTCGAACTACGGATGACAGACCCTCCCACCCTTTAACCAGGTAGACTAATTAAACTTGGTAATCTATTGTTATTTTTTTTAAAGTTATATTTAATGTCTACTTACACAACCTATTGTTACACAAACATAACGTTTGATTTTACAAAAAATTGTGATAACCCAAGACCTTTTTCGAATTACACAAGTTGTCTCGATTTACACAAAAACCTATATACTTACACAAACAGTCGATTTTATCTACACAAGCCGATCTAATCCATATCATTTTTATTTCACAAGCTCTATCGATTTTATTTACACAAGTCCTAACGATTTTATGTACACAAGCCCTATCGACTTTATGTTCACAAGCCCTAACGACTTTATCTACAAGCCCTATCAATTTTAATTACACACGGAACGTCGAATTGAGTTTGTACACAAGCCCTCGAGTTTGTACACAAGCTCTGTCGAGTTTTTACACAAGCCTCGATTTACACAATATTTACACAAGCATTAATTTACACAAGAATTGTGTAACTCGACCTTGTGTAATTACGAATTTTATATTTTCGTTGGACTTTGTGTAATTATGAAATTTATATTTTTGTTGGACTTTGTGTAATTACGAATTGGGTTTGGGCTTTGTGTAACTTAAATTGGGATTGGGCTTATGAAATTTGAAATCACCAATAAGCCCTTTAATTAATCTTTAAATTTTAATTGTAAAAATCCAAGGGCCTACTTTGTTTTTGGTTTTCCTAAAAGACTCTATTACCCCATTTTTCTCTTATTTTAATTGGATACAAAGTGTGCATTTGTTTTTAATATGTGTCACTAAGTATGCACTTTGAATGCACTTTGAATTTTTTATTATTAGAAGAAAAAAATTATTTTTATGTGTCTTTTATCCTATGAAGAAGGAAATAGATAATATAAATATATTAGAAAATTCTAAGAAGATGAAAAGAGATAATTGAGATATATTAGAAAATCATAGAGAAAAGAAAAGAGATAATTGAGATATATTAGAAAATTCTAGAGGAAAGTGACAATCCTAAGATGAAGAAAATAGATGATTGGGTAATTAAATTCGTAGACTTGTTCGTGAGGTTATATATATGAATAGAATCAGGTGAGAACAAGTGTTACGGTAAGAAATGAGAACGTATCTAAACAACACGATTTAAATAATTTAACGGATATGATGAGATGTATATATAGCTAGTATTTAATGAAATATTCAGATACGAAAACCCTAACTCCAAGAAAAGAACGCGCCGATACGCGCCGCCGACTTTCCCCTTCCTCTTCCTGAAGAAAACACTACACCACGAAACCTAAAGAAAAAATAGCATCTAGATCTAAGATTTTCCGATGCTCCATCCAGATCCAAACCAATACCAGCAACGAGCTCTTTGTTGCCTAATCTTCTTCTCGATTTACCAAGGGGTGGTAAGTCTGACTAGATCTAGCTCTTGGTCCCCTTTGCCTCAACAGATCCATCAAAGAAAAAGAAAAGAGAAACAAGCCTCGTGGTCTTTTTTGGGGGCAAAAGTCGTACCCCAGGTGACGAACGAAGGAGAAGGTCAACCCAGGCTGGAATCTTCATCGGAGACCAGAAATTCCCTTAATCCGGGTCCTAATCAAGCTAAGAGAAACCAGCAAACGAAGTCCCCGTCGGATCTGGAAGCAGAAACCTAGGTTCGCCATGGTTAACCCTCCACAACTCCAAAGTCTATGGAAGATGACAAAACAAACTCAAAATCAAGAGAAGAAGTCGAGGGATAGCGATTTTGTCACATTCTGTCCACAAAGAAACTGCTTAGAGAGGGTGAGGCAACCAGGCTAATGTTCGTGGCGGATCTCCAAGTCTGGTTGTTGCCCCACGGGATGAAGAACTTTCTCCTTCCTAAGGTAAGTTCAAAAACTATTCACTTTTGGTATTTCCGTAAACCTTTCTTCCATAACTTCTATGTCATTTTTGAACAACTGAAAATTTGAAATCACAGAAATCACAATATCTAAGAATCCAACTTGGGTATGCAAGCTCTATGCAAGCTATGTGAAAAATACTCGAAAAACTGCTAGTGAGGCACATAGTATCTATGGATCTAGAATTATTGTAGCTGATTTGCTGAGGAATCATTTGAATGCTCTAACTAAGTCCTCGATCGACTTGTGCCTATCTATTATTCATATGTCAATGTTGACTTCGAAATCTGCTTCTCTAATAGCTTTCTTCAGTCCCATAAAGAGTCATCTCTGGCTTGCTTTGTTTATTCTGGAATGTATAAAACTTGTTTTTATCGCAGCTCCTTTGGATCACACTGGCAACCCTAGAGTCTCCATGTATTTGAACCATATGAGACAAAATTGATGGTTTTAAATTCATTGAAATTTCCCAAATGAAACATCGTTGGCATAAGTTTAGAAACTTCCCTTCTCTGTTAAGGATTAATTGCTTTGAATGTAACTATCTTGCCTCTATATGCATGAACCAACTTACTCTACTGTCAAGTTGATGCACGATGATCTTCAACCTAGAAAAATCTGTTCTCTTCTCCATTGTCTTACACCGTCTGATGTGATGTTTTACTATGACCTATTAGATTCTATAAGTGTTTTAGAGATGTTTGCTATGATCTGTTGGTACAAGAAACTGCACTTGTGTGTTTTTGTGCTATGCAGATTTGATAAGGGAAAAATCAAACTAAACAAGGGAGGAAAGACTTCTCATGATAGAACAACGATAAGAACAACATTCAACCTTCTTGACAAGGTGAAAAACTACTACAAACTGATCAAATGGAACCGGTTTTTTAATTTAAACGCCGCTGATTTTTTTACTAAGGAAAAGTTGTTGTAAACATACCTACTATTTTGCCTTTGGTGTGATATGCAGATTTGATAATGGAGGAATGAGACTGAATAAGCAAGCTACTTCCTATACCAACAGAGTAAATAAAGGAACAACACTCAACCTTCTTAGTAAGGTGAAAAACGGCTATAAACAGAACAAATTGATCTGGGCAGAATTGGTGAGAATTGCGTTAACAAGAACCGTCTCCGACCTATGGCTGCCAATGGGAGACATTCATTTAGAACATATATCCACTCCTAAGGGAGTTTGTACAAACATAATGACCAAAAAGTTAATGACCAAAAAAGTTGTCCTATAATTTTTATGACCAAATAAAGAAAAATCTAAATTGTGTATACGCGCCCTTTGTATGGCACGGTTGTATAATGAATGAATCCGATCAATCATATATCCATCGCTTGGTAACCACGATAAATGGTTTTTCGGACGATGTTTGATAAGTAAATCATCGGTTTATTTTCAACTTAAACAAATAACTCACCTCCTATTTAAGGGTAGGTGTGACACAAGAAAACATACCCGTAATCAACGGGAAAACTACCTCCCAAAATATATAATCCGCAATAATGAAAATTGCTTTTTGGAATTGCAGGGGAATGCGGCAAGAAAATTTTGTGGACTAATCTAAACATTATATGGCAAAAATGAGGGTATTCAGGTCATAATCCTTGCAGAAACAAAAACTAGTTCCGAACCGGACGAGTCAGTATGGAAAAGCGCAGGTTTTGATAACATCCTTTTCATACCGGCAATAGGTTTCTCGGGAGGCCTATGCATGTTATGGAAAGAGTACCAACTTCGAAATGAAAAAATAGAAAATACTAGAACACATAATAGATACATCAATCTAAATCATACTAACATAATTTCGGGCTTTCAAACGCGAATCTTTGGAATATATGCACCACCTAATGAACAAAAGAAAGACGAGTTTTGGTCACAATTCATTTCCGATTTCAAATCATCAAACATGCCAACGCTGGTCATAGGTGATTATAATGAGTTACGTGAACCCTCGGACAAAAAGGGAGGAGCTCCCAGTGGCATTAATAAATCCAAAAGACTACATGACATAGCTGACCAATGCGGAATAATAGACCTCCCAACTAAAGGTAACGAGTACACTTGGAAAAAAAGGAAGGAAGGAGATGAAAATACGTATGAAAAACTTGATAGAACAATGTCAACCATAGAAGTCATTCAAGAATATCCGAGCATACATACTCGAAATCATGCGTTTAATACTTCGGACCACAGTATGATTTCCATTAGTCTACAAAACCAAGTCACAACTTATAGAAACAAACCGTTCCGCTTCGAATCTATGTGGATGCAACGACAAGACTGAGAAAACCTAATTAAACAAACATGGAGAACCCAGTTCCCAGGAACACATATGATGCGTCCTTGGAGGTAACCAAGGATAACTTTCGGATCTAGATCCAGCCAAGCTCCAACTACTCCTTGATTCTTTGTGCGGCGTTGTTTCGATTCAGATCCAAAGGGGCGGAAGCGATGAAGAAACAAGGGTTGATTCGATCTAGAGAGATCGAATAAACCGTTTGATGGAGATCGAAAGTTGATTCTAAAGAAGAATCCTCGAATATGGTGTTATTGGATCAAAGATGAGATCCAAGGAAGAAGTTTGAGAAATAGACGGGAAGGTTTGATGCCCAAGCTAAGTCAGAGGAAAAGTCTTCTCAAAACCTAGTAAAATTGAACATGGAAAATAGGTGAGGCAAGAGGTCCCTTATATAGAGAGTCTTGCCCGCCCTATGGGCCAACGGGCCAAACAAACATAAATACGAAAAGCCCAACAAGGAAAAAACCCTAAAAGATAAGGTCAAAGGGAATATTCTATAAGGAATATCCCTTTTATTACATAAAAGGAAAACATGCAAAAAACTAGTCCGAAAATAAAAGCGTGGGCGGGACCGGTAGCCTATGCCATGGTGGTGTAGAGACACGGCATACCGGCGACTGGTCCAAGTGACGAAGTGGTGCGGACGATGATAGATCCTGTGGCTCGGGCAATGGACTTGGCTCGGGATCGGGTGAGCGGTCCATCTGAGCGAACCCTCAAAGCCTCGTCCACTTCGTCTACGGTCAACGTAAGAGGAGCATCCAAGGGCGCATCAGTCCCCCCATCTTGGCTGTGAAACGTCCCCGTTTCACCATCGTCAAAGAGGGGCTCAACATAAGGGGCAAGGTCCTTGACGTTGAACGTCGGGTGTACTCCGTAGGAATCCGGAAGCTCTAACTTGTATGCATTCGGGCCATGGCGGGCTAAGATGCGGAATGGGCCATCACCACGGTCCGAAAGCTTGCTCATGCATTGTGTCCTAGTCCGCTCATGAAGCTCAATGATTTGGGCGGCTCGGTTTGCGGCGATGATGTGTTCGCCGTCCTTGAGCGGGCGGGGAGTGAAGTCCAACGATGTGTGTGGATTAAGGCCGTAGACAACTTCAAATGGGGACAATTTAGTTGCCGTGTGCCTAGACCTGTTATACGAAAACTCCACAATAGAAAGTAAGTCCTCCCACCTACGTGGGTTGGTCCTAGTGGTGGCTCTAAGTAGAGCACCAAGAGTCCGATTGGTCACCTCCGTTTGACCATCGGTTTGGGGTGATAACTACTCGAAAACAACAAGTTAGTTCCAAGTTTTCCCCATAGCGTTCTCCAAAAGTGACTCACGAATTTCACGTCCCGATCACTAACGATAGAACGGGGTATCCCATGTAAGCGCACCACATTGTCAAAGAACAAGGTGGCAACTTCACTAGCATTTTGGGTGCTCTTACATGCAATAAAATGAGCCATTTTTGGAGAAGCGATCAACTACCACAAAAATGGAGTCTTTGCCTCGTTTTGACATAGGTAACCCGACCACAAAGTCCATGGATAGATCCTCCCAAGGTCCCATTGGTATAGGCAAAGGAGAATACATTCCATCCGGACCTTGGCGTGACTTTGCATGATGACATATGATGCAACCCTTGCGAAACCGTGTCACATGCATACGCATCCGGGGCCAAAAGAAATGCTCTTGGAGAGCGGAAAGGGTCTTGGTAGCACCAAAGTGACCACGGCCCTCATGAGCTTCCTTGATCAACAAATGGCGTATAGATGAGCGCGGAATACAAAGTTTTCCCGCTCGGAAAAGATAGCCATCGTTAATAAAGAAAGACTCGTGCTCTCGGAGGTCGAGGCATTGTGCCCATATGTCCTTGAAGTCAAGATCCAGGGCATATAACTCTTTGATAAGAGCAAAGCCATGTATCTTGGCGTCCATATACACAAGAAGGGCATACCGGCGAGAAAGGGCATCGGCTACCACATTCTCCTTGCCTTTCTTATGCCGAATGACATAAAGAAAGGTCTCCAAAAACTCTACCCAACTAGCATGGCGCCGACTTAGATTTGTTTAACTCTTGAGATACGAAAGAGCCGCATGATCCGAATGAATCACGAACTCCTTCGGCCACAAGTAATGTTTCCATGTCTTAAGACAACGAACTAGAGCATATAGTTCTTTGTCATATGTAGGGTAGTTGAGCGAAGGACCGGAGAGTTTTTCACTAAAGTAGGCAATTGGACGAGTCTCTTGTAAGAGAACTCCTCCAATGCCCACATTCGATGCATTGCACTCCACCTCGAAAGTTTTCGAAAAGTTTGGGAGTTGGAGTAATGGTGCATTACAAAGGCGGTCTTTGAGCGCATCAAACGCTCGAGAATGGATATCACGCCACTCAAACGTGACACCCTTGGTAGTAAGCTCATGGAGCGGGGCCGCTACCGTGCTAAAGTCCTTGACAAAGCGCCGGTAGAAACCCGCTAAGCCGAGAAAGGCTCGGACCATGGTGACCGTAGTAGGAGTAGGCCACTCCCGAATAGCACGAACTTTAGATTCGTCTACTCGTAGTCCGTCCTTAGACACGACATAGCCAAGAAAGATAGTGGTGTCCGAGCAAAATACGCATTTTTCAAAGTTGACATACAATTGCTCTTGTCTAAGGCACTCGAGCACTTGGCGAAGGTGCCCGATGTGATCCTCCAAAGACGTACTAAACACCAAAATATCATCGAAATAAACAACGAAAAATATACCAAAGAATCGGTGCAAGACATGGTTCATGAGGCGCATGAAGGTGGATGGGGCGTTGGAGAGGCCAAATGGCATGACAAGCCATTCATAGAGTCCATACTTCGTCTTGAACGCCGTCTTCCACTCGTCACCTTCGGCCATCCGGATTTGGTGGTAACCGCTCCGGAGATCAATTTTGGAGAAAATGGTGGCGCCATGGAGCTCATCCAACATGCCATCAAGGCGCGGGATCGAGTGGCGGTATTTAACGGTGATTTGGTTGATGGCACGACAATCAACACACATCCGCCATGATCCGTCTTTCTTTGGCACTAATATGACCGGGACGGCACATGGTGATAAGGATTCACGCACATGTCCCCGGTCTAGGAGCTCTTGCACTTGAAGTTGTAGTTCCTTCGTCTCCTCCGGACTTGCTCGGTACGCGGCACGGTTTGGTAAAGAAGCACCGGGCACAAAGTCAATTTGGTGTTCAATCCCTCGGATTGGTGGCAAGCCGGGTGGTAGGTCGTTGGGCATAATATCCTGAAATTCGGACAACAACAAAGACACCTCGTGTGGCACATTACTCGGGTCATGAGAAGTAGATAAACAAAACGGAACAAGCAAGAAACATGGAAACTTGCCTTCCATGACTGGTTGCAAATCATGCAGGCGAGCTAGGAGTATCCTCGGTTCACACCGTCCTTGAATTACGGGGTCCGAAGATGGCAAAGGTGCGCTCGTAGGAACGATGCGGCCTTTACTTCCTTTGGACTCGGTAGCATGGACGAGGGGCGGTGTTCCGGGATTTGGAAGTACTAGCACCTACAACATCGGAACTCCAAGGAGGGTCCGATTTTGCCGGTGCCTTAGCGGACTCATCTATAGATTGTTGCCTCTTCCGTTCCGCATAGTCAACCAAAATTTCGTGCGTAGTCATAGGCAAAAGTGTGACCCGTTTTCCATTATATTGGAACATCTACCGGTTAAGATAACCATCGTGAAATGTTCGGCGATCAAATTGTCATGGTCGTCCTAATAGGACATGTGTGGCGTCCATCTTGATAACATCACAAAGGACCTTATCAACATAGGCGCCAATAGAAAACGTCACCCAAGCTTGTTGTGTGACGGTGTCACACGCCTTATCGGAAATCCATTGGAGTCCGTAAGGTGTTGGGTGGGGGGTTATAGGCAACTTGAAGTGTTTTACCACTCGTTCGTTGACAATATTGCAACAAGAACCCCCGTCAACAATGAGAGAAAGGCTCGTATTATTGACCAAGCAACGAGAGTGGAAGAAATTCTCGTGTTGATCAATAGGAATAAACTCTTTAATAGCCAAAATACGACGAGAAACAAGAGCGAATTTACCGGGTTGTGTTGGGGCGCAAGCAAGCTCGTCGTCACATGGTTCCATTCTAAACTGCGGGTCGGCGTCTTGGTCATCCTCAATGATGATATCGCCATCTTGATGATCCTCTTCGTCCTCGAAATATGCTGGGTCGGCAAACAAAACCCGTTTGGTGTTTGGACAATCACGTTGCACGTGACCAAAACCGCTACACTTGTAGCACAGGGTTCCCTTGGGCGAGCCGCCGGTGAAGGTCCTTGTTGACCTCTAGCGGGAGGCGCCGGGGCCGTGGGCCCACGGTTTGGTTCCCTCTCATTACCCGCTTGCCTATTGGATTGACCCGTCCGTTGGGCTCCTTTGGAAGCGTCGGCATCGGGAGAACTAGGCACATCTCGAGTACGTGTGTTAGAAGAATGAGGATATTGACTCGAGGAAGAATTATACCTTGAATACCGAGGCGTCTCAAGTTGTTGCTTGTAGAGCTTCATGGCGGCATGGCACAATGCCCCCAAATCCTTATATGGCTCAATCTCAAGCGGGCGCCGAATGGAAGCATTAAGCCCACTCGTGAATTTGGTGCGAAGGGCGGAGGGAGAGGCCGAGACGCCGGCCTTAATGTGCATGTCCTCGAGTTTGGCCAAGTAAGCCACCAGGGTGAGGTTGTCTTGTTTGAACTCGGCAATTTGCAACCGCATATCATTCTTGAAGTCCTCGGGCATGTATTTCTTGGTCATGACATAGATCAATTGCTCAAAGGTCGCAATCGGTGCCCATCCTCGCCTTTCACGGGTGATCTCATACCGGTTCCACCAAGACTTGGCATCTCCTTCAAAGTAAAGAGTTGCCGCCTCGATTTTCTCGTATTCATCCTCATAATGACAATGTTTCAAGGCTCGTTTCATATCTTGCGCCCAATCAAGAAAAACACACAGATCATAGTCACCATGAAAGATAGGGAATTTAACCTTACCTTCCCTACGAGCGCGGTAGGGGTCCGGGCGGGGCGGTGGATTGTAGGCATCATCGGCACGGGCTCGCCGGTGGCCGCCTTGACGCCGGTGGCGCCCATGAACGGGTAGTTCATGCCTAGGTGGGTTTGGGGGAGGCAACCATTCTTTACCTCGGTCTTGGTTCTCATAAGGGTCCATGATGGGTGGGTGCCATGGACGGTCATGTGCCACCCGTTCCAAGTCGGACTCATCACCGGAGAACTCGTTGAAATCGTTTTGCTCATCATACTCATCAAAGTCAAGGGTTGTCGGTTGCCGGGTTGACCGTTGGCGACGGCGTCCGGAACGATCATTCTCACGACCATGATTGTTGGTCGAGTCGGGACGGTCCCGGGGCTCTTCCCGGGCTCGACGGTCGGTGCGGGGCGCACTAGGTGAGGGTGGAGAAGGGACATACCGTTGGTGTTGAGGCTCATAATGCTTGTGCCGATGTTCCGTATCGACTATGAGAAGGTCATCTTGAGTCGGGTCGGGAAATTCTTCGTCCTCTTCATGGGACTCATTTCCGTCAAGAGGTAAGGGACGTTGGCATTCAATGACGGACGCAAGCCGGGGACCGTTTGATGGTCCGGCTCCTAAAATTCCCTTGCCTTTCCGTTGTGCATCGGATGTGGAAGCATTGACCAAGGTCTCAATTGGAATTGTTGGGGTGGGACGTTGGGCAAGCCGTAGAGCCTTAAGAGCTTCCAACTCTTGCTTCAAGGCAATATTTTCTCGGGTAAAGGCATCAAACTTTTGTTGTGCCTTCAAAGCTTCCAATTCCTGCCTTATGGAGTCATTTTCGAGGGACAACGAAGCATTTTCTTGAGCCAAAGGTTCATTGGACTCTTGCGGACCAGAATCCTGAGAAGTTTCCAATTCAACATTAGTCATTGCTCCAAATCAGCACACAATTGCAAACAATCAATTGAGCAAGGTGACAAGTTAAGTCAACTTTACCCAAGTTCAAGTGCGTTATCGGGTTCTACTTTAGGGAAGGCCGTTTGGCGGTTAGGCAAGTAAGGCAAATCCAACAAGATTGAACCAATTACACACAAATAAACAAATGATATTTTGCAAACGTATGTAAGAAAATGGAGAGGCGGAAGATGGACGGATTGTGCAGTCGGCAAGCTTTGCTTGCTTTCGGTCTTTGACCGTTTTGTAAAATCCGATTTTTCGGATGGACCGGTTTGCCGGACGTCTTTTCACTTTTGTGTTTCGTTTCTTTGAAACGTTTTAAGCAACACTTTTTTTTTTTTTTTTTAACACAAATCCATATTGATGATGAGTTTTTTTGCTTTGCTTGGAATATCAAATGCGAGATATCCGAATTTTCGTTAACAAAAATACCCCAAGAAATTTGGTGAAATTAATTACAAAATTGTCGGATTTAGTCTGTTTAAGAAAAAGACGGGTTTGATAATTGGTTTGATGGCAAACCAAATATCACCTATTTTTTTGTTTTTCAAATTGATCAAAAGAAAAAAAAATCAGGAAAAATGGATGAACATGATGAACAACATGAAGATCATGAAGAACAAATGAAGAACATCATGAACAAACGAAGAACATCATGAACAAAAGGCTAAATATGTTGAAGATAATAACGCACAAAAACAAGAGTAAAGAGAACTTAGCTTTGATCCCTTTGCTCTGATGCCAATTTGATGCGTCCTTGGAGGTAACCAAGGATAACTTTCGGATCTAGATCCAGCCAAGCTCCAACTACTCCTTGATTCTTTGTGCGGCGTTGTTTCGATTCAGATCCAAAGGGGCGGAAGCGATGAAGAAACAAGGGTTGATTCGATCTAGAGAGATCGAATAAACCGTTTGATGGAGATCGAAAGTTGATTCTAAAGAAGAATCCTCGAATATGGTGTTCTTGGATCAAAGATGAGATCCAAGGAAGAAGTTTGAGAAATAGACGGGAAGGTTTGATGCCCAAGCTAAGTCAGAGGAAAAGTCTTCTCAAAACCTAGTATAATTGAACATGGAAAATAGGTGAGGCAAGAGGTCCCTTATATAGAGAGTCTTGCCCGCCTTTGGGCCAACGGGCCAAACAAACATAAATACGAAAAGCCCAACAAGGAAAAAACCCTAAAAGATAAGGTCAAAGGGAATATTCTATAAGGAATATCCCTTTTATTACATAAAAGGAAAACATGCAAAAAACTAGTCCGAAAATAAAAGCGTGGGCGGGACCGGTAGCCTATGTCATGGTGGTGTAGAGACACGGCATACCGGCGACTGGTCCAAGTGACGAAGTGGGGCGGACGATGATAGATCCGGTGGCTCGGGCAATGGACTTGGCTCGGGATCGGGTGAGCGGTCCATCTGAGCGAACCCTCAAAGCCTCGTCCTCTTCGTCTACGGTCAACGTAAGAGGAGCATCCAAGGGCGCATCAACATATGTACAACCTGGTGAAAAAAACGAACCTCCTAAAACAAAACTTGAAACAATGGAGTCGTGCGAAATTCGGGAACATTAATACCCAACTAAAATCTGTTGATGAACAAATAGAAACCCTTCAAAAGCAGCTATTCTCAGCATTTGATCAACAATTAAACGATAAGATAACGAGATTGTGTAAAAAAAGAGAATGTATTCTGGAATACCAACATAAATATTGGGTACAACGAGCCAAAACAACGAACTTGCGCTTAGGTGATAAAAACACGATAGTTCACCATAGAAAAGCCACAGGCAGAAGAAATAAGAAAATAATATCAAATATAACAAGAAGTGATGGAACCATAATATCCAAGGAGTGCGACATAAATGAGGAATTTTTGGAAGATTACAGAATGCGTTTTCGAGCGTCTAATATCGACATTCGTAAACTCCGAAAACTTTTGGAAGTCGTACAACTAGAAATTACTAACGACGAGAACACAGAGTTAGGTAAACATTTCTCTACCGGAGAAATAAAAAACGTATTGTTTGACATAGGCAGTGAAAAATCGTCCGGCCCTGACGGAATGACAACTGGTTTTTATCAAAAGTATTGGCACATCGTTGGCCCAGCCGTCACAAGAGCTGTAAAAAGTTTTTACAGAACTGGTAAAATCCTTAAACAATTGAACCATACGTTTATTGCACTCCTCCCGAAAGTTGATAACCCAACAACAACCGCCAACTATAGACCAATCAGTCTTTGCTCTACGGTATACAAAATCATAGCCAAAATTTTAGCAAACCGTTTAAGCTCAATTTTACCCAAACTAATCCACCCACAACAAAGTGCTTTTACTAAAAATAGGGCAATACATGATAATGTCCTTATAGCCCACGAAATTTTCCACGGGTTCAGATCAAAAAAAGGAAAAGAAGGATATATGGCTATTAAATTGGACATGGAAAAAGCATATGATAAACTAGAATGGAAGTTCCTCAAATTGGTACTTCAAAAATTCGGTTTTTGTGAGAAATTTAGAAATTGGATTCACGAATGCATAACAATTGTCTCTTATTCTTTGCTAATAAATGATTCACCGACAACCCTATTTTTTCCGCAAAGAGGTCTCCGTCAAGGAGATCCACTATCCCCGCTCCTCTTTAACCTAGGAGCTGAAATCTTAGCAAGAAATATACAGAAAATAAGTGGAGAAAATCCACGATCAATTGGTTTCCCCATAACAAGAAACGGGTCATCTATCCCGTTTGTAGCCTTTGCAGATGATATCATCATTTTCACTAAGGCGACGACTGATGCAAGCAACAAAATCTTGTCGGTTTTGAATGATTACTGTGAAACTTCTGGCCAAGTAATAAACTATCACAAATCTACCTTTCAAACCTCAAATAATGTAGACCTAGCAAGCAAAAGAAGAATACAAGCTCATCTTGGGATTTCCTCATCCACAAATCTAGAGCAATATTTAGGTTGCCCTATCATAAATGGTAGGGTCAACAAAGAGATTTTCAACTCAGTCATCCAAAAATCAAGACAACAACTCTCAAGATGGAAAGCTTCATCTCTCTCGCAAGAGGGACGAACAACCCTAATTAAAGCAAACCTTAACGCAAAACCAAGTTACCTAATGCAGGCTTTTATGCTACCTGCAAACATTCACATTGAACTAGACAAAATCAATAGAAATTTCTTCTGGAATAAAGGACCAAACTACCACCCATTAATTAGTTGGGATAAAATCTGTAAACCAAAAGATCTAGGTGGTACCGGCATAAGAAAGGCCGAGGATATGAATAAAGCACTACAAATGAAACTCCTTTGGAAAATTATGGCAGAACCAGAAAATGTATGGGTCAAAGTTATAGAAGAGAAATATCTCCGTGGACAAAACCTATGGAAGTACGAGTGTGGAAAAAATACATCTTGGCAATGGAAGAAATTGACCAAATTGAAAGAAGAATTTAATAAAGGCCTACGATGAAGAATAAGGGATGGAAGCACAGTCAAGTTTTGGGAAGATCGATGGTTAATGGATGAACCCCTGTGTACAATAGTGTCTGACCAAACCCTAATTAGAACATCCGATAAGGTAGATGCATTTATCTCGGATAAAAAGTGGAACGAACAACGCCTTGATCAACTTGAAGGGATTCTTCAAGCAAACATCATCAGTAAGATAAAGGAGTATAACCTCCCAACAAATGACATAAGAGATAGAATTATTGGTCCACAAACGATGACGGGTGGTATTCCACCAAATTTGCGATAAACATGATCCAAAGGAGAAAAGTTGGGGTATCGAAAGACAAAACATGGATATGGGGCATGAGAACCATACCGAAAGTCCAAAATTTTATGTGGAAAATGGCTATGAATGGCCTCCCAACCAAAGAAAATCTTGATAAAAAAAAAATTCCGGTAGTCATGCATTGCGTATTTTGCAATCACCATACAGAAAGTGCCAGACATCTTTTCTTTGAGTGTCAGTGCACCCATCAGACCCTGGATAATAACAAAATATCAGCCATCCTCAAGGATATCGACACTTATAATCAATCCACTTATGAGACACTCTTAGTAGTTAAGGATAAAATCTCATCTCAAGAACTTAGACAAGTGACAATGATTTGGTGGAATATCTGGCTGGATAAAAATCAGATAATCTTTAACAATAAAAGACCAACACCAAACCTAAAACAAATTGCACTAAAACAAATTGAAGACTGGGATCAAGCAAACAATAAGCAAACAACTGAGAGCAAAATA
This sequence comes from Fagopyrum tataricum, assembly GCA_002319775.1. Classification (NCBI taxonomy): domain Eukaryota; kingdom Viridiplantae; phylum Streptophyta; class Magnoliopsida; order Caryophyllales; family Polygonaceae; genus Fagopyrum; species Fagopyrum tataricum. The sequence continues at coordinate 7,591,877 of CM008279.1, read as the reverse complement.
AATAAAAGACAAAGAAGGAAGACCAAGAATATTAGCTGGAAAAAACCAAAAGTGAACTTCGTTAAGCTTAACTTTGACGCAGCATTTGACAACAACAATCAATTCGCCTTTGGTTTCATCATTCGTGATAACCACGGCCTTCGTTTGGCCCATGGAAAAGGGAAATGTCATGCAGATTCAGTTCTAGAGGCAGAAGCGTTTACTCTGCGGGAAGGCCTATAAAAGGCTAAACAGTTAGGAGTGTCGGCTATTGAGATCGAGGGAGACAATCTGATGCTGATCAATTCAATCAACCACGCTTGGAAACCTCCGTGGGAGACCGACATGATCATTTTAGACATTTCTGTCAGCATCTCAGGCTTTTCTCAAGCAAGCACCACGCACATCTTCAGGGAAATCAACACGGTAGCGGACAAGCTCGCAAAACACGGACTTTCTGCCACTGAAGACCAGGACGATCTCTCAGACGATGTGGTTGTACTCATCCGTAAGGATGCTGTAGGTCGGTCGGTGTCTAGACACTGACCCTCCTATTCTGCTTACCTTGTATCAAAAAAAAAAGAAGAAGAAGAAATATTCAGCTTACCATATTAATAGGGTGAACAAAGTTGTTTTCTTAATCAAATAACACAATTATTGCAATATCATATAACTGTCCGTCGGTAAATCGTTTCCGTTTTCATTCCTGCACCGGAATTGCACGACTCTTCAAAATTAACATCTAAATTATCTAATAGTGTAGCACTCGTTATCAATCCTCCACCGGAACTGCACGAATAAGATGCGCTACTAATATAACATCTTTCAAAATGACGAATAAGATCAACATTTGAAACGAAAATACACAAATGAAATATATATATATATATATATATATATATATATATATATATATATAAAATGTATGATTATACCAATTTAAATAGATTAATAATTTATAAAACAAAAATTATTTTAATTTTAACACTCATGCATCATTCACTAATATTTAATTGATATATATTAATTGTCACACACTAAATGGTTCCGAAATAACAACACACGTTTGAAAATTTTCTTTTCTTCAAATTTAACTTTACTATATTATTGCACGACTAAATGCATACCCACTAATATAATAACGAATGCATGCACGAGTTAGTATAGTTCTAGTGTTTTTAGATTCAACCCTATTTCACATGCACGTTTGAATACATGTGTGTACTAATGGTTCAACTCTATTCCACATTTATACATGTGAATATGTCATGCACTAAATGGTTCAGTAATAACAACATGCACAATTACAAATTTTTCCTCAAATTTCACTATATTATTGCACGACTAAATGCATACCTACTTACTATAACGAATGCATGCACGATTTAACATATTCATTTTTTTAATTCTTCACATTCCGGCATTAGAAGTAACATATAATATACATGCACGACTTATTCTTTAATATACACTATTCATATACACGTTTAAGGTAGTAGCGTTACTAGTAGCGCTACTAGTAGCACTAGTGCATGTTCAAATTACACAAATTTAAGCTATTAGTGTTAGTGAGCAGCTAGTGCACGTTGAAGTTATGTACGTTTATGTGAGACCCCTATTCTTTCGGACCGAGTTCCGTCCTTAGCCGAGATTTCCTTTGGCCGAGTTTGGCCTTGCCGCACCCGCGGGCATGATGGCCGCCCCTGCGGGTTCCCGCCCTGCGGCTCATGGAACCGCCCCTGCGATTTCCTGCGGCTGCAGCCGTTTTTGTTGACTCTTTGACCCGTGCTTTACTCTTTACCTTACTTGATCTTTCCCTTGGCTGATCAAGGGTTTGTTCTTCACGTTCCTCTCCAGCTTCCATCTCGTTCCTAGCTTTCCCTTGCTTCCCTTGATCTTGTTCTTGGTTTGGAAGAGGTTGGTTTGAGATTTATGTGTGTGGTGGCTTTTGTGGTTGATGATTGCGAGTTTGCTGAGCTTGGAAGCCAGCCTTGGTGTGTGTTGATCTTCCCTGCAGCCTAGGATCTTCAGTAGTGGTGAGTCTTGCTTCTTCTCCTTATCTTCTTCTTGGATTCAATCTTTCTAGCTTAGGATTAGATGTATGCTAAGGGTATTGATGTTAGGATGTGTATGGACATGTTTGTGTTTGGATTTGAAAGAGAAAAGGCGGGAATTGATCAAAGGAAGAGCCGAGGAGAAACTGCGGAATCGTCATCTGCAGTGTTGCCGCCCCCGCGGCCAGAAGTCACCGCCCCTGCGGACCTTGTGCCGCAGCGCCCGCGCCGTGTCAGCTCCGTGCCTGCGTTGCCAGCGACCCTTGTCACCGCCCCCGCGGTTGAGTGCCGCCACGCCCGCGGTTTCCTGCGTTCCGCCCCTGCGTCCCTTGATCACGCAGGTGCGTTTTATTCCGGGACTACCCATAGTTGGGTAGTTCTTTTCCTTTCCTCGTATGAGGAAACTAGTATCATGCTAGGTATCGGTTTAGGATGAGTATGATATAGATATGATATGCCGGTTACGGATTTGAGGTTACAAGTTGGATATGATCCCTTATGGATCCCTTGGGTCTAGGTGTGACCCATTTGTGTGATAGTAGATTGATATATATATGTGTGTGTGCCTTGTATAGGTTGTGTTGTCCTCCAGTTTGGAGTGGACGTTTCTGAGAGTTGTTCGTAGCGAGTTACTTCTGAGATCGAGGTAAGTCCATAGGACTTACTTAGCTACTATCCTTATATTGGATGTATGCTTGAGTGGTGTGTGTGTTTTATGCTTTATAGCATGTGTTATTATGGTCACCGACCTATGTTATACTGACCGCCCATTGTAGTGGCCGTGATAACCTTTCCCTTTCATCCTCTGTAGTGGAGTCTGGGAGGTTCTCTGTAGTCAGGCCAAATCTGGTATACGGGAAGGACCATCACCACTCCCATAGGGTACACGGGAGGTGTGCTGATACTACTCCAGCTGGCTAGAGTACTCAGAGGCGGGGATTATATTCCTCGTGTCACATATCTTTATATACATCTATTTATACGATTGAGTGATTTAACTTATTAAAGATAATAAACCGGGTAAATGTGTGATATCATGATGATGTGTTAATATTATTGATGTGTGTTTGTGCTCTAGCATCTTCTTATATATGTGTATGGTTAGCTAATGGTTTTATACCGTGTTGTAGATCTCTCGCAGGTTAGGAGAGCTGCGGAGTGATCCAGAGGGGTGATCTGCTGAGGGTTCCGTACACTGGGCGTATTCGTGGTATTTTGGGTTTATCCTTATTGTACGGATTTCAATTTGACTTTGTACTCAGCAGTACTTTGTATCATCCTTTTGACATGTATATATATATATATATCAGTTTCTATGTTTTGTTTTAATTTATTGGTGCCTTGTTGTAAGATTCAGTGAAGTTGTTGTCAGGATCCATTGTGAGATCCTAGCCCAGTAGCGCCTCGAGGTCTACGGATTCGGGGTGTTACAGTTTAAATTAGTAGTGCGTGTACGCTCAAATTACATGTACAACTCTTTTTTTTTGGTTAATTACATGCACAATTTTATTTTTAAATATAAATGCACACGTTTAAGTTAGTTTTGTTATTATATACACGTTAACATTGCATGCACATGCACGACTCTATTCTATTAAATGCACAACTATATTTATTATGCACAAATTAATTGATGCACGACTAAATAAAGCATGCACAACTACGATTCCACTATATAATACAACGCGACTATATACAAAAACTTTCATATGCACGAGACTATATCCGTGTATATGAACATATATTTTGTTATCCGTATAACATTAATTAGAGAATAAGCAATTTTTTTTCCATATAAACATGTTGTGTATATTCTTGTTGCCATATGCTTGAGACTATAATAAATTACAATAAAACACTACCTTATTTAGATGTTAAATCTAAGTCATTCATGCATTAATCCGATGATCCACAAGTATTCTTATTTCTTACCGTAAAACAAGTTCTTACCGGATATATAGAGAGAGATATGATCAAGTAAGAACAGTTGATACGGTAAGAAATAAGAACAGTCATGTGCCACACGATTAAACAAAATCAACATCTATGATTCAATTCTATTTTTGTATATTAAGAATATTTTTTATATTTTTGGACTGATATATACTGTTACCAATTTTAAAATCGTTAACATTTACTACCTAAAATTAATACTACATTTTGACCTTAAAATTGTTAATGTCTTCATCTTACTGTACCAACCTAACCTATTATCCATGGACCATGGATGAAGATGAATATAGGTATTTTAATATTCGTGTGTATGAATTTTATTGCTTACACGTTTAATATATTATTGTTGGCACGACAGAAACGACGATTCCGACTGCAGCAATTGGTGGCGATAATGTTGATGGCGATGGTGACGACGGTTTTGTCGATGGTGGCGATGGCGGCGGCGGCGAAGAAGATATTGAACCGTGCACGACTAAAGCATGTAATAAAAAAACACGACTAAAACTAACTATTAAACAAAAGGATGCACGACTAAAATGAATCACGACTAAAGCATTGCACGACTAAAAATAAATAATGTTACAACACTACTTAAAAATGAAGCACAACTAAAGCATTACTTAAAAAAATTGTAATAAAAAAACACGACTAAAACTAACTATTAAACAAAAGGATGCACGACTAAATGAAGCACGAGTAAAGCATTGAAGGACTAAGCCATTAATTTAAGCACGACTAAAACATTAAAATTTAAACTAAAAAATATATAAAACAGAGTCACGACTAAAAACAATTCAAACACAATTTGAACACGAATAACACGAAAGCACGACTAATTTGAACAATAATAAATTAACCACACAAGAAAGCACAAACTTTATGCAAGAATTAATACAGTAGTAAGTATATAATATTTATTTCCATAAATATAATATGCACAAACTTTAAAACGGTTGGAAAATATTATTTTCCAAAAAAACGTAATATCATTAACTACTTAACCTTATTTAGACGTAAGATCTTTACCATTCGTGCTTTAATCTAACGCTCTATAACTGTTCTTATTTCTTACCGTAGCAACTGTTCTTACTTGATCCCGACCCTATATATATATATATATATATATATATATATATATATATATATATATATATATATATATATAACCTTCATTTCAACGTTGGGTATCGGGTAACTAATATTGAATAATAGAAGTTGGGTAATTAAAGTGAAGTTGTATATATAACGTTGGGTATTGAAATCGGGTAACTAATATTGGGTAACCGAAGTCAGATATATGAGTAAAGGTGGATTTGTAACGTTGGGTATTGAAATCGGGTAACTAATATTGAGTAACCGAAGTTGGGTAACTAAAGTGAAGTTTGGTATGTAACGTTGGACATTGAAATCGGGAAATTAATATTGAATAACCGAAGTTAGGTACATTAGTGAGGTTGGGTATTGTATTTTTTTTCTTCTTTTTCCTATGATTATTAAAAGAATATCATTATAAATTAACAATTATCTTTTTTTCTTTTTTCTTTTTCTTTTTCATGTGATCATTTAAGAGGGACATTCATTTACAAATAAAAAATGCATACTTCGTACACCTATAAAAAAAAAAAGTGCATACTTTCCAAATTTCTCCTATTTTATGCCCCAAATTATTATTAAAAAAAAAGTTCAACCTATGTAATTTCCCCCAAAGAACTTATGGGACCGATTGGTGCACATGGTATTATTATCCATCTTATTTTCGGTAATGTTAAGAAAAGAAAAGCCGGCTTTGTTTTACCTTGTATTATGGGAGGAGGTAGGGGTGTCTACACGACAAGTTCGGTTCGGAAAGTGGCATACTTATCCCTATGTCCAGACCCAATTAGCATAATGTCCCCAATTTCTGTCTCCATACATGCTCGGGGATTAAAGATTGTACCCATCTCATCCTTGTCGGAGAATCCCCACACTGTGTAATTTTTCCCGTTTATAGTTAATTTTCCCCGTTTATAGTTACCATAGGGTTTTCACTGAATTTTTTTGGTCAAATTTTCCAATTATAAATTCACATAATCAGCAAAATACAGTAACTTATTTGTATAAATAATATATTTAACATAAAAATTTTTATAAAATAACCAATTTAATAAACTACAATCATACAAGAATTAAAAAAAATTATAAATCGTATTTAAAATTATAAATCTCAATTAGTTTGTCCATGTAATCTAATAATTGGGAACTCTTTTAGTATTGCCTAATGGGGACAAGGCCGGGGTGGAGAGCTCTATAACCTCATATCCATCCCATTAGACATGTGTAAATATGGGCTGACCTGTCCGTCTGAAAAACGGGCAGATAATGGCGCACTAGTCCGGTCCGCTAAGCCCGGCCTGCCGGGTGCATACGGCAGATCGTGCTATCCGTCAGCCTTCTTTTATATATATATATATAAACATAATAATACACACACAAATGTAACTTGTGAGAGTTAACCCTAGGTCGGTTGATTTTGTTTGGATCCTTCGATCCTTCTTCTCAATTTTTTCTTCGGCTTCCTTCCCTACTACACGGCTACACCCAATTACATTGATGAATTGCCCAGGTCTACTGTATTTTTTCCTTTGCCCAATACTATCCTTCATTCATAATCCCCGATTTCTCGTTCTCGATTTGTTATTGTATTTTTCCTAGATTTCTCATTCTCGATTTGTTACTATATTCAACATTAGTTTTAAAAAAGATTCTGGAAACCACGGGCGGCCCGGATTCGGGAATCTGGCGGGTCCGTACACGTTGGGCGGCCTGAATTCCTAACAGGTCCGAGTTCGGTCCGGATAAACGGGCAGAATTCTAGCTAGGGTCCGTCCCAGGATGTCCAAGTCTACATTCCGTCCCCTTACAAAGAATGTCGTTTATCCCATCCCCATTCCCATCTCCTTTATTGTCCCATTCCCATCCCCGTAGTGGTGATTCCCATCGATCGGGTACTGAAAATTTCCCCGTTGACACCCTTGTAAATGAAAGGATGTAATTTGGTAATAGTTTTCATCATGAATAATTATTTAAAAAGGTCAATTTTACATCTCATAATATTTTTTGTTGTGAGAAAACCACCGTGAATTATTACCAATTATACTTGATCTTGACTCAAATTTCCCCAACGTCTGGAGCACTTGGGTAATGAATCACATCCTCAAACGATCCACTGTCTGGAATTGCCAAGCGAAACAGTCTCACATTTACACTTGAAAATCTATCCTGTGCATTCGCGATGAGCTCCTGAGCCGCAACGTCACACACGCTACCTCCAATCTGCTCCTCAGTCCCAGTGGTGCCTTCTCCAACAATAACGCCTACAATCTGCTCCGATCTCCTCATCAAAAGATCCCTTGGTGCTCTAAAATCTGGGGAGGCCTGAACATTCCCAAATGCAGTATCATTTCTTGGCTTGCTGGACACCAAAAACTTCCCACCCTTGGAAGACTTTCTTCTTGGAACGCCTCATTGAACAACGCCTGCGTCCTTTGCAATAACAACACTGAAACGGAGACGCATCTTTGGACCAATTCCAACTTCAACAATCTAGTCCTTAACTTCATTCTTCAATGGGTACGTATTCCTTACGCCAATTGCAGCATCCTTCAATGGTTTACCTGGTCCTCCCCTAGCCATCGCAAGAAAAGTCTCATCTATCAAGTACGACAATCCGCCATCACAGCCTTTATCTATTTCACCTGGAGAAATAGAAATGACCTGATCTTCAAGAACTTAAGGCATAGCGTCTTCGATTGTGTAAGTACCATCATCAATGAGGTAAAAGTTTACTCGTCTGCAAACTGGAAAGCAAGAACTACTGATGATCTCTTTTGGGCTAGTACCCTTGACATAAAATTTCCCTAAATGCTGCCTCTTATCTCTTGTCTATTGTTGTTCTGCTTGTTTTGTCTCCCGGCTATGACCCCGGATGTATATACTTCTTGATCAAGTGATCTATATAATCCTCCTCTTTTCTAATATACGTACGCTTTCAACAACAACAAAAATTATACTTAAACGTAATCTAGTTTGTCGTGTATCAATGTAACGGTCTAATATCCCTCCTAAAAATTCGAGAACACCTAGGGATATGTCACGTTACAATCTTACAAGCTATTTCAAATAACGTCCGATTTGTATCCATTCGAAGTCTGAATAATATGCCTAACTGTATTCATTCACATTTTGTAACTGTCGCTAATAAGGAAACTTTCATTACACAACTTACGACTTATTCACCAAAAGTAAACAATATTTTTATCAAGAATTTTTTTTCGTTATGTCAGACATGTTTCATTAGTCGTAATTTGATTAATGAAACTTTCCCAAATAGCGAAGAACACATACACAATTACCAACATATAACTCGATGATTGTACATTGTTCATTCATGTTCACCAATCCTAAAAGGTAAATGTATTTATTTTATGGTCCAAAGTGAATTCGATTAGTATAAATTATGCATCTCGTTCTCTATTGAGTTTATGATCAGAGCGGATATTACCGTCTCTCCTTTAAATTACAAAAATTAATGCATTGATGATAAATTAAATGTATTTTATAAATGAAATCAATATCTTTTATAGTTATCCTTAAGAGATTGTAATTAAGGAGAAATAATAAAACTAATGATCAATTACATGCTAATCTCCCTTGATGCAAGGTTCATGCAATCCAATGTGGGTTGCCTTTTTCTTAAAAGGGTAACATTTTAACTCGATTACTTAAGTTACACATTGGGCATTTAACCTGTGTATAATTTCAACGCCTGGCTGCATTTATACAAATTGGAAATACAATAAGGAAGACTAAAATCATAGCAGAAGAGTAACTAAATAGGTTTGTAAAGGATTTTAATATAAATATATAATCTAGAAAATATAAAATATTCTATCTTTTTGATCAAAAATTTTAAAATAAAATTATTTCATTATTGACGGAGAGTTGATTTTTTATGAATTTTAAAATATATGACAATTTTTTGAGAATATATTAATAGTAAATTTTAAATAAAATATCTATATTAATAAAAGGCTACAAATTTTAAAAACCAATTAAATCTCTTTTTAATTTCACACTATAAATACCCATACAAGGTTAGTACAACTTTCACTTGCACCACAAAACAATGGATGAAACACCACCATCCAAAGAACCCACCTCCCCGGAGAGAAACACAAGCCGCTCGCCCCCTCCTCCACCAGCGCCACCAGTTCAGGCGGTGGTGGAAGTGGTAGCAGCAACGGATGTTTCAAGGCGCACGTGCCCCGTGTGCCTTAGGGTTTTTGATAGTGCCAAGGCGATGTGGGGCCACTCTTGGGTCCATCGAGAGAGGAAAGACCAGATTCACTCCATGGCTCCACCTGATGGCGGCGGTGGAGGTGTTTTGGTGGTGATGGGTCCCACCGATGAGTTTTCGGCGGGCGGAGGAAGCGGCTGGCATCCATGGAAGATTGATTCTAAGGAAGAGAGAGATCGAACTTGTCCTAAGTGCGACAAGGTCTTTGGTTCACCAAAGGCTATGTATGGTCATCTCCATGTTCACTATGATCGCTCTCCGAAGAGAGCGAAAGGAGAATCGAGTTCGAGTCAAGCTGGATCGGTTGTCGAGGCTGAGACTCCGGTTCCTGAGGCTGAACCCGAGATCGATGAGGAGAAGAGTGATTCTCCGATTTCAATCGATCTCAACAGGCCGATTTGCATGGAGGATGAGGAAGATGAGTCACCACTCCTGATTGATCTTAATAGGTCTCCTCCGAGTTCTTAGTTAATCATTGTACGGTTGTACGTGATTGCCATGCATTCTTGTACTGGGATGTGGTCTTTCTTTGGTGTTTAGAATACCCATCTTGTTTTCAGTAATATTAAGAAGAAAAAAGAAGGCTTACTTTGTTTTGCCTTGTCTAGATCTTTTGGGATTTAAGTAGTATGCTTTTGGTTAATTGGATTAGAGGATGTAATTTGGTGATTGATTATGAATGAATTGGGAAACTGTTCCTTGCAATAATTTGTTTAGCGTTGTTTTCTTCTTACATTTTTATTATTGATTTTTTCCGAATGATTAACTAGATAGAGGATAACTCCTCTGTAAAATTAGTGAATATGACCGGCAAAAACTTAATTAAATTAGTGAGGATGGACATTCCATCTAATTTTGGTTAATTGTTTGAATAAAGTCAAATTTACATTCCAAAGTCTTTTTTATTATGGAGAAACCGTTAGTCGTTTTGCTAGTTTGTCGTGTATCAGAGTAACGGATGATTTAGCCAAAAATCATTTGATCGTCTAGGGATATGTTCGTTTTACAATCTAGCAAGCAGCCGTTTCGAATTATGCCTAATTTACAAGCATTCCATTTATGAATGATGTCTATTTTGTATCTATTCGTGTTTCCCGTTGACTTTCGCTAGTTATGAATGTTTCGATAAATAACTTGTGACTTATTGACAAGAAGTTAACAATATTTTATCAAGAAAATTATGTCAATCTTACTTCTTTTACACGCAAGTTATTTATGAAAACATTCTCAAATAGCAAAATTTCATACAAAGTAACCAACACATAACATGTTCAATGTACATCATTCATCGTATTCTCATCTATCATATAAGTTACTGCCTCTGATTCTCACTAATTGTCGAGATTTTAAAATTTTCATAATATATGTTATTATATATAGCTATCACTTCAACCTTCCACAAATTGATTTCAATTTATTTATTTATTTTATTATTTGTATTTTAAATACTATTTTTTTTATTTTCATACAACTCTCCGTTTTGTATAAGTTTTTAAAATTATTGTATATCATTAATTATTATATATTCTACTTTTAATTTTATTAATACGTGTGTTTATTATTCTAATAATATTTATTGAAAATAGAAGGGAGTAAATTGTATAACCAGTACAAATCATACCCACATTTCCTTTGTCATTCCGTATCAAGCGGATTTGTGTTGTATATACATGCTAAGTATTGATAATTACTTTAATATTTATTTATGTTTTTTTTGCGAATTTCATCCATAGTATAGTTATCAATTAGATTATAATTAAGGAGAGAAAATACAATTAATGATCAATTACAGGCTCCCCTATGCAAGGTTCATGTAATCATATATGGGTTAGCTTTTTATTGAATACCAACGGCTCGCTGCATTAATACTAATTGAAATAAAGTAAATAAGACTAGTCAATATATTAATGAACAAAATTAATGTAATTAAAAGAGAACCGGGTAAAGTATCCAATTTTAATAATTATAATAGGTGATTGTCATTTCCGATAATTAGTTAAGTGTTTATCCTTTGTAAGTAGAGGAGAACTAGTTTAGTTCCCGTGTCTTACACAGATATTTTAATATATATATATATATATATATATATATATAATCATATTTTAATATATGTGTTTTTTTTTTGAATGTATGTATAGCGAAAAAAAAATAACAACATATCCATTGAAATCGAGTTCCTGCAACTCAAATTGAAATCGAGTTCCTGCAACTCCAAAATTAACGTGCTGGTGGCCAATTTAGTTCAGAATGTTAGGCAAAACAAATCGAAAGCCGAACAATAAAGAAAACTGATTGTTTTACAAAAGCTAATTGCACGGAATAAACGTATATAGATGTATAAAACTAACCGACTGAACAGTTGGTGGTAGAAGGAATAAGAAATTGATTCAATGGTGCTAGTGAAATAGAGTTCTTGCAACTCAAAAAAAAAAAAACGAATTAGATATTTGATTGTAACTCTATAGGAATAAATATATATAGATGACAAAGAAACTTATAAAGAAAGATTGTTAAGTAGGATAATTATTCGTAGATATATGATAGGATCCGTAGAAATAGGAGTTAAAATAAAATAGATGGATTTAAAAAATAAAGATTTATTGGCGTTAACTGTAGAAGCTCCATTTTAAAATACTGCTTCCACAGCGCGCCACGTCAGCAACCTTGTACATTGCTTTAGTAGATACTAGTTTTAATACCCGTGTCCTGCACGGGTTAGACGATAATTGCGTGTCATAAGAAAATGTTTGATAATTCATTATGTTGAAAATTGTCTTAATTGTTATGTGATACTTGTTGTAAGGTTGTAATTTTCACATTATGAATGGAAATGAAGCAAGAATCCAAATCCTGCAATAACAATCGGGAAAGAGGATTTTTAGACAATATCTTTTGAGATACTCGAATGTCAAAACTGATATTAATTCCATACATAATTAGAGTTTATTAAATTAAATGTTAGTGTACGTGATATGGATTGACGAATAGATGACAATTTAAAATTAAGCAGGTGACCGTATGAAACTGTGTCAAGTATCAGTTCATGGGTTGTTTTTAGTATATAAGATAGATAAGAAGTCATTTGTAAAACATATACTAACAAAAGAAAAGAAGGATAAAACAAATCATAAAATTTCAATTAATAATATTAAATAATAATATATTAAAATTTAAATGAAAAAGATTTACTTAATATAAGAAGTATGTCTAAGTTAAAAATTATAATATCAAATAGTTAATTTTAAACGTGGTTCCTAAACGTACCGGTAGAAATTGCTATTTCACACCGTAACTACGCACTTCGCGTGCGTAGTTGAAAATTCACTCAACTACGCACCTGGGGTGCGTAGTCGTAGTTAATATTACAAAAAAAAAAAAAAAAATTTGCTTACTACGACTACGCACCCCAATTGCGTAGTTCAATTTTTTCAATTTTATTTATTTTTTCTTCAACTCCAACTACGCACGCCATATGCGTAGTTACGGTGACAAATAGTGATTTTCACCGGTACGTCTAATAATCCCTATTTTAAATTGTGAATTGCCTAACAATTAGCATATGCAAGTTATTAAAATAAAAATATTACTAAAAATATTTTTAAAAAAAGAAGAAAAAAAACTCAAAATAATAACAACTATCAACTACTCAATAATACCAACTTTAAAAATTATTGAAGTGATACATGCTATCAACGTATTTATAAAAAAATAATAGAACTTATTTTTCCGAAAAAAAAAAATCTAACTCCAGTTTTGATTTGACTACATGTTATTAAAAAATTTAGTGTTATGAGTGTAATGTGGATTTATTTCTTTAAAATAAATTAATATGTTAAAAGTCATAATTTTAAGTAAAATATATTTAAATTTTTATAAAAAATCACAACTTTCTTAATTTTTTGCCGGATGTTTTTTGTTATGATTTTTTAAATACTTTTGTGTAAATGAGAAAAAAAAATTATTAAAATTATTTGCTTTATTTTTAAAAAAATCGATATTGTTTAAAAAAAATTATCTTTTGGGAAAAAATTTTCAATTTATTTTCCATATATTTTTAATATAAAATTTATGAGTTTTTATATAAAAAAAATTTTAAAAATATCTGAGTTTTTCCAAAAAAAATATTGAAATCGATTTTTTATATGTAAAAAAACTTATTCCAAAAAAAGGTTTTTTTATTCTTATATTTTTATTTTTTTAAATGAACTTTTTTTTAATCCTTTAAAAGAAAACGAATTTTAGAAAAAAAATAAAGTTTTTAAGTTTCAAGAAAAAATATAGTTAAAAATATAAATAAATAAAATATTAAAATCTTTAAAGTTATAAATAAAAAAATAAAATTTATAAGTTTTAGAAATATAATGTTCAATTGAAAAGTAAAATTGTAAGTTAACAAAATATTGAAATCTTTAAAATCAAATTGCAAATCTTAACGATTTTGATTTTTCAATTATAATTAATTAAAGATCAACTAATAATATGCGGAACTAACAAAAAAGTAGTTAGTAAATTATTTAAAATAAATTCGTAAATAAAATATTTTAAATAATTTGTTTTAACATGGTGGGACCTGAATTAACAAAAAATTGACACGTGTAAATTTAGCGACGTGGATTCACCAAACTGTGTCACGTGTAAATTTTATGAGGTGGATTCACCAGACTGCGCCACGTGTAAGTTTATGGGCTGCTTTAGTATATAGATAGATATATAGATAAACTAGAAAATGAAATTGAGTAAGAAAATAGGATTAATTCTCAACGATTTTATGAAAGGGATAATTAGTACAACTTATTATTGGAAATTGCTAGTTAGTCAATTCACCTTGTAATTAATAACTAGATTACTACAATATATTTTTAGATTTTTGAAATAATAGCTGCATAAAAAAATAAAATATTAAATTTTATCCAAATTTAAAATTTATTTTACTTTTTTCATTGTTTTATATTTTAATTATTTTGTCTATATATACATATAAATTTGTAAAATATTTATTTAAATAAAAGATACTATTGAGCTAATAAGCGCACAATTTAGTTTTATTTGATAAAAATGACACAAATTTTTTTTAAAACCAACCTATTACTCTATCGGGTGAATTTACTATGTAACCTAACCTCGTAAGAATTAGTTAGTGAATGTTCTTCGGTGGTAAATAAATAAGGATATTACATCTTTATTGATAATTGAATTAATTTGACCTCATTTAATATATCAACTTTTCTTAATATTTTATAAGATTTTGTATTTAATTCTTGTATATGAGTTACATGTACAAAAAAATAGTCAAATCATTTGTGTACTAGATAATTAATCGAATAATATTTTTAAGTTACTTTATAAGATACTATAATCATGTACATGAAAATTAGTTACAATAATTCTTGTACAAGAAAAACTAGTAAACAAGAGAAAATTCAAGTATAATAATTAATGTATATTTATAATTTTTAAAAACGGAGAATAAATCGTGAGATTCAACTTGTCCGATTGGTAATAAGGTGGGAGGGACTACCAACCAGAGATCGGTTCTCAATGACTACATTCGTTTATTAATTTTTCATATTTATTACAAGAATAATAAAGTTACAAGATTTATCACACGTTCTAACGTGACTATCAGACGAAATATTCCTCTAGCATTTAAATTGATTTATCCATAACTATTCTCTTTCTTATTTTTTTTGAGCATGTTCTCTTTCTTAATTTAGGATTTGTAAATTATAATATTCCTCTTGCATTTAAACCGATTCATAATTATTTTTTTTTTTAATTTAGATTTGTCAATTATAATTTAGATTTATCAATAACTGGAATCATAAAATTTGCAGAAAATGTATTAAATTAATCGTTTAAAATAATGGACATGTATGTTTAATTTATACAAAGATAACTGTTTATATTTTTTATATTTTTATAGCATGATTTAAATGATCTATTGTATCATCGTACTCTTCATTTTACTTTTCAATCGATACGCTATAAAGTTATACTAATTAGTTTTATAATAGAAATATATTTACACAATTATTTTAATATATATGATTGTTGTTGATGATAGAGGCAGATATATATGAAAGAATACACGACATAATATTTCAAAACCAATTAACTTAACAACCCAAAAGTAGAATGTTTAAAATGAATAAACAAATACATAGATAATATATGAATTAAGAAGGCAAGGACGAGAGGTCAAGAAAGAATTATTCATAGGTATATAATAATTTAAAAGTAAAATAAAGGTGAATGGCGGATATTTGAGGAATAGAAGGGTCTCATTTTTTGACAGAGCGGCATGATTTCCTAATTTGCCCCTGGGTTCCGGTGAGAACTCCCATTCTACCCAGCTTGACCATGGCTTGTCCAAACTTGGTCTTGAAGAGATTATTGTCGGCTGCGTACTTGGCCACAATAGCCTTAGTTGAAGAATCAAGTGCTATCATTTGGTCAATTTGGAGAACACCCTTTCTTGCTACGATTGACTTGTAAAAGTTGTTGTCAACAACGTTCTTGCTTGCGGGGCTGCTCTGGTCTAGGTTAGCCTTGTTACTGCCATTTCCGTTACGAGGACACGTTTTTTTCAGAGCCGAGGCAAGTGTCGGGTTCATGCTCGGATCGGTCCTCCCGGAAACTCCGTTGAAGCTGTAGAGACGATCTTGGAAGTTGCCACATTGTGCCACACCGACCGTATGACCGCCTACATACACGCATATATATAAAGTCAGCTTCTATTTCATATATTGACGCGATGGGGCATTGTAAAAATATCAAGAATATATGTCTATTATCTTCTATTATTTTATATGTATAGTCACAATAAAGATAGTCACGTATTAGATGAGCTAGAAAAATCGAATGTCGTGTAAATACCAACCTAGCAGAAGAACTAAGTCTTCCTTGGAAATTCCCTTGGCGCCAAAAATTTGGATGGCTGAAGCAACTGGGATTGATGGACCAGGAAGAGTGTTTGAAGCGTCGCTAGCTATCGAAACGGTACCGTCTCTCCTTCCGGTTTCGACGCTGTACCATCCTCCGCCTGCCTACAAGTATACATAAGTTTTGTACATTAGGTCGAGTAATACATGTTAAGAGGTTGCGAAGAAAGACGAGGAGCTTACCAACAACACAGTTGCTCTAGTAGCTATAGCAATGATATCGGCACATGAGACGACTCCAGGGCAAGCCTTTTCCAAGGCCGACTTGATTGCATCAATAAGTTCGTAACCTCTAACACTTCCATTTGGACCCGCGGTTTTCTCAGTGTTACTCCCATCCAACAAGATTGAGGCATCACAACCCTTTTCATGTAAACATATACCAACATTAGTTCTAAAATATAAAAATAGTTGTCTACCGACCTTGTATACTTTGTCTTGAAATCTCCTTGACTTACCCTGACAAAGCAATCATGGAACTGCATGCGAAGCAAAGCAGCGACAAGAGTTGGGTCTTTGGCGAAATTGGCCTTAACAACGTCGAAAACAACTTGTTCAACGTTTTTGTTAGGGCACTTTCCGAGGTAGAATCCGATCTTGAGTGCAGCAAGACACTCGCCGGAAAGAGCCATCAGAATGAGTGCCACAGCCAACAGAGCCGGAGAGGTAGTCCGAGCCATTCTTCAATGTTTAACTTTGATTGAAAAGTGAAATGGAAGAAGTAGTTTGAAGACACTTAGCCAAATGGGCAAGAATTTATAGATGATTGTGGGAGAATAAAATGATTTTATATTGTATTAATTTGAGCAAATTACATGGTTGCCGACCACTTATTAACTGCTATACATGTATGAAGGAATCATATGCTTCATTCGATCAACGTGCCTTCATGTTATGACCCACTGGTCCACTATTGTACCTATCACTCGATATATTTTCAATTATAATAATTGATTTTATTCAACTAAATAAATTATCCCGTTTCAATTATAAATATATGGAAGAAAGTGTATATGAGGTTAATGACCTATTCCACTTATTTATTTATGAAAGTTAGGATGACAAAAAATGGATTTATACGATGGGTTTGACAAAACATGGATTTAAAAATTTTCTTTTGTGTTATATTAACTAAGGTTTGTTTGACGAAAACAACAAATGAATTAAAGGGATCGAGATTGCAAATTTTCTTTTGTGTTATATTAAGTGGACCAACACTAATCTTCCTTTCACCTCTGTCATCTTCTCTTTCTCCTCAATCTAACAACAGGAAATACAATTCTCAAACCCCAAATTTGCAAAAACTTTTCTTCAAGATCAAAAATTTGTTTTCATTCTTTTTCTTCTTTATCTTCATTACATATTTTCATCGGTTTACTTTGTTTAAAGTAAACATAGACAGAGCTACCAACTGTGGTCTTCTTTGCCTATAAAGGAAAAACGCTCTCAACAATCTTCGAGATATCTCCATACCCATTTTATCTAAACCACCTTTTTTCGACAATTAATGGCCGAAATGCAAGAGCGATGTTCGCCGGCGATGGCTCTGGCGGATTGGATACCCAAGAGATCAGATCCGACGGCAGTTATCACTTATCGACCATCACTACCAACAGTTGAAGACGGAGATCGCTACTCATCTGTTGTACGAGCAGCTATTGGCAGCACACGTGGCGTGTTTCCTTGTTGCCATGCCGATCGATCAGTTACCGTTGATTGTAGTCTCATCATCTTCTCCGTACGCTGTTTCTCAGACCGCCCACTCGCTCCCTCCTTATGAAAGACAGAATTTGATAACTTCCTTCCTTGTAATCAAAATTTGCTAGTTAGGCATGCGATCAAAATGTGTACAAATAATTGGAAGATCAAAACACGTAATTATCCGGAGACGATCAAATAAAGGTTCAATAGATTTTTAAAAAAAATTGTGTACAAACAATTGGCCGATTTTTAAAATTTAACGGTTATAATTTAGATATTAAATTAGTTTTAAAAAAGAAAAGGCAGTTACTTTATTACTTTAGGCGAAATTCGGCCCAACCGAGTGACCCATAAGTTTAGACAACGACCCTTCTTTGTATGGACAATGGTTTTGAGATGTACTTTGGTGGACTAATGCATTAGGCTTGAATCCTACTCGTATAAACGCTCAGACATTCCGTGAATATCATCCACAAAAATATTTTAATTTATCCTTAATAAAAGTATCAAATCTCCCGATATTTACCCAAAGTCCGCATGGCAGAAACAAAAATGTGCGGTTTCTTTCCGTAACCGTATCTGTATTCGAGATTTTCTTTTTATATACATATTTAAATGACAACAAAGCATCTCTCATCACCGCACACTTTAAACACTGATGCAGACACAAAGGGAAGAGGATAGAGAAACAAGAAATCAAAGAAGATGAAGAAATCGATGGTGTTTCTTGTGCTTTTACTTTGCGTGCAGCTTCGTTTCCTCCTTGCTTCTCCAGGACAATCTTCTTCATCTCCAGGTGAACCTCGATCGATCTCTTACCCCTCTTCTATATACGGAGTACTCTTTTTCCAATTCAGCAATGACGCAATTTCTAGATCTCCTTTTCACTCATGGTTGCTCTGTTTGGTGTTATCGGATCGATTAATTGGCGGTTATTCAAACTCGAATTTTGTGGCAGTTTGTTGAACTCGTTTTTTTATGATAGAAATGTCGTTGAGGTTTTAATTAGTACTAATTTGAAGGCGAAATTGATTATACAGTCACCGCAATATATAGTAATGACAAAAATGCTCGGCTATTAACAGTATGCAAAAGGATAGTATGCAAAAGGATCGAATAAAATGCCGTTTGTATGAGCTCATGTTAACTATTCCATCATTCATCGTCAATTTTAACACATTTAGGCTAGTGTCGTTTTCTGATGAAAATGTCGTTGAGTTTTATTAGTACGAAATTGAGCTTGTGAACTACGCAATCTGTTCTTACGCTTGTAAAATAATCAGGAGCTGAACTGGAGAGTGGATGGCTGGAAACTGTGGCGGTGGTGGTGAATAGGAAGGGAGGTGGTGGCGGTGGTCATGGTGGTGGTAGAGGAGGAGGAGGGAGAGGGCGAGTCATGCCGTTCTACGGTGGAAATAGGAATTCATTCAGATCCAACGGACATCATAAATCTGGATCCAACAGATTGTTGTTTACTAGTGCTAAGTTAACTGTAGCCGCATTGCTCTGCACTGCTATGATTGTAGGATTGCTATGATGATTTGAACTTCATGAGGATATATGTAGGTTACTATAGTATCCGCATATATATTCATTTCTGTGTGTCTAAAATATGCCAAGATGAATTAATGTCTCTAGGTAAAATTCATATGCCAAGATGAATTAATGTCTCTAGGTAAAATTTTGTCGCTCTATGCAGACGAACAAAGCAAATCGAGATGCGATAATGTAGTTTGCTATGCTTGGATTGGAAAGTCCATTCTACACCTAGGTTTACGGTTTACCTCGTTCGAGTTTTGTGTTGGGGCTCGTTTTATGCTTGGCCCAATGAGTTCAAAAGCAACGGCTCATTTCGCTGCGATCTTAATAAGGGAGATTTGTAGCTCAATGCACTGCGGTGGTATTGTTCTCAGTATTAAAGGTGATATAATAAGTTATTGCATTTCAAGCCTAATATTATGAGGTAGTTGTACTACTCCTCTACTCAATTGATTTTTGAGCGATATGGCTTTTAGTTGCAGTTATCAATGGCGGAAATGATCACTTCGTCCCAGCCCAAAAGATCAAGCAGTCCCAGCCCAGCCCAGTGAAAATCATCATAATATTTTTAAAGGAAAGAAAATCTTTACTAGCAAAAAAAAAACAGGCAAATCGAGAGACCACAAAATGACAAACGGCCTAATCGTTATTATTTGACGACCAAGGTAAGAAAAAAGAAAACAGACTAACACAATACATCAACCATCGAGATTTTGAAGCACCGATCATGCCGGACCAAGAGAAATCACATGAGGAAACACCAAACAACTAAATAAGAGAGAAACAGATAGACCATGTTAGCCGAAGAAGTGCACAAGAAAACTTTCAAGGACTACTGGTTGAAACCTTATTACTCTCTTCTAGATGGAGTTAAACAAATGAGGGGTGACCTCCCCTCTCTCCTTTTATTCTAGATGGAGTTACACAAATGAGGGTGACCTCCCCTCTCTCCTTTTAGGAGCTCTACGTCCGATCCAGTTACACAAATGAGGGTGACCTCTCCTCTCTCCTTTTAGGAGCTCTACGTCCGGATCGGGTAGAAAGTCGTGGTCCATTGCTGATGGATACCTCCCAATATCAATTTTTCAAACTAAACACTTAAGGAGCCTAACACCACATCCCACTAGACCAAGTGAGTATTGTACAAAAAGGGTTTTGTTATGGAAAATATGTACAAGGCATTTGTACATGATGTTTTGTACACATATATCACATGCATGTCTTCTAGTGAAGATTGATCAATAAGTGAAGTAAATTGTACAAGGTGAATTATTCACCTTCTTACATCCTAGTTTATTTTATTAGTAACTCCTCCAAGTTTTGGCCTATAAATAGAGGTCATTCTCATTGTAACAAGATGCACCAAGAGCAAGTAAGAAATCTACTCTTCTTGTTCACTCCTCTCTTCCAACTTCATTCTAAGTGTTCTTGAACACATTCCACAAAAGTCTAAGTAATCAAGAGTCCAAAGCAATAATTTTATAACACGTTATCAGCACGAGGATTCTAAGTTACAACTGAGCTTCTCTACTAAGGTATGTTCGTAAACATTTCTTAGTCTTTCATTACACAAAAAATTATACAAGAAAATCTACTTGAGGATTATGCTCTGTAGTTGCCCTTTACGGGATCTTCTACATCAGAAACTCAAGTTTTTTTGGAAACTTAACTTAATCCGAGGAGTATGCTCTGTAGTTGCCCAAATCGGGAACCTCTACATCAGAAACTCGTTATTTTAACATAAGATCTAGAATAAATTTTCTCAAAATAAAATCATGTGTTTGGATTTATGCTAAGAAACAAACAAAATTGAGATTTGCTTACCTCTTTTGACAAAGACCCACATTAATTTTTCTTGCTTTCACCTCTTGGTTTACGAACGGAGATTTCCCACCAAAATAATGATTATGATAATGATGATGATGTAAATAAGGACAAGACAAATGAAAAGCTCGATTAAAAACCGATTATTGTTGGAAACAAGCCGATGAGTAATATCATCATCGGCCATGGACATGAAAGTTTTTTTGGATCGAATATGGAGATGGAGTAAAAGGAGGAAGAAGATAAGGATGAAGAAAGTAAAATGGATGGATGGAGATTAAAGAGGGTAAAAATAACCGGTTTTAATTCATGGATCTTGTAACGTTCATTTATCCGTATGATTTCTTACTTGTGACACACGATATTATACTTGTCTTTACATTTCTGATTATTGCTCTGACATACGCCACCTATTAAATCTACATGCATTCTTTAATATTTGATACGACTCATCTTCATGACATCTACACCTATGAAATGTCTTTACTTTATTAAATCATGACTAATAAAATCATGCATGCTTAATATTGACATAAAATATAACTTTTATGTAGTAACCAATGGCAAGCATTGCAAAAAGAGAGTTTGACATTCTTGACTTGTCGGGCCAAAAGTACCTCGAATGGAGGGTAGATGCACTTGCCCATCTCAAGGCAAATGGCCTTGAAAAAACAATTGAAGATAAAAATGATGCCACTCCACAAGAGAAGGCAAAAGCAATTGTGTTTCTTCGCCACCACATTCATGAAAGTCTTAAGACTGAATATTTATTTGTGGAGGATCCTAAAGAGTTGTGGGAAAGTTTGAATGAAAGATATGGACACAAAAGGAAGTCCTTTTCCCACAAGCTCTATATGAATGGAACAACTTGAGGTTCCAGGACTTCAAGTCCATATCTGAATATAACAGTGCTATTCACAGGATCACCTCCCAACTGAGACTATGTGGCCATGTGATTACCCAAGAAGAAATGCTAGAAAGAACATTTTGTACTATGCATGCCACAAATGTATTGTTACAACAACAATACCGGGAGAGAGGTTTCAAGAGGTACTCAGACCTCTTGAAAGTATTGTTGGTGGCGGAAAAGAATAATGAGCTCCTAATGAGAAACCACAACCTCAGGCCCACGGGATCAATAGCAGTTCCTGAAGCCAATGCCACTGACAAGGCATCCGAAGAAAAATGCAAGAGTCACAAAGAACGTGGGCAACCGTCATGGCACTATAATAGCCGTGGCCGAGGTCGTGGTCGTGGGGCGTGGAGGTGGTGGCCGTGGTGGCCGCGGTCGTGGGCAAGGCTATAATGATGGCCGCCATTACAATCGAGGTGGTAACTATGGTTACAAGGGGAATGATAAGCCAAAGGTCCAGACGGGTCAAAAGGGACCCTCTCACAAGCCAAGAACTGTTTGCTACAGATGTGGCATAGCTGGTCATTGGGCAAAAATATGCCGTACAGCTTCACATTTGGTGGATGCTTATCAGGCCGAAAGAAACAAAGAAAAGGCCAATGAAACCAACTTCGTGGAAAATGAAGTTGTTGGTACTTCACCCATGACCAGCTTGGATGTCTCTCACTTTCTCAACTTTGAGAATGACGATGCATGTGCCTTGGACTAGAGCATTCGGTTTATGAACTTGTGATATTATCCTTATTGTATAATAATGTATAATATGATGTAATGTATTGTAATGTCTTATTTCAAGATCTAGTAGGACTATGTAAAATATGGTTATCCTAATGTAAAATATGAAGTTTTTATTATTAATGGCTTAACTTATTTGTGCTACTTTCTTTATAGAAAAGACATGGAATCTTCTAAGGAAAGACTCGATGAGAAGGAGCAATGTCTTGTAGACAGTGCCACCACACATACCATCCTGAGAAATAAAGAGTATTTCACACATTTGAAACCCTTTAAGGGAAATGTGAATACAATATCTGGTGTGGCTAGGCTCATCGAAGGCTCGGGAAGGGCTCTTGTTCTACTCCCAAAGGGAACAAAAATAATAATAAATGACGCATTATATTCGAGTAAATCTCGAAGAAATTTATTGAGCTTTAAGGATGTGCGTCAAAACGGGTTTCATATGGAAACCATGAACGAAAATGGGAGAGAATATTTGTGCATCACAACACATGAATGTGATAAGAAAAGGATCCTTGAAAAAATGCAAGGACAAGCCTCCGGATTATATGAAACATATATTCATCCGGTTGAGGCTAATGTGATTTCTAACAAACGGTCGGATGACCGAGTCGAATTCACACTATGGCATGACCGATTGGGTCACCCGGGATCAATGATGATGCACAAAATTATAAAGGGTTCAATTGGACACCCACTAAAGAACATGAAGGTTATGCCGCCAAGTCATATTAATTGTGCGGCTTGCTCACTTGGAAAGCTTATAATTAGACCTTCTAAAAGTAAGGTGACAAGTGAGACTCCTGCATTTTTGGAAAGGATACAAGGAGACATATGTGGACCAATTGCTCCACCGTGTGGCCCGTTTCGATACTTTATGGTATTAATTGACGCATCTACAAGATGGTCACATGTAAGTCTATTATCGACTAGAAATGCGGCATTTGCTAAACTCCTTGCACAAATAATCCGTTTGAGAGCTCAATTCCCGGATTATACAATAAAGAAAATTCGTCTTGACAATGCAGGAGAATTTACATCCCAAACATTCAATGACTTTTGCATGTCAATTGGGATTGATGTGGAGCACCCAGTAGCTCATGTTCACACACAAAATGGTCTTGCTGAATCATTAATAAAGAGATTACAATTAATCGCTAGACCATTATTGATGAAATCAAAATTACCACCATCTGCTTGGGGACATGCGATATTGCATGCTGCAGCCTTGATTCGGTTAAGACCAAGTGCAAATCATGAACAATCTCCATTGCAATTAGTGTTTGGAAAGGAGCCTAATATATCACATCTAAAAATATTTGGATGTGCAGTTTATGTTCCTATTGCTCCACCACAACGTACAAAGATGGGTCCACAAAGAAGATTGGGAATATATGTTGGTTTTGAATCCCCCTCGATCATTAGATATCTTGAGCCAACAACGGGTGATTTATTTACAGCAAGATTTGCTGATTGTCATTTTGATGAAAATACATTCCCAATCTTAGGGGGAGAAAAGAAGAAAGTGGACCCAAGTACGAAAGAAATTACATGGAATGCAACACTATTATCACACCTTGATCCAAGAACAAAAATGTGTGAACAAGAAGTTCAACGAATCATTCATTTACAAAGTGTTGCAAACCAATTACCAGATGCATTTACAGACACTAAGAAGGTGGTAAAGTCACATGTTCCTGCAGCAAATGCTCCTGCAAGAATTGATGTACCCATTAGACAACCAAATGTGTCTATTGCAAATGAGTCTATGACTCGTCGAAAACGTGGTAGACCACTCGGTTCAAAAGACTTGAAACCGAGAAAAACAAGGAATCAAAAGGATATAGCAGGAGATGCTATAGTGACCGAATCAAATGAGGAACATGAGAAAGACAAAGAAAATGAGGATGAGAACATCCTACAAGAAGACAATATCCTTGATGATGAAAGAATCGACAATTATGAAATTGCTATAAATTATGTCGACACAGGGATACAATGGAATAGAAAGGATATCATTATTGATGATATATTTGCATACTCTGTGGCTAATGACATCACAACTGAAGATGACGACATTGAGCCAAAAACAGTTGATGAATGTCGTCGTAGAAAAGATTGGCCAAAATGGAAAGAGGCAATTCAGACAGAATTAAAATCACTTGAAAAACGTGAAGTATTTGGGCCTGTAGTTCATACACCAAAGGGTGTAAAGCCAGTCGGCTATAAATGGGTTTTCGTGAGAAAACGAAATGAGAAAAACGAAATTGTGAGATATAAGGCAAGGCTTGTAGCCCAAGGTTTTTCCCAAATTCCAGGAATCGATTATGATGAAACATACTCTCCGGTAATTGATGCAACTACATTTAGATTCCTAATCGGCCTGACCGTCTTTGAAAAACTACAGATGCGCCTTATGGATGTCGTGACTGCATACTTATACGGGTCACTTGATACCGACATCTACATGAAAGTCCCACAAGGACTAAAATTGCCAGAGGCCAATTCCTCAAAGCCACGAGAAATGTTTTCCATAAAATTGAGAAGATCCTTGTATGGATTAAAACAATCAGGACGAATGTGGTACAACCGCCTTAGTGAATATCTTCTCAAAGAGGGATATAAGAACAACATTATATGTCCATGTGTTTTCATCAAGCGATCTCAAAGTGGATTTGCTATAATCGCAGTATATGTCGACGATTTGAATATTGTTGGAACTTCTAACGAGCTTGAAGAAACTGCAAAGTATTTGATGAAAGAATTCGAGATGAAAGATCTCGGAAAGACCAAGCTTTGTCTTGGCCTACAAATTGAGCATTTAAGGGATGAAATCTTTATTCATCAATCTAATTACACAGAAAAAATACTAAAGAGATTCTACATGGACAAAGCACACCCTTTAAGCTCACCCATGGTTGTTCGATCCCTTAATGTGGAAAATGATGAGTTCCGTCCTCGCGAAGAGGATGAAGAAATCCTTGGCCCAGAAGTGCCATATTTAAGTGCAATTGGTGCCTTAATGTATTTGACTAACAATACAAGACCAGATATTGCTTTTGCTGTAAATTTGTTATCCAGGTACAGTTGTGCACCCACAAGAAGACATTGGAATGGCATCAAACACATATTCCGTTACCTTCGAGGTACATATGACCTTGGTTTGTTTTATCAAAACAAAATAGATGCCACTTTGGTTGGATATGCAGATGCAGGATATTTATCTGACCCGCACAAGGCCAAATCCCAAAACGGATACGTGTTCACATATGGAGGCACGGCAATTTCATGGAGGTCAACAAAACAAACAATTACAGCCACTTCTTCAAATCACGCAGAGTTGATCGCTCTATATGAGGCCGGAAGAGAATGTGTATCCCTACGATCAATGATCAACTTCATACAAAAGGAGTGCGGGATGAAACCCATCACTGAAAATCCAACCATCTTGTATGAAGACAATTCAGCATGCATTGCTCAGATGAAGAAAGGGCATATCAAGGGAGATCGTACAAAGCACATATTGCCAAAATTCTTCTCCACCCGTGAGCTAGAGGAAACCGGGGAAGCTGATATTCAACAAATCCGTTCCAGTGACAATCTTGCTGACTTATTCACAAAATCATTGAACCCGAAGAAGTTTGAAGAGCTTGTGCGCAAGATTGGAATGTATAGACTCCGAGACATATGTTGAAATCAGGGGGAGCATTATACGTTGCACTCTTTTTTCCTTCGATCAGGTTTTTATCCCATTGGGTTTTTCCTGACAAGGTTTTTAATGAGGCAACATCACCCAAGCGTATAACAACTTTGGAGTCATCAACAAACGCTCAAGTTTGATAATAGAAGAAGGTGAATATTCAAGGGGGAGTGCTATGGAAAATATGTACAAGGCATTTGTACATGATGTTTTGTACACATATATCACATGCATGTCTTCTAGTGAAGATTGATCAATAAGTGAAGTAAATTATACAAGGTGAATTATTCACCTTCTTACATCCTAGTTTATTTTATTAGTAACTCCTCCAAGTTTTGGTCTATAAATAGAGGTCATTCTCATTGTAACAAGACGCACCAAGAGCAACTAAGAAATCTACTCTTCTTGTTCACTCCTCTCTTCCAACTTCATTCTAAGTGTTCTTGAACACATTCCACAAAAGTCTAAGTAATCAAGAGTTCAAAGCAATAATTTTATAACAGGTTTATAATTTTTCTACAATACAAAGGTAAAATAATGTTTACTTGTTAAAGGAGGCTAGGTTGCCGGTGGAGGATAAAAGAGATGGAGGGTGGAAGACTTAATTAGTTTGTTTTCCGATACGATCCTATTTTAATTTGAAGGATTTTAGAGACCCCTATTTTTCTTTATTCACTATCCCTTATACTTTCTTTATTCCATGGTTGAAAGCAAAAGTAATAAAAGTAATAATTTGCTTGCAAAGTGGAGAAGTCGTTTGGTGAGCATGGATTTCCCATGCAAAATAACACGATTTTTGAGATTTGACGGATTTTATAAAATTCAAACAGAGTAGTGTCAAATCTCTGGCGGTTTCACTTTAACTTGTGGGGTATGTGTATTAACAATATAGTCGCCATTTTAGAGAAATTTATTATATTTCTGCATTGTTTTGTATCAGGTGTCCTTCCCAAGTTGACGAATGATCAATTCATTCAATTGTTACAAGGTGGGGTCAATACAGACGCCTGTCAACAGCTAGTTGGGATTACTTCTTTCCTTTCTTTAATTTATATTACAATTTCACCTTGAAATTTTCTTTCCGAATTCTTTATTTTTTTTCTTGTCAGCGATACGCAACAATATAACACAGATCTTCAATTTATGGAGTGTTGTGTTTGTAAAGTGACAATCACACAATCACAGGGTAAGATATTGAATAAAAGTGGCAGGTGTCTAGGTGGTTGCCTTATTTTACTTGTTCTATATTCCTATCTGTTTCGGCGATTTTACCCTAAAACACGTACACACCATTGAAAACAGGCATATACACATTCGACCAGAGAGGGATAGGGAGAGTGACGAAGAAGAAGATGAAGAAATCTAAAGGATTATTGGCTTTTCTTCTCTTGCTTCTGCTCTGCTTGCAATTGGATCTTCCTCATGCCTCCTTAGGTATTCCTCTTGTTTCATACAGTGGCGTAAATTATATTTTATCAATTACTCATCTTATCAAAGCGAAATTAATTGTACAACAAATTGCGCGACATGTTTAATTATTCGATCTTGACGACGGTATTTGGATAATCAATCAGATAACCATGTGGTGGCGGTGATTAGAAAAGGCGGTGGTGGTGGAAGAGGAGGGCGTGGGAGAGCAAGAATCGTGCCGGTCTACGGTGCTGGTGGTGGTGGATCACATGGCCGTCATTCTGGATCCAACCGACTTTTAAGTGCTACCACTGTTACACTAAACGTCGTCGTCCTCATCTTTACTGCTTTTTTCTAACGTACTTGTTTTTTTTTGGTTAAATTCTAACGTACTTGTTAAATATCTGTAACCATTTTATTTTAATCATTCTTTTCAAGTCTGGTTGAGAAGTAATCTAGTGACTTTCTTTTTTTAATCATGCTTTGGTTGAATATCTAGACAAATAGAATCTAAAAAAATTTTAGTAATAAAAAACATCATAACATTAATCTAATTGTTCGTAATCAGATGAAAGAATGGCAACAGATTAATAAGAGAGAATAGCAAAAGGGAACAAAAGAGGAAAACAAAAAATATCTTTTGGAGTAGACCGGAAAAAATTTTTACTAAATTAAATTTTGATGGATCTAATAGATAATCCGGGAATTTAGCTTATGGTTTTATCTTTCGCAATCAATCTCTCTAGGCTTTGGGCAATGTGGTAACATAGCGGCCCTACATGCTGAAACATGTGCGCTTAGAGAAGGCTTAGTTAAGGCATATGATTTAAGAATTAAATTTATTGAAATCGAAGGCGATAGTCTTTCGATTATTAACTCGATTAAGCAAATCTGGAAACCCCCTGGGATCTTGACCTCTTCTTTTCTGACATCTCTAATATTTTAGCTGGTTTCTGCCATGTTAAAATTAGACATGTCTTCAGAGAGATCAATGGTGTGGCCAATTTGCTTGCTAAGATGGGGTACGAAGGTCAATCGGCGTCCAGTTCGTCAATGTCTAGAGTTGAGGAGCTCATCCGTAGAGATGCTCTAGGTCTGAGAGTATCTAGGAGATGATCCTAATTGCTTACCGTGTATTATTAAAAAAAAAATCATTCTTTTCAAGTCTCTACTTATTAGGAAGATTAAATAGTAGGGCTAATTGTGTAATTCTGTTTCTACATAAAGATAAGTAATTTATATGTGCAAAATCGATTTTGTGAATGGTGTGGTGGCTTCCACGTTTTACTAGTGCCACCATTCTACAAGAAGAAAGAAAGTTAAAATTAATTAAAAATGTACCACGTTTTACTGTTTCTTTGTATGACCAAGTTACAGACTTACGTCTTGGCCGAATTTTTCTTTGGGCTTATTTTGTTATTTGGGCCGGGTCGCCCATTCTATTACATATAAACGGCCCAAGTTGCTCCTTTTCATTTCATCACCCTTTCAAGTTTCGTCTTCGGCTGATGTAAAACAATCTACGATAATTTCATATGTCCCGATATTCTGCATATTTTATCGGCTGGATCAAATTTTCCAATGATTCATATGGTACCATTGAGACGTGGTGGCGTGCTGTGCAAGCATAAATTACATAATGTTAAAAACCCTAAATTAATATTTTTTTAAAAAAAGAGCTGAACCCTTGAACTACCATGAGAGAAAATAAAGGCTCATGTTGCCTTATAATTATTTTTTAGGTGAAGTTTACAAAATTTTATAGGAACAAAAAAATCACACTAAAAGAATATAATTAAAAATAAAAAAATTTAGATAGAGGATAAACATAAATCAGTCATTGAATTATTATTTAATGGTAGAGATTTAATTAAGACAATTTTTTTTAAAATTTCACCGTAACTAAATATGAAAATAGAGTACTATCCAAAATTTATGCTATTATACTAATACGAAGAGGTGACGATATTTTGTAAGTCCGACGAATACGAAGGCTGCTTGTGTGTATATATGTTATTTTTAATGTAAAAAGATTTTATTTTTTTTTGTGTTTGACAATAATGTGTTTTGGTGTCGTACTTTTTATACAACAATTAAGTATATACCGTTCTTAACACCTGTCGAACCGGCATCCTGTTTTGGTTTATTTATTATCCTTTATAATCTGCAATATTTCTTGTTGATTTTTTTAATATAATAGACGATGGCTTTGCCTTGTACATTTCTCTTTCTCCTTTCATTTTATAATATATCGCTTGTATAAACAAAGAGAGTCTTATAATTATTATGCACAAAAAAGTGGGAATGTGATTAGTGAGATAATAATTGCTTAGTGGTGAAGTCTAAGTTAACATCATGTTCGTTTACATTTTATGATAGATAAGTGCGAATGTGATTAGTGAGATAATAATTGCTTAGTATCGCAAATTCTACAGAATGACACTTTTCACTCTAATTTACTATTATGATGGATTAATATTGGAATTTTACAAATATTTTATTATCAGTATATTTTTAGATAATAATAAAATTTCAAAGCATTGTAAATGTTCAGGATGGCACTTTTGACTCTAAATTACATCCCAACAAAATTGGATTTACAAATATTTTATCATCATTATATTTTTAGATATTTAATTATATAAATACAATATTATCAAATATGTGAATTTATAAAAACTAAATCAAATATTACATATTAATATAATCAATGCAAAGCATTTATGGTACACTAGTTTTTTATAACGGGGTCAAAGTATGCACTTTCATAATGAGTGTGTTTTTTCAACTCATGTACTTAACTTTACTCACTTATTCAATTTCACCAATATACCTAACTTCACTAATACATCCAATTTTGGTTATCCAACATCACTCACGTACCCAACTTTACGTACATAACTTTGGTTACCCAATTCAATTACCCGATTTTACTTACTCAATTTAATTTATCCGATTTTGCTTACCCAATTCAATTAGCGACTTTTAATTATCAAATATTGATTACCCAATTTTATATTTTCGATTTTATATACCCAGTGTTACTTACCCGATTTTACTAGTTCGATAAGCAACGTGATATCAAACCCTAAATGTAATATCAAAGCATAGTGAATGTTTCATATGGTAGAAATTTAATTTTGTTCGGATGTTAGTTATTCGATTTTTATCACTTATTTCAGTTTAGTCAATTATTTTTTGTTTAATAAATTGTTTTTAATTATAATGAGTGTTATTTACACGGAAATTGCCTCTCAATCTTATCTTATATATATTATAGGAGTAACACTCCTTGCCACGTGTCACGCAGGAAAATAGTCACTGTCACGTGTCATTTTAACAATTAACCGCAACCCATCAAAATATTAAAATCAAAAATATTAATTACAAAATATTAAAATTAAAAATATTAATTAACAGATTAGAATCACAACAAATTTTACGAAATATTAAAATCAAAAATATTAATTAACAGATTATAATCACAACAAATTTTAGGAATAAAAAAAATCTACTGAGACAAAAATATTAATTACGAAATATTAAAATCAAAAATATTAATTAACAGATTAGAATCACAACAAATTTTAGCAATAAAAA
This sequence comes from Fagopyrum tataricum, assembly GCA_002319775.1. NCBI lineage: Eukaryota > Viridiplantae > Streptophyta > Magnoliopsida > Caryophyllales > Polygonaceae > Fagopyrum > Fagopyrum tataricum. The sequence continues at coordinate 7,560,187 of CM008279.1, read as the reverse complement.
AAATCTACTAAGACAAAAATATTAATTACGAAATATTAAAATCAAAAATCTTATCTTATCTTATATATACATATTATAGGAGTAGCACTCCTTGCCACATGTCACGCAGAAAATTACTAACTGCCACGTGTCATTTTATCATTTAACCTGCCTCCAAAAATTTTAACTAAGTTTTTTTTATCTTATATATTTTGTTTATTATTAAAAAGAAATTAATGATAACTGACAATGAAGATTTTGAACAACTAGATTATCGGTATGCAGATCTTAAATTTTAGAATCTTATATATTTGATTTTGATAAAAAAAAAATTGAGTCAACCAATTGCATAAAATTATTTGCATTTGATTTCTTTTTTACTTCAAGAAAAGTATAACGACAATTTTAAATTTCTAATTTATAATTTCTTATCCATAAATCATACTTACCTAATTAATTGAAACAATATCTGAATGTTTAACAAATATTTTTTTTGTTTATAAATAAATTATTTTCTACTCTTATACTCACACTATTTCATCAGGTTACTAAATGAATATTATTTACTTTAATATTTTATTATTTTGTTGTGTTAGAATTAAGTCAACGAATTGAACTAATTATATAACTAATAAAGTTAATCACAGTAATAACTTAGTTGATTTCCAAATATTACTATATGTATATAGACCCGAAATATAACTTAGAAATTAATAAATCATATTACAAAATAAATTTCCCATATACACTATTTAATTTGGTTACAATATTATTTCATATATATATATTAAAATGTAAATATAATTATTATAAAATAATATATAACTATTTTATGTTAAGACAATATAATATTTTATGCATAAAAACTCAATGATATATATAAAAAAGATAAATTTATCGAATCTCGTGCAAGACACGGGTAATACACTACTATATATTATAGGAGTAGCACTCCTTGCCACGTGTTATGCAAAAAATAGTCACTGTCAGGTGTCATTTTAGCATTTAACCTCAAGCCTTCAAAAACTTTAATTAAGTTTATTCATTAGAAAAAATATTTAACTAAATATTAAAATCAAAAATATTAATTACAAAATATTAAAATCAAAAAAAAAAAATTAACAGATTACAATCACAATAAATTTTAGCAATAAAAAAAACAAAATATTAAAATCAAAAATACTAATTACGAAATATTAAAATCAAAAATATTAATTAACAAATTACAATCACACGAAATATTAAAATAAAAAATATTAATTAACAGATTACAATCACAACAAATTTTAGCAACAAAAAAAACGAAATATTGAAATTAAAAATATTAATTACAAAATATTAAAATCAAAAATATTAATTAACAAATTACAATAACAACAAATTTTAGCAATAAAAAAAACGAAATTTTAAAATCAAAAATATTAATTACGAAATATGAAAATCAAAAATATTAATTAACAAATTACAATCACACGAAATATTAAAATCAAAAATATTAATTAACAAATTACAATCACAACAATTTTAGCAATAAAAAAAAAACAAAATATTAAAATCAAAAATATTAATTACGAAATATTAAAATCAAAAATATTAATTAACAGATTACAATCACAACAAAATTTAGCAATAAAAAAAACAAAATATTAAAATCAAAAATATTAATCTTATCTTATCTATCTATCCACGTCGTTAAATTTACATGTGTCAGTTTTATGTTAATCTAAGCCCCACCATTTCAAAACAAATTATTTTAAATATTTAATTAATAAATTTTATTAACTAATTTTGTATTAGTCCTCTATAATTAATTGAACTTTAAATATTTTTAATATAAAAATTGAAATAGTTAAGATGCAATCTAATTTTAAAGATCTTAATATTCTGTCAACTTATATTTTTTAATTTTATTTAAACTTTATACTTTTTAAAGTTTATAAACTTATTTTAAATTTAATCTTATTTTAATTACTTATATTTTTAAATGAACTGAACGTTACGTCTTCTTTTTTTACAACTTATAAAAAAAAAATTCTTTAAAATTTAAAAGATCTTTATTTTTATTTTTTTAATTTTTCAATTTAATTAAACTTTATTTTTTTCTAAAACTATAAGCTAACAATTTTTATTTTTCAACGATTAACAAAATATTTATTTATTTTTTTAGAATAAAGATTTTTTGAATTAAAAAATTCATTTTTTTTTTGAATAAGTGTTTTTCATTTAAATAAAATTGATTTTAATATTTTTGAAAATAAGTTCAGATATTTTTAATTTTTTTTATATAACATAAATTAAACATTTAATAAAATATTTTTAAATGATGTTGTATAGAAACACATAAATTTCATATTAAAGATATACTGAAAAAATCGGAAAAAAATTTCCAAAAATATTAATTTCGATTTTTTTTAAAAAATATCGATATTTTTAAAAATAAATTAAATATTTTTAATAAATTTACAAAAAAGTATTTAAAAAACAAGGAAAAAAAATAACGGAAAAAAAATCAAGATGGTTTTTTTTTATATAAAATTTAAAATATATTTTTACTAAATTTATGACTTTTAACATATTAATTTATTTAAAAAAATACACATTACACTAATAATCCTAATTTTTAATGACATGGAAAAATTAGATGTCAAATCATTACTGGAGTTATAATTATTTTTCCAGAAAAATAAGTTTTATTTTTTTTTATAAATACGTTTATAATATGTATTATTTCCAATAATTTTCAAATTGGTATTATTTTGAATTTAATTGATAGTTGTTATTATTTTAACTTTTTTATAAAAAAAAATCTTTTTAGTAATATATATTATTTTAATATCTTCACATATGTTGTTAGTCTTACTAATTACTACGTAATTTACTATTTATATTTAACGATCTGAAATTGTAATTTTTGACTTAGACATGCTACTTATGTTATATAAATCTCTTTCAATTATATTTAATATATTATTTAATATTGTTAATTTGAATTTTATGATTTGTTCGTATAATATAATAAAACAACCATTTAACTGATACTTGACGTAATTTCCTGCGGTCACCTCATAAATTTTATAATGTCGCCTATTCGTTAACCCAAATCACGTACTTTAACATTTAATTTAATAAACCGTAATTATTTCTAGGATTGATACTAATTTTGGCAATCGAGTATCTCAAAGGATGTTTCGGAATCCTCTTTCCCAATTGTTATTGCATGATTTGAATTTTTGACACACAATTAAGCCGAGCACTTAAAAGCCGGCTTTTCTCTATATATTAAAGCAACCCGTGAACTTACACGTGACATAGTCTGGTGAATCCACGTCATTAAATTTACACGTGGCACAACTTGATGAATTCACGTCGTTAAATTTACACGTGTCAATTTTTTGTTAATCTAGGTCCCACCATGTTTAAACAAATAATTTAAAATATTTAAGATTTTGCAATAAAAAAAACAAAAATCATATCATATCATGTAACCGAATCCGAAATACCTTTTTAAATATATAGTTTCAAACCAAAAATTTTAAAAGATTTTGTTACACATTAAATGGTGGCTTCAAAACGTCACTCAAATTTAGAAATTTTAATTTATTTATATAAAATTAGTACTTGTTTTAAATCAATGTAATCTCCTTTTACGTTAGTTTTTTAAATTAAGATTTTTTGCAGTCAAAAATAAAAGTAAAAATTATATCATGTAACCGAATTCGAAATGTCTTTTAAATATATAATTTAAAACCAAATTTTTAAAAGATTTTGTTACTAGAATTTAATGTGGCTTCATATTTATCTACAAGACTATTTTCAATTTAATTACATATTTTTAAATCTGAAGTTTACGAACTATATATTTAGAGAAAAAATGATTTTTTAATTTCGAATTTTTTAGAGTAAAACCGAGTTATATCAAATTAATCTTTATCCAAATCTTAACCATACTTAATTTTTTTTATTTAATAAAGTTATATTGTTTTTTATATCTTAAATAATTTTAAAAATTTTATTTTGACATTTTTTTTCAAAAAAAAATCTTTTTATTAATATTTTTATTATAATAATTTGACATATGCTATTAGTCTTATTTACTTTTAGGCAATTCACTATTTAAATTTAACTATTTAATATTGTAATTTTTAACTTAAACATACTACTTATATATTATATATTACATACATCTCTTTCGGTTACATGTTAATATATTATTATTTAATATTACTAATTTAAATTTTATGATTTGTTTTATCCTTCATTTTTTTTTAGTATATGTTTTACATATGACTTATTATCTATCTTATACATTAAAACAACCCGTGAATTGATAATTAGCGCAATTTCGTGCGGTCACTTTATCATTTTACAGTTTCGTCTATTCGTTAATCCACGTCACATACTCTAACATGTAATTTATTAAAGTCTAATCCTTTATGGGATTGATACTAACTTTGACATTCGAGTATCTTAGAAGATATTGTCCTGAATTCCTATTCTCGATTGTTATTGCAGGATTTGTATTCTTCATTGATTTCCATTCATATTGTGAAAAATACATACTTACAACAATTATCACATAACAATTAAGTCATTTCTCAACATAATAAATTATCAAACATTTTTATGACACGCAATTATCGTCTAACCCGTGCAGGGCACGGGTATTAAAACTAGTAAAAAAATTATACGGAAAACATAAAGAGGATATCGTTATACGTTTGATTTTGAGCAACTAGATTATCGGTATGCAGATCTTAAATTTTAGAATCTTATATGTTTGATTTTGATAAAATAAAATAAAATTGAGTCAACCAATTGCATAAAATTATTTGCATTTGATTTTTTTTTACTTCAAAAAAGTATAACGACAATTATGAATTTCTCATTTATAATTTCTCATCCATAAATCATACTTACCTAATTAATTTAAACAATATTTGAATGTTTAACAAATACTTTTTTTTGTTTATAAATAAATTATTTTCTACTCTTATACTCAAACTATTTCATCAAGATGAGTTACTAAATGAGTATTATTTACTTTAATATTTTATTATTTTATTGTCTTAGAATTGAGTCAACCAATTGGATCAATTATATAACTAATAAAGTTAATCACAATAAGAACTTATTTGATTTCCAAATATTACTATATGTATATAGACCCGAAATATTACTTAGAAATTAATAAATCATATTACAAAATAAATTTCCTATATACACAATTTAATTTGGTTACAATATTATATATATATATATATATTCAAATGTATATATAATATTATAAAATAATATTTAATTATTATAAAATAAAATAATATAATATTTTATGTATAAAAATTCAATGAAATATATTAAAAAGATAAATTTATCGAATCACGGGATAATACAATAGTATATGACATGTTTAGTGTTTTGAACGCAAATCTCGTATTTTTCAAACAAGTTTGTTTGGACCAAATTGTTTTAGTATCAGTAAAACTTTCCCAAATATCAAAAAAAAGAGAATTCGAATGGAGCCAACAGAATTTGAAATACAACATAAAGGGGTGAAAACCAAGATATATAACTATAAAATAATCATTGAATCCCCAAATTCCCAATCTTTGTCTTCCACTTTTGCTTCTTCAACGCTCACAAAATTGGAGCTGCAAGCAAAAAGCCAGCGATGGCGCTCCCAGCAAATTTCGAAGAACATTAAATATTTGAAAAGAAAATTTCTGAGATTCTTTCACAGTTCATGATACCCACGTTTATCCTCTTTCGTTTTACTCGTTCCCTCAAATCACAATTCCTGTTCCGGTTCCCCACCTCTCTCCTCTGTGATTCGAAGATTTCTTAGACAATTTTGCTTTGAATTTTTCTTCCCGATTATTTTTTTTGGCTTTCATTGGCAGCCATGACGGATGTTTTACATTCCCCATCTCATTTCCCATCTTCACCTGGCACAAACAATTCAATATTTCCCTGTAACCCTAACCCTAATTCATCTTCTTCTCCTACTCCTTCATCTGTAACCGAAGGAGGTGGGGGTGTTTCTGATTCCCGGTCGGGGTCAATTGAAAGCGAGAAGCTCAAGAGTAGAAGAGATAAGGAAAGTGAACAGCTTTCTCTTTTAGCCCTCTTGGTTGCTGTTTTTAGGAAGTCCTTGGTGGCTTGTAAGGCTGATACGGAGGAGCTTTGTACTATGGACATTGGATACCCAACCAATGTGCGCCACGTTGCCCACGTCACCTTTGATAGATTCGACGGGTTTTTGGGTTTACCTGATGAATTTGAACCTGATGTGCCCAGAAGGGCTCCCAGTGCAAGGTACAGTGTTGTTTTGGTTGTTGATTTGTAGTTTAAGTCATGTTAATGTTCTTGACGTGTTATGTGATACCTTGCTGTATTTTAGTCTTTCATGTCATCTGATGTGATTTTTGGTCCTTTTATATAGAAGGATTTGGATTGGTTTGTATTGAATGTATATCATGCTTATATTTGAATTCTGGACCGTGTGTTGATTTGTTTCTGGAATTGTTTCGATTAATTTGATATTAATTTACACATCTTCCTTGTGTGTATATGTAATACTTCTCTCAGTGAAACCCTAGGACCATATTTGCTCTTGATGTCAGGTAGATGCTTTTAGGGTTTGAGGTGCCTCTATCAGACGTGTATTGATTTGTTAAAATGGAAACTTTGTTGCTGGATTGATCCAATTACCCAAACGTGACATTAAATTATTGGTTAAGGCTAGTGATCGTTTACCCATCTTGTAAATAGAAAACAATTACTAGCTTGCTTATTACTAGCGGAAGTGTAGTAATGCTTAAATGAGAGGAGGAAAAGAATGCTTGCTGATGCTTGGCTGGATGCATTGTTATAATTGATTTTCCTTGGCAAGCTAATCATTTATTTAAGGGGCTCTAAACTTGGTTGCAATAGTTAGTTTTCCGGCTTCTATTTCCCCCTTTTCTTTATGCGGTGCTGGTGGTGTTTGGGTTATGCAGGGGCTTTGAAGGCTCCATCTTTTCCTTTTCTTGATTTGGTACTGGCTGTTATTCCAATGAGAAGGGGCTTTGAAGGTGATCTTAAGGTAGAAAGGCTTCTCTTTATACATTTTGTCGGATAGGTGTGATTCCTTGGCAAAATTGTCATTGTGTGTCATTGTCTTAGATAAAATATATCTGGTTTTTCTATTGGAGTAAAACTGATAATTCCTTTTTTGCATTGTGCTTCACGAGCTTACTGTTTTCTCTGATGAATGATGTTTTCATGTTATTTGTCTAGACCTTAAAAGTTAATTACATATCATTTTCACCATGTACGTTGTGTTTTATATTGCCTGTTTATCTATTGTTAATTGTATCATATATTCTCTTTTCTATATTTTATTTGTCCTTGTACTGATTCCTGTTTCCGATTTCACAGTACATCAGTTTTTGGGGTTTCCACAGAATCCATGCAACTTTCGTATGACTCGAGAGGAAATTGTGTGCCAACAATACTTCTGTTGATGCAAAGGCGCCTATATTCTCAAGGAGGATTGCAGGTAAAAATGCTTCTTCTCTAATGTCAGTTGGAATGTAATATATCTGCATACTTTCTTGCATGCTGCTGATTGAAAGGTTTACCAGAGTTAATGTTTTCTCTACAGGCCGAAGGTATTTTCCGGATTAATGCAGAAAATAGCCAAGAGGAGTTTGTTAGGGATGAGCTGAATAGAGGTGCAATTCCAGATAGCATTGATGTGCATTGTTTAGCTGGTCTTATCAAGGTATGCACTAAATCCTACACCAACCTTTCAAGTTTTCCATGCTCTTATGTAAGGCTGAGCTGTATTGCAACTTTGTTTGTTTCAATCATTAACTTGTCTCTGAATTCATCTCTAACATTGTACAGAAGAAGATGGATGTCCAAAATCATTGACTAGTTGAATTTCTGTTCAGCCTTACTAAGGAGCATATTGTTTGTTACTTATTGAAGATAGGAATTGAAAATAATGATTTTTTTGTAAGTGAACCATGCTAGCCATGATTAAAGAACATATTGGTTTAGCACTGAGATTCTTGTTCTTGTTAATTTTCATTCTTTATGTGGTAATAATCTGCAGTTTGGTAAAAACACAGTTGCATGTTTCTGGTTTTAACCTAGAATGTGAAACTCATATGAGAAATAAAGTATAAACAGAAATTCATGCCTGAACATGATATATTTACTGACATTTTTGTTGGTGGACTCCCAGGCTTGGTTTAGAGAGTTGCCCTCTGGGGTTTTGGATTCACTGTCACCTGATCGAGTGATGCAGTGCGAGTCAGAAGAGGAGTGCTCTGAACTTGTGAGGCTCCTTCCCCGAACTGAGGGCGAGTTATTGGACTGGGCCATCAACTTGATGGCTGACGTGGTTCAAGAAGAGCAATTCAATAAGATGAACGCACACAACATAGCTATGGTGTTTGCACCAAACATGACTCAGGTTAGCCCATTTGGTCTCTTTTTATTCCTTGCATCTCGTGCTTAGTTTCTAGGCTTGAGTGCTCTTGTTATCCTAATTTTGTGAAAGTTCTTGTTTGATACAAAGTTATACCTTTTGCAGATGGCGGATCCTCTGACTGCATTGATGTATGCTGTGAGAGTGATGAATTTCCTCAAGACCCTCATTATGAAGACACTACGAGAAAGAGAAGACTCGCAACTAAACCCGGTTCCAACTTCTTGCGTAGAGCCATCTGACGAAAGTGGTCACCAAAGCCCTTCACAACCTCGGCTGGAAGATTATCTCCACGATAACAACGATGAGACAGAACACTACTCAACAGATGATGATGATGAGCCTGTGTTTGACAGTTCCCATGACAGCACATTATGTGGAGACGACTCTGATGAGTCTCCGTTTTGTTGGGACGCGTCCAAGGAAAAGGAAGTAATTTACACTGCTAATGTAATTCCCGGGATTTCCCAAGCACATATTGAAAAGGGCAAGAACGAGACCAAATTCAGCCGTGTAAGCTCAAGAATAGAACGCATTGAAGCTTGGAGATGATTGATGAATCCACATTCATGTTAACATGTATGTACTCTGTTTTCCCACATGGGTTACTGTTGTAGTTTGTACTGATTTCAACTTGTTGTAGCAAAACTTATGTGTATTGCTTCTGTTTACATTGTTGCAAACCTGATTTCAACCTCACTGCTTCTGTGTATTAAGGATTTCTGTAAATTTGCTTCTTCTATGAGGCTGCTGATGTGCTAAGAATCTCGGTTGTATTTTCATTTCAAGGCATGCTAATCACTCATGACCAGCTCATATCTTACAATTTTTTATAATTAAACCTAATTACTACAGAAATGTCTCTTATTTGACAATAACCCTAATTGACTAAAGAGCTCTTCTTGATAATGATACACTTTCAGAAACCAAATATTAATGAGGTGGGGCTGCTAGAGATTGAATTCAAGTGGTCAGTTTTCACCTAAGAAAAACCCCATAAAAAATCATGTGACCATCTTAGAACATCCGACATCTATCAATCATATTCTTGTAAAAGCAATGATCCCCGCTTTTAGCATTTTGCGGGAATATTCCTCGAGCTAAATTGTGAACCAGATTCGTTTGAAGAGATATTGAGTTTTTGATGTTGTGTGAAGTACGGGATTAAAAAACAATTAACATATATTCGATAAACATAAAAGAAAAAATAAACGTTATACAAGGGTTTGTCCCATATTAATTAGGGGTGTGTTCAGCATTGCTATTTTTCGATATTTTTAAAAATATTTGAATAAAAAAATTTTTCTAATTACACTTAAATTATCAATTATTTGAGAGATTATTGAAATAATAATCTCCAATAAACGGTGTTTTGTGCCGAACAGGGCGTAGGTCCGTTTATGAAGATTTTACTAACTTGATTCATTCCTCTCGTCCACCTATTTATTCTTCGAGGTGTGACATCAAAAATGTAAACACGGAAGCATCGAATGTAATCGGTTTGTGTGGTGCCTAATGCTAGTAAGGCAGTAGATGGTTATTTACCTTACATATATTATCCAGTTTCACAAATTTGTCTCCTTTAACAAATGTTAGGATCTATTTCATCAAAAAAACAACAACAAATGTTAGGATCTAAATATATAGTGATAATATAGTTTCAAAAGTATATGTTGGATACAGTTCACTAATTTTTTCAAAAACGTGTTTTCATTTATTAGGACATTTTTATAGAATGAAGGTAATTTGATATACGACTATAAAGTTGTATATTGTACGTTGATTTTAAATTTCCAATGCTTGATTTTGATTAAAGTGGTCAGTTTTCACACAGGGAAAAACGCACCAAAATCCTATGAAGAAAGAAAGAAAATTAGACTAAAATATCAAATTTCATTCTATTTTCCTCGGATAACTAAAAATAAATGTTACTTCATTTCATTTTTCTATAAAGTCATTGTAATTTTTTTTAAATATTTGAGATGAACAAACAAACCCTTTGAATCTACTCAACCCTAAATATGGCTCTTAAATAATACTAAAGCAAAAGCTTCCTTATCATATATGTCAAGACTAGAGTTAGTATAAATTAGTTGGATGTTGTGTTTTAGATTAGCAATATTAACGTTAAGTATATTTTATAATTATATTTTTCTAAATATTATAATTAAAGAAGTTATTTTTATTTATTATAAAGATAATATATTGTAATTTCGATAATTTAAAATTTAAGTTTGAAAGAATATCCACCGATGGTTTTAAATTAGGGATAAACACATGATAACTTTTTTTTATTTGTAAAATTTAAAAGGTATGAATATCAATTAGTTAGATGCTCTTTTTTGGATTAGCAATATTTATTTCATCTCGACTTTGTATGGTGAAAATAGTTAATTTTAATATGATGAAAGATATGTATAGTTAATCATTATAAGATATTTAGTATATAAATAATAAATAATAAATAATCAAATGTCAACCGTGAGAAATTAAAATAACATAAGCCATCCGATGCGATGCACAAGAGAATGACATGTAGTTAAAAAAACTTTTAGGTATATAGATATAGATAGTTTTCGATGCATAAAATATAAACAAATCATTCACTGTATTCAAATACTAAAAAAGTATTCTTACGTTCACGTTTTTTCTGCAAATCTTCCCAACACATGACTTAGATCTAGTTAAATTATATGATTTTATAAAATTGACAAGGTGTGGTTTTAAAAGAAGAATCAGCGAAACTAAATCCTATATATATATATAAACGTTATTGTTAAGTCTCATAAGAGAGAGAAAACCTCTTTACTGTACACAAATACACAATGGAGGAAACCCCTCAATCTTACAAAACTGAGAAACAACTCATCTTTCACAAATAGACGCATGTACAAAGCAAAACCATTCACAAAGAGAGAAAATCTCTCTATTGTACCCAAATACATAATGGAAGAAACCCCTCAATCTTGCAAATCTGAAAAATCAAATTTGAAAAATCAAAGGGAGACCTCTCTTCGGTGTTCTCCCTATCTCCGACCTTAATCAATCCTTTTCTGTCAGATCTAACCATTTTTGGATTTTGGGGTGACTTGGTTGAATCTACCACTGGATCTTGGATAGGAGATATGTTATCTTTGTGAAAAAATAAAGGGAAAAAAAGGCAAACAAAAAAAACGTTTTCTGACCCTTTAATCCTTCAGTTGGGATTTTTGCAACAGTGACAAGAAAGATGTGCCTTTCCTTGGCATTTACATTCATTTTTTCTTGCGAGTAATACACACTCTAACCCTTCATGGAACAGTCCGGTTTCCTTTTCTCTTGATTTGCTCGTCCAGCTTCACATCTACTCACAAATCTATCGATCCCATGATGACCTGCTTGACGAACTTCTTGACCTTTCTCTGGAAGGGACAACCATGGAGGCATGTGGAGGTTAATTCTCCCTGGTGACCACCTCCTCCTTCCCATGGTGGCTAGGGTTCGTTTTATCCTCTCTCCTGCGCAGGACTCCACTCATTTTGTGACTCGATTTCTAGCGGCGGTTTAATTGACTAGGGTTTTTTTGCTCTTGGTCTCTATCTCCAAACTCCAAACAATTAATCAATTGGGCCTAATGGCCCAACTTTTATTCTCCTAGTTATGTTTAACCGAGGGAATAATTTCTTCAAATAAAAATTAATTAAAAAATCAAACATTTAAAGTTTACACTTCAATTTTCATAATTGAGAACAAATTGTTTTAAAAAAAAAAACACAAAACATAAAACTTTGTTTCAAGTTATATGGTCCGGTATTTTGGAGTACGTCTTGATGGTGTGAGCTTCGTTTGGTTGAAGAGTTGAATTTGTTCGTGAGAAGGAGTCGAGGATAGGTGATCGAAATTTGAAGGCTCCAAAGACGAGTTCAAATATGAGGTTTCCACCGGTGGTCCCTGAGAGTTGTACTCTGCACTACTTCTACAAACATGTTCTCGGTGTTTCTCCATCGCATTGCTTGCCGGTGCTTCTTCGGTGCTTCTTTTTTTATTGGCTCGTTGTGAACGAAGTTTTTCTTTGGTTTGTTTTTATTCTTTTGTATGTTGTGATTCCCTCATGATGGTTAGTCCATCTGCCGACTTGATCGGCCTTTCGATCCATTAGACGATATGTCGTCTATTGTATCGAACCGCTTTCCTTTATCAAAAAAATAAAAAAAAATAAAAACGTTATTGTTGAAGGCATCTAATGTGAGGACATTTCGACTTTCGATACTATGTACAAACCGATGAATAACTTCTTTTATTGTCAAATGAGTTGTAGTATATAAGTCTCATTGGACTTATGTATCGGGATGTACGTGCGTTCGTATATGCACGACCTCCACTCTACTTTCCTTTTGTATCGGACTCTAACAATTATATTAAAATATATTTATGTAACTATCAATACTTTAAGTTTAATAAATATACTTAAATTAGTGTCTTGAATTTGAATACTTAAAATCTTATAAATAAAAAATATTCATAATTAAATAAAAAAAACATAGTATTTACTATATACATTACTAACCTATGTTCTTGGACATTAGAGAATAATCCTATATCAAAAGCTAATCACTTGAATTACACATAAAGGTTAAGATAAAGCAATTTATTATATATACAACTACTTCCACAGTTCCACCTTCTCCCTAGATAACAGGGCACCTGAAATAGAAGTTCATCACTTCATTGCTATCCCGTGATCCTCTCCTTGAATATCTCGTCCTTCTGATTATATCTCGTCGCCATCTGTAAATCTTCCAGTTACAATAATATCTTAGATTCTTCTTCTTTTTCCATATATAAAAATATATAGCTTATCTAACACCGCCATTTTGTACATGGCTACCTGCAGAAGCCTTCATCAACACATCTTCGAGAGGCCATTGCCGGAATCTTTGTCCTCATGGAGTCCATTCAGTCCGGTGAAGAAAACGATCGATCACTCGTTCACTGATGTTTTCAAAGACGTGTCGTTGAATGATCAGAATGTTGTTAACTTGAAGAAGAAAGAAGATTCTGCGGTGAGCAGTTATTCGCGTAAAAAAAGTGAAGGCTACTGTTCGTTGAATGATCAGAGTCTTCAGTTGTGTACTGAAGGGTTAGGGTTTGAGAGCTTAGATGGCGTTGAGGATTTGAAGAATCAGAATAGTAATAATAGTTGTACGGATAGTAACATCGGATTCGGATTCGGATCTCGGCAGCGATACTGCAAGAAGAAGGCCAAGAGTTTCGTAAGATCATTGCCTCCTCCGATTTCTTCTGTGAGAGGGTTAGGAAAGCCTTCGGTTTTCTTCAAGTCTTTTCGTCAAGATGGAAGATTTGTCCTGCAAGAGATTAGGATTTCCAAACGAGAGTATTTGCATGCTTCTAGGGAAGGTGGGAGGCTAAGGCTTTCGATTGTTGATGACGACGATGATGATGAAGATTAAATATACGAAGAAGGGAAATGTCAATATGTATAGTTTGCTGTTGTTTCCCAGACTTATATACCTGTAATTGTGATCTAATAAGTTTTAGTATGTTTCTGTTCCTAATCATCTACCTTTCGAGAACTCAAAATCGTTCAATTACAATCGTTGTGCAAATTCATAGGCTCTTAAGTGAAAGTATAAAGTTTGTAACATAACTTTTTTTTACCTTGGGATAGTAATACTAGTTCATAGTGAGTTGAAGTAATCCCCCAAAGAAAAAAACTGAGTTGAGGTAATCACCATTTTGATTCCTTGCGATCGGATTTCCGATATTTTCTTCATCATCTCGGACTATATGCATATTATATTTTCAAGGAAATCTGATAGACTTGCGCTATATTTATACTTGGCAGGTTTTATACTTGACAGGTTTATATTTGGGCGCCAAGTATAAGACTGAGTCAAACATAAAATGTTCAAACAAAAGATAAGCCCAATTCAAGGTATATCAACAAATCTCCACTTTGACTTAAATCCTCACATGTATACCAGATTGCATTAGTCAATGCCCGAATCCTCAAAGGCATACTCAGTGCATTAGTCAATGCCCAAATCTAAGTCCTCTCCATGTGCATTAGTTAATGTCCAGACCAACTTCTCTCTCTATCTAGATGTGCCCCTTGGCCACTCAACAACTTCTGATGTTTAACAAGTTCACATAATGTTAGAACTTGTTACAAGGTACGTACCGGCTTGGTGAACATATAAGCAGGATTATCAGTAGTTCCTACTTTCTTCACATTGATCTTCTTCACAACTTGTCAGTGCTCTTTTCCTAGTTACCACATGAACCTACTCACGACACTAACAACTTGTGCTAGATCTGGTCTTATACATACCATAACATACATCAAACTCCATGCGGCACTAACATAAGGGACTCACAACATATACTCCTTTTTCTCATCCGACTGAGGTGAAAACAAAGTGACAAGATGGATGTTAGCAGTACTAGGTGTATCAATAGGCTTGACCGATGACATTCCGACATTGACAACACTTTTTCAATGAAGCCTTTCTGTGATAAGAAAACCTACTCACGACACTAACAGCTTGTACCACATGAACCTACTCACGACACTAACAGCTTGTGTCAAATCCCACATCTCATCTCCCGAAACTACAAACCATTGTGCAGCTTCAGACTCATACACAACTTATCTATAGGTGGATGGTTCATGAGTATCCACCTCTTCAACAACCTGTATGGCATAACCAACCATATCCACAAAGCCATACCTTTTGTGAAACCCTACTCCAACTCATCTTGAGCAACCCTCAGCTAAGCTTTGCATAATAGCTTTCGATGGTTGATCTTCCTTTGAATAGCGGGAAATACCCATTGATTCCTTATTAACATTCTTTTGGACACAACTAGTACATTCCAAAATAACACTTACTCGGACATATTTACCTTTGGCCATGAACCCAACCCTAGGTTGGAATTGGGTCGATTAAAATCTCCCTTCCACCCACATGGCCAAGTCTCATATAAAATGCCCCTTTTGACACCTCTCAGAATAAAATTAGAACCCTTACAGACATTCAGAAATCCACCTTCACCTTTGAAACAAACTCCTTACTATCCAGCATACTCAAAGATATCAAATTCTTAGTAATAAGTGAAACATGTATGACCTCGTTCAATGTACATAATATGCCTTCACGTGTTCTGATTTTAATCGAGCCAATTCCAACCGCCTTACAGACATAACTGTTGGCCATGGAAATACTATCACCATCTACTTGCTTGTAAGTTTCGAATCACTCTCTGTTAGGGCATATGTGATAGGAAGCTCCGGAATAAAGAACCCACACATCACTCTGATACGTGTGTCCACTAACAACCAAAGTAATATCCTCATCTGTTTTAAAATCATCTTCTATGACAGTTGCAGAACCAGATTCATGCGGTTTCTTCTTCTTAGAACATTCGTTTTTTGAATGCCCTTTCTCCTTACAGTAGTTTCAGACGTCATCAGGCTTGAGACCTTTTGAAGAAGAAGACTTATTGTCCTTCTTCCCCAATTTTTCTTGTCTCTTGCCTTTGCTTGTATATAGACCAGATGTTTGGCCATCCCTACCTATACCACTTTCATTCACCTTGTGGCATAGTTCCCTTGTATGAAGGGCATAATTGACGTCTTCCAAAGTAATAGTATATTTTCCAACAAAAAATGACTAGACAAAGTTTTCATATGATGACGGCAAAAATACCAACAGAATCAACGCAACATCATCGTCCTCAATCTTAACATCAATATTACGCAAATCGATCTAGAAGAATTGTGTTCAATTGATCTAATTGCTCACGAAGTTGCATACTTTCCTACATTCGCAAGCCGAACAGACGTTGCTTCAGAAGTAACTTGTTGGTGAGAGACTTCATCATGTAAAGACTCTCCAGCTTCAACCACAGTTTGGTTGGGGTATCTTGATCCGAAACCTCGATCACAAAAGACATCATCTACGAGACACATCATAATGGTCGAATGCACCTTATCCTCCTTAGTGACCATCTAAGCAATTTTTATCACACCCTTTTCCTTATCGGATTCCTTCCTTGACAGCGGCCCTCATAAGCCTTGTTATTTTAGCAACGCTCGCATCTTGATTTGCCACAGACTGAAATTGTTCTTCCTTGTGAACTTGTCGATCGTCATGTTGAAATAAGACATCTTTCTCTCATATTACAAAAAAAAAAAGAACTCAAAGCTCTGATACCAGTTTGTTTTGTGGAATCACTGTGAAATAACAGAATTCAACAAACAAGAAAGACAACATACACATGTTTATAGTGGTCAAAAATGACTACATCCACTTTACAGAGAGATTTTATTGAGGAGTTTCAAAATACATACGATAGTTAAGTCATCTCATATTAAAGATGATAACTAGGTTATCCCATATTTTCAGGTTAACAAATTAACAAATGAATAGATAATAGGAGACAAAGGGAATCCTTTTATATATATATATATATATAACCCTAGATTTATACTTGGGCAGGTTTATATTTGTCAAGTTTATACTTAGACAAGTTTATACTTTGACGCTAAGTATAATAAGACTGGGTCAAACAACTAAGATCCAAACAAAAAATAAACTCAATTCAAAGCATATTAACATTACCTTTGTATAAAAAGTTAAGAAAATGATCCCTAGCGATGTGCCTAATATTATTGCTACAATTATGTTATGAACACAAGAAAAGTAAAGAAACCGACGACACTAGAAGTATCTCAGTTTTGAATGTGCACATATATGTTGCAGAAGGTTTATGTGTACATCATCATTCATCTCTTGGATTTAAAGCAACAGTAAGTAAAGAGAGAAATGGTTCCACGTATCAATTGATAATCTCTTATCACCTACTGTTGAGAGTCTTTAGAGATACAACTCACATGTCTACTTTTGTTCCCTTGTCGACACACTACTAGAGAAAACTGGAATTTTCTATACATGACTGCATTGTCTCCATTTTTTGGTTTTGTCATGCAATCAAACAACACGTTATGGAGGTATGTATTTTTCTAGAATGCACACTCAACTTGCCTATTCGTCGATCAATATATGCTATGAACCGGGAAAGACACATTTTTAAGATGACTATAAAATATAAAAAAAGAAGCGGCTTGATTTTGAACAAGCTGACAAATATACAAAAACTCGGCTGATTTGGCTTTTATAACAAAGCTAAATATAAGTAGATGACTCAATCTCAATAGGTTTTATATGAGACGAGATAGTCGTTAACTTGACTAATTAAAGGTTCTTGTAGAGAAACGGATCGACAGATCAAATTCACAAAAGCACAT
Source organism: Fagopyrum tataricum (assembly GCA_002319775.1). Lineage (NCBI taxonomy): Eukaryota > Viridiplantae > Streptophyta > Magnoliopsida > Caryophyllales > Polygonaceae > Fagopyrum > Fagopyrum tataricum. Next base: position 7,542,422 of record CM008279.1, on the reverse strand, counting down.
TGGTCTTGCAATCGTAATACAAATTTAGAAGGGTAACATGCTGGAAAATCACACTCTTGGATTCACCAAAATCACCACTTTTGTCATTCTATTTGTTACCTAAAATCTTTATCCGACATTTAACTTACCAGAATCACCACCACTTTTGTCATTCTATTTGTTACCTAAAATCTTTTTAACTCACCAGAATCACCACCACTTTTGTCATTATATTTGTTACCTAAAATCTTTATCCGACATTTAACTGTACCCGTCAAGTGGACAGATGGAACCTTCCGGGTAAAACTTAACCTGTTTTTTAAGTTAATATTTAACTAAAATTTAAAAAAGTAAAATTGTATAAACTAAAACTAAAACTAAATATAGAAGAATCTGATTTAAGCCTTAAGTTTTAACATGAAAATGAAAATATAACTTTGAAATATCTTACATAGTTTCAAACATAAAATGAAACGATTTTAAAAAAAAAAATCAAAATCATTGATCTAAATAGGATTGCACAAAGTTGTCTTCCACACCGCTACAAAATAAAAAATAAAAAAATAGTCCTATTTAGTAATGGATGAGTTTTTTTTATGACTCATCCTATTTAATAAAAGAAAATGTTTCATTATTTTCACCCATTGGACATCCTACATTCCTATCCCGAAACATTGAAAAGAAACGGAACAAAGAGAACAAGAATATCAAAATCAAGTCCGCAAACAAATGCTGCAAGGCATAATATACTTGAACAATGAAAGAAATAACAAAGTCCAACGGATCCATATTAGGAGCATTCATTCAGTCAACAAGTGTTTCATTATTTTGTCATTCAAATCATCCACGTCAAAAGAAAAGAGCAGCAACCAGAGATCTGCCAAGAGAATTGAACTCAGTCCTGAACTTCTTCGGGCTTCTTCTTGCTACCTTTGAGGTACCATCCAATGGCACCAAATACAGTGATTGTACCAGCTACAACTGCATAGTTACGGTACTTATCTGTTGATACATTAGAGGCTGAGGAAGATGAACCGCTGGGTTTAGCATCTGAAATTGGCGCTGTTGTTCCTGCCGCCTCTTCTGCCTGAGGACCCTGGAAACATTTCGACAGCTATTAAAAGTATAAATCCAAACAACTATGACTATTGTTCCTTTAAGTTTAAACAAGCCACCAAGGTCAAGATGATCAAACATCAATCACGTAAGAATATATGCGTCTACTTAGCCACATCACTCTCTGTTTCAAAAAAATCCCCATCATAACAACCACATCACTCTCTGTTTCAAAAAAATCACCATCATAACAACCTACCTTGCGTGCAGCCTTTGCCAGCTTCTCTTGCTCCAACTTCTGCGTCAATAAAAATTATAGAAGAAACATAATGTCAGAAGAAGCTAGATCAATAATGAAAGATTCGCCGACGTAATATTCATCATTGTAATACAACAAGTCAGTGTACTGATTCTTTGTGCACACTGCACACTGGAGCAGATGATTTGCAAGACTGTACATGTCAAAATTAGATAAACACTCACAATCAGGTGACACAGCCAGCACACACGGGGAACAAGATTCACACCTACACAGGATACCAGAGAGAGATTGAAGAATCTCAACCTAGTAAACTCTTGACATTACCAAGAGAGATAAACTCTTTCACCAAGGAAAATCCTCAAAAGGAATTCTTATCAAAGTATTGGATAATTCAAGCTAGAGCTTAACAACACATGGGTCTTCTTCTTTTAGACTAATCTGGCATAATTCACTAGTATTGTTCCCTAACTCATTTTCTCCTGTAGCAATACCCAAGAGCACTAATATATACTAATAACATCATTATCATGACAGAAGATTATTTTGGAATCCTAAATATGATTATGATGATGGAAACTTCATATGAAAACATAAGCGTAATAGCCAATGGTTTTGTTATATCTTAGCACTCACAGAAAAAGGGCCAAGGCAAATCTCCGATAGGTGGGGACGTAGGGTAACTTACATATGACAACTCAATAGGCTCATGACCATTTCAATATATCTGAAGAAATTACATGAACAAATAAAGAGTTTGCTATCCCCAGATATTAAACAGAAAAACAAAAGGAATTATTATGTTAACCTAGATCATTTATCTCGTGCATGGCTATCTACAGGAACTCAAGAAGTCACGTACCAAAGCCAATATATTAGACACCTGAGTTTTACTAAATGAACAAAATTACTCATAAATACTTAGGAAGAAGCAAATACCTTTATGTACACATTCTCTGCAGCTTTTTCCTCCTCACCAAGTACCTTGCCACTACTTGACAAACGTCGAGACACGTACCTTGCAGCTATTCTCATTGCCATGGTAACTTTTATCTAAAGAAGTTATGGAATTCAGAATTCTAGACCAGAAACAGTAATTAACACCTTGCACGAAAACTTAACCAAAAAGTTTTTACTATAATGATGAGAAAGCAGAAGCGATTTAAACCCAAAAGGTCACAATACTTATAAACAGTGATGATAGCTATTTCCTTGGACACATTTATGTTGCATCTAAAACAGACAAAGAAGTATGCATATCTTTACAAAAAACTACACATACAATAAAACCAAACAGCAAGAAAAAATAAAAACACTAACAAGGAGCAAAATGAAAAACAACACCTCGCATTGCAACAGCCATAGAACTAAGATAGGATGCAGGCATGCAGATGTAGCTAATGTGATAGTGATGTCTACTATTTCACAATAAATTCCATGCTCGCGTAAAAATTAGGACACCAAGAGTTTATGAACAGCAGATGGGTATCAAATATCCAACACTAGGAAATAGTTCACATTTATTTCCTGAAATCACCGGTTCAAGAAACAAACGCAATAACAATCGTCTGTTCCTACTGATATGCGTATCTAAAATAATTTATAGCTAAAATGCTAATTATTAAATTTCAACAAGTTTAAAATCAGCAGAGCCATTTGAGATCTGCGCTTTCTACTCCAGGAAAAGAAGAAGAAAAAAAGAAGGAAGAAATGAGCTCATAAACGGATGTCAAATATAACCTAGATTACTAGCTATGCGCTAATCAACAGGATATCAATCGAACAAACGCATCACCAAAAGCTAGAAAACGTCAATCGAAAAGTATACGTCAGTAATGGAAGTCATTAGGCATCCAAACATAAATTTTGAAACGCAATCGAACAATGAATCAGAAAACCTAAAAAACCTCGATCAAAATGTCAACTAAACAACATCGGAAAAACTACGGATCATGATCAAACAAATTCGAAGCTATATACATTTGAAAATATGAAATTAAGAGAGAATCGAAGATTATTACCAGAATACGAGCGAGATTAATAGACGGGCGAGCTAGTGCTTCGACTTGTTCTAGAACCACTGAAGCGGTGTGAGACTTGCTGCTGGTTTATACAAACTTCAGGAGACGTGACCAAAATGGGCTACCATTTTTTCCTGATGGATTATCCATTGTGGGACCAAATATTATTGGGCCTACAAACTGGGCCTTTTTTAATCCCACGGCCCATATTTTCTTAAAACCCTAATTTCCATCTCCTCCATCCCTACTTAATTTGATAAATCCTGTTCGTTCGGCATACAATCTTGACTGCGTTTTCAGTTTTCAGTTTTCAGTTTTCAGTTTTCAGTTTTCACTATCCTCCATTATACCAAAGCCTTCGCAATTCATCCATGGTTTTACTTTCATCAATTGTTTTTGTATTTATTTATCATGATTCAATTGAAAACTCGGCCCTCTATTTCCAAATCGCAATTACAGTTGCTTAATATGATTTGAAAGCAATTATTTTCCCCCTTGTATATATTAAGCTTTTACTGTGATTTGAAATTGAATAATGCCTCTGATGATGATGAAACAATACTTTCGTTCTTCTGAGATTCCCATGAAGAAACAAATTTGGAGACCTGAACTGAAGAGGCATTAATTGAGTGTATGATACAAAGAGCAACCAATTACAATGTTGTCTAGTTTCTTTGCTGAATGAAAGGATGTGTATGTATGTCTTATTGTAGTCTCCGATGATGATGAAAATTATTAACTTTCGTTCTTCCGAGAAGAATGCATGTGGAAACATTATGGAGACCTGAACTGAGGAGGAAAGACTGCATGTATGTTAGAGATATTTTCATTGGTTAAATGTACCTACAAAATTAGTCTGCTGTTCTCCAGAACCTGCTACAGCTGGCTGGCATACATCCTAACAGTCTATTTTTGCATTGTAATTTTTCTTCCTCATTCGTATATACGTCCATGATGATGAAAAAAACAATGAAGCAAAGAGGTGAATTACATCGTTAGCTCCTTCGAGGAATCGAGGGATATATTAGATATCTGCTTTGAAGGCTTCTCTGGACTCTCTTTATCCTTTTTCTCTATTACACTGTTGCAAGCGCTATGCAAATGTTTGATCTACAGTTGCAGCATATATAACACGTTCAACTCCTCCACCAGAAAAGACAATTCCATATCGATTATCATAATCATACAAGATAAAAGTATATGTGATATGTATAATTGAAAATACAGTTTTCCGTAATCATGCAAGACAGATTATGTTTGAAATTAGGTAATACATAAGCATAGTTTTACCATAGTCTTGCATCCAATTGACTGCTTCTAGGCTTCATCTTCCTAGCAGCCAGTTAGATGCAGGACAGGTTGTGAATTAAGGAGACAAAGTAAAAAGGTAATGACCCAACATTTCCTATCTGTGCTAGCAAAAGGTTCAATTAGAGGGTCTGTTTGTATTCAAATCTAGATATCCATGTATCAACAAATATGGGTATCGGTATCGATACAGAGATATCGGTATGATAATGATATTTGATATGTGATATATATGTTGTTTAGTATGAGTTTTTACGGTGTAATTCGTATGATTTCTGTGAAAAAATTGGCATCATTTTGAAAGTTTTTTTGTCAAATTTCACTTTGTATTCTGTCCGTGTACGTGGGATAGAAAGCATAATAGAAGGCTAATTTGAACAACAACCATTTGGCATATTTTCTCTTAATGATTGACACGCATTAATAAGATACTTTGTTTTAATATATCACATTGATACTAAAACTATCATCAAAAATACAAATACAAATACAAATAATAATTAGGACGTGCATGTTCCTTGAAATAAATTGACGCACTCTTTTCTTCTAAATAAGTCATAAATTAATTTATAAATCCTCAGGGTTGCTAATTTGGTATTAATTTGATTATTTTAATCTTTAAGCTCGTATTAACACTAATCTTTCTCAGACAAAATTATCGCAATTTTGGTCGGTTTAAACGGATGAGCTGTCGTAACAAAAAATTAGCTTGATTACAGTAACGCGTTTCTTATATATCTAATTTTGGTTTAATATGAGCAGTCATTTGTCCCTTTTTAGCAACCTTAAACATGGGATTCTTATTTTTCTAAATATACTTAATTGCGCAATTTCAATACTTGTTTTTTCCCGGTACATATTACATAGGTATTTTTAAAGTAAAATCAATTGCTCACATGACACCTAATTGAAAATCATGATCGATTTTAAGCTTTAATACGGGAGAGGCAATTTATGTTCCACAACCATATGCATTATTGAGTTTTGTTAGGGGCCCAAATGCGTAACCATCGATGATCGATCTACTAAGGACTTCAACTCGCGACTTTCATTTCGGAGCTCACGTGCGAAATTGACTTGGAGATTATTTCCATTTCAAAGCTCGTACGTGTAATTAATTGAACCCTAATTACGCATTTTATCTACATGATTAGAGAGATGACTTAAAAAAACATAACTGGTTGTACATTATTTTTCTTTCAAAAAAAAAACAAATTGGTTACAACACCAATATTAATATACTGATGATATCCATAATAAGAGGGAGTTTGAGTGTTTGACCATATAAAATGGGTTGAATAACATTATAAGCGTCGATAGAGAGTACGTACGTGCATTAGGTGCATATGATATAATAAGCATGTTAGCGATGAAAATAAGTTTATGACTAGTCGGACCCGAACGTGTATATACATATATTTTATACTAAATCACTAATTAATTAGATTTAAAATAAATTTTGTTGGTTATCTTTGTTATATCGCAATATAACGTAAATGTTTAATAATTACAATTTTATTGGATAAGTTTTATGTTAACCTAAAATTTTAACTAATAAGAAAAGGTTAAATTTGTGAAATAATGACAAAAACAAAAAATTTCAAATAAATTATTTTTAACGTAAAATTTGTGAGAGAAGCTTTATTATAAATCTGCTTTAATTTCTAATATATATAGATCACTTATTGTGCTGGATTCATCAATCTAACTATAAGTGGGGAATTATTTTCGTTGTTCGAGGTAAACAGTTTTTCGCATATTGATTTAAATCGAATCAATTATACACATTGACGGTTTTTTTTATTTTTTATACCATTAGCATACGCAAATTTTAAATTACTTGTTAACAAATACTCGTACAAAACACGGGTATGAACTAGTATGTTATAATACAAAATTCATTAATATGGGATTTATTGTGATTAATTACTTGCTGCCAATTAGATGCAAGACAGATTGGGGATTAAGGAGATAACTTAAAATATTGGGTGTGTCTAAATAATCCAACATTTCCTATCTGCTAACAAAAAGCTCAATTAAATATGATTAATAATATAATTAAGTCCAAATCACATCCGCCCAAACTGCCTACCTTTGGGGATGCGATTGATTATTGTAGGATTATCTATAAGCATGTAATCAGCCTTAATAAAGTAAAGAAAATTATCTCTAAATTAATAATAATTATCCTCTAGCGGTCCCCACACATGAGATATACGTATAAAGTTTAAATTGTGAAAGCCGGGCGCCACCCAGGACCCCACGCATGGCGCACAACCAATCAACCATTGAGGCTGGGTTGGCTGCGAAGCAGGCTAGCAGCTCACTCGCCCCCACCTGCACCGAAGCCAACCGGGATTGGTCCCGTCCCCTCCCATTCCGTCCCGGTCTCAACCGAAATAGAGCCTAATGTTTTTTTAGTAAGATGAAATGTGGTAAAAATGGTAGTTCTAAAAAAATTTGTTAAACAAATAAAGGCATACATAGTTATAGTAGGTATAAAATATTATAAGATCAATTTCGTTTTTTAAAAGGAAATAAGTTTATTATCATCTCAATAAATTTTCTTTTTTTTTTAAATAGGTAAAATGAGGTGGCACAACTTGGAGATGACATGTGACAAAATTTCGATGTGACTTAACGTGAGAATGACATGTGGACAAATCCGATATGGCTTAACGTGGTAGTGACAAATGGCGAAACCACTTATGTTTTAGTATTATATAGTAGATTAGTTTCCCTTCATGTCTAATATGAAGACTCGTATTTTTTTGGGTAAAAACCCGGGTTTTTTCTAAAAAGTTTGGTGCAATGAACCATTTTAAAACCTAAGATACCATCTAAAATCTCTACCTATTAATCTATTATTTAAGATAAATTTCGTTTGATATCCTCTAGGTTTTGACTTTTTCGGTTGGTATCCACTAAGTTTCACATTTCTGGTTTGTGCCGTTAGAATTTTTCTTTTTCTGTTTGGTGTCCATTTTTAACAAAATTATTAATTACTTTAACTTTTTCGTAAATTTACATTTAAAAAAACAAAAAAAATAAAAATAAAAAAGGGGAAGAAAGTTAATTAAGGAAAAAGAGATTTGAGTTTTGTCAAATTGGAATTTCTGCTAAATGGGTATTGGGTAACAACATCTCCTTAACCCTCTCTTTGTTGCTCTTTCTCTCGATATGAACACGTGAAGAAGATGGTTTTAAGAAAAAGGAGAACCGAGGTCTATCTAGTTAGGTTTCTATTACCCAATTAGAAAACCAATTTGAGCATTGAAGCGGCTTTGGAGAACCGAAAAGAATAGCCGTTGAGATGCCTTATATTTGTTTTTAGGAGTATTGATCTTGCTTTGCTTTCTTTAGAGTTGAGAGATGTGTCTTCTCTGTTTTCAATTGAGTTGCTATTCTTCTTCATATATGGGTTGCAAACCAGGTAAAAGAAAGCTGCTTTCTCGATCTATTCTTTTGTTCATTTTTTAGTTTTTCGATTTTTTATAGGCTTTTTTATAATTGTAGTTGAGAAGTGTGTAAAGTTGTTTCTACTGCTTGTTACTTTTTTTTCTTGATCAACAATTTTGGTCCAGCATTTGTTAATGTTGCTGGTGATGTAATTCATCCAACCAAGTTTATTGATCCAATTGTTACATTTTGTGTTTTGTTTTTCCTTTTTAAAGGTGTGTAGTTGTTTTTAGTGCTATTAATTTTTTTTATCAACATTTTTCTCCTCTTCTTTCTTCTTCTTTTTTTAAGGTAAACCAACGAAAAAGTTAAAACAATTAACAGTTTTGTTAAGTATGGATACCAATTCAACCGAAAGAAAAGAAAAAGTTGAAGGACAACAGCCGAAAATGTGAACTTAGTAAATATTAACCAAAAAAGGCAAAACCTTGAGTATACAAACGGAATTTATCTTTATTTAATTAATTGAGTTAATCAAATACTAAATCCACGTGTCACCCTTTCCACTAACAACAACAATAAATCTAACTCTCAAATTTTTTATGCTGCTCTCCATGTACATACAACTCTCAACCACATTCATCCCACCCCCCATTAACGGTGAAGATTACGGAAACAAATAAGAGAACCAATGATTTTCCACCGTCATTGTTAGTAGTTGTTGCAAGAATCGTCCTCCTCTGCCGAAGTCTTCGCTTCCACCACCACTTTTGAGTAGTTGTCTTGGATTTCCACTCCCTGACGCCGTCTTCGACCTCCGAATGGAAAGAAGTAGTATCACAAGACAAATATCATTTCAACCGCTCTTAGATAGGAATCACGACACAAAGATTGAGAAAGAGTGAAAAACAAAGGAAGTAGATAATGAAATGAAAAATGAAAGACCTTGTTGTGATATATAAGACGTCGGACCAAATGAAAATAAGTGGAGGATCGGCGATGGCATTGGTGGTGATGAATGGACTGTAGTGGTACGAGAACCTCTTAAAATTGCGTATCTAGAAATTGGGTAAACTAATTTTGGTAATTACAAATTAGGTTAATTGAAATTGGGTAGATTGTGTAAATAGAACTTGATTGAATTAGATAAATTGAACTTTTGTAAATTGTGTAAATTGAAATTGGGTATATTGTGTAAATCAAACTTGAGTAGATTGGATAAATCAACTTTGTGTAAATTGAACTTGGGTAGATTAAGTAACACGAATTCGGGTAGACTGACTGACGAATTCGGGTAGTTGGGTGAATCGAATTTGTGTAATTGATATCAGGTGTTACAATTTCGATTGAAGTTTAACTTTAAAAAATAACAACAAATTATTGAGATTCAATTAGTCTATACAATAAGTTACGGGTTCGATACACACGAACTACCATATACAATACCCTAACTCTATTCTGGCACTACGGTGTCAAGACTTTCTCAAAAGAGATTGGGCTATCCAATCTCGACATGCCTACCGCGATGCGAATAATTTTGCGGACTTTCTTGCTTCTTATGCTCATGACTTGCCTTTGGGCTTACATGTATTGTGTGACCCACCTAAGGGTTTAATGTCTATTCTAGCTTATGGTGTAAGGGGCCGATCTATCCTCCGTATGTGTACTACTTCGCTCCTTTTTATTTATTGAAAGCGCGGTCAGATGTGCCGGAGACCACCGACTCTCCTTCCTACAAAAAAAAAACCCTAACTCTATTATTTTTGGATAATTTGGCTAAATCGAGTAGATTAGGTACAAAAGTTGAACTAATATAAGTGAATCACCTAATTGAAGATAATAATACGATTGAGTGTGAGCATGTTGTTTGTTTAATTTCCGCATTGTGTGTGTTTGTGTTATTTAATACTAACTGATATATAGAATTGTTAACTAACGATATATATCGTCGTTGATAGACCTTGCGGGGTAGGCAGTTGTTGAGAGATCCGGAGAGAGGTGGTCAGCTGGGTTCCCATACGAGTTGTTTTGGGTTTTGATATTCTTGTAGTGACGAGACTCGTTTCATTTTCCTCTAGATTTTGTCACGTTTCTTTTGATGGCTGATTGTCGTTCTCTTCTTCATGACATTTTTTCATTTAAAACGATTTATTCGGTTTTCCTTATTTGTACCTTGTTGTAAGATCCGGTAAAGTTTTGGTCAAACTAGGGTCGGGACCCATTGTGAGGTCCTAACCCGGGACATCCCGAGTTCCTAAAATTTGGGGTGTTATAATCGTTAAGTGCATGAGGTAGAAAAGAAGTAGTATTGAAATTCGTTTGGGCGGTAGGAGAGAAAGACGCCAACCAGTGGGTTGATATGTTTCCTTCCCGGAGGGTGAAAGACCATTTGCAGTCATTAAAGCTTTTCATCTTCGACCGCAACACCCGATAACGGTACCCAATGCTCCTCTCTATGCATTTCCGTTATTCAGCTTAGTCACCACTAATAACGAGTCCGATTCGCAAATAATCCGCCTCCATCCACTTGTTAATTTATAAATTATATTTCATGTAAATATCCGATCTTATCACCCTTATTTTTCAAAAGTTCTTGAAAATATCATAATTATATTTCCTCAATGTAGTTACCCACGTATCTTTGATATATATATTTAAAAAAAGACATTTATAAATGACACTAATAAAAAACTACTAAATAAAGACCGATATGGACTTAAACGGTGCTCGATTTATCATTTACGTAAAAATAATTGCAATACTTACGCTCGATCTCTGAGACACAACCACCCTTCCATTACGTGTGACTGGCACATATATTAAATGCTAATTTCGGACGTTGCATGTGCACGCAAGTGGATACACTCCTATTGCGTGTGACATGTGCATAATTTCAACCATTAATGTTGTAACACCCCAAATCCGTAGGACTCGGGACGCTAATGGGCTAGGATCTCACAATGGATCCTGACCCTAGCCTGACAACAAGTTCACTGGATCTTACAACAAGGTACGGATAGATTAAAACCAAATATCAAACCATAATATATACATACCAAAAGGTATACAAAGTACCGTTGAGTACCACCAAAACAGGTATCTATACATACAAAATCCCCATAACCCTCGCATAACCTAGTGTACGGAGCCCTCAACGGATCACCCCATCTGGATCACAAACACGGTATAAAACCGTTAGCTAACCACATATATAAGATAATACATAAGCACAAACACACTTCAGAAAATCGTAAACATAGAATCATGATGTCACACATTTATCCGGTTAATTATCTTTATAAAGTCCAACACTCAAATCGTATATATATGAATATAATATATGTGACACGAGGAATATATAATCCTCGCCTATGGGTCCCATAGCCAGCTGGAGTGGTGCCTGGAACACCTCCTCGTATACCCTATGAGAGTGGAGAGTGCCCGAACCGTTTACCAGATCTGGCCTGCCTACAGAGAACCTCCCAGACTCCCAGCGGGATGAAAGGGCAAGTTATCACGGCCCTACAATGGGCGATCACTAAACCATAGGTCGGTAATAATCAACATCGCATGATATCCAACATATATCACACACCACTCATGCATACACCCAATATAAGGATGGCAGCTAAGTAAGTCCTATGGACTTACCTCAACCTCAGAATACTCTCAACCATGATCCACTCCAATCTGGAGGACAACACTGCCTAATAACAAGGCATAAAGAGATATCAAATCTCCTATCAATCAAAGGGGTCACACATAGACCCAAGGGATCCATATGGATCATATCCAACTTATAAACCTCGATAATCTGGAGGACAACACTGCCTAATAACAAGGCATAAAGAGATATCAAATCTCCTATCAATCAAAGGGGTCACACCTAGACCCAAGGGATCCATATGGATCATATCCAACTTATAAACCTCGATAATCTACTAAACCTCAAAGCCATAACCGACACATATTCGATATCATGATCATCCTCATCCTAACCTCATTCACATACCCAGCATGCTACTAACCCGCTCAAACTAGGAAAGGAAATGATCTACACTACTATAGGTAGATCCTGTACAAGACGCACCTGCGTGACAAGAGGGACGCAGGGGCGAAGCAACGGCAGTCGCAGGCGCGGAGACACTCCCACGTAGGGGCGGTGACCGTAGCCGCAGGGGCGGCGGGGCGGCGGCGCTGAGGCGCGGGTGCGGTGACAAGGTCCCGCAAGGGCGGGGGCGGCGACAGTGCAGAACGTGATCCCCGACTTCTCTTCGACTCTTCACGTGATGAATTCACGTCTTCACCATTCCACAGCCAAACACACACACACACACACACACACACACACACACACACATATATATATATATATATATATATACATACAAACATCAAAACGTGCCTAGCACATCTAATCCTAAGCTAAGGAGAAGAGAAATGAAGAAGAAAGAAAGAAAGAAGAAGAGAAGAGGAGACTTACCACTGTTGTGGTCCTAGGCAGAAAGGAATGATCAACACAACTCCTTCAGCTGGCTCCCAAGCTCATCCACAACACCCAACATCATCATCAACAATAAAGCCACACAACTTCCTTGTCAAGACTCAAGGAACACTCAAGAAGAGATCAAAGGAGAAAGAAGGAGGAAGAAGAACGTGAAGGCAACTGGAGAAGATGAAGAATGAAGAAACCCTTCATCCTAAGGTAAGGAAAGGTTAAAGAGGGAAGAAGAGTAAAGCATGGTCCAACGGTCAACAAAGCCGGCTGTAGCCGCAGGAAACCGCAGGGGCGTCTCCCTGAGCCGCAGGGGCGGAACACACGATCAGCCGCAGGGGCAGCCCTCAAGACCCGCAGGGACGGCTAAGTCAAACTCAACTCCAAAAGACTAAGGCTCTTACAAATGTTAAACGTTATAATAATGCAGGGGAGGGAAAAAAAAAGAGACATAGTGATTGTTCTGAAGTAAAATATGAACTTCAACGCAAACCCAATACATTGAAATAGAATTTAAAATTAAATGAATTAAAAAAATAGTTTCGGCGCAATCAGTTTGTGTACGAGTTTTTTTCTCTTTCTAATTTTAACTCCGGTGCCATTGTGATTGCGTCAAAACATTTTTATGTTTTGAAAAATTGAGCGCAATCATACTTTTTTTCCATTTCTTGACTAGGACTATAGAAATTATGATAATAAAATTCGGGTCTGTTTAATTAGAGTTTTGGGAGTTTCATTTACATTTAGTTTCAAATTGAAAATTTTAAACTTTGTTTAATTACACTTCCAAATTTCAATATGGTATTAGTGGTTATGGTTTAGAAGCCTTCGAAAATCACTATTTTGAAATCTCCTCCGTCAAGAATTTTGGGATTCTCTCAGGATTTTTATATTTCAATTTCACCGATGCCCTTCAACATTGATACTTTTTTTTTGTCTATTTCTCATCTCCCCCTCTATCGGTACACCAGTAATTGCCCCATTTCTGATCTCCTCTTATCGATACACTAGCAACGAGAATAATTGTCGAGACCTCTTAAGCGAGGACAACGAGTTTAAATTCATATTCGTAGATACAAACAAGGATGTTCTTGTCCATTTCTCATCTTGGTTGATATTACCAGTTTCTAAATTTGTGAGAAATCGAGCAAAGATAAAGGTTCGTTTGAGAAATCGAACAAATCAAGCAACCATGAGCGAAGGAATGGATACGATTGATGCTTCTTCGTCTTCTACATGAGCAAATTGAAGATCAAAGCTTCTTCTCCCAAATTAAGGATGAAAACCCTATTCGAACTTAATTGATACCTTATTCAAACTTGAAAGTTTTGATATGATTTTGTTGTTTCTCTTTGCTATGAAAATGGAAAGCTTCGAACTAAAACCCTATTCCGAAGCAAACTGAGGAACGAGGAAAGTAGACCGGAATGGATGGAGTTGAAAAGAATATGTTAATGTATAGGGAAAAAGTGACTGGTGTGTTGAGGGAGAAATTAGAGGGGTTAGTGACAAGGGTAGTTAGTCTTTAATCCATATCGAAACTAATTCTGAATCGTATAACTAAACACGTTTTTATATAAACCATACAACCACAACACTCGTTTATAACCACAATCACAACCACAAATAGCGAATCTGATTTTACTAAAAACGCTCTTAATTAAAGGAATAAATTTATTTGTATCCGAATAAAAAAGAAGGAAGATATATATACTCAAAATTGCGAATTACAAGAGGACCGAATTACTAACATGTAACTGACGTGTAATGAGATTGCGCTTAGCGTTAAAAGTCACGATAATCACTATACACGCAGTTACCAACTTCCTTGTAAATCCGATAAGTTATATACACTGGTAACTCTTATTGCAATCAAGGTATTCTGTATCACTGATATATGTATTCCTCTTATGTGATTGATTGAAATTAAATAAAAAATTATTAAAATAATAGTATTTTACAAAAAAAATAATAAACAACTACAATTATACCAATCACGTAATAGGGATACAATGATATATAAAACGAGTGAGACATTATGGTAAATAAGTCGATCATATCGATTTTTTGAAAATTAAAATGCAACACACTACTAGTCTACTTGACTACTAGTACCAGCAGCTGACCTCACATCCACCCAATCCTGCCCGTTAATAGCACGACAAAAGTCATTTCCCCATAAAACACAAACAGCTTTTGGAACAAACGCCGTTACTTGCCGCCCCAATCGTCTTTCGACATATTAGCTGAAGAGAAAAAAAAGAAAAAAAGAAAAGAAAACCCCCCTCACTTTTCTTCCTCTCTCCTTCCCTCAACCTCTCTCTCCCCGTAACTGCTACATTTTTTCCCAAATGACAGCCCCTTCCCTACTATTTCTCTTCTCTTCCATGACCTCCTCATCCCTTCACTCCTGTTGAAGCTCCTCGCCGGAGCTCGTCGTCACAGCCCCCGATCCACCACACGCGAGCCGTCTCAGCCAGTCTCCCTGCTTGCACTGCCGCCGCTTGGAGCTTTTCCGGCCACCATCGAGCAGACTGTTTGCCATCCAACCGGAGAAGCCAAAGCGTTCCCATCCCAGCAGCATATCGTCGCCCAACCTTCATCCTAGCTCCTGGAGGTCCGTCCCTGCCCTCTGCAGCCCAGTCCGGCCCTCTCCAGCTCCAGTCCAGTTCCGACCGACTCTTCTCCGGCCAGATCTGAGTCTTTGCTTCCTCGCCGGAGTCCTAGTGGTCCGCCCCAGTCCCCATATTTCTCCTCTTCACCCTAATTTTGCCCAATTGAAGGGTTGGGTATATATATTAACCTAATGTTTAATTTATTAAATGGTTAAATTTGTGGGTTAATTACATGAATTGAGACTTTAAATGTTGTCCCTGAATGTTTAGGTTATTGATTATGTTTGGATTGAAGTAATCGAAGAGGTAAATTGTTATTTATAATTTTTGGGTACAACTCACAGTCAAGTTGGAATTGGAATAGAGTAAGTTATTTCTACACCTGATAAAGTGGTGTTTTTATGTTGATAAAATATTACTAGTGTATAAGTTGATTTGTGAAATTTTAATTAGGTTGATCGTCAGATTTGACGAACCCCTGTGACTCATCGATCGAATTTTCACTAGTGGGTATTTGTTTGTGTTTGAGTAAACATACCAAGACAAGTATTTAATGGGTTTTTTAATATGAGCATGATTAAGCTTAACATGTTGTATTGATGACTTTAATCGATGCTTTTCGAAATATTGATTTGTTATTTACGAAAATCTATTTGTGAGCTATGAATTTATGAAATGAGTTTGTCGTTCTTTATCATATAAATTTTGATGTTGTGTCTGACTTAAGCGGCAAATTTGTTGATGTCGATAATCACACTCTTTCTCTTAAGTTATCCAGGGTTTTGCTCGACCGTCTTGGTCCTCTTTCTCTTAAGGATTGTTTTCATATTTCTGCAGCGGGATTTGTGTGTTGAAGAATTGGAGTTGCACAATGACTTCATCGGAGGTTTCGATCAAAGGCAACGTCGGTAATGGAAGGGGCGATACATTTTCTTCTTCAACTTATAACACTGAACTCTCGGATTCTGGGGTTTTCAATAAACCGCCTGATCCTCATCAAGCCTCCGATGCTGAAAATGGTTTGAATCCTCAATTGGAACATCTTAAATCTTCCACTGACTGGTTTTTGTGTTTACATATTGCCTTGTTTTGACTTTTTCAGTGGATCCCGAGACTGCGCTGTATACGGAGTTGTGGCATGCTTGTGCCGGTCCTCTTGTGACTGTTCCCCGTAAAGACGAATTAGTTTTCTATTTCCCTCAAGGGCATATCGAGCAGGTTTGCTTCACTCTCGTCTAAAATTTGTTTATAATGATATTCATACCCCAACTTTTAGGGTAACATACAAATTTAGATCGTTTTAGGCTTGGATGTAATCTTACTCCTGTTTTTAGTTGGTTCTACTGTTATTATGTTAGGAAGAACACATCATTTCCTGGGATATTGAAATCATCTAATTGGAAATTGGTGCCGGGTTGGCTGTTTTTATTAGGTGGAGGCGTCCACTAATCAAGTTGCTGATGAGAAGATGCCGGTGTATAATCTTCCATGGAAGATACTATGCCGTGTTGTCAATGTGGAGTTGAGGGTATTTTACTATCTTATGCTTCTTCTTTTTTTGTCAATTTTCTGATGCTGCCAGCTAGTTTGCTCATTTGGTTCAACGTTTGCTTTGAATGATAGGCGGAACCAGACACTGATGAGGTGTATGCACAAGTGACTTTGATGCCCCATATCAATGTGAGATGCTGCTTACATCTTTAAAATAGCTTTTTGTTGGCTTTTTGTAAACTTGGTCATATTGATTTTAATTCTAGGAAGATGAGCACTCTGTAGAGAAGGAACCACCTCCACCATCTGTGTCGCGTTTTCATGTACACTCGTTTTGTAAAACGCTGACAGCTTCTGACACGAGCACTCATGGTGGGTTCTCTGTTTTGAGGCGTCATGCAGATGAATGCCTTCCTCCACTGGTGAGTTCAGTTACACCTTTTTGTTTGAATTTAGTGACTAATTTGTTGGTTTAGGGTAATGAAGGTCGTGATACATGTGTGTTTGCAGGACATGTCTCGTCAGCCTCCCACACAGGAGCTGGTGGCCAAGGATTTGCATAAAAATGAGTGGCGTTTCCGCCATATCTTTCGTGGTAATGATTTCATATCTCAACTTTTTAAGGGTTGATATCATTCTTTTGCTTCACAAGGATTCTACACTACACATAAATGCTCTACTCTTGGTTTGGTTCAAGAAACAAATACAAATTTAGCCAATAGTAGTTGGTTTTGATGGCCTTTATTTTATGTGTGCAGGTCAACCAAGGAGGCACTTGCTTCAAAGTGGTTGGAGTGTGTTTGTTAGCTCGAAAAGACTTGTGGCTGGGGATGCATTCATATTTTTGAGGTCTGCTTCCATAGATAAAGCTATTAAGCTTTAGTTATATGTGATAGTACCTTATTAATTTTTTGTTTTACTTTTCAATCCTTCAGAGGCGAAAATGGAGAACTTCGAGTTGGAGTTAGACGTGCCATGAGGCACCAGGGTATCGTTCCTACATCAGTCATATCATGTCACAACATGCATCTCGGTGTCCTTGCAACTGCATGGCATGCAATCTCAACTAAGACAATGTTCACTGTCTACTATAAACCAAGGTGCGCTTCTTTTTTTTTGTACTATTTATGTTTTGCAAATGGTTTATGCTGTTGTTCTGCCGTACTTGACATTCTTTTTACTGTGTGTATAGTGTTTGATCTAATTGTTTACTGAACCATTGTAGGACAAGTCCTGCTGAGTTTATTGTTCCATGTGATCAATATGTGGAGGCGATGAAGAATAATTATTCAATTGGAATGAGGTTTAAAATGAGATTTGAAGGCGAAGAGGCTCCAGAACAGAGGTCTGTCTCAATGTTTGCTCGTGCTTTGTGGCAACATGCCTGTTCATATTTTCTAAGTCAAAGGTGTTGTTGAAATGACCTATGTAGATTTACCGGAACTATTGTCGGTGTTGAAGAGAGTGATAACCGATGGAAAGGATCCAAATGGAGGAGTCTCAAGGTACTTGTTAACACGATTGAAGTTTTGATGAAACAAGTATGTC
The DNA here is from genome assembly GCA_002319775.1 of Fagopyrum tataricum. Taxonomy (NCBI): domain Eukaryota; kingdom Viridiplantae; phylum Streptophyta; class Magnoliopsida; order Caryophyllales; family Polygonaceae; genus Fagopyrum; species Fagopyrum tataricum. The sequence continues at coordinate 7,524,251 of CM008279.1, read as the reverse complement.
CTTTTTTTTTCATATCTAATGGTTGTCTTTGTATTCCTAGGTTCGCTGGGATGAGAATTCATCGATTCCTCGACCCGAGAGAGTCTCTCCATGGCAGATTGAACCTTCCGTTTCTCCACTGACAATGAATCCTTTACCAGTGCCAAGGATGAAAAGACCTCGTCCAACCATTGCCACTCCTCATGATTCCTCTGTTCTCACAAAAGAAGGTATTTTAGTGTCTCCTCTATGTTGTTTTCAATTCAAGAGTTGCTTATTGAAACAATCATTTTTATGATCCCAATACTAGGCTCTTTGAAGATGACAGCAGACCCTCCTCCATCCACAAGTGGGTTATCATTATCAAGGGTCTTGCAAGGTCAAGAATTATCGACCGTAAGAGCCAGCCTTGCAGATAGCAGCGGATCAGATATTGTTGAAAAGCCTGTTATATGGTCTTCACTCGACGAGGAGAAGATGAATCAACCTTCTGCATCTCGACGATATGGATCAGAGAGCTGGTCAACTTGTCTAAGGCCACAACCAAGTTACACTGATATGCTATCTGGTTTCGGGTCTCATAACAATCCATCTTCTGTTTTTTCCATAACACCGAGAAACCAAGATAGCAATTGGTCAATGATGTCACCTGGTCTCTCACTCAACTTTACTGAACCTAGTGTGAGTCTTCCTCGTCAACCCGAGGACACACCTTTCCATGCCCCTGGGAATTCGACAATGGGGCCTCAAAGCAGGAACTGGTTTTCTCGCCCACCTCAGATGCCCGCTTATTCAAGGCAACATGCAACTGTCAAACCTATAGAAGACAAATACAAGCTGTTTGGAATACCACTATACAACAATCCTCATGATAATTCAGAAATATCTAACAAGGGAAAATCAGTTGAGAGTTTAGCAGCAGGAAGTGATACACAAAAACAACCCTCTGGATCAAAATATCTTGGCATTCCCACTAGAAGTTGCACCAAGGTTTAGTTTTGAGAAGCCACTCATCAATTTAGGCAGACTGTCAGTATTTTTTTCCTCATAAAAATTTCCATGGCAGGTGCATAAGCAAGGAGTGGCTCTTGGGAGATCAGTAGATCTCTCAAAACTCAACAGCTATAATGAGCTGGTAGCTGAGCTTGACCGCTTGTTCGACTTTGATGGCCAACTCATGGCTTCCGACAAGACCTGGATGGTCGTTTTTACGGACGATGAAGGTGATATGATGTTGGTTGGAGATGATCCATGGCAGTAAGTGCTCGTAGCTTTACATAATTTTATTTTTTTTTGTTAACTCTAGCTTTTAGTCTGACACGTTTGTAACATTTTAGGGAATTTTGCTATATGGTTAAGAAAATCTTCATTTACACAAAGGAAGAAGTTCGGAAAATGAATCCAGGAGCCTTAAACGCTCCAAGTGAAGAAGATTCACCGGTCGTCAATGATTCAAGTGCATTGCCCGAATCATCCTCGGTTGCCGAATAACTGCAGTGAGTTCTTCTTCTTCATATATCACATTATTATTATTATAAAGATTAGTACGACATCCGGTGTTTGATAACCGAGTTCTTGTGTTTCAGGTTACTTGAAGAAAAGCTTGAGGATATCCATGGAGTGCTTTGAGCAAGGGTTTATATATATATATCGTGTCCGGTAACATATACATAGTATTAGTAGCAGTAAGGCAGTAACAGTAGTAAAAAAACAGCAGTTTGTTTAGAAGTGGGTACTGATGGGTGATGGGGTATACTTTTGTATTGGCGGAGGCATTAATAGTAGCCTTTTGACATGTATTCAATGATCCTAAATGCTTTCTTACTTAATTACTCTTTTAAGTATATTGAGAGGTATATATATTTACTGGACAAGCGGGATTTGGGCCGGTCTGTCCATTCCAATCCCAGCCGAATAGGACCGATGTATTCAATCTAAAATACCCAAGACCCCGTCCCGATCTCATTCCATGTAAATTTTCCGGATCAATCTAGTTTCTATCCCAATATATGTTTTATAAAACATTTTGCATTCAAGATGTCTGAGATCACAATATCATATAATACATTGGCAAAGCTTTCAAATGTAATATTTGGAACTTAAAATTGCATTAAAACTATGAGCTGTGAATTACATATCTGAATCAACAAGCATAAACCAAATTACCAAAGTAACACACTATTACATGATAATATATAGCAATACTAGATATTTTGTTTATTAGAATAAAGTCTTAGCAGCTAAAGATGCAGAGAAATGTAGTAAAGGTATAATGATAATCATCTTCTCTTCCATTTGCTATAGGGCATGGCAGCAGTTTTGTATGTAGCAATTGCATTCAAGTGGTTCTACTGAGTAGTGAAGCCAGCTGATTCCAAGAGCAGTGCTTTCAATTGCTCAGGGTGCACATCCTGTCCTTCTTTGCATTGCTGCAAAAGACACAACACCAAAAACTCAGAACCCGGAAATCTAACCAACTTACATATTTGACATTGAAGAGAAGAAGAAAAGAGTGACCTCAGCGCGGAATATGTCCATGGCAAAGCCGTTAAAACAGCTGATGACGGCTTGCTGGATGTCTAAACCAACATTGTCGAGAGTTCTCATAATAGAGAGCAAGAGACCCGGACGTCTACCACAGAACATGTGGATGTTGACAGCTCTTCCCTCCCTTAGCCTTACTTCTATCTGCATATATTGTGCACTTTCAAATGATTGAAAACATCAGGATGGATAATGATGAGGTAGAGGATGATGAGTTAGTTACCCTAGCAGGTTGACCATTTGGGCTTGGCAATGAGCTCGGGCAAAGCTCTTCCTTGATTCGGGAAGGCAGGTTCGGCAGAGTTGGAGTCAAAGGGTAAAAGTTTGTAGCCTGTGTCATTGACGAGGTTGAGGGAGTTGACTCTAGTTCATTGTGGAGATCATTGATCTTTTGCAGCAGCTCTTTCAAGTACTCAATTGCGTCCCCCAGAATTGAAGCCCTGTCCATCTGCCATATACAATAATTAATCTTTGTTACCAGATCACTGTGTCAATCAATTCCTTCAATCTTCATTATCTCAGATTCTCAAGTAACTACAATCAAATCGAGTCGGCAAACAGGTGACCTAACTAGTCAAAGTAAAACGCAGGAAATCTATATCATCAAAACAAACAACTAAACTTTGGAATACTCATTAATAGAGACATTCAAAATTTGAAAGCTCGCTTCATGTGAATACAATTAAACTAAGATATACCAAAAATAAGGTCCATTTATTAAAGTGGCCGTATTTTACAGCTATTCACCCACTTCATGTGATTACCATTAATGCTTAACTCCATTGATTTTGAAACCCCTTTTATGAACCTTAGGCAACCAATGATGAACCCAACCCCAATCAATCACAACATAACAAAGTTCTAAATGAGGGGAAAAATGTGCTTCATCAAGAACACACAATTCCATTGTATAAAAAACACAAACTCACGAGAAAATGCACCAAACATCTAAATTCTTCACACAAAAATTGGTTCCATATGCTAAATTCAAATTCACAAGGAATCTCTAGGGATAAATAAAAATAAAGCAGAAAAATTCCTCACCTTGCTGATCTTGGGGACAACGGATCTCAGCATGTATAGCCTATCATTAAGCTTCTTCCTCCGACGCCTTTCCGCCATTAAATTCTTAGCAGGAAGGCCTTTCTTCTTCCCTTTTGGATCAGCACCAGTTACAGTACTCGTTGCGTTTGAGTTCAATCCGCCATTTTTGGCTGCAGAATCCTCCATTTTGATTGTTTCAGTGAAATCATCTGAATCATAATTCAAAGCTGACCCATCAAGGCTGACATTTTCAAATTCATCAGTGCTCCCATTGCTCCTCCTCCTGTCACTCCTATCACCACCACTCCCGCCGGAAACCGGGCCGCCGGAACTACCCAGACTACCCAATCCATTGTTCTTCCTTAAAGCTGCTCTCTTTTGGAAGAGAGTGGGCTGTTCTCCCATGGAAGGACTGTTATCAAGTGGCTTAAGCAACTTAGACCTGTTAACAAACATGGAATTCCCTAAACCCTCTTCAAATCCGCCATTGAAGCTAGTATTAGAGCCAAAAATTCCACTGTTTTCAGGAAGTGGGGCGAAAAGGGTAGATTGGAATTGTGGGTTTGAAGCCAAATTAGGACTACCCATTTGATTTTGGGACCCTAAATCACCAAACCCAGTAAGAATTCCGCCATTTCTGTTGAGAAAATGAGGAACCTGAGATGGGTTGTCAAAGAAGCCATGGCTAAGATCAAAAGCTTGATCTAGAGGGTTGTTTGGAATCGCATTAAGAAGATTGGACATGGGTTTTGACATTGAGGGTAAAAGATAAGAATGAATCTGAGAAGCATCCATGGTAGTGAAAACAGAAGGTGAAGGAGAACAGGAGGAAGAAGCATCATGAGGTTGAAGAAGCAGATTCTCAGGTTCAGTTAGGTTATGGTGTTGGGTGATGTTGTACCACTCATTTTCAACTTCAAGAATATTAGGAGGCTTGAAGCTTGATAATGAATTGATATCTTCTCTGTTATCAATACCAACATTTTGGGGTCTGTTCCAGTTAGAAGAAGGGTCTTCTTCTTCTCTTTCTCCCATCCAAGCAACATTGTTAACCCTCGGAAGCATTTTTGAGAGAGAGATAAAAAAAAGAGAGGATGAAGAAACTGGTAAGAAGAGAAAGCTGTGGAGATTGGATTTTTGGGTGATTAAAAAACGTTCAGAGAAGTGGGGTCCGGAAAGGAAGATAGAGATAGATAGAGAGAGGATGTGACACGACAATGGAAAATAAACTATTTTATTTTGGTTTACTGCTTTGCAAAGGTGGGAGGGAGAACTAGGAAGAGGAAAAGAGAAGAGGCCTTTTCATGTCTAGAGGAAAGGAAAGAGCAACAATTTTTGCAAATGATTTGATTCCTACTCTCTCTTTGAGACCCAAGGGGAGGGAGATATACATGATACTTCATAGGATTTTAATTTATAGGAACTCTTACATCTCTTTACTTGTGGTTTGTCATCATTATATTTTTTTATTTAAATTGTAATTTTTGTAACCGAATTATCGTTGGCCACAAAAACATACGTTACATTTCCAATGACAGCTTTATACTCGAATATCAATAATGATATTACTGAAAAACAATAATTGATCATATTTTCTTTCTTCAGTGATATTTATCAATTTATCCCTTAAAATTGTTCACAAATATACGGTTATATATTTTTTTTACATTTTTCTAATACTAAATTATCGATTGTTAGTAGTATATAAAAAAAGAGTAATAACTGAAGTATAATATAAATTAATAGTCTGATTTAAACAAGTAAAAAAAATACTAAAATAATAAATATTCAATGATCTAGTGACAATGTAGGAAATACTCTCTCTTTTATTACGATGTTTGATTTGAGTTATATAACTTATTGGTGAAAAGATTTTGGTAGTATAACCAATCTAAATTAATTTATTAAAAAAAAGTTATAATTTATGTTTTGATTTTTAATCACTTAATCAAAATATGATAATGTTTTTTCTAAAAAAAAATTTCGATTTTTTTGGAACGTCAACAAATATGTTTTTCATTATTTTGGAACCGTCAACAAGTATGTTTTTCATAGTTCTTTTCGGACCTTTTAACGAGTGTAAAATATAATGTTAACAAGTATAAAATATACCGTCAACAATAGATTTATTAGGAGAAAAATATTTCGGAATTACTTTTTTAAAAAAAAATTGAGTCATTAAACTCAAAACATAAAAGTTAATGACTAGTTTTCTAATTTCATAATTTAAATAGGTTCAGTTCAAAGACTCACCCACTTATTAAATACATAGAAAAATACATACAAATTTATACTCAAATTTCAAATTTTGAGTATTTATCTTTATAAAAACCATTTTACTTAGATAATCATACTTTTAAAAGATACTATATTTGAAAATTTGACTATTTACTATAAATTCAATAAAATTACAGTCAGTACATTATATTAGATCATAGGATTTCAATTTACAGCAAGTCATAAAGTTTTTATTTGTAGGTTGTCATTATTATGTTTCTTTATTAAATTGTTTAATTTTTGTAACTGTATTGTTGGTCACAAAAGAAATACATTAACAACTTTATACTCGAATATTAATGATATTGTACTGGAAAAACAATAATTATTAGAAGCGAAAAATCCGAATACTATTTTCAACGATATTTTATATTTTACGTGTAATAAATCATGTGTTTAGTGACATTTGTCATTTTATCCTTTCTAATCATGTATACAAATACTTTTATTTTAGTTATTTCAGTTTTACTTTACTTTTTTTTATATATAAAAAATTATGGTTATTATTAAGTTTAATAATTTAAAAAACAAAAAGAGTACATTAGATTAAATCATATGATTTGAATTGTCATATGGTTTTTTTCTTATAAAGTTTGTCATTATTATATTTTTTATTAAACTATTTAATTTTGTAACGAACTATCGTTGGTCACAGAATAAATGCGTCACTTTTTATATGACAACTTTATACTCGAATATTAATGACATTGCTACTGTTAAACAATGATTATTAGAAGCGGAAAATTCGGATACTATTTTCGACGATGATTATATCTTTACATGTATTATTCCCTATACTTAATAATATTTGTTGTTTTACCCTTGTAATCATTGTTCACAAATAAAGTGAGGCAATTTATTTTAAAAAACAAAATGAGTGATAAATAAAAATATTACTATAAACTTACAGTCAAATTTGAATAAATGAGAAATATATAGAATAATAATGTTTTTCGAGATTCTAATAACAATGTAGCAAAGAAAAACTCATTATGTATTGTGGAATCCATGCAGTTATGTACTATTCGAATAGGAATCCATTTTATGAGAGTCTAACTAGTGTTAGTTGAAGGGACCACCTAATTCCTTGCTTGCGTGCATCCCGCCGGTGATAAATCAAATCAGTCCAAGCTCTGGCTATTCTTCCTTAGTAGTGGGCATAAATAAATCTCTTTTTGTTTCTCCCGTTAAGAACTCGATGCTGATGAAACTCTTGCCTTTGGGGTTCGTGAATAACTCCACTTTTTTGTTTGTAACGAGGACGAGATATAATGGAGTTCTTCACGAAGTTCAGGACAAAGGGGAAAAAAGAGTTTATCTATGACTTCCTCCTTTTGACCCACCCTTCATAACCTATTCACATTAGTGAAGCGGCTGAATACATAAGGGAAGTGCACGTTTGTGAGACCTTAGTCACGATGCACCCCCTATGGTCTATGTGCTTATTCCTGCATGTGTTTAAGTTCTCTTAATGAATCTATAGACCTGGTAGAATTTGGGCATAATCCTTAGAGCGCTTAGTATATTGGGATCCTAGGCACATGGTCGTAAGGTGCCAATTTGTGGCAATATTACTTTGCAAGCGGATTGTTATTTGGTCAAATAAAATGAGGCAATTTATTCGCAGTAGGACGAGAGTTGTGGACACATTGAGAGTGTGTCTCCCGCTCCACTAAGAGTGCATCCTGATAGTAATAGAGTTGATCTATCTTAATAGATTTGTTCATATCTTAGTTTATGTATATTTATTATTTTATATCTCCATCCGCTTCTATATAAAGGTTCTCAAGTCAATGGAAGTATGGATCAAACAAGCTTTAAGCCTTCAATTCTCTACATGATATCAAAACATATTCGGTTCAGGATCACAACCTGCTGGCGTGTTATTATCGTCAAACCAACCTACAATCATCATATTGTCGCCAACAAAATAAAGAGCCAAGAAGAGAGTGAGGTATATCAAGCCCTCATTGCACCACTTCACTTCAACAACTTTCGCTCAAAACGCAATGTATTCAAATACAAGGATGAGCACTAGAACATCAAATAACTTCAAGATCCAACTATTCAAGTTTGAAATTGTCACCTTCAACTTGAGGGAAGTGTTAGAGATATAGTTAAATTTATCTTAATTTATATTTATTTATTACTTTATGTTAGTTTATTATTATTATTTTTTTATCTTAACTATAATATAAGATTATCAATCGTGTATATAAACGATCCAGATTAGTGAAAACAAACGGGCTTTATGCCTCCAATTCAATACACGCCCAATTAGTTTCTTTCAAAATTCGATCATTTCTCTAATAATCATAATTCTAATTGTTGCATTCGGTTTCAGCGCACACATATGCGCCCCCACCTTAATCAGAATATCCCCGCAGACGCAGTGAGATAAAACGGGCCTTTGATTTACCTAGTTTACTTAGGTAAATTCTACTTTGAAAAAGATATATATATATTTCACATTTTGACTATTTTAATAAAGTTACAATCAATACATTTTAGTAGTTAATAATATTTTGTCAAGTCATTTATGTGTCATTGTTTATTCTTGAATCAACTTCAGGCTAATAGTTTGTGTTTGATTTTCTTAATTTTATTTTTTTATATAATGTCCTTAATTTCAATAGAATTACATTCATAATACATTATATTATGTAACAGCCGGGTTTAAGAATTTAATTGCTCGATTTAATCCGGATTTAAACGAGTTGTGGAAGTAATTAAAATGTTAAAGACGTGCTAATTGAAGATTTTAAGGTACGATGTGGCGGAGTGAAATTGATGTTATTTTGCGGAGTAAAGCATTCTTGTTAAAGATCTTAACTATTACGAGTCATTATCCCAGAAGTTACTATTCATCTCCTTCCCACAAAAACCCTAGTCACTATTCACACTTAGCTCCCTTCAGGTCCAGATCCGTCACCGGTGCCACCAGACTAGCCGCCGTCACTGAAGCCTCCCACCGCTCAAACTTGCCAAAAGTCCGCCACGGCTTCTAGGTTCAAGTTTCCGTCGTGAGAAAACCGAAGGAGAAGGTGTCTCGATTGCCCACATTTATCTCCTCCGACTGCCGCTGACGCCACAACCACCTCCTCCGTTTTAGGACGTTGTCGTTTTCCATCGCTGCCTCGAGGCCTACCGGGAAACCGCGCCAATAACCGGAGCCGTTCCTTCTCTCTTCTTCGTTTTGATGGGCGTTGGAGAAGAACGGACCCGCCGTCGGAATCGCTCGCCTCGCCGTGAAGACACCATTGTTGTCGGTCCCACCATCCTCGACTGCATGACCTTCTCGCCGGAGACGAAGCCTACTGTCACCGGGATTGAGCTGCCGCCACCCCTGAACATCTGCAACAAACCCTAATTGGGCTAGGGTAAAATTTGGATAAATTACACAAAAGAACCCATACTTGTATTTGAAGACTATTATTATAGCTTGATTTTTGCCTCTTACATGATATGTACGGGTTTAATCTAATTCCGGAGCTTAGACTCCATTCTTGGAAGCTAGCTAATTGTTCTCTTGTTGTTTTAGTATTCCGTTCAAGTATTGGACTTACCTTGGAGACTACCTTTTTGAGAGATGATGTACTACCGGACTGATGTGTGCCTTAGGTTTTTGGAAAGGTTGTTGGGTCTTGGTCTTTAGCTTTTGGTTGATGGGTTTATGTTGTTGGGGTTGGTTTGATCCTTGTCATAATACTTTTGCATGGTTTCAAGTTTATTTATCCTAAACTATTTTGTAAATTAGGTTGGATGTTTTATATTATGTTTTGTTGTGCTATTGTTGGAATGTCCAATAGTGAATTGTTGTCAGACTAAATCTAGTGGACCTACTGTGTGGTCCACATCCTAGTAATACCTCGGGTTTTAAATCCGGTGTGTTACATCATGGTATCAAATGTTAGGTTGACAACAAGAACACTTGCAACCTGAAGATGTGACATGATAATCCGATCTAAATAAAACTCATACATAGTTTTGACCTTTTTTCTAGAACACAAGTGTTTAAATGATTTCTTTTCAACTTGGTCTTTTGTGGTTTGTAAATGCATCTTGCAATGTCGGGATGTTGGGTTAGGAAGGCACGTGAAATCTTCATCACCGACCCAAGTAGTACTCCAAGTATTATAGTTTGTTTGTAAGAGTTACATGATGTTTTATGTTGTTGATGTTAATCATGATTCATGATATACACTGCTGTAGACATGGTACACCCGAGAGTTTCGAGAGGTTCTACCATTTAAGGAAGAGATACAAGACGACATACACTCCATTTCCGTGGCCGAGTTAAAGCTCGGGGTAGAGCTAGTGTTCGAGATGGGGCTAAAGATAAAGATATGCCTTTGAGGATTCATCATTGGAAGCTAGATTGAGGTCTCATAGTAGTCACTCGGTTGCTTCTTTTGAGAAAGTTTCAATTAATGATTAGACCCTTTGTGACTTTATTCAAGACACCGTCAACGATATTCTAGGAGACATGGTTGGAGGACATTCGGTACCCAGTGCTCCTAGTACCATTCCTTAAGCATCACATGCGATAGCCCCGGATTCTCAGATGACTTCTCCGATTACAATAGATGTTAGAGCACCTACCATACCGGCACCATCTTCCCAAGTGTCAGCAGACCACACAGTGCCTCCGTCAACTTTGGGGATATTAGAGAGGTCATCCGACCACACAGTGCCTCCCTCCAAGACCAGATCCGTCACTAGTGCAGCCAGACTATCCGCCGTCATTGAAGCCTCCCACTGCTCAGACTCGCCAAAGTTCGCCACGGCTGCTAGGTTCATGTTTCCGTTGTGAGACACCCGAAGGAGAAGGTGTCTCGATTGCCCACTTTTGTCTTCTCCGGCTGCCGTTGACGCCACCACCACCTCCTCCGTCTAGGCCGTCGTCATTTTCCATCACTGCCTCGAGGCCTGTCGGGAAGCCGCGCCAATAGTCTGATCCGCTCCTTCTCTTCTTCGTTTCGATGGGCATTGGAGAAGAACGGACCTGCCATCGGAATCACTCGCCTCGCCGGGAAGACGCCATTGTTGCCAATCACCACCATCCTCGACTGCACGACCTTGTCGCGGAGACGTAGTCTGCCGCCACCGGGATTGAGTTGCCGGTGTTGTTGAACATCTGCAACAAACTGTAATCGGGTTAGGGTAAAATTTGGATATATTACACAAAATAACGCATACTTGCATTTGAAGATTATTATTGATAGCTTGATTTTTGCATCCTTACATGATACGTACATGTTTAATCTGATTCCGGAGCTTAGACTCCATTCTTGGAATGGTTGCTAATGATTTTCTTGTTGTTGTTTTAGTATTTTGTTCAGGTATTAGCTTACCTTGGATACTACCTTTCCGGGAGATGGTGTACAACCGAACTCACGTGTGCCTTTTGTTTTTGGTAAATTGTTGGGTCTTGGTCTTTGGTTTTTGGTTGATGGTTTATGTTGTTAGGGTTGGTTTGATCCTTGTCATATCAGTTTTGCATGGTTTCAAGTTTATTTATCCTAAACTATTTTGTAAATTAAAGGTCGGATGTTTTGTTTTATATTTTGTCGTGCTTTTGTTAAAAGGTACAATAACAAATTGTTATCAAACTAAATTTAGCGGACTCACTGTGTGATCTACATTCTAGTAACACCTCGAGTTCTAAATTCGAGACGTTACATATTAGTTAAACATATTTTCTTGATTTCAATCAAATTTTAGATTAACTTTATACCAAAAGTACTAAGCAATTTTTTCTTCTTATCAATACACCAATAAGCATTATACTATATAATATTAAATCAGCTAACAACAAATTTGAAGAAAACTTTCTCAATCAAATTTTCTTACACATGCGATACATTTATGTAATGTAATATATTAAATTTTATGTGTAATGTTTCGTAACATATTAAATTTTATGTGTAAAAATATCTTTTAATATATTAAAAAAATCAAACGGGATTAACTTCACATTTCACTAAAATTTCGGTTTTTATTTAATTATATTGTTATAGTTACATATTGTAATATGTACATATATAGTTTTTGTAATATATATTATTTAATTTAATTGTTTTAACAAAATATTGTCTAAATATATATAATATTAGTATCTATAAATACTCTCATTGTGGGTGTTCGTTCGACAAATTTCTGAAACATGCAAAATCATAAAAGTCCATATTAACTCAAACTTGTAAAGGTAACCTATACAACCCTCCTTACATCATCGACATAGTAGCAAATATTTAAATCTGACAAAATGAATAAATAATTATTACAACAATAGTTCCTGGGCATTTCATTCAAGTACTATTTATAAATGCTGAAATTTATAAAGACATCGTCATTCTCGTGGTGTTCATTTACAACTAGGGTTAGCTTTGTAGACAGAATCTCCTGCTACGAACCGCATTGTAAAGAATTTGTCTTTCTCATACGTTGTCCTAATTTTTTTTAAAAAAATCTATCTTTATTGGGAACTAATATCTTTGTTATCATTATTTTCCCCTTCATATTTTTATTGTTTTCATCCATTAAATTATACTTTCGTTACATAATATATGTATACTCAATAGCTGTAACGCTCAGCTTATGGGTTACGTACGTGGTTTTGCCTCGATCTTTATGTTACTCATACGATTCTCATGCATTGGAATGATTGCTAATACGTAAAAAGCTATTTTAATTACTTTTTAAAAAAAAATATTGTAATCGTCATTCGTGAAGATTCGAAGCAACAACCTCGTAAAAAATTATTTTTAGGATTTTTATCGTCTAGATATTATTGATCTATTTGAACTCATGTTGACTATTGTAATCGTCATCACGGAGTATAGGGCGAAATCTTGTCTAGTCAGTGTCCCTAATGTAGTAACAGATTTGCGGCAAACAAATAATCAATTGGGGTAAATGGGTAAGTGGGTTCTTATGGTCTATAGTAACATCAATTAGACCATTTTGTATTATACGTAACAAATTAGTCCCTTGTTTTGAAAATGATATACGTAACTAATTAAAATCACTATTTTGTTATTATATTTTTTTTAAAGTTATACTTAAATATTAATTATTCAAGTCGAATACCATTAATTACCTATTTTAATTACCCAATTTTCATAATACACATTTTTTTGTAATACTCAATCTTCATAATACCGAATTTTAATTACACAATCTTAATATCCAATCCTTGTCCCATGAAAGCGGCGCTTTATTCAGGAATTGGGCCGGTGAGTCAAAATCCGGCGAAAAGCGACAACAACACTTCTGACGAGAAGCGAGCGGCGGCGAGAAGTTGCGGCAGTTACGGAAAGGAGAAAGCTTGTGAGAGAATGACTTAATACGTATATTTGAGAGAGGGAAAAAAAAGGTTGAAGAAACTAGAGATCGAAAATGATATGAGTTGTAAATAAGATTATCTTCTATTTATTTTAACAAATTAAAAGTTTTTTTTTTTTTGAGAAGTCTAGTTTACATTTCTAATGCAAAAATTTCTTATTAACTCAATTATTCTCTAATTATTTATTGTGTCTTATTTTTGTTTTTATCGCATTATAATCCTTGCCATGACCCAATTTTATGACTTGTTAATTTGTTAGTGAGTTTTATTGTTGCCCTATTCTAAACTTATCTAGGTTTTATAATTGATTGTTTGTTTTTTTATATGTTTTTTTTCTTTCAAATGTGTATTTATTCTAGAATAAGAACGAAATGTTCTGATCGAGTTAATGAAAAAACGCATGAGAAGTTACATGTTCGTGCATTCGAAATTGCCTTGCTACAAACCAGATATTCATTTTCATCAATATAATATTTTTTAAAAAAGTTGGCTAAACAATACCTTTTTATTTTTCAAAATAAAATAGATATTCTTTTCTATAAAGCGATTATATATTTAAAAACCATTCACTGAAGAGTCTAGTTTAAAAATTAAAAATTGAACTGCATAATGGTGCAACATTTTTTTCACGATTCGTAAGTCTAAAAATTTGTCAGTATTGCCATATTGGTTTCCAAGATGATAATGTTGCGTTTACTTTCTTTATTCTATTTAATTTTAAAGTTTTTTAAAAAAAATTATTCCAATAAATAAATAAATGGGCAATAGCATACGAAAGAAAGGGGGAAATTCAATTGAGACGAAGATGAGTAAATGCAATTCAGGGCCACACCGTTATGGCCGTACTCCTCTTTGCCATCAGATTCTGTCCATTTTTTTTTACTCTTTACCGCATAAAGTCATAAGTGAAAGTGGCTGTAAATTAAACTCCGGTAAATAGACTATTCAAAAGTTTGTCTACATGCAGGTAACATTACTCACTTTGACGTACCTTTTTTTTTTTTTGCTGATTCGAAATGAATATGAAGATTCGTACGAACCAACTCTTTACCACATATTCAGCTTATATTTATACTTTCAAGAAAATAAATACACGTTTGATCGTATATTATAAGTTTATTAGTTAATTTGTTTTACATTAAACATATTCAAGTACTATAAATCCAAGTATACTCTTTAGTCTTTATATATATATAAAAAAAACTTTAAAGTATCACATATTTTACTAAAGTCAACAAATGGATTGTAGAGCATACGTCATCTGCATACAAGTTCACATATTGTTAAATGTAGTGTGATATTTGGTCGTCAAGTATTATCTATAGAGTTTGGTACTATATATATTGGATCCTTAACCATGCCTTTGTATTGTCCGTTTCATATATGATCTCATATCATATATGAAACGAAAGTCTTTAATAAAATCTCTCTAAGTGAACATACTCAATATTCAGCGAATCACTATAAATTCGTGTGTTGTTTTCTATCTTGTTTAGGTACTTGTAGATTTGGACTGGATCGGAATATAAGGCCCGGTCCTGGACCGTAATTATCGGATCTGGTTCGATCCCGGTCCATTATATTACGGTCCGGTTCTGGACCGTAATGTTCCGGTCCGAACCGTTTGCCAACACTTTTTTGAAAAAGACATGAAACGGTCCAATTCAGGTTTGGATCAGATCGCACCGTATTTAACTAATAAAAAAATATTTTATAAAGAAAATATATTATATATATATATATATATATATATATATAAACGGTCCGGACCGGACCAAACCAGTCCGATCCATGAACCGTTGCAAACAAGTAGTGAAACTAGGGCTGGGCATGGGACGGGACAAATTAAGGTCATCCCGCGTCCCATCCTGTCCATTATATATGGGACGGGATCGGGACTGGCCTTGAGTTTTTTTTACTAAATCCATTGGGCCCTATTCCGGTTGGGACCGGGACAGGATGAGAGGGGACGAAATCAATCTCGCATGATCTATATTAAATTTGTTTTCGCCTTTTCAGTTAAAAATTAACAATTTACGAAAATAGATATTCGTTGATATCTTTAAAAAAAAAAGACATCACTGTTGAATGCCGCAACAAGGTTTATAAAATCATTAACTTGTCAAATCTAAATATCCAAAATAAAATAAAAGAACATAATTACATAATGATCACTAATTCATACACATTGCGGCAACTAAGTTAACTTTTCTTTTGCCTTGTAGATGGATTTGAACAATTATTAATTTTATAAGAATAAATTTAAAATAACATAATGATCGATACTCCAAAGGTTTATATATTTAATTATTTAATATATATTTAAATTTTAATATATGCGAGACGGGACGGACCTTGCGGGATGAGAAAGGTATATAAGACCCATATCTCATCCCGTAATATTTTTAGTGGGATGGGACGGGACAGAATTTAAAATTTTTGCGAGATTTGTGTCCAAACCTAATCGAAACTCTAATCTTTTTTGCTCCACAAAGATATAACATGTAAGAGGATGTTTGGTCGAACCTAACACATATCTATTCGTACATGTAACACATATTTTATTGACCTACTGCATCATAATACTGAACCGATCAAACCTGTAGCGTAAAATAAAAAGAGCCGAGAAGGCGAGAACAAACCCTAATTAATTTGTTAGATAGCCCTATATAATTTATGTTTTCCTTCTCTCTCTATAAGCATCTCAAGTCCTTTTCGGCATATCTGTGTATAACATATTTGAGTAAGATCGATGAGTTAACATACTAGTTGAAATTTGAGTAAGATCCAGAAGATCCAATACGAGGAAAAAATTACAGAATGAGTAAATACTTGTTATAATTTTACACATTATTTATTTTTAATTTATATTATATATATTTTTTCTTCAAATTTAGTCCCTGACTTAGGGATTGAAAAATATCCGATCCACCAACCAAAATATTCGATCAAAATACTTTTTACTTAATGATCCAAATCCGACTTTGTGGAAAACTGGATCCTATATATCCCATAATAATTACTCGGATTAGTTAGATATTTGGGTCAAATATATATCCGATCTATAAATAAGATATATATCTTGTAATTAAGGTTAAAAAAGATACTCAAATATTTCGTGTATCTAGATCAAATATCCGATCCAACAAACCAACAAATAGTATAGGATACTGGCAAATCGAAATCTGATTTCCCTTCTACAATATTATGGGATTGAATATCTGTAGCTTATAAATTAGTTGCTCACGTACAAATAAATAAATATATATATATTTGATTGGTACTGAAAAATAATTAATGTTAGGAGATTTATGAGACTGTTCTTCAGGCTCTTAGCAGTTACCTCGCAGAGAGCTACTTCCGCAAATTATATTTTGGAAACCTTTCTCAGATTTCTCGTGAGTCTTACTAAATACTAATAACCCTTTATTTCATTTTCTCAACTTCCATCACATCACTTCAAAATACCTACAAAATACTGAATATAAGAACTCGACAGTCGACGCCTACCCTCTGTGCTTCTACATTAGGCTTTAAGTTGCTCAACGTTGAAGAAACTTACGTGTTACATTATTATATAAGATAGATTGAAGTTACGATTGTATATTTACATATTTCTATAATATGTACTTATCATTGATCACGAGTCCAGTTGAAATCTTCAGAGTCGTGCTAGGGTTTGGAGGAGTACGTACATGGACTCCTCAAAGTAGTTGTGCGGGATTTTGCCTACAATAAGTTTACGATGGGACTTTGTCTTACTTTAATTGTACACTTGTAACTTTTGAAAGAGACAACAAATTGTGATTGAGATTCGTATTTCATAGATACATGCAATCGCCATCTTACATTCGATGAATCTAACTCATAGGCTAACTAGTGTTTTGTTTTCAAATTTTCAAACCAACTGAAAATAAAAGTATTCTATACGTGTATAGTCGATATGAGATAGTTTTTATGTCCACACGTACTCCTAGAATCATAGGTACAATTGTATATATGACTCATTTGCGGTTTAGCGATATGCCACACACACTTTAGGTTATATTCCAACACATAAGACATCTATAAAGTTTAATTTAAAACTGATCGATGGTAAAAAAAAAAATAGTTCGCCGACATTATATAATATATACTAGTATTTTGTTATGATTTTATTTTTACTAATTTTATGCTCTTTGCATATATCACGGTTAAAGATTGCAAATAATATTTATACCTACCCCTAGTAACAAAACGTTGGTTTATACCGGTTTTTTTCTAAATCGGATGCCGGTTATTTGAGCGGTGTAAGGTAGACCGCAGTAAACAAGTTGGATACCGTTTATTTAAAAACCGGAATGCGAGAAAAGTCGCATACCGGTTATTTTTAACAAACGGTATGAGACTTTTTCTCGCATACCAGCTAAAAACCTTCCGGATGCTAGTGTTGTGCTGGTATTCGAAAATAATTTCATGTCGGTTATTTAAAAACACCGGCATGCAACCTTTAAAAAAATTAAAAAAATAACGCTGCATATAACCGGTATGCAGCGTTTTTATTTTTATTAGTTTTTAATTCTAATAAAATACTTTTAAATCACGTAAATCTGTTAAATACAATCTTTTTTTAAACACGAAATGATAACTTGCGAATCAAAACAAATACATACAATATCAATCAACTTTTCGATTAGATTACGAAGGTTATAATCCTATAAAAAATAATTGTCAATTTCAATGGCATATTTAACCCATCAAATATTGTTTCAAGTAACATATTACCAAAATGGCTATTCGTAAAAGTGCATCATTTTAGGCAACTATACCTATACAACATGATAACTTGCCAACAAAATATATCAAATAATCCATAATCTTCATGAACATACCAGACATAATTCACTTCTTAACAGGTGGCGCCAATGCTAACTCGAATTTAATTGTGGGACGAAAGAATTCAACACATTCTTCTATTACTTGAAAGATGTCAACTTCTTTGTATGATTGTGGTGAAGATGTGTGGAAGTGCACAACACGTAATAAAATGTCATTATAAACTTAATATTAGTATAAAATGAGGCTTAGATTAATTCACTCACCAGATTCATAATTTCTGTAGAAACAACTTCCACTATTTCTCGCATGAATCGGCATATATAGACCCAGAAGAAGTATCAACGGTTTGTTGTGGGCACTTGCATAGTAAAATTAACATATACAGTGAATTATGATACTATATCAATTGTTAAAATTTACAAATATATCAAAAAATAATGTTATACCTTGATACATTTCCAACGTACTTCGGAGTTATATATCCCCGAGTTAGCATTTAACATGACCAACGCTTGTTCTTTGCTTGGCTGTAGTTTCTAACTTGATTTGCAGTGGATCAGCATATAAAACCATCAGGGTTTGGCAGGGTTTGGAAGGATATGGAGGAGGGAACTACTTTTGTTTAGCTGTTCTAGAAGATCACCATGGCCCAGTCAAGTGCTTAGCCATGGAGGCTCATCATTATAACAATGATGATTCGCCGAATACAACATCTAACTACTTAGTTTACAGTGGAGGTTTAGACTGTGATGTTAAGGTTTGGCAGGTCTATGTTCCTCCTTACTAAGGAGCTAATGTAAATTTAGGAAATAAGTGGATTTTGGACCTTGTGAAGTGAGCCTAGTTGAAGCATCCCTTCTCCAAGTGGTATGAGTGCAATTGTCTGCGACAGAAAGTATGTTTTATTTTAGAAAAATTTCGGATGGTACCCCTATGGTTTGAGGTTTTTCGGATTTTGGTCAGAGGTTTTTTTTTGTTCAGATGGTGTCCCTGTGTCTTAATATTTTTCGGAAAATGCGCAATTTCATTTATATTGTAGAGGGGTGTTAATTAAAATAATTTTTTTTTAAATGAGAAAAACTTATTTTTAAAAAAAAGAAATAAAAGAGGCTAAACATTTTGCGCATAAGGTTTTTTTATAAATTAATTTAAGTTGACATCCCTTTGCAATTTAAATGGAGTTGGGCATTTTCCGAAAAATGAAAATACAAGGGTACCATCCAAACTAAAAAAAACTTGTGGACAAAATCCGTAATAGTCAAAATCACAGAGACACTGTCCAAAATTTTCCTTTTTTATTTTCAGAGTCAAATGGTGAGTTTTGAGTAGGATGTTGTTGAATATTAATACTAACCTGAATGCAAGCTTTGAACTGTGTTTCCCATGCCTTGTTTTGCTATACGTATACATATATATATATTCATCAAAAGATGAATTGAAAGGTTTTAATGTAGGATTGACTTACAGGATCAATGGTGACTTTCCAAGAGGAAAAGCAAGTGGGGTACGTCTTCTTTTGAAGATGAACTGAAAATCCATCTGTGGTTGTTATCTGCAGCCACCTTACTCACCAATCTGCATCAAAATCAAAGAATTACTTACCCTTAATTAGTTACCCTTCTCCATAGTTGTAGACCTCATGAGACATTTTAAAGAAGACATGAGCACCAAATCTCTCCTTATCGGCTAATCGGTCGCATTCGTTAAAGTCACAATATCC
The DNA here is from genome assembly GCA_002319775.1 of Fagopyrum tataricum. NCBI lineage: Eukaryota > Viridiplantae > Streptophyta > Magnoliopsida > Caryophyllales > Polygonaceae > Fagopyrum > Fagopyrum tataricum. Next base: position 7,504,521 of record CM008279.1, on the reverse strand, counting down.
ATCTTCCCGAACAAAATTTTCGCATGTATAGTGTAAGAAGAAAGGAGCTACGTCGGGTGTTTAATTAATTATTATCAGTTTCTTTTCCTTTCTTTGATAAGATCAAGAGCTCCACCTCCATACTCCCACCTACAGTTGAAGAATTAGTTAAGAGTGATATAGAGCTTAATTGAAAATGATTTTTTTTTAATTCTCAAAATATGGTTTACATATTCTACAGGCACTGCGAACATCCAGAGTAAGTTCAGTTGGAAGTAATGGACTTGGTGACAAACAGACTTTGTATGCTCATTGGATTGAGATCAAACAAAGCTATGGAAACTACCTTCAATTGATGACATCAAATTATGTATGTACAAACTCCTTATTTTCACTTACGCAAAATCATTCGTCATTTAGAACTACTATGAATTCAAATCCTTACTTTAAAGAATTCAAATCCTTTTCATATATTCATTTTTAATGAAAATGGAAAGGGATCGCCGTAAATATAACTATGAAACATGTAACAGAAAGAACTTGGTTGATTCGGTGCATTGAAACAGCCGAAGAACAAAGCAACAACAAAACAAAGAAGTGAAAATCTGAAAGTGGACCGAAGTTGAAGAGGACAACAAGCTAAAGTACGATGATAAAATAATCAACCCAAATACTAAGTAGGTGAGGAAGTAGGTGAGGGATGAGCTATGCACTTTCAGAACATGGAAGCGGACACAATTAGATTTTATCTCTTAGAGAAGTGAAAGATAAAAAGATCAACCCGAGTACCAAGTAGGTGAGGAATGAGCTATTATTAGATTATAGAGGTGGAAATAATCACATTTGATCTCCTAGAGAAGCAAAAGATGAGACTCTAAAAAAATATCTCTTGTCAAATAAAGATGCTAGAACACACAACCATCCAAATGAAAATTTAGGTGAACCTACCTTTTGTTTCATTTTTTTCCTTTATAAAATTTCTCGGATTCCAATTTCAAAATGAATGACCGGTATCCCGCAACACTTGAGAGATAGGTAAAATCTAAAACACCAATATTTTATACCGGTTGTTAGAAAATACCGGTATCCGAATTTCATCATGCACTTTTATTCCGGTTTTTGTAAATAAACGGCATCCGAGTTAATACTTGGATTCCGGTTTTAACAACCGGTATAAATGTCTCCGGTATAAATCAATGTTTTTGTACTAATGTACTGATTATGGAGCAAAGTGACCGCCTCGTAGTATTGGGATGTGGGGAAGAAAAAGCAATCCCACATCGAAAATACGAAAGCATGTGAACCTAGCATATAAGCACCAGGATTACTCCTTCTATCGCCAAATGGTTTTTGGATGGAACTCCAAAGACTTGTGTGTAAGGGTTCACTTGTGGCGTGCATCCTCAAAGATATTGACACGTAAAATCAATCTACTCTTAGTATTGAAGGATAAAATCACAACACAAGAAGTTAGACAATTGGGCAATGATTTGGTGGAATATTTGGCTAGATAGAAATCAAATAATCTTTAAAAATAAAAGACCAACACAAAATTTAAAACAAATTGCACTAAAACAAATTGAAGATTGAGAACAAGCAAACATTAAACAATTAACTAAGAGCAAAATAAACAAAAATCAGAGAAGGAAGACCAAGAATATCAGTTGGCAAAAACCAAAAGTAAATTTCGTTAAGCTTAACTTTGACGCGGCTTCAAACAACAACAACCAATTCGCCTTTGGTTTCATCATTCGCGATAACCATGGTCTTCGTTTGGCTCACGGAAAAGGGAAATGTTATGTTGATTCAGTCCTAGAGGCAGAAGCGTTTGCTTTGCGGGAAGGCCTACAAAAGGCTAAACAATTAGGAGTTTCGGATATTGAGATTGAGGGAGACACCTGATGCGGATCAATTCATTTATAATGCTTGGAAACCCCGTGGAAACATATATGATTATTTCAGACATTCCTGTCAACATCTCAGGCTTTTCTCAAGCAAGCATTACACACATCTTCAGGGAAATCAACACGGTAGCGGACAAGCTCGCAAGACACGGATTTCTGTCACTGAAGACCAGGACGATCTCCCAGACGATGTGGTTATACTCATCCGTAAGGATGTCGTAGGTCGGTCGGTGTCTAGATACTGACCCACTTATTCTGCTTATCTTGTATCGAATATATATATATATATATATATATATATATATATATATATAAAACAAACAATTGAACTCTCCTTTACCCAAATGTCTCATGTATTTTTGTGGCACGTTGACTAAAAAAAGATCATGTTTATGGACTAATATATTTGTAGTTGAACTGTTTCGAGTGAATGGGCCGAAAACCAAAATATCAGACATGCCCACTTATCTCATCAAGGGCCCAAAACAACTTTTAGCGTAATGTATCATCTACTTTTCTTCCAGAAGTATCAATTATCCCTTTAACCATAAAATAAAAAGAAGATTATAAAGAAAAGAAACAAGTGCCCTAAATAAACTAGGATACACGGTTGTTATTTATTATTTAATAATATTACTATTTTTTGAAAATTTAATTTATATTAGATGTGAAAAAAACCCTTAAAAATGAACCTAAACCACTTGTTTATCCGACGGACGACAAATTAATATCTTCGTTAAAGTTAATGGGTCGGTAGAAATTACTTGAACCATGTGATGTAATTGTCACATATAGTTCATATTTGTAATTACGTTACAAAATCATTAGCTAGATAGTTTAAATTATCTACTGCTAATTTAGTATTATAATTACATTACAATTTTAGGTAGAAAATATGAACTATATGTTACAATTTTTTTAAGAAAAAGATATTCTAATATTATTTTAATTCAACTTTTTTAGAAAAACACGCTACAATTTTTTTAAAATAAATGGTGATATAATTTTAAGTAGTTATTTTAGTTATAAAAAAAATTTGATTTAAAAATTTAATCTTATAGTATGTTAAACTTTAATTACAATATTGCTTGAAAATACATATTTGATATTAAGGGTGTTATTAGATTACATTAATCGATATAAAATTTATTTTAAAAAACATTTAATTTGCATATAGGTTAAAATTTAACATATATTAATTTTGAGTACATTTGATGAAAAAGAGAATGAACTTGATAAAATACATACATTGAGACGAAATTTATTTTTAAAAAAAATCATAAATATATATAGGGGTGGGCACGGGATGAGACAAGATTGATGTCATTTTAATCCCGTTTCGGATATTTTACATGAGACTAGAACGGGACGGGTCTTGTATTTTTAAGATTGAATTCCATCGGATTACGGATTATTGAAGTTAGTGGGGCAATTTTAAAAATTACAATCCCTAAATCTAAATGAATTTGGACCATTTCTCAATTTTGATCAACATTTTTTTAAAAATATATATATATAAGCATAACTATATCAGTATAACACTAATTTTTCGCATTTTATTTATATATTTATTATAATAAATTAGAAACTTTATTTTATATGAGACGAGACGGGCCTAGCGGCATAAAGAATTTAAGTCTCGTGTCCTCTCTTGAAGAGTTTTTGGTGGGATAGGATTAGAACAAGGTTTTTAATTTTGGATAAAAATATCGCCGGGATCAGGACAAGACCAGGTTGGTGGAATTTTTATCCACGCCTAATCCTACATGAAAGTATGATTATTTTATACATTTTAATTAATTTCATAATTATTTAAATATATTTGTTACAACACCAATACATGTAATTACCCCCTCTCTCTCTCTCTATATATACCTTATTTCATAACTAACATTTAACTCATGTTATATGTATACTCAAAATATAATATTTATGTATATATATCTTATAAATACTGTACGAGTTCTAAACTAGTAATATTATTAGTTTTGAATTTAATTTATATTAGTTGTGAAAAAAACCTTTAAAATGCAATAACAATGTTCATAACTCTAAATTATTTACGGATGAACTTGAACCACTCGGTTATCCGACGACGGATGAATATCTCCGTCAAAGTTAATGGGTCGGGCTCTCGGTGATGAAATCACTTGAACCATGTGATGTATTTGTAAAATAAAGGTAAGTTTATTTAAAATTTTCTTTTATAAATGGTAGAACATATAAACTGCCTTTGCTAGATTTAAAGTTTATTTAGGAGCTTATAAATAATTTTATAACCTTAATTTGATAAATAAAAAAATTACAACACACTAAAAAACGAAAACCATAAAATCATAGCATAATTTTTTTTCATAATTATAAGTCATGAAATTTTCTCTCAAATCTTAATGAATCAACAAATTGAATTTTAGGGGTTTAATTAACAAGGGTATCAACCTAACAGTTACTGTAAGTTTAGGACGAAGTGGGACAAATTCGAAATTGTAAAAAATACAAGGGTACCAAAATTTAAATTTTCCATAAACCCCCAATAATATCAACCAAATTTTTCCCAAAAATATATTTTGATGCCAACAGAAGAAGGGAAAAAAAAAAAAAAAAAAAACAGCTAGAGACTTAGAGAGTAGAAGTTGATGTAGTGATGTGCCCGCACCCTCCTACTTTACCCATTTCGCTTGCAATCAAGAAGTCTTCAGATTCGTTTGCCATTTCGAGCAACCTCTCTTCCCTATTCAAAATACCCAGCAACCAAACGACAGATCTGATTTCACAAATCTTGATGAATAGTTGCGATTTTTTCCCTACAGAACATAGCGTTTCTACTTTCTAGTGCCGTGTCATGATGGAATGGGGGTGTTGCTGTTGAAGCTAAACACTGATTGTTGTCGGAGATGGCGAGAGTTGAGGTTGGGAGAACGAAATGGTGTTCGTACAAGAGAACCACACTCGTTATTTGCTCGATCAATATCGTTATCGCTCTTTACGTTCTTCGCTCCATCTATAGCTCTCTTTATCTCTACTCTGGTTCAACCACTGCTCATAGTAAGTGCCCCTTTTGTATGCAATTACATATATTCTGTTTGGTTTGTTTGTGTTTGAGCTTTAGCATATATATGGGTGCCCAGATTTTCGGTATTTAGGGTTTTAGTGAAACCCTAATTTGGGTCATTGTAATTCTAGGCAGGGATTGATCGTGGAGTTTGTTTTGCAATCAGGTTATAAGTACACCCTAGATCAGTTGAAGAATATGGACGAATCAATGAGAATTCGGAAAGCATCAGAACCCCTACAGTTGGTCAAAGTGGTGAGGTTGCTTGTTTACAGTTTCAGTTGTACACTTGTACAACTTTCATTGATGAAAAATATGATCTTGTGCCGTTTTGGTTAATCTTTGTAGTTCACGGAGGCATCAAACTGCTATCAGTTTAATGCTGTTGATTTGATGCTGGAGTTTTATGTGTTTGATGTAGGTTAGAGAAATGGAGCAGGAATTTGCTGCCCAAGAAAGTGGAACAAAATTATCAAAGCATGTTAAGCAGATGATCAGGGATCAAATTCTTCAGAAACTAAGAAGCTTGCCTGCCACTGCCAATGTGACTCTGCAAAGAGGTAGGTTTGGTTGCATATATCTTGTTGAGGCCATTTTGTATTTATGTCTCCTTTTTGGTCACTGGTTATAAGTTATGGGGATCTGATTCTGCATTTTTTGATCTGTATACGATTCTTGCGGGAGATTCAGGTTCATTTTGTTAGATACTTACGAGTACTCCAATTCTCTGTGTTTTTGCCAGTGCAAATCAAATAGTTAAGACCATCAATACCCATTTTATGTTTTTTCAATTTCTATCTTTACCTCCAATTCTCTGTGTTTTTTTTAATATTTCATACTTGTTGCTTCAACTTGCAAGATAGGATCCGTCTGTGTAATTCAGTAAAAGCTCTTCTTGTGTATGAGGAGGTAATGTATACCTCCCTGGGCCCTTGTACAAATTTGAGAAATAGTGTTAATGATATAGTTTCGGGGTGGGCTAGGTCAATGCATTATCGAGCTTTGTTAGTACTATCAATCTGTATGTACAAAAAAGTCCGAGAAAAGCAAAGTGCTGAGTGACTGCTCTAGAGCTTGGCTCTGGTGCAATCCTTGTTTCTCTTTTGAGATTAGCTGAAGTCTGCAGAAAAAGCACATGCTTGACTTGAGGTTAGATTATTGTCCATTTGCAGGAAAATTAGTTCTGTGCATAAAATTTAAGGGTATATGACTTAGTCTAAACGTCATGGAACATTTCAGTTACTCCCGTTTCTGTTGGTATCTGTTCATAAATAATTTTCGTTTTAGCATTTTGCACACTTATTAAGAAGACTATGAAATATACCATTTTACCCCTAATCATTCCTCTTACTTTTTACTCTATTGAAAATCACAACTAAGTTAACTAAGTAGTAATGATTAGAAGGGTAAATGTGTAAAGTGAATGCCAAAATATCTAAAATGACAATTATTCTTTAACAAAGTATAAGGCTAAAACGACAATTATTTATGAACGGAAGAAGTATTATCCATGCATATTTTTTGGAACTTAATGTTAAACTGTTCCCTGGTATACTACTGTACTGAAAGAGATATTCTGATATGTGCTTTTTAAGACCTTGAAGGTTTGTACCTGAATTCTATTAAACTGCTTGATTTGCATATTCAAATACCTTTTACAATTCAGTAATTCGTTGGTGGAATATATGTTATGTGTATGTCATTCTTACTTCTGCTTTCTCGCCATCCCTCCTCTGGAAATGACAGAAGCAATTGAAAGTTGGCGAAGAGAAATATTGCAACAAGCAAAATCATTGCCTCTGGGGGAAAATTATACCACTAAAGTTATAACAGAGGACGAAGCTGGTATATTTTCTTCTGTGTAAAATGTTTGCTGATGCATGGTTTTACCTTACAGTTGCATCGGCCATTATATCCTTGGTTTCCTGGAGTTTGCAGCCATTAGTCATTTCATTTAATATTTGCAGGGATATTATTGCAAGTGATGGAGTCAAAGTGGCAAAATCTTATGGAAGAAGTAGGAGTATATATACCAACTGAATTTATAAACGAGGAGCATGATGATAAACCGGAGGGTGTGGATGAATCTGGTAACTTTTATCAACTGACTTCTTCCAGTTTACTGTAATTTTAAGTTTTGTTTGTGTGTGAGTTAGCTCGTTTGTTCTTGTTGTAGAGGAAGATCCATTACCGGGCAGGCCAGTTCCTGCTGAATGTAATGCCGAACTACATACAGATTATGGTGGTGCAGCAGTGAGATGGGGTCTAACCCATCACAAGGAAAGTGCGGCAGATTGTTGCCAGGCTTGCTTGGATCAGGCTAAACTCGCAAAGCCCGGTGAAATGAGATGTAACATATGGGTTTATTGCCCGTCTGAGACTGGTTGCTTTTCACCAGATATTTATGAACATAAAAACCAGGAGTGTTGGTTAAAATACGTAAGTGACTTTACCGAATTTGGTTTTAATTTCACGTATCATCATGGTTTCTAAACTTGTATATTTCCACCGTATAGGATGAAAAGCCGAAATTGAACTTCAAGGACAACTACTCTGATGCATATCGGATCAGTCATCCAACAGCTCCGTTGGTTGTTCCTTGGGTTTCCGGGGTTGTTAATGCATGACCTGGTCAAAAAATGACAAGATTTGAGGATGTCAAATTGTCAACTGCTGGCTATGCTCTACATACCTGCAGGAATTTTGTATGTGAATGACCATTGTTAAGGGAGCCGGAAACACCGGTCCACTAAATGAAGAAACATTTTTTGTGCAATTGATATCTGGTTGTTCTTGTTGTTGTTGATACTCAACTGGGAATCGATGAACTAGACAGGGAGCAGATAAGAAAGCAGGAGCAATTACAAGGCGAAAGTATATCTTTGTACTTGTAAAAAAAGAAGGTGCTCTACTTGTTATGATGTTATTGTCACTATATTTCGAAGACATTTGTCTTATCCTTTTTCATCTTTTGTCCCACCAGGCATTGTTATTAAAATATATTACCAATCAAATGAGTTTCCGGTCCAAAAGGCACAATGTGATTTTTCTCTTTTGTTTTTAATTAAACATTATAAGTTTACAATATAACTAATTCTATAGTTTTAAACCCTAGTGGGAGAAGACTTCACATATCTTCAACAACACTAATATTCATATTTTTGGTAGCTTTTGGTAGTTGTCTACTACTCGCAAAACCCCAAATAGCCATATGTTAGTTACTTGCTTGCAAAGAGGATGGATGGGTGGATAATATAGAAAGACGAGTATAAGCAAATCAGCCAGGCAAATTTATTTTGATGTTGTCGTGTTGGAGATATTAGTGAACTGCTGGTATCCGAAAGAAAGGATTAATTACGACTCTGGTTGTCAAAACTGAAGATTTCACTTTTAATTAATCTTTACTGGTAAATGAATGTCCTAATGCTCAACTTGCGAAATAGCTGATGAAATTGTTGGTGGTCTAACTAACACTTTGTTGAAGATAGCGGCATGTTGGTTGATTGAGCGAATATGGATTGTTTTGATTAATCCGTTTTGAACTTGATCATGGATAATGTGACAATCGACTTCAATGTGTTTGGTGTCTTCATGGAATATTGAGCTAGAGGTAATATGAAGAGCAACTTGGTTGTCGAACATAGGTTCATGGGTTGGATATGTGCGACACCTAAAGACTTGAGCAAAGCCCTCGGTCAGATAAGTTCACAAGTGGTTGAAGCCATTGCCCGGTATTCCGCTTTAGCCGAGGAACATGAGGTTGGTTTATTTTTTTTGTTCTCCGGAATGTAGGAGATTGTTGAGCGTTATACAAAAACCAGTTAAAAAGCAACGAGTGAGTGGATAAGTTGTATAATCCGAATCACATTATGCATCGAGTTGGAGTGTAATATTTTGAGAAAGAAAACTACCTTGTCCATGAGAGCATTTGAGGTACAACACGCGTAACCGGGCAATCCGGTGAGCATTGATGGGTTTTTAAGGAATGGAGCGAGATATGAACATAGTGTAACTTTCGGGCAGACGATGATGAGGTAGGTGAGGTGGTCAACTAGGCTTCGGTATTGTTCCGGTTCAGCAAATGAGGGATTGTCAGGAAGAGCAAGGTTGTGGTTGGGTTGGATTGGAAAAGTCACAGGCCTGGAGGCGAGGTGTTTGGATTCATCGAAGATGTCGATGTCCTATATATTTGTGAGATAGGAGGATCACCATCGGGGTTCTTGTGATTTCAATTCCTAAAAAGTAAAAAAGATTACTGAAGTCCTTCCTATGAAAAGATTTGTTATAAAATTTGAGTTCTAAAATATAGAGAGAATCATTTCGGGCAATGATAAGATTGTGAACGTGAACTAAAATGTGTAAAAGTGAATAACCGACGAGCTATATGACATGGCTGATGAACATCACAGGTTACCAATTTCTACACGACACTAAATGAACCAAATTCCTGTCGTCCAAAAAGGCTCCTTTGGGTTGCACTGCTAGAGGAGATGGTAGACAGTCCCTCGTAGTACATAGGCACTGTATGCTAACAAACAGTTGGAACCGTCGAAAAAGAAAGCAAACCGCGATTGAAGGTATCAAAATGTTAAACAATCTATATGTCAACAGATGCTGATGTTAAGAAAATGCATCACCTGTTAACAGAGTAAGATGGAACTTTGTCTCAATGTCTCAGCAATGAAATCACTGAGTAAATGAGTTGAGCATTTTCTTAGAGACCTGAATTTCATATCTATCATTATTAAAACCTTCCTACAACAATATACCACACTGTGCCATCAACCCTAAATTATAAAACACGATGATTCGGGTAGAAAATTGAACAGATAATAAAGGATAAACAAAAGGATCACGATTTTGATTGTGATTGCAAAACATCAAACAGAGTGTCTCATATATATCTAGATGCAAATGCTTCCCAAGGCGATGAATGGAAACCAAAAGTAAATAATTTATAAAGCAAGGATGTGATTTCCCTTAACTCTCGGTCTGCTCCCTCAACCTCCTGATTGTGCTTCTCACCGTCACCGCACTTGCAGTGCTGTACACAATAGAACATAACAAACAAGATGAATCAGAACTCAGAAGACATATTCCAGCAGAATCAAGTTTAGGATTCGGGACAAGATAAAATTAACGTACTTCAACGTGTAGGCGCCACCGGCCTTGACCTTTCCGCAATCTTTGCAGGTCCAAATCCCGACCACTTGCCTCTTCACCGCATACTGCACATGAAAGAAAAATGGTCAAAATTTTCCGAACAAAGACATTCCAATTTCATCTAAAAATTTGAAAAAATAAACATTTATCGAAAGATTGATACGTTTCAGATCATAAATTCAGGGAATACCTTGCCACAGAACTCACAGAAGTACTTGCTGTGCTGGCTGACTTCCATCTTCTTCACAATCTTACGCAGACTGGCACCGTATCTGGTACCATACTTGCCGACGATCCCCACCTTCTTCGTTCTCTTCGTCATCTTCCCCTCTTTTTTTTCTCTTCGGAGATGATCGACAACAGGGGGAGGAAAAATTAAAAACAACCACCCTGGTTTTGTTTAAGAAAAGTAGAAAACCCTAATTCACTGTCATTCTAACGCCTCGGATGGTCGTTCACCCCAGCCCAATAACCCAAATACCTGCATATTGGGCCTTCATTGAGCTCGGCCCATAACCTTTTTCTTTTGTCAACAAAGAGGAGAGGCTATCATCCTTACCCCTGACTCAAACCATCCATCTATTGGGCCTCCATTGGGCTCGGGTCATAACTCTTTTTCTTTTGTCAAAAAGAGGAGAGGCTATCATTCTTACCCGTGACTCGAACCTTCTATCTATTGGGCCTCCTTTGGGCTCGGCCCATAATACTTTTCTTTCTTTCTGTTTTTTTCAAAAAAGAAAAATAAAATGTAGGAGGAGTTATCATTCTTACTCGTGACTCGATCCTTCCATCTATCTCCACTTGAAACCTTCCATCTTTCACCACTTTGAGTTGTTTCTAAATTGGAAAATACTTTTCACCCAACTTTGTTGAGCTACAAGTCAAACGGTTAATGTAACATGTTATAAATGTATATCCAACATAACTTACAAATACAGGATTTATTTAAGTGGATTGTTAGGTACCTTGTCTTAGTATTTTGCCTCTTTAACTTTCGCTTTAAGTCAAATGTAAACGTTACATACTTGTCCCTAGCGAAAATAACAGTCCAAAGATTTTAATACTGTCAAACCTTCTTTTGTCCACTTTAGGGTTTTATTTTCTGTGTCTTTAACCCTAAGTATGAATAAAATAAGGGCCATGAATTAGCTGAGAAGCCCTTGTCAAGAAAAACAGTTACCTTTTGCTATCAAATCCAATATATGGCTAGGGTTATATATATATGTCTCTTGATTATGTTAAAATACGGTATTCAGTTCCAAAATGACAATATTCTACCATGATCATCCCTCAAGCCCTACTAAAAGATGCAGATTCATTTCATCTATACTAAAGGATACATTTTTCAACTGCAATACTTGCAAACGGAGTCTGTCGATTTCGAGTCTTGGTGAAGAAGATGATCCGAGCATCTACTTCATTGATGAGCAGGAAGTAAGAAGTTTAGTGATTGATTCAATCTATGTCAATATCTTTTCATAGCTTGATAGATCCATATTTTTTTCAGATTGTTTCTAGAAGCAAAGCTCGAGCAATGGAGGCGAAGCTTAGACGGAAAAACATTCACTGGGACGAAAGCTACTCGTCGGTCTTCTATCCGGTGACATTAAGTGAACTGTTCATCAAAACTGGCAAGTCAGATGAGAAGAAAGAAGACGATGGTGAGATGAAGAAAGAGGAGAAAGAAGAGTTTTTCTCAGTTGCAAGCGAATTCTCATGTTGTTCATGTGCAAACTCATTTGGTAGTGAGTTTTTGTCTGTTAAAACAAGCTTTTCTAATTGCTTGAGTTTGAAGGAGGTGGAGATTTTTCCTGAGCTTAGAAGAAGGTCAATATTTCATGAGTTTAGTCACTGTGAAGGATGGCCTTTTGGCCTTTGCAAGAGGGCAATGCTGCTTCCTCCTCTCCCCAAATCGCCTTCTGATTCTTGGTCATGGTGCAAAGCTCACAAAATTTGTCAAGACAAGAAATCTATGGGTTGAAGGATTTACTCAAGTTATGGGTTATTATATATGTATATGACGGAATAGTATCTCAAATTTATTGCATGGTTATATGATATTTTATCCCCTCCGGTAAACTAACATATTTTATAAAAGAGTATGTTGTTGGTGTTAATCTCTATTTGAGATTGTAAATTGGCTATATGAATTATATATGAAGCTTTAAATTGTCTTTCATATATACATGGAGATCTTGGAGTCTTGATCCGATCAATTTTATATATTACATATTTTAAAGTTACTTTTAAATGGCTCAATCTTGTTTTTAGTTAAAAAAAAAAGTCTAAGAAAACAAGAAAGAGGAAGGCTGGTTTGTGGCTTTAAGTAGGAATTTTGCGAAAAATGGTAACTATATGTTCATTGGACAACCTAAAGACAACAATAATTGATGATCGAAGTCACACAAAAAAAACCTTATCAAGGTAGACTTCGTACTTTTCACTACTAGTTTGGGCCAAATGAGTCTCTAGATGGATCATGTAATCGTCGTAGACGGAATTAAGAAAATATTTTAAAGAGAGAAATCGTTTGAATTAAAAAAATAAAAATTTTCACCAAAATTTGAATTCATACAAAGCTCGCATGTTACAAAATATAATACTCACGATAGGTATTCATATCCTCCCAAAACTTGCTTAATTATTGCCCACTAATTGGCTAGCCGAAACCATTTTGCTTTGCGACTTCTGGACCAGACAACTATGATATCATCACCAAATTACAATGCACGTGAAAAGAGATAGGGACAAACATTCGTGTTTATATACTATGTGGATCAGTCCCCAACCCTTACACCACCACAAACACTCGAGTCACAAACACATCCCCTCCAATGGATTCAACCCCAAGCCTCGATGTTGATTTCGAGTTCCCCCCTTTCTACCGCACATACAAAGACGGCCGTATAGAACGCCTAGAACCCGACGAATTCATCCCTCCATCTCCAAACCCTCAAAACGGCGCAGTTACATCCAAAGACATCACAATCGACTCCGACACCGGCGTCTCGGCGCGGCTCTTCATCCCCAGCCACCATCTTCTCGCCACCAACACCACCAAAAAGCTCCCCCTCTTGATTTACATCCATGGCGGCGGATTCATCATATGCACCCCTTTCAACCCCATGTACAACACCTACCTAACCAAACAAGTCCTAGAAGCTGACGTCATCGCAGTTTCTATCCACTACAGACGATTTCCTGAACACCCACTCCCAGTAGCTTACACGGACTGTTGGGCCGCGATCCATTGGGTCGCATCCCATCTAACCGGATCGGGTCCTGACCCGTGGATCAACCAGATCGCGGATTTCGAGCGGGTTTTTATAGCCGGGGACAGCGCGGGTGCTAACATTGCTCATAACATGACGATGGCGGCTGGTGACGAGGATTTGGGCCTCGGGATTAGTATTCGTGGGCTGATTTTGGTCCATCCGTATTTTTGGGCCTTAAGTCCAATTGGCGGCGAGGCCCAACATAAGGATAAGGAGATGGCGGATAAAGTGTGGCCTTTGGTGTGCCCGGATTCAACGCTGGATGATCCGCGGCTGAATCCGATAGCGGATGGGGCCCCGAGTTTGACCCGACTTGGGTGTCGGAGGGTGTTGGTTTATGTGGCGGAGTTGGATGTATTGAGGGATAGAGGAAGGCTTTACTTTGAGGCGTTGGGGAGAAGTGGGTGGATGGGAATTGTGGAGATTCAAGAGGCTGAAGGCGAAGATCATGTTTACCATCTGAGGGATTTCGAGACTCACAAGTCAAAGGCCTTTGTTAAGTCTTTTGCTGATTTTATCAATTGTGATTTGCTTCCCCTTGTATTTGACTAATTTCTGTGTGTATCTTTCTTTGCTGCATGGTTTTCCCCTTTCACTGTTATGTATCTTTAAATTTAAATTCAAACAGTCAGCAAATATCACGGTTTTACATACCTCAATTTAAAATAACAATAAACATATTGAGATTTGCACTATATGTATGTACACACAACTCAAATTTTTATAACAAACAATGTTCAATTTTGATTTTCCTATCGTATAAACAACGTGTAGTTTACAAATGACATCGTTCTGTAAAGAAATTTTATCACACAATGTATCTTTCTTTGCTGCATGGTTTTCCCCTTTCACTGTTATGTATCTTTAAATTAATGCACGAATGAATTAAACCTTATAACTTGTAACTCATAAAACACTTATAAGATTCATGATATCGTTCTGTAAAGAAATTTTATCACACAACTGTATTAAAAATTCATTGGATGCACAAATACACAATATGAAAATAAGAAGAATCCAATAACTCAAAATTGTAATCCACGATCAATCAAAGTGCCCAAAATTTGATAAACAACATTATAAACTCGAAACCTAAACAAAAGCGCCGAAAACGTAAATCGATACCAATACCTTTTTTAAGTATAAAATTATTTCGTTGTTTTTTATTGTTATTGTTATTTTAATGTTGCCGTTAAATTCTCGATTTTTTTTTGGTTATTTTGTCGTAATCGTTGAATTCTTGATTTTGTTATTTGATCGTTACTGAAATATAAATCGAAACCGAAACTAATAAATTTGAAAACCAAAACACGTAAAACCCTAAACAAAATCCTAAAATGTAAATTGCTACCGTCTATTTTTTTTTTTAATATAACTCCACGTGCCACAAGTTAATACACATGGAACATGTTTGGTATCCATGTCTAGATATCAATAAATCAAATATCGATATCAAGATATGTATATGAGATTAATATACACTAGAGAAAGAATTTTGAGAGAGGAAAAATAGAAGAGTGATGTAAAATATAAGATATATGAAACCACTAACTTTTGAAGTATATTAAAGGGGGAAAGTGTAATAGAATATATAAGTACATCAAATTGATATCATATACTTATATACCAAACATGCAAATACTGAGTCTGATTTTTTTTAGTTGGTACTCATATTTAATATCTAAATATAAATATCAAACGCGTCCTTATGCGTTAACTTTAACAACCAACTTATTATAATAAAACAAATGTTGCAAACGCACCGCACCTATTATACATTTATAGTAGTGTATATAAGACGATGTAATTCTGATTGATGATATTTTGTTTCATTTGCAGTCATATGATGATGAAATATGTTTCTAGGAGCGTCGACACCGTAACCGATGCTCTCGTTCGTGGTCAGTTGCCCCTTGCTTCCTATATTGTTGATCCAAAAGTTGTAAAAGGTTTCTTTCATGTCCAACCCGTGATATTGGAATAAGACTTTGGATTAGTTGATCTAATCAGCCACATATAAAAAAAATTTCCACCCTAGTATCGGCTCACGTTTTTTTTCGTAAAATTAGTTTAACTTATTCAAGTTCCAAAACAACACAAAGATACCTCCAAATATCGAGTTAGAGGTCTGTTAGGCAAAAATAAATTTTGCGTCACATGTTTGTACTAATAACTTTTAAGTTTAGTAAAGTATATTTTGGCCATGTTTATGTAACTTTTCCATTAAACTTAAAATTTAAATTCCATATAACGACTGAGAAAAAATAAACGTTAACATCCCGACACAAAACTCGTGATTCTTCGTTACTACGTCTGTGTTTGGCGCGCTCAATCACTGAGTGTTTGTGAGTGTTCAAATTTTTAACCAGTGTTTGGCAGTACAGAAAATACTAGTGATAAGTGTTTCTCAATCACTGAGTGTTTGTGAGTGTTCAAATTTTTAACCAGTGTTTGGGAGTACAGAAAATACTAGTGATAAGTGTTTCTGGGTCCGTTTCTGAAACACTCCAATTGTGCATAGGGCGGGTTTTTGAGTGTTTGATCCAAGAAAATATCTATGTTACCCTGTACTTTTCCATTAATAACGAAACTGCCTTAAATATATATCCCATCGATTGGCACAAATCTGCACTTCTCTCCTTCGTCGAAAGGCTCGGCCGGCCGTCGACTTGCACTGCGAATCGAAACATACCCACTGGTGGTCGAAGATTCGAAGGGTTCCGAACACAGTCAAAGGTATGCAATCTTCCGGTTCTTGATTTATCAGCAAAAATGCATGAAAATGGTAAATCAAAATCAAATTAGGGTGATTAATCAAACTAGCAGCAAAGTAAATGAATCATAGGCAATTCAATCTCAACATATGTCAAATTTCACGATGATACTTCCTTACTAATCTCAGCAAAAATGCATAAAAATGGTAAATCAGAATCAAATTAGAGTGATTAATCAAAAGGGAGAGTGAGGTGAAATGAAAGAGATTAGTACCTGTTTGATTGAGTTCTGAAGATATAAAACCCTAAATTAATGGAGGATTAGAAGTAGAGGTTCTGAGATGTTGTCAGTGAAAAGCCAAATCCCGCTCAACAAGCTCTTCAGCTTCTATGTCGCCCTTCTCCGTTCAGCGTGGAATCGGATCGGTTTCGGTCGCCCTTCCCTGTGTTTGCTCGCCCTTCGCCGTTCGTCGTTTGCCCAAAGCCCTTCGCCCTTCGACCTTTGCCCTTCACCTTCTCTCGATCTCAGTCGACAAACCAGGACCCTGCATTTACTTGGACACGTGATAGTCACGTGAGAGTTTGTTAAACACTTATCCACTAAACACTCGTTAGTCTTTTAAAACACTAAACACAATTATTTTACAACCCAACTCTCACTGACCTATAAATATTTCTGGTGAGAATAGTTTATATCATGTCTTTAATGTGAGTGGGAGAGTCGCACACTTGAATACTTAGTTGTTGTATATTTCTTAATATTAAACTCTACTTTCAAGGAGGATTAAAAATAAATATATTCATGGATTATGAAAATAATTTGAACTTCCATTTAATTTGGATTTAGTTGACTACTTAGTCACTTGTACTCCAATCACTTGAACAAGAGATTAAAGTATTTGTATAAGAAATAATTCGACGCCATTATGTTTTATTGGAGTAAAATATCGAGACATTCATGTCTCAAAATATGAGATGAAAGTATTTGTCCTATTTTTTATTACCAATTTCTTCTTTATAAACCTATTTTCTTCCATCAATTACACACTTTATATGTCAAGATCCCGTGTTTTGCATTGTCGTCTCCTTAGTTTGATTCTGTTTTAGGTGGCGTCTTAAGTGGTTTGTCTAGAAGGGGCGTGGATTTGTGATCGACTCCTAAAGGCTCTATTGCAATCCCAAATATGAGGTGTTTGCTCCCCAGGCTTCATTCATGTGTACTCTCTTCGAATACGAACTTTGTGCTCACCGCTTCCGATGGACTGAATCTTTCTACTTTCCCTCGTCGACTTCTCTGCTGTCGGGTTTTCTTGATGTATTTTTTGTGTTTCTTTTTCTTCTGTTGTTGTTCCTCATGACGGTTAGTCCATCTGCCGATCTTTTTCGGTCTTTCGACCATTAGACGGCGTGTCGTCTATTGTTTCGAACCACTTTCCTTTATCAAAAAAAAAATGAGATGAAAATATTTGTATAAGAATAAAAAAAAAGATTAAATCATGAACTCTAGGGAGCTATATCCAATCAATGAAAAACAAAATGCATCAGGAAGCTACAACCTAAAATAATTGATAAGCGGGTGCCCTTGAACATTTTACAAGGTATAAACTACACTATTGGTGCCCAATACCATTTCATGCATCAATTCAACTCTCTACAACTTGGATAACATAGCTTCTTAGTTCACATGTCCACCGTGAGAGCCATCAATGCAATAACAACAACAATGTGATGTACTCAGTGGAAATTCACTCCACACAACATATTTGTTCAACATTCTGCGACAATACCCAAGAATTTGATCTAGTACCAAACTTGTTGATTCTTCTGTCCATCCACCGTTTTGGCACATAATAAGTACTCATCGCACCATATGCATGTTCAAATAAAAATTCAGTCAGTTGTGTTGTTCATAATAGAAAAACATAACAACTTTACACATAAAACACACACTAGTTTTATGATTGACTAAATCACATAAATAATAAAGAATACCATCAATCTCAAAGAGGAACCTAGAACTGAAACCCTAAATTTGAGCACATATTGAAGGAATATAACCAATTGGACAAAATTGATGATCATCGAGTGAAAAAACAACATCAAGATTGATCATCAGAAGTGAAAACATCAATGGTGACCGAACATCTACCACACCCTCCCACCAGCAACACACCAGCGAAGAAACCACGAAAAACTCACCGCAATGGAACCTTTGTAAGGTCTGGCCGGAAGGAACCTCCTGCCTCTCGCCTTGGGAGCCTCTTATTTAGTTAGGGTGATTTTAAAGGCACGTCAGAGGATTCACAATTGCACGAAGAATTTGAGAACCGTGACCGTCACGGTTACGGATCTCGTGACCGTGTCAGAAAAGGGAAGGAAAAAAAACTAACACCCATCCGTGACCATCAGAAATTTTTTAAAATCCCCCTCTATATTGGTAAATTTTTTAAAGTAAAATTGTCACGGTTTTTGGATCCGTGACCATCACGATTTCCGTGATAGAACATCCATGGTCATGGTTTCCGAAAACGCGACGGCTCCGGTTCCCGAAATCATCGTGCTTGTGAACTTTACCGCCGTGTACTTATGCATTACGTTTATTTAAATGGATAATTTAGCATCAAGTAGGATAATTTGTTTATTAGGTGAGAAAGTAGGCTAAATCGTACTCTGTATGACATACCTTCACTCCACCCTTATACCAACAAGACTAATTGAACTTGGTAATCTATTGTTATATTTTTAAGTTATACTTAATGTTTACTTACACAAAATAGTGTTACACAAACATAATGTTCGATTTTACAAAAAATTGTAACTACCCAAACCCTCTTTCGATTTACACATGTCGGCTCGATTTACACAAACCCTATAGATTTACACAAGCCGTCTCGATTTATACAAGAGGTTGCAATGGATTTACACAAGCATCTGACATGGATTTACACAATTTCTCATAATCTATTATAAGTAGCTTCAATTTTGTTTTATTTTATTTATAATTTACTATAATTGTCAACTTCATAAGTCCGATAAAATCCTATACAAAATCGGGCCGGTCCGGCCCACCCGCCCTCCAAAAAACATTTGGATAGGTAATCAATTTGGCCCATGTTCGGACCGAGCATGACCCGTCTGTTTACGGGACAGGCTTGGGTATGAGATTTAGCCCTTTTATATATATATATATATATATATAGGGTCAAGATCCGGTAGGAACCACCCTTAGAGTAGGGAATAGGAACCTCTAAGATCCGTTGGATTAAAATTTGAACGGACATGATGGAAGGTACATAATAAGCTTCCATAGGTGAGATTCATATGATTGTTCAAATTTCACAAATAAATCATTAAATATTATACATAATAGGAAAACAAATATCCTACTTTTGGGCTATCCCAAAAATAAACGTTGAATGAATTGATTCCCATTGACTTGTAAATTGATCGTTATTTTTTTTAGTCGTTAATATGTATAATACTATAAATTAACGACCAGAATTAAAAAAAAAACGACCAGAATCAAAAAAAATAAAATAAAATAACGACTAAAAAAAAATTAACGATCAAAATTTGTGTTTTATAAGAAATTTGATCGTTAATATATTTGGTCGTTAATATATTTTATAGAGAAATTTGATCGTTAATAAATTTTATAAGAAATTTGATCGTTAAATTTTTTAGGATTGATCGTTAAAATTTGTTTTGGTAGTTAAAATATGAAAAAGACATTTTAACCACCAATTTTTCTCTATAAAATTTTAACGACCCACAAAATTTTAACGATGACTATATTAATGATATAAAAAACATTTTAACAACCAAATTTTCTATATAAAATATAATAACGACCCAATATGAAAATAATGTATTACCATAATTTGGTCGTTATTATATTTTATAGAAAAATTTTGGTCGTTAAAATATTTTTATCATAATTCTATTAGAGGCAATATAATATTCTCATTAATTATTACCATAAACAATGTTAAATCTTGGACGTTCATCTATATTAATTCAACGACTATTATAAGTACTTATTCCCTACTCTAAGAGAGGTTACTACATGATCCTAACTCTATATATATAAAATGAGCAATGCAATATTCATAAATTTACACCTTCACAGATCACAAGTATAAGTAGACTTGTGTTAAATGTGTAATGAGCTTGGTAGAAAATTAAAGATTTACAATGTACTTGCTGAACCATCTGACTTGTATTAAATGTGTAATGACCCAAACATTTCGTCCAGAAATTTAAATTTGACCGGCTCGTCTCTGGCCCGAGCTCTGATTTGTCCGGGTCTATCGAACACTAGTATAAAGTGAAAAAATATGGTCAGCCTTGCGCGCAAGTGAGGGGAAAAAAAAAAGTGAGGAAAAACTTTCCTGATACGACTTACGCGCATCGATTTTGAAATTTGAAAGACGGAGCCGTTGTACAACGGATCCAAAACCCCACAGAAAGAAACGGCTCTCTTATAAAGGGGCTTCTCTCACACGCTCTTCTTACATTCTTAGGGTTTTCAAAAAGAGACATAGAATTGACGATGGAAGAGGAAAAAGTCATATCCGCCATGGATGCATTCGAGAAGCTTGAGAAAGTCGGAGAAGGCACTTACGGCAAGGTCTACAGAGCTAGAGAGAAAGCAACTGGTAAGATCGTCGCCCTGAAGAAGACTCGTCTTCATGAAGATGAAGAAGGTGTCCCTCCAACTACTCTTCGCGAGATCTCCATACTCCGTATGCTCTCTCGTGATCCTCATGTTGTCAGGTATACAAGCTTTGGTTTCATATCATTCTCGACTTCTCAGTCATCGTCGTTCTGTAGTTCATTTTTGTTGATTCTTTTTACATCTTGCTTCGATTATTAGAAATCCAGATCGCAATTTCTTGATTCTCTTGAAGGTGATCTTGTTTAGATTCGTCACTTCTGAAACCCTAATTTCATGATTAGGTTACTTGATGTCAAGCAAGGACAGAACAAAGAGGGGAAAACCGTCCTTTACTTAGTTTTTGAATACATGGATACTGATCTCAAGAAATTCATTCGAACCTTCCGTCAAACCGGGGATTCCATTCCAGCACCAATCATTAAGGTTTTCCCTCTTTTTTCAAATTTCTCAAAATTTTCAAGAAATTTCTTTAAGTGATCTTCTTGAAATTGAGGATGTATGTTGAAATCTGCAGAGTCTGATGTATCAATTGTGCAAAGGTGTTGCATTTTGCCATGGCCATGGAGTCATCCACAGGTAAAGTTAACATATCTGGATCTCTGCTTCTCATGAATGATATCCTGCGACAATCTCTTATGCAAGTCTATTATTTTTCCAGGGACCTTAAGCCTCACAATCTTTTGATGGACCGCAAGACCATGGCACTTAAAATAGCAGATCTTGGACTCGCCCGCGCTTTCAAAGTTCCCCTCAAGAAGTACACTCACGAGGTAGCCAAGCTCTAAATTTAAACATTGTTCATTGCTCAGTCAGTGGTCATAAAATACGTTTGATCATAACTTGAATTGGGCGATTTGTAATAGATTTTGACCCTCTGGTACCGTGCTCCTGAAGTCCTCCTTGGCGGTACTCATTATTCTACTGGTGTAGACATGTGGTCCGTTGGCTGTATCTTTGGTATTACCTCCTACACTTGAAGTCATCTTTGATACAATGCTTTCAATCAGAAGAGTATTCTAACTAGGCACTTGCTTCTTACTTTTTGGTAATTTTTAGCTGAACTTGTCACAAAGCAAGCTATCTTCCAAGGTGACTCGGAGTTGCAACAGCTGCTGCACATTTTCAGGTTGTTGGGTACGCCTAATGAGAACATGTGGCCAGGAGTGACAAAGTTGAAGGATTGGCATGAGTACCCACAATGGAGTCCTCGACCTCTTTCATCAGCTGTCCCCGGTTTGGACGAGGAAGGTCGTGACCTGTTATCTGTAAGTTCTCGAAACAACTGTGAACCTTATTTTTTCTTTTGATTGTCTGTTAGGGCAATCAGCTGTGAAGATTCAATGAAGCAATTTTCTTCCTTGATTTTGTACCTGCAGAAGATGCTTCGTTATGAACCATCGAAAAGGATTTCAGCCAAGGCAGCTATGGATCATCCTTACTTCAATACTCTGGACAAGACTTTGCTATAAAAAGAGTTCAATTGTTCTCAGTAGGATCCTTTACTGGAGGAACCCATTATCTGCAGACTGTAGTGCAGTTCATTTTGCTTTCTCTAAGAATTTCCTGAAACTTATCATTGTAAAATTCGATGGTGATGTCGAATGACCTGATCTACTACTACTGTCTAAGAATGTAGTGCAGTTCATTGCACCTTTATTGGGTAGTTTGCTTTCCATAAATTGGTCTGTGTTTAGTTTCTTATGGTTATTGCAAGTAATTTTTATCATGAGAAAGGGCAAGATGAATGTTGGGTTTGAACTTGAGTTGATTGTGTTCGGGACGGCCGAAGCCCCGGGTGCTGGGATCTCAATGTATGGGCTGAAGAGTTAGAAAGATGTTGGGCCTATTTGTTGTGGGCTGCTTTTCCGACAGCTGTTAGTGACAAAAGAATATAAATACTGTCACTGAAGCTTATGAAAGAGAGTAAGATATAAATATCCATCCTATAGCTGTCACTGAAATTTATCTAAAAAATACTGAACTCTGAAGACACTTGCTCTAATGTACATCCCATTTTATAGCTGATGGTAAACTAGTGTCATTTTTACCCTGCACAGTCTCAGGCATCAAGTTCCACTTGGCTAAAAAGTGAATTTAATGGCGGGGTTGTCGGAAAAGGCTATTGTGGATGGTGGCCAAAATTTGCATTATTTGCTGGTGTTAGTTGGGTGTGGTCTTCTGTCTATGTTCAGATGGAAACTGATTTACATGTTATCTTTGAAAGGGACTGTGAAACATTCCATAATAATCACCTTGATCAATCTCAGATGTTAGAGGTGGGTGGTACATTTAAAGCACAAACTAACACTATCGATTCGAATCTAGTGATGAAAGTGAAGAATAATTTGATTACTGTTATTCCTTTCCATTCATTTGTGGTGACTACTCAAAGTCAAAAAAAAGTTTGGTATGTCAAAGATGCCTCCTTTCTTGACTGCACTAAATTTGTTTATAATTACTGATGAAAAGCTCCACGAACGAGCTTTTGATTTGCGATTCTTGTCTAGCTTTGTTATTGTCACTTGATTGCTCTAAGCATAATCTTCTGACCTGTCTTATTAGCTTTCCTACATATGCAATCCTGCTTTTCTTTCTATTGCATTATCCATTATGTTAATATATCACAGGATTATGGACTGACCATAGGTTACGCGTCGCTGTCTAGTCTGTTAAAGAAGTGTGACATGAGCAATTAGGCCAAGGTATTTATCTTTTGCCTTTATAGGCCTCTTTTAATTGGATTTCACCAACCAATTACTCATTAGAAACAAAAGTTTCTTAAATTCATAATTTAGGCATCAACTACTAACTAAAATTACATTAGCTCCTTAGTAAGGAGGGACATAAACCTGCCAAACCTTAACATCACAGTCTAAACCTCCACTGTAAACTAAGTAGTTAGATGCTGTATTCGGCGAATCGTCACTGTTATACTGCTGAGCCTCCATGGCTAAGCACTTGACTGGGCCATGGTGACCTTCTAGAACAGCTAAACAAGAGTAATTCCCTCCTCCATATCCTTTCCAAACCCTGATGGTTTTATCTGCTGATCCGCTGCAAATCAAGTCAGAAACTACAGCCAAGCAAAGAACAGGCTTTGAATGGCCTTTAAGCTTGACTACAACTCTGATGTTGTCTTCTCCTTCCTTGATCTCCCAAACAAGCACTGATTTATCCGACGCACCAGAGTACAGCAAGCTTCCATTGACACTTAATACAAGTGCATTGACCCCAGATTTGTGCTTCTCAAGTGTAGCAACAAGAGAATGCTTCTTTTCTAGTGGCGGTTTTCTCCAAACTTTGATGGTTGCATCAGCAGATCCGGTGTAGATGTCTCCTTCCACGGATACTGCAATCGCGTTGATTGCATCTTCATGAGCTCGAGTAACCGACTCCAAGCACTTGAAGTCGGTTGTCCTCCAGATCTTGATTGTCCGGTCCCAAGAAACGGAGTACAAAAGTGAGTCGTCTGCTGATAGTGTTAGAGCTGAAACTGCATCAACATGGTGAACCCATGTTGACTTCTTGTGGCGCCGGATTTCCACTTGGTTGTTCGGGTTTAGCAGCTTCATGGCTCGGTCACTAAGCGTAGGGAGTGTCGCTACACGGTCCAACCTCGGACTCTGTTGACTTTGTTCATTAAATACTTTCAGCCTCCAAACCCGAATTCTATGGTCTTGGTGAGCACTAAAGAGCTTGTCATGGAGAAGTATCATCGACTTAACTGCACCTTTTCCATGAGCCACCATGTTGCTGTCTGATTCATCAAGCTTCCATAACCGGATTTCACCATCCGATGAGCCGGAATATAGAAATTTTCCGGCTAGAGTGAGGGAGGATATGTAGGAGGTGTGGCCTGAGAGAGTGGCTATGGAGTGATGGAATGAGGATGTGGAGTCTGTCTCCGAGTGAAACTCGGTTTCCTCGTTTAGATGATATGCTAGATGACTTGTAAACATGTCCGTTGATGACGAGTTGGAACTCGGAAGAGATGATGTGAAAAAGAGAAGGAAGAGATATGGAATGAAGAAGGGTATTTACAAGTTTATATAGTTGCTCGGAGGGAACCTAGTTCGTAATTTATGGTGGCCCCGTCAGAGCCAAATAACGTGAGGTTGTTCACTCGTCCGTAGATTCATTTGATGTAAATTTTTTCTAGGCATATAAGTTTAGCTAATGTACGCTGGCTATGGATATAGAAAGAGCTTTGAAGTGCAAGATTCTATTACAAACTTTTAGGTGCAAAGTTAGAATTGAGAGGCTGGCAAATCCTTAAAGAAAATTGAATCCTCAACTTTTTAGGTAAGCATTAAGCTCCACCCGAACCCATGGGTCCGAACCGGGTCTTCATCTGTACATTGTACATCTTAAGATTTATATTTGCATTTGTTTGAACCCGGTTCGTGTACTAATATTGTAAATATGATAAGGTGATCAAAATTTTCCAAATTTGACGATACCCTAACATGCTAATGTTCCTTGTGTGTCATTATTTGGTGATAGTTTAACATCTTGCCGTAATATTTCAAAATTAGTAATTCAAAATGAAAATCAGAAATAAATTTTGCATCAGATTTGGTAATATTTTATCATCCTGCTGATATTTCAATGGACAGAGCATCGGGGTAATTTTATTTTATTTTTTTATAATGAAAAGCGGTTAGATTGACCTACCTCCCCAAGTTAGTCCAACCTAAAGCATTCTTGCGGATGAGAACACGAAGTTCGAATCTTCAGAAAAATTGGTGTTTGGGGTTGAGATCTCAGATGGGTCAATCAGTCAGTAACAAAATAAGATTGTACGGGAGGGAGTCATTAGTTGGTGATAGTTTAACATCTCGCTGTAATATTTCATAGTGGTAAGGGAGCTTTTACCTCAAATATAGTAAATCCAAAATGAAAATAAGTTCTAAATTTTGCATTAGATTTGTGACTTACCCCATAGATGCCCGGTATAAATCCAACGAAAACAAAAACAACAAGGGGAGTACTATGAACCAAGGGTAAATGAGAGGAAAATAGTATGAGAAAAACCGACAACATATTTTGATGGTCAGGATCAATTTCAGGACTTTCTACTATGCATACATCCATGATAACCTAGTCTTTAAAAACTTCCGAAAATATCAATTTTTGAAACCGAAGTACAAATCCAATACATAAACTCAATGGATTTGAAAGGCATAATCGAAATGTACCTTAAAATGGAGGTCGTGTGAATACGAGCGTACAAATATATTAGGTCCAAATTCAACACGTGAACTGAATGATTTTTATTCTATGACCAATTAAAGTACTCGACCCAACTAATATATCAGGTTTAAAGTTACTTTTTTAGACGTGAGAACTTATTATATTCAACACGGTGTATCGGCCACTAAGAAAAACGGGAGCATCAGGGTAAATTTTGAGTAATTATTTGGTGGCCCCAACAAGATTGTACATATAATAAAAAAAATCTTATTAATTAGCACCTTAATTGATCATTAACGTTGATTGTTCGTGATTTATAATTAAGACAATCATTAATTCTCTAACTATCTCCCTGTAAATATCATGGAACAACTAATATCTTAGTACTGCAATCACTGATTAGAGTGTTTGGAGCTTTGGATGAAGAATAAGAAAACATGGTTTGATTTATGTACAATTCTTTTATTTGTTAGTTAGGCAACATTTATATTATTATATAAACTAAAGTTGCAATCTTTCTGTAAAGTAACTTCTACATTATTACGTACTTTTCGGTTTCCAAATTTTATATTTTGTATTTTGTATTTTGACACGTTCAACTCGAAAAAACGAATCCACATATTACTGCAAAACAATTGAGACTTCAAAACTAAGATGAGAGAAAATACACTAACAAAAAGTAACTACACTTAAAATTTCAAGTTGTAATGACAGTTACTTTGATTCTCAAAATATCGTTCTTATTCTTCTTCTTTTTTTTTGTGAAAGAAAAATAAGAAATTATTATTTTGTAGTTTTAATGGCTTATTATGACATAAATAACAATAAAATAGAATGATGTAAGTCTTTCATCTATTATTCACCCATTATTCTATCACCCAACTTTTTTCGGTTTTACCAACTTTTTAGATCGGATGGTTTAAATATCCATTTGGTATGGTTGAAAGTTGTCCCTTATTGACAAGTGAATCGGATTCCTTCGCGGATGATTAATAATTATAATTGTCGTTAGTTTATATTGCTTTTATTTTATAGTATTTTGCACAACCCTCATAACGTAAAATCAAATAAATATCATATTATAAGATACAAGTACTATATTATATATTATATATGTTATTATAACACATATAATAATAGAATTTTCAAAAAAAAAGGTTACAATTTTTTTGTAAAAATGGAAAGCGGTCAGAGGTAGTCCAGCATAAAACATATTTGCGGACGAGAACACGATGTACAAGATCGTCCAAAAAAATGATGTTAGGTCGAAATTTTTAGATGGGTCAGTTAGTCAGTAACACGGTTGATTTTTCTGAAAATATGTCTTATACGAATTTCGTCAAAAAATAAATGTAGGATTAATTTAATTAAACATAAAAAAAATAAAAAAAATAAAAGTACCAGGTCGGGTAAGATATTTTCATCCATCGTACATCCATCACCTCATTTTAAAATTTACCCATTCTTATAAAATCGGGCGATTCAAATACCTATATAATATCAATGAAATAGACGATTGACCTATTTGACCCTAGCTAGAACACTAAAAAAGCCAGCTAAACAAGGCCATGGAATCATGGATAAGTTTTTCCGTCCCTTTTCTTTTGGCCTAGCCAAATTAATAAATAATAATGGTAAGTGTTTAGTGGATAATCATAAAGCACGTGAAGCAATCGAATGTTTTATTCTCCTTTCTATAGCCTTGGAATATTTTTTATCATACAATGAAAATTTATTTTGTAAATAATATTAATAATAAAACCATATTTTAAATTTTAAAAAATTAAAAATATTTACGAGAATATTAAGTTTTGAATGTTCGAAAAGACTAACAGTTTGAGATCTCGATTTATATAAAAAATCATTATTTGAAACAACAATTATATAGGGGGAAATTTTTTTGTAAATTTTTTAAACGGCGGTTTTCTTGTATGTTTTTTGGGTTCATAAATCAGTAGAAAAAAAATAAAATTATAATTAGGTCAATGGTCGTGAACATTTGAACATTTTCAGATTCGATTATTACTATTCGGTTATTTATTTTACATATTTAAATTAAATAAATAAAATGGGCTTTTAGGCCGGGCTTGACGGCCTACCTTATGTGTCATATCCGCCTGTTTTCTCGGTCAGGTCGGTCGGTTAGGCGGGCTTGCCGTGTTTACCAGGTCTAATAATAAGGAAATAAGATAAGATAAAAAGTGCGATATTCTTGTCCATCGGTTTATATAAAAGAGTTTATGCATGTAGTCCCAAATCCAACGTATAAATACCGTCGGATCGGATATAATATGGAGGATTTTGTCGCCCATTTAAGAGTTTATGCATGTAGCCCCAAATTTAACGTATAAACACCGTGAGGTTCCATCCTAAAATCAATCAAGAATGAGAAGAGTATTCTATACCATTATATGATAAATCCATTGCACTTTTATTATTAATGTGAAAACTCATTAATAAAAGTGAAAACAATCCCGATATATTTTTATAAATAAAAGTTGAACTTATTGACCAAAAATAAAAATAGTTAGACATATAAATTTGGATACGACGTGAACCAAACTACCTACCCCATTGGTGTACTGATGGCTGATGCTACAAAGTATACAATATGTGTCCTCTAAAGTGGGTTTTAATTGAAGTATTTTGTCGAGTATAAATGACAGAATGTATTGCTTAAGAGCCTCTTTTTAACCATAAAATTTACCCGAAATTTAACCAAACTACCTACCCCATTGAAGTATTTTATGTACCTTCAACTTGTGGAATATAGATAGGGCTTCATGCTCATCATCGTCGTCACTAATTCACTTATACATTAGCTATATGAAATGAAATATTAACCACTCGATGTGCCTGCAGAATCATAATAAGCTGGTCTATATATCTCATACTGATTTTCATCCCCTCATTCACATTAATTGCACCTTTCAATCTAGCTGTCATGGGGTTGTTAAACAAGCTCGACGAGCCTAAAATTTACCCGAAACTTAAAATATGTTCATATTTGGTTCGTTTTTAAGACGATCATTTTCCGAGCTGAAATCGCTAATATAATTGATATACCATGTTGTTCTACCCGAACGAACCGAGGAGGCTAAATTTTTACCGAATTATCGTGTTCTTATTTAGCTATTTTTGAGTATTTACAAATTAATTGCTTAATTGCAAGATATATATTTCACAACATACTCAGTAGGTCAAATGGGTTAGATTTGCTAGATTTCCCATTTTAATCTCTAAATATATAATTTTGACCAAGCACGGTGTTTAACCTCTCCAAAAGCTTTATAAAATCTAAGGTTTGTGTGGTATGATTTATTCCGTAGTTAGGCGTAGACTTTTGTATCTTGAAAGCTTCATTGTATTTGATAATATAGAGTTTATTGAAAATATATATTAGAGATTTATTTGTTGAGATGTGTTTCATGATGAGGTTGATGACTGTGAAAACCCCCCTAGTCTAGTCGTGCATAATATCAACTACTACACTTGATATATCATAATATTACAAAAGAAATCTCACTATGCTAATGTGTAGGCCTTCATATATATATATATATAGTCAGGATTCGATAGGAACCATCCTTAGAGTAGGGAATAAGAACCTCTAAGATCCGTTGGATTAAAATTTGAACGGACATGATGGAAGGTACATAATAAGCTTCCATAGATGAGATTCATATGATTGTTCAAATTTTACAAATAAATCATTAAATATAATACATATTAGGAAAACAAATATCCTATT
This sequence comes from Fagopyrum tataricum, assembly GCA_002319775.1. Lineage (NCBI taxonomy): Eukaryota > Viridiplantae > Streptophyta > Magnoliopsida > Caryophyllales > Polygonaceae > Fagopyrum > Fagopyrum tataricum. The sequence continues at coordinate 7,474,812 of CM008279.1, read as the reverse complement.
TTTGGACTATCTCAAAAATAAACGTCAAATGAATTGATTCTCATTGACTAGTAAATTTTTATATAGAAGTATGCTCGTTAATTTTATATTATAAGATTGATCGTTATTTTTTTTAGTCGTTAATATGTATAATACTATAAATTAACGACCAGAATTTAAAAAAAAAACCTGACCAGAATCAAACAAAAAATAAAAAAAATTAACGACTAAAAAAAAAATTAATGATCAAAATTTGTGTTTTATAAGAAATTTGATCGTTAATATATTTGGTCGTTAATATATTTTATAGAGAAATTTGATCGTTAATAAATTTTATAAGAAATTTGATCGTTAAATTTGTTAGGATTGGTCGTTAAAATTTGTTTTGGTAGTTAAAATATAAAAAAAGACATTTTAACCACCAATTTTTCTCTATAAAATTTTAACGACCCACAAAATTTTAACAATGACTATATTAATGATATAAAAAACATTTTAACGACCAAATTTTCTCTATAAAATATAATAACGACCCAATATGAAAATAATGTATTACCATAATTTGGTCGTTATTTTATTTTATATAGAAATTTTGGTCGTTAAAATATTTTTATCTATTAGAGGCAATATAATATTCTCATTAATTATTACCATAAACAATGTTAAATCTGGACGTTCATCTATATTAATAAACCTGGTAATAAAACTCATCTATTATATGTCTCTATTTCCTACTCTAATAGAGGTTCCTACATGATCCTCTCTCTCTCTATATATATATATATAATATTCATCTATAAACAACCCTAGTCTTGTTTGGAGTCTAAAAACATGTTAAGGACTAATCATTTTTAATAAACCTGGTAATAAAACTCATCTATAAATCTTTTCTAACAAACATCTAACTAGATAAATTTTATATTATATAAACTATTCAATATTATATATATAATAATTATCTAAAAACTAAAAACATATACAATTTTTAAAGCTATTTTGTAAAATTCCGACGGGTCAAATATAGTATCAAGATAGTTCGTTCTCGAGTCCTAACATATCGAAATTTTCGGCCTTTAAACACTGATTGTGAACATGGGCAATGATAATCCGTCCGATTAAACTATTCAAATTTAAGACATATCATCTACCAAGTTTGATTGAAACTTGTGAATAATATAATGTTTCTAAATCGAATAAATATATAAAAAAAATTTACCTTGAAACCAAACATACATGTGTAAATTGGAATTATGGTTGGTGAATAATTAGAATGAGTTAGTGATTGATGTACATTTTGGTCCTACATGTCGCATTCCAATTGGTTTATATATGGTACACTTTCCCTCGATGTGTGTTTTAACAACTAACACCAAACTGATCCATCCATATTGTAGGAGATTCATTAATGTCTTTAGACCAAATATAGACAGGCTAATGGATCTAACCTTATAATTCTGCCTAGGTTGTTTGTTAACGTTTGGCGCCGAGTGGTAGATTTGCACGTGATCAGCTTGTAGTTAAGCATATTTGGCCAATCAATTTTGGGCTTGAATTCTTTGCCATTTACGCTAGCTAGTGTGTACGTTCAACGGTAGATTCACGCCACGTCTCAGTGAAGAAAGCAACACTTGGGAAGTGCGACTGTCTCAGGCTCTCATCAGCTCTGAAAAGTATATTTCAAAGGTGAATTCTGTTGATGGTGGGCTCATAGTCATGCATGGCTTTGGACACCTGGACGGTCATCGTTAAACCCTAGCTAGGCTTCTTTTTCTCCCCAGGTACCCTACACTAGAGGTCAATTGAATGCTTCAGTTCCCACAAATTCAGTAAAATCATATCAACTACTCCGTATTTGTAAACGAACCCCGAAAATCCGAAATAAGTTTGGTGACTATTTTTTAAAATATAATTTTATTGGTGTTCTGTGTTAAATTTGGACCCATATATAAGTTGAACTTGATCTGAAGAAACTTTACATATAAAATATCGATGCGAAATGGAAAACCGAAATGATAAATACATGCAAAGTTTCATAATTACCTACCATTTTACATTCGTTAGTTTGTGTTTTATCTCATTATAATTAATCATGATACATATCTTGTGCCTTAAAACTTACTGGTGTCGCATCGATCTATGTGTGATTTCACTGAATTTAACCCGTCGAAACTTCACATGTAAAAAATAGATGCGAAATGAAAAACTGAACCACTAAATGATTGAAAAATATCACAATTATCGACCATTCTATATATGTGAGTACACAATTTTATCTCATAATAGTTTATCATGATATCATAACATACGTGTCTTGAACCTCACACTCTATAGTCATCGACCTAATATCGTCCTAATTTTGTTTTGTTAGGATCTATTGATGGTCCTATCAATATGTATGTTATGTCATTGATATACGTTCTAGTATATTGATATTCATTGTTCATTGTTGATGGACGCATTTTCATCACCAGTGTCTTCAACATTTGTTATTCTACTCTATTTTATGATAGTTGCGTATAAAAAAAATGGCTCCTTCTTACATTACGTACATTACAACATAACATATTCTATTCAAATATATTAGATGCATATGTGTTACATTAGAGTTAAAGTGTATAGTTCATATATGTGCACATACTAGACATAATAGTATGTATTGGAGATAATAAGTTTTTACATCGAAAGTTGGGAACATTCTGATTATATAAAGTCAATCATCTCTTCTTCCTATTGTCAATTGGTTTTAGGATGAAACCCTTTTGGGTTTATGTGTTGGGCTGCTTGGACCTAACATGCATGTGCGCTCGTATGCACACGACCCCGCTCTACGGTCCATCTGTATCAGACTTTGACGTGGTATCAGAGCGGTTAGCCTCTATTCGGATCGCGATCCTAACTTGTGGACAATGTCAACTCGTACTATACCCTAATTGCACTTGTGGGGGCGTGTTGGAGATAATAATTTCCACATCGAAAGTTGAGGACATCTTGAGCCTATTATATTAGGTCGGTGGACTACTCCTCCTATTGCCAATTGGTTTTAGGATGAACCCGGTCAAATTTATGTTTTGGGTTTGGGCCTAACGTACATATGCGTTCATATGCACACGACCCTCGCTCTACGGTCCGTCTGCATCAAGCTTTGATATATTTGGCTGTAGCCTAATTCCTGGTGCTTGACTACATCCAATTAATGCCAATCCGTAAAAGCTGCTTCGTATTGGTGGGTTTGATGGGTCTCATGTCCAAGCTCGGGCTCTCCCAAAACCTACTGGATGCCATCATATTTTTCCACATGATCACTTCACAACTTCCTTATGACCCGGGCACTTAATTAAGGTCTCGAAAGTCGAAAGTTCTATACTACCGTTCAGCTTCAAACCCTAGAACTTGAGAGCTTTACGAGGAAAAAAAAAGAAAAGAAACAAGGAAAAGCTTGTGTCTCGTTCATGATGGTTGTTATTCAACTTATCTAAAGGAGGTCATTACAAACGCTACCACTATTTCGGTTATGTCTTTATACTTAGTAAATTGAGACAAAAATTTTCTCTTAAAATCCTCTTAAGTATGTTGTTTAAGTTTTTGACAAAATTGTTCTAAATGTATTATAATTTATATTCAAATTTCTTCTAATGGAACTTTAATTTTTTAAGAATTTTCTTATAAATTAACATTATAAACTTTTTAAACTTTTTTCGGTGATGAGAGTCTTTGGGTAAACTAAAGTGAGACTATTGTGAATAGTGTTTGATTGGAGCTAGCTAGCTAGAGTACGTGATTCTTGCAATATATGCCACTTTTTGTAGGAAGGGATGATGATCGAAAGTTGTGATGTTGGAAAAAACTTGGTATGTAAGCGGACGTGTTGATTGATGAGGATAGAGAGTGCGTGACAATCAAACAACACATCTTTTTCCGATGTACTCTTTGGATCTTCTGCCTGGCCAAGGACAAGCCTACTTTTCAAATGCCTCTTCATGCACCTACAAATGACTCTAGGTACTCTTCGGTGAATTTGTTTGAAATTATATTACTTTATTAATTATCTGTAATCCTCAAATCTATTTCGACGAGGTTGCAAATATTTCATAATATCCCGCAATATTTACCCCGATAAGTTTTATAATTTTTATAAAACACCCCTGTCAAACGCGCTCTAAATTCCCTTTTTTCTTGAGAAAATTTTCTAGTGTTCCACTTCCATGAATCGGCTAATAAATTTAGTTTAAAGTGGTATTTGATTGGTGGGGTGAAATGAAAACGGTTAAGAAAAAAAATGGTTATTGTTGGAGTCCAAGGTCACCTCATAAACTCAATGGGTTTCCACCCAAACTTTTAATTATAACTTTGATCAAAAACAGTAATGCATGAATCAAATATCCTCATTCAAGTTTGATTCTTACACGCAAACCAAATGAGTCCTCGATAAAATAGAATTGCATTTTGTATCAAAAGACTACATCGAACAACACATGAAGAGTTTGGCAGATAAACAAAACCACCAAACCAAATTCAGAAGAAAAAAGAGAACATAACTCACATAATCGATCAATTTGAGGAACACATATCAATTCGTTAATAAAAGCAGAAGCTTTTACTAAAAAAAACGGGCTTCTAAGAAGCTATTAGATTGATAATAAAAAAGATCGAAATTGAGGGTCACAATTTGTCTTTCATCAAGACACTTTAAGGTCCTTGGAGTGTCCGTGGGAGGTTGAGACGATATTCCGACTCCGGGGTGAATCTTTGTTTTTTTATGAAGTCAGATTAAGTATGTCTTCAGAGAAATCAAGTGTGTTGATCGGTTGACCCATTTGAGAATCTCAAAACCCAATACATTTTTTCTCACGATCCCCTCCTTCGTGTTATTATCCTCAAAGATGTTTGAGGTTAGACTACCCGTTAAAGGTGGATCATCTTAATCACTTTTTGTTATCAAAAATAAAAGTTAGAGAAACAAAGGAAGAAAAATAGGAAATTGGAGCGGAAAAAAGGGTGGGTAAACGATTACATGTAACAAAATAGGAGATGCATATTTTCAGTAGGCCTGTTTATATCCGGGCTCGGGCCGGACTTTTTGGAATTTTTGGCCCGTTTAGCCGGACCCGGCTAAGTCCGGATGGCGGGTCTACAATACCTGTCGTACCCGGTCCGGCCGGACTACCGGGGTTTTATTTTTTATTTTTTAAAAATAATTTAAAAAACTATTTTAAATATAGATTTTTTTCAAAAATAAAATATATTAAAAATATTATATGTAATATACATTAAATTTATGATAATTATGCTAAATATTCTATAATTATGCTTAATATTTTAAATATATACAATATAAATTTTTTTTATACGGGTCGATGGGCAGGGCTTTTCGGTCCGGATGGGCCTATAGTGGTGTTCGTACCCAGCCCGACGGGCTTGGCAAGCTGGCTTTTCGGCCCGGTCGAAATTTCCTCTATGTTCATCCCCGCCCATTTTTCCGGGCGGGCGGGCCGGACGACTGTCAGGATATGATCAGGTCTAATTTTGAACGTATATATATCCTCTTTTAGTTAGCAATAGTTTATTCCACTAAACGACTTTGGATCTAGGTATAACATACGGACGCTTGCAATATAAGCATGCAAAAGATATATGGGGGCACTGATCGATTAAAAGTGGTTGGAGTGTAATTTCCATTCTGATTACCACTTTAGAATGTCTTTAGTGGAGGAAGGTACGTAGGATAAGAATTGAGTCTTCTTAGCCTTGATCATCTCATTTCAAGAATTTATCTCTTCTTTCTTCTGCTATTGCAATTCACACCTTGCATGCAACTAACCTTGCTCCCTTGATCAATGTCATATAATTAGGTGCTTTCTGTTACGTGCTCATAGTTCATTAAACGCACCGAGTCCGTCGAGTGACACAAGTAGTCGGTCTAATATGAACAAAACTTTTATTTTCGTAAGACCAAATAATATTTCTAGGTAGGTTTTCTAACATTAGAGGACGGAACCGGACAAGATAGAGGAGCATCACTGCCTCACTAAGCTTTGGGATAGGTGGTATAATAGGTGGGTAAACGGTTACAAAGTTCCAATAACTCGGTTGGTTACTAAATCAATAGCATAATTACTATTCGCGCGGTCAAAAATTACCAATTACACTATGGATGCGGAATCTGTTTGCGCTTCAGGCTGGGGCGAAAGCGCATTCCGCATCCGTCCAGGCTGGGGCGGATGCGCATTTCGAATACGTCCCAATTTAGCCTTGTACATTAGTTCAGTGACACGTACACTCGGAAACTCAATGGAGGATCCTAAAATGCATGCAAATCATCATCATTCAATAATGCATTTTTGTGGCAATGTCGAATAAATCCAGCTTTGTACATTAGTTCAGTGATAATTAAGGAAGCTTTAAAAGGATTACAAATTTACAATGTCCGTTCGACGTTAAGAACCACTATCAACTCCAAAATGGGCCTATGCTGAATCTGGTTGACCAGCCCATCTTCCATAACCCAAAGTCAGTTTTGGCCAGGCCCAACATTTGTCCAATAAGAATGACAAGTATACCCTTCGAATGGGCCTAAATTAATGCTGAATCCGGTTTTTTCCGATGGGCCGACCCATCTCCCATCATACTCATTTACTTCTTCCCGTACCCATCCTATTTAAAATCCTCGTGACAAAGAAGGAACTAATTCCTCATTTTGAAAGTTGGAGAACGTGGATAATGTATTTATAATATAAACGAATATAATCTCGTTACTGTTACAATAATTTACGGTAGGGTGTTAAAATACTTTATTTGACAATATAATATTAATTCAAGATTGAAAGTAAGGTTCCAAGAGATCTCGATTCCTTCTTCAAAAAAGCATTTCCGAATTTTTAAGGTCTTTACTCTTTATTGTTTGGTCCCTTTAGGAAATAATACTAAAGAAATCCTCTTACAAACCATTGGCACAAATCAAAGTATCAAACATTCAAACTCGCATCTACACACGTCATAACAGCCCATTGTATTTTCAACCGCTCAGAACTCGGTTCGTTCTTCTTCTCTAGCTTTGGAGAAGGCATACGAAGGTTCCAAGAATCCAATTGGGAGTTTCTTTCATCGACTCATCAAATCGAGTGTTGTTGCTGTCAAAATTCACCAGTTCAGGAAGAACAGAAGAGAATCCGTGAACGTTCAGTCGTAGTCGAAGATTCTAAGATTTCGAAAGGTTAGTCAAATCATTACGAACTTACAATTCCTAATATTCTTTCTTTTGAACCCTAGGTTTTTTAGAAAAATTATTTCTGTCTCTGATTGAGATTTGTTTGGTTTGTGAAATTCGCACGCCTCCTACTTCATGTTTATGTTCTGGATTCAGATAGTTCAACTCGTATTTCATTTCCAATTTCCTGTGGCCAAGGTTTGGATCGAAATAGATTGAGATTCTGAATCTCTGATTCTTTTTTTTAATGGTAGTGGATAAGATGGCAGATAAATCGAAGCTGCGAATGTCAACGATATATCTCTACATACCTAACATTATTGGTGAGTTTCGCGGTTCTCGCTTGCGCTTGCATCATGGATTCAATGACCTGTGTTTGATTCAACAATACAAGAATTATGTGTATCTGATGCAGGTTACATCAGAGTTTTGATGAATTGTTATGCTTTTGCAATCTGCTTCTCCAGCAAAGAGCTCTTTGTCATTCTGTACTTTATAAGGTGATTGATCTGTAATTTGGAGCTTCTTTTGTGTCTTCAGCGTACTGATAACTATTTCTTGATATAAACAAGTATGCAATGTAAATTTACTGCCTCTTCTGTTGTAGCTTTGTGTTTGATGGACTGGATGGATGGTTTGCTCGCAAGTTCAATCAAGGTATGCATTTTCTGAACTATGAGATATGATGTTTGGCTTGAATGTAATATTTGGATGGAGTGCCTTTTGAAATTAGAGGTTTTATATTATGGTTTAGATATACGTATAGACACGAGATTAGTTTTGTTGCTTGGACAAATACTGGTTATGGATGCAGCCTTGTTTGTGTGGATGTTGATGCAGTAATCAGTATTATCATTTCAAGCACTGTACGATTTCCTCTAGTTTTGTGCTTTAAATCGAGGATTGTTATCTCATAACAGTTAGGATTGTAGATGTTTAAATTAACTTCATGTTGACGAAGGCCGTGTTTATCTTACCTTTGACTATTGTGTTTGCATCTTCCCAGTATCCACTTTTGGAGCTGTTCTGGACATGGTGACAGATAGGTCCGTCAGCTTTCCTCTTTATCCATAGCCAAATACATTTTATTATTCTAACTTTGAATATCTCAAGCCCATTAATTGTTGTCTTGCTTCAGGATTAGCACTGCCTGTTTGCTCGTGGTACTTTCCCAAGTATACAGGTAGTTTAATTTTAATCCTAATTAATGGGTATTTGCTTTCTAACACAGATATATAGACATCTGATCCTTTCTGTAGAGAAATTTCTGTAGGTCTGGTTTAATCTTCTTATTCTTGCTAGCTTTGGACATCAGCAGCCATTGGTTACAAATGTACAGGTATCGACATTTGTTTAATATTTGAGCTAACTTTCTGTCATTCAAGACCATTCTACTATAGGTGACCAATTATATATATATACCTTTGCATTTGTTCTTTCAAGAAGTTGAAAATCCGACTTTTATTTATATCGGTCATGTTTGTTTTCAGTACTTTCTTATCAGGGAAGGTTAGTCACAAAGATGTAAAGGACAGCACCAACTGGCTTTTCAAGGCATATTATGGAAATCGGATTTTTATGGCTTATTGTTGCGTGGCATGTGAGGTAATTAGTGTGCTAATGTAGAGAAATGATATTTTATATTAGGAGCAGCTAATATTTGAATACTGAACAGGTTTTGTACATAATCCTCTTCCTTCTTGCAAAGACCCAGAATGAAGATGTGATCAATGTAAGATTTGATTGAAGTGTGAACCCTTTCTTTTTAATCTAATGCTTTGAAGGAATTCATTCTTCTCATCTTTGTTATCATCTTCTCGTGTAGGTTATTTCTGCATCGGGGAAGCAAAATCTGGCTCTTTGTTCCCTCTTAGCTTTCTCTCTATTTGGATGGACCATTAAGCAAACAATCAATGTGATACAGGTATTTGATTCCATCTTTGAGTTGGTTATAATTTTCCACAATTTAGGTTTGTGTCACTTGACGTATTTAAAGGCACAACAAATTCTACCTAACTTCAACTCCTGAAGGGTAAACTAAGCTTATGGCATAAGTCTAAACTAGAAGGAACAATTGATCCTCTTTGTTTGCTTCCATTCTTACGGATTTGATTGGATTATATATTCCATTTGCAGCTCAAGACTGCTGCAGATGCATGCGTGCTTTACGACATCAACAGAAAGCAGTAAGCTATCATTTTCGCATATTCACCTTCATATAATGGGTTTCACAGTGGGGCGGTCTATCTTGTAACGAAAACTGGTTGTAAAATTGACACCAAAGTATGCGTGAAATTCTTCATGAGCTCTTCACTTGTAAAGCACACCCCCATTGTCAATCAGTGTAAACCAATCAATTTTCAGCTTTCATTCTCTGTCTCGTGGACTAACTTGCTATCCTGCGTGGTACTTAAAAAGATATTAAACTTATTGTGTCATTAAAGAAATTCATGAGTTTACATGTACAAAACCTACACATCATCGGAAGGATCATGCAGATATCCAGTTTGGTCTTTGATCCAACCGGGTCTGAGCTGCTTGCCAACGAATGAATAACGTGAAACCATTAGGTGCTCTACGTAATGCTGTGTATGCTTGATTAACATGTAGTTTTGCATTTGATATTTATTTTCATCAGCGTAGCTGACTAAGTGAGGAGCTGATATGATATTGTGCAGGGTTGCCTGTTTCCTATCTTTGTACAATATATGGCTTTAATATAGCCTGTACATACTGCTATACCGTTGAATGTTTTATATTAGTTTTGCTTTAATTGCGCTTATCTCTTGTGTTGTTTTTTTTTGTTTTGAAACGGATTTGCTAGATCCATGAACTGATTTACTAATGTAATGCGCTACGTGATTGCACGTCACGCTCAAAACGGATGCGTGTTAGCCCTCAAGCCGTGTGGCACAGTTCCCCCAAGACGGACGCGTTGCATTTGTGAATTCTTGTCCATATAACTGACCCTTTTGAAAAGTTGTAAAGACTTGTAACTCTTAAACAAAAAAGGAGATTGATATTTACCCAACAGTTTAAGTTATCATTTAGCCTAAAAGAGCACAACACATTCATGCTTGAACATTGGGGCTAATGTGAAGGATGAGTGCGCTTGGATGAGGGCAAACTCAAACGGTCCGACACCGGTCATAATTATGAATGGATAGGGTAAATAAATGAGGTACAATATTACCCTTACTTGCGACACTTATTGTCCAGTCCACCACAAACTTAACCTTTTATTTGTCACCCACCAACCCATCAATTAGCATACCATCTGGTAAATAAATGAGGTAAAATATTTTTTGGTTTTAGACTCTCAAACGTTAAAATAGATTTATATTTAAAATAAATCAAAAACTTTAATTTACATAATATTATCTAACATTGGTAATTATAATTTAAGATCTAAATGAAATCCAATTGATGCAAATTACAGTGGTGCAAAGAAAAAAAAACAATGCTATATTTCAAAAAAACAATGATGGACGGATAATTGTCGGGTAAATTGACGAATGAAATCCAATTGATGCAAATTACAGTCCGAAGAGAAATATTGGGGAAAAAAAGGAATAAATTCAAAGAGAAAAAAAATCTAAAGTGAAAATATATACGTTTTTAATATAACTGGATGAAAAAAGTGAAAATAGGAAAAAACGAAACGACGAAACATGCGTAATTATAACCTGACAATTATATCTTCAAAAAGTCGGAACCTTGAAAAAGATTACGAAACATGATCAATACAGGAGAATTTTGTATGTTTAGCTTGTAATATGTAGGATAATTTTATCAACTGATAAAAAAGATTTGTTGATGTAATTTTTTTTTTAAAAATAGCTTGTAACATGCTTAGAGAAGTTTATCAATCTGAAACTATGAAAATCTGAAATCTGAAATATCAACAAGTTTTGCTAATGTAAAATTTAGATATTGTTTTAATTAAATTTTTTTTTATAGATTTGATTGATTTTTTTTTAAATAAATAAAATGAGCTCGTACATGAAAAGTTATTAATCTGAAATTTGAAATTTCTAGTATCGTTAAAATTTGAAATTTGAAATATCAAAAAGATCTCTTGACGTAAATTTAGATATTTTTTAGTTAAAAAGATTTTTTTTGGTTTGATTATTAATTTAGTTAAAATATTTAATCCAATATAATTGTAAGGTCGTCACGTTATCCTTACATCGGCTGTTTTAGTAAAGCATATAGATAATATTAGTAGGTATTAGTATATACCATCTAAATAGTTTTCAATAAAAATATTTAGTATATTTTTAGCAGTAATAATATTTTTAATGTAATGTATTGATTAATAACACTATTGTATATTAATAAAATTTTAAAAAAATATTTATTTTAGTGGTATAATCAATTGAAGTATAAGAATATAAATTAAATGTTTCATTGAAATCAAAATCGTTAGTTTTTTTTGGTCGGAATTTAAATTATTAGTAGACGACAGACTTATGACATTGTTAAACAAATTGTTCTATTATATTAATTTTCACATAAATTTCATGTAAGACATAAGACACTAAACCCAACCAAAAAAAAGACATAAGACACTAAACTAGTATATTATATAACAACTAAATAAGATAACAACTAAATAATTATAATCATGTTCCTGTACTAATCATATTCATTTTGACTATCGTTTTATCATATCTAAAATAAGATGACAACTAAATAATATTCTTTCTACAAAATTGGATAAGTGAATGTTTAAAAAAAAAAGTTATCTTCGAATTTGTTAAAAAAACCGTACCTGATGTTTTTTTTTCCTTTCAATATCTCTCTTAGGATTTGTTAAAAAATTTTTTTGATCTTAAATAAAAAACTATACTTATTTATATTTTTCTCACAAATAAAATTACTATTAATTTGAAATTCCGATTTTTATTTGAAAAAAAGTACTTGTTGCTACTTTTTTTATTTTTTTTATTTTAGTAAAAAACAGCACAAAATAGTGGATATAACTAGTTATTAGTTGTTATTACTTATTATGTCAGTATATCTTATTTTATTACATAACTTTGTCTTTAACAATAATTATTAATTTAATTATTCTTAGTGATTGTATATTTTATTTTAACTGATTAATGAGATTTTTCATATTGATTATGCTATAAATATTCAATAGTAATACTGAATATTAAGTTAAATTCGATAATTATATTAGTTTCACTTTATATTTATTATCATTTGTATTTTTAATAGAAAATAATACCACTAAACTTACAAAAAAATTATATAATATTAAACTAAATGATCAAACGATATCATTAATTAAGCGCATTACAAGGGTTCGCCGTTCGCGCAATAAATTTGAATATTTACTTTACATAGTTACATGATATTCATTTTTTGTTGCTCATACTCTCCTCCGCCACGCCTCCTGCTGTGCCTACGTCCTTTTTTTTCTTTGTTCTGTGTTTGAATCGCTCAAAATCTTCCATTGGAATCGAAAAGATGGCGTCCTCATCAAGCAACAACAAGAAGGTGCTCCTGGATAGCTGCGATGGCGAGTTCTTCGAGGTCGATGAAGTTGTGGCTTCGGAGTCGCTGACAATCAAGCACATGATTCAGTTTATTGAGGACATCGACGCCAAGTCCGCCGACAGCGAAACGCCTCTCGCTAATGCCACCGGCAAGTCCGCCATTACTCTCCGAAACGTAACCGGCAAGACCTTCGCTAAAGTCCTCGAGTATTGCAAGAAGCACGTGCTTGCTACCAAGTCTGCCGATCCTCTTCCTAGTGCTGTTAATGACGAACTTAAGGCCTTCAATGTTGAGTTTCTTGAGTCTCTCAAATTTGACCAGAAATTGCTGTTTGATATCATCTCGGTATAACTCTCTCTTTTTCAACTTGTTCTGTTGTTTGTTGTTCTTTCGCATTGGGTTCTCTTGATTCTTTAGGGTTCCATTTAACTTACAGTATGCCTCTATTTGCATTGATTTTGGATGGAAGTTTGCATTATATACTGAACAATTTGGTTGGAACTTGGTTCTGTTCTAAGCGAGTAATGTACCACCAAGAACAAGAATCCAAAAGTGGGTGATTTTGGGGCAACTGTAAAGATCAAGATTCAAGATACCATGCGTGATATTCCTATTTAAAACCACTAGCGATATTTATTACAACTATACATCTTCTGTATGCAATGATTTTTTTTCCATCGATTGCATAATGTAGCTAATGCGTTTCATCTAGAAACTAGTTCCTTTAACAATGTGGTTTAAACTTGAAATTACAGGCTGCAGACTATCTGGACATCAAGGGGCTTCTGGATTTGACTTGCAGATTTGTTGCAGACAAATTGACTGGGAGGACTCCTGAAGAGATCAGGGCGGAATTCAACATCGTGAATGACTACACTGCCGACGAGGAAAATCAGATTAGGAGTGAATTCCCATGGGCATTTACACGGTCAAATTGGTAAGCTTTTAAAAGTAGCTGTTCTGTTTGAGGTGTTAAATACTGGCTTGCTGATGTCTATAAGCTTGTAGTTCTGCAGTTGCACCTTTTGGTTGGCGGTTACAGTTTATAGAAAACATTGATCCATACTTGTATACTTGAAATAGTTTGGTTTCGTTGATGTTGATATGTTCAATTGACAAGTGTTACATTTGAGGGTTTATGTTTCAATCTTGCGGTTGTGTTTTAGAGTTTATAATACTTTGAGATTGGAGTAGTTCTTTATGTGTCCAAAGTTCTTTTTGAATTGGAAATCAGATTACGGCCTTCTCAATTCTCTAGCCCTCTACTTGTATTCATTACCTGTTGTCTCCCTCTCCATTCATTATTGCATTAGCAAACCATCTTGATTAGCACTGTAAAAAGAATGGCATGTCTTCCTTCTCAATTCTAGTGTTGAAGGAGACCCTTGGTGCAACCAATCTCTCCATTTTTGCCTCTGCACCAAAAGTTGACAGTGTCATTAAAGAACCAACATGCAGCACTTGTTTTTCTTTTTGTCTAGTAATTAGTAAAGGGTGTGGCCAATTGGTCATAACAACTTGGTCAATGAAAATGCCTATGATCATTTTTCTACAGTACCAAACCAGTGCTTTTAGTGATGAACCGCATCATTTTTTACAGTAACAAAATCATTCAAGAGAGCTGATCGAGATTTTGTTGTGCAATGTGCAATTTCCTTGTTACTCAAGCATGCCAATTCTTACTTGGATTTCCTTGTTACTCTTTAGCTACTGTAGTCTCTTTTATAATAGAGCTTGTTGTTGTTGAATTAGGTCCTAACCAAGCGAAAGAATCACTTGCAATATCCTACTGATTTAGTTCAAAAGTGGTTGCCTTTTTCTGAATACGAGTGCTAATGGCAAATTTTCCCACTCTTCTGCCTCGTCACGCTTCAATCTTCTTTTTCTTGGCAATTTATCATTCAATTGAGCTTCAGCTTTGAAGAGAGCTTTCCATCTCCTTCTACACTGATTATCAGTTCGTGGAATGACAAGTTTAGCAACTTTAGCCCAACAATAGCCATGTGCTCTAATACCCTCTTCCAACTTTACATCCTCCTCCTTTGTCCATCTACCACGGTTCAAACTAGGATCCAGACAATTCATCCACCTATCCCTACATCTCGCTTGTGTTCTACCAGGCACAAACTCAGCTATCTTATTCCAACACTTGCTACCCATAATCATCACCGCAATCTTGAGTCTTTTATCCTCGTCTTCCTTCCAACGCCCTTTTGTCTGTTTTGACGGTAACAACGCCTTCAACCATCTATCTGCACACTGTGGACCTAATCTCCCTTCCAGTTGACTAGCAACAACCGCCCAATTACTCTCCCCGTATTTTTTAACAGCAGCTTCCAGTTTCTTATCTTCGTCACAACTCCACTCTCCTTTACTTATACTATCATTATGCCTCCTTTGGTACCGGATCAAACACTGATACGCTGTCCTATTCGTTCCTAGAGATTCCGCAATCCTCATCCAATTGTATCCCATCTTTTGTACATAATACAAGAGGCTTTCATCCTCAGACTCTCTCCACTTTTCGTGATTAATCAATGGATCTTCCACGTTTATCCACCTCGCTTGACATTCTCTCGCAGATCGCCTAGGGAGGTAATTGGAAACCAATTCTTCCCAATCAACATGAGGAAGAAATGATCTGATCGTTTGCGGATCCACCTCAAAACTGCGAATCCAGGAGATAATCTCGTCCACTCCAACCAAGGATGCCCATTCCTCAGACTTGAAGAACAACCACTTTTGGAACTGTTGGATTATACCCTTCACCAGATTAGTCTTATCCTCTTGAGTCCACTTCTCCTTAGTACATTTAGTATACTTATCGGAAACATTCCTGTAACGGATAACGCTAGCATTCTCCGGCGGACCTTTCTTGTTCTTGCCATTGTTGGCAGCTGAGATCAACTGCACTCGATCGTCGTGCTTTAGCCGTGCTATCCTCTTCCTCTCCTGTAAGTCAAATTCCCAAAGGATCCTAACCCGTTTGATCAATCCATCAAGCTTCTCCATCCTAGCATCTAGAGACAACATCTGACTCTTTATATGCTTCTGAGCTAAACGATTCTTCCTAATGGCATCAAGATATAAAAGTGCAGTTTTTGGTAATTCAGGGGGCTGCTTCTTCAAATTTTGGTCCTGACTAACTCTAGTACTAGTGTTCGACACTAGGGGGGCAACGGAGGAATTGGGGGCCGAGTTGGCATCGTCGAACGAGTCTCCGAGAGGAAAACAGGCATTGTAGAGGGAGCGAAGGTCGGTGATCAAAGCCTCGTCGTTTTCACTCAAGTAGAACTCGTCTCCGAGATCGGAGCTTTCCATTTCCATGGCAAAGAGAAACACAAACAGTACGATTCTTGTTTCAGAGCGAGATTCGAATTTGTGTCTGGCGGTATAACTGAAAGATAAAAGAGATACTGTTATAGCAGAGAGGGCGATGGTTGGGCGTGATCGTTTCAGTGGCAGGAGAATAGGGGATGTGCCAAGTGTCCACACACACAGTATAATATATATTTCATGTTTACCAACTGTTTTATTAGTTCAAAAGCGAGTAATGTGCCACCGACAATAAGAATCCAAAAGTGAGTGATTTTGGGTAGCAAAAGGGGGTGTAATATGAGCCGAACTAGTCAAGTCTAGATTTTATATGAGAAATAAAATGTGTTTATATTCGGCTCGTTCAGAAAGTGAACGAGTTCGAGCCGAGCTTTTGACGAGTCGAGCTCGAGTAGTTAGCTAAAATAACGTTACTATTGTGTTATTTTAGCCGAACGAGACGAGCATGACATAACTCGCTTATAAACGAGTCAAACCTGATCTAAGTCTAAATTTTATATGAGTTTTCAAATGTATTTATATTCAACTCGTTTAAAAAATAAACTAGTTCGAACCGAGCTTTTGATGAACCGAATAGGAGTCAAGCCCATGTAGTTTCTCTTATATAACCCTATTTTGGGGCAATTGTGAAGATCTAGATTCAAGATGCCATTGGAGGATGTTTACAACCATATACAAGCTATGTTTTGATGAACCGAACAGGAGTCAAGCCCACGTAAGTTATATTACCCTAATTTTGTATAAGCTCTATATTTTGACGAGTCGAGCTTGAGTAGTTAGCTAAAATTTGAGGAGTCGAGCTTGAGTAGTTAGCTAAAATAACGCTACGGTGTTTTGTGTCTTAAACTTCAAACTATTGTAAGACTTGTGTTGTATACGGGTATTTTGATATCATTATTTTCAAAATGAATTTTTATTTTTTATAATAAATATTATTTAGTTATTTCAATATATTGTGCATATAAAAAAACATATTGAGGATGACAATTATCATTACTTATTTTATACTACATCGATAAAATTATATCCTCATTATTTATTTTGTACTACGTCGATAAAATTAACATTTAGTGAAGAAATAAGATTAACCCAATCTAATTCTAAATTGTTTACATAAGAGTAATTCTACATAAGTTTGGTATGTATAATGCAATTTATTTAATAAACGTGGTTTTTAAATGAACCGGTATATTTCTTTTAATCATCCCGTAATTCAACGTTCGAATTACGAAATTATTAGGGGTGGACAAAAATCCCGCCAATCCCGATCCCATCCCGGTCAAGCTTCCGGCTGGATTTTTTTTAAAATTAGAAATTCCGTCCCGCCAAAAACTATCTGAGACGAAATACGAGCCTTAACTTATTCATCTCGCTAGGTCCGTCCCGATCCTGGCGAAATTTCATTTAAAATTAGAAATCCTGTCCCAAACTCATCCAACCAAAAACTATCCGGAACGGGATACGGGCCTTAACTTATTCATTTCGCTAAACCCGTCCCGTGTATAATAATTTTTTAATTTAAAATAATAAAAATTTAAATAAAATCACTAAGCATTAATGATATATAGTTTTTCTTATATATTTTCAAAATCTTCACAATCTTTTGAAGCACACAACACTTGAACTCTCTTCTATATCTAACACGAATATTGATGATCTATTTAGTAAACACCCGTTGATTTTATTTATATATTGAGTTTTATACACCACTATTTTTTAACATAAAAATCAACTAAAACTATAGGTATACATTCGTAATTATTCAAATTTAATTAACAAAATAATTTGTATCCGGAATTTTTTGAATGAATATTAATTATGAAAAAATGAAATAACTATTTGAAATGTAAAATTATTTTTAAAATAGATAATATTAATGAATGGTTAGTATTACATAGTGAGCCAATTTGAAAGTGTATAAGATATTTGACTAATTTTACGTTAAAATTCTCCTTTAATATATATAATTTGTTAAAATAAATAGAAATTTAATTTAATAAATATTAGAGAATGGTATTATGACGTGAAAATTCTCGATCTTATTTATTAAAATAAATCAGTATGTAAAAATCGATAAATTTTGAAATCAATATCGGGAATTAAGATATGCTCAACAAATTTTGTAACGTTATTATTTTTTTTAAAAATCTGGTATAGTTTAGATTGAAATAATTTTAAATAATAACACTTTAGTAATATATAAGGATTTGGCCTTAATACTCGATTCTGACCGTCATGTCAACACCTTTACTTTAGTACGCATATATATTTTATCAGTAAACTATATGAACATCAAGGAAAGTAGCATGCCGAGAGTAGAAGTTGAATTCTCATATGGATATATAATAATACCATTGATGTTTTTATTCGTAGAAGTTGAATTCTCATATGGATATATAATAATACCATTGATGTTTTTCTTCAATAAAATAAGAAATCTATAAACTAAAAGTACAAAATATTTACACTAAATTAACAAATATCGGTGAAAGCTACGATGATTAGGATTTCATGCGGCTTTGATAGACTATTATTCTCTTAGCCAAGCTAACTTTAAATCTTTCTAATAAAACAAAAATGTTTAGTTCTTCACTTTGTTTTATCTAAACCAATTAAGAAAGCCACTCCGGAATAACGAAGGTAATTAAAAGATAGAATTAATCCCTTTGAATTGAAGGATTATCAAACATCTCGATTCACAAACATATATGCAAACAATAGAATTAAGGCATTATAGGGTTCATCTCAATCCTTAAATCAAGGAAGGAGACTAGCCACTCGTGTAGAGTTGATACTATTAGGGTTCGGGCCGGATCCAATCCGGGCTTTATCTGTTTTTTTGCCCGGATGTCCGGGCCGAATCCGGGCTAAGACCGAGATCCGGGCTAAGATCCATGTCCGTACCCGTCCGGATGTCCGGGCCGGGCTGCCCGCCGGTATCCGGATCAACTTTTTTCACTGTCAACAAAAATCTGGTATGGTTTAGATTTAAATAATTTTAATTACCTTCGTTATTTTTAAATAATCCTTCAATTCAAGGGATTAATTCTATCTTTTAATTACCTTCGTTATTTTTTTTTTCAAAATCTGGTATGGTTTAGATTTAAATAATTTTAAATAATGACACTTTAGTAATATATGAGGATTTGGACTTAATACTCGATTCTGAACGCCACGTCAACACCAGAGCAGACATATATATTTTATCAGTAAACTATATGAACATCAAGTAAAGTGGCATGTCGAGAGTAGAAGTTGAATTCTCGTATGGATATATAATAATACCATTGATGTTTTTCTTCAATAAAATAAGAAATCTATAAACTAAAAGAAAAAATGTTAAACTAATAATATGAAAAAGTTTGAACTATAATACTAATAACTGCAAATTATTTTGTAGGATAAAAATATTTATAAAAATAAAAAATAAAATTTTCAAATATCATTTTATTTTATTCAATAACGATTTATATTTACAAAAATAAAAAATCAATCCATATTTTATTGACTAGTAACTTTTTGTATTTCGATATCTACCTAGATTTTTTGTGTTTCAGGATTTTTAGGTGCTAAATGCATCAGAATTGCATCATCCGGAGTCAAAGCATTAAGAAAATCGATATGATTGAGAAGCTGGAACATAAAGTCCTCACTTCTTACTACACTCGGAGATTCAAGAGAACACAAAATTTTCCTTGCTTACGCCTAGGTGACGAATGTAAGAGGGTGTAAGATCGAGTCGCACATCATCAGAAATCCATAAACGTCAGCCCGTCCCATCAAGAAAGTTATGTTCACCATTACGGCCTCTTACGCTAGGCTAATGCCCGTAAGGGAGCGTAAGAGGGCGTAAGGGAGAACGTAACACCTCATCTTCAACCGCGCCGAATTTGCTTCTTCCCCAAGCCATAATTTTAGGAAGTTTATTAGGTTTTTGTGTAAAACCTTATAGGTCATGCTCCCCTATATAAGCATGCCCGAGGGTTAGGTTTAGATCATCATCGACTGGCTTCAACAGTCTCGTTTTCTATTCTTTTCTCTCCCTTATTCTAGTAGGTTGTCATTGTTAGAGTTGCTCTGTAAGGTTCTTCCTAGAACCAAACTTTGTGAGTTTTACTCTTTTATGCTTTAAATATATCGTTTTCTTGCTTTATATGTTAGCATGAGTGTAGAGCTGATCATCCCCGGGTCGGCCCGTCCCGTCCGCCCGGGAAAACGGGAGGGTATGGTCAAGGTAAAAAGCCCGGACGGGCTACTCAACCCGGCCCGTCCGGACAAACGGACCGAATCCGGTCAGAGCATAAAGCCCGGTCGGGCTTCTTGCCCGGCCCGGATTAAAAAAAATAAAAAATATATATATATACCCTCTTAAGAAAACCCTAACTCCTTAAGTTCCTAACCCTAACTAAGAGAGAAAGAGTTCAGCCGAAAACTCGTCTCCCTCGTCTCCTCTCCTCGACCCTCAGTCCCTCTGTCCTTCATCTCCATTCTTCACCGATCGATCGACCCTCACTCCCTCATTCGTCTCCTCCCTCGACCGTCAGTCGTCTGACTCGTCTCCCTCGATCCTCACTCGACCGTCACTCGTCTCCCTCGACCGTCAAGATGTCTCCCTCGACCGTCAGTCGTCTCCCTCGACTGTCAGTCGTCTCACTCGACATTCTCTCTCAAATCTCACTTCCTTCGTCCCTCGACCCTCAGTCCCTCTGTCCTTCATCTCTATTGTTAATGCAAATTGTTTTTGAAAGCAGGTTGAATGTTATTTTTTTAGACCATATATATTGCAGAATGAATGAATTATTGATGCAGATTGTTTGGAATTTGGATATTGAATATAACTCATTACAGAGGCAAAAATAAGCTTTTTGTTGACAGTGAAAAAAGTTGATCCGGGTACCCAGCGGGCAGCCCAGCCCGGACGGGTACGGACATGGCTCTAAGCCCGGATCCCGGTCTTAGCC
Source organism: Fagopyrum tataricum (assembly GCA_002319775.1). Lineage (NCBI taxonomy): Eukaryota > Viridiplantae > Streptophyta > Magnoliopsida > Caryophyllales > Polygonaceae > Fagopyrum > Fagopyrum tataricum. Next base: position 7,453,824 of record CM008279.1, on the reverse strand, counting down.
CGGATTCGGCCCGGACATCCGGGCAAAAAATCAGATAAAGCCCGGACTGGATCCGGCCCGAACCCGGATAGTATCACCTCTACATGAGTGGCTAGTCTCCTTCCTTGATTTAAGGATTGAGATGAACCCTATAATGCCTTAATTCTATTGTTTGCATATATGTTTGTGAATCGAGATGTTTGATAATCCTTCAATTCAAAGGGATTAATTCTATCTTTTAATTACCTTCGTTATTCCGGAGTGGCTTTCTTAATTGGTTTAGATAAAACAAAGTGAAGAACCAAACATTTTTGTTTTAATGGAAAGATTTAAAGTTAGCTTGGCTGAGAGAATAATAGTCTATCAAAGTCGCATGAAATCCTAATCATCGTAGCTTTAGATGATTACATGCTTTGTCTTTTATCAATTTTCACAACAATATATATGCATCAATAATATTATTACAATATAGTGGATGTATTCAGATACCATATAACGTGCTCATAAGATGATATTATGCTTTTATGAATTATGCACGTGAATTCATTATGAAATTTACAATTAGCGACCCCGGACCAAATCCGGAATCATTGCTTATACGGTTTTGACTTTGGTGTGAGCATTATCATTGCACCGATCGATTAGGTTAATTCAAACATTTTTCTCTTAAGTCAAAGACAGGTTGATCAAGCCTTAGGGCAGAATTACTCGTGGCGGGTTGTATTCTTAACTACTTACCACATGCAACATTTTTCCATTCATGTTAATGTAAACATTTACTAGTTTAATTATGTATGCGACCTAAGCTTGAAAACCATCAAACTCGGTGTCATTCTTATACAAGCGCAAGTGATCCAGACTTGGTCAAGCTCCAGCATCATTGCAATTGCTAGCAACCTGGCTAATGGTTAAGCTCAACGCCTTGACTTACGCTAGCGACCTGGGCGACGTACCGGTCCAGCATCGCTGCTGTTGCTAGCGACCTGACTAATGGTTAAGCTTATCATCAATTACTCATTATACATGTTCTCTCTGATACGGTTTCTGTAGGTCGAAGCTAAGTAAGTCCGAAGACTTACCTGAATATGCTCACAAAGCAACCTAAGATACAGTTAGCTAGAAGCCTTCAACACACCTGTAAGGAATATCAAATTCCTTATATTAAACTTCTTGCTTCAAAAATCAATTAAATTCATTCATTTGAACTTCATTAGCTTTACAACATTTTTCGAATCTAAATTTAATTAATTAATTAAATTTCGACAGCATAACATTTTGCCTGAAGGCAATTTCAAAACCACCTGTTATTAGATCTTGTCATCCAAACAACCTAAGATCATGAAAATAATTAAACGGACATAATGGAACTTCCATTTATCCATTTTGACAAGCCTAAGATCAATTTAGACCAATCACAATATGGAAAACGAATAAATTCCTAACTTATTCGTTACTAACCCAATAGACGAACCGAAAGAAGATTCGGAATCACAACGACGAAGGCTACACTCGCACACCACCAAATTCACTGGAAACTGAGTGACGAAACCGGGCATGCAATGGATATGCTCGACCTGGCCTTAACTTTGTCGGAAACGCGAAACATTAGTACCAAAATGAAGAGAATGAAAAGAGGAATCCGAAACCTCAAAAAGAATTGAAATCGGATTACAAACGAAGAGTAGATATGAGTTTGAAGGTTGAGAGAAATTAGAGCTTTTACGAAGAAATGTGAAATGAAATGAATTTTCCCTATTTATAGCGAAATCGATAATTATCCTTTAGCGAAGTCGATAATTATCTTTTTATCGATCCGAATGCGGTTTGAGCCATTCTCCAAACTTCTTGAATTTGAAGTAATAAATCCGGAATATTGTATGGATAATTATTTCACAACTTTCCAGAAAAAACATATTTCTAAACCGCCTTTCTAAGCCGCTAAGAAACAAAATAGCGACTCTTTTGATCGTTTTGCATTTTCATGTTATTTCATATATAGGACATATCCGATCAGCTGATTATTTCTCCTAACTGTAATTTTTATTAACCGGAGCTCCCAAATGTTCCAAATAACACATGAAGATGAAAATTATTTTCCAAAGGAAGAAGTGAAAATTTTATCACAAGTCTAAAATTACGTCAAGAACATACTGGTGAAATTCATACTCGTCATTTACGCATTATTCGCGAGTTATGAGTCAACTAATATCGATGATTAAGTTAATCATCATTAATTAGGATTAATAAATCTTATTTTTTATAGTAATAATTATAAAGCACAATTATATGTGAAGGTAAATTATGTTAAATACATGTTTATAAATAAAGTACTAAACTATTAATTGTGCTAAATAATAAAATAATCTGAATATCATAAGTTAAATACCTTTCTTTTCGAAAAACTCTCATGTTGGAACTATCCTAGGTCAAAATGATATACCGTTGAATAGTTGATCATAATTTATTAGTCATAATATCCCATTAAAATCATGTCGTCGGAATAATATTGTCAAAATACAACGATCTAAATTACCAAATTTTCGAACAAATCACCCCTGTCGAGGTAATTAAACAATACACAAAAATAATTTACATTTTATTAGAAATTATTATGAAAAATCAAAATCACTATAGGCAATATTCCCAAAAAAAAATTGACAAGAAGAATTATCCGGATATGCTCGTATTATTGAAATTACTTTAAAGAGTAAAACGGACAAGATCACCTATAAGGACCTTCACATGTTTACTACTTTAATATCGTATATTAAACTTTTTTTAAAAAAAAAATTACGGTTGCTATATTTTCAATAAATAATACAATAATTTAATAAATAGTTAAATTAATTTTTTTAATAGAAAATTCCTCATGGTGTCCATGAGGTATTGTAATTTTCATCTGGTAACCAATTATTTTCGAAATTCCTTGTGGTGCCCACAAGGTTTTATTTAACTAATCTCCATGCTCATTCACACATTTTCCATCCAACAATGTTAAGTTATTGTAAGATAAAATTAGTTACAAATTAGAATATGTTGATCAATATAAATTTACTTAATCTAATAAGTTAATCAATATAAATTTCCTAAAGATATAAGGAATTAGTTGTGGGTGGCACACCTTTCCAAACAAATGTTAAAAAATAAGCTTTTGTTTAACTAGTTTTCATGTTCATAAACTTTTATTTAAAACAAATTAAATTTATTTAATCTAATTAATTTGAGTTTTAGTGAATATTTTAAATTGAACTATGTAATTTTTTTTAACAATATTAAGGAGATAATTAATAAGTAACTTAATTTAGATGACATGTACACCCATCCATATACCAAGTAGTTATAATGATCAACAAATAAATTAATAAAAAGGGTATTACCTTAATAAAAAAAAGTATCTTAGTCATAATTTATTAGCCACCAAATATACTAGAAATTTAAATGTACAAAGTATTTTCTAGAAAGTGCAATGTATTTTTTAGCAAAATTATACATATATTTATTATTGTATATTGTATTATTTTATTTGTTGATTAAAAATTAAGTTACTTATTAATTATGTTCTTAATGTTAGTTAAAAATTTTGCATTGTCAATTTCAAATCTTCACTAAATCCTACATTAATTAAATTAATTAATATTGATTTTTTTTAAAAATAAAATTGATTTAAAATAAATTTATTTTTGGTTTTATTTATTGAAACTAATATATAATTAATTGTATTACTTAATATCTTGGATGACAAATTGGATGAAAAATAAGAGAATGGTCATAAAAACTAGTTAAACAGAAGTTTATGGGCAAAGTGAGAAATTTCAAAAATAATTAGTTATCAAATAAAAATTATAATTTTTGTATGGGTACAAGAAATTTCTCTTTTTTAATCTCATATCAACTTTTTTAATCAACTTTTTTAATCGTATTATTACCCCACTCTCCTTAGTCCCGCTCTTGCAGTGCCTACGTCGTTTTAGGCTCTTGTTACGTATTTGAATCGCGCAAAACCCTCCATTGGAATCGAAAAGATGTCGACCTCCAAGAACAAGTTGCTCCTGAAGAGCTGCGATGGCGAGATCTTCGAGGTGGATGAGGTTGTGGCTTCGAAGTCGCTGACAATCAAGCACGCGATTGAGTTCTTTAAGGACGTCGCCGGCAAGGTCGGCGACAGCCCCATGCCTGTTCCAAACGGCAAGTCCGCCGACAGCGCAATTACTCTCCAAAAGGTCACCGGCAAGACCCTCGCTAAAGTCATTGAGTATTGCAAGAAGCACGTTCTTGCTTCCGATTCCGTCGATCCTCTTCTTTGTGCTGTTGATGACGAACTCAAGGCCTTCGATGTTGAGTTTGTCAGCGTTGACAAGAACACGCTGGTTGATCTCATATCGGTATAAATCTCTCTTTTTCAACTTGTTCTGTTGTTTGGGCTTCTTTCACATTGAATTCTCTTTATTTTTTAGGGTTTCAGTTAACTACAGTATGCCTCTGTTTGCATTAATTTTAGATTGAAGTTTGCATTATATATACTGAACAATTTGATTGGAACTTGGTTGCACTGGGTGGACTGAACATCAAAATTTGCGCAAAACCCTAGCCAACTTTTGTGGTGCTGGCCTGAGTTGTAAGCTAGTAATGTGCCATCAAGAACAAGAGTTCAAATGTAATGTTCTACCATGAGTAATGTATGCTCTTTTTGAGGTGTATGCCATGGCTCATTCTCCTTTGATTGCTTAATCTAGTTAATTGCTCGAAACGAGTTCCTTTAACAGTATCAAATTAGCAGGCTGCAAACTATCTGAACATCCAGGGTCTTCTGGATTTGACTTGCAAAGCTGTTGCAGACAAATTGAACGGGAAGACACCTGAAGAGATGAGGGCGGAGTTCAATATCGTGAATGACCACACACCCGAAGAGGAAGAGCAAATTAGAAAGGAAATCGAATGGGCATTTGGGTAAGCTTTCAAGAGTAGTAGTTATTTTTGAGGTGTTAAATATTGTCTTGCTGATGTCTGTAACCTTGTAGTTCTGCAGATGCACCATCTTATGCGAATGATTTCTTTTTGTTGTGAATCACCCAAGGGACCCATGTTCCAGTGACAAGTGTTACATTTGAGAGTTTATACGATAGTTTCAGATGAAGTGGCAGTAGTTATTCATCTGTCCAAAGTTCATTTCACTGTTCAAGTTCTTGACTTTACTATTGTGAGGTTGTTCTCCTTTTCTCTTCTTCTCAAAAGCTGTGTATGAACTTTCTGCAAGCGAGGAAGAGAGATCCTGAATGGCAGAAGTAGCAGTTAGCAATATTGAAGCTTTGCTGGATATCAAAGCAAAGTAAGAAAATGAGATCTTGCCGAAACTGTGGCCTTGACAGTTCCATTAAGAGCGGTTTTATATAAAAAGAATGATTAAATAAAGTTACCCTAGAAAATCATCTAAGACTAACTTTCTACAACATTTTGGAGAAAGTTGGCTAGTGAATTCGTTAAGAATATGACCAAATCTGACAGTCCAGCTCTATGTGATTAAAACTGTGTCGAAACTGTGGCCTTGGTGGGTAGCTGTGGCTGATTTTGACTCTCACTCTCTAGCATTATCACTCTTGTTCCAAGCTTCTTATAATGGAGCAGGAAGAAACTGGATTGCACCATTACTTGTGCATTCACCTGCACTCTTATCATGAACATTATACTACTTGTTTTTACAATAAAATTTACTTTCTTTAAAGGGTTTTTTTTTTTGAAAATTATCGCTTTATAATAATGAAATTGTACAAGTAATAATTTGTAACTTTTAATATCCTAAGGACAACCTAGCATACCAATCTTTTGAGCCCTAGGTTGTAATCTTTCTTGTGACTTGCGAGAGCATGCAACACAATCAAAAGGTTTAAGGTATGTAAGCATAATTCATAAGGAGTTTTAGTTCGATGAAAGAGGAAATAGATTTATTAACGAGGTGATAAGTTGTGGTGGCAACTTTCCCCACGGTGAGGGTTTCATCCCACATTATTGAGCATGCAATGTTCTATTAATACGTCAAACATTTCATTTTTATTACATTTTTATTGCGGTGTGATCGTGAGATGTCTTTTAATTTCTATGTTTTTGTAGTGATCATTAAAGACATGGTTACAATATTCTACATCAATAAATTAGGTTTGGTTTAAGACACTTATACTTGTGATTTGGTTAATTTTCCACTACTATAAGCTAACTTTTAAATGTTTCAAAAGTTGCATCAACTTTAATAGATAAATTCAACCTTCCTTCAAAAGTGATTTAAAGTATTTTTTTTTACCATCTATTTTTTTTTTTTGGTAAATGATAAATTCGTAGACCGGCGGCTTAGCCGCTCTACGTCCGGATCGGGTAGAAAGTCGTGGCCCATTGCTGGGGATATCCTCCCAATATCAATTTTTTCATACATGCCGCCAGGAGGATTCGAACTCGAATCTCCAGGCTAAACACTTAAGGAGCCTAGCACCACATTCCACTAGACCAACTGAATATTGGTTTTCACCATCTATGGGTCTATATGAAATGGTAACTTGTAAATGATAGTGGAACATACTATAACTTTTCACTTAGTAGTAGATGTGGACACAAATCTCGTCAATCCCGGTCCCGTCCCGCCAAAAACTATCCCTAAGCATTAGTGCTATAAATAAAATCCCTAAGCATTAGTGATATACTTATTTAGTTATTATATAGTTATGTTTACATATTTTAAGAAATAAACCATGTTGGTTAAATCGTCAAAATTGACAAATGGCCCAAATTCATTTAGATGTGTTTTACCATGGATATCTGAAAACTTTAATGTAAAATATAGTATATTATTATAGATATTTGAAAACTTTAATGTTTTTGCTGTTGAAGTACGATATCTACGGCTATTTTTGTGGAAAAGCATAAAATTTAAACATAGTAAATAAATTTTTGGGCAAGCAGAATTGGGTCCGTCCCATCCGTCCAAATCTCGTCTCATGTAATATAGCCAGAACGAGACTGAGATGACCTCAATCTCCTCTCATTCTCACCTCTACTTAGCATGCACATTTAGGAAAAGGGTGACATGTCGTTTTTCCATAGATACAATTCTCACAAAACTCTGAGTCTACATGTTTTATATCTATTAGGTCAACCTCAATCATCTATATGACCAAAGTTTAGAGTGCCAGAACTTTATAAAAATTTATAGTCATATTTTCACTCACACTTGTTACACTCAATTCAAGAGAACCAAACATGTCTTCTTTCTTGACACACTTGATAAGAGTACAATGATTTTTGATAACATTTGTTATATCATTATGAGTTGGGAACCATTCTAACATTACTATCAAGCATTTCAAAAACAACGTTTTTTATTAGCAAGAGAAAATTTTCTCTCTAATAGACTTCTCTTGTTCTACACTCTCATACTCATGCAAAGATACTTATCAAATATAACATGCGTGTTACAAATAGAATCAACAATTCAATCATGACAGGGACCAAAATGAGAACACTTTAGTTTGATCAAGTTTTTGTTTCTTGTGATAATTCTTAATAAAATGATCAAATTTACCACAATAAAAGTTTTTTTTAATTGTTTTTCTAATTAATGATGAATTCGATGAATGAACTTTTGCTTTATAAAAATAAACACACAATACATTAATGAATCTTTTTTTTCTTTATCACATCTTTCTAACTTGCGAATCATTTTTAAAAACTTATATAGATTATCATTCAATGATACAAGTATTATTGGAGTGAGCTTAATTGCTCATTTAACTGGGCTTATCAACATAACCTCTCTTCGCAACCTGAGTTGTGATATGACAAAAATGAACTCTATGGTATCTCGAAAAACAATAAACAAGCAATGATAAAAAAAAATTTCTAATTTGGGGACAATAATAATAAGAAGAAAAGATCATCATGTAAAATAATATAATTTTATATTATATTTTTAAAATCTATTTGATTTTTGTATAGAAAGTAGAGCCATTATTTTATAAAACTATACATGTAAAATAATATAATAAAATGATTCTCATGATGAATTATTAATCGCTATATAAACCCAAACGTCCTTGAGCTTTCTGATTGTTGTTTTTTGTTGCTCACTCTCTCCTTCTTCCCGCCTCTTACTGTGCCTACGTCATTTTAGTTTTTTGTGATGTCTTTGAATTGCGAAAAATCCTCCATTGAAATCGAAAAGATGTCAATCTCGTCAAGCAAGAACACGGTGTACCTGAAGAGCTGCGATGGCGAGATCTTCGAGGTGGATAAGGTCGTAATTTCGGAGTCGCTGACAATCAAGCAGATTATTGAGTCCGCTGAGGACGTCGCTGGCAAGTTCTCTGGCAGCGCCATTGATCTCCAAAACGTCACCACCAAGACCCTCGCTAAAGTCATTGAGTATTGCAAGAAGCACGTTCTTGCTTCCGAGTCGGAAGATCCTCGTGCTGTTGCTAAAGAACTCAAGGCCTTCGATGTTGAGTTTATGCATGTTGACGAGTACACGCTATTTTATATCATGATGGTATAGATCTCTCTTGTTCCATCTTGTTTAGTTGTTCGTGCAATTTCTTTCACATTGAGTTATGTGCCACCAAGAACAAGAACCCAAAATTGAGTGATTTGGGGCTATTGTAAAGATCAAGATTCAAGATAACGCGTGTAATTCTCCTGGTTTACAGCTACATATGCATAATGGCTATGATTTGATCTCTATTCTGTATGTTATAACTAATGCGTTTCCGTTGGAAACTAGTTCCCCTAACAGTATGTTTTGAACTTGAAATTACCAGGCTGCAAACTATCTGAACATCGAGGGACTTTTGAATTTGGCTTGCAAACGTTATGCAGACATAATAGCGGATAAGACTCCTGAAGAAATCAGGGAGTTTTTCGGCATAAAGTATGACTTCTCACCCCAGGAAGAAGAGGAAAATAGGAGTGGAAACAAATGGAGATTTGAGTAAGATCTTATGAGTAGTTGTTGTTTTTTTGGTGGCTAGCTGATGTCTAGAAGCTCATAATTCTGCTGTTATAACATTTTGGTTGTTAATTACAGTTTAGAGAAACATTGGTTCATGTTTCAACCTTTATGTGTTCACCTTTGATCTTCTTGCAGTTGTATTTTAGAGTTTATATGATACTCTGATATCAAGTGACAGTAGTTATTAATGTGTACAGAAGTTCTTTTTGAATTGGAAATCAGATTAGTTGTTCCTTTCACTATTGTCTGTCCTCAGCTTCTAGTCCATATTTTGCTTGCCTTCCCCTTTAGATTTGTTCTTGAAAGTCAATTTTACACCTCTGTTCTCTGCATAGGATTCAAAGGCTTTAGGTCACAAGTACACTTGCAAGCTCAACATGCAAGTATACAACTTGAAAGAGTATTCAACTATCAATTCTCACACTACCCTACAAAGTCAAAGAGAATTCAGTCCCTTCAGTGATATTATGTTAACTTAATTCTCGACGTATTTCTCGTTATAGTACTGATAAAAATGCCCTAGTGTGAAATAAATGGTTGGTTAGTTTCAAGAGAAGCGTTACATTTTGAGAGTTTATATTTAAATCTTAATATGTTCACCTTTGATCTTATTGCAGCTGTGTTTAGAGTTTATACTTCAACCTTTGATCTTATTGCAGCTGTGTGTTCACCTTTGATCTTATTGCAGAGAAATTGAAGAGGCAGACCCCGTAGACCCTTGAAGAGATCGAGGCGGAGTTCAATATCGTGAATGACTAATTTGACTACACACCCGAAGAGGTAAGCTTTTACAAATAGATGTTCTTTTTGAGGTATTTTTACTGGCTTGCTGATGTCTATAAGCTCGTAGTTTGGTTTAGTTGCTGTTGATATGCTCCATTGACAAGTGTTGCATTTGAGAGTTTATGTTTTAGTGTTCTATTGACAAGTTTTACATTCTCTATACTCGAAATAGTTTGCCTGCTTTGTCTTCCTCTCCAGTTTAGCTTTTTCTTTAAAGCTAATTCGGATCAAAGAAAAATGATCAACTTTGTTAGTACTTGCAAATTCAACATGCAAAAACGTACTGTCAACTTTACGGTGTTCTAGCGTTGAAGGAGATCCTCTTTGCAACTAACTCAGGCCCGTCTAATGACATTTGTCATTCGGCTCAAACAAAAATGATCAAATTCATACTAAAGTGCCATAATCCCAGGTCAATCAAACGGAGTGCCTATTAGCTGCAACTATATATCCTCGTAATTTTTTTTGATCACTCTTAGGGCCCGTTTGGTTTAAACTCCGGAAACGGAAACGGAATGGAAACGAATCTAGTCCATATGTACACCCTTGTTCATGAAATTGTTGGGAATCATTCTTTGTGGTTTGAACTAATTGGAGTAGAATTTGATTAGTTTTAATACCCTATAGGGTAACAAAATGGGGGAAGCAAGTGCATTTTGCATTAAACCAACCGGAATGATTCCATGAACAAGGTACATATGTGGACTAGATTCGTTTCCATTCCGTTTCAGTTTCCGGAGTCACAACCAAACGGGGGTTTAAAAGTTTGGCCCACCAAGGGCTCATATCCATGGATTCTTACTCGCAAGTTATTATCTTCCCAACAATCGCTATAGTATTTCCAATTTTCCTCTTGAATTTCATCCATAAAAGACAACCACGCTTCATCATCCCTATCAACTGGCCTATTGTTGGGATGCCTCTTTAACTTTAAGAGATTCAACGACTATATCGTTGAGAATATACAGCAATCTGATGGAGGAACCTTCCTTTTCAAGGGTCCATGGTTTAGCAACATGGAGACCTTGGTCACCATCGATCCTACTAACGTGGATTACATCATGAGCAAGAACTTCGCTAACATTCCTAAGGGTTCCAAGAATATCCAGATCTTTGAGATTCAGATGGCATCTTTGGCGCGGACTTGGAGTCATGGAGATACCAAAGGAGGAACGTGCATGCGTTCCTTAACCATTCTAGATTGGACGAGTCAACCATATTACAAGAAAAATGAAGTTAGAGCTCATACCAATACTTGAACATGCATGTAGGGGAGGCTATGTAGTTGATTGTTATCCTGGCTCCTTGTCGACTGAGGTTCCGGATGTTCCTGTTTGCAAGGCCTTAGATGACACCAAGGAGGTGTTGCTTCATAGGCATGTTGTGGGGAAGAGCATATGGAAGCTAGAAAGAAGGTTGGGAGTCGGAAAAGAAAGGAAGATTATAAAGGCTTGGGAGACTATAGACAATTTCCTCTACAAAGGCTTGACAATGAAGATAGACGCGATAAGGAAGTGATAAACTCATGAACGTTTTTGAAAAGAAATAAGCAATTGATTCTAGAATAAACCAGTTTAAACAAGATCGAAAAATACAAGAGATTTGGTTACGCAGTTCGGGTAAAACCCTACTCTACCGGATCTCAGGAGGGGAAAGCCGACCTAGTCTACTAAGTAGTTTTACAGTTAAGATCAAAGCTTCGAATAAGAAAAAGATACAAGAACATTACAAACTCTCCATAAGGCGAATAAGCAAAAGATACAAGAACAATACAAACTCTCCATAAGGCTAAAGCTAAACAGACAAGAAGGTAAGATACATAGATAGGAAAAACATTTGTAAAGCCTTTCAAGCTAGTAATCAAGCTTCCAATGAAGCGAGATTTAGACGAAGAAGAGAAGGTCGGAGAAGGATCTCATACGGCACTCGGCTCGGAACTCTCGTATTCTCTTTTCTCTCTTTGTGTTTCAGAAAAGCTCTCAAAGACCCAGAGAAGGAGAAGAAGAGTTAGTGGTGTTAGGTTTTGAGAGAGGCAAGTAAAGCTTAAGTACTTGGGGACCAGAGGCGACCCACTTCAACAACGCAACATTTCATCACCTAACGTTGCGCTCTCTCAGTTAAATGATCATGTGAAAATCTCGTGTTGTTAGGCTGGAGTATATTATGGATTTTGATCAAATAGGCCCACAACTCTGCATTCACCCCACCAACTAACAGCCCATGAACTTAGGCCACCAACTCCTCAAACCCGATCCAACGTCTTCGGGATATATGACCGGAGTTGGTTAGACCGAACGGGTTTACATATACAACCTAACAATTGCCTTCCTAAACTCGTTTCTAAGACTGCAAGTACTACCAGTAGTGGCTCAGGGGTTCAGTCGTCCGTCATCAATCCAAGGCTACACATTTGAGGTTTCATCATCAATGTGTAGATAACTTTTGCAGTAGGCAAACTTGTCTACAATGACTATCTTCGTGCCAAAGTTTGAGAGATTCAAGTCTCCCTTGATTTTTTGGATCTGAAGTTGCTTGTGCTTGACCTTCTTCCTGATATAGTGGTATCCAACATCGATGTGCTTGGAACTTTCATTATACATGGAATCTTTACACAGATACAAAGCACTATGGCTATAAGTATTTATAACATGAACATAAGCTTTGTTCTATATCTTCTCTAGCAACCCTTTTAACCATGTGAATTATTTAGTTTCTTTTGCGACAACCATGTATTCAGCTTCAGTTGAAGCAATGCTACCACTGAAGCAATGCTACCACCGAATGTTGTCGTGACTTCCAAGAGATGCAATGCCCAAGTAACATAGAGAACAAATTTTGATTTCCTATTGTCTTTATTACTATCATAATCAGAGTCTACAAAACCAATCAAGTTAGTCTGAGAAGTAATCGAGCATATATTTCATGGCATCCTAATGAGAGGGACCAAGATTAGACATGTATCTACTAAGCACAAATATTCCAAAAGCTAAATTAGTGGAGTACGCAACATATCATACACTATTGATCCAACACCCATGTCATATGGTACATTTGACATATTGTTCTTACCTTCAATAGTGGAAGACAATCTCTTAGGCAAATCTAAGTGCCCTCTTAAAGGAATAGGTGCATGCTTGAAGTTAAGCATGTTAAACTTTTGGATCACTTTATGCATATAGTCAGATTGGAATAACACCATAGACTTATTAGTTATATCCCTAGTAATGAAAATGCCTAAAAAAAATTTAGCATGCCTAAATTTTTTTTAGCATGTCCAAGGTCTTTCATGTCAAAGTGTTTTCTCAAGTCATGCTTTATACCAAAAATAAGAACTTTAGAATGAGATATGAGTAATATGTCATCAACATATAACAACACATACAAAGGATCATGTTTCTTAATATTCTTTAAGTATAAGTGGGCATCATAATCACTTCAGGCAAACCCAAGTTTCAACATACAAGAGTCAAAATTTTAAGTTTCATTGTCTAGGTGATTGTTTCATGCCATAGATAGACTTTTTGAGAAGACAAAAATCATGAGTATTATTAACATCAATGAAGCCCTTAGGTTGGAACATAAAAATGGTTTCAATCAAATCACCATGCAGAAAAGCAGCCTTAACATCCATTGTTCTAATTCCCAATCAAACACAACAATCATAACAAGCATAAGTCTCAAAGTTTTATACTTAACTACAGGAACAAATATATCATTATAGTCAATTCCTTCTCTTTGAGTAAACTCTTTAGCTACAAGTATGGCTTTCTACTTACTAGGTTCATTAAGAGAAGCACCTTTATTTTATACATCCATCTACATTGCACCAACTTAGTATTATCAGGCCTATTAAGTAAAAATTCCAAGTTTTATTAGCATGCATAGAGTCAATTTCATCTTTCATAGCATCAAGCAAAGCTTAGTATCTTTACAATTAACAACTTGTTCATAAGTTTCAGGTGTGTAGGGATTTGTCACAACAAAAGCAATAATCAAAGCATACTCACCAATATTAACATATTTCTTGTTAGGAATTTTAGTTCTAGGTTATCTGTCCCTTGTCAACTGATACTGATCGTGAAAATCAAAATTATTCGAGTTATCCTCCTCTGTGTTTGCATTAAGTGAACTTGCATCAGATTGATTTCCTTGATTATTACCATAGACGGTTGACAAATTTTCATTATTATAATTATCATTAGAAATATATTTGGTGTTTTTCCTCCTTAATTGTTGTGTAGTTTGATCAGCTTCATTAGGTTGTGAGTTTAAACCACCACTTTAGTGGTGGTGATGTCATCATTAAGTAGATAATTACCTTCAGAGTAGTCACTAATGTCAAACTCAGTTTAATGTTGAGACTGACATTGGGCATGTAAAAAAAATGTTTTAAGACATTTTCTTTATACTCACTAGAAGTATCCCTGGTCTTACTGGAAGATGTACTTTTAAAATGAAATTTAGTTTCATTAAAAGTACAATTCCTAAACACAACTACTTTATAACCTCCAGGTTGTATAAGTAGGAGTTTGTAACCCTAAACACCTTCAAGATAACCCAACATAATAGCCTTGTGTGTCCTTGGTTGCAGCTTGCCTTTACTGACATGAGTGTAGGTCGTGCATCCAAAGGGCCTAAGGTATGAGAGGTTTGGTTTCCTGTTAGACCACATCTCATAAGGAGTTTTAAAACCTATGGTTGAGGAGGCGATCTATTGAGAGGTAAGTTGTTGTAGTAACAGCTTCACCCCAAATGGAAGGTTTGAGACCAGCACTAACTAACCTACACCTTGCTTTCTCAAGTAAGGTTCTATTCATCCTCATAACAGTTCCATTCCGTTAAGGTGTTCCAGGTATGGTAAGGTGTCGTCTGATACCTAAGGTTTTACAATATTCATTGAATTCTTTGTTTCAGAATTCAAGTCCATTGTAAGTTCTAATACATTTGACTTTGCTATTAGTTTGCTTCTCTACAAGGTTTTTTCATTGTTTGAAAGCTTAAAAGGACTCATCATTTGTTTTCAAGAGGTAGATTCAGACTTTCCTAGAGTAATGGTCAATAAGGAGATGAAATATATCCTTCCTCCTATGGTTTCTACCTGAGCAGGCTTCAAAGGTCAGAGTGTATATACTTTAGAGGTTGTTTGGATACATAGCTAGAGAGGGAGAAACTATGTTTGATTTTCTTACCTAAGACACATGTTTCACACAACTCAAGGTTAGCATGTTTCTTATCTATTAAACCTTGTTGAAACAGACTAAGCATTCCCTTATTCATATGACCTAGTCTAATGTGAAGCGGGGAGGTCTGGGCAAGAATCATGTGGTCATAGTTCATAGCTAGGTTAAGTTGGACAGAGGTCACTACATGGTATAACTCTCCTTTTTTTACACTCTTTATCAAGACAACTCCATTTCTAACCACATCATCTCTAACACTAATTTTTGTGATGATAGAACATTTTAAGTCATCAAAGACATATTCAAATAACAGATTTCTTCTAAGTTTAGGCACCCATCTATCATTTTATAAAATTATAGTTGCTCCATCATGCATACATAGATGTACAGTTCCTATTTCTTTTATAACTAAACTTGTATTATCCCCTAACATGACTTCACGAGCATTGTACAACTTTATGCTACTAAAGACAAATCTATTAGAAGTAGCATGTATAGTACAATCAAAGTCTAGGATCCAATCATTGCTAATATTAGTCATAGGAGCACACATAAGCAGTTCATGATGGTATGCCATTTGATTATCATAATAAAAGTTGAGCATGTGAGACATAGAATCATAATGTTCAAAAGAGCACAAAAGTAGTTCATTAGGATAATCAGATTCACAAATAAATGCAGAATGAGAAGATTTGTCTTTGTTAGATTCATCTTTCTACATTCTTCTTGGAAATGTCATAACTTACCACAATAGTAGCATTTTTTTAATTCTTTTTATCTGTATCATTAGAAGACTTAGAATTGTCTTTTTCATATTCATTTTTTTGCTTATTCTTGTTTTTATTCATTTCGTTTTCTTTCATCATGAGAGTTTTAGATTTATCATAGTTTTATAACCTTTTTAAAGATTTTCATGCTTTCATTTTTTCAATATGCTTTGTTCTAAAATTTTACCATTAGAAATTTCATCATGACTGAATTTTACCTTTACAAACAAATGCAGAATGAGAAGATTTGTCTTTGTTAGATTCATCTTTCTACATTCTTCTTGAAAATGTCATAACTTACCACAATAGAAGCATTTTTTTTTTATTCTTTTTTATCTGTATCAGTAGAAGACTTAGAATTGTCTTTTTCATATTCATTTTTTTCTTTCTTATTCTTGTTTTTATTCATTTCGTTTTCTTTCATCATGAGAGTTTTAGATTTATCATAGTTTTATAACCTTTTTAAAGATTTTCATGCTTTCATTCTTTCAATATGCTTTGTTCTAGAATTTTACCTTTAGAAATTTCATCATGACTGAATTGAATAACGCCTTTTAAATTGTCAAACTGATTAGGTAAGGCATTTAACAACAAAATAGCATAGTGACCATCAAAGATTTTATCATTACATATTTACAAGTCTTGTGTCAATTTTAGAAAAATATCAAGTTTATCATGCAGAGATATATTGACATTTATACGAAAATTAAACATTCTACACAAAAGAGATATACGACTAGGTAAAGATTGTTCCAGATAAAGATCTTCCAATTTTTTCCAAAGCATAACAGTATTACTGAAACTTACAACCTATCGAGCCATGTCCTTAGCTAATCATATAAAGATCTCAGAGTGAGATTGCTCCTCAAGCTCTTGTTTCCTTTCTGGTGAGGTGTTTGGAGGGAACTTTCCTTACATAGTGCTCCAACACTTCTCCTTAATCAGGATTGCTTTCAACTTTAGTTGTCAGATGGCGAAGTTAGACGAGCCATCGAAAGTCCTTATACGGATTGTATTTACAGACATAGTCCTACGCCTATGAAGACGCAACCCTAAATGTCGTACTTAGGTTTATTTTTTTCAAGATAGAAAACGAGGTTATTTTGAGAAAACACTAGAAGTTTTTCAACCTCTCTTGTTCAGATCTAGGAATCCTCAAGCCAACAGCTTGAGTGGAAGTTTTTCAACCTTTCTTGCTTTTATATATTCAAAAAGCAAGAAAGATAGAAGATAGCAAGTTTTTCGAAAGAGAATTTTTCAAAGATAACAACGGAAGTAAAAGAGCAGATCTAAGTTCAAGAAAATCATATCTAAAGAGATGTTTAAAGAAAACCTCAAACAAGTGGCTTTAATACCAATTTGATACCAAAAAAAACTCATGAACATTTTTGAAAAGAAACAAGCAACTCATTCTAGAATGAACCAGTTAAACAAGATTGAAAAACACAAGAGGTTTGGTGATACGGTTCGGGTAAAACCCTACTTTGCGGGATCTTAGGAGGGGAGAGGCGGCCCAATTCACTAAGCAGTTTTACAGTTTAGAACAAAACTTCGAAGAAGCAAAAGATACAAGAACAATACAAACTCTCCACGAGTCTAAAGCTATATAAACAAGAAGACTAGATACAGAGATATGGAAAACGTATGTAAAGCCTTTCAGGCTAGTAATCAAGCTTAAGTGAAGCGAGATTTAGACAAAGAAGAGAACGTCGGATCTCGACGAACCACTCAACTCGAAACTCTCGTACTCTCTTTTCTCCCTTTGTGTTTTAAAAAGCTCTGAAAGGCTCATGAAAGGAAGAGAATCGTTAGCGGCAGGGACGTTAAGGTTTGAGAGAGGCAAACAAAGCTTGAGTACTTGGGGACCAGAGACGACCACTTCAGCGATGCATCGTTTTATCACCTAACACTGCGCTCTCTCAGTTAAATTCGGACATATCATTCAATATTTGAGGTCCGAGAATATGGACCGTAATATAGGATATACCTATTTTTGGCGTGCTATATATTCATAAACATTTGTGTGCCTATATTACAGTTCTATTATTAGTTTAGGTGGTGGCGTTTGTTTATTTAGGATTAATGTAAATTGTCATAAATTGATAGTGTCCCCTCCTAAAATTTTAATGTCGGTCTTTTCTTGTGTGTGGAGTGGGCTAGTTTATTTAAGGAGTTGGACAACCTAACGCCACCATCTAAACTAATAAAGTAATAATGGAACTGTAATATAGGCACACAGATGTTTATGAATAGTACCGCCAAAAATAGGTTGGGGCGAAAATTGCTATTCGTCACTGTAACTACGCACTTGGGGTATTTAGTAGTAGTAAAAAAAAATAAAAAAATAAAAAATCCCCCTTCTCTACTCTTACTACGCTCCCCAAGTGCGTAGTTCACTTTGTTCAATTTTTTTTATTTTTTCTGAACTTCAACTACGCACCCCATATGCGTAGTTAAAGTCCATTCAACTACGCACGCGAAATGCGTAGTTTCGGTAACAAATAGTAATTTTCACCGGTACGTCTAACAATCCCCTAAAATAATATCGATATGGAGAAAAAATAATTAAAATATAAATATTTATATATTTACAATAAATATTTTTATTAACTTAAAAGTAGAGTCTCTCAACTTTATTCCAACAAACGACATTTATGGGTACGCATGGGGTGTTATACAATTATTAAATTAGTCGAGTTCGAAACTAAATTTTATACGAATTTTAAAATATATTTATATTCGTCTCGTTTAGAAATTGATTGAGCTTCGTACGAGTTTTTGACGAGTCGGGTCTGAGTAGGTCGACTAAAATAATGTTTTCTATAGAGTTATTTAGCCGAACGATCCGAGTTTTACCTGATGAGCCGAGCATTGACATGATCAAGCTCGACACATTTATAAACGAGTAAAGCTTAAATTTATACGAGCTTTAAAATATATTCATTTTTAACTCGTTTAAAAAATGAATGAGCTCGAATCGAGCTTTTGACGAGCCGAATCCGACAACCTTTTCTCATTTAACGATCCTAAGTATTCAATATATAAAAATTGTGGGGACGGTATTAGGGATTTCAAAGAATCCGACTTCCTTTTACCTGTATCCGAAGGATACTCGACCACCCGATCCAATAAAAGAGGGTGAAAAACCGTTAAAAGACGGGTGGTAAATTGGGTAGAATTTGGATGAATGTTTCATCCACAATCACCCGAGTCATCATCTATTCATCAATTTGAGTTGTATTCACTCGCTTAAAATTTATAATATATATATATATATATATATATATATAATTTTAAATATATTTGATACTTATTATTATTAGTGACATGTTAGTTTTGGATCTTATTTGGATAGAGTGTTGTTTAATGTTATTTTTGGTTGGATTTAAATATTCTTTTTTATTTTCAGTATATTACTTATTACAAATTTATAAATAAAATACTAAATATCCAAAATATCATCCGATCCAACCGATGCCGATGGATTGATCGGGTAGTCATGAAGTTCATCCGCCCGCAACAGACTCGTTGTTGTCCCTACTCCCTAGTCAGTATTAATTTCATTTTGATGAAGAAAATCAGTTCGAAAATACTTGACGACACCCGTCTAGTGGATCAAAAGATCGAAAAAGATCGAAAAACGAACGCATCATCGTAAAAAGTCACAGTAAATGAGAAAGATACCCACAGAATACAACATAATAAAATAATAATGCAGTCACTATCAACTATTAAGCATTTCAATACTCTCCAAAAACAACTATTAGGCATTTCAAAGAATCCCGAAACCTAGTGGTGGGCCTGATAACATTAGAATATTCACTGTTCACCATATTGCGCCTCTATATACATGAACACGTAAAAATGAAATATTTAGGAGGTCGAAACGATACCAAAAGCAAAGTAAAGAAAATACAAGTAATCGATTATCCGGAAATGGTGATCCGCGCGCCTACTCGTCAGCTCTTCATCGACGGCGAATGGAAAGAGCCAATCAAGAAGAATCGAATATCTGTTATCAATCCTGCTACTGAGGAGATTATAGGTTACTACTCTTCTCGTTTCTTTCTGATCACGAATTCTCCTGTTAATTCTCTCGTCTGATTTCATTGGACTGCAAAATTAGGGTTTTACTTGTGCGTAACATTCGAAGTTGGCAAATACGATGTTGCGTTATTTGTGATTCTTTCTTTGTTATTCAGGCGATATTCCGTCGGCTACCGGTGAGGATGTAGAGATCGCTGTTGCTGCTGCTCGGAGAGTCGTGAAAAGGGGATACGATTGGGCTTCCGCTTCTGGTGCTTACCGTGCCAAGTACTTACGTGCCATTGCCGCTAAGGTTAGAGATTTTTTTGGTGAAACCGCTAAGGTTAGAGATAGATCGCACTATTCTTATTTATTTCCTTACATTTTAAGTAATTACAAAACAAAGTATTCATGGATCGGATGTATGATACATCCAATATCGTGTATCATCCATCTTCTATTGAGCCAATACAATGCATTTTGAGAGCTTTCTAGTTCTTTTTCCTTTTCTGTTTGATAACTATATGACAAATTTTTTTTATTTATCAAAAGTAATGAAATATTCATTACCGTACCTAGAAACCTATCTAGTCTATCTTGTTTCTTCATGCGTATAGCTTGTTTTCTAAGAAGTTTTTAACCATACATGTATACAATCTTCCATTGGCATGCAGGTGATTGAGCGGAAAGATGAACTTGCAAAGCTTGAAGCATTGGATAGCGGAAAACCATTGCTTGAAACGGCCTGGGATATGGTATGCTTCGCTATCTGAAAATTCTCTTTTTCATCTTGAATATCATTTTTTTCATAGGATAAATCTTTTTGTTGATGTTATCCAGGACGATGTTGCTGCTTGTTTTGAATACTATGCTGGTCTTGCTGAAGCTTTGGATGCTAAACAAAAGGCTCCAATTGCCCTTCCCTTGGAACAATTCAAATGTCATGTTCTCAGAGAACCACTTGGTGTTGTTGGGCTTATTACTCCATGGTATTTCTTTTTATACAGACACATTTTTATTAATCTTGCATGTATGAGTATTACAATTTTGACGTGTTTCTATATTTTTGTTTTGAAGGAATTATCCTCTGTTGATAGCTACTTGGAAAGTTGCTCCTGCATTGGCGGCTGGCTGTGCTGCAATACTAAAACCTTCAGAACTTGCATCTTTGTATGTGAATACACCTATGCTTTCAGAAAGTTGATATTTTTTTTTCCATATCTTAATTCAAATATTAATCAGCTTGCAATAATTTTTTTGGGGTTTTAGAACTTGCTTGGAATTGGGTCAAATTTGCAAAGACGTGGGTCTTCCGGCTGGTGTATTGAATGTTTTGACAGGTTTAGGCCCAGAAGCTGGTGCACCATTGGCATCTCATCCTGATGTTGACAAGGTTTTATATTTCTCTCTTTCTTGGATTTAATTGATTCCTTATTTAGAAGCGACGTTAAAAAATCACCCTTACAGGTACCTTTGCCAGAACAATAATGTTCCCTGTAAATTTACATATGATACATCTGAAAAAAAAATCACTGCTTCTTCAAACAATGTGAATATTTTGCACTCATAGTATGACAACAAAAAAGGATCAAACAGTTTGCACATCCACAATTCCTTACAGTCATTGTTTCAAAACTTTCTTAGGATCTCTGACGAAGCTTTCCCACTGATTTCTGCAGATTTCTTCTCATAAAGATATAGAAATTGCCATATCAAAAGACATATTAGTCTAACAAGTGTCCATTCTGAGTAACAAGTCATGTTAAATCATTCTATTTATGTTTCACAGATTTCATTTACTGGAAGTAATGCTACTGGAAGTAAGATTATGTCATCTGCTTCCCAAGTGGTCAAGGTATGGTCAATGAGGTGCTATTGGTTTATTTGGTATGAGTTTGAAGGTTTCACTAAATTTAGTTTTTGTACATTGTTGTTCTTCTCACTTGAGTTGTTGTCTTCTCCTAGCCTCTTACCTTGGAACTTGGAGGAAAAAGTCCTATCGTTGTATTTGAGGATGTTGATCTAGATAAAGGTTGGTAGTGATATCAGTTGACTTGCAATTATGCTCTCACATGAGGTTAAATCCATGTCAAACTTGCATTGAGAGACTTGTAATACCGTGATGTTGGTTCTTAAGGAAGTTTTTCAGATAAGAAAATATGAAATAAGAAGTTTCTTTTTGTCATTGAACAGCCGCTGAGTGGACTGCTTTTGGCTGCTTTTGGACAAATGGTCAGATCTGTTGTGCGACATCTCGCCTAATTGTTCATGTAATATCCTTTTTGTGTCTTTGTCGTTCGTGGAAACTTCCAATTAAATTGTTTGTTTAAAAATTCATTTCTTAGTTTACTATTATGCTCCTTTTTGTCCCTTGATTGAGCTGACAGTATTGATGTAATTAATTTCAGGAAAACATTGCTGCTGCTTTCTTAGATAGACTTGTAAAATGGGTAAAAAACATAAAGGTTTCTGACCCATTTGAGGAAGGTTGCAAGCTTGGCCCTGTTATCAGTAAAGGACAGGTACATCAACATGATTTAATCTCACTGCTGTTTTAGCAATCTGAAAATTTGTTCCACGATCCTGTTATTTCAACCATAAATCACTTGGACACAAACACTCCTTTGAAATTGATTTGATGTTCTTATGCATTACTTTCCTGATTTTTTGAGATATTACTCTCTATTTACCACGGTTGTATCGTTTGCCACTCTTATTAACACAGGTATGTAACCTTCTGATCTTTTGACTTGTGATATGTATTAGAATCCCTCTAAAAGCAAGAATTTCAATCCTAGGATCACATAGCAAGAATCTCACAAAAAGCTAGACTTTTGCTAAAGCACAATTTTGTTGAGGAATCCACAATTTTTCTATTCAATTCAGTATTATAAGTCTACCTAATACAATCTTCGGATCCTCCTTTTTGAAATTGAAAAACAAAATAACTAACTCCTAAGACTAAATGACAAAAATAGGAATAATGGAAGAGAACATGGAGAATATGGGGAAGTGCCTACAAACTGTGAATTTGAGAGATTTAAAGTTTTAAACTCACTAATCAGAAAATAGAAAAGTAAAGATAATAACTAAAATTAATAAAGATGATAATTAAAACTAATAGAACTGATATCTGGGTGTGTATCATTATGCACCTTCTAAAATCTAAAACATGTATGCTGCATGTCACACGTGTATGCGATGATGCCATGTTAGATATTATTCATTTTCATGATTTTCCAATCATTTAAAGATGAGGTGTACTTTGTTTTACAAGTTACTGTTGTTTCCTGATCCATTCGATTTTATTTCTCCTTACATACCTTTACTGTTTTTGAATAATTTGTATGATAAAAATATTTAGCTTCTTTTTGGGAGATTTTAGTGTGATCTCTAGTTCGCTACCTCTCATTGACTTGCATGTGTTTCAGTATGAAAAAATATTGAAGTTTATAGCCACGACTAAGAGTGAGGGTGCGACTATTTTATGTGGAGGATCTCGCCCTGATGTAAGTTTCATTCTGTTTGAAAATATTTCCACTTGGTGTATATCCCTGCTCTAACATGGTATAGTTGTATGAATTAATATGTGGTTTCTGAACTCATCTTAGCATATGAAGAGGGGATACTATATTGAGCCAACTATCGTAAGTGATGTCACAACTTCCATGCAAATATGGAGAGAGGAAGTGTTTGGGCCTGTCTTATGTGTCAAAACATTCAGCTCTGAGGCTGAAGCTATCGAATTGGCAAATGATACCCCGTGAGTCCCTTCAAATGAATTGTTGATAGCTTATAGTATGTACATCTATGTATCAATAAATATCTGACAGCTTTGGTTTTTAATGTCTTATAGATATGGTTTGGCTGGGGCTGTGATCTCGAAAGATCTTGACAGATGCGAAAGAGTGACTAAGGTTTGATCATACTTAGAGAAAGATAGGAAGTTTCATGAATCTTGAACTATTTTCCCTGTTTTGCAGGCGTTACAGGTGGGTATGGTTTGGGTGAATTGTTCACAGCCATGCTTTTGTCAAGTTCCATGGGGAGGCACCAAGCGTAGTGGGTTTGGTCGCGATCTTGGCGAATGGTAAGGCCTGAATTTCAACATATGAACTGTTATTATAATGCTTTTCTGTAAAAGAAACATATGTAATGTGGCATCTGGACAGGGGGATGGAAAATTTCTTGCACATCAAACAGGTGACTCGGTACACTGGTGATGAGCCATGGGGATGGTACAAGTTTCCCTCGAAGATCTAAAGGGAGATAAAACTTGATCTACAAATTAAACCAAAATACAATTATACAAATGAGGTCGTTCCTGTATTTTAATCGTCAGCTTTGTAGTAAACTTTAAGCAGCAATAAAATTTGGGTTTGGATAGTTGATACGGAAGGGGTCTCTCTGTATGAATTTTAAGTTGCTTTTTGTTTTGTCATGCTTAATTTGTTTGTTTTGAAAATCAAGTAGTCCTCTTTTGTGTTTTTATTGTAGTTACAAAATCAGCTATTCTGGCATTGTTCTCTACTTCCCTTGACAACATATCTCG
Source organism: Fagopyrum tataricum (assembly GCA_002319775.1). Classification (NCBI taxonomy): domain Eukaryota; kingdom Viridiplantae; phylum Streptophyta; class Magnoliopsida; order Caryophyllales; family Polygonaceae; genus Fagopyrum; species Fagopyrum tataricum. The sequence continues at coordinate 7,429,551 of CM008279.1, read as the reverse complement.
TTATTGTCGAATTTATGTGCTAAGCTTGAATTGACAAGCTATGATAGACGTTAACGTTTACTATATTACTTAAGCTATCTATCTGTGGAGTTTTGAAAACGCAAACACAAGTGAATATGTGTTGTTCACACAACCTCAAGCCTCCTGATACAGAAGATATCTGTTTGAATCTGATAAATTTATCGCCCATTTCAGTTTCAAGTATACTATTCTTAGGTCCATTGCAAGCAACAATGCAACATGTTACATGCCCCAGATTAGATCCATAATGTGACTTGTTTACAAATTGATCAATGTCCAAGTCCTCATCTTTCTATGCTACTATCCTTCACCTTTTCAGATTGCTTTAAGGAGTTAATATTCTTGTATTTACAACATCAGCCAACCTAGGGAATATTCTCATAGTTTAAAGAGAATGTTCCGTTTATATGTAAATTCTATTTCTGATTTGGAACTTATATCCAACGTTAAAGGCATTGATAAGATGGTTAGTTTCTTGTGACTAGATATTTTCAATTTTATACCCAAAAATGAGATTGTTCTAAGTTTATGTCTTAGTGAATAACTGTTTCGCTTTTTCTGTTAAACATATTTAAGATGAGATTTATTTTTATTTTTTTGAAAAAACATATTTTCATTTAGCATACTTGTCATCTTTAATCAAAGTACTTAACTTCATAGGAAGTCTGACTAAACCAGAATTGGTAAAAAAAAAAAAAACACACACACACACAACAGGTGGTTCGAGATTTTACAAGCCAATTAGCCGGTTGGTTCACACCCCTTCTAATAGAGAGCCAATGAACCCCTCGTCAAGATCCGCCGCCTGCTCCTGAGCCCTCTTAAAATCAATAGCCAAATAGAAAATTTTCAGTTTCCTATAGGTAGCTCTTTGCACTCAAGCTTTAGCAAATTTGTGTAATTTGGATTTTATAGATGAATAAAGCTGTGTGTTCTCCAAAAAAAATAAAAAATTCTAAACTTATCCTAACATTATTTTTGGAAAATTAAAAATATTTGTAGATGAAAAATATCGGTCCCATTGACGTCCTTAGATTACCCCATCCTGCACATGGTAGTATGGTACAGGATGAAGAAAATCGTTGGTGGGTGTCTGGGTGACAATGGATATTTATATATTGAGCATAAAAGTAAATAAAAATGGTAAATTAGGTGGCTTTCGCTTCTCTCATTAGTATCCTGAGCCTGAGGTTTCCCCTGATCTAAAACAGAGACATAACGCCACATGAATGCCACTGCCTTCCGATAAGAACGCTCCCTTCGAACCTGCCATTTTTCACTCCTCTGTCTCTGTTTGTGTGTTTCTCAATTTGTCTTACTGCTTCGTCTGCAATAAATTGTAGTGGGTAGATCTCATCAATCCAGTTCATCTTCGTCTCTCACTTTGCTGTCCAAGTTCGATTTAGCAGTTCAATTTTCCCTGTTGAAGCGAAGTCAGATCTCCATATAATTCATCATTCTATATTTTGAGTACAAGCTAGGGTTTTTGAATTTGCGCTGAGAGATCTTGGCTAGGAGGAAGGAAGATTGCCCAATGGGAATTTCAGATGAGAAAGTTGTTGCTGTGATCATGGTGGGTGGTCCTACTAAAGGTAAGAACTTCATCAAACCCTTTTTCCCCAATTTGAATTTGTACTTGCTTAGAGATTTGCTAGTTTGAAATTCCTTTTCTGTTTTTTTTTCTTTGTAGGTACCCGATTCAGGCCATTGTCACTTAATATACCCAAGCCTCTTTTTCCCTTAGCAGGGCAACCAATGGTTCATCATCCAATTTCAGCTTGTAAAAGGGTATATCCTTAATTCTTAAAGTAGTCTCCTTTTATGATTTAAGATGCCTAAACTTTGGAATCAGCACTTTGCTAAAACTTGCTGTTCTTTCTTGTAATTGATTTTAGATTCCAAACTTAGCACAGATCTACTTGGTAGGCTTCTATGAGGAACGCGAATTCGCGTTATATGTATCTTCCATTTCCAATGAGCTCAAAGTGCCTGTCAGGTGTTTTTGTGTTCTTCTGATTGATTAAAAGCTGGGTTTTTGGTGTTGTAAACTGGGTCTTACGTTGTTTCTTTGGGTTTTTTTTTACAGATATTTGAAGGAAGACAAACCACATGGTTCAGCTGGTGGACTCTATAACTTCAGAGATATGATCATGGAAGAGAGTCCGGTTGTTCCCTCTCATCTATCGTCTTGTTACAACCGTATGATTGAATTTGTCTGTGTATTGCTAACAAGGTTGTTTGTTTTCATCTTTCTTGCAGTCACAAATCTTTTTGCTGAATTGTGATGTTTGTTGTAGTTTTCCTCTACCTGAGATGTTGGGTGAGTATGAAATATCTACTAACCAATACTCTTTTTACTCGCACGAGTCACAACTGATGATTAATTACTTCTTAATTCAGATGCACATATAAAATATGGAGGAATTGGGACCATTTTAGTGAACAAGGTATGTTATTAAATAAATGTATTCCTTGTTGGTTTGTTTACAGAATAATTCTGTAATGTTTTGATTAATTTGCTTTTACAATTTAGATTTATGTCTACATCAAGCACTTAGTTTTAATTAGATACTTACATCACCAGGTCTCTGCTGAATCAGCCAGTGAGTTTGGTGCTCTTGTAGCAGATCCTGTCACCAATGAGCTTTTGCATTACACCGAGAAGCCCGAAACTTTTGTAAGTATGAGATATGAACACAAGTCTGACTACAAATCTACAATGATGTTAAAAATTTAATGGACACATATTTGAGAGTTAATAATGCTTGCCCTTGTTTTTCATAGTAATAAAAATGATAACAATGACGTCCAGGTCAGTGACAGAATAAATTGCGGGGTATATGTGTTCACTCCGGAGATCTTTGATGCGATTCAGGGAGTATCTACGCAACTAAAAGACAGAGGTAATTATCATTTCACATGTGCATTTCCACACCCTCTCTATATGGTAGAGAAAGATGTATTTTTACCCTGATGTTTATTTCCTATGATCTGAAGTCAATACATATTTATGTAACTGAACCACTTTTCTTACTAGTTTCTCGTTTGCCCTACATTGATATATAATTCATATCTAAGTTGCCAGCTACATACTAGCCAGGAGAAAATTGAGTTCTTTTAGAGTCTGTTAAAAACAAATTTATAAGTATTTGTACTAAATACAGTAAATATATGTTGTTGGTACTCATCTGTGGCGTTTTTCTACTGCAGCCAACCTGAGACGTATGTCAAGCTTTGATGCCCTTCAGTCTGCAACGAGGTAGTGCTCTTTCCCTTGCAGGTTTCGTAGAATATTTGAAATTGACGCATTCAAAGCCATTTTTCTTGTAAGGTAATTTTGTTTTTGTTCAGTAGAAGTATTCCCACAGATTTCGTGAGATTGGATCAAGATATCCTAACACCGCTTGCTGGGAAGAAGAAACTTTATACCTATGAGACCATGGACTTCTGGGAGCAAATCAAGACACCAGGGTGAGTTTAAGCCCAAAAAATAATTTATTAGGAATTGAGTAAAAACATGCATAAAATGTTAAACCCAAAAAAGAACATTTTGAAGCTAAATTCCTTCTCCTTCCAATTTTGCTCACTATCTGAATTGTTTTGACTGAATCATTTCGGCAGGATGTCATTAAAGAGTTCAGCTCTGTATCTTGCACAATTCCGCATCACATCTGACCACCTTCTAGCTAGCGGTGATGGCACCAAGAATGCCACTATAATAGGTGATGTTTACATGCACCCATCAGCCAAAGTACACCCTACCGCTAAGGTATATTAATTTATTAATAACCGCAATTGCTGATAAATTTTGATATTTCTTCCTTCGATTTGCTGTCCACCTCTTTCATGACTTCACATCTTACTTTTGTATTAATAACATAGGTCGGCCCCAATGTTTCGGTTTCTGCAAATGCACGTATTGGAGCAGGAGCAAGGCTTATCAGCTGTATTGTCCTAGATGGCGTTGAAATTAAGGTTGATAATATTAACTCTATAAACATATGTACTAAAACCCTAGTGTTGGGAGAATTATTTCCAGTCTGGAATATTGATTTTCAATTTTTATGCTGTCATCAGGAAAATGCAGTTGTTATTAATTCAATAGTTGGTTGGAAGTCCTCGATTGGGAAATGGTCTCGTGTCCAGGTAAGTCTGAAATTTTCATCCATACCCATATTATGGGATTCAGTAAAGATACAAGTTACCATAAGCTTTGATCTATACATTGCAGGCCAAAGGGGACTATAATGCCAAACTTGGAATCACAATTCTTGGTAAACATTAACCCTTATTGTTCTTGAATCCACCCATGTTCAGACATTTTATCTTACTCAAACTTTGATCCCTTAGGGGAAGATGTACATGTAGAGGATGAAGTCGTCGTGAGCAACAGCATCGTCCTTCCCCACAAGACACTTAATGTTAGTGTCCATGAAGAGATAATATTATAGTTGCAACAAAGCTCCAGCTCAAGAGGTTAAATCATTGTTCTTATGGATTTCCATTGATGAGTTTTCTTACTGGAAGGTATTTCACATGTTACTTTGTATAATTCCCTTTGTTGAAAATCAAATAAATGAAATTAGTCTCTGTTGATGAACTTGTGCTCTTAAAAAACTATTTGCATTCATCTGTAAAACACCCACCTTTTCTTATTGAAAGCATATGCTTTATTGAAGTTCAATTCTCATTTTGATCTTCCGGCAAAAACAACACATCTCCAAAAGCTTACAAAAGGAGCATCAATGGTCAAGCTCTTATAGGCAAAGCTAGTTGAAAGGATGAAATGTGCTAGTTCAATGCATCTCACAAAGCTAACCTAAATAACTACCCGCGGTAGTAAAAAGAAAAAATTTACAGCTACTGGCCTGAATTGTTAAAAAGTATACCAGCAGAGACCTAAACAAACAATTGTGTTCACAAGAGCCAAACACCAACTCTGCATTGGCCTTTGGACCTCACTAATGAAATCATGAAATTTGCTCTAGTGGTCTCTTTCCATTTACTTCATACATCCAAGACTTCCAGGCTTCAACGTAGTGATCAAATAATTCCTTCAGAGCTGCAAAACCAGTGACCCATGAACATTTGTAAGATCAATAGATACCAGATCTTTTTAACAGGCTATTCTTCCATCCACAAAATATGAAAAGGGGTTAAGGAAACAAAATGAAGTAATTATCCTATTTTCAGGTTTAAAATGAACTAAAGCTTTTCATTTTAGTAGTTAAACAAACATATTTTGTTTATCCGTTTCCTCATACTTTTTAACAAAACAAACATACTCTTACACTTCACATCACTTTGTACCTCACAATCTATATAACAAATAAGCTAAAGGTTTTATAATATGGTAAGTTTCAAGTTACTGTGGAACTTTTTTTTAGAACAACTGGGCTCTAGAGTAACCATGCGTTGCAGATGCAGATCTAACGACATTTTAAAATAAAAGGGGTTAGTTAGATACCTTCATTTTGATACCGGGGATGGTATGTGGAGGCTACGTTCACCAACTCTTTGTGTTGTACAGTGTGTTTACTCTCTAAAGCAACTACTGAATTAGCTGGAGCAAAAGGTCCAAAATGAATTGTTCTTGAACTCTGCATTATGTCTTGACCCGGGTTGCTTGTGTAGCTATCAGGCTCCAAAATCTCGTTTTTTACGTGGAAGATGATGTCTTGTTTTGGATCTTTAGAGGTTGATAAATTCACTTTTTTCCTCTTAGAGCTGATGTTTGTGAGGTCTGTTCCAAATTCCCTTTTCTTAACCTCAAACACCATAGGCGGTACATGGGAAAAATCTGTTTCGAGAGTCTTGGTCACCCCCAGCCATCTAAAAGCAGGCTTCCGGGTCTCTGAATGATGAGTCTAGTTACAACATAAGAAAGTCAGAGACTTATGAGGAAAAAACCTTAAATCTCTTTCATTATCAGTATTATTAACCATTCTTACCTTCTCAATGAGAAGCATTGATGATAGTACGTTTGCAATGTCATATAACCGCCGTACTTTTGCTGCAGAATGATCTTATATAGGGACAATAAGTCATTGGTTCGTATTTATGTGGTATAAACTTCCAATTATAGTAGAGCAATGACTTCTTACTTCTCATTATAGCTGATTGATGACCATCCCCAAGAAGCAACTTTGCAGCATCGTCCAAAGAGATCAGATCAGCCTGGTTTTATTATTTTTTTAGAAAGAGGAAATTTAATAGAGATGAAGAAAGACAATAAGTTGAAATCCATATATTTGACTTACATTAGTGCAAAGGAAGAGCTTAACAAAATTCTGAGTAAGGAGTCCAAGGGACTTCTCTCTTCTGTTGTCTGCAAAAACAAAACAGTAAACTATTATCCAACATTCTGAACACTGCAGATTATAAGCTTATGCGTGATATATGGAAATAGCATCAGATAACAAAAATAGTACCTTGTTTTGATGATGTTGATGAGTCAAGTTGGCTGCTTGTGTTGTTCGACTGCTGGCTGCCTATATGATTAGAATTTTGACTTCCAATATCAGGTACTTCATCCTCATCAACATCCCTTAAACCCTGTGCCTGAGATAATAATTCGGACATTTAACCCTTCTGTTGAGCTCATAAAATCTGTTTTGGGAACTAAATCAGTTCTCTTACAAACTATTGTCAGATCCAACACCTCCAACTTTACAAGAAAATTTTAATGTATGTTAAGAAAGTTTAAGGGTCAACAAGTGCATCATTTCACAGTGCAAATGCATATAGCCTAATGACCAATTGGACTATTCACATTAAGACATCAATTTCTACCTTTAGATCCTCAAGAGTCTTAGGAATTGCTTGAAACCCTTTCCATGAATACTGATTCTTTGCCTTCCTTGCAAGGACCTGAAGTAGAACAACAACAAAAACATAATACTCCGTATAAGCCATAACAAAAGAAAACAGCATTCCATATTCAGTGGATTGGGAATTATAAATAATATTGATAATTAATCGAAATTAAGCATAAAGTATAGGTTGGGAATATTGTTTACCCCAACACTTTCTAAAACATTGACAATATCGTAGATCCGGCGCCTCTCAACCCCTTGAGATTAAAAAAAAAATCAAAATTAAATCTCCGCGTAATTCAGAACAATTCAAGTTAAGGAGAAGAAAGAAATAATATCAGATCTGTACCTAATTTGCTAGCAGCATCGTCAAGTCCAATCGATTCAATCCCAGGACGATTATACAACCCTAAGAAGCTGCGCGAATCATTGAACGAATACGTTAGCAGCCACAAATCAAAGATCTAAGCTTAAACTTGTACCAAAAAACAACCACATGCATATATTGAACTAAAAAAAAATACTTTGTACAAAGAAGACCGAGCGACTTCTGCTTGCGGCTGTAGGCATGGTGCCTGGATCCAGAATCTTGGCCCGATTCAGTCGGAGAAGTCGCCATGGGTGTGAGCAGGTGAGAAAATGAGCAAGCGAGTAAGAGATTAGTTGTAAATTCCGATTGGGAATTGCACAAGCTTGAAGCTCTATGTAAAGTGAGAGGGGTTTGGCTCGTTGGCGGGCAGGGGTTTCATGGAGGAGAGCTTCGAGCATTTTGAATATGAAAATTGCTTCTTTTTTCGTTTTTCTTTTTTAGATCTAACTGAAAATTCGTTAAAGCGGGAATTCAAATTGGGGAGAGGGGGAGAGGGAGGCGCTCCTGGGGATTTACTATTTAGTTATACTGCAATTACTATTTACCCTTGCCACGGCAGCCTTTCTTCTCAATTTTGCTACAAGGACAGGCGCGTAAGTGTGTTGTTGTATCGCACGTGACTTTCAATTAAACCTTAATTTATAGGGATAGATCTTATTCATCTTCACATTTACAGATCGTGTGTACATTAGATTGATAAATATAATTTTAACCAAAAAAAAAGATTGATAAATATAATTCGAGAAAGCTTGATAAACAATTAACTATGAAGCTTAATATGTTTCACAAAGCATGATATCATGTAAATTAAATCAATAAAATATAAAGATACCTCTTTAAGAGGCAATAGAATAATAACCTTATAGTAATTGGTGGTGATGTTTGGAAGATGTAACTATTTTATGTTAATTGTCTTATTGATTCATTTGATTGAATTGAGATAAAGAGAGGGATATTTTTTATTATTTTTACGAGTTTTTATCACATCATATGAAATATAACTCTGTTGGATTTGGAATATTAATACGTCATTGCTCTTGAAAAATCCAACCTAAAGGTTTGGTTGACCGTTGTTCATTCATAAATTGTACGGACAACTCATAAAGAAACTATGTTTACCTAATAAATATAGACATTTATATAACCGTCTCCTACGTATGAAAATATCTTACGAGCAATTGGGGGATTAAGAAATAATATTGGTAATTATAGTGATTATTATCATTTGTTATATTTTTATTTTTTCAAAGAAATTTGATACTTTATTATATTGAACAATATTTTTGTAATAAAGTCGAGGACAGTAGTGAAGAGCAGACGAGGTTTTAGGGTTTCAAGCCAGTAGACGGCACTGAACAAGAGAACAAACGGGAAAAGTTAAAAAAAGGGAAAAGAAAAAGAAGGAAAATCAATTCAAACCAAAAACTCGAAAAGGCGGCATTCCTCGCGAGTGCTGGACAGTGAAATCGAATCGCAGATTTGAGACAGCAGGAGATAATCGATCCGAATTCAACAAAGATGGACACCAAAGAGATTTGCAGACTCGAGCTGCGAGCTGCAATTCGTCAGCTCAGCGATCGTTGCCTTTACTCCGCCGCTAAATGGTAACTTCCTTCTTCCGAAGCCCATACTATCTTCTAAAAACGTTTTCTTTTAGTTTAATCATTACTCTATCCATCGACGCTTCTTCCGTACGAATTTCTTTAGCGAAGTGGATGTTTTTCCAGGGTAATTGAACTTTCCTCTTCCAGTATCAGATTTGTTGGATCCTCAGTCTTTCAAAGTTTGCGGTTTAATTGCCCTTTTGATTGCCAAGATCTTGATGTTCAATTTGATTGATGGGTCTGTGGTTTTTGGTTTTACAATTGTTCAGGTTATTGTAAAAATAATTTTATAGCTATGCACCCTAGGTGTTTGAGGAAATGCCTTTTTTTAATTACCTCCAATCCCAAAAGAGGGAATGGTGCAGAGAAGCATGGCCAACAATCTCATTGATCATGAATGTGGTATCTCAGGGCAGCAGAGCAGTTAGTAGGAATAGAGCAAGACCCAGCAAAGTCTACACCTTCTTGCACCAGATTCCAAAGAGGGAGCTCAAGTATCCGCCGAAGATTCCGAACAAATGATGTCACATTAACACCTAGTCCTGGCCTTTCATACGCCTCCCCAACAGTGACAGAGGATGATGATGAAGCTGTTGACAGTGACTTTTATCTTCTTGCAAAGTCCTACTTTGATTGCAAGGAGTATAGAAGGGCTGCCCATGTGCTTAGGGACCAGGTTTCACAAAAAGCCACATTCTTGCGATACTATGCACTGTATTTGGTATGTTTCTGATGCCCTCCTTCATATGTCGGTGCATCAATCATTCTTTAGTTATATTTCATATTATAGATCCCCATGGCTGCATTAGGTGATCTGAATTTTTTGAGGTGAATGCATTATTCACTGCACTGTAATTGTTAAAGATATTATATGAAGCCACTGTTTTAGATTCCTTAAAGCTGGCGGTGGTTCATCACATGATATGGTTTCATGTTTTTACTTTGATGGTTCAAACTATTTGTGCCTGATTTGAGATCAACACGCTTTCATTTTTCATTAAACACCAAATATAAGTTTATATGTTCAAAATTTGCAGATTTTCTTAGCAGTTGCTTTGTGGATGAGTAGAATGCTTGTTTTTATAGCACTTCTATTTTGACAGAAACTGCAGATTACCACCTCCCACTTTTCAATGCATATATTTTCATGTGCCTGCTTAAAATGATGGTTTGATTTTTCTTCTTTATCAAGGCTGGGGAGAAGCGGAAGGATGAAGAGATGATTGAGCTTGAAGGGGCTTTAGGGAAACGCGATGCTGTGAACCGGGAACTGGTTTCTCTTGAAAGGGAGTTATCTGCTCTCCTTAAGAAGGGTACACTAGATCCTTTTGGCATGTATATGTATGGTTTAGTGCTCAAGGGGAAAGGAAATGAGAATCAAGCCCGTGCAGTGCTGGTAGAGTCTGTAAATAGTTATGCTTGGAATTGGAGTGCATGGCTTGAGCTGCAATCCTTGTGTACCACAACCACAATTTTGAATAGCCTTACCCTCAATAACCACTGGATGAAAGACTTCTTTCTCGCTAGTGCTTCCTATGAACTCAGATTGCACAAGGAATCTCTTAGTAGATATGAAAGTCTCCAGAAAAATTTCGGTTCCAGCAACTATGTACGAGCTCAATTAGCAAAAGTGCAGTACAATCTACGAGAATTTGAACAGGTAGAAGTAATATTTGAAGAACTCTCAAGAACCGATCCATACCGAATTGAAGACATGGATATTTATTCAAACGTCTTGTATGCGAAAGAGTGTTGCTCTGCCCTTAGTTCCCTTGCTCACCAGATATTTTTAATCGATAAATATAGACCCGAATCTTGCTGCATTATTGGGAACTATTACAGCTTAAAAGGTCAACATGAGAAGGCAATTACGTACTTCAGGAGATCCTTAAAACTGAACAAGAACTACTTAACTGCCTGGACGTTGATGGGTCACGAATTTGTGGAGATTAAGAACACTGCAGCAGCAGTGGATGCCTACCGAAGGGCTGTGGATATAAACCCGTGTGATTACCGTGCTTGGTATGGTTTAGGACAAGCGTATGAGATGATGATGATGCCTATCTATGCTCTCTACTATTTCAAGAGATCTGTACTCATTCAACCGAATGATGCACGTTTGTGGATTGCTATGGCTCATTGCTATGAGAATGATCAGCTTCGTATGTTTGAAGATGCTATTAAGTGCTACAAAAGAGCAGCTAACTATCAGGATGCCGAGGCAATTGCTATAAACAAACTGGCAAAGCTTCATAACGAGCTAGGGCGCCATGCTGAGGCTGCATTTTACTACAAGAAGGATCTGGAAAGAATGGAAGACGAGGAGAGGGAGTCGTCAAACATGGTTGATGCCCTGTCATTCCTTGCAAACTACTACAAGAATCAGAAGAAATATGAAGAAGCCGAGGTCTATTGCACTAGACTGATGGATTATCCTGGGCCTGTAAGTTGCACTTCATTACACAATTTCTTATTTCTTTTCCTGCACATTTTGTCACATGGCACGCCAAACACGCCCTTAACTTATCATTTGTTTGCTTCTTTCCTTCAATCTCATGCTTACTCTCATCTGATGAATGCAGGAAAAGGAAACTGCAAAAAACTTATTACGGTCAATGAAGATGTCGCCATCTTTCCCATCTATGGACGTTCGGCGTTTTCCTTCATACGACTCTCATCCTTGAATAGCTGTTTCTGTGTGATTAGATTCATCTATATATTAGTAGATTACATGATATTCCCAATCCTCAGTGGTGATGAAGACATTTCAGATTTTGGGATTGATAATTGATTGTACTAGTGTGCAGGATGCATCCTTGGCAGCTCAAGAACAGCTGCTTGTAACTGTGATCATTTGAATTTTTTATTTTCTCTTCATTCTAGGTAATCTATATCTTACTAAAACAACTCACATTTTGTGTACGTGTGACGCTCATAAGACCATCCACGTCATCATTTTTTTTAATTTATTTACATTAATGTCACTCAATAATTACAGATTTGTCATTTCTATAAAATTGGTCATAATAAACTTAAAAATAAAGATAATTTAATCTTAACATTAACTAACTCAATTGTTAAAGATCTCTAACTTATTTATTATTAACCAAATATCCTTAAAATAATTATAATTATTTTCATAATTATCCATGACTTATCATAATCAATGATTTTAATTACAATATCTAATTCGTGTTAATCATTAATAACAAAATTATATTATATGATTACCTATTTTGCAGATAACTCGTTTGGTTCAATATATGTACCATATTTATTGTTAACATTTATTATTAATATTATATCTCTAATTAGTGTTAATTATTGTTTAAATGTTTTAGCTTATTCATGTTACCATTTTTTTATAGTTAGAAAAAACTTAACGAATAATCAACTTATTTAAATAATTTCATATTACAATTTTAAAAATTTTATGTAATATTATTTTTATAATGATATTATTTTCAAAATAAAACCCGCATATTGAACTAGTTTAACATACAAACCCTTTCTCTTCAATTTACGCTCGTGCTATGTATGGATACTACACTAGTTTGGTTTATCCTGAAAATTTAAAAAATCGTTTAAATTTAAGTATTGATGACCTGGAATTGGTCCTAAATTAATGAAACGTATGAAATTACATGGTTGGTTAGCTTTAAAGGAAAGCATTGTGTGGAGAAACATAGCATTCATTGCAATGTGGGAATCAGAAGACAAATTGTGGGTTCTATAACTTGTAGACTTCAGAAAGATATGGAGAGGATCTGCAACCTTAAATTATTGCTTCTAGATCAATCTAACTAACCATATTTACCTGCAAAAGTCTACACCTAAACTACACAATAAAACCCTAATCGATTTTGCACATTGAGTGCAACATGATTAATATGTTGTAATTAATTTTATATTTTATTGAAAAGAAGATGAATGTTCAAGATTATTTTCCCTGTGTTCATCACTGTATAACATTTTCATGAATAAAATGTGGCAATGTGAGTATTATATATATTTAACTTTTTTTACGTAGAATTTATTTATCTTCTCATTAGTTCTTGTTTCTTCAAAACATGTCTTTTTATTGTCATATATTCTCCATATTCTTTTTTTTTATAATGTTTTTGTAAATGTGAGTGATTTTTTTCTCTATGTCATATTTAACATTATTAACCAGATTGAGTATATATAGGAGCTTCAATTTAATATGTTAGAACTATAACATGTAAATGGTGAATAGTGGGAAGGTCATCGGTCTAAACCCATTCCGACCTGACGCCTAAACTTTGTTGAATTGAAGATCTACCAATATGTTTAAGGTTGGACTCAATCCAAATGGCTTCAAATTTGTTCTAGAGTTTACTTTGTTTTTTAGAAAAAAAATAAAATAATTTATTTATAAAAATATAATAAAAAAAACTAAAATACCGTCTAATAAAGAAAAGTTTATAGTAAAATAAAACTATCATGAAGATATATCATAAACAAAAGTTTTAAAAAATTGGTTTATACTATGGACGGACGTGATAATATAGATGCAGATAATTGGGCTTTTATATGTAAATATGAGAATAAAGTGGGACACGGATGCAATAAGTGTTTCTTTTACAAGTTGTTATCGAAAGAGTATAAATCCCCTATGTAACAATACAGCAGATAATAAAGAATAATATTCAGTCATTTTGTTCTAGTTGAAATGGTATCAGAGCCCGAAGGTTGATATTCGGCATTTTGCTACTCCTCCTCTGCAATTAGGTTTGATTGTAGATTAGATGTTCCTCATCTGCGATTCAGTTCATAATCACATATTTGATTCTTATTCCTATGTGATTCTGCTTACAATCGTACATCTGTTTTTTTTTTCTCTTCGTAACCATGAATACACATAATCAGCTCATGGAGAACTATGCGTGGAAACACGAACGATCCGTTGTATCTTGCTACTTCAGATAATCTAGGTATGCAGTTAGTATCTACATTGTTTGATGGTTCCTCTATTTCTATCCTTTTTCACTTAAGATCCATCTTCGATCTCCTCCCAATTATGTTCCAATTCCTGCAATTCCAAATTCTTCTTTTGTGGTACCTAGAAGATCTACTTGTGTTTCACACAAGCCTTCTAGACTCCGTGACTATATTTGTGCTTATATCTCTCCATCTCATATTACCAACACAATCATTCCTTCTCTTCAACACTACAATCATGATCTTTAATTCAATCACTCTTATTGCAACATGCTTTTTGTTTTTGAGCCTTCTCATTATGGACAAAGATCATCCAGTTTGGATAGAAGCTATGTAGAAAGACTTTCTACACTTCCTCTTGGCCATAAAGCCATTAGTTCAAAATGGGTTTATCAAGTCAAATATAACGTAACCTGGACGATTTTGTTGAAAAGTGTAAAGCAAGGTTGATTGTCAAGGATAATAATCAGATCAAAGATAAAGATTATAAACATACCTTTTCTCCGGTTGCTAAGTTCACAACTATAAGAGTAACTTAGCACTTGTAACAACTCAATATTGGCCTCATTATCCTATCTTTGAGCCACTACGGTGTAAAGCAAGGTTGATTGTCAAGGATAATAATCAAATCAAAGATAAAGATTATAAGCATACCTTTTCTCCAGTTGCTAAGTTCACAACTATAAGAGTTATCTTAGCACTTGTAACAACTCAATCTTGGTCTTTGCATCAACTTAATATCAATAATGCATTTTTGCATGGTTTCTTGTAGGTATGGGCCCGGTTTGGTTCAAACCGCCGAACCGACGGTTTTCAAACCGGCCCAAACCGCCGGTTTGCCAAACCGGCGGTTTAGGTTTGGCCGGTTTAGGTTTCCGCCGGTTCAAGGTTTTGGTTTCGGTTTGGCTTTTCCGAAAACCTAAACCGGCGGTTTGAACCGGCCCAAAGCGCCGGTTTGGGCCCAACAGCTTTATTTTTTTTATTTTTTTTTATTTTTTAAAAACCCAACGGCTCTTTTAAAAGAGCCGTTGGTTTAAGAAGCCCTCAACGGCTCATTTTTGAGCCGTTGGGGCTTTAACTTTAAAAAAAAATTAAAAAAAATAATAAACCCCCCCACATTTAATCCTAATTTCCTATAAATACCCATACTCTCTTCCTCCACAAATCACACCATCTACAACTCATCTTCTCTACTCTCCTAATCTCTTATTCTCGAATTCTCGATTCCTCGTATTCTCGATTTCTCGATTTCTCGTAATGGCAAACCCAAGTGATCAAATTCCCTCTTCCCAATACTTTCCTAGCACCCAAGAGAGCGAAACACAAATGCCCGACAATCCCGATTTTACCGAAGTTCCACGAAGAAGTCTCCCCCCTCCGAAAATGCTTACATCCGAAATATTTACGAAGCATTACACTAGGGGGGACGGTGAACGAGTATTGTCAAGTGGCATGCAACTATTGCCCGAAGGTGTACAAGTGGAAGGTGAAGGGCGGCTATAGGACATTGCAAACTCACATGGCAAACGTCCATCCGGAGAAGCTCGGGATTTCACGGGGACAAACACAATTGTCCCACGGGTTTGCATCTTCTACCTCTCATTCTCCTTTATTTACATATAATCATAGTGAAGAAAGTTTAGGATTAACCGATGTTATTTGTTCACATTCATTACCGTTTTCTTATGCCGAATATGAAGAAGTTAGGGAATATAACACTAGATATCTTCAACCTTCTTTTAAACCAACTTCTAGGAAAACCGTTTCAAAATTAGTTAATAAATCTTACTTTAAAAAAAAGAAATTTTTTTATCGAATCTGGCTAGTTTTGAACATCAAGTTTCAATTTGTAGTGATATTTGGAGTACACAATCACAACAACATTTTTACATGGACATTACTTTACATTTTATTGATAACGCTATGTTTTTGCATAAATATGTTATTGGTTTTCGGCATTTTAATCAAAGACATAATGCACTAGGCATTGCAAGCATGATTAAAACGGTTTTACAAGAATATAATTTACAACATCGAATTTTTTCATATTCTTTTGATAATGCATCCGCAAATACCGCCGCCGTAAACCATTTGGTTGAGGATGCGGGACAATATATAAAAACTCCTTATACTCATCAAAGATGTGCATGTCATATTTTAAACTTATGTGTTCAAGATGGACTTAAGGTTTTAGGAGATATGCTAACCCCAATCAAACTTGTTATTGATCATATTTGGCATGACTCCGATTTAAGAAGAAAATGGAGAAATTTATGTTTAAACAAAAATGTTCATCCTATTGCTTTTTCAAAAGATGTTGGAACTCGTTGGAACTCGACTTACAAACTACTTTGTGAAGCCGTACGTTATAAAGTTTTGTTACAAGAATTTGCTTCAATTCATGTTCCTTGGTCAATTTTAGATGATGAAAATGTTTGGGAAACTTGTGCCCATATTTGTAATGTTTTAAAACTTTTAATGATGCAACTAATACCATGAGTTGTGTTTACACTCCAACATCTCATAGATTTTTAGAAATTGCCGTTAATGTTTCCAAAGCTTTTGTAAAATGTTTTAACATACCTTGCCTTCTAGAATGTATGCTTGATATGAAAGAAAATGGCTTAAATATTATAAAAACATTCCCATGATTTATCTTGTAACCGCCGTTTTTGATCCTACACTTAAACTAGATGGTATTTCCGATTTATTGACTATTTATTATGATTGTTTGTGTGTAAACTTAACACAAGAAGACTATAATGTTCCTAACATTGTGCAAGAAGTTAATACCGAAATTTTAAAATTACTTAGTACATTTCAATCTAGTGATAGCTCTTCTTATACCGCACCTAGTCCATCTCCATCTTCTACTAGTTCATCTTCTTCTCTTTCACTTGCACAACAAGTTTTTGCTAGAAGAACAAAAACACCTAGACATTCATCTTCAAATGCGGAATATCAAGATTATCTTAACACTTGTTTTAGTTTTGATGATAATGTTGAATTTGATATTTTGGATTGGTGGAAGAGATTAGCTCCCAAATATCCAACCTTAGTTAAAATTGTACAACAAATCATGGCCATGCCCGCATCAACGGTTGCGGTGGAGCAAGCATTTAGCCGAGGCGGGAACATTCTCGGTCACAACCGAACTCAATTGAAGCCCGAGAAGTTGGAGATGCAAGTTTGTATTCAAGATTGGATAAGGGCGCCTAAGCGGAAACAAAGGAATGCACCGGTGTACGACTCCAAATCGGATTCCAACTCCGAAGACGCCGGCACTACTTCCGAGTCCGACATCGAAAGGTAAGCGGGATTTTAAAAAAACTCGGAAGTCCGAAAAAAGGTAAGTCAAAGTAAGAGAACTACGTGGGCTTTGATGCCTCTTAATCCCGAGAGGATACGTAGGCAACAGGGAACCGGTTCAAGCCCTTTAATTTTTCCGAGTTTTTTTTTTCAATTGGTATAAATTTTAATTACTAGTTTTTATATACTAATTTTTTTTATAATATTTTTTTTATTTTTATGTAATATTTATTTTATTTTATTTTTACATAATATTTTCTCTTTAATTTTTTATTTTTATTTTTTTATAAACCGTGCTAAACCGGCAAACCGGCGGTTTACCGGTTTTGGGCTTCCCGGTTTCGGTTTAGGTTTGCAGCCCATGCCTAGTTTCTTGGATGAAGAAGTGTATATGACACATCTCCAAGGTTATACTTGGGATGTTTAAGGCCAAGTGTGATATTTGAAGAGATCTCTCTATGGCTTAAAGCAAGTAAGTAGACAGTGGAACGTTGAACTTATAAAAGCCTTGTTACATATTAGATTTATTCAATCCAAACAGGCGCGGAGACAGGGGGACTGTTCTCCCCCCCCCCCTGCAGCGGGATAATTACTATATATGTGGGTATAATTATCTGCTAGCTCATTTGGTAGATGGTTAGAAGGAGGAACCTGGAGTGCAGGGTTCGATTCTTAGGAATAGCAAAAACACACTTTTTGTTTTTATTATTGCTTAACTCTAAATTAATATAATCAACTCAATATAATTTTTAACATAATATGTGAATTAATATACAAAATGTTTTATACGAATTTTTTTTTTTACCCTCCTTTGAAAATTTTCTTGCTCCGTCACTGAATCCAAACATGATTACTCCCTCTTTGTCAAGCATAAAGTTTCAGGAATTACTATTGCCTATGTTGATGATATGCTCATCACTAACAATCTTCCTTCTGAAATTCAACTTGTCAAGACTGACAATGCTTTTACAATCAAAGATTTGGGCCTAGCTTGATTTTTCCTTGGCATGGAAATTTCAAGAACTTCTTCTAGTCTTCATTTAAATTAGAGAAAGTATATCCTTGACATCATTCATGATGCTCATTTACAAGATTGTAAGCCCACTTCATTTTCCATGCAGAGGAACCTCAAATTGACTGCTGATTGTGGTGAAGTCTTTTTTGATCCTAAAGCTTACTGAAGATTAGTGAAAACGCTGTTATATCTCTCTCGCAAGGCCTGATATGTCATAATTTGTGCAACGATTAAGTCAATTCTTATATTTTCCTCGGTTGCCTCATTTTCATGGTGTTCTATACCTCCTTAGGTACGTATCTTAGAGGCACTACCAATCATGCCTTATTTTATCCAGCTAAAACTTCTCACAACATCACAACTTACAATGATGCTGATTGAGGCTCATGTGCCTTCACATGTCAATCTATTACTGGTTATTGTGTGTGTTTTGGCAAAGCCTTAATGTCTTGGAAATCAAAAAAGCAAAAGATTGCCTCCAAGTCTTCCGTGGATAGTGAATATCGAGCAATATCAACAACCACCAGTGAAATTGTGTGGCTTGAAGGTCTTCTATCTAATCTTCATACTTCAGTCTCTCTTCCCATTCCAATGCATTTTGATAATAAGGTTGCACCAACACCTTGCTGCTAACCATGTGTTTCATGATCGAACCAAACACTTGCGTCTTGACTGCCATTATGTTCATGACGAAGTGCAAAAGGGCTTCATTCATGCAATCCATGTTAACTCTTCTCTTCAACTGGTTGATATCTTCACCAAAGCTTTGGGAGAACATCAACATCATTTCCTTACTGTCAAGCTTGGTCTTGCTTCTACTTGTCCATCTTGAGGGGGGTGTATAGATAGGATAATACATATGGAGATAGTTGGGCTTTTATATGTAAATAGGAGAATAAAGTGGGACACGGATGCAATAAGTGTTTCTGTTACAAATTGTTATTAAAAGGGTATAAAATCCCCAATGTAATAGTACTACATATCATATAATAGAGCATAATATTCAATCATTTTGTTCTTGTTGAAACATACAATCATACCGCCTTACACCAAGCTTAATCAAGAACTCCAAAATTCTTGACCGTAGATCGAGGTCGGATCAAGTGAAATTGAACCAACTCGACTCAAACTTTTATCCTAAGCCTAACTCTAAACGACCTTTAAAATTAATAAAAATACACCGTACCTCAATTGACTTGAATGAGCTACCAAATGAGTAATCCTAGTCACCAGTGTAAATCTTCTACCCTTTTCAATTTCGATCTCTTGTCTTTTGAATGGTTAACTCTCAATTTAAAACATTATAATTTAAATAAAGAGATCAATTGATGATTTTGGATGAGAGTAGACCAATTAAAGAGTGAAAACACAATATTAGAGAGGAGAACGAGACCAAATATTTTCACCGTCGGTTATGTATGTCACTGCCGGCCGTCCGCCGGTCCATAGCAAGTCACTCACCGGCTAGACTTCCCTGCCTTCAATCAATTTTCTAACGATTTTTCAAAAAAAGTTCTTATAACATACATTAAAAATATTGATTACTTTTTTCCATCCTATATCTTAGAATAAATTTTAAAAAAATTAACATTTAAAAAAAGAAAAGGATTTGATATTTTGAATCGATGATTGGTCTCCACTCCACTTGGCCTTGCTATTTCTGCAAGTATCCAAATAAATCTCTGTCCGAATCTACTCATTCTTTTAATATGCATAAAACCTATGTTAATATAATCATTCATAATCACCCTCCAAATCATCACAATCTTCTCACAGCCCAATGTTGATTATCCTAAAATACTTCGATCATACGATCCTAACCCATTTTTAGTAGAAAGTTTGATACATTATTATCTTTATATTAAAAAATAATAATTCATCAATTATCCTACAACTATTAATTCAAAAAATGAATACCAAACGAATTCTAACTTTTTTTTTTTAGTCCAAGATTTAGAACACCTCCAGACAAAATATACATAAATAAATATTTGTATTTATTTACCTTATCTTTAATAATTTAAGGTACTACGCATGTATCTATCACATTTACGTTTCTACTTTAGTATCGGAAGTTTGCATCTTAATAAAAATTATCGTGAACTTTGCATTTTTATAGTAAGTTCATCCAATTATCATATTTATTTTTTGTAAGCAGGTAATTAAATTACATAAAAATTGAACATATCACAAATTAGGAGAAATACATTATGAATCAAGAAGTGTGATATCCAAATCTTTATATAAGTAGTCCATTTTGGAAAAAATAAATAAAAATAATGGGAAAATATTTTGAAAAAAAATTATGAAACGATTGTTGAGCATCCAAGGACATAAATAAGACCGGTACACTTTTGGAATCCACGAGACATCAAATCTTTGTAAAAACTACCAGTCTAAACAGGCGACGATATATATATATATAATATGTAGAAGACCATTTTGGAAATCACAATTCACATATTCATGGAGAGGAAAGGACAATAAACAAGTGGGGAAGCGAAGAAGAAGGACCCCACCAAAAAATATTTGCAAAGATCACACGAAAATACGATCCTTACAAATCCAACTCATAATCATCCTTCAGAATCTCACACCTTCTTTTTGATTTACTTTTGCTCCCCACCACCACCACCACCACCATTAACCTTCAAAAGGAAATATGGCTTAAAATAACCCACAATCTATTTGATTCTCTTCATTAGCTGTTTTGATTTCTACCCTCTTTATATATCTAAAGATCATTTCTCTAAAAGCCCATTTTCATCATCTCATTCTTGCTGTTCAACTACTTTCATATGCAAAACAGCAGGCTTAGAGCAATGAATTCTTCTTGTAATGGAGTTTTCCGGCGAGCTTTGCCGGCGAATATTGAGTTTTCGGCTGAGAATCAAGAGCTTCATGTATTGGCTGTCGATGATAGTCTTGTTGATAGGAAAGTCATTGAAAGACTACTCAAGATTTCTTCATGTAAAGGTTTGTTTCATGATTTTCTAATTTTTTTGAGTTTTTTCTTAAGGTTTTTGGGTTTGAATTATATTTTTATTGCAGTGACTGTTGTGGAGAGTGGAATTAGAGCATTGCAGTATCTGGGATTATTGGATGGAGAAAGAAGTTCCACTGTAGTATGTTGCTTAGTATTACCTTTTGCTCATTTCAGTTTTTGTATGATGGGCTATTTGTTGAATCCTATAAGATTTTTTTCGTAATTTTGTAGAGATTGGAGGTGAATTTGATAATCACAGACTATTCCATGCCTGGAATGACAGGATACGAGCTGATGAAGAAGATCAAGGTCAGATAACTTTCTAGTTTTCCTTTTCATGTTCTTAGTTTCAAATAAGCTTTCTCAGATTTTGAAATTACTGAAAATAGATGGCTGCACTAGTATACTATCAAATCAATCCTTACAGATATTGGATGCCTTTGTTTTGCTCGGAATCATTCCAAGAAACGAATTGCTATCAAATTAGTCCATCAAATAGTTTTTGTTTAGTGGCTATAACCAATTCCGTTTTTATTTTCTTCACTTTTACTGTAATCTTTTTGTTTCCACTCCTAGACATCCATAATGTATTGATATTGCCCTTTATGTTAAGAGATATTTTGTTGTTTGAAGCAGGAATCGTCGACTCTGAGGGAAATCCCGGTGGTGATTATGTCATCGGAGAACATTTTAACACGTATAGATAGGTAAGACTATCCATCTGGCTTATGATAATGAACAGATAGTTCAATTGGCATGCTGAGGTTGTATTTGTGTAGTCTAATGGCGTGCACGTATCTAGTTTAGTATTGAAACCTCTGTGTTATTGAAGATATTCAAATGCAGGAGATCTTGATGATATATATGCATAGATTTTGTAGCTTCTAAAGAATTCATTTGTGTGAAGACTTGGTTTTGTTTATAATATCCATGCTTGAGAATAGAGAAGACCTGTAATTCTTATATATTTCATGTAATCAATCAATTGACCCTTTAAATATAGGAATGTGATTAAGGATATTCGATGAAGATATCCAAATAATATTGGATTAAATAATGAAGCCTATTAGCTAAGTCTCTGCAGAGGCCAACGATAATATTGCCTGTGGAATAGTAAGACTTGAGGACACTAATAATGTATAGAAATCCCTTCGTGGTGTTAGAGATTCCAATCTCAAGTCCTAAGATGACATTCATATAGATTAAATATCAGATTTGACTCTTTCCCTGCCTGGTCAATGGCCTCTTGATCGTGTGATTTGCCTGAAGTGACGTTTGTTAAGATGAATTTGAAACTTGATTGATCATCTTGTATCCATCTGTTGGTTTAATGATTATATACAAGTTATAATTTTCTCTGAAATACCAGAATCTGTGTAAAAAATTGCAGGTGCTTGGAGGAGGGAGCAAAGGACTATATAGTCAAGCCAGTGAAGTTATCCGATGTAAGGAGGCTGAAGGACTCCATGATCAAAGGAAGTTTCGAATCAATTCTTTCATCATCACCCATCACAAAGCCACAACTAGTATCATCGCCCAGTATTAAGCCAACATCAGTATTATTGTCATCTCAAACGTCCAGCAAAGAATACAAATGCGAGTCCCCGCGGCGTGTGGTGAGATTTCGTCGATATGATCAGAGAAGCTAAAACTGTTGTCATGCTATAGCCCCCTTTCCCATTTGTTGTCTACAAAGGGTGAAAAGGGGACTGTGGATGTTGTGGACATAGTTGAACATTTGGAAGATTACAAACAAAAACAAGAACATTACATTTTCTTTGTTTATTGCAATCTAGACGAAAATGTTACATAAGAAAAGACTGATAAGAGCTAGGATAATTTTTTCATCTCCTGTTGTCTATGCTAACAACAACTCTTTCGGCTCTATGCTTCCCTACGCAGTATGGAAGTTTCACTTAAACTTCTTATACACATGACTGTACTGAGCATAGCCCATTCTGGATCTCGAAGCTATTTTATATTGACAAATACCATATTCTGTAAACGTAGAAAAGTTAACCAAATTCATACCCAAATTATTTGTAAACAGCTCAACACTATCCATACCTTTTTGTTCACCAACAGAAATTTCTGTCAAAGGGAGTTAGTAGTGTGAAATCTGCTTATATAAACAAACACCCATTTTGCACATGAAAAATGACATAAAACTAGCAGGGTATTCCATGGAGCTAACAAGAATCAATGACAAATACTACTGAAATTTCAATAGCAGTGATAATCCATATATGCTTTCCAAACACACCTAATGAAGGGAGGAAAAAAAGATGATATTTGATTCAGGGTCTCCCAGAATCTCCTATAATTAAATTGAAACTTTAAAACAAGAACATTGATGGTATAGCATATACCATTATACCAGTAGATTCCTGCAGCTTTTAGCTATTCTTTGCAAATGCAAGTAGATTCCTGCAGCTTTTAGCTATTCTTTGCAATGACAAATGCAGTTAAAACTTAAAAAACCACTAAAAGAACAAAAATGAAGGCACTTTTAGCTCAAAGCCTCCAACATTTTGTCGGTCTAATAACTCCAGTAAAGGGTTACACAATTACAGGGCAAAGCCTAACATTTTGCCAGTCTAATAACTACAGTAATGGGTTACACAATTACAGGACAGGACACCATGTGGAGCTCGACAAAGGGTGGAACCTTCGTGAGAAGCACAAATTAAATATGCAGCTAATCTAACAAATCAAGTGCAATTTTTCAAAACCCACAAAAAATAAGCTGCACGAAGCACAAATCAGAAGTATGCAGCTAATCTAAATAAAATTAAGTGCAATTTCAAATCTACATAAAAATAAGCTACAATCTGATAAATTTAGTGATCATGCATATCAAAAATAAATATCAAATGAAGAACCAAATCAAGTCACTTAGGTTAACATGATAATATATATATATATATATATATATATATATATATATATATATATATACAGCAAAAACATGATAGATATTTGAATTTGTGCTTTATTATCACAACAGCAACGGTCATAGACAGAAGTGTTGAAACTTTGATGTATCAAGATTTTTCTATACCACCTTTATCTATTCACATTCATGAACAACTCCTCTACAACCAGCACAATCACCATACGATAGAAAAAAGAACTGAAATCGTAAGCCAGTTCAATAGCAGTACTCGTTTCCACAACCTCTATAGAAACGCACTACTCTAGCAGAGGTAGACCAAAAGACAAAACACTAAAGGATGGTATAGTGAAAAAACCATGGAGAGTCGAGTCCCTCTTCTAGGTCCTTGAGAACATGCTACATGAACGAGCCAAGCGAACTGCTGCAGTCCCACCAGAAACACTAGCCTGCTTTTGAACGGCATCCAATTCATAGGTCTTCCTGCAACCAGGACAACGATTGTCTCCCTCAATAATCCTCTTGTGACAGAAAAGGCAAAGCCGAAATCCACATAAGCATGGGAGAAAACTTGAATCTGTAAGGTCCAAATCCTCACAGCATATGGGACAAGATGTTGGAACCGAGAGAGCATGATTAAACCCCCAACTATGCTTCTCTGAATTCATAGGAAAACTCTTCTGTTTCAATAAACTTGGCAAACTCTGAGGCCTAAAAGCATCATCCACTCTCCAGGCTCGGGTACCTGCTGCAACTTCCTGTTCCAACTTTGGTTTGTCTGTTTCACAACCTTGATCAACAGGTCTGAAACAAGCATCTGTTTGAACAGTTTCTCTCTCGGTAGGAGATTCAGAACTTGGGTGCTCAGAAGGATTGTCATCGGCTGCCAAAGCATCAGCAATAGCCTCCCAATCATCTAAGCACCCATCGTCATCACCTCCACCACCTTCCTCTTCTTCAGAGATACTTCCAGAGCAACAACCGCCACTACTAAAGCTAGAACTGCTACTGCAGCTTCTGCTACGGGTGCTACTACTATCACCACCAGTAAAACTATTCCCCATGTCATTCCCACCGGATAAACTACTAGTAGGACTATGAGCAGGCGATTCCGAGTCACTGTCTATGTGGATCAAAGAGTAATTATTCTCAACACCCTGCCTTCTCGTTTCCAAGTCCACAAAACGATGGTCGTGTTTGTCTCCCACTTCAGTTGACGGGCTGTTGACTTTTCCGCCAAACATCGCATTCCTATCATCCTTGCATGGTTTGTTCCTCGCTGTATCACCATACCAAATCCCAAACAATGACAAAATGAAACCCTAAGACTTTGAACAATAACCAAAATCTTCAACTTCTAATCCAGATAATGATAGAATTTACGGCTTAGACCAATCAAAGAAATTACTTTCAATAAATTGAGGAAAGATAGAGAGTAAAGACCATTGGGGGAAGAGATCGCGGGAGCACCGAGAGAGAGCCACTGCTCACGACGGGCATGAAGCTTGCATTGCTTCAATTTCGCCGATCTGTTGGCCTGAAAGCATACAAAGCACGATCAAATCAAAAGGCCAGAAAGGGATTTTCTCAATTCATAAGAACGAATATCCGAAAATCTAGAAATGAAAGTAGATTGGGGAGAAAAGAAGACAGAAAGCGAACCCTCTTCTTCTTCCCCAAATCCTTCGAAGCTTTGGGAATTGAAGCCGTGATGACAGAATTCGACGCCATGATAGGCACGCAAAACAACCAAGAATCTCAAACTTGGAGATGTGATTACGCAAAAACCCTAGACTATTTTCGATAGGAAACCTTTTGAAAGAAATGGATAACTGAAACTCGCACGCTCCACCAAAAATCTCAAGCATCTCAATATCTCTCGTATATATCTGATATATAGCAAGTCACTGTTAATGATAGCCCTCCATTTCGGCCAAATTACAATTTTGCCTTGCTAGGTCAGATGTGTAATTTGTGCTTCAGTAGGAGGGTAAATTCCTTTTAAGCCCCGTCTGATGTATGTGAGAAGTAGGGCAACGACGTCGTTCATCGTTATTTTGTGGCTATTCTTTCTTTGTTCTTTTTCTTGCCTTTTGAATCCTCCACAATCTCTGTTACTCTCATTGCCTTAAACGTTAAAAGGTTGGCTTGGTTGAACGAGTGAAATGAAATTGATTAAGTTTACTGATCGTTTATTTTTATTTTTAGGGCATAGTTTTATAATTTCAAAAGTAATATATTTATTATAAATATGTAGTTATTAGCAGAAATTTACTATACTCGATTTTCAAAAAATTAATTAGTGTAAACTCATTCAAAATATTACTATATATATACTGTAGTACTTTTGACTTTTCAGGGAATTAAATGCTCAATTTAAAAGAGATAATATTCAGTATTTTATATTTATTAAAGAGGTAACGTAAGAATATTATGTGATAATTTTACCACTTACATTTAAAATCAATTACAAATTAATATCTGTAATTTTATAATTTAAATTAATTGAATTATAAAGAAAAAATTTGTATACAAGTCCCCATACTTTTTTTTATTAATTTGTATTGATTGATTTTTTCTAAATTTTATGTGAAAATTGGTACAGCTATGCTGCATAGAAATTCTATACATTGTTCAATTTGTTTATTAAAATATGGGGCGGGTTGATGTGAAAGATTATAATTGAATAGACATTTTAAATTATTACATAATACGTTTGAAGATGAAATTTTGGTTATAATAATTTTCAAATTTACTCACCATACCGTAATTTTTAAAATAACCCATCATTCAAGTTTTACTAAACCGACCCAAATACATTATAAAACGAGATTGCAACAAGTGAAGAAGGTTGTTTTAAATTAGGGTTGTTTTTTTTAGATCAAATTAGACTTGGATCGAAAAACTTTGGTTTGATTGACCCTTAACCAAAAATTTAAGGTTTTGAACCATCAGATTTGAAAAGGTCCAATTTTAGGGTCAAAAAATCCCTATATACATATATATCTTTTATATAAATGGTTCAACCGGTCCATTAGAAAAGTTTCAATTTGAGTCCAATTCGATATTGAACCGATGAACAATCCCCACTCTAATAGAAACAACAATTGTAGAGACATTGATTCACCACCAACTCAAAACTGTACTTCCAACGAGGACGGACCACTCTTGGAGAAACAAAATTGAAAACCGAGTCTAAATATAAAAACCCACATTTTTACCTTATGTGAACGAGTTCGAAAGTGAACGAGTTTGAAAAATGTTTTTTTTTTCAAATCGAGTTCAAACCGAACTCAAGTAGCTTGGCTCATATAAGAAATGGTTATGGTATACGTGGTCATATCCAGACAGTCCGCCCTGTCCGAAAAAATAGACGTATATGAAAATAGGGGAAACCGGATCGGGCTGAAAAGCCCCGTCCGTTAAACTTGTTGGGTCGGCCCGAATACTACCCTATATATATATATATATATATATATATATATATATATATATATATATATATATATATATATATATATATATTATTACGCATAATTATACGGCCCAATTTTTTTAGCTAGACCCATTTATACTAGTGGGCCGTAAGGATTGTAAATTACACGGCCCAGTATTTATTGCTTATCAAGGTTGGTTTTGGATTGCTGTATGTTGTTTGGTTTGCTTTCTCTATAGATCATTGGTGTGTAACTGTGTGCCCTTCGTTTTTTTTTTTTTTCGTGATTTTGTGAGTACACTGAGATCATCAGTGTATGCATCTTTAGAAGAATTACAAATTTGATGTTGAGCATGAATTTTCTTTTTTTCTTTTTTTTTTGTGTAAAACTTCAGTGAAGAGAGAAGGTCATGGGAACAGTGACGGTAGGTACAACAGTCCAAAGACAAAGAGTGTCGGTTGAAGAAAAATAGAGCGTAGACGAGAAGGAGCTCAACTGAAGTTTGAATGAAAATATTCCACTGATCAGCTAATAGTTACTCAAACAGTCGGATAATCAATTTATCTGATAAAATGCCCTATAACTAAGGCTCAAAAAAACAATTGAATCACTTCAAAAACGAAAACAATTGAATATTTCGGATATCCAATTTGATCCAGCTAAAACATGTTGGATATTCAACTATTCTTGGATCAACCTTTTATATATACATATATTGGACTGGTAAAGGACACTCGGATCGATCCACTTGAATCCTCAATTATGTAGTATCCTAGATTCATATGGTTTAGACCTCGGCAAATCTAGACTTTTTTTTTAAGGAAACCATGCAATAGATTATATTAAGTTTAGAATAGACCGTTCAAAAACTCCACCAAGGAAGGAAGAAAGAAAGACTTGAGTACTATCCGCAGAAGGACAAACTATTGCCATGAGATGTGCAATTGTGTTACAACGTTTAGGGACGTGCATGAAGCTGCAAGAGACAGAAAGGTGTGAGAGTGAGATGATATCATCGAGGATGATTCCATGTGCATTGAGAGTAGATGGCCGATGGCATTTTTGGAGTCAGATTGGAGTAAGACATGTGCGGCGCCGTTAATCAGGGTGTCTGAGAGTGCAAGTCTGTTAGCAAGAAGCTCCGCCAAGAGGGATTATATAAAATAATTTTTCTCACGGATACTCTCGCTAATCCTGTTAATTTCTCAATATAAGTTCTTTTCGTAAAAATTAGTTCAATCAATATCAAGTTTACTGAGATTATTGGTGTGTTTTATTTTACGTTTTTATTAGATATTTTAAGAATATTTTACGACTACGTTCGATACAAAGTATGTATCTTGATATAGCAGGTATAAACTTATCTACCCATTTGGAGAAGCACATAAAATGGAAGATATACTATAGAGTATAGACTAAGTTGTGGGTAAACTAACATTAACACATTCAAATATCTAAAGAAATCCACCGACTTAAACAGAAAATCTTACACGGCCAAATCAAATATACAAGTGTAAGCCACTCAAATTATATCTTAACACGTGAATGTTAGGGTCATTAAGAACAAAGAACCCACCACCCAAAAACAAAGAAGCTGAACCTTATATCAGATTGCCCACCTTCCGTCATCCATCAAATTAATAAATATATGGTACATATGTACTAAAATTAATTTTGTTACAATTTCAATAATATTTCCACTTATATTTCTTAAAAAATTATTATTTATAATCTCAAACTACTGTAAGAAAATAAATGTTAATAAATTGTTATATTATTGTAATCATCATTGAATAATCTTGTCCCGCCAACGTTGTTCCGTGTCCATTATTTTCATGCCTCCCTCTTATTTCTTATACAAATTCGTGTTTGTTTACGATAAATGAACTAAAACACTAAACGAAAATGCTCATGGAAGATCGATTGTTGTGAGAACAACAACAAAATCACTATATAACTTATTTAGGATGATGTTAATTACACCGAATTTTTTGTATGATTCAACCAATGCAAGAAGAAGGTGACGATGGGTTGCAGGCGCAACGTTGGAGGTCGCACTGTGACTTCGTCCGGGTTGCCGAAATCATAAAAATTCAGCTTCATCCCCCATTGTCTGGTTGCAGGCTTCATGTTTCAAGATAATGAGGCGCATTTGCAATAAGTGTGGGTCGTAATCTGCTTCAACCTCGCAGTTGTATTTTGCATGTTTCAGGCTATAAGGTAGAGATTAATATGTTATGTCAAAATCCGATATAGACTGATTTGTACTTGTCCACAGGTTAGGATCGCGAGTGAGCCCACAGGTTAGGTTCGCGAGTCATTTAGAGACTAACCGTTCTGATAACATGTCAGAGTCCGATACAGACGGACTGGGTAGAGTGGGGTCGTGTGCATACGAGTGCACATGCGCGTTAGGCCCAAGCCCAACACATAAACCCGATGAGGTTTCATTCTAAAATCAATTGACAATAATAGGAGTAACCCACGGACCTTATATATTAGGCTAGGAAGTCTCAATATTTCGATGTGGGAGCTGATTATTTCCAACAAAAAGCGAAAAAGTTAAGTTACTTCCTGGAAGTAGTCAAAACATCGTTATGGATGAGAACACGAAGTTCAAAATCGTCAAAAATAATTACCATGTTATTACCGATCAAAACATTAATATAACCTCTTTTGATCCCGCCGGAAGGGGAGATCCCATATTATACTAGCATCGTTTTTGGTTCTTCGGTCATCCAAAGATCTATATTCTCATTCTTCCTGAATCCGGTATCATAAGTCATTTCGTTTCGAGTTTTTAATAAAATTTAACATTAAAATTGTGTGTAACAAATACGTCAAACTGAGTTTTTTTTTGATGAAAGTGTTGAAACTTAGTTATCGGAGACTATTACGGAGATGATATTTTTGAAAGTAAAAATATAAAAATAAAAAGAAGGTAAAAAGTAAAAGGAGAAGAGAAAAAAGGGGCTTGTTTATTAGTCGATATGGAACTTAATCATTGATCTGGCATCATGCTTCCCATTTGCCTTTTTACTTGCTTTGGTGAAATGTTTACATCCGCACAATTCCGCTATGAACATATAATTCTTCGATGCTTCCATTTCTTACTATGCATAAAGCTAGAGTACTAATTTTGTTCATACAATCTTGTATTACAACGTTGGACTGGATTTCCATAATATTTAATGAACCAACAACCTTATAATATGTTTGATTGCCAAATTTTTTTTTCTCTAAATTATCCAGACTATGAGTCCGGATCCTTTATTTTCTTATATATTTGTCCTTTCTATTACACTATTTTTTTGGTAGTAGGTTTGTTGTGTGTTTCATTTTATTGCTTTGATTAATGATTGTAATTTTATAATAAATAATGTGGTAGAAATTAAAAAAACCTTATTTTTTATCCATAATTATATAATGTATCGGATAAAATTTATATTGTGATGAACCGAAATAAATTATCCATTATTGTTAAATAAAATCTGGTATGTACTACAAATAACATTAATTTTTTTTAGAAAAAAATGAGGTAAAAAGTCCTTTTTTATATTACTCTAACTGTCTATAAAGTTTTTAAATCAAAAATTAATTAATAAGGGGGTAAAAATAGAATTTACTAAGGAAATAATTTGAGATGCCTATAAATAAAACCTAACCTATTCTAAAACTCTAGCCGCAACTTCCTTCAACCGTTCTTCTATTACCCGACGAAATATTGTTTAGCTAAAATTAAAATTTTGTTTAGCTAAAATTAAAATTTTGTCTAGCTAAAATTTAGGACGAAATATACCTTTATATAATATGTATCATCGTAAACATATTTAGATTTAGTTTATTAATCATCTAAAGTTTCTTAGATAAATAAAATAAAGAATTGGAACAGTAATATTTGGGTTATAGTATGATGTTGGGATAAAAGATTTTTGAAATATATTATTTAATTTAAAATGAATTATGAAACGATAAATCATATTATATTATATGTGTCCTCACTCAACAATTGAAAAAGAAGTATTCTTGTTTATATGGGTAATAATCCATCTTTATAATCAAATTATAAATCCTCATTCAAATGATACGGGATAACGGATGTTACATTTGACGATGTATGTGTGTAAATAATGCCAATATATGTTATTTTTTAATCTCATTTAAGAAATAATGACTCCAAATACAAAGATGGGTCAAACGTCAACATAAATAGTAATTTCTTCAAAATATCTCTGTTGTCTAATTGAACCGATACATTATTTTTTAAACATTTTTTGATGACATATCATCTTAACCGAAATATCCGTATCATTGTTGATTATTTAGTTCAATAGTTGTTTTTATTAAAAAATATTTTTATAAAATAATTGAAACATGACTCAAATTAATTGATGGGTAAATTATTTTATAAAAAAATATTAAATTTTATTTTGTAAAATTAAGTAAATGAGTCTATAATATAACGAAAATATATAATAGTTTTTAAAATTAAAATAACTAATATCTTGGAATGTATGGTATAGAGTTAGAATGAGTCATTTCATAAAACTATTTTTATTCGATTCTAATTTTCAAGTCATACAAAACACGAGGCGTGAGTATCAATAATTTTGATTCTGATTTTTTTTTAATTTTGTACCAAACAAGTCCTTATTGTTTTAACTACACATATGAAATACCAAGACTATAGCGTATTTATGCTGTTAGAGTGCATTCGAAGTGAAAGTGGTCGACTATATCCCATGGGGATGGAGAATCAAAATCATAGAGCACTACATCCCACCAATAATCTGCCACATGCTAAAGAGACATTCTAATTGAACTTGCAAAAATATGATATATCATTTGATACACAATTAACATGTGTACTGATATGATACATTGGTCTTTTGGTTTTTATAAGCTCATATTGATGAGCGTGGAAATGTGTTTTATGTCGATGATATAAAATTCGTGAACCTAATAATATAAGTACTAAGGTTATTTCTTTCATTGCCAACTGATTTTAGGATAGAACCCTAAATGTTTGTGTGGATAAGTTCATTGTGACGTGCATAACCCTCCATTATACTGTGTTTGTGTTCTGATTAACGAACAATATGTTATCCGTCCTAAGGCTTTGTGTCAAGTGTTAACTAGTCCATGATATGACTACTTCTCCTATTGTCAATTGTTTTAGGATGGAACCCCAAATGCTTGTGTGCATAAGTTCACTTTGACGTACATAACCCTTCATGTCTTTAACCCGACGGATATAAAAGATAAATTAACAACATGTTTTTGGAGCTTTTATATGGCACTAGAGCGGTTAAAACAACGGCATGTCTTTCATTAAGTTGAGTAAGTTATAAAGAGAACAAGAGTTTGCACAAATGTTGACTGTATGTGATGTTTTAATTGCAAGAATGGGTAAGGGTGGTGAAACTAAACCGATCCATGAGAAAATTTCATTTTGCAAAACTCGTAAATACAAATCACACTTTCTATGAAATGGATGTATGCATCCATGGATGGCCATACTTGAAAAATATATACTTAATTGATGAAAATAGGCAAGAAAGTAGTGATACACTTTCATTTGGATTATGTTATTTGATTTTGGATTGGATAATAAGCTTGTCGGTTTGGATTATATGGGTAGTCTGGATACCGCTAATAAGCATCCGATTGACCAAAATCATGTTTTGATATTAATTTTTAGATTCCGGATCAAACAGATAATTATGATATCTACGGATAATTGTCCAGTCCAATCTGACTAAAAGTTGTTGCAATATCTGTCGGACCATAGTTTTATAACTTATATTTAAATCGACACGTTATCCATCCCTCTCTATTTACGGAGTTATGACACGTGTTGAAATGCGTATCACATATTTTATACAGTCAATAAATTTTATAATAAAACCAAACAAACTTTTTTTTGTTTGTTAAGATTATACCTTGGATACATTGCACACATGATCTATACTCTATAATCCAAATGTAATTTCACAAGTACAACCAATTGCTGCTATCTTGCGATATATACACATATCTAACCCTAATGAAGTACTGAGTCAATCAAGGAAAGAAAAGTGCTACAAATTGGGAGCAATGACCAACCAAGATGAAGGCTGTGATCATTTGTAATTAGTTAGTTGACGGTTAATAGATGCTGAATTTGGGCTGTTTGCTTTCAGCTTACAATTAACCATGACTCTAACTAACCCAACAAAGCTAACACACTACCATCATTTACAAATCTTATCCAAATCATCATTACCTATATGAAGAAGGCAATGTATATACGGATATATGATCCGAAACTTTAGATATCCATTACAATAATTTTACAAAGGTCTATCCGAGTTATAGAGTAACTGGATATTCGACACTTTAATTGGTTGGGATATCCGATCTACTTTAAACGAATATATCCGATCCAACTTTATTTCAAATCTTCGATCCATATCCATAAAAATTCGCACGAATCGGATCATCAATTAATGGGTATTTTTTGATTTGGATCTTCAAATCGAATATATCCAATTCAACTTTGTTATAAAAATTCTGATCCATATCCAAAAAAAAAAAACTCACGAAACGAATCATCAATTAATGGGTATTTTTTGCTTACCCCTATCTCTAACATTTCAATTAGCTTTAATATTGCAATTGTATATATTAGATAATAAAAATGTAGTCGAAGAACTTGAACGGCTTATATCATGAAAAAAAAATGAAATTGAATCAAAATATTCAACCCATATAGATGAATTTTATGAATATTCATAAGTAAATAAATACTCTTACAGAATCAGAATATAGATTTAGACAATCCTTTTCGACGTGCAAGTAATAAGTGTTGGGTCATCTTTCTATTTGAATTTTCTTCTTCTATCCTTTAACTTGTCCAGTTCGTTTGATTAATGTCACTCTGCATACTAGATATTACATTATACTTTTAAATTTAAAAAGACCCTCTCAATATGATATTATCCATACATTATAACCAAAAAAATTGAACTTGAATTTCAGTGATAACACTTAAGGAGTTTAGGGTCCATTTAATATTACTAAAATTTATTTTCCAAACACGAAATATTACTAAATCAATAAATAAAAAAAATCTTGTTTGTGTTAGTGTATATGGTGGAATTGTAAAGGTCTTTTAACGCAAAAATAACCTAACCATTTTCATTTCATTTTCTTCTCTTTAACCGTTATCGTACCCCATTATAATTAAATGGACACTTAATATTACTTTACGGTTAGATTAGATGAATATTGACATTTGCTTATTTGTTACCTTAATTAATGGGTCATGTCAGACATATCTATACATTTTATTTAGATAATTAACCCAATTTAACACTTCTGATACGGAATCAAATCGGTCATTAATAAACAATTGTTTAAAAAAAACCCGGTTTCAGGGTCAAGTGCAGACTTAATGAAACCCAAAATCAGTTTCACACGGATGGGTGCGGAATCAATTGAACCCAAATTCGGATTCCAAGTGCGAAATCAATTGAATCCAATTTCAATTTCGCACTCAGGTGCATAATTAATTGAACACTAATTATGTACTCGCTAAAGGATTCTTATGGGTTCGTTTAATTTAAACGTAATTAGAGACATTCCTTAGAATCAATAACCATATTGCCCCACCAATACTCAGTTGGTCTAGTAGGATGTGGTGCTAGGCTCCTTAAGTGTTTAGCTTGGAAATTCGAGTTCGAATCCTCCTGGCGGCATGTATGAAAAAATTGATATTGGGAGGGTATCCCACGACTTTCTACCCGATCCGGACGTAGAGCGGTTAAGCCGATCGAACCGGGTGGTCTACGAATTTACCATTTACAAAAAAAAAAAACAAACCATATTTGCCCCTGTACATTGTATTGCGATAACAACTAATTATGGACGACCAATCTCTATATTATTTCTTACGTAACATTTATTATATGATTAAGGTAAGTGTTACCGTAAAATAATAATATTGTTTAGTGTTTACCTCTTACCTTTTACTATAAAATTGTAAAAGAAGCGGGATTACTGCAATGATCATCGTAACGCAAAGGCATGCGAAGTGCAAACAAGCCTTTGCTGGGAATGAAGGCGGAATGTTTTGTTTAGAGTTGAAGCAAAGGGTCATTTTGTGTAAATTTTACATGCCCACAAAGTATACAATTATAAAAAAAAGGTGGACTAAGGAAATCATTGTCTCCCTTGGTTACACTGCACGTTTACAAAAATTTATCGATCTTATATCAATTACCAAAAAATTTATAAATTAAACATAATATTTTTTTTTCCTATCCCGAAATCGTCGGGATAGGCTTGTGTTTGTGTAATCTATTAATTTTTTTTTTTTTACTCCCATCAACAAAGGAAATAAGAGAAGAAAGGGGGCGACGAGGCTCAGGTTGTGGCGGCTGCAACGGTTGCGACGAGGCTGCGTATTCTATCCCGATATTCCGTATCCTTCTTCGCCAATCCTTCTACCCAAAACCCTAGAACTCTAATCGGTGTACAAATGGCGAAGTCGGTGTTGGTTGATCATCCTCCTTCCACTTACAACCATGACGATCTCTTCACAGGTGACATTGATTCGTTTACCTTCCCGCCTCTCAAACATAATGATTCCTGACAATCATATGAACTGCAACATTGATCCAAGTTTCAATTGAAACAACAAATTGGTGATTTTGGAGGTGACATACATCCACCTCCTGGAATGTATATTGTGAAACAAGGTTTAAAACCATAATTGTTTATAAAACCTTGGTAATTATATGTTATTTTTAAAATTATTTAGGGGTAAAAATATATTTTGTATTAAAATAAACCCTAACTAAACGTTTTCATGTGATTTATCTATATAAATCTGTTGAGTTTATAAACCCAGAAATAAAATATAAATCCGTATAAACTCATTTAGTTTATAAACCCGACTCTTACAAAACAAACCCCAAATTATTTTTGTTTTGATGGGTTTATTATTATTTAAAACTTGTTTTTCCATCCTATATTTTTTGTCCATCCTAAGTATCTACTATTATAATACTAAAACAGAAGTGACTATTACCACTTGTCGTTTCCACATTATGCCACCTCAAATTTTGCCATTTGTCATTCCCACATTAAGCCATATTGGATTTTTCCACGTGTCAATTCTAGACGGTGCCACCTCATTTTTACATATATTTTTTAAAATTTTATTTATTAAGATGAAATAAACTTATTGCCATTTATAAAACAAAATTAATCTTATATCATTTTGTATCAAATATAACTATACATGATTTTTATTGTCTTGGTAATTTTCTTTTTGGACTACCATTTTACCATACGTCTTCTTTCAATTATGAGATATGTCTTAAATTTTTGTTTCATTAATAAAAATAAAGTTATTAATATGTAAATTGATCTTAATATATAGTTTTCAATATCTTCTACCAAATTTAATAACTATATAGAATTTATTTATTTTGGTCAAAATATTAATTGATTAAAAATTATTATATGTGTAATCTATATATAATAAATTTTTTAGATAAGACCCGCTTAACTCATTGTATATGTATAACAAGATTTTGTATTAGACAAGTAAATTTATATGGAGATCGATGGAAAAACTTGATATTTTTATGATTATCATATTTTTATAAAATCCTGATACTATGAAATAATATATAGATAAAATGTAATTAATCTACTATCCAACTTATTTGTGAAATCGAAGGTACTTCAAAATCATTAAATATCTCAATTCATAGTTCTTATTACCTAATTCGATAATAAGTGACATCCTATTATATGATTATAATTTATATTTTATCACGTATATATTTGTCTCCATCACTCACTAATAATACTCAAAGTTTAAAAAATATGTACAACTAAAAACATCAAATATCATTGTTTGGATATATACTAAATATACCAATTAGAATTTATTAACATCATTTATTTTTATTGAATGAGAAAACATCGATGAGTTATAATTACTTTATTTGACTTTACAAGATTTTTACCAATAATTTACATATTAAGTTACGGTAACTCCGACTTCATTTGAGTTAATTCACATTCCACCTAAAAAGTATTTTTATTAATTTTATGTCACCCAAATTAATTTTTAAAATAATATATTTTGCCGTATATTTTTTTAATAAATCTCGTGCAAGGCACGTGTATTAAGCTTAATTTCACTCTATTCTTCGATTTATTTAGGAGCATAAATGTCTTTACAAAAATTACAACATAAAATAAACCTCATATAATTTATCCATATAGATCCATTAATAATTAAACCTTAACATTAACTATAAATTCATATAAACTCATTTCATAACTAAGCTATTAGTTTATAAATTTATACACAAATTAATGTTGATTGGAAAGAAAGCGAGAGCTTATTTTTGAGATTATAAAATCCTAATCATCAAGATAATTGTACAAATTAGGAATTACAATAATGACAAATGTAAATTTGCGAGGGTTGATCTTGCAAAGTGTTATTTTTTTTTCTAATTAATTCTTCGTTGGCCGACCTTACATGTGTCAAAATAATTGAGCTTGGAATATAATAATTTCTCTAGTTTGTTTGATTAAATTGAATATTTAGTTGGAACTTGTTGACCATAAAAGGAAGTTAATTATATGGATCAACACTATAGGTATAAGTTGATTTATCATCGTAACCTTCTACTTTGGACTTTTAGGTAACATTTAGTTGGAATTAGTTGTGATTATA
This sequence comes from Fagopyrum tataricum, assembly GCA_002319775.1. Lineage (NCBI taxonomy): Eukaryota > Viridiplantae > Streptophyta > Magnoliopsida > Caryophyllales > Polygonaceae > Fagopyrum > Fagopyrum tataricum. Next base: position 7,391,395 of record CM008279.1, on the reverse strand, counting down.
ATAATAAAAGCAGTTAAATATACGGAGCAACACTAATCCACTATAGTCATTTTTTGATATTTTTTTCAAAATTGGAGTTGGTTGATTATACTTTTATACATCATGATATTCACTTTGTTTTTTTTTTTGATCTAAAATACACAAAGAAATACACTTGTTTTTAATCGAATACAAAATAAAAAAGCTGAATTATAATTATATTCAACTTTGAAATTCAAAATTTGAAAGACTCGTATAGAACGTGGAAAAGAACAATTCATCCCGCACAAAAAACCAAGTTACATAAGCACAACTAAACGACGTCGTTCGTAGTGACTTTTCTCACATATCTCTCCCCTTCCCGGTCCCTCAACCTTATACAGAACCAACTGAAGGCAAAAAGCAGTTTCAAGAAAGCATTCGTCGAACTATAAATTGAAAGAAAGAGAGAAGTAGAAAGAACGTCAAATGCCGCCGACACCGGCGGCTCCGCCCTTTCCTCCGACTTACTAACGCGTCTATTTTTGTAAATATCAGCCCGGAAAGTAGAGAGAAAGATGGCTCCGTCCACCAAGCAAACGTCGTCACGTGACCTTCGTCACCGGGTGCTCACGTGCCTTACCCGTCTCTCCGATCGTGATACACAAGCTCTCGCCGTAGCCGAGCTCGAATCCATCATTCCTACACTTACTGGAGACACATTCTCCCTCTTTATCACCTCTGTCTCATCCACCTCCACTGCCGACAAACCTTCCGTTCGCAGCGCTTCCCTCCGCCTCCTTTCATCCCTCTCCTCAACTCACCGGACCAACCTATCGCACCACCTACCGAAACTCGTTTCCGCCGCCCTCCGTCGCCTACGAGATCCAGACTCCGCTGTCCGGGCTTCCTGCGTATCTGCCTTCGCCTCCTTTGCCTCTGACGTCGCCACGACGGCTTCCTTCTCCGCGTCTATCCTCCGCCCTTTGGCTGAGTCGCTTTCCACTGAACAGGATGCGTCCGCGCAATCTGCTGCCGCGCTTTGCCTGTCTGCTGCGATCGATTCTTCGCCGGCGCTGGATCCGGCGCAGATCGCTAAGTTTATTCCGAAATGGATGAAGCTTTTGAAGTCGGACGGATTCAAGGCGAAGCCTGGTCTATTGACGCTTGTGAGGAGTGTTGTTAGGGCTTGCGAGATCGGGAATGGAAACCAGTTGAAGGATCTGGTTGCTACATTGGTGGATTTTTTGAAGAGAGATGATTGGGCGGCGCGGAAAGCTGCTGCAGAGGCGCTATCTGAATTGGCGGTGGTTGAGAGAGACTGCCTGTCGGAGTTGAAGGCCTCCTATTTGAAGACCTTTGAATCTAGAAGATTTGATAAAGTGAGATTTGTCACCTGTATACTAATCTCCCGATTTAGATTTCCTTGGTTTATGGGTTTTTGTAATCAAACTCGATACGAATTGTTAATTTTAGGTGAAAGCTGCGAGGGAAGCGATGAACAAGATGTTGGAGGCATGGAAGGAGATTCCCGATGTTCTTGAAGACGGATCTCCGCCTCCTCAGTCGCAGGCCTCGTCGAAAGGTACAATAGATCTGATTTTTGGATCAGTTATAGTCCCTTTTTTGTTATTAATTAATGATTTTAGTTGACAAGTAAAGATACGAATTGAAATTGGAATAGTCAGTAACATCTATGTTATGGAGGCAACATCTGTCGGTACTGCGGAAAGTAACTGGGTTAATGGACATCAAATGCAGAAGCTGATTTGCGCCTTGAACTAGCATTATTACAGTGTATTCAACAAATGAGTTTCTAGGTCAAAACAGTTTGTTTATGCCCTGGCGTTGTATGACCATTCTTCTACTGTTTTCCCCCCCTCTATCAATCAAACACTACACTTTTGCTACCTATTTGGCGATGAAGCTAATTTGTCAGTTTATCTCCGAGGACAGAAAATGCTAGTGATGGGCGGTATCCACTGCGATCACATGTTTCGAGCTTAGCTGACTCTAACACTCCTCAATCAAGGAGAACTATTCCGCCGAGGAGATCTTCACCATCTGAAAGTGCGACGAAGACTACTGCCAGGAATAGATCTTCCCTTGAGGATCCTCGTAAGATGTCAAGTCTTCCGGTTCTTAAGAAACTCGATTATAAAAAGACTGCAGATGATAATATTGATAATTCCGCTTCACGTGGTTCATGTGTCACCTCTATTTATGAGGAGCATCACCAAGGATTTAACCAAAGGGTCTTTCGGAGAGGCGATAAGGAAAGCAGTAGATCTCCAAAACCGAATCCCTCTGACGCTTCTGTTGATGTCAATAATGTCAATGCTGATCAATGTAGACACCACCACAAAGAGTGCGAGGACCTTTCAGCCATTCGCCAACAGCTTGGTCAGATTGAAAGCCAACAGTCTGGCTTGATGGATCTCCTTCAGGTAAATTCAAGTAAACAATAAACAACACCAAACAAGTACGTTCTCTTGGAATTTGGATCATGTACATATGCTTCTCGGAATGCAATTAGTTTTCAATTTGTTTAGGGAAGGAATCCTTTGCAACAAAGTATTTTAGCTGGTTTTGTTTATTTATTATGCTTTGAACTACCTCTATTTGTTAATAGAAATTGATTTGCAAGCTCATTTGGTTTCATGACATATAATTAGGAAGGTTATCTCTGACTGCTAGTTTGCAAGTATTTTGAGTTTCTTTTTGGCGACAAGATGCACCTGAACATCATAAGTTGCACTCCTAAATAATCTTCAACTAGTTTACAGTCTACTTGCTGAATATGGTATAAGTTATATTATTATATCAATGACAATTCAATATGTTACATGCCCTTTTTTTATTTTTTTTATTTTTATTCTAATGAGTATTGAGATTTGCTGTGATGCTGCCCTTTGAATGATCCTTTTGTTTGATTGCCTTGAAACAATTCATGCTAAAAATGCATTTAGGCACTGCATTACACTTCTGCTGTGCATGCAGCTTATGAAAATGCTGGATATATCATCTAACAATATCCCCTGGCTTTTATTTTCATCTTAGAAATTCATTAGGACCTCTCAAGATGGAATGCGTTCTCTTGAAACCCGTGTCGATGGTTTAGAGACGGCATTGGCTGATATGTCATATGATCTGGCTGTTTCAACAACAAGGATGGCAAGATCTGATCCTCCAAGAAACTCTTGCTGCTTGTTACCCAGCTCAGATTTTTTAAGCTCAAAGTTCTGGAGGAGATCTGTTGGAGAACAAAGGCGTTTCTCTTTTCCTATAACAACCTCGTCAGTTGCAACCATATGTGAAACTGCTGTTAGGAGTCCTGCTGATAGCACATATAAGCCTGAGAATAGGAGGTTTCAGCGCCGTGGTGATGCGGGTGGCTTTATTGTCAACCCACTGGCTGAGGTCCAAGCTGATTCAAGAAGATTCTCAGAGATGTCATCAACTGGATTCTCTAGAGGTGTACATATTGCTGCATGACATGTTTTTAGTGGCTCATCCTGTTAACCTTGTAAGTAACAGGTAACTTAACCCACCGAGTTTTTCTCCTGGTACATATTCATCGTTTGCATAGTAAATAGTGGAAGGGGAACTAGAGAGAGAGAGTAATAAAGCAAGAAAAATCACCTTTTTCTTGTTTGAATGGGATTTTGAGTAAGGACTTAAGTGGACTTCTCAAGGTCTCTCATAGTTTCTCTTCTTCCTTCTCTACCCATTAGAACATTATATCAACAAACACAACTGTTTGGCGTGTGCTGTGCTCAAACTGCATAACACAGTGGTCAGCTTAAAAGTTCAGGTGTGACAATTAGCATTGACCCCCAACTAGTCGATGTTTTTCAGTTTGCACTTTATTTTTTAATAACTTCATGTCATTTTTATGATCAACCATTTGGCATGATGATTTGCTGAAATATAGTATCAACATAATTCATCCCTTCTGTTTAGTCGGTATCATTTGTCCAATTTTAGATCCCATCTATTCTGCTTGTCAGCTATTTGAAGTTGGTTTTTTCATCATATAGTTTGGCGATGAATTTCAGATGCCTCGTTATCTTTTCTAATGAGCAAACAGGCCAACATTGTACATTCGATAGGGAGAATTATTCATTCTGAATGCGTGTTTCTCTTCAAAATGTCAACATTCTATTTTCTTTGTACAATCATTCATATACATATGTCTCTTAGTGATGAAAGTTTGAAGTTCACAAATAATTATTTGACATATTCTATAATTTTTTTTCATCAGATGAGCCGATCCTAAAACGAGCTTATTTTATGACAGCATGGTTCCAACGCTGTCCTTGTATTGATACGTGAACATTGTTGGGTAAGTTGAGCACGATCCACTTCGGCATGAAAACTCCCTTTTACTCTGCCTTGCCGTGGTAGTAACCGAGTAACTGCGTGTAGTATATCATCAGATGCTGTATGACTGCTCTGATGCATTATATATTTAGGTGAGTTTCTTTTTTCTCCTAATTCTCCGATGTTTGTTCTGGAAGGGGTATTTCCGGAATCATGTCCTCAGCTATCCCTTTTTAGTTGATTTGGTTGTGTTTACTGTTGTAGAAGAAATGCACATCTTAGGTCTTTTTTCTTTTTCTTCTTTTTACTCTACCCTACCATGCCATGCTGCTGTTGTTTATGATTCACCTATTTTCTGCTGTCAAAACCTGTTACGTGGTGTTTCATAGTCGTGAAAAGCTGAAGATTTATTATGACCTGCTATAATGCAACGTGTTATCCGTGTATATGGTATCATGTTTGAGGTTGTTTGCGTTGTATCTTCAGTGCCGAACTGCTGATTGACTGTGAGTGGGATGATGATAATTCCCTGCTTATACCAAATTGATCATTTCCGTTGGGAGATAACAAGTTCTCACGTAAGTAGACCTAATCATATCCGGATAGCCTGCTCGGCCCGAAAAAACGCCGGGCAAACAGCCCGACCGGGCTTTTTACTCTGACCGGATTCGGCCCGGATGTCCAGACGGGCCGGGCTTCTTATCTTGTTTATATCCGCCCGTTTTTATGGAAGGGTCGGGCCGGGCCGGGTTGTATCAGGTCTAAATATGGAGTGTGTTAAAAGGGATATTTCTATCTAGTCCAATCTATAATAATTTTAAATTTGGATTACTACACAGGAAGGGAACTCTTAACTATAGCTAATAAAATAACTTGTATTTTTTTATATAATGTATCTACATTATTTACATGGAGCAAAAAGGTAGACAAGTAACACGTTGCGCAGTTAACTTTTTTTGAATGATAACGGATTATGCTAAAAACTTGTATTATATTGACATTTTCTTTTATTAAAATTGTCCAAATTTCATTTTTTAAAATTGTCATAATAATATAACTTTTCACGATACTATAATTTTTCTAACAAAAAACATTTCCATTCATTGAAAAGCTAGATATTCATTTTTTTAAAATTCATCATATTGTTACATGATATAAGTCACTTTGATTCACTTAACAATAAGTACCCTTTAAAATACAACTAATATATATATATATATATATATATATATATAAAGATATCCTTTTTTTTTGGTCACGCGTCAATGCTACGTTTTTTCGAATGTCCCAAATATTTTCAAAAAGTAAATAATCAATTGGATTATAAACCTATAATTTAAAACGTGAATAAAAAATTGATGTTAACAAATTTTTTTTACCTATTCTATTTGTTTCGAAAAATCTTATGAAATTTTGTATAGAATTAACTCATTTTCAAAAAAATATGTCGTTCCCGTGTAAGCTTTCAGAATGAGCTTCTAGAATATCCCCTATATAACCACATATTTTCCCTGCCAATCACCCCAACTTAATGATTGACGCTCTTTCATCGTCTCACTTTCATCTTCACGTAAAAACTCATTTGCTTATCTATCTTTTCTTCAATTGTTGCGATTCAATATTTAATCTGTTGAGTTTTTTTCATTTCGATTTAGACATACTTGTGAATCGATTATAATCATCGTTGTTGTTATAATAGTAATCATCCATTCAATCGCCAATTTTTTTGTATGTACCACCGCCGGTTTCGCTCTATATATTGTCATTAACATCACTCCATTGATATTTAAATTTGTTCTTTTTTTTTTAGTTTTTTTCAACTTTTGTAATCATGTAGTTCTAGTTCTAAAGATTAGGTTATACAATAAGCCACAATATTACTTAAATGTATTATTCCATGTCTACTCCTAGATAGGATGATCAAAATCCAAAAATACTAATCCATATAATTCACACAAAATATTAAAGTTGTCTCTAAGAACACTAAAATCCATACTTAGCCAAAAATTCTCTCTTTTAAGAACTGAGTTTGTACCCTCCTTCAAGACCTTATAAGTTCAAATCTAACCGTTGGATCGTTCCCAAATTTTGATGCCATAAACTTCATACTATCCTCTACAACATTTCAAAAGTTCAACGGTAAACGATGATTCTAAAGTATAGAAACATGCTCCTAAAGTTAGCTATCCTACCAGACTTTTTTTAGGAAAATAATGTGTATAAGTTACATGTCACAAGTTCGATTCTCCTTGCCCACTAAAACCCGGGAATAAAACTGAGACTCCAACGTCGCGCGTTTGTGCCTTGTTGGGAGCAAAGTTTTGCAAAGGCCCCTCGAACGTAAGATCCGAAGTTTGAAACCCATGGCCGACATTTTCTCCTACTACTATCATTTCCCTCGTGCCTCTCTTTAGAAAGTTACGACACGTTATAATACACCTGTGCCTCTCATTAGAACTATTTCAACCCTTAATACTACTCGACTTATCATTCTAAATAATCAGGGTATGATATCTAGCATCGACACCCTGACTTTCTTTAGCAACTTAGGTTCGTGGACCTAGACGTCCATTTCAAGTTCTATTATCCAACATTCGTTCCTTTAGAATCCCGCTATCTCGGAAGTCCGTATTTTGTCTAACGTTATCGATCCTCTTAATTACACATAGATCTCATTCCGATTCCGCTAACATAACATTTCTCAACTTGTTCCAATTCTAATTCCAATTCCACATTATCACCTCACTTTTCAAAATTCGTTCCAACTTCTAATATTCCAGGCATACTGAGTTTGCTATCAATATTTCTCATCAACATTCATACTTAAACTTAAATAATTAATTATTTATAAATTATATAGTTATTTATTATTGCGAACTTAATTTAACGGAAATTAATTTGACGGAAAAGGGAACGGGTTCGGGTCTAACCTGAATCGGATTAATAGCAAGGTTAACCGGTTTATGATGGCACCAGGAGACGTCGATGCGGCGACGATCGGGCTTTTGATGGCTAACCGGTAGCCTCGTTGTCTACGGTTCTATAGGAGATTAACATTGAGGTTGTTTAGGAAGAACGCAAGGGGAAAAGGTGAGGGAAAAGGGTGGGTACTTATTTTTTTGAGATTTATATAGATTTGTATGTGACGACATTCATGATCATAATAACGTAGAGTAACGATCGCCATTATGGTGACATTCATGGCCATAATAACGTGGAGTAACGGTCACTTTTATGGCGACATTCATGTCCATAATAACTTGGAATAACGATCGCCATTATGTAGCCTAGGTCTTTATTGGTTTATGTTATAAGGTTGTTGGAGATATTTAATAAAATTTTAATTAAAATAATAATATTAAATTCTCGAAATTTTCCAGTCATTACAAAAATTATGTTAAAACAACGCATTAAAATGATTAAATATGTAAACTTTATCTCGAAATAAAAAAATATATTTTTTAAATATAATCGAAGTCTCCATATAATATAACATAAGTACTTCGAAAAATACCATTTGTCATTTCACCACATAACCATTTGCATCTTACTGAACTTTTAAAGTTAAAAGAGTAACAGCTTATAACACTTTTATAACAAAAAGTGAAACCTATAAAAAAAGTTAGGTGAGATTGGGAAATACAATATTTTTTCCATAGAAATTAATAATATATCAAAATGGGTAATGCCATTTTGGCAAGGAAAACCTCACTCTCACGAGTCGCGCCCTCTTGTACGATATAAGTCTATAACGGTATAACGAAAAAACTCCTCTTTTTCTTTCATTTGCATTTTACATTGTCTTCTCAAACAAACCCCACCATCACAAGTCACCACAGAAGATGGGGAACAAGAAGCGAAATCCAACTGCTTCCCGCTCCCCAAAGCCATCGTCACCGGCTGCGGAGGTCTCATCTTCACCGGCCTCTTTGCTCGTCGGCAGCGACGTCTCCCAATCGGAGCAGTCAGTGGCGGAGCGAGACGAAACCAACTACTCCGCGATCAAGCTCGAGTGCGAGCGTGTCTTAACTTCTTTCCGACCCGGAAACCACACCAAGGCACTGAGGCTGATCAAGGAGACCTGTCAGCGCCATGAGAAGTCGGCTCTCGTTCATCGTTGCCAGGCCACAATCTGTGTCAAGGTCGCTGAGATCATGGATGACCAGACCGCTAAGCACCGGTATTTGAAGAGTGGCATCGATTCCGCTCAGAGAGCGTGTTCCCTCTCTCCTAATTCGGTTGAGTTTGCTCATTTCTACGCCAACCTGCTCTATGAGGCTGCGCAAGAAGGGAAAGAATACGAAGAGGTGGTTCAAGAATGTGAGAGGGCTCTCGCTATCGAGAATCCCGTGGATCCTGCTAAAGAGAGTTTCCAAGAGGAGCAAAAGATCCCCACCGCTGAAGGCAGGATCTCTACCGTCCAGCAAGAACTTAAATCGCTTATTCAGAAGGCCAATATTGCTTCGATTTCCACTTGGATGAAGAATTTTGGAACCGGTAGTGGAGACGAGAAGTTCCGCTCGATTCCGATCAGGAGACCCCCAGAGGATCCCATGGAAATGAGTTCTGTTCAAACCAAAAGGTCCAATGAGATCAAGAAGGCCACCAAGACACCTGAAGAAAGGAGGAAGGAGATAGAGGTTAGGGTTGCCGCTGCTAGACTGCTACAGCAGAAAGCCGAGTCGCAGGGTGAGAGTAAGATTGCCGAGTCCATTTCTGGTGCTGGAACGAGCTCTTCTACTAAATCTAGTGAGCGGAGGAAGCATGGGAGTTCCCAGAGAAATGTTAGCTCCTCTGAGATAAAGGATCGGGTATTGTCTTATTGGAATTCAATGAGTTATGAACAGAGGAGGGATCTGCTTAGCATCAGGGTTAGTGACATTAAGGCTCATTTTGGTTCTTTTAAAGACGTTTTAGGTTTTGAGGCTTTGTCTGAGGCTTTGTCTGAGGCATTGGCACATGGTGAATTGAAGAAAATATGGAAGTTCTGGATGTGCTCTCGTTGTGGGTATAATTTTGTGGACGGCAAATCCTTTGTTAATCATGTGGTGCAAGATCATATGGATAACCCCATGCCCAAATTGCAAAAGGCTGTACCTCCTGGTGTTGATAATGAATGGGCGCAGATGCTTGAAACTTGTAATTGGCAACCTTTGGATTTGACTGAATCAACTAGAACGCTTGATGACAATGGCAGCACTTCGGAAAGTAGAGGGAGTGATAAATATGTGAAACTTGATGACACAACCTGTGATGAAAGCCAGAATTTGAAGATTTATACTTTCCCTTATACCTGGCCTTTATCTGATGATGCTGAGTGCGGTAAGCTTCTTGAGAAAGTCAGTTCCGTGTTCCAGTTGCTAATCAGAGACAAGTGTCTATCTGTTAATCTTCTCGAAAAGGTTATACAGTCTGCCATGGATGAATTGCGAAGTCTCGCTCCCAAGTCATCACTTTTGAAGTATGGCATAGACCAAACACCCTTGTGTATTTGTTTCTTGGGGGAAGGCCAACTTAGGAAGATCATTGAATTCTTACAGGAAGTGTTCAATTCTTGTGGTGTGGGTACACATCCTGAAAAAATAGGCCCCGATGATACTAGTACACCACATCAACTTTTGGAGTTGCAAAATAAACTAGTTTATAAGGAAGATGCAGATGCCTCATATCTCCTTTTGGACGAGAGCTTGCAAAATAATTCCGACTCTCTCTTGGCCTGGATTTTTGCGGGTCAATCGACTGGGAAACAGTTGGCAACGTGGTCACATACTAGAGAGGAGAGGAAACAACATGTCATGGAATTACTTCAGTCTCTTGAAAAGGATTTTGGTAATGCTCAGAGTATGTGTGAAAGGAAATATGAGCATGTAGGCTATGCAGAATTGTTACAAGGATTGGAACAACTTTGCATGGAAGAACGCAATAAAAGAGAGCATGTCACGGATTTCACTTGCTCTAGCTACGATTCTGTTCTTAGAAATCGCAGAGACGAAATTATTGCCGCGGATAATGAAGCTGTTAATAAGTTTGAGCTGGATGCAATACATAATATCTTAAAGGAAACTGAAAATATTAAGGCAAGTCAGTATGTTCACGAGGAGTCTAATGTCGGTGCGGCTTCCCATCTTGGTGATACAGAATCTGGTGAAGAGAACTGGAAATCAAAAGATTATCTTAATCAACTAGACTCTTGTATAGAGGTTGCAATACAGAGACAAAAGGAACAATTGTCAGTAGAGGTTGGTTTTTTAGTTTCTGTGCACAACTATCTTTACAAACATTGCTAGGTGCACTTGCAAGCTGTATCTCATTTTCTTCTGTCTTGCAGCTCAGCAAAATTGATGCAAGAATAATGCGGAGTGTTTGTAGTATACGTCAGTTGGAACATAAGCTTGAATCAGATTGTGGAGTTGACTATAGCTCGATATTAAATCAATTAGTGAAGTCATTTTTGCGAGTATGTATATGTGTGCTTGACCTGCTTTTAACGTTTCATTACTTAAACACCCATGTTTTATAGTTTTGTGCTTGCTCTACCTTACCAGGCTCAGTTGGAGGATTTGGCAGAGAAAGATGCCACCAAAAAATCTGATGCTGCAAGAGAAGCACTTTTAGCAGAACTTGAACTTGAATCCAAGAAGACTGGCAGCGTAGGAAGTGATCACTCAAAGAAGACAGGTAAAAAGCTGAAAGATAAGAAGAGGAACAAAGGATTCAGAAAAAACAAGGATACAAAGGTTCACACATGACCTTATTTTCACCTTTGTCTGTGATTTATTTGCCACAGAAAAGATTGAGAAGTTTTTTTTATTTACTTTTTGCAGATTAGCAGCTTCAGCAACCCAGTCGATAATGATGAACCAGCATCGTATGTTTTCTTTGTTCTGTCATGTATCAATGCCATCATATTAGCCACCACATTTTTGAGTACTGCTAAATTTGGATTGTTCTTGGTGCAGTTCTTCTGGTGCTGCTTCCGTTGGCGAATGCGTAGTTTCAGAGGTACCTGTTTCAGATAGTGATGATGATTTGAAGAAAATGGAGGAGGAGTTCCGAAGAAAGACTGAGATTGAGGCACAAGCGAGAAAGCTTGAAGAGGTATTAGAGTATCAAAGAAGGATTGAGAACGAGGCAAAGCAGAAGCATCTCGCCGACCAACAGAAAGGAGTTGATCAAACGGGGGTATGAACAAATATTGAAGAGAACGATTACAAAATTTCATAAAAATTTACTTTGTTAGAAACCCAAGAATCTGATTTCAGTAGAATTAGGGGTTCTTCCAGGATCCAGTTCTTTTGTGAAAGAGTGTTCTAAATTCTTTTGTTAAAGAGTGTTTTAAAATCCACGGGACTGCGTCCGGACGGTGGACGTCCGTCCCGAATTAGACCGAAAAATTCTCTTATTACAGATTTAGGGTTTCAAGTGCAATAGATTTCTCTCCCTGATTCTACAGGTTCCCGGAGACACTCTCCCAGTCTCCAGTGTCGAATTGATCGGCCTCAGCCTCAAGTTTGCCCCAGTCCTCGATTTCTTTCTCCTCGATTCTGCATCTTCTGTCTGTCTATTCTCATTTCTCGATCTGCTTCGCCCAGTTCCTTCTCCCTTTCGTCCGGCCAATCAATTCTGCAGCTTCTTCCTCAAGTTCGCCCCAGTCCCCAATTTCTCTCACCCCAGTTCCTTGTCTGTCTATTCTCGTTTCTGTTTCGGTTTCCTTCCCGACCTGCTTCTGTTTCTGTTAAATCTGGACTGTATTTTTTATTTTTCTGCAACCCTGGGCAAAAACATACACAATGTGAACTGTGATTTCACAGGAAATCGATGCTGCAGTCTCGTTTCCGTTTCAATTTGATTTTGTGCAGTCCCGTTCCTGTTTCAGTATGATCTTGTGCAGTCTCGTTTCTGTTTCAGTATGTTTTTGTGCAGTCTCGTGTATGTATCAATTTCAAATCCTGTGAAGGTTGATCCTAAGAATCACAATTCTTACATTAGTTGACAAAATTAGAGATGGGTATGGAGTTTGTTTTGACAGCTTACCTTTTCTCTACCTCTGCTATCCTTCTTAATCCTGTATTATTGACCTTAACTTTGTCCAATTTCATTCTTTTTATGGTTACACTACCCATTCATTTGTTCCAGAAAAACTGTTTGTTATCACACAGTCACTTAACTTGCTGCCTCCCTGATACTCATATCTTTTTACTCCACAATCCCTTCATTTCACCAATGGCCCATGCTTATTTTTGTTGATGATCTTGCTAAGCTGCTTCTATGTAGTGGCAATCCCATAAAATCTTAACCCCTTTGGTGAACTGTGCTTGCACTCCTTCCTCTTGCTCGGCATGTTTAGGGATGGATCTCATCAATTCAAGGGAGTTATGAAAGCAATGAGATTGGAAACAATCTATCAAATGTTGTTTTGGTTATATGAAGATATTAGGGAGTGCTTGCAATTTGGAAGGTTAAGATTATACTATTTGTTCTATTTAGGTTGAACATATTCTCGTGTGTGGGGTAATTTATCTATCTTCATCATAAATAAGATTCAACTTGCTTATCGTGAATTTCTCAGTTAGTTGATGTACTTGTATTCAGATGATTGATACTTGAATATGATATAGAATATATGTGATGTAGCATAAATCTAAAAATAATGTTAATTTTGGATGAAAAATCAGTTTGGGATGGTGGCTCTAAGGCAGTAAGACAACTACATGCAGAAAATGACGACGAAGAAAGATTTCAAGCAGACTTGGAAAAAGCTCTACGCCAAATTCTTGGTAACATCTGTTCTTAACATTAGCTGAATAGTTTCCTTGCTTGATTATGCTTTTCCCATTGAATGATATTTTTTTACAGGGAAGTATTTGTTTAATATACTTAGTTTTACAAAAATCTATCTTTATAGAGTGTGGCTTGCTATCTAGTTGCAGAAGGCATGGATGAACTTGGATAGTGTGATATTGTTGTGCCATAAACCAAGCTTAACTTAGAACTTTGTTCATCCTTCATATAGCAGAGGAATAGTCAAGGGCATGCTTTTTTCCTCAAAACAGAATTGAAATTGCTTACTTTGCATATTCTTTTTAGGAAAAATAATATCAACTATCAACATTGAACCGAAGTTAATACCAATTTTGAAAATTACTAAGAGCGATAAAAACCATCAATGTATTTTACCAAAAATAATGTCATACTTTTCCGGCAAAAACTCTAACTCCGGCGATGACGTGACAACTGTAATGTTACATTTTTTTTTAAAAATCAATTTAATAATACTTAAAATATTGAAAATATGAAAATATTTTTAAAATTTTAAATTATAATTTTTTAATAAAGTTTGAACATTTTTAAAATTGGTTCGTAAAAAAATGTAAAATAATTTATTTAAGAAATATTTATTTAATATTTATTTTTCAAAAAAATATAATAATTTAACAAAGTTGATATTATTTTCAGTTGTTAGTATTATTTTGGGTTATTTTTTCTTCTTTTATTGTTTATGTATATTTTTTTATTATTTGTGTAAAACCTAAATTTGACAAACACTTCCATAGCGGCATATATCTTCACGGTCAGCAAGAAATCTTTGATGGATGGATCCCATTCACATTAGTTTACATAAAAAAAATAATTTAAGTTCAAATTCAGAATGGGTGTTTTCCAGTGTTAACTTGCAAAGTAACTATTAATTCTTATCCATTGACCTTTTATTGTCATCATTGCTATTAATTCTTATCTTTTTTATCTACTGTTTCTGCTGCTTACTTTAGAGCACTTGTATCTGAAACCTGTTGTGATCTCAGACACATTTCAAATCTGAGGACATTACAAAAGACTTCAGAGCCTGTGGATGATATAAATCCTTTGGTTGAGGTCGTGGAAGAAAATCAATGCGATTTTGATCTTTATGACCCTGTGCTACAAAATAGAGTTGGTATATAATTGTTTTTTGAATGTGAAAATCAATGCGATTTTGATCTTTTAGACATAATTGTGAATCGATTGTGATCGTCGTTGTTGTAGTACTCATCCATCCAATTGCCAATATTTTTGTATGTACCACAACCGGTTTTGCTCGATACATTGTCATTAACATCTATTGATATTTAATTTGTTTTATTTTCTTAGTTTTTTTTTTCCAACTTTTGTAATTATGTAGTGTTTATAGATTAGGCTATCCAAAGTATATTGACATAGTTGATTTGAATGTACAAAATAGTTCTGAGGACATGCATGCTTATGTCGAAATGTCATTGGGATGAATTAGTTGCAATTAGGAACTTGTGTACGAGGAAATAACGAGGGAATTCTTGAGTTTCTTCATATTTATGGGAGGAAAGGAAATGGGTGTGGTGAAGTTTAGGCTAATGAACAGGAAATACCGTATGAATACAATGAAGTTTGGTGAATTTTTTGGTTTTCCTCCTAGTGATCCCTCTGGTTTCCCTAAGGACATTAATCATAGCAGGTTTTGGAAAGAGATTGTTGTACCTGTGGTGGAAAGGGTAAGTGGAAAGCGGGTGAATCTACATGCAAATATATTTGTAACCTGTATTTCGGATTGCCAACCGGATTATGAGTGAGGTTTTGTTTCCTCGGTGTGAGACCCCTCCTCCCATCAGGTTTTAGTTGGTGAACTTTACATTCTATGGTGCATTGCATATGGACCCACTCCCGATTCCTCCTCTTTTGGAGCACTTGAAAAAGGTCTCACAAAAGAAGACATTATATTTGTGTAGGTGGGTTGATTACCCACATTGCTAAGAAGCTGGGTATTGATCTTTCTGACTGCTCTATTGTAGCCATGCCTAAGCATGTAGGTAGAGCTCAGCTGGTTGCCCGTGGTATTCTGATTCAGAAGTGACATGGTCCTTATAACATAGCTTTGCCATGGGATGACAAGGTATGAATCCCGTGGAAGTGTGAGTATTCCTACCTTGATATGAGGAACTGGAAGAGGACATTCGAGGAGATGGAGTTTGATTCCGATGATGTGGTTATGGTTGATTTTGCTGATGAGGATGCTGAGCAAGATGAGGATGACACCCGTGCTACTGATACTGAGCACGAGGGTGATGATGTTGCTACTGATGATATAGATCTGGGTGAGGCTAGAGATATTGTAGCTACAGGGCAGATTGAGATGCCATCTGGAGGAGCTTCGTCTTCACGGGTTCCTATATGTCATTCCAGACGCCGGTCTACCATTATGAGCTTGTTGATGATATGCATGCCTTACGAGTTTGCCAATATATAGAGTTTGACTATTTCAGGGGGCAGTTTCGCAGATTAGAGGCAAAGCAACAGAGGATGGATCGGGAGGCGAGAGAGTTCTACACGGAGAGTCAGAGGCGCTATTCAGTCTCCGAGGGGATGATGGACGACATGTATCGCCAGCTCTTCGGGAGTTACTATGACCCTGCACACCCTCATTACCCACCAGCTCCACCACCACAGCTTCCATTCGAGTGAGATGTGCGCCACATATCACTACATTCTTACATTGTGAGTATTCTTTTTCACCTCTACTTATTTTTCACATTGGGGACAATGTCTTTTTCACCTCTACTTATTTTTCACATTGGGGACAATGTGAGATTTAAGTATGGGGTGGGATGCTTGCAATCCTTTTAGCATGCTTATTTTTGATGTATTGCATTTAGCGGATAATTTGAAACTTTCTTGTTACATGTTTCCCTTTTTGTATGCATTTAAAAAAAAATGTGCTTCTAGGAATGATGTGATCTCTATGATGAAATTTGTGTAAGTTAATTGGTCATTGATGTCTATTTTGTGCTTAATTTGATTAATGGCATATGTGGGATTTGAATACTTTGTTTGAAATTTATGTGATTCATGAAAAAATTGTCTTGTCAAATTGGATTGAGTTTGGATAGTTGAAGCTACATGATAAGTTCTTATACATTGCATAGGAATGATTTAGGCAATTCGATTTCATTCTTCTTCTCTATCTTTATCATGCTTAGCACCTCAAACATTGAAATATAATTGCCTTATTTTTACCTATCCGGGAATTAGGAAAGTGTAGTTTGAAGGTGTATGCCTAAAATGATGTTGTGATGTGTATTATGTGAAGAAGTTTGAGATGTGTGGAATGTGATGGGTAAAAGCAAGCTATTAGGGGGTTGTTGACTATGAAGATGAGTAATTCAGTACCATCCACACAATCGGGTCTTTGTACCTTGCCAAAGTCTGATTAGCTAAACGTCCTAACGAGTGATTTGGTAATGTGGATCCGGAGTGAGGTACCTGAAGGCCTACTGAGCACCAAGGTTTCAGCTATTGTGCACCAATGTCTTTCACTCAAGAAAATTTAAAAAAATGAGAAGAGAAAAGAAGAAGAAAAAAATGCAAGTGGTGGATGTTGAGTACAAAATTAAAGATGAAGTGTGTTGTTCTTCTTCCCGGATTAGCACCACATTACCTAAAAACATCCTACCATCATCACGTTTTTTTGACATATTTCATTGCTAAGTCTTAATGATCTTTGTATACATGTGTTTGACTTAGTGGCTTAGACTTGAATTTCTCTTGAATATTAGACAATGTTGATTCTAATGATAAATATGATTTTCTCGCAAAGTGTGATTATCCTTTTCATGCCTACTTTATTTGACTTTAATTGAAATGTGTCTTTGGCCATAAAACTGCACTTTGAGGTTGATCATGAATAGAAGCACTACCAAAAAGATTTTCCTCTTGTTGTTGCATGTATGAATCATATTATCTTATCTTAGAATTATTTTTTGCTTGAGGACAAGCAAAGATAAGCATGGGGTATTTTGATAAAATGATTTATTGACCTAGTTTAGTTATTCATTTAAGTATGGGGTATTTTGAGTATCAAGCCTCGGAGTGGATACATTGGAGCAGTCATACGAGCGAAGGGAAGGACGAAGGAATCAAGCTAAAAGCATAAAGGACGGAATTGGAGCATCTTGGACACCAATCTCGACCGAGATCACCAAGATAGGACGAGATCTCCTTCTCTGAGAGAAATCTCGGTCGACATCTCGGCCGAGATCCCAACGAGTTTTGACCGAGATTTTTAGACGCTAAAGAAATTGAAGAACGAGACCAAAATCTCGGGCCCGACTATGTCTATATCTCGGCCCAAGATTTCTTCCTTGAGTGTTTATATTTTATTTTTCGGGCCTTTTTTATTCAGCCCGTGTCTTTTGATAGGTGGTTGGGTATAAAAGTAAAGCTCTATTAATGAGGTAGAGAAGTACTTTTTGTAAACCAAATACTAAGTAGGCCCATCTAATTATCTACAGAATTTTTAAAATCAAAAATTAATTAATAAGAGGGTTAAGAATGGAATTTACTAGGAAAATAATTAAAATGCCTATAAATAAAACCTAACCCATTCTGAAATCTTAGCTGCCCATTTTGAAACCCTAGCCGCAACTTCCTTCAACCGTTCTTCTCTATCATCTTCCCTCCACCGTCGTCCCTCTATCATCTTCCCTACCACGAAGAAACTCGACCGGACTCGCACCACCGGAGTCGAAGTAGCCAGATCCGTGGTCTAAGCAGGCAGATCCGCTGTCGTCGGGCTGCTCCGCTGCCGGCGTCGCGGAGATCCGTGGTCGAAGCATCTAGATCCGCCGCTACCGGAGTCGAAAGCAGCAGATCCGGTGGTCGAAGCATCCAGAACCGCCATAAGTCTTCTTCCTCCTGGGTCTATTGCGCCGATATCCGCCGTTAGCCGCCTATAACCGCCGATAACCGCCGATTGGGCTTGACCTTGTGTAAATCGAGCCTTGTGTAAATCGAGCCTTGTGTAAATCGAGCTTTGTGTAAATCGAGCTTTGTGTAAATCGGCCTTGTGTAAATCGAGTCTTGTGTAAATCGGGTCTTATGTAAATCGAGTTTTGTGTAAATCGTGTGTAAATCGGTAGGGCTTGTGTAAAAAAATCGATATTGATTGTGTAACAAATCGGCAGAGCTAAATCGGTAGGGCTTGTGTAACAAATCGATAGATCTTGTGTAAATAGATCGATATGGCTTGTGTAAATCGAGACAATTGTTTGTGTAAATATATATGTTTTATGTAAATTGAGACGAATTGTGTAAATCGATAGGGCTTGTGTAAAAAATTGGTAGGGCTTGTGTAACAAATCGATTGGGCTTGTGTAAATAGATAGAGATGACTTGTGTAAATCGATAAGAATTGTGTAGTGTTATATTTGTGTAAGATTAGTTTGTGTAAGTAGACATTAAATATAACTTTTAAAAAAAATAACAATACATCACCAAGTTCAGTTAGTCTAGCTCGATTTGTATTTTGGCCTGAGTTTGTGTAGTTCGATTTGGGCTGAGATTCATTAATTAGATTGGGCGTAGAGCTCTGAAAATTGAAATTACTAATTAACCCTTTCAATTAATCTTTTAATACAAATAAAAGAGGCCTATTTTTCTCCACTCATTATATAACTAGTCCATCTGATACACAAGTTTTTAAATTTAGCCTCATACCCCATTTCTTCCCTATTATTTTCCTAAGAGAGTCGGTTTTATTTTAGAAAGAGAAAACCTAGAGAGATAGTCTCCATCCCTGCCGTCTTCATCTTCTACATTCTACCGTTGAGACATTTTGTTAGTTTATTGGAAAGATTCAGGCTTTATTGTTATTGTTGGTTAGCGAAATACTTTGTTTTGTTGGATTTCGGATTATTAAAGCTGAGTATTTTCCATTTCCACTTTTGTTATTTATATTTTATGCATTATTTGTCTTTCTTAGAATTAATTTGTGATTTTGATATGATGATTATTGTCTAGAACTATTGTGGTTCCAAGGTAAATAGAGATATGTTTATGCCTTGGACTATGATTGATTAGATCGTACCTTATACTTGGTTTGAATTGCTTGAAACTCTAATGGTTGGTTTGTAGTGAATCTATGTTAGAACCTTCTAAGCTAGCAACCTGAGTTGGAATTGAGACTTTCCCGGTGATATTCCTTCTTGGATACAGAAGTAGATTGACCATATGTAATAGAGGTGAAAACCTCTATTGGATTGAATGTGCCATATTACTACCCGAGTTAGGTAATTCCCGAGACTTACCCGGTAAGGGGTTACTTAGTCCTTGGATAGAGAATCCGGTTTGTATTGAATTTCCACCCTATATACCTTGAGACTTACCAGGTAATAGGTAGTTAGAATTGAAATTGGATGATCTTGCGACTTACCCGGTAATAGATCATCACTAGAGAAACGTTCTTCTCTGTAGCTTTTTTACCATAGATCATTTTGAGTTATCTTGAGTCCATATGTCATAAATAATGATCTTGAACCCTTGAAATCCATTTTTCCATTAATTGATTATCTATTGTTTGTTCGTTTGTTTGATAAAACTGTTTTTAATTGAATTTGATATTCAATTACGAACAAAAAACCCTTTCAAAAACATTGATCTTCTTTCCCTTATCTTTTCCCTCTATTTCTTAGTCTAGATTTGCACTATTCTTGATCATAACTGCAAATTGAACTGCTTAGTCCTTGTGTTTGACCTTGGAATACTTGTTTTACTTCGTACGATCCATATATCGTGGGTTCGCTACTTATTGAGTGATTATTACGAGTATAACTTAAAACATATCGTGTGTTGTGAGCTTATTAGTTTTTATCATTATTGATAAGGATTTTTAGGTTCACCGGTTAGAGAAAGTAGAAGGAGGAAGGATCTGGCGCCGGTGGTTACTATAGAGGGAAGATGTGGTCTCGGTGGTGTGGAAGAAGAAGGTAACTAGGGTTCATTGCTAGATGACTAACACGGGGAAAGGTAGGGGCTTACCGGTGATCAGTGGGGTTCCAAGGTAGTGTTCGCGTCAATGCTCCGGCAAGATAGAGGGAGAAGGGAGGGGTCTATTGGAGGCGTGAAAAGAAGGAGTAAGGAGGGTAGGTAGAGAGGGAGGGGAGGCCCGCCATTTCCAAGTCAAAGAGGTGATTAGTCCGATTCACGTGCTAATACGACTCGGGATAACTCGGTTCGATTTATCTTTTCGGTATTCGAATCGTTTCTCGAAAGTAAATCATTAAAATAAATGAAAGAATTATTGTCTTAAATTTTGGTTATTACATATAACACGTCCCTTTTTCTACAATATTATGCGCCAATTATAACTAATAAGTGTACACATATCCTATATATCATATATTTGATGTATGTTTACATAATGAATAAAAAAAGTATCATGTAATTTTTGGTTTTAGTATTTTCATTTCTTTTAGTTATGTTTCTAAAAATAAGTTATTAAATTATATATGTGTCAAGTGCGTAAAGTTTAAACATATACCGGATGTATGTGTATCAAGATCCTATTATAAGTTTGATTTTGTACAACAATCTCAAATTAATGTCATTCTCTTTTAATTTTTAACATCTTATAATACGCTTAGAACAATATCCCGAAGATTTTGGTTCTTTTAGCTATTTAAATATAGAAAAATAAGATGTATTATATATGACAAGAGAATAGATAATGGATATGTTTGGCAAGAGTGAAAGGAGACAAGATAATGAGACGAAATTAAAATAAAAAGTTGTAAATTAGTATTTTTTTTCAACACTTCACAAATTTTCCGGCCTCTATTATATAGATTATGGAAAGAAGGAGAATAAGGAGAGGGTTATCGTTATCTTATAGTTGTCCCAAACAGATCCCAGGATTATTAGATAATTTAGGGGTGAAATTTCTTATCATGTTCAACCCTATCATAACCAAAAACAAGTTAAATGAGTGAAAAAAGTATATATGAGTTTAAATTAATTCTAGAACATAAATGATGTCTAATATGACTCAAAAATTAATAATTATAATTTTCACATTTTTATAAATTTTATATTTTGTCCTTCCATTAGATTCAATGTACGGATGTCCTTTCAAACATATCAATTCTCAATTCAATGATAAGTTCAAAACATAAGCTCTATGTTATGAACAAATATATAAACTTGTCGGAAGATATAAAACCTCGATAATATATGAACCACCCACCCTCAAATATACTATTTGTCATTTTTATCTAACAAGTGTTTATTTATATCTTATAGTTTTAAAGTTAAATGAAAACACTAATTATAAAAAAAAATATGAAAAACCTCTTTACTAGTTTAAAAAAACAAACACTTTAATGTGTTTTTTTTAACATAATCTATATATATGTAGTCAAAATTTTAAATTTGTAAGTTTGATTAAATATGTGAGCATTATCTCGAAATATATATATATATATATATATATATATATATATATATATATATATATTAAAATTTTAAATATAACCGTAAGTCTCAATAAAATATGAAATAAGGACTTCAAAATAAATCATTGTCATTTCATCAAATAACTATTTACTGATAACATGATTATTTTCGTTAAAGTAAAGTTAAAAGAGAAACAACTTATAACACTTTTATCATTTGGTGATAACATGATTATTTTCGTTAAAGCTAATAGGACTTCTTGTCTAAGGTCTAAACAAATCCTTGAAATATATTGTTCGATTTCGGGACAAGAAATTAACTATAAAAAAATCTGCCTCTCAAACAACAAAAAATACTAGTGACAGTCGCATCAACGAACTAAAAATATTTTGGACATGAACCATACTACAACTCTTGATAAATATTTGGGAGGTCCGATCATAAATGGAAGAGTTATAAAGGACAGCTTTGAAGATATTAACCTTAGAATTGAACAACAACTTTTGAAATGGAAAGCTAAATCTCTATCCCAATAAGTCAGAAATACCATCATCAAACATAATCTAGCGACATAACCTACATTTGTCATGCAAAGCTTTATGCTCTCGATCCATAACTTGGATGAATTAGATAAAAATCTACAAAAAATTCTTTTGGAACAAAGGAGACCAACATAGGCCTATTATACGATATGACATAATTTGTAAATTAACAAAAAGTGAAACTTCTATGGAAAATCCTTAACTATGATTTTTAAATCCCTACAAATGAAACTTCTATGGAAAATCTCGCGGAACCAAACTATATTTGGGTTAAATTTATCACTGAAAAATACCTGAAAGACAGTAACATTCTACACTACCAAAAAAGAGGACCAACGTTGTGCCAATGGAATAATCTTATGAAACTAAAATATGAGTTTAAAGAAGGGATTATTTGGTAGGTCGGAGATGGCAAAACCATCAACATTTGGCATGGTAGGTGGGCTTCTACAACTTCACTTATTAAATTGGTCCAAAATTCAAGTCTAATTGATACTACTACAAAAGTCATTCACTTTATAAACCACGCAAAAGAATGGGATGCCACTAAAATTGATAACGAGCAACTCATTAACCCGGTTATTAGGGGGGAAATCATGGAAATTATCATACCAAAAAATGAAATCCGTGATAGACTATATTAGAGATATAGTAAAAATGGATGATTCACTACGAAATCCGCGACGGAATTACTTGAGGAAAACTCGTGCTCCCAATAGATAAACATTTGCGATTGGATTCGGAAGCTTGATACACAACCCAAATTTAAAATTTTCTTATGGAAAATCTCAAAAGATGGAATTCCAACAAAAGCCAACCTTGATGAAAGGAGAATTGATGTAACAAGACACTGTGAACTTTGCAACCACCAACTAGAGGACTTAAACCACATACTTATTGATTGTCCCTTTACCAAAGAAATCACCACCAAATTTGATAAGTCAATGGAAAATGACATTGGTAAAACTTGGCTTCATCGTAAAAAAAAAATCTCATGAAATCCTATAAGAAATCAAAAATAAAATTGGACTTTATAAAATCGCAAAACTTGCTACCCCATCTGGTGGAACATCTGGTTCTTCGGAAACAAAATTATCTTTAATAATGAACATATTCAATCGGATAACAAGGTAATCATCTTTATAAAAAAACCAAATCCGTAATTGGAAACCAAAATCAGTGACGAAGATGACTGTGATATAAAACCTCAACAAATGAACACTAACTCCACCAAAAGTAAAAAACAATATTAAGTTGGATAAACAAAAACCTGGTTTCTATGAACTTAATTTTGATGGATCAAAACTCGATTCGGGTGTAACATCAATCGGTTTTGTGATTCGGAACCACAACTGAGAGGTGGTGAGCCTCGATGCAAAAAGAAATAACTTCAATTCGGTGATAAAAGTTGAAGCTTATGCCTTGAAAGGTGGCTTACAAGAGGCAATCAAATTCCAAATAAAAAAGATTGAAATTGAGGGGATAACCTTTGTGTTATCAAAGCACTCCAAGGTTTATGGAATTGTCTGTGGGAGGTCGAGACGATTATATCCAACTTTAGATTGGACCTTTCTCTTGTTTGACGAAATCCAGATCAGACATCTTTTCAAAGAAATTAAATGTGTTGTTGACCGATTGACCCATTTAAAAAACTCGACATCCAACACCAACTTTTGTAACGATTTCGAACTTTCATGTTTTCAATCGCAAGCAAGGATGCTTTAGGTTGAACTACTCGTAGAAAATAGCTCAAACTAATCGATTTTCGTTATTAAAAAAAAATTATTACACTTTTATAACAAAAAGTGAAACCTAAAAAAAAAGTTAGGTGAGATTGGGAAATACAATATTTTTTTTCCACAGAAAATAAATAATATATCAAAATGGGTAATGCCATTTTGGCAAGGAAAACCTCACTCTCACGCCCGCTTGTACGATACAAGTCTATAACAAAAAAACCCCTCTTTTTCTCTCATTTGCATATTACATCGTCTTCTCAGACAAACCCCACCATCACTAGTCACCACAGAAGATGGGGCACAAGAAGCGAAATCCAACTGCTTCCCGCTCCCCAAAGCCATCGTCACCGGCTGCGGCGGTCTCATCTTCACCGGCCTCTTTGGTTGTCGGCAGCGACGTCTCCCAATCGGAGCAGTCAGTGGCGGAGCGAGACGAAACCAACTACTCCGCGATCAAGCTCGAGTGCGAGCGTGCCCTAACTTCTTTCCGACGCGGAAACCACACCAAGGCACTGAGGCTGATCAAGGAGACCTGTCAGCGCCATGAGAATTCGGCTCTCGTTCACCGTTGCCAGGCCACAATCTGTGTCAAGGTCGCTGGGATCATGGATGACCAGATCGCTAAGCACCGGTATTTTAAGAGTGGCATCGATTCCGCTCAGAGAGCGTGTTCCCTCTCTCCTAATTCGGTTGAGTTTGCTCATTTCTACGCCAATCTGCTCTACGAGGCTGCGCAAGAAGGGAAAGAATACGAAGAGGTGGTTCAAGAATGTGAGAGGGCTCTCGCTATCGAGAATCCCGTGGATCCTGCTAAAGAGAGTTTTCAAGAGGAGCAAAAGATCCCCACCGCTGAAGGCAGGATCTCTTCCGTCCAGCAAGAACTTAAATCGCTTATTCAGAAGGCCAATATTGCTTCGATTTCCACTTGGATGAAGAATTTTGGAACTGGTAGTGGAGACGAGAAGTTCCGCTTGATTCCGATCAGGAGACCCCCAGAGGATCCCATGGAAATGAGTTTTGTTCAAACCAAAAGGCCCAATGAGATCAAGAAGGCCACCAAGACGCCTGAAGAAAGGAGGAAGGAGATCGAGGTTAGGGTTGCCGCTGCTAGACTGCTACAGCAGAAAGCCGAGTCGCAGGGTGAGAGTAAGATTGACGAGTTCATTTCTGGTGCTGGAACCGGCTCTTCTACTAAATCCAGTGAGCGGAGGAAGCATGGGAGTTCCCGGAGAAATGTTAGCTCCTCTGAGAGGAAGGATCAGGTATTGTCTTATTGGAATTCAATGAGTTATGAACAGAGGAGGGATCTGCTTGGCATCAGGGTTAGTGACATTAAGGCTCATTTTGGTTCTTTTAAAGACGTTTTAGGTTTTGAGGTTTTGTCTGAGGCATTGTCACATGGTGAATTGAAGAGAACATGGAAGTTCTGGATGTGCTCTCGTTGTGGGTATAATTTTGTGGATGGCAAATCCTTTGTTAATCATGTGGTGCAAGATCATATGGATAACCCCATGTCCAAATTGCAAAAGGCTGTACCTCCTGGTGTTGATAGTGAATGGGCGCAGATGCTTGCTACTTGTAATTGGCAACCTTTGGATTTGACTGAATCAACTAGAATGCTTGATACTGATCTGAAAACTGAGAATGCTGAATTTGGAGACGAGTTCTGCCAAGGGAACAACAAAGAGGCAAACAAAGATTGTTGGACAGATAAGTATTGTGCCGAGAATGCATGGGACGCTTTCTCTGATAAACAGAACTTGGTAAATCGTGACAATGGCAGCACTTCGGAGAGTAGAGAGAGTGACAAATATGTGAAACTTGATGACACAACCTGCGATGAAAGCCAGAATTTGAAGACTTATTCTTTCCCTTATACCTGGCCTTCATCTGATGATGCTGAGTGCGGTAAGCTTCTTGAGAAAGTCAGTTCCATGTTCCAGTTGCTAATCAGACACAAGTGTCTGTCTGTTAATCTTCTCGAAAAGGTTATACAGTATGCCATGGATGAATTGCGAAGTCTCGCTCCCAAGTCACCACTTTTGAAGTATGGCATAGACCAATCACCCTTGTGTATTTGTTTCTTGGGGGAAGGCCAACTTAAGAAGATCATTAAATTCTTACAGGAAGTATCGAATTCTTGTGGTGTGGGTAGATATCCTGAAAAAATTGGCCCCGATGATACTAGTACACCACATCAACTTTTGGAGTTGCAAAATAAACTAGTTATTAAGGAAGATGCAGATGCCTCATATCTCCTTTTGGACGAGAGCTTGCTGCTTCATGATGGCGTAAGAGGTGAAGTCGGTTCCACATCTGGTTTAGGGACTCGTAATTGTACGGACAATAATTCTGATTCTCTCTTGTCCTGGATTTTTGCGGGTCCATCGACTGGGGAACAGTTGGCAACGTGGTCACATACTAGAGAGGAGAGGAAACAACATGTCATGGAATTACTGCAGTCTCTTGAAAAGGATTTTGGTAATGCTCAGAGTATGTGTGATAGGAAATATGAGCATGTAGGCTATGCAGAATCGTTACAAGGATTGGAAGAACTTTGCATGGAAGAACGCAATAAAAGAGAGCATGTCATGGATTTCACCTGCTCTAGCTACGATTCTGTTCTTAGAAATCGCAGAGACGAAATTATTGCCGGGGATAATGAAGCTGTTAATAAGTTTGAGCTGGATGCAATAAATAATATCTTAAAGGAAGCTGAAAATTTGAAGGCAAGTCAATATATTTACGAGGAATCTTATGTTGGTGCGGCTTCCCATCTTGGTGATATAGAATCTGGTGAAGAGGACTGGAAATCAAAAGATTATCTTAATCAAGTAGACTCTTGTATAGAGCTTGCAATACAGAAACAAAAAGAACAATTGTCAGTAGAGGTTGGTTTTTTAGCTTCTGTGCACAACTATCTTTACAAACATTGCTAAGTGCACTTGCAAGCTGTATCTCATTTTCTTCTGTCTTGCAGCTCAGCAAAATTGATGCAAGAATAATGCGGATTATTTGTAGTATACATCAGTTGGAACATAAGCTTGAATCAGCTTGTGGACTTGACTATAGCTCGATATTATTACCATTAGTGAAGTCATTTTTGCGAGTATGTATATGTGTGCTTGACCTGCTTTTAATGTTTCATTACTTAAACACCCATGTTTTATAGTTTTGTGCTTGCTTTACCTTACCAGGCTCAGTTGGAGGATTTGGCAGAGAAAGATGCCACCAAAAAATCTGATGCTGCAAGAGAAGCATTTTTAGCAGAACTTGCACTTGATTCCAAGAAGACTGGCAGTGTAGGAAGTGATCACTCAAAGAACACACATGAAAAGCTGAAAGATAAGAAGAGGAACAAAGGATTCAGAAAAAACAAGGATACAAAGGTTCACACATGACCTTGTTTTCACCTTTGTCTGTGATTTATTTGCCACAGAAAAGATTGAGAAGGTTATTTTATTTACTTATTGCAGATTAGCAGCTTCAGCAACCCAGTTGATAATGATGAACCAGCATTGTATGTTTTCTTTGCTCTGTCATGTATCAATGTCATCATATTAGCAACCACGGTTTTGAGTACTGCTAAATTTGGATTATTCTTGGTGCAGTTCTTCTGGTGCTGCTTCCGATGGCGAATGTGTAGATTCAGAGGTACCTGTTTCAGATAGTGATGATGATTTGAAGAAAATGGAGGAGGAGTTCCGAAGAAAGACTGAGCTTGAGGCAGAAGAGAGAAAGCTTGAAGAGACCTTAGAGTATCAAAGAAGGATTGAGAACGAGGCAAAGCAGAAGCATCTCGCCGAGCAACAGAAAGGAGTTGCTCAAACAGGGGTAAGAAAAAATATTGAAGAGAATGATTACAAAATTTATAAAAATTTACTTTGTTAGAAACCCAAGAATCTGATTTCAGTGGAATTATGGGTTCCAGGATCCAGTTCTTTTGTGAAAGAGTGTTCTAAATTCTTTTGTTAAAGAGTGTTCTAAATCCACGGGACTGCGTCTGGACGGTGGACGGCCGTCCCGAATTAGGCCGAAAAATTCTCTTACAGGTTTAGGGTTTCAAGCTTGGGCCGACATGTGCAAATAGATTTCTCTCCCTGATTCTACAGGTTCCCGGAGACACTCTCCGAGTCTCCAGTGTCGGCTTCTGGCGAATTGATCGGCCTCAGCCCTCAAGTTTGCCCCAGTCCCCGATTTCTTTCTCCTCGATTCTGCATCTTCTGTCTGTCTATTCTCATTTCTTGATCTGCTTCGCCCAGTTTCTTTTCCCCTTCGTCCGGCCAATCAATTCTGCAGCTTCTCCCTCAAGTTCGCCCCAGTCCCCAATTTCTCTCACCCCAGTTCCTTCTCTGTCTATTCTCGTTTCTGATTCGGTTTCCTTTCCGACCTGCTTCTGTTTCTGTTAAATCTGGACTGTATTTTTTATTTTTCTGCAGCTCTGGGCAAAAACATACACAATGTGAACTGTGATTTGACTGATTTCACAGGAAATCGATTCTGCAGTCTCGTTTCTGTTTCAATTTGATTTTGTGCAGTCCCGTTCCTGTTTCATTATGATTTTGTGCAGTCTTGTTTCTGTTTCACTTTGATTTTGTGCACTCTCGTTTCTGTCTCAGTATGCTTTTGTGCAGTCTCGTGTATGTATTAATTTGAGTTTGTCCAGTCTCGTGTCAATTGCATGGTATTTTCGGTTTTTATGGTGTTGAAGACTATGAAAATGAATGAATATATGCATCATTTGAAATGTGTACAAAACATAGGGTTAAATACAAGAAAATAATTTAAAAAAATCTTGCTAGTCTAAAATCGGTCTAGATGCTAGACGGTGTCTCTCCGTCCCGTCTTCCTTTCACGTATTTTAGAATACTAGTTGAAGCGCTCCAAAAATCAAAATGCCCGAGTGGGATTTGTTTTAAAAAATATAAAGCAAAACCAACAGAATGAAATGGGGCAAAGGGAAGTGGGGGTTGTGCTGAGTGTTGGCCAAGATGGATGGGGGTAGACATAAACGTACTGTACTTGCAAACTGATGAGTGGATTGAATCTTCTTCTTCTTAGGTAAAGGAGAGATGTAGGTGGTTCATTGGTAGACAGTCAGTTTTGCTCTTTCCTTTGTATGAATGCTTATCATGCTTCTTTGTGGGTAAATTGAATAAATGTATTTGCAAAAAGTATGTCAGTAATGTGGGTACATGTCTTGTGAAGCCATTTCACGAAGTAGATCAGAAACTTGATATCTTCCTCTTATATCTCTTTTGTTTCTCATCTTTTTAAGATAGGAAGTGCTTTAGTTTCACGTGTACTTCATTTGATTTAGTCAAGTATGTCATCTGATTTAATCAAGTACTTCATTCTGTATGATTGATTGGTTAACTTAACAATTTGTATGCTCTGCATAAATATAGTTTACTGAATATGAATGTATTACAGTAGTTGTAAATTTGCATGGTTTTACTTTTGTTTTACATTTCAATTAACATCTAATTTGAATATGCACCTAGGATGCCATTTTACAAGTATATCCTTCCCTGTTTCTCCCTCTGGGTCTGCCAATTAGAAGCAGCTTGCTTACATACATTGAATTTTCATAAAGATATTTTAATGTTGCTTCTTTATAAGCTTTTATCTAGGACTAATAAGTTTGTTTATGTGTGTGATCAGGAAGTACTGGAAGCAAGTAATGGGTTTCTAGGAAACCTCTCTTGCACACAGAGGAATTCAGTTGATGGATCTGCAATAATGAGTTCCCAGAGATACCAACAGTTAAATTCTGGCTCAGGTAAAATTATATTTCCTGTGGTTGGGATATTATTTATGATGTTGGAATTAGGATGTCTTTTTAGGTTGTGTCTTTCTGTGCAGGATTGTTGAACGGGGGGGTTGCTTATAATGATACTTTTCCCATTGAACAGCAAATGGGAAGAAAAGGGAAGCGTAAAGGATATGCCAAGCTTCCCGACGCAAGGCATCAAGTTGTGCCTTCAGTAAATGGAAACTCAACGGTTGGGATCTTACCAGTTGATGTCCGAGCAGATAAACCTGAAGATACTCTGGGTGGTAATGGAACCCACTAATCAACTTTTCTTTCCTATATTATGACCTGTGATATATCATTAGTGTTTGTTTTTTTCTCCCTGAGAATTGCTGTGCTCCATTCATATATATAATATGCTGCTCTTTTAATAGTTTTCAGGGAAAACTTATCAAAATCAGCCAATGATGTGTCATGGAAACCTTTTATGACACATTGATTAATGACAAATTTAATCTTATCAAAATCACTTCATCTTTCAAAAAGTAGCTGTTGTAGACCACAATTACGAACCTCCCTTATATATATGATACTTCTACTCATCCTTGCATGATATGTCCTAAAGTAATCACCAGGATTTGTGGCATAACGGTTCCAACTTGAAATTTACTGTAGTGGTCTCGCTTGGTCTGTTACAAATGGAATTCACTTTCTTATCTCTGCTCATTTATTTAGGTCATTTCTGGTTTGTAGAAAGCTAGAAGGATTAAGTGGGTGCAGCTGTGCAGATGGAACATTATAACATTCATATGCTTCGGGAATTAAATAGACGAGTCTATATATCTTGTATATTAGTTTTTAGGATGAAAAAAATTGCTTCTGAGTTCTGATAAGTGGGCATGATGATTGATGAATAAGACATGATTACCCAAACCACGGATCCTGTGAAGGTTGATCCTAAGATTCACAATTCTTACATTAGTTGACAAAATTAGAGATGGGTATGGAGTTTATTTTGGCAGCTTACCTTTTCTCTACCTCTGCTATCCTTCTTAATCCTGTATTATTGACCTTAACTTTCTCCAATTTCATTCTTTTTAATGTTTTTATGGTTACACTACCCTTTCACTTGTTCCAGAAAAACTGTTTGTTCTCACACAGTCACACTAACTTGCTGCCTCCCTGCTACTCATATCTTTTTACTCCACAATCCCTTCATTTCACCAATGGCCCATGCTTATTTTTGTTGATGATCTTGCTAAGCCTGCTTCTATGTAGTGACAATCCCATAAAATCTTAACCCCTTTGGTGAACTGTGCTTGCACTCCTTCCTCTTGCTCGGCATGTTTAGGGATGGATCTCATCAATTCAAGGGAGTTATGAAAGCAATGAGATTGGAAACAATCTATCAAATGTTGTTTTGGTTATATGAAGATATTAGGGAGTGCTTGCAATTTGGAAGGTTAAGATTATACTATTTGTTCTATTTAGGTTGAACATATTCTCGTGTGTGGGGTAATTTATCTATCTTCATCATAAATAAGATTCAACTTGCTTATTGTGAATTTCTCAGGTAGTTGATGTACTTGTATTCAGATGATTGATACTTGAATATGATATAGAATTTATGTGATGTAGCATAAATCTAAAAATAATGATAATTTTGGATGAAAAATCAGTTTGGGATGGTGACTCTAAGGCAGTAAGACAACTACATGCAGAAAATGACGACGAAGAAAGATTTCAAGCGGACTTGGAAAAAGCTCTACGCCAAAGCCTTGGTAACATCTGTTCATAACATTAGCTGAATAGTTTCCTTGCTTGATTATGCTTTTCCCATTGAATGATATTTTTTTACAGGGAAGTATTTGTTTAATATACTTAGTTTTACAAAAATCTATCTTTATAGAGTGTGGCTTGCTATCTAGTTGCAGAAGGCATGGATGAACTTGGATAGTGTGATATTGTTGTGCCATAAACCAAGCTTAACTTAGAACTTTGTTCATCCTTCATATAGCAGAGGAATAGTCAAGGGCATGCTTTTTTCCTCAAAACAGAATTGAAATTGCTTACTTTTGCATATTCTGTTTATTATTTATGTTTTTTTTTTAATTATTTGTTTCATCAGTAAAACCTAAATTTGACAAACACTTCCACAGCGGCATAGATCTTCACGGTCAGCAAGAAATTTTTGATGGATGGATCCCATCCACATTAGTTTACTTAAAAAATATATTTTAAGTTCAAATTCAGAATGGGTGTTTTCCAGTGTTAACTTGCACAGTAACTATATATCCATTGACCTTTTATTGTCATCATTGCTATTAATTCTTATCTTATTTATCTACTCTTTCTGCTGCTTACTTTAGAGCACTTGTATCTGAAACCTGTTGTGATCTCAGACACATTTCAAACTCATCGGAATATGCCTTTGGCTTCAAATCTGAGGACATTACAAAAGACTTCAGAGCCTGTGGATGATATAAATCCTTTGATTGAGGTCGTGGAAGAAAATCAATGCGATTTTGATCTTTATGGCCCTGGGCTACAAAATAGAGTTGGTGAATATAATTGTTTTTTGAATGTGATAATTCAGGTGACTAATATTCATTTTCCATGTTTGTTATGTCTTTTTTTATGTAATTTTTCTTTGTTACTTTTAACCTTAAATGAACTCTTTCTTGTATATTGCAGTCCCTTTGGCATCTACAAGAGTTCCGTGAAAAGTTCTTGAATAGACCAGCAACAGATCATGCTCATGTCGGGGATCCTTGTGCTGTTTGTGCATTGCATGATATCTTAAGTGCATTAAACAAGGCGACCATGGATGGGAAAAGAGAAGTTTCTCCAGCTTCTCTCAGGGTTGCACTGAGCAACCTATATCCTGAAAGCAATTTCTTTCAGGAGGTAATTTTTTACGAGTTCATTTCATATATATATCATAAAATCAGAAGATTTTGACCGTTCTGGTGATTGATTATAGGGTCAGATGAATGATGCTTCTGAAGTGTTGGCAGTCATATTTGAGTGTCTGCATAAGTCAGTCGCTACAGTCACTTCTGATAATGATTCAGTAGAAAGCAATTGCATGGGTTCCTGGGACTGTTTTGACCCAGCCTGTATAGTGCATTCCCTTTTCGGGATGAATGTATTTGAGCAAATGAACTGCTATACTTGTGGCTTGGAGTCTCGTCATCTGAAGTACACTTCGTTTTTCTATAACGTCAATGCCTGTTCTCTTCGGACAATGAAGGCATGTGTTGGGGATGAGTTTTCCTTCATTTATGATTTAATTAAATAACCACTTCTTGGTGCTTCTGGTTAAGTGGTTAACATAATCTATTCATTGTTCAGGGGAAGTGCCCTGTTAACCCACTCGATGGTCTGTTAAATTTAGTAGAAATGAATCATCAAGTAGCTTGTGACCCTGAAGCTGGCGGCTGTGGGGTGCTCAACCATATCCATCATATACTCTCTAAACCACCGCAAGTCTTTATCACAGGTAATCTATAACGTGTTTGTTTATTATCAGCTATGATGCTTTGAACATTATAATTACAGACTGTTTAAACCCCAGTTAAAAACCTCAAAAGTACAGGCAAACTCTACTTGTGCAATCATGTAAACTGTTAAACTTGAAATGGAATTAAAGATAAAATTTGCCAATTGCATATAGGAGCCACGTATAATTACTATCCTACTTTATTGGTTTGTAGTTCTTGGGTGGCAAAATACAAACGAGGATTTGCTTGACATAGCAGGAACTTTATCTGCATTAACTACTGAGGTAGACATAAGCGTCCTGTATCGAGGTGTAGATCCAGAGAGTGTGCATCGTCTGGTTTCAGTGGTATGCAGCTTCTCATCTTTCCTTTTCTACAGGTTGGTAGCAATTAGTTCGATGCTGCTTCTTAACTTCCAACTTCATTCTACAGGTTTGCTACTATGGTCAACATTACCATTGCTTTGCCTATAGCAGAGACTCTGAACAGTGGATTATGTATGATGATAAAACGGTCAAGGTAAACCCTAGTGCCATCAGTTCTGATGATTTTGTGTCTAAACTATCTCCACCTCAAGCTTCCATCATTGAACACTGATTCCTGCATTCATGTATATTAGGTAATCGGGAGCTGGGAGGACGTGATTGCCAAATGCCAGAGTGGTCGTTTGCAACCTCAGTTGCTTTTCTTTGAAGCTGTACACTAGCAATGGTGTTGGAAGTTGTTTCCTCATTGATTTTGTTGAGGAACTATATGGAGTGGTAGTTGGAAGATGATGCAAACTTTTGATGCAATCCTAGCTGTTGGTATTGAAAGTGGCAATAAAAACTGGAGAGAAGCCAAGAAATTTTGGTAGAAGATTTTATACATGAGACAGTGAGAATTTTTGTTGGATTAGACAATTGAGAAAGAAGCTGGAGGTATAGTAGTAAAGAAGGGTTAAAGATCTGGTTTTGGTATATAAGAACAACTGCCTTGAAATGAGATTGATACTTAGAAAAATCGAGTAAATAAAGGTGATGGATTTGGAAGGACAGCAACAGTCAACTGGCATGCCGTCTTACACCAGTTGAGGACACTTGTTCTCTGTCTGGCATTTGGTTAGTGAATTCAAACTTTTGGCGATGAAATTTGAACCTTGTATTTTGCTTTATATGGGGTTTCTTCAATCTCTGGTGAACTAGTGAGATAGTCATGATATAGGAAGATTAGGGCATGCTGGTACTTGGGTCATTGGGGTCATTGTATTGCATGTCACAGTACCGAAGTATTATCCGGTGATTTTGTTAAATCAAAATTCCAGCATAAAATTTTGATGAACTTGCCAGTTATTTTATGCATAAAATTTTGATACATTTTGAATGTGCCTCTGTTCTTTGCAGCAATATTGTGTGCTCAGAGTTAGTTCTTTCTAACAGGGGTTTAGTTGATGCAACAACATTACGACGCCGCCCGTTCGGTTATTTTGGGATTATTCTGACAATTTTTTTAATAACCTCTTCGGTTTTACGGAATGGGCCCCGTCTCCAGTGCAGCACATAGTTATAATGGCCTTAGATCGTGATGAATCACAGCAAAATAAGCAGCTTGGCATTCACTCTACAAAAAGAACATTTGGAATTCATTCAAGGAGATGAACCATGCTGAACTTACAATGGAGATAACTAGACCTTGATTAGGACGACTGATTATTTATTGACAATTTGAACCACCTGGACCAGAAAATCCACATCGTTTGCTGGAAAACGAGCTTTTTGTGAAATTCTTTGATTTTTTAGTTGTAGGTTCACGTTTGGCTTGTCAAAATCTTGGCTCGAGCTCGTTTGTTTTTAAACGAGCCGAATATTAATACATTTTAAAGCTCACATGAAAATTTAGGACCGACTTGTTTATAAACGGGATGAGATTGAGCATGTCAACGTTCAACTCGTTCGGCTAAAAATAAAATTACACTATAGGAGCATTATATTTGTCGACCTATTCGGACGAGCTCGTTTACTTCCTAAACGAATTGAATATAAACACATTTTAAAGTTAGTATAAAATGTAGGTTCGGCTCAGATTCGACTCGTTTAAACATGTCATTTTTCAGCTCATATAACGCCCCTAGATAGCGGTGTGAGATTTTTTTCCCAAGTGTTTAAGATCTCGATCACATATTTTGGACCTGGTGCTTGGTGGCTCATATATAGACATCAATTGGTAGATAAAAATGTCGAGTTCATCTATGACACACACGTACATTCTCAATTTGTCTAAAGTTTTAAGATTTAGTATTGACGAAGGGTTTCAAAGTGTACAAATAGTTAAAAGCTCATATATAAAATATGATATTTACTTCCTTTTCTCCGGTACAGCAATATTATTGCTACTACTGTCCTGTCCTATTAACAAGGGCAAGAAAGAGAAAGATAACCGCTTTACTAAATATCCTATTTCATTTCATACAGAAACGAAAAAACAAAGTAACAACTTTGCAGGGGAAAAAACCCATAGCCATAAAAAATAGGAAAGACAAATTAAAAAGGAAGCATGATAAGCTTCCAAGTGAGCATTGTTAGAACTACGTGGCCCATATTTTCAATCTATTTGACCCCTCAACGGTCAAATTTAACATTAAACATAATCAAAAATAGGCAACAAATTTCAGTTATAACCAATATCTTTTTACTTTTTTACTAAGTCTTTGCCTTCCCCACTGAATCCGCTACATGAATGCCTATTCATATCAAATTCTTGATTCTCACTTTTCTTTACATTCTTCATTTCATGTCTTTCACAATCCCACAAAATCCTGCATCTTCTTAAACTCAAATGGATCATTAAATCACTTAACACACCTACTTAAAAACAATCAATCAACTCATATTCTTCTTCTCCAATCCACACTTTAACCCATCTCAAAGGACTTTCTCGCGTCGAATTCTTGGGTTCGTCGCGGTCCCCTCTACCAATAGGTAGGACAAAATGACCCTTAAAAGTGGCACGAGTCAGGCTTGTGCTGTGTGTAAGTATCAAAGGAGAAAGTGCACCCCAGAATGTCAGCTTGCACCTTACTTTCCGCCAGATAACCCAAAAATGTTCCTCAATGCTCACAAACTCTTCGGTGTAAGCAACATTCTGAAGATCCTTAAAGATCTCGATTCTTCTCAGAAAGCAGAGGCAATGACGTCAATTATCTATCAATCCAATATCCGAGCAAGGTACCCTGTCCGCGGATGCGTTGAGATCATCCGACAATGCGTCGCTCTGACTAAACAATATGAGCATGAGATGCAAATCGTTCGTTCGTTACTCGCAATGTCACACAATCAAATCTCATCAAACGATTCTCCTTCACAATTGCAACTCGGTATCACCCCTTTTCATCCATCTTCGCCTCATCCTCATCCTCAAACTGATCCATTTGCACAGGCTTATGTCTCCGAAAACTATTCTTACTCTAGTAACAGCAATAACAATGGCTATAACTCTGGATATGGTGAATCCAATGAGAATATTGTTGCAATTTCCCATAACCAAATTCAATCAAAACCAAATCTCGACGATTCCACTTCACAATTACAACTCGGAATTACACCTTTTCATTCATCTCCGCCGCCGCCTCCTCCTCCTCCGGCCGATCCATTTGCTCAGGCGTACGTCTCTGAAAACTATTCTTACTCCAGCAACAGCAACAATGTCTACAATTCTGGATATGCTGAACCCAATGAGAATGTTGTTGCAAATTCCGTCTGGATTCAACAGCCTTACAAAAATAATGATCATCACACTTCCGGCTTGATTCCAGTCGAGTCACAGACGCCCAAAATGCATCATGAAGAAGTTCTGCAAGAGTACGATGAAATGAAGCCTTATTTCGATTCAAGGTACATAAACAATCAAGAATCTGTAAGATTTATTTTGATTCATGGTGTTTTTAGTTGTAATTTTTGTTTCTCTGTTTGCAGCCCTGAGTCGTCTATGACAGATACATTGCAGTCCATTGAGCACGTTGCGGAGAACGAACTGAAGACAGCGGCTGCATGCTTTAGTCTTACGAGTGTCAATTGATCGTCGAGACAGAGGCTGCAGCATGCACATTTGTTTTTTTTGTTTTTTTCTGCTTAAGATTCTTTGATTGGATTCATGAAGCAAGAGTTCAAACCTTTGGATTCGTATTTTAATTGTTCTGGGTAAATTTGGATTCTTTTTGTCAGATACACAAAATCTCCGCAGGTAAATAAAAAATTGTATTGTAACAAATGTTTCATTGTAGAATTTTGTTGTTCATTGCAATTTTCTTGAATTACATTCACGTTGAATTAGAAGCATCACTAAGATCTTGTAAGATATATAGAAACTTGCCCTAAAATATTAGGTTTGCTTTTAACCGGTACGAGATTCTAATCCCAAAATATATATTGAGAAATTGAACAAAGAAGTAGTGCATATGTTCCTGTATATACAAATCTGTATCTTGTTTCTGCGTCAAGCTCAAGAAAATACGTGAGAAGCATATTGTCATCCCAGTTCTCATCGTTCCAATTGATCAAGTCAATCACTCTGAAATTATCATCTAATCCTAATTAGAATCTTCTTCTATAAACCTAATTTTTATCTTCTTTTAATATATATATATATATATATATATATATATATATATATATATATAAATAAAAGGATTTCTATCACAATCAGGGCCGGCCAATGAATTATGGAGACCTGTGTAGTTTTAATATTAAAATTATTAATTTAATTTTTTAAAATTTAATTTAATTTAATTTTTATTATTTATCAAATATTTTAAACTACTAAATCTATGATATAAGTGTATATTATATTATTTGAAGTAGCAGAGTTTGAAGTGTTGCCCTCACGTTGATTTCACTTTTTCTGCACCGAACTAATGCGAGAAATCGATTTAAATTTTATACATTTTTATCAAATGAATTAAAACAAAATATTTAAATTTTATATATTTAATAAATATCATAAAAATCCCTGACATGAAACAAACATTTAACTAAAAAATTGATATATTAGAATAACAACTATAAGCAAAAAATACTTTTTCTACAAATAATTTAACATTTGATATATAAATAATTAGATCTACAAGCATAAAAATGACTTTTTTTATATAAATCAAATAAGTAATTTGTAAAAAATTTATGATAACACTTCACCATAATTATATATAAATAAGTTAATATTTTAGAGTATATTTATGTCTAAAATATTATTTTTATTCTAAAATTGTTTTTTAACTAACAAAAAATATTACTTTAATTTCAACACACTAATTCTAAAAATTCAAAATAATAAATAAATAAATAAATAAATTAAAAAAAGCAAGGATAAATAGGTCCCGATTACAACTCGTAAAACTTATTATATAAATAATTATATCTACAAGTATAAAAAAGATTTTTTTTTCATCTAAACCAAATCATTAATTTATAAAAATTTTATGATAAAACATCACTGTAATTGTATATAAATTAGTTAACTAGTATATTTATATCTAAGGTATCATTTTCAGTTAAAAATTATTTTGTAACTTACAATCATTTCAAACTCAACAGCTCTAAAATTATAAGTAGTGGGTAAACTAAAATATTTCAATAGTTGAACACGGGACCAATTGCGCGCAACCGCAAAAAACTTGTTGTTGGCAAGAGTTGAACACGGGACCAGTGGGTAAACTAAAATATTTCAACAGTCCCTTACAACCACTGGGATATACATGCTTTGTACAATTTTTTTTACCAAGTCTTAATTATATATTTTCGTTCTATAAAACTCAGTGGAGGCCCTCTAAAAATTTGAGGCCCTGAGCGGTGGCTCACCTCGCACACCCTCAGGGCCGGCCCTCATCACAATCAAAATATTTTTTTTTTTTGCTTCATTAATTTGTTTTAAAGTGATGGCTGATTTTTTTTTAGTTTTCTTAATTACAAATTTTAGCTTTTTTACCACAAACAAAATGTTTTTTTTTTTTTTGTATTATGTATTTGTTCATATTACAAATCTATAACAAAAAAATTATTATTTGTAGATTGCTCTTCTTTTTTTTTCTAACGGTTCACATTTGATTGCATTACAAATATTTTTAAAAAAAATAATATGACATTAGTATTTGTAAATTATCTTGATTTTTATTTTCTCTACACAATCCGATTACAATTGTGAAAATATTTTTACAAATATTCTTCATTTATCTTCTATCAAAACAACCTTAAGTGAATCGCTTTACAATTCTGTTTTTTTTTTCATAAATTTTTGATTCCTCTGTTTTTTCTATATCTTCCAAATCAACAAAGAATTTTTAAATTTTTTTTATCACGCCTCTTAGTTTATTTATTACGAACAAATAATTTTAAAATTATTTCGTATTTGTTTAGTTTACGAACAAATGATTTTTTTTTTTGTTATTCGTATTTGTTCATTTATCTTCTTTCAATAGCGAATTATTTTAAAATTTTTGGTACTCGTTTGATATTATATCACAATAGTTTCGGTTTATAATTTTTGTTTTAGT
Source organism: Fagopyrum tataricum (assembly GCA_002319775.1). Lineage (NCBI taxonomy): Eukaryota > Viridiplantae > Streptophyta > Magnoliopsida > Caryophyllales > Polygonaceae > Fagopyrum > Fagopyrum tataricum. The sequence goes on along the minus strand of CM008279.1, from coordinate 7,351,817 downwards.
TTATCTTAATTCTATAATTTATATATTTTTTATTCGTATTTTATTGCCTTATTTTACAAATAGATTTGATTTTTTTTATTCATCAACAAAATCTTATTGATTCGGTTTACAAATCTGTTTTTTTAAAAAAATTTATTGATTCATTTTTTTCCTTCTATATATATAAGAGTGACGGATGATTTTTTAAGTTTTTTTATTACGAATTTAGTTTTTTTATTACAAATTAACAAAATATATTTCTGTATTACGTATTTGTTCATATTACAAATCTAAAACAAAATATATTATTTGTAGACACAAAGTTGTGTGTTGTGTAAGAATAATTTAAAGTTAAAAAAATGATATAATTTTATTTATATATGTTTTATCATTGTGAGAATAATTAAAATTGAATGACAAATGTAATGTTTTATAAATATGTCAATAAATCACACACATATAGTCTCATGACATATTACTCAAATATATAAATATACACGAAGGTGCGGACTATAAACTAGTTAGTTTACAAGACAAGTTTCAAATTTTTTTTAATGAGTTTTAAAACATAAAAAGGAATAAAGCTAAATCACATATAAGTTAATTAGAGTTTTATGAATACAAAAGGGGAAAATATGCTGAAAAATAAAGTGTCTTATTTTTGATAAATATCTTGATAGATTGTAATTTTCAAAAGATAATATTATTTTGAGTTTAATAATAATAGTTGGTATTGAATTATTTTTCCAAAAAGAGATTAATTAAGATCGGATGGGCCTAGACCTGATCATATTCGGGCAGCCCGTCCAGTCCGGGAAAACGGGCGGGTATGAAAATAGAGGGAAGTCTGACCGGGCCGAAATGTCCGGCCCGTCGGCCCGTATATAAAATTAAAATATAAAAAAATATATTATATTGTATATATTTACAATATTAAGTATAATTATAGAATATTTAGCATAATTATCATAAATTTAATGTATATTACATATAATATCTTAAATATATTTTATTTTTAAATAAAATTTATATCTAAAATGGTATTTTAAATTAATTTTTTTAAAAATAAAATAAAACGGGTACCCGGAGCCCGTCCAACAGTCCGGCCGGGTACGGCAGGTATTGTAGGCTCGTTAGCCGGGCTTTGCCCGGCCTGGGTCCGGCTAAACGGGCCTTAAATTCCAAAAAGCCCGGCCCGAGCCCGGATATGAACAGGTCTAGATGGGTCCATGATGCCCGGACAAAAACTAATTGTTATTTTCCGTAATGTAAAAAAAACAAATTGGTATTATTAAAAGAAATTTGAGACTTGTTATTCTCATATATATATATATATATATTATGTGTTTGTTAAAATGTTATAAAAAAACAAATTGTGAGATATATGTATAAAAAAACAAATTGTGAGATATATGTATAAAAAAAACAAATTGCGAGATATACGTACATTTTTTCTGTAGAATCAAATGAAAATTGCTCAAGTAAAACATGTTTACTATGCATAGCAAGACCTGGCCGGGAAGAGCCCACGGAACGCAATACAAACATCTGTTATCAATACTAAAAAATGTGACTTTCACATCCCAACATTATATGCATTAATACCTCAAAAAGCCATGAAAATCATTATTCAATCAGGTGCAAATTTCACCTTTACGAATACAGAAGGGAAAACTAGAAACAGTTTAATCATAATAGAAAACAATGATAGGATAAGAGAGTAAAATAAAATAAGGACAAATCTTGTATAACTCTCTTTAGCAGTGAAGGGGTTTGTTTAGTTTTTGCTCGGGTCCGCAAAAAAGCTGTTGATCGATGGCATGATTTCAGGTGACCTGTTGCGCACACTTCTCCTCACAAAGTGCTGCGAGTACTTCTCTCCCTCGGCATGGTTATCCAAGATTCCAGCAGCTCGGTTTTCCTTGTTCACCCTACCATTCATGTATATCAGGAACGGATCAAGAGACTTACGTATAAATGCACATAAAATGACAATTATCAAAACATTTAGGGCCAAAAGCTATTGGACAGTGAGTTTTTTAAGAACATCCTACACCAGTTTAAATACTGTCATTCAATCTATGCGCTCTTGCATATCAATGACGAGCAGACTAAGTAAGGTTTTAGAATATCCTACACAAGTTTGAACCGATTAAAATCTTGTGATGTGAATAAAAGTTGGAACAAGGCAATTCTTGTTGATGAAATTATAATTTTAAATCGTTTGATTTAAGTAGAAGGAGGAATTACTTGGTTTCCCTTTGTTATCTTAGCAGCCTAAGGCTAACTCCAATAAGAGTATGAAACAAGTGTCATATACATGTTTCCAGTCATAAACTTTGATCACTAGATCTTGTATTATTTCAAACTTAGCAGCCGTTTGGTTGGTCATCCACGGAATGGGAATGGGAATGCTTAACAATAGGGAAACAAAATTACCAACCAAAGGACCTCTGAACTTATCCAGAAGTTGGAAATGTTCACGTCCAAACCCAAACACTAACGTCCTTACTTTCAAAACATCATTATATATGTTGATGAAATTCACTTGATGACAAGTTATATATATATATATTACATACGTTTCCAACTTCGTTATAAAACAAAGAACAGTGACTGTAAGTTCAATATCAGCATCATGATTGAGCACGCATCACTGATGAATTACAAAACACAATCACCGTAGATAATTCAGAAAACACGAAAAATCTCGAAATCGGGAAATTCAATCCATCAAGACTGTCGACATGAACGTAGTAGGATACTAATAGTGAGAAATTGCGATGGAGAGACAAACCTAACTTCGGGATTAACGCAAATGTTACGGACCAGTTGCATCACGCAAATTCCGACGGCAACCGATACGGAAGCGAATAGAGGATAAACCTACATGAAAAAATTAGGGGTTTTGAATTAAACTGAAATTGCTTGGTTGAATATTCGAAATCATCGATGGAGATATGTACTATTGATTCGATGAAGCGATCGATGATGAAACAGAGAATAAGTACCTCAGGTCTCAACCAGCGATTGTATGTCACCATTGTAGTTTGCTTGCGATGAAGAAAGGCCGGCAGAAATGACGATGGTGAGAAGAAACTCGAGAGAGGAGAAAGAGAAGCGCGGAGGCTGTTATACTACGTTAAGGGTCATGGATTGAAAATTCTCGATTAACCCTTTGGCTTTTGCCCTTTTATAATCGCCTTTTTTTGCCTACTTTCTTTTTAGCGAATTTTGGTCACTTCGTTATTGGTGACGTGGCTTTATGAGAAGAAAAAGCCTTTTCTTTTACTAATCTTTTAGAAAGGGCCGATTCTATTGACTTGAATATTTACTCTCTAGTTCATGGGTGTACTTGTTTGAACGTGTTTATAATGCAATGTGTGTTTAAATTAGGGTTGAAATTTAAGAAAATAGTTCAAAATGAGTTACCCTTATATTTTGGAGCAATAGAGGATAAGAAATAAAAACAACAAAACCAGCTTGCAATGCCGAACAAGAGAGGCAAGGGCAAGCAAGGAGGTCGAATGGAGAAGACCCTCAGTTGCAGGCCGGTTCCACCCCACATCGTCAATCCAGTAGTCCCGAGCAGATGCATTCAGAGAGTCTTCATCCAGGCTATTCAAAGCAAGTTCCGCTAGTGGTTCATGTCCAACACAAACATCCCGCCAGAAGATAGTTCAATGTCCATTACCAATATAGCTCAAGAGTTCCAAAAATGCAATAACTTTAAAACCTATATTCATAATAAAATTAATTTTAAATATTAATGTCCTCCAAATAAACTCTCTACGGTCCTTAACAATTTTAGGTGATGTCACTTGTTGATTTAAATTCTCATCTCGTGATTTTATTTGCTTATTTGTTTGACTAGTTAATGATTTATTCTCTTGACGATATATAACTTTATCATTTATTTATCCGTTTTTCAATCTCCAAGTGCTTTTGTGATTCAATATCTTTCAATAAAACAAAATTAATTTTTTTTAAAAATGAATTTGAAGTTTTCATTTCGTGAAAATGTTGTACTTTTTTTATAGTTAACTTGTATATATATCGTGTCTTGCACATGTATTTGTTAATAAAGGATATAAAGTTTGCGTATACTAATATATATTAATCTATCATCAATACTTGATCGTGTTGAACCTTTAAAATCGAAGGATTATTAAAAAAATCATTAAGGAGCCACGACAATCGATGAATTACAACAATTAGGTATTCTATATAGAGTTAAATAAAATCATGATGCACTACAAATATATGTCAAAATCTTATTTTATTCAAATATAATTAATTAATATATTTAAAAAAATGCTCTATTTCTTATCTCAGTTCTCTTTCTTCAACAACCTGCGACTTCTCAATGTGGTTTATATAAAAATCAAAACACTTAACGTAGAAGTCCTTAATTATTGAAGTTCAAGACTTCAAGAGTGTTGCTTCTTCTTTTCTGTTCTTTTTTTCGGAACAAGGGTGTTACATTGAGAGCGGGAAACCATCGAATGGTGTATATGTAAGGGTTGCTTTGAAAGCTATGGGAGGTTCTTAAAAATTTAAGGGCCCGTTTGGTTTAAACTCTGAAAACGAAAACGGAATGAAAACGAATCTAGTTCATACGTACATCCTTGTTCATGAAGTTGTTGTGAATCATTCATTGTGGTTTGAACTAATTGTAGTAGAATTTGATCAGTTTTAATACCCTATAGGGTAACAAAGTAGGGGAGAAGCAAGTGCATTTTGTATGAAATCAACCGGAATGATTTCATGAACAAAGTACATATGTGAAGTAAATTCATTTTTATTCCGTTTTTATTTCCGAAATTACAACCAAACGGGGTTAAGATTACAAAAAAAAAAACAAAAGTAACGTAACTGGTACACGGATATTTGAGAATCTAAATTTATATTAGCTTATAAAGCTTAATCTCATCCCATAAGTTATATTAAAAAAGTTTATTAGACTCGCACTAACTTAATAAAACAATATATTACATATATAATGTTAAAAAAAAACTTTTAATTTTTTTTATTCTTACACCATTTATAGTAAGCTTTGAAGAGTCAAACTTATGAAAAATTTAAAGTTTGTTCAATCATTACTAGAATATTTTTTTCAAAATATTAAATTTCAATTTCATCAATCAATAAATTTGTTATTGTTTTTTTAAAAAATAAGAAAACCCCTTAGTGATGACGACATTATCAATAATTTGTGTCATAACTACTTCTTCTTTTTTCCATTTATTTATTGCATTTCTTCCATATTGAATAACTGAAGTCTTCATTCAACAAATATACATATGATTGCAGTCAATTTGATACCCCAGATTTTGTGCTTGTTTTGCCTATACCCAAATGTCAATGAACGTGAGCGGTTAGTCCAATAGGAGAATCATATGAATAATATGATTTCATATTTCCCTCTATCGATAAATATTATAATATATAATCAAAAATTAATTATACACATATTAAAAAAACTAACACGGGACGCTTTCAATAAAACTATTAGACAACTAGCATATTTCGTGATCACAACTAGGCACATATTTCTTTATTCAAGAAAAAAAGAAAAAAAAAAGATTAGGCAAGCTTCATTGAAGAAGGGACATACAAAAATATTTTAAAGAAGTGAAGGAAGCCCAAATTGTCTTCTCTATTTCCATGATCCCTTTAAGAAAACCAAAAAGATTCAACCTTTTCTTCTTTTCTCCATCACAATCTACCCGCCACCGCCATGGAAGCTCATACTAGCAGTTTTTAAAAATACCCACAACTAAAGCCAGTGAAGCGGTACGAATTTCGGTTCTTTTCTGTGATGGGTTTCTCTGTTACTACCATCTTGCTAATCTCAAGCTTATTGTTCCTATCACAAGACGCCTTTGCTTTTCCTCTTTGTTATGATTCTAGTAAGTTGATAATCTCTCATTTCTTCTGCTTTATTATATTCTTTTGCATAATACTTCTAGTAATGGATCTGATTTTTCTTATTTTCTGCAATGTGGGTTTCTTATATAGCCTTGTCATGAAGGAGTTCCAATGGTGTTTTGTGTTTTTTTATTTGTAGAGGCTCCATTTACCCTCAAAAGTCCCTTGAAGTTTTGTCCTTACAATCGAAGTGCTTGCTGCAATTCCACCCAAGATTCACAGTTGAAAAAGAAGTTTCTTGCTATGAACATTTCTGATATTGACTGTGCTTCAACCATCAAATCAATTCTTTGTGCGGTAATAACCACCTGCGTAGCGTAAATTGGAGGAAAATTGTGCTTTTTTTTTTGTTGTTTATTTGAAGGATTACTCTTCACTTTAGGAAGTCAACGGCAATGCTCATGGCTATTTTCTCATATGCATAGTTCCTGATTATTAATTGTTTTTTCCCTTCTGAAATTATGGTTTGCCCTTCAGCTGGGGGCAACCGGACAACGATCCGCATGTTACTTCAGATCTTGAAACCCTTTCATGTTTCAGCTTCAACGAGATTCTGTCAGGATATATAATCTGTTCATGATATGTTTGGTTCATGTTTTTCGATTCTTGACTTCTAAAAGTAGAACTTTTTGAAGACTTTTGGTATATATTAGTGGTGAGCCTGCTGTTACCAGCTTAGTGATTGATTTGATCTAATAAAATGCAGAAATGTGATCCATTTTCGGCAGAGCTATTCACCATTGATTCTTCTCCTAGACAAGTACCTCTTCTGTGCAACTCCACCGTGTCTTCCTATTCTTCACAATCAAGTCAAGCACAAGACGATTACTGCTCCAAAGTATGGGAAACATGTCAAAATGTGTCCTTACTGAACTCACCCTTTGCAACCTCCTTACAAACACAAGCTAGTCTGTCCACAAAATCCAACTCAACTAAACTCATTGACATTTTCAACTCTAAAGCTGAGTTCTTGAATACATTTGGTGGAGCCTCTACAAATGGGTCAGTATGTTTTGGTGGCGAACCAGTTGAACTAAACAACACAATATCAACTCCTACTCTGCCAACCGGTATGTGCCTTGAGAAAATAAGCAACGGGTCCTACCTTGACATGGCGCCTCATCCTGATGGGTCTAATCGCGCATTCTTTGCTAGCCAGGAGGGTAAGATTTATCTAGGAACAATACCAAATGAAGGGTCAGGTGGGATAATTGAGATTGATGAGTCCAACCCTTTTTTGGATATAAGTGATCAAGTTCATTATGATTCCGAGTTTGGATTGTTGGGGATTGCCATTCATCCAAAGTTCACTGAAAATGGGCGTTTCTTTGTTTCATTCAACTGTGATAAGAGTAGTTGGCCAGGCTGCTCTGGACGATGCTCATGTAATTCAGATATTGATTGTGATCCTTCACAGCTTCCATCTGATCAAGGTGCAAAGCCTTGTCAGTATAATAGTGTTGTTGCTGAGTATACTGTTAATGATACATCCTCCCAACCATCCTTGGTAAACACTACTAATTTAGTGCTTATGCAAATGACTTGTAAGAAGTTGGTGTCTTTATTGACTATGAAAAGTCCTGTAAGCAGGCAACAACAGCTAAACCTACTGAAGTGAGAAGAATATTCACAATGGGTCTGCCGTTTACATCCCATCACGCCGGGCAAATTCTCTTTGGCCCTGAAGATGGTTATCTATACTTCACAATGGGAGACGGCGGAAAGGCTGGTGATCCATACAACTTCTCTCAGAACAAAAAATCCTTGCTGGGGAAGATAATGAGGCTTGATGTTGACCATTTTCCAAGTGAGTAAAAAAAAAATTCTATAAATCCTGTTGAAAATTGGAATGCTACTTCTCAGAAAAAGAATAATTCTTGTTTATTCAGGTGCAACAGAAGTAAGTAAACTTAATCTGTGGGGAAACTACTCTATCCCAAAGGACAATCCGTATTCTGAAGACGAAGAATTGCAGCCAGAAATATGGGCTGTGGGACTCAGAAACCCTTGGCGGTGCAGTTTTGATTCCGAGAGGCCTTCATACTTCATGTGTGCTGATGTTGGGCAGGTAGCTATAACTGTTTAGTTCCCAGAACTCCAAAAAAAAAAATCATTGATCTAACACGTTTATAACATTTTTAGTCCTTGAGCGTTTGTTTTGTTCTATACTCTATAGGATGTGTATGAAGAAGTGGACATTATAACAAAGGGCGGAAACTATGGATGGCGGGTGTACGAGGGCCCTTACGTATACAATCCTCCACAGACGCCTGGGGGAAATACATCAGAAAACTCTATAAACTCAATCTTCCCTGTGATCGGTTACAACCATTCTGATGTGAACTCAAAAATAGGGTCAGCATCCATTGCCGGTGGCTACTTCTATCGGTCTTCAACAGATCCTTGCATGTATGGAAGGTAAGTAACACTCTAACACCATAAAGATTTAAGTTTTAGATAACTAGTCTAGTTAACAGAAGATTTTATCCATTTTTTGGTTTATCAATTATACTATTTAGGTACGTATATGCGGATTTGTATGGAGGAGACATATGGGAAGGCATTGAGTACCCGGAACACAGTGGAAACTTCACTACCAAGTCACTGTCCTTCAAGTGTGCAACGGACTCTCCCATACAGTGCAAGTCAGTGACAGCAGGGAGTTCAGTTCCCGCTCTTGGATACGTCTTCTCATTTGGACAAGACAACAATAAAGACGTCTACCTTCTAACCAGCAGCGGAGTTTACAGAGTTGCTCGGCCCAGTAGGTGTGAGTATGCATGCTCTAAAGAGAGTGTCACATCAGAGACACCAACACCAACGAGTCCAACTTCCTCTTCTTCGAGTGCCGGGGAATTGAGCTTTAAGCTTTGCAAGACATTGGTATCATTGGTGTCTTTCCTTGTTGTGTTGGTAATCATCATCTAGAATGTGATACCATAAATTATTATTGTTATTATTATTTGTAATATATAACTTGATTATGAGTAATTTTAAGTGACAATCTGCGTTAGGCTATCTTGTTCAATGATTAGAGGCATTCCTCACTAGCAGAAACTTGTTAAGCTCGAGATTGCAAAATCGTATTGTTTCACTTAATAACTACTCAGGAAACCCGAGTTGAATTCGTATTCTGAACACAAAATATAAATTCTTCATTTAGAAAGAATATTTATTAATAAATATATAATCAAATAGTTACAACTTTTTCCCTATGTCTCCTCCAAAGATGTGGACTGCCCATGATTTGCTTAAAGAGTAACTTGCCTCCTGAGCCTGAGGTTGGTAATTCAAAAAAAAAACAGAACAAAAGCTTGCCTCTTCTGGTACGATGATGCATCTTTTTCTGATAATTACAAACGTGGTATCACCTGCAAGATCTAAAGAAAGAAGATTAATGTATGAAATTACAAAACTTGCACAATATGGGTAAATAAGGCATCCTTTTCACAGTCCTTGGCGAGGAGGGAAAAAAGGGTTTTTAAGAGAAATATTAAAAGGCAATAATCCTGTTTGTAAGGTCCTTTCATAATGATTTGGAAGATGGGGGATAGTGAATAGTCTAAATTACCACATATCTGAACCAAACACACCCTAATCTGTTACCAAGGATTGTTTGGTACATCAGGAAAGGGAAATGGAATATATCCTAGTAGCAGACTGCAACTAAAATAGTTTGATGATATACAAACAAAAAGAAATGCAAAATATGAACCACCATTGAAGGAAAGCATACAGTCATAATCATAAGGCTCGCAGCTGACCTTTGGAATGAAAACATGAGAGCAAATGTGCACATTTGAGCAGCAGCCTGAAGCATTCAAATAATTCTCTCAGCTCAATTTCGGTTCCTCCCCTCTCTCCGGACCTCTGGACCATGATCAGGAAAGGAATTTGTGTGAGCAAACAACCTCTCTTTCCAACTCCTAGTATTCCTCAAAATGGATTCTCTGTATCTAGTTAAACAAAAGCAATTTAAACGAAACTAGTCAGTCAAGCACAGGGATACCAAAAGCAATTTCTGTGTTAATAGTACACAAGGTCAGTTACCTCATTGATAAAGAACTGAAGCGGGATCTTAAGGATTCCGAAATAGCATGAATTTCAGATGGACCGGATGTTTCATCACCCCTGACTGACGATTGACCATTTGAGTTTCTGGTAACAAAAGAAAAGTGGGTCTTTATTGAAAAAAAATGTATAAGTAAGATGCAGCAAAATGACCAATTCAGATACCTGTGGTTTGACAAAATATCAGTGTTTGTAGGAAGAGGTCTAGAATCAGCTGCTACAGGGATTGTAGCTCGCTCGTTTTCATGTCCATCAAGTACCAAAGTTGAAGAAACAGCACGGCCAGGAGGGGCAGTAGCTGGGGAGAAAACAATGAACCGTGAGCGACTTCCCAGAGAAGAGGGCCCACTCCGGTTTCTCCTTCTTGGAAATTGATACTGGCTCCCCATAGCTGCAGCCAAGTGTTGAAGTATTCTCTCCTCAATATCAGCTTCGGTAGCATTTGCAGGAAATTGAAATTCCCTCCTCGAGGCGCTGGCTCTCATTTTCTTCTCATTTTCTACTGCTTCAAGCAACTCTTGACTGTCACAAAACAGATTGTGCAAGTTTGGCTTAAGCAACATGGCCTATAAAGATTCCATGGAGAATCGTCAAAATTAGACAAGGAAAAGTGAACCTTGTGCTCTCCTTCATGCTAATTTGTCTCCAGCACATGGGGCAATTTGAGCTTCTTTGGCACCTAAAACATCAAAAATTGTACATTTTAAAGCACAAACATTGAGTTACAAGATTCCAAACCAAAAACAGTCAATTGCATTAATTCCCAACAAAGGAATTGGGGCTGGGGGTTTGCAGGTCTCAGTACGTAGAAAATCAGGAGACTTAAGTTACAGATTTACTTAGTAGTTAGATTAAGCGGACACAATTCTTACGATTCTGTACCAAAATAATACCAGAGTAATGCACTTTCTATAGGATTTTACTACATACCATTCTAGGATACATTGAAGGTGAAACTGATGGTTGCAGTTAGTTACCTGTGAAGCAAAGAGTAAGAAGAAATGTTAGGTCATACTTCTGTACTGTTGAATTTCCGCTGCTGGTTTATCACATATAAATTAACCACATGGAGAAGGTTTTCTGATTCTCAAACTGTACTCTTTTAACTCTGTATCATAGTCAGCAATGTTCCTTAAAATTATCATTCTTTCTAACCTGTTTCCTATGTTAAAACTACGTGTTTGATATAGAGCTTTATGCAATGTTTTCATTCATTTATTTATTTAAAAGCATTTACTCAAAATTATTCACTATTCATAACATAAGCTTGCTTCCATTTCTTGTAGGTTTGTCTGCGCCTCCCTATCTTCAGCTCTAAGCCAAATGCAAGATTTTTGACAAAATTCTGGCAATCTTGTAGGAAAATAATACAGAACATACAAAATTGAAGATGTGACACTGAGATACGAATTAGTTGTTTTCCCAAGAGCATTACTATTCCAAATATCTTTATACGTAAAAAAATGCAACATAAACATGACATTTCACTAGAATTGCATATATAAAAACCATGATAAGAATTGAAATCGGAAACTTTCTCAAACCAATAATGACTTATGATTTGGAATGAAATATGATAACTGAACACGTGGATAGCCATAACAGTTTAGATGACAAGCGTACCGCAGAAGGATCACTATCAGTGAAGTTTTCTATGCATATGCTGCAAGCATCATCACAAGCATCTTGTATCCCCCCATTGACAAAGGCTGCAGCTGACGTCTCACAACAGTCAATCTGCTTAGACACGCAAGTTTGTTCAAACAAGAAAATTAAGTGTGCGGTCTCAAATTCAGAACAGAAAAGTGTGAAAAGAGAAAGACTTGGGTCATAACTCATCTCTTTTAATCTCATCTCTTTTAATTTCTTTCAAAATGTATAGCAATTTTCGTGACACGATCAAATGTTCTTCACATACAATTATAGGATTAAAGTATTCACAAACCATCAAATCTCTAGATTAAAACAGACCTTTCTCAACCTAATTAGAAATGACGAATTACATGATAATTGAGAATTCAGCCTAAATCCTACGCATATGTGACATATATGGAGGAATTAAAACATGAGAGGAGGGTTCAAGAAGATAATTCAACGAACGTAAGCAAATAATCCATCAAAACCGGCATGCAAAGGGAATCAAATTTCGCCAGAAACCCTAGGTCACCCACATTCCGACATTGCAATACAAATTGAACTTCAAAATGCTGCATGGAAAATTTTCAATGAAGAAGGGTATAATTACAAAAGGAACGCTGAAAATGAAAAGAAGGATCATAGGTTACCTCCATGGGTGGTAGTGATTAACGGAAGGAAAAACTTGGGTGCCGAGAAATTCAAATCACGCCCATGCAACGATGGAGCAGCGTGGGAAGAAAGGTTTGTGAGAGGAGGGTGGGGGGAAAGGAATTTTAGAGACCCATACGAAAGAGAATATTGACCCAGAGTAGTTAACAATGGGGATGCTGCCATGGCGGTGCCTGTTTACGGCTGATCATATATTTAGATTTGACAACTGTGTTTTCCTTATTTATTGTTTATTGGAAATTACAATAAATAGCCCGACCTTTCGGGTGATTGCCAGCAACAGCCTAAATTGGGGGAGATTATGGTATCTTTGGTAAAAGATATGTCGCCTTATTTTGTGGTGCTCAAAATAATTTTAAAAAATGGGTGAAACTTAGGTACCGTACGTTTGGAAGCCAAAAAAAAGTAGCATTTGGAAGTTTATAAAGCCGAAGGTAGATGAAATTTGAAGGGATTGTGGAGGCCAGGAGTTCTAGCGTTTGAGAGATGATAGTTTATGGTAAGTTATAGTAGTTGAAATTTGCCACATTCTATAAGCTCCTTTATTCTTCTCAAAAATCAACTAATATATTAACTTAACGGCTTGCTCGATCTTTCTAGATCGAATCAAACTTTACTTGCGCATCTGTCTCAATCGCTTTCGCCGTCCAAATTTTATCCAAGTTATAACCTTACACATAAACAAATGAGTAATTAAAGTTCTAGTTTTATCTAGATTCGAAGTTTGTCTTTTAACGCATCGAAAGATGCATCACACTTCTTCCAACTATTGTTTGCTTTAGGTTTCGGATCCAAGTTCATCCACTCCTGTTTTGCTGTGAACATATATATGTTGGTGTTGAGAGTGTGTAACTCATTGTTGAGCTTGTAACTCTCTTCTCTATTGTTTGCTTTAGGTTGATGATCCAAGTTCATCAAAGTCAAATATTTCCAGCTACTTGAAAAAAATTTAAATGGTTTTAATAAATTTAGTGAATAATAGTGTGTATATATACATATATATATGTGAGAGAGAGACTGCATACGTTTTTTTTTTTTATTTTAGCAAAGAGGGGTTGAAACATTATTACAGAATTTACGGAAGAGAACACAAAGTTCGGTATCATCAGAATAGATGGTTAGAATAGATGGTGTTGGGTGTCGAAATATCTAAATGGTTCGATTGGTCATCAATATAATTAATGATTTGAAAATATATATAATTTAAACTTGATAATAAAAAACAAAACTTAAGTCTTAAATCGGATTTAATCATCTCGATCTCTCTCAAACAACTTCAAAGACGTTGGAGTTACACACAAATTGTCACCCTCGATTTCGATATTTTTTTATATACAATCTAATAATTTCTTACAAGCTCGGTTATTAGCATATGTTTCGTTTTTAGTAAGAAATTTAAAAAATCACAAAAAAAACGTAAAACTCTCTTTTTATAGTTCCGCAGGCCCACCCATTGGATTGTGCAAAGAGCCCAATGAATCAGGGGCACCAAATACAAAGGTCCCATGGGGAAAAAAAATAAAAATTTAAGTGTTATTATAATTTTAACACGAATTCCTTTAATTACTAATTGTTATAATAAGACAATAAATCTAGGTATACTGATACAATGGGCTAGGGGAAACATATTTTGGGTCCAAGGATTAATGGGTCCGAGACGACAGGGGGTGCGGGGGGCGGAGCCTCCCACGGAGGATTCTATCTATTATTTAGAGGATTTTATCTATTTATGGTTATAAATAGATAGGTGTAGAGTTGTATTCATTATCCACCAATGCATATTGAAAACCCTAGCTGCAAGGTTTGTGCAGCAAAACCACATAACGTTTTGTCTTCTCTTCTCTCTCAATTTCCGAAGTAACTCGTTGAAAGATCACAACAATTGGTATCAGAGCAAGGTTGTCGATGAGTTCCGTTGCAAAATTTGAGATTCCGCGATTCAACGGAACTGACAACTTCGGTCTTTGGCAGCGACGAGTTAAGGATCTGCTAACGCAGCAGGGGATGTTAAAGACGAAGAAGACGAGCTTTTGCAGCGTGACCGCGGGGGTGGATCAACAGAGCCGTGGGTGCGGATCCAGAAAACCGCAGGGGCGGCGCCAGGAGGCGCCAGGAGCCGCAGGGGCGCCGCATGAGGCACCAGGAGGCGCCAGGAACCGTAGGGACGGCGCCAGAAGGTGCCAGGAACCGCAGAGGAGGCGCCAGGAGCCGCAGGGGCGGTGCCAAGAGGTGCCAGGAACCGCATAGGAGGCGTCAGGAACCGCAGGGGCGGCGCCAGAAGGCGCCATGAACCGCAGGGGCGGCGCCATGAACAGCAGGGGCGGCGCCAGGAGGTGCTAGGAACCGTAGGAACGGCACCAAGAGGCGCCAGGAGCCGCAGAGGCCATGAGAAAGCCCCATGTCAAGAGAAACAAGGAGGATCCAGTGACAAGATCCTAGAGTTGTATATGTGTTTTCAATTTTTGTATTAGATTATGTTGTCTAGGTGGAGATTGTTATAATAAGACAATAAATCTAGATATACTGATACAATGGGTCAGGGGAAACATATTTTGGGCTCATGGATTATTGGGCCCGGGGCGATAGGGGGTGCGGGGGCGGAGCCCCCGCGGAGGATTCTATCTATTTATAAAATACTATCTATTTATAAGGAATTCTATCTATTTGTAGGATTCTGTCTATTTATAACGGATTCTATCTATTTATGGTTATAAATAGATAAGTGTAGGGTTGTATTTCATTATCCACCAAAGTATATTGAAAACCCTAACTGCAAGGTTTGTGCAGTAAAATCACAAAACGTTTTGTATTTCCTCTTCTCTCTATTTCTGAATTAACTCGTTGAAAGATCACAACACTATTCTAGTAAGTACTCCGTAACTAAAGCATGTCTAACGCAAATTACTCTTTTATTAATTTATGAAAAATTAATTCCCTCTCTTTACAATTCAAGATTATGTTTTTCTTTTTTTTTCCCTATAATCTTTTTCATCTTTTACAAACTATTAAAAATTTTATACATATTTATGTTTTGGCTAATCATAGAAATATGAAAATCTTGTGTTAATTTTTCTAAACAGTATTTGACAAATTGTTTTTGCTCTTTTTACAAACTATAAATTATTAATTGCATATTAAGTTTATTAATGTGTCAAATTATTTTGTTCTTTTATTATAATTTTGAAGTGTTCAAACTCAATATACAATAATTTAATTGTTAATGCAACAATACATTGGACGGCCCAATAATTTAGGATAACGAAACTATCGACTCAAGCTATAATAGTTAAAGAGAAAAGTCGATTTTGTCATGCGACTTCCAAAAGCGATGAGCTAATGAAATATTTCTAAAATTGCACCATAGTAACATAGTTGGACACTTTTAAAACAAGTTCATGCAACAGCTCCACTACTATCACATCAAACAAAAGTAGTATATACAAAAGGACATTGAAGATCTTCGTTCACCATTCACCGCATTATTTTTACTTTCTTTTGTACATTTTGGATTCTTCTTCCACAAATGATGAATGAGTTTTCAAAATATCCTTGATTTTCACAATCCAAATAAAAAAATTCCAAAAATCAGGTGTCTGAAGGACTTCTCCAGAAGCCAGAACTGAAAAATCTCTCTCTCATCTCCTTTTCCAGCTCAAGCAACTCCTTCTCCACCTTCCTACCAGATATCTCCAACACCACAGCCTCATCGGAGCCCCATCCTCGCCTCGACGGAGAATCGATCGACGAAGGCAGAGGAAGCAATCCTTTCTTTTTCAGAATCTGCCGCCTCCGACGCCTGCTAACTCGCTTATACAGTCCGGCCGGCAACTTAAACACCGCTAGCAGCAACAGATTCACGAGTCCACAAGGACAACAACACGCCACGGCCGCGCAATCCGCCGTCGTAACTCCGGCGATCTCTGCCAACCTCGCACTCGCCGTCGGCGACGACTTCTGCAACGCTAGCAACGGCGATTTCCGCCGGATGCTTATCTGATTCCTCGTCATCTCAAATACACTAAAATCTAGACAAACAGGAAAACGTACCGCAGGATAAGCTAGATTCTACCTTTATTTTGAAACTTAGGGTTTCTGATCCCACAAGCTCGCGGAGAAATCGTTGCCGGGTGCTTATCTGAGAGTTGCGATTATATATTTATAAACAAGATCGTCTTCGAAGTTTTCAGGTGGATTTGGCTGCTGCAGCAATGGAGAAATTGAATGGTGATCGATCTCTGTTGGTTAAAGTTTGGGGATGAAAATGAATGGTTACTTGCTGAGATAGAGACGCAACTGGCTAGCTACTTGGCAAGTCTACCGAATTTAATGAGATTATATTATATATACTAGTACTACATTTTCCTCCAAGGAGATTTCATTTCTATTTATTTTTAATTTTGTATACAGTCATCACTGACACTGACTTTTGTACTTTTATGTGATTTTTTTTACAAATGTCCTTTTTATCATTTTATGTGGTTAATGTTTAAAAGGTTTATGAAAGTTATTTTTATTAATAAAATTATCCATGATGATGACATGATTTTGGTTTATATCAGATCGATTTTTTTTTTTTGTTAGTGATAAGTACATTATTCCCTATTTTATAATCGATTTGTATAAGTTCTTTTAAAGTTTATTGACATTTAACATAGTTTACGTAGCTTACTCCTAAATTTATCTTTATAGACTATCTAACAAGTTTTGTTTAATTAAGTATATATATTTCAGGTATTTAATAAACTTTAATTTCAACTAAAGATGTATTTACTTATGCCTAGATCGATACTAATTTATAAATTATGTTTTATTTTTTAAAATATCATACAAAATATTTGTTTTAAAAACGCTATGATTGGCGGGTTTTTTATTTATACAAAAGTAAGAAAAAATTGAAAGTTAAGTTTCTAGAAACTGACCGCCCTAAAGTATCCATTCAGATGAGGTCTTCAACATCAAATGACAGAGTATCGCAACAGAAATTCGGAGAGTGTCTAAGCAGATCCAACCTATCACCAACCAGGTTAATTTTCCTAAAAATGTGCTTAACATAAAACCGCATGAACCTAGCAAGGAGAAAGGAAATCTCGGAGATGATCAAATCCACATTCCACAGGGGCTTCCACAAGAGGATAAGAAAATTAATGAGCACTAGATTGTCACCTTCAACCTCTAAGTTCAACAACCAAAAAGCGCGGCCTTTTGGAGACCCTCTCGAAGCGCAAAGACTTCAACTTCAAAAACATAATTCACTCACATCTTCCACAACCTACAACTAATGACAATCCAAAAAAATTACGGATATTAAAACCAAAAGCATACTGATCAACAAAATTTATAGAAGCGTCAAAATTAAGTTTGACAAAATTTATGTTAGGTTTCTGCCTTTTTTTCCTTCTAGATTTAGGAGGTTTATTATCATTGTTAGTTAAGTTCGTATTATTTGTCCCAACCATTAATATGTTTCAAAGCCATTTTATATAAATCAACTGAGATTTTTTGTTTGTTGAAAATTAGTTGGTTTCTGACATTCCAAATAAGCCACCAGGTTACAATTAATTGTCTTATCTCACACGTATCAATGGTACCTTTAACCTCCATGATGTCATCAATTATTTTATGGTATTTCGAGTTTTGTAGATGAGAGGTGATTTTAGGATTGTTAACTGATTGAATAGTGTAGGGACAAACCAAAAAGAGATGCTTGACACTTTCGGTACGATGATTGCAAAATTTACAATGTATTTAAATTGGAAAATTTTGGTTTATTCAAAATTTCTTTTATAGGAATCTCATCCAAAAAAAATTTCCAAAAAAAGCTTTTGATTTTGGCATTACATATATTGACGAGTATATGTTTTAATGAACTATAATATTTTTTTTCCTCATTAATTGATGAACAAAAAATAGAATATTTAAGTTAGTTAACGTGAACTATTTTGTGAACATTTAAACTAATTTTATACAATTAAATATAACTTAAATTGATATTTTCAAACTATAATTCGATTATTACAAATTTTCTTATAAATTTTAATATAAACTTACATCGATCTATAATCACGTGCAAACAAACAAACTCTGGTGATTAGTTTCACTTCAATAAACTACATTTCAATCGAATCCTAACCAACTTTCCTCCAATATAATTAAATTAGTAATGAATCTATCATGGGAGAGTTTGGTTTTGGAAGGGATTGGTCCATAACATCAACAATTATGGCAAATGTATTTATGTACATGTTTTTCATTTATATAGGAAAAAAGTGTAGTAACGTGTGCAATCCAATATATGACTACATATATACATTCTTTAGGGCATTTGCCCCAATAATGGAAATCAGTTATGACTTATGATGTGCCCATGCGGCTAATATATTCATATTTCAAATATGTTCCATATCTTGTGTTATACTACTATTATTTTGCGTGATTTAAGCCAAGCTACCCCTTATTTAAACAATGTTAAAAAGAATCACTCCTTATTTCAAACATAGAGATTTTTAAGTTTAGAGGATTACAAACTAATAAGATGGTCGTTGTAGCAAGTAGTAAGTGAAGGATGAAAATTTTCGCATCGATAATCGGGTTGGCGGACACTACTTTATTAAATTTGTGTATTTAATTTTAACCCAACGTATATATGTATTTGAACGTGTCACAAAACCCTCTCCGTTAGGGCTGAGCAAAAAAGTCCGATCAGTGAATCCGAAGTTCCGATCTGAAAAAAATTCAAATCCGAATATTACCGAAAATATCCGGTAGTTGGTGATCCGAGTCCGATCTAGTCGAAAATATTTTCGGATCTTCGAAGCAGACATATCCAACTAGTCCAGTGATAAATACTCGAACCGGATATCCGATATCGGATAGGATATCCGAATCAGATCTTGGATCGAATATCCGAATACTCTCGTATCGAACTTTTACAAAACTATTGAATTGAATATCCGAAAATGTTCACCCCTACCCGCCATGATATTTGTCGTATTTGACATAACACAACTTCAACGTAGTAGTTATATTTGCAGATAGAATTATATATATAACCAATACAAATTTAACAATAAAATTAATATATGTAATCAAATCGTGTTTGTGATAGAGTGAATCCATAGTATCATGATTGGACTATTAAACTATTTCATTTTTTTGTTGAAATATAATTATCGATTTTCTGATTTTCCAATTTGCCGATTTTTCCTATTATTATAAGATTGAATAATATTTATTTATACAAAATAATCACTATCATAGACAACATCATGAAATTCCGTGCTGAGCAATTTTTCCTATTTCTGAGCAGTTCAACCCATTTTAAAATTTTATTATATATTGCTTAATTTATCTACGATGGCCAACAAATGTCAATAATAAAAACCGTGAAACAATTGTATATGTAATCAACTTGTTTTTATGTGTTGACATCTAGTATAATGGTTTATATCTTCTTTTTTTTTATCGATAATGGTTTATATCTTATTTGTTTATTAAAACAAGCATTTTATTTTATGTATATGTAGTTCTCAACAAATATAAAATTATATGTTGCGACACAGATAGAATTGACACTTCACCAAACATCAGTTTGTATTTTATATTTCCATATCTTAATTATTCGCCATTCACTTATTCTCATCAAAATATACTCGAATAACACATTTGAAAACACCAAATTTATCGTAGTTGAAAATTGAAATTATGAAAATTGAAATTTATTGGACCAAAATAATTATCCGATTATAAAAACTTATATGTTTAATAAACAAGATAAATATTTGGGAGAAGGAAACTTATTCAAAATTGTTACAAGTAAAAATAAAGTAAAAACTTTTTTTTAATTTGAATTAGATTCTTCGTATGACATATTTGTGACAGATCTTTTAATAATCTACCATAATTTCTATAAGTTTATTCTATATAACTTATGAAATGAAAAGAATAGAAGTGGTTCAATGTTAATAATATAGCCTCCTAAGCGAACCTTGTATTACAAAGTGATATTAGACATATAATCCATGGTTTGTGTTTCGATATTATTAATTAGTAATAAATATAAGTGATTTAATGTTAGTAATAAATATAAATACGTGATTTATGTATAGGTTATACTATTCACATGACGTAAGATTTACAAACTACAAAACTCAACATCGAGTGATTAAAACATTCAACTTCTGTGATGAAAAACCAATTTCAACACAATCGGTCTAAGCGCATTGACAACGCTAAAAATTTGAGCTTTAAACAAGTGGAAAATTTATTGAAAATAGTTTTGGGCGAAGTCGATCATTTTTTTTTTCCAACATCAACTATGACTGACCACATTCCAAAAATTTTTTTAAATTATTTAACGCAGTCGGTGAGCGCCTACGCTGTGCAATTTGTAAGTCAAGGACCGTGCCCTTGTCAATTAGGAACATCCAAAGATTGCATTATGAATAGTCCATTACTATTATATGTACCTACGCTTGTGTGACTATGCCTAGACATGGGTCTGGATTGGGGCAACCGCCGAACCGGCGGTTTTTGATCGCCGGTAGGTCAACAACCCACATAGAAATTAAGAACAACATGTTAACGACCGACATAACATTAGGTCAACGACAAAACAGTAGGTTCATGACCCGCATAACAGTAGGTCAACAAAAAAGATAGAAATTCCACATAGTCAACGACTCATATAATAGTAGGTCAACGATCCATAAAAAAAATTAGTCAACGGCCCACAAAACAGTAGGTCAAAACCCACATAACGATATTAATCCAATATGAATAAAAATTATACTTGAAGTAAGTCAAAAGACCAAGAAATGTATGATTTGTTTAATCTTCAAATCTTCGATTTGTATAAGTTTTCAAACCATAACCTCACTTGATAATCGATGTGAAATGGCAAAATTCTTATTTTTAACGTAAATATATTATGCTTATAATACTTTTAAAAAAAAGGAAAAATTTTCCCAAAAAATAATCTTTACAAAAAGAAAATTTAATTGTTTCAAGAATAAAGTAATGTGCAATTCATACCAAAATATAATGTAACTTTAAAATAAAATATTTGATGATTAAAAATAATTTAAAAAATAAAGATTTTATCATATTAATTATGATAGCTACATTTCAAAATTCTAGATACAACGTCACATCAACATCACCGAATATTGGTTTAGTTAAATATATAGATTTGAAATTAAGTTTAAGACCGAAATAAAACTAAGGATAGTCTATCCAATTCATAATATAATCGATGTGTGTTGAAAGGAGTGTGACTCCTGCGCAAGATCAACCTCAACCAATAAAAAGAAGGGAAAAAAATTATACTAGACAAACTTAGGAGTTGAGACACCTTCTTGAGGGTATATTTAATTTTTACTTCTGTATATAAGGGGTCGTGCTATCCCGTTGTAAAACACTTTCTGATAAATAACTTATCTTTTCCTTCCCTCTAAATGTTAACTTATGAATATGATCCCAAATATTATAAATATCGATGACACAATCTAAAAAACAGAAAAACTGTTGAATATAGTTATAAAAAAAAAATCTAACATATAAGAAACTATCGAAAATTTCCCTTTAATGATTCATAATCCATCTACCGTTCATTAAATCTGGACAACCAAACGCGAAACAATCCTAAATACATAACAGCCCTATGAACAATAGGTAAAGAAAGAAATCGTCAATTATTGAAGATACCTCCTTGTAGAAGTACACCCCTACGCAAACCCGATATTTTGGATCGTTGTTGATGACTCGGATAATATGTGGACTTGTATAGTCCATCGGTCAGAGTCTGCATTTAGTAAATGTTGTTAACGCAGTGTCGATCATATGCTAGCGCCTAGTAGGTACCAAATACAATTTAGGGTCACCTTTAGCATGTCACCAAAATATGCATTCCATCGTTATGTTACTGTGTTTGTATAATGGGCCAATGATATATGGGCCTTGGGCCCAAATATGAACAAATGGAAAATGAAAAATATTAACATGACATCATCCGAACTAAAATGAAGCCGCGCTTTGCTTTGCCCTTTATTCACCGCTCCTCTCTTCTCTTCTTCGCCGCGCCACCGTTGATTCCGTTTGCTCCGTTTCCGTTCAATACGAAATGTTGAGCTGCAAAAGGATGCTATTGAAAGCCCGCAGAAAAAGTTACAAGAGCAAGACGGGGAGAAAAAGAAGATCAGAAGTAACTGATTTGGATAAATCTAACTTGGATATTAGTGGAGTTGAAGAGGAGGAAGAGGCTGGTTTTAAGTTAAAATCGTCATCATCTTCAAGCAGCCATGGGGTTCAGCCACTGGGCAATCTCCTTTTCAGCTCAACATCCCACAATTCAAGGGACACTGGATTAGGTAACCTTCAAAAGCTATCCGATGAGCTTGTTCTTGAAGTTGTAGGGCTTTTAGATGGTTCTAGTTTAGGTTTGTTGTCTACAGTTAGTAAATCATTGTATGTCTTTTGCACTCATGAACCGCTATGGAGAAATCTTGTGTTGGATTCCCTTAACTGTGGATTTTCTTACAATGCGTCATGGAGGAAAACCTATATTTCTGCTCATTATCCCTGCTTCGAGTCATCGACTACCCGATCATTGGGTTTGAAGATCAGGGATTTCTATTCTGATTATTTATTTCAGAGCTGGTTGTGTGCCAATCTTGAAATGAGGCCGGAATGGCTTCAAAGAGATAATGTACCAAGGAGAAGAGGGATTTCAGTTGAGGAGTTTATATTGAACTTTGAGGAGCCTAATAAACCAGTTTTGTTAGAAGGTTGTATGGATAATTGGGAAGCAATAAACAGATGGGATAAAGAATATTTGCTTAAAAACTGTGGAGAGGTCAAGTTTTCGGTTGGGCCTGTCGAAATGTCACTGCATGAGTATTTCTTGTATTCAGATCAGGCTAGAGAAGAAAGACCATTGTATCTTTTTGATCCTAAATTTGGTGAGAAGGTGCCGATTTTGGCATCGGACTATGAAGTTCCCGAGTATTTCAGGGAGGATCTGTTTTCGGTTTTGGGGAATGAGAGGCCGGATTATAGGTGGGTTATTATAGGACCTGCTGGATCTGGATCTTCATTTCACATTGATCCTAATTCAACATCAGCTTGGAATGCTGTCATTAAGGGTTCTAAAAAGTGGATTTTATTCCCTCCGGAGGTAGTGCCACCTGGAGTTCATCCGAGCCCTGATGGTGCAGAAGTGGCATGTCCGGTGTCCATAATTGAATGGTTTATGAACTTTTATGGGGAAACTAGGGATTGGGAGAAGAAACCTATTGAGTGCATTTGCAAGGCTGGTGAAGTAATTTTTGTTCCTAATGGTTGGTGGCATTTGGTTATTAACCTTGAAGAATCCATTGCTATAACACAAAATTTTGTAAGCAGGTATGCTTCTTCCATGTCATCACTCAGAACTACTAGATGTTGAATAGGTTTCAATCGCCTGTTCATTTGTATGTATCCAAGTAATTTTTCCCCGCTTTAAAAGGCTTGTGACTGGTAACTGGTAACTGGTTTGTTATTGCTACAAAGTTTGACTACTGTTAATATAGAATGTTCACGAATTTATTTATTCCAGGATTCAACTAGACATGTCTGCTTATGTCTGATTTGTTGATGCTATCTTAACTAGCCATAACAGTAAAGACTTTCTAGGTATGCATTTCTGTTTTTCTAGTTATCATCCTAGGCTAGTTGGTTTGGTTGTACACGGCCTTGACTATCGATTTTTCAAGATAAGGCCTTTGGGGCAGTCTCATAGAGAATAATGCTGAATTGGTCAGCAATCAGCATCTGTATATGTATATTCACTTGCAGGAACTACTTGTCAAAGGCATGCAATTTTGTGGAAGTCATTATTGAACTAAGAATTCAAAATCAGCAATGATTTGCTTAATCTAATCCTTAGGTCTTTTGTTAAAGACCTATTCACTTGCATTACAATTTTTAATGATAACTCCTTTCTCTTCCTGAATGTTGTAATGTTTGCCTTTATTTTGGCACCAATGATTCTGTGTCCAGATCGTTGTTTGATTTGCTTAATCCAATCCTTAGGTCTTTTGTTAGCTATACTACTTCTCGTTGCTGTCAATCTCTTCAAGTTTTGCTGTGGTCCTCTGGAATCTGGATGTATTGTCATTGGTCTCTTCCACCGTCTGTATAAATAAAACTGCATGTTGTACTTCCAACTGTAGGAGGAACCTGCTGAATGTGTTGGACTTCTTGAAGAAACCGAATGCGAGCGAACTGGTTTCTGGGACGAGAGACCGGGTAAATCTGCACGACAAGTTCAGGAACACAATTGAAGAGTCTCTTCCGGGAACCATAGATGAGGCGGTGGCGCTTGCCGAAAAGAAGCTAGCTCAGCAGAAGAAGCCTACATTCTGGGAGTCTGTATCAGATGCAAACGCTGGTGTTTTCAAGTTCTCTTTCTAGGATTCTCTCGATGCCGTTTTTGTTTTGAGGAAGATGGTCTCACATTTTGTTGCTGATTTTGGTTTGATATGTACCGTAGGATTGAAAACTTGCATGATTTGATTTACAAATTAAAATTAACAAAATAATACTAATTATCAACATTAAACTAAAAATAATAATAACTTTGAAAATTATTAGAATAGTACATACTATCAACTTATTTCCGGAAAAAATACTAATTCCAGCGATGATGTGACAACCAAAATCTTCCGGACTCGGGTAAATTAGGATGACAATAGATCGGGTGATGGGTGATGGGTGGATGACCTCGACTGCTGCCCAATTCATCACCCAAAATTGACCACCCGACCCACCACCCTCTAAGGTTCTCAACTGCATTCATCGAATGAAGCGGGTGGATCAGGTCAGATTTCGGTTATTCTATACTTTCTTTAATTAATTTCTTACAAATCTATACCTTTAGGCTTTCTTTTAAAAAAAACTTCTATGACTTTGAAATCTGCTCTTCCCAAGTTTCTTATCTAGTTAAAATTTCTTTAAAAAACTTATTTGTTTAATATAAAACTATAACTAAATTGTACAATAGGTTCTTTTCTTAATAAGAACATTCAAATTTTTTTTTTTTACAATTAAGATTAATACCATATTTTACTGTAAAAAGATTGTTTAGATATAAGGTCTGTTTTCTAGAAGAATTCGTAGCTTTGATTTAAAATACAAAAATATAATTTGATCAGAGAAAAAAAAAATAAAAATTAGTGGAATTAAAAATTTAAAAGTTGGTTAATTTTTAGCGACTTATTTATATTAAAAAGATATCACAGAATCTCTTCAAGGCTCCAGATATAACTCGGTTGAGATTTGGGGGTTTGGTCAATTAGTTTCAACGCCATGGCCAGAGGTGAAGAAGGCGATGGCCTGAAACTCACCCTGGGGATCATCCCCTACACCCCACCGACAAACCAAGTGAGCCAACCACCTCCGCCCACTGCAGCACCGTCCAACTCCGGTCGCCGCGGGAAACCACCGACGGAAAGCCAAACTCGCTCCGTAAAAAGAAGAAGAACGTCTAACAACAACGCCGACACCGAGAGGATTCCACCACCGTACCCTTGGGCCACTGACCATCCATGCCGGTTACACACGGAGGAGTACCTCGAGAACAACGGCCACACGTCGATAACGGGAACACTCAAGTGTAGGAAGTGTGAACAGAGTTATGAGTATTGAAACACAGTTACGAGAAACCAAGCAAAACATAATACTTCATTAGGATGATAAAAAGAATTTAAATACATTGACAGCACTACTAACCCCACTAAACAACTTAGACTAACAATACAGCTTGACTCTAACTGCTAACATTTATTTAGGAGCCCACTAACAATCCCACTAACATAGCTAGTGACTAACAAAACCTTAATTTGATAATTGATCCAACATATCCTCCCCTAAACTCAACTGGATCATGTTGAGTTTAACAAACATAATAATCACAACCTTCAGCCACTTGTCGTGTTAGCAGACTTGTCGCCCCATTTTTCAACACCAAGCTTAGCTCTCAATTTCTCAAATGTCTCAAGCTTTACTGCTTTGATCATAATATCAGCAATCTGAGAGTTTGTGTTGCAGTACTCTAGCTTGACAACTCCTCCATTGACAAGATCCATGAGGAAATGGAACCTGACATCTATATGCTTGCTTCTACCATGTAAGACTGGATTCTTGGATAACTTAATTGTTGAAATGTTATCACAGAATATCGTCGTGGCACCTTCGATAATCTTCAGCCATCTCATCTGTTCAAGCACTCTCCTCAGCCAGATGCATTGGGCTGCACAAGAAGCTGCTGCCACAAACTCAACCTCGGTTGTTGACATAGTAACTACAAGCTGCTTTTTAGAAGACCAAGAGACAGCACCACCAGCAAAGAAAACATACCCACTAGTGCTACGTCTGTCATTTTTGTCCCCTGCATAATCACTATCAGTATATCCAATCAAAGCTCCACATTGCATATCTCGTTTGTACCATATACCAAATTCAATAGTGCCTTTGAGATACCTCAACACCCTCTTTGCAGCTTGCATGTGCATCCTTGTTGGTTTAGCCATATATCTGCTCAGCAAGCAAACACAGTACATAAGATCTGGCCTTGTTGTTGTTAAGTACAAAAGACTTCCAATAAGTTGCTTATATTGTGTTCCATCCACAAAAACACCATCACCCTCTAGTGTGAGTTTATCTCCCGGAACAAATGGATTTCTTACAGGGTTGCTTTCCAGGAGACCAAATGTCCGAAGAAGTTCCAAATAAACACACCACCTTCAGTTTGATTGACTTCCACTCCTAAAAAATATCTCATTCTCCCAAGATCAGTCATTTCAAACACAGCCTGCATATTCTTCTTAAATTCTGAGACCAAGGCTTCATCACTACTAGCATACATCAAGTCATCCACATAAAGACTAACAAGCAACACAGCTGAACCTTTTATGAATATGAACAAAGTGTGTTCATATGGACACCTATGAAACCCTGCATCAATAAAATATTTCTCAATCCTACTGTACCATGCTCTTGGTGCTTGCTTCAAACCGTACAACGCCTTCTTCAACCTATAGACTTTCTTCTCCTCCCCAGATCTTACAAATCCCGGCGGCTGCATGACAAAAACTTCCTCCGTAAGCTCACCGTGAAGAAAGGCACTCTTCACATCTAATTGATAGATAGGCCAACCATGATGTGCTGCAAGAGCTAACATGGATCTAATGGTGTCCCATCTTGCAACTGGTGCAAACACTTCATTATAATCAATCCCATACTGTTGAGCATATCCCTTTGCCACCAATCTAGCCTTGTATTTGTCAACCTTTCCGTGCTCATTAAGCTTGGTTTTATACACCCACTTTACTCCAATTGGAGTAACTCCTGAAGGTAGAGAAGTCAGCTCCCATGTATCATTCTTTTGAATGGCCTCAATTTCTGCTCGCATAGCATTGCTCCATTTATTTGACTTCACTACATCTTCAAAATGAAGAGGATCTGCACTATCAATTTGAAAAGCATAATAATCACCAAGGGCAAGCAGTACATTGCCCATCTCATAGTCATCATGTCATTCTGGCCTTGTTCTTGCTCTAGTTCCCAACACTTCACCTTCTTGATCAGCAGGATAATTACGATCAGATAATTGAGGGCTGGTCAAGTGTGGTAGAGGAGAGGCAACTAGAGATGACTCAGTATCTGCATTCTCTTCACTTTCTGTTTCTGAATCATCAACTTCTTCCTCAAAGCCATCCCAAGAGATTTCAACATTCTTGCTTGTTGAAGCTTCAGATTCCCAAGCCCACCCTTTTGACTCATCAAAGGTGACATCTCTGCTTACAAGTATTTTCTTAGTGGCGGGGTTATAGACACGATATGCCTTCAATTCAGAAGATATCCCAAGAAATATGTTCTTGACACTCCTGTCATCCAACTTCTTCCTTTGTTGTTCAGGCACATGAACATAACTCATACAACCAAAAACTCTTAGATATTCAACCGAAGGAGAGACACCACTCCAAAGCTCTTGTGGTGTTTTCCCTTTGTTGATAGACGTGGGGCTTCTATTCAAGACATAAGTAGACCATGCAACAACTTCACACCATAAACGGTTAGGGACCTTAGTGTCTGCCAACATACACCTCACCATATTCAAGAGGGTCCTATTTTTCCGCTCGGCAACTCCATTTTGTTGTGGAGTGAAGGTTGTAGTGAGTTGCCTTCTTACGCCAACCTCATCACAAAATTGCTTGAATTCTGTACTTAGGAATTCTCCTCCCCTATCAGTCCGAAGACTTACAAGCACATTACCATATTCTTTCTCAACAAGAAACTTAAAGTTTTTGAACACTTCGAATGCATCAGACTTGGAAGCTAAAAAATAGACCCACAACTTCCTGCTATAGTCGTCAATTAGAGTGAAAATGTACCTCTTGCTGCTATGAGAAGGAGGAGTGATTGGCCCACATAGGTCTGCATGAACAAGCTGCAGCTTGGTCGTTGCTTGCCACGAACTCTTCTTGGGAAAAGGTCTTCTGTGCTGCTTTCCAACTAGACAAACAGTACACACCTCTCCACTAGTTTCTGCCTTCATTGGTGGCAAGCCCTGGACCATGTTGAACTTCATAAGTTTCTTCAATCCTTGATGATTCAAATGACCAAAACGCCTATGCCACAACTCTTGATCTTCTTGTCTTGTGTTTAAACACTGAATTTCATGATTGTTATGAGCACTCTAAGCAGTGGCATGAAGGACAAACATCCGGTTGATTTTCATCTGACTCTGAAAGAGAAAACCTCTTGCATCATGGAAAATCTTACACATTCCATTTTTGATGAGAAATATCAAACCTTTCTCTTGTATTTGTCCTATGCTCAATAAATTATTGGTAAATCCTGGGACATAGAAGACTTCTTGGATCATCAAAGGAATTTGATCTACCTTCATACGAATAGTGCCTTTGCCTTGAACTTGCAATTTCATGTCATTTCCAAGCTTGACAGTACACGAGAATGAGCTGTCAAGACTAGAGAACCACTGCTTGTTCCCACTCATGTGATTGCTGCACCCGGAGTCTAAGAACCACCAGGTATCATCTTTCACCGTCGATTCACGAACATCCATCATTCCATGGTAGTGATCCACGGTTGATTCCTTATTATAAACTTGATCAACACAAGCCATAAGAAGCATCTCCTCATGCTCTGCGTAGTTAGCTTGATTTGTCCATTTTGGACATTCATTTCTAAAGTGACCAAGCTTGTGACATTTGTAGCATTCCACAGTGTCTTTTGACCAATATCGACCTCGACCTCGTCCTCTTCCTGGAGAGGAACCACGCCCCCTTCCACTTCCTCTATTAGCATCAACTCCCACCTTGAGAACTTGATCCTCAACAACTGATTTCTTGATGAACTTCTGTTCATGGACAAGGAGTGAACTTTGCAGTTGATCTACAGACAAAGTATCGATGTCCTTGGATTCTTCAATTGAGCACACAATGTAGTTGAATCTCTCGGTTAGAGTACGCAAGATTTTTTCAACTATCTTGACATCAGTGATCAATTCTCCACAATTGCGCATAGCATTTGAAACCACCATGACTCTGCCAAAATAATCATTGACAGTTTCACCTTCCTTCATCTCCAGAACTTCAAATTCCCGCCTAAGTGCTTGTAGTTGGGCTTTTTGGACCCTCGCACTTCCTTGGAACTTGTTCTTCATGGAGTCCCACAACTCCTTAGCAGTAGTTTTGTGAGAAATCGTCTTCAAGATCGTCTTATCAATACTACTAAACAAGTAGTTCATAGCCTTGAAGTCCTTCAACTTCATCTCCTCCCGAGCTTTCGCTTGATCAGCCGACAACTGCTCTCCCGATGTTGGTTTCTCGAGCCCAACACTCACTACCGTCCAATACTCCTTGGATCGCAATAAGTTTTCCATTAGCAGACTCCAATGATCATAGTCTCCATCGAACTTAGGAATACATGCCTTGGCAAAGCTTGATTCTGCCATTTAAACACTCACTGCGTTTCTCTCTCCCGAAAAGAGATCTCACCCAGATTTTGTGTTTCCCAATCCCAGATACTCACACACACTCAATTGATCAGATGTTTTGCACTGGCTCTGATACCACAATATTGAAACACAGTTACGAGAAACCAAGCGAAACATAATACTTCATTAGGATGATAAAAAGAATTTAAATACATTGACAGCACTACTAACCCCACAACTTAGACTAACAATACGGCTTGACTCTAACTGCTAACATTTATTTAGGAGCCCACTAACAATCCCACTAACATAGCTAGTGACTAACAGAACCTTAATTTGATAATTGATCCAACAATGAGATGGCGTTTGATTTGAAGGAGAAGTTTGGTGATGTCGGATTTTACATGATTAAGATGAAGGACGAGCGTTCGAATCAAGCTCCCGAGAAGTGGATGAGGCCTACGCTGCCGGATTGTCAGTTTTGCGGCGAGAAGAAATCTGTGATCCCGGAGATTTTTGTTAAAGAGAGGATCAGTTGGCTGTTCTTGTTTATTTGTGAGATGATTGGTTGTTGCAAGTACGAAAATTTGAAGTATTTCTTGAGTAAGAATAATACTCATATGACTGCCTCTAAGGACAGGCTTGTGTATTTGGTTTACTTGAACATCGCCAACCAGCTTGTACCTAATGGTCCTTTCGCTGTCTAGTCGTTGGTCATCTTCATCTCCAAGCAGGAGTAGTATGATTATAGGTTATAATCAATTAGGGTTTATATTTTGCTGAAACGCATGCGAGATAACAAAGTGTTAGAGTTCTTCTTTCTTTCAATTTCAACCTTTGTCCGATGATTGTTTAGGGACAGGTTTGCAATCTTTGTTCGCGCTTGTTATACATTGATCGATCACTGATCACTTCTTTGTCATGCTAGTCTTACTTAATAATGATAATTAGAACACGTTGATCTTGGAGTATTAAATGGTTTGTTGTCTGATTAGATTTTTGGCTCTTCGATTTCAAATTGCTGTGCTGTTCGATTTTTGCCTCTGTTATTAATTATCATTATTAAGTAAGACTAACATCAAAACGACTTCGTTTGATAAGAATGAAAAAAGCGGGGTTTTTTCGGCTCCTCTCCCGCTCCGGGCACGTCTCGTCTCCCTCAGTTTCGACTGCCGCTCCTCGCCTCCTCTCGTCTGAAGTCTCTCCCTGCTGCTCGTCGCTGCTCGCCTCCCGCAGTGCCGCTCCTCTGCTCGCCTGCCTCGCCTCCGCAATGCCGCTCCCCTCCTCGCCTCCTCTCGTCTTCTGAGCTCTCAGCTTCATCCCGCCCGTCGCCTTCGCAGTGCCGCTCGGCCTGCTCCTCTGCTTGCCCGCCTCGCCTCCGCAGACCGCAGTACCGCTCCCCCCTCTCGTCATCCCCACTCAACCGAGCTCTCAGCTTCATCTCGCCTGTCGCTGCTCCCTTTCTGTACTCTCGACCTGCTGGAGTGCTGGTTGCTCTAAATCAAGGTGAAGGTTAATTTTCTTATAAGTTTTACTTTTTATTAAATCAATTTGATTGAAAAATTAAGTAGTTATTTAGTTGATTAGGTTTAATTGGTTTGTATTTGTTGATTAGGTTTAATTTGTTGATTGAATTTAGGTTAAATTTGTTGATTGAATTGAAAAGTTATGTTAAGGTTCTTGATATTTGTTGATTGAATTGAAAATTAGTCGTTGATTACTTGATTAGGTTAAATTTGTTGATTGAATTGTAAAGTTTGGTTAAATTTCATCATATTTGTTGATTGAATTAAAAATTTGTAGTTGATTACTTAATTAGGTTAAATTTATCGTTATTTCTTTAATCAGTTCAGTCCCCTTTTGAATATTTTCTGACTCCGTCACTGTAAGTTTGGTTTCCCTGTGATTTTAATCTTTCAAAGCACAGTCAAATCTGGTTTTATTCGACCCCATTTATTTCATTTATGTTTCCTTTTGATTACTTTGTACTTTTTGTTAAAGTTGTTACGGCTATCCACCTGATTGCAATTGAGGCTCAAGAAAGCCTAATTATTTCGCTTCCTTTAGTCTGCCCGTTATCCAGTCTGGAAGGAACATGCAGAAAAAGATAATCTCCTTCTTTAAGCCATCTTTGGGAGAGAAATCTCGAAAAGTTGGTTCGGATTATGATGAATTCGCTGATGATGAAGCATGGCGGGAAAAGCGGTCCCAAATTCGGATCAAATACACCAGGAAAGCACGAACAGCTGATATATGTACTGAGTAAGTTTAACGCTTATTGCGATTTTAATCTTCTGATGTACAATATTAGTTGTGGATACAATATGTGCATTTGACATGAATGTAATTGAACTAGTATTGACTGTCTTATATGTGCCCCAATATCTGCATTCATTCTCTTAAAGAGATGAGTCGGAATCAGGAAGTAGAAGGGATGGAGAATTGAGTGATGAAGAGCCTGACAAGTTAAGATCAGAGAATGAGGGGTTGCATAAGAAGTCTAGATCAGGGAACATCCTTAATAAGAAGAGAAGCTATGCTCAAATTCATTTGGATTTGGGCCAATCTGATTTTCTTCTACATAAGTGTTCGAAATGTGGGATAAAGTATGCTAAAGGTGATGTTGTAGACGAGAAGGTTCACAGCGCATTTCACAAGAATTATACTCATGGAATCCAGTTCACGGTTAGTCTTGCTTTTGCTGTTTTTTTTTTTGGTCTGGTCCATTCCGGAGCTTGTTGAATGACATGTCTGACTTAATTTGTAGGGATGGCGTCATGAGAGAATGATTGATATGCCGGTGATCAAAGAGGGACGCATCATATTAGTATTAAACAATGACCCTCCAGCCCAGAAGAAAAAGGTCTACATCTTTCTTCTTTTCCATTTAAGCTCATGGAGTTTGTTCTATGTTGCATTAGTGTGAAGGGACGTAGGCATGATTTTTCAGTATAAGTTAACAGGGATCAGTCTAACTCTAATTTACTGAATGGCAGGTTCAAGAAGTGGTCAACATTATGGAGATGGAACTTGGTGATGGATGGATTTTTCATGATCTCTGTAAGGTGAGATAAATAGGTTGTTGAAACACCATTGATATTGAAGAGAGCAGGGCCCCTGCTTCTTTCAGTTTCTAAATTTATCTTTTGATATGAAACTGCAAATCATCGTCAAGGATTAGAGAACGTTAGCGATGCCAAAACTTTGATATGCTGTTATTACCGTCAAATTGTCCAGTCCGCCTTAACTGAATGGAATATGCGTTGGCTGCCTTGTATAGATTGTTTTAGTAGTATGCTCACTTTTTATTTGCTTCATAAATGGTTTAGCTGTTAACACATAACATTCCCTCTGTGAAATTCTTTTTGTTATCATTGCATCTTATTGTTTAATGCCTGATCTTGTTTTCCATTTTAAACGTCATGATGCTGATATGATTTTTTGTTCTTTTTTATCAGTGGGCAGTCTAAAGGAACTGCCAAATATCACTTGGCTATAGTAATTAATATTAATTCTGGTTCTTTTAACTGCAGGTCTATCTGTTTATTTCTTCGCGTAGAGTAGTTGGTTGTCTAGTTGCAGAAGAGATAGACAAGGCTTACAAATTAGTCACAGATTCAGCTGATCACGCCTCTGAAACTGTTAGTAAAAATGAATCAAAGATAAAACCAACTATACTTCCATTTGGTGGAGTAAACTTTCTTAGAGAAGTTAATAAACGAGCCTCGCCTGTGAGGAACAGCTTGGAAGAAATTTCAACTTGTTCCACTGTCTATGAAGAGGAAGCCTTGCCGGCTCATTGTGGAGTACGTGCCATCTGGGTTAGTCCCTCCAACAGAAGAAGACACATTGCTACCTACTTGTTAGATGCTGTGAGGTACTGTTTTTTATGTCAATCCCAATCTGATCCATATTGAATGCTTATGGTTCACTGGGATAATGGATAAGCATGGTTCTGGACAAGTTTATTTTTTAATTTGACTGATAGTTGATCTTCTTGATAATTCAACTTTTTACGCATGTCTGAGGGAAATCATTCTCTTTGACTTTGTTTAAAATCACGTTTTTGTGCAGGCAAAGTTTCTGTGACAGTTCCACCCTTGATCAATCTCAAATAGCATTCTCAGAGCCAACTTCAGCAGGAAGAGCGCTAGCGTCCAAGTATGCTGGCACAAATTCATTCCTAGTTTACAAAACAAGTTAACAAGAACTATAGTGTTGAACACCAATGTTGTAAGCAAAGCAGAATCTTGATGTATCCTTTGGCCTTTCCTAATAAGTGTACTTAAATAGAGATCTGGCACATGGCAATGCACAATGCTAGTAGATACAAAAGCAAAGACCTTAAAATACACTATTAGAAATACACTATTAGAACGGCCAAAGTTGATAACAATTATAGAGGACTCAAATTCACTCATTAAATTAAGGCGATCTTCCTGTGCTGATACTTTGCACAATCAACACTTCAAAGTTACTTGGCTTTTTTTCAAAGAGGGTTTTGTATGTCATTTATATTTCTGATTATTATCAATTTTTGCCAGAGGTTTGCAGCAATGTTTTGAGTCTCATCTTTGTTGTTTTTCTTGTTATTTTGGTTTTTGTTTGCGTTGTTTGTAACGGCCTCTCTATTGTTTCAATTTATGCAACCTCTCGTTACACTAACTATGTGTACTCTGTCGAATTCTCTATTTCTTTTCTGTTATCCAAAAATAAATAAAAGGTAATATGCAGGTTCACTATGCATACTGAAAAACATGTAACTTACAATTCTGCATAGAAACTACCACAGAAGCTACTAGCTTGGAACAAGCAGTGATTTTTCATAAAAATTGTCACCCTGACGAGCATGAGTAAGACTGTAAGCGGATTTACTCGTTTTGCTGTGGAGAAGATGCTACTAGCTTGGAACAAGTTGTGACAATTACAAGTTTCAAGGTTCCGGCTGGATTCATCAAGGTCTCTCTTGAGCTCTTTACCCTTCTTACATCTTCTCATTTCCATTGTTCCGAGTCCTCGCCTTTCTTTCCTTAACAACTCAGATGAAGCATCACAGGACGTACAAATTTTAAGAAATGAATAGCAATCTCTGGCCGTTGGCTCTTTAGTGGCTTGAATAATTTGTTATCTGCTAAAACTAGTTTCATTAAAGATCATTCATATTCTATCAACCCTGAAGAGTTCAATTTCTTTTTCCTCACAAAGATAAACTAATGGATTCCTAGGCCCAAGGTGACTATTTGGCAGCTGAAGATCCTCAGAAAAACACTCCATGCCTATACAAGTGGTCAAGGCAAAAGCAGCTACATTCGGAGTTCTAAACAAGGGTGCATTGTACACAAATTTCATCACCTCCTTATAACCTTCAGATTGGTCCAAATCCAGAAAGATAAATTGACTTAGCCCTCCATCCACCTTCATGTCGAGCCACAACCTGGTTTCACTTGATACATTATACAAAGTAATTTCACAGGATATGCCAACAGGTAATCCAGAGATGAAGCCGAAAGGACTCTCAGAGTCAAATCCAGGGAATTCCAAGTCTGCTTTGATGTGCTTTATACCCGCAGAGATAGGAATATCCTTCACGTCAAATAAGTTAATCACGCTCTTTAGCAGAAGAGGTTCTTGGGTTAACTCACTGCTTGCGGCACAGTTTTCACTGGATAGCTCACTGACAAACTCAGAAGGCAGCACTGATATTCTCTGACATAGATGCACCACATGGGAAACTGTAGTTGATAGCTTCTTTGAAGTTTTGCAGCACGTTTGCACTCTATACAGCCTCAACACATAGCCAAGAAGTACAAACTCTAAAATATGCAGCTCATCTTCTTTACTGAATCCTGTGAACCTGTGCCTTAGGTGCGTAATGTGTTTCTCTAACTTGTTCAGCAAAAGATCCAAGCAACCCATTCCACTGAAATGTTTTCGGGGAAACATTACATGACCCCACATTTTTGTGAGCAACTCAAGTACTCTGACATATTGCATACCAAAATCTAGTATACTAAAAACTTGGACTGCCCCTGCTCCAATACTATCCATCTCTTCTTGGCAACACCTGCAAGTGATTTTTTAGTCAAACTCTGAAAGACACGAGGGTTGTAGGTTAGTTACATTACATACAAAAAAAAATAAAAACTGGACTATATAATCCACAACAATTTATATTGTCATATTTTGCTTTGCCAATGAATGTATTCACTTGCACAGTTTTATTATACAGGTTAAGCCAAGTGAAAAAGGATGTACGGGATTTCGATACAGAGACCTATATTCTGGCAAGTACACATGATGTATCCTTAATAACGTTAGTGTTCTAAAAACACATCTGTACCAACTTTGATAATATGATTCAAAAAGAGGCCATCAGCGTATTATTACCTCAATACTTTAATAGCTTCACTTGTGCAACCTGATTTTGCCAATTGCCATGAACTCATTGCAGTTGCTAGGATGAGCTTTACAGACTCTCCGACTTCAACGCACATCTGTTTCTGACTTCTTGTGAATAAAAATGTGCCCTCCCTTAAGTTTGACAGTGTTTCAGAAAGCCAATCATTTGTTTCCATCTGAGAAGAATCTACAGAACTAGTCAGTTATATACAGTTGTTGACATCAGTGGTACAAGTGTGAGAAGAATCTTTATACATAGGAAGAAGGAATTAAGGGAAGGCCTACCACTTTGAGATAGATGTGCTAAAAGGGTTTTTTGGTTCATTACTTCTTTAAGTGCATAAGATATTCGACCAAGAAATACAGCAGCAGCTGAAATTATTCTTTGTAGAATATGATGAAGTGGAGCTTCAACTGAGAATGAAACCGAAATAGCCAATACTACTAGCCCAATCATTTCAGGTTTATCAAACGCCAATTTGCCACCTGCATCTGTCATCTGGAAGATGCAAAGTACTATGGAAATGATTAATACCAACCTAATGTGTCACAAATAAAACAACATACTAACATATAAAATATGCAAAATGAAAGGTGACAAAGAATTTCAGTTATGAACATATTATTACTTGACTGCTGAACCGCACAGGTCAGTAATAATTTGAAGTACATGCTAAAATTCTTCCATTAACTGATGTACTCTGAACAAAGTCTGAGTATATTTGGCATTACAGCAACACGTGATAGTTCAAGCACAATAAAGCTAGGGAAAAAAACAGTCAATTTTTCATTATAACAACTTAAAGATATTAGTAACCAACTCTATATATACAGCTTCCATTGGTATATTTTGGTTTGGTTGACCAAAGTATACTCCAAATGAAATTGTCTTGGTCAAGGAAAAAAGTGAATACAATTAGTTATAAAATTACAACTTTATATTGTTCGGTAAAATTTGCATCCAGATGTTTATTTGGAAAAGTGGTACTTATTCAAACCTTTTTACTACAGCATAAGAGCTTTAGAGCTACGGCAAAAGAAATTTCTGAAACTGAAATTAAACAATTATTTCTAAGATTTGAAAAAAATAAATAAATAAAATTCAACTCGAAGACATGAAGCACATCAACTTTATCTTAATGCATATGGTCCCCTCGCCTTTCTTAGTAGATTATGCTACTCAAACATTCATTACAATTGTAATGTATGAAGCCTCAATTAAACATTGCCAGCTTAAACCACCCATGAAAAGAAAATTCAAAAAAACGCTCTCCAGGCTAACTATTCCATGCAATCAATTTCCTTTAGTTTGGGCCTAAGGCAATCAACTCTATTGAACTGGCAGTATAACTGTAACAGCCAAATAAAATAATTACAAGCATATACAATAATGAGCAATTACTAACCTCATCATAGACATTCTCGATTACACGGAATGCAAACGTACTTTGAACTTGTCCACTCTTAAATAAGGCACAAAGTGTATTGGCTTCATCCTGAAAATTATTAACATAAATCAGGACAAATTAAATTTATGTTATCTATATGCCCAAATAACGAAGATAAACAAAAAGCGTGCTTCGGAATATGATAAATGCAGGAAAATATATCCATGCACAGGTACAACAAATATATAATGCAAAACTCTGTCCTCGTGATTTGTTACACTTTATTTGGACTTGATGTTAACCTGCATTAACTCTGACCTCATGATCCACTACACTTAATTGGACTTGAATATGAACCTTAGTGTTAAAGCTGTTCTAGCAGGGAAAGAAGACAACTTGCAAAAAACATAACAAATGAAGAGAGTAAAAACCTGCGGATGTAAGCCCAAGTTCCCCAAAAGGCGTTCAACATATAGTCTAAATAGTTCGGCATTAGGTAACTTATCCAATCCAAGTACTTCCATCGCTCTAATCCTTATCTCGGGACTCTTGTCAGAGATGGTGGCAACTAACTGCAAAATAGATATTAAAAGTCAGTAAGAAAACCTGTTTTCTATTTTGAATAATGCAACAAATGAAATGAGCTCACACCTTCACTCGGAATAGCTTTTTGATGCTAAGAAACTACCTTGCAAAAGATTTGATATTTTGATTGAAGAACAAGCTAACATTATTTTATCTCTCTTGCAGTAGCTTATGGGTTATCTTTATAGTAACAGTTTCCCATTTGAACTAACAGTATATGGAAAATAGAAAATGGATATTATTTTTTTAATGATAACTCACAAATAGAAACATCTTTAAAATGTAATTCCTATTAGTAGTTTCCTTTCCAACACAGGGAGTTCTTTCACAATAACCGGAATGTGGGTATAATTTATGCTATACAAGGATTTCCGAATTGGAACTGAACCTCAAGTAAGGACCCTAATCACAATTGCTTCTCTGTCAGAACCAAAGTAAATTGGAACAGTCAATCTCCACCGAATGTCTGCTTCCCTAACAAATTTATGAACATAGCCATAATTCGTTACACATCAGGACCATCAGGTGAATTATCAGTTTCACTTTAGCATTTCTGAAGACAACAAAGTACACGCCAAGCCTAATTTTCTTTATAATCTCTACATCAAATCTGCCATATTTAGGCTTTGCTTGCTTGGAAACTTATAAGTTGTTTTTCCATTTGAAAACAAGGGCTTATTTGGATGTATAACTCTTGCTTTATAAAGCATGTGTTGTGGATTTTCTGGTCTACGATACATTTTACTAATAGTGGTGTTTAAATGCATTGCAATAATGATATCTTAGCGACAAATATTATTTGTAAATACTACAGCACTATACATTTACACCTAATACTACATAGTTTAATTCTCAAGTCCATTATTGAACAATTGTGTAACGAAGCATGACATACAAACACACCCAAAATTTTACCTCTATAATATGAAGAATTTACGGCTTGCCATACAAAGCCTTCAGTAAATTGATCAATTAATAAAATCAATTATCTTGCAATTAAAAAAATATAAACCAGAACTTGACGGCCTAAGAATAAGAAAATTTTATAACCGAGGAAAGAACGATATAAAAAGACAAAGCAGGAAGAGTAAGGGATTAGATCAAGAATGAAGGGCAGACTGGAAATTAGCAGGCAGGAAAACAATATGGCGCGAGTTCACTGTTGAACATTCTGCACAAACCAGTAGTAGATCCAGGCACGGAGAAAAATAGTAGTGAAATGCTGTATAGATGCGAAGAGAACAAGCTAATGGCAAGATATTTTGCGAAGATGCAGGACTTCCTATATTTTTACAGATGAAAAAGGCGTAATGCTGCCCAAAGTAGGATTCCAAACTGTAAATTGAGACATGAGAGGTGCATAGTCACTCGGTGTTTTATTTTAGGTATACATGCCACCGGTGAGATTTAAATAGATGGATCCAGTCAATTCAGATTACAGAAATTTATCTCAAGGTTTTCTCCAATTTATCATGGTTTCAATGAAGTACTCACTACTCATAAGAACAATGTAGCATGTTATATTGAAGTTATTGGATGGCCTATACAAAAGAATCGTAGTAGAGCACATTAAGTATACCCAATTGGTTCAGTTCAAAACAACTTGATTAACGGAACAAACTACTATTGAATAAAGCCAGCCAATCTAATGCTGAATGCGTATAAGGCTGGAAACTAACCACATGTATGTGTTCGTGTTGCAGCTTCAAATGGTTACATGATACCATGTGATATATTGTTTCCACAGCTTGCAGTCTAACCATCACTGATTCATCATTCATAACATACATCAATAAGGTTGCAGCTTCACTTGCAAACCGCAAAGAGACAGCACTAACTTCCTTTAGTGACTTGCAGGAAGCACCCCGCACCTTCAAAAGATTAACATCTCAAGATACAAAGTGAGCAATTAAACGGAAGGATGCAAGTTAGTATCATGGACCTGTGACATAATTTGCTCAAAAAAAAACTATACACACAGAATTACCTCACTAAATTCATCCTCAATCCCGTGAAGAAAAGCTCCAGCTACAGCAGTGATGGGCACTTCATACCGTTTTCCAGAAGTTAAACCAAGTGTTTTCTTCTCATCAGTAGTCCCTTGGACCTTTTTTGAATGGGTCAACATCAATACATTATCAGACACCACTCTGATGTTCCCAATAGCATAAAAAGCCTCCAATCTGACAGCTACACTCATATCTCTCACCATAGAACAGACCTGCAAGGGCAAATGGTTATAAGATATCCATACAGAGATCAAAATGGAAAAGCTAGGCATGCAAGGCTGGTCCTGAATATAAAATCAGTATTTTAGCAGCTTTAAGAATGAAATGATAAGTCAATCATGGCAATTATTTATATGCCAATACTAAATACTATCCTATATCTTGGTAGAATGACAGTGTCCTCCATGATGATGAACCGCCATCCCTCCCTTCAACTAAGCAGTCAGCCAGAGGGAAAACGGATGCAAGGAATATTTGCAATCAAATAGTCAGAATAACGCTGAAGAACAATACAATTTCACATCAAGAATTTAATACATCAATATCTGGAAAATATTACATTCTTTATCCTCCAAACTTTTAAAATTAAGGGGGGTATCCAGATCACTTTGGAGTCAAATGCCAGTATTATAACGAACCAAACTTCTCCTTAGCTTAAAATGACCGAAATGGCAAGACATAACATCCAAACTGCAGTGCAGCACTGAATCACATCATTTTCTGTTTATCAAAATCGGTGCATGTATAATGAATAGATTAGGCAAGAGATTTGCTATTTGAAGGACAGCTAAGAAAGAAAGATAGAACTGAACTACCTGAATAAATAAGAAGTCCGAGCAATCGTTGTAAACTGACTCATTCTTGGTTGCCAGGAGTATCCCACCCCACCTACTTACCTGAGATTAAACCGCGTTGGATCATTGCTAAACAAAAGGAACAACGGCCCTGCAATATTGTGCTTAAAATTCCACCCAAACGTATATGTTTTACACACAGAAACCAAATAGACAACAGATGATCATCAACTTGCGGAGAAAACAAAATGCAACCTAATAACTTTTAGGTCTATTTGGTATCCATACCTAGATATATAAAAAAAAATCATAAATATGTTTGGTATACAAGTATATGGATATCAAACTGATATCTGATATACTCCTAAGTCCTAATACACAATTTCTCCTTCTTTTTTTTTTTTTTTTTGATTTACTCCAAAACGTGGAGGAATCACATATCTTGTATTGCTCCTCTCCCTTCTATTCTTCATCTCGGAAACAAAGGTACTTAAAAAGTACAGGATCATCAAATTTATTCACAATGACAATACGAAACATTAATCTTTAATTGATTGAAAAAATTACCACTCGAATAGCAGCTGCCCTAACGTAATCTTCAGCATCTCCGAGGAGCTCGACAGCCCTCAAGAAGCATCCTTCAACGACGCCACAATCGGCAAAAGCCACGCCAATTTTAGAAACCTTCGACAGTCCATCCAACGCTGCTCTCCTCACTTCTGGGTACGGATCCTTCGTAAACCCTAAAAACACCGTGACTAGCAAATTGGGCTCAATTCGAAGCCTCGTAGCATTATTCAGAATCCACATACGCACCTGCACACAGGGGCGGAAGCTGAGAGCTACGAGGACGCCATCATCAATGGAATCCATCGAGGAACGAAGAGTTGAGTCGCAGTCCGCCATGGACAGGAGGAGAGAGAGCACTGCGACGGCAAGGCGGGAAAAGGAGGAGGTGGTGGCGGAGTAAGACGAGAAGAAAGAGGAGACGGAGCCGAATATAAGATGGGAGAGATGAGTTCGGGAGAGAAAGACAGCGGATAGGAGAGAGAGGATGTGGTGGTGGTGACGGTGGTGAGGGAGAGAGAGGGAGGTAGTTAGGGTTTGGAGGATGGAGGAAACCGTGGCGTCAGAGGTTGAAGGATTCGAGATGAGTGATCGGATGGCGGAGAGTGATCGGAGAGGAGGCGACTCGCCGGCGGAGAGAATGCATTGGCATTCCCGCCATATTTTTTGCTCCATTGAGTTTCGAAGTTCGAACTGTGAACAATGAACCGAGTTGAATTGTACTTTAGTTTTTTTTTTTCTGGTACATTCCGGACGGTGAATTGTACTTTAGTATTTTTCAGAAGTGTTTTTAGTTTTTTTTTGTTCTTATAAAATTGTTATTCAATTTAATAATTTTTAGAATATA
Organism: Fagopyrum tataricum; assembly: GCA_002319775.1. Taxonomy (NCBI): domain Eukaryota; kingdom Viridiplantae; phylum Streptophyta; class Magnoliopsida; order Caryophyllales; family Polygonaceae; genus Fagopyrum; species Fagopyrum tataricum. Next base: position 7,308,945 of record CM008279.1, on the reverse strand, counting down.
AACCATCCGATTTTTCGAAAATTAATATTTCGAGTCTCGTGTCTTGTCTATACTTGTCCAAGCCATGTTTTGAATGAGTTTTCAATTCTTAATTTTCCTTTCTTAAAAACATAAACAAATTGACGATGTAATAACAACAATAATGTAAAAAATATGAATATTATTAAATAAAAAGGTATTGGTTTGAATAAGGAGTATTTATTTCGATACGTAAATACTGAGAGTTGTGGGATTTACCTATGTCAAAGTTTTTATGAGCACTTTTAGTCAAGATTTGTGTACTATCTGTTTAAAAATTTTGTTATATTAATTTAAATTATTTGTGTTAATGGTTACTTTGTTAGCTCAAAATTTGTATATTATCAGTTATAACATAATCCTTGTTAGGTGGTGTGTATGAAGATAAGAGTATGTAACCTAATTCTATTCTCCATTTCTCTCTCTTATACTTATTTTAACAACCATTCTTGATTTTCACACACTAGTGATTTCTTAAATTTTAGTCATAAACTTTATTTGCATTTGTACTTGTTAATACTAAACAAATATAAAATATTATGATGATATGCATGCTTTATTTAGTTTTTAAGTGGTTGTGTAGTAAGCAACCAAAACATGGTTGTTTAAAAAAGGTACAACTATTGTAAGAAATTTAATATAAATAATGCCTAAAAACCACTAGTGTAGATGCTCTATTGAGAGTGAGAATGAAGCAAGCTCTTCAACTTTCAACCTTCTTTCTAGTGTTCGTGTTTGATTGACGCGCGTTACGAGAATGAAGATAAGTATGAAGAGGTTGTAGAGGATGTGATGAAAATTAATTCTCCAACCGAACCTCCCTATATTACGTGGGTAAAAAAGTTTGTTTTTTATTTATACCCTTCCAACATCGAACAAGACAAAACCTAAAGGTAAGCGATATTCCCTCCTCTTCTCATCTCCCATTTGATTCTCAACAAAATTTTGTTTTTATTTTAGATCAAAGGTGATATCACGTTTCGCTCATAGATACATGTATTTACCATGTTTTATCAGCCTCTTTTATAACCGTAATGTAGTGGAATGTTTAGTTGATTTTTGGTTTACTTATTGGTTGGCTTGTGATCGGGTTTTCATTTGTGTGTTGGACAGTTTGTTGATTCTCCTTGTTTATATATATGTACGTTCTGTATGATTTCATTTGGTTTGGTTTGTTATTAGGGCTCTTCACGATTCATTGTAGTTACTTATTGGTGATTGCATATAGTGTTTTGTAGTAAAACCCCATTGTGTAAGATGCGTAACACACACAAAAATATGTCTTTATGTTTCTTGAATGCGTCTAGCTATGCTGTACAGAATCATATAACAAGGTGAACACTTAACAAGTTGTATCATTATCAAGTCTGAACGTGAAGTCTAGTGTTCGCTGGTTTTTCCACCCTATAAACCCCTATAAAAAACAGATAGGATTTCACAGGGAAGTGAAACAACGAGTCTACTTTAAATTTATAACTCACAATATTTACTCTATAATGCAGCGAACCCACAATGTATGGATCAATCGCAATATGAGCAAGTATTCCGAGGTCGATCTCAGGGATTAAGTTAGATTGATTATGAAAATGATCTAATATAATATAAATCTAAAATAAGAAAAAGGTTGGAAAAGAAAGGGAAAGAAGGATAAAAAAAGGTTTTGAGAGGTTTTGATGGATTCACAATCAATTATCAGAGTTAATTGAAAATCAAATAAAAGCAAAGAACACAAATAAATGAATATATGGAAATAATGTAGTTCCAAGGATTCAATATCATTATTTATATACATTGGACTCATGATTATATGGATTGTCACGTGGCATATATATAAGGTTGAAGAGCTCAGGGATGAACGTTTCTTAAATCTATGTTCTTTTACAGTGACGTCTCAAGAATATAAAGGTCTGCAGCCTAATACCTATTGCTTTCAAGGTAAATAGGAAGAATCATAAATAAACCTTATTCTTTCAATTAAAGAATCAAATAATCATTTATAGTTACGTCTAAGGAATTATTGCCTCAAAGAAAGGAATAATGACACATTCAATCCAATAAAGGTTAAACCTTTATTACCTAGGAACAAGTTCTCTTATGTATCTAAGAAGGAATATCTCAGACGATCAATTCCTACTTAGGTTGAAGTGGTTTAGATTGATTCTAAACCTGCAAAAACCAAACATTTCCATAAGATTTAAAGCGATTTACACAACCCATTATAAAGAACAATCAATTCATCATAGTCCAAGGTATAAACAATTATCTAACTACCTTGGAACCACAAAAGGTTTCTAGCCAATAATATTCATATCAAAACCTGAAATCAATTCAATAAAACAAAGCATGCAATTAAAATAAGAAAAAAAAAATGAAGAAAGTACCCAACTTTATTGAATCTTGAAACAAACTGTCTTTAACTTCCAAATCTCAAACAAAATTCTAAACAAAAAATAAAAAGACTGAATCTTCCTTCATAAACTATTGATCAACAATGGTGAAAATGAACGGAGAAGAAAGGTAGGAGAAGAATTCTCCTCTCAACAATCGAACCTAAAACAAACTAACTGAGAGCTTTTTCTAACTAACTAGGCATAAACAAGCACACCATTTCCGTATTCGGAACCCTACTTCTATAACTTAAAGCCTGTCGAAAGATGCAGGATGGGCTAAAAAGTCCAAGATAAAATAAAATCCGACGTTCAGGGAAGGATCTTGGTTGACATCTCGGCCGAGATGGGTCAACGTTGGGGCCGTGACTGAGAGATTTATCTTGGCCACATTTATCGATAAGGTAATAAGGTAGCCAATTTTACTTTCTCTCTTGATATTGGAGTGCATGTTCTTGATTCTCCGCCTTTATGTATTTGCTCTCTTATTTCGCTTGATTTACTTGATTTACGTGGAGTTAGTCATCCCATATTTTTTTTGTTTGTACTTCTTATTTTTAATAAAAGCACTTTTGTGTGGGAAGGTGGCTCCCTTAAAAGAAAAAAATAAAATAAAAAAAATTGTCAAAGGCTAAATGACCACCCAAAAGGCCGGCACTCGGTACGAGCCTCTCGATCACACAATGTTGAAATATAACAATACTGTGACAATTTGAACATTAGTTTACGTTATCCTGCAAGGTGAAACACGTGCGGCAGAAGCTCTATCGCACATCACCACCGTGGCAAACAGGGACAAAAGGAAGAAGACAACTGAATATCAAATCAAATCCCCACTTGATCTTCCTCCTTCCATCTCCTCCTTCCCCAACCAACTCCAGATTCCACTTTTTCGCTCTTCTCAGATCCATCCATCTCACAACAGCAATTCCTACCGTCCCAACCTGCATTCCCACCCACTTTCACAAAAACCACAACGTACTGGAGCAGTTGAAGACAATTGGGAGGGAGCTCGCAATGGCGAGTTCTCAAAGCATGTTCGGTCAGTCTAAGGAGTTTTTGGATCTAGTTCAATCGATTGGAGAAGCCAGATCCAAAGCCGAAGAGGACAGAATCGTTCTCGCTGAGCTTGATATTCTTAAGCGCCGAATTGCCGAGCCTGATATCCCCAAGCGCCAGATGAAGGAGTTTATCATCCGCCTTGCCTATGTCGAAATGCTTGGCCACGACGCCTCCTTTGGGTACATTCATGCTGTCAAGATGACGCACGACGACAACATTCTTCTCAAGCGGACTGGATACTTGGCTGTTACTCTGTTCTTGAACGAGGACCATGATCTCATTATCTTGATTGTTAATACGATTCAGAAGGACTTGAAATCGGACAATTACTTGGTTGTTTGTGCGGCTTTGAATGCGGTTTGTAAGCTTATCAACGAGGAAACGATCCCGGCCGTGCTCCCCCAGGTGGTGGAGTTGGTCGGCCACTCCAAGGAGTCTGTTAGAAAGAAGGCAATTATGGCGCTTCACAGGTTCTATCAGCGGTCTCCTGCTTCGGTTTCTCATCTCGTGTCTAATTTTCGAAAGGTAAGTAGTATTATGAGTTATGTCTTTCTTGGATTTTCTGTTTTAGATTCTAAAAAATAAAAAAGGCTACAATTGAGGTGTCAACTCGGAATTGTCCTGTGCTGCTATAGTGCTATGCAGCCTATGCCTAATGTGGAATCTCCTACAGAAGGATGCTTTAGTCTCTAGGTCTTATGCCTCATTTTCATATCTGTTGGATCGCTAAAGATACTAATGCGTGACCATCTCTTGATAACCTGCTAACAGGAAGAAGTTGGTTACACATTTTTCCTTCCTATGCATGTTTTGGACTATAGTTTTAGGTTAGGCACAAGCAGTTTACACCCTTTTTATTAACATAATTCGATAATTCATGGAGATAGCAGCATATAATGATTTCTGGATGATTAACGAACCTTTAATTAACCGGATCAGTTATTAAAATATTATTCATTGTTTTCATTGCGCTAGACATAAGCTTAATTACCATATGTGGGACCTGAGCGCAACCATCATCACGGTGAGGTGAGGTTGAAGTATTTATATACTTCGGTCCTGCACTGCAGTGGTGTGATCAGTTCAACTGTTTCAAGATGCTTGAGGGAGTTACTTTTCTAGTTTTTAGAAATAATAGCTGGTTTCAAATTTTAATCACTGGCTCTACACTTTGAGAAATTACCGCTGGTGTCCGAGTCATACTGAACTCAGGTGCAGTAACATTACATGTCAAAAAGATTATATCAGAAAGTAATCTTTTCTATACACAAGGGATGCTATGCTTTATATTCTCTTTTGAAAGCCGATTATAACCTTCCTTGTTTAAGTAATTGTGCTTTGGATGCTTTTTATGGCGTGATTTTGGATAATGAAACTCTACTTGTCATAGGTGTTTTATTAGCAAGCAATGCAAGGACAGAGTATGTGTATATCTTCCGTCAGATGTGTGAATGGTTGCTCTTGTTTACAATTTGTTGCTTGGCCTTGAACGTTCTTTCTCAAAAGAGTGAGAGCCAATGTGGAGTGAGAAATGTGTTTGTTTTCCTATTATGGACGTAATTATGTGTCATTATCTGAGAAAGGTGTGCATATATTGTAAAATGATGGAGGGCACACGCCACAAGTGAACTACACATCCAAGCATTCGGGTTCCATCCTAAAACCAATTGGCAATAAGAGGAGTAGCCCTTGTACTTATATGCTAGTTCACATGCTTTCGCATTGTCGATGTGGGATAACTTCTTTTTCTTCCCTACATCCCAACATTCACTGCCATTCCCTTAAAGCAGTTTGCCTTTGTTTGTTTTAGAAAAACCTCATATTGTGCTTAGCATCTGGTCTATCTGGAGCTTGGGGATTATTGATGTTTTGTGCAAGATATCCAATAAATTATTTATGAAGTTTAAGTATTTAATAATTTCAGATTTTTGTCTGATCGGCAGGTGTAAGCTGTACATGTGGTAATGTTGGTTTGGCTCCTTTTTTTGCAGAGGCTCTGCGATAATGATCCAGGAGTCATGGGTGCTGCACTTTGCCCTCTTTTCGACTTAATCCTCATAGATCCCAATTCCTATAAGGATCTGGTGATAAGTTTTGTGAGCATTTTAAAGCAGGTAGCTGAACGTAGGTTGCCCAAAGCTTATGATTACCATCAGATGCCTGCTCCATTCATACAGGTATATAGTGCTGATTTCAGTGTTTAGATTGATTTATTCAAAGTCTATCATGTAAATTACTCTTTTTTGGTACTATTTGCAACATGGTATTCTTGATTTTTTCTTGAGCTTATTGTCTCATGTACTTGTACATGTTGAGCTTTATCATTGTTCCTTTCTATGCCTTGATGTTTTATTGCCCTCTTACTCACCAGATTTGCTTGCCATTATTGGTTAAAGCTATCATTTATGCCCCTTCTAATACTGATGGTTTTTCATTTGAGACAAATCGTATATACAGATCAAGCTGCTGAAGATACTGGCATTGTTGGGCAGTGGCGACAAGCATGCAAGTGGACAAATGTACACTGTTGTTGGTGACATAATCAGAAAGTGTGATCAAATAAGCAATATTGGAAATGCTGTACTGTATGAAAGTGTGTGTTGTGCCGCAGCAATCTATCCAAACTCTAAATTATTGGGTGCTGCAGCCGATGCAATATCTAGATTTCTGAAGGTCTACCTAATCAACATTTCCAGCTATATGGGTTCTGCCTAATTGTACTGCTATAAGTTTCTGTGGTTCTCATTCACTCTCATGTTTGCAATTCTGTCTCATGAACAGAGCGATAGTCATAATTTGAAATATATGGGAATTGATGCCCTGGGCCGATTAATAAAGATAAGCCCAGAAGTTGCTGAACAACATCAATTAGCAGTCATTGATTGCCTTGAGGTGAGATATTCTTTGCTAATATAACAGGTAACTATTTATGTGATTTATAATTGCATGAACAGATAAATTATGTTCAATAAAGAACTTGGTGATTTTTTTATTATTTACAGTAAGAGTTCTCAAAATCTGTTCTCCTTGTGGCAAGAATCTAACCAAACTCGGAAATGGTTATGTAGGCTGTTTGATCTTGTTGACGAAAACATAGATGAAGAAAACTAAGGGATTAATTGAGTCATTACGTGTATAAACCTAGAGAGAACTTTTCATCTGTTGGCCTGTCTGTTTCAGTTAGAATTCCTTGGAGCAATTCCATACACACTTAGAATTTTGTAATACTTGCCTGGCATGCATTCAAATTATTTTTTCAGTTAACCATTGCAAATTAGCCCCAAAATCAGAACTTAAGCTAAAAGCATGTTTTTTTTTTCCATCTCAACTTCTTAGAGAGCCAAGTTCACTGTCTTTTCAGTTGGTTTGCTTGAAGAAGAGAAATGTTGCTACAACTTGTTCCATATTGAACCTAATTTAGCTACAAGCATGTTTTTTTTTGTTCATCTCAACTTCTTAGAGAGCCAAGTTCACTGTCTTTTCAGTTGGTTTGCTTGAAGAAGAGAAATGTTGCTACAACTTGTTCCAAATTGAACCTAATTCAGCTACAACTTGTTCCGAATTCAGAAAAAAGTGTGTTTTGTGTAGCTCATCTCAACCTCTAGAGAGCCAAGTTCACTTTCTTTTCAGTCCGTGAATGTTAATTCCTTTTTGACACTAAAATCAGTTGAGTTTCTTATATATATGGTAAATGTTGAAAAGAAGGAGTAAGGATTAAGGAGGGAAATAATTGCAGGTGTTTAGAATGAATAGTTCCTTGACAATTATGCTTGTATATTGATGCAGTTTAATTATATATTGTCATTTTGAATACTGCAGACAAATTCATTCAGTATAAATTTTAGTTATATAGTTCCCTTGCTTACACATTTTTTATGACAATGGGAACAGGATCCAGATGATACACTTAAGCGGAAGACTTTTGAGCTGCTTTACAAAATGACCAAGTCACCTAATGTGGAAGTGATTGTTGACCGAATGATTGATTACATGATAAGCCTCACTGATACTCATTATAAGACTGAGATAGCATCACGCTGTGTTGAACTGGCTGAGCAATTTGCTCCGAGTAATCAATGGTTTATTCAGGTAAGTAATTTTACATTCAATTCTTCCACACAATTAAACTCCAATGCTATCTGGTTGTCACTGATTTTTGCTCAACAGACTATGAACAAGGTGTTCAAGCATGCAGGTGATTTAGTAAATATAAAGGTGGCTCACAACTTGATGCGATTGATTGCTGAAGGATTTGGGGAGAATGATGCTTCTGCAGATAGTCTGCTGAAACTGTCTGCTGTATGTTTCTCTCATCTCTCGCTCTTAGACCGATGCACTTCCAAATCTATGGTGTTTCTGAGCTATATTATTTCTGTTTTTTATGAAGTTGAAGCATGTTTTTTGTCAGTTCCTCTTTGATGGTATGCTGTCAATAAATAGAATTCAAAGATCAAGGATCTTAGCCATGGCAACAGTATTGGAAAAGATAAAATGGTAGTAAATAGGTCAATTTAAAGTGAGATTAGACTCGGAAAATAGCTTGTTAACTTTGAAAAGTGGCATGTCATCTATAACTAAAAGCTTATTTTTGCAAAATAAATATAAAAGTGGCATGTCCTTTGGAATTTGTTGCATTTCATGTATGCAGTAGGCTGGCTTTTCGTTTTCTGCATATCTTTGACTCAAGGGTGTGCACACAAATTTTCTGGTTTTGTTTATTAATTAAGAGAAAAGTTGGCTCTCTAATATGTTAACTTACTACCTATTCAACCCCAAAAACTATGCTCACTATTCTTGATACTGGTTTGGCAAGCCATGAATGACTTTTTTTATTAATAATATTCAGATCTATTTCTATTGTATTTTCCAGTACTTTACTTTTGTTGTTTCAAAATAAGATATTATCAAAAGGAATCCCAATTTTAGCTTCCACCAAAATGTATAATCAGTTGATGAGTCGTGATAAGTTTTTGTCATGTGAAAATGCTGTTCAACAAATATTTCTTGCAAACAGATCCGGTTCCCCAAATTATCTTTGAACCACCAACAGTTTCTCCCTCCTAACTTGCCACCTCCAACCAGTTCCTCATTCTTTGTCCTTCCATTCTCCCTTCCGGTCCTATAGCCATCCATCCCCTACTTGCCTTTGACCTCCACTATCTTCCAGCTGTTCAGCATGGATTGGAATTATTGCCTCTTTTAAGATGTAATCTCTTTGGTGTTCCTCATTATTGCTTATATTATTATGTCCATAAGATTGATAATTTCCTTGCTTTGGCACGCAGATAATGACTTCTTTTTTTTTAATCTTTTGAAATTATATTTCATTCAACAAAAAATTAAAAAATGTGTTCCATGTTGATATTGTTTACCTCAGCTGATCCCCATTAGTAATTGAACTTATGGTTTGTATGTGTAAAAAATCTCTACTTGGAATGCCAGATTGCAGTCTGTAAGTATTTTTTTTCCTTTCTCTTTGCCTGATTGCTCATTTTGCAGGTGGAGTCATATTTACGCATTATTGGAGAACCAAAAGTTCCATCTGTTTTCCTCCAAGTAAGTTCTGGGTTTTCCATGTTTCATCTATGCTTAAAAATAGGCTTATCTGTTACATTGCCTTTTTTTTTTTTTGTGTGTGTGTATTTTCTTATCAGTAGTTTGATACAGGTGATTTGCTGGGTCTTGGGAGAATATGGAACTGCTGTTGGGAAATTTTCTGCTTCTTACATTACTGGGAAGTTGTGTGATGTTGCGGAGGCTTATTCGAGTGATGATACTGTAAAGGTACTCTATTTTTCTTTCAGCCATATTATTTTTACAAGGAGGGGCGAGTTTCGAGTATTAAAATGGATTGTAGAAAAAAAAATGCATGCAAAATGCCCCTGGAACTCAGTGTTGGATGAAATATACTCACACAAAAACAATCATAAATTAGATGAAGGGTTGTGATGTAACATCTAGAAACACAAGCATTGCCCATCTCATCATTTTGAACTTCACTGTTATGCTCTGTGTATCAAGTCTAATCTTTGAAATAAATTTGTTCCTGCCCTGTCTGCAAATCACAACTTCAGAGCGTCAGCAACTTAGGGGTGTGTTCTTTCAAGATATAAGCGTTCCTCTTGTCCCTTTTAGCCTCTCTTTTTTTCCTAAACCCCGAGGCAAGAAAATGTATTTGTGTATATCATGAAAATCTTGATATAATGTCACTTTCTTTTGGAAACAGATAACTACGACTTCACTTTTTGGATAATAGGCAGATGTATGCCTAATTGCATTTTTCTATGGAAGGATTACTGTGTGAGAGCAAAATGGTGTGATGGTATTGAGTGCTTTGTTAACATACTTCGTGATTCTGTTAATGTGAAGTGATCTTGGGCTTCTAGTTTGTTTACCATGTATAGATTACATTTTTGTCAAATATATGGTCCTAGGATGACTGAATGTAAGGTTTATTTAATTACTAGTATGCGTGTTTAAGATCATTGAGGTTTTTAAGTTTGCCATAATTCTGAACGAAATGTTTTGTCCTGCTTATTGGCTTTGTTTTTGATTACTTAGAAATAGATGTTTGCTAGGGGGAAACCGAAATGGATATACTCTGGAGAATTTGCGAGCATCTGCACACAGATTGAGTTACTAACATGGAGAAATAATCGAACTTGTATCATGATGTAATGAAAATTTGATATAGATTATGATTGTGATTTATGATAAGTGTGAAATACTGTACAATTTTGTAGAATTATTGTACCGGGGTTTAGAAAGGGTATTTGTAAACAAATCTATGCACATTAATATAAAGGTGAGGTGGGTGGATGCAATATGATATCTAGGTGGTCGTAATTTCCTACCTTAGGAATTGATTGACCGAGTCGTGGCAAATGTAATTTTATTTTTAGTGGAGAGAATTTTCATGACTTTGTTTTTTGGCCCCGAATGTTGCTGACGAACTTAACACTTCTTCATTTTAGCATATTACTACATTATAATGTTCATTTTTCATTTCCACAGTAGAAGCAAATTTGTTACTACAGAAGTTTGAATTATATCATTTTGGAAGGTCCTCTCTTTCAGGAATACGAAGTTTTTAACCATCCTTGCTTTTTGTCTTTCTGATTTAAAGGCGTATGCTGTTACAGCAATTATGAAGATACTGGCATTAGAATTGGCAGCTGACAGAAAGCCGAGCATGCTTCCTGAGGTAGCTTCTTTTGATCCATTGTACTCGAGCCTAAATAGTAGCACCCTAAGAGTGAGTATGGTTCTTAGATGTGGAGGATAGAGACGGGCTTGTAAAGATTGAGATTTCTACCTGTGTAGCTTTTCTGGTTGGCATGGGTTCTTCTCTGCCATTCAGTTCTTGTTAGTTAGTGGTCTCAAAACTTTCAGAATCAATTTATGAGCATACCCTTGCTAGAGTGCTAGAGATCTTTGATAATAATCCTCCCTCATAATGAAAGTACATCTCTTGAAGAAAATCTCTTAAGACATTTTCCAGCTTTTCATGTAATTGATCATGGGATAGGACATTGTTGAACTTGCCAACTTCTGCTTTGAAGTCCAAATTTGATAGGATTTATGTTATGCTATTTTCTTACCAACAAATTTGCTCTATCCATCATTCTCAGTGCGAATCACTAATTGAAGAACTGAAGGCATCCCACTCAACAGATCTGCAGCAACGTGCATATGAACTGCAATCACTCTTTAGCTTAGATTCTCATGCTGCTGGAAGTATAATACCACTGGATGCGAGCTGTGAAGATATTGAGGTAAGCTTCAGTATCATAATGTTTGTCGACGTCTTGCTTTTAATTTATATCACTGTCATTTGCTCCTCTGTTGGAAGTTTTTATAAGTTTGATAGAGCAGAGATACTCATCACCCTAACATGATATCTTATCATATCTTGTCAGCAACCCACTGACATTTAATCTTGTGCGATTGTTTGGTTGTAGCATTACATTGCTTCCTGTTCATATTCACGTGATTTATTGGACTCGATCTTCAGACAAATTTTGCAGGTCTAATTTTAGGGTCTATGTACTCGTGTATGATTAAAATACTTTCTCACAAGTAAATTTGGTTCCACATGTTAAGCTGAAATGTAATTTAATCATCCCAAAGAAAGCTTCAAATCAATCGCCAACTTTTGTATATCTGAGCGTTAAATCATGCTTTTTCTAAACTGAAATTAACTTGAGTTTCAAAGATTTAGTCTGACATTATTTGTAGGACTGTTTACGTGCTGCTTACTTCTCAATGGTTCAGGAGTGACCTAGCTGTTGTTCTTTCAGGTTGATGAAAACCTTACCTTCCTTGACGATTACATTAATCAGTCATGGGAAAAGGGTGCTCAACCCTATATCCCTGAAAGTGAGCGTTCTGGTATGTCCAGTATAAGAGGATCAGGCAATCACGAGGCTTCAGCACACACCCTCAGATTTGAAGCCTATGAATTGCCAAAGGCTCCTATTCCACATATATCTTCCAGTGAACATCATCATGTCCCACAATCTTCATATAGTACAGGGACCCACCAGGCCACCTCTACAGGACCTGTAGCACCAGATACAGGCTCCAATGAAGTAAGACTAAAGCTTGACGGGGTCCAAAAGAAGTGGGGTAGACCGACGTATTCTTCTCCATCGTCTGCCTCATCTTCTACATCCGACAAAGCATCCAACGGGGTGCAATCATATGATTCGAAGAAGCCACAGGTTGAAATATCTCCAGAGAAGCAAAAACTGGCTGCTTCGTTGTTTGGAGGAATAACAAAAAATGAAAGGGCACCTTCTTTGGGTCATAGGCACACTAAATCGGCTGGGCATGTTTCTAAGGCTAATGCCAATTCGGCTGCCACAACTAGTGAAGAAGCAGCTGAAGAGAGAATTACTCCTACCCCATCACTTCCCGACTTGCTTGATCTAGGTGAACCTGAAAATAACAATACTACTTCTTCTGTTGATCAGAACACGCGACTGGAAGGGCTTCTAGAAGGGCACTTGATTGGTGCAGCCAAAGAGCCTGATATTATGGGACTCTATGGGGATATGGACATTGGGTCATCAAATATCAACGATGAGGTCAATGTTGATGAGCCAGTTCCCTCACAAGCGCGGCAAAATAACAAGGGTTCAAACCCTAAGGATTGGCTACAAAAGGATGCACTTGTAAGGCAGATGGGAGTAACCCCGTCCAGCCAGAACCCCAACATGTTCAAGGATTTGCTTGGCTAGGCCGGCCTACCTTGAATGCATGTTGTTCGGTTTTTATCTGTCAGTAACGTGAGTAGAAGCTGTGAGATTTAGCCAAACAGGACACGAGAATAACCAACACAGAATTCTTGTTAGCGGCTGGCTGATATGAACGCTAACTGCTGGCTTGCCATGCACATTGTCAAGGCTTGGATTTCGAGAAGGTATGGGATAATTCGTCGAGGTGTGTTTGATCAAAGATATATCACTTTGCAATAGTAGGAGAAACGGGGTGTATATAAAGTTGTTGTTTTTCGTGTGTAGTTTTGTGCTTTATTTATCTACGGCGTGATGGTATCTTTGTGAGAAATAGGTATCATCTTGTGTAATGATCCATAATAATAAAGCATCGTGGATCATTTCTTTTCTCGTGCTTGGCCTCTTTTTTTTATTTTTAAGTTTATGTTTATCAGGGAAAATAAGCGGATCTTTGAGATTTTTGGACCATTTTATAATTTTGTTAAATTTAGAATTTAAGATTTATTCTGAATATTCTCCACAAACAACCTCAAAAAGCGTGATTTTGAGGGATCTTCACGCATATTATTTTATTTATAATTATTATTCATGACTTATAAATCGAATACATTTAACAAATACATTATAATTTATGTTTTATTTTTATCTATCTATTTCAAATTAAAATAATTTAATCAATTTTTTCACGTGTTAATTTTTGAAGGAAAAAAAAATATATACTTCAAATAATGAATAAGATGTTTTATAAAAAAAAAATCATCAATAAAACGGTAAATTCTAATATAAGATCTTGGTTGTGCAACAAAACTCAATTGGAGATGGGCTCAGTTTTAACCAAATCGTCGAACCGGCGATTTATGATTGCCAGATTAGGTTCCGGCCGGTTTACGGTTTATATTTAGGTTTGACAAAATAAAAAACATAAATCGACGGTTTGAACCAGTCAAAACCGGTGGTTTGAGGCGAGCAAAACCGCCGGTTTTGGCCCTTATTTATATTTTTTCAAAAAACGTTAAAACCGGCACAAACTGCTAGTTTGGGCGTTGAGCGCAACGGTCATTAGACCGTTGCGATGAGCCCGCCAATGGCATTATAGCCGTTGGTGGGCCCCACTCCAACAGGTATTAGGCCATTGAAGGTGAATTAAAAAAAATTACTCTACTTACCCAATACCCAATTACCCATTCCTAATTTCCTATAAATACCCAACTCCTCTTCCTCTAAATCTCATACCATCTACATCTCATCTTTCTCAGCTCTCTTATCTCGTCTTTCTTGAATTCATCTCTCGTAATCTCTTAATGGCAAACTCAAGTGACCAATTCCCCTCTTCTCAATCCTTCCCTAGCACCCAAGAAAAAAAGTGAAACTCAATGCCCCACAATCCCGAAATTACCGAAATGCCACGACGACGTCTCCCCCTCGAAAAATGCTTACATCCAAAATATTTACGAAGCATTACAAGAAGGGGAAGCCGCTGAACGAGTATTGTCAAGTTGCATGCACCTATCGTCCTAAGGTGTACAAGCGGAAGATCAAGGTTGGCTACAGGACCTTGCAAACACACATGCAACACGTTCATCCGGAGAAGCAGGGATACCACGAGGACAAAACAATTGTCCCACAGGTTTGCATCTTCTTCCTCTCAATCTTCTTTATTTACGTATAACCATAGTGAAGAAAGTTTAGCATTAGCCGATGTTATATGTTCTCATGCATTTCCATTTTCTTATTCCGAATACGAAGAAGTTAGATAATATAACACTAAATATCTTCAACCTTTTTTTAAACCAACTTCTAGTAAAACCGTTTCTAAATTAGTATCTAAATCTTACATACAAAAGAAAGAATTTTTTTTTTATCGACTTTGGCATCTTTTGATCATCAAATATCTATTTGTAGTGATATTTGAAGTACACAACCTCAACAACATTTTTACATGAGCATTACTTTACATTTTAGTGATAACGCTATGTTTTTGCATAAATATGTTATCGAATTTCGGCATTTCAATGGCAAACTTATACCGATATTTGTAATGTTTTAAAGGTTTTTAGTGATGCAACTATTGCCATGAGTAGCGTTTACACTCCAACTTCTTGTAGATTTTTAAATATAGCCGTTAACGTTTCCGAAGCTTTTCTAAATTGTTTTCAAATACCAACCCTTATAGATGCTACGTGTGGAGTGAAAACTAAATGGCTTAAATATTATTAAGAAATTCTCATGATTTATCTTGTAACCGCAGTTTTTTTATCCTAAACTAAAACTTAATGGTATTTTCGATTTGTTGCATGCTTATTATGATTGCTTGTGTTTAGACTTAAATATTATTCCTACCATTATGCAAAACATTAGTACCGAAATTGGAAACTTGCTTAATAAATTTGGATCAAGTGCTAGTTCTTCTTCTACCGCACCTACTCCTTCTCCCTCTTCTTCTTCATCTTCTTTTTTTTTCAAAAGCACAACAAATTTTAGCTAGAAGAACAAAATACCTAGACATTCATCCTTAAATGCGGAATATCAAGATTATCTTAACCCATGTTTTAGTTTTGACGGTGATTTTGATATTTTAGATTGGTGGAAGAAACTAGCCCCCAAATATCCAACATTAGTGAGAATTGTACCACAACTCATGGTTGTGCCCGTATCAACGCTTGCGGTGGATCAAACATTTAGCCAAGGCGGGAACATACTCGGTCACAAAAGAACTCAATTGAAGCCCGAGAAGTTGGAGATGCAAGTTTGTATTCAATATTGGATAAGAGCGGTGAAGCGGAGACAACGGAATGCACCGGTATATGACTCCAAATCGGATACTAACTACGAAGACGGCGACACTACTTCCGAGTCCGAGGCCGAAAGGTAAGCGGGGTAAAAAAAAACAAA
The DNA here is from genome assembly GCA_002319775.1 of Fagopyrum tataricum. Taxonomy (NCBI): domain Eukaryota; kingdom Viridiplantae; phylum Streptophyta; class Magnoliopsida; order Caryophyllales; family Polygonaceae; genus Fagopyrum; species Fagopyrum tataricum. Next base: position 7,293,347 of record CM008279.1, on the reverse strand, counting down.
ACTTGGAAGTCCCAAAAAGGTAAGTAAAGAAAACTACGTGAGCTTTGATTCCTCTTAACCCCGAGATGATACGTAGGCAACCGGAAAACCGGTTCAATCTTCTTTTTTGTCAAATTCAATTTCGGTTTGCTTTATTTATTTATTTAAAATTTTAATTCCGATTCGTTTTATACTTTTATTTTATTTTATAACTTCATTTCTGGTTTTTAATTTTTATTTATTTTAAAATCGTGGCTAAACCGACAAATCATCTAAACCACCAGTTTTGATTCACTAGGTTTGGATTTAGATTTGTGACTCATGTCTAAACTCAATATGTCTAAACTCAATAGTAAAATTTTGGGTTTGATATGCTGATAAAATGCCCTTAACAAACTAAATAATTAGTATATACATAAATCATTCTCACTGATAATTATCACTACATTGTTGGATAACTATGAGGCTAATTTGTAATTAGAAGCGAAATTGTCCTACCCTTTTTGATATAGTAATTGGATGCCTGGATGGAGATTCGCCCCATATTGGAGGAACCGCATATCGGCATATGAGAGCTTGAGAGGGACTGGGAAGCCGGAAAATCACCCAACAAATCAACATTCAACTTTCCATCACGCGGTTGAAAAATCTCCGTCAACTCTTTATCCTTACCGACGAAGCAAATTAATACAAATAATAAATAAAAAGGAAAATTACTACGAAGTTACGCGTCTATTTCTGAGTTTCCCTTCCCCCACTCTTTATTTCTATTCTCTTGTTTTCTTTCTCCCATTCATTTCTCTCACAACTTCTCTCTCAGATCTGAAATCAAATTGAAGCAAACCCTCCTTTTCCCCATCGACAATAATGGCTTCCTCCGCACCTCCAATTCTTCCGATCTCCACCCCTCAAAGTACTCCTACACCGCTCACCTCCGTCGCCTCCTCGGCCGAATCTCAACCTCCGATCGCAACTCCGGCCCTCCGATCGTTCATCACCAACATATCTTCCCAGGTTCGCGAAGGTTTCAACCAACGCCGCCCGTGGTCGGAGCTCGTTGATCGCTCGGCTTTCTCTCGGCCGGAGAATACCTCCGACGCTATCGCTCGCCTCCGTCGCAACTACTCATACTTCCGTGTCAATTACCTCTCTCTTGTCGCCGTTGTTCTCGCATTCTCCCTTCTCACAAACCCCGGATCTCTCATTATTCTTCTCGGTCTCCTCTGCGCTTGGATCTTCTGTTACCTCTTCCGTCCTTCAGATCAGCCGCTTGTGCTCTTCGGCCGTGTTTTCTCTGAGCGTGAGACCCTTGGGGTTCTTGTTGTTCTCAGCGTGTTCGTTGTTTTCCTTACCAGCGTTGGATCTGTCTTGATCTCCGCGCTTCTTGTCGGTGTTGCTATTGTTGCTGCTCATGGAGCGTTTAGGGTTCCCGAGGATCTGTTCTTGGATGATCAAGAGCAGGCTTCTACTGGATTCCTCTCTTTCATTGGTGGTGCCGCCAAGAACGCTGCTGCCGCTGCTCCCTCCGTTGTCGCTGCCTCTCGCGTATGAGGGACCGTGGTCGAGGGTTATTGATGGTAATTACTGAGTCGATTCTGTCGAATGGTGGATGCATGTTTTCATTCGGTGATGTGGTACAGGTTAAGGATTTTTCCAGATACACTCGAAATTGATCTTTTGTGTGTGTTATAATAGTATGTCAAAAGAGACTGGATTCGCACATTTCGTGATCGATTATTGTTATTCTTTGTTCTTTTTAGATACTATGATGTCAATGTCTTACCTGTTTTGATTCATTTGGTATTTTCTGTTTACGTTCAAGATTAACTATTGGTGCTTATATACTACAGATATGTCCTCTTTCCTTGTACGTTCTCGACCAAATACTGAATAATAGCTTTTTGTACTGTATACTAAACATATTCCAGAAATCTTGCCTGTTATCGCAATTTGTTGTTGATACATATGCGAATCGAATGTATATATGGCTTTCTTGTTCCAATAGATGTAAGAACCCATACAAGGGATTTTAGAGGCATGACTGTGTTGAGATTTGAGAACCGTGAGTTTGAGATTGAAGCATGGGCCTTGAATTGGTAGTAGGAAACCAAGTGTGGGACTTGATTTGATTTTTTTATTGTGTGTTCTGTTGAGAGATCCTTCGGTAGTTGATTCATTGAGTAATTAAGTTCATACCATTCACTTTTTGTCTCATTGTCCATAACTCCATATTTGGTGTCAATGCATCAGCTGTATCATTGTGGAACTTGTTTGAAAGACAGATTATTTCCTAAATCACCTACTCATTTGCATTTTCTGAAGCTAGTCTCCGTAGAGAAAGAAAGTACAGTTTGTAATTTTTGGGATTTTCTCATGCTCATTGATTCTCTTGATTACCGTAGAATATATAGACCCATGAGTGTACTATCATGAGGCATCTAGCGCCAAGTGTAAGGCTATGATTTTTCTTCTAGAATATGCTAATGCTAGCTGTGGGTTACTCATGAGATATCCTCCTGTGGGTTACTCATAAGAGATATCCTATTATCCCCCCTCGGTCCGAACTGAGTGTAAGCAAAGTTTGGATCGTAGCCACTGGAAGCGTGTTGACGATAATGGTTTTGTCAGCAGATCGGCAATTTGATCCTTGCTTGTGATGAAGGCAACCTGAAGCGATTTTCCTTGTACTCGTTCTCGAACGAAATGATAGTCCAATGACAAATGCTTTATGCGATGATGTAGAACCGGGTTCACAGCAATATACGTAGTTCCCAAATTATCACACCACAGTAACGGAGGAGCAGACAGAGATATCCCAACTTCGGACAAAAGCGATTGCACCCAGAGGAGTTCACAGGTTGCATTTGCGAGGCTGCGGTATTCAGCCTCTGTCGAAGATCGAGCTACTGTACTTTGTTTCTTGGAGGACCAAGAGATTAGATTGGTGCCCAGGTACACACAATAGGCACTAGTCGATCGCCGATCAGATCGATCACCACCCCAATCGGCGTCAGAAAATACAGCGAGCTCGAAAGAAGAGCTTGAAGAGATGCAGAATTGCAAATTAGCAGTAGAATTCAGGTACTTGATAATTCGTTTAACACACTGCCAGTGTTGTTGAGTTGGGTTATGCATCGATTGGCAGCACTTGTTGACAGCGTAAGAGATATCCGGTCGTGTGAAGGCCAAATATTGGAGGCTGCCCACAACACTTCGATACATGTGTTTATCCTGGAAGGAAGGAGACTCATTTGTCAAAGGAGACGTTGCCATTGGAGTGCTCACAGCCTTTGAATTATCCATATTCACCTTTTTGCAGAGATCCTTGATGTATCTTGTTTGAGAGAGTTGAAAACCTCTGGCATCTCGAGTAACTTCGATCCCTAAAAAATAATGAACCTGACCAAGATCCTTAACAGGAAATCGTCTGGATAATTCAGAGATGAACTTTGAACACAAGGAGTCAGTGGAACCAACAACCAACAGGTCATCAACATAGACCAGAATAAAGACAAATTGAGCACCAACTCGATACACAAAGAGGGATGTATCGGCAGTTGAGGGAGTGAAGCCAAGAGAGATCAATGAGTCACTTAATTTCGCAAACCATGCTCGAGGCGCCTGCCGAAGGCCGTAGAGAGACTTCTTCAATTTGCAGATGTACTGAGGAAAGGCAGCGTTGGAGAAGCCTTGCGGTTGACGAATGTAGACATCTTCCGCCAAGTCCCCGTGTAGGAAGGCATTCTGAATATCAAGTTGATACACATGCCACTGTTTCACCGCAGCGATGGATAAAAGAAGGCGAATGGTTGTGGGTTTTGCTACAGGACAGAAGGTCTCATTGAAATCGAGACCAAGTAACTGGTTGAATCCTTGGGCAACCAAGCGAGCTTTGCGTCGCTCTATCGAGCCATCGGATCGACGTTTTGTTTTGAAGACCCACTTGGTGCCAAGTACATTGGTTGATGCGGAAGGAGGGACAAGGATCCAGGTTCGGGTCGTACAAAGGGAATTGAATTCGGAATGCATTGCAGCACGCCATTTTGGGTATTTAAACGCCTCAGTGAAGGTGGTTGGTTCGTCGGGAATGGAGGAAGAATTGGCACAGGAGGGAGGCCATGGAATTGTACCATCAGTGCGATTAAGTGGTTTAGAGATGGAGCCTTTTGATCTGGTTAACATTGGATGAAGGTTGGATGGGGGCTCTGGGATTTCGGGTGAGGGCAAGGGAGATGACGAGGGAATTGGGTCAGGGTTAGGGAGTGGAGAAGGTGATCTCGTGGGAGACAAAATAGGAGAATGGACTGGTGTATTTATGGATGTAGGAGGCCCAGTAGGTGATGGGTAAAAAATTAAAGGAAGGTTGACATAAGAGGGAGAGGAAGATTGGGCTTGATCCGGAGCAAACAGTGGGCTAATTGGTGAGGAAAAAGGAAAGCTTTGTTCATGGAATATCACATCCCGAGAGGTGTAGTATCTAGAATTAGCCCAATCAAAACAAATGTAACCTTTTGAGGAACCACTATAGCCTAGAAAAATAGTGGGGTCGATCGAAAAGACAACTTGTGAGAATTATAGGGACGAAGATTTGAAAACGCAAGGCAACCAAATACTTTCAAAAAATTGTAGTCCGGGTTTTTGTTGAAAAGGAGAGAGAATGGGGATTTGTTATTCAAAACGGGAGTGGGTAAGCGGTTGATCAAGTAACATGCCGTTTCAAAGGCAAAGTCCCAAAAAGGGAGAGGAAGGGAGACATGTTTAAGGAGAGTGAGACCCATATCAACAATGCGTCGATGTCGAGTCTCAACACTTCCATTTTGTTGGTGAGAATATGGGCAAGTGAGGCGGTGAAAAATCCCGTTTTGATGGAAGAAGGAGATGAGTGGCTTAAATTCGGTCCCATTGTCAGTTTGTACACTTTTGATTTTTGTGGAGTGTCGGTTCTCGACGAGTCGAGCAAAAGTAATAAATACATTAGCGACATTTGATTTTGTAGGAAGAGAAAATAGCCAAATGAACTTGGTAAAATCATCAACAATAGACAAATAATATCTATTTCCTTTCTTTGAAACATCATGGGCTGGGCCCCATACATCCATAAACAAAAGCTCAAAAGGAAATCTTGATCTGCTAGGAGTGGGTGGGTGTGGCAGGGAATGGGCTTTGGCCCACGAGCAATCTGGACAAGGCTCATATGGGCTTTTGCTGTTAGGGAATTTTAAACCTAATGAAGTAAGTGTAGTATTGGAAACTTTAGATGAGGGATGACCTAATCGGAAATGCCAAAGACTGACGACGGGTTCTTTTGTGCTGGTGTGGGAGGCGGACGGAGAAGACGGTGAAGCTGGCGGTGACGTGGTGGCCTGAAGCTGATAAAGCCCTCCTTCAACGGGTCCTTGAGCTAGAAGTGCCTGCGTCAAAATATCCTTTACCGGGAAAAAGTGAGGATGAAACTCAAAGAAGCAATTGTTATCAAGACAAAACTGTCGAACAGACAGGAGATTCTTCGAAATTAAGGGTGTATGAAGAAGACGAGAGAGATAAAACGAGTGCTTATGAGAATAGAGATGAGAGGAACCATGATTTTGAATGGGAATCGTAGATCCGTCCCCTAATGCGACCTGCTCAGTGCCTCCATATGGTAGATTCTCCAGGCGAAGATTGCTCATGTCCGGCGTGTAATGGTGCGTTGCCGCCGTATCAGGATACCAGGAAGAGGTGTTATTGGCTTGTAAGTTTCGTGGAGGCTGTGCTTGGAAAGATTGGTCAAAGCGACTCCAACAACGACGAGCCAAATGTCCTCGCTTGTCACAGATTTGGCACACCGGACGAGTGTCTTGTTCTCCAGAGAACATAGTGCTGGAACCACGTCCTGATCTACCTGCTCCACCACCTCTGTTTCCTCCTCGCGAAGATCGACCCCCTCCTCTGTTTCTGTTTGTGGTAAAGTTGGCTTCTGGATTTGTAGCTTGAGAGGTGTTTGAGTTTAAAACAGTAGAGGTGTTGTTAGCTGAGGGTGGTAAGGGAAGTAGGGGTTGATTTTGACTGGAAAGTCGGGACTCATAGTTGAAGAGGAAACCGAGAATGCTAGTGGGATCGGGAAGGAGAGGTTGGGTAGAGATGGAAGTTACCAGGGATTCATAGTCGGAGCCGAAACCGGCCAAGAGATATACCGAGAACTCCGAATTGGTGATGACGTGACCTGCTGCGTTCAGAGAGCTGACGAGGGAATTAGCGCGATTGCAGTATTCCGTTGCGGTCTCAGCCCCTTTCTTCAATGAAGCTAGTTGTAAATGAGTTTGGACCACCCCGGCGCCTGAACGAGCTGCATAGTGGGAGTGGAGAGTTGCCCAAATCTCAACTGAGGTCTTGCAATCCATGATCTGGACAAGAACTCCCTCAGTGAGTGATGCTGTCAAAACAGCCATTGTTAGTTGATCCTTGGTCTTCCATGTGGAAAAATCTGGGTTGGAGTTACCATTTGAAAGCAGGGGAGAAGGACAAGGATTTGTGCCTTCTGCAAGAGAAAGAAGTCCTTGGGATCCAAGGTAGGGGGAAATTTGTATTTTCCAGATAGGAAAATTGTTGTCTGTGAGTTTTATGAAATGAGAGAAGGAAGGTAGGTTTTGGTGATGGTGTGTAGTACCCACGGTGGTGGTGGTTATTTCTGCCATAGTTCATAGGAGGACGTTTGTCCGTGAACGCTCTGATACCATAGAGAAAGAAAGGACAGTTTGTAATTTTTGGGATTTTCTCATGCTCATTGATTCTCTTGATTACTGTACAATATATAGACCCATGAGTGTACTATCATGAGGCATCTAGCGCCAAGTGTAAGGCTATGATTCTTCTTCTAGAATATACTAATGCTAGCTGTGGATTACTCATAAGAGATATCCTATTACTCCGCATCTGCAATATACTCATTAGATTGCTAGTACGTTACCATCCCTATCTGTTCGTCCATCACGATTCAGAATTTTGTTTCTGGTTTGCTCTTTTTTGTTTGTTATGAACCCCCGATGCTTCTTTTGGGAAAGTCTTGGTCATGAAGCGGAAGCAAGAGTAGGTGTAACAGAGAAAAAGAGTGAGTGAACAGAAAAATGTACTTTTGTGTTGTTCAACCCTAAAGCAATACAATGGATTAGTAATAACTAGGTTTTTATTTATAAAAAGAATAGAAAGATAAGAGTAAAAGGCTTTGTTGGGTGTTATAACCCTAGACGCCACAAGCGATGAATTAACCCTCAGTATTCTTCTCCGGCCACCGCCGTTGGGTAACCCCCAGTCTCACATCTGTTGCGGCCGAACGCCGTCGATGTCTTCTTCATCCTCCTCAGCCATTGGAAGACCCTCACTCTCTCAAGGCCATAGCCATATCACAGAAGAGGAACAAACTTCATACAAGTTTTTATGATTTTCTCACAGAAGACCCTCACTCTATCAAGGGCAGTTTCAGTGGTCTCAATCAACACAATCGCAGCCAAAACCAAGAAAAAAAAGGAAAAGAAATAGTTTACTTCCCATATCGCGTGGATCTGGCCTCCTCGACCTCAATCGCCAACTTCTTTCTAATTCATTTTTTATTTATTGAAAAAGAAAAGCTTGGTTGCCAACTAAAACTGAATCTTCATGAATTGGCTTCTTGTTGAAGGAGACATGCGATTTGTAAACCACAATCATCTTTGAACATCTTGGTCAAATCAGACTACTCGATTCGAACCCGACTCCGTCTTCATCTTCTCCCAGCAGTTTTGCTTTGGTGGTCGTTCTCTGTTGGCCATGTTCTTGCACTTCAAAATGGCTTGTGGTGGCTAGGTTTTCTACCTTTGCCTCTGTTACTACCTGAAGTTTCTCATTTGGGCTTTATGGCCCAATTGTTTAAAAAAAATCAACGATTACCAATTTTAACTAACGTTATAATGACAATATTTGTGGTTTTGTTTCTGAAACCACAAACCAAAAATAATAAATAAAACATTATTTATGAGATTTTTTTAAAAAAAAATTTAACGCAAAAAAAAATCCAATAACAATGTTCACAACATTTTCATGAACAACTTCATCCTTAATCCTATGTTCTTTTAACAATCAAAGTTTCACAATTTTATATGTCAAGATCCCGTGTTTTAACAATGTCGTCTTCTTAGTTTGGTGTTGTCTTAGGTGGCGTCCTGAGTTGTTTGTTTAGGAGGGGGCGTGGATTTGTGATCGACTCCTGAAGGCTCTGTTGCAAGCCCAAATCTGAGGTGTCCACAGTTGTTCCCCAGGCTTCCGACTTGTGTACTCTCTTTGAAGACGAACTTTGTGCTCACCGTTTCCGTTGGACTGAATCATTTTACTTTTCCTCGTTGACTTCTTTGCTATCGGGTTTTCTTGATGCATATTTTGTGTTTCTTTTTCTCCTGTTGTTCCTCATGACGGTTAGTCCGTCTGCCGATCTTTTTCGGCCTTTCGATCCACTAGACGGCGTGTCATCTAGTGCTTCGAACCGCTTTCCTTTATCAAAAAAAAAACAAAAAACAATGGATTAGTATTTATACTCAGATTCTTACCAATTCAACAATCAAGGGCCGTTTGGTATTGATATCTTAATTAAAGATATGGGTATCGGTATCACCCATACTCATACTTGTTGTTTGGCATTTTTCAGGTATCGGTATCAATTTGATACCTGATATCCCGATTTCTTCTCAATCTCTCCAATTTAATATTGGAATATTTTTGGAGGTATCAAATCTTTCTTTCCCTTCCTTCTCTCGACATTTCTCTCTTCCTTTCTTTTCTTCCTCACACAAATACTCAGGAGAGAGCACCATCACCTTCTCCTACCTCCTGCCTCTGCCAACCGGGAGAGCCACCGCCGACCGTCGACCGCCTGCTGCTACGAATAGCATACAAATTGCTAAACAGTCTTGCTCTCATTCAAAAGAAGTGGAGATAGCCTATCGATCTCCCCTCTGTTGATCTCCCTCATTTCGATTGAAAAATCGCCTATCGTTTTGTTTTATTCTTGCTCAATATGATATCTACCAAACGGGATATCAGGATATCAGATATCAAATTGATACCCATACCTTTGATATCCATACCTCATACCCATACATGATACCTTTAATCAGGGTATCGATACAAAACGACCCCTCAGTTGCCACTTTCTTTTACTCTAACACAATCTGTTTTATTCTAACACTCTCCTTGAGAATATGTTTAGATAAAACTCCTACTTGAGGGGGTGTGTTGTTTTCTTGAAAATGGATCTTATATGGTGCGTATTGTTTTCTTACGAATGGATCTTATCTGGTGCGTATTGGTTTCTTACGAATGGATCTTATCTCGTTTCGCGAGAGACTTCTTGCTTCATAAGAGTCGTGTGGGTAAGGCTTTATAAGATAAGCTAATGTGTTATAACCATGTCATGCGATATTGCTTCAGTTAAGGTTGTTTGCAATCTTATTTTGATGGTTTTGCACACTCAAAGTTATTTATTTATTTTTATTTATTTTTCTATTTGATAATATTTTTGTGGTTGGAAAGAGTCGGTGGTTTCCACGCATCTAGTTGTGCTTATCACAAATGATAAAGTGGCGGATTAGTCATCACAAGGAGATAACCTTACCCCTTACATCCGCAACAAGAAAACATAAAACATACTCCGGCGGATCATACAATACATGAAAACCAAATTCAAAAGAAAAGGTTAAGCTAGCGAATAATAGGTGACACAATTATCTTCGCGGTAAATTTTACGAACTTGGGAATCAGTTTCAAGAATTCCCTTTGGTAACCAAACCCCCAAACAAGATTGAGACCGTGTATAATACCCGATCATTCCGCTACATGGGCTATGGATGTCCCAATATTATGCACACCTCCTCATTGTCACCCTCCTTCAGGTTTCTAATTACCTAACCAACCACAACAACTCCACTTCCCCTGACAACACCATCTGAATTAACCTTTACCCACCCTACTCCGGAGGATGCTCCCGGTCAGGAGGAGGGGGTATTATTAGAAACAACATAGGAAAATGACGAAGATTTGGGGTAAACACACTCACAAACCGACAACAACAAACCCTCCCTCGTCACCATCGTCTCTCCAATTTGATGTATATATATGACAAGACTATATTAAAAGAAATCGGATAATTAAGAATAGAGAGTTCTATCGTGAATCGAATCAAACAACAAATTTCTTTGCTAATTTTGCTTTCAATTTCAATTTTCATTTCCATTTCCATATTGAAGTCATTGCATTGTTTGATCCGAGTGGATACTAGTAATACTACTTAGTATTCCTTTGAAATTAATAACAAAAGAAAGGTTACCGTACTTTCTCTTGAAATAAAAAAAAAACAAACAAAGCAATATTGCAAGAGAGTAGAATACTGAAGAAAGTTTTGGGTCCAACAGATCGTCTCCCTTTCTCCATCGTCCGGGCGCATTTGAGAGAAAAATCCGCCATGGAAGACTACCGGCCCTTGCAGACAGTCACAATTCCCGGCGCCATCCTCGCCTCTCTACTCCACCGCTGCTCTTCCTCCCCCGGCGACTCAGATGGCCTCCTCTTCGGCCACGTCTCCCTTATCACCCCTTCATCCCTCTCGGACGACCCCCCAGCTGACCAATCCTCTTCTGCCTTCTCCTCCCCCACTCTCGTCGCTTCCATCACCGATTTCTTCTCCTCCGGCACCACCACCTCCTTCTACAATTCCTCTGGTGAAATCGACGTCGCCTCCGTCCATCGCTTCCTCCGTATATCCCCTTCTCTCCACCTCCTCGGTTGGTTTTCCGCTCGTCGGCGGTCTTCCCTTCGTCCTTCTCTTCGCGAGTTTACTGTCTCGCAGTCTCTCTCGTCCAGATCCGAATTCTCCTTCGCCGTTGACAATGATTCCTCCTCCGCCTTCTCTCCTTCCATCTTCCTCCTCCTCTCCACGCCATTTCCGGATCAGCAAACCCTAATTCACACCCATGACTACCGCGCCTACCAGTTTAAAATCTCCAACAACACTTTCGATTCCAAGCCCCTGCATTTGATCAACATTGGTCCTGCTTTCCGCGGCCATTATAGTTCCTTCAGCCCTAATTCAGACTTTCCGTATCTGTCTTGCCATGTCAGGGGGTCGCCAATGAAGGAGGATGGAAAGGGGAGTGGTAATGGACTTAGCAATATGAAGCAGTTAACAAAGGATCAGAATGAACTGGATTTTTATGCGGAAGGACATGAGATTGGTAGCTTGAGCAAGTTATTGGGATCTGAGGCCTCTAATTATATGTCTGGATTGGAGGATTTGTATGAGAAGATGCTTGCTAAGCTTGGCAATTTGGCTAGGCTTGTGGAGAGCTCTTCTTCTAAGGTGCTTGAGCAGGTGAGATTGTAGTACCTTTGTTGTTGTCAATTTGTCAACTTGAATGTGGACTAGACAATATAAGTGAAGTGGTTCATATCATTCGTACTTCTTCTTGGTATTGTGTTGTGAAATTATGAAACGTATATTTCTTATTCATTGCCTCTACGTGGTAGTTTTGATTATTTTTTTTTTATGTTGTGGAGATTATTATGAATATTACGATAAAGTTCATTGAATATGACTTGGTTGGCCCTGCTTCACTGGAATTTCATAGGAAAGCTGCAATATGAGGCTAAGGTACAAGGCTGCTGGACTAGAATGATGAAGTTGCATAAATGGGGTTTTTTCTGTTGTATATTGAGGTAAGTTCTCAATTTCATCTTCTCGGTATTATGCTGTGATAGTAATAATATATGTGTATATTGATGCCTTATTGCCTCCTGCTGTAGAAGAAATTACTTAATTGCACAACAAAATGTGTATGAAGTGTATAGATATTGGATTGGATTGTATTTGATTTGAGCAGCACTCTTTAGTAGGAGTTGGAATTTCTGCGGGAGTGTTGTTTAGGAAATATGACATTTGTTGATATGCAAGTGAAACCTCTGGACCAAAAAAAAAAGTAAACCGTAGTATTTGAGAAATTGAAGTTCAGGTTAGCTGGTCATGCAGGGTAAAGTAAGGGCATTTCGATAACAAACTTACAATTGCGATAGGTTACCAAGAGAAGGTGATGGAATCCATCAATTAAAAAGTCATCAGCCTCGCTGACGATAAGTTCTTGCTTAGCCGTTAAATCATTCAAGTTTATAAGAACCACAAATTGCCTTACCGTCACTTGAAAAGCTGTGTAATTTCTTGAGCTAGAGAACCTAATATTTCATCTATAAACAAGATGCTTGAAGTAAATATCCCGGTTTTATTAGTTATAGCAAGTTGCTTCACCATTGAGGAATCGTCCATGACAACTCTGCGGAGGGCATTCATTTACCCATGATATACCTCCGTTCTCCAGTTATCTCTAGCACGCTTTTGTACCAATGATGTTGCTTCATCATTTGTTATCATTTAAGAGAGGATCTCTATAAAAGCATGTCACTTCAATGTAAGTCCATGCTAAGATTGCAATTTGCAGACCACCATATCTAGGATGGAGGCAACTAAAGTATCATTAGCTGCTATATTGCAATAATAACAAAACCTCACATACATAGGGTGCCAAACCTATTTGATGTATTCTTCAGGTAAATCAGATCCAGTCCTTGGTGTGCACAGACATAGATTTGCCTTTATTGGCAAGAATTTACTCTTTCCTTTGGATTAGTTACCATGCTATGGCTAGTTTTGAATACTGCAGGTAACAATAAAAAAATAGGGAACTTTCTTAAAATTCCATTTTTAGGCACCTTAGTACCTACTGAAGAATCCATATGAAGCATTTTCCCTTTTTGCTCATGAGGTAGTGTCTTAGTGATGAATCGATGATATACCTTTATATGGTTTACTTGACTTGATTTACGCTTTAGATTTTGTAATTTGATATATCAATTGTAAGTAAGTCTTAAGCTGATTTGCTTTTTCTTATCCTTCAGTTGGTTTCCCATTTATGTTGAAAGCACGTGACTTGGGTTTGATTAAATATATATTTTTCTTTTTTGCTGAAGGAGTGATGACCTGTATGTGTTTCTTAAAATGCTTGATGTTTTGGATGGATTACTATTGTATTTGATCTCCCTGTTCCAGCAAAACTATCAGGGCAACTATTAAAAGGATTTCTATTTGAGAAACATCTAGCATGAGGGCTGGGGCTTGGCTTTCTGTTGGGTTGCTTTATTGGCCCTCTTCTAAGTACTGTCTGTTTATTTTCCATCTTATGTAGGAGACTGCAGTGCAAAATCTATTATACTTGATATAAATTGAGTTGATTGTTGACCTGTGTTGAAGCTAGAGGTTCTCCGTATCAGTTATGTTTCTGAATGAAAATATATTGATGCTTATTATATCTTCTTCTTTGAATATAGTAGAATGGGGTGCATATCTTGATGTCACTCCTGTTTATTTACATATAGTTGATGCTATTGTGATCCCAAATTTTGATTTGCAATTACTGTTCAATAAGCTGTTTCTGCTGCTGACATCCTTGTGCAATTTGTTCTGTCACTTTATACAGTGGTCCGGCTCAACAAGGCATGCAATTTTTACAGACACCTGCACAGGCTGCACGCCTCTTTTTTGCGCAGCTGATCACATATTCACATTGCATCACGTCTATATTTCACTCATCATTCATCGCCTTCTTTGAACCCCGATTTTAGATTAGCTCCAGACAAAGCTGGGTTTTAACTGAATCTGTTAGATGGGATGACTTTTGTTGTACTGCATCTCTGCTGCAGACCTGCTCTTCTCATCTAGAATGCAATCAAAGCGGCTACGCAGTGTTGTTTCGAATCTTATGGTCTTCTTTGATTCGTAGAAGTTTCTTGTAAAGTGTCACTTTCCAGTTTCTTATTACGTGCTTTGTCTGTTCCGTATTTTCCTGAGATACACTTCACATCTTCTAGGAGTCCCGCAAACCATGGGAAGTGGATTGATAAAATCCCCTCGGGCATGGTCTTGAATGGTCTCACTCATTACACGTTGCATAGAGATGCTGCCCGGGCTTGACTTCCCAGGCTTTGTCCTGGCCTCCTCTCCATATGAACCTAATGGTAAACATTCTTGAAGGATATCGTGCTTGTCAAGTTCCCTCCTCTTAGATCTAATGCTCGAGCAAAGCATTGTGTTTGGCTCTGAATATATATGCGGGTCGGTCCTCCTTTTGGGATTGAAGTCAAATTCCCCTTCTTTTTTTCTTTTTTTTTTTCTATTTTATTTTTTATATCAAATATATTGCATTTACTGCCAAACATAAACTACAGTTTCTTGAGGATGATGATGCAAGTTGGGCAACCCGAATATAAATTGAAATGAATATTGGTGTTGTGGCGCACCAACCTAAGTTGCCCCAACCCTAAACGGCTAAACCATGAAGGAGAGAGCCAAAGGAGAAGCAGAGAGGACGATGAGAGAACGATGGAGGAGATAAAGGAACTTTTAAGCTGATGACGAAGACAATCTTTTGTGGGCATTATCAATTGGTTGTAACTTGTAATCTCACCCAAAATTTCATCAAACCTTTTAATGGGAGATTTCAGAAAACAATGTTTTCCTCCTACTCTTAAATGAAGCCGAACCCTTAATCTCAAACTAAACAGATGGATGGGCATATATAAGTTCCGTCAGTGTACCACTCGTACTTGTACGTTACAGAAATACATAATTTCTCCATAATTTTCATAATCTATTAAGATGGGGTATTTAAATTTTATTTTTATTTTTTCCTGTCCGCCATAAACCCATCATACCATATATGAACGGACTCATAATTCTAACCGGAATTGAAAAAAAAACACTTTATATGAAAGTTCATCGTATGAGAGAACACAACCTCTATCTACATCATCGGATATTTGAGCCCTTCTCTTACCCCTTCAATATGACACTTATTTTATGTTTTTCTAAAACGAAAATAGTGATTTAATCCTTTTTAAAAAAAAAAAGATTTAACGTGTGATTTTTTTTATATTTTAATTTATGGGATGTAGGAGTACTACACAAAATTATAATTTTTGGTTTAAGAGGTGAATTATGGATATCACGTAAAATTACCTAAATTTAATTGCTTATTCAGTAGTGTAAAATTTATCGTTGAAGTGTATTTTTAAAAACGATTTTTGTATGTGCATGATAATTCGAGTCATAATTTTATGTGAACAGCCGTTTCCATAAAGTATGCAAATGAGTATTGAAAAAAAATATGTTGATATAAATTTATATATTTACGTTTTTTTTTTACTTCTTTTGCTATTTTGAGAGGAAAAATCCCTTAAAAACTGTGAATCCAAGCGACTATCGTCATCTCATTTCATGGGTGTACGTAACCCTAGCCCTAGAGGCTCTCACTTTCTCTTCATCTCCAAATCTCCCTTCTCGCTAGCTGTTATCTTCCTATGGAACTACCAGAGGGCCTCAAATGCTTCTCAATATCATCATCAAAGGCCGACGATGATCACAAGTCCATCGTCTTCTCCGCCGGTCTGCATGCAACCAGGAGCATCTGCGTTCTCCTCACCAGTTGCGGCCCCACTACCAAGTGGCTCAAGCTCTCCTTTTCGAATTCTTCCTCCTCGCCGGAGGAGCTCGCCAGGATGGAGATAGGCCTTCCGGTGTGGGGAAAGGCCGTCCGATCTACCTATTACGCTGCCTTTGACGTCGGCGATGAGAGATGGACGGATAATCAAGAACGCACTCGCGAAGTCGTCGATTATTGCGTCAAAACGCAACAGCATCACCTCCGGCCGTCGGATCCTCCCTCCGAAGACTTCCATCGTGGCTGGTATAGGGTGTACGGCGTCGATTTCTCCAAGATTTCAGATCGGGATCACGATAGTTCGGTAATATCGAAGAACGAAAATTGCAGCAGTTTAGCGTTCGGAAGGCATTTTTCGTCGATTACGGCTCACAATGGGAAGATTTACTTCTGGTGCTGGCGATCTATTCAGGCTCTTGTTTTCAATCCGCCTGCAAATCCCAAGGAAGGAAAGGGCTATTGGGGCTGTTTGTCCCCTTACCCTAGGGAATTCGTCGAATCCTTCCTTCGTCGACCTCACAATTTCTTCTCCTTGTCCCTTCTGGGCGGATTACATGGTGATCAGAACAAAATTCTCCTCGCTAGCCGGCTTTCTGCGAAGCAGTACACTTACGATGCCGCAACTAGGGATTGGGGACTCTTCCAACACCCCGATTTTTCTGAAAATGTGTTCAATGCCGATGTGGACGCAATGATATCTTGTGGAAAAGCCATATTCTGGATCGATATAGTGATGAATCATTTGTGTTGTTATGATCTGAGCTCGCGCAAGTATATCCATGGACCTATGGCTGACTTGCCAATGCCGTCTCCTTCGAGATCGAATTTCTCTTTGGTACTTTTATCTAAATTCATTTCCATGTCTACTCCGACGAGATTTGGTGTGGTTTGGACTGAACATACAGCATCTGAGGCAGAACTAGATGAGGATTTAGCAGCATGTTCCACAACTTTACGGTATTGTATTATTCAAGCGTACAGGGCTTCAAATGATCATGATAAACTGGTTGCCAGTTTGCTGGGAAGAGTATTTGGTATTGAACTCCCTGAATATTATGTAGTCAATGACGCTTTTGTCGTCGGTTGAGTTGTAAATTCTCTCCTTTCATTGCAACTAAGTTGTTAATCTCATTTTTTGTTCATGAACAATTTTTCCATCAGAAATAACATTTTCTGCAGGATTAGTTGACTAGTTTTTTTTTCTCTTTATTTTGCTTGCCCTTATTCACACCAGAACATTTAATTTAACAAGGATCATGTTTATGATTAACAAGATGCACGTGCGAACGTAAGCACATGCACTTACGTAGTAGTATTGCATGAATTCTATCGATTCTTTGTTTCCATCTTCTCCTACATCTATTTCTGTTTGTCAAACACTATTTAATATTTTAGTTGAATTGTAGTGAACATGCATGGTGGTATTAGCTAGTAGGCTTGGATTGTCTTTTTCTTTTGGGTGTTGGCTTGGAGTGTCACTGTGGACGTATGGTGCTTCTCAAGCCATAATGTTATTTTTCTTTTGTGCTATTAATTTATTAATGGAAAATGTTATGATCATTGATGAAGTGAGATGCCAACCGAAGATTTGGGTTGAGTGCATGCACGTTAGATCATATAAATTCATGAGAGTTTATCCTAAAATTGAACGATAATTAAAATAACTATTTACCTTATATATTAGACTCCTAATCAATTAATTTTAAATGTGAAAATTTATTAATTTAATAATCATAAAGCTTTAATAACACAAAGTTGATGATCAACGGTGAATCAATCTTAGATGGGTTGATGACTTTCTGGGTAAATATGATTTTTTTTTAAAATTACGGATTTTAGTATAGGTGGGTATATTATTTTTGACCTTTGAAGGGGAACTATAAGAATCTTAAAAAACCTTGTTTGCATTACTGTATTTGGCTTTTATCTTGATGTACATAATAGGGTGTTATACGAGCCGAACGAGCTGAGCTTTTGGCAAGCCGAGTCCAAGTAGCTCGGTCAAAATAATGTTCATATAGTGTTATTTTAGCCGAACGAGCCGAACTTTACCCGAACAAGCCGAGTCTTGATATGCTCAAGCTTGACTCGTTTATAAATGAGCCGAGCCCGAGCTTTTGACGAGCCGAACGCGAGCCGAGCCCGAGTAGCTTGTCCCATGTACATCCTAGTACACGATGAAGTCGTTTACCTATAATCATTGACCTCAATTTGGACACTTTCCTGTATTAATCCTTACACAAGATTAGTTTCAAAAGTACTTATCCTATACAATTTCCATCTTGTAGGCAAGGGGTTTGTCTTGCTACTTACGAGCAAACTCAAAGTGTGCAAAGCGAAGTAATGGCTACTTCACACGAGTAAAATAAAAATATCAAATTAAAAAGAAGAAAGAAAAAAAGAAAGAAAGTAATGGTCACGAAGAACTCAAAAGCAAAGCATATAGAAGTTCATTCCATGTATCAGGGACACCGGGGAGACACCAATGAAAGCAATCGGCGTAGGCACTTGGGTTAGCCAATTGGTCCTCTGTTAGGGGCTCCCATTGTTTCCTGTTGACCGATGGATGGGCCTCTTTTCTGTACTCAGAGAGCTGAGTTATGTTGAGTAACTGGACTTTCAGGCCCATTTGGCCCAATCTTTCGATTGTTCTTTCAACTTTCCTCAGCACTTCTGGATCGGACCCACTTCCCCAGTAGCCTTCTTGGGTTATGGGTTCTGTCTCGTTGTAGCAATTTGATCCTGCTGGTGAACCCCATTCTTCACTCCTGTGAATTTCATATATTCAACCGAGCATACCGTATAATTAAGCTATGCTTATAACAAAGAAAAATTAATTGTTGTCAACGGGGTATTTATTTTCCGGTCCAGACTGTTTTTTTCATGTTAGGTTGGTTGATATTCGCATTTTCTGCCTAACAAATCGATATCTATCAACATGATATAGTCTGTTTTCATTTTTCTTACAAATATTCTATTTGGGTTCAAAACGATCTTGTGTCCAGTTTGTCTTGGACAGGGTCCGGTCTACACCGCCCTAAATTGCTAATGTCATGATACCTACTATCCTTGACATGGATTGATATCGATATCAACGCCGATACTGATGTTTAGTATGATCCCATTTAGAATCAAACTAAGATATATGTATTTTTAAGACTAGTCATGCAATTTAGATATTAGTATATTTTTTAGGTAACATGTCATCATCAAACGTAGGAAAAAGGAAATTTATATATAACCTTTCATGAGTAGGTGACATGGAAACCCAGAAAATTTGAGTCTTGGATCGGTTGACATGAACTTCCAACCAATCAGCCCATGTTTGTAAAGCCAACTCATAGCTTCTAAGCATCTTCAACTCCTTGTACACTCCTTCTTGGCTCCCAAACGATCCCCACCTGCCCATTATTCATTATAACGTTGTCCTGCATTTCATTTCTACATCATATATATGTCAATGTTGTTACTTACAGAACCTTCATTGTGGCTCTTCTCCACCACAAGTAAGAATCGAATACAAGAATGTCTGCGTCCGTCCAATGTCTCGCGTGCTTCTCGATTGCTTGCACTCTAACGATTCGGTCAGGTACCCGATGGTTCACTGGGTCGTCGGAGTTTGATTCCACCAGCAATGGTGCCCAGTAGAACTCAACTGTTGCATTGTACTCCTATATGTATATAATATTGAGTTTGTAACCGAAGATTTAACATTTGTATTTGTTGAGATAACACCTTATCAGATTTGAGGTTTTTAGAGCCGGCGATTACTAATCTAAGTATATAAGTTCAGTGCATAGTCTTATTTCAATCGATTTTAGGATGAAATCCTTCTATACTTATACGTTGGGTTGACATAATGTACGTGCATGTGTCCTTATATACATACGATCCAGTCTACGTACTGTCCGTCAGACTTTAACTATATGTTTCAAAACTAAACTTCCATTTAATTTGTTTGTTGTGTGTAGACATGCGTATGGTATATAGGTTTCTATTTCTCCTATTGTTATCCCATTTGGCTTATGTGATTGGCTTCCCCATATAAGATCGAGTGTAGACTAACCGTTGTTAAGGCATATCATCGAGTCGAATGAAACAGTTAGATTTGATGAGGTCATATGTGACTATGTAGGCTATCCCAATACGGTATAATCCTATGGGGCTATGGAGGTGTTTTTTTCTCTCCTTTCATAATTTTTTGAGAATTTATTCTTTTTTACTAACTTTTTATTTCTGATTTTTCTCCCTATTTAACTAAAAAGAGAATAAATTCTTTGCAAAATTAATGGATATTACAAAAATTAAATTAGTGAGTTCAATTTTCTGCAATTAATAATTACTGTTATAGGAAATTTCAGTAGACTTGGAAGTTGGACTCCAATCTAAAATGTAAAGTGATATATTAGCCGACTTACAATGGCTTTGAAGATGGTCAAGGAACCGTTGAGTGTTGAGCGCATGGACTTAAGGGAGGGAGAAGAAATGGTTGTATCAAGCAAGCAAACCATGGATACCCATTGCCCTCTATTGAGTGAGTCGCCGACGTATACTAGCCTCTTGTTCCGCATCCTCTCTAGCAATGATGTGGCATTGAACCTCGGAAGGTCACACTGATGTGGCTGCCATCTCCACTTCTGATAACTCAAATCCTTGCGCCCAAACTTCCCACAAGCCAACTGATCAGACATGAAAGTACACTCTTTTTCCTTATACAACGGGTATGATTCGTTATCGTGAACCCACTTTCCCGAGAACAAATCACACGAAGAAGTTGGTCTGTCGTCGGCATTGCTGAAAAACCAACCGTCGCCACTAGCACGAGAACTTGTTCTTTCGGGTTCTTCTAGTTGATCATCGGATACCATGATCTTATAGTCTTTTGAAAGGTAAATAACGGTAACCATGAGGAGAGTTATGAGGAAAGCCGCGAGGCATTGGAAGCTTCCGCGGATTCCCCAACTTCCATTCGGGTTGAAGGGGAGAACTTGGTTGTGTGGCTTGGCCATCTCTAGGGTATTCCTTTGGTGATCTCTACACGATGATCATCTTTGGTCATTTTTTAAAAGCCTTGTTGTTGGAAGGAAATTAATTATGAGAAAAATGGTTGGTGATGTGATGTGTTGTGGTTCAACTTGGTGTTATATGGTTTGTTTTCTAAGTATGTTATATAAATGGATTTGAGGGAAAGAAGAGACGGAAAGTTTGCGGGTGTGCAAGCTGGATGTCGTTAACTGAAAGCAACGAGATCTATGATTTTAAATGACCATTTTGCCCTTGATGCGCTGATTCAGACACTCTAGTGAGAGCTACTATTTGAGCAGGGCTATTGGCGAATCGGTCCGGAAACCACTGGCTTAGCCGTATATGAATTTGAACTTATTAACTGCCTAAAAATTTTAGATACTTGATTGATTGATTGAACGAACTTATTTTTTCGATAAATTTAATGGTTGTTTGAGGGCTCGTAGCTTGTGTTTTTCCTATAAACTTATGAAAACAGATCCCCAAACACATTCAAGTTCGTATTAATTTCGCTTATAAACGAGTTGAGTATGATTCGAGATTAAAATTATGTTGATGTTCGTCTTGTTTAAAAATTGAATAAACTAGACTGCCGTCGAGTTTCTTTTGAATTAAGTCGAACCAAGCTTGAGTATCTTGTTTCACATGAAAAACCTACCGTTATTCGAGTCAACTGAGTCGAGTTCTGACATGCTATGTTCGGATGTTCGGTTCGTTTATAACAATCTGAATTTGAGTTGAACTTAAGGACCCGTTTGGTTTAAGCTCCGGATACGGAATGAAAATGTATCTAATCCATTTGTGTACCCTTGTTCATGAAGTTTTGGGGAATCATTTTTTGTGCTTTGAAGTAATTGTATTAGAAATTGATTAGTTTTGATACCCTATAGGGTAACAAAATGGGGGAAAATCAAGTGCATTTTGCATGAAACTACATAGAATGATTTCATGAAACTACATAGTTTTGATACCCTATAGGGTAACAAAATGGGGGAAAATCAAGTGCATTTTGCATGAAACTACATAGAATGATTTCATGAACAAGGTACACATATGCACTAGATTCATTTCCAATTCATTTCCGTTTTCATTTCTGAAGTTACATCCAAACGGGTGATAAATATTAACAACCATGCTCCTACTAGGGTAATATAAGGTAACTGAGGAGTGTTTGGGAAATTGCAGGTTCAAAGTTTGGTGTAGTTTCCTGATTAAGTAAAAGTCAGGGTGGTTTGTGATTCTCCCTTCATTAATTAATTGTTGGTGAGTGTCCTACTACAAGTGTACAAGGTCAAAAGCAATTATGCAAGTGAGTAGTAGTTCAGAGTGGTTGCTCCCTCTCTTTCTCAATTCGTTGGCGTCAAGATTCCTCCAACTTCCCCCATTTGATTAACTTGGGGTATATTTGTATGAGATATATTCATCCGATTTTTCAAAATTTATAAAGATACCTTTAGATTTATCTATAAATATTTTATCTGATTATAATTATTTTTGGAATCCATCAATTAACTATTATTTTCTAAATTAAGGTTTATAATCTATACCCATTAAATATATTATTATTTGATATTAATTTTGAAATACCAACTTAAGCATTTGAGTGACCCAAAACACGATTCTGTATTCGTTATCATGTTTATAAATATAATTTTACAATAATAAACTAATAATAAACTATTTATGACTATGAAATTGAAGAAACTATAAAGAGACAACAATTACACAACAAAAACTAAAAATTACCCATTGAACATAAATGTAAGATAAATACGTTGTATATAATAAGTATTTACATTTAAAGTGAATACATTTCGAGTCTATTATATAAGGTTGATTAACTAGTTCAACTTTATTATCAATTGATATTAGATGAAAACTCGTTTAAGTTTATGTGATTGGATTTGAGTCTAACGCGTTAAAAACATTCGTATATTCATTTGCACACGACCTCTGCTTTATCATCCATCTCTGTCAGACTTCAATAATGTACCGCCTTTAACCTTCAAAATAGGCACTTCATTTGAACATTTATTATGATTAATTTAATATTTTTGATAATTTTTTTTAATTATGTAAGCACCATTAAAGATTATGAATAGATATTGTAATGTTAATTTTTTTTTTTTGTTTTCCTTCTTTTAGTGCAGAAGGTTGTATAGGGTTGTCTTGTTACTTTGGTTGATCCACATCTTATAATGACTAACGACATCTTAACCACTATTAACGAGGATTAACATGGTGGAAATTTCTTGATATTACGTTATAACTTGCCCTACTTGGCCAAGACAAAATCAAAGCCCTCATAACGTACCAAAAATGAAGTATAGTTACAATAAAGAAGAATAAATAAAAGGAAAGTGTCATGGAGTAAGAAGAGAAGCATAGAGGAGCTGGTTCCAAGTATCAGGTACACCAGGGAGACACCAATGGAAGCAATCAGAATTAGCAATTGGGTCTGCTAATTGGGCCTTATTTTTGGGCTTCATGTAGGCTGATACATGGGCCTCTTTTCGGTACTCAGAGAGCTGCGTTATGTTGAGGAGCTGGACTTTAAGGCCCATTTGGCCCAATTTATCAACGGCTCTCTCGACTGCCCTAAACATCTCTGGGTAGGACCCACTTCCCCAGTAGTCTTCTTTCGTTATCAGCTCTGTCTCATTGTAACAGTTTGATCCGGGTGCACCACCCCAATCTTCACCCCTGGACACGTCACCCAGGTAGTCTTCTTTTACGGTCAAGCGCTAAAACGACGTAGTTTTACAATGAATTGAAAGATATGTACCTGTCATGACTGGGTGACATGGTAGCCCAAAAAATTTGGGTCTTAGACCGGTTTAGATGAACCTCCAACCAGTCGGACCATGTTTGTAACGCCATCTCGTAACTTCGAAGCATCTCCATCTCTTTGTATACTCCTTCTTTGCTCCCAAACGACCCCCATCTATCAATCATTTTAGAATCGTTATGTAAGTCGAGTTATTAAATAAGACGAAAATAAACCCTTTTAATTTTATAATGGATTGAAATTTAGTTTGTTTGACTTTTGTTGAACTTATTACTGTCTCGTTCGGCTTGAATAACAAATCGGATACGACGACTAGTTAGATCATTCAATATTACTACCGGAATTATTGAAACTAGATTAACGTACCGCTCAAACACGACTTGTTTTTAAACAAGTTGAACCATAGCGGTTCGTTCGCCTCCAATAATTGTCTTAGCCAAGGATATGTTTTTAGATTACACATGCATCGTTAATTTTATAAAATAAAGTATTTTATAAAAATTGACAGACTGGTTAACATGATAAAATAAGTATTTTTAAATTTAGAGGTTCGTGCAGGAATACACCCAAGAGGAAAGAAAAAATGACACAAAATATTGACTATTTTCACTAATAATGCAAACTTTCTGTTAGAGTTGGTGAGTTTGAATTATTTGATTTTTTTTTAATTTCTTGGGTAATCATAGACGAACCTCTAATTATGTCGCTGGATGAGATCTGATCTAGCTAATTACGTGGAGTACAAGTGTGTGGATCTACTGTTAAGTTTTGCAGCAAAATACAGATATAATTAGTTTCATGTCAGTGAAGTGCGTTACTTACAGAACCTTGATCGTCGGCAATCTCCACCACAAATACGAATCAAAAACAAGAATGTCAGCGTTGTTCCAGTGCCTCGCGTGCTTCTCAATTGAGTTCACTCTCACTATCCTTTCAGTGAGTGCCGTATGGTGCAGTGGATCGTCCGAGTTCGACTCGACCATCAATGGGGCCCAGTAGAACTCTATTGTTGCATTGTACTCCTGCATACATAAGTACGTATACGTTATGCTATTCTGAAAATGTATTGTGGTGCCCAGCAGAATGTTTTTTATTGGATCAAAAGTAATTATCCTTACAATGGCTTTGAAGACGAACAATGAACTGTTGTTAAGAGGATAGGTAAGAGACTTTGAGGAAGGAGATGGGATGGCGGCATCTACTAAGCAAACCATGGATTCCCACTGGCCCCTGTTTAGGGAGTCCCCCACGTATACAAATCTCTTGTTCCTTAACCTCTCTAGCAACGCAGTGCCATTGAACCTTTTTACATTAATTCACGTCAATACAATATTCCATTCCACAGTAAGAAAATATTCCACAGTATATATGTTTGAAGTTATGACAATTTTATTTTTTGGTTTTTATCCCTTAATTAAAGAAAATTACTGATTTTTTTAATTTCTTTTTTCGATTTTTTAAAAATTTAATTGACATAATATACTATCAACAATCTTTAATAACAAAAGTTCTAATTAAAGGGTCAAAAAAACAAAAATGAAAGATTGGTGATTAGGTTTTCAATTTTTAAAAATTCGAATAATATAGTTTAAAAATTCAGCCTTATAAACAATAAAAAAGAGTTCTTTTTTTAAAAAAAACAAAAATTATCCTCGTTTCCTTACAATGATACCTGAACTAGTCTATCAGTCTATGCGTGTGTATATATATATACACATATTAAGCTCATATTTAATAACAAATTAAGATGAAGAACTGAAGAAGAGAAAAAGAAAGAGACCTTGGGAGGTCACACTGGTGTGGCTGCCACCTCCAGTTCTGATACCTCAAGTCCTTACGTCCATTCTTTTCGCAAGCCACGTGATCCGACATGAATGAGCACTGTCTTTCCTTATACAAAGGCTGAGATTCATTGTCGTACACCCACTTTCCTGAGAACAAATCACATCCTCCAGCCGAAGAAGAAGATAACGATGGCGAAGACTTGTGAGTGTCATTGGTGAAAAGCGGGTCCCAGCTCTTGCAATTACTGATCTCTACCTGATCAGCAGCGGACACCATCTTGTAGCCTCTGATAAGGTAAACCAAAACCACGAGGAGAGTCACTAGGAAGCCCGCGAGGAACTCAAAGCTGGCCCGAACCCCCCAGCTCCTGCCACCTGTCGGCCTCGAGTCCAAGGCTTGCTGTACTGCAGCCTTGGCTGTGTCTCTTTGGTTCTTGAGTAATTTCTCTGTATCATCCTTGTTCATCATAACACACAAGGATTTGAACTGTGGAGGACAATTAGTTTGTAATGAATAATATGATACTGAAAGGGAATAGAAGGAATAGGTAAGGGAGTACGTGTAGCAGTTGAAGTTGGTTTAGGTGATTCAAAAGTAAGTTTGAATTGCTTGGTGTGTAGTTGGGAAAGCTGAGCTACTTACTACTATATATATATATATATATAATAAATAAGTTGAATATATGGCATGTGAAGACAAGAATACATATTTCATTGCGCTAAA
The DNA here is from genome assembly GCA_002319775.1 of Fagopyrum tataricum. Taxonomy (NCBI): domain Eukaryota; kingdom Viridiplantae; phylum Streptophyta; class Magnoliopsida; order Caryophyllales; family Polygonaceae; genus Fagopyrum; species Fagopyrum tataricum. The sequence goes on along the minus strand of CM008279.1, from coordinate 7,267,505 downwards.
AACAGCCTAGCAGATTCGTGTGTATATGATAATTAATATGCTTAGCATAATTGTTACAACTAAAATGGTGTAGTTTGCGGATCGGGGCATGTGAGGTCAGTCATATAAAGCATCAAAATGAAAAGGCAATCCTAATAATGATGGAAGCCACTTATAGGAAATATACTAATTATGACCAAAATTTTGACATAATTTTGAAAAGGGTTTGAATGTTTGATTATATCTCATGACGAATATATCCATTCACTGCAGCAAACTTGGCGAATATTCACATCCAGTTTGATTGAACCAAAATTTCTATACTTTTCTTTTACCCTAAAATCAGATCCTTTAAAAAATTTATAAAATCGGTTCGGACCTGAAAATTCGATCCACTAACAAATATACGTCTAATTTAGCCTAAAATTTCGATTCGGACCGGAATATAAACCATCTACTTGTAAATGACAATATAGCCGACCTTCTAGTTGTACTGGGTCATGACATTTTTAATTATATATAGGTTCGTGAATTTATAAAAAGCTTAAGATTCTCAACGTTATATATATATATATATCGGTTAATATTTTAGCAAATGACCAGCTTAATTCATTTCCCACTCATAAAAAGAGAGTAAATGATGTAATTCAATGACCCAAATTTTTCCACCGATTACATATGAAACAACAAACAAATGTATCATCTTGCAAGGTGTGTACATTAATCCTATCTTGTACAATTTTTTCTTTATTATTTGCTATGAAACGCCGATATTATCCTTAACGAACAAGTGTACGTTTAAGAGTAGGTTTGAGATGTTCATAAACCGCACTCCATCCTGCTTGCGTGGGGTGATCTGAGTCCCAAAAGAACGAGTTTATAGGTTCATCACATACTGTGTACAACTCTTTACCATTTTTATCCACACTCCCACAATCCGCATGTGCCTGAGTTCCAAAGCAACACGGCTTCAATGGATCCTTGAATCTCAACCTCCCTACAAATTGTAAACCAACGTATATGTAACTGGACGTATGTGTATTATGAAGAATCAATGTTGTAAAGTCAATTACCTGAAAGACTGTGTTTCTTTTTTAAAACTTCAAAGGAGTTGTAGAGATCTAGAATGACAATGCTTTGGCTTCGCTGGTTCAACTTGGCTACGACTTTTCGTAGGATGAGGTTATGGAGTTCCACCCCTCTATTGTCGACGTTATCACATTGTTTGAATGAAGTGTTTGCTGTAGATCTTGGAAGACAACCTAACGGCTGGAGTCCCGTCACAAGAATCTTCTTAAACCCGAGATTTTTGAGACGTTGCAAATCGAGCCCAAGTTGCTTCACAAGCTTTATAATAAATTTTCGCAAGTGCTACAACACATTGAAAATGTGAACGAATAGGTGAAAATTTTAAAATTAATGTAGAAATCATGTCACAGTAGTATTTAAATATAATGAGTCGGATTAGCTACTACTCTTATAATAGATTAGTTCTAAGATGAAACTTAAAATTATTGATGTGTAATAGTCTGTCACGGACATAATATGGAACGAAAGTACATGCATATTAGTCAACAGATATACATTCAAAAGTTTCACACATAAATCCAACGAAGTTTCATGTAAGTAGGGCTCACCAACTTCGTGGACTAAATTTCAAATTTTCTTAAACCAAGAGACATTCAAAATCATATTATATAAAATTTCATGAGTCACTTAACCTACTATCCTGTTATAAATTAGTTTTATTAAAACTAATTTACACCGTACCTTCATTGACCCACCGGTAGCAAGGAAGGTGCCATAGTCATTACCAATGAGGGAGACAAGAGCAGTGGAGCGGTTCAAGTTTGTGTGGATCGGAACGACGTCGTTTCCGTGGAGCATATGCTGGAAGTCATCAATCTGGGTAGTCATGTTTGGAAAGCCGAGGATCATGGTGGCCAATGTGTTGAGTGCACCGGTACCTCCGTATGCAAAATTCACACCATGCCTTGCTTTGTGGGGACTCGATTTCCTCTTTGTGTATGGGATTGGAGATGGCAACCCCAAAAACCTAGCTGTAATTTATTTTTATTTTTTTAGAAGTAACTCAACAAGTAATTATATACAGTTTTAAATAACTAAAAACTAAATTAATCAAAAAAATATATAAACTCATAAATAAATATTACAGCATGAAATTATATATTTAATCATCCAAATAATAAACTGAAAAGGTTTTCAATGAAATATTTGATAAGAACATTTTAAAATTTAGGGATTATACTAAAGTTTAATATTGCAAAAATATCTTACCTGTTTTGAAAAAAATTTAAAATATGTAATATAATTTACGAATTCATTAATTTGATAAGTATTTAAATAATAACTATCAATTGTTTGTTAAAATTAGAGATTCAAATTATGTAGTTAACCATCTAATAATAAATTGAAAAAGTACTTTGAATAAAATATATTATTAAGAATATTGTAAAATTACGTGAATAAAGAATAACACGATGAGTCTAAAAGCATAAGTAATATCTACTATCAATATCAAATTTTATTATTATTGATTAGTTAATCATAGATAAATGAAAATAGATAAGTAATTTTATACGTACAAAATCAAATGAAATGATAATGTTGGCAATATATATTCAGTTTTCAACATAATTCAAGAATATAATTAATATTCTTAATTTGAAAATAAATCCCAAATAATAAATAAATAATTCCCATAAATAAAAAATGAACTATACATTCAATTTAAAATATGATCGAATCTGATTATTTAAATCATGCATTTAATGTATAAGTTAGAAGAATCAATATATATTTTTGCGATTTGCTAGTATATTCGTGAATCATATGATTTGATACTTGATTTACAATGTGCAATATATATATATATATATATATATATATATATATATATATATATATATATATATATATATATATATATATATATATATATATATATATAAATTTCGGGCACATCTCCCGAATTAGATTAGATTGCACTATTTTATAGAAAGTTGAGTAAGTGTAAGATTCTGTTAAAACGCGAATTGCACGTAATTATATCCCGGTTTTAAGAAGATTATTATGACAAGATTTGTATGTAGATAACTGTATTTCTAACAAGTACAATACGAATCATCTAACACAAAAATATAAAGAGAGTTATATACTTATATGGATGAAATGAAAACGGAAATGAAACTAACATGATTATTGTGTTTAAACGGATCCTAAGTATTATCAAAGGTGGACAAATGACGTACCTACGTAGTCGGTTAGCACACGGCCATCTGAGAAGCGACCGGATGGCTTGCCCGGTTAAATCATGCCGTAGGGAGTCTTCCAGGAGTTGACCAAAGACTTATTGATGTTTCCGGTGTCTACGTACGAATCTCCGAACACGTAGAGGGCTTTGACCGGATGCTCCCTCCTACTGCTACCTTCTTCCTTTGATCCCTCCACTGCAACATCAAAATAGTCAAATATCATATTTGCCTCTTAAAACGCATCGTTTTAATAACTATATAATTATGATTACCTGAGAGAAGGAATGTCAAAAGGGCACAGAGGAAGAGAGTTCCAAGTAAGTACTTGGCCATAATTTTCAACCTCGATCAGTTGTGTGTTTGATTGTGCTAGGCATACGAAGAGATGGATGCAAAAATTAGGAGAAATGCGCGTTAGCCAAAGGACCACTTGTAATATATATAGGGTAATTAGTTATATACTGTTTAGATCTTTTTTATTTGGACATATATTCATTAAATGTCAAAATTGATTGTATACCCATCCTGTTATTAATGTAATATTTTCTTTCTTCTTTTAAACATGTAATTATTATTATTATTATTATTATTATTATTATTATTATTATTGTTATATAAATATAAATATAAAGTAATATCGAATAGTTTGATGTAATCAAGTTTTATCAAGTATAGGTGTCGTGTACATGATCAATTGCTAGGGGGGCGATTTTTCTAACTGAGGAGGAAACTACCCGTATTAGGGTTGCAAGGATTGTTGGTGAGACGAGTAGTGGAAGAAACTTCATGCTTGTCGGAAAACTGGTCACGTCGAACCCCTCAATACCTTCGTTTTGAAGGCAATAATGAAGGGGCCCGTAAGTTAAAGAGGGGTTTTATATTCAGGAAGATAAAACAAAGGGTAAAATTCATTGAAAGCCCTTAAACTTTCAATTTTGTTCAAATATGTCCATAACCTTTTTCTTGCTCCATTAAAGTTCTTAAACTTTCCTCCTTTGTTTGTATTATCGTATATAATTCCTACATTTTAAAATTAGTTAAAGGCATATTAGTTTTTTTTTTTTTTAAAGTCACTAACCACCCTTTATTTTTGTAATTTTTATTAACCTTATAATAAAAATTTTAAGTCACTAACTACCCTTTATTTTTTAGATTTTCTTGAAGATTTGATTTAGGAGTTGTTTTTTATTTGAGGATTTAGTTTTTTTTAATTTAAGCAAAAACAATTTCAACTTAAAAGAAATATTGTGGGTTTTCAAATAAAAAAACAACCCTAAATCAAATCTTCAAGAAAAACTAAAAAAATAAAGGGTGGCTAATGACTTAAAATTTTTATTATAAGGGTGGTTAAATAAAAATTAAAAAATAAAGGGTGCTTAGTGACTTACAAAATAAATTTTAATATACCTTTAATTGATTTTAGAATGAAGGGATTATATATGCACAAATAAGGAACGTTTAGGACTTTAATGGAACAAGAAAAAGATTAGGGACTTATTTGAACAAAATTGAAAGGTTAAGGACTTCTAATGAATTTTATCGTAAAAATTAGGGACTTTAATAAATCATACAAAAGGTTAGGGACCTATTTAGACTTTATATAAAAGGTTAAAGACCACCGATGCAATTTACCCTAAAACAAAACATGTTCACCTTCCAATTTGTTTCGGAGGGAGATAGAGACAAGGTTATGGCAAGAGGGTCTTGGTCATTTGATAAGCAACTATTTACGTTGAAAGTTTCAGGGATGGAACAAACATCACAAATAGCAATTGAGAGGGTTTTGTTATGGGTTATGATCTATGATGCTCAATGACAGCGGTGAAAATGGATATTGTTGAGGCAATGAAGGGAGATATTTGAGGGATTAATGGAGGTTGCAAATTGAGATATCCATATGCACAAAATACATAAGGATTCGGGCCATGATGGATATGAAGAAGCCACTAAAAAGGGGAGTTATATTGGATTATGATGATGTCCGGGCTTGAGTAATGCTAAGGTATGAAAAATTACCAAACTTTTGCTACACGTGTGGAGTTCTAGGCCATGTCGAGATGGAATGTGAATATGAAGTAAAGCCAAAGGAATTACAGGTTTATGGGGATGAACTCAAGGTCTCTGCATGAAGGTCGGTAAAGGAGCGTGGGGCAGATTGGGAGTTAGATAAGAAACTGATAGAGGAATTACAACAGTGCAAACTTGAATGAACAAATAAAGCATCTGAAAATCATGAGAATGAATTGGAGGATAACAAACATCTCTTATTGGAAGTCTTAAAGAGACCTGAAAAAAGCAGTGGGTAAGGTGAGGCCGACCACACTCTATAGAGTAGGAGCGGGGAAGCTACGGGAAAAAGCAAAGAGGATATGCAAATTGATAACTTGGGAGGAAAGGTAGGGCATGGTTTTCTAAATACAAAAGTTAACGAGCAGACAATTGGTAAAAAACGAAACTAGAAGAGGATGGCTAGAGTGGGAGACAAGCGGAGGACAAGAGGGCAAAGCTCAAGGTGGATGACGAGTTTAATCCGATATCGGATGAAGAGGCCCATGCCCTCTCTAGCCGGAATCAATAAGTATCCTAAGCTACCAATACTCAGTTGGTCTAGTGGGATGTGGTGCTAGGCTCCTCAAGTGTTTAGCTTGGAGATTCGAGTTCGAATCCTCCTAGCGGCATGTATGAAAAATTGATATTGGGAGGGTATCTCCCAGTAATGGGCCACAACTTTCTACACGATCCGGACGTAGAGCGGCTAAGCCGATCGAACCGGGTGGTCTACGAATTTACCATTTACCAAAAAAAAAAGTATCCTGAGCTACAACTACCGGGGAATGGGAAAGGCCTAGATAGTGGCGAAACTCACTAATGTGGTGAGATGAGAGGACCCATGCTTTGTTTTCTTAATGGAAACAAAATGTGAACGTAAAACAATGGAGGTTGTTCGACAAAAACTTGGTTAGTCACCGAGTAGCTATATCCAATAAGGGTTAATCACCGAGTCAAATATCGGTCCAAAACCTAGTAGTCTAACCATCACCTAAAACCCATTTAACCCCCACATTAACCACCTCCTTCACACCTTTCATAATGTCCTTCCATACATAATACGGAGAAGACCGTTGGGATGAACCAATCCTAAAGTACTTACCCGGTAAGGTTGTAACCATAAATGACTATCTTCTGTAAAGTATCTCCGGTTGAGTTTCAAAACTATGGAGAGGTTAAAGTCGTCCGTCTTCCGGAGACCCAACCCTCCAAGGTGCTTTAGTTGACATACATCATTCAACGCAATCTTATGAAGCTTGCGGACTCACACCTTGCTTTCCCAGATAAAGTTTGGGCAACTTTGTTCAATACTACACATATAGATATTGGAACAATCAACGAAGACATTGTGTATATACCGGGATAGAGGAAATCACGGACTTAGCTAGGGTGATGCGTCCAACAAAGCTCAGAGTCCTACTACAACCCATTGAGACTGCCGTAGATTTTATCTAACAAAAACTCAAAATTGCTTTTCCTTATACGATCTTAGAGGATGGGCATTCCAAATTAGTTACCCAAATTGCTCGTAACCTCAAACCCACTAATCTTCTTACGACGTTGTTTCATCACACTATCCACATTAGAATAAATAAAAATTTAGGGTAACGAAGGTAATGGATGAATGTAAATTTCGGTGATCTTAACCTTTTACACCCGGTCTAATATTTTACCGCAGATATTTCAAATATATTTTTAGTTCACTTCAAAATACATAAAATCGAGTGAAATACTTAGAATAATGAAAGAATGCGGGTTCAAGTCATATTTACCTCAACATCCATAAATTCTAAAGTTAATCAAAATAAAGTAATAAAGTAATAAACTACAATGCTACTTTTTTTGTATTCAATGTTATAATAAAAGTAAAAAAAACCGATATTTAAAAAGGATAACGCCGTATCATGTTGTCCGTCTACCTTCAAATTTGATATAAATTTTGAGATTCTTGTAAATATTAAATTTGACACCGAAATTTTTTTAAAATAAAAGTAAAAAAATTATGTTATAATTGAAAAAATGGTTGAGTTATTGAGTTATATTACATTTAAAAGACGGGGATTAAATATTTAATAAAACATCTTAGAAAAGTTCAGGAAAAAAATGAATTGAAAGTTCTGGAAGAAACCTAAAGTAACCGCGTCATCCACTCACCCCCATACCACACTGCAAGAAAATTCCTCTTTGCCTGTCCTCTCTCTTTTCTGTCTGTTTTCTCCTCCTTCTGGCTTCCGCGACCAGGGCTCTCAGATTCTTCGCCTCCGTGATCAGCATACCTTTCTCCATCTCCAAGCATCTCCGATCCACGATCACCGACATTTATGAATAATAAGGTTAGTTTTTCGTTTCCGCATCAATTTGTTTCGAGTCAAAGTTTTTCGTCCGAAGCTGGATTTCTATACTTTCTTGTCTTTTTTGAGGTCGTATCTAATGGATTTTCATCTGAGATTTCGCAGTTCTGTTCACTATATGCTTCCTAGAAAGAGACCTATCGGTGGACAGGCAATTGAAAAAGTCGACGAGGAGGAGGTAGTTGAGGTCTCCCACAGCGTCACCGTCAATTTCAAGAAGCCTCGTTCGATTTCTACTACGTGCGATACAACCGGAGCTCCGTCAACCTCCACTGACACCGCGACTGCGACAAGCGCTGGTAACGAGCGGATCATCAGCGGCAACGTTTGCGGAAGCGAATCTGAGTCGTCAGCCATGAGGTTCGGTGACGGCGCCAACGGTAATCCGACGGATATAGACGAGGATCTGCACAGCCGCCAGCTCGCGGTGTACGGTCGCGAGACGATGCGGAGGCTTTTCGCTTCCAGCGTTCTCGTTTCCGGCTTGCAGGGTCTCGGCGCTGAAATTGGTAGGGATTCTACTTTGTAATTCTCTTGCGCGACATTTTTTATTTTTGTTTTGAGTTAATGTAGTCCATCATTGATTTTGATTCACGGAAGTTTTGTTGCTACTTCATAGCAAGAGGCTTCCTATTGCAGGCATGATTTAGTTCAGGATCTTGGTCAGTGGATTGCTTTGTTTATAAAGCATAATCTCAAAATTGACATCTGAATTGAATGTCATTTCAAAAAATTTGGACGTGATATTGCCTAATAATGTCATCTTGAGCCATTGGTTGATTTGCTCATAAAGCATAAGCCCAAATTTAGTATCTAAATTGCATCTTTTTTGTGTTCAGTTTATTCGTTTTAAGCTTCAAAAGGCTTCAACTGGCAATGTCTGTACCTTTTTCATACCAGCTCATTAGTTCTTGTCAGCCCTTCAATGTGGCATTGGAATCTCTTACTTCCTATGACCGAAAAGATATAAGAAGGCTTCAGGACATTGAGTTTACACTAGTAGAAACCTTTTTGACTTATTCTTCACTGCTTTTGTTAGCACTTAGTTTGTTCCTTGTTGTATGGAAAATGTTTAGTATAAAATCATGTCTTCTTTCGTGGAGTTGCTACCCGAATATTCCTGTGAGTTATTCAGCTGTAATGGTAGTCTTATTGCTATAAAAAAATTTATTTGTTTTCCTTTGACGTCTCTTTGCGGGCAATCTTTAACATAAGCTCCGGAAGAAGACTGGATTACTTCAAAGTGTGTATAGATAGTTAGGCTGTTGCTAGATGAAATAGCTGTAGTCCTGTTGCTTGCTATTCTCCACAACATAACAAAGGAAAGACTGGATTATAAATCTCACTTTGATGCCTATGGTTCAGACTGATGTAAGTGTTGGTAGCTATTTTTACTATTTTTCGTTTGTCATTAAAATGTAATGAAGATCCTAGGAAGGATATACATGATGTCCCAATGAATGTCCACATATAGTTAAGCTGATCAATTTTTGAGTTATAATTATTGGTATCAATTTGTTTGAAATTCTTGCAGCAAAAAATCTTATTCTTGCCGGTGTGAAGTCTGTCACATTGCATGATGAAGGACTTGTGGAGCTGTGGGACTTGTCTAGTAATTTCCTATTTTCGGAGGATGATGTTGGAAAGAACCGTGCCCTTGCTTCTGTCCAAAAGCTCCAAGAACTGAACAACACCGTTACAGTTAATACCTTGACTACAGAATTGACCAAAGAAAACCTTTCGCAATTTCAGGTACCATGTTAAGAGCTTCATTCATTCACTTGTTCTTCTTTTAAACGTTTTCTCAGTGGTTTCCAAATATACAGATTTTTTTGTTTCCATGACGTTTAAAAAAATGTTGCTTTCGCTATAGTTTCTTTATGGATTGGCAATTTGATGCAAATGCTTGAGTTAGTTAACTAGTTTTTCAGTTAACCGAGTTTCACAGTGCATTTTTATAATTGCTAACATGTAATTTATATACTGCAGGCTGTTGTGTTCACTGATATCAGCTTGGAGAAAGCAGTTGAATTTGATGAATACTGTCATCATCATCAGCCTTCAATTGCCTTCATAAAAACAGAAGTACGTGGCCTTTTTGGCAATGTCTTCTGTGACTTTGGCCCTCAGTTCACAGTTGCAGATGTTGATGGTGAAGAACCGCATACAGGCATAATGGCATCAATCAGTAATGACAACCCAGCTCATGTTACATGTGTGGATGACGAGAGGCTTGAGTTCCAAGATGGAGATTTGGTTGTGTTTTCTGAAGTTCGAGGAATGATTGAATTGAATGATGGAAAACCAAGGAAGATAATAAATGCAAGGCCTTACTCCTTCACTTTGGATGAAGACACGACAAGTTACGGAGCATATGAAGGAGGTGGTATTGTTACCCAAGTGAAGCAGCCCAAGGAATTGAATTTCAAACCTCTGAGAGAGGCACTCAAGGACCCTGGTGATTTCCTTCTCAGCGACTTTGCTAAATTTGATCGTCCACCTCTGCTGCATTTGGCATTTCAAGCACTTGATAGGTTCAGGGCAGAGCTAGGGCGTTTCCCAGTTTCTGGCTCGGAGGATGATGCTCAGAAATTGATTTCTCTTGTACATAGTATAAATGATAGCTCTGCTGATGGGAAGATTGAAGAAATTGACCAAAAATTACTCCGCCATTTTGCTTTCGGTGCAAAGGCAGTTTTAAATCCCATGGCTGCTATGTTTGGTGGCCTTGTTGGTCAAGAAGTTGTGAAAGCCTGCTCTGGGAAGTTCCATCCTCTGTTTCAGGTTAGCTTATTCAGCTGATGTTTCTTTGTTTTGGAATTGACAACTTTATCTTGTTATGTCCAAGGAAAGGCTTTCCATAATGTTCTATCTAAAACAAAATAAAATCTTCTTTCATATGCTTTTCTTGAGTTCTGCACTTCTGTAATGTATTTGTTTCCCCCTGTGATCCTCTTTCTTCATCTACTCGGTGAGGGTTTAACTTTTATTTGCCTGATCATGCATTTTTATTTGATTGCATATGCACAGTTTTTCTACTTTGATTCTGTGGAATCACTTCCAACTGAACCCCTCAGTCCTGATGACCTGAGGCCATTGAACAGTAGATATGATGCACAAATATCTGTCTTTGGATCGAAGCTACAAAGGAAACTTGAGGATTCAAAAGCATTCATTGTTGGAGCTGGTGCTCTGGGATGCGAGTTTCTTAAGAATGTTGCACTAATGGGAGTTTCTTGTGGGGATCATGGGAAGTTGACTGTTACAGATGATGATGTGATTGAGAAGAGTAACCTTAGCAGACAGTTCCTGTTTCGTGATTGGAATATTGGACAGGCAAAATCAACCGTGGCTGCCACTGCGGCCACTGCAATAAACGCACGTTTTCACATTGAAGCTCTTCAAAATCGTGCGAGCCCTGAGACAGAGAATGTTTTCGATGATAACTTCTGGGAGAATTTAGATGTTGTCATAAATGCACTAGATAATGTCACTGCCAGACTCTACATTGATCAGAGATGTCTCTATTTCCAGAAGCCTCTTCTAGAGTCTGGAACCCTTGGTGCAAAATGCAACACTCAGATGGTTATACCTCATCTCACTGAGAATTATGGAGCCTCTCGTGATCCACCAGAAAAACAGGCACCTATGTGTACGGTTCATTCTTTCCCACATAACATCGACCATTGCCTTACATGGGCTCGGTCAGAGTTTGAAGGACTTCTAGAAAAGACACCTACTGAAGTTAATGCCTTTCTTGCAAATCCCGGTGAATACACTAATTCCATGAGAAATGCTGGTGATGCTCAAGCCAGGGACACGTTGGAAAATGTCCTTCAGTGCCTTGACAGGGATCGCTGCAAGAACTTCCAGGACTGCATAGCCTGGGCGCGTTTAAAGTAATCTTCTATATTCAGTTCTTGCCGTTTCTGTTTTTTGTTGGTTATTTATATAACTGTGGAATCTCATGAATGCAGGTTCGAAGACTATTTCGCTGATCGTGTAAAGCAATTGACATTCACCTTCCCAGAGGATGCTGTGACTAGTAGTGGAACACCATTCTGGTCTGCACCAAAACGTTTTCCACGCCCACTGCAATTCTCAGCTGCTGATCCCAGCCATCTTCAGTATGTCACGGCTGCGGCAATTTTACGGGCAGAGACATTTGGCATTCCAAAACCAGATTGGATAAAATCCCCACAAATGATGGCGGATGCTGTTAACAAAGTGATAGTCCCCGAGTTTACACCGAAACAGGATGCGAAGATTGTCACCGATGAGAATGCAACTAGCGTGTCAACTGCTTCTATAGACGATTCTGCAGTTATTGAGCAGTTGATTGCTAGGCTGGAGGAATGTCACAAAAAACTGCCTCAAGGTTTCAAAATGAATCCTATTCAATTTGAGAAGGTTAGTCTTTTCACCCACTTTTTTTTTTAAACCTTTCACTCGCTTTTTTTAGATGTAACAGATTTTATGTTTTTGAGTTTCTTACATGCAATTTTGTTTGAGAGAAGCAAAGTCATCCTTGGTTATATATTTTTTTGGGTGAGAAGCAGAGTCAGCGGTCTCATGCGCATCATCCTAAATTATATCTTCTACTAGAACATGTTGTATTTTAATTGTCAAATATAATCAAACTAGTCTACATGCCATTTAATAGCTTAAAACTCAAACAATTGATTTGTTTATTTAAGAATTAGAATCGATATGCTTTAACTATCATCTTTTCAATTCTACTAGAACATGTATTTTAATTGTCAAACATAATCAAACTAGTCCACATGCCATTTAATAGCTTAATATCAAACACTTGATTTGTTTAGTTAAGAAATAATTCGATATGCTTTAACTATCATCTTTTGCAATTCTTACTTACACGGTGTTGCCTTCACAATACAATTTGATTGTTTCCATATTTATGGCCACGTCCTAGTTGAATTGATCTCTTATGGTCGTGACATTTGCTTATAGTTTTGAATCTACATTTTTGGCTGTCCAATGTGCAGGACGATGACAGCAACTATCACATGGATATGATAGCCGGGCTAGCGAACATGAGAGCCAGAAACTACGGAATCCCTGAAGTGGACAAGCTGAAGGCCAAGTTCATTGCAGGAAGGATCATACCTGCAATTGCTACAGCAACTGCAATGGCTACAGGTCTTGTCTGCCTAGAGCTATACAAGGTTTTAGCGGGAGGACACAAGGTTGAGGACTACAGGAACACATTCGCAAACCTCGCCCTCCCTCTCTTCTCAATAGCCGAGCCCGTGCCTCCAAAGGTGACAAAGCATCGAGACATGAGCTGGACGATCTGGGACAGGTGGATCCTCAAAGACAATCCCACTCTGAAAGGTCTCCTTGATTGGCTACAAGATAAAGGCTTGAGCGCTTACAGCATTTCGTATGGAAGTTGCTTGCTTTACAATAGCATGTTTCCCAGACACAAGGATCGAATGGACAAGAAACTGGTTAACCTCGTCAAGGATGTAGCCAAGGTGGATCTGCCCGAGTATCGTAAGCATTTCGACATTGTTGTGGCTTGTGAAGATGACGATGGTGAAGACGTTGATATTCCTCAGATATCGATCTACTTCAGGTAAGGCCTAGAGCTTCACTTACAAGATGATGATATCAATCATTCATGAGCTATTTGATGGCTGACAGTCTATGATGATTATGTTAACATGCTATTATTTCTTCAATGCTTTCATTTTTTTTGTTTATCCGGATGTTCTGATCCTTACATCGCCAAAGGACAGGTATTTACATAATACGGTTTGATGTGGGTTACATTAAGGATATTGCACTTTCTTCATTCCTTATTTCTTTTACCGTGGATCTGTAAATTGTCTAAGGGTGCGTTTGCTTGTCTTCAAACCTAGTTTATAGAGTTAATAAATTTATAATCTACTTATATCTTTAAAATATCATACATACCCTTTATTTTAATCAAATAAGCTAGCTTGCTTGTCTTCAAACCTAGTTTGAAGGTGCATTCGCTTGTCTATAAATCTAGATGATTAGTTTGAAGGGGTATTTGCTTGTTTATAAACCTAGCTGATAAGAGTTTTTAGTGTAGTAAAGTATCATATAAACATTACTTGTTTTTGTTTAAATAAAATAAACTAGTTTAATGTTTCAACGGATTGTTTTCATTTAAGGTTGTGTTATATGGTTTATGGAGTTTATAATATAGGAGTTCATAGTACAGGGATACGTTTAAAATGATATAAACAGGGTTTGTTATAATAAGTACAGGGTTTGTTATAATAAGTAAATTGGTGTGTTATAATAAGGATTTCCATCGACGTACATTATCACGTCGACATTATTTAAAATAATTTTGTACAACTGTAGAGATTCTTTTTAAAACTAGTTTCTACAACTATCGAGATATTTTTGGACTACGGTTCATACTTTCTCATACTTCGTCAGTTTATCCTAAGGACCTAAACCCTCGAACCAACCACCATAAAACATAAGGTTCGATAATAGCTGTTGTTATATCAGTAAGCTCAAATCTCACAACATAACATGACATGACATTACAATCCACAAATAGAGATGTACACCGTACTTTTATTATGAGTAAAGACAATACTATTGTAAATTGGAGAAACAAATCAAAAGATGGCTACGAGAACTGCCTCTCCTAGGACATGCCCATTCATCTCATCTAATAGCTTATCCTTGGTCACCTGCACAAACACAATAAATTTACTAGCTTCATCCTTTGCCCACTTATAATAACCAAACATCTTAAAACAACTTACCTTGTGGCCAACATCGATCTCGGAGTCCAAAGCATAGAGCTTAAATTCAATCCTGTGACCATGGCTAGGGAGCTTGGGTCCATGCCAGCCAGGCACCTTCAAGTCGTTAACTCCCTCGCGGATCTTGGCCAAGTCCCCCTGGAGCTCTTCCTTGCTGTGAGAGAAGCCCTCGGGGAGGCCCTTGAGGGTTGGGGGAATGTTGTTGACAACCCAGAGGATCCATGGGACGGGAACACTGCCTAGGGAGGGGGCGTCTATGTCCTGCACCACCAGGGCCAAGGACTTTGTCCCCTCGGGAACGTTGTACCACTCTAGTGGAGGAGATATGTTGTTCTGCGCTCCCTGCCCTTCTTGGGTGTACTTCCTTGGGAACTTCCCCTCGTGCTCGAACCCCGGCGACACTAGCCTGAAGTGAACCAACCATTTCATCATTCTCATGCTAATATTAGGGCCATTTGGTTTCATCTCCGAAAATGAAAACAATTCTAGTCCATTTATTTGTAATTGATCCATGTTCTCTTATTTTTAATGTAAAAACCTATCAAATTTTAAACAATTGCATTAAACCCCAAAGAATGAATTTTAAAACTTTTGGTGAACAAAAGTGTATAAATGGATTAAGTTCGTTTTAATTCAAAACTAACGGGTTAATATATTGTTAGCGTGTAGCAACCCTAAATCTATAGTACGTCCACAAGCATGCAAATCATCTATTACATATATCACCGATGAAAAATAATAGACAATTTGTGAAAATGAAGATGGATGTACAAATTCTGTATATAAGTTGGTACCTGAACTCATCGCTAGCTGCAGCCATGTCTATGAGGAAAGGAATATGGAGCTTCTTCTTGCGATGCTTCTTCTGTTTAGGATCCTTTTCCTGTTCGTCACTACTACTCACCTGTTCCTCCTCTTGTAGTTGTAGTAGCTCTTCTGATTCATTGCTTGTAGATGCCTTTCCCATTTTTATAGTACTAACTTCTTTGGGAATTTTGGTTTCGCTTCTTCGATTCGTGTTGTGGAATGGTTTGGTGTGTCAGGGCTCGATTTATAGTGGATTGACACATTGCTCTAGGAAGTGTCTCGCGTTGTCCAGATAGAAGGGTGTCGACACGTGTCCTGTATCCTTATTTTTCTGAGCTTCTTTTTATCTTCTAGATCTACTCCCTTTTTATAGATTGAATGCTACGAACTTCTTAATTTAACAATAAGGTCCCGTAGCTCAGTTGGTTAGAGCATCGGTCTTATGAGCCGAAGGTCGCGGGTTCGAGCCCCGCCGGGACCATTTTTATTATATTGATTTGGAAGTTTTCGTTTGATCGTTCTGACATGTTCATTCCTTGTCAAACTAACCTTGAGTCCAGGTAAAACTAATGAGCATCAACCTTGAGTGTCAAAAATGGTGATTGATCATGAGCAGTGGGCCTTTAGTTCTTAAGCAACTTTCTCGTAAAGAGTCCAGGTAAAGGGTCATGCCAAATTTTGAAATTACCCACATGAAAGTTTCTCGTGGAAATATGGAGGGGAAAGTAGATAAAGATCACTTTGATTCACTAATTTTCAACACGGCTAATGATGGAAATTTAAAAACGGAGATACTATTGTTAGGAGATGTGACACGATGTCATCGGAATTTTTTTGTCGGAAAGAGAGTACGTGATTTCCGCGCATCTAATTGCACTTTTTATATAAAAAAAAAAGTTAAGTGATCCTCACACGAAGATAGCCCGACCCCTTATATCATAGAGTATATTGTTAAATCATTCGAAGGGTCAAATTCGAATCAAACAATACAGTATGTCAAAAAGGTAAGGATAAAGACAACTTAATAAAAGTTCATGACATACCACCAGACTGAAAATGTTTACAACCCTCGAAGAATCAATAAGTCCGCATTTGACCGGTTATCGGTAAGATTGTTGTAGTTTCACTAGTTTGTAAACTTGCCGCGACCCAGGAAGAGAGGAAAGGTGGTCTCAGTCGAAAATCATGGAAATGGAAATCGATTCGAATGCTATTCAAGGTAAACCTACACCTGCGATCTTTCTAATTCCATCACTTGGCCTTTCTGACATTCTTGGTTTGCTTACACTTCAACATTTCATTGTAGGAGGAGATAAAGACGAAGAACATAAAGGAAATCAGATCATTGTGATGCTGGTGGGTGCGCCTGGTAGTGGCAAGTCCACCTTCTGCGATCATGTCATTCGCGCCTCTTCTCGCCCCTGGTCGCGCATCTGTCAGGTCTAAAATCGATCATGTTAGGTTTTCGCTTTGAGTATTAGGTGTTTGAATCAAGTATGGAGGTTATTATTCCCTGGAGGGTTTCATTGAAATTTTAGTGAGTTTTAAATCAGTCGTTAAAACCACCGGGTCTAACCTAGGGTTCTTCTGACCTACTTTAGGATATTTTGCTTCGCTTAACGATAACTTTGGTTTGAGCTTCTGGTGTACCCGTGTCATTGATTCTAGATGGATTTTGACAATGTAAACAAAGGGAAAGATTCAAGTTAAGTTTCAGGATTCTCTATAGGGTAAGGTTCAGGGGCATGGTAAACCAATGAAACTACTGAAGTTACGAAATGCAAATCAAGGAAGTAAAAAAAATATTGGGATGAGTTAGTAAAAAGTTATCATTAACACTGATGTATATGTACAAAACATACTGAAGCACCAAATTTTGGTTAGCAAAATACTTTAAGATGAAAACCTTAGCCTACCGAGGCCAATTTGTTCTGGCTGATTAGTTACCAAGTAAACCAATCACAGTTCAAGCTTTTGTGATAAATCATGACTCTGTGCCTTTATATGAAGATATAGATGTTGATCAACATGGAGTTAGCGGTCAAACTGGATCTGCTCTAACTGACTAGATCACGTTGTTGTAAGTTTGTTTAATGTCTTGACACAACATCGTATTTATTTTCCTTTCCATCAACAACCGAGGGCCTCTAGTACAGGTCTAGCTGCTGTATACATGTTAGATATTATCAACAGTGTGAATATTATGTGGCTTTAAAGATAACAGATACAAGGAACTACTTTTTTTTCGTTGAAATTTGAAGTGAACAGCAGTGCTACTGTGGTTCTACTTAGTAGTGTTTACTCATCCTTTGTGTCTTTGCAGGACATTATAAATAATGGGAAATCTGGAACTAAAGTTCAATGCCTAAGAAGTGCTGCTAATGCACTAAAAGCAGGGAAAAATATATTTATTGATAGATGCAACTTGGAAAGAGAACAACGTGCAGATTTTATGAAGCTTGGTGGTCCTCAATTAGATCTGCATGCTGTTGTGCTTGATCTGCCTGCTAAGCTCTGCATTTCTAGATGTGTGAAGAGGACAGGGCATGAAGGGAATCTGCAAGGAGGAAAAGCTGCGGCAGTTGTGAACCGCATGCTACAGAAGAAGGAATTACCTAAACTTAGTGAAGGATATCGTAGGATCACCTACTGTCAGAGTGAGAATGATGTGGAAGACGCTGTTAATACATACTCTATACTTGCTCTGACCGATTCCCTTCCATCTGGCTATTTTGGCAAGCCTGAGGCTAAGGTCCAAGTTGGTATAATGAAGTTCCTCAAGAAACTGGATCCTCCTACAACTTCAAAATTGGATGGTAGCACAAAAAGTTATGTTCCTGATATAATGCAAACTGAAGAGCATACTGGAACTGATGGAGTCGAGCAAACTTCTTCATTTTCACCCACTCCCAAGAAGACGAGGGAAGGGGAGGTATTGGAAGTTGAGCCTATTGGGGTTGGTGTTCCTTCTGAAGCTGTTTCTAGTGATAGTATGCAATTACCTGATGTCCTTACCCTAGCATTTCCTTCAATCTCAACAGCAGACTTTCAATTTGACAATGAGAAAGCTTCTGAAATCATTGTTGACAAGGTCCAGGAGTGTTTGGATAAATGTGAGAATGTTAAGCTAGTTTTGGTAGATTTGAGTCAGAGATCAAGGATTCTGTCTCTTGTGAAAGCTAAAGCTGCTGCGAAGAACATAGACTCTGAAAGGTTTCACACATTTGTTGGAGACATTGCTCGACTTCATTCTGAAGGAGGCATGCGTTGCAATGTCATAGTGAATGCTGCCAACTGGTAAGGTTGTGTTAATTTTTTTTATTTTTTTCCTTATTTACCATGTTATGATAATGGCAATCGGTACACTTGGGTGTTTAGAAATAATTGCCTTGTTCAGGGCTATGAATAATTTCCAGATAGCAATAGCCAAGTTATCTCTGCATGGTAACACTGATTAGGAGTCACTTTCTAACGTATGATATTGTTTCAAACACTACATTTTGGTGAATATTCTCCAAATTGTTTTGCATATAATCGATGGATAAGACAATATAAAAAATTTAGATCAACAGAACCTGAACGCAAAGAGAGGTTAAACCTTTCTAACTTTCTGGTTTCGTAAACTATCTTGATCGTATTCTTCATATTAAAATGGATGTGCTTAATTATGTTTGCATCCCCCATAAGCATACCATGTAAATTCTTTGGTTGCTTACCAGTAATTTTTTTGAATAATTTTCTGAATCTCCGATTAGCTTTGAAAACCTTGCTTTGTTTGGAGGCATAGCTTTTATATTATTTTTTTTGGTGTATACCTCTGCTTAAGTATAAGTCACGATCACTGTTTTCAAACTACTTTCAAATAGCATCATCTAATTTTGGACTTCCGATTTTAATAGAGAAAAGTAAGAAAGAAAAAGAATTTGTGGTTTGAAAAAACGAGAAGAATTGCATCGTTGTCACAGTGAACATTGAAACGTTGGAATGTATGCAGGCGATTAAAACCTGGAGGTGGGGGAGTGAATGCTGCCATTTTTACTGCTGCGGGCCCAACTTTAGAGGTTGCAACCAAAGAAAGAGCTATAACTCTTGCACCAGGAAAGGCTGTGGTTGTCCCACTTCCTTCAAGTTCACCATTATGTAGCAAAGAAGGGGTGACGCATGTCATTCATGTCCTTGGCCCAAATATGAATCCCAACCGTCCCAACAATCTAGATGGTAATTATGATGAAGGCTGCAGAATCCTTCAGAATGCTTACTCGTCTCTATTTGAAGGTTTTAT
The DNA here is from genome assembly GCA_002319775.1 of Fagopyrum tataricum. Lineage (NCBI taxonomy): Eukaryota > Viridiplantae > Streptophyta > Magnoliopsida > Caryophyllales > Polygonaceae > Fagopyrum > Fagopyrum tataricum. The sequence continues at coordinate 7,247,983 of CM008279.1, read as the reverse complement.
ATCTATTGTGAGGGAACGTTCACCAGTAGTCCTACAGAAGAATAAAAAGATTCATTTGGAGATTGGTAATCATAATGGTACAAAGCAGGCAAACCGTTTCCCTTCCGAGCCAGTTAAGAGAGAGGGCTCATATGAAGCTGGAAGAGCAAAGAAGTGCAAAGGAAACATTGATGCCGGAGATTCTAAAGCAATTCCAGGCAATTCCCAGAAGGAAATTGGTGCAACAAAGGCTTGGGCCTCATGGTCTCAATCTCTATACAACATTGCAGTTCATCCTGAGAAGCACAAAAATGATACTTTAGAGGTGACCAGTGATGTAGTAGTCTTAAGTGATATGTATCCAAAGGTATGTGATCCATGCTGTAGCTTCCTTTTGATGATTATTCTTTTCCTTTTTAGCTAGAAGCCTGGAATAAACTGAGCCTGCAAAGTGTTAGAACCGAAGGGTCCCACTCACAACTAGGACAACGTCACAAGAATCTCAAGAATCTCTAACACAGGGAACTTGAGCAATCCTCAGTTTTGTATTTCAGTTCAATATTCAAGTCTGAACCTTGCAGTTGCCGTAGTTTCTCCTTTTATATCAGGAGAAATAATTAGTTCCTAATAATAAATATAAAGACTTAATCCTAGAAATTCAGCAACTAGTAAAGTGCTTAAAAACTAGGAACTCAAAATCTGTAAAATCAAATAACTAACAGAAATATAGAAAATACAGATTATAATCAAAGCTAATAGATTGCTAAGTTTGGGATTATATCACAAAGTAATATGCCTTCTTGTAGGGAAAAAAGCACATCCTGGTGCTGGCAAGACTGGAAGGTCTTGATCATCTAGCAGATGTACGTCAGGAGCATATGCAGCTGTTAAGGACAATGCATGAAATGGGAAGAAACTGGGCAAAAAAGTTGGTACAAGATGATTTATCGTTGATTTTCCGTCTTGGATATCATTCGGTATGGTTTAATCTGAATTCTAATGTGGTTCATGTTATTCTTTTGGCTGGTAGTTTAAGGCTACATAATTTGGCCATGAATTGCAATGCTGTAGTTGTTTCTGCATAGATGGTAATTTGGTGCAATACATGTGCTAGTACACTTACAAGATGGACCAAGACTCCAAGTGGGATTCAAGCAACTACCTGCCTACCGCACATGTTGTCGGTTACTGGAATGACATCAAAGTTCAAACAACACAGACGTGGTGCATAAGATTCATAGATAGAACTTAGAAATCATAGTAGTAAATCACAACTCCAAAACTGTCCCATCAACAGTGAAACACTCATACCTGGCACCACACAGGATGCCGTACACCACAAAACTGCCATATCAACCGTTCTAATAATACTCCTAGTCATTAATAATTTGTGGACTTCTAGGAATTACCTTTATTCTGTGCAACGAACCCAGGCATCTTCTCGTCCTAGTAACTACCATACAAAAGTATACAGATACGCCGACAATCTAGAAAGTCCATTCTTCATTCAAATCAGCCTTCTGGTCCTAGCAAACGAATTTAACCTATAAGGAATATTTTCATGTTATCTGTTCATTGTAATATTCTACCATCAAAATTCAAAATGATTCTTGTTAGAAAATTGTTCTATCTTGTGGGCAATATTTAATCATTGTGTATTGTACTTTGGAATAAATCCTAGTCAAGGACGAGGTGGGTAACTGAGTATTTACTTCTATTTGTTTCTGTTCTGAATGTATCCTCAATTTATTTAGTGATAAATTTATATTTGTTTCTCTATATGGAAACTTCAACAAATGGCTTCTTTTTTTCATGTCATGATTTGTGATCTTATGTGAACATGATGTATATAGAAACTATAGATATTAGTTTATGTGCACTGGAAATCATCTGATTTGGTTAATTAGAAAATTTATGACTGTGGCTCATACTGTACTGTAGGTTCCATCCATGAGACAGCTGCACCTTCATGTTATAAGTCAAGACTTCGATTCTCCACATTTGAAAAATAAGAAGCATTGGAACTCATTCAACACCGCCTTCTTTCTAGACTCAGTAGATGTGATTGAGGAGGTGAGTAAAAATGGCAAAGCATCCATAGGAAGCGATGATAGCCTGCTCTCGATGGAATTGCGTTGCCACCGGTGTAGAAGCGCACACCCTAACATACCTCGGCTCAAATCACATATTATAAACTGTCAAGCCCCATTCCCTGCTAAGCTGCTCGAAGATGGTCGAATCATCCAGGGAACAACCTAAGCTTTTGAGAAATGCATGTGATTTTGTCCTCCCTTTTCCTCCTGTGAATATGGACATACTGTTAAAGTAGAATTGAGACAGCCTGTTTGTATGAAAACCTGAATTTGTGCCTTTTGCTCACGATTATAAAGCTAGTTTGACAAATCATATTGTTTTGAGTTTGGTATATAGATATGCTTTGAAATGAAATGCACCCACTTTTTAGGCTGCTTGAAAGAACCACATGCCCACAGCTGCTTGAGTTAACAAGAGTTACTGTACGGTCAGTTTGCAATTAACGACCATTTTATGGAACACCTCTAGTTTTATAGATCTGGATTTGGGAGAGATTTCTGCCCAAAAACTTGTAAAAAAAAATATTATTAAAAAAAAATCATAACCTTTAATATAAACACAAGCTTTGATATTTGATACGTAAATACCAATATCGATATTTGATGTATTAGTTAAACAACCCTTTATATCCATCTAAAATAGCCAAAATATTCTGGATGAAGTTGTGTAATTTTAGTTATAAAGCTACTTCTTGGAAGGAGAACAAGATCCTAAATCCACAAATATATCTCCCTCAAAATTTCATTGTAAAATTAAAAACCTTTTTTTATATTTTAATTTTTAGGTTTAGAGAAATATAATTCAATACACTAACATACTTAATGTGTAATAAAATAACACACTAACAAAAAAATAATAATAAGAACAAAACGTCAAACAAATAATTGGAGTTAGAGTAATATTAGTGTAACATAAACTAATTTAAAGTTAATTATTAGGAATTAGTATAAATATAAAATCAGTTTGGGAAAAATCGAAGAGAAGTGGAGAGAAAGTGAAGCACTTTAATTGGATCCAAAGGAATCTAGAAGTTGAATTATCAACCCCACAATAGAGATTGGTGATTTGAGGATGTGATCTTATTGGAGAAAACATATGAAAGAAATAAAAGGAAGACAATTGGCAATCGCATTCAGAGTTATGAGTGAACGCAAAGAGTCACTTAGAAAAAAATAATAGTTGCATCCATCTATCTGTCGGCACCCGTTGTATGCGTGTCGAAAGCGCAAGGCGGGTACGTGGCGTGGCCACGTCGCGTTTTTTTGTATTATTGTACCAGGTAATGCATTTAGCTCTCACGAGTGTCCCCAATCCGCCATTCCCGGCATGTCCACACCCTTTGTCATTTAGAAACCCACCATTCTTCTCGTTCAAGTCTCAACTGCCAGTCCAGGTTCTGCTGATTTATATTTCAGTTTCGTCTGCTTTGATTTCACTGTGTTGTTTACAGTCTTCTGATCCAAGCTCAAAGAAGAATCCGCAAATATGGTTTTGAGTCAAGCAGCTTCGGGTTCTGAAGAAAAGTTCCTTTCTTGCACCTTTGCTTCCAGATATGTCCGTACTTCTCTTCCCAGGTACTATATTTTTCTTTTTCCGTTATAAATATATGGAATCCGGATCTTGATCCGGGTCCAAACCTGTCGAGGGTTATATTTCCGACGGATCTAGCTCGATCAGTCATCTTGCGCTGTGGATTTGAAGAGTCGTGAATTGGTTTGATATGAAAAAACAGAACAGTGGGGACTTATTTTAATCTACATTTGGGTCGACCCGAATTCAATCCAGATCTGATCTGGGCGTTGTTCATTTGGAGCTTGATATGTGGGTTTGATACCGTATACTAAGTACAGTATACCTAGCTTGAAAATGGGAGGGAAACATCAAAACAGCATCTTTTTAACAGTTCATTTACTTTGTTCAAATAATGAGCTCGGAAATTCGATCCCAAAAGCCTGTGTTTGAAAAGGTGTTGAAGTAGATGGATGTGTTTGCTTTGTCTATTAAAGTCTGATATACTGATTAACAAATAAATTTTGGTAAATTTACTTTATCTTTGGTTGTTAGATATAAGATGCCGGAGAGTTCGATCCCAAAAGAAGCAGCTTACCAGATAATAAACGATGAGCTGATGCTTGATGGGAATCCGAGGTTGAATCTTGCTTCATTCGTGACCACATGGATGGAGCCCGAATGCGATAAGCTCATAATGGATTCCATCAACAAGAACTATGTGGACATGGATGAATATCCTGTCACCACTGAACTTCAGGTTATTAGCATTCTCTAATAAAGTATGAAATATTCATTCTAAATCCATTTTGAAACTTAAATCTGAACTTATGTGTGTGCAGAACCGTTGTGTAAACATGATAGCCCACCTTTTCAATGCCCCAATTGGAGAAGAAGAAACGGCCGTTGGAGTCGGAACTGTAGGTTCATCCGAAGCTATAATGCTTGCGGGATTAGCCTTTAAAAGGAAGTGGCAACAACGCCGAAAAGAACAAGGCAAACCATATGACAAACCCAACATCGTTACTGGTGCTAACGTTCAGGTTAGTTTAGTATCATGATTGTTTAGGGCCTGTTTAGTATCCACTGATTATGGGATATGTCTATTAATTTACAAAAACTCATATCTAGTGTTTGGTATATGAGTATATGTATACCTGATATGCCTTAGAATATAAGGTCGGGATCCAGCTTCTTTGTGTAGGGGGTGTACTATTGGATCGTTCATGAAAGTAATGTATTACAGTTCATTATCCAATTGATTAGGTCTGCTGGGAGAAATTTGCGAGATACTTTGAGGTTGAACTGAAGGAGGTGAAGCTAGAGGTAGGATACTATGTGATGGACCCGAAAAAAGCAGTGGACATGGTGGATGAGAACACGATCTGTGTTGCTGGGATCTTGGGATCAACCTTGACAGGAGAGTTCGAAAACATAAAGCAGTTGAATGATCTGTTGACTGAAAAGAACAAGGAGACGGGATGGGACACGCCGATCCATGTTGATGCAGCCAGTGGCGGTTTCATTGCGCCGTTCCTTTACCCTGAGCTCGAGTGGGATTTCCGTCTGCCTTTGGTGAAGAGCATCAACGTTAGCGGTCACAAATACGGCCTCGTCTATGCTGGAATCGGTTGGGTTATCTGGAGGAGCAAAGATGACTTGCCTGATGACCTTGTTTTCCATATCAATTATCTCGGCACTGATCAACCCACTTTCACACTTAACTTCTCCAAAGGTTGTATACCATATAATGTACTAATAATTAAGAATCTTTTAATTACAATTGTTGATTCTTATTCATTGATCTGGCAGGTTCAAGTCAAATTATTGCACAGTATTATCAGTTGATTCGCCTTGGATTCGAGGTAATTCATACTACCTTGTGAATTTGAATGAAATTGTACTTAGTTCTACAAACATGAATCATTCAACTCATGGTAAAACAAGATTTTTTGGGTAACTTTGACTTTTCGGTATCTACAATAAGTTTTTACAGTAAACTTTCCAATGGGACAAATATTAAAACTTTTTTTTTTTGTACTGGAAAATTACAGTCCGGTCTTGACCGTTACTGTTGGATCCTGTTGATCCACTGATCCAGTCCCGGACCGATCTTTACATTTTTCATGAATTTTTTTTTAAAAAAAATAAAACTAGTTATGGTCTGTGTTTTGACCGAACTGTAATGAACCCGTACAATACTTTTTTCCAAAAAAAAAAAAAAAATTCGGTTCAATGCGGTCCAGACTGATCCCTGGACCTTTAGCTTATCCGCAAGTCGGCATGCTTACGATCTGCACCGGACCATTGAACAGCCCTACAAATTAAATACATTTTTTCAAAACTCTACAAAAATATTCTCAATAAGCTATAGACAACACGCCTTTAATGTCTCACTTCTCTCAGGGATACAAGAACGTAATGGGAAACTGCATGGGGAACGCAATAGTGCTGAAAGAAGGGATTGAAAAGATAGGTAAATTTGACATCCTGTCCAAGGACGAGGGAGTTCCCCTCGTTGCATTTGCTCTCAAAGACTCGAGCAGGTATACTGTCTTCGACATCTCAGAAAACCTCAGGCGGTTTGGATGGATAGTCCCAGCTTACACGATGCCAGCAAACGCGGAGCGTGTAGCTGTGCTCAGAGTGGTGGTTCGCGAGGACTTCAGCCGGAGCCTATCGGAAAGGCTGGTTGATGACATCAGTAGAGTCGTTGCTGAGCTGGAATCTCACCCTATTCAGGTGATCACCACAGCTGCACACGTTACCATCGATAAGGAGGCAACGAAAGAAGGGAAGGCGCCTCACAAGGTTGTCGACGAGGCTCAGCTTAGAGAGATCACCACTCACTGGAAGAAACTTGTGGATCGCAAGAAGCCCAATGGGGTATGCTAGAGCCTCTAGATCTTTTTTTTTACCAGATATGCTATTGTAATTTGTATTGTATTGTTATTGTCATGTGATTGTGAACTTGTGATTCGTGCGGAGTTGATCCTATTATGTTATGAGCCTTTGTGATGGTAAAGTATTATGAATTTGATGTAGCCATTAGCGTGCTTAGCTAATCTAGCTACCTACTCAGTTCCTGCTTATGTAATAATAAAATGAAATTGTGTACTTGTTTTCGTCGTCAAAAGCTATGGCTTGGTGTAGCAAATTATTTCTAATCATTGCGGTTATTCCTCTCTCAATCTTTTGTTTTTGGTTTTTTTGGTGGCGTTTCGAACGGTTTGTTTAGAAGGGTCCAATAACTCTGTTGCGGATCTAAATCTGAGGAATTCATGGTTGTTCTTCGTACTTCCTACGTACATGTGTACTTCCATCGAAGATGAGCGTTGTGCTCACCGTTTTCGTTTGACTGGATCATACTACTTTTCTTAAAATCTCTTTGCTTTTGGGGTTTCTTGATTTATTTTCGTGTGTTTCTTTTTCTTAGTTGAGGTTATTCATGACGGTTAGTCCGTCTGCCGATCTTTTTTGACCTTTCAATCCACTAGATGGCGTGTCGTATAGGGTTTCAAACCGATTTTCTTTATTAAAAAAAAATTGCTTAGTAGAACAACTTTACGTACATGTATGAAAGAATGGAAAAATAAGTCGCAAGTATGGCTGTTCACAGGTCCGGACCTGGACCGGACCGGACCCGAACAGAGTGGACTGGAAATGGACCGAATTTTTCGGTCCAGGTCCGGCCCAAAACCGGATGGACCGATTTTTTTTATTTTTTTATTTTTATTTTTTCATTTTTTCGCACCAAGCCTATTCCGGACCGGGAATTAATTAATTAATTTTAATATTTTTTTACAAAAATTTTAATTAATTTAATTTTTTTCAAAATTTCTTTAAAAAAAAAAAATTCGGTCCGGACCAGACCGGTTGTGGATCGGAATTCTTGGACCGACGACCGGACCTGTTTGAAACAGGTCCGGTCCAAAACCCGGATCGGACCAGAAAATGAACACTCCTAGTTGCAAGGGGTACGTAAATTAGTAAGTACCGTGAAACGTAAATTAGTAAGTTTCATGTAAGTTGCAAGAGGTACGTAAATTAGTAAGTACCGTGAAACGTAAATTAATAAGTATCATGAAACTGCAATTCAATATGCAACGAAACACACGAATGACATAAAATTTAATAAAGTTAAATGGAATTAGACCATCACAAAACAAACACATCACTACCAAAACAACCCAAACACTACCAAACGAAATATGAACCACAAAAAATGGGGGGGGGGGGAAATTCAAAGGCACGATTTCACAAATTCAATTTTGTCGACTCTATACTTGACTCGGGGAGACCTCTATCGGATACGTGGTTCGAAATCATAATGAAGAGGTTATTAGACTCGATGTACACAAAAAAAAACTAAATTTGGTGAAAAAATTAAGCGAAAACATGTGTCCTTAAAATTGGCTTGCAAAAAGCTATGAAAATGCAAATCTAAAATATTAAAATATATGGTAACAAATTGTGTGTCCTCAAGACACTTCAATGCCTTTGGCTTGCAAAAAGCTATGAAAATACAAATTGTGTGTCCTCAGGTCATGCGACAGTTTGGGTTTCCATCGGTTATACCACATGATTGTGGCCATGACAAACAACTACACAAGGTGGACCGAATAGGAAAACTAGACTACAATTGGGCCGACTATCATGGCATTATGGAATGAACGCACTAATTCAATTGTCATATCATATATGAATTCATTTATGGTGAAAACCAAAAATGTTCATTTTTATAATAAAATTTCTCACATTCTATATTCTTTTTATTTGTAGGGACAATTCGTGACTAATGTAGGAGCGTATGAGCGAGAAACGACATACACTACTCACCATCTACATGGTTCCCAAGATATTGATGGGTTGAGCCAGAACGTGAACACGTTTTGCAACTACGTGTCAAGTCAAGGTACTAGCCTAATGATAAAGCAACCATTGACCCCATTCTAATTTATCAGGGGTGCTACAGGAGGAGCTTCATCTTATATGCCTACACCGGAGGTGCCACAATCCACCCATCCATCTCACATTGTTTAGTTATCATTGTCTACGCCGTCGGGCATGAGTCAATCAGGCTTTCCAGGCTATTCTCAATCGATCTTCACTCCATTGGGCCTTGCTTCATATAATGTGCAACCCATTATGGCTTTCTCGGGTACACCGGGCCAACCGGATGTATTTGCATCTTTACCTCTACCGCATTATGCTCAATATAGGAATCCTGTTACACATATTGATTTAAGAGAGCCACATGTTTTGGTCTCACGACCCTTATCGCCGATTAATGAAGATGCGTCAACATCTAGGAGAGCGAAGAGGTGGGAGACAAGGTAGAAAGAAGACTACTTGATTATAGAACATGTACAAATTAAATTCATGTTTTTTTTACCATGTCAAGAATTTAGTACGTAATTAAAAAAAATCGAAACCGAGAATCAATATGCTAACATAACTCGGTTCTTTTTTTTTAAAAAAAAAGAAAGAAACCTATCTTGTTTTTTTTTAAAAAAAATAAAGCAACAAAACCCGCCGTTTGAAACGGCGGGTTATTAGATTTTTTTGTTAAATAAAATAAAAAAATCGTCGTTTCAAACGTCAAGTTTCTTGCTTTTAAAAAAATAAAAATACAAAACAAAACCCATTGTTTCTAACGACAGCTCCACCTGAACCTAAAAAGCCTTCATATTCTCGGAAATACTTTTACTATATACCTAAATTCGAAAATAATTTCCATTATCTTATTATTCTGGAAAAAAAATCCATGTATTTTTACCGTTTTGAATTAGAAAGGATATAATTAGAAGACCCTGTACATTGATTCTAATCTTATTTTATAAATAAAAATTGCCATTTAATTTTTTTTTGGGTATATTCATATGGCCACCATATTTATATTTCCTATTTACTTTGTATCATATGTGAAAGTAAACATATAACATAATATATAGGCAATTATTATTTTTAATGATTATATGTTCAAATTATGATGATAATACTTTAAAATATAAAATTGTTTTCTCTATTTATAATTAAATTAATTTTATTTATTATATATTAAATTTATACCTATTATTATGAATCATAATTTTTTTGTTGGTACAACTATTTGGCCTTTTAAAAAAAATTACTTTGTATCATATATATAAACATAAACATATTTTACGATATTATATTTTTAGTTGTTTGAATTAATACGTGTATTTTTAAAAAGGCCTTATAAATCGAACTCTTATTATTTTCATAAATCACAATTTGGTGAATTTATTTTTTTATTTGTCTTACCACTATAATTTTTTATTTTTTTTATTATATATGAAAATTATAAACATATGACAAAATATCTTGACAACTACTTTTTATCTAATGACCTTTGAGTTTAAACATTAAAGACACTTTTTAAATTGTGAAATTGATTTGAAAATTTTATATTTTTAATTTAATCAATTTTTTTTATTATATATTTTCATAAATCACAATTTGCTGAACTTTTTTTGGTGACACATTTATTTGTAAACTATATTTATAGATTTTTGTAATTTATGCTATGTATAAAATTAAACTATTTCATGCTACACTATATTTCCGTTAGGTTATGTATGTCGAGCTTTTGTCTATATTATAAATCACAAATTGGTGTAATTTTTTTGTACACTATATTTATATTAATTGAATAGTTTATTTTGTATTATATATAAAATAAACGTTTAAAACAATCTTTATTAATTATCTCTTAAATTAACGAAATCATCACAGTGACACTTTTTAAATTGTGAAATCTATTTCAAAAGTTCTATATATATAAATAAATTAATATTCTTTTATTATATATGATGATTTGTCTATTTTCATAAATCATAATTTGATAAAAAAAAATTTTTTTTATATATTTTGTAGTCACAAGATTTTATATATTTTGTAGTCACAAGATTCTTTTTGTTTACTTTGTACTATATGAAATAATAATATCTAAATACACTATATGTTTAGTTTTATCGAAACAATAAATAAATAATTTAAAATACCATTTGACTATTTTTATAAATCATAGTGGAGTTATTTATTTTTTGGTACATTTATATGTCCACTACTTTTATAATGAGAATTTTCGGATGGTATACTTGTGGTTTGAGTTTTTTTTCGAATTTTATCCAAGGAGTTACTGTCGTCTAAATTGTGCCCTTGAACTTTACACAATTATGGAATTTTCTCAATTATATTAAATTTATCAAACAATATTCTTTATTAATTAGAAAAAACTAAATGTACCAAACAATCGACAAGTTCCATCCGACATTCGATCTCTAGGACGGCGAGGTCTTCATCATCATCCATAGATGACCGGCGGCGGCGAGGTGTTCGATTTGTCAACGAAGAAGACATCGTTTTAATCTATTTTTTTTTGTCTCCGGGTATCAAATTGACCTAAATCCCTTTATCTTCTTCTTCGAAGAATACTATATGAAGATAGGTGATTATTTTTGTACATTGAATTGTTACTAAACTGAAACATTCAGTTTTTCAACGCTCTGATCCTATGTATGAATATTTATAACATTGTTGATTTTACCAATTTTGATTTTTCCATGAAATTTACGGTCACAAAATTTCATATACAAAATCCAAGTATTGAAAAACTAGTTTTGTTTTTTCATTATTGATTTTGTAGATGGCGATTTTTCCATTCCAATAATTTGTCAAGGCAATAATGATTTGGCAGAGATGAACGGGAAGTAGGTAGTCAATCTAGATGACGAGCAAATCGCGGAGCTGACACACTCCAATGACTCCATGGTCAAGCTCAATCACATTCTCGCCGCCGGGATGCCGCCGTTCTTCTGTGGATGAAGTCGGAGATGAAGACGTCATCATCCTGGAGAATGTCGAATGAAAACCGTGCCAATTAATGAAACTTGCTTCTTCTTTTTTTATATATTATTTAAATTATTTGGACTGTTTGGTAGATTTATTAAAATTGAGCAAAATTCAGAATTGAATAAAAGTTGAAAGGCACCATTGAGTCTAAACAACCCTTGGACAAATTTCGAAAAATTTCAAACAATCGGAGTGCCATCCGAAAATTTCTTTTTTATATTTACATTGTGTTGTACACGGAAGTAAACAATACATAAACAATTTTATAAATGATCATAAGTTTAAATTATTATAGTGACACTTTATGATATATTTTCTACAAAAATATAATTTTAATATAATGAGTAAAAAAGTTAATCTTCTTAAGAACAATCAACACCAATTCATCAACGAATAAAAAATAATTATTTAACAATTTAAATTTATTTGATTGTAAAAATATCACATAAAAATTAAAAGAAATCTATTTGATTGTCAATATATTAAAATAAATATAAATTAATACTTTTAGAAAAAATATTTTAAAAAAAACGGTGCATAGAATGATTCCGACAACTAGGCTACTAGCCATTAATAATAACATCATCACTTAAAGTATGTGTAAGTGTGTAACATTAGATTTCTCGAAAAATTTTCAAAAACTTTATAATTTATCAGGTATATTCTACTTCACTACGCCTATTAATTCAAAATGTATGCATTTTTGTTAGTGTTAGAATTCGAAATATAAATTGATGAAATTGAGTAGAGACTTTGAATTCATCATGTAATTTCCCCTTCAAGTTCACAACCAAACCTAGCTCATCGAGGAGCATCAATTAATCACAACTATTAACATCTTAAACTTTATTTCTCTCTCACGCTCTTTCTTACGGTAGAACCAGGAAACCAGCTCACGCCAAGGGGTCATTTCTTTGCCCCATTCGCCTTCTCTCTCCTGCAAACCCCTCTCTTTCTCTTTCCTCCTTCGAATCCCTTTTCTCTCGCTTATCTCAACCTCCGGCGCCGCTTCGCCGCCGCCTCCCCATTCGGATCGCCTGACGATTGGAGGAGAGATAAAGTCTTCCTTTGACAGGCGACGTAGACCTCTCCCATGGCGCTCTCCGCTTCCGACTTGCCGGCGATGTACCAGCTGCTCACGAATTCTCTTAGCGGAGACGAAAGCGTCCGCAAACCTGCCGAGGTCGCTCTTTCTCAGTCCGAGAGTCGCCCTGGCTTTTGCTCTTGTCTTATGGTGAACACCTTTCTTTTTCTTCTTTGCAGATTCTCTAATGTTTATGCTCTTCGGTGCTTAAAATTGCATTCGTATCTTCGATCTTTCCTTTTTATTTGTGAAAAAAATCTACATATAGGAAATGTGAGAATCGTATGAAGATGATATCGTTGTTGGTGCTGTACTGTTCTTTTACGAGTATGTATGCGCTTGTTTGTGACGTTGTGCGTTTTTTCTGCGTAGGAAGTGATTACTGCAAAAGACTTGGTTGGACATGTTGATGTCCGGCTAATGGCGACGGTTTATTTAAAAAACAGTATCAATCGTTATTGGAGACAGAGGCGCGACTCCATGTAAGTTCTTTAAACATGGAAAAACTGCTACTTCTGGTTTTGCTGACGGAGCAACAATACTGTCATGTTAGAATTTAATCATGCAAAGGATGAAGGACATATGTCATATAGAGTTCTTTTTCTGGGTTTACTATCCAGTTTCAGTACTACATAAGGAGAGTCAGTGTTGCTGACTTTTAGGTTGAGATCTGCTAAGTTTTATCAAGAATTTAAGAATATTGTGCAACTAATGTGTCTATCCTGGGAAGCTTAACAGATTGGTGTGGTTTTATGGGCAAAATTTGTTCTTGTTATTTAACTTGGATTTGTTGGTTGTTTATATATGCTTGCTTGTTCCTGGATGTTACATATACTACACATTTGCAATTCAGCAAGAAGTTTTGAAGCAAATGTATGTATGCATATTAAGCTAGCTCTTGTATTTTCTATACTGTGATTTTGTTCCTGATACCCTTCCATACTCTCCTGCACAACACATCTTTATACAAAAATTTTACACATAGTAATATATTTTGTATATGATAGAGATTAATTGTGCTGATCTTATATCACCTCATAATCCATTTGATACCCTTCCATGATCCTGTACAACACATCTATACCAAAATTTTCCACATGGTGGCACATTTTGGATATGATAGAGATTAATCATGCTGATCTTATTTCAACTCATGATCCATATGCATTTCTATATATACCACTATGTCTCGACCTAGCTTTTTTATCCCCTAGGTAAGGAAGACGGAGGACTTCTGCTTGTTTTCTGTTTTTTTTTTGTTGACTTGCTCACGGGTGTCTAGTTTGTTCATGAGAACTTACCGGATTTCATGCTTTTGCAGGGGAATCAGCAAGGAGGAGAAAGTTCATCTGAAAAGTAGATTGCTTTCACATTTAAGAGAAGAAAATGATAAGGTGCTCCTCAAATTTGTATAAAAAATTGTAGATAATTTTTCGTTCAGTATTACGGAATTCACAGGTTTGAATCTTACTTTTACTGCTTATTGTTGGCCTCTGCAAGACTGTAAACTTTCTCTCACTGGATTGATGGAGTTCTAATCTTTCTGTTCTATATTTGACAACCCTTAATGCACTTGGACTTGTCATTTGATGATCTTCTTACTTCCCCTGGTACATGCAGATAGCTCTTATGCTGGCTGTGCTTATTTCAAAAATTGCTCGCATTGATTATCCCAAAGAATGGTAATATTTATACTTTATATCATTCTTTATCCCCAGTCTTTTCTGAAAAAAGGAGTACCATGTGTGCTTTTTTTCTTCTTGCTCTGTATAGTAATGACTGATGTGTAATGATTTCATTTAATGACTTTACAGGCCAGAGCTATTTGCAACTTTAGTACAACAGCTTCAGTCGGACAACGTTCTTTCATCCCACAGGATTTTAATGATTCTTTTTCGGACATTGAAAGAACTGTCTACCAAACGTCTCACATCTGATCAGAAAATGTATGCAGAGGTGTGTCCCTTCCTCTCTTTTTATTATTTAGTTGAAAAAACTGTTGTACTCATTATTTCCATTTTTCTAGCTTTATGTGGGTCTTTACACAGGGAGCATACATCTATTACATCTATTATAGAGTTTTCTCACCCTTTGTTGACTAGCTAATTTGCGAAATTTCTTATTGCCTTTCTTTTTCTTTTACTCTTACTAGGGAAACTCCAAAGTCGATGTTTTATATCAATGTTTGTTGTTAATTACTTCACAATTCCTAGGGTCTGATCACTGTCTCTTTGTAAACAAGAAACTAAAAGTATGAAGAAAGCATGCTATGGATATCCTAGTGGAAGTAATTATAAATGCTTTGTAATTAGCCAATACTTGTTTTGTTGTTGCCTTTTCTTTTGGCAATGGCAAATATATATATATTTACAATAGCAGAAGAATACTTGTCACCCGAGGCATACTCTGGTCCCAAAACTAATCACAGAAAATGCTTGTTGTTAGCTTACAGTCCAATAGTCTATAATTATTATTGTTGAGCTATCATCATGGAAGGCTTTGCTTAAACTAGATGATATATATATATATGTATATGTATATGTATATGTATACGAATGTCCCAGATATTGTTGCTATTAAACTAGCCTCTCGGAAGTTACAAATCAGTTCAAATCCAGGTTATATTCTCCCCAAAAAGCTTGTATTCAGATGCCCTTTTATTTAGCTGAAGCAAACACTTCATTTCACTGTCATTTTGACGCATATTCACCAATTTTCTTGGTGGTTTCTCAAACTGTAAAGTTGGAAATTGAATCTTTCATGCCCTTCTATTTTATATCATCCATCATCCCATCCACACAGGTTGCAGGACCATTTGATAGTGAGGACAGATACCTTTTGGTACTCCTAACTCTTCTGCTGCTTTCCCTTCTATGTGATTGCCTGAATTGCAAGTATCTCACAATCAGCTGAGAAATTGAAGGATACTAAAGTTCTGGAATGTCTTTAATTTCTCAAGAGATCAATTTACAACAGCGCCCTTAACCTAATGTATAGATGGCAATGCTTAGTCCTTACGCCAGGGGACTTTCTAGGGACTCATAGTTAAGAGATGTCTAGGACACTTAGGATAGTGGAGAGAGATCTAGAATTTAAAAATTACTTACGATAAGGCTAAGTAGTCGTCTAGAAATTAGTAGATACTTAAAGTCTGTCATATAACTTCAAATATCTTCTTCTAGTACATTTGGGGTTGTCTGTGTGTATCAGCTTGACTTAGAAACCGCTGCTTAATATTTGCTCTCATCATTATGCAACAATAATGAACAAAGGTATTTCACCTGGAGTAGTCTTTAATGGGATACTAGAAATAGAAATACCCACCTCTAATTTTATAATGGAGTTCTATTGCAGGCATTCTTTTTCATTCTTTGTATCTGATTCTTTGATAATCAACTCAGTGGTCATTTGCTCTTTCCCTATGCTAATGCGGGTTATGAAACTGATAAAGGAGTATTCTTGAATTTTTTTTTACCATCGTGTATTTTTCTTAAATGAATATATTGTGCTTGCTGGCAGATATCATCCCACCTGTTTGATTATAGCTGGCACCTATGGAAGAGTGATATGAAACATATACTACAAGGTTTTTCTGTGCTGGTTCAGACTTTCGGCTCAAATTCTCCAGATCTGCATCTAGATGAGCGGTATCTCATCTGCGAAAGATGGCTGTTGTGCATGAAAATAATCCGTCAACTAATAATATCAGGATTTCAAAGTGATGCTAAATCCATGCAGGTGATACTTCTGCTGTATTAATGACCTGCTATTGAACTAATTTTTTTTGAGTTGCTATATTATATATAGTAAAACTGTTCAGTAATTGTGTTTTTTTTTATCAGGAAGTCCGGCAAGTCAAGGATGTTTCTCCTCTACTTCTGCAAGCCATCCAATCGTTTCTTCCCTACTGTAAGATCTTGTGTCTACACTCCATGAACCATGCTCAACATCGGTGTCCCTCATTATTGCTTGTCTTTGATCTGTTGTTTTCTAAGAATCTTAGATACACGGTATAAATAGTAAGAAGGAAAAGATTATTGATAATTGATCATGTTTTTTTTCATGCGTTTGTGCCTTGACAGTACGAGGCTTTGACATTTAGAAATATATCTTTTGCTCAATATGCTACTTCTGTTTTTTGTCAACCTTAAGAATGTTTCGATTGCAGTTCTGCTGTTACTAGATGTTCAGAGATTTTTTTAGTATCAGAAATATATGCTTTGTACTGTCTATTTCTGGTGTGCCTGACATAATGAATTCGATGCACAGATTCATCTTTTCAAGAACCTTACCCAAAGTTTTGGGACTTCATAAATAGAGCATGCATTAAGATGATGAAGGTTCTAATTGCATTCCAGGGAAGACATCCTTTCTCATTTGGTGATAAAGAAGTGCTTTCACCAGTAATGGACTTCTGTTTGAATAAAATCACCAACCCTGAGACTGAGATTTTATCCTTTGAGCAACTTCTTATTCAGTGTATGACTATGGTGAAATCTATCCTGGAATGCAAGGACTATAAGCCAATCATGACAGGTGATGTGGTTGGTGATAATGGAGTCACTTTAGAGCGTATCAAGAAAAACATCTCCTCTTCTGTTTCTGGCCTCCTTACCTCACTTCTGCCGAATGACCGTGTAATACTTCTTTGTAATGTACTGATAAGAAGGTAACATACGTCCTTTCATGTAAAAACTATTTGTCTGCAGTTATTCTTGTTGTTTCCTTTCTACATTCATGTTCCAATGATTGCTGGTAATTCTGTTTCTAGCTATTTCAAAATTTCACCTGACCTGGCTGACCAGATCTGTATTTTGGGTGGAATACTACTATTATGGAAGTAAATGGATTTTCTATCAGGGTTTTAAAGGGACATCTTCTGTATTCAAAGACTTCAAAAACGTATTTGTTCACTTGGAATTCAGTTTGGGACTTGGTTAAGGTGGACGAGTTCTTTGTACATAGAAACAACCATAGGGATCATCAACATATAGAATTGGAATCCGTTTAAACACGTTTTTTTTAATAATCTATGCCATCTTCTCAGTTATGGTGAAGCGAATATTAATTGCATGCTGGTTGTTGTTTTGGAATTTAAATTAACATTAAGCTCTTCATTGTTTACATATGTGGATAGCTTGTTGAAGATGTATCATGTTTGCAGGTACTTTGTTTTATCAACAGTTGACTTGGAAGAGTGGAATCAGAATCCTGAGAATTTCCACCATGAACAGGATATGGTCCAATGGATAGAAAAACTGAGGCCTTGTGCAGAAGCTCTATACATTGTTTTATTTGAAAATCACAGCCAAGTAGGTGCATCTTTTTGCTGTTAAATTTGAGGATGTATAAATGTCTTTTAGCTATATTGAACTAGAATCCCGGTTCATCTGATCTAAGAAATGTGTGGATTCGTGAAAATCTTTTTATTTTCAATGACAGCTGCTAGGTCCTGTTGTAGTTTCCATCCTTCAAGAGGCCATGAATGGTTGCCCAGCCTCAGTAACTGATATCACTCCAGGGTTACTTCTTAAAGATGCTGCTTATGGTGCTGCTGCATATGTGTATTATGAACTCTCAAACTATTTAAGCTTCAGAGATTGGTAAGTTAATATGTTTGTAGTTTTATTCCATTTTTTTCTTTTCAGAACTACATTTTGTTTTCCATCCTTATTAACTCTTAATATTGCTAGCTGCTAATAATAACTGATTTTGATGACTTTATTATGCAATGCTATGTTCTCTTTTTTGTTGAGGTGAGTCGTAATAAATCAAAGTATAGGATTGGAATGTTGCACACAACAATTGTTATCATATTCATTAAGAGGAAGCCAATACATGTATTTTGGTCACGAGGAAGCTTATACATTTATATTGGGTATCAAAATATGCTACTGTTTATTTGTGAGTGATTTGCATTGATCGTCTTATGAAACATGATAATCATTTAAGTGATGTTCTTTTGTTTCTATGCCTTTTTAATTTTGTCTGTGATATTATGAAGTTCCATTCAGTTATGATCATAGAACTATCAAAATACTTCAGACAAATTTGCAATAGTATGGTATTGCTTTTGTATTCAATAAGGAAAATTTACTGGCTAAATTTGGTTAATCACCATAATGATGTAAGGGGGAACATCTGTTTTGAGTTTACTTGCTTTTCAAGTCAAAATGCTACGTGCTTCGGCTAGTATATTGAAGGTTGAAAAAATTATTTCAGCTTAAAATAGACATATGGATTCCATTAGCTGGTCACTTGTTTTTAAGTTGTGCTAATTATTAGATACAGATCCTTGATAATTATTATTGAAATCCATAGTTTTATATTTGAGAATGATCATTCATTCATCCTACAACGTAGTTGCTGCATCTTTGTGGTTTACAGACCTTCCTTGAGTTGAAATACATTGTTATAAAGAATACGTAATTAGCATTGTAACTGGAAGCTTGTAAGTGGATGACATATTGAGTAGCATTTATTTCTGGTGAATGAGCATTTATGTGCAATTTTCAATCACCAACTTATTTACTTTCCTAAAGGGTACAAATTCATGGGGAGGGGAAAATGCAGAGCACAAATTTAATGCTTGTTGTCGTCTGGCAATCTAGATTCTTAAAGTTCCACCTCGGAACAAATTTGTTTAGATTAGTTTAGTGTTTTTCATGTGGGTTTTGCCTTTCTGGCTATGGTTGTTAAAGTGACCATGACATTACTGAAACTGGATACAAATGCAAAGATGGTGTGGACATAAGAGGAAAGGAGGGGGAAAGGGAGGGTGTTTTTTATGTACCATAGTTGCGAACTTGGTGTTCCATCATTTTGTTGGAGGCACACATACTTCCTCGGGTGAAGTGAGAGGAAGTAATTCTGATTGGAAATATTCTTATAGTGCAAAAACTACTAAAACCATAACCAATACGAAGTGTATTCGTGTGTAGCTTGGACTTACTTACCCCATCTAAGATCAAGGAGGTGTCATACATATCTTAAACATTAAGTAACCCTATAACGATTAATATGTATACCCAATTCAATGCCTGCGTTTCATTACTGAAATGTCTGGGTTTTGGAGTGGGAGTGCGCCCGAGTGCTAAAGTACATCATTTAACGGATTTTATATTACCTTTAATGGCCTATTTGATTTGTAAAATTTTTCAATATTTTAGGAACTTGTGCTAATGATTTACATATCTTGAAATGAATTTCAGGTTCAATGGGGCATTGTCTCATGAAATCACAAATGATCATCCAAATATGCGAATTATCCATAGGAAAGTAGCATTGATACTTGGGCAATGGGTTTCAGAGGTAAGATAATTTTTGGTTGCTTAGTAAATTTTCACAGGCAGGTAAATTTGTGTGATTTGTGGAAATGATATGGTATAATATTCCTGGGCATTGATACTTGGGCAATGGGTTTCAGAGGTAAGAGCATTTTTTGGATGCTTAGTTAATGTAAATATGCAGGTATATTTGTGTAATTTGGGGAAATGATGTGGCATAATATTCCTGGACTGTGTGTGCAATTTCTTGGGCACAGACCGTGATTTTGGATTGAATTAGGTTTTCCATGAGTAGTGTTGCAGCTCTCAATATGGTGCATCAGGGAAAATGAAGGATTATAAGTTTGTTTGATGAATAAGAAGATTATAATAAATTATTGGGGAACTGGTCATATATTTTGGCGTGAGAAGATGAGATTATTTGTTGACACACCATCTCTCACTCTCTTGTCTTTTTTGTCTTGATGCCTTGTATATGTTTGTGTCGATGCCACTTCACATTGCAAAGATGAAATTGTTTTGGCTTCCCCTGACCTTATCTTGTGTTGTCTGAAGTTCGTCTTCTAAGGACATGTCTAAAGTTCTGGTAGTGCTCTATGCATTTAACAGATAAAAGATGACACCAGAAGACCAGTGTATTGTGCTGCTATGAGGCTGCTCCAGGACAAAGATCTGGCTGTCAGGGTATTGACTGCCACCTATCTATTACCTTGCTGCACTTATGGCTTTTTTCTATGATATCTTCTCTCTCTTGTATATGTGATTTAGAATATATCAGGTTATGATTTATATATACTGATCTCAGTTTTCTTGCTACTAGTTGGCAGCATGTCGTACCATTTGCTTGCTTATAGAAGATTCAAATTTTTCAGAGAAAGATTTTGGCGATCTTCTTCCAGTATGCTGGGAGTTGTGCTTCAAGTTGGTTGATGAAGTTCAGGAGTTTGATTCTAAGGTATATTTGCTTTTACCTTTCCATATTGTGCATGATAATCATGTATTAGTATATGTATTTAAATTTGTGAAGTCCTTTTAAAATGCCAGGTCTACATTTTCCGCCCTCTCCTGATGTTCATTTGCATTTATGTTGTCTTCTCATGGAAAAGAAATATTATACATGCTACTCTGCTAGTAGGTTAACAGAGATTTGGGGTGTACACGAGGCAATAAATCAAAGGAATGCTTAGGGGTGTACACGAGGCAATCTTTTTGCCTGAGATTGATACAGTAATTGAATTCATATTTAGTAATTTGTGGATCTAAGTAGCAAATAAATATTGAGAAAGTAACACATTTTTTAGTTCAATCTTCACGATCTGATCAGGAAGGTGCTGAATTTGCTTAATTGTCGCAGGGAAGAGAGCATGATAGTTTGTCTTGTGTTATCTATGAACCTTATTGGTCTGTTCAGAATATCAATTATTTTTTACTGATATAGTTTTTGGTGTTTCCTGGTTGCCTACATCTATGTTGTGCGTCCAATAATCAGGTCCAGGTCTTAAATTTGATCTCGGTCCTCATTGGGCAAGTTGGCCAAGTCATTCCATATGCAGACAAATTGGTGCCATTCTTTCAAAAGGTATGTTAAGAATCTACTTTTGGCGGCGTTGGTGTGGGGGTTGTGATGGGGGGAGCTTGTGTTCTTCTATGTTACATGGAAACAGGAAAGGGAAAACGATACATACACTGGAAACATCAATTCCATTTACAGTTACCTGAATTTTACATGAGGTTCAGTGTCCGAGTTTCGCTGGAAACAGCTACAATACATTCACTGGAAACATCAATTGCAGTTATAGTTACCTTAAATTTACCTACACTAATATACTCTTGATCTTGCAATATTAGGAGATTTTATCTGCTGTTATTCTGACGAAAGAAGAATCATGTTATCTTTTCTTCTCTAGCAGTTGTTAATTTTTCTACTAGCTACTTTAGTTTATTTTCCTATTTCTAAAAACATGTTCTAGACCTTGGAGAACACCCACTTGTGTTTCTCTGAGCAGAACCTAGAAGACTGAACAGTGCCTGACAGTATGGACTATGGAGAGCTAAATTGGTTGATCTTGCACCATGGCAGCATATTCCTTTTTTTGTGGCTTTTGAAATAAAAGTTTCGTTCCTATTCTATTATTAATATTGTGTCTATTTTTCATTAAGGTCTGGGAGAACTCTTTGGATGAAAGTCTTCTTCAAATTCAGCTACTTATTGCACTGAGGAACTTTGTCATTGCTTTGGGTTATCAATCACCCATTTGCTATAACATGCTTTTACCTATTCTACAAAGAGGAATTGATGTGAACGGACCAGATGAAATCAATCTTCTGGAAGACAGCATGCTGGTTAGCATTCCTTCTTTGTATTATTTGTGTACCTTTTGTATAGCATAAGTCTTTCAACAATGTGTGACGAGCTATATTGTGGTCTTGCAGTTGTGGGAAGCAACACTTTCTCATGCTCCATCATTGGTGCCCCAATTGTATGATTACTTCCCCTGTCTCGTGGATATCATTGAAAGAAGCTTTGATCATTTAAAGGTGGGACCTTCAATGAAAGTTTTCCCTTTATTCATGGTATATTGCATGTGGCAGATTGTTAAGCTTACTGCATCAATGTGCATTTGAGCTGTTATTTTTTATGAGATATGGTGATTTCTAGACTCATTTAATATGAAGTAAATTTTTTTATCACCTTCTGAAACTCCTCTTTCAACCAGTTCAAAACTCGTCTACATCATTTATGTCTGTTGGAATTCTTGAAACAAAGATGCTGATTGTAGGTAGAGGAAACTAATTCTTCACCCATCTTTGTAAAAAGCTCAACTGTAACTAGGAATAAGCTTACATACATGTAAAGGTGTGAAGACTGTAAACACCATTTGAGGAAAAAGTATTCATAGCAAAAATTTTGGAAGGTATTGCTGAAATCAGTGTCTTCTATTATTAATATCCCTTAAAGAAGCCAACTAAAATCAGCAGTGTCTCACAATTGTTTTTGGTAGTGATCCCAGAGTTGTGAAGCAAATCCTCTTAACTGCTACCATTGAAATTTTTTTGTTCATTAGTCATATTTGTCTGCTAGCTGAACATGATTTCTTATAATGTTGTGCCTCACCATTGAATCCTTGGATAAGTTAACAGAATAAAACATTATGCGGATCTTCAGGTTGAAAATATGCAAGAACTTCTGACTGAATGTTTGTTGTATTTTCCTTGCATAATTATTTTTCCTTTTCTCAAGTTCAGGTTGCTATTGACATTGTTGAGGACTATATAATTCTTGGAGGAAGTGAGTTTCTCGGAAGGCATGCTTCAAGTGTAGCTAAACTTTTTGACATGATTGTTGGAAATGTAAATGACAGAGGGCTTGTCTCTGTTCTTCCGGTCATTGAGATCCTTGTGCTGGTATATTCATAAACATTCTATTCAGTGCAAATAAAATTTTCAGGATTAGGTTACATTTCCGGACAAGAATAAAAATTTTAAAAGACATGTACTAATTAGCTTCTTGTTCTTCCTACATGTCTCTATTATAGTTTGGTTAAGGTGAAAGATGCCAAGTTGGCCTTGTCTTCCTTGTTTTAGAGGGAACTATAATGGGTAAATAGTCATAATCTTTTTATATGTTTGTGTTTCCAAAACAACTTTATAAGTAACTTATCACACAAAATATAAATTTTACAAACTGCATAAATTTATAAGAGTATAAATTATGGAGAATATGCTCGTAGTCACTCAAATCCTCTATTGTGTCACATCCTAGAACTCTTCAAATGATATGGTCTTGTTTAACTGGATATTAACAAGTTTGAAATTGTTTACATGTCTCAGCTCAAATTCTCATAACATGACTTTTTCGCAATTTGTTTACCCACCTTTGACATATTTATGTCTTTTTCATAGTCGTAAATATTACATTCAATGGTGCTACTTTCCACAGTTGACATAGTTTTGTAATTTGCAGTGTTACCCAGTGGACGTGCCTCCACTGATTAACAGTACCCTTCAGGTGATAAATCTTTCTCGTCTGATTTTAAGTGTTCATGAAAATACGCGCACTAACTATTCTTGTTGATCCTCTTGTTGCCAGAAACTAATAGCTATATGCCTTTGTCGTGGGGATGACCATGATCCTTCTAAAGCAGCAGTGAAAGCATCTTCATCTGCCATTTTAGCAAGGATTTTGGTGATGAATACCAATTACATGGCCCAGTTAACCTCAGAATCTTCCCTCGTGACAACACTTCAGAATGCAGGTTTCCCTGTTGAAGAAAACATACTTCTATGTCTAGTTGATGTATGGCTCGAGAAGGTTAGTCAAACACAGAACAATATCTTATTTGACTTTGTAAAAAGCCTAAAAGTGTTTCTTCACCTAATGAGTTAGTATAGTGTACGAACTAGGTTATTAAATATGTTTAGGTGTGGCAACATGCTTTGTAATATGATCGAGACGTTTTAGTTTCGGGTTATTTGCCGTATTTCCAAGATATTTCGATTGGCTTGAAACAATTATAAACTGAATATCTGAAACATCTCTTCTGAGATATCAGATAGATTGGGGATTTGCAGGGAGTAGAGAACTGTAAATTCATTAACCTATGGTTCATCTTTCAGCTTGGAGTACTTCGTCTCATTATCAACCTCAGATTAGATGTAGATTTGGTCTCCCTTAATCTGTATATAGACTCACCTCTCATGACAGCCCTCCATCTGCGAATATACTATTCTCACACTGTCTCTCCTTGTACACAACTTACTCTACAGCTGAGTGGAAACGTGCATGGTGGACTTATATATAAGGGTTTAGGTTTGTTTGTTTTACAAGGGATTTCATTAACTATATATTATCTTTGTATCTCTTAGTACACCTCTGCGGATTTACTATTAATAAACATAAATATAGTTATATTTGTGATGCCTTTTATTCTTTCTGCTACTCTCTCACTTTTCACTAATACAGTAATTACTCATGCACCAAAACTCTCAATTTATTAGCGCACTTGTTAAGGCTTAAGATTAATTTATTGGCAACCCTTCAGAGTTTCAGCAACTTAATTCTATTATTAAGTCATAGCTTTTTACTTATTTCAGGCTGACAGTGTCACTTCAACACAAAAGAAAGTTATTGGCTTGGCACTTTCAGTTATTATGACATTGAGATTGCCGCAGGTCCTTGATCTACTTGATCAGATCCTATGGTACATCGACTATACTAGAAAAGAATGCCTCAAATTACAATGATGTTCCAAGTTTTAATGTTTCTTTTTTCATATAAATAGTGTCTGCACAAGTGCTATCCTTGGAGGTACTGATGACTTCTCAGAGGGTGAATCGAGGTAAGAGTTTGAATCCATCAATTGCTATTTAGAGGTTAGGAGTGGTGATTTGAATCACTTTGAGGTGTGCTTTATCATCTTGGGCGGGGGTGGGTTTGTTTCTAAAATGCAGTGGTGATAATATGACTTCCATTAGGCCTCAAGCTGAGGACACTCTTCCAAGCAAAGAGATGAAGAAAAGACAGGTAAACTTGCATTTCGAGGTCAATTAAAAGTTCAAAAGAGGAATGATCCGTAATCTGATACGCATTCATTCTTCACATAAATATGCAGATAAAAGTTTCTGACCCAGTAAATCAGATGTCGCTAGAGAATGCAGTTAGAGAGAGTCTTCAGACATGTGCTGCCCTCCACGGAGAAGCTTTCAATGCCGCAATTAGCAGGATGCACCCTTCAGAATTTGCACAAACAAAGCAGGCGTTGAAGATTGCTTAACTAAATACCTTAGTTCTTGTGTGGTTCTCTTGTGCTCAGGAACATTTACATGTGTTCATTCTTCAGCTTCAACAGAAAAAAATACAGGTCCTCTAGAGAAGCTTATAGTAATTTTAAGGAAAAATCTGATTTATGCTATTATCTAAAGGAATGTGGTTTGATCATGTGCAGGTGATTGACATTTTTGTCAGCAAGTCAGTGACTCGTAAAGGCGCAGTTGCATTCTTTATCATTCATTCGTTTTCTCTCTTGGTCAGTGTTTGTTTTTGTGTTGTAAATGCCGTGTCGGCAATAGGTAAACTCTCTGTACATAACATTCGAAATTTTTTGTCTGTGATGTATGCTCCCAGTTGACGTGAATTGAAGTTTTCATTCAAGGCGCAGTTTCAGTGGTTGCAACTGCAGGATATGTGTTTTGGTTTTTTCATTTGGTCCATCAGATTGACCATCATTCATTGCATGCTTTAGTTGCTTACACCATATTTCATCAATCCATCGAGTCTCAACTACATTTTTCTCGGCCTTTCACTCTGCCTAAATATCTTGGCCTTCCATTTCAGATTTGAATTCCTGCCTATCAAATGTTTATCCAATTTGACAACATAGGAAATTTTGGAAAGAACCATACTCTGATGAAACAAGTCCAAAGATCTTGGTGCAACCAGATCAGCATATGTGCAGAAAGCAGCAGTAAAAACGAAGCATAGGAAGTGGTGAGGATGGTCGTGTGGGCGTAGCCGGAGTTGTGGTGGTTCCTTGTGATGAAAATGGAAGCACCGAGTGGGAAGCAAAGGGCAAAGAACTCAGCAAATCTTAACATTCCTTGAACACCACATATAAGCGATCATGACTTACAAAACAAGCTTCAAACAATTATCATAAACAGTTAAACCTCTACGCTTAATTTTGAAACATCGTACCTAAAAAAATGGAGAAGCTCTTGAGAACAGTCGAGCGCTTCACCCAGTTTTTGCTAAAAATTACAAAAAAAAAAAACCTGGACGCTACTCTCCTCATTTTTTTTTCTCGATTGGCTTCTTCGTTCATTCACTCTCACATCACCTTTCTTCGTATGGATTTATGGGGCAGTTGATGATGCATTCACGATGTTTGATAGAATGCATGAGAGAGACTTGGTATCATGGAGCAGTATGATATCGGGATAAAATCAATCTACACGGCATTACGATGCACTAGGAATTCTTTATAGGATGGTTGGGGAATATGGAGTGTGCTTAAATCGGATTGCTTGCATGTGGTTCAATTGGATCTTTGACTCATGGACTAGAACTTCATGCTTTTGTGATTAAAGGTGACTTGGATGTGGATGCTTTTGTGGTAAACTCATTGATTGATACGTAAATAAAATGTTGGTTTAGGTTTCCAAATCGTTGGTGTGAAGTTGAAAACCGGCGGTTTAGGTTTAACCTAAACCGCCGGTTTTTCGGTTTAGACACGGTTTTATTAAATAAAAAAAATTAAAAACAATGCAAATTTTTTTAAAATTTTTTTTAAAAACAATGCAGAATTTTTTTAAAAAAAGTTCATATTATATAAATATGAAACTTAGTATATAAAAAAAAACTTAGTACATAAAAACTCGTAATTAAAATTTATACTAAATAAATAAAACAAACAAAAATTTAATTTAACCAAAAAAAAGAAGGGCTTGAACCAGTTTTCCGGTTGCCTACGTATCCTTTCAGGGTTAAGAGGAATCAAAGTCCACGTAGTTCTCTTACCTTGACTTACCTTTTACGGACTTTCGAGTTTTTTTAACCCCGTTTACCTTTCGACCACGGACTCGGAAGTAGTACCGGCGTCTTCGGAGTTGAAATCCGATTTGGAGTCGTACACCGGTGCATTCCGTTGTTTCCGCTTCGTCGCCCTTATCCAATCTTGAATACAAATTTGCATCTCCAACTTCTCGGGCTTCAATTGAGTTCTCTTGTGACCGAGAATGTTCCCGCCTTGGCTAAATGCTTGCTCCACCGCAACCGTTGATGCGGACACGGCCCTGACTTGTTGTACAATTTTAACTAAGGTTGGATATTTGGGAGCTAGTCTCTTCCACCAATCCAAAATATCAAAATCACCATCAAAACTAAAACAAGTGTTAAGATAATCTTGATATTCCGCATTTGAAGATGAATGTCTAGGTGTTTTTGTTCTTTTAGCTAAAATTTGTTGTGCAATTGAAAGAGAAGAAGATGAACTAGTAGAAGAGGGAGATGGACTAGGTGTGGTAGAATAAGAACTAGCACTTGATTCAAATGTACTAAACAAATTTTCAATTTCGGTATTAACTTGTTTCATAATGTTAGAAACATTAATGTTTTCTTGTGATAAGTCTAAAGACAAACAATCATAATAAACGGTCAATAAATCGGAAACACCATCAAGTTTAAGTCTAGGATCAATAACAGCGATTACAAGATAAATCATTGGAATGTCATGATAATATTTAAGCCATTTAGTTTTCATTACAAACATGCAATCTATAAGGGTTGATATGTTAAAACATTTTAGAAAAGCTTCGAAAACGTTAACGGCAATATTTAAAAATCTACAAGAAGTTGGAAGGTAAACGCAACTCGTGGCATTAGTTGCATCACTAAAAGTTTTTAAAACATTACAAATATCGGTACAAGTTTCCCAAACATTTTCATCATCAAGAATTGACCAAGGTACGTGAATTGAAGCAAATTCTTGTAACATACGTTTATAACGTATGGCTTCACTAAGTAATTTGTAAGTCGGATTCCAACAAGTTCCAACATCTTTTGTCAAAAAAGGAATTGGATGAACGTTTTTATTTAAACATAAATTTCTCCATTTTTTTCTCAAATCGGAGTCGTGCCAAATATGGTCAATAACATAGTTGATTGGGGTTAGCGTATTTCCTAAAACCTTAAGTCCATCTTGAACACATAAATTTAAAATATGACATGCACATCTTTGATGAGTATAAGGAGTTCGCAAATATTGTCCCGCCTCCTCAACCAAATGGTTTACGGCGGCGGTATTTGCGGATGCATTATCAAAAAAATATGAAAAAACTCGATGTTCTAAATTATATTCTTGTAAAACCGTTTTAATCATGCTTGCAATGCCTGGTACATTATGTCTTTGATTGAAATGCCGAAATCCAATAACATATTCATGCAAAAACATAGTGTTATCAATAAAATGTAAAGTAATGCCCGTGTAAAAATGTTGTTGAGATTGTGTACTCCAAATATCACTACAAATGGAAACTTGATGTTCAAAACATGTCAAAGTCGATACAAAATTTTCTTTCATTTTTAAGTAAGATTTAGATACTAATTTTGAAACGGTTTTCCTAGAAGTTGGTTTAAAAGAAGGTTGAAGATATCTAGTGTTATATTCCCTAACTTCTTCATATTCGGCATAAGAAAATGGTAATGAATGAGAACAAATAACATCGGTTAATCCTAAACTTTCTTCACTATGATTATATGTAAATAAAGGAGAATGAGAGGTAGAAGATGCAAACCCGTGGGACAATTGTGTTTGTCCCCGTGAAATCCCGAGCTTCTCCGGATGGATGTTTACCATGTGAGTTTTCAATGTCCCGTAGCCGCCCTTGACCTTCCACTTGTACACCTTTGGGCAATAGTTGCATGCCACTTGACAATAATCATTCACCGGCTCCCCCTTGGTGTAATGCTTCGTAAATATTTCGGATGTAAGCATTTTCGGAGGGAGGAGACTTCTTCGTGGAACTTCGGTAAGTTCGGGATTGTCGGGCATTTGTGTTTCACTCTCTTGGGTGCTAGGAAAGAATTGAGAAGAGGGAAATTGATCGTTTGGGTTTGCCATTACGAGAAAACGAGAATAAGAAATTAGGTGAGTTGAGAAGATGAGAGGTAGATAGTGTGAGTTTTAGAGGAAAAAAGGTTGAGTATTTATAGAAAATTAGGATAGGTATAGGGTTTTTAATTTAATTTTTTAAAAAAAAATTACTCTCCAACGGCCAAAAGGGCCGTCGGAGGCAAAGGCGCCAACGGCTAGTTTTTTAGTCGTTGGCGCCAGCAGCCAAACGACTATTTTTATAGCCGTTTGGCCCTTTTTTAAAAATATATATAGCCGGTTTGGCCCCATCGGTTTGGCCGTTTCAAACCGACGGTTTGGATCGGTTCAAACCGGCGGTTTAGGTCTATTATTTTCAAAAACCTAAACCTAAATCTTGAACCGGCCCAAAACTAAACCGGCCAAATCAGCGGTTTGGGCCGGTTTGAAAACCGCCGGTTCGGATCGGTTTGAACCGGCCCCATCTCTGGTACTACTGAATTTCTGCGGAAAAATACTCTGCTATGGAATGTCTTTACGTTATCTGGGAAATGGGTGAAACATCATCGTTTTTTTTTATTAAGATAATGCTTTCAGGGCACGATCCAGACTCTTCAATAATGGTAGCCTTGCTAGTTTCGTGCTCATCGTCGTCAAATTTAGCACTGGGAGTGCAGATCCATGCACTTGCTGAAGTATGGACTGGAGGTGGATATCAGATCGACATGTACTTCCAATGCAATTAGGCTGAATCTGGCTTGCAACTATTCAGAAGATCTCACATTCTCATAACCATAATTTGGTGACGTGGGGCACAATTAGCCCTGAACAAATCCGGTCCGGCCCGCCCGCCAAAAAACACGGGTATGGACTAGCATATTGGCCCGCTTGTTCACGGGACGGGCCTGGATGTTGGATTTAGCCCGCGGGCCGGCCCGTATATATATCTATATATATTTATTTATATATCTATATATACTTATTTATTTATATATTTATATATTTATATATTTATTTATATATTTATATATTTATTTATATGTATACTAATAAAAATAAAATTAAAAGTGAATAATATAAACACGGGCGGGCCGGCCCGGCCCGGGCATTTCGGACAAGATTTTGGATTTGGTCCGGCCCGAGCCTGGATTTGTTCAGGTCTAGGCACAATTATCTCAAATTGTATCCGATGTAGTTATCAGAAAGAAGCATTGGACCTGTACCGTGTCTTCAGACTTGATTATGGCCTTTTATAGATCATTTGATAATTTTGGCTGCTTTACGAGCATGTTCTGCCTGGAGACAGAAAACTGAAGGCATGAAAATCAATGGACTGCCATTGAAGCTTGGGCTAGATTTGAATGTTTGTGTTGGCGGTGCCTTGGTTCATATGTACACAGAGTGCCATGATATAGACTATAGAGTCTGCTGAGAAAGTCTTTATAAGAGTCACCCTTAAAAGATGTTGTCTTATGGAATGCCATGTTTTGTGGATATGCTAAAAATGGTCATGAAATCTCAAGATATTGAACCAAATGCAGTGACAATCGCCACACTGCTCTCTGTCTACTCTCATATATCAACTATTTCAATGTGCAAAGAGATTCATATTCTTGTAAGTAATTCTCTATGTCTCTGCCTATGCTGAATGTGAAAATATGAAGTGCTCGCTGACTCTGTTTGAGAAGATGAACTGTAGAGATAAAGTGTCATGGAATTCAATTCTAAAGGGGCTAGGAATGCATAGTTGTGTTGATGCAGTGATTAACTTTTTTATCACCGTGACTTGAAGAGTACAAACTTGAACCTAAGTTAGAGCAACACACGAGTATGGTTGATCTTCTAGGTCGTGCTGGGTATCTGAACAAGCCTATGATATGATTAGGATATGCCTTGCTCCCCAGTGATCGTGTTGCTTGGATCTTGTAGAATCCATGGGGGTGAAAGGCTGGCAAAGCTCGTTTCTGAATCCATTGTTCAAGCTTGAGCCTGCTAGTACTGATACCTTGTTTTGCTTGCAAATTTGTTTGAGGGTTCTGGAAAAAGATCCAAGATGAAAGATATGGGGCTCCAAAAGACTCCTGGTTGTAGCTGGATTGAGATTGACAAGCAAATTTATACTTTTAACTGCGAGCAGACATTCACATCAATCTGAGAAGATCTATGACTTGCTTCAAAATTTGAAACAGGAGATGAAATATATATTCATGTTTGGAAACCTCAGGTACGCCGTACGCAGCAGCTGAGATTAACTGATATGTTATATCAAGTAGTGCCAAATCGGATCATGATCTCCATAATCCTTTCCTAAATCTGGACATCACTTGTTGTCAGGAAGATGACGATGATGCATTGTTGCGATCCATTTATCCTTTGTGTTGACCGGATCTTAGTGTGATTGACGTTCTGTTAGGGCTTTTACTTGTTCTTATCCCAGTTGAATGTTGGTTGGTGACTTGGTAGTGTAGTTTGAAGTCATCTCAACATGTCTGAATCTTAACCACTAACTTGCGTAATATATATCACTGTGGAAAAGCTCTCCAAGAATACCGGTTAGGTATTATTATAGGGTTTACAAGGAGCATAAGATATATATCTTCCTCGATCTGGCTCCGGTTTGTGAAAAACAACAAAATTATTAAAATTAAAAAAAAAAAAGATTACCGGTCACCGTCAAAAGGCGGTTCCAGAGACATCTACTAACTAAAGGTGACTGTCAAAACCTAGAAGCTTCCATACTCTTCCCGCTCAGTGTCCAGCGTCCACATAAAGCATATATAATTACCTCTGGAGTATACATTTGTGCTATACTCTCGATTGGCTTCCAAATCCATCTTTTTTGCAGAAAGGCTACTTGAGGTAACGTGTTTTTATTATTGCCTTTAATCTGATTGCGTCTTCATTTGTATGTTCTCTGATCGGGGAACTGTACAGGATTTTAGTAATGGGAAAGTGCTATCCAACCGTTAGCGAAGATTACCAGAAGGCAGTTATTAAGTGCAAGCACAAGCTTAGAGGCTTAATTGCCGAGAAACACTGTGCTCCGATCATCCTCCGTTTAGCGTAATCATCTCTCCCTGATTTCATTTCGAATCATTACAATAATCTGAGATCTCTAAATTACTGTGGTTTATAGTTGGCATTCAGCGGGGACTTTCGATGTAAATACCAAGACAGGAGGTCCGTTTGGAACCATAAGGCATCCATCAGAGCTAGCTCATGAATCCAACAATGGACTTGATATAGCTGTCAGGCTTCTTGAGCCAATCAAAGAACAATTTCCCATTTTGACCTACGCAGACTTTTACCAAGTAAGTAACGGACCATCATCATCCACTTGTTTGTCTTTCCATAAAAAGATGCCAGCTCATCATCTTTAACTGTTTATATAGTTAGCAGGAGTTGTTGCAGTGGAGATAACAGGTGGCCCTCAGATTCCATTCCACCCAGGAAGACCTGTAAGCCATCAATTTAAACTTCATTTTTTCTCATAGTCTCTCTTCAACATCTCTTCTTATCTCATTTGATATGAACAGGACAAGACAGATCCCCCTCCTGAAGGCCGCCTGCCTGATGCAAAAAAAGGTTCAGTCCACATATTTCTGCATCTTGTTATAAAAATGTTAATTGATAAGCATATGGTAATGTAAGAATGGACCTTTTCCAAATTCTGTGTTACAGGTAGTGACCATTTACGAGACATATTTGGTCATATGGGACTCTCTGACAAGGATATTGTAGCTCTGTCTGGTGGACACACTCTGGTTAGTGAGACAAGCTTTCTCTAATGGATGAATTTACTGCAACATTCTCTTCTAACATCTGGACCAAACGTTTAACAGGGACGGTGCCACAAAGAGAGGTCTGGTTTTGAGGGAGCATGGACAACTAACCCTTTGATTTTCGACAATTCCTATTTCAAGTAAAAAAAATCGTTGCTCTTCTACAGATTTTTGGCAACCAGTCAAAGAATACATCCATCATCTGTACAATTTGATTTTGATTTTTTGCAGGGAGCTGCTTAGCGGGGAGAAGGAAGGTCTCATCCAACTACCATCGGACAAGGCTCTCCTGGAGGATCCCGTCTTCCGACCACTAGTTGAAAAATATGCTGCAGTAAGCTTTTCTTCATAAATTAAGTACTCATTGCTTCCTCATCTGCAGGGCCTCATATTAAGTCTGACAACTGGGTTTTGTGTATGTAGGATGAGGATGCATTCTTTGAGGATTATGCCGAATCACACTTGAAGCTTTCTGAGCTAGGGTATGCATAATACATTTACATATCCACATCATTGCTTCCTGCTGTCTCGTCTACCTTGTGCTTAAAGGAGACTGATGTCTCTTTTGTTGTTCATTTCAGGTTTGCTGATCAAGAGTAAATGCTCGGATATGATTGATACTTATCCATTACTCAATTGTACCCGAGATTGTGTGTTTCTTTTAGGGTATTGCTTTCGTCTATAATCAAATGGTCCATGTTTCGCACCCTACTTGCGTATGGTTTGATGAATAAGATTTTCGTTGTAATGTAACGCAATAAAAGAATGTCACTGGTGTTTCTAGAGGCTCACAGTGATAATAGAGTTCTTAACTCGAATGACTCAACACGAAGTTGCAAAAAAAAAAAATTGTTGAAGTTATTAAACTCAAACTAGCACCAATCACGTGTAAAGAGAAACAAAAGCATCAGATAAAAATAATACCAAAGCCAGCTAGTTACCCATGAATAAAGTCCGCATCCATAGATTCATAGCTGCATATTGATCCCAGACAGTATAATAGAACTTCAATCAAGGCTGTAAGACAACACCCAGCTTTTGAGAACACACCAGACAAGAAGTTAACACAGAAGAAGCAAATATATTCAAATTCATCATTAAGATTGAGTCTGTTTTATAAGGCAACACCCAGCTTCAGGTAGGAGCAAATATATCTAATATCTAATAGAGATCGAGTCAATATAACACAACTCTCAGATTCGAATCATGCAACAGGTTATGCAGGAGCATATATATTCGAACTCATCATAGAGATTGTAGGTATATAACACAATACGCAGCTTCTAGAACAAATCAGGCAACAAGTTGTCATCGGAATCGACAATCCTAGCCAAAATCCCCATTGAGCATCTTGGGCCTTGGAAGTAAATACTTCTTGTCGGAGGCCTTGACAAAGGATCCAAGGATAGAATCCAGCATCTCAGATTCCGTTCCAGTCCTGCAGGGAGATCTCTAAGGCATCAATTTACCTTCATTTTTTCATAATATCTTCTACCATCAACCTCTTAATTTACCTCACTGGATATGAACAAAACAAGACAGATCTCCCCCGCCTGCCAAATTCTGTGTGTTGTAATAAGAATGCTAATTGATTAGCATGTGGTAACGTAAAAATGCATCTTCGAAATTCTGTGTTACAAGTACCGACTATTTACGGGACATATTTGGTCACATGGGACTCTTTCACAAGGACATTGTAGTAGAGCTCTATCTGATGGACACTCTGGTTAATGAGACAACATTTCTTCTTCTCAACTTAAGTCTGAAAATTGGGTTCACATTTGAATCTTTCGAAGCAAGGGTATGCATTACATATACATTTCTCTTACCCACATCATCGTTTCCTTAAGAGGTTTACATCATCCATGCTATCTCGTCTACCTTGTGATTAAAGGAGACTGATGTCACTTTTATTGTTCATTTCATATATGCTTATCAAGAGTAAAAGCCCAGATATGGTTGATACCTATACAAGACTCAGCTATTTCCGAGATTTGTGTGTCTGCTATGAATAATGTATGGTTTTCTTCTATTTAAACTCAACATTTTCGTATATCCCTCAAACAGATAAAAATTCCTAGCTTGGGGAACTAGCACCAATCACGTATAAAAAAAATCAAAAGCAACAGATAAAAATAACACCAAATCCAAGTTACCCATGCATAACCTCAACCACATAAAGCTTATATATAATTACCTCTGGGGTCTTTACCCAAAAAAAAAAATTCACCTTTGGGATTTACATCTGTGCTACACTTGATTGGCTTCCAAATCCATCTTTTCTGCAGATAGGCTACTTGAGGTAACATGTTCTTATTATTGCCCTTATATCTGATTGTGTCTTCATTTGTATATTTTTGATCGGGAAACTGTACAGGATTTTAGTAATGGGAAAGTGCTATCCAACTGTTAGCGAAGTTTACAACTCTAAATTTCAAACCTACATCAGGATTCAAAAGATAACAGAACGAAACATACTAGTCAAGCATTCATCTACTGTTTTCTTTGTGCAGGCAATTTATAAGAGCTATATATGCTATTAGAAAATCGGACTAGCAGCAATAACGTGTAAAAAAAATCAAAATCATCAGATAAAATAACACCAAAGCCAAGTTACCCATGGATAACGACCACCACATCCCTAGCTTCATATATGATGTATCAACATATTAATCCCATACAGTATAGCAGATCTTTGAGGCTATGTAAAGCAACATCCAGCTTACAGCATTGATCAGACAACAAGTTCACACAAAAGGAGTAAATATTCAAGCTCATCATTAAGGCAACACACAATCTGGGGGGAAATCAAACAGCAAGTTTAAGAGAGATCGAGGCTTTATAAGACAATACAAAGCTTCAGAACAAAACAGACAACTAGTTTGAGAGATTGAGGCTATACAAGGCGACACACAACTTCAGGGACAAATCGGGTAACAAGTTCACAAACTGAGATTGAGTCGATATATATTGTCACACAATGGCCAGCTTCAAGAACAAATCAGGCAACAAGCTCACACAGAAGCAAATACACTTAAACTCATCATTTAGATTGAGGCTCTGATATAAGGCAACACCCAGCTTATTGATGATGTATAAGGCAACACCCAGCTTCGGGAACAAATCAGGCAACAAGTTTAAGAGATTGAGGCTATATATGGCAACACCCAGCTTCGAGAACAAATTAGGCAACAAGTTTAAGAGATTAAGGCTATAGATGCGATATAACACAACGGCTAGTTTCGAGAATACACATGAGCAAATATATTCAAAGTTCACACGGGATTATATTTAAACTATTAATTTAGAACCATCCCATCCTTGTATGCGTGGATTCAAAAATAAAATTGAACCGACGGATACCTACCTGAGGAGTTGAAACACAGATTGTGTTAGACAATCGATTCACTCTGCGTGAAATTCTTAGTCAAAGCTGCTTCTATCTATATTCTGATCCTAACAGCTATGACCAAGAGCACCAAGTGAGAAGCAAAAAAAGGCATCTTTAAGAACTGAGCAAATCATAACATAACTTGCACGCCACACAAGCAATCCTAGCACTACAAAACAGCATAAACAATTATCATAAACTGTAAAACCTCAAAAGTATCTCTTTTCGATTGCATCTCTCGTCAGCCCGTATTCTCTCCTGTTGTACTCCCTAGTTTCAGCGTCACTTCATCCTTGCTCTGCACATAATTTTGAAACATGACATCCAAAGTTAATACTACTTGGACCTAAATTATGTCTATAAAAATGACTTGGGAAAGGCCCCACGTTGCTTTATAAGACTTCAGATTATAGGATCTGGAAATGGTCTGCTTGCTCGAGTATCTGACTGTTTGCTACTGAATGAAAAACTTACATCTTAAACAACATGGCTGTTTCAGCTAAGTTAGGGGTTCCTGAAGTTTGAGCAACATATTCTACAAGTTAGAGATCAGTCTATAACCATAAAATGCTTAATCATTGATGGTAAAGAAAACATAAAATAGACTAAGCATAGTTGAATCTTCGTTCCCATTTTGACCTACGCAGATTTTTACCAAGTATATAACTGACCATCATCATCCACAGATTTTTACCAAGTATATAATGGAGAAAATTGGTGGCCCTCAGATTCCTGTCAACCCAGGGAGACCTGTAAGCCATCAATTTAAACTTCATTTTTCTCGTAATCTCTTCAACCTCTCTACTTATCTCATTTGATATGAACGGGACAAGACAGATCGCCCTCCTGAAGGCCGTCTGCCTGATGTAAAAAAAGGTTCAGTCCATATATTTCTGTATGTTGTCATAAGAATGCTAACTGATAAGCATATGGTAACGTAAGAATGGACCTTTTCCAAATTTGTTTACGGGACATA
Organism: Fagopyrum tataricum; assembly: GCA_002319775.1. Classification (NCBI taxonomy): domain Eukaryota; kingdom Viridiplantae; phylum Streptophyta; class Magnoliopsida; order Caryophyllales; family Polygonaceae; genus Fagopyrum; species Fagopyrum tataricum. Next base: position 7,210,417 of record CM008279.1, on the reverse strand, counting down.
TTTGCTCATATGGGACTCTCTGCCAAGGATATTGTAGCTCTATCTGGTGGACACACTCTGATTCATCCACCACTTTAACTTCTTCCCCGGACTCGGATTCAGATGCGGTTGCTTTGGGGATTGCAGATTTGGGTTCACAATTGAAGCTTTCGGAGCAGGGGCATGCATTACATATACATTTCACTTATCCACGTCATCGTTTCCTTAATATCATCCACGTTGTCTCCTCTACATTGCGGTAAAAGGAGACTGATGTCTCTTTTTATTGTTCATTTCAGCTCTGCTTATCAAAAGTAAATGCCCAAATATGATTGATGCTTATACATGACTCAACTATTCCCGAGAAAGTGATATCCAACCGATTAAAATAACACCAAAAGCAAACACGTATAAAAATAATCAAAAGCAACAAATTAAAATAACACCAAAGCCCAGTTACCCATGGATAACAACAACGACCACATAAGACTACTTGAGGTAACGTGTTCTGTTCTTATTATTGCCTTATATCGGATTGCGTCTTCATTTCATGTTTTTTGATCGGGCAACATGATTTTAGTAACGGGAAAGTGATATCCAACCGTTGGCAAAGATTGAGGCATTTATTAAGTGTAAGCGCAAGCCTAGAGGCTTAATTGTTGAGAAACAGTGTGGTTTATAGTAGGCATTACAATAATCAAGCTTAGAGGCTTGACTGCCGGGGGATATGTCTTTACATCGAAAAGCCTGAAGGCTGCCTGCCTAATGCAAACAAAGGATCGGTCAACATATTTATGTATCTTGTTATAAGAATCCTAATCATATTCATGTATCTTGTTATACGAATCCTAATTGATAAGGATATGGTAACTGGTAAGTAAGAATTGACCTTCCAAATTCTATGTTACAGGTACTGGCCATTTACGAGACATTCTCTGACAAGGATAACGTAGCTTTATCTGGTGGACATATTGTGGTTAGTGAAGCTTGCTCTGATGGATGACTTTACAGCAACATTCTCTTCTAACATCTCGACAAACGTTTAACAGCACGGGCAACTAACCCTTTACATTAACATTGCTCATCTCAAGATTTTTGAGGAATGTCTGATTGACTTTCTCATGAAATTGAACGGAGACCAACTTTGTCATGCTCATCAAAACACTTGCAAGTTCACAAATACTAATTTAGCAAACATCTTCATATTGTTCTTTCTCCTCTGTCGTCAAAAGCATGCTAGGATCTGTCATACACCAAAACGACTCCTGACACAGTGACACTTCAATTTTACATAAACTTTGCACTTCCTTCCATTCCATCTGAAAAAGCATATTTTAATAATCTCATTTACTACACACATCTCTATTAATAATCTCATTTACTACACACATCTCTATCTTTTCTGATCGTGAGCCAACAGCCCAAGATCAAAGCTCATCATTACACACAACCTATTTACCAATTGTATTGTAGTAACGGTGGTTAATAAATTCCAGCCTCATCAAATCAAACCTATTCATCAATGCTTGTTAACAAGTACTACTATTGATCAATTCAGGTGTCATCAAACAAGTATTACTATTGATCAATAGAATACCGCCATAAGCCGTTCTCTCTCTCTCAGCAGATGCTCACAAACAAGTATTACTATTGATCAATGCTTGTTAACTGTTCATTACTTTAGGCAGTATCATTAAGTAATAATTGGAATCGGTCCAGGCTCATCAAATCAAACCTACTCATCTACTGCTTTCTTTGTGCAAGCAATTAATAAGAGCTATATATTCTATTAAACTCGAAGTAGCAGCAATCACGTGTAAAAAAAATCAAAAGCATCAGATAAAATAACAACAGAGTCAAGTTATCCATGGATAACAACGACCAATTCCCTAGCATCACATATCAACATATTAATCGTATACAGTATAACAGAACTGTGAGGCTATGTAAGGCAACGCCCAGCTTCTAGAACAAATCTGGCAACAAGTTCACACAAAATGAGCAAATCTACAACTTTGAGGCTATGTAAGGAAACACCCAGCATCCATAACAAATTCCCTTATATTTATTCTCATAATAAATATTGAGGCTTATATAATAAAACCTTCATCATCGATAAGAAACCCGGCAAATTCCCACAGGAGCAATCGAGGCTTATATGACTCATCATTGATAAGATACCAGGCAAAAGTTCCCACATTTATTCTCGAAACAGACAAGAAGTTCCCACATAATACAAATTGAGGCTTATATAACAAAACCTTTCTGCGACGATTAGAAACCAGGCAACAATTTCCCACAGTAGCGATCGAGGCTATATAACTCATCATCGGTAAGAACCCAGGCAACAAGTTCCCACATTTATTCTCATAATAGAGAATGAGGCTTATATAACAAAACCCGACAAAGGCAACAATTTCCCACATATTCATTCTCGAACCAGGCAACAATTCCCCACAGGAACGATATAGATCATCATGATAAGAAACCACGCACAACAAGTTCCCACATATTTATTCTCGAACAAGGCAACAAGTTCACACATATTTATTCTCAAACAAGGCAACAAGTTCACACATAGATTGAGGCTTATATAACAAAACCCGATAAGGGCAACAGTTTCCCACATATTTATTCTCGAATCAGGCAACAATTTCCCATAGGAACGATCGAGGCTATATAACTCATCATCGATAAGAAACCAGGGAACAAGTTCCCACATATTTATTCTCGAACCAGGAAACAAGTTCCCACATATATATTCTCATAATAGAGATTGAAGCTTATAAAACACAACCTTCAGCATCAACAAGTTCCCACATATTTATTCTACTAATAGAGATAGAGGCTTAGACAAAACAACCTTCAGCATCTAAAAGAAACCAGGCAACAAGTTCCCACAAGAGCAAATATATTATATATTTGAACTCATCATAGAGATTGAGACTGCAGAATTCAAAATAATGTAGGGTTACTCAAACTCCATTGAAATACTGTCTACACAATTATCCTCAGCGAAGGGAGAAATAGCAGACTACAAACACTATCAGTCAAAACACAAACAGACCCCAAATGATTCAAAATGCAAACTATCCTATAGATAACATTGAATGCAGATAAGCTCATTACAGTGAGACTCCCAACCACTTTGTGAAGTTCTCAAACTCGGTGTAGTCTGAGTCTGAAACCATAGTCTTGTAGAAAGATTTGCCAGAAGCTTTGATAGTAGATTGCTCCTCCTGATCAAGCCAAACGCATTGACCAAAATCAGAAAGATTGAACAATATAAAGTAATCTTAATTGCAATAGGGGAGGAACAAACCCAAAAATATAAATAAACAATTAGAATAACACAAACATCAACTGTGTGCACAACAAAAGGATAAAATTCATATGGTTTTCAGAAAATCCAACAAATTTACAATAGTTAGTTTTAAATTGGCCAACATAGAAACAGCAATCACGAATTTACAATATTTCATTCTCCCATTAGTCAAGCTTATGCAGCATATCTTACTTTTATACAGGCCATTCTTTACCAATGACATACACAAGACTACCATGAATACTAGGCAATTAAGTATTAAAAAAGCAAACGAACATATAAAGATAAACCAAGGAAATTATGTATATTCAGTATGAAAAGTGTTCAAAGGAGGCATTTACCTTTGAGAGCTGAGTCCTCTTCTTGGAAAGCTTTTCTTGCTTCGCAGTAACCCTCTGCTTCTCAGCCAAAAGAGACATCCTCCTAGCAGTTTTAGCATAGGGATTTAGCTTCAACATAACATTTAAGTTCTTGAGAGGGTTCTTCTTCAAAGGAGCTCTCTTTATCTCCTTCTTTACAGGCCTCACGACCGACTGAATCTCATCGGAATTAACAATCCTAGCCAGGTCCCCGTTGAGCATCTTGGGTCTTGGAAGTACATAATTCTTCTTCTTTTCGGATGCCTTGTCAAAGGATCCATAGATAGAATCCAGCTTCTCAATAGCACTCTTGGTCCATATCACAAACCTCCCAAGATGACCACCGGGGGCCAATTTCAGCAAATTGAGACGATCAACATGGCAAATGTCAATCCCGGGGATGTTCCTGAAAGACTTCACGATCTTAGCCCCCTCAGCCGCATAAACAACAAGAGGTCCCTTCCTGCTAACATACCTCCTGTTCCTCATCTTTCCCTTACCAGCTCTAATCGCTTGACTGTCCTTGGCCTTCTCTGCATCAGGAAAGGCTCCCACTTCCTTTAGAATCTTGATCGCAGCAGATGTCTTCTCCACAGCCTCAGCGGCATCAGAGACAACAAGAGGAAGCTCGGGGACGGACTCAATTCGGTGACCGCGAGCCATCACGAGAGAAGGAACCGATGAAGCAGCTATGGCGGAAGCAACGGCATATCGCTTGAGGTTAACATTGACACGACGGTGCCATCGGCGCCAGATCTTGGTAGGAGCGAACATTCGCCCGCCACGACACATGTTTCCGAAAGCTCCCTGACCAGCACGATGAGTTCCGCCACCGGCAACACGAGGAATACGCGAGACAGCACGTCCAGTTCCCCAGGACTCCGCGGAGGTCTGATGGCCGGCTTTCTTGGAGACGGCATAGGGTTGACGGGAGTTCTTGGAGATGTTCGAATGGACAAAGGTGACAATGTCGGGGCGAATGGGGGCTTTCATGACGTCGGGGAGGGCGACGGTGGGGGAGGAGTCGGTAGCCATGTCCGATTCCAGGGATTGTACGGTAACGAGGGGGCGAACGGCGGCAGCGGCCATTGTTGAAGGTGGAAGCGATAGGCAATTAGGGTTTTGCCCTCAATAAGAAGTGAAATCGGATGGACTGATCAGAGTTTCGAGGAGGTTATATACTACGGAGTACGGACTCAGCAATGATGTTAGGACTCGCTAATGGGGTTTCACTGAAATTATGGGCCTTGGCTAAATGTTGTGGTGACCGTTGAGGCCCATATTCTAAGTTCAAACGGTCCGGCTCGTAATCTATCATATAAATTATCTATTATGTTATCTCATATAATATATATATATATATATATATATATATATATATATATATATATATATATATATATATATCACCTTTGTCTAAAGCTTCAAATGAGACTTCGTATCTGAAACGCAATAACGATCTGATATATATATACACACACATACGTGGAGCATTGTTTTTGCATTTTTTTTAAAGCGTAGCTCCCAAAATTAACGTTAGTCCACCTCGTATTTAAATATCTAATTTAAACAAAGACTTTGTACTTGAAAAAAAAATTTAAAAAATCAAATCATGTAAACAAATATGAAAATAGTTAAGATTTGAAAGAAAAATAACAAAACAATTTCTTAAATATTTAAATTTGAAACTTAACATAAAGTAATACCGTCAAATTTACCCAAAAATGAAAATGAAATAAACTAAAAACAATCGATTAACAAATTACCATATATTTTTAACAACAAGGACGGTTAATATCAATTTTCAGGTAAACCAAATATAATTTTAGATATTTATTATCAATATGATTTTCAATATCAATTTTTCATCCATTTAGTTCACATACAACCCCGATCAATTTTCATAACAATTTAAACAAAATATCATGAGAGAAAATAGGGTAAATTGCGGAAAATAACTTAACCTTTTGGGGGTGTTGCGGTCTATGGTCTAACCTTTTGAAAATGCAACTAAAAACCCAACGTATACAATATGTTGTAAATTTTAGCATATGCTTGCCGCCGGTAAATTTTCCGGTGAAAGTGATGAGGTGCATGTGAGTCATCTTCTTTCTTTAATGACTGGATAAATAGCGAAAAATATATATCTTCCATGAGTAAAATATATATCTTCCATGGACAACCAAAAGACCCGGAAAGGTAGACCGAGGAAATGTACCAATAATAGTGTTCTACACCACAATGAAACGATCTCTAGAGGCATGGGCATATATTTTACTCACGATACCGATCGTGCACACGTAAATGTGAGTATTCTAACACATTTATACATAAATAAAATTAAAGCTAACATGTGTTTGTTTGATAGCCTGGACTACCCGGTAATGTTTTGTTCTCTCAAATAAACTCTGCTCACGGGCCATCACAACAATGATCATTTATTGTCGCTCCTCCTGCCACTCGATTAAGATGTTTAATTTTTTTCTTGTTTAGACGATGTTTTTCTGCATTTACTATTCTTATGTTTGGGTGACATCTTGGTACTGATGTGTGGCAATGTAGGTGATGATTTTTTGTATTTTATTGTCGGATTATTTTATCCTATTTGAAAGAAGTTGTTTCTTTTTGTTATAAAACCATTATTGGGGTTTCTTTTATTTTTGTATCCGATACGCATTTGTAGATAAGCATGTCATGCATTCATATGAAAGTTTGAGAATGTATTATGTCATACATATGAAATTATCATCACACTAATCGGATATTTGCCTTGAGGATGATTTTTACAATATATGTTAAGCTCAAATAGAATAATGCTATTCTAAAAAACAATATCTAACTATTTAATATTCTCATGTATTCATTTGCTACTATTTTTCTTTTTAAAACTTAATTATTAAATTATCGAAGATTATAATATATTAACTAATTAGAATATACTTTCAATTACGATATTCAGTATTAATTATATTTTTAATTTTTTTTAAAAAATATTACAAAGTACGAGATTTACACAACTAAATTAACTAATTGTCTATAATCTTAAAACGAATTTCTATTGTCGGTCTACAGGCGCACACTATTTTATACAGTTTTGGTTATTTTCTTATAAAATCCACCAAACAACATTATAACGAAACGGTGTCGTTTGGTTACGACGTCCTCACACACCTCACTCCTCCTCAGTGCGGTCCGTGGTAGTCACGTCAACTGCACATGATGGTCCCGAACCTCCTGCAATCCGGCCTTTAAAGCTTTCCGATCTCCTCTCTATTTCTCTCTTGTGAGATTTCAAGCCAATCCTATCAAAATCCTTTTCAATTCCCTTTCAGATTTCACACAATTTTGTATTCAGACACCAAACACCTTTGCAAAAGCAAAAAGAAATTTTTACAACGAATCTAACCCCTAAAATACAAGCAAAAAATGTCAGCGGCGTCATTGAATCCGCGAACTGTCGAAGAGATCTTCAAGGATTTCAGTTCCCGCCGCGCTGGAATTGTTCGTGCGCTCACTTCTGGTCAGCTTTATTTTATAAACCTCATTGATTTCATCTCCATATTCTCAATTTCTCGATTTATTGGTCTCAATCTTGGGCTTTTCGTCTGTTTTCCTTTTGCGCAGATGTGGACGATTTTTACGGGCTATGTGATCCGGGTAAACTCTCACGCATACTAGTCTTTCCTACTGTTGAGATATGAGATCTCACTTGATTCGGAAGTTTTTGAATCAGTGGTGAGATACTGAGATGTGAGGAAATTGTGATCCGCTTGATATTTTGAGTGAGAAAATTAGCTTTTTTTATTGAAAAATAAAATAAAATCTTCACGTGCAATTTGCGAAATCGTTGCTTGTTCAGGCTGTTTGCTATTGTTCAAAAATTTCCCCGACTTTAATTAGTTATTTTCTTCATTTTAATGCAATTCTGTTCGTTCTGTTGTTTACGGATTTAGTTGGAATCCATTTCATTTGGACTTTCAGTTGTAGTGTTTATGGATTGGTTGGATACTTGGCTTGAGAAGTGAAATGAACAAGTTATTTGAATGACTAGAAATGCAATTTACACTTGTTTGGTTGTTTCTGTTTGGATGTTAGAGAAGGATAATCTGTGTCTGTACGGACATCCAAATGAATCATGGGAAGTCAACCTCCCAGCTGAGGAAGTTCCTCCTGAGCTTCCGGAACCAGCACTTGGGATCAATTTTGCGAGAGATGGAATGAACCGAAGAGACTGGCTTTCCCTGGTTGCTGTGCATAGCGACTGCTGGTTGCTTTCTGTTGCCTTTTATTTTGGTGCCCGTCTTAACCGTAACGAGAGGTAATTGCTTCTTGTGTTCTGCCTATAAATCAGATTTAGTATTGGTACGGTGACATTTCGTTTGGTTTACTACCCCAGTAACGCCCAGTTGCCCTTTTTTCTACTACTCACTGCTTATGTGAATGTGCCATATGTCTCTTTTTTTCTTGGTAAGGAATGCCATATGTCTGTAGTCCACTCAAACATGAGTTTGAATATGATACTTATACTTGGTTCATCTTAACCAACCATTAGCCAACATTATCTCATGACAAAGATTAAAAATTTGAAACCTATCCCATGTATCACAAACCTTCATTTCTTGGCTTAACTTCTATATTCCAAGTCTTAGAAACCCTTTTTATGTATCTGCTGGATTTGATTACTAGACCTACTTGCTGCGTAGATGTATTTGGTGGCCTGACAGTCTGACACCCTTTCCAATTAATATGGCACGGTGCTTGCTTCTTTTGGCCTATGCATTGTTGTCATATCATACTTGTTGTAGCATTACCTTTCATCTTTGATGAGCAAAAGGGAACTCCTCTCACGGACACTTTCGTGCATGCCATTGTTCAATACTTGTCAATGGCATGTCGAGTAACCAAATAACTTCCATACTTTATTCTTCAATCCTGTACTGATGCAGAATTGTCCTTGTGACACACAAAAACACAATCATAAAGTTCCATACTTTATTGTTCAAGATTGTTTGCTTGATTAAGTTGAGGTCACATATCTGTCTCCAAATGAATATCCAACTTGGGTTTGTTCAAGAGATAGAAATGCTTTGAGTTAGTTGTTACCTTTTTGCCATAACAAGTAAAATTAAAGCAACTGAGTCCTCGTCAAGATATATGATGGAAAGGGTTCCTAGTTCTTATCCTCCTGTTTGATTCATTTTCATCGGGAAGGGTTAGGATACCTCTTGCAAATAGGAAGTTGATTTATAATATAGTGTGGATAGGAACATCTTGATATCTAAATTGAAAAATTCAGTATTTTATGCTTGACAAGTTAATTACCACCTTGGTGTGTTCCCCATTTGCTTGCACTTCTTTGCAAAGAAAGAGAACCACTGGAGTGGATATACATGGATCGTAGTCTTCTGTAAAAGAAACATGCGTGTGTTGAGAAATAATGTCATACTTTTGGAAATATAGGAAGCGGCTATTCATTATGATCAACGACTTCCCAACAGTTTTCGAAGTTGTATCAGAGAGGAAGGCTATAAAAGACAAGCCTAGTGTCGATAGTGGAAGCAAATCCAGGGGAAGCGCAAAGGTGAGATGCATATCCAATAATACTTTACCATTGCAATTTGGCGCATTTCTCTAGCTTGGTCAATCTTGGTTATAGATGAAACTTCAACATACTTGTTCAAGTATTTTTTACTCAACTAACATTCTTTCATTGTGTTGACAGAGGTCAAGTGACGGACAGGTAAAAAGCAACCCTAAGCTGGCTGACGAGAACTTTGAGGATGATGAAGACGAGCAGGGGGAAACCTTGTGTGGCACTTGCGGTGGGAACTACAGTCCCGAAGAGTTCTGGATATTCTGTGATATCTGTGAAAGGTGGTACCATGGGAAATGTGTGAAGATAACCCCAGCCAGGGCAGAGGGCATTAAGCAATACAAATGTCCGTCTTGCGTGAAGAAAGGCAGGCCCTAGTATAGGGGGCCGAGTTCCAAAAGCACAAACCCGAAAAGAAACATGCTACTTAGCTGGTGGGCTGACACAGTAGTATAGCATTTCACTCTGTTTTGATGTTTATGAAAAATTGGTAGTTTAAGAAGGTTTCTCTTTCTGTGAAGTTTGTTCATAACAAACTTATGGATGAGTCTCAATGTGATATTGAGTTTGTAGCTTCCTCTAGGAAAGTCTTTTGCTTTTATATACTTGCTCAGTTGCTCCTCTCTTCTTGTGTGATCGGATTTGTTATAGCAAATGCAACATTTGCCACACATGCTCTTAGGCTGAGCTATAATGATTTATGAAATTGCAGATGTTGAGAAGCATGTAATTCAAATAGTAACTTTATTCATGAGAATATACTTTTCGCCTACTAGTCTGTTGAATAGGACCAGATAATGGTGTTTGGTGACACTGAAACTGAACGTAACTATGACTTTTTGTGATCTCAAGACAAAAATATTGCTAGCAAATTTCATACTAGATATATAAGTGCGATAATTGAATTGAAACTATGAAAGAAAAACATATACTACAAGAATAAGGACGCTGAGCTTGATGTCTACTAAGTAAAAGAAGCAACAAACAAAGAGGATAAATCATACAGAAGGTAGTACAATACAAAGGCTAGAATACAAGGCATGAGGGAGTTGATAGCATAAACCCCTTGAGAACAGGCTGCATAGCTACACTAAAAAATATACTCTCAGTATTTCTTGGTTGCTTAAAATGTTACACTAGCGTGTCACTCGAACCCAGGTTAAGAGAACCGTCCTTCATTAACTTCATGCTCAGACTGTTGAATCTTCCTCTTGAGTAATGTCTTGAAGCCTTCCTCCAATCTGTTCCGGTTCTCATCATTGCAACAAACTCGTCATAGCTGATTTTTCCATCCTGAAGGATAAAAAAGAATGTACAAATTGGATTAAAACTATTGTAGTGAATAATGTAGATTGAAATGACCTGACAGTATCTAGTCATCACTCATTTGTCCAACTAACTAAACCGCAAGATAAATTTACCTTGTCCGTATCCACCTCTTGGAAAATGTCGTTTGCCACATTGGTACAGTCATCTACACCATCTTCCATCAAGGCATCACGAAGCTCGTCCGGCTCAATAAAACCGTTACCATCCTTGTCAAAGTAGGAGAAGGCCTTACGGAGATGCTCATCATTTGCCATCCTGTGCAGATGCAACGAGACTGCGAGAAATTCACCATAGTCTAGAGTTCCTTTTCCATTGGTGTCAACCTGCATAAACCAAAATTCACCCTCATCAAAGCCTAAAATTGGCCCAAACTAGATAATCATATAACAAAACTAAAATAAATAATACACCTGCGATCTTGTTTTGAATTGAAAATACAACTGAACCCAGTCCCTAATTGTATTCTATTCTACAGGATAAAAGAATGCTTTAGGACCTACTATAGCTCATATAGTGCCATTTAATGACTGTCAGTTACTACAGCTATATCAGTGTTAAATAAACTCACAGCCTCAATAAGTGTTTGCACTTCAGATTCAGCAAGCTGAGAAGAAAACTTTAAAAGCCCAGCTTTTAGCTCCTCGATTGAGACAATGCCATCATCATTTGTGTCAATCTTCTTAAATAATTCTTTTATGTCCTCAACTTCTTCAACGCTCAAGTGTTCCGCAATAACCTGGTAGAATAATCAAATATTTAGCATAACGTATGATGTCCAAGAATGGACCAAAAGAGAAGTGTTTCAAGATTCACACACAGACCCTTAAGGCCTTTCTCTTGAATCGGTTCATCATTGAGAACTGCTTAAGCCTTGACTTCACAACATCTCCGAGAGGAACATTTGGAGCTTTCTTGGCATTCTGAAGCCATGGATGCTCTACAATAATTTAGCAGTATACATATCAGCCAAAGGTCAATGGTAAACACAGGTTAAGCTTAAAAGGTTCTACTTCAGCTACATACTTGATACAAGTTTAGCATGTAAAAGGGATGATATTTATATCTTTAAGCACCTGTCAAGTATCCCATGCGGAAAAGTTCTCACTTTCAAAACCTAGCAATAAATTTCTGTCGAAGTTCAGAAAGTATGACCATCAATATTAGGCGCAATAAAGTAGACATCAAAACACATGCAATGTAATTAGATAATTAACCTGTCCTGCTAACATTTTTATCATTTGTTATAGCATTTTGATTTAATATGCCGAAACTTTGCAACTTTTATTCACATTTAAATCTAAGTCGAAGTTGCTATAGATAGTTTCCAATCCATTGCTTGATATTGCTAGCAAATAACATTATGAGAGAATACAATATTGCACAAAGCATTCTGGGACATGAAAAATTAACAATTTCAGTAATTATTTCAATTGTATCATCAAATTTGTGAAGTACAGCAGCAAGCTTGGTGCAAATATGATGCCAAGATTTTATATATATAATGAACTACCTCAAACATTTATTAACAAAAAACCAGTTTCATGATGACCCAACAAAAAGCCACGTCTTAAAGCTAACTTTCACAGCATTGATAGAAGTTACTTTTCCCACTAGTACTGCTTATTAAAGAGCTAACCAGAAATGCAATGTTTTAAGTTTTCAATTTAGTGTTCAGGAAGTATTGTAAGTTACAGAGACTCAGTCAAAACATCAAGAACTGTCTGCGTACAGGGATTCAAACACTTCAGAGATCAGGTATGTAGTCAAAGATACAGTCTTACATACACGCATTTGCATTCAAAACTTAAACTTTCAAACTCATTGCAGGAAGAAACTCCAAATGGATTGCTTACTGATGCCTTAATCTTAGTAGACACTCAGTTTGCACAGAATTTCAGCAAATAATTAACTAAAAATAACCATTGATCTGCAACGGTAAGAAATCTTAGCTCTCACATGGATACTTTAGTATTTACCCCCCAATATTTTCATTCCAAGTCAACTTTAAATGATTCACATTTGTCAAAGTGTTTTTCAATAAATTGGAAGGAAGCCATGTAGCAAATATTCTCATCAGATCCAGTATAAATATATAATTTAACAAGAACAAACCTAACACTGACAAAAAAAAGACTAATTTAAGAAAAAATGAAAATGCATTACCAAGGACTTGTTTTGCTGTAAGTCTGCGTTTTGGATCAGGCTCCAACATTTGTTTAACCAAACTCTTGGCACTCTCAGAAACATTGGGCCAGGGATCCCGCTTGAAATCAATCATCCCACGTAGAATTGCCTGCGCTACGCCTTGTTCAGATTCTGCCAAAATGCAATCACAAAAGCAATTGAGAACCCGGATCACAAGTTCTACCAGGATGAAGTACAAGAGAGTGGGTAAAGGCTTAGTAATGACAAAGAATACACAACAAGGATGAAGGAATCACAGGAAATCAAAAGCTTCATATAGGTTTCTATATCCTTGGATTTTCACAACCCGGGAAGTTGAAAAGATGAACAGAAAATACTATTTACCTGCCCAAAACGGAGGAACTCCACATAACAATATATATAGAATCACTCCTGCACTCCAAATATCGATCTCTGGTCCATAGTTTCGCTTGAGGACTTCTGGAGCCATATAATATGGGCTGCCAACGATTTCAGAAAACCTCTCACCTGAAATATTCATTAGTGAAAGGAAGAAGTGAAAAGTAAGAAAAAATAATGAAGCATGCGCAGTAGTTGCACAATCTAACAACTGCAGCAATGCGCGAGAAGATATTTTCCAAAAAATTGATCAGATAGGAAGCTATTTACTTCTTCTTAAGTGATCGATCTCAGCCAGTTACTAGATGATGAGATTACATATGATTATTTTGGCAGGAGGCTACAAGGCCTTTTATAAGTAACATTACAAGTAAGGCTTTATCAACAGAAAAAACCATAATAAATAAACATTACCTGCTTGTCGAAGAAAAGGCTAAAACATTCAAGGATTTCCATAGAAGTTTGATTTCTGGAGCCAATATCATAACTAGTCACCATTCCCAGAAACTAAGATTGTAATGTAATTCCAATTTACAACATTTTAAGGGTATCACACATCCTTCAAATAAAATAGTTTCACTAAGAACAACTAGAGAGGGTGCTGTTTATGAACTTTAACATAAAAACATATTTTTGTGGTTGATGAAAGAAAGAGCAAGGTGACTGACAAAAATATCTATTACTGGTGGAAAAAGAGGCATTGGAAGCATTCCTTCACAACAGCGACAAATAAATCAGAAACACGTGGCTTCTGACAAACAAACAGGTGCTTTTTTAGCAAGTAACATTCAAATGATGGTAATCATGATATATGCTACTTCAAATGACGCGATATTTATAACCTATCAACATTTCACTACAGAAATGTTATTTACAACCTATAAAATTTGCAAGTGGAATCCCTTCTAGAGTTTATATAATTCAAATTTCAAACACATCTCCTTAGGCAATAGAAGGTGTTGGCAACTTGCCATGGTATTGACATCCTGGCAGCAGTTACCAAATGGTTCAATACTATGCAGCTTCCACCAGAGCTGCACAGATTGTACAGCAAAGAGACAGGAAGTGGCTTCTGAGTATAAAAGCAGATTCTGCAACAAATATTTGTTGAATCCATACACGAAAAGAGGCTTCCGAAAAGTCTGGTTCTATAATTGATGCAAAACCCATATAGAAGAAGGAATAAAATGTCCAACCCTATAAATCTGTGTCTGGAACCTATCCAGAGGGCACAACACAAGCCCTAGTCAATGTAGTCATAAACATTACAAACCTGATTAATGCAGGAGGTCTGACAAATGTTGTATGTCCACTTCTTATACCAATTAAAACCACTCAGCTTTTAGATTATGTATGACATTGAAATTTATGAGATAAATTAACCTCCCAGTGATAGAATATACTATCATGCCTGGAATTTTGATACAAAGGTAGAGTAATACCAAATTAAGTTAATCATTCTAACAAGCTAATAGCAACAGATTTCTGAGTATCATTGAAAAGAATGATCCAATGCTTTTGGTACATATTACATAACTAAGGAATCAGAACCATTAGAAAAACCCCCCAAGGAAAAAGAACACGTATTAAAATTGAGGAGAATCCTTCATATGATCAACTCTTTTGCACAAATATCATGAAAGACCAATAACTTTTCTCCTAAACTACTCAAAGATACTTCTGCCTAAAAGCAGCAATTCACATATTCCCAGCTTCGGACCTTAAGGAAGACTATCAAACTTACCATATCTACCTAGCGATTCCTTCAACCTGAATACCCACACCGGAAGTCACAAACAAAGAAGAAGAAAAAATCTTAAGTCTTTATGAGCTTAGATAGGAACACATTAATTGTTGTGTATTCCATTTGCCCTTAAACAACCAAAGCCTCCATTTTACCCATATTCACCCAAAATACGTACACTTCACATTCGGAAAGCTTTCAAGAGTTACTCATTAAAATATAACGAAATCAAAGCCCCTATGCCCCAAATTCCAATGCACAAATCTCTTTAGCTACCAGAAGACACCATGTATTTACACAAATATATCTAACTCGAGCATGACGAAATAGAGCCAATGAATTAATTTTTAAAGCCGGAATTGTCGCGTAAACATCAGCATACCAGGCTTAAAGAAAATGGAAAGCCCGAAATCAATGGCCTTCAGGGGCGAAGTCTCCTTCTTGTTAGCAAACAAGAAGTTTTCCGGCTTCAAGTCCCTGTGAATCACCCCATGCTTGTGGCACAGCTGCACCACCTCGACAATAGTTCGAACCACAGCAGCAGCAGCCCGCTCAGTGTAATGCCCCCTGGCAACGATCCGATCGAACAGCTCCCCGCCTTCACAGAGCTCCATTACAAGGTGCACGGCGCTCTCATCCTCGCAAGCCTCCCTAAAACCCACGATACTCGAGCTCCTCGGCAAGTGCTTCATAATCGCGACCTCCCTCCTCACATCATCAATGTCCACCGCCGTCCGAAGCTTCCGCTTGGAGATCGACTTACAAGCAAGCAGCTCCTTGGTGCCTCGGTCAATACAAAGGTAGGTGATACCAAACTCACCCCGCCCTAACTCCCTATCGACCAGATACTTCTCGTCGATCGATTCTTTTGGGACGTCAGGAAGGACAGTGATCGCAGATAAGGAAGATGACTTCTTACCGGCGCCGGCAGCGGAGCCACGACGGTCCTTGTCGCGCCGGGCGTCGGAATTTTTTGACTTGACGTCCTCGCGGGCAACGGCGGCCGGAGATCTGCAACAGTTTCCCATGGAAAGGGGAAGGAAGGTAGATTCTGGTGAAGAATCACACTCTGAAGTGTTTGCACCGGAGAGAGGAAAAACCCTAACCCTAGCTAAGATCGGGCGGGCTCAGACATTATAATGGCGCAACTGAGAGAAAGGCTATGGCGCTCTAGAGAGAGATAGAGAGGAGTGAGGATGAAGGGAGTGGAGAGAGAGGAGCTTTGCCCTGTGGAGTTGTATTGATTTTGTACGGTAGTGGTTCAGATGCTAGACATGGCTTTTTTAAATTTTACTTTTTTGATTAATTTGATAACTTTTTTTATTTTCCTTTTTCTTTTCACAAGTGTGGTTTTTTTTTATCTCTAACTTTTTTTGGACTAAAATCTCTCCCATTAGTGAATTTTTTCCAAAAAAATCTAGAACTTTGAAAAAAATTAAAATTCAGATTTTTTTCTCATCCTACTTTTACAGGATTGGGCCACTTTTTTTTAAAATTTTGCAAGAGAGAATGTGATGAAGTAGGTAAAAATAAGTAGGAGAGAGATTTGATAGAATTTTTAGATTATTTGTTGATGGGATAAAAAAAGTTCTTTGGCAAAAAAGATGATGCGGAGGAGAGGTAAAATGAGGAGAGGGAGTGGTGAGAGATTTTTTTTGTATCACTAGTGGTATTGCTCTAAAGAACATCATTTTTTTCACATGTTTAGAATATATTAAATCATGCCCCGTAAAGTGCACGGTTAATATACTAGTGAGAGTGTATCTACAAGGTAAGCAATTGAAGCAAGGTCAAACATAATATAAAGCGAAGAAATTATTTAAATCCAAAGAACAACAAGTAAAATGAAACAACAAATAAAATGTAGAAAGTAAACAATCAAAGCAAGGTCAAACATAAACTTATCATCTAACATTTATCTGTGAAAATACATTGAGATTGAATTGTGCATCTACAATATAAAAACATGATATAAAGCGAAGAAATTATTCAAAGATTTTATTGCCTACAACACACTTCATGAAAATTCAAAAATTATAGGTTAAGTAATGAAAAAATAAATATTATTTACTCGGATGAACGTTTCTTAGTACTCGAACATCACAACCTTGAAATTAAATTCTCGTGCAATATTATTTTTATTTACGCTCCACCTCAGAAAAATTCTAAAGATGCGTTCTGGGCCAAATTGACCAATTTGGTGCTTAATCTTAATCTCCCTGCTATAATCATGGGAGATTATAATGAAATCAGCTGCCCTGCCGACAAATTGGGGGGTGTCTACCCTAATAATAACAGATTCCACAAGATTAATAATTTTATCCAAAACTATAATCTGGTGAACATCGATACAAGAGGAAACGAATTCACTTGGAGACGGAAAAAAGGAGGAGCTAATAAATTAATAATACCTTTGAAAAACTAGACAAAATCCTAGCGCACTTTGAAGTTTTAAATCAATATAATCAAATGCATGTGTGGAATCATGCATTTACCTCCTCTGACCATGGTATGATCTCCATCCATATCAATAGTTCCAAACAAAAATTCAAAAATAAACCATTTAGATAAGAACAAATGTGGAATGATAGACCAGATTGTGAAAACATTATAAAACAAGCCTGGCGTGTCCATTTTCCGGGAACGAACATGTTTAAACTTGTTAAGAAAATTCACCTAGCAAAGATCAAAATTAAACAATGGAGGAAAATTTCGGAAACATTAATAAGCAAGTTAAAAAAGTGGAGAGTGATATAGAGAAACTACAAAATCAAAATTATAGAATCTTTTGTCAAAATATCAATGACAAACTAATGAGACTACATAAGAAAAGAGAATGTTTGATTGATTATCAACAAAAATATTGGAGACAAAGAGCGAAAGCCAACGCCTTTGAAAAAGGCGATAAGAATACGAAATATTTTCATTGAAAAGCGACAGGTAGAAGGAACAGGAAAATGATTAATAAAATTAAAAATAACGATGGACGATGGATTGAGACAGAAGAGGAGATTTCCCAGGAATTCTATAATGATTATAAAAAACGTTTTAGTGCTTCAGTGAGTGATAGGAACCTTTGTGACCGTTACCTCCAAGTCATTTCCAAGGAAGTTAATGATGAGGATAATGGAGACCTAATCAAACCTTTCTCAAATAGTGACATTAAAATGCGATTTTTTATATCGGTTGCGAGAAGTCCCCGGGGCGTGATGGTATGCTAGCGGGATTCTTTCATTGGAATATAGTCGGCCCTGCAGTCTGTAGAGCTGTCAAAAGCTTCTATCACTCTGGTAGTCTACTGAAACAAATAAACCACACATTTATAACATTAATTCCGAAGAATGAAAACCCAGTATCGACAAAGGATTTCAGACCAATTAGTCTATGCTCAACAACATAGAAGATAATAGCGAAAATTTTAGCGACCAAAATTAAGAAAGTCCTTCCAAAGTTAATTCACCCATTTCAAAGTGCATTTGTGCAAAATAGAGCTATTTAGGATAATATACTGATTGCTCATGAAATCTTCCACAATTTTAGAATGAAAAGAGAAAAGGAAGGTTATATGACAATTAAAATAGATATGGAAAAGGCCTATGATCAAATCGAATGGCCCTTCATTATAGCGGTTCTGGAAAAATTTGGTTTCAATCACAGATTCTGTAACTGGATCATGGAATGTATTTCGACAGTTTCCTATTCTATCCTTATTAGTGATAAACCGTCTGATCTGATTATGCCTAAGAGAGGTCTTCGCCAAGGGGATCCTATTTCCCTCTTAATCTTTAACTTAGGAGCCGAGGTCCTGATGCGAAATATTCAAAGAGAAAGTGACCAAAACAAAAAGACCATTGGCTTCCCTATCTCGAGAAATGGATCCTACATCCCGTTTTTAGCCTTTGTTGATGATATGATTATCTTTACAAAAGCTTCTACGAGTGCTAGCTCCAGGATTATGGAAATTCTCAATGGATATTGTAGTATTTCGGGTCAAAAAATTAACCTCCACAAATCCGCATTCCAAACGTCGGTTAATGTTGAGAACTCAATGAAACGCCAAGTCCAACTATGCTTAGGCATTCCTTGCTCTGGATGCCTAGAAAAATATCTTGGATGCCCGATCATTAATGGGAAAGTGAATAAAAGTGTATTCGAGGATGTAATTTCAAAATCTAAACTCCAATTGTCTAAGTGGAAGGCCTCGACTTTGTCACAAGAAGGTAGGACAACACTTATAAAGGCCAATTTAAATGTTAAACCTAGTTTCATAATGCAAAGTTTCATGCTTCCAACCAGTATTCATGAAGAACTATACCAAATTAATAGAAATTTCTTCTGGAATAAAGGGACAAACTTTCATCCCCTCATTAGTTGGGATAGAATCTATAGACCCAGGAAATTTGATGGAGTAGGCATCAGAAAATATGAGGATATGAATAAGGCCCTTCAGATGAAACTACTCTAGAAGATTCTGAACGAACCGGATAATATTTGGGTTAAAGTTATTGAGGAAAAATATTTGAAAGGCTCACTCCTTTGGAATTATAAGGCAAAACAGAATACATCTTGACAATGGAAGAAACTTATGAACCTAAGATCGGATTTCAACCTGGGTTTCAGATGGAACGTTGGAGATGGAAATACTGTTAAGTTCTGGAGGGATTGCTGGATTGACCGTAAACCTCTCAGTAATTCGTGTATTATTCCAAACTTTATCCCTAATGACGAGGTGGTCAAATACTTTATCGTTGAACATAAATGGGACGAGAACAAAATTGATAATGAGTTAAGTGGTATTTTACCATCTGATATCATTAAATCGATCAAATCATACCAACTTCAAAAATCATTCATACAAGATCGGTTGTACAGGGCTCCGTCGAATTGCGGTAACTATACGACGAAATCGGCATTTAACTTTATATATGAGAGAAGCAACCTTCCCGCCAACGAAAATGACTGGATTTGGGATCTGGATCTTCTCCCCAAAGTCAAGAACTTCCTTTGGAAGTTGTCCATCAATGGACTCCCAACAAAGGAAAATTTGAAAAAGCAAAGGGTCTCAGTCCCTATGGCATGCTATTTCTGTAAACACCCTTTTGAATCAGCTGATCATTTATTTTTTGAATGTCAATTTCTCAAGGACTCTTTGTCTTGTCTAAGGATTAAAGACGCCATTAACTCTGGTAATAGTATGAGATTGAAAATCCAAGATAGAGTTAATTGGTTAAAAGTTAATATCTCGGTGGCTGACTTCATCTTCTTCAGCATGACATGGTGAAATATTTGGAAAAACAGAAACCAATAAATTTTCAGTAACAAAGAACCTCAAAATATTGAGCAAAATGTACGTAATCAGATCAAAGACTGACAACAGATGAAAAAGATATCAAAAATGGATAATAACAAGGTCACAAAAAAAAGAAGAAAAACGAAAAATATTTGTTGGACTAGACCCGAAAAAAGACTTTATTAAACTTAATTTCGATGGGTCCAAAAAAGGTTATGGGAATGAGTCTTATGGTTTTATCCTCCGCAATCATGAGGCTTTATCAGTCTTCCTAGGCTTTGGGCAATGTAGCAACATTTTTGTCCTGCATGTCGAAGCATGTGCGCTTAGGGAAGGTCTGATAAAGGCTTATGATTTAGGAATTAAAAACATTGAAATTGAGGGTGATAATCTCTCGATCATTAATTCGGTAAAGCAAATTTGGAAAACCCCCTGGGATCTCGACCTTCCGTTGTCAGACATTTCTAATATTTTAGTTGGTTTTTGTTAGGTTAAAATCAGACATGTCTTCAGAGACGTTAATGGAGTGGCGGATTTGCTTGCTGACTGGGGGTTCCAGGGCCATTCGGCGCCTAGCTCGTCAATGCTTAAGGTTGAGGAGCTCATCCGGAAGAATGCTCTAGGGCGGAGAGTCTCGCAGAGATGATGCTCCCCAATCGCTTATCTTGTACTATTAAAAAAAAAAGTAGTGAATACCAATTTTATGCATAAAGTAGGACAAGAAAAATTATAAACCTTAGTTTCACATTAAACTCCCAGTAACTTCTATAACTCAACTACCTAATTTTGTTGATGAACAATCACCATCATGGGCAAGGCTTCAAATTAGGTCAACGATAGAGAAGTGCATGAACCGAGATGCAACGAACAAAAGATTCGAAGAAGGTTTGTGAGAGAAAGAGGTGTGTGTGTGTGTTAAGGTTTTGAAGTAAAAAGAGGATTAAAAGGAATTTAAACTAATGTGCAAATTCCTAATTTTCATAGGCATTGTAGGCTTGTCGTTGTAAGGGGATCACTTAATAACTGGTTCTCTCTTGAGACATAAAGGATACATTGTGACCGACAAGCAGCAACTTATATAGAGCGGAGGAATTTTACATTATTAATCTAAAATAATTATTTCACGAGCAAATTTTAACACAAGATTCTAGCACAACTTTGCAAAAGAAGTGATATGCAATTAGCATGAAAGAAGTGAAGCTATTTCACAACCAATACGTGATGATAAAAGAAAATTCAATGAGGTCCTTGCCAAAATGCAGCAAGTAGAAGAAAAGCTCCGCAAAATGGATGATTCAAAACACACACAACGAAAATATTACCATAATGACTAGTTCCTCATTTGTCGCAAGAAAGACCGAAAGAGCATATAAAATGAAAGGTCCCTCATATATATATATATATATATATATATATATATATATATATATATATATATATATATATATATATATATATAAACCAAGATAAATATACTTATTTAGTTATGACAATGGTGGGACTTGAAAGTATTCTGGTCTAGACACCCTGCACTGATAAAATAAGAGTATAATTTGGGACAAAACACTTGACAACGGCGCCATATGTATGTGCATCAAACCATATATCTCAATAAACATATACGAGATCGACAATATACATTATGTTTCATGTTCAAAAAGGAAAAAATGTAGATTATTAGGCAAAGGAGTGTTAAGAGGATCATTAGGGAAGATCTTTAGGGGTAAAAATGAAAAAGAAATTGTAAGTCATTAAATTACAAGCTAATGCTTTTAAGTTCAGTTACAATGCCACTGGGACACACCCTCCTTGAGTGATGAATGAACATAGAAAGTAAGATATCAATGTGGTGGTTAATAGTCAAAACAATATATACATCATTCAAAGCATCTCAAATAAGGAAAAATATAACTAACTGGATAATATAGTTCTTCCACATAATAACAATACAAGTCTAAGACATAATAACACTAAAAGTTAGCAGGCCATGAGATATATGTATAGAATAACATATCTAGAGGAAAAATGCACCGGTGTTGCAATAGTTTGAATGTCATCGTTCCGAACATATTGCACAAGCTTTCACAAAGTATTATGTCAAATTTGAAAATAAATAAATTCGCAATCAATACTGCAATTGAACCAATGAACTCGGTGTATAAGAAATACAACAACGGAGCAACACGTTTTGATAATTGATTCAAACATATAGCAGAACACATCGAATGTTTCCTAGCAATTTCAAACAAGAGCTCATCACAACAAAGAGTAACCAATAATCACTTCCAAAGGTCATAGACGCAACCAAATTTCAATTTTCGTTCGAACGACATTGCATCGAAACGACAACAAGAAAAGGAAATAATAATTGAACACACCCTACACCGGCAATACCACCAGCAATGGGTCGTATGTGGACTGATTCGTTGATTCTCGTGGAAGGATTTTCGCTTTTTTTTCCGCGAATTTGGATGGCAAATTTCTTACATGGAAGGGAAGAAGAAACGCATCAAGTAGGGCGAACCAAAATCAACAAAGTACGGTTCTGTCGCTAGAAAATGCTCCAGGTCCAAAACAACGAATATTAGGGTTGAAGGGAAGTAAGGAGAAATGATCACTTTGATATCAGGTATTTTCCGTAATTTATCTAGTTTGGACATAAGTGTCAGTAGACAACATTTACAGTTCATTAACTATTACTTGCATTTAGGTAGTTTTTGGATTATTATTATATGCATTCTTCATTCTACGACGTCTTATCACCGTATTCATTTTCTTCGATTTCATACACTTTACTTTTATATTTTTCTTGGATCAAGTCCTTGTGTCATGCACCCGTTTGTTGTCAATTTGTGTGTTTTTTTAATTTAATTTTAGTTTAGTTCTAAGCGCGACAGTTAATTTATCCTGAGCATTGATAATGAAAGTATTTTTGAAAAAAGTGTTGATTTATGAAATATATATTTTTTGGATTTATAATAAGTGATGAAATAATAATTGGAATCTACTATATAATACTAAAGAAAAAGTGAATTAAGCCACATCGGATTTTTCCACGTGTCACCACCACATCAAGCCACATAGGATTTTTTCACGTGTCACCGCCACATTAAGCCACGTTGAATTTTTGTCATGTCTTATTTATATAAAGTCAATTATTTCTATTTTTATTATTTTGTTTCTTAACTACATGTATGATATAAGATATAAGAAAAGATTATAATAGAAACAAAAATTAATTTTCTATATTTAACAAATATTATACTATTTATGTGTTAGAAGATTATATTATATAGATTTTTGTAACTCAAGTTATTTTATAAACCAAGATATATGATTGGTCATTTACTTTTCCCACTTTAAATAATCGAATGTTTTGGATATTTATTCAGTATTATTTTTATTAATAATCGGTTTATTTTATTTCATTTAATTGTATTTTATCATTTTTTTTGCCATAGTCAATTATTCTAATAAAATCGATACTTATAATCTATATTACAAACCTTGATGTTTTAAACTTTTTAGTTGTATGGTTATTTCAATAAATATAAAAAGATCTATAAAAAGGTTTACAATTTTTATTAATCTAATTTAGACTTGTACGCAAAATTGTTTAGTAGCAATGAATCAACAATACATATTTAATAAACTTTGGGTGTATTTATCATTGAGCAATGAAGATAAATAAATATAATCGGATGTATGATATGAGATATAAGAAAAGATTATAATATAAACAAAAATAACTTTATATGTTTAACAAATATTATACTATTTATGTGTTAGAAGATTACATTATATAAAGTTTTTTTTAACTCAAGTTTTTTTTAAACAAGATATATGATTGGTCATTTACTTTTTTCATTTCAAATAATCGGATGTTTTAAATACACCTAAAATAATTTGATATTTATTCAGTATCATATTATTTATTTATTTCTTTTAGTAATCGGTTTATTTTATTTCATTGAAGTGTATTTTATAAAAATTTTTTTGACATAGTCATTATTACATAAATGAAAATATTAAATAATTTTTTTGATTAAATATAATAAAATAGGTCCGTCGGATATTTTAATAGACTATCTCTCACACATATATATTAAGTAAAAAATTATTTATTTTTAAAAAATAAATAAATAAATATATATAATGTTAAAATATATGAATATTCTTATAATTAATTTTTTGACATCCCGTGCAAGGCACGAGTACTAGTTTAGAAACTAAGAAGTTTTTTTTATAATGGAAAGAAGGTAGGCCCGGACCGCCAAGCGGGTAAGGGCAAGGGTGCAGGCCCGTCCAGGCCGCTAAACCCGGCTTGAAAGCCCATTTTATTTATTTTTTTAAATTTAAATAGAGTAAATTACATCAAACCACGTCTTATTTAGCCTACTTTTCACATAACCACCTCTTATGAAATTTTTTTCAAATAACCACCTTTTATGCTATTTCGGTTAACAAATCACCACCGTCTTATTTTTCCGTTAAATTTTCCATCCATATGGTCCACTTGTAATTAAGTGAATTTAATTAAGCTTATTTTATTATTTTATCAATTAAAATATACCAGTTAAAATCTTGTAATTTCTAAAACTTCTCCTTAATAAAAACCTCGCTAATGAATTTTATAGCCGCCGGAGTTTTGTCGTCCCAGTGCTTCAATAGTCGATGGATTTCCCCAATGCTTCAGTAGCAGCCGGATTTCTGCAATCCCGTGCTTCAATTTCCTCCCACGAACCAAATATCGAAATTTTCTCCCATATCTTCCGCTTTCCCACATTATATGTGTCAATTTTTCCTCCCTCCGATCACCGTCACTTTCACGGCAGTTCCTAAAACCAACCTTCGAATTTCTAAAACCTTCTGATTTCTTTAGCTTTGTGTATGTCCTTCCGAGAACAATGAAGCTTACCTTAGAGAGATGATATGGCTCAAAACCATTGAAACACTGTGGGAGCAAATGGGTTTCAATTGGCTGTGAAATTTAATTAAGCTTATTTTATTATTTTATCAATTAAAATATACTAGTTAAAATCTTGTAATTTCTAAAACTTCTCCTTAATAAAAACCTCGCTAATGAATTTTATAGCCGCCGGAGTTTTGTCGTCCCAGTGCTTCAATAGTCGATGGATTTCCCCAATGCTTCAGTAGCAGCCGGATTTCTACAATCCCGTGCTTCAATTTCCTCCCACGAACCAAATATCGAAATTTTCTCCCATATCTTCCGCTTTCTCACATTATATGTGTCGATTTTTCCTCCCTCCGACCACCGTCACTTTCACGGCAGTTCCTAAAACCAACCTTCGAATTTCTAAAACCTTCTGATTTCTTTAGCTTTGTGTATGTCCTTCCGAGAACAATGAAGCTTACCTTAGAGAGATGATATGGCTCAAAACCATTGAAACACTGTGGGAGCAAATGGGTTTCAATTGGCTGTGAAATTTAATTAAGCTTATTTTATTATTTTATCAATTAAAATATACTAGTTAAAATCTTGTAATTTCTAAAACTTCTCCTTAATAAAAACCTCGCTAATGAATTTTATAGCCGCCGGAGTTTTGTCGTCCCAGTGCTTCAATAGTCGATGGATTTCCCCAATGCTTCAGTAGCAGCCGGATTTCTGCAATCCCGTGCTTCAATTTCCTCCCACGAACCAAATATCGAAATTTTCTCCCATATCTTCCGCTTTCCCACATTATATGTGTCGATTTTTCCTCCCTCCGACCACCGTCACTTTCACGGCAGTTCCTAAAACCAACCTTCGAATTTCTAAAACCTTCTGATTTCTTTAGCTTTGTGTATGTCCTTCCGAGAACAATGAAGCTTACCTTAGAGAGATGATATGGCTCAAAACCATTGAAACACTGTGGGAGCAAATGGGTTTCAATTGGCTGTGAAATTTAATTAAGCTTATTTTATTATTTTATCAATTAAAATATACTAGTTAAAATCTTGTAATTTCTAAAACTTCTCCTTAATAAAAACCTCGCTAATGAATTTTATAGCCGCCGGAGTTTTGTCGTCCCAGTGCTTCAATAGTCGATGGATTTCCCCAATGCTTCAGTAGCAGCCGGATTTCTGCAATCGCGTGCTTCAATTTCCTCCCACGAACCAAATATCGAAAATTTCTCCCATATCTTCCGCTTTCCCACATTATATGTGTCGATTTTTCCTCCCTCCGACCACCGTCACTTTCACGGCAGTTCCTAAAACCAACCTTCGAATTTCTAAAACCTTCTGATTTCTTTAGCTTTGTGTATGTCCTTCCGAGAACAATGAAGCTTACCTTAGAGAGATGATATGGCTCAAAACCATTGAAACACTGTGGGAGCAAATGGGTTTCAATTGGCTGTGAACTGGAACAAAATCGGAATGCTTCTTCGAGAACACTAGAGGAATTGAAGAGAACGAGAGAGAGGAATTGAAGAGCAGAAGTAAGACAATGGAAGGTTGCGAGATGAAGGTGACGGAGATTCACCGGTTTCATGGACCTACGAAAACATCGAATTTTGACTATTTTCGAGCTTTGAAATTTCAATCAAATGTCACGACCCCTCAAGATTTAAAAAAAAAAAAATGACGGTCCCCCAGAGTGAATGATTAGATGAAGTCTTGATTGACTAGATTGGTTATGAAACAAGAATTGCCTATTCCCTTATAGCAAGATGAAAGAAAAGCAGGTATATATTGTGCTATGCCTTAGACCAATACATTTACATTCACCAAACTAAACTGGATGTTTATAACAACAAACCTCTTCTGTAGTAAATAGTTAATGAGGGGTGGGTGTAGATGAATGAATTTGGGAGTGAAATTAATAAATTTCTTGATGAAGTCAGCAATTAGGCATAAACTCAAACAGATTAAACTTCCCCAGGAGACCATTGAAACTAAAAAAAGTCAGTGAGGCATAAACTCAAACAGATTGTGGGCACCCTAATCTCAAACTATTAAAAAATGAAGAGAGAAGATGCATGAGATATATTACTAAGAAAGAGCAATAAGATGTAGAAGAATGTTGTTTAAACTTCCCCAGGAGACCATTGAAACAAAAGACAATTAGAATATGGGTGGGTTGAAGGGCGAGGACGAGTGACTGCTAAGACTTGCATCAGCCCGCAGCACTAACAAAGACAACACACTGAAGGAACCCAAGCAAAGAAACAGCGTTTCATTTGGTTTGGTCCGCAGAGGGAAAAACACTGTGCAAAGACCCCTTATTCTTGTTCAGTTCGGTTCAGCTAAACACTTGGGCTCCTCCGTCTCCTTCCACACCCCGAGATGCTCACATTAGTTAAAACCGGGTATATAAAGGTAAGAGACGCGACCTTTTTGTTCGATGTGGGATGAGTTTTACAGCAAGGTTAAATTGTCAAGTTGCAAACTCTACTTGGATTCTCTCCAGTAGGGGACTCCTCAACCGCAACGACGCCGTTTTGCATAGCAACAATGAGGCCGCGTCGCTGCAGATCAACATACCTTATCTGAAAATGGCTATGTGCATAAGTTAACGTTTTTATTTTGTATAAATAATGTAGTGCAATTAAGACTTGTCAGGATAGCAAAACCGCATATATTACTAGGATTGTGAACTCTTTTATATTTTTAATAGGAGATAGTAATTTGTTATCTAATAACGACAAGTCAATGACTTGGGAATTGGAATTTATACATCCGTGAATAACAATAACACAAAAACAAACTCTAATTTTTAACTTTAAACGTACAAAATTCTCATTTCCTTTGCTTTGGTCGTTGTCCTGTTTTCCTCTTTTGTTTCTTATACTCGTCGTACAACTCGCTTCATCGATATCACGCAATAGATTGAAGTTGTCTGCAAGCTTCTTCTTCAAACTCGCTTCATTTGATAGATTTGATGAATCTGTGGAGGGTTCGTCGTTGGCTGGTAAAGAAGCGCTTCTCTTTCACATCAATGTCGACTGAGAAGTTTGTGAACGCTTGAACTGGAGAGAGCGTGGACATGAATGGCTAATTTGCAACAAAACTCATGCTTAGGATTGTAGAAGCAAAGGTTGAAATAGTCGGGTTGTAGTGTTTAGATAATGCTTCACCTTGGTCCCCGTAGCAACGACTCAAAGGAAGCACACACATTTCATAACAGTGCTCGAATTCCCCGAGAACCATCAGTAACAATGGAACACTGTTTTGTTGCTTTAGAGTAAATATATAATGCCTACTAAGTTTCTTACTTATAGTTCCAATGTCACCTATATTAAAGATGTAGTTTGGTGCATAGACAAGAGAGAAAAACAAATGATGGGATAGATAATGGTTTTACTTTATACACATAAGTGAGACGAGCAAATGACACAAGTACATATTACACTTTCATTGGATATAAAATAGAATTTGCTACAAAAGACAGCACATAGTGTACCAACCTTCCTGAGCAGTGCTCGATAATAAGATTGTAAAGTTGGACAAAGAAATCCTGCAAATCAATCTTCATAGCATCAAGGTTGCTCCTCATAACGTTAAAGGCGACAATGTAGCAGTGTATGCGTTGGGTCATAGTCAAGTGACTTTTAGAACCATCAGAGGCAGTAATACCCGAAGCAAGAGTCTTTAGGATCTTCATGAGGTCAGCCATGAAATCCAAGTCAATAAACAAGAACCGAGAAGAGGATGTGGGCCAAGAGCTCCAGCATTCGCTCTATAAGGCCCTTGAATACTGAATCAGCTCTATTGTATTTTTTACAAGGAATAACTTCCAACTTATGTGACAAGGTACAAAGTAGAGTGAGATAAATAAAGACTCACTTCATACTATTGAGTACAAACAACTACATGAATAGGCTTTCTACTTGTTCATTGTAGTATATTGGACTTCCACATTAAGCCATATCGGATTCTGCCACATGTCCTTCCCACGTTAAGCATAAGT
Source organism: Fagopyrum tataricum (assembly GCA_002319775.1). Classification (NCBI taxonomy): domain Eukaryota; kingdom Viridiplantae; phylum Streptophyta; class Magnoliopsida; order Caryophyllales; family Polygonaceae; genus Fagopyrum; species Fagopyrum tataricum. The sequence continues at coordinate 7,181,343 of CM008279.1, read as the reverse complement.
GAATTTAGATATAGAACATTGGATTTTAAAATCAGGTAACAACGAAGTTGGGTAATATAAGTGAATTTGGGTAACAAAGTTGGGTAACAGAGTATAACGTTGGGTAACAAAGTTGGGTAACAAGGTTGGGTAACAGAGAATAACGTTAGGTCCCTTTCACAAATAGAAAGTGCATAGTTAGTGTTTCTATAAATTTTGCCTACACACTTTGTTTTCTTGATAAAAAACCTACACACTTATCATTTTCACCCTTATATATTTTAAAATAATTTAATAATAATTTTTTAATTAAATATAATAAAATAGATTTGTCGTATATTCTAATAGACTATATCTCACATATATGTTAAAGTAAAAAAATTCTTTATTTTTAAACAATATATATATATATATATAATTAAAATATGTGAATACTCTTATAATTAGTTTTTTTGACATTTCGTGTAAGACACGAGTATTAAGCTAGTGTATAACTAATGATTAATTTATCTTGAGCATTGATAGTGAATATATATTTTTGGATTTATAATAAGTGATGAAATAAAAACTGGTGCCGTGGTGCGACTCACTCATCTCTTCCTTCTTTTCTAATTTACCATTTCTACTTTGAAAAACCATTGATTCGATCTTTACCTCTTTCACGCATCCCAGGGAAATCTGTTTACTCGTCGGCGACTAGCCATGGCGATCCTGAAATCCAAGTCAAGAGGTGCGTCTTTATCTCCTTCTATAATATATCATTTACTAATTCACCTAGAGCTGACGATATGAGCGTCTTTGGTCAAAGACTGCTCCCGGCACTCCGAGCTTAGCGTCAAATTCATTCTTCTTTGATGTCAAGAGTTTGATTTTGAAAAAGGATGCATAGTAGGGTTTTTTTTTGAATTTATTAGTTCGTGCTGAGTTTCCATTTCGTGCGATCGAATAAGTCAAGATTTTATAAATATCGGTGATAAGATTTAGGTTTTGTTTGTTTTTTGAGTTTTCCGCAATAGAAGGTTACGCTCGACTAGGTTTGGCGTACTAGTTGCGCAAGGCTATGATAATAAATAGAAATAGGCAACTTGTATTTGGTAATGGATTAGAAAGGTGAGGAAGCTCAATATGAATACAGTTGTTAGTACTCCTTCTGGCCTGCCTGCATGATAAAATCGAGTGACAAAGTTTTTTTTAATGCAAACGAGTATGTAATCCTTGTTTGATTTTTCTGATTCTGTGGTCTGTGACTGATTCTTTACTTTAAGTCAACTTATTTATGGTTCTGTTTATATTGTCTAGACAACGAAGAGAAGCTTGCAAAGAGCTCTTATTTTCATCTACCAGCTCTTGATGTGCGACTAGCTTTCCCACAAGCCACCCCTGCATCAATCTTCCCCCCTTGTGGTAAGACTTTTTTGTACTGTCTCAATCTAAGGTGTTATGGAATGTCCAAGTAATTTATGTGAATCTTTATGTTGATGGACGTGTTTCTGTCAATTGTCAGCGTCTGACTATTATCAATTTGATGATCTACTCAAGCCTGCTGAGAAATCCCTCAAACTGAAGGTTAGGGAGTGTATGGAAAAAGAAATTGCTCCAATTATGGCCGAGGTACCTTCCTCATTTCACTACTTGTTCTTTCTTAGAGTGTTACTATATTTTAAACATCCGATCTGGCATTTTTTGTTCCTAGCAGGTTTTCTGTTTATGATTTTTACGAAGGCAAGTAGGAGTAGGATTTATGCTTTTGTTAACTTTCTTGCAGTTCTGGGAGAGAGCTGAATTTCCCTTCCATATTATTCCTAAGCTTGGAGCTCTACGGGTTGCTGGAGGTACAATCAAGGTACACTTTGTTTTTTATGTTGTTTTGGATTTTTCATGTCACAGACGTTTATAATCTTTAGAAATCAGGGTTATGGCTGCCCTGGCCTCTCCATCACTGGAAGTGCCGTTGCTACTGCAGAAATTGCTAGGGTTGATGCAAGCTGCTCAACTTTCATACTGGTGCACTCTTCTTTAGCAATGCTTACGATTGGTGAGGTCTTGACCATGTAGTTTCAGAAACTGTTTGGGTTTTATGTAAGGCAGTAGCTGGACTGATAGTAACTTCTGGAATTACCTTTCTTTAATTATCAAGGATAGCACTCTGTGGATCCGAGGACCAAAAGCAGAAATACCTGCCATCTTTGGCAGAACTTAAAACTGTTGCGTGCTGGGTAAGACAGAACTCTTTGGCTTCCTGTGAAAATATTTCCAAGAAATTTCAGTGCTCTTTGTTTAATAAGGCTTTATTTTATCCATGGCTTAGGCCTTGACGGAGCCAGATTATGGAAGTGATGCAAGTGCCTTGAAAACAACTGCCACAAAGGTCCTACTCTGTCTTCTATTATATAATCATCTGTGACTTTTCTTTTAAGAGGTCTATTTGAGCTTGATGACATTCAACGATTAGGTTACTGGAGGTTGGATACTTGAAGGTCAAAAGCGCTGGATTGGTAATAGTACGTTTGCTGATGTGCTTGTTATCTTTGCCAGGAATACAAAAACAAATCAAATAAATGGGTGAGGTCCTAAGTCCCGTGAATCATCAAAAAAATAATTTTTAATCATCTTTTTCCGAATAATATGCAAGTATAATGTCCAGCTGTATGCAAATTAAAGAATGCAGTCTGTGCAGAATATAGTAATCTTTGCTATCATTTCATTTTATAAAGATAACTATGCATGCAGGTGCTGATTGCGGTGTCAATTGCATGTATATTGTGCGTAAAATACTAGTTAATATATGTTTAGTGCAATTACACCTTTCCCCCTTATGAGAAAGTGTGAATATATTAGGGTTCTGCCATGTCATTGAGTGCTTAAGTATAAGCGGTATGACTTTGAGACTTGAGTGGAATTGGAAAATAATAGACGTAAAGTATTTGGAATAGATCTCAGTCTTGAGAAACTAATGAGATAGTCGTAGAACTCATTTGCAGGGTTTTCTCAGTACTAGTCCAGCTGTTAGAGTGGTTTGTTAGTCGTACCACTCTAGACTTGACTTGATAGTGGTGAAGTTCTCATTAATCAATGCATCTTAACCTTAGTACAACCCACCAGAGTAAAGATGGATTTCAATCAAAACTTTTTTTGGGTGTGAAATCTTGCTACCATATCTTTCACTTTTTTTGTGCCAAACTAACTTGATGCTTATACCTATGTTCTTATAAATATATCCGACTACTTCCAGATACATTGTAAAGAAGGACGCCCCTGGGCTTACTGCTACCAAGATTGAAAATAAAATAGGCCTTCGGATGGTCCAAAATGGTGATATCCTCCTAAAGGAAGTGTTTGTCCCTGATGAGGATCGGCTACCCGGTGTCAATTCCTTCCAGGATACAAGCAAGGTGTCTTGCTCTGCACTTCTCTTTTTCTTAATAATCCTACTTCCATCATTATAAACTATCAATGAATGGCAAAGTGGCTAGATTGAAATACCTATTGCTGTCCTCAACTGATCAGACTGTGCCACAGTTTACTATAACCTGCAAACATGTCCGTCTTAGGGATGCTTGAGTATTATCAGCGGTCAACTTTGGACTTAAATATTAGAATATGTACAAGTGATCACTGAGAAACTATCAATTACATTGTTTTTCTTGTTCTTTCTAAACCTGCATACAGCCTCTGCTTTTCTGCGATGGACTAATAATGAGTTGTTTTGTAATCTTACTCATTCCTGTTACAAGCCTTTGCTTTTCAGCGGTGGACTAATAATGAGTTCTGTAATCTTACTCATTCTCTCATTCTTGTTACAAGTGTGTAACTAATATTTTGCTGGTTTCTGTCCATAATTATCATGGTCTCTTTAGTCTCTATTACTTTTGTGCAATCATTATTTCCTTAACATACTGAAATCTAAACAGGTGTTGGCCGTTTCTCGTGTGATGGTTGCTTGGCAGCCTATTGGCATATCAATGGGTGTCTATGATATGTGTCACCGGTACGAAATCAACGATGCACCTTTCCGTTTTCCATTTAGATGGATATGATTATGTTTTCTTGTCGTATAACTTATTCCATGAGAATCTTGTAGGTATTTGCATGAAAGGAAGCAATTTGGTGCACCATTAGCTGCCTTCCAGATAAACCAGCAGAAACTTACTGAGATGCTTGGTAACGTGCAAGCAATGTATCTAATGGGTTGGCGCCTTTGCAAATTGTACGAGGAAGGGAAAATGACTGCGGGTCATGCTAGTCTGGGAAAGGTAAGAAAACAACATGTCAGGGCTGCTTAAATCTAAAGACTTAACTTTTCCATGATATCATGTTTTGTTATATTTTAGGCATGGATAAGCTCGAAGGCTAGAGAGACGGCTGCTCTTGGAAGGGAACTCCTTGGAGGAAATGGTATCCTGGCTGACTTTTTAATTGGAAAGGTCTGAATCTGATTCTCATTGTCACATTATTTTCCCTTCTGTTTTTTCCTCTGGTAGGCACTAGGAAGCACGATTTCGAACAGTTGTTTTACCTTCTTATACACCTTTTTTTTTTTAATTTTAATATTCTATGCTCATCTTAATCTGATTTGCCTTGCTCTGTAGTTCTACTTATACTTAATTCTCATCAAGGTGGGTTTGGCATGTCACAATTTGCCTTGGAGTAAATGCTATCTATGGGCGGTGCCTTGAACGTGAGAGTAATGCACAAGCCGAAAACATCAACATACACCGTCAATTTGAGACCTAAATCGTTCCAATTCAAAAAAATTTAAATGCATCCATGGATCTTGATAATAGAACTTTCCAAAACTGATTGATTGAAATCTTCTAGCCCGAGGATCACGTATTCCATACAGACCTGCTGTTGACGATTATAAATACGAGTTGTCCAGTAAAAAAAAGATGTCAACAAGCTTTTCATATCCAAAGGTCTCTAATAGTCCGTTGAAATTTAAGGAAACAAAATCAAACAAAGGACTTAAAACTGTCATGGAAACTAACCTACCTAGTCATATTATCTTAGTTTTGTTCTTCATTTTCTTGCCACAAAATCGGATACATTTCATTTAAAACTTTAGTATTTAGTGGTTGCTATTATAATGCTTATATTTGTAAGCTAGCTTCTTGAATAGAATATGACCTTTCAGTTGAATTAATTCGAGAAAGATGCGCGGCTTACGTTTTACAGAACTTAACAGTTGTGTGGATGGGTTGGTTCTATTAGTTGATTAATAACTTAGTCGGAGCACTCATGTATATCTATCAGTTAACATTTTTTCATTGATCAAACTCTCAGGCGTTCTGTGATCTGGAGCCCATTTACACATATGAAGGAACCTATGACATCAACACATTGGTTACGGCTAGGGAAATTACTGGCATTGCAAGCTTCAAACCAGCTGTATCAATTAAAAGGAGCCGTTTATGAATTACTCCGTATGATGTAAGTGACCGTAATATTAATCTGATTCCGTTGTGATCATCATGAATTTAAGTTTCTAGTGATTTCTCATTTGAACTTTTAAGTTTCTAGTTTCAGTTTTTTTTAATTGTCGTGTTTAATTATAGTGCTAAACTCAGTTGTTACTTTTTGTGGTTGCTCGTCTCTTTTCTCACATTAGTGGCTGCTTTCTCGCATCCCTTGCCCGACTTTCAATGTGACACATTTCACCAATTTTCGGATCTCAGTAGTATTCATAGAAGAGTCCAGTATTGTATGTGAAGAAGCTAGCTACGGCAGGAATTAAGCATATTAGAATAAATGATCTACTTACAAGTTACAACAAACAACTCAAATTACAACAAATCACAATTTTGGTACCTTCTCTCCGCACAGAACTTTCCATTAAGCCTGGTGGCATTCTGATTTTAGAGCCTATACGTTCCAATTTCCAATCTTTATCACGTTACTTTTATCAGGATATATTCACCAAATAACATAACCTTTTCAGTCATGCATAGAGAAGTCTAAGATAGTATTTGCTTATTTCACTCATTAAATGACACTAGACCTCATCTTCCAATTAATGCTCTCTACTTCCATATACTGCTTTAGTGACATCTCAAAATGGCTTCCTCTTTGGACTTCAGTGGATAATGAATAAAAGTCTTTACTTTCAGTATCAGTTCTTGACTTGTTTGCTTATTACCTGCATTAAGTTCCAAAAGAAGATTTTTTATTCATAAAAATCTAATGGAAATTGCAACTCTTTTGTTTATTGAATTTATCCATGCTTTTTGAGGACTCTTTGATCTGAATTACATTGTAAGTTTGCATTTTCACACTCTTTCAAGTACCATCTTCTGTACATTTGAAACCCTTCCAGATAAAAATATCTAGCAATCTACATTTAACGTCATTCCCTAAATAAAACCTCAAAAGAAAAACTAAATCCAACTTTCCTATGCTAAAATTTGTAGCTGAATCCATAAAGTCCATAAAGTCCTAATTTCTTGATCAGCAAAATTTGTAGCTGGGATTTGCCATTGCTGAGTGGTACATTGATCTACAAAATATGTAGCTGGGGTTTGCCATTGCTGAATTGTATATTGATCTGCAAAATATGTAGCTGTTGTCTTGGAGGACACTTATCTGATGGAAATGAACGGCGTCACTTGAATCTTTTTATTTATTAAGTCCTGAATTCTTGGTGTATTTCCCCCACATTCTTGATCCAGATACAAATATGTAGCTGGTGTCTTGGAGGACACTTATCTGATGGAAATTAACGTTGTGGCTTGGATCTATTTATCTATAAAGTCTTGAATTCTTGGTGTTTTCCCCCCAAATTCTTGATCCGGATACAAATATGTAGCTGAGGTCTGCCATAAAGTGCTGAATCCTTGATCTGCAAAACTTTTGGTGTATTTCCTCCGAATTCGAACTGCTGTGGTGTCCTATATATATATATATATATATCTTTATCGACCCTGTGAGAATTTGTGAATTTCGTTTGCTTTATATATTCTAGTGATGGCTGACAGTTAGTTCCTACTGATTGCCTTGCCAGGGAACTTGAGTTGTAGTAGCAGGACACTGCAGTTTAACAGTTGTTTCGGTAAGTAAGATTCCAATGTACCTGGTTTGAAATTGAATTGCAATGCAATGTAGGAGGATGCTTGAAAATAGAAAAATAAACTATTATCTTTTCCTGTACGTTGTTGTAATCTTTTCTTCTTTTCTTTTTTGTTACTTCTGGAAGGAGTAGAAGACAGAAACTGCTGTATGAGACAGAAATAACAAAACCCAAGCTTTTTATGAACGCTAGTCTTATGTCGCACCTTATTAGATAAACACGTCCTATAAGCATGCCTACACAAAATCCCGTCCATGGTATAGCTACACTGGTTTCACACTGTTTTTGACTTTATGTTGTTACTATTAATTGATTATTTTGTTTTAATATTTTTGGACCAACAAATCTTAGGGAGTTCGAAGAAATTATGTGGTTCATTATAACCCTTTGAAAAAGTCAAAAACAAAAGAATTAGAAAATTGATTTTTTTTGGAGAAACGGATACAAGATCCTAAATTTAGAGATTTTGGTTTGTGTTTATTTTGAAAAAAATAAATAAATCGAGAATGACATTCATCTAAAACATTAGATTTTTCGGCATCACCTTACTATACAATTGATATAAGTTAGTTCTCGGTCTTGTTCTTCTCGAATTACTTTAGGTGGGGGCGTGGGGCTCAGAAAATCCTATAGGAAAAATTAAATAAAGATTTAGAGACAACATAAATTTAATCTAACAATTTAATAATTAATATTTATTCAAGATGAAGTTTTTTCCCCCTATAACTTCACCTTAACTACCCAAGTTCTATATGTACCGATTTTCAATTATTTTAGAGCAATAAATATGACACTATCAAAGTATATAGTAAAAAGGGTTGTTCAAGTTCCGGTTTGAACTGGATTCAGACCTAGTCTGGTCCCTCAAAACTGTAGGGTTCTAATTTTTAGTCAAAAACTAGTTGTGAAAATTTTGGCTTGTTCGCTCCAGTTTGGACCATACTTGAATATTCATCCAAGTCTAAGTATAATAAGAAAATTTCATCCATATTATCTTGTGTCCATAAACAATCCTATAAATAAATAAAAATAAATAAGCACTTTAGGGTCTCTTTGTAAAAATCCTATTTATTGGATGGCAATTTAAGGTATGGTTAGATGAATGTTTTTGTTTTTGTTTTTGGTTTTTTTTTAATATTAATTTTTGGTGTCTGATCTAGGTTGTATTTACACCCGTGGTCATGATTGTGTGTGTTTTTTTTTTGGTGTAAATTGTGTGTTTTACGATAACCGTTTTTTTAAAAAAAATTCACCTTTCATTTTGGTAGGTAAGAAATCGAGTCATATTTTTCACCATCATACATATCTGCTTGTTTTTGTTTTTCTTACCGAGTGTTTTATTGTATCAATTTTTTCAGACATTTCTATACACAATTCACCTAAAAAGTATCATTTTTTATATATATAAAAAAAAAAACGAATAAATGGATTAAAAAAATCCGCCATCGCTTACCTAATAAATATACACATGATTAATTTTTTAAAAAAATATCCATGAAATATTTATTACACTTTCTAGGTAATATGAAAAACACTAACAAAATAATGCAATTTTATTGTGTAATCTAAATGCACTTTTATACACCAATTGTAATTTATGTAATGAAATGTAAAATGATGAATAAATTGAGATTTCAATATTTCATTACAGAATAGGTCTGGTCGAGTTTTACACACGTGACCAAACACTCCAGCTTACACGATGTCCCTAAACTAAAATCCCAGTACAAAAAAGGAAAACTGATTTTAAAAATAAAAAAGAAAGAAGAAACGTAACACTGGCCGAGTCCATGCATTAAAGAATTGAAATCTGTCGACTCCCTTATCTTCTTCTACATCCGAACCCCTGGGCTTGGATTATGCAACAACAAGAATCCACCATATCCCCATGACCACCTCATTCCCCCCTTCTCCCTCCTCGTTATTCCCCCTGTCCTCCTCCAACTCCTCCTTTCTCTCTCCTCCTCTCCGATCTTCCACCACAACCATCACTAAGCTCGTACCCACCACCACCACCACCCTCTGCGCACAAATTTCACCCACCACCAACACACAACCTCTCTGTCTCTCCAATTCCCAGAATTCCGTAGACCAAGCCCTCCTCTCCCTTCTCCGTCAACGGAAAACCGAAGAAGCATGGCAATTCTACTCCTCCTCCGTCACCACCCTCCCTAGCTCCACCTGCCTCAGCCGCCTGGTGGCCCAGCTCTCCTACCAGAACACCCCCGAATCTCTCTCCCGCGCCCAATGCATCATCTCCCGCCTCCGCGATGTCAACCAGCTCCACCGCCTCGATTCTAATTCCCTCGGCCTCCTTGCTGCCGCCTCTGCCAAATCTGGCGATACACGTTATGCCAATTCCGTCATCAAGTCCATGCTTCGCTCTAATTTCCTCCCTCATGTTAAGGCCTGGAGTTCTGTCGTCAGCCGTCTCGCTGCCTCTACTGACGGAGATGGACCCTATGAGGCCATTCGCCTGTTCTCCTCCGTTACCCGTCGAATTCGCCGACTTGAGTTTGCTGGAGATTCAAGGCCTGATACTGCCGCTTTTAATGCCGTGCTTAATGCGTGTGCCAATGTTGGTGATGCCAGAAGGTTCTGCCAGGTGTTCGATGAAATGCCTCAGTGGAATGTTTCCCCTGATGTTTTGAGTTATAATGTGTTGATTAAGTTGTGTGGTAAATCTGGGAGGAAAGACTTGCTTGTTTCTGTTCTGGAGATGATGCTTATTAAGGGGATACAGCCTTGTCCTACCACTTTCCATTCTCTTCTTGCTGCTTATGTCGGTTTTGGGGACCTGGAGACTGCCGAGAAGCTGGTGCAGGCGATGCGTGAGGGGAGGAGAGATGTTTGTCGAGTCCTTAGGGACGCCAATTCTAGAATCGCTGCTGATGGAAAAGGCTTTGAAGAATACGAGGAGGACGAAGTTGAATACGAAGATGCTGGTGATATTGAAATTCACCATGCCAATGAGGATAATGAAATCCTTGATAAGTTGATTCCAGTAGCTATTAAGGAGAGTGATTTCGTGCCTCCGTTGTTGCCAAAGGAATACGCCCCTGATTCTCGAATTTACACTACCCTTATGAAGGGTTATATGAAGGCAGGGAGGGTTTCAGATACAGTAAGAACATTAGAGGCAATGAGGCACCAAAAGGATGCCTCTAGCCACCCTGATCACGTGTCTTACACCACAGTAATCTCAGCCTTTGTCAAAGCCGGGTCCATGGATAGGGCCCAGCAAGTGCTGGTTGAGATGACCCGTGTCGGTGTCCCTGCTAATAGGGTGACTTACAACATCCTGCTCAAGGGTTATTGTCAACAGCTGCAGATTGAAAGGGCAAAGGAGTTGGTCAGGGAGATGACTGGGGCAGGGATCTTGCCTGATGTCGTGTCGTATAACACGCTGATTAACGGATGTATATTGGCGGATGACAGCTCTGGAGCACTTGCTTACTTTAATGAGATGAGAGGGCGAGGACTCGCGCCCACAAAGATCAGTTACACTACTTTGATGAAAGCCTTTGCCCTGTGTGGGCAACCGAATTTGGCAAGCAAGGTATTTGATGAGATGCTCATGGACCCTCGGGTTAAGGTTGATCAGGTTGCTTGGAACATGCTGGTTGAAGGGTATTGTAAAGTGGGTTTGATCGAGGAAGCAAAGAAAGTAGTTGAGAGAATGAAGGAGAGCGGATTTCACCCAAATGTCTCTACTTATGGAAGCCTTGCAGAGGGGATTGCAGTGGCCAGGAAGCCTGGGGAGGCACTCATTCTGTGGAAGGAGGTTAAGGAAAGGTGTCAAGTCAAACCTGTTTCGAGTAAGCAGGAAGAAGACGGCTCTCCCTTGCCTCCTCCGATACAGCCGGATGAAGGGCTCTTGGATACGCTTGCTGACATTTGTGTTAGAGCTGCATTTTTCAAGAAGGCTTTGGAGATAGTGGCTTGTATGGAAGAGTATGGAATACCGCCTAATAAGACCAAGTTCAGTAGGATATATGTGGAGATGCACTCGAAGATGTTCACGAGCAAGCACGCTTCCCAGGCTAGACAGGACCGAAGAAAGGGGAGGAAGAGGGCAGCTGAGGCTTTCAAGTTTTGGTTAGGTTTGCCAAACTCTTACTACTCTAGTGATTGGAGTATGCATCATGGTGGCAATTTAGATGAGTTATGAAGCTTTTGGGTTCTTCCACATTTTGGTCTTTGATCACTTAGTTTACACTACGATATATTATTTCTAATGCTGTATGTATCTATTGCTGTATGTGATACCATGTAAAGCATCATTGTAGTTAAAATTAGATGTCATACTTGCATCCCATGCCATTATGATTCTTTGGAGAATTAGATACTTACAGCATTACGAAGTGGAATTATTCTTCCAAAATGATTCTTTTGAAAAAGCTTAAAGGGGAAGAAGAACAAAAGACTTTCAAACATAGGCATACCTTTGGTGATGAATTGATGATCACCGTTTAAATTGTTTTTTTTTTATTGTATTGCAAAGTGGAATTAAAACTGTTCAATGTCCAACGTAATCTTATGACGTTGATACCTAACTACTTTAGCTAGACTACTTAATTCTAATAAACAATATTCAAAACAAAGCATTTTTCATCTCTATTTAGGTGCAAGTGGTGGTGGGATGAGGAGACTCATGACCGAGCTATTAATTTATGAACCACAAAATTCTCTAGATTCAGCTATTCTTCTAACAGCAGGTTATCAAGGCAAGACTAAAGTAAGGTAACAAACGTGAAACGTTAACCTTTAAAGAGGCACTAACATCGAAGAGAAGCAGGAAACATTTGTCATTAGTCCATTACCATACACCTTACCAGGCAAGGTTGCCAACATTAGACTACAACCGGAAAACAAACAACAAAAATACACAACATCACCACCAGATACGTGACATGCACTAATTATTACATACACATCCACAAGTTTTTCCGGCCGACACCCATACCTTGTGCTGCGAGTCCCCCAAGATCATCCTGTTTACCAGTTTTCAATCCTCATCTTCTTCGTCGTCCTCTTCCTCCCCATCATCATCCTATAAAAGTGCAAAACATTCATGGTAGCTACGTTAGTATGATGTGCCGAAGCTTTCATGACAAACGATTTCCTTTCAAATACTACTATATGTACAAGTGATGCTCGTTTTGAATCCATAAGTTAAATGTTCCTACAGAATCCTGTGCGCACAGGTAGCTATAAGACATGCCAAAGTAACTAGAATTCAGTAGCTACCTCTCCACTCTCTGCATTATCTTCATCGTGGATTTCAGACTTGGACTTGTCAGACTCATCCTCATCTTCATCCTCTGCTTCCTGCAGACAACAGTTAGGAGAGATGATGTTATGAAAAGCTAATGTTTTCTTTTTTGTAGCAGATTGCAAGTGTCAACAATTTACCTGCTTGTTGTTATAGGCTTTTATCTCCTTTTCATAATCAGCCTTCCTCTTTGCAGCTTTGGCTTCATATGGGGCTTTTTCCTGCCCCGGATAGCAAAATGCTCAAGTTAATAAGCATAATAATCAGGTAAGTTCCCCGATTCGCCATTTAAACTTTCTTCTGTTAAATGGAACTGATAGCATATTGCAACACAGCCGTATGATTTGGTCCCGTGTTCAACACAAAGAAAGTAGTATTTCAGATAAAGATAGACTAGGAAAAATATGTAAAAGAAGCCTCTACTCACAGCATCGGAGAGCGACTTCCACTTAGCACCTCCAGCTTTCCCAACCTTTATCCATTATTATCACAATACCAACCAAATCAATCTCCAACCCAATCTCATTAGTATAGCAACTGAAAACTTCACAAACTATTATTCTTAATTAGACTTACGGCCGAGACAGCCTTCACATTAGGGTTCTCCTTTTTGAAGGTCTTCCTGAATTCTTCCCTACAATCACAAACAATAAAGAAATGTGAATCCTGGCTAATGGCCAATAACAAACCCCATCATATATTCACAATTCGTAATAATAGAGATACACACAGAAACACGAAAAAGGCGCTTGGAGGCCTTTTGGGTTTGTTTGGGTCTTTCTTAGCTGGCTTCTCCTTCTTCCCCCTTTTGCTGCTCTTATCTGCCTTCGGAGGAGGAGCCTTTCGCTTCCCGACCTTTCTGAAAATAATTAAAGATATACATGAACTCATCACTATAAATGAATATAAATGTTCAGATAACGCCGTAGCAAAAATTACGAAGAAACGATAATTGTGCATCGGAATTGAGAGCTCCAAGTCAAGTATGGATACATACAGATGAGGGAGAGAGATCTTATGTAGCTAACCTGTCATCTACGACCTTCAAAGCTTCCTTCTCCTTGGCTGCCCCCTTACCCCTACTGCTCTTCATCGTGATCTCACTTGTTTATCTGCACGGCTGACAGCTACTTACACAACAATCTTCTACTCAATAACAATCTACGATACAAGACAACAAACACATAATTCATGATTTCACTTTTGCCCACAGTTAGATACTAGCGCTTCAGTCAACGACGCCGACAAATTCAAATGAACAAGAGTAAGCACAACACTTTGAATTCCTCGTTCCAATTTCACTATATGTTCAATTCAACTCCTATCATATCATACTAAGAAGAACATGAAGAGAGTAAAACATATAATTCGACAAATATGCCACGTGATTAGTAAGTTGAGCAGAAAGCAAACAACTACAAATCCAAAACTCAAAAATTAGGGTAGAATAGTTGAATGAAAAAGACAAGTGAAACGGTAGATTAGGGTTGTAGAAAGAGCTTGACCTTAAAGCGAACAGTATAGAATAGAGAGACAACTGAGAACAAGAATGAGTAACGGGTGAGAGAAACCAAGAGGAGGAAACTGGAAAGGAAGAGATACGAGCAACCGGACAAACCGGTAAACGATAAGAATTGACCGCCACACAAAGGGAGTGAAAACCTATAGTACATTTACAGGCAACTGGCGCAACAAGTTTATTGAACCGTTTTTCTCCCGTACTGCACCTCTGTCACTGCGTTTGCTTTCAGCGGTTTAATTTTGTTTCTACAAGTGGATATATAATTTTAATGTTTATCGTAATTAATTTAATCAATATTAAATTTTTAAAAAATCAAAAATAATTAGTGTTTACTGGGGATTACAGATACGACCAAAGGCATCTCCTTTGGCGAAGGCCAGTGGAAACATGACAGTGCAGGACAGCAGGAGTACAATTCTTTTTAGTAATGAACTGAATTCTATTCGAGAAATCTTCAAAATAAGCTAATTTGGGCCGTGTTGCATATATTTGAACAAAACCAAGTAACTTGTTTAAAAATGGTACCTTAAAAATGTTGTTTTGGCCTCCCGTTTTTTGTCTTTATGGGGTCGTTTGATACTATATGAATATCAAATATAAGTTATTTATACCTATAATTTATGTGATAAGATTTTAGCATATGATAAATATTCAAAATTATGTTTGATTGGTAAGTATTAGACCCGAGATAAAGTTGGGATTGAAGTCCCTCCCAAAACCCTATTCAGGCGGACATGAACAAGATTTCATGTCCGAATTATGGTCTTAGTCTAAGTCTTGTCTGGAAAAATAGGGGGAGAAAAGCCAAAATGTCATGTCCAAATCCGACTTTGTACTTGTTTAGATAGTGAAATGTAGGGTTGTGCAAAACTTAACCGGACCGGACCGATTTTTTCCGGTTTGGTCCCCGGTCCAGGAATTTTGTTAATTTCGGTCTCGGTCCGACTCTGGTCCGGTCCCGTTCTGGACCGAAAAAGACCGGCTTGGACCGGAATTTATTTATTTTTATTATATTATTAATTTTAATTTATATATTTTTTAAAAGTCATATATATTATGTACATATTTATAAAAATTATATATTTCATTAAAAAAAATTTAAATACTGCACAAATATATTTATTTTAATTTATTTTATTTTATTCCGGTCCCCGGTCCACATTTTAAAAAAATCCGGTCCATACGGCTATTAAAAGAATATTTCTCAAATCATACGGACCGATGAGTTAACGGCACCAACGCTTGAAACCAGTCGAATGATGAGTAAACGGCACCAACACTTCTTCCCTTAATCTTCTAAAGTCATTATCTGGTTATGTCAGATGGTATGTACAAAATATAGATTATCTGTCTTCTTGGCTGTATAAATCGATTATTTTGGTTATATTCGCCTCTTTGTGTTGTGAAACAAATGGAAAATATGAAGGAGGGGTATTTGTGTCTTTTTCACCCATTCCACTACAATATTTTATTATAAATCAAAATTGCGTTTGGTAGGGTGAAAATTGAGGGGATTAAGATAATTATATGAATGGAGAGGGGAAGATGATTGTTTTTATCTTGTTTGGTAAGAAAATGAAGGAAATGAAAATGAAGATGATTGAATTATGAAAATTGAGGGAATTAGATTATAAAGATTGTGTAATTCTATTAAACTTCGATTATAAAAATAATTGAGGCTATCATAATATCGTTATTTCGTAAAAGTGATTATAGGTTGGTTGAAAATTAGTCTCTTTGAGCTTTTGAAATCTACTAAATTCATATTTGGGGCTTTAGAAATTATAATAGAGAATTATGCATACAATTGCCCTTCTTTTTCTTAATCGCTCTCATCTAAAATCAAACACTCTCGTCTCATATATAAAACCCTAAATTACTACTAGATGTTAAACGGTTTCCATTCTCTGATCTCTTTCGTATATATCGACTCCGGTTGTCATTGTTTCGGTTCACAATTCGCTTTAGCTTCCAATGTCGGTTAATTGATTTCCTCAACATTAACGACGATCATGTTGGAGATCTTTTTTTTTGTTAGGATATGTAATTATAGGCTTTTCGAAGATGTATAAAGAAAAACCTTTTTTGGATTACTATGCACATTGCTATAATTTTGTTACGTGTATTATTGAGTTTGAAGGTTTCGAGAAACATGATACTTAGGGATTGAGAAATGCTATCCGAAATGAAAATGAAACATGTGATAGGTCAAGAGGGATGAAATGTCATTTGGGGATGACTTTGAGAATGAAATTGAATTGCTTCTCAATGAGCATAGGCGACAAGAGGCTAGTGATCAAGAGTGTGAGTTAAATATTTATAGAACTGACCCTGATCCTCCAAATGGGGGAGGGTTTCATGAATATTGTTAGGGGTTTGTATACAAATAATGCTTATTTGGATTTTGATTTTGCACGTCATAAGATTGGAATGAATATGGTGATCCCAATGAGAAAAAAATGACCACATCATTCCGACGGCTTGTGTGGCGGTGATTCCAATGGGAAACATGTACAATCTTCACTATTTAAATATGGGTTTTGAAAGTGCATACCACTTAATAGTGTAGATGCATGAAGTACGATGGAAAATAGTACACGACATTGATACGAATGTAGAAAATCATATTCACCAAATGGAACTGAGAACGTTCTAACAGTGAAAATGAAATTATTACAAACGTATGAATAGGGGATATTTTTGTATTTTGTCAAACTCAAAAAACATACGAATTTTACTAAACACCTCTACGCAATGATACGGCTGTATTGAAATAGATAGCATATTGCAACACAACCGTATGGTCCGGTTCATTCCGGTCCAGATTTTTGCACAAATATATTTATTTTACTTTCTTTTATTAAATGGAACAGATAACATATTGCCACACAACCGTATGATCTGAGAAATTTTCTTTTAAAAGCTATTTTTTGTTTTAAAACCCTAATATAATTCACAAATCTAAAACGAAGATATAAAAAATAACGGGTCCATCAAAATCTAAAATAATCTATGATATATTTGGTGTAGCTTTTTTGACAGATTTTGATGTAGCTTTGCCTTTTTAAAAAACTATGTAGTGTTTAATAGGAGAGTTATGTTGTGTTTAGTTGCTACAAATTTGAGGTTTTTTAGATATCTAGTGGTCCTTACAATTTAGTAACTCTGGTTCGTTATAGGTTTCATAATCATATTAGAGTTTTGAAATAATCTGAGGAGGTTTTTCAAAGTTGAATTTGAAATCTGAAAATTTAACAAATCATACTTTTATGCCCTTATTTCTATCCTTCGTCATTCATCGATTTGTAGGTTCGCCTTCTTCCTCCTCCTATGCTCTTCCATGCATGTGTTCTTTCTCCTTATATCAATCAACAAAACCTGTTTTTTTGCAAGAAATTGGTACAAAATTGAGAGATTTGTTAGTCTCATGAACATCTCCTTTCGATTTAGTTGAAATTCGAAAGCATAGGCTAGTGAAGAAGCAACTTGAATAAAAAGAAAATATAAGCTCTCATTGATGATACATATGTCATAAGAAAAGAATAGTACGTCCACATCTAAACCCTAACTTTAGATTCCGATCAGTTGTTTGTGCTCTTCGTATTCTCGGCGCATATAGTGGTGTTTTGCAACTTTTGTATCAAGGATGCACAAAGAAGCACCCAAATCTAAACCCTAACTTTAGATCTCGATTGGCTCTTCTTCGTGTCACCAACCCAAATGGATTTGAAATTTTTGTATCAAAGATGCATGATGAAGAATCATCCTTCATTATCTCCTTCTCGATTCTTTTCGACCTCTCTTCCTATTGTCTAATCTGAACGGTTTCGACAACCCTAAATCGAAAGGAATGATTTTTGATCTCGCTTTGAAAACCCTAAATCGTAAGGAGGCGAAGTGTTGAATGATTATGAGATGGAAGAGATGAAGCCCAGTTGATGGTTGAATGAATGTGAGATTGAAGAGATGAAGCCCAATTGATGATGATTGTGAGATGTGTATTGAGATGAAAAAATGGCGACATATTGAACTTATTTTTGTTTTAATTTTATTGTTGTAAGGGTATTTTGGTAATTTATTATTTTGGAACCCTATAAATCTCATTTTACTAAACACATCGTAGGTTTAATTATAGTGTTTTTCTAAAAACTTGAATACGAAAAAATATGCTCGTAAACCATAACCATAAACAACAATCACAACCACAAATCACAAATCTAATTTTTATTAAAGTTTATCTTTTTTTGAGTTTTTCAAGAGATTTTTGAAAAGCTACAACTAAATATCTTTGCAGAACTTTGTAAAAAATTAGAAACTTTGTAAAAAATTAGACGTTTTTACCCCTGCTTATATCAAGTGGTATTTATTATATTTATGGGTTCTTTTTAATAATTTTACCAAAAATATCTTCTTTTACCAAACTTTTTCAATAGATTTTCATATTTTTAAACTATATAAAAAACCCGAGCAACTGTATAATAAAATATAAAGGTATTAGAAAAAGAAAGAGTTAAATACCTAAAAATTTAGTCTCACCAACTTAACAAACAGACCCCTAGGCTTTGGTACTAAACTAAATCCACCCTCAGCCTACACAAATTGGTGTTCTTAAAGCCTGATCTTAATGTCACATAGGAGGAGAGATAAAATTTTACGCTTGATCTCATAAAAATTCAGCTTGTAAAAGATGATAATTTTATATGAGACCCACATAATAAACAAATAATTTGGCTATTGAAAAGATTAAAAAAAGAAAGTGGTATCCCGTTGAATGATAAGAAAAACAAGGAGAGGGGAGAGGGAGTCTTGACATTGTTTAATTGGTCAATACTAATCAATCGTATTTTGACACGTGTTTTGAACTAATTTAACTTTTTAAAAATTAATTTTTAAATAAATTTAAACTATTAAATTAAAAATATAAATTTATATAATTCATATAATAATTTTATCTATCCATAAACACCTGCATATATCTATTTATCATTTTAAAAAAACTATTTATAAATATACATACTAATGATTTAACACTAATTTTATATTATTAAATTAAATAAATTTGTAAACTGGTTTTATTTGCAATAAAATTTATTTTTATAATTTATTAACATAAAAAATAAATGTTAGTAATATATATGACATATATATGACATAAAAGGTTTATAAATAACACTGCGAAATTTAAAAAATATTACTTTGTGTAATATAATATAAATTGTGGTGAAAATTTAAAATTTAATGAATTTTAAAATTGTCTTATGATTTTATTGATAAAACAAATAAAAATTGATAATATATAATATACATGTTAAGAAGTAAGAACAATTAATATGATCTATTATTGGTGTGAGTATAAATTTAGGTTGCGTTCTTAATTTGACTTGGCATAGAGATGTGATAAAATGTGAAAAATGAGAAAAGGTGGTTAAGGGTTTGTTTACTCGTTGTTTAGTTCTCTTTCATTTAGTTTATAAATCTGAGTTTAATTTGTGTGCGTGTTTACTTGCTGATTGATTTCTATGAGTTTATTCGAGTTTATAAACCACTCAAAAATAAACTTATCCGACCAAGTTGATTTTTTCTTGGATGGGTTTATTTTTATTTAAAACACGATTTTGGCCTCGTGCTTTTCCAACCCGATATTCTTTGCTTATCCTATATATTCTATGTTATTCTTCGATTTTTTTATGGACATAAATATATTTTGAATAAAAATAAACTATACGTAAACAACCTTATATGATATATATATATATATATATATATATATATATATATATAAACTCAAAAATAAACTATAAATTCATATAAGCTTATTTTATAAACCCGAAAATAAATCAATTTTAGACCTCATTTAATCCCGAGATTAAATCTTGAATGTCAGCGTCCGTGTGGGGCTCTTAGGCCATGTTTGGTATGAGATTGTGGGGGATTTTTTTAGATTGTTTTTCACGGGATTGTATTTGTATGCTGTTTGGTATGGTATTCAAATAGAAGATTGTATTCTTCTACGGGATTCTACGGGATTGTTTTTGCTCAACAATCTAAAACAAAAAATCTCGACAAATCAGGATTGTACGGGATTGTAGGGGATTCTGTAATTATTTTCCCATTCATACCCTCTAATCTATCAAAAAAAGAGAGCAACTTCTTCGACATATCCCTCAGCAGCTCTTCACTCATTTCTTCCCCTTCGTTCCATTCTCACTCAGCAGCTCTCTCGTCGTACCCTCGTTCTCCCTTCGACTCATCCTCGTTCTCCCTTTCGTTCCTATCTCACTCGGTGCAATGGGTTCACCTCCCCCATCTGGTTCCATTCCGGTCGGTAGGAGGAAGAAACCAGTTCCAGTTCGACCACTGAAGAGGTTAGGGTTTCGGTTATTGTTCCATTCCGGTCGGTATGAAATTATGCAAGTTCTTCTTTTGTCTCTTTAATTATCCCAATCTTGATTCTAAACATCTACAGTTCCGGGTATGGCAAATCGATATTCAATTGTTGATAGATAGGAATCTGTTCATGTTAAATCTCAGTGACCTATTGTTTGGGGGTCTGAAGCTTGTTGATAGATAGGAATCTGTTCATGTTATTAGATAGGAATTTGTTCATGCTAGATAGGAATCTGTAAGCTCCTTAATAAACAAACTGAATGTTAAAGAATCATGGGTATGAAAATTAATTACTTGCACAGCTATGCTCAGCTTATGGTTAGGTTTGGGTTGAATCTCAGTGAGCTTTGTTTTGGTAGTTTGAGCATAATTTTCTGGTTCCACTTAACATTGAGACATGACTGAAATTATTTAGATTCATTGAGCATAATTTTCTGCTACAATATGATATCACTTGCACAATTTTATGCTACAATATGATATTCACTTGCACAGCTATGCTCAGAGACATTAATTACTTGTCTATGTGCTTGAGGTTGTATGATGAGTTGAAATTTGACGATTGCACATTGGTTATTTTTTTTTCCGATTGCATACTGTTGAACTTGTAGTGAAATTTATCAAAAAAGATGATAGTGCAGGTGTACTGTGGAGATAGAAGAACCACAACGGTTGGTTGAGGTTCCAGGATCAAACATATTGCGTCCAGTGCATCTGGTAATATATACTTTCAAACTTCTCTATTTTTTGTTATTTGGTTACTAATTGATTGGGAATGTCGTTTACAGTTCCCAAAAATAACTCAGGCAAATGAGGAGACTGATGATACATGTCTTGAAGATCCGGATAACCCATAACATTCCTTTATTGACTGTAGTTATGCACGAAGACTTGTAGCGATTAACAAGCACAATAAAGCTCGGTTTGATGTGGTGAATGCTCAAAATGCTTTACTATTGGCCCAAAATGATGCTCTGAATGAGAGAGTCTTCAAGGGTGTCGAAAATGAGATGAACAGTCATTGCGAGAATTACGAGATCACCAATCTTCTACAAAAGCGCAACAAGCATTACTTGGAAGCTAGGTCTTTAATCAAGAAGCAGTGGGGGGTTATATTTGCCTTTGCCTTGATTTCTATAGTGCTTGCAATAGGTTATGTGTTTAAGCATTGACATCCATCTACTGTCATGAAATGGAAAATGATGTTGCTGATTTTTATCTATCTATTGTCGTGATGCATAGACAACTAGATGGCTATGCCATGAATCCTTAAATCTATGTTTTTGTGGAACTTGAATTCTATTATTATAGAACTTGTTGGGTTTATGTTGCTGATTTTTATCTATCTTCTATCATGAAATGAAATTGATTTTGTGAGCTGCAGTTGTGAGCTGTTGTTGTGAGATATTGTGATATGTCAGCTCTTCATTTTGTTATTACATGAACTGGTGTGAGCTGTTGTTGTGAGATGGTGTGAGCTGATGCTTTTATGAGCTGCTAGGTTCATCATTGACCATGAATTGGTGTGAGCTGCTGTTTTCTAAGCAGCCAAACTGATCACAACAAGAGTGAATAATCTGCAGGGACATTGAGCTGACACGGATTTAAAGAAGCAAGCACATTGAGAGGCAAAGGACATGTAGGTGCTGAAGTTCATGCAGAAAATTATTTTACTCTCCCACCTCTCCCACACCAAATACATAGTCTGCGGTGCTTAATGTATCTTTCTGTTATTGCTTGGAATCCTCAAAATGCTATCCACTAGCAAAGTATTATCACGGCCTTTTTTGGTTTTAAATTTTATCTTAGCACACTGGCAGGTCATTTACCCTTCAAATGGCATCACATGTAATAAACACAAGCGTGGGTATTCTACTGAGAAGGAGCAGGGCATGTTAGTTGTTGACAAGCTTGACTATCTTCAATCAAGGCTTATCCAAGCATGTTTTGGCATGGTGTCAAAACCCTTGCGAAAACTAGGCCTCTGGATAAACGAGGTATTAGGATTCTCTGAAATATAAGGCATATGCTTAAAGAAGAAAACTTGAACTCCTAAGTTGGCTCAGAATACTGCTTTCTTTATTTATAAATCATTATTTAGTGAAATTGGCAAAGTGTGCTTGCTTCTTTAAATCCGTGTCAGCTCATTTCCACATGGTGTAAAAACATATATACCAGAAAGTTTGAATTGACCAAAAATTAATAAATTAAGCATAAGGGATAGCTTGAAGTCTGATTCAACACTATTGTAGTCTTGTTTCTTAGATGGATGGATGCCAAGGACATTGTTCATTGTCGCACCTCCATACAACTGATCACAACAAGAGCAGCCAGACAAAGTCGAGACACTAAAAGCAAAGTGTAGTTTCAGTGTTCTTCATTGCTTGAGCAGCCACGGTTGTCCCTGCGTAAAGGATGAAGAACACGGCTCCCTCAGAAGCTCTTTTGCGTGATGAAAAAAATCGACTGAAATGAGAAGAGAGGAAAGAGGGTATTCTTTAATGTGTTAGAGGGTATAATAGTAAAATATTAATTAACAATCTATCCTAATAATCTCGTACCAAACACCCAATTTTAACAATCCCAACGATCTACGATAATCTCAATCTAATAATTTACAAATATCTTCCCGCCACAGGAAGTCTTCCGCTTCAACCCTTTCCATAACTTCTCAACCCTCAATTCTCAATTGTTCGGGCAGAGATGATCGGAACTAATGGAGAAGACATCATGATGAAGATGAAACAACACCCTCCTATGATGATTCCAGGCGGCAATTGTGACATCAGCTCTATCTTGCCGGCGTATTTCCCGGACAGCGATTTCCCCTCCACTGACTGGAGGTGTGCCCTCATTTCCAGGTTCGCTTGCTTCTTCGCTACTCCACGTGGTCAGAAGTTCGTCTCTCAGGTTTCTCTCGGTTTCTATTCCTCCTTTTCACTCTATAGTTTCTGCTAATTGAAGTATTAGGGTTAGGTTTCGATGTGAATTGCTTGCTATGAAATTTTGGGAGTGAAAGCGTAAATATTGAGCGGATGGAAGGAAGTTACCTGAATCTTAGCTGGATTTTCGAGAGATGTCCTATCACTTTGCTGTTTGTGGTTCTGTGATTGGCATGTGAGATGTTTAAGTATCAGGAGTAAGGATTGCCTGTTTATATCCACTATTCGAGTAAGAGAAGCTTATAAAAGACGTACATATATCCTGAACAATTATGTGCGTTTCATGCCCCATTGTCCATGGCGGGAAAGTATGTTATCTTATTGGATTTTTGTTCCAGTATTGAGGACTACCTGTAGAACCGGATTTTGTGGGGGGCTTGTTTGGCTGATCAGAGTCAATTAAGCAATATTTGCAGATAAATGGATGAAGAAAAAAAATCGTTGCATTATCTTTTTGGCAGGATATGGGCAACTTGGTTACATTCATTTTGCTGTTCAATTAGTTTGCTATTGCTTCATGTAAAAATGAAGTTCATGATTACGAAGTAGATGTTTGATGACATGAGCAGGTTAAGGAAGAAGAAGGGATTTATTCTCTTCCATTGGATTTCCAACTGTTCAAGAGGACATGTGATCTGCAGTGCTTCTACACGAACTTAGAAGACCATCCTAAAGATGCTCTTCTATGTATGGGTGCTGCCATTCATAAGGTTATAGGCTATTATTGTTAGTCTCTTTTGTATTATTAATACTCTATGTCACTCTCTTTAACTTCATGAAGGCATCTGAATGCAGGTTATGTTGGTCCTGGATGAGAAGCTCACAATGGGTAATGATGTGAAAATAAATATACGATTACACAATTACCCAGAATCTATGATTGCTTTAAGGAATCTAAAAGCTGCTTATATTGGTAAATTTGGATACCCTCTCCCTTGCTATATATCCATCATGAGTCAATTCCACTATCTATCTATAGCTAATGATATGATTTATGAAGCCAAATAAAAACCTATTATTTTTTGGAGATGGCAGATAGGCTTGTATCTTTACGTGGTACAGTTATCAAGGTTAGCACCGTCAAACCTCTTGTGATTCAGATGAGTTTTAAATGTTTGTCGTGTGGAGTTGATATAGTCCGCTCATTTCCTGATGGAAAATTTTCTCCACCACCAAAATGCATTATGCAATGCTGCAAAGGAAAAATATTTACTCCAGTGAGATCTACTGCAAGGCCTATCGATTTTCAGAAAATAAGGTAAGCTGTAATGCCGGTTCTCCTATCTGCTACCTTTATGCTGCAATCTCCTTTTTATCGTTATTTTGTGTTGAGGTCGTGAAATGAAACAAAGCAAAAGGTATCTGTAAAGGAGAGTAATTAAGTTTCTTTATTGTATGAGCTTGAACAATCTGCTCATTGATTCCCAGGCTTCAGGAGCAACTGAAATCTGATAATCATGAAGAAGGCCGGGTTCCTCGGACAGTTGAATGTGAACTGACTGAAGATCTTGTTGACGCTTGTATTCCTGGTGACATTGTGACCGTAACTGGAATCATAAGACAGATAAATAATTACATGGACATTGGAGGAGGTATCATGGACAGTGGAGGATAGCCGTCATTTTTTTTTTTTTAATTGCTTGTGCACCAGAACACTACAGTCTACATTGAAAGTCGCAGACTCTTTTTCAGCAGGAGTTTTCAGCTTTAAACTCTGCTATTGTCTAGAGATGAAAATATGTGCTTCGTGCATGGTTGGTTGAACATTTGAAGTGACCCTGTTTCTCCTATATCATAAGAACAAACTATATTTTTCCTCAGTGAAAGAATTGTCTGTCTTCAGTCTTAATAGCAGCCTGACCTAGTCAATTTTTTCTTTCTTTAGGTTTTGATTTTCCCATCATATATATTCATATTAAATTAGGTACAAGGTGCTGCCATCCTCATTTTTGTATATCTTGATTTTGGTTTCAAGGAAGTTAGTACCTAGAGCTCGTTTGACTAATAGAGCTTCAATGTATCATGCCTTGCAATACCGTTTGTCATAATTGCGCTTGATTGATGAACCAATCTGCCAGCAATGACCTGGGCAGTGTGGAATTTAATCCATTTTTTGTTTCCACTGACCATACATCTTCCATGCCGATCCCCCCTTCCCCTGGTTCACCATTTAAGCTGGAGAAATAGAAGTTTTTTTGCGGGCCTGCAAAACTTGTTATAGCGTAAGAATTTGTTGCCTTCTTTATGTTTAACCCAGAAGGCTATTCAAGGATTAGAATTCCATCCTGTTCACGTACATCTTTCTGATCATACTCTTTTATGCTTTCTGTTTTCTTGGAGAAACTAGCCATACTGGATTTTCTCTTAACACCACCAATATGCATTACTGGAGAATATTAATATTGAAGAGTATCATACATATCTTTTTAATTATTCCATACTTGTGTATGTCAATTGCCTTGAGCAACATCAAACCACTTTCAGGTAAATCCAAAAGCAAGCACCAGGGATTGTACTATTTGTACATTGAAGCAGTCTCGGTGTGGAATTCAAAGTTGCAGTTAATACCAGATGGTTCACAGGATGCAGATGTTGATGCCAGAGTTACAGAGATGTCGGATTTATTCTCATTTTCCTCAAGGGATCTGGAATTTATTGTGAAGTTTAAAGAAGAACACGGTTCAGATACCTTCCGTCAAATAGTTCAGTCTATCTGTCCCTCTATATATGGTCATGAACTTGTGAAAGGTACTACTTTATTTTGCAGGAATTGATTTGCATTGTATTTCCCGTGCAGTTTATGACGAAGTTACTCATAATATAGTTCCTCGTCTTGTCTAGCTATTTGCTTTTCAGTTGATTCATGATAGTGCTAGGCTAATGTTCCCCTAGTCCTGAGTATGATAAAATTTTTTAAAGCTGCTGTATCAAACAAGGTAATACAGGACATGTGAAAAATGAAAGTTGTTTATCCTACTAAATATCTTGATATCAAATGTCTTAGATTTTTTATGAATGCTGGTCTACTAAAGTTCCTTTTTTCTAGTTTTAGATTCACATACACTGAAATTCTTCATAGGATATTTGAAATTGATGATTGTTTATAGGAAATTGCTGGATGTCTACATCTCCCACTATGCTGAATTATTCTAAAATTTGAATTCCTAATGATATACTATTTAGATCAGCTCGGTTGCACACACACCTCTCCCCTCTCCAAATACCACTATTGAATTCAATTAAAGAAGCAAAAGATGATGCCATATATGCTTGTTCACTGTAACATTCTGCATTCTAGCACACACAAGAACTTCACTAGGTTTCTGTTAGCTGAAGTTTCTACTATAAATACAGCTTGTAACAGACGTGATACATAATCATACAGTAAAAACAGAATTTCTATCTTCTTCTGCAAAAGCTTGTTTTTTTTCTTTTGTCTTCCCTGGTTTCCTTCTTTGAACTATAATCTCAGTTTATCCTGGTATCAGACTAAGTGTTTTATATCACACATTTTTTCGGCTCCTTTGATTGGCCATGGCACATCCTACTCGAATTTCTATTCCAATCCAGATTCCCTAAATCCCAATTCATCGTCTACCACTGTTGATCACAGTCGTCCACTGAAGTTGCATCCATCTGATCAACCAGGCCTTCGTCTGTTGAGGAATCCTTCGATGTTCTATCCTTATCATCCTTAAATATATTGATCTTTTGCCGCACTATGTAATTTCTCAATTTCAATAATACTTCTTCACTAAGATGTTCTAGGTGATCTAGCTAGTTAGTTGACAATATGTTCACAAACAAATCATTGTGGGAACTGAAAAAGTTGTGTTTTACCTGAATCTTTATAGCTCTCCATTGAATATCTTTTCTGCACCCATTGTTAGTGGCAGTGTGGTACTGGTTATTATAACTATTAAACTAGTGAAAACTGCTTTTATTATTCAGTTTTACTTTACGGGGAACTAAAAGCAAAATGTTTTAGTCTTTTTCAGCTTTACTTCTGGTATAAGCTTGATGGTCTGGTTCTTTTGCAGCTGGAATAACATTAGCCCTGTTTGGAGGTGTGCGGAAGCATGCAATGGACCAGAACAAAGTACCTGTAAGAGGTGATATTCATGTCATTATTGTAGGTATGTAGAAGGTCTTTATACAACCTATCTAGATTTATGGACTAAATATATATACTCCTTCTGTATGTCAATGAGAATGAAGATTCGGCTGAATGTTGTATCTCCAGGTGACCCGGGGTTGGGTAAAAGTCAACTTCTTCAAGCTACAGCTGCTATATCTCCCCGCGGAATATATGTATGTGGCAATGCAACAACAAATGCTGGTCTAACTGTGGCTGTTGTTAAGGATCGTATGACCAGTGATTATGCCTTTGAAGCTGGTACTTCATCAGCTCACCACTTTCTAAGTGACAGATCTGGTTTATCTGCAACTACTCTTCATGTGCATCCATTTAGTATGTTTCCAAGGAGATGGCTAAGTTATAAAGTTCAAAAACACAATAATCTAATTAGAGAACATTGTTGAGTCAATAAAGTTCTCATGTCTAAAGTTGGGAGATGATATGCCTTGTATATAAGGCCGGTGGGGAACTTCTCTGTTGCCAATTAGTTTTAGGATGAAACCTATGAGTTTATGTCTTGGACTTGGTCTTAACGCGCATGCCGCTTGTATGTAGACGACCCCTGGTCTTTAGTCTTTTGGACTTTTAATAGACATGGTAAGAAAAAAGGAAGGTAATCCAAAAAGGACTAGAAAAATGTCATCTCATAAGTTTATATAAAGGAAGTTGATAGAAGTACCGACGAAATACCACCCAAAGTCTGTATTAATTGGATGGTTTTTCCTATTCTTTTATATAGCGTGTTACATTTTTCAAAATCCCTTTCCCTTATATACTTTTCTACAGTTTTTTTGTCATTTCCTTTTTTGGTCTATTGTTTTTCTTTTGCCAGATAAACATGGTTATTTCGTAAGTCCTCTTCCCTACACCATCTCCTTCTCTTGGTTCATTGGAGTTTTGCACTGTGCACCTGCAGTCACTTTGAGATTATTATAATATAATAAACTGAAATATATAAGATTTTCAGTTAGAATTTAATTAGATTTGTCCATTTGGCTCTGCATAAAGGACTACCATCTTCCTCATTATCATGCAATTTTTTGGAGTTTGACAGAAAAGGACCATTCAAGGCCATTCTCGTTCATAAAAACTATCACGAGACAGCTTAGTTTAGGTGCTAAGAGTAATCTTATTGTGCTTTACCATGTGCAACTTTAAGTACTAAATCTTTGTCAGCTGTGACTCGAGAGTCGAGTCTGTGTTCTGTCTATTGCTATCCTTCATTGCTTTATGCACTTGCAACTGTTTAGAGTGAGCCATTTCTGTCATCCCCTACAGGTGCTATGGTTCTTGCAGATCGTGGATTGTGCTGTATAGATGAGTTTGATAAAATGTCTGCTGAACATCAGGTTTCTCCTGATTATTTCCTTACATTCAGTTATCAATATGAGTGTCTCTGTATGCTCTTATATATGAACAATGATCCTTAGGCACTCCTAGAAGCCATGGAGCAACAATGTGTCTCTGTTGCAAAGGCGGGACTTATAGCTAGTTTATCTGCTCGGACTTCTGTATTAGCTGCAGCAAATCCTGTTGGTGGCCACTACAAGTAATTTTTTGTAGCTTATTCTTTTCATGTCTACTGTCCTTCATCTTTTTCAGTTTTGAATGAATTCCCTTTCAGATTGAAAGATCAACTACTACCCTCAACAGTGCTCACGAAAATCTGTTGTTCTTTGAGTTCTATGATGGTCTAATTTACAACATCGCTATCATAGTGTTATACTCCATCAATATGTTCACTTTGGCAGTCTTATCGTGGTTGCTGCTGATGGAACCCCTAGTTAGGTTATTCTCTAGTGACGACTCAAGTTTTTGGGTGCTGCTGCCAGTGTATATATGCTGAAATCAGTAGATATTTGTCGACTTTTTACCGTTTCCATTTTCTTGAAACATTTTTCAAGGATTACCAGCTTTAGTAGCTTAGACAAATTCCAGACTTGTGCATGTACCGCAAATAGCAGTATATTTGCTTCGGAAAAACCTGACTGACCGTTTCAATGCAGCCGTGCAAAAACTGTTAATGAAAACTTGAAGATGAGTGCTCCACTCCTTTCAAGGTTTGATTTGGTCTTCATACTGCTAGATCGACCTGATGAATTTCTGGATAAGCGGGTCTCAGAACACATTATGTTAGTAAGTTATCTATCTCCTTGTTGATTAGTGTTATAAAATTTTCTATCCTCAATGCTTTGATTTGGTTCTTGTTCTTTCTTTTTTGTGTTGGGGCACAGCCAGCAGTGTTGCCTTTCCTTTTAAGATGAACCCACTACGTCAGAAGCTGCAAAAATAGCTTTCAGCTTAATTAATGACCCACATTCTCCCTCTTTTCCAACCAATGTTGGCTTCTTTGTTTATAAACTTTGGAAGGAACATAAGCGAAATTTCTTAAATGTTCATGGTCATCCTAATCCAGAATACAACACTTACAGCAGTTACTTTTCACTGCCCCCAAGCTTTGTTGGACTAGATATAGGAACTAGGACTAGTGGTGGGTTTCGGAGGCTGCATGTGTTCTTTTTTATAACAAACACGAGGCTACTACGATCACAAAAGTACTAATGATGCAACTTGCCATCTTAAAAGTCTTATTACTTTTTTTTTTTACCTTGCAGCTTCATTCTGGATATGGGGAGCATTCACCAGCACCTAAAAGATTGTGTAGAGGTTTGGTGCAGGCATTGCTGATTACTACACTAAAGTAACTAGATGGTATTTTTTCTGACAGCAGTTTCTATTGCAGCATCACAGGATGCATCAGGAGAGATGAATATTTGTGCAAGAACCGATTCTTTGATCTCACGCCTAAGACTAGATCCTAAGGACACTGACATTGCACCCTTGCCCGGCCCTCTACTTAGAAAATATATTTCTTATGCTAGAACCTACGTCTTCCCAAGGTGAGATTTAAAAGGCTTAATAGAATGTGTTTGTAGTGATTTCGTGTGACACCTTATGCTAAGATATGGCAGTTGCCAGGATGACAAAATCTGCAGCAGATATATTACAGAATTTCTACCTGAAATTGAGAGATCATAACACTTCAGCAGATGGTACACCAATAACTGCAAGGCAACTTGAAAGCCTAGTAAGACTGGCTGAAGCCCGAGCAAGAGTGGATTTACGAGAGGAAATAACAGTGCAAGATGCTTTGGTAAGTCTTGAATGGACGTTGAGGAATGTGAAACATGAAACCAATGCGTTGGTATATGATGACATTTGCTGGGTTGCAGGATGTTGTGGAAATCATGAAAGAGTCCTTGTACGACAAGTATGTGGATGAGCATGGGGTGGTTGACTTTGGCCGAAGTGGCGGCATGAGTCGGCAAAAAGAAGCCAAGAGATTCTTGAATGCTCTGAACAAGCAATCAGAGTTGGAGCAGAAGGATTGCTTTTCTATTGCAGTACAAACTTGTGAATCCATTTCATATGCAATCCTACTAACTCGTAAACTAAATGCCATTAATAATGTCATATTTTATTTTGTGCAGGAAATATACAGCTTGGCAGATAGAATTGGTTTAAGAGTTCCTGATATTGATACCTTTGTGGAAAACCTGAATAGCGTTGGGTTTCTGATCAAGAAGGGACCGCGGACTTACCAGGTACGTGTGATCATAGATGATCGACTCAATCGTCATTAACATTAATATTATTGACCGAGTCGTGGCTGGTAAAATAAAATTATCGGTTAATCGTGCATTCAAAACTGTAGGTACTTTCATCAAATTATAGTCGGAGCCAATCAAGTAGATCTCGAGGCTAAAGCGTTGGTGAAGCTGTTACAATTGCAATGATTTCATCTCAACCGTTTGTATCTAAGAAGCAAAGGTTCATATAAGTCTGAACCCAAATATTCACAAATGCGGTACACCTTCATAGGATTAGAACCCAGATCTTGATTTAACAATATGTAGTAAAGGCAATCCCGCGAATTATTATTTTTGCTGTACGACGTATCTCCATGGAAGCATGTTGGCATAGTAAATACCATTTATTGCTATACATACTTATAAAAAAAACACGGATATCTTATATACAAAGTCAGGTATTTTTATAAACACATTTATATACAATATATAATTGTAGAGATGAGACACATGAGTTTGTACATAAAATTACATGACATTGTATATACAAACCATGTTTTTTTCCCCCTCAAATACATAAATTTATGTATAATTGGGATAATGTGAGGATTTTTATGGAATTATGTTTTTTCCATACACAATTGAGGTATTTTACAAAAATGACGATGCGGTTCAATTGTTCAAATAACCAAGTCTCTTTATGAATCATGACATGAAGTTTCATGTAAGACGTAACAAATCAGTATTTTTGAAAACAAACAATTTTCTTCATGCTTTTAAAATATAAATAGTTTAATTTTTGTAGAATAATGGTCTTTTTTTATACTATAGACTTGTAATCAAATTTTTAAATAAATTTAGTTTCATAGATAATAAATCATTTTTTTTATGTATCAGTAATTCACGTTCTAAAAAAGCACAATATAATATAAAATATATCACATAACGATTTATCGGACCCATCTCATTTATTTTCACAATAAGACAAATCAGTACATAAAAAGAATAATAATTCACATAAAAATTGGCCAACACTTGAACTTGTCCACCACCAACCTCATAAGTAAATAAGGGATGTCTTTTTCTATACAATCTCTCGAATTTTAAAACCCACACGTAATTCCTCATCGTCTCCAACCCTTCCTTCAACATTATCACCATTTCACTTATTCAAATGATATCAATGGAAAGGCGTCAAAAGACCTTCTTAGCCCTCACTTTCCTCCTTGTCGTATCCGTACCTCTATCAAGTAAGTCCCCCAAATCCATTTTCTTTTCCTTTTGTTTTTCTGGTTTTGTACTATCAGTAGTTAAATTTGAATTTGGTTGATCAATTTATATGCGCAGAGGTTTATATCGAACCTGTTTATACCGATTTGCCTGTTGCTGGAGATGTTCAGGCTCAGGTTAATCCTCCTTTTCTGATCTTCAGATTTGTATTTTGCTGACGGAAATTAATTGCAGATCAGTACAGAAACAGAAAACTGTTGTAATTAGTTACTATCATCAAAACCAGGAGCGATGACAATAAGTTAGTTTAAAATTAAGCCGCCTAATCATAGTCTTTCAAATCAGTGGCAATATGTTCTATGGCACTTCTATCGTGTGCCACGTCACAATGACGCCATTATTACTTCATTAATGATATATTATTATGAAGATTCATGGAAGATTCATGGATTAAAAACAACGATAATCATGAACAATGGATGCAGGGAGCTTC
The DNA here is from genome assembly GCA_002319775.1 of Fagopyrum tataricum. Lineage (NCBI taxonomy): Eukaryota > Viridiplantae > Streptophyta > Magnoliopsida > Caryophyllales > Polygonaceae > Fagopyrum > Fagopyrum tataricum. The sequence continues at coordinate 7,148,724 of CM008279.1, read as the reverse complement.
ATGGAAGGCATCACTAACAGAGAGGAATCTTCTGGTAGAAGCAAATGACTATTCACCCCCTGGAGCCAACCCCAAGCATGACCCAATCTCTCCTCCATCTTCCACTTAATTCATATGTATAATACTTGTACCTCCGTGACTATTATATTTTAGGTGCAAATTGTTACAATTATGTATGTTGTAAATAAATTTAATGTATATTATTTTTATACTTCCTAAATGTTTGAAAAAGATATGTATATTGATGTTTATGCTCGTATTCCCGTCTTGTAAATACTCGCGGTTATATGCACGAGTTTGTTACGAGATATAAAAGTTTGGTATAAAATACAAATATTTTATTTTATTTTTTAATATAATGTTTTTTTGCTAGTATAAAAATATCTTTTAAATATTTTATTTTTTATTAAAATAACAAATAAAGATAAACAAGTTAACAAAATCAAAATATCGAAGAAGTTTCATTTTGTAACATTTGTATCAAAATAACAAATAAAGATATAAAACTTTGGTGTGATTTACAAATGTTTTATTTTATGTTTGTTATGGAAAAATCGAGAATTTTGACATAAGAGTAAACTATATTAAAATTTTAATCAATAAGTACTTTAAATTCAGATAACTCAAAAATAATAAAAATATACAAAATTACGGAATTATAGCATTAATACTCATGTCAGAGCACCACATCAGCAAAGTGATTTACAAATAATAATTAGGATGTACAATCAAGTATTTTTAAATTTATTATTTTTAAATTTAATAAATTTAGAGTATTGTCAAAGTGGTGCTCTAATATAATCTTAATTTTTCCTATATACTTTATGTGACTTTTTTCTTTTAATATTACTTATTGTTATCAATAATGATGGGTTACTCACTTCTACTTACGTAAATTTCCCCTCTTATTTAAGTATGATTTTGATTTTTTTTTCCAAAGGAGGAATTAGAACGAACATTAAAAATGAAATGTATTATTTAAATAGTTTCAGCTTATTTACGTCCATAATTTGTCAAATTAATATGTCGAATCAAAAATCAAATATTTGTATTATAATCTTAAAATTATAAACAATGCAGGTTAAAATGATAAAAAGTAAAAATAATTATTTAATTAGATAATCAAGGGATAAAAAATATTAAAGTAAATATAAAATTAATGAATTGAGTCTTCCGTCAAGTTATAATTACGGGGACATCAAGCTGTATCGTCAATCTTTCTGTATAGCAAATTTGATTCTCCTAAATACGATGGACCACTAATTTATTGGGTCGGATAAGGAACACACATTGACTGATTGAGCCTCTAGGAGACAAACTGCACTGATTTGTGCAACCATCTACGAATCAAGTGAGACCCTCACTGCCTTCTCAGTGCTTCTTTTATCAGCTATCATGCTGAAAAAAATTAAGTAGAATAATTTCCCTTGATTTAAAAATGGAAGACTAATCAACAATTAATCCATCAAGAGGCAAATAACAGCCCGATTACAGCCGTCCATACGGTCCCCCAACGAATGGTCTGATCCAACCCACGGCCATCAGAAGTAACCCGCGCCAAGAGAGAGTTCAACTTAAAGTTCGGGTTAGGCCCGTATAAACCTTGGACCCCTTCCACGTCATCAATCCGGAGCTCCACTTTCCTCGTCCTCGGACTCAAATTCGGGTACATAATTGCCTCTTTAACCGAACTGTGGGCCAGCCCAAGCACGTGACCAATCTCGTGCGTCGCAACTGACTCCAAATCAACGGCCCCCTTCGACGGCTGCGTTTCAAAATCCACCGCCCACGTCTCCGCTGCATCAAGGTGTAGCCGTCCGTCCTCCGGTGAGAACGCGTGTGCCAAAATCCCCAAAATCCCATCGAACGGCTCACCGTCACCGTGTCCCCCCCGGAAAAATCCGATCTTGACGTCTGCAGCTTCGTACTCTGCCGTCTCAGTGAAGTTCACCGGAATCACCGCCGACCATCGGGAAAAAGCTCGCCGAAAAACCCGCCGAATCTCGTTAGGTTTCAAATGATCGGTGGTGTGGGCCCTGGAGATAGCGTAGGTGAGGGTGATCGGAGCATGCTTCGTCCACCGTGGGTGGCCGGAGAAGTACGCGAACTTCCGGGTGTCTCGGACCCCGCACCTTGGAGACATCATCTGGTCTAACGTTAGGGTGTCAAGTTTTCCGGTGGCTGGAATTCCAAGATTTTTTTGGTAGGAGAGGACAGCCGACTCCAGGGCGGTGCTGAAGAAGTCGCCAGAGACTTCACTGGAGTGCAAGTATCCGAACCGAAGGAAGTACTTCTTGATCTCGGAAATCCCTGGGACCAAGCTTCCCTTTTCCAGATCGAGATATTTGAATTTGTTCAATGGATTGTTGCTATTGGAGGAAACGGATGTGGATGTGGATATGGCGGGAGATGGTAGGGAGATGGAGACGAAGAAATGAAGTGCATAGTAAAAAAACAATAGGGGCATGTCTATCGTATTATTTTTGGACTTTGATTGTTTGGGTGTTAAGTTACTTAGATTTTTTTATTTATTAAATGACGACGATCAGGAATCAGAATCACGGGAGGGTGTTAAAAGTGGCGAAAGAAATGCATAAATTGAGTTGTAAGAAAAGAAATGTATATTTTTTGCTTTGTAGGAGCGGAGATTCTAAAAGTGATCGAGTAAAGCGAAAAATCTTACTTTATATAATCTTATTCCAATATTTAAAACCCTTAGACATTACAATCTTATTTTGTAATCCTGCATATTTATACTTGAGCTGTCTATCGTGAATTCGTGATGAGGACTGAGCTTTGGATCGCAATCTGAAGCTCAGTTACAAACTCAATTACCAGAACAATTGCTCTTGTACTTAAATAGGTAAATTTACATAATATACTCTTTCTTACAATACATAATCCAGTAAACGAATCAAGGTGTAATTTTTTTTTTTCTATAGTATTAAAATTTACATCTTCAAAAAACAATTAGCAACTTCTCTACCGTACGCACAATGGTTTGTCAGTGAGGTATCACAGCTTGTTAAACCAACAACTCGAAAGAGCAATACTTCTTTGCACTACTAACGGTCGTTGTAGGTTGGTTCCTGGCTTGTCTATATGCCCACTCGATCAATTAAAATGAGTCATGACCTAAGGGTGTCTAATTCTGCTGCTAACCATGAGTGGATGCAGGTGTAAAATATGTTCATCAGGCTCTTTCACATTGCTCGGCTTTCCCTGTCGGTTTAGGGATTAGATGAGTGGTGGAGTAAAATTGTAGGTAAGATCATAATGAGCATACACTATAAAGTATAAACTAACCTTACTCTTGTCACGCCAGACCAATCCAAAGCTAAGTATATCTTTTATTCTAGCAGTACGACTACCTGAGGAGTCTTCACGGGCAAGCCTGCATAACAGTATGTAGAGCAATAAGGAGGTGAAAGTCTGCATCATGACATGCTTACTCATTAGTCACATATTTGAAAATGGCCTGCAAACATGAGCTATATGTTGTAGATTTAATGGTTCTAACACAAAATTCTTTAACCTCCTCTCCAATCCATCTGAACTTCAGAAAACTATTTTCTTACGAGGATTCAGTCCAAAACTGACCAAGCTTTGTACTCCAGGGCAGGCAAAGCTTGAAATCTAACAATCAGATGACATCTCGAGTGCATAACAGTATTGAATATTATGAGCACGTGTAACCAAACTTTAGCTATTTATTTTATTTTGTCAAATAATTCTTGCACATGAATGCATGCAAGGGAAATAATTCCATGGTAATTTTAGACTATGATTGTGTACCGTGGGGAGGATAGTGCCTTCGCTTGTCCAGATTCATATTGCAATGTTGCCTCCAATGTTGACTCTGCCATGACAACCTTTTTTTCCATTTGATTCAGTAATGCCATGGTCTTCTCATACTTCTCCTGTGTAGTTACATACAAGTTAGTCATATCTCCAATGAAGTATAACATCTTTCTTTTAACAAGATTTTAGTGAGTAGTTGGCTTCATAGAACTCCCAACCAGTAGGTAAAAGCATCATGAGTAATTTTACCATGTGAAATTTGAAAGAACAAATAAAGATAAATAAAAAAGAATGCTTATGGAAAAAAGGAAGACAAATTATCAAAATTTTGAAATGTCACCGTCCACTTTAACTCGAGGTATTTGGATAACTTAGATGCTTGTAGAATTTGCCACTACTAGTTAGAGAAAAAGAGATAACACCACTACACGATAGTTTTTTTTAAGACATACAAAAATTGAGCACTAAGGGAGAAACGCAAAGAATTGCCGGAATCACAGAATGAAATGTTTTAAACCATAAGAAAGATTTTTTTTAAAAAAAACCCAAAGAAGCTTTAACCTGATGGTATTATAAGAGCTAAGCTGGCTAAACGAGGATTACAAAAATATCCATTGCAGTAATTCAATGTGATCAGCATTATGCATTGTTTTGGGAAATCAAACAAAGTGGTTGACAAAACAAGGGAGATAGTTTGCATGCTTCCTATCAACACTAATTGCTCTAACAAGATTAAAATACACCCCCATCCAAAAGGATGCTCTAGTTTAGTCCACAGTACATGTACCGACCTAATCAATTACAAATCTAAGGAGAAAAATACTGCCTGGAGCAGTAAACAGGAAAATTGACATTGGTAGCAGTACGTAATCTAAATGACATTTGTAGGTAGACATATTAATCTTCAACAAGGAAAACTTCTAGGCAAGCACCCTCCCCATAGCAGTAGTATTAGTAAAATGAGTAACTTCCAAAAGGTAATGCAGGATGGGCTGTAAGGACTAAGGAGAGACAAACATATTTTATTAAAAAGATGGGGAAATCTACAGGCTCTGTAGCTCAACGCCTGCTTATTTACGCAATCATAACATATTTACAATATCTTGCTGGAATCTTTAAATGATGGATAAGTATAACCAAGAATAATCACAACATCATCCTGGGATCATGCTAGTTTGGATGGCATTACCCTCTCCACATCCTTGTCTTTTGAATGCCTAAGAGAAGGCATGACTTCGTGATTTAAATAAAATAGCTGACATTTAAATGGAATCATACTTAAGAAAAAGATGGAAAAAAGCACCTGGAGCAACTCAATGACATTTCTCTGGCTGTCTACTTCTTGCTCTGCTGCCACTCGGGCATCTTCAGTTACTTTTTGCTGCTGCTCTATACGCATGAGGACCTAAAAGAACCCATCTATTAAACAAATTCATTGCACAGGGAAATAGAGGTGGAACCCTACGTTTGTCCACAAAATATCATAAACAAGAAGTGGAAAACCAGACCTCCAGCATCTTTGATTCTTGTTGTTGCTTGCTAGCAAGAATCTTTTGTAGCTCAGCAACCTCGCGCTCTAATTGCTCAACCTGAGCATTAAAAACAAATTATTGAATTCAATGTTTTGTCAGTTTTCATCAACGAGACAAGAGCATAAAGTAATATTAGTAAGTTCAAGTGATTAGAAAACAGTAACTACAAACAAGAACTTAATGTTGCTTTATACACATGAGAACATAAAAGAGTGACAATACAATGCACAGATATTTGTTTTTTTAAAACATCATATCTTCTGGTTTAATTTCACTTAAGATAGCCTATAAAAAACCGAAGCCAATGAACTAAGACTTGCCCACAGTATGAATTGGGAGGCAATATTCTCAAAATTCGGTAACTGTTCAAGCCAAAGAAGTTATTTTTTTATATGACAACACATAAGACCGGCATAGTAAGCACGTGAAGTGATGACAAAATAAAAAAATGGATGCAAACTGTACCCTACCCTTGCACTCAACTGCTGCCGATTATCTTGATTAACCATCTCCGTGAAAGCAGTCTCAAGCTCCACGGCTCTGAAAATTTGAAAAATGTAGAACTATAATCAGCGATATTTTCCAAAAAGGTCTGTGCAGTTACTGGAGGAACACAATCTGAATACATGAATTTTGTGTCCATACTCCATAGGAACGGGTACTTTCGACCAGTGTGTGGAAAAGGCAAAAGGCGACGGACCTCCTTGCCTTCATAAGCGCGCCTAAAAGGCAAAAGGCGCTCGCCTTTTGATTCTATGATTTCTTAGCATTTAGAGAAGTTTTCTTGTGTTTAATCCAGAAGTCTAAAAACAACTAATTATCCTTTATTAACTAGGAAGAAGCATTAAAAAGGACAAGAGCAATTTTGTGTGTTTGTCATGAGTTATACCTGAAAAAGGGAAGATTAAAAGTTTTAAAACACAATTTTAAATTTTTCAAGGAATAGTTCAGGAACCCTAATGTAGAAAGATATTTCTATATATAGCTTTAATTTATTTATTTTTCTAGGATTTATCTATAAGGGTTTAATTTTTAAATCATGATCCTTAACTTATGCCCTTGGGGTATATATAAACAAATGTTACAAAAAATTGACAAAAAGAAAGGAAATAATAGAAATTTATTGAAATTTTATGAATATAATCGATCATCCTGGACTCCTAGGCACGTCTTTTCACCACCTTTCCATATATGAGTCACCAAAGTCAGGCAGGCAATGGCCTTGCTCGGTGGCCAGGAGGGTGTCCTGTGCCTCACCTTTTCACACACTGCTTTCGATACTATATTATGGATGGATTGCAGCTTATGTCATACATCATTAGGTTAGATAGGGATCTTAAGAAAATTGCCTGTTTACATCTAATATTAACAACCCACCTAAGAGTAGCTAATCTTTTTTCTTCAAGCAAATTACTGATCTCACCCTTCAGCAAGGCAACCTGCACATAATGTAATATGTAGAGAGTTTTGAAGCCAAAATAATCTAATTTAAACACATAGCAGATGCTTCTATAGATGAAAATAACATAGTTCAGTAACCACCTGCTCCTGAAGATCCAGAACAGATTCTTTTTGAGTACCAGTACTAAGGCTGGAAATAAATTCATCAAAGTTGTTTACTGAAGACATTGTTTTAGACATGTTCTTTTTTGAGGGCCTAAGACTTGACCCTTGTGTCATTTTCATCACTCCTTGAGGACCATGTTTGAAACTACTGAGCTTGGTTGCAATACTCTTTGATTCCTTAGAGACTTTACTGCCTCTTGTTCTCTCCTCAATTATTCCCAGCACAGAAGGTCGATGTTTGTTCCTCAGCTCCTGTAATCTATCTTCTGTTACTGCAAGAAAACTCATAGATGCAGTAATTACAAGTTGACTGCTATCAAATGTTGATGCAGCGAAGGATTGCAGCATTGTCATAGCTTCCCCAGAATCCTTGGCAGTTATTATGACAGGTCCTGCGAAATAAAAGGTCCATTGCCGGATAACTGAAAAAATCTATTCCAAAAAATGATTAAAAAAAATGTTCCAAGTTCATACTGTTACCATACAGCTCCATTAAAGCAAGTGCTGAACGGAAAAGCATTACACGGTTCCCTTCAAATAGAAGTACATCCCATATTCGGAGAACTAATTACAGATAAACCAAAGAGGTAAGCATGTATCTAGTCATTCAATGTAAAATGTAATTTAAACAAAAGTTGAAATTAATTTGATCCAAGAGTCTTGTTCAGACAAAAAGTGCTCACCAGTCTCCCATGGAAGCATATTTGCAAATATTGAAATAAACCAAGGTGATGTTATCCAAGTCACCTGCACTCCCAAGTAATCGAGATGATTAACTGCACCAAATGCATCAACAAAAAATATGAAACTTGATCCAGTTTTCATCATTAGATGCGTAATTTAATGTCATAAAATAATCATCCATGAGAACAAACCCAATCTAGGAAATAATTCACGCATCAGCTCTTCAAACACAAGTTGGTCCACCTGCGAAGACAGAACTTCCCATTTTGTTATTATATATAAATTATAAAGGACTGCATAAATATGATAGTTCTGTTCAATTTAAACATGACAAAAGTTGGATTTTATTGCAGGCCCATGTATATGCAGTATGTTTGCATCAGAACTGAAAATGCAGCAACCAACTACATGTAGATTACATACACAGGTGTAGACCAGATACCTGAGATTCTATCATATCATATGTATAATATCCATCAAAGTAATCATCAATAATGGCCACCAATGCCCTGTTAAAGTTCAAGTTAAATGAAATGCTAAAGCAGAAGAGAAGAGACAGAAATTTAAAAAAATGCATCGGCAATAAAAATGGGATTTGTTAAACATACCAAAAAGCATTTTCCTCTGGCATCAAAAGAAGAAACAATCCAGCAAAGAAATTCATAGCCTGCAAGTTTCTCAAAGTTAAAGCCTAAGACATCAAGACAATGAGCTTATCAAAAGTAAGAATCTAAGATGATATAATTCTCAGAATAAAAGGAAAATTTTATGGGAATCTGAGCAGTTGAAGGTGGAAAAAAAGGAGCAGACTCATAAAACACCAGCAGAATCTGTAGATATATCCTATGATCTGTAAGAAATAAACTAAAACCAATATTTGCTTTTTTTGTTATGTGTGCAACAGATACACTAATAGGGGGCACAACATAGTAGTACACACATTGATAGGCAATAACAGCATTCAGAAGGAAAAAGGTGCAGTACATCATTATAAGCATTAGCAGCAGAGATGGATTAACCAGGATGAAAGATCCCAATTTAAAGACTGGTACCTGGCAGTATCCAACAGAAGGGTTATGCCGAGCATAGGCTGTAAGTATACGACGTAAGGAATTTCTACCTTCTTCATCTAAGGCAGGATGGCCTGGGAAAGTCCGAGATAAGTCCTGCAAAGATAAAATAAAATTCAGGTTAGGAAAAACATCAAGCCTGCAATTCAAAGTTAAAGAAATATCACCTACAAATCAATGATTGAATAAGTCCAAGGCCCACGCATGTAATGACCTTCTCAATCTGCTTCTTTGTTTTTTCAGGTACAGCGTGATCATCTACAATCAAACTGTTGGTGCTGCCATCCGGTCCTTTTTTATGACCGGGATCCATTTCTGATGAGACCAAGTTCTGGTAATACTTTTCTGCGCGACGTGCCTGCACTCCAACAAAGGCTTGCCATATCTGCAATGAAGAATGAATCAAATATACACTCACACATATATATATATATAAGAAAAAGAGTTGAAAATAACATGTAATTTCTATGGGAGTTATACCTCTCCCCTGAGATGTTTCGGAACACCACCACGAACAAGAAACTCTAGCTCTTCTTTCCAGGGAAAGAGTGTTTCAGAGGTTGCATGATTCTTCATATTACTATATTTGTTATTACTGTTTCCAACATTTACTTGACAAGCAGCAACAGATACATCATCACATTGAGAAAAATTATATTTCTTGAATAGGGGTATACTGTCATTTGTGATAGTAATTACAGTTTTTACACGAAGACTCATCATTTTCTCAATGAGAGAAAGAGATGGTCTAATTGGAACCCAAGTTTTGATCTTATGAGGTTTTGAGCTTGTTGCCACTGGTACCTCCTTTCCAGATCCACCATCAACAGAAGATACAGGGTGCCCTGCACAACAATCGTTGCCATTTCGACAACTGTCTGAGATGAGTTCTGCCTTCACTTTTGTGGCTTCAGCATCTGAGGTCCTACAAGGTATATTGGAAGACAGTTGCTCAGATCCTCCATGGTGTTCAATAAAATTCCTCCACTTTTTAGATCTCTGTTCTTCCTCCTCCTAATATCAGAAATTTGCCAACACAGTAGTAAAATTATTAATGTATTCCCTATACTTTTGGACATAACACTTTAGCAACATGTCTGATAGATGGACAAAACTACATTTGGAATCGGAAAATGAAGCAAGAAAAGTTTGCAAAATGTGAGCTAGTAATAATCATTGAAAGTAATAACCCCCAAAGATTTCAAGAATTGTATTTTCAATCAATAACTGAAAATACTCGTTGTTAGAAAAACTGATCGAAGAAAACATCTTTGAAAGGCTGACTGGCTGAGACAACAATTCCTAAAAGTCAAAAGCAATTCAAATTGGATGATGAATCACAAATTTATTTATCCACCATGCATCTCATCTTATAATCAATGCAAGTCGCCGGACATTGACAAGAAGATCGACAAGTAGAAAATCACCTTGTATATGTGACTGTACTCTCTATATATCTCTAGATGCTGAGCTTTTACAGTAAAACCATAGGAATCCCTGCAGAAATAATTCACGATTGGATCTGAGTCAACATCCTCAAACCTTGAAAGTTGAAAAACACACGAAAAAAGAGCAATATTTCATTGTGATTCATAAGATGCCGTTAAGTTTTTAAATCAATGTAACGGTTTTCCATTATGAAACATTGATGTAATAGTCATCACATACAGAATGATCATTGATGAACCATATTCCTAAATGAGATGTGAAAAATTGAAATTCTCAGCTTGCCAAAAACAACAAAAGAAGAGCATCGTCAATCACCTAGAGTCGGCCTCTAATGTACGCCCACTCAATGACGACAAAAACATAATGCTTCACAACAACAAGCATCAATTTTACCGCCCATATCTCTAACCATCCCTCTACAGAATTTTCACACGCAGATTCACATTTCAAATCCCCGTTATAAACTTTACAATTACCGAAGATCAAAAGATTCTTACGAAATGTAATCCCGCTTAGGTTCCCAATTTCAGTTTCGAAATTCTTTACGGAAAAGTGAAAATCGTTCACTATGCCAACCTTCGGATCAAAAGATTGTCAACAGAATTTTAGCCCGCAATAATACGACATTTTAGGATGAACGGACAAGGAGAGGGGGAGAGAGAATATAAATCGTTAAAAATAATTATACCGTTTAAGGTCACCATTAGCGTGAGGAGGAGGGTACGATTTCTTGACATTCTTGGCTGCCATAGGAGGGTGAAATTGCGACCGATCGATGTGGAATTTGCGGATAATTAGGGTTTTTTGATCAAACCTCGTCTAATTTAAAATTTCCCACCACCACCATTCCCTCACTATCAGTTTTCTTCCATTGCGTCGTGCTGAGCTGATAGTCAAATTCAAAACCATGATTCCTTACAAAGAGGTTTTCACTATTTGACTTGTATTTATGGACCGGTGGGGTGAGCGCCCGCTGGAGCTTTTTTTTTTAAAAAAAAAAATAAAACCAGGCAACTATATTAAATTATGTTATTTATATCATGAACGTCTTTTATTTTTTTTAAACTACAAGGTAAGAAATTAGGATGCATATCTCCTCGAGACTCTCCATCCTACAGCATCCTTCCGGATGAGTTCATTAACATGAAACATAGATGAACTAGACACCAACTGGTCAACAAATCCAAGCTCAGCCAGCGAATCCGCTACCCCGTTAATCTCTCTGAACACATGTCTTACTCTAATCTGACAGAAACCCAACAAAATAGAAGAAATGTCAGACAAAATAAGGTCTAAATCCCACGGCGGTTTCCAGATTCTTTTGACCGAGTTAATTAATACAAGACAGTCACCCTCAACTTCAATATGTTTAAAACCAAGATCGAAAGCTACTACCAGTCCTTCTCTTAGCGCACACGCTTCAGCATGTAGGGCCGATATGTTACCACATCGCCCAAAGCCAAGAGAGACCTTCCTAGCATTGTGATCTCGGATAATGAATCCATAAGCGGATTCCCCGGTTACTTTTTTTGCTCCATCAAAATTCAATTTTATAAATCCACTCTCAGGTTTGTCTCACCTAATGTTTTTGGTTTTTCTCTTCTTGTTTCTATTCTTATCTTTATTTTTGTTCGTTTTTTCATAAGTTGCGTTCCATTCCATGATTTGGTTTCTAACTTTAAGGTTTATATTTTCTGGATCTTTATTATTAAAAATTTTCTGATTCCTAGTGGACCACAAATTCCACCAGAATAGAGCTAGGAAAATGATTTTTGTCTCTGACATATTTGACCAGAGCCAAAACATCTTCTCTGAGATTTTAACGCCCATCTCATTGCTACTCCTAATGAAATTCTTAATCGAGTGATTAGTTAGTGAGTTCTTTAGGAAATGACACTTAAAAAACAAATGTTCAGCAGATTCAAATTGGTGGTTACAAAGGCAGCAAGTCATAGGGACTACTACTCTTTGCCTTTCTAAGTTTTCCTTTGTTGGTAATCCATTAATTGATAATTTCCATAGGAAGTTTTTAACTTTTGGCATTATGTTTAAGCGCCATATCCATTCATTCTCACAATTCGCGATCCCCTTCTTTGCATAAATAGCGTTCATTGCTGCTTTCGTTGTATAATTTCCCCTCTCAACCGGGTCCCAATAGAGACGATCCCGAATGTAAGTTTTTGGAAGTTGATAAGATATAATCGAATCAATTATTCCCTGTGGTAATAAATTACCCACTTCATCTCTTATCTTCCTTTCATCCCACTTATTTTCATTAATATAGTCCTTAACTATGAGCTCTAGATTAATTGGTTCATTATTTTTAACATGATCGATCAAGGGTTCAGTTAGGAGCCATCTGTCTTTCCAGAAATTGACAGAACTGCCATCACCTATATTCCATCTAAACCCTGATTCAAATTCGGATCTTAGTTTCATAAGTTTTTTCCATTGCCAAGATGTGTTCTGTTTAATTTTATACTTCCATAACATCGAACCTTTGAGATATTTTTCATTTACTATTTTAACCCAAATATTTTCAGGCTCATTCAAAATTTTTCATAATAATTTCATTTGAAGTACTGTATTCATATCTTCTGCTTTTCTAATTCCGGTACCTCCGAATCTTCTAGGTCTACAAATTTTATCCCAACTAATAAGAGGAGGATACCCTGGTCCTTTATTCCAGAAAAAATTTCGGTTAATTTGGTCAAGCTCCTTATGAATGCAAGAGGGGAGCATAAAGCATTGCATTATAAAATTTGGTTTAGCGTTTAGGTTAGCTTTGATAAGCGTAGTTCTCCCTTCTTGGGATAAGGATGAAGCTTTCCATTTGGTTAGTTGTTGTTTTGATTTAGTGATAACATCAGAAAAAACGTTTTTATTTACTCTGTTATTGATGATCGGACAACCTAGATATTTTTCCAAGCAGGATGAGTTTTCAATGCCCAAACAATTTTTAATAAGGTTTTTCGTACTATTGTCTTACATTCTTTGATGTTTGGAAAGAAGATTTTTGAAGATTGATTTTTTGTCTCGAGATCCTACAATACCCATTTAATATTTCTAGAATTTTTGATCCTGCACCCACCGATGCTTTTGAGAAAACCATAAAATCATCAGCAAATGCTAAAAATGGAATGAGGCTTCCTTGTTTGGATATGGGAAACCTGAATATCATGAACATCTTATACAAATATTTTTCTTCTCTAAACTTAAAGAACAACGTTACGTTTCGACCAAAAAAAAGAACAACATTACGTTTTATAATTTACCATCTAATATTTATGAAAATTATTAGAAGTACCGACGAATGCATAACTAAAAATATATACAAAGCGTGATTAAAAAAAATTGTTAAAGGAATATTGGGTGAAAATTTGGCTTTAAATTATGATCAATATATAATTTCTCAATTAATTTAATTATTACGTTATATAAAATATATATCATTTTAAATATTTATTGCATGTATAAAAGATATATGTATATACCACAATAGTAAGAAAATCCTGATAAAATATTATTAAGAGAACATGAGCTTAAAGTTATATCTTTTATGGCCAATACATTATTTTCCTTAAAATACAATCAAAATTAAATATTTTTGAGAAAAATGAGCTAGTAAAAATAGGCCCGCCATTTTTATCTTAAAATTTTAATCCAAAAATTTATTTGTGAGAAGGTTATAGTAATTGGACAGGTTCTCAAAACCTACTCTCCGTTTGTTTCCTCTTCAATGACGACGTTCGTTCTCTCTCCTCTTCCGCCTCGTCGTGTCCTTCCTTGGTGCCGCTTCTTCCTCCGCCTCTTCCGTGCCCAATGCTTCCCTACTCACCATCGCCGGAACTCCCAGATCTACGAAGAGAAGGCCGCCTTCAAAGCTTCGATGCTCGAACTCTTGGATCTACGAAGGAGAAGGCCGCTGCCACCACCGGAACCAAGTCGTTGCGCTACCGCCCTCATCATCACCGGAATCTGATTTCAGGTCAGCAAATTGGGATTCAACTGAACATACATTTTCAGCTCATGATAACATACATGGCTAGGCTAATCTTGTGATTGTGAATTACATGTCTGAGTAAGATGAGATTTAACCCTATGTCGTTGCTAATGTTGATAGAATTAAATATTAAGGATTGAGATGTATCCGGTGGTCACGAACTTGTTGGGTCATCATTAAAGCAACAATATGACACCAAAAGAATTGGAGACTTGCTTTGTTTATGGACAAGCCTTTCTATTAGTGATGCCCATTGTTATGGTAAGTTGTTTGCAGTTCAGTCTTCTCCTCTACAATATTGTCTCCAATTTTCCTTTGTTGTAAACCTTGTACTCAATTGACTTTTCATCACAAATATATCACTGTGAGTTTAATCATGTAACTACCATGTGTACAACATTTTTGCAGATTTACTCTGAATTTTTACTTCTACATAGGATGATTTCAAAGGATATATAAGGTCTTATATAGAGTAAGTTACTCATTTGGGATTTTTTTCTACCGTCTTTATTGAAACTGAAGACTTATCACTGTGAGTTTAATCATGTAACTACCATGATTCCATTGATGCAGTATGTGTAGGCTATACTTTTTTTTTAATAGTTGATTATAAGGTGCTTATTGTAATTTTGTGTAAGGAATCATGTTTGATGGCTGACGTTTGCGTCCAGAGTTTTAGTTTCAAATGTGTAATAGTTTCACAATAGTTAAGTTTCAGGATAAACAAAAATGCAGGTCTATGAAATGCTGGTTTCTTCAGGGTGTCATAATAGATCTTAAAACAGTATTAATGGTTGCAAACCATCTTTGGGAACACACTGTTAAGCAAGCAATTTGGCCGTCACACACAGTCTTGTTCTGACACTAGGCACACTACCTTCCATTTTAATGCTAATTGTCCCTGTCCCTCAGGATTAGAGCGTCATTAGTTAAGTGCTTTGATACTGTCTGCAATCTGTTAAAAGGGGCCTCTGAAAAAAGACCGACTTTTGAGCTTTTACTTGCATATTTGCACGGAGTCATGGACTTGTTAATTCTTATGGATTTAGGTATATTGGACTTTGATGGTCAACAAGGACCAGGTTTTTAGTAAAGTGATTTGTATTGGTTTTAGAAAGGAAAAACACATCAGGGGGTGTGAATTGTGATTGGAAGGAGTTGGTGTAATCTCTGTATTTTGGTAATCATGAACGATAGTTTTTCATGTAAAAACAATGCGATAACTTCTCTATACAAGTATAAGTTGTAAAAAAACTCGCTAGCAAAACAGCGGAGCCTTCACTTTGTTGAATTGGATGAAGTTGTGCGATTCTTGAGTAGAGTATTCTACTATGATTGAGAGGACGGGGAAGTAGGGCATGATCTTGTGACAACGAGTAGTAGAAAACTTAGAAAAGATCAATGTTGCTATCAATTGTTGGCATGCAGCATTAGTGATTAGAAAATGTATGATATTAACATGAAGATAATGGAACATGAGGTCCAAAGAAGGAGTGAGATGGGTAGCCAGACGGTTTGTTTGGTGGAAATGAAGTCAAGTTGGAAGCAGCTTACATGTTATAGGCATCTAGACTGTAGAAACCACCATGTTTCTCATGTCATGGCCAGTACTAGACTGTAGAAAAATGGATCATCTACTATGCAAACGTGTTGTGGGCGTGAGAATGAAGACTTGTAGTGGGTAGCGAATATCATTGATTGCATAACCTCTAATAATTCATCTTCTTCCAGAGAATCCAATCCAGCTGGAAAGGAGATTTGGAAAGCAGGTTTCAAACGGGCTTGTGTATTGGACTTGAGATTAAACTTGTATAACTCAAACGGGCTTGTGTAACTCGATTGAGCTTAGACTTGTGTAATTTGACCTTGTGTAAACGACGAAAATGTGTATTTGAAGCTTAGACTTGTGTAACCTTACCTTGTGTAAACGACGTAAGTGTTTTCTATTTGAAATTATGTATCAATATTGTGTATTAACATTCGGTTTTAAGTATAACATTACAAAAAAACAATAATGGAATACACAAGTTCAACTAGTCCAATTGGTATAAGGGTCTCTCATCCAGAGTTCGAAACCGAATAACTATAAGTTTTATTAATATTCTCTATTGTGTATTGGGCCCCGTCCGATGCTTGTGTATTGGCCCCGTCTGATGCTTGTGTATTGGGCCCCGTCCGAAGCTTGTGTATTGGGCCCTGGCGCGGGCTTGTGTATTGGGCCCTGACGCGGGCTTGTGTATTGGGTCTTGTCTGAAGCTTGTGTATTGGCCATGTCCGAAGCTTGTGTATTGAGCCTCGTCCGATGCTTGTGTATTGGGCCTTGTCCTATGCTTGTGTATTGGGCCCCGTCCGATGCTTGTGTATTGGGCCTTGTCCGAAGCTTGTGTATTGGTCCTTGTCTGAGGCTTGTGTATTGGGCCCTGTCCGAGGCTTGTGTATTGGGCCTTGTCCGAGGCTTGTGTATTGGGCCCTGTCCGAAGCTTGTGTATTGGGTCATGTCCGAAACTTGTGTATTGGGCGTAACCTTTATTAAAACAATTGGACTTTTATTAAACCAATTGGGTTTTGGCTTTTATTAAAACAATTGGGCTTTCATTAAACTAATTGGGTTTGAGCTTTTATTAAACACTTGGGACTTTATTAAAACAATTGGGTTTGAGCTTTCATTAAACCAATTGAGCTTAGACTTAAGTAATTTCATATTCCTAATTTAGCCTTTAATTTAATCTTTAAAGCTAAGTAAATGAGGTCTATTTTGTCCATTGATATGAAAAGGAGCCTACTTAGTGCTCATCACTACAAAAAGTGTCTAGTCTCCCATTTCACCCAATATATTTTATATGAATATAGTTGATCATTAAGTAAAATACTAATAAATTAGTTCATCATGTTATTATACCATCTAGATACATATGATGAATAACTAACGTGTTTAATTAGAGGTTGGGGCTTTTCATTTAGTTTTGTGGTTGGAGTTAAATAAAAAAAAGAAGAAGACATAGTTGTATAGTTAGAGTTTTAGGGTTTTGAGAAGTTTTATGGTTTTGGGTGTTCTAGAATCTAGCCATTCAAAGCTTTTTTTTTGAAGAAGGTACGTAGATCATCTGATTCTATCGACTTGGCTGCTCTACGTCCTAATCGGGTAGAAAGTCGTGACATATTGTTTGATACTCTCCCAATATCAATTTTTCCATACATGTTGCCGAGGAGAATTCAATTCGAACTCAAATCTCGAGACTTACCACTTAAGGAGTCTAACATCATATCCCACTAGACCAACGGAGTATTGTTCATCCAAAGCTTTTTGAGATTCAAGGTTAGGTTGTTATTGGGTAATTTATGCTCAATTTGTCATCCTTCTTCTTCCCTAAATCATTCAAGAGGTTAGCAATCGAAACCCTAAGCCGTCAATCATTCAATATTCTCTTCCTCAATTCTTCTCTTCAATTTGATGTGGTTTGTGTCCTTGTGTGTGAGTTTCATATGACATGTGAATTCTTGTACATAGGACGTGGAGTTGTTGAACCGCGGAAAAACACAATCAAACCGGAAAATCAATTATTCTCTTCAATTTAACAGTAGTAAAGTTGCAGTTGCAAGGATAACATAGATGGAATTGAGAAACTAGTAAATATCGTAAATGAGAGAGAAAAAGGAAAACCCCTAGGTTGACGGATCTTGAGCATTGACGACAACGGTGGATTCCTCTCTGGTGCTACTGTTGCCATATAGGAGGATCGACGAGGTTGACATACCTTGAAATTTTTGATACATAATTAGGGTTGAAGCATAAATTAGGATAGGGGTTATTTAGTCTTTACTTAAAATCAAAAATAAGTTCGAACTCTCTAAATAAACAATTTTTTTTTATCAACCACAAATCTCAATAAACCCTCCGTCAAACAATAACCACAATCGTAATCACAACCTAATTGAGTTCCAAAATATTGAAGTGGATTAAAAAGTTATGTGTTTTAAAAAAAGTTGGTGGGAGTTATTTGTTTTAAATGAAGCTGACAAATAACTACAAAATCGAGCAAAAATCAAATCGACGTAGACATATTTGACAAGACTACCAACTTATCCCTTGATGTTAATAATTGTTTTTTTTTTTTTGAAAAGGTTGTTAATAACTGTTTAATATATAGGCTCAGTGGAGTTAACAATTGATACTCTATATTCAAATTGTCTCATAAAATTGCACTTTATAATTTCAAACAAAGAGCAGATCATAGGATAGGCGCTTTTTTTGATTTTTTAAGAAAAAAAAATCGATAACTAGAAAAAACTAGTGAACCGAACGGCCACAAGTGGCAGACTGACTAACACCACAATGCATCCCGATTAAAGAGATCCGGTCTTTGTTTGTTTGAGTATTTAAGTCCAAATCTCTTATATTACTAAATTAGCATTATCCTTTTATTATATTATTATTAAAATTATATATTTTTTGAATTAATCAAATTTAGTTATCTTTAATTTTGTTTCACTTCAATTACCGTAATATACCTTTTTATTTTAAGACTACAAATTCTTTATTTGAAATTATTCAAAACTGTACCTAATTAGCCCATAAATTATTGCATATATAATAAACTTTACTTAATTTTACAACATATATAACATTATGTATTGTGGTTTCTTTTATCACCATAATAAACGTTACTTAATTGGAAAATACTTATATAAATTTACCATATAAAACGGTAATTTTACAAGGTTAAAGTAGTACTACATTAGAAATTCTTATCGTTTAAGTGAAATGGTAAAGCTCGGCCCTTGGTAATGCACCAGCACTGTGTATTCATAGCCATACAATCCCAGTTGACAGTATCAGGATCCGCTGCGTAACAGATCGCCTTGCAAGCTGGGTCTGTGCAGTTCGATAAAGCTATGATCGGGAAGCAATTCTTCTTCTTCATCGACACGTCAAATTCTCGAGCCTCCGACGTCACTCCTATATAATCAAGTCCACAAACAACATCAGAACATGAAACAGTTAACCAAAAGCGAAACGACGAGTTTTGTACTTACCAGACAATAGTATGAATGATAGAAGAAGGCAGCAGAAGGAGGTCTTGGACATCATATACATGTTGGACGTATGCTTCAAGTAGTGGTTTTGTAGATTGATGGGAATTGTGGAAGAAAGAAGGCATTTATAAGACATGTGTTAGGATTTTTGTGATATGGGTCATCTCGTTACGGTTACAGATATTTTGTTGGGCCCCTGCGAGATTTTTCACTTTTGAAGTATATCATTATGCCTACATACATCGACTAATAAAGTTCAAATTGCAAGTTGCAACGGTTTTGAAAACTCATTGAAGTCCTTATACGTCGGATATCGGATGGTTTGTATCCGTCACCAATTGGTTCGATTAAGAGGCAAATATTGGTTGAAGAGGAGGATATGGTGAAGTATAAGTCTGGCGACATTATAGGCTTTTTACCTATTATTGTTGATAAATATTTTCGGAAATTTTTTATTATTTAAATTACATGTATTAACAAGTTACATGTTTATGAATTTTAATTTTCTGAACCAAAAAACTATTTTAATTTTTTGATAACAAATTTTAATTTCAAGAAAAATCTATTTAAAAATTGGGTTCGAACCCTGCAGAAATACAAAAATTTTATTATATGTTTAATCTATTTCTGGGTTATCAGAATTTTTTTCCTCGGTTAATCAGGAGATCAAATTGAAATTAATTAACGAAATTCGACTAACTTAATGTATGATAGCCCAATAACAACTCTCCTTCTCACAAAAAATTATATATATATATTTGTCATCAAAGTTTAATGCGTTGATAACACCACATCTTTTTATTGTTGGTGACAACACATCTTTTTATGCTTTTGGTGTTGATGACATCATTAACCAAGTAACAACATCATTAATAGGATATTTTAAATGGATAACATGGTATTTTGAGTGTTACAAACAACACTAATTAACATAATGTTTTTAGTGTTTTGGTTGTTTACGACAACACTAGCATGGTGTTTTTGGTATTTTATGTGTTGATAACAACTCTAACATGATATTTTGAGTATTAATAACACTAAGGGGTGTTTAATTTATTAACATGGATGAAGGGAGTATTTTAGATTATTGGGTGGGCCCCACGTTTTATAACTATTTCAATTGTATCGTTGTTTGTTTTGTATTTCACTGTATTTGATAACGAGATTTCTTTACCCATGTGCACTTAGAATCGTAGAGTATATAAACATAAAAATGGGATTGTGAAGACCTTTATGTAAACTAAAAATAAAGTTAGCTTCTTTATTTTACTGATAAATTTTTAATTTTAAAAATAATTAATTAGAGGATATAAGGATAAAATATAAATTGAAACCTATAAAACTAACAATCAAAATCACATCCACACGAAACCCTAGTTTGTAATCGGCAACTGTCGTCTCCTTCGTCCATTGCTCACCCTTTCGTCTCCACCTCCTACCAAGTTCAGACCTCGCCGGATCAGGAAAGTCTCTTGCACTCTGTTTCTCCAAAATCAACGTGTTTCCGCCACGACAACCGTCCTCGCCGGATCAGAAAAGCCTCTTCCTACTCTCCCTATGTCTCATCTTCCGCCGTCAAAACCACCGCATGCTCCCCGTCTCACTCGCGGAATTTAACCCCACCCCCGTCGTTTCAAAGGAAATTCAAGAGATCGTGATTCCCACCACCAACCACCATCACCACCACCCCCGATCAACCGGCCTTCAACCGCAACTATTTCAAAGGAAATCCTTTGTACTATTTTACATAACGCAACATTAGGGTTTTTTTGTCAAATTTTTAGTAAACTAGAAAATGTTACTTATACGTTGTAATTACATTAATGATCAATATTTTTTAAATTTGCAAATATGCCCGTAAAAGTATAATTATAAAATTGGCCCATAGTTTTGGGCTTGTGAAACTCGATTGGGCTCGACCTTGTGTAAATCGAGCCTTGTGTAAATTGTGTGTAAATCGAGCATTGTGTAAATCGTGTGTAAATTGAGTCTTGTGTAAATCAGTAGGCTTGTATAAAAAATTGATATTGATTGTATAATAAATCGGTAGGGCTTGTCTAACAAATCAATAGATCTTGCGTAAATAGATTGATAAGGCTTGTGTAAATCGATACGACAGTTTGTGTAAATATATAGGTTTTGTGTAAATCGAGACGAATTATGTAAATCGAAAGAGATCTTGGGTAATTACAATATTTGTAAAATCAAACGTTATGTGTGTTACACTAGTTTGTGTAAGTAGGCATTAAGTATAACTTTATAAAAAACAATAACAATAAATTAGTAAGTTCAATTGGTCTAGTTGGTATAATGGTGAGACGTAGGCCTTGACATTCAGAATTCGAAACCCACTAGAGATGCCATATGTATTTTCCGAAAATAATCTAATTATATATTAAAGCATAAGCTATTAACGCCACGTGTTGTTTTCACTTGTACGCATTTTATTTTTTTTAAAAAATTTTATTAAAAGATTATGCAAACTATATATTTGTATATATATTTCAGCAAATCTTTTCATTATCTTTATTTTCTCCGATTATATTGTCATTTAACACACTCTATCTTTATAATTCATCAAATATTTTTATTTTATAATTAGGTAAATAATAGTTTTTATAATTACTAAACCACTAATTGTATATATTTTGTACATTAAATTGGTTAGTATATATATTATATTTTAAAATTATAGAATATAGATATTTTTATAAAAATTATAATTATAAATTTATTTTTTAATTAAAATTCAATTAAATAAAGTCCGTGCTATACATGGGTGCTACACTAGTTTCCCTTTCATTCTCAAAGAATAGTGAATGTTTATGCTTCGATTCTCATGTGTCCCTCACATTTTATAGATCTGAAGTGATAAACGAGTTTTGAAGAACCGAAACCGACATCAGATTACAGCGGTAACTCCAAATATCAAAAAATCATCAAAGCATAAAAGAACGGAAAAAAAATGAGACAGAGTGATCCAATCAAAGAGAACCAAAAGGGAAGAAGAAAAAGAAAAAGAAAATGATGAGAATGTGTTGACCGAAGGTAAGTTTCCTCCTAAAAAAACAACTATAAAATTTTAAAATAAACTATTTTCAAAAACATAGACTAATACACTTGATTTTTTTATAAATCAAAATGTAGTCGTTTAATACTTGTTCGACATTTTCTTTTAGGATTTAGCTATTTATTGAAAAGGAAAATTTGAGATTCCCGGTTAGTTAGTGACACATGGTCAATGGCCCAACTTGCCCTAGTTGTGTACTCTTTAATTTTCCTGTGTTCAACTGTAATTTAGAACTATGATTAGAAGGAGCAAATAAAAGGAGGAGCAAGGGATGGAATTGTGCCCCTATCTTTACCGAGATTATTTCTACTTAGACGGATATGATGAAGTAAGGGATGGAATTGTGCCCCTATCTTCAACGAGATTATTTCTACTTAGACGGATATGATTCATATAGTTCTTTTAGCTCATTTGGTAGACGAAGAAAATGACTACCATAATATTTTTATTGACAATTTATTTATATAATTTATTTTTTTTTACAATTAATCTAAAAAAAACCCTTCTTGTTGTATATTTTCTTAAGTTCACTTTTAATTAATCTAATGTAATAAATATGTAATAAATACAATAATTCTTCAACCACTATATAATTTTATATAATTTCTATGACAATTTATTTATAAAAAAAACTAAATATATAAATTAATTTAACTATTATCTAAAAAACATATACAACAAAAACTTTAATTTATAATACAAAAACTTTAGTATAATTTTTTATAAGTTAATTAGATTTTAACGTTCAATTTTTAACCTAATATGCGAAATATACTAAACAAAAAATATTTGTGTGCCCTACAAAAATTTTCTGGTTCCGTCGAAGATCATTAAAAACCAGTAACCACCCGAACCAGGTAAATTTGGGAAAATAAGTTAACTGCGCAATTTTGCATGATCAAGTATTCAGCCCAATTTGGCAGGCAAAATCTCCATGACTTGCAAACAAAATCAGAGATGACAATGAGCATAAAAAATGACCAACTTATTTTCATGATTCCCTCGTGTGATACTGATCTGCAGCGCAAACCAACTAAAAACACTCCACAAGAGTCAAGAAGACTCCACAAATTCATTTCTGCAAGGTTCGGACTGGTTCTTGATTCTGTGCTACACTAATACTTCCATTTTCAACAGTGGACCATCACGATCAGTTCCCTTATTCGAACCCGAAAACCTCAGGAGTCAGGACCCAATAAAATCAATATATGAAATCTAGACTTGCTTGTCATGTTAGTGTATAGAATCCAATACTACTTTAATTACATCTGGATTCTGGAATCATAAAAAGGTGTACATCTGGTTACGACTGGGAATGTACCACGCTGCCACATCAACAAAATAACAGAATTAGCGGAATGACAATTTGCATAGATTTTGTATAGGTTTGGACTAAACATGCATTTTACCATAAGAGTGAATGACATCCTCGAAACAATTAAAGAAGATGAAATGTTTTTGTTTTAGCACACTATCTCGTAGATCTTGCAACACTAATGAGAATTGATCAACTCACAACATGCTTTTCATAGTCCGTATCCTCAATTTACCCAGAAATGTGAAAATGAAAGCAGACAATCAATATAGTTCAGTTCTTGTGGGGTAGGAAGGACCTAAAACCTTACCTCATGTGAACTTCTTTATAATCTAGTCAGACTTCTTGTTTAGACTCAAGATCACCCCTACTGCAAGACTGGTGACGACAAAACCAAGAGATGCCTCAGTGGATACATGGTATCCTGAAAAAGACAATGCATTACAACTGATGTGAATGACAAGAAAAACAGGGCGAATAGACTTAAATAAGAATACTCACCAAAGAAATCAAGGATCATCTTACACCCGATGAAGCCCAGAACCACAGCAATTGAAGGCTAGTAGGAAGCACGAGAATTGTGTCCAGTCAGAATAACAGATGAAAATCATTGGCATGGATATTGACTCTAATAGTTAGGCTTCCTATACTAGTTAGTCCCTCTACGCATGCTACAATCAGAATCACTAACATTGTATGTGCATGGAAGGGAAGCTTGGTGTTGTCAGTTTACCTCTTTTTTGTTAGTCTTGTCATTCCTTTAGGGAAGGTTTACATAGCAACTGATAATGCACTTACACAAAATGGCACCTCACTTCACTTTTTTTTTTTCTTTGACACTGAAAGACTTGACTAAACAATACTTTTATTATTTCTCAATCAATGCATAATTGATCATAAACAATGTCCCTCCTTGGCAAGCATATCATGAATTTTCACTACTAAAGCTTCAATAAGAAGAAAAGGCAATGCACAATTTACAATTTTTCAGGGTCCAGAGAACAGTCACCTGTAGATACTCCAACTGAGACATGCTCTCAGAAATAAGAGTATATAACGACCTTAAACCTGTAGGTTGATGGAGATTTATTCACAGAATTCAGTTAGCCCAATTCTAGTGCAACAGAAGTATATACGAACTGACAGCTGCAGACCATCTAAACAATTTAAGTCCATTTAAACATTTAAAAAGCATAGAGTATTATTACGACTATGGCATTCATTTTCTACTTTCTGAAATCAGACTTTGAGCATACTAGAACTAAAGTACTAGGGACGATAATTACCTAATATTGCAAAGATGTTCGAACTGAAAACTATGAACGGATCACGCGTCACTCCAAAGACTGCTGGTATAGAGTCAACCTTCACAAAGAGACAAAAGTTTACAAGCTGTTGTTTTCAACAACTAGAAACAGCATTCCGTAAAGCTTGAGAAGATGCAATATTTTACAAGACTAACATAAAAGGGGGAATAGAGAACTTACAGCAAAAGCAATATCACTCAGTTCAATTACTGCTACTGTGAGAAGCAAAGGTGTAGCCTGCTTAAAATGTTTGACATGTGTTAGAAACGGATAAATTTCTGAAAAGTGGAGGAAAAAGAATTCAATAAAAGGTCCTCTCCTGGAAATGAGAACAATGAGCTAGAACTTCTTGCTTCTCGATGATAGTTTCCAACATAGGCTAGCACAGGTGTATATCGTTCTTTGTTAAGGTCAGGCGCAGAGTAATAGGAAGGGAGCACAAGGTTCCAGGCTACTCAAGATCAGAATAAAATTGGTATAATCTGGGTGTTTAACCAACTTCGGCCATGTAATTAGTTCTTAATTAAAAAGAGCCGGTTAACAATTTTACAGTTTTGCTCAAGAGAAACAATTTTAAAAACATTAAAACGGGAGTATGCAAATACATGGAGCCAGGCAGGACATGGCTTAAAGCAATGCATAAATCGTTCTTGTCTGCATCTATTGGCAAACTATTCGTTTATTGTTCCAAACTTCCAAGATTTGGGAACTGCTAACCATCCATCACCCATTTAAACCACACGTGCGCCCCTACTTATGAGAGAATACACTATAAAGAGAGAAATCCTCTAATGAAGGGTGAAGAATGAAGATGCACCATAATAACCATATACACTAATAAGCCAATTTTAACTACAGTTAACAACTCACCTTCCGCACACCATCCTGAAGTGTAAAAAACTTGTTGCCGTCATAACTAGCTGCAACATTCAAGAAATGGGGAAGTCAGATTTTGAAACATGAAGTGATCCCAACATACCAACACATCCAAGATGTCCTTCTAAATTATAATATTATCCTATTCATAGCTACTTCATGAATATTTGGGTTTCAAAGGTTGTGTGCAGTTCATATGTTTGTTTGCATAAGCCTGTATCTTATTCAATGCATTCAGACGTGTATCTTCTTATAAAAGCAACAAATTCAATTCCAACCAATACCGCCCCTAATATGAATAACATGTGAGCATGATATAAGAAGGCAGAAAGAAGCAAACAGTTTAAGCATTACCTGTCACAGGTATAAACTTCTGGCATGTTTTTACCAAAAAATTATCAGATAGGTCCTCTTCTTCCTCATCTTCAGCAAATAACTATTCCATACACCCAAAAGGATAATAAGGAAGAAGGTTTCAGAAAGTGGAAAGTTTTTTAAGGAAGTAGAGGTTTCATCAAGATTTTCTCTTCATTATCAAAAAAAATAAAAATAAATACAAGGATCAATAAAATTCTACCTCTAACCAATTATATACATATTTTTTCTTTCCTTGATTTAAAAGAGCTACATCTAGTTGTAAGAGCTAGAGAGAACTAGATCCAGACATTCAAAAATCCCAGCATTTCTAATAAGGATTAGGGTGTGTTTGGCATGGCACAGCTACCTTTATAAGCCTTTGGTATAGGCACTAAGGCATGGAATCACTTTAAAAAGTTAGGTTATCAGGCTACTTCATCAACCCTAAAGTGCATCTACGACACAACCAACATATAAGTTCAAAGAAAAAAATGCTACCTTGAATGATGAGTACAGGAGTATCGCTGACAAAAGAAGATTTACAGCTTCAAATCTCTATTATACAGGAAAAAGAGAAAGTTATTTTAAACAGAAACATAGTTTTCTAACAAGTAATGAGCAATGAGGAACAGAGGAATGAACCTGTATGGCTGCTACCCCAACAAGTATAATTAACAAACGAAAGATCACTGCACCAGCAATACCATATGAAAGCACTCGATTCTATGCCAACATTCAGAGATATAAAGTTAGCAAAATCACCTCATGACAGCTAAATTACAGAGCCATTGCATAAAAAATATTGAGACAAAAAGGTCAACTTAGGTGCAGTTGGCCCTCGTGAGAGTTAAAGATAGCAAAGTCACTCATGAAGATACGAATAACGGTCATTGTGTTGAGATATTGTGACAAACACGTCAAACTATGTGCAGTTGGCCCTCATGAGATACTAACAGTCAGTAAGAGTGGAGGAATTTTTACCTGATATGAAATAGGAACCTTGAAGTACTTGAAAATCAGAACAAACACAAAAAGATTGTCCACTGATAGACTTTGCTCCAAAAGATATCTGAAAGGCAATTACCATCATGAAGAAATTAATATCCTGAAATTGAAAATTCTAGAGCATCCTATCAATACCAGTCAAATGCATGTAAAGTATAGCTTAATGAATGAAAGCATAATATATGATATTATCCCTCTTAGAACTAGGGATGGAAATGGGTCGGATGATGGGTGGATGTACTACTTTCGTCACCCGACCCGGCATCTAAAATCTTCACCCGACCCGTAGCCCGACCCGTAGTTTTTGTCACCCTAACCGTACCCGTCGGGTGAATGGGTGGATCGGGTATTTTACGGGTGAAATTTAACCGATTTTTTTATATCTAGTTTTCAACCAAAATTTGAAACAAAGTGAAGTTGTGCAAGCTAAAATTAAATATACAATTTAATCGGGTTTAAGACTTAACAACTAACATAATTGAAATAAAAATATAAATCCGAAATATCTTACATACCTCCAAAACATAAAATGAACCAAATTGAAAATTCAAAATCATTAAAACAAGTAGCTTTACACATAATTGCCTTTAACTCTCATCATAATCTCAAAATTGACACACTCTATTTGACTCGATTTCTTTAAGAAAGTTATTTTTGTATGTTACACAAATAAATTTACCCTTAAAATTCATGGAACGCGAAAATTAGTAGTATCGACAAGGTCATGAAGGCAAATAAAATAACAATAGATTATGAACTCTAGAGTTCATGAAATTTTAATGTAAACATATATTATTATTATAGTCATGAATTTTTAATATAAACATATATTATAATTATAGTCATAAAATCTTATATATAATATAATATAATAGAATTGGTGAGTGCGGGTGATGGATACGGGTGATGGGTACGGGTGGTGGGTCGGATGATGGGTCGGGTGATGGGTCCTGAGATGCTCACCCGTATCCGACCCGCCCCATCACCCACTCCACCCGTCACCCGAGTTTCACCCGCATGTTAACGGGTTTTCACCCCTTTTTTTGGGGCGAGTTTTCGGACACCCATCGGATGCGGATGAGATTGTCATCCCTACTTAGAACATGACCCTGCAGGTCCAGTGACCTGCTTTTTTTTTTTTTTGGTCTTGTTAACATAAGCAGAAAAGGTACCGTTTTCTTAAACAAATCACCTGAAGGGTGGAACCCCCTACAGATAATGAACGGTATACAGATGTCATGACTGACCTTCATTGTGAAAAAATGCAGTGACTAGGGAAATCATGTAGTTTCATACCCAGCAAAAAATTCAGAGGCCTTGTCAGCTCCATCTTTGAAACCTACTCCAATACCAAAAACCACCGAAGCGCATACCTAAAAGAGCCATGGACCGATTAGGATGTATTGTAACATATAGATTGAAGAAGCTGTTTCAAAAACTTATGGAAAGGTCAAAAGGCACTTACCCAGAAGGCAACAGTTCTCACAGAGGATGCAAAGTTCTCAGCTTCCTGCTTTTCTACTTGTGAACTGTCTTCGGGAGCAGATAGGTGGGCTTTGCTAGGACCAGAAGTCCCATCAGCAGGCCTCTTGCCACTTCTATACTCTGCAAGATGTTAATCGACAAAGCTATTTCATAGAAGTTCGCAGATCAATCATTTCAGAGACGAGATACTTCGTAGAAACTGAATATATAAAACTCTGAGATAAAATAATAGCATATGACATGGGTAAATATTTGACACATCAAATCAGAAATATGATTTAACCTCATCTAAAGCACGACGGTGTGGCCTCTATAATTTCAATTTGAAGTTTCAGGAGTATCATCCAGACAGTAGTCAATAAGAAATGGAAGGAAGGATATGAAAGATATGCCGTGGATAAGTTCATTTTTTGGTCCAAGGTAAGTGGATGTCTGCAAATGACATGTTGCAGACATTAACATGAAAGTATCAAAAGAACCCATTATCCATTTTTCTCACCATGGCGAATTGCACATCACGACTTGCCATTTTGCCATGTACCCGTTTATCTAGTATTCTAACTCTGGTTTGCTCCCTCTAACCTTCTGTTGTTTGGCCATTAACGGATAAGATCTTCACGTTGGGGACATAGATCTTCATCCTTCAGCCATCTTTTTTGCTGCTACTTATTCATTACAATTGTATTTGGTATGATCCATCAATTTCAAACATTCTTTGGGAACAAGGTAATATATCTATGTTATCAACCGATAGACCTTTCTCTATATGTTTTCAACTCTCTAATCAATTCAAATGATCTTGAGTTATGCAAGAAATTTACTACTTTTGGCATTGTTTTGCAATCATCAAGAGATAGAGGGTCGAAGTAACCTGAAGTAGTGGATATACCATCTTCCTCTTTTGTGCTCTTCGAAAACAAAATTGGAAGATTGCTCGTCCGGCCAGAGTTACCAGCTGCGGATAATTCCAAGTACAAAATCACAATTCCATAGAAATCAGTAGAAGGCCATAGAAACAGATAACGCGCACATCACCGGTGGAAATTCGAATTCGAGTATGAACAAACTGAACCCTAGTCGAATTGTTGGATCGAAAATGAGCAGAAATTGAAGGTATTCTTTTGAGCACAGTGCCGAATTTCGGAGGAGCACGGAGGCCGCTGTGGATTACGGATGTAACCTCCATTGCTCAGCGGCTTTGTTTACAGAGTGATGGGAAGAGGTGATGGGGCCCGGAAAGCTGGTCTGGGGGCTCCGACGTCGGAAATTGGAGGATTTGGTGGCGGAGATTGAAGGATATTAGTTGTGGTGGGAGGAGATTGGGTGGATTTTGTGCATGGGAATGAAGCTTTTAGATAATCTAATGGTTCCCAGTCACTTCTCAAGCTTGACGGTGACCAGACCACCATGGCACCATATAAAACGTATTCCTTCACAATTTTTGTGTCTCTCTTTTTACGGTTTTCCTTCTTTTCACTGTCGAAGTGGATTGGTGGTAAGAATTCGAAATTGAAATATAGTTATGTATTTGTTCTTCTTATTTTATGGTATAAATTTGTATCTTTAAGGTTTTTTTTTGTGTTATTATGTTAGGTTGTATATGTAAACCCGGTTCGATCTAACCCAGTTCCGGTCTTATATCATGAAGACGTCGGATCTGGTTTGAGGAGTTGACGGCCTAAGTTCTTGGGTTGTTAGTTGGTGGATTGAATATAGAGTTGTGGGCCTATTTGATCAAGGTCCGCTATATACTCGTCAAGCAGCATGAGATTTCCACGTGATTATTTAACTGAGAGAGTGCAGCGTTAGGTGTGATGAAACGTTGTGTTGATGAAGTGGTCGTCTCTGGTCCCCAAGTACTTAATTAAGCTGCGCTTGCCTCTCTCAAACCCTAACGCCGCTAACACTTCTTCTCCTTCCCTGAGTCTCTGAGAGCTTTCTGAAACACAAAGAGAGAAAAGAGAGTACGAGAGTTCCGAGCATAGTGCTTCGTTTGAGATCCTTCTCCGACGTTCTCTTCTTCGTCTAAATCTCACTTCACTAGAAGCTTGATTACTAGCCTGGAAAGGCTTTACAAACGTTTTCTCTATCTTTGTATCTTGTCTTCTTTGTTTGTTTAGCTTTAGACTTGTGGAGAGTTTGTATCGTTCTTGTATCTTTTGCTTCTTCGAAGTTTTGTTCTTAAATGTAAAACTGCTTAGTGGATTGGGCCGGCTCTTCCCTCTTGAGATCCCGCTGAGTAAGGTCTTACACGAACTGCGCACCAAACCTATTTTGCTTTTCGATGTCATTTAAACTGGTTCATTCTATAATCAGTTGTCTGTTTCTTTTCAAAAATGTTCATAAGTTTTATCAAATTGGTATCAGAGCCGCTTTTTCGAGGTTTTCTTCTGTACATCTCTTTAGATTTAATTTTCTTGAACTTAGAATAGATCGGATCTTTTGCTTCGTTTGTTATCTTGAAAAGTTCTCTTTCGTAAAACTTGTTATCTTTTGTCTTTCTAGCTTTTTTGAAAATAGAAAATCGGACTTCCTCTCAAGTTGTTGGCTCGAGGATTCCTAGATATGAACAATAGATGTTAAAAAAAGTTCCAGTGTTTTCTCAAACCTCATTTTCTATCTTGAAAAAGATAAACCTAAGTACGACATCTAGGATCGCATCTTCATAAGTGTGGGACTATGTCGGAAAATACAATCCGTATAAGGCCCTTCGATGGCTCGTCTGACTTCGCCATCTGGCAACTAAAGTTGAAAGCAAACCTGATTAAGAAGAAGTGTTGGAGCATTGTGCAAGGGAAGTTCCCTCTAGACACCTCACATGACAGGAAACAAGCTAGAGCTTGAGAAGCAAGCTCACTCTGAGATATTTATACGGTTCGTTGAAGATGTGGCTCGTCAGGTTGTAAATCTCACTAATTCTGCTATGCTTTGAGAAAAAATTGGAAGATCTTTATCTGAAAAAATCTTTATCTAGTCGTATATCTCTTTTGTGTAGATTGTTTAATTTTCAAATACATGTCAATATATCTTTGCATGATAATCTTCATATTTTTCTTAAATTGATACAAGACTTGGAAAGATGTAATGATAAAATCTCTGATGATCACTCTGCTATTCAGTTGTTAAATGTCTTACCTAGTCAGTTTGACAATTTTAAAGATGTTATTCAATTCAGTCATGATGAAACTTCTAAGGATAAAATTTTGGAATAAATCATACAGTAAAATAAAAGCATGTAAATCTTTAAAAATGGTCATAAAAATAATGATAAATTTGAGCCTCTCAGATGAAAGGAAATAAAAATAAAAATAAAAACAAGAGTAAGTAGAAAAATGAATCTCAAAGGACAATTCTAAGTCATCTACTGATCCAGATAAAAAGAATAACAAAATGCTTATAAATTTATTTTTACTCATACAATCTTCTACATATTTTAAAGATATTCCTATTAAATATCTAGTCATTCCATTTTCATTTATTACATGATTTGTTAATTTATTTTGTAAATCTTTACATACAAGTAAATTTAATTTAATACTTACTAAAATTACTAAATATACAAATTATTATAACATCAACATATCATTTTATTATCTTTGCAAAAACCATTTAATTAATACTAGTATATTGTATAAGAGATTATAAATGTAGAATATATAACATACTTGATATGAATCAAACTCATTTTTATTTATAAATTTATATAATTTTTCTTACCTTAAACTTATTAATAATTCGACAATAAGTTATTAAACAACCGATAATTCAAATTTGGATTTTAATTCCGTAATTCATTAAAACCATTTATCTATATCTAATTTATCAATAAAATAACTTATATGTTAAAATTGAAAAAATATGAGATGTTGAAGCTTTTCTTGAACAATTAACCAAGTATGTTGTAGTAGTGGATGTGTAGGACTGTTCAAATTCCGGTTCAAAACGGAATTTTGGGTCCAACTGAACCTAGATCGAAAATTTGTTATTGGACATGAGCTGAAGATTAGGTCGATCCGGTCCAATAGCAAATTTCCAGCACATGTGTGGATCAGTTTATCAGTTTAAAGGGGTCTAATTTTAGCCTCTAATTTTTTTTGTGTCCAATCGGACCGGACTGGAATATTCGGTTGATCCGCGGTCCAGGCCGGCCGGACCGGATGAACAGTTTATTTATTTATTTATTAATTGGATGAACAGTCTAAGCTTTAGAAAAACAAGCCATACCTGATTTTGTACACCAACTACCCTAAAAGAAGCCCCAATCTTCTCATAGATAGGCCGTCTCCGACTCTCTGTTTCCTCGATCTCTGTCCAGTAGTTCCACTAATGGCGACGAAGACGAAGAGTTCCTTAGTATCCACCACCATCAAAGGTACCACCGATAAGACCGAGGCCGAAAACCTTCAGAAAACCCTAAGTCCACCCGACGCTTCTACTCCCGAATCGGATTCCCTTTCCCTATCCCAACTGATTCCGAATTCAGCCGCCGACGATGTAGAGGGTGCGGAAAATGGTGCCGATTCGAACGCAGGTGAGGCGCTAATTGTGACGGAAGCGACGAATGATGTCGATAAGAAGGCTCGCCGCGCCGAGAGGTTCGGGGTTCCTCTCCAGTTATCAGAGCAAGAAAAGCGCAACTCTAGGGCTGATAGGTATATTTCGGCTTCATTTGATTTTGTTTGTTGTGCCCACAGTTGATGATTATATTCTGTATATCGTGGTAGATTGTTGACATTGGTAGCCATCAATAAAAGTGATACTAAGGTAGATTGTTGACATTTTTAGCTTGTTTCTTGTTTTTTTTTCTTTTTCATTTGTGTGAGCACTGGGTAGATACTAGTTTATAATGTCATTTGAATCTTGAACAACTTAGGGCGATTGGATGTCGTTAATTCTAGGATTTGGTGGACGTTGGGGAGGATGGTGGGGTACTGTATAAGTCCGCAGAAGTTTTTGATATTGGTTGTGCTGATTATGTTTTTAGCTTTTTAATCTTGATAAATTAGTAATGGACTACTGGTTGTGGCTTATCTTCAGGATTAGCGTTCTAACATTGAACCAGGAGATTGGCTTTCAAAAACTGAAGTTTATGGAAACAAGACAATATAGTCCATATACCCTTTTTAAAAGGATTATTTGGATTGATTATTTTTCATGTTATTCTTTTGGAGTAGGAAATAGTAATGTCGTATATGCTTAACAGAAGCACTGTTCACAAGTCAAAGGGTCGAGGAGATTCATTTCAGATGATCTTAATTTGCAATAGTTGGTTCTATAGTTTTAGCAAGTATGATTCTGCCTTATTTGTTTAAAGATGCATTATGGTATAGGTTAAGATGAAGTGCTGTGATGCTGTCACAGAATTGTAATCAAGTAAATTTTATTTACTATCTGAGGCTTGCGTGTGTACTTCTGCTTCTTATCTTATATAGACCAATCTATAAATTTGTTCTTTCTTTTTGAAATGGGTTAAATGAGGCATTTTTAATACTGATATCAAATTGAACCTGCTTCAGGTTTGGCACTGTGTCAGCATTGGATGGGGGGCAGTCCTCTGAGGACCTGAAGAGGAAGGCTAGAGCTGACAGGTTCCTTCTAGTGATTGATCTCTATTGAACTTATCTTGCATTTGGGGTACATTTAGGATTTGACTTCCCTTTTTTATGGTTAAATATTGCTTCAGATTTTGCCAGTCAGCAAATGCAAATGTTGATGAGGATGCAAAGAAGAAAGCTCGACTTGCTAGATTCGGACCAAATGTGAAGGTAGATACTCAAGAAGAGGAGAAAAGGAAAGCAAGGGCACTAAGGTCTGTATAAATATGCAGCATGTAGATTTTTCACTTCTTGATATAACCCAGGGTTTCATGCAAACAACTGTGTCAGTCCGTTCATATTTTCCCGGTTGTTTTCCTTCATATGTTTCTCTGACCAACCTCTTTGTTGGGTGTTTTACAGGTTTGCTAGTTCTCCGGTATCAGAAAATGGGAAGCAAAACGTTGAAATGGTAAATATAAAAAAATGTGGATGACCTTTTGACCAAACTTTTGGTGTCTTTTGTAGTTTCTACCCTCCATTTCACTTTGATAACCGGTTTGTATTAACACCATATCTGCCGTGAATCAAACAATCAAACCTTCATTTTTATCCTTTCATATATTTAATTTCTCATTTGGGCTGGTTTCTTTTACTGCAATTCAGGAAAATGCTGTTCCAGGCAATACTGCTGGAGATACTTGAGATGCTATGATCCCTTACTGAATAAGGTTTGTTTTTATTCACCTGATATAGACAAGCAATTCATATTTCTTGTTAACTTTTTTGTCCATACTAAAGATATTTTATCATATCCTGGCAGGTTTACTATTTTAATATATGCAGTTTCCCTGTGGCCTGGACACTTGACACTGGTTTGACTTAACTTTCAGGATGCTGGCTAGTGTATTTTTTTTTGTTTCTAGTTCTGTTATTAGAATGTGCTGAAGAGTTTTTTTGGTTGGATGAGTGATGTTTATGTCACCTAGTAAGGTGCAGCAGTTAAACCAATGACTACTCATTGTGAATTCATGAACTATACATCATCAATATCAGAAATCCTGTCCGTAGGGTCCTTTTCTCTTCTAAATGGAGTGAAGGTGGTGCGATGGTATTTGTTCAAACTCATTCAAATACTATTGGTCCATCTCTCCAGTTAGATTCTGCCTGTGTCATGGTGTGCCTGAAATGGAATATCAGAAGATGCCTGTAATTCTCTCAGTCAAAACAAGAAAAGGGGATGGTAGACTGGTAGTATACTTCAGGCATACTATCTATTCCATCGTAGGTGGGTCATAAGCTGGAAAATTTTGTATCATTACCATAGGTTACTTTGTGGAATCCTTGACTTTGCAGGTTGTTGCATAGTGTTCAAAATAAAAGTTCAGTGAAGTATTTGGGTATAATTGTTGTCCCGGGTCTCCTCATGGGCCTCATGGATGGTTTTGCAGTAGGTTTTCAACCAGCTGACAAAATATTGCATCATTGCTGTGCTTTATATTGTGACTATAGCAATGCTATTGTGCGATACGAACACTATGTCTAGACATTATCTATGTTACTTCTGCTTTATTTTTCAGAATTTAAAGAAAATTATGAAAGAAAATCCGAGTGTTTTGTGATGATAAAGCTTCCAATAGTTGTGACTGCATTAGTAGTTGTTATGATTAGAAGTAGTATACAGCAAAATTTAGGTCGAATTTTCTATGGGTCAGTATCTTTTTTCCTTCCATTGCATGCTTCTGAAAGTAGTATGTTGCATATTATTCGATGAATTGTAATGAGATAGCTCATGCCATGCGTTTTTAGCTCATTGTCTTGTCCCTTAGAGGATATTGATTCTGATATCACGGACCTGATGGGCAATTATGAATTCACAATGGAGATGTTGGTTACATCTGTGCCTTGCTAGTGTAAGTGTAGAATAGCTTTCATTTACTGGGATGTAGGAGGACTTTGGACATTTTGTGTTCAGCACATTTCTCTGTTTCTAGCTTTTTTGGTTTATTTTTCAGGTACTTATACAAGTATTCTGCAACTTGAATATTTTTGTTTTGTTGAAGTGACGAATGAATATTGTAATCCGTTTATGTAATAAATTACAGTTCAGTTTCTCTGTTGACGCATTACTCAATTATGCTTATCATTTGTTGCTCATCAGCCGTTTCCTTGTATATGCAACTTCGATGAACTGAAATGCTGGCTAGCTTTTCAATTTTCATATTTCAGCTGAACACCACACTTTTCCGTGCCTTTTTATTTATTTATTTATTTATTTTGTTTGTGAGGAGAGACGACATTGACCGTGCTTTCTCAATAAACTTACAACATAGTTGTGTCTTGGCTCAATATTACAAGAAGATATGACCCTTTTTTGCCAAATAGTTGCACACGTAACCGAAGATGTCTACTTTGTTTGTGATGAGAGACGACATTGTCCGTGCTTTATTAATAAACTTACAAAATAGTTGTGTCTTGCCTCAATATCACAAGAAGATATGACCCTTTTTTGCCAAATAAAGGGGCTCCCACGAGTCACGGCCATAGTTGCACTAAGGTATGTATAAATATGCAGCATGTAGATATTTCAGTTCATCAAAGTCGAGGATTCCACAAAGTAACCGAAGATGTCTTACTTTTTGAAACTTGATTTAAGGTTTGGCTTTCATCTATCAACTAAGGATGGAAACTGAAGATGTCTACAAAGCTACATTCAAAACTTATTATGAGCGTTACGAGTACTTGTCATGCCTTTGGCTTAACCAATGCCCCATGCAAGTTACAACGCCTCATGAACCATGTTTTCAAGCATTTATTAAAGAAGTTTGTGTTAGTGTTTTTCGATGATATACTACTCTACAACGCTACATGGAAAAGCATCTGCATAATCTTATTTTGTGTTCACCACCCTAAGAGAGAACAATTATACCTGAAGCCTTCAAAATGTACCTTTGGAGCTACAACCATTGAGTATTTGGGCCACTTCATTTCAGCCCAGGAAATTAGTACATACCCAACCAAAATCAAGATCATCCATGTACAGACTAATCCTTCAAATCAAAAGTAATTAAGGAGTTTTCTAGGATTAGCTAACTAGTACAGGAGGTTCATACACGAGTATAACATCATAGCCAAGCCTTTATCAAGTCTGCTAAAGAAGGATGGATTTGCTTGGGATATTGGAGTTGAAAATGCTTTCAACAATCTTAACACTGTTTTATCTGCTTCTCTTGTTTTAGCCTTACCAAATTTTACTAAAATATTTGTCATTGAAACAAATGCATCCAACATAGTTATTGGAGTAGTTTATATGCAAGAGCATCACCCAATATGCTTCATCAGTCGAGCATTGGGACCAAGACACCAAGCTTTGTCTGTGTATGAGAAATAATTGTTGGCAATAGTGTATGCAATTCAAACTTGGAGCTCCTATTTGACTCACCGAACCTTCGTAATCAAGACTTATCAGAAAAGGCTCAAATACCTTTTAGACCAAAGGGTAACCACTTCATTTCAACAAATGTGGTTATCCAAGCTTATGAGGTACTCATATTAAATTTACTACAAACAAGATAAATATAATTTTGAAGCCGACGCCTTGTCAAGAGTGAGTGATGCTCAACTTCTCCAAATTACATTACTCAAGCTCATCATAAACTGTATGATGAAATCAAAGCAGTCTGGAATTCTGATCCCTTGCTGTAAAAGATTATTTCAGATGTGTAAACTAATCCTACTTCCTATTCAAAGTTCACTTTTTCAAACTAAAAATAAGGAAGAGGGGAAACTGGTGATCGGGAAGGTCGATCTCAAAATAAAAATCCTAAAGTGGATGCATGATTCAGATATTGAAGGGCATTTTGGAAGGGATGCAACCATACAAGGGATTAAATCCATATTTTTCCGGACACAGATGAACAAAGAACTACAACACTACATTATAAATAGTGATGTATGTCAGAAGATCAACAAGAGCATTCTCTGCCGAACTGATGTCCTCATAAAATCTTACTAAAATTCTGGTTATAGAGAAGATTGTAGCAAACCATCGTAGAAAATACGATGGTTTGCTAACTCAAATTTCCGGGCACAGATATTGGAGGGCATTTTGTGATTCAATTTAAATGCTTTTCAAATTTCGGTTGTGTTAGCAAACCATCGTATTTTGGTATTTGTATAGCTTTAAGATTTCCTTTTCATTTAATTAAGAAAATGGAGTTTTCCTCCCCAAATCCAAATCCTCTCTCATGTGACTTGCGAATTCAGAAATTCTTGAGGTAGCTTCTCTTTTCATATGCAACCACCTAGATATGATTCACTCAATTTCGAGATCCTTCTTGGATCTTCTAGTTGAGACTTATTAGTTATGGTACTCACTTGTTCTTCTTCTTCTTTTCTACAAACGAACAAATGTCGAACCCTAGATTTGTTCACATATCCTCCGTCAATCCACCGGAATCAAATCCGATGTGAATGAATTTCACCGGAAAATCGAAACCCTAGACAATGACCACCAAATTGTGAATATGAAAATTGCAAAATTGGAAACAATCATGAATGTAAATTGATGAAAAGGGAAAGAATCCTCTATTGAATATTTGGTGAAACAGATGGATTCGTGAATCTGTTTTTATGTGGGGAAAATTGAAAAAAATAAAAACAATATGAATGTAAGAAATTTCTACCCAGTTTTTGGTGAAAAAACCATAAATCTGTTTTCAGGTGATATTAACTTGAAGGGACATTTATATATTTTTATATTAAAATTCCCTATAAATCTATTCTTTCTAAATATATACCAAAATTTATTACAGTATTCGATATCTAATAAAATAAACTCAAAAACTACAAAACACAACTATGAACCACTTTGTGATATACTTAATTTCGCCTTTAAAAATTAATTACATCGAGTTAGAGGAGAGACGGGCAATAAGGTGCGCCGCCAACCCTTTCTGAATTGCAAAACCGATTCTCCTAAAAACAACATTTGATGACCTAGAAGACATAACGTTACCGTGTAAGACCCGTTGCACCCTCTTAAGAACCTCAACAGCATCGGGCGCTAGAAAACCAAAAGTGTCAAAAGCGAACGGAAGAAAGACGTGTTGATTTTCGACACAAACTCTCTCATGTTTAGCCACCTTAGCAGAAGTTGCATTAAAGCGCCGCCTTACCAGCCACAAAAGGCCCATTTCCTAACACTAAGACGTCATTTCCACTCATCCATCCAAACACTAAGACGTCCGCCGGCCTTAACGTAGATCTTCCCTCACGTGGATCAGTCAAGAAGGTCACATGTGCCTCTTTCTTAACCGAAACCTCCGCTATCCTAAACACGTCGCATAAAAATTCATATGAGCTTTCAATTCTCATGTTGATTTAAAATGTACCTATATTGTTTTTAAATTGATAACCATATAGGCCTGATTTTATAACTTTTACCAAAAATATAAGTTGTGATTTTCATTTTTAGCAGGTTAGTGAACCACAATTGTCTCATGATCAACCACCACTAAAACTTGAGGGAATTATTTGTTAAATAAAAACATTATTGGACACAACTTATAGAAGTTTAAAGCACCGTTGTAAAATTATTTTTTATCGGTGAATAGTGGTTGATTTTTTGGGGTGAAAAATCCTAAATTAAGAGTAACTCTAGTTATTTTATAGGGGCAGGTTGTAGAATTCATCTTATTTTAAGGGTAGTGTTGTGTGATTAACCCGAATAGAGATATATACTTCCACAGTTCCACAGTTCCACGACCCTACCATTTCCCATCCCGTTTTGCTTTAAACAAATCCTATCCCGTGAATTTTCTATTAATAGTATCCTAGACAGTTGTATTTGTACCTATCCACTCGCACTCGTAAAATCTAAGATTAGTGATTACTCAATAAAAGAGAGACAGAGGATGAAGCAGAGCGGAAGAGGAGCGAAGGCACACACCAAGGTGACCCAGGGTGGGCCCAGGGACCGGAAGTCTGGTGCCGGAGTCAGCGGATCCCCGAAGAAGGGTGGTCACGGTGGCAAGTACACGTGGTCCGGCGACAGTGACCACCTCCAGTACGAGACGTCTGGAGCAGTCATGGATGTCAAGGACCCAAACTTTGAAGATCCAGAAATTAACGAAAATGACACCAGCAGCCACTGAATTTGGTTTCCCAATTTCTTCTTGTTGCTTCGTGTTATGTGGGTTTCTGCGAATTTCATGTTTTCGTTTTGTTTGGTGAAGTGTTTTGAGTTGATGATCGTGTGATGTAGCTGTAAATATTCATGATCTGATGAATAAATTGGAATTTTCTTTCTTATGGGTTACTTGATTTGCATCTTGATTTATGTGATTTCGTTATTTCCGTGTCTGATTGATCCGTCGATTTCATCTATTTTATCTCTATCATTATGTCGGTCATGATAAGTGTTTGATGAAATGCCTCACTCATATTATCAATGATGGGATCTGTTACTGTTACAAGCGAATGGCATGCACGGCAGGTGTTTTGATTAAATGGTAGACAGCTTAGACTCAATTTTGACCAAGCCCAAGCTCTGGCTACTGGTCTTGGATCTGTTGTGATCGATTGGCGAAACTTGCGGCCTAAAGAAGACAAAACAAAAAACAGGCGCCCAGAGATTGCAGATTCGTTTGATAAAAAGAGACCACATGTTTGCCTCTGCTTCTGTTCGAGGACAGTAGATATTTCAAATATAGAAGAAAGGAACTCAAGTAGTCCAGTGTCCCTGCTAACCTATTTCAGGTTCATTGAGGACTTTCTACAAACACATCCAGAGCAAACTCTCAATACTCAACCCAGAGCAGATGCGGAATTCGAATATGACAGCCCATGACACTTGATAGGGTTTCAACCTAATGACTACCCTTTTGAGTTTTGAGTGCTTGTATGGGAAGGGGACATGATATAGTGCTTGATGCCATTACTTTCCTTACTGTGATGTCGTCTTGGTGTTGCCCTGCTGGTTCTGTTGATCAAGGGCAGCACTATTTCAATGTCATGGAAGTGGGGTGTTGAGCCAGATTTGGATCATTATTCATCCCACGTTGATCTTCTTGGGTGAGCTACATTGGAGGCTTCAGAAAAATATAATTGTTTGCCACAATCGAAACCACAAGCAGTGGTGCTAAACTAAACAGCTCACCTAACAAGTATTGCTTGTGTTGCATCTTGGAGGGTGTTACAGGTAGATATCTCTCCCCCTCATAACACAACAGTTTGAAAATGACTACAGAGGTTTAAAGGTCCAATTAAAGTATATTAGTTAAGGGGAAGAGAAACAAAGAATTGATGCATTAACATTAATAAAGCAAATAAACACTGATGCAATCCTGCCATACAGCAAAGAAAACTAGATTTGCCTGAAATGGCAGCAGTCCAAAGCAAACTAAGGTTACAAACCGTACAATTGGATTTTTATTTGTTCAAATATAATGTATCAAAGGAAAGATGTCATTTGCCTCGGGCTAAAATGAAGACTGCGGTAAACCGATGCCAGAATAATCAAAAACCGGAGTCTTACATTGGTAGTTCAATTAAAACTTCATCAAACCAATCCCATCTTCACGTCTTTAAGGAAACCCAGAAAACTGAACATGGCAAGCCACGTTTACTGAAGGACTCGAACTATGACCTGATTATTATTAAGAAATCCTCTATTCTTCTTGATTGAGGCATTCATTGCCTCAATCTGAGAGGGAAACCGCACGGTTGCCATTTTTAAGGGGTCCGTTGTCGTTGCCCTGGATGAGAATAATTTTTGAATAAATCAGACATGGGGGCACAAAAAACTAAAAATTGCAAGCTTTTCTTAAAAAATAAAGTAAAACAATATATGAACCTGAGAAACATCTCGAATGAAGACGCGTCATAATCAGAGCCATCAAGAAAGCGGTGCACGTCATCTGGTGAAGTATTCCGCGATAATCCTTGCATTAAAACCTGAGAGAAGCATCAAATTCATCAATACACGTCACAAATTCATTTCTTCTACAGTTTCTCACACATCCCATATCAGAAGGAAGAAAAAAGTGAGGAAACTCGCGCAACATAGTAGCTGTTCTTGGATTATTTCAATAATGGCCATAGACTCTAACTAATGCAAAGGACCAAGTAAACTCTCGTTTTTGAAGACCCTGAAAGCAAAAAGTTTGTTCATACAAGGCCCTCGTAGCAGTTGGAATGCGGTCCATTCCATACAAAAAATGATAGATGAAGGTCCAAATTTGAATCTCCCTAATCACCAAAATTCGACATTTTTAAAACAAGAGAACATAAGAGCTGTAACCATCAAGGATGATTCAGAACAAACAATTGGAAAAAATAGAAGAAGAGAGAAGTTCCAATGTATAGATAAAAAACAGCAGGTGCTTACATATCTTCCATTATATGGTTTAGTATTCTCCCACTCTTTTTCATCAGTCTGAAACCCAAAAGATCAAAGTGAGTAACCTAGTACAACAGAAATATATAAATAATTGTTTGCCAACTAAATCCAGTTTCGTTACCTTTTCTAATCTGAGCACTCGTCCCCTTCTAGAAATTGCCCGAACAGCAGTAGCATACTCATAGATAGAAGAAAACTGCACCAACCTGCACAAACCAGTATAAAATCCAAGAGACTCTCTTAGTATGAACTATGATAAACACAAGACGTTTTAGAGGAGTCCATGTAATCGTCCATTATGATCTATAGGAATGTAATAGACATTAACAACGAAAAAACAGGTGAGCCTTCTCTATTAATCTCTCTGCGAGATCTCAAACAAGCTCAATCAGCTATGAAAATCCAAGTGCAGCAATCCCGTGGACCACACAAGTGACACCATTCATCAATGTTTCATAGTTGAAATACCCATCATAAACAAAGTCCAAAAGTTAGGAAGAAAATACTACACGGGTCTTGCTCTTTCTAGTTCTGGTTTCAGCTTAACTTGTCTAGAAACTTAAGGACCTACGCAGAAGCATCATAAATAAAAAGGCCTTAGAATTATCGCTTTACAAAAGAGGTGGCAATTGGCAAAATAGTCGCTCAATGAAGATCTGTAATATTCACACAATGGTGACAAGATGAATAGAGCAACGCAATATGTCACAATAAATAACTGACTACAAAATTTCAAGGGAGTAGGACAATTACATGGACGTTGGATTGAATAACCTATTGTAGGCAACCTTAACATTATCTAGAGTCAAAGTGGAAGCCTCGAGCAAATTGATAATGTCAGTCTTCAATGTATGTTTGGTAGTACCCAACACCCTTCCATACACAAAGCCTGGCAATGGCGGAAGAGGATGAAGTTAGTAAAATTAAACTTCAATATGCAAGCATGTAACAACACCAAGCAACCACAAGTTACACAGCCTAGAACCCTGAGTCCAGCATGAAACAGTGCATGATGTCGATGACATTAAAACATAAATTTGCACGAACCCAGCTTGCTTCACCAGTAACATCATATACGCGTCAAACATAGCAATTTCTTTCTCCTTTACTCTCTCACAGGGTTTCTACCAAAAAAAACTCTCTCACAGGGTTTTCTTCAAAAAGAAAAGGTTTTGAAAGATTTGAACTGTTCCAGGACAAGTTTATTACTTTCTTAGGCATACAAATCTTGATATCGTGCCATAAAAAATGTAGAGTGATATACACAGGACTTCATCAGATAAAGTCTGTGCAACAATTACATCAGTACACCATTAGAAGATGAATTGTTGAAAAGTTATATTTGCTAGTCCAAGCAAATGTCCAAGCACGCGAATGTAAGAAATTGAGTGCTTTTAAGAGATCACTCGACCCAGAGAAAAGAACGATTGAACCCGAAACCCTAACAGCAAAAAAACCTAGTAAAATACGGTGTAATCAAGAAAATGGAGATAAATCAATGCACATAGAAGAAACTCAAATATGAAAAGGCGAGGATTAGTACCGGAGGAGCTGTGCGTTTGGAGAAATGTGTCAATCGGAGAAGATTGTTCCTGAGGCGGCTGCTCTGGTCCGGCGGTCGACAAGTGGCGAATAATGCTGCAACTGAGAGGATGAAGGCCTTGGATATGGTGGTTCGAATGAAGAACCTTGTTTGCTTGTCGAGCAGCTCTAAGGAGACTCATCTTTCGAGTTTCCACCAACTGAACAAGTAGGGCGAGAGGGATGGATGATGAATGCTTTACGAATCACGACCGAAGGGTTTTTGAATCTCTGATGCACCTAAACCCGAAATCGACCAGTTTTTATTTATTTATTATTATTTCCGGTTCGGTTTTCATTTTTATTTTCAGTCCGGACCGCTTACGAACTCCAACGTCCAACCCCTTTCTGCCTTCCCCAAATAGCATCAGTTGCTGTTTCATTAGCAAGCAACACATCTTCGGTTGCTTTACGAATCACGACCGAAGGGTTTTTGAATCTTCGGTTTTCATTTTTATTTTCAGTCCGGACCGCACGCATATTACATACTAAAACGATGTGGATGTCTCCCCTTTTGCTCTTTGTTAATTTCTGATTCTATTTTCATGGAATCAGAAATCAGGACTCTAATCGAAATATATCATACGTATAAATACCTCATGTTTGATAACATTTGGAATTAAAATGTGAATAATTTCATGAAATATCTCATTTCAACTCTAAAGAATAAGTTAATTTCATAAACTAAAGGTGAGTATCGATTCATTCCAATATAACATCATTTCAAATTTAAAACTATATTTATATATTTTCATCGTACATATATTTAAACTCGCTTGTATAATTTCACAAAATAAATAATAATAATTTTTATATAAAAAAG
The DNA here is from genome assembly GCA_002319775.1 of Fagopyrum tataricum. Classification (NCBI taxonomy): domain Eukaryota; kingdom Viridiplantae; phylum Streptophyta; class Magnoliopsida; order Caryophyllales; family Polygonaceae; genus Fagopyrum; species Fagopyrum tataricum. The sequence continues at coordinate 7,103,831 of CM008279.1, read as the reverse complement.
ATAATTGTCCATCAATAAATGTGAATGATATTATTATTTTTGTAGAAACATGATTTTGACAAAAAAAATTTTTAAAATAACTATGATACGGATATTTCGGTGAAGATATTATGTTATCGGAAAATGTTTAAAAAAAATATAATTGTTCAATTGTAAAATATATTTGATAGAAGATATTATATATCTATATATTTGAGTTGACGATTGTATAGTGTTTATACTTTAAGTTATTAGTTGGTCTTCATTTTTCCTAAATGTAGCATATATTTACATTATAAAACATTCATCCATATATCATTAAATATGATACGATTTCTTGTTTCATAACTCATACAAAATCAAAAACATATTTCAAGAATCTTTTATTCCAACATCATACCAAACATCAAGTATCAAGAATGACTATTTCCAGTGGCGGATTTATGGGGTAACAGGAGACTGTGCCCCAACTTGTAATGTAGTTTTGCCTTATGAAGAAAATAAAAGAAAAAAACCCTCCTTAAAGCGAGATATGATACATATTGTTATATAAGCTCATTTGGTAGATGGAGGGAAGGATGCACCTGGAGATGTAGTGTTTGAGTTTTGGTTAGTAGCAAAAGGTCTTTTGTTTTAGATGGAGAGATAAAGTAAAGTTTATGATGGAGAAGTCTTGAATTTTGTCAAAGCATTATCTACCCTATTATAGATACGACTAGCATAACTAAAATTACACTGTGTGAAAGAAGAAGCCATGAGAATGAAATCTTCAATAATAAGACCATCCGGAGACAAAACACTGGTAAGCTTGTTCAGGTCTTCAATAGCCGCCTTGCAGTCAGATTCTATAACTATGCGAAGATATCCAATAGTTTGAGATAGCCAATAATTTTGCATTAAGGGGATTAATAGCTTCAACATGTCTTGAAGAAAAAACAAGGTCCAAGAAGCTAGAATGGTTACGAGACACCAAACCTAAACCATACCAATTAGTTCCAACAACGGTATCAGTATTGATTTTGATTAAACCAACATATGGCTTAGACCAACGAGGCTAAACAGATTGATTAACAACATCAAGAAGTTGGTTATCAGCATCAGGAAGTTGATTATCAGCAGCTGGACGTTGATTATTGGCATCAGGAAGTTGATTATTTGTAGCTATCATCATAGAACATGTTTGAAAAATAGTGACAAGGAAGCCTTAGCTTCTCTAAGAATGAGCAAATTAGGTTCATGAGGCTCTTCATACAAGCACTTATCTCAGATAAGTCCTTGACACTCAAGCATGAGTTCCAAAATCTGAAACCATATCATCTCCATAGTCTTTTTATAACATGAGCATAGTGTCTCCAATGCTACTATCCAAGTTTCCTAACTGTACATAGTTCTGAACCTCAGGAAAACTGGAAGAGTCCCACCAAGCATCCCTTAGCATAATACAACCATAAACAACATGCAAAACATCTTCATCATGCAATATGCATCTCATACAAATAGATGTAGGAACAACCATTCAGGAGGCTAAGTTAACTCCCACACTTAAAGAATTGGAGCTTGCCCGCCAAATGAAAGAAATAACCTTTCTAGGCAATTTCAATTGCTAGATCTTATTCCAAAGTGTTTCTTCATTTCTCAGAAGCCTATCCCTCCAGTTTTATAGATGGCCACAACGCCCCAGCTTATAAGTACTACTGATAGTGAAGACTCCTTTTTTCTCTGGCCACCAATATTGATTATCATATGCTTGTCCAAGATTCAAAGGCATTCCAAGTATCGTAGAGACATCTTTTGGGCAAAAAAGCGCATAAATGAGTTGTTGATCCCAACATCCATTATTATTTATGATATGATAAACTTTTAAAGAGATATCAGGATTAGCAGTGATATCAGTAATAAGCTTGTTAGACTCCCTTTGACCCTGACTTGTTAATAATCCAGGGATCAAACCACATGTTAATCGAAGATCCGTTTCCTACCTTCCATGCCATTTCTTTTACAAGAAGAGATTTTGCATTCCAAATGCTTCTCCAAAAGAAGTTTGGAGACCATCCAATATGAGAGTCCATGAAGCTGCAGTGTTTATAATATTTTGCCTTGAAATTTTTCCAACTAAGGAATGAGAGTTTTAATGTAGCCTCCAGTCTTGCTTAGCAAGTAAAGCAAGGTTAAATAATTTTAGATATCGAAAGCCCATGCCACCTAAGTTCTTAGGGGAGCAAAGATCTTCGCACTTTTTCCAATTGATACGTCTTTTAGTATATGTTGAGCTCCACCAAAATCGGGCTATAAGATTATGGATGTCATCAATGATGTTGGAAGGTAATTGATAAATGCTCATGATCTATATAGGCATTCCGTGAATAACATTTTTTAAAAAGAGTTCCCCTACCATCTTGAGAAATAAATTTAGTCTTCTAGCTTTGAAGCTTATATCTAATACGATCAACCAAATCATTAGAGAAAGCCTTTTTAGATCTACCCTGAAGAAAAGAGATGTCAAGATGTTTCAAGTGAGTAGGAACAATTTTAACACCAAGAATAGCAACCAACCGATCTTGTTCTTCTAAGGGAACATTATTATTGAAAGCCGCACTAGATTTATCAAAATTGACCAACTGACTAGAGACAACCTCATAATCAGTAATAGCATTCCTGAGCTTCTAAACAATTCTATCTATCAGCTTTAGAAAACAACAAACTATCATCTGCAAATAACAGATGAGTGATAATAGGAGAGCCATTACATAACTTGATACCAGTTAAAGAACGAGAAGCAACAACCATATGCAAAAGATGAGAGAAAAAATTAGTGCAAATGATAAAGAGAAAAGGCGAAAGAGGACCTCCTTGCCTAATACCACGAGAAGGTTGAACATGTCCTAAAATTTGCTTCTTGATTTTAAAAGAATAAGAAACAGTGGTTATGCATCTCATGACAAGATTTACCCAATCCAAGGAAAAATCAAGTTGATGAGCATATCATGAATAAAATTTCACTCAACACGGTCAAAGGCCTTAGACATATCCAATTTAAAAGCCAACTCTCTAATACCAGCTCTTTTATGCTTCATATTATAAAACACATTCAAGAGCAATCAAGTGTTATCAGAAATAAGCCTATTTTTAACAAAGGCACTTTGTTCCTAGAAAATAATTTGAGGAAGCATCAACTTCAAACGGCCAACCATAACCTTCGTAATGAGTTTATAAAGAACATTACATAAAGATATAGGTCGAAAATCTTTAACATTGGTAGGAGAAGAAACCTTAGGTATGAGAGAGATAATAATGTGGTTAATGCTATCTAATTACCTCACCACGTCACCATTGTTGGATAAAGGCAATGATGTCATGTCCAATGATGCTCCAAAAATGCTTAAAAAAACCTGCATGAATACCATCAAATCTTGAGAGCATCTGCATCCCAAGCACTGAGAGTTTCTTTAACAGTCTTAGAAAATAAAATAAAATAAAATGTCAGAAGAGGTGATATAACCAAAGCAAATAATTGGAGAGAAGTTTTTCCAGAAAGAAACTGTAACTGTAACTGACAAGTTCTTCTATCATGAACTTTAATAATCAATAAACATTTAGTTTGAGTTTAAGAAAATATATAAGAAATTAATGAAAAGTTTTGAAATGGAGTAAAATAAATTTATATATTTATTTAGTAATAAAAAAAATAAAATGTGAGATTAGAAACTCCAAACTAGTTTCTGGGTTAAAGATGATCTGAAACTGTTCAAGATTTTGAGAATTAGAAAATTTGAGAGCTTTTCAGACTTCATAATAACATGGGAGCTTTCCAGACTTCGTAATTTTCCGACTCTTGCCACTTACTGTTTCAATGCAGGAACATTATAAGCTTTTTTTTATAGGCTAAATACTCTTGATAGCTAGTATGTTAATAACGTTTGACATTATTCATTCATCTTATTTAAGTTGGACTGCCGCGTACTATGCACGGGAGACGCAACTAGTAAGTCTAGTATAAACAAACAACTAGCATAAACAAAGTATAGATAAACATCGAGATGGCTGACCAGAGGACAAGCCACGTATCACGTGAGATGTTGGGTGTTATGTAAAATTAATGTTAAGTGGGGTGGTCATAAACTGATAAGTTATCTAACCATCCCTAGTTTCTCTTTCCCCAGAAGACTCTAACCCTTCCCCGCAAAACAACAAATTTTCTTATTCTTCCGAATAATAAGTTATATATATATAAAAAAAAAAACAACCTTACAATGCTCAATAATTCGTATACGGTCGTACGTACGTTTGCGTTGCTTTCTGCCCACCCAAACCAGGCCCACCTTATTAATTTACTGAAAATAAAATGTACCTGTTCAAAAAACAATGATTTAAATAATCATTTTATAAAAAATGTACCTGTACAAGAAATAACGATAGAGTGAGGAAATTACGATGCTGACGTGTAGGGTTGACAGCAGCCCATTTTGGGTCGAATAGTTCTCCACGGGTTGTTAAATCTTCGGCTCTTCTTATATGGGGAAGGCTTCTCCAATTAATGGGAGTAATAAATTACGCCTCTTTCATCTCTCTCTGTGTATGTTTTTTCACGATCCTGATACTATTTCGACAAAAGAATCGAGAGATAAATTAGTCAAGTGAGATTGATTAAGATGGATTGGGGGTGGCTGTCGGAGTTTATGAAAGGGATGTTGAAGCCCGTGGCGGCGCTCACGGTGGTTCTCATGGCGGTTGCCCTTTCTTACTTACAGAGGCTTGATCTTCAAGGCGAAATGATCTATTCTATCTTTAGGGCTTTTCTTCAACTCTCCATTATTGGCTTCGTTCTTCAGTTCATCTTTAATCAGCAAAATATCGCTTGGATTCTCCTTGCTTACCTCTTTATGGTCAGTCTAATCTCTCTCCCTAATTTGTATATACCTAACTGTTGAGATAATCTTTTCTTCAAATTGTATAATCTTACAAGTTTGGGCCTAACATTGTTGAGATAATTTCTCATATATATGATACACAATCCTTTAATGCAAAATACTGTACCTTATAGTATTCAAGACCCAAAGTCAATGCTTTCATCTTTTGGGGTGTCCAAAAAAATTCAGGTACCACCGTAAAAACGGGTTGGATTTGGGTCTAACGTGAAATTCAAGACACATTACTCCGATCTGTGATGATCTATTGGAGAGGGAATTACGTGCTCGTATTATCTATTGGGTGTCTTGACTATGTCCTTAGTTATCGTCGTAGAAGACAATTTCTAATTAGTTTCTTTGTTTAAGTTATACAGATTGTAATGTTACAATTATTAATTTTCTGATTTTCTAGCTGTTGCGTGTTGATGGTGAAATTGCAGGTATCAGTGGCAGGCTACACAGCAGGGAAGCGTGCTAAGCACGTGCCGAAAGGGATGTACGTGGCAGGAGCATCCATTCTAGCGGGAACTTCGGTGACCATGTTTTTGCTAGTTGTATTGAATGTATTCCCCTTCACTCCACGGTATATTATTCCGGTCGCCGGCATGATGGTCGGAAATGCGATGACGGTCACCGGAGTTACCATGAAGAGGCTCCGAGATGACATCAAGAGCCAGACGAATCTGGTAAGTGCCACTATTCAATCTACTTTCCAAAAGTAGTATGCAAAAGCATAAAGCGGAAAAAGGACCGAATCGAAATCACAATAAAAAGTTGGGTAGATTGAATATTTTAATTTATCACATCGATTGTAAAATCTAGTATATAATTGAGAGGCATCACACCTTTTAAAGAAGAAATTGGGAGGTTTAACAGTTAGTGGAAATAGGAATTGATAATCTTAATTCTTAGGTTTCATGGTAACCTATCGGGTAGGAGAACAAATATTGGTGTCTATTATTAGTAAGTCTCACCTTCAACCTGATTACTTATTTTGAAACTTGTTAATCCTACACCGATTTAGGTATATTAAAAACAAATGTTAGATTTGTTTTCATCCATTTTCTCTTCTTTTTTTTTTTTTTTGTAAAATGAGCCCTCAATAAACCAATAAAAAATACTATACTTATTTAAATAAATAATAATAGATTACTAACAAAACTTATGAATCATATTAATTTTCATAAGAAATTTTCATTTGGGATTCTCTAATAGGGACGATGGTGGATTTAGGTCATAAAATATTAATAGAAGTAGTACACACCACACCTTATTTATTAGAATTGTAATTAATTTTTTTAATTTTAGACCCGACAAAGTTAATTATCTCATCCTAAGAAAATTGACTTTTGACCCTATATTTTAATTTTCATTTCAATTTATTTTACCATCTTCCTATGGCAAATATTATGGAGGTTTCGTGCCCATTGGCTCAAAATTTAAGTAAATGTAAACAAAACTAAAGTAATTAAAATCATGGAAAAGTTAACAAAACTAGACTCTTCATGTATCCTAAAAACCTTAGGAAAAAATCAGGCATCTTGTACTCATATTAGACCTGATTTTTTTTTTGTTTTGGGAACGAGGTTCAGTGTCATATCTAATCATTTCTAAAGAAAATAGACTAAGTGCCCGTTTGGTTGGGGTGATGGAATGGAAACGGAATGAAATCGGTTAAGGGAAAGGAATGAAAATGAAAATGATTAGACTACTTTCATGTGTAAAAAGACATCTAAACAAACATAGTTTTTGATTAATTCGGAATCATTTCATTACCGAGAATGATTCCTAGCGATACCAAACGACACCTAAATGTTAATCACCTAGGGTAACATGACCTCTTATATTTTTTGAAAAAGTCTTACAAGTACAATTATGTATGCGAACACATATATATTATAAGTACGATACTAAGTTGATAAAACATACACCACTATTGTACATAGGTAGAAACGGCACTTGCATTGGGTGCGACTCCAAGACAAGCGGTTCTTCAAAACATGAAACGGGCGCTAGTGATAGCGCTCTCTCCGGTGCTAGACAATGCGAAGACAGTCGGTCTGATCTCGCTTCCAGGAGCCATGACGGGGCTCATCATGGGAGGGGCGTCTCCTCTCGAAGCCATACAGCTACAGATCATCGTCATGAACATGCTAATCGGAGCTTCCACATTTAGTAGTATCATGTCCACTTATTTGTGTTGGCCTAACTTCTTCACCAAAACTTACCAACTCGAATCGAAGGTCTTCTCTTCGGATTAAGATTTGTGCTAGCTAAGCAAATTGATGAGTGCGCACGGTTTCTACTTTTTGTGTAGGGCGAGCTATATTGTATCATTAAACGAACTACTCAACATAAGTTCGTCATCTATATTTGTATATTTGCCTTCACGTATTGTTTGATGTTCAATCGCGACTTTTCTTTATTCAAATATATGAAGAAAGTGGAGGTCAATGATTGACGGTTTGAATAGAATTCCGTTCAAAGGTTCATTTGATAACCACAATCTCATCGAAACTAAAATTTATTGGTTGTTAAAGTTTAGTGAGTGGTTGAAGTTAGATCTTGATGGAGCGTTTTTATATAAGGTTAATGTTTATTTGTAAGAACAAAGTTTATTTAAACTGATGTAAGTGTAAAATCATCAAAAAAAATTTAAATATGATGTTTTTGTAAGGATATATTTAAAATATATTATTCAATAAGTTACAATAATATTCATAAGTTTGAACTCCCAAACAATTATTTCATATCTTATGTATTTTTCAATAAATATCATAAATTTGATAATCTTCCATAAACTTGTAGAAATAGTTTTTCAAATAAACCCGAAATATGTAGGATTTTTTCAAAATCTATATATTACTAAAATCTCTCTCAAGACCGTCCACATCAACAATTTTTTAATTTATTTATATAAATGCTACTCAATAATTACAATTTTACCATCCTTTAAATTGGTCATAATTAACTTAAAAATAAAGATAATTTTAATTTTAATTTTAACATTAAAATTAACTAACTCGATTGTTAAATATCTCTAACTTGATTATTGTTAATTAAATTTTCTTAAAAATTTATTATAATTGTATTTGGTTCGATATATATACCACATTCATTTTTAAATTTATTATAAATATTATATATCTAATTTATGTTAATTATTTCTTAAACGTGTTAGCTTATTCATGTTACTATTTTTTTATAGATAGAATAAAACTTAATGAAAGCTTATTCATGTTACAATTTTGAAAATTTCATGTTACAAGTTTGAAAGTTTTATTTGACAATTAACACATGTAAAGTTGAAATATTTTATTACGGTTTTTTATTTTACATGAATATAGGTATTTAATAAATGTCGAGGGTCTTTTTCATGACTTTAAATTATAATAAATCTTTTTTCATAGTTTAATAATTATTTTAGTATATATATATATATATATATATATATATATATATATATATATATATATATATATATAATACTCCTTAAAGCTAGTCATATATATCATTTTACAATTTAGTGTATGTATTTTAATGAATTCATGGAATAGAGACATTCTTAATTGAATATTTGATTGATCACTTTGAAAATTTAATTAAAAAAATTGTTTTAAGTAATTTTTTAAAATATCATTTAATTTATAGTATTAAATACAACTATAGAAGATATAAAAAAAAAACCTATTTGAAATATATAAACTAATAAATGTTTGAAATTAGATTTTGACTCACAATGTACACCTATTTCAACTACAACTTACTACCGATGCATAATATCAATATATTTAAATAACTAACTAAAAGAAATCAATTTTTACTTACATGTTACCATTATCAATTTACCGTCGAGACAATAAAATACTAAAGCAACATTACCCACATCAAATCTAAAAGTTGGAGAATACATGTGTAGACGGTAGACCAATACGACATATAAAAAATATAAAATTCTTGCAATGCTGTTTTTTAATACATGGGCTTAATTGAACCAGAATGGAGTTGGGGTGGGTTGCGGTCTAGTCAGTCCACACCTTAGATCCGCCTCTAAATGGTGTGGACTTTATAGCTAGCTTAGTTTTCTTTCGAACTCCCTATTAATTTTAATGTATTAGTTGACTCTCCTGAGAGTGTAGTTGATCTTTTACTTAAACTTGTAAGGGGTTAGACTATCTCTCGTTTGTGATCACTTAACCTTTTTTTATATATGAAAAAACACGTTAAATGTGTGGAAAACCATTGACTCTCCTTCTCACAAAAAACAACAACTTGTATTATCATGTTAAATTTCAATGGGTTGTTTGTTAACTTGACTAGCTAAGAGCATCCACATCAATATTCTTAATCAAAATCTTAAGCTGCCGTGTAAGAATGAAAATAAAATAGTTACTAGAACCAATAAATACTAATCCCGCATCAGAATAGTGCAGACAATAATCTTAACATATGTAATAAATACTAATTAGTGGGTATTTATTTTTTTAGTCCAATAAGTGAATTTATTATTATATATAAATTTAAAATATGAAATTATATATTTATAGTTTATAAAATAATTTTACTTATTCATAAACATTCATTTTGTATAGGTTTTTCACATTTTAAAATTAACTATTATATATATATATATTACATATTAAGAACACATTGATGCATTTGGATAAAATATAGATTGTGTTCTTGAGAGGATAAAATATAGATTGTGTTCTTGAGAGGATAAAATATAGATTGTGTTCTTGAAAGGATGTGAAAGTAAAAAATTATTAACATATAAGTTAAGATTAATCTTGTTAGTGGTGTGGATGCTCTAATTGATATTTTTGATTGATTTGGCTGAGATTAGATGGAATATTTATGATAACATATTATCATGTAATTACAGAGGGTGTTATGGTAGACGTTTATGATTGTATCAAAAGGATAAAATATTAAAAATATTTTTAAGCAATACGAGACATGACATAAAGAGTAAAATGGAAAGAAATGAGTGTAAGATCTGTATACAAAGTTAAATTAAAATTTTTTTTTTCTCATTTTTAGTAATTTCGTGTCACGTTTCACGAGGATCCTCATGTGTCCTTATTTTATAATTTAATAATTAATTAATGTATATACACTTTTAATATAAACACTGTTTCATTTATAAATCTTTTACTTATTTTAAGATATATATATTATTACCAATTACCAAATGCATAAAATATTACAATTAAAATGTTATTCTTTAAGGATAGAAATTTAAAAATGTTTAAGATAATTTTTAAAATGAAAAATAAATATAACATAGTCTACTGAAAAAAAGAAGAAAAAAAATTTAAATTGAAATTTTATAAATTCTATTTATTTAACATTTATATTCTAATTTTAAAAGTAAATTTTATTTTCTCTTATAATTAATTTATTTAAATTATAATATATCAAGAGTATTAAGTTCTAAGATTACACCCGTGTCTTGACACGGGGAACTTGACTGGTATAAAATAATCTCCACAAAAAGACATTTCTATGATGAATGTCCTCGGTAAAATTAAACTGAGATAAATGCCGTACAAATTTATCCATTTGAGATAATGGGCCGTAGAAATCCAGTCTGGACTGGGACTGGGCAAAATTAAGCTAAATTTGGGCCGGGTTGGGGTTTTCAGTCCAAACAATCTCACTTTCGGTTCTCGGTTGAAAACCGAATTTTTAAATTGACATTTCCAAGATAAATGTCCTAAGTTTTTATACGAGAAGCTTTAGAAAAAGTATTACAAAAAAAGTTATAGTTATAAAATAAATTATTAGTAATATGATTTGATAAAAAAATTATTAGTTTTATCTTTCTACGAAAGTTGTTGATTTCAAGTGATCAAATACGACAAAATAAGTAAATTATCGAATACTTTAGTTCAATTTTGTAAATTTATTTTAACAAAATTTAGTGATGTTAATTATAAGCTCAAAACATAAGCGTGATTTACCCATCAACTAAATTTATCATGTTCTAGTGTCACAATTTTGTAAATTTATTTTACAAGAAAGTTTTTGGTGGAATTTGTGGATGCTGAAAATAATGGTGACCTCTCCTATTTATAGCCTTGACCATGGTTCTGGAACCTAATTTTCCTACGCCATTCCAGATTTTCTTATCTTGATCTTATCACGACGACTCTAAAACTTTTCATAAGACTCTATAGATAAGCCTTCAAGGTCCCTGCGAGTTCTAGAAGTCTCCGTCGTCTTCCGGGGATATCCGCCTCCATCCGGATCGTCCCGCTAACTTCTACATGAGTCTAGAGACTTCTGCCGGTTTCTAGACTTGTCTCAATCCTTTCGGTTCTTCCGGGTCTCTTCTTGATTCTTCCGGTTGATTCCACCATCTTTTGGAATATTCCGTCACCTTCCGGAGTTTTCCTCACCTCCGGAATGTTCCGCAGTGTTCCGGATTTCTCTCGAGTATTCCGGACCCTTCGTGATCGTCCCGGATCTTTCCAGAATACTCCTTGCCTTTCCGGTGTGTCATCTTGACAAGGTCTTTGTCAAGCCTTCTTCTTGGCCTTCTTCCCATGCCATTTCCGCTTGGCCTTGTCAAATGGTGTCTTGATGATGTCTTTTAGCAGGCGTCTTGTCTTGCCGGTCTTGGAATCGTCACGGAAATACGGTTTGTGACATACTCCCCCCATTTGATTTCGCAACGTTCCCATTGCGAATCCATTCCTAAGGTCTCCTTAACCATGCCAACCTCTTTCAAGAGGCCTTGTCTTTCGAAGGCAAGTGTTGCGTCTCCTCCCGTAACGTGCCATCTTCCATTCCTAACGACTTTTGTTGCGTCTCCTCCCGCAACTAGGCTTGTCTTCCTTGGTGTCTCAGAGTGGTTTGCCGTCCTCACATGCCTCGTATGATCTAGGCTTCTTCTTCTTTGATCTAGTAACATTGTATGTCCTCACATCCCCAAGCCTTATTACTCATTCACCTGGATCCTCCTCGGGCGAGACTCTTCCCTCGTCGCTTTCTTTGGGAAGTCCCGGTTGAAGTGATTACCATCACACATAAGACATCTGAATCACCTCTCTCTATGATTACTCCTTATCATATCCCCGAGCCTAAGCGGATCTCTCACGGGATCTTCCTGCTCTTCTTGTATTGATTTCCCTTGCCGACAACCCCGGATACACTAGCCAAATATCATAAGTTCCCTCAGACCTTGATGTGCTCTATGTCCCTGCCTACTTACCCACCTTCCTCACAAATGCTTGGCGTCCCACGAAGAGCTCCACCTCTATTCGTGCCCCTGCCTATTTGCCTCATTGGTTGTAAGGGCTTGGCGCCCGATTATAACGATCGTCCAAACCTTTGCTCTGATACCACTTGCCACAAATCGAGTTATTCTCCAACTCAAACTGCACGGCTCTTAGCCATATTGTCGCCCCCGATAAGATAAGATCAACATTACTCCTCAACGCTCATTGACTATGAGCGATCCGTCTGGATGACTAGGCAAACTCAGAGACTTGTTAGCAAACCTTGCCTTTATATAACTTAAATAGAGTTTTACAAATGAGAGCCTTACAAGAGAGTTTATGGTGGAATTTGTGGGATGATGGAAAGGGGTGACCTCTCCTATTTATAGCCTTGACCACCTCCTCCCCAGGAAGGTTCTGAAACCTAATTCTCCTAGGCCATTCTAGATCCTTCCTAGCTTGATCTTATCCTAACGACTCTAAAACTTCACCTAAGACTCTAGATAAGCCTTCTAGGTCTCTTATATTTCTATAAGACCTTGTCATCTTCTTGGGATATCCGCCACCATCCAGATCATCCCGCCAGCTTCTAAACGAGTCTAGAGACTTCCGCTTTCTAAAACTTTTGGAATGTTCCGCCGTATACTGAATTCCTCTTGAGTATTCTCGATCCTTCGTGATCGTCCCAGATCTTTCTAGAATACTCATTTCCTTTCCGGTGTGTCATCTTGACAAGGTCTTGTTCCAACCTTCCGCTTGGCCTTCTTCTCATGCCATTTCTGCTTGACCTTGTCAAATGATGTCATGATGGCGTATCTTGACAAGTCGTCTTGTCTTGCTGGTCTTGACATTGTCACGGAAATGCAATCCGTGACACTAGTACATAAAAAGTATGAGCAGCCACTAAATGAATGGAAAACGGAAATCACATTGTGCACAACCTTAAGTGATAGGACATGGGTGTGTCAAAATTCGAATGTCGGGCAGATATCGACGATAACAAGATTGAATTTCAAGCGAGAGAGGACAAAGGACCGACCTGTGCTCTCAGTGGACCGTCGACTACTCAAATAGCTCTTCAACCAACGAGGGGAGTTGGTAACAACCATAAGAGCTTGCTAAGACAAAATTGTCTCGAAAATTTCAATCATCACTGAAGTTCAACTCGACCATTAAATAGGTTAACTTGAAGGTTAAAACACCACATTTGTTTACAAAATTCGAATTTCTAAACAGTTTGTTAGGATTTGAATGCAATTAAAAGAGAAAAAAGTCAGAAGAACATCAATGGTTTACAATGTATTAACGGATATAACTTGAAATCTCAAATTACCTATTTAACTAACTCTATCTATATAACTGATTGAGGCACTGTGAAATTATTCTCTTTTTTTATAAAAGTTTTTTCTTCACAGTTTGTTTTTCTGCTATTTACGAGGTCTTTACTACATTTGTCATGTCTAGTATTTAGAAACGTTGCAAACAAAATAAAAAATGGAGGAACTAATACGGAGAGAAGGTGGAAGTCAAAATGACAGTACTGTAGTCACTGTGGACACGTCATCAACGCCACACGTCGCTCTGTGATTGGATAATAATTTACTTAGGTTTTGCCATCGGTTTACCCTCATTTTCTTCAAGTCTCCGCTCAAAATCCAACAACCTAAGCCACCAAATTGAATCGAGTGAGACTGGTATGTGTCATAATAGGTGGTAATGGTACGTTATATTGAAGAGCTTGCTTGTTGGAGGTTTCCAACTTCTGCTCAGACTGTTCTTTGCCTAGATGTATACGTGTACCATTGTACGTTCCCCCTTCTGTACATAACGTACTCTCCCTTTCAACCCTCTCTAGTCTCTAACTATGTGTCGCTTAATTGCCTTACTTTCAAGTTTCAACCTTCAAACTCCGGATGCTCTTACAAATATCAAGTCCAAATACTCAACTCTCGTCATATTTACTGCTTCTTCGTTTGCGGGTCATCGCAAGCAGTTCCTGACTCATAGTAAATTTACTCACTTTGCCGTGTAAATGGGTTCACTTGAGAACCAAAAACCTATCATATACGAAGATGAAACCTGTAGGTGAAGCGCGTTTCCCTAAACGTGTTTGGTAACATAAGGATTTTCGAAGCTTTTTGGATAGTTTAATGAAAAACTTTATAAAAAAATTTGATAAGAAGGGCTTGAAACTTATTGGTAGCTGAGACCAAATTTATCTGTTTGAGTTTAACCTGTCATCATATTGATAAAATGATGTGTCGACATCCAATATTAAAAAAACGATATTTACACGTTTATTTTGACTAATTTTTATTTGAAACTTGATAACCTTAGAAATTTCAAAGTTTAGAATACTGACATTCTATTTTGACATTTTTTAACTGGTTAACGATAATATAATATTCACATGTGTGGTTATATTTAATTGTACTTTCAGTACTTTTCATTAAAATAGTGTTTGTTTCTAAAGAAATCATCCTACTTTATCAATTTAAGATGAAAACTTTTATTATTATTTAAAAAAAATTCTGTTATGATTTTATTTTAGTAAATAATTTAAAAAACTATTTGTACAAACATCATATTTTAAATTTTAATATTATATTTATTTTTTGTTTGTTTATAAAAACAAAAGGTGATTTTTGTCTTTAAAAAAAACCTTCAAAATATATCACAAAAATATATATATAAATGAAATTACATTAAATTTAACGGGTTAATAAACAAAAAACGGGTGGAAACATACGTCTAGTGGCAGTGAATAGTATTTGACTAAATGTTATTTAAACTAATGACATTTGACATTTTAAGCCACGGGTGAACTTGCTCTTAACGGGTTTTATTACCCATGTTTTTTTTGGACTTCTAGAGAAAGATGCAATCAATAGCATTTCCCTACTCATCTATTCATGAAAGGAAGAACTTGAAATTCTTTTTTCTTTCCGCATGGACCAAAAAATTGGATCTAGCCGTAAAACAAATGTTTGGTATAAATAACTAACCTCTTGGTCTACGACCCCTCATTCAGTACGAACGCCCTCGATAGTGCAATGGGATGTGTCTACTTATTTGCCTCTTGACTCGAAATGGAATATTTTTGAAAAAATCTTAGAGTATTTATGGTTGAGCCAAGAGAATTTCTTGACGCCTTCTTTTTTCTTCTCATCAACATTATTTCACAAAGACTTACAACGATAAAAAGTGATAAGATCTAAAAAATACACGCACTGTCGTTTTTAGCGGGTGTTAAGATGGAATATGTTACATGTACATTAGAATCAATACTCTTTGCATTTGTATATGCTAATTCAATGATTTTTCAAAAAAAATTACATGTTTTTTTTTAAGAAATCACTTTTTAAATTCTAAAAATTTACATTACCAAACACAACAGGCTTTCAAAATTTACGGAGCTTCACAACAATCTACTCGATATGTTTTACTGAACACATCCTAAGTATAAGGTAAACTAGTTTACCGAGTATCTCGAACTAGCTTACCAAGTATCTCAATCACTCTATAACTCAGTCTATATTTTATTTATTTATATTTCATTTTGACGGATTTACATCTCGTTTTCTTTTAACTAATCTCCAAAGTCTGAAAATAGACCCGGATTCAGAATTGTACCTAGAGATAAAGAATGGAAGTTGTAATAAAACTATTGATCTAGTAATGGGCTGGGTGGTGCAAATTGCATTGTTCATAATGGTAGTAGTGATATATGCCCATAGAAATGGACCCAGTTGTCCTTTCCCTCCTGCTGTAGTTTGAAGACCGTTCTCTCCCCCATTTTGCTTTGCTTTTCAACTCGTCTCAGTAAGGATTAAGGAGTAAGGACACGATCCGCCTCTCCCGCTCACCTCATCTCTCTCACTAGTCCTTTTCTCGCTTTCCTTTTCATACCTAATAATAAAAAGCACCGGCCATCACACAAAAGTAAATTCAAGATTGCAAAAGCTAACACCAAAAGCTCAAGATAATGGAAGAGGAGCAACAGCACGATTATGGAGGAGTGAACAACAACAACATGGGGGATCTCAGACGCTTCTTTTCCCCAATACCCATGACTCCGGTACAGTACCATCCTCCGCCTCCACCGCCGCAGCAAAGCCTTTTCTCTACCGGAGCCGGAGGAGCTTTTACTCCCCTCCACTACCCCCACCAGCAGTACGAGATGATGCTCGTCATGGGTGGTGGCCGGAGTCACGTGCCGGATAACGTGCTTCAGGTTGACTTTCATTCCGATTCCACCACCACCACCTCCACCACCGCCGGTACTGCTCCTACTGCTACTATCACTGTCCCTGCTGGCGTAGGATATGATGGCGGAATTGCGTTGGGTGATGGCGGTGGATCGACGGTCAGGTGGCCGAGGCAGGAGACGCTGACGCTGCTCGAGGTTAGATCTGTGCTCGATCATAAGTTTAAAGAGGCCAATCATAAGGGTCCCTTGTGGGACGAAGTCTCCAGGTATATATATATATATATATACATATCCATCTTAGAAACAAAATTAAATACTCATCTAGGGTTTTGTTAATTTGTTTTTCTCTCCCCTCTTCGTTTTCCCACAGCATTTCACAAAGAACCCAAAAACACACTTCCGATTAAGGGATTTGAATCGTACGTACAAGTTGATCTGTTGCTTTATACTTAGTTTTTTCTTCTTGATTTGCTATGATTAATATTTATCCAGTGATTATACATAACTTGCTAGTTTTGATCTCGAAGATTAACTTGTGCATAACACAATCACTTTTCTACCAAGGGTAAGATCCAGTTCTGGTAATGAGCATCAAATCTAGGGGGAAAAGTATACCATTTTTAAATAAGCACTTTATAAAAGCCATAAATCATGATATATATTCCTCCCTCTTTGCTTTTTCTACCACTACTAGAAATATATAAGTTATAAAGAGCACAGGGTGATTCTTGCATGAATATTTTATTCGATCATGAAGAAATTTGCTAGGGTTTCAATCTGCATTGAATATTATTAATGTGTTGGATATGTAATAATTCTCTAGGATAATGTCTGAAGAGCATGGTTACCAAAGAAGCGGGAAGAAATGCAGAGAGAAGTTTGAGAATTTGTACAAATACTACAAGAAGACCAAAGGTGGCAAAGCTGGGAGACAAGATGGCAAGCATTACAGGTTCTTCAGGCAACTTGAAGCTCTTTACGGAGAACCAGCTCAGAACCATACTAGTATTCCTCATCAGTTCCATAGCGGGATGAACGCTGCCACAACCAATATTAGTCATTATGATCAAGAAGATTGTTTCCATAGCATTAGCCTTTCGAACTCATCATCATCTGATCTCAACACGTCGTCATCAGAGGATGTTAATAACCTCAACCGAGCAAAGAGAAGAGAAAAGAGGAGTTGGAAGTCTAAGATAAAGGGCTTCATTGACTTGCAAATGAGGAAAATAATGGAGAAACAAGAGGCTTGGTTGGAGAAGATGATGAGGACACTTGAGCATAAGGAGAAGGAGAGGATGATGAGGGAAGAGGAATGGAGGAGCCGTGAATCCGAGAGGATTGAACGAGAACATAAGTTGTGGGCGGAAGGACGATCGTGGATTGAGGCTCGGGATAGGTCATTGATGGACAATTTGGCAAAGCTAACGGGTAAGGAGTTGGCGGTTGAGGAGAAGGATCTATCTTCTTCTAATCATTCAGATGAGCTCCTTGCACTTCATCAAAGACAATTGCACCAATCAAAAGTGATAGAAGATAGAGATGATCAAAGGGTTAGCAATAGTAAGAAAAGGAAGGAGAATTGGAGAATCGAATCGGGTGATGGAAGCAATAGCAGCCATCATCTTTGCAGCTATGGCGAAATAGACTTGGGAGGATCAGGAGGACAGAATCCAATGAATGATAGCTTTAAATTCTTGCTTGGTAATGAAGGAGATAGCCATATGTTGGGAAGCTATGGTGTTAAGCTTAACAAAGGTAACTAAAATTCTTGTTACTATAACTATATATTGAAGTTAAAATGAACATTATAGTTCCATCTCTAGCTTGAGATAAGTGTAGGATGGTTCTTTGTGTATCAGTTAAAATAAGTCTGATCAATTGATCCATAATGACTTGACTCATAGGGCAGAAGCTCGATCGAAACTAGTCTATATGTAACCTATGTGTGGTTATTTAGATGTTAATTTATGTATGTATCAGAGAAATTAATTTCTTTTGATACCAAACTTTGGTTTAATTTAATGTAGATTTTTAGAAAATGCCAAATGAACAAGTAATAGACTTACTTGTATGGCCATAGTAATTTTTTATGCAGACCATCAGATGGGATAAGAAACCATGTTCGCAGTTAATATGCATGTTCAAGATCTTCTCAATTATTGTATAAAGGACATCTTTTAAATATTACAAAAAGTAATAACAGACAATTAAAAACGCTACAATTTAAAAATATTTCTCTAAGCACCTCAAAGAAGAGATGTTAAACGGAGAACCTGGAATGCTAAAGTTAAGCAAGGGGATGATATATTTCTATAGAAAAAATAGAAAATTTTATCAAGTTAAAATATGAATTGTATTGTCCTTGCCTCAAGAATTAAAAAGAAGAAGTATTGCCAATAGCAATAGTTATTTGACAAATAATAAACATTTTCACTATAAATTAAATCATTTATTAATAGAAAGTGATATTAAAATGACCTTTAATTTTATAAAAAAAATGCATACTTAACCCCATAATAAGTCCTCTAAAACAAAATAAACCCCAAAATAAGTAGGTTCATTCAAAATTTCACCCATCAATATTAATATTTTGCCCTTTTTCTTATTTTTACCCCCTAGCTATGGATGGGTTTGATTGTCTTATCGCCCTTCACTGTTCTTAACCCTCTTGATACACGAAAAACATCACAATAGTTCATGATCTGAGAAGTTAAAATTCATACTTTACATTATCTTATTTCGAAAAGAAGTCGTTATAAATCTTTTTTTTTAGTACATTTAAATATTGAGAAATAGTTCGGACTCAAACCACCCTATACGTACTGATGCTACATGTATATAATAGTTTCAAAAAAAAAAAAAAATTTGTTGATGATATACAGTCGTTTTCACGTGAATGAACAATCCTTGTTCTATAGCACCTTCATGAGAACCGGCTGTAATGCTATAAATGTAACCGAAAACATGGGCATGCTTGTCTATTTTTTTGTTTATGGAACATGTCATTATTGTAAACTTAATTTGGGCTCTGGTTTTTAGCTAAATTGAATGAGGAGCTCAGCTTGAGATGAAGCCACTTTCAAGAAGGAGCCTCTATGAGCTATGACTTGTGCTGAGTGTAGTATTTGTCTCATGTAAAGGCTATTATTGCTACAATTTGGGTAAGAAAGTACTCTACACTACACTGGTGTGGTCTATTTGATCATTAACATGTAAAGCAAGCTGGCTTTGGGGTTTTTTCCTGTAGATCTTTTGTGTACGAAGTTCATTGTTTTCTAGTTTTGTTACATTCCTTTCTTTTGATACACAATTAGTTTGTTAAGATATAATATTATACATTATGATATAATAAATAATATGATTATCTTTAGGATTATAACATTTATTATTATAATGTGTAACTGGTATTTTTTACAAAATATTTCATCGTAATTAATTTGTCACTCGATCAGAATGGAAGGTCTCAAACCCTAATATTTATCATAGTTTAATAATTTATTTGTTTTTCAAAATTAAAGTTATTTATTTTGATTTATTAATATATGTACGTAAACTAAAATATAAATTGTAGATTGAAGTTGTTTAAATTTTATTTTAAATAGAATGAAATTTCAATAGAAGTTAAATTTAATTTAATCAGAAATTATAATCAAAATGAAAAGTAAGATATAATATAAATAAACATTGTATTAATTAAATTAAAACTTCTGATCATATTGAAATTAAAATCTAATATAATATTTTTTAATGAATTTAGTTCGAAAACCTACGCATCCGTTTCGGCTTCCATAATCTTCCGCATAATTATTCATAATAATTCTCTATCTTGGACGTGTCATAAGATTCCCACGTCATTACTCTACTTATTTGTTTTACATTTTCATTCGTTTCCACTACCCTGCTTCTCTAATCTATTAAATCCACAAATTCCAGTGTCCTATCTAATTTTCCATCATCAACTTATTCCTACATTCCTCTCCACTAAAATTTTATTATATTACCTATGCAATAACAGGGGTTTTGGCCGGGAGGGAGGACCCTGCCGGCGGAAACCTCTGCTCGTTCGGATGCGTAGGTTTCCGAAACGGATGCGTAGGGTTTTTCATTTGGCACGTCCAAAATAGAGAATTATCATAAATGATTATGCGGAAGATTATGGAAGCCGAAGCATATGCGTAGGTTCCCGAACCAAATTGTGTTTATAGATAGTTTGGGTCCCACGATTTTCGAACACTAGACATGTGTTCTAGTGCTATTTATCAAATCTTGCTTCTCACAAGACTCGAACCTTGGACGTGAGGGCCTTGTGCTCTTCCATCATAATTGCTTCTAGTAAGATTCGAACTTC
This sequence comes from Fagopyrum tataricum, assembly GCA_002319775.1. NCBI lineage: Eukaryota > Viridiplantae > Streptophyta > Magnoliopsida > Caryophyllales > Polygonaceae > Fagopyrum > Fagopyrum tataricum. Next base: position 7,083,158 of record CM008279.1, on the reverse strand, counting down.
TAACCTTCTGCTTGGTACCTGTTTTCCATAAAATCCAGTGTTGAATATCCAACTTTGGGGCCAAACTTAGGTACTCTATACTTCTCATCACCGTTGAAATTTTGATATATTGTAGATGATAGTATATAATTTATTGTGTTTAAATTTGAAAAAGATTCAACGGTTAGATTTTGAGTTATGAGCTTGCAAAGTTGGTACAAAACACAGTTTTTAGAGGAAATAAGAGACTTTTGGCTAAGCGTTGGAACATCCTGGAAAATTTTGTCATCCTAGCTAGAAGGCGGTCAAAGCTAACCCTGAGTTACGAGTGTGCTTGCTTTGTAGGCTGTCACTCGGCTCGGTGGACGGTCCTCGGTCTGACGTGGACGTCTGGAGTTTAAGTCGGGGAGATTGTAACATCCCGGAAAATTGTCATCCCACAACGTTTGAATGGGGATTTGTGATTGACTTATAAGGATGAGTTGCTACCCATGTCAACAAGAATTCTTCTTTTACAGTGGTAGAGTGATGACAAATAAATGTCTTACAACCCCTCCCTCCCAACCTAAAACAAACCAAACAAGTTAGATCTCACAATTTAGCCTTCTGTTTAAAAATTAAATATACGTTAATTATGATACTTGGATTTTCTCTTGTACACTAATTTTGAGTTATTTGTAACTAATTATCTTGTACATGATTATTATATCGTATAATATAACTCAAAAATATTATTAGATAATTTTTTCACTACACAAATTGTTGACTATTTCATGTACCTGAAAATGATATATATAAGAAATAAATACAAAGTATTATAACATATCAAGTAAAATTAATATATTAAATAAGGATAAATTAGTCAAATCAATAAAGAACCTTGTGCTAAATTTAATTTTATTAACGATTTATTTATTATTGAATTAGTAAATATTCAACATTAATCTATATTTTTATGATGTCACTAATCATTTTATTTTTTATAAAGGAAAAAAAAATTATAATATAAAAACTAAAATTATTATCTAAAATAGTAAAATGATGTTAACAATGTGTATTTATAATTATACGGTCATGTTTTACATTTTAAAATATACATAGATGGTAATATATATAAAAAAACTTATTTAAAATTTAAGTGTTTTTTTAAGAAATCGGTATAGTTGAAGTAAAATTAAATAAAAAAAAATAGGTATAAATAAGAAAGGTAAAAAAAATAAAAATATAAGTGTAAAAAAGAAGAAGAAAAGGGTGAAGTTACAAATTAAACACTTTACAACTTACATTGTGGCAAAAAAAAAAAGAAAAAGCTTTCTATATCAATATAAAATTTACGTGAAAATTGTGATGTTATGTTCCATTGGACTTTTTGAACCTGATAAGAGTTTAACTTATTACCCAATATATGAGTCGTTGTTTACTTCACACCAACACCCACCATGTTGTAGGTAACTACTCTCATGCTACCTCCATTAATGGCAGAAAGAGTAAAGAATGAGTTTACATACAGAAAAAATAAAGAAAAAGCTTTATAAGAACTCTGAGCTATCTGAAGCTCTTTCTCTTATACAAAATGGAGAGGTAAGCCATTTACTCCAACTTTTTTTCACTTTTACAGTGCATACATTTAGACTCCTTGGATCAGACAAGGTTAAATGCTCTTTGAAGAGGCTACAAGGAGTTTCCAAAGTAAACAGGTAAAAATCTCAACAGTTAAAAGCACGATTTTGCTACTGTTTCAAACAAGATAAAGGATATTCAATTTATTTTGCATAAAATTTGAGATGGAGAAATCCAATTAGGATTTGCTTTGCTTGATGTTTTGATGCTTCGTACTTTCATAGGTGTGGGTATCAATTTTTTTTATAAACTATAAAAAAGTTGAAAAAGACAATCAAATTATATCAGGTGATTCCAGTTTTAACTGGTGTATAACGATATCATATTTAAATGGCAGTTTTCTTAAATTTTTTATAATTAAAGTTTTTATTGGGTGATATTTGGCAAAAGATCCATTTTAAGGCGGTTTCTGTGATTTAATCCAAGATAAATTAGAAATGTTTTTTGATTTTTTAAATAAGAATATAGAAAAAACCCATATAGGTAAAGAACTACTATACCCATTTAAAAAAAAAAAGATCATGACTATACTTAGTAGGATTCTGGAATTTACGTCCAGGTCTAAGATCATAAAATTTCGGTACTAGGCCCTTTTTTTAATACCCTTTATCATTATTTAAAATAATAAAACTATTTATGGTCCGGATTTGGACTGGACTATCTTAAACATAATTTACATAATTTTATAAAAATAAAACAGGATGTGCATTATACGGTTCGGATTGTGATGGTCTGATCGGTGGACTGTTAACTTGCAAAACTGCTAGGGGTCCGGATCGTTTCACAACCCTAATACTTAGGTTATTATTATGTCAAATAGTTGTTATATATGTAATGTGAAAACTGTATAACCGACGTAGATATGAAATTTTCACAATGTGATTGTTGAAGATAATAGGTTCACACATCTAAAGTGGAGAGATTATGAGCCTCTAGTATATATAGAATCAATGTAATATTTATTTTTTTATTTGTCAATTGATTTTAATATGAAATTTATTTAACTTGTGTGTTGGGTTTAACGCGAGTATACATTCGTATGCACACAAACCCGACTCTACGATCTGTTTATATGAGACTTTAACATTTTATTAAAGCGATTATACTCTAATCAACCCATATCAAGAGATTATGAGCCTAGTATCAATCATTTCATACAAATTTTTGAACAAGAGATCGATGATCTGAAAAGTTAAAACAAGTGAAAACATGGTTATGTTTTCCCCTGAAGAGAGGAGGAGACTTGTTGAAGTGGAAAGGCCAGAATGATTAGACTAGTGAGTGGGAGAGTGAGTACGTGCTATATACACCTCACGTATGTATCTGCAGTCTGCTTTGGGCTTTAATTGGAAATTACTGCCATGTTTTGTCCCCTTTTCTCTATTAAGCTCTTTTGCCCTTATATGGAATATATCTCTGTAAACTTGTTTACCTAAGTCCCCACACTTCAGAATCATACAGTTGCCTTCAATTCTAATAATGTTCCTACAACAAACAAATATATGGTCAAACTTTTGCTTCTGCCAAAACCCTACGTCTGTATTTTCTTTATTATTTCTACTCTCTCTCTTTTTTCCTTCTGATTTTAAATGCCCGTTAAATATTAAATGACATCTTGTACGACTCCATTTAAGCCTTGAAAAGATATTTGAATACATATCCAAGTTGTTCTAGAAGACTAAGACATAACATAGCCGTACATGAACTTCGAGTCCAACACATAAGTCAAATAAAAATTTATATATTCTTGACCAGATGAGGACTACATACTCGAAATGTGTTTATTATTAATATATGGTAGTTTTCGCAACTTCTATACATCTAGAGTAATGCTCTTGAATTCAAGATCGAGATTACAACCAACCAACTTAACTAATTAAGTTCATATTTTGACTAATCATATCAACTTTAATTTGTTACTTGACCATAGGAGGACTACGTACTCGAAACGTGTTTATTAGTAATTTTGTATTAAAGCGTAGTTGAGTGAACGAGTATGAGAAATAACGATGATCATCATAGTTGACAAATGCAAAAGAATCATGGCAAGCATTGGGCTAGCCTTGAGTCCACTTGAATGACTTCGAATCCATTTGGGCTTTGACAAGGATAGCCCACAACAACAACCAATCCGTAAAATAGAAGAAGCTTTAAAATAACAAAACATTATCTAATACAAAAAAATCTTAAATCCTTTTTATAGATTAATAAGCTGATGGCAATTGGCAACCAAAAAACAAACCTCAATACAACGAAAACAAGTTTTTAAAAAAAAATAAAAATACAACTTTTCAAGTTTTTATTTTAACCACTCGTATTAAGTCTTGGCTTGTAAATAACACAAGCCAAGTTAGCCTCATTGATCTTCATAACACCTTAGTATTTGTAGTCCTTGACGTGAAGAGACTCATTGGCACCCTCAGCAGCGGCACCACCCTGATACTTTCCGAGTGTTGCCTCGGAGTTGGCCTTGCAACGGCCGAGGAACACCTCCTGAGCACGCTTAACGTTCTCCTCCTTGCCTACCCACGCCTTGAGGGTGCTCTGCTGAAGGGCGCGGCCGTAGGAGAAGGTGAGAGACCATGGCTTCTTAGTTTGGAACTTGTTCATGGCGTTCAGGTTCACCGTTGCTTCCTCCTCACTCTGTCCGCCTGACAAGAACACCACCGCTGGCACTGCAGCTGGCATCGTCCTCTGCAGTGCCCGGATTGTGTGCTCCGCGATCACCTCTCCTGAAACCCGGTTCTTGCAGTCCGATCCTAATCAAAGAATAGTTAGCATACCATATATGATTAGTATCAAGAAAACTTCACAATATACATATTAGGTCATTTTGCACAAAATTGCTAATATCAATTTATGAACTAGTATGATGCAAAAAGGAGTTAAAAGTTAAAACACTAAACTACATTTTGTTCCAAAAACAAGTATTTGATATAAAAAAAATGTATCATACAGTTTGTTATTATATGTCTAAAAATGCCCTCTAATATTTATTTCTAAAACTTGCATTATATGATGGAAATGATATTGCGATTTGATCTCACCTTGGGTAACCATGTTGGGTTTCAAGAGAGTTCCCTCAAGGAGGACATGGTGATCATTGAGGGCTTTGTAGCAAGCGGCGATGACGCGTTCAGTAACATCGGCACACTTTTGAATGTCGTGAGGGCCATCGACTAAGATCTCCGGCTCGACAATGGGGACCAAACCGTTTTCCTGGCAGATGATGGCGTAGCGAGCAAGTCCATTGGCGTTTTCATTGATGGAGAGCTGAGATGGCTCAGTATCACTGATCTTGAGAACTGCACGCCACTTTGCGAATCTGGCGCCAGCTGAGTAGTACTTCTGGCAACGGTCTGCGAGGCCGTCGAGACCTTGTGTTGTGGTTTCGCCTTTGGTGCCGGCTAGCTCCACCGTGCCCTTGTCTACCTTGATTCCAGGGAGAACTTTGTTTTCCTTCATCAGTTCCACAAATGGCTTGCCTGATACAAATATAATCAATCAATATCAACTTTGCATTACTGATCATGCGTGAGAAAGGGTCCGGATTAGAGAAATCAGGCCCGTGTGAGAAGATCAGATCTTGGATAGCAATGGACCAGTTTTAAAAAAATAATTTTTAAATATATATTTCTAAAAGCAAATATAGGGTTTCGAGCAGGCCGGTTCAAACTCCGGATAGGAATTTAGACTGGACTTTAATCGAGAAACTGTTATTAGACCAAATCGGTTCCCTAAAGAACAATCCTAGTTTCGATTGTTACATAATCTTTTCTCAAAAATATCATACAAAGAAGTCCAACCCGGTTTAAACAGGACCACAGCCTTTAAACCGGAATTTTTGGATCCTGGACCGGAAAATAAAGGTGGCATTGCATTAGCATACCTGCTGCGGTCTTTTGGTAGAGGGTTTCTTCAAAGAGGATGACTCCGCTAAGATACTGCATTGCGCCTGGGGTAGTGAACAAAAGCTCACGATAAGCCCTCCTATTCGTCTCGTTATTTTCAACATTGATGCTGGCAAACCGCTTTCCGATCGTCCCCGTAGATTCATCAGCAGCGAGAATACCCTTACCAGGGGTTCCGATGTATGTAGCATTAGCGATCAACTCATCTACATCGTTACTTTTTGTTAATAGTTAACAAATATTTATACTTCGTCGAGATATGAGGGGAAAAAAAAACAAAGGACTTACCGGCGTATTTGCCTCTGTATGCCGACATGACGACGAAAGATTAAGAGGAATTTGGAAAGTTTTAGAGGTGGATTTTAGAATGGTTAGGAGAATTAGTGCGAGCAATGTGATAACCTAATTAGGATCCTCTTTAATAATAACACTTTTCACTTAAATTAAGGCCAGGTTTACATTATTAACGACACCCCATTTTCGTCGGCTGTAAGTGTGGCTTCTCCGTTTTTGTGAGGGAAACAATTTACAGTAAAAATAGTCACATTATAGATCACGTAAATCATGCTACATATTAATATTTTGTTTTTTTTTCTTTCTGAAAAAGGATAGATTTATATCTCATTGGATTTTAAAAATTAAGTGACTAAACATGAAAAAGCTTGTCTTGAAAAACATGTGTTTATTCCGTTCGCTTTCGATACTTTTGGTTTTCTTGCGCCTGATGCCGTCGGGATTCTCAAGAAGGTGCAATGGGTCTTGCATGGTAATTTTGTGTCACCCTAAGTCTTCAAATGTAGTGTTTAAGAGGATCGGTTTTGCTATTCAGAAAAGGTTGGCGGCACAACTTGGTGCCCACATAACTTCTAACTCGATGTAATAAAAATACTTATTAGAGATTAAGATAATGAAGTATTTGAATTTTTATTTTTTATATGACAACGATAGTCGTGAAGGTTATCATTAATACAGGATAAAATTTACAAAAATAAGTAAACTGATGAAACTTTTTTTTTTTACGCCTAACAGAAAAAATATTTCGTTACTCTAACCCCAAATCTCACTTTCATATCTTTTAACAACAAAAAACATCATTTTTCCTTTCGATGTAAGTGTGAGTTTTCCGTGACGTACTTTCTCTACGAGGAAAGCAAGTGAGGACTGTGTCTTACCCTTCGCTAAAAGTTGGGCAAAAAATCAAGGTGTTTCTCTTAAGCTTCAATTTAAAGCTATACACTTGTAAATGTCAAGTTTTTCGGGATTTGTTGTGACGTCTTTCGAGTTTGAATCATGTTTTGATAACGGTTCGAGTTGTTTGTTTAGAAATGGTAGTGAATTTGCGATCGACTCCTCCAATGATTCTACTTCAAGTCTAAATATAAAGGATTCACAATTGTTTTTCATTCTTCCTTCATCTTTGATGGCAAAATCGTTCTCCTTTCCGTTGAAACCCTTGTCAACTACGAAGACCTTTGCTTGGTATTTAAAATCAAAAGAAGCATGTATTGTTCCGGTTTATATTAAATCATGCTAATTTTTTGTTATAATAAGACAATAAATCTAGGTATACTGATACAATGGGTTAGGGAAAACATATTTTGGGCCCATGGATTAATGGGCCCGGGGCGACAGGGGGTACGGGGGTTCCGCCCCCGCGGAGGATTCTATCTATTTATAGAATCCTATCTTTTTATAGGACTCTATCTATTTATAGAGGATTCTATCTATTTATAGTTATAAATAGATAGACTTAGGGTTGTATTCATTATCCACCAAAGTATATTGAAAACCCTAGCTGCAAGGTTTATGCAGCAAAACCACAATACGTTTTGTCTTCTCTCTCTATTTCCGAAGTAACTCGTTGAAAGATCAGAGCAATTGGTATCAAGAGCAAGGTTGTCGATGAGTTCAGTTGCAAAATTTGAGGTTCCGCGATTCAACGGAACTGGCAACTTCGGTCTTTGGCAGCGACGAGTTAAGGATCTGCTAACGCAGCAGGGGATGTTGAAGACGAACTTCTGCAGCGTGACCGCGGGGTGGATCAACAGAGCCGCGGGTGCGGATCCAGGAAACCGCAGGGGCGGCGCCAGGCGGTGCTAGGAAACCGCAAGGGCAGCGCCAGGAGGCGCCAGGAAACCGCAAGGGTAGCGCCAGGCGGCGCCAGGAAACCGCAAGGGCGGCGCCAGGAGGTGCCAGGAAGCACAGGGGCGGTGCCAGGAGGCACCAGGAGGTGCCAGGAGGTGCCAGGCGGCGCCAAGAGGCACTAGGAGGCGCCAGGAACCGCAGGAACGGCACCAGGCGGCGCCAGGAACCGTAGGGGCGGTGCCAGGAACCACATGGCGGCGCCAGGAGGCGCAGGGGCGGTGCCAGGAGACCGCGGGGGCGATGACAGATCCGCAGGGGCGCCAACTTGACTTCACGGCTGCGTTTTCTTCAACAATGTCTTGCAAGTTAGGGACGCTGCCGAGTAAGGTGGAGGAGTGGACAGCCGGGGTCTCCGTACATTATAGGACGGGGACGTTTTTGGGGTCATGTCTTTGTGTTGGATGAGTGAGAAAGCCCCCTGTTAAGAGAAACAAGGAGGATCTGCTGACAAGATCTTGGAGTTATATGTGTTTTCTAATTTTTGTATTAGATTATGTTGTCTAAGTGGAGATTGTTATAATAAGACAATAAATCTAGGTATACTGATACAATGGGTCAGGAGAAACATATTTTGAGCCCATGGATTAATGGGCCCGGGGCGACAGGCGCGGGGCTCCGCCCCCGCGGAGAATTCTATCTATTTATAGTTATAAATAGATAGGCTTAGGGTTGTATTCATTATCCACCAAAGTATATTGAAAACCCTAGTTGCAAGGTTTGTGCAGCAAAATCACAATACGTTTTGTCTTCTCTCTATTTTCGAAATAACTCGTTGAAAAATATTAGGTACTTCAACAATAAGCTTGGGTTGTTCTTGGAGTAAGGCGGTGGCACTCAATTGTTTTTCTGATTCATCCACATTGAGTTGATATGGGAGGGTGGCACTCGGTAATTTGGGGACAATTTGACTTCGGTAAATTTCCTCCAGGTTTTCCACATATTAGCATGTTTACATCTTTAATTGTATGGAGGAGGAGGCCAATCTGTATTTCTCTTCTTGTTTTATTGAGTATATTGAATGAATCAATTTAGAAATATAGTTGGCTTTTGAATAGGGTTCAAGTAGGATTGTTCATCCGAATTTTAATCGGACCGAAAAATTGTTATTAGACTGAATTTGTATTGGACAAGACCTGAATATACGGTCACAGTCCGATCATAAAAAAAAGAAGGGATTTTTAGTGTAATAATCGGAATTTTGTTAAATTACTTTTTTTATTTATTTATTCCGAGGATCCGATTCGAGTACCAAAATGGCAAACCGAATCAAACCCATGGTTAATATCACAAACCGGCCAAGCCTGGTGTGTATCTGGAGATTTGGGCTAGACTCGGCTCCTTCCTCAAATCGGCCCAAGACGGAAGCGGCCCACTTATTACGTCATCGGCCGAGCGAACAAAACGACGCCCATCGGTGCTCCTTTCTCTTAGTCGGTCTCATGGTCCACTCACGTAACCGCCGGTTAAGAGACCATTAAATAGCCGGCCTTGATGACTACTTACACACTAGGCTACCCTTCTCCGAAAGCTCCGCAAGACACCTACCACTGGTCTTCGGCCAGAGAGGTTTATTACACAAAAAGGGCGGGACGCAGACTTCCGAAGAGGGAAGCCCAACGAATGTCATATGCAAAGCCCTAAATGAGAACCTATTTGACTTCCATGTATGCTTGCCAGTATTCTAAAAATGTCTCAATCAAGGGAGTAGGGATTGAAGAAAGAGATCTAGTGTTAGGTCCTTCCACAAACTGCTTCGTAGAAGCCTAAGCCTTTTTTCGCCAACACTTTATCGTAATGCCGGAAGGTAGGATTTGCACTGGCCTGGGTGCAAGAGCCTTGTCAAGGCGTTGGTCAAGCCAACTCAATATTACGTGAGAACATTGAAGACACCGGTTAAGAGACCATTAAGGGGTGTAAATATTAAACCCCTTTTCATAAAAATAATAACAATTATAATCGTAAAATTCTTAAAAATTTTAAGTATAATTTAATACTAGATGTTTGTTGCGGATGATCAATGGCTGAAAATAAAAGGCAGTTTCTTTTATTTTCAAAAATCATAGTCTCTATCACAATATTATTTCAATATCGTTCAGTTGATTTTGCTTCATTCAGAAGATGGTTGCTACGTAGCACAAGTACACAACGCTTCATGAACACACCACAAATAGTGTCATTTGGCGCGATGTACTATTTTCTAACATTTATTTTTCCGTTGTCAAAGTTAAATTGTGTCATTTACCGCATATCCATTGCCTTATGGGATTAATTTATACATATTCCGTGAGTCTAAAGCATTTGGTTGGGGACATTAGCGGATATGATTCTATATAAAGAACCGATACGTATCTTTGTTAACTTATAATTATATATAAAGAACCAACAGTGTAAGATATTCATATACATCCCTGCATTAGTCAGGTAGACATCTCCGTCGTATGTGTTTTTCGTTGATAAGGATATGAAGGTGGTGGAGAAACTAAAGCATTTGGTTGCACATTAACGAATATGCATGTTGTCGTGCTTCACACCCTACATTGTAATGCAATTCAGGTGTGACTTAGAGTTGTGTGAAGAGGACAAGGTGGGGCTCTACTATCATAAGTAACAAGAGTACACTGGCCGAGAGCATGGATTAGTCCGTGAAGATGGTACTGATTGGCTCTGGTCACCCGCGAAGATTATTAATCCCGGAATTATGACTAGGATTGGATAAGCAACATGTGAGTTTCCTTTTTTTTAGCTCAATCTTAGTTGAAGTAAGGGATGACCGGGTGTTTAGGCACAATGTTCATCTTTCTCATTATATTGCACACCGAAGGAATCAAAGCATACTGGTAAGATTGGCCCATCTTAAATATTCTCGCCTAGGATCATGTATGCAGGTGAGTCTCTAACCAGAGACTGACATTTCTTTGATCTATTATCTTATCCGTTCGACTGACATTTTTTAGTGCTTCGGGATGAGTTAGGTCAAGTACTTCTAGCCAGGAAGAAGGTTATTCAAGAGGCAGTAGTAGAGCCAGAAAATTTTCGAAGGGGGTACAAAAAAATTAGTATAAGACATTTCGCATATTATGATAAAAATTAAACACTAAAATATATAAATTAAATATAAAAATTATAATAAGGTTTTCTTGCTATAAATTAGAGTTTTTCGTTCTATATATATTTTTATTTAGATGATAGTAAAATTAATTTATATATTTATTTTATTTTTATAAATATATTATCAAATAAATTAGATAGTTTTTGATGAACTATTGTATTGATTACATTAAATTAAATAAAGTTATTTTTAAACAACATACAATTCAAAAATAAAGTTTGCTTTGTATATTAATTTTAAAGTTGTGTTTTATAAATAAATTGTCAAATAAAATTAATTAATGGTTGATAAAATAGTTTATTAAAAGTTTTATATTGAGTTGATTGTATTAATTTTAAAGAATATTTTTCCAAGACTCGAACCAAGCACTCCAAGTCCTTCAATTCCTTCCCACCCTTTACCAAATGAACTAGTAAAGGAGCATAAATTATATCCGTTTACGTAAAAATAATTTCGCTGGAAACAGGGGCACAGTCCCTGTTATCCCCTTGGTTCCTATCCGAGAGGGAACCTGTCCTGAAGTTGGGGAGGCGGGAGGCAATTCTTTGAGGACCGTCTTTTTCTATATTTAGATTTTTTTTGTGTTAAGTTAATTTAGTTTATAATTATTTTTTTTTATATTGTTTAATATCATTAACATGTTAACTAAAAATAATAATATAATATATTTTTTATTTAGTCAAAACTCGCACAAGTTGCGAGTACTGGACTAGTTTGTATATATGATTATATATCATTTTTATTTTCGATAACAATAATAACAAATATAATCGTAAAACTTTTAAGCAGTTTTTTAATTTAGTTAATACTAAATAAATAACTATATTTTTCATGTAAAACTACTAGATGTATGTCTGTCGCAGACGATCGGTGGCTGAAAATAAAAAGCAGTTTTTTTATTTAAAAAAAATAAATCATAGTCTCTATGATAAAATATCATTTCAATCGTTTAGTTGATTTTGCTTCATTCAGAAGATGGTTGCTGCGTAACACTAGTAGACAACGCTACATGAACACACCACAAATAGTGTCATTTGCCGCATATTCATTGTCATGTTGGACTAATTTATACATATTCGGTGAGTATAAAAAAAACATTTTTACAAAATTACAAAGAGCCATAGCAAGGTTTCTTCTACAATTTTCAATGAACGCAACATAAAATCTACAAAAACAAATAATAAACTCCTTACCAAAAGTGCATATCAATAAAAAGAAGAATCACGATAAGTTAGTAAATTCTAGTCTAACCAAAGATCCATAACAATGAACTTAGGCTGTAACGATAGCCCATAACAAAACCTTAATATACACACAAAAAAATGATTAATCTACTGCTCACTCTATGAATACAGATATAGGACTTCTGACCTCATAAGCTGAGTTTTTCCAAGTGATACTCCCGAAATAAAACTCGTTCTTGGGCAGTTTTTCTCCGGGGAAAAACAAGACCGCATAAGTAAAATTTCTATGATCAGTGAAGTCAATAACATCTGGGGTCACTATAACTTGTGTTCCTGCCGGAGCGTCGATCACCGCCGTGAACGACTTAGGCCGGTCTTCTCCTCCGACGTAGCTTAGAGTTCTTGTGACCGTTATAGGCCATACTTTGGAGCTAACGGCAATGGATGGATAATTAGGGAAATAATAAGGACGTGCTCTCTCACAGTCAATCCTCATATTATTGAATCGCTTTTGAACCCAATCTTGATCGAAGAAATTGCATGAAAACTCAGCCAAATCTGCATTGCCGAAGTCGTATACCAGCCCTGGATCGAGTGCTTTCTTCGGGTTCAAGTGACCTGAACCGAGTTGTTAACTCCAGTTGCTGCATATTCATGCATACGGATCAGTCTTTGTTTTTATAATAGATATGAGATTATTTAGTAATCCTATGTGTGGTATAATTTACCTGTGGTCATTAGAGCAGATCGTATAGCGGCGGGACTCCAATCTTTGTGCAAGTTCTTGATCAATGCAGCAACTCCAGAGACATGTGGGCACGCCATGGATGTTCCTGACATGATACCGCGAGTTGGTTCTGTTGCATGGACGTTGGGGGATGCTGGATAAGCTCCAATTATGTTGATAAGTTTCCACGTCTAAAGTGGAGATAGTATCGTTAGGTGTGCGTTATTGTCACATTGACAATATCACAGTGTTTAAACTAGGATAGAAGTATAAGGCTTACTCCTATTGTCAATTGTTTATATAATAGAACCGGAAGGGCGTGGGTTTGTTCACTTCATGTGCATGCCTTCGTATCTTAGACCCATCGGATATGAATAATATAAAAAAATATAATATTGTATCAGAGTTAAGGTTACGAATACATGTCATAGTGTGTGAACCCCGAAAACCATATATGCATAGGTTCACTTGACGTGTATCCCCTCCACGTTTTAGCCGCCGGATATATGGTCAGAGTCGGTGGGTGATTTTAGGATATGACCTCATTTAACTTATGCAAATTACCTTGATGAATGTGGGTAACATTCGGCTGGGACCTCTAGAAGAAAACTCGGCGATTCTTGGATCTGGTTGGTTGCTGTAAAACTGGTCTGATGACAATATCTTGGCAATCGGGTTGCTACACATTAGATAAAAATCCAATTAATTCACTGATCACTGGTTGCAAAGGGACATATATATATATAGATGGACACATGTGTGTAATGAACCTGTTTGAACTAAGATAGTCTTGGAGCTGACGGGTTGCGGTAGGATCAAGTAGAGTGCACACAGTGGGAAAAGATTGTGGTATTTGATCTGTCTCATATGTAGTTGAAGTAAAAATCACACCAACACCACCTTGTTGCATTATGAAATCAGCAGTATTCCGATTTTCTTTGGTTTCGGATGAGTGATCCCATTCACATATCACTATCCTTCCGTTTATCCAACTGCTGTCAACTGTTCCCGGCTTGCAAAGGCTGGTTTTTCACGTGAAGAACAGTTTTAGTTGAACAAATTGACTTATTAATTAAAGAAAGTAAAAGGATTCGTTGATACCTCGCGTGTTCACCAGATATGATCGGAAAGTAGGTCGGTGTGTCATCTGTGTTTATACCATACCCCTACATTGATCAACAACAGAAAATAAGATAAAAGCTAGTTTTTTTTGTTTCTTGATTCAAAATGAGTTGAACATAAGCATATACCGGTAGAGTGACGGAGTTTCCTAAGAGAACAATAGAGATGAAAACACGGTCAATACTACTGGCGGTAACAGTGGTGAACCAAGGCCAAGCATTCGAAACAGTGCCTACTCCGCCACTATTACCGGCGGCTGTAGAGACGAAGATCCCTCTTTTGAAGGCCTCCAAAGCCGGAGCGGCGAAGCAATCTTCATAGAAGCTAGAGACGTTGTTTATCCCTAATGACATGGAAATGATATCCACGTTGTCATTTATAGCGTCGTCATAAGCCGAGATGATGTCAGAGCACAAGCAGTTATCCCACCAGCAAGCCTTGTACACGGACATCCTCGCGCCAGGGGCCCCACCGTGCATCAGTAATTGCCCTAACCCTGGCATGGCATATTTAATCTTCGGCCCGGCTGCTATGGATGCAACGTGAGTTCCATGGCCTTCCAAGTCTCGAGCTGATAAGTAGAACGGTCTACCGTCTGATTTTAACGGACCATTCTTTTCCTCGTACCCTTTGTAGTAGTATCGTCGGCCGATTATTTTCCTAGAGTTACATACGCATTTATTATATTTGTTACGTTACATCTTGTTGTATATGTTTAGAAAGGCCTTTATATGAATCGAATATGAATACATTTTTCAAATTACCTTTTGAGTTTGAACATGCTCATGTTAGGTTTATATTTATATATATATATATATATAAATTAATTAGTTAGGGTTACCTGGTAAAATTAGCCGCAGATGCCCCTCTAAACTTGTCCGGGACAGGACCAAGTCCAAAGTCACTAAAGCTCAGTGCTTCAGGCCAAACTCCTTCATAATGATAAAATCATTCAGGCATTTTCAATCTTTATGTGATATTCTGAAAAGTTCCTTTCCAAATGTAAACAAGATTACCTCCATCTATGAAGCCTATGATGACATCAGATGATTCAGGAGCAAAGATCTCCTGCCCATAATGGTCCTTGTACGAACTATTGGTCTTATCGGAAACGTTTTTGTTACTAAAAATCCTCTTATTGAAAGTAGGAGGACTATTTCCATTGCAACTAACTCCTCCGATATCGGGTTCCATGAACATCTTGCTCTCCATGAAATTCCATGACCTTGATGTTGTCAAACGGACCGACTTGTCTTCCATCACCGAGACAACAGAGTTTTCCTCTATATCATTGAAACAATAAGCAAATTGGTTATGTTAAGTGATATTGAGATAACACCCATAGATATTGTTGCAGAAACATAACAATTCATCTCTTTCATAAGCTCAGAAACATAGCAACCGAGTTTCCCATTTCCGAAAGTGTCCTGACCTTGTCCTCCTTATTATGACAGTTTTCATGCATAAAAAATAATATACATCATATATGTTTGAGTTAGCAAATAGAATCTTACTTGAAATTTGGTTGGCTTGTTCTAGGGTTAGTTTGGCCGAAAAGCCTCTAAACGACTTGGTATAATGATATACCGTAGCGTTTTTAGCAAGAGCAACGCTGCCTAACACTGAAGCAAGCAAGCCATGGTTTGCATTTCTCACGCTTTTGGAATTAGGATACGAGTGTCCTCCCATGTAAACAATATAGTGCTGTATGCAATTGAGTAAAGTTATGAATCGTAAAGCAAATGAATGAAACTTGAAAATGAACTACAATGGTGGGGGAAAAAAAAAAGAAACCTTAACGTCGGAATGGGATTGTCCATTGGAGTTTGTACAGAAGAGCAGTACAAGGTTGAGGAAAACGAAGAGCTTCGTCATTGCTGGCGGCGTTGAATGACCCAGAACGATTATCTTGAATCTTATGAATTAGATTTTGTATCAACTGCTTATCAGGTGAATCTTGATACTATCATCTTTTTCCCAGTTTAGCGGTGAACCGGTTAGTTAGCTTAGATAATTCCACGATTAATAAAAAAAAAATGGGCCAAGTGGAAAAAACAATGAAAGGCCCAATAGCAATTGGACTATACACTTAGAAAAAACATTCCCCACGAAATCCTCAGTCAAATAAAGTCGTTTTACATAAGTCGTAAATAGGTAAGATAGGGACGAGAATATCTCATAAATTTCCATGTAAATATCCCGTATATGTTATCTTTTAATTTTACACAAAGTGAAATAATTGATTAAAAATAAAAGTCTTACGAATAATCCGCGATATTTATTTTCTTTATAATTGTCGTGACATCATTTCTTTCGTTACATAATCACACAATCCTTTAAATGCAATTTTTTGATTAGTTGATATAGGACAACATGTTTAAGCCGACTAAATTTTAAAAAATTAATACATAATAGAGGTATTGATATTTCGCAAAAACAACCGTGATAACATCGGATAAAAATATACCAAATGTTACAGCAATTTAACAATGCGACATTTTTTGCGAACAAGACACTATTAACATTAGATAAGTAGATTTATCTTCAATATATATGGAGACTTTTGTAATGTATTTTTTAATAATTCTTATTAAATTACATGGACCGTAAATTTTATTTTCTTAACAATGAGACATACGAATTCACTAATAAAATGACAATAACTGTTGTGAGGTTATATATATAGTAATATGAAAATGTTTGAATAATAGTCAAACTTTGAACTAATAAACTAATTTTGATGTATAACAGAAATCCAACTTTAATTTATATACAATTGAATGAAATTGTTGTGAGGTTGTGGTACACAAATCGTCTTATCCGACACCTCACCAACAAACATTACAACTAAGCCAAACGACTACGTATTTATAAATAACCATACGATCCATGAAATAATGAAAAGCTAAAATATTTTCCGAAGGTATATTTTCAAATAAAAAACAAATTTCAAAGAGGCTATTTATAATTTCATGTATAAACATTGGTTGGCATTATCCGTACCCATATAAAAAAGGGTTTCTAATCTTTCGTGTTAGTTCAAATATCCCGTTTCTTCTTGATGTTTCCGTACCCTCAAGTGTACCTCAACTTCTCATGTAATTTATTTGTTCCGATTTATTTTTTCTTATTGACCTTTTCGGTCATCAATGTGACGCTTTTGTGTTTTTTCTTTGTTTTTATTTTTTTTCATAGGCGACAGCCTATCTCAAGAAATAGGCTTCCTTTCGGATATCCGAAAAGGGATAAAAGCTCTAAAATGTTCTCTGACGGTTTGCCCGTTTGCCGATTTCATGCCTCTCTATACACCAAGTATGTTTGGTGTTCTCGAGCTCCTTACCTCTTGATTAATATATATATATATATATATATATATATATATATATATATATATATATATATATATATATATATATATATATATATAGGGTTAGGTTCAAATGAGAGTCTTTCTTACGATAGAAAAGTAAAAACATCTAACAACCGTAAGATAATTGAATGAACGTTCAATGATTTATACCCACCGTAAGAGTTCATGGGTGAGTTTCACTAGATACAACCAAAAGTTATAAACCTTCTATTTATATAAAATTAGTTATGGCAATATGACAAAATTTTAAAGAGAAAATTGGATGGGGAGTCCACCCTCACTAATTTAATTTACCCACTAATTTTATTAAGACTTTGTTCTCTTTCTAGTTAAGTTGGAGAGAAAAAATAAGGAATAAAAAGATAGTGAAAAGGATAGATCCATAAAAAGCTATAAAAGGAAACAAACAATAAAACTTATTATTACAAAAGTCCAGTTATCCAATTCAGCCAATTTTAAATGCAGTTTATTAATAATTGGAGGGGTAAATTATTTTATTCTTGTTCATTGTCTTATACGTTGTAAAATTTTGATCGTTACTTATATATGTCGATCGTTATTTCCAATTTTGATCGGTACTTATAAAAAAAATAATCAATCGTTATGTTGAACATTAGTTAGACATTTTGATCATTAGTTAGTCATTTTGATCATTAGGTAGACATTTTTTAATGTAACGATATATATTTAACTATGTTAACGATCGTTAGCTAGGATAGTAGGTTAACATGAACTAACAAAGTTAGTTTTTTTGAAAAAAAAAAAGACAAGTTAACGATTGTTATCGTAGAATATCGATCG
Organism: Fagopyrum tataricum; assembly: GCA_002319775.1. Lineage (NCBI taxonomy): Eukaryota > Viridiplantae > Streptophyta > Magnoliopsida > Caryophyllales > Polygonaceae > Fagopyrum > Fagopyrum tataricum. The sequence goes on along the minus strand of CM008279.1, from coordinate 7,065,190 downwards.
TTACTTTGAACGTCATGTACAATTTTTTGATCGTTACTTTGAACGTTAGTCATACAAATTTTGATCATTATGTACAATTTTTTTTATCGTTATTTTGAAAATTGGTCATAAAAGTTTTGATCATTGTATACAAATTTTGATCATTATGTACAAATTTTAATCGTTATTCATACATTAGTCATACAAATATTGATCTTTATGTACAAATTTTGATCATTATGTACAAATTTTGATCGTCATTTTAAATGTTAGTCGTACAAATTTTGATCATTATGAACAAATTTTGATCATTACTAATACAATAAGGACCAAAACTTATTGACTTCGTTATACTATTTTGAATGTTATTCTCAAATATTTGGAACGTTAGATATTCTCTAATATGTATACATGAAAACATATACATATACACAATAATATCACTTTTCACTTACCATAGTTTATGAAAAATCATGAACATTGATTAGTTTTAATCATACAGATTTTAGAGGTTCTTACTCCCTACAGCATATCTTACTCTTATATAATCCTATATATATATAAAATAACTTTTAGTCAAATAAGATATTTAACCTTACGCTATAGTTTTAGCGTTATAAAGCAATAAATATTATTTGTCGTTCATAAACATAATTTATATGTTATTTAATAATAATGATAAATTATTTGTATTAAACTTAACACTCTTGAAACTTTTTAATAATTATCAATCAATTTTGTACGACAACTAGTTTAGTGCCCACAAGGTGTGCGAGTTCTATTTAAATTTCCTTTATCGTTATGAAAATAATATTATATAAAATTTTCAAAATTGTAACATGAATAAGCTAATATGTCTAAGAAATAGTTAATACGAATTATAATTATAATACTTATAATAAATTTAAAAACGAATATGGTATATATATCGAACCAAACACAATTTTAACTATTTTAAGGAGATTTGGTTAATAATAATCAAGTTAGAGATCTTTAACAATCGAGTTAGTTAATGTTAAAACTAAAATTAAATTTATCTTTATTTTAAGTTAATTATGATCAATTTTAAAGGAATGACAAATTTGTAATAATTGAGTAGCATTGACGTAAATAAATTGAAAAAATGTTGATGACCTTATGAAGTGACACGTAGGTAAAATAAGAGAGATTTTAATAACATTTATAGATTAAATTTCTTTTTACGAATTTTTTTTTAAAAAGTTCGTGCTTAACATGGACTCGAACACAAGTATTTTAAAAATAATGAAACATTTTATTGTGAAATAATGTCCCCTGAACTATCGTACCATGATTTTGGGATTTTTGCATGAATATATAAAAATACTTAATATTATAAACAAGGAGTAGGACTAATAATTTGTAGTTAGTTTCATTGATTGTATTTTTATTGTATTTTTGGGCCAATAAATACGAGAGGTGTACCTAATCCAAGGAATTAAGGAAACAAAGCAGGGGACGAGAGGTAGGCCGGCTCCATTATCATCACTGAATCGAATAATCCCAAAGTTTTGGTTACAATCAAACCAAATCCTATTCCTTTCTTGAGCTGAAGCGTCAACAAACCGTGCTTTGTTTGATTAGTCTTCTTTTATATGTCTTCTCAAGTAGTATTGATTACTCGTTGATTAATGATCCACTTGCACGTACCTGGCTAAGGCTTCACCTAACCTTACCCTCCCGCCCGCCCAAGGGGACCCCTCAAACTCAAGGGTCACCTCCACTAACACGTTGGACCGACACAACAACGCCACGTGTCCATCCTCGTCAATCTCAATCGTCCAAAAACTATCATACTCCTATCACCTACGTGGCATTGTCTCATTCGAAGGATCCACCCGCCACAGCCTGTCTCTTTCCGTCCAAATGTATAGTATAATATAGCATTCGGTGTTTATTTTTAGGTGATTTTAAATTATAATATAAATATATTTATTAATAATTGTATCAATAATTTTTTAAATGGTAAGAGAGTTTTGTCCAAATAGGATCATAGAGTATTTGACGTGGACGTATAAAAACAAGACCAAATATATAAATAAGTATTATATATATAATATTTCGTGATGAAATATTTTTGTCATTAAATAGTAAAATGAATAGTTAATTTTAAAAAATTATTATAATTATTTATATATAAAAATATTCTTATAAATTTATCAAAATCCAAATAGTAGTTTATATACGTAAAATTTTATTTTCATTTATAATTAGTTGTGTAAAAAAAGTTTTAGGTGATATAAAACTAAAGGTCGACATATTTGAATTTTTATATTTAGTAAAGCTACATTTTAAATTTAATTTCCTGCACGATAATTACATGTAATATTTCAAAATAAAATAAAGTTAAAACCCAATGCCACCTTCATTTGTCCGTTCCTTCTCCGTCGTTTCCCGGGAGCCTCTCAATCTCTTTCTTCCCCTCTCTCCTATAACTAATTCCCCTTTCCTTTTCTCCCACTCGATTCATTCCCTCTCGATTCATTCTTCACCGGATTTCTTTTCTTTCTTCCAAATTTTCCTCCGGTTGTTGCACAGGAAGAAATCGTTTTGAAAATCTTCGTATATGTAAGCTCAATTATATACTTCTATTATAGATTTGGAGTTGTGCTATTGAATATTGGAATATTTTTTTTTTTCCTGATTTGGATTTTAATTCTATTGAACAGATCTGTTGTGGCCTAAATCGGTCAAAGAGGTGGAGAACAAATTTAAGGGAAGAAATTCGACTATTTCAGTTTCGAGAAAAGTAAAGAGGAAAGGGGAAATGGCGGAGGAGCACGGATTTCAGGCACCAGAGGGGCACCGGTTATGCGCCAACAATTGTGGATTCTTCGGTAGCCTTACATCATCCAATCTCTGCTCGAAATGTTACAGATATTTCCGGATGAAAGAGGAACAGGGAGCTCTCGCGAAAGCTGCCTTGGACGCAAACGGAAACTCTTTTCCTTCTTCGCTTCAAGCGCCATCTCCATCAACCTTATCGTGTGTATTCGCTCCGACGATTGAATTGCCAGAATCTTCTAAGGCGGACCCGTTGATATCAGTTTCAGCGATTGCAAAGCCGAACAGGTGTCTTTCGTGCAGGAAACGGGTCGGGTTGACGGGGTTTAAGTGCAGGTGCGGATCGATGTTCTGCGGGTCTCACCGGTACCCGGAGCATCATCCTTGCACGTTCGATTACAAGGCGGCGGGGAAGGACGCGATTGCCAAGGCTAATCCAGTGGTGAAGGCCGAGAAGCTCAACAAGATATGATGGTGAAAATCGATGATTCAGATGCGTAGTAATACTTGTGGGGTCCTGCCTGACAACCAATGTAGATGACGACGGCTATGGGCCGTATGACGTCATCCGTAACTGAGGGTCCTGAACGGGGTGTACAGGTTGGACCTCTTTCGCATAATTATTCTATACCAGAGGGGAAATTTCGATTTCGACTACGTAATGATATTAATAAATCTGTCTTAAGTCTAATAAGCTGTATCAAAAATATGTTGATTTTCCTGTGTGTTTTTTCAACAAAAAAAACTATTCTAAACTGGATCTGATTGCATCCGTTCGGTAAGACCAACACAATTATAAACAAATCGATAAATCAATGCCGGAGGCCCGGAGATGAATGGTGTACAGGTTGGACCTCTTTCTGAGCGATTTCAGTTTACATTTAGGAGATCAATAACACAATTATCCCCTTAAATATACGCTATACCGAGTGATTTAATGTTATGAATTCCTTACCCTAGAAAAAGAGTATTCGACTCCGTAATATAGAAAACTACTTTAATCACCCTTAATAATCACCTTTTTACGAGAAATTCTATTTATAAATTTTTTAGCATAAAATTATCCTTAATATTCTATATGTAATAAATCCTTATAAATTTGGTTTACATTAAATCACCCTTTATTTTTAAATTTTTACAGTTAACCACCTTATACTAGTTAATTTACGACAAATAATTTAATTTGAAGCATAAACAAGATACTTTATATTATTAATATTAATACCATAAGTAGTTTCGATAATTTGGTTAAATATTACAATTTACAAAAGAAAATAATAAAAAAAATGTTATTACCATATACAAAATATAACTGAATTTTAAACATTACTAAACCACATACAAACTATCACCCGCAAAACTAATTCTATGACAAATTCAATTACGTCTAAATCAATGACGTTGTTGTCAGATTTTATTTTATTTTATTTTATTTTGTCAGATTAACAAATTGGAAAATAATCAAGTCATTATACCTATTATTTTTATTTAAAAAAAACTAAAAACTAAAAATTTATGGGTTAATTTTTTTTCCCCAAAATAGTAATGAAAAAATTAGAATAAAAGAAAAATGATAATAATTTAAAATAATAATAATGTTCTATGTTTCAATTTAAAATTATTTGATGTAATTTTGACTAGTAAAGGGTGATTAGTTGCAAACCTTTAAAATTAAGAGTGTTTTTATGGCAAAAAAATTATAAGGGGTGGTTTAGTGCAAATATATGAATGTTAAGGGTGGTTTTATGCTAAAAATATAAAAAGGGTGGTCTTTGTAGTAGAGTAATTGTTAAGGGTGATTTTGTGTTGTTTTCTCCCGTAATATATTGTTGGTATAATAAAGTTCTCAAACCTAAAATTACGAGATTTAGAGCACAACCTCCATGTATTAGATCTGTCGAATATGTCTAATAGTTTACGATATTACGTGAACCTAACATATAAATCTTAGGACTTACGTACATAAGTTCACTCTACTTGAATACTTCCACGTTTTAGACACGCGAGATATGAAAAATAAAAGATAAATTAACATTAACAAATTGTCTTAGCTTTGACCTAATTTTTTTACTTTTCTTCTAGATGGATTCAAATAATTATCTGATTGATCATGAAAATATACGATGGAAAACGACTTATTTTTTATGACACCATGCCCTCCACCAAGGCACCAAATTCCATCGACTTATTTTTTATGATATCATGCCCTCCACCAAGGCACCAGATATACCAAAATATTTTATTTTATTTTTACATATAATATCTATCTAATTTTATCCATGATTAATCGGGTCTTGATTAAGGTCCAATCAATCTATGTACTTTCTAAATTTATCGTCAACTAGACAACATTTAAGAAGATTTTATAAAAAATAAAAATTTGTAGGTTTTTAAAAAAAATTTAAAAGTTGGTGTTTTTTAGTGACAGGATATAAAAATGGGTTATTTAAATTGGTTAGTACCGTTGACTCGTGATTATATTAGGTGGACAAATGTTAATTCGGTTTGTAAATAACTGTAATTATGGGCGCGTTGGAGATAATATAATCTCACATATAAAGTCGAGACATTTCGAATCTAGTATAAGATAAGTTGACTACTCTTATTATCAATGATTTTTTTATGCAACCTCGTTGGACTTAGATGTTGGGCTTGAGCCTAACTTGCATGGGTTCTCGTATGCACACAACTCTCGTGCTACGATCCATCTATATGATACTTTGACATGATATCAGAGTAGGTCCGATTTGAGCTTGTTTCACGACTTCGGAGATTCTATAAGAAAAAGAATGAGATGCAAAAAAAATCCGTTAGAAAATCGTGAGCAAGCTATAAAGAGATTGAGATGTTCAACATGTGTCGAGTGCTAACTAGTTTACTTAGTTAATACTTAATGGGGGTGTTGAGATATAAGAGAAGAAAATGTGTCACACATCGATAACACAAGATGTTGTGAGCTTAATTTATGAGTCTCTAAGTTACTCCTATTATCTCCGATTGATTTTAAGATGTTACTTTGTATGCTTATGTGTAAGTGTGGCTCATTGGACATGTGTCCTCAACGTCGTTTTTATTTCAAATTGGTTACATAAAAAATTAACACAATCCAAGGGATTAATTAGATTATTCCCCTCGAATAATTATTAATAACTACTTGGACTAAAGGATAATAAATAAAATCCGAGGGATTAGAATAACACATCGTTTTTTTTAAAGATTAGCAAACAAAATAATTACTTCATAAGGTTAGAGACCGGTAGTGAACCACCACCGAACACATCTATATACCTATACTAAAACAAGTGACACTACAGATTTCGTGGCGCCCTTACAATTTTTTGGAGATTAAATATTTTTTTCTAAATAACTAACTGAGCTAAAAAATCTTATTTACTAAGACAAAATTCTAAATATATTTTTTGACGGACGTTCTATATCGTTTCTCTAAATCTACATAGATTTGATTTGATTTTGTTTACTGATATTAAACATGAATTAAAAATTATCAGATTAGTCTTCTCCTATAAGATTATCATAGGATCTACCTTTAATGAATCTTCTTCAACAAACCTAATTAGAATCTTCTTCAAACAAACCTAACTTTTATCTTCTTTTTATACTACTAGCCGTTACCGCATGCAATGCATGCAACACCTAAACATATGTATAGTTATATTGAAAATTTCGTATAGAAGTTTAAGTATGATCAATCTTGATTGATAATCTCTACAAAAAGTTATTCATGTTTATTCTCTACCGATACTGATACAATTAACAAATAAATACAATTCAGTCTTTAAAAATGAGAAATTGTTGAAAACATGACATCGTGCTTATATATAGCAAAAAGTTGTGTGTTTTCCCATATATTAAAGACGATTATTTGGCTGTTAAAAGATAAATTTGTTTATTTTCGAATGGTGTTGTTGAAAACCAAGTGCAACAGTACCCAACACAAGGACAAAGAGAACATGATCGATATCAAACTTAAATGTGACTTCATGACTTCACTTGACGGACAAAATTGAAATATACGTACATATCAAGTTGTAACAGTTTCGAATGAAGTAAAATTCAAGCGGTAGATAATTGAGCATATATTATAGATTTGGTTAATTGCATTCCTATATAGTAAGAAATTAAAGAGAAGTAGCACAATTATAGGGAAAATTTTGTACATAGTTCTATATATATATATACAAGGTCATGTTCCATATACTACAATAAGAAATAAGATCACTTATATATATACAAGGTCAGGTTCCATATACTACAATAAGAAATAAGATCACTTATATATATACAAGGTCAGGTTCCATATACTACAATAAGAAATAAGAACACCTATATAGCGTTAGATCAAAGAATGAAAGGCTATGACCTGTCGTTATAATATGGATGGTTTTCTTTGAAATTAAATATATGTTCGTGCAGAAAGATAACTAAACTACATGGTATTTGCAAATATGAAAAGTGTATTGTTCGACTCTAATTAAGGTGCACGTTTATTTTTCATATTTCCCTATCGGCGTAACTTCATTGTTTCTTTCATGTTTGTGGTCCTCACTCGTGCATCCACAAGTCACAATTATGAAAATGATTTGTCGTCGTCTTCACGCGTGCATCAACAAGAAACAATTATGAAATTGTTTGCCCGGTGTCTTCACTCGTGCTTCCACAAGAAACAATTCTAAAATTGTTTGGCCGGCATCTTCAATCGTGCTTCCAAAATAAACATGTCTATTTAAACGTCTTTACTATGAATTTCACTACCCTTTTCATAATTGCTAAGTCTTATATATTAATCCATGCACGTGTACATGCGCGAGATTAATCTTATGCACTTCTTCTTACATGTTCAAATGCATGTATGATGTTCTTATTCTATTTCATAATGAGTTTAACGAGGAGAGGTTGCAAAAATATTTCTTCTTCAGACGCCGTTATGGACGTTGCACGAGAGTATCTTCTTCAAACACGTTTATTGAATTCACACACAATTGAATAACATTTATAAGTCATATATATTACCCATACACGTGTACATGCACGAGATTCGTCTTATGCACTTCTTCTTGCATGTAATGTACGTACGATGTTCCTATTCTATTTCATAATGAGTTTAAACTTGTATGATAAAAGAGTATTTCTTCTGTATTCAATTCGAGTTCTTGGTTAAATAAAACAATTTAAATTAAATTAAAATTTAAAATAGCAAAGAAAATTATTAAAATTTTCCGGTTATTACATTTCATTAAATAAAAAAAGTTACTTGATAAAAATATTGGTAAGTTTTAGAAGATTGTGGATAGTTTATAATAAAAATATATATCTCAGTATGATTAATTTAAACAATCTAGTTCAGGTACGGAGTGAAATTTTCGGTACGGCGTTATAGAGTATTGTGCACCGTTGGTCTCTTTGATTCAACGTTCCCGATTAGTTCCCGTAATATAATGACTTTTAGGCAGCACGATGACTTTTATGTGATTATACGAAGTTCATGCGGAAATTTTATCTTTTTGAAAATCTATATATCTATATATTTTTATTAAAGTAGACGACGTTGATGCTAACGTGACGGCCTCACGGGTTTTCTCGAAATAAATGTTTACAAAATCACTAATTAAGCCAACACATCATTTTTACTAATACTAGATTCTAAAAAATAATTGTGTTGGTTATCCTTGTAACGCGAAGATTTGATCAATAACAAAATTGTTCGAGAAGCTCTAATTTAGCCTAAAGTTTAATTAAAAAATAAACTTTTCAAGATAAGTTATTTTCTACCGTAACACTTGCGGGAGAAACTATATTGTAACTTAAAATTTCAATTAAAAAAAAAAAGTAAAACTCGTGGAATCATCACAAAAATAAAACTTATTTGATAAGCTATTTTATAGCGTAAAGCTTGCAGGAGAAGCTCTACTGTAACCCATCAATCTTTCACGTTATTAAAAGCATGAATCATTTTCGTTATTTTTAGATAAACATTCAACCGCTTCATTTTGGAAAAATCAAAATTTTCATTGTAGTGTTTTCACAATGCTAACTCATAATATTTCAATTCTAAAGGGTTCAACAAAATCAAATATTAGTGATATATTAGTAGTTTTATGTTATCGGTTTATTATGTCACGTAAAATTTGATTTATATCGAACCAATTATATAATTTTATCTATATCGAACTAAATATATTCGTTGACGGTATTTTTTGGTTTATATCATTAGTATACTAAAATTTCAAATAATTTATTAACAAATATCCGTGCAAGACACGAGATATAAACCAGTGAAAATACATATACGGAATCAATGTATTCATGTAATACACGATTTAAATTAGTATATCAATAGATAAAAGTCAATAATTATAATTTTAAAATAATTTGTTTGAATATTATAACGTGGGATAAATATTGTCATATTGAGGCATGTTAATGTGACAACGTCAAACGTCAAGTGAAAAATAAAATAAAATTATAGTGTCTTAATAGATCCGTTCGATGAAGATATTTCAACCCTTTCAACCCTGCCAATGTAGTTTACAATTTCCCCCAATTTTCGACCCTTTGCATAATTTCATGTATGCTACAAATGGAGAAGTACTGAAAAATGATTTCACGTGCCAAATGGTTTGTATTATTTACAACTTTCGAGTGTTACAATTGTATTATTGTAACATCGCAATTGAACTAAACCACCGTTGCCAACGCAAAGTTTTTCCGGTCATCTAGAGCTCATCTTTGCCCTGTAGATTTGGCATGCAGACTCTTGAAGAGCTCAAGCTCTCTAGCCATACTTCATCCGCAGTAACGGAGTTCGAATCGTTGTTTCGGTGCCATGACCAGTGCGCCTTCGTTCCATCCAATACCCGTAATCTACCATGGCCGAAACTTGGCTCCCTGTACATTGAGATCGACGGCGCTGGGTCCGCAAACCTATTAATATTGCACGTGTCAAATGGTCATATATAAACGTCACACAAAAATGATCACATATTTCATCATAAAACTAGTTGGTGATAGGAGTAATCCTTAGAATTAGACTTATATGTTAACCTCAAATGTAGTTAGACGGGACGAGCGTGTAAGAAATGAAGAGAATACTTACGACATGGCAAGACCTTCTCTGTTGCCTCCATCACCGATGGTTATATAAACAGGCCCACAAGGATCAGCAGAGTTATCATATACTCTAGTCTGCATGAAGATATCAATAAGAAATCCTCGAGGTAAATGAATTATAAAGAAAACTCAAGAAAAAAAAAACTTACAAATCTTTCGTATGCATGGACGTGGCCAGAGAAAACCACATCAACCCTAGCCTTATAAAGCAACTCCTCCATTGAATTCCTCATGGCCTCACCCTCTCCCTTATGCGCCACATTCGAGTTATACCACGGCGCATGCAAGAGCACGAAAACCCAAGGAGTGCGTGTTCTGTTAACATGCGCCAGGTCAGCCTCCAGCCACCTATACTGATCCGAGTCAACACTAAAGTCCACGTAGGATCCGAGCATGATGACATGGATAGCCCCAGCCGCCACGTCGAAGGAGTAGTAGAGGTTGGAGGTGGAGGCGCTCTCTTTATAGGGCATAGGCCAGCGGGAGTTGTAGGCTGTGAAGGGCTCAGTGTAGAGCATGGGGATTGTTTCGACCTCGTGGTTACCTTCGGTTGTCATCCATGGCCGCGATGAAGAATAGGGCTCGACTAGGTGACCGAAGATGTCCCACCGGATTTGGTCTGTGTCGGCGTAGGATAGGTCGCCCGGGATGAGGAAGACGTCGTAGTCACTTTGAGATACATGTTTTAGGGTTGATTTTGTCCATTCAGTTTGCCCCAAGTCTCCTGCATCAACAAATAAGGTCCGTTCAGTACCGGTTTAGTATATAACCTTGGTGATCTACATCTTCTACAGTCAATTGGTGTATTTGTTTAGTATATAAGGTCGGTAATTTACTTCTTCTACTATCGATTGATTTTAGGGTAGAATCATTTCAGACTTATTGTTGGACTTGAATAATGCACGCATGTACATTTTATTCCCGATCTAAGGTCCATCTGCATCGTACTTTCATATGTACCTATGCTTTTGCTTGAAGACTATGCATAAATTACAAATTACAAGCTAACCGAGATTTTGTATATAGTCCTCAAAATAGCTTATCGTGATTACTTGTAAGGCAACTCTATCATAGTTATACATGTTCTACCTTAATGACTTAAACTATATAAAAGCTCAATTTTTTCAAGTTTCCTTTCCCTACCCGAATTGAAAGTGCAAAGCAACGTACTATTAACTAATGTAACTTGTATTTGCACGCCTTGCAAACATGGAAATCATAAAACCCTTTTAAAGGAAGAACGTACGTTGAGGGAACCGAACAAAGACAAAACTCAACAAGTGACGCAGTAGTCACGTACGTACCTACGATGGCAAACTCAATAGGGAGGCTGGAAGGTGGTGTACGGAACACGAAGTCAGGCCCAGTCTTGCTACACCGATAGTAGTAAGTGGTGGAGGGATCCAACGGCCCGATAACCGTGTGGTGAATCTTGCCGGAGGTATACGAGAGGTATTCGTACTTCACATGGTGACCGTTGGCTGATGCCACGTATTTTCCCGGCTCTTTTCCGTATTCCACCGTGGACGATGCGTGGGAGCTCATGGTTATCCATGACACTTGCATGTACTTCTCTCCGGCCATAGATATATGTACCTAATCATATATAGCAAAAACTTTAGGCTTGTTTGGTTTGCTGACAAATTAAAAATGTAACAACTTAGGGAATTGATCGAATAGATTGCCCTTTTGAATCTTTATAAATGTTGGCTTATAAATTGACAAATTTATGTCATAACGTAGAGTCCACACCATCTGTATCATACTCATTGGGTCCGAACCTAACATTTCGATCTTCACGCACCCCTAAAGTGCAGCCGAATCACTTCACATCATCAAATGTCTTATGTCGACCAACCCAATAAGTGATCAGACCTCAGAGATTGAACCAATTGATAATAGGAGGAGATATCCATCAACTTTAATTATATAGTAGACACGTTATTCCCTTATAATCGATGACGTAGGAAAATTTCATATTCCGCTATAAAAATGAATCAAGTTAGAACATAACAGAGGATAAGAGATGGACCTGCTGCGGTTCATGTTCGGGGCAATCCTTTATGGTAGCGATATTGTCGCGAGCACCGGGTCGAACATAGTCCAGGGAGGAGGCTGCTTGCTGAGGGCCGAGGAGGAAGGAAAGGAGAATGAGGAAGAAAAGCATGATGTTGCCATGTTTCTGTGTTGAGTAAAATGTCTTCATATTGGCTGATTATTCTTTCCTGTAAGCTAAGTTTTAATGACAGGAGAAGAGGAAGGATGTAAGTTTATATATGTTGCATAAATATAGGGACGAAATAAAAAGAAAGCGTAATGACATGTGAGTTTTACTTGTATTAGACGTTTTGTTATGTTGGATATTAATTGCGTGAAGCAATAATTGTTGTTCAGCATATAGCAATTGGAGCTTTTAGTCAATGCAAACAGGAAAAAATAATATAAAATAATTTAATATAATATTTTTTCCAACAGGTTTAAGGAATATTTTTGCTATCTCTTGGTTCTGAAAGCTGAACATTCAAGATAACAATAACCTTTGTGTTTGTTAATTTGTAGATTACTTGAAGGAAGGATATATATATATATATATATATATATATATATATATATATATATATATATATATATATATATATATATATATATATCACTGCCTCCGAATCCAATTCCTAATTTACAACAATATAAATTAAAGTACGAAAACATATATGATATGTTAACTTTAAGGGCCGTTTGGTTTGGAAATTGAAATGAAAACGGAAAGAAAACGGTTAATAAGATGAAAAGGAAATAGAAAGGGTTATTTTTATTGTATGTTTGGTTTAATTTAGGAATGGATTCATTTACAAATAGGAACGATGATCGGGGAGAGACTTTTTGTTTACAGAGAGAAAAGTAAAAGAAATGGGCTTATTTTTTACAGGTAATAAAGTCCGATAATCATTTAAGGCCCATAACGAATTCATTTCTTTCAGATGTCCAAACAAACATCTATTAATGATTTAGGCCGGAATGAAACCATTCTAATCCTTTTTTTCCAGTAACCAAACGGGCCCTAAGGTTACTTCAACGCTTTGACTACTAAGGATTGGATTTATACCTCCTATTTTGGATGCACGGGTAAAAATATTTATAGATGTAAGGTTTAAAAATTCAAGATATATTTGGTGTATTAGGTCTGGGATGGGTGTAAAACTTTTCCCTTCGGCGCTCTTTTTTTTTTTATATTCACCCTTATTGGGTTGGGTGATTAGAAAAATTAATTGAGTGTAGTGAACATACCATCCTTGTCAATATACGGTCTAGCTTCGAATAAAAACCGGATTCGGCCAAAAACCCTATTATAATTTGACCCGAGTCCAACCTGAAAACAGCCAAAAATTCGTCAAAAGCCTGGACCGAGTTCGGTTCCTATCGAAACAGGTCTAGTTGCTCGCCCTCATCTTGATCGATAAATCAATAATAATATGCATGAATTGGCCTACAAATCCTAGTATTCTCCTTACCCTGGAAGAAGTTGTTCAGGTGGCTGTATTCCCGCCCTCCTTGCCTCCCTGACTACCTCCCCGCTATTTGAAGATGCTCCCTTGTTTTTTCTTGCAAGTTTCTTTAATATGACGGCTTCAACACTCCACCTATCCCACCCAACCATTGAACCCTTCGTCTGGAATACTCTAATTCGAGCAGCCCACAGCCTCAAATTCTCTACCCGTTCAACCCTTCTCTCTGGTCCTCCCATCTCCATCTTCCGCCGAATGCGTCTCCATGGTGTCCAACCTGATTTCTACACCTTCCCTTTTCTCCTCCATTCAATCACCTCCTCTACCCACCTTGTCTTTGGCCAGAAATTTCATGCCCAAATCATCATGTTTGGTCTAAATAATGAAGCCTTTGTCCATACTTCTCTCGTTAGTATGTACTCATGTTGTGGGAAACTGAGTTCTGCACACCAGATGTTTGATGAAATTGCTAAACCAGATTTGGCATCTTGGAATTCGATCATTTGTGCGAATGTGCAAGCGGAAACATTAGATGCTGCTAGATAGTTTTCTGACGGGATGCGTGAGAGAAATGTGGTTTCTTGGAGTTGTATGATTCATGATTACGTCCGGGGGTGAGTATAAGGAAGCCCTCACTTTGTTTAGGGAGATGCTAGTGTTTGAGAAGGTTGGTATTCAACCGAATGGGTTTACTATGTCTATTGTGCTCTCAACATGTGGTGGTTTAGGTGCATTGGAGCAAGGTAAGTGGGTTCGTTCTTGTATTGACAAGTATATAATTGTGATGTTGTTTTAGGGACTGCTCTAATTGATATGTATGTTAAATGTGGGAGCATTGAAAGGGCTATGTAGGTGTTTGAGAAATTGTGTGCTAATAAGGATGTGATGGCTTGGAGTGCTATGATTTCAGGGCTTGCTATGCATGGCAAGGGTAAAGAATGTCTTCAACTGTTCATGAAGATGGTGAATGATGGGGTGAGGCCTAATGATGTCACATTCCTCGGTGTGCTTTCTGGTTTTGTCCATTGTGGTTTTGTAGACGAGGGAAATAAGTTGTTTAATAGGATGTGACGAGTTTGGGGTTTCTCCTTTGATTCAGCACTACGGTTGCATGGTAGACCTTCATGTGATGGCAGGGCTCATAGAGGGTGCATGTGATATCATCAGGTTTATGCCTATGAAGCCTGATGTTCTTACATGGGGAGCTTTGTTAAGTGGTGCCCGAAGGTGTGGAGATATCAAAACATGTGAGATGGCCCTAAGGGAATTGATAGAGCTAGATGTACAAATTTGTTGGGGCTTATAAGCTCGTTTCAATTGTGTATGCAAAGACGGGCATTTGGAAAGATGTTAAGACACATAAGAGATCTTATGGACTCAAGAGGCATTAAGAAGGTTACAAGGTGTAGCGTGGTTGAGTTGAGAGGCATCTTTCATATGAATTTTATTCGGGAGATGATTCTCATCTTGATACACATGAAATATACATTATGATTGAAGAAATCACAAATAGGATCAAGATGGAGGGCTTTGTGGGGAATAATGAGGAGGCATTGCTTGACTTGGATGAGGAAGCAAAAGAAGCAGCATTGTCACATCACACATGAAAAATACATATAATCAAGAATCTCAGGATATGCATGGATTGTCATGAGACACTGCAGATATTTTCAAGGGTTTATGATCGAGAGATCATCATAAGAGATTGCAATAGGTTTCATCATTTCAGATCTGGGACTTGCTCTTGTAAAAATTATTGGTGATGCACAATTTACCATTCATGGCATTGTATCAACTTCATGTATTCCAATGCGGGCCGGGAGACAGAATTAGAGACGGGAAAAATAGAAAAACACACAGTGGACTTTACTGTTGATGTGCATTCAAGTAGGATTGAAGAGCTAGTGGAGCCATTCGAGGTCCTGCAGCAGGAACCAGAAGCGATGGCCTGGCATTCGCTACTGGTTCTAAAAGGTGTTTGTTCAGCTTTGCTTGTAACCTAATTTAAGTTTTGTTATTGTAACTTCCCTGAACTATTTTCTCTGAGTTTCCACTCTCACTCGAGTATTCTCTTAGTTGACAAATTTGGATGTTGCTTGTTGATAGAGCGGGTTGTATTGTTCTAGTTTCAAACATTGAGCAAGCAATTTCACATTATAGTTATATGACTATTTGTACAAGTTTGATATAAACACGAGTTAAAGGATATCAATAAAGAAGCATTGAACTACATCAAGCTCTGTTATAACTTCACAATTGAATTGAATTCCTTTTAGTTCCGATTATAGATCTCTATCTGTTGCAAGCAGAGCATTAAGAAAATGAAATGAGCTTCAGTTTGATGGAACTTGTTATGTTTTTTACAATTGTATGTCAATTATATCTCTGACATTTTGTTTGAGCTTCTTCATTTTTTCTATATCCGTTGGGTCAAAAACATGAAAAGCCCGGTAAACAACACACAAGACATAAGGTACCATCGGACATCTCAACCCTCACAGTTTTAAGTAACTAGTTAACATTAATAAGGTTCAACTTTACATACACTTACCACGTATAATCCGTCTTTTTATATGGCTTGAAAGATGCACAAATATATGGGCTCTGTTTGATTAATTACTTTGAATAGATTTTTTGGGAGATTATAATTTTCTAATAATCCCACGTAATCTATTGGATGAAAAAAATAAATATAAAGAATGATCTACCAAAACAAATTTCCGAGGTTATAATTTCTAATAATTTCGATTATCTTCTTTGAGTTCTATCGAACACGTCCATGGTACGAATTCACTAAATTTCTGACATGATACAAAATGGATATATAATCATAATATTTATAGTTCTCTTGGATCGGGTACGTACGAATATATTTTTTCTTTACTTTATGCAGTGTGGATGGATAACCATAATATCTTTATAATATAATTTTCGCATTTTCTAAAAAAAAAACATAATGTTTTATTTAAAATGTTATTTTGTAATAATTTTTTAAAACGGGTCAGCCCAAAAGTGTGTTCGGCCCGGCCTGTTGTGGAGTAGAGGCGATCACGGTCTAACGTCACGCCATTGTCATTTGCCTAGTTCAGTCTATCTAGCCTCATTTTGTGCATTTTTGTTTAAATTTTCTATTAGAAAATGAAATTTGGGGATGAATGTATGTGCAAAATTACAGCAAGCTGAAGGGAGAGAGCTTCTCTAGGGTTCTGAAGGTTATTATAATTTTCTTCCAAATTGTTCGATTTAATATGTCCTTTTTCAATTGGTTCAACTGTTAGGGTATATTCAATCAATTAATTTCTTCTCTTTCGGAATTCTTGTGCTGTAGATTCGCTGTTATTCGTGTTTACGGTTCTGTGATGGATTTGGATTTGAATCAAGAACCTCTTCAAGCTCAATCTTTAATTCGAGAGGGGGATCCTCCTGCGGATAGACGTTTTGTAGTGGAATTGGAAGGCAATCATGGAAGGATTGAAGAGCGTATTCGCCTACTTGAATCCGTGGTTGCTAGAGCTAGAGACCGTCCTCACCCAATTCAACCCCCTAATCCAACCCTAATTTCAAGCTCTACTCTCTATTCTAGCGAACGTAATATGATCAGTACTAGTATTCCTCAACCCAAACCTCAATGTGATCGTATCAAACCTAGTAAAACTGATGGAGGTATCCATTTGCTGGCAGAAGCCTTGGCCATGGATTCTTCTAGTGAACAAACCCTACCATCTACCTCCTCCACATCAACCCCCGTCTTTCAGCCCAAATCCGGTGGCTCGGTTTTCGATTGTAATGTCTGCTTCTCCTTGTGCAAGGATCCTGTTTTAACTTGCTGTGGTCACTTGTTTTGCTGGGCTTGCTTCTATTGCTTGCCCAATTGTGATAATTATGCTTCAAAGGAGTGTCCTGTTTGTGAAGGTGAGGTGTTGGAAACTGACATTACTCCTATCTATGGTGCTGCTGCTACTCCATCTGATGATTGCCCCATTGTTCCTATTGCCTCATCATCTAGTTTCAATCACCCAACAAATGTTATCAAAATCCCTCCTAGACCCCGTGCCCGTAGGATCGATAGTCCCCGTCAGCGCCTCCCCCCTCAACAAAGGGGAACCCGGATTTTCGTTCACCCCTCCTTGTTGGCCAACCCGAGTGCACTTGCTCAAGTTGCTCGTATGGGCATTATCCCTCCTCCTCCTCCTAGTCCTAATCCTAGTCCGTTCGCTTCTCTTTCTCAGAGTTTAGCTGAACATGTTGGATCCCATGTCAATAGGCAGCCACTAGTGTCTCATGTTGGTACATATTTCGATACTGGGGATTCCATCCCGGTTAATGTTGTAGCCATGGAACAAGATTTTCCGGACTACATTCCTCTCTATCCTCCTCCTCTTCCTCAGAGCACTAGAACCATGGATAGGATTAATAATGAAATGAATACCATGGCTTCTCTATATATGTCGCCTCCTCGGCACCAAGCTGAGTCATCTGTTGGGAATCCAGTAAGTGCTGAGAGTAACAATGGCTTCCAAACATCAGAACCTCGTTTTTCATCTTCGAGGAGAAGATCTGCCAATGACAATGGGTTAAATCTTCGGAATTGGCGGAGGAGAAGAGATTCGTAAAGCAGAGGAGCAAGCGGTTTGCCCAGCCCAGTTCCAACTTTCTTCCAGAAGTGTGATTTTGTAAGATTTATACTTGCATTTGCACATCTAGAGTACATTCCTGCAAATAACTTCTCTATATTATTCGCTTTTCAATTGTAGAAAAGCAATATGCAGCATTTCATATCCTACATGCAAGATATATTTAGTCTGCATTCTTATTAGCTTTTCTGTTCTTCACATACCCTAATGGCCTATCTGTACATATAGAAGCAGGCAGTGTGTCTTCAAGGACCTTTTTCCAATTATGTTTTTCTTTGAAATTTAATACAAGCAATAGTGCAACGAAGAACGCACTGCCTTCTGAGTAAATTGTGCTGTGTATACCTACAATCTGTCATTTAACCTTGTATTACGATGTCTTGTGTCTACAAGCTATTCCTCAGGCCAGTGCACACTGCAAATCATTGAGTTATAGTTGTAAATGTCTAATGTGTTAGGAACTTAAGACTTGTATATTATAATCGAGTTGGGGTTGGTAGTCATTAAATGTCATTTATGCAAACCTAAGGTGTAAAGGAAACTGCCAACGGGTAGCAGGAAGATTCTGGTGATTTTTTTTTTGTATAAGGTCCCATGATGCTTCACTATTAAATCTTGATTTTTGTTATTGAATATCTAGAGTGTGCTACTTAGGGTAACTCCCTATCTTGTGGCTTCAAATAAGACGGACGACGATGTTACTTCTTTATCCTCCCCTTATAACCCTCCTATTGATCATAAAAGTTAGGGTTGTGCAAATTGTCCCGACCGGACTGTTCCACCGCTTGTATGAAACTGTCCATGGACCGGACACTAATAGTTCGGTTCTAAACGGTCCGTCCCGGACCGTATTGACTTTAAAAAAAAAAAAATCTGTATGGGTTAAATACGGTCTAAGCCAAAAAGATAAAACGGTCTGATTGACCCGAACCATGGTCTGATTGACTCTGAACCGGACCGTATCATCGTCCTTTTCAAAAATAAAATGATAAAAAAAGATCTGAATCGGATTGGACCGTAGCATTATGAATCGGGACCGTACCGTAAATTTTGGTGCGGTTTTCCGGTCCGACCCTGCACACTCCTAGTAAAAGTCACAACACACTAAAAATGAAGGTCGAAACATAATTGTACCATAATTACAAAATAAGTTTGTTTTTTTTTTTGCGTTTTCTCGATATTTTTTTTGATGTTATATTTTCTCACGAACTAGTATTATTTAACAACAAATTTTGTGTCTTTTTTAATGAATGATATGTTAAAATCTTATTAGAATTGCACACACAGATACACTAGTGTTATTTAACAATAAATTTGAAAAAAAAAAATGTGGACCAAATTACATAACAAGTATAAATGTGAATCGTGTTAGAAGTGACTACCTATATTTGTAATTTTCAATTAAATTATTTTGCGATTTTTGTTTTTTTAGTGTTGCGAGTTGCGACCTTTTATTGTACCCTTCTATTTTGTTTATTTATCATTTTAAGCCAAATAAGGTATTTAAACCAAATAATGGATATCTTGGTAGTGCCAACTCAATAAAATAATTGTTAACTCTCAAAAGATTAATTTATAGGTCGATATATATTTTTTTTTCCAAAAAGGACGAAGAATCAATTAATGCATTAATTTATTCTCCGTCCTTTTGTGAGCCCAACAATTTTGTCGATGGATATCAAACGGAGAAAGGTGGTGAAATGTTAGCATAGTTAAATAAGAGGTTTTTAAAATTCCAACAAAAAAAAGGTTTTTAATCGAAAATAAAAATATAATAGTGAATAATGGTTGAGCTGAACAAATTTGGGTCGATCCGTCCGCCCAAAAACATGTACATGGGTAAGCAGTTTGGTTCATTCGGTCGGGCCTAGCCCTGCCCGTATGTTCACGGAACGGGATAGGGGCTAGGAACTACATTTATTTCCATTGTAATTTTGAAAACGAACGTTAAAAGGCTCACGGGCGGCTCATATATATATATATAATAATAATAATAATAATTATTATTATATTATATATAATCAAAAATTCCTTAAAAAAACATTAATAAATTGTTTCCGTAAGAGAGAAATTTTGATATTAGTCCTAAATTGTTAAAAAAATAAACTAAACTCTAAGCCAATCCAAAATCTTTAACCCTAAGAGAGGAATTTTCAATTTTTGATACTAGTCTTAATCACGAGTGGGCCGGCCCGGCAGCCCACCCGTAATTATACGTGGGGGGCATGGGTTGTGTTTGTGGCCCGTACAAGACGGACAGGTCAGCCAGCCTCACACATTTCGGACAAGATTTTAACTTTGGCTCGGCCCGTGTCCAGCCCGAGCCCGGATTTGTTCATATCTAAATAAATGGGTATATAAGAGGTGTTTTTTTATAATTTATTCAATAATATGTTTATGTTTGTGTAAAACAATACTATTTGTATCACAAAATTAGTAAAAAAAACGGGTATCATATATTGTATTCTCAACATTAGGATTCTTTGTTGGGACACCTCAAGGTGTGTTTGCTTGGAGTTACTCTCGAATGTCCTTGCCGGCAAGAATGATTTGTTTGACTGATATGCCATTGATAGTTCATTCTACAGCTATTGTATTGATGATGAATAATAAACCATGTGGCACATGATTTTTGTTTGTGACCACACCAGGTCCGGCTCGGAGCCAGTGCAATCCGTTCTTAAGAATAGGGCCTCGGATTTTTATGGGCCTCATTTAGAAAAAAAAAGGGAGATAGTACCAAAGTCATAGCGTAGTTGGTTGGGGTGGTTTTTGTTATGTCTAGATGTCACAGGTTCAAGAGGCCCCAAAGTTGCAATCTTTTCTCACTTTGCACTATATTTTTTAAATTGTGGGCCTATATGAACTGGGCCTCCAAAAACAATGAGACGGGCCTGCCCACACTCTTGTTCTCTGGCAGGATAGGGTGTTCTACAACTTGTTACTGTCAAGGTTAGCTGAAAATCAATACATTGAACATGTTATGGATCAAGTTATGGTGATGCCACAGGTTCAAGAGGCCCCAAAGTTGCAATCTTTTCTCACTTTGCACTATATTTTTTAAATTGTGGGCCTATATGAACTGGGCCTCCAAAAACAATGAGACGGGCTTGCCCACACTCTTGTTCTCTGGCAAGATAGGATGTTCTACAACTTGTTACTGTCAAGGTTAGTTGAAAATCGATACCTTGAACATGTTATGGATCAAGTTATAGTGTTGTATGAGAAGTGCGAAGTCAATGAATGTTTATTTCCGTGTTGGGTTTCATGGATGTTCGCAATGAAGTTATTATTCAACCATCTACTCATAAGGACTATGTATTCACCACTCTCTACGTCATTATGTTGCATATTACAAGTAAGCTTATCAATATTTGGAGTTTAGTCCACAACATCATTATTTTCCGGCGTCTTGGGAGCTATTACCGACTGGGTTTGTAAAAGTGAACATTGATGCAACTCTAATAGGCCAGACTAATGCAAGGTTATGAACTTAAGTACATCGGTGCGCGATGCCAATGTATTTGTCTTAGTAGTTAGGGTGATGTTGATGAGGGTTCGATGGTGACTTGCTATTGTTGAACTTGAAGCCATGTATTTTGGTCTTCAATTGCTACGACATATGAGATCACAAAGTGTGATAGTGGAGTATGACAACCTTGCTTGTATCATACAACCTCTCTCTTGTAAAGCAATTATTTGTAAAACTTTCTTTGAGTATATAAAGGTAAGGTTCCTCAACAAGTCTCCAAGTTTGCCTAGCCATCTAGACGGAAACTCTTAGTCAAAAAGCGTTGAGGAGTAAGGTTGATCTTAGCTTGTCGGGGACGACAATATAACTAAGAGCCGCACAGTCTAAGTTGGAGAATAACTCGGCCATGACAAGCGGTATCCAAGCCAAGGTTCGGACGATCGTTCTATTCGGGCGCCAAGCACTTACAATCTAGGGAGGAAAATATAGTCAGGGGCACATATCGAGGAGCACTCCGTGGATCGCCAAGCGTTTACTAGGAAGGATAGTAAGTAGGCAAGGACATATAACACGTTAAGGTCCGAGGAAAAGACATGATGGCTAGTGGAGGTATGTCATGAGTTTGGGACGAGGACAACCAAGGCAAGAAGGACAAGTAGACCCCTCGGGAACCATCAAGGGACATGGCGACAAGTAAGGAAACCCGCTTAGAGAAGGCAAAGCGTAAGATAGGTGAGATGGTAGCTAGACGTCGTTGAGGACGTCAATGGTCGGATGGACGGACTTCGAGAAGAAGTAGACGGCCTCAAGGACATTTCAAATGAGCCTTGAACGAGTCACATGGGATCCTATTTGAGCGGGGTGATGCTTTAAAAGCCATGGTGACAGTGATGCACACGAAGATAGAGGCACTTAGGAAGAAGCTCGAGGCATGCAAGGCCGTCGGGGAGGACATGTTCGCGATGACACCCACACATAAGATGGAAGCACAAAAGCCGAAGGAGATCAAGGGTGAATGGTTGGCTAAGGACATGAAGAACCTCCAATGGGACATGGATCAATACTTTTGTGTCGTGGGAATCACAGAAGACGAACGTAAGGTAAATACTCACTCTAGGATCAATACTTATGTGTCATAGGAAGCACAGAAGACGGATGCAAGATGGACGTACCAAAGAACTAGTTTGTTGTCATAATCTCAATAGAGCATAATGTGCCCAAGAGGGAGCCGTGTTTAGGCTCAGGGATACGGTAAGGAGTACCCCTATAGTGAGGTGGTTTAGATGCCTCAATTGTGATGATGACCATTTAAATCGGGACTGCTCAAAGAAAGTGACGAGGAAAGAGATGCCGCTCGAGGAGGAATTGGATGAACGAGTAGTAAGTCTTGGGGCCGTGAGGACATGCAATGGTCCTAGACCATAGAAGAAGGATACTAGAGCATCCAGGGCATGTGAAGACGACAAGCCGCATGATGAGACAAATGAAGAGTGAGGCTAGGCCAAGTGGCAAGGGAAAAAGGCCAAGAAGGAAGCTAGACCAAGGCCTTGTCAAAATGACATGTATAGGACAAGAAAGTATGTCAAGGAGAGGTACAAGACATATAAGGCTTGCCAAGATGGCACACCAGAAACGAGGAATACTCCATAAGGATCCGGGAGGATCAAGAAGAGATTGGGGCGCTCGAGAGTATGTCGGGATGATCCAGAAAGACCCCGAAGGCACCGGAAGGACCGAGATATGTCTAGAGAGCGGCGGAAGTCTCTAGAATCGTGTAGAAGCTAGCAGGATGATCCGGACAACGATGGATATCCCCGGAAGACGACGGACAATTCTAGAACTCGAAGAGACCTTGAAGACTTAGCTAGAGTCATAGAATAAGTTCTAGATTCATTAAGATAAGATCGAGTCAAAAAGAATCCGGAATGACGTAGCATAATTAGGTTTCGGAACCTTTCCGGAGACGAGGTGGCCAAAGGCTATAAATAGGGGAGGCCACCCCTCATATACATCATTCCACAAAATCCATCAAAAGCTCTCTCATGTAAAGCTGTCATTTGCAAAACTCTCTTTGAGTATATAAAAAATAAGGTATGTCGACAAGTCTACGAGTTTGCCTAGCCATCTAGACGGAATACTCATAGTCAAGGAGCGTCGAAGAGTAAGATTGGTCTTAGCTTGTCGGAGACGACAATATAGCTAAGATTTGCACAATTAAATAATAACTCGGCCCGTGATATATACATGTACGTAGATCGGGTAGCGTAGTAACAATATGCAACCCATCTTCATATGAATTTGGGTACACAATCTTTGCATTTTTCATATGTCATACTAAAGCCGGTAGAAATGCACGTCTAATAATATTTGCTAGGGCTGGGCATGGGACGGGACGGGATGGATTAAGGCCATCCCACGTTCCATCCCGGCCATTATATATGGGACGGGACCGGGACGGGCCTTGAGTTTTTTTACTAAAAACCATCGGGTCCTATCCCGGTTGGGACCGGGACGGGATGGGATGGGACGGGACTAATCCCGCATAGTCTATATAAAATTTCTTTTTGCCTTTTCAGTTTAAAATTAACAATTTTAAGAAAGAAAATATTTATTGATATCCTTAAAACGAAAGACATCAAAATAGAATGTCGCAACAAGGTTTACAAAACATAATTAACTTGTCAAGTCTAAACATTCAAAATAAAATATAAGAACAAAATTACATAATTATCATTATCCCTTAAACAATGTCGCAATTGAGTTCAATTTTCCTTTGCCATTTGTAGATGAATTTAGACAATTGTTAATTTATAATAACAAAATTATATAATGATCACTACTCCTTATGTTTATATATTTAATTATTTAATTTATATTTATATTTTAATATATGCGGACGGGACGAGCCTTGTAGGACGAGGAAGGTAAGATCCATATCCCGTCCCGCAATATTTTTGGTGGGACGAGATGGGATTTAAAATTTTTAGATGAAAAACAACTGGGATCGGGACGGAACCGGAACGGATCCGGGACGGGTCCGGAATTTGCGAGATTTGTGACAGGCCCTGATTATTTGCCGTATTCCTTATAAGAAAACTCTAACATTTGAAAATTTTCTAAAGTAACTAACAATCCTAGTTTAAAAATTTCCTCGCCATTGCCTTTTCTGGTTTGGTGGCGTAGATAGCCCGCGGTCCAGCTTCTCCGTTTGGAGTTCACATTTTTCTCTTATAAATAACAGGGGATCAAAGAAAAGGGTCTTGTTGACCTCCTAACCCTCACCACCGCAATTTAAGTTTCGCTGTTCGCTTGTTCCGTTCGGGCCTCAGATCGGACCTTTTCCTCTCATCTCCCTCTTCGAGTAATCATCTCTTTACCTCTGATGTCCATCCCATTCACGCTCATGTCTACTTTCGATCTTTATCTCTCTTCCTCTTGATCTAACCTTTTTCCCGTTTTTGTTCAACTGAAGATTGCAGGTTTCGATTTGAGGTTGTCTGTCTCCAAGATCGTCAACAGGTTCTTTCTCCACCTAGTTTTTTTTTATACTTTAATCGCTTTCGATAAATTGGTTGTGCATATTTTGATCAATCGGATCCAAAACGTGTGTAATCGAGTGTTCTATCTGATAAATCAGGGAAAAGATAGCGGGGTGTTAAAGATTTGCGTGGCGTTATTATTGTTTGATCTTGTTTAAAGATTCATTTGGATTATTTCGGTGGTGTCATTTTTAGGGATCTAGAGTGGGCGTTATTATACTGAGTTTCTTGGTTGAAGGAATTTGGTTTGCTTATATTTGAGGCATTGCCTCATTACTTATTCAACAGAAATGTGACTATTGATTGTCCCGAACTGCTTCTTCACTAATAGAAAATGGTTGTTTGTGTTCTACTCGAGTTCAGACCATTGAAGTGTGCGATCCTATAGCATAATTTTGATTTTTATGTCGTTGTAGGGACTGTAATTTCCTACATTTTCTGCTTGTTTTCCACTTTACAAGTCATGGTTCATATCATGCTTAATGGTTTTAGACAAAGGGGTAATTTGTATACCCACAGGGGGTTTCAGATGAGTTACCATATACCTTAACAATAAGATCTCGAATTCTGGTGTCGGGAATCTGATGTGTGACACAATTGATCCTTGGTGATAATCTAAGGGGAAGTGCTTTATGTGCAGCTTGCACAATTCTTGTTTGATAAAAAAATGATTTAAGCTAAGCAGCATACAAATATGAATGGCTTGTATTCGAGGCATTGCCTTGTTACTTTTTTAAAAGAAATGTGCCTGTTGACTGTCTCAAACGGCTGCTTGACTAATAGAAAATGGTCAATTGTGTTCCACTCAAATTCACATCATTGCAGTGCAGCCCATATAGCATCATGTGATTTTCCTGTCTTGTAAAAAAAGTAATTGCTTACATCTTTTCTCCTTGTTTGACACATTACAAGTCATGGTTCATCACATGCTTAATTCTCTTGGACGAAGGGGTAATTTGTATACCCATGGGGGGTTTCATAAGAGACGTCATCTACTTTAATAAGAGATCTTGTATTCTAATTACCGGAATAAAGTACCTTGTGAGGGAATGTTTATCCCTATAAATAGGCCTGTCACTGCTTAATATGAACCAGTGAAAAGTTGATCATGTGTTGTAGCCTGGTCTTGACTCTTGATAATGTACATTGTGTTTTTTCATTGTTTAGGATATTTGGTAGGACCCCAGTGTACCATCTTATGCAGTCTTTGAAGTTTACAACGGGGACAGAACACAGCTGGGAATTGCCTTTTTCATGTTAGGAACATAATACTATACTAGAGGGATTAAGCTGACCAGAAACATTTAGTGGGCGAACTATTAGGTTTCTCTAGAAATGCACATTCTTGTAGATCCTGATTGAGCCGCAAAATGAATAGAAAGAAAACGGATTCGATAAGAGTGAAGATAAGGTTAAGCACAGTAAGGGTGTAAAATGTGTTTATGTATAACCAAACTGTTCCTGTCCCATTTCCACGTTTAAACAATTTAGCAAGAACTACATTAAATATGAAAAAATAAATAAATATATGGACAACATAATCTGTTATTTGAACAGGAAGCTTTTCCTGCTGAGAATCTAAGCTTGTTTAGGACACTGATGGATTGAAGTTGAAAATCATGTGCACAGGATGACAGAGGCACCATTTGTTCCAAGGGAGAAGCTTTTTGAGAAGCAGAAGCTTTTCCAGAGCTTCCACAAACACACCCACCTGAAGGGACCCTATGATAGGATCACCTCGGTTGCCATCCCCCTTGCATTGGCAGCTTCATCTCTCTACCTTATTGTGAGTATGCCTCCCTTTTCTAAACATCTATTCTCTATAAAACTTGTTGCCTTGGATTGTGATTTCTAACCCGGCCATCTTGTGGCTGAATAATTACAGGGTAGGGGAATATACAACATGTCCCATGGGATTGGAAAGAGAGAATGAGATGTTTATTTCCGTAGCTTTGGAAGCAGGAAACCATGAAAGTTGAAATAATCTTCTTGAGGAGATGAAAAGAAGACGTTTAATTCTTTACCATTTCGCTGATGTTCAGGAAATTACTCAAAGTAGTTGATCTTTGCTAGATTGGTTACTTTCTTTCCCTTGTTTGTACATTGAAGGCTTTCACATTATCTAATTTTAAAATTTGGGTGAGAAATTGTTATCCATGTGGAAGTTTCAATTTTGTTGAAGACAACATTTCTGAGGTAATAATTCATCATCTAACTTTGCTTTGAATGTACAGTGTAGTGATGATCCAAGGATGGAAATACACTTTTGAGATCATCATTCATGAATAATGTGGAGTTTATGATCATCTCGATAGTGTCCAAGGCTCCCACCAAGTATTAATTTTTGGAAATACACTTTTGAGATCATCATTCATGAATAATTATCAGACCCTAGCGTGCTCAACAAATTTGGGTCTTTTTATAATGGTGCTACATTTATTGTCACTCAGCTTTGCAATCGTATAGTAGAAGTTAGGGGGAGTTTGCAAACCTAAACCCAAACCTAGTAAGTGAAAACCGGCAAACCGTCTGTTTGCCAGTTTAGCTACGGTTTATAAAAAAAAAAAACCGGCCTAGAAGCAAACCGTCGGTTTACCACAAACCGTCGGAATGAAATTTTTTTTTTAAAAATAATTTAAAAAACTGAAAACCGACGGTTTAAAGTTTTTTTGAAAAAAATAAATAAAAAACCTATTAAATATCCAAACCGTCGGATAATCGTCGCAAACCGTCTTTGGGCCGGTTCAACCGTCGGTTTAGGTTTTTTATTTTTACAAACCTAAACCTTGAACCGGCGGAAACCTAAACCGGCCAAACCTAAACCGCCGGTTTGCCAAACGACGGTTTGGGCCGGTTTGAAAACTGCCGGTTTGACGGTTTGAACCAAACCGGGCCCATACCTAGTAGAAGTTGGGATTGTTAATGAAAGCAATATACGACCTCATATTACTTCTACACATGATAATTACGCCATCTAATACCAAACCATTCAAATCTAATCACTATCGGTGAGATTTAAAGAAACAGGTAGAGTTTTTTTTTTTTATATATACGTTTCATCTAAATTGATATTTTTAAATTATTTCTATCGTTATTTTATCGTAGATTTTATATAAATTGATATTTTAAGATTTTATATAAATTGATATTTTAAAGTTCGATTATATTTTACTACGGCTAATATTTTTACTTATATATGATTAAACTTCTTCTTTTATATAGTAAAATTAAGTAAATGCTTTATTTTTCAGTTTCACTATTAAAAAATGTTTTATAATTTTGCGGTGAATGTGATGGTAATATGGTCTACGTTTGATCTATTATGAATCTGTGATCATGGAAACGAAGAGTGAAATCGGTGACTCGGTGAGGGTTCGTGTTCGTGAGTCAAAGAAAGGAGAGAGGTAACTATAAACAAATAAGAAGCCGAAATTTGCAGAAGAGGTTTGCTCCCAACAGTGCAAAGGTTCCTCTCAAATCTGCCGGCGCTTTCCTCTCGTTAAACCAGAGAAGACGGCAACCTCAAACATAGTCATCAAAATGTAAGCAGATGGTATTCAATTTCATCTTTGGCTTCGAAGTTATTTTCGCAAAGCAAAGATTATCATCTTCTTAATTTCATCTCAACTATTCGGTCTTCTGATTGAATTCGACATGATCTGATTCGATCTCATTCTCAACAAAAATCAGGAATGACGAAGATGTGGCTGTGGAAGCAATCAGGCATGCCTTGAAGGCATTGAGGAAGCGCCATTTGGCGGAGGAGGCTGCTCATGCTCCTGCTATCACCGCCCTTTCTAGGCCTCTTGCTTATCAGGTTTCGTTTACTCTCTTTCTCGCAATTGGCGATTTCACTCTTCTAGATTTTTTAGGTTTACAGTAGTTAAACTTGTTATGCTATCCTCGCGTTTGACCATTTATCTATTCTTGTTCCAGTTTGCTATCTTTATTTGCAAGTTGTAGAGTTATTTTGAATATTTTTATACCTAGGGGTAGGCTATGATCAATTTCCAACGATTTGACATGAAATTTGGACTTCTCATTCTACAAGCGGGAATAAGAAAGGTGAAAATACATCTTATGATACTCTTAGTTATCATAATTTTTTTTCCTGGATTGAGGATTGGAGATGAGTTATTGACCTCAGAAGCTTGAGTTGCAGTCTATGAAATGATTGATCATACACATTTAGGGTTGTGCCATATAGGAGATTCTTCCATCACTTGATGCTGCAAAGATAAGAAGGATCTTTAATAATATCCATCTCTCTCTGCAATTATTTAGACATGAGATTGCATTCTATGCCACAAAATTTGAAGGATCATACACTTTATATTTCGCTGGATTGCAGCTTATGTTTGACTTCGATAGAGGGCTCTTGTGAGCAGAATTTGCGGACAATGAAGGGCCAACACTTATGCTAACTGGCAGCATGCTAATGTACAGACTAACATATGCTTTGTATTGGAAAAAGGCCTAGTGCATGCTGCTAATACCACATAAGTGGCAACAGGCTAGTGTTATGTGCTTATTGGCTTAAATATGTGACTAGAGCCAATGCATTCTCCTTAGTGAAATCGTTGCTGAACTTTTGCAATCGCCTGTTTTTCACTGAAAACTTTTGGGACCAAGCAGTAAAAGTGAGAGAAAAACTAAGAACCGTCTCTAGATGTGCTTCCAAACACACCCATGAACATGTATGTTTGATACTTCAATCTGTGCTGCATATAATGGATTAAGCTTGAGTGTTGATGTTATCTTATAACTACTGCATATTAATATCACAATCACAACGTTTTTTCTCATTAAAGTGTTGCTTGGGCAGATAATACCTCCATTCACACATCTTGGAAGTTAAAAGTTATGGTTGTCAAGTTGGAGTACTTCACAAGCTTTTTACTAATGGAGAAAAGATAGCATGCTTCCTACACTTCAACGTTTCAGTTTTGAATGTTTTGGTGCTATCATTTTGTGAGCTTCTTGGTTGTCCCCCCATTCACTTCATCATTTTAGTTGATTCTGATCTATTATGTGTGCCTACCCGTGACCTTTAGGGTTCAGAATGGAAAGAGAAAGCAGAAAAGCTGGATCGTGAACTGCAGCAATGTTACAAAGCTCAATCAGTGCTCTCTGAGCAGCTTGCTGTAGAAGTAGCAGAGTTGCGAACTTTGAGAGCTTTAGTACAAGAGAAGGAATCATTATTAGCTGATTTACAAAAGGAGGCTGCTGAGCTAAGGTTTGCCCCTATCTAGTTAATTGCCTTATGCCTTGCACAGAATTTTATAACATAGAAAATCATTTTTAATAATCTCATGAATTTTAACGTTTGCAAACAAATTACATCTACATTTAACTTATATATACCTCTTATCAATATAATATATCATAATTTTGCTTTGAATTTTTTTTTTAACATTTTAATTATGATTATAACACTAAGGTATATGATAATATCCAATAATGCTATTTATAATAATTTTTAAAATATTTATTTCATAAAAAAGTAAGAGAAAATAGACCCCTATAAGAGAATAATCATGATTGATAAATAATGTCTAATCATAAATTTATTACATAATAATATAATATTTTAACATATGAAATTACAATCGCATGCCAAAAAGTTTTGAAATGTAATATAATAATACTATCCATTTATCCAATGATAATATTATTCGCTAATAATATAAAAATTGAAGATACAACTATAGTATAATGTCATGAAGTTTTCAAATATAATAATTATCATGGATCTTATATGATTTTTTTATTTATTTGAGTGATTGACAAATTTATTTGAGATCTAATATCCTAAAATAAAGCCTCTAAATATATTTATAAAAATGATTCATAATACGACAAATTACAAATTCTTCTCCTTCAGTATATAGTGTAGACAATTGACCAACAAGGATATCTTCTGAAGCATACCTAACCTGGGATTTATATTTTCTTTGTGATGCAGGGGTGAGTGTTCTCAATTAAAGTCCCTTCTAGAAGAGAAGACTAAGGGCATAGATTTGGTTGCCAGTGAAAACAATGAACTGAAGATACAGATTGAAGAGGCAATGTTGAAAGCTAAGACAGCTGAAGATGAAAATAAGATGTTAATTGATCGTTGGATGCTACAGAAAATGAAGGATGCTGAGCGCCTGAATGAGGTGCTTGCCACATAGTTGCTTATCTCTGCAATATCAGTTTATTTCTTACAATATATGAATAGTTCCTGAGTGAAGCTGCTCAACTGCACTATAATATAGTTTGTCTGTTTTGTGGAAGTATGATGTCTCGGATGATTTTGCTGAGATAACTAGAAGTGTAGAACCAAGTCAATAGAGGGGAAAAAACGGGGAATACTTCTGTCCACCCATATAATACCATGCTATAAAAATGCACTCTAATTGCGAGAATTTTTAGCGAAATCTCGTATCCTCCTCCATAACTGTGTTTTTACTTGTGAACCAAAAGTAAGTTTAGATTGCATTCTGCTTTCCTTACTTCATCTCTGTTTTATACACAGGTCAATGAACTGTACAAAGACATGCTTGATCAAGTCAAGACAAGTAGTATAGAACAGCTTGCTCGCCAGCAGGTAGATGGTGTGGTGCGTCAAAGTGAGGAGGGGGCCGAGTATTTTGTAGAGTCAATCCTGCCAGGTGCATGCAAGAACAGGATCCATGCCCATGATGGTGGATGTGCTTCTTTGCTCTTCGAGCACAATTCAAGTAAATTGATCAGTGGTGGACAGGACCGAACAATTAAGATGTGGGATACTGCCACTGGAAGTCTAACTCACACGCTCCGTGGTAGTCTGGGCTCTATTCTTGATCTTGCTGTGACACATGATAACAAAACAGTTATAGGAGCCAGTAGTTCCAACCAATTGTATGTTTGGGAAGTAAGTACTGGTCGCATCCGTCACACTCTAACTGGTCACACTGACAAAGTGTGTGCTGTGGATGTTAGCAGAGTTTCTAGTAGGCATATTATCAGTGCTGCATATGATAGAACAATAAAATCCTGGGATTTACAAAAGGGTTATTGTACCAATACCATGATGTTCCCAAGCAACTGCAACACTGTCTGTTTTAGTATGGATGGTCGGACAATATTTTCCGGTCATGTCGATGGTAACCTTAGGCTTTGGGATATAGAGACCGCGAAATTGGTAAGTGAAGTTGCTGCTCATTCTCTTGCTCTCACATCGATCTCTCTATCACGCAATGGGAACACAGTTTTGACAAGTGGGAGGGATAATATGCACAACTTGTTTGATATGAGGAGTCTTGAAGTGTGTGGGACATTGAGAGCAGTTGGAAACCGAGTGGCGTCTAACTGGAGCAGATCTTGCATCAGCCCAGATGATCATTATGTGGCAGCAGGGTCCGCTGATGGATCAGTCAGCATCTGGTCAATACAAAAAGGGGAGATTGTTAGCACAATGAAGGAGCATGGTGGCTCAGTCCTTTGTTGTACATGGAGTGACCAAGGGAAGCCTCTCGCTACATCAAACAAGAATGGGGATATCTGTACTTGGGTGTGATGTCTCTTGTATCTCACTGTGATCTTTTCACTTTCCACCTTCCTACTGCTTCACGTAATGTTTGCTCTCTTATGCCTTGAATAATAATCTGCTGCAGAATATGAATATATAGAATGTAACACTTTAGTGCTTGCTGGTGAAAGCCTCATCTCTTTCGATCAAGTTCTTCTCCCTTCATTCTACTTACAGTACGGGAAAACTCATTGAATGGGATGCGCTATGCACATAAAATAGTAATAGCTGTGTCCTTTAAAACAATGTTTTCAAGTTATATGTTTCTGACTAGTGGCTTTTTAATTTTTATTGAAGTTGAAATACAATAACTTCTATGAGGAACACTTGAAATATAACAACTTCCACATTGATATTTGATATCTAACGAGACTACTGCAATGTGTTCTTTTGAGCAGCACTGTGTGCTGAAATGAATGTTGTCTTTGATATGTTTCACATTCTATAAGTTTAGGGGATATTAGCACTAGCTGGAGTAGTTGCACTGCTTGCAAGCGTGCTCCTTTTGAGAAATAACGAAATTCTCCCATATCCAGCCCCTCATACAGTCATACACAAGGGGTCTTAACCAATGGTGGGTAATGGTTTTGCATTGAAGGCTGTTTCTCTTTTCTGTTTGTCTTGTGCTTCCATTTCCGCAATGTTGTTCATGTACTGTAAGGCGTGAGTGAATTGTTTTTTACACTCCAATCATTGCAATCCAATATGGACCATGCGCTGAGTGTTAATTTCTGTGGTAGACAAGCTAGATATGGAGCACACAATGTACCGGTTCACACACACAAGGACCGGAAGCAGTCAGGTGCTTTTAGTCTGCAATCTTATTGGTTGCAGGCTTGCAGATCTTGTATTATGATGTATCAAACAAGTTAGTTTATGTGGAGATTTGACGCTCCATAATTGGTTATTTCATCTGGTTTTCTAAAGTAACCGAGAGTAGTCACGGTAAGAGTTACTTAGCCTTTAAAATATTAAGTTTCTAGAATATTACATGATAAAATTAATCATAAAAATATATAAACCTCTAAACAACCAACCCTACTATTATAACATTTTTCTCGCCACCGCCTTTTCTTGTTTGGTGGTGTATCGGCCCCCGGTCCGGCTTCTCCATTTGGAGTTCACATTTTTCTCTTATAAAAAACATGTTTGTATTTTAAATAAATGAACGTGAAAAAAGAAAAGAGAGAGACGCGTCGGTCGAGTTGTTGAAGGTCGATTCAATCGATCAGAAATGAAGTTGACCTTCTAACCCTCACCACCGCAATTTAAGTTTCGCTGGTCGCTTGTTCCATTCAGACCTCAGATCGGAGTTTTCCATTGCCGTAAGATGGAGATTTGGAAGCTGAAGTTGAAGATATCTCTTCTGCTTTTCGCAGTTTTCATCTATTCTGCAACCATTGGTGCTGAGCAGCAACAGCTTCAAAAGTCTTATAACACCGAGCGTATTTCAGGTTCCCCCTCTCCTTACTTTTTTGCTGTCGTTGGTTCTTAATCTTAATTCGAGGTTTATGCTTCTTTGGCCGACTTATTTTCTGTATTTGGAATGGGATTTTGGGTGAATTTTACTTGTATTCTGGATTTTGACAGGATCTATCTAGTTTCTGTGTTGATCTAGGGTGTGTTCAATGCGGTTGGGCATTTCAACTTAGATCTTTTTGGTCTAGAGCTTTGGCCTTTCGCACCACAAAGATTGATACTCTTTTTCCCCACTAGTACTCATTTTCTGTGATCAGCATTTGCTTCTTGTGTTTTGCACTCGAGTTTTGTCAGGAACCTGCCGCCTTAAAAGCATGGTGGTTTGAACTAGCTTTGTTTGTATTGGTCATACTCTACGTCAATCATAACCGTATTGTCATTTGGTATTGAAGCAAAGATAACCTAAAAGCATCAGCTTCCAGCAATTGGAAAATGTTCGGTGTAGGATCACAAAATTGACCATCAATTATATCATAGAAAAGCATCTTTGTTGTTTGGATTCATTTTTTCCTAATAAGATCAAATATTTCAGTGTGATTCCATCAACATGGAATTCCATATCTGACAGTTTAGACGACCAGTTCTGTTCTACCGTGTTAAGATATTGTGTGGTTTATGACCATACATTTTTCTTGTAGATAGAGTTTCTTAATGAAGGAATTAAAAACTGAAAGGGAAAAAGGGGTTATGATAAAGGAGAACCTTATCATTTTGAGGCCTTGCATTTAACTAACACCTCGAAGATGAGAAACAATTTTAGAACTTTTCAACTACTTCAAACTTATTGCCCCATATCTGCCAAAGAGTCGAGAATTCCTACTTGTTTTCTCAAAGAAAATAGCATTTAATAGTATTGGTGTATGTTAACATATTTAAGAGAAATTGTTTCACATGTAGTGTGGTACTTAAACCTCCCAAGCAATTGAAATCTATGTGAACAAAATAATTCTTGATTCTTAAAGGAGGTAATATAAGACCCTACTATTTCATGCTTTCACTTGTCAGTTGTATACTGTATTAATGTTCCTTATATTAGTAGACATAGGGATCTGAAAACGTGTGCCTGCTTTTCTTTCTCAGTGTTTGTATAGACATGGAATGAGAGGCTTTATCTGTACTCTGTAGATACTTAAACCTGTTTTCCCTGTTGCAGGGAGCGCTGGTGATGTCCTTGAAGACAATCCTGTTGGAAGGTTGAAAGTTTTTGTTTACGAGCTTCCAAGCAAATACAATAAAAAGATATTGCAAAAAGATCCTAGATGTCTTACCCACATGTTTGCTGCAGAGATTTATATGCACCGTTTCCTGTTATCTAGTCCTGTAAGAACCCTTAATCCTGAAGAGGCTGATTGGTTCTACACCCCAGTATACACCACTTGCGATTTAACACCAAATGGCCTGCCTTTGCCATTTAAATCCCCACGAATGATGAGAAGTGCCATACAACTTATCTCATCAAATTGGCCGTATTGGAATCGAACTGAAGGAGCTGATCACTTTTTTGTAGCCCCTCATGATTTTGGCCCTTGCTTTCATTACCAAGTAAGTTTTAACTGATACACCCTCTTGCTTACATATTGCCTTCTCAGTTCTCATGAATAAATTATGGGATAAAGGCTTTGATTGCAATGTTCGGGGACATTCACAGTCCAAACCAGACAGGTGGAAACAAAATGAGAGCTGAAGTCTGAACTGAATTATTGTGGTTTTGACTGACCGACTGGTTTTTACCTGTCCAATCCTTACCAGAATGTTTTCAATGATTTTTTTCGATTCTTTTCTTGAAGAAAAAATGGTCCCTCCATTTTATTTATTGGTATAAAATATAAATCCAGAAAATTCACTGGTTAGATCACGAGTTTTACGAAACTGTTCCTGCCAATTTTAAGTAAAACCTTTTTGCTCAAAATAAAATGGAACTATCTCTTTGGTCCGGGTTTTTACTTATTCCAATCTGATTCAGGCTGGCTAGATGGCCTGAACCAGAATATATACAGCCCTAAGTATGATATTAGAAAATCATGCTTCCTTACTGACATCCTTCCAACATTTACCAGGAAGAGAAAGCAATAGAGAGAGGAATTCTTCCCTTGCTTCAACGGGCGACCTTAGTACAAACTTTTGGCCAGAGGAACCACGTGTGCTTAAAGGAAGGATCAATTACTATTCCTCCATATGCTCCACCACAGAAAATGCAAGCTCATTTAATCACCCCAGATACTCCACGCTCTATCTTTGTTTACTTCCGAGGATTATTTTATGATGTGGGTAATGACCCTGAAGGTGGTTATTATGCTAGGTATGTTTCATGTGATCCTTGCATTATTAATAAGATTGACGATGTCTGTCTTGTACGGGAACAATAAATTCACCATTTTCTTGCAGAGGCGCTCGAGCTGCAGTATGGGAGAACTTCAAAGACAATCCACTTTTTGACATCTCAACTGAACATCCAACAACATACTACGAGGACATGCAACGAGCTGTTTTTTGTCTATGTCCACTTGGATGGGCCCCGTGGAGTCCTAGACTGGTAGAGGCAGTTATATTCGGGTGCATTCCTGTAATTATAGCAGATGACATTGTATTACCGTTTGCTGATGCAATCCCATGGGAAGACATTGGAGTATTTGTTGACGAGAAGGATGTTCCCAACCTGGACACCATACTATCATCAATCCCACCAGAAGTTATACTAAGGAAGCAAAGATTGCTTGCGAACCCATCAATGAAACAAGCTATGTTGTTTCCACAACCTGCTCAGGCGGGTGATGCTTTCCACCAAATCTTGAATGGACTGGCTCGAAAATTGCCTCATGACAGAAGCATGTACTTGAAACCTGGGGAAAAGATCCTCAACTGGACTGCAGGACCCGTGGCTGACCTCAAACCTTGGTAGAACCTTGAGTTGTGTTATTGGTGTTCAATTGTGATTAGCTAATGACAATTTAGGAGTGTAAAAGTAATTGAATTTGCATTTGTGTCTGATATGTATAATTTCTCTCCTTTTTGACGGCTCTTGTTTCTCCTTTATAGAGACAACTGCATCCAGTTTGCTTGCTTCAGGAAAGATGCCTGTTGATGCAGTGAAAGATACCTGTTCATCCAATTACTGGTTTTGGTTCTCTTATTGTTTATTTTACTCTCATCTATTTTTTAATAACAGAAGTTCATGTAAAGTATCGATCTAACTGGTTAATAAACAATCGGGAAATTTAAAAAACAATGAAAACCCGTGAGCGTAAAGCAGTCACGGTTCCAGAGGATACCTCTAACCACGCCCTAGAGATTATCATATATGCATGTTACCTTGCTTGGACTTATTTCTGTCCATATCTGTTCTGATTTTGTTGCACGTGAATCATCCACTTTTTCTACAGAGCAAAGTAGTTTCATGGAGGGTATTGTCAAACACGCCCTTAGTCCTCCAGCAAGGGAAGACATGGAGGGTATTGTCAAAGATTCAACACCAAACTATTTTGTACTCTCCTTCAGTAACATGAGTTACAGTGTCAAGCTTCACCATAATCAATGGATGTTCCCCATTTTTCCTCGTCTCAAGAACACCGAACACAAGGTGTTGTTGGACGACGTATCAGGCGAGGCAAAGGAAGGAGAGATTCTAGCAGTTCTGGGTCCTAGTGGTTCAGGAAAGTCGGTCCTGATTGACGCTTTGGCTCATCGAATATCCAAGGATAATCTGAAGGGATCGGTCACCTTCAATGGCCAAATATTCGAATCCAAGCTTCTTAAAGCAATTTCAGCCTACGTCATGCAAGATGACCTTCTATTCCCCATGCTAACAGTGGAAGAGACCTTGATGTTTGCGGCCGAGTTCAGACTCCCAAGATCCTTCTCAAAGTTAAGAAAGCGAGCAAGAGTCCGAGCATTGATCAAACAACTAGGTCTACAACGCGCATCAACGACAATGATTG
Source organism: Fagopyrum tataricum (assembly GCA_002319775.1). Classification (NCBI taxonomy): domain Eukaryota; kingdom Viridiplantae; phylum Streptophyta; class Magnoliopsida; order Caryophyllales; family Polygonaceae; genus Fagopyrum; species Fagopyrum tataricum. The sequence goes on along the minus strand of CM008279.1, from coordinate 7,027,164 downwards.
GAGACGAGGGCCATCGTGGAGTCTCAGGAGGTGAAAGGAGGCGGGTTTCGATAGGTATTGACATAATCCATGACCCGATCATCCTCTTCCTCGACGAACCCACCTCAGGGCTTGACTCGACAAGTGCACTCGCAGTGGTGAAGGTCCTTAAGCGCATTGCTCATAGTGGAAGCACAGTTATCATGTCAATTCATCAGCCTAGTTCCAGGATTCTCAACTTATTAGATGACCTCATATTCCTCTCACGTGGTCAGACAGTGTACAACGGACCCCCTGATCAAATACCAAAGTTTTTCGCCCGGTTTGGCAAGCCGGTTGCTGAGAATGAAAATAGAGCAGAGTTTGTCCTTGACTTGATCCTCCAACTTGAAGGCTCGGTAGATGGAACTCAGAAGTTGGTTGATTTCAACAAGTTATGGCACAACCATAGGAGAAGCTTCACAAATACTCTGCTTTCTCTTAGGCAGACAATTAGCAGAAGCATCTCAACAATCAACAATGATCAAATCCCCAACTCAGTTCCATCATATGCAAACCCAATGTGGGTTGAAATGTACTTGATCGCCAAAAGGTCGATTCTAAACTCACTTCGAATGCCAGAGTTATTCGGGATTAGGTTCAGTGTGGTCCTCCTAACCGGAGTAATTCTGGCTACCGTCTTCTGGCGACCTGATTCAACACCACGCGGCGCTCAGGATCGAATCAGCTTTTTCATCCTTGCCATAAGCACAACATTCTACACCAGCGCCGAGGCTCTCCCGAAATTTGTGGAGCAAAAACTCATATTTGGAAGGGAAACTTCCTTTCAGGCTTATCGTCGAACATCTTTCGTGCTTTCCCACACCCTCACCGCAGTCCCTGCTTTAGCCCTCCTCTCCATCACATTCACTCTAATAACCTTCTGGGCAGTTGGATTATCCGGCTACACTTCCTACTTCCTCTTCATCTTCGCTGCTTTCTGGGCTGGGCACTCGTTCGTGACCTTCATATCCGGAATCGTGACGAACGTGATTCTAGGGTACGCAGCCGTCGTCTCGATCCTTGCAAACTTCGTCCTCTTCAGCGGGTTTTTCGTTAGCCGTAATCGAATTCCGGCGTACTGGCTGTGGTTCCACTATGCGACGATGGTGAAGTACCCTTACCAGGGCGTGTTACATAGTGAATTCGGCGGCGACAGGGCAGGACGATGCTTCGCGAGGGGATGGGAGATGTTCGATGCGACGCCGCTCCAGGCAGCTCCTGCAGATCTGAAAGAAGAGCTTCTTGCGAGCATCAACGCCGTGGTCGGCGGTAGGATGAATATAACCGCGGCCAGCTGCGTGATGACGGGAATGGACGTGCTGAAGAGACAAGGAGTAGATGATCTGAGCAAATGGAGTTGTCTGTGGATCACTATTGCCTGGGGAGTATTGTTTAGGATTCTGTTTTACTTATCTCTGATATTCGGAAACAACAATAAGAGGAAATAGGATCAACGATTCACACACAGCTTTCTTATGAATATGTATCATCAGATTCAGAGGGAAACGAAAATGGAATCAACTGCAAGAGAGTGTTTGTTAATCAGAATGATAAGCAGGAAAAAAAAACCTAATTTTCTACTTACATCATTCACTATGCATATAAGATTCTGTTTTCATTTCTTAAAATTCCTCTATAGGACACTAGTATGAACAATTATAAGTCCTCTCTTGTTTATTCGTCTTCCCTAACTGGAACAACATCCACCTTGCTCCCCAGCATTAGCATCATGATCTTTATTGATATTGATAGTCTGTCCTTTGGGCACAGCAGAAGGATCATCTCCAATGTCGAGTGCCTTCCTGCTAACCACATGGTAGATCTCAGAAAGAACCTCTGTGAAAGCACTCTCGACATTCAAAGCCTCCAAAGCTGAAGTTTCCATGAAGAAAGTGTTCTCCCTCTCTGCAAATCCCTTAGAATCCTCCAACGTGACTGCCCTCAAGTGTCGCAAATCGGATTTGTTCCCTACAAGCATTATGACGATGTTGGCGTCGGTGTGATCCCGGAGCTCCTTGAGCCATCTCTCCACGTTTTCGAATGTCACATGGCGAGTCACGTCGTACACTACTAATGCACCCACCGCTCCTCGGTAGTAGGCACTCGTGATGGCGCGGTACCTTAGCATTTAATATATATTAGCATTTTTAAAACTGTACAATCGATGTGGGTATCATTTTTATACACAAAATTATAATAATAAGGAAAAGAAAACCTTTCTTGGCCAGCAGTATCCCAAATCTGAGCCTTGACGATCTTGTCATCGACACGAATGCTACGAGTGGCAAACTCAACGCCAATGGTGGATTTGGATTCGAGGCTGAACTCATTGCGGGTGAAACGAGAGAGGAGATTGGATTTTCCGACACCGGAATCTCCAATCAGAACCACCTTGAACAAGTAATCATAATCATCATCCGCTCTGAATGCACCCATCTAATCGAAGAATCTTTCAACCTTGTTTGATTCTTACGATATATTACGACTATATGATCTCTCTCTGTTGATTTTAGTAAATCTTCAACAATCCCGTAACGTTAATTACGGTAACTTCGTTGTTTGATCCACAAGGGTTGTTATCTTGGTTCCGTTGAAAAGGGAGGGAGAGATAACTTAACATATACAAATGGAGGATGAGAGTGAAATGCGCGATTGCTTACGTCCATTCACACTTTTTTCTAAACAAACCTCGTATCTTTCTGTTTTATTATATTTACTCGTCTATTTAGCTTTTTTTTTATTTATGCATCGGGGATTTGGGCATAAAAGAATTGATCGTCCAATCCATTAGCCAACAACATCACTAAAGATTAACTCATTAACCTAAATAAGTAGAATCATAAAGATCAATGTAATTCCCGAAGTTGAAGACTATGAAATCTTTAAGGTTGTACAAATTATTAGCTATTGTAGTAAGCTGAGTAAGACTAGCGACCCATTACACGCAGGCTTGGCCCAAATGTGTATAATCCTTTGAACAAAAAAATAAATCTAATATATTATATAATATATCAAATTAGTTAATATTTATACTACATTATCTTTTGTTTTCGTCTCTAAATATATTCGTGATGTGATGAACCCTCGATCAAGATCAATTTACGAACCACCGTGAACCGGTAATAACTACACGTTCTTGGCTTTTATTTAGGAGATCCAGATATTTCTTAAATTGTTAAATTACACATTATATCCTAATTAATATTAAAAAAAAGAAGAAGAAAAGATAGGAGCATGTGCGGCTTCCAATCTCCCAAAAGGTGTGCAGTATAGCGTATTGAGGTATTTACTACAACCACATTTGCATTTACTCATAATCGGAAGCACATTTTGCGCTTACCATTCAATTTTGTTATGTCTTACGAATCTTTATGGGTTACTTATTTACTCATATAAGTCAACACATTAAATGATATCATGTGCGTACGTTACGAGTTACATTACATATTCTATTTACGAAATTTGCAGATACGCTATTTGCTAGTTGCTTCATTAGGAAGTGTATAAACACTTCGATGTTTTACTTTTGTTCAAGAATATTGGTTTATGTTATTCCATCGAGTATATAGGGAGGGTAATTTTTGTTTAATATATAGTTACATAACTTAGGGTGTGTTTAGTATATTAGATATGTAGTTGTTGTTATGAGTGTGGTTGTAGTTGAAGTTGTCGTTGTAGTTTTGAATGAAACAACAATTCCGATTCTCCAAAACAATAACTACAATCTCCAAAACAACAACTACAGTCTCATACTAAACGCAATTTTTGTATGAGGTTATTATAAAACCTCAAAACCACAACAGGTTATCAAATACTAAACACACCCTTAAAAGTTAAAAACTTTTATAGTAGTAATCTCTAATAATTGTCTGATCTAAAAATTAACATTTTTTAATTGAACAAATGTTCCATGCTTTGGGTTTGACGTGAACAATCATGTCCTTTTTGTGGTGTCAATCTTTCTCTATAATTATCATTATGTCGATTGTGCACGAATGAACAATGTGGTCGTGCACCCTGTTCATATTAAATATAAGTTAAAAACAATGCACTTCACAACTTTAAAGTATCCGTTTTGAACATAAAAATATATTATTCAAAAGGTTTTGTTATATTGTTCGATCATAACTTGTTCACGGTGTATTGTTCACATAAATGAATGAACAACAAGGGATGCACGATCATTACAAGGTGCACAATTGTGCACCATGTAATAAAGTTAGTGCACAATTGTGCACTTGGAACCCACGCATGGAACAAGTGGCCGGCAAAATCAATGCCGTTGTTTTTTGTGTGAACGATTCTTAAATATTCTCACTTATTAGTGTAAAAGAGATCCATCACACCATTTATATATGGGATCGGGATCTGGTAAAAACATTTGTTACAGTAAGAAATAAGAAAAGTTATAAAGCGTTACATTAAAGCACAAAATGCTAATATCTTATGTCTAAATAAGGTTAATATTATTGTTGTTTCCTGGTTTTGGTATTAAAAAAAATGCTACCATCAAGATTTATTTTAAACGTTTTTTTTTGGTAATTAAAACTATGTGCATATTTCATTTATTGAAAGAAATATTGAATATCTCTTATTGCACGGGTGAAAAAATAACTCGAAATAAATGGGTAAGTAGACTCTTTTTATAAATTTGTGTAATATTAAGACTCCTAATTAACTTGAGTAACAAACTAGACCCCTCTTATTTATTTAAAAAGATTAATTAAAAAGTATAATTGGTAATTTTAATTTTCAAAATCTTAAGCTGAATCTATTTAATAAAGCTCAGCCCACTCGAGTTACACAAACAATGGATGACAAACCCTCTCTCCCACCCTAATACCAACTAGACTAATTGAACTTGATAATCTATTGTTTTTTTTAAAGTTATAATTAATGTCTACTTACACAAACTAGTGTTACACAAATACAACGTTTGATTTTACAAAAATTCGTGATAACCCCAGACATCTTTCGATTTACACAAGTCGTCTCGATTAACACAAAACCTATACATTTACACAAACCGTCGATTTTATTTACACAATCCGATCTAAGCCACATCGATTTTATTTACACAAGCCCTATCGATCTTACTTACACAAGCCCTATTGACTTTATGTACACAAGCCCTATCGACTTTATCTACACAAGCCCTAAATAATTTATCTACACAAGCCTTTAACTTTAATTATTTAATTACAAAATCCAATCAAATTACACAAGGAACGTCGAATTGAGCAGTCGAATTACACAAGCCAATCGAATTACACAAAACTACAAAGACGAGACGAAGGAAGGCATGAAGCTGCGATATTACACAAACTACAATATTACACAAACTACAACATTAAGGCCCAAATTTCATGCCACCGCCATCCAACTTTGTTGCTCAAGCGTCCGATTTTATCCAGGACGAAAACCGCTTCATTCCTCCATTAGTTGGCGGATCCGATAGAACTTCCTCCGGCGAGATATGGGCTCTTCGACGGCGGTTGCTGCCAGAGGCGGAGCTAGGGGGTATTGAGGGGGCCACTGCCCCGGCTGAACTTCCGGCGACCAAGTACACTAGTGTAGGGAGTACCGGATTAGCCGGATGAACTGAAGATGTGAAGACAGAAAATGAAACGAAGGAGAAGAAAGAATGGAACGGAGAAAAAGGTAGAACGCAGAGGAGAGGCGGCAAAAAAAACTAGGTTAATTTTCTAATTTTTTAATGGCTCAAATTTTGATATAATTTTTAAGAAAAAGGCCCAGCCCATTAAGCCCAATATCTGTATATAAATTTATATAATTATCCCTCTAAAAATCAATAACTAATTATCTCTCTTAACACCATTAGTTTAAATTTATTTAAATATTTTACAATTTTATTTATTAGAATAAATATAGATTTATATTTATATTAATTATATATAAAATGTTTGATATGAAAATGTTAGGAATTTTTAATTGTTTGATTTAAAGTATTGTTTTTTAAGAATTCATTTTATTTAAATTAGTTGAATTAAATTATATGTTTTTCAAATAGGAATATAGATAAATTTTTATTCGGACGGAAAAAATCCATAAAAATCCGTTGACATGATTTTTTTTGATTTTATACTCTAGTTTTAAGTGATTAACTATAATGTTTCTAATTTAATTAATAAGTATGTTTTTTTTTCTTATTTTTAATTACATTTAATACATTTATTGAGTAATTTTTTTTAATGATATTAGTCCCGCCCCCGCTGACAAAAATCGCTGGCTCCGCCACTGGTTGCAGCAATGGCGGTGGGTTTTCCTCCCATCGGCGGCGGGTGCTTTCCCTCCCATCAGCGGCATCAACTTTCCCTCCCATCAGCGGCGGAGGTGAGCGAAGTAATGGGCGGCGGCGGCAGGCAAAGTGGAAGAAGTTGAGGATGAAGAATGGATGTGCGTAAAAGTGATTATTTTTTGAAGCCTCTAGTGTTTAATGTAAATCAGATCTAAACAATTTATAGGGTTTAATTTATTACTTTTTTCCTTATATCTCTTTATTTAGATTTAAAAATTTTATCATAAATTAGCAAGGTCTAGTTTGTATCTGGAAAAGAAATTTTTTTTTACTTCTACCTCATTATTCTTAAATAATTCATTGTAGTTGTGCTTTGTCGTCAGCCTTAGCCGTACTTTAATGTAATATATATTTAGTCTTATTCGTGCTTTAAATTTATAGTCGTGCTTGATGTCATTGGTGTATTTTGTTGTCTACTTTTAAATTTTGTAAAGGTTTGTTAGTGTCTGATATTTACAAGCGCTCATGTAACTGTATATGATAGTGCATGTAACTATGGACGAGTAGTTATATAATGGTTAATCATATAAGTGTGCAATATAATATTTATAATAGTTTTTTCTTAAAGTTTAATATTCGTTCTTTGTTGATGTGTTTCATAGTCGCGCTTTAATTTGTAGTGCTTTAAATTTATACTTGTCTAGCTACTAAGTAGTGCTTTAAATTTACAATTAGTGTTTTTATATTAGTGCTTTTAAAGTTTTTTTTAGTGTTTGATGTATACAAGTCGTGCTTTAATTTTCAAACGTAACGAACGATGTCGGCACGATGAAAATGATCGTTATTGACTTAATAGGTCAAACGTGTAGTTTATACTTATTATAGGTAGTAAATATTTTGCGTTTAAACTGATAATCGTATATATCAATCCTAAAATATAAACAATAAATTTAATATACAAAATACAATTGAATCACGGACGTTGATTATATATATTTAATTGTGTAGCATATTTTTTGTTTTTAATTTTTATCGTAATTTTGGTTATTAACTTGATCCTAGTGTTTCTGTATTTTCCACCAAACACTCGTTAATATTTAAAACTCTTATCACTAGTGTTTTCAAGTCCTGTTGCCAAACACAGCCATAATCTATAGGTTTTCAAACGGACCTTAGTGCTAAAGCATGCAAAACTTCTCATCCACGTGCTCACGTGTTTTACGCTTTTAGCTACATTAGATTTGGTATGTTTCTAAACTAATTAAGGTTTACCATGATTAGTAATCTTCTATTCTGTGACTGAAGAATGCTGATGTCATGTAACAAAGTTGAAACAAGCCAGAAAGTATAAATTAAAGAATAAAAAGGTCTATATACGGTAATTATGGACAAATTAAAGAGGAGGAGACGTGGAGTGAGAAAGAGTACAAATTGATCAAATCGAAGCAAACATTACCCTTAGAGTATAGACAAAAGGAGCGATCAGAGAGAGGGAAAAGCAATCTAATTTGGATGAATATGTAACGTGTGGAATTGGTACCACCAACGTACCTCCCATGCACACACACTTCTTTTCCTTCTTGCTTAATTTTGGAACAAAGTCGACCACAAAGCATAAAAAAGGAAATATGCAAAATCGAAACAAAATGTATCAGAAAATATCTTAGCCCCTTTCTTTGGCTAAATGAGTGGTTCTCTCGTCTTTACCCTACCCGACCCGACCGCACCGTATGAGTTGGTCCACTTTACTCGCGGTGAGCTTGAGCCGAATGCAAGCCTAAACAAAAGTCTAGTTAGAATTTTCATACATTACAAAAATACTCTAAAAATCAAAACTCGATCAACTCACAAGTAGGGTTTGCCGAAGTTCAAATCGTACGATTCAATCCCTCCTCAACAAGTTGATTTACTATATCGTTTTTCGATTCGCTTCCGGAGTTATCAACCATGATTGCTACGTTTGATTGGATTTTGATGCTCTTGTGGTTCATCAAGCTTCGTTCAACGGGTTTCAGTCTCCACGACAACGATCTTCTCCTTTTTGTCTCCCCACTCCAATCTTCTTCGTATGTCTCGAATTAATCTTCTTCGTATGTCTCCAATGTTTGTGTCGTTTATAATTAAAAGTAATTAATCGAGTCTTGAAAATGAAATAGTCGTTAGAATATTTCGAAGAAAAAGCATGTCACAGGGTAAGATGAGGGTAAGATGACGGTGTTCCGAACATGAGCTAGATAACCCAACGTACTATATCACTAACCTTACAATGTGCTTTTTTTCTTCTTTCAATTTTCACTTTATTAGAGATTCAATATTATTTTTAGGCCAAAAGTAAAATGATTTTCAAGAATATTCATTAAAGAAAAACTAATTTAAATCAATAATTTAAAAATAATAGTTTCACAATGTTAATGTGTATTTAACATGTTTGTAACACCCCAAATCCGTATGACTCGGGGCGCTATTGGGTTAGGATCTCACAATGGATCCTAACCTTAGCCTAACAACAAGTTCACTGGATCTTACAACAAGGCACAAATAGATTAAAACCAAAACATCAAACTGTATATATATAAATCAAAAGGTTTACAGAAGAACCACTGAGTACAAAATAAACATGTATATGTACATACAAAATGTCCCATAACCCTCGCATAACCCTAGTGTACGGAGCCCTCAGCGGATCACCCCATCTGGATCACTCTGCAGCTCTCCTAACCTGCAAAGGATCTACAACACGGTATAAAACCGTTAGCTAACCATACACATATATATATAGAAGATGCATAAGCACAAACACAAGTAATGGAATATTAACACATCATCATGCTATCACACATTTACCCGGTTAATTATCTTTATAAAGTCCAACACTCAAATCGTATATACATGTATATGAATATATGTGACACGAGGAATATATAATCCTCGCCTCTCGGTTTTATTGTCAGCTGGAGTGGTAATCTGGTAACACTTTCCCGTATACCCTGTGGGAGTGGTAGATGCCCGTCCCACTTCCAGATTTGGCTTGTCCGCAGAGAACCTCCCCATCTCCCAGCGGGATGACAGGACAAGTTATCCTACAATGGGCGGTCGCTAAACCATAGGTCGGTAATAATCAATCATCACATGTTATCAAGCATATATAACATCACTCATGCATACATCCAATATAGGGATGGTAGCTAAGTAAGTCCTATGGACTTACCTCAATCTCGGAATAACCTCAACCACGATCCACTCCAATCTGGAGGACATCACTGCCTAATAACAAGGCATAAAGAGATATCAAATCTCCTATCAATCAAAGGGTCACACCTAGACCCAAGGGATCCATAAGGATCATATCCAACTTATAAACCTCGATAATCTACTAAACCTCAAAGCCATAACCGACATATAACGATTTCATACTCATCATCATTCTATCCTCATACACATACCTAGCATGCTACTAACCCTCATACTAGGAAAGGAAAGGATCCATACTAATCTAGTAGATCCGGGACAAGACGCACCTGCGTGACAAGAGGGACGCAGGGGCGAAGTAAAGGTAACCGCAGGCGCGGCGACACACTGGCGCAGGAGCGGTGACCGTGGCCGCAGGGGCGGCGGCGCTGAGGCGCGGGTGCGGTGACAAGTTCCCGCAGGGGCGGCGGCTCACAGGCACGGGGGCGGCGACAGTGCAGAGCGTAATCTCCCGACTTCTCTTCCACTCTTCACGTGATCAATTCACGTCTTCATCATTCCACATCCATACACATACATATATATATACACATTCCAACATTAATATAAACCTAGATCTATCCTAAGCTAAGGCAAAGGAAAGGAAGCAAAGAAGAAGAAATAAGAAGAGAAGAGTAAACTCACCTATTGTTGTAGCATAACCAGGCTGGAAATGATCACAAACACCACTCAACTAGCTCTCAAGCTCAGCATAACCCACAACATCCACATCAAACCACCAAAGCCACACAAATCTCTTCCAAACCAGGGAAAAATAAGAACAAGATCAAAGAGTAGAAAGGAGGCAAGAAGGACGTGAGGAAGCTGGAGAAGTGAAGAAGAAACCCTTGATCACGAGCCCAAGAAGAAGCTTAAGGAGGAAGGGAAGAGAGCACGGTCAAAGGGTCAACAAAGCCGGCTACAGCCGCAAGAAACCGCAGGGGCGGAAATTCCTGACCGCAGGGACGGAACACTGCACAAGCCGTAGGGCGGCCCTCTGGACCCACAGGGGCGGCTCAGTCTTATCTCGGCTCTAAAGACTAAGGCTCTTACAATGTCGACCTTAATATAAAGATTAGGGGTCCCTTTAAAATTTCAGTCGATGATTACTAAAACTTCAAAATATTTCCTTTACATAATTTCCATAATCTATTAGTGTAAGAAAATTTCGTAATTTCTTATTATTTCTGCTCCTATAAATTCCATAATTCCTAACATACCGAACGTCGAACGCGTCCTACGGCTCACAATTAATAAATGATATATCGCTATTTATGTTGCGTCTAATGACAAATCACATCCATATGCGTAATTATAATCCCTAGGCAAAAATCAAAACTGCGCACGAGAATTGGGTGGTTCAAGTGATGATTAAATAATTTGACCGATAAGTTTATCGGCCTCAAATTTTAGTTCTATATGCTAAAAGAACCCTATATTTTGGTAATGAAAAACCCTAAAATCAGAGATGAGAAAACGAGAGAAGAAGAGAACGGTTGCGGAAGCTGCATCCAATTGCAAATAAATTGGGATATGCCAACATTCGAGTCAAAATAACCAACAAACGAAATTCAATCAACATAACACATTAATCCTTCACCGAAACCCTATAACTAGAGATGAGAAAACGAGAGAATAAGAGAAGACAAACCGTAGAAAGACACGACAGACGGAGGTGGTACAACCGGAGAAGGTGGATGAAATGGTGGCAAACGTTTGTCGAAGCAGGGAAGCCAAAGCTTCTTCGAGACCTCTTTCTTGTCTCCCGTAACTCGTTCTCGGTGAAAACCAACCTAAAATGAGGAGCCCATGATAAATTTTGCTCACGTGATAGGCACATGACTAACTCAAACACTAGTTTAATACCAAACACTCGTTAGCTTTTCAAAACACTAAACACTAGCGTTTTCTTGAAACCCTCCCTTAAAACACTCACAAATACTACCACTAGTGTTTTAAGCTACAACGCCAAACACATCCTTAATAAAGCCCAAACCCTATCCAAAATACAAAATACAACCCTAACCGGAACCCGAACTCTAACCCGACACGAACCCTAACACGAACACGAAACGAACCCTAACCCGAACTCGAACCGGAACCTGAAACGAACCCTAATCCAAACCCAAAATGAACCTAACCCGAACCCGAACACGAAACCCTATCCTAGATAAATCGTATTCATAGGGTTTTATTTTAACTTCTCTCTCAAATTACCTTTGTACCCTTATTTTTAGAACTAAAAATAAATTTGAAATTACTAGGGACCTAGTTTGTTTTTTGTTAAACACAAAAAAACCTAGTATCCCAATCTTCTCAAAATTTATTGATCACATTATAAGTCATATTAATAGGATTTTGTTTTAAAGAAGATTTTGACAAATTAATTATAAAAATTCTAGCTATTTAAAATTGGATAAAAAAGAGATTTATATAATTAATAATTGATTGACATGTAGGCTTAAATTATTCTTGGTTTTAAGGAAATTGTTAAAATTTAACAAAAATAATTCTTTTTTAATATATATAATGGATAGATAGGTTTGATAGTTTTGTTTAATCTTGAAAATAAAAAATTTGATCTTTTTTTTTCCTAATATTATTTAATCACTTAATATTATTAATTTACATCTAATAGCATTAATTAGTTAATTGAATATTTATTTTAATTAAAAAACTAACACATTAGTCTACTTCATTTTTTTGTTAATTATTTGTTCTTACAAAATTACTTAAAAATTTATTCATTTATTTATTAGTTGATATATTGAGTTTCTAAATCTTATCAATCATAGGGAACTTTTATATCTTTCCTAGCGAGTTTTGTTTGAATTTTAATTATTTATATATTTAAATTATTTTTTAATCGTTTCATACCTTTTTTGATATAATAATAATAATAATGATCTATTCAAAAACTATGATAATTATATCTATTATAATTTAAAAAAATTCCCCTAATTTTTAGTGTGACAATTAATATATTTTAACATATTATGTATATATATATAATTTAATATATAAAATGATAATTTTAAAAAATAATCGTGTAAGACACGAGCACATGACATGTTCAACTAGTTTTTAATATAATAAGCATATTCATATATATATATATATATATATATATATATATATATATATATAATTTTTTGTGTATCTTCAAATATTTTTCATTCTTCTAAATTAACCTTTTATTTAAAATATATTATAATAAAAAGGGTTAGAGGTGTTTGTTACATATTTTTATTTTTTATGCAATAAAGTTTGTAGAGCTGTTTTTAAAAAAAAAATCACGGTTATAGTTTATATTATTCCTAAATCCGTCTTAAATAGATGGTGTTTCCTTTATACCTATAAATACAGTGCAATTCTTTTGTGCCATTACATATCTCAACTTAATTTGTGTTTAATTATTTTTACGGATGATAATAAGAATTTCGAAATTATCAGAAAATTTGGTTTTGAGTTGACACAAAATTGGGACGAGTAATGAGACATATGATTTGTTTTAATAATACATATCATATCGAAGTAATTAGCATTTGATTCTACATATATACTTATTAATCACTCATTCATATTAACTTCAATTTACAATGAAAATTTAATATAGAAATTTTACTTTCAAGACAACCCTTGGACGTCTTTTTCTTTCTTGGTAGTGGAAAAACACAACTAATCTTACCTTCCATTTCCTCCATGATTGTGCAAAATATAGTCATCAACAATATATAATATTCATAGGTTGAACAATCATGAGCAAATTGAAAAGATCAAGCTAAACTAAAACAAGCCAACCCATTTGGTATACATTGGGGAAAATCTAGTACTAGTTGTATCACTAGTTAACAGCAAAATACAAACAAGAGAGCTAAAAGCTTCAGGGCCTTAACAAGAAGATTTGAAGAATTGAATTCAGCGGTCAAGAATAAAAAACGATCAACCAACAAAGAACCCTATGTCTAGTAATGACAAACCCTAAAATCAGAGATGAGAAAACGAGATAAGAAGAGAACGGTTGCGGAAGCTTCATCCAATTGCAAATGAATTGGGTAATGTCAACATTCAAGTCACGATAACCAACAAACGAAATTCAATCAACATAACACATCAATCCTTCAAAGAAACCCTATAAATAGAGATGAGAAAATGAGAAAATAAGAGAAGACAAACCGTACAAAAACACGACAGACGGAGTTGGTACAACCGGAGAAGGTGGATGAAATGGTGGCAAACGTTTGTCGAAACAGGGAAGCCAAAGCTCCTTCGAGTCCTCTTCTTTGTCGCCCGCAACTCTTTCTTGTTGAAAACCAGCCTAAAATGAGGAGCCCGTGATAAATTTTGCTTGAATGATTGGCACATGACTAACTCAAACGCTAGTTTAATACCAAACACTTGTTAGCTTTTCAAAACACTAAACACTAGCGTTCACCTGAAACCCTCCCTTAAAACACTCACAAATACTACACTAGTGTTTTCAGCTACAACGCCAAACACAGCCTTAATAAAGCCCAAACCCTATCCAAAATACAAAATACGAACCCGAACCGGAACCCGAACTCTAACCCGACACGAACCCGAAACGAACCCTAACCCGAAACGAGCCATAACCCCAACCCAAAATGAACCCGAACCCGAACACGAAACCCGATCCTAGATAAATCGTATTTATAGGGTTTTATTTTAACTTCTCTCTCAAATTTCCTTTGTACCCTTGCTTTTAGATATAAAAATAAATTTGAAATTACTAGGGACCTAGTTTGTTTTTTGTTAAACACAAAAAACTCTAGTACCCCAATCTTCTCAAAATTTATTGATCACATTATAAGTCATATTAATAGGATTTTATTTTAAAGAAGATTTTGACAAATTATTAATTATAAAAATTCTAGAAATTAAAATTGGATAAAAAGAGATTTATATAATTAATAACTGATTGACACGTAGGCTTAAATTATATTTGGTTTGTAGGAACTTGTTAAAATTTAACAAAAATAATTCGGTTTTAATATATATAATGGATTGATAGGTTTGATAGTTTAGTTTAATCTTGAAAATAAAAAATTGATCTTTTTTTTCCTAATATTACTTAATTAAATAATATTATCAATTTACATCTAATAGCATTAATTAGTTAATTGAATATTTATTTTAATTAAAAAACAAACATATTAGTCTACTTCTTTTTTTGGTTAATTATTTGTTCTTACAAAATTACTTAAAAGCTATTCATTTGTTCAAATATTAATTGATATATTGTTTTAGTAATACATATCATTTCGAAGTAATTAGCATTTGATTCTACATGTATACTTATTAATCACTCATTCATATTAACTTCAATTTACAATGAAAATTTATTATAGAAATTTTACTTTCAAGACAACCCTTGGACTTTTTCTTTCTTGGTAGTGGAAAAACACAACTAATCTTACCTTCCATTTCCTCCATGATTGTGCAAAATAACTACAACTAAATGACTTCTTAATAAGTTTGCAATATGTGAATGGCTATATTTTGAAACAAAGGGAGTTGTTCGATCAATGAGTGTGGAGTTTGATAAATAATTGCTTAAGACGAAGTTCACCAATAAGAAGAATGAGACACGAGATTTGAACAGGGAACGGAACAAAAAGTTTGTGCTGAGAATAAACTAGTTTGAGTAAATTGGCCGGTGGAGTATGCGGTTTATGTGCCACTAGTGCATGTTTTGCCCGGCAAAAGAAGTAACGGTACGTATAGAGTTTAGTGTTTTGTTAACTAGTGGTAACTTTTAACGTTACAACTACTTTTCTAAAAGACTAGATTTCCACCAACCCCTATTTTACTACCACCGGCCATTGCCTCATTTCTTACGGTTACTACTTGACACGTGAAATATATCCGGCCATCATAAATCTAAAATTTGAAGTTATATTCCCTATGGAATGGTTTAAACAACTAAGATGCACTCATAGAGTACTCATAGTGTTCTATGGGGTGGATTGTTAAAATAATTCATTATATTATAATTTTTATAACAAAAAGTTGTAGCACACGGTAAACGAAAGTCGTAACCCAAATTTATCGTAAGTTATAAATAATGATCCGTAATGATGTTCGGTGTAAACTGATGTTAACTAAACTGAACACCAACTCGGGTAAACAAAATCATACATTTGTGATCAATATGACTCAAATTTTGAACTAATGTGACTCAAATTTTGAACTATGTTTGAACTACAATGATGTTCGGTGTAAACTAATGTTAACTATGTTTGAACTACAATACACAATGATCGAACTAATGTGACTCAAATTTTGAACTAATATTATAAAAGTTCATATATTTATAGTTATCGTTATTAGATACGAGTGTTTTATTAGTTCAAATGTGTTATATTATTAGTTAATGCATTATTTTGAACTTATGAACAAAATTTATAAATGTATGAACTATTAGTAAAATATAATCTAAACTAACAAAAAAAACTAATTTGAATGAAGTCTACAAAAAAAAATTTAACAAAAAAGTGCCTGCTATAAAAAGAAGAAGAAAGGGGGGAAAATTGGGATAAAAAATTTCAAAATTTTCATACTATTAATTCAAAAATATTTGAACAAAAATGTGTAGAAATTTTGAAGGAAAAAGTGTTATAAATAATAACTATTAGAACAAACAGTTTGAATTAATCGAAAGAAAATATGAACCATTAGAACAAACAATTTGAACTATAAGAAAGAGAGGGGAAAAAAGTGAAATAAAAAAAGTTCAAATTTTTATACTATTAAATCAAAACGGTTTGAACGAATTTTTTTTTAATTATTTATTTTTATATTTAATAAATTTATTTATTTAAAATATTTAAAAATTAATTACATCGAGCTAGAGGGGGACGGGCAACAAGATGCACCTCCAACACTTTCTAAATTGCAAAACCGAATCTCCTAAAAACAACATTTGATGACCTATGAGACAAAACGTTACCGTGTAAGACCTGTTGCACCCTCTTAAGAACCTCAACAACATCGGGCGCAAGAAAACTAAATAAGAACTATTAGAATAAACAGTTTAAACTAGAAGAAAGAGAGAGGGAAAAAACAAGAATAAAAAAGTTCAAATTTGTTATATTATTAATTCAAAAAGGTTTGAGCAAAAATGTATAAACAAAAAAATTGAACGAAAAAAGTGTAGAAAAATAAGAACTATTAAACAACATTTTGAACTACTTGATCAAAAATATGAACTAATAGAACCAATAATTTAAACTAACAAAACAAAATAAATTCTCACTATACCTTTTTAAAATTACAAAATTATCACCGCATCAGAACCTTTTAAAACATATTTTCAAAAGAACAAAATTGTTGCTTGAACTTCATATAATTGCAAAAATATCACCGCATTGCCCATAAATCATTAAATGACGTGGACTAATTTGGACCGTTCAATCAAGTACATCAATTGTAGAAAATGCTCCGTAATGCCGTACTTGTATTTTTGCTATGCACTGGAACCAATTCCTTAGTAATTAATATTTGCAATCGGTAATTCTTATAAATGGATTTGGAAACTAGATACCCAACCCAAAATTAAAAACTTTTTCTGAAAAATGTCTATAAACGGAATTCCAACAAGCAAAACTTGATGAAAGAAGAGTTGACGTAACAAGACAATGTGAATTCTTTAACCATCACTTGGAGGACTTGTCCCACCTATTCATTTATTGCCCTTTTCACTAAACAAATTATTGTCAAATTCGATAGAACAATTGGTGTTGGGATTTATGTGTTATCAAGATACTCCGGGGTTTGTGGAGCTGTCTGTGGGATGTCGAGATGATTATTTCCGACTCCAGACTGAATCTTCGTTTATTTGATGAAGTCCAGATTAAACATGTATTCAGAGAAATTAATTATGTTGTTGACCGATTGGCCCATCTGGAAATCTCGAATCCCAACACCAATTTTTCTGATGATCCCAAACTTCGTATTTTCATCCGTATAGATGCTTCAATTTTACAAAAAAATTAATAAAAAAATATTTGCAATCGGTAATAACTTATGCTATACATTTTTTAATCGGTGGATTATTTAAAGTAAAATCATTATATATATATATATATATATATATATATATATATATATATATATATATATATATATATATATATATATATATATATATATATATATAAATTATGATAGTAATCGGGGCTTAACCCATCATTTCTTAGATTAATCTCGAAGACAAACTAATCAATCATTTTATATTAATAAACCTGGTTAATTTTTTTCTTTTGAATGGTCTGCATAGTTCGTATATCTAAGGCTTGTTTGGTATGTTTAAATTATTAGACATTTTTTTATCTGTTGTTGGAATAGTTTGAATATTAAAAATGACTGAAAATTACATTATTATTTTTGGAAGTTTGATTCACCAAACATAATAAGCAATGAAATGGATGATTTGCATATTGGAATGCCAAACGAGGCCTTAGAATGTGAGATCGAGATAACCAAAAGGGTGAAGGAAGTAATTGTAAGGTGAAAAGAAGGATCCATAGATGGTAATGGTATGAATTTTTCTCTCGAGTCAATCCAAAAACTAAATAAAAGAGGCAAGTTTGGTGTTTTTGGGTAAAGTTGAATCCAAATCTCACATTTGCGCTAAAATAGGCAACATAGCAATTACTGTTGCCCTATGAGGAATCACACACTCTCTTGAATCTTGACTTTCAAAGACGTACCTCATAATTTGGCCCACTGTATTTACTCCTTGTACAACCAACCTGTTGTTTCATTAGAATAATCTTCGTCTCTCAATTTATAGCCTCTTCTTCTCACGTACCCTCCATTAATAGCCCCACTGCTTCTATCAATCCAAAGTGATCAGAACTTAACACCCACCACCTCTTCCCCCACTCATACTCAATCTCTCTCTCTGCTTTGTCTCTCTAAACTCTAAACTTTCAGAGAGGAAAGATTCTAAGAAACTCACCAACACTCGGTTGCTTTTCATACTTCTTCTTCACTTTTCAATTGAATAGTGTTGTCGTACCATAACTATGAAGAATCATAAGGTATGGGAGATTTCAGATATGGCCTGTCTTTTCTTTCCTTGTACTCTCATTTCTAACTATCATTGGTATATATGGCTACTGTCTAATCTTTCCCCTTTTCACTCACCTTTTTTCTTCCCTTTATTTCTGCTTTCTTTTTTCTTTTTTCTTTTTTTCTTTTATTTTTGCTGTAATTAATTATTATTATGATATTTATTCGGTGAACTGAACTGAACATACAGGAGGAGGGTCAGACAGGAGCTATATAAACAAGGGTTTGGGGTACTCATATTGTCTCATTACCTAGGGCACTTCTTTCATATACTGTTTTCTTTCTTTCTTTATAGCTCTCCACCAAATCATCCATGGCTTCCTCAAATCGGCACTGGCCTAGCATGTTCAAGTCCAAGCCCTGCAACCACCATGAGTTCAACTCTCCTCACTACTCCTCCACTCCTTGCAAATCCAACCCTTTCCCTTCCACCGGTAATTCATCCCTTTGATTATTTTTAAGTAATTGCCTATCTAGGGTTTTGGTTTTCTGATAAAATTTGTTTCTGTGTATCAGGAGATGGATCGACAGCGGAGGAGAGGACCCCGGAGCCGAAGCCGAGATGGAACCCCAAACCCGAACAAATTCGGATCCTGGAAGCGATCTTCAACTCGGGTATGGTTAACCCACCGAGAGAAGAGATCAAGAAAATCCGGGCTCAGCTTCAAGAGTACGGGCAAGTGGGTGATGCAAACGTCTTTTACTGGTTCCAAAACAGGAAATCAAGAAGCAAGCAAAAGAACCGTCAACTCCTCCACAACTCCTCCGTGAAATCCACCGTCACAAACCCCATCACCCCACAAACTCCACCGCTAGCTGCGGTTGCGCCTTCTTCTTCCTCATCTTCTTCCTCCGATAGGTCTTCACCTAATAACAAAGGCTCTATTTCTAAGCTTGATATTTCGAATTCCCAAAATTATACTAATTTCAGTGAACCCTATCTCCACCATGAGGTGGCCCCACCACCGCCTTCTGG
The DNA here is from genome assembly GCA_002319775.1 of Fagopyrum tataricum. NCBI lineage: Eukaryota > Viridiplantae > Streptophyta > Magnoliopsida > Caryophyllales > Polygonaceae > Fagopyrum > Fagopyrum tataricum. The sequence continues at coordinate 7,007,584 of CM008279.1, read as the reverse complement.
ACATCCGTTTTTCTTCCCTGTTCAACAGAATGGGTCGGTTGTACCTGGGTTGTGTTTCAATGAGTATATGGGTGGCGGCGGCGGTGACGGCGGTGGGTTTTCTTCTTTCTCATCGGAAGTTGTGAATCCGGTGGTGTCTGACCAGGATTCCATGGGGAGTTTCTCTGGTATGTTGCTCGGAGATATGCCAAGGAGAATGTTTGAGGATGAAAGCTTCTTGGTTAATAACCCTACTAATATGCCTCCTACTTCTGCTTCTCTTATGCTTCCTAATTCAATCTCTCATCTCCAAGGTACGTAATTAGGGTTTTGTTTTCCCAGTTTTAATTTTGCCCTAAAAACTGTTCATATATGTTAATTAGTCTTAAATTTCAAGTTTCTTCTTCTCTTCTGGGTAGGTAATCTAGTTGTGATTTCACTTTCATGACTATCTTGTCAAATTGACATTTCACAAATGACTGATTTGAGTCAAAATAAGTTCTGCTTCTATTCTGTGAGCCTGACTGATGAGCGAAATGACCGCTTAATAGATACTCCGAAATTGTGTCCTTTCATTATTGATATAACTACTGTAACTTGTTTCTTTTGACATAAATACAAAAGGCAAAAATTACATCAAAAGACAAGGGTTTGGGAGTTATGATTTTCCAAGAAACAAAAAGGCTACGTATTTCCGTATTTTGAGTAACCATGATTCATCATCCTTTGCCGTCTAGACAACGTGTGCATGGCGCAGAACAACATAGATAGAACTTTTGAATTGACTACCGTCCATTTTAAAACTCATTTGACCGTACGTTTAATCTTGGAATCGGCAGGTACTATAGACCCACCGAGCGTTGGTAGACTAGTTGCGAAATCCACGGTGTTCATCAATGATGTGTCGTTTGAAGTTCCGGCTTTGGGGCCATTCAATGTGAAAGAGGCATTTGGAGAGGATGTTGTTCTTGTCCACCAGTCTGGCCACCCTGTCCCAACCACTGACTGGGGCCTTACCCTAAACCCTCTCCATCACGGCGCGTGTTACTTCTTGGCTCGCTCCGTTGCTTCATCTAAGCATCACGGCTCCTTCTCTTCCGTGCCCCATGATTTTCTTCCGCCTTCTGAATACCCCTTCCATCTTTAAGGTAATTTCCATGTGTTCTTTAGGTTTTTATTATGTTTCCTCTTTTAGAACATACCAACTCTATACTTCATACTTATCCAATCATGATTTTGTTTGAAGCAGGTTTAGGATGGTGATTGTTCAAGTGAACCCAAGGTTGGCATACTGGATGATGTGCGCCACTCTCTTGATTGCTCAATTAGGGTTGTAACTTTGGTAGTTTTATTCAGTATCAATTTCTATAAATCTTCTATTATCTAGGGATCGATCGACCAATGAACTTGCTATAGACAAGTAGTGTGTTATAAATATATAAATATATATATAAAGCTTAGTTTTTACAACTATATATAAGTTATTTTGCTTTGCTTGATGTTTAATACTATAATATATGGCTTAGTAACAACATTGTATATTTTACAAATGCGTACAAAATGAATATGAGCATAAAGTGGAAATGCTTCTGGGACAAGCTCTACGAGATCACATGGCCTAAAATTCAAAGATAAAAGTGGCTTTGTTTAGAAGAAGTGGCTTTCTTTCATTATCGATTTAATAAATATTTGATACAAATTGTCATAAGCTTAATTAGTGGATAATGAGAGGAAGAAAAAAATGATCATAAGTCTAATTTTAACACATTTAGTACCTTACACTCTTTCTTTTTCTCTTTTTTAATGTTAATTTAATTTAATACCTTACTCATACATTCTTTAAGCATTATGTATTTATCTTCTATGCGTTTTTTTTATGATAGGAAAAGGGGTTAGGTTGACTTACCCTATCGATAAGTCGTTCGACGCGCCATACAATTAATTTTCTTAAAATTGTGAAAAATTTAAACTTCGTCAAATGGGTAAAGATCTAACAAATAGTCGGTTGATATCATTCGGCCTCCCATGAATAACTCTTTGAATCGCATTTTTGCTTTTGTAGTTAGATTCTACAAAACATGTGCTGCATACTTCACTAAATAAATCTCCCACAAAATATTACATATTTATGCTTACTTAAATTTAACAAGTCATAAAATTTTCTTATTTGCAAATTGTATTATACATTTAAGCCTACTTATTTTAATGTTTAATATAATCTTTCGGAACCCATGTTGATCAAAACATAGACGTATTGGTTTGGGCATAGAACGGATTGAGTTCATCTCAACTCTCAAGTCCCATCTTTAGGCTGAATCCCGTCAGACCTATCGTGGTTGAGATCGAGTCGGAATCAATTTTACTTGACCAATATATAATTTGTTTACGATTTTACCCTTTATACAAGGAACTATTCGTTGATATCGTGCTTTAAAAAAAAACATAAGAATTTTCAATAATCTGTAATAACTTTGTAGATAATCTTATCATAACACTATTAACTTTTGTCTAAACATCCAAAGTAAAATCTAAAACAAAATTACACATTGGTCACTTTGTAGATTGAATCCTATCAGACCCTACCACGTTGTCTTTCAAATTTACATGTGTATTTTAGTATTTATTGGTTACAAAATATAATTTTAATATTTAAACATATAATTACTTTGAGCAATTGAGCCTAATTATTTAATTGATTTATATTTTTAACTTAAAATTTTAATATATTTGAAACGGGTCTAGTATGCTAAAAAGGGTAATGTCTATATCTTATCCTAATAATCTAAAATTTTAATTTGATTTATATTACACATTGATCATTTTTGTATCAAATTCACAGAGTTGGAATAAGACGGAATTTGCGAGATTTGTGATAACCTAGATGTAATAAATAAACGGTGTCATGCATGCACACACCTTGTTATTTATAGTCCATAACTCCTATTGTGTATTTGTGTGATGAATGAGGAAATATTTTTTGTGTAATAGTGTAAGTTTCTATTATCAAATATATCCTGTATACTGCAACATCGAACAGATCACATAATTAATACATTAAATTTATAGAAAATTCAAAATTTATTGCGTTCATTGCTTCTTTTTTAAAAATAAAATAAAATATAAGTTAGTTACTCTGGTTTAGGAAATGTCAACTTCTTTTTTTTTTTTCTCTAAAATGTCTACTTTAATTTGTAACTAGAGGTCGGACTTTATGCCCGGATTTTATTTAACAAAATATACACCTATTTAAAATTATTATTTATTTTAATATTTTTAAGTTTAATAGATTAAATTTGTCAAAGAATTGATTTCGTTATTATTCAAACTATAAAATGTATATTTTTTTTAATCCATTTTAATTACAAATAGAATCTTCCAATCAATTTAACATTGAAGAATTATCAGTTGATCATAAATTTTTTTAAGAATATGAATAAAAAGTATCAAACATTATATCTTAACTTATTTTATTTTTCTGGGAATACTTTCCTGTTATATCCATACAAAAGAGTAAAAACTTGACTGACCACTGTATGCTAATACTAAATTATAAAGTTATATACCACTTTATTTAACTCGTTTATCTTTAGATAACCGAAAGTGTTTAGGTTGATCTACCTCTTAAAGGTAGTCCAATCTAAAGTATCCTTGCGGATGAGACCGCGAAGTTCAAGATCATCAGATTAATTGGTCAGCAACACGGCTTATTTCCCTGAAAATATGCATGATATGGACTTTGTCAAAGAAACGAAGATTCAGTCGGATATAATCATCTCGATCTCCCACAAACAGCTCCACAAGCCTTGAAACCTTGATAACACACAAACAATCACCCTCAATTTCGATTTTTTTTTATTTGTAGTCTGATAGCCTATTGTAATCCGGATTTAAGGGCAAAAGCTTTAACTTTTATTACTGAGTTGAAGTTGTTTCTTTGCGCATCGAGGCTAACAACCTCTCCATTATGATTCCGAATCACAAAACCAATATATGTTGTTCCTAAATCGAGTTTTGATCCATCAAAGTTGAGTTTATAGAAATCAGGTTTTGGTCTATCCCATTTAATATTATGTGTTTTCCTTTTGATAGTGTTATTGTCCTTCGATTGTTATTTTATATCGTAATTGTCATCGTCATGATTTTAGTTTTGCAGTTATGAGTTTAGTTTTTAATAAGACAATTACCTTATTATTTGGGCCAACAATAGATTCATTACTAAAAATAATTTTGTTTCTAAAGAACCAAATACTCCACCATATAGTTGCAAAACATGTGAGTTTGTTTGTTCCATTTTTAAAAAAAAAATTTCAGTAGAAGGTCATGCGCTTTTTTTAATTTTGGAGGTTGATGTTGTTAAGATCGGTCAAGATTGACCTATCGATTTTGGCAGTGATTTGTTTACTCAAAGAACATTCAATGAGCAAGTGGAACAAGTACTCGTGATGGTGGTTGCAAAATTCACAATGCCTAGTTACGGCAATTCTTCTTTCGTCAAACTTTGATTTTGTTGGAATTCCGTTTTTAAAAATTTTTCTCTGCAAAATTTTAATTTTAGGTTGGGCATCCAATTTCCATATCTATTTACATGTATTGTTATCTTCCTTAATCATATCAGCAACAAATTTTGTAGAGAACCAACCATTTTTGTTATATCTCCAATATAATCTCTCTTGAATTTCATATTTTGGTATGGTTGTTTCCTTTATTTTTTTTCCCCCTAATAGTCGGGTTGATGATATTTTGTAGCTCATTATCAAATTTGGTGACATCCTAATTTCTCGAGTCGTTTTTAAAGTGACTAACTTTGATATGTGTGTCAATTTGATTTGCGTTCTAGACCATTTTTATAAGTGATGTCGTTGTTACCAAATTATCATGTCAGAAGTTGATAATTTTACCATTTTTCACCTCTCAGATTATACCATTTTTTAACTTAGTTTTAAATTTAATAAGGTTGTTCTATTGTCAAGACGTCGATCTTTTTCTTTTCATAGTGAATAGCATTTAGGTTTTTTAAATATTTTTGTTGACAATTTAACCCATATATTTTTTGATTTTGCTAGAATTTTTCATAAGAGTTTTATTTTGTTCGAAATTATAAATTTTTTTAACCCGATACCGTCATTATTTTTTAATTTACATATTTTTAACTCGTTGGATTCAATTGTACACTACTAATATTCGTAGTCCGTAGACTACTATGTCTTTAACATTGAAAAGTCGTGGAGTTTTTTTCTTTTAATTTATTTTATATTTTCTTCATTGATAATTTTAACATACATTATTAGTAAGTAGAAAGTATACAATTAATAAGTATATAAAGTATACAATTAAAAGTATAAACTATTTTCTTAAGAATGATGAAAGTTTACTTGTACGATCGTAACTAGGGTTGTTATACGAGTCAACCATTGATATGATCAAGTTAAGTTTGTTTTATGTATGAGTTAAGTCGAGACCTACTTTTTAAACGAGCTTTAAGATATGTCTAATTTTAGCTCGCTTAGAAAGTGAACGAGTGTAATCCTAGTTTTTTTACAAACCGAATCCGAGTAGCTTGAGTAATACGACAGTCATATAATTTTATTTCAGACGAACGAGCTGAACATTGACATATTCAACCTCGTTTATAAACGAGTATTGAACATTGACATGTTCAATCCGAGTAAGTTGTTTAATTTTATATTCGGCTTGTTTAAAAAGTAAATGAGATCAAATCGAGTTCGAACCGAATCCGAGTATCTAGTCCATACCCTAGTTATAACGACATGGGAAAAGATTATTCAGACTTATGAAACGATGACCAAGTTTATGAAGAACATGACAGTAACCGACTTGGGAAGCAATATGAGATCATCAGTCTTATTTTCAGGCAGATTTCTAGGCTCTAATTAAGATCGACTGTATTCTAAACTTGGAAGTGTCTATCTCATCATAACTTTTATGTTATTTTTTCATTTGGTTGTAGTTAATGCATCTACAGACAGATTGCTTTGTGATCAACAACAGACTTTCTACCTTCATTATTTTTACTGCTGACGGTTAAAGAAGAGAAAAAGCTTTGTCCAATTCGAAGTAAAGGGTCATGGCCGACCAATGTGCGTTATGTGTGCACTTGGATGATTCTCAATGCAGTTAATCACTCTAAGGTTATTGAAGGTTTTGGTATTCTTACTACGTCCAATTTACAAATTGTATTAATCAATGAAAATTGATGTTGAGTTGTAAAAAATCAACGAACACCGACTGCGTAAAAATAAAAAAAAATTCATCACATTGTCCCGGTACTGAAAATTTAAAATTTAAGTACTGAGGAAAAAATATTGGAAAAGTAGTCGGTTTACACCCAAAACTATTTTCATATTTTAAGCATAGTTGGTGATCGACTCTTCGTTTGGTTGAGCCTAATTTTTGTCAAACAGACCTTTAAAATGTGTTTGTAATCGGCTTTTTGAACGGTATACAAGTTAAGTCTGAGCTGAGTTCGAGTAGATCGGTTAATATACCGTTCTTATTGCGTTAATATAAACTAGGCAAACGAGCCGACTTTTAGCCAAATTTGATCGGAGCCTATATTTTAAACTAGCGTTAAAATGTGTTTTATTGGCTCGTTTGATAAGTGAACGAGATCGAGCCGAACTTTATCCGAACCAAGTTTTATCGAGTAGCTCGACTAATATACAACTCCTATAACTCTGTTCGAACTTGATTTGTGGAACTAACTTGATCCATATTATGTCATAGTATCTCATTTTCCAGATGGAGTGATGTACCAAATCCATAGTCTACTTGTTGATTTTGCATGACATTTTAAGTTTTTGTTTTTATTATAAGCTGGTGTCACATTCCTATATTAAGATAAGTATTTTGGCTTGACCGACATGACCCAGTTGAGTTGTTGGATTTTATTTTTTGACGAGGAAAACCTTCGATTTCAGAAAATGTGTATTTTTAGAATCGGTAACATTAAACTCGATTAATTGAGATTTTTTCCTAAATTAAGAAAAAGAAAAAAAAATTCTGAAAGTATGAATGAGCAAAATATCTACGCAGTTTATCCTACAAACTCATGGTTTCAATAAAAGGGTTTCCCTAAACCCCAATAACTTCCTATACTCCTAAATATTTTTTGTTCCATTCCTATTTTCGATTTTTTCCCTTATATTTTGGAAAAAAAGTCCGATTAAATTATTAAAGTAACTTTGTTATAAACTATCACATGCACAAGTTTCGTACATTACCCATACCATGACCATTATCTCAACTACTACCACTAACATTTGACATGTTAAATATACCCTAGATCAGTTTAATTTACAATATTATCATGGATGTGATCTTATCTTTACTTGTACATTAATCCTATTTATATTACATTCTTACAGTAGATACAATACTCTTGAATGATATCAAAAGCAAATGGTATATCCTAGGTTTTCACGAACCGGTGGTTCTCGAGAGCTTTTCTATACTTCTTCGACTATACATTGGTTTATCTGGGTTTTTTCTTTCCTTTGGTTGACTTACGTTATGTCATGCACTTTTTTAGTTGGCTGTTATGTGATTGAAAGTATCGGATTTTGATATATATATATTGTTGGGAGAAATCTGCGCTTTCCCGACTCACACCGAGTATTTATAAATGGGTAATTTATTACACACTCACACTCAAATACGATTTCACTTACAAGCTCTCCCCAACAACTGGTATCAGAGTGTATGAGTGTGCAATAAATTATCCATTTATAAATACTCGATGTGAGTCGGGAAAACGTGAACTTTTCCATATATATATATATATCATGGAAGGGCCTACGAACTTGTGTACTGAAGCTGTAACTTGGTTAAGCAATGAATTGACTTTGGAAAACGTATAATTAATTGAGTGTTACGATGAAATGAAAGAGAGGTGGAGCAAATAGTATGGGGATAGGGTATAGTCGTATAGATTTTGGGATTGTTGGGTCTCTATTGTGTATTGTGTGTATGTGGATCGATGTTTCAGATTCTGACAATGAATAAGTTATTTTTTTTATTGTAAGTGTCTGGGAATTAGAGTAACGTGCGCAGCGGTGAGAACAGTGAAAATTATAAGAACAAGTATCCAGAAAAGGCTACGGTACTCTGTTCTATCCACACACGTATATATATATATAAACTACACTACAGTAGTGCACTTAACTGCAATAATAATGGGTGTGTTATTTCACTTTCTGGGTTGATTGAAATGTCCATCATCAATTGATTTGAGTTCAATATCTGCAAAACTAAATTCTCTGATACAAACCCCATTACTCCAATTAAACGTCACGTTTTACTTACTGTTGTTTACATGAACTATCAATTTCATTAATCATCACCCATCAATCTCCCTCTTCTTTCACCTTTTTTTTATTTTTATTTTTAGGGTTTATTCACTCGCGTAGAGAGTGAAAGTCAGTAAATCCAATCGCCAAATGGAGATGCGATTGAGATCTTCCATTTCACAACTACCCAAAATGACAAGTGTCTATTTGGGCCCCAATCTGAGGCCCATGTTATGTTATTGGGCCAATTACTCTGAATTTTCGGACTCGTCAGATTACTCCGCTACTCATATGAGCCTTCTTCCAGTATTTACATATTTACCCTTACACTAGACGAGTTTATATAATACTACCTCTATGGCTATATAAACGCTTTAATTGGTTTTGTTATAATTTTTTTTAATTGGTTTTGTAAAAAAAAAAAAAAGAAGAAGAAGAACCGATTTAATCCAATCATGTCAACATTTCAAGAGATTTTTTTCCCGGTTGACACATTTTTAATATAATAAATCCACTAAATTTGATAATAATTTATTAAAAGTTAAATTTTAATATTTCGTAATTATGTTAACCATCTTATAATTTTATAAACTACTATATTGCTGACAAAAAAAAAATTTGATGATACGTGAAAAATATTGACAAATGTTTCACATACAAATACGAATCTAAATATTTAATTTTGTATTATTTTATAAGATGACTGCATTTATAATACTCATCTTCCTATCTTTAATCAATCAATATAATTGTACACTTAATAAGAAAGATATTAAGTATCTCTTATTGAAATAATGCTTAAGTTTATAATTAATATCATCAAGGTCCCGTAGCTCAGTTGGTTAGAGCATCGGTCTTATGAGCCGAAGGTCGCGGGTTCGAGCCCCGCCGGGACCACTGATTAAACTCAAAAATACGTTTTCCATAGTGAAGCAAAACACAAGTAGTTTCCAATTTGCTTGCAGTTCTTCCTTTAATGGTTCCAATGATGTTCTAATAAGCTGAACTACTGATTTTTTCTATAAAATCCTCAATGTTCTTATCTGAGGTACCACCTTTCACCATAGCTGCCTTAGCATGAATCTTCCATTTAGCCGCATTGCAGCTCATCTCTTCCCCTTTCTTTCCTTCCATAACATCCACAATACAACATTCAATCTCCACTCGTTCCACAACACCATTACACTTAGCCTTAACTCGAACTCCGACTCTCCAAACATCCTCCAAGAACATGCCGTTTGTAGGCTGATCAGACCACATAGGCATCGCCACAATCGGCACACCCAAACTTATCGCCTCCAACGTCGAGTTCCAACCACAATGCGTAATAAAACACCCAACTGCTCTATGTTCCAATACTGCCAATTGAGGACACCAATTCACAATCAAACCCTGCTCCGAAATCTCGTCTTTGAACAAAGATGGAAGCTTGCTTTGTTCTGAGGCTCTTACTACCCATAAGAAGGGCTTTCTTGAGTTCTTCAGAGCCCATGCTAACTCTTCCATCTGTTCAGTCCCTAGAGCTGCTAAGCTTCCAAATGAAATGAAGATTGTGGAGCTTTCTTTCTTGGTGTCTAACCATATTCTCTGTCATTCTCCAATTTCTTGTCCAAGTACATTGAGGGTATAGCTGGACCTATGGTCTTCACTGTAGGCCAAAGCTTTAACATCCAGCTTACCACCTGGTATCATGACAAATTCAACTGTAATAAATTGCATAAATTCATGACACATTTTGTAGGAAGATCCGCTCTAATGTCATGACAAATTCCGATAGATTAATATAACATGCAATTTTGCACAAACATACAAGTATAGTTAGACGAAAAGTTATATAATTTAAAGGTGAATAGATGACATATTATTGTGTATTTATTTTTAATTTTCTATCATCCCGTTACATGTAATGTATAAATCTAAACATTTTGGGTAAAAACATTGATGATAAGGTGTGAATAAATAAAAACTATAAACATATTAGGTGTAGTTAAGAAAAAAAAGATGATTTCAAAAAAAAAGTTCAAAAAAATAATATTGAAGTGTGCATTATCTACCTCTTCTTCGAGGATATCAAACGTGTTGAAGAACTGCCAATCAGCCTGATCGAAATTCTGAAACTGGTTTAAAACAAGCTTCTCCACGAAAGGATGTTTCCCCACTTGTTTGACAAACGTCGGCAAATCTCCGACATCCATGACCGGTAAACCTGGAACCGAAACACCACCGTCGATGTTTACCGGTGGAGCTTTCAACATGCCTTTGAAAACATGAAAAAGGATCATAGACACCGCAGATGACTGAGCGAAGAACGGAGCAGCGTAAATCTTGTGCTCCCTCGCAATATTCAGTGCCCATGTCAGAGACGAGTCGTACACTAAGCATCTAATCGGATTGTTCGTCGACTCTTGCTCCTTCATTAGCCTGTAGAAAATGGAGGAAATTAACGTTATGTCAAACTCAACTTCTCTCGATCAATATTAAAATAAGATAAATTTACAGAAAATGAGGTAAAGATCTAACCTTGCAAGGCCATGCGGCGTAATACTTCCAAATCTCTGAATGAATTCATCGATGTTGATGGGTATTGTTTGAGAGGGCCGCTTCTAAGTCCAGGTAATCTGAGACGGTTGCGATGTTAAGAGAGGGGAAATGTTGCGAAAGAAGGAGATGAGAAGAGGCGAAGGCCGGTGTGGTTGCGAAGGTAACCTGAACACCTATAGACGACAGCCGCTTTGCGAATTGCAGCATAGGGTTTGTGCGTCCCACTACTGGGAACGCCAGCATCATCACATGCGATGATTTTCTTTTGTTCAGATCCATGATCAAGGTCACCGGAGATTGTAATTGCTTTCGTTTGAGAGGTGGATGTTTAGACTGAAGAACTGTGGCTTACTGATCAGATGAACAACTTACCTGCTACTAGTTCGTTTGTTATTTTATGTAAACAGTTTGGAGTTATCATATGGTTTAGAATATTTGTGATGTAAGCGATGACATCATACTTCGGTTTTTGATAATTTAATAAGCATGCATGGTTTAACGTCTGCTTTTATGTTTCTATCCCAAATGTTAGAAAGAAAAGATGCAAACAGAGCAGAACGAAAGACAAGAATATCTTGGGGATGATGTGAATAATAGAGACAAACACGTGTTCTCCAAACCTTTTCGGTGTTAAAGCGTCGTGGCCAGTGGGCATATACATACGAGTGCGCATGTTAGCATGTATATTGAGGACAAGCCTAATACAGAGATTTTTATAATCAAGGTCGACACAAATCACAGTATTCACAAAGTGTTGCAAAAGATTCTAAAAAGAGCCTTGTTGAAAAGGATTCATTGATAGAATTTAACAGGCAAGTAACTCCGTTAAATGGAATAAATTTCGCTTTTTCGTTGAATGGAATAAAAACAATGGATTTTATTGATAGGATTTAACATGCAATTATATCCCTTTCGGATATCCGGACAATTGTGGATCCGACTCCGATTTGGTATCCATGAAATTTTATGTCCGGATAATCGACAATGAATGCTCCTAGTAGATTCACAACTTATTATATACATAGAATGTATCATTAAGATTATAGGCCGAGTGTGGCTAGTTTAACGTAGACATGGGGCCGGTTTACCTCAAACTGCCAAACTACCGGTTTTCAAACCGGCCTAAACCGTCGGTTTGGCCGGTTCAAGGTTTAGGTTTCGGTTTGGAATTTCCGAAAACCTAAACTGCCGGTTTGGGTGTTTCAGCCATTTTTTTTTTTTTTAAAAAAAAAACCCAACGGCTTACATAAAAAATTTTAAAAAAAAATTAATACCCCCACCTACAACTTATCCTAATTTTCTATAAATACCCAATCTTTCTTCCTCTAAAAATCACACAATCTACAACTCATCTTCTCTACTCTCCTAATCTCTTATTCTCGAATTCTCGATTCCTCGTTTTCTCGTAATGGCAAACCCAAGTGATCAAATTCCCTCTTCGATCTCAATTCTTTCCTAGCACCCAAGAGAGCGAAACACTAATTTCCGACAATCCCGAACTTACCGAAGTTCCACGAAGAAGTCTCCCCCTCCGAAAATGCTTACATCCGAAATATTTACGAAGCATTACACCAAGGGGGAGCCGGTGAACGATTATTGTCAAGTGGCATGCAACTATTGCTCGAAGGTGTACAAGTGGAAGGTCAAGGGCGGCTACGGGACATTGCAAACTCACATGGAAAACGTCCATCCGGAGAAGCTCGGGATTTCACGGGGACAAACACAATTGTCCCACGGGTTTGCATCTTCTACCTCTCATTCTCCTTTATTTACATATAATCATAGTGAAGAAAGTTTAGGATTGACCGATGTTATTTGTTCACATTCATTACCGTTTTCTTATGCCAAATATGAAGAAGTTATGGAATATAACACTAGTTATCTTCAACCTTCTTTTAAACAAACTTCTAGGAAAACCGTTTCAAAATTAGTAAATAAATCTTACTTAAAAAAGAAAGAAATTTTTTATTGAATTTGGCAAGTTTTGAACATCAAGTTTCAATTTGTAGTGATATTTGGAGTACACAATCACAACAACATTTTTACATGGGCATTACTTTACATTTTATTGATAACGCTATGTTTTTGCATAAATATGTTATTGGATTTCGGCATTTTAATCAAAGACATAATGCACTAGACATTGCAAGCATGATTAAAACGGTTTTACAAGAATATAATTTACAACATCGAATTTTTTCATATTCTTTTGATAATGCATCCGCAAAAACCGCAACCGTAAACCATTTGGTTGAGGAGGCTGGACAATATTTGCGAACTCCTTATACTCATCAAAGATGTGCATGTCATATTTTAAACTTATGTGTTCAAGATGGACTTAAGGTTTTAGGAGATATGTTAACCCCAATAAAACTTGTTATTGACCATATTTGGCACGACTACGATTTAAGAAGAAAATGGAAAAATTTATGTTTAAATAAAAACGTTCATCCTATTGCTTTTTCAAAAGATGTTGGAACTCGACTTACAAACTACTTTGTGAAGCCGTACGTTATAAAGTTTTTTTTACAACAATTTGCTTCAATTCACGTACCTTGGTCAATTCTTGATGATGAAAATGTTTGGAAAACTTGTACCGAAATTTATAATATTTTAAAAACTTTTAGTGATGCAACTAATGCCATGAGTTGCGTTTACACTCCAACATCTAATAGATTTTTAAAAATTGCCGTTAACGTTTCCGAAACTTTTGTAAAATGTTTTAACATACCTTCCCTTCTAAAATGTATGCTTGAAATGAAAAGTAAATGGCTTAAATATTATGAAGACATTCCCATGATTTATCTTGTAACCGTCGTTTTTGATCCTAGACTTAAACTAGATGGTCTTTCCGATTTATTGACCGCTTATTATGATTGTTTGTGTGTAAACTTAACACAAGAAACCTATAATGTTTCTAACATTGTGCAACAAGTTAATACCGAAATTGTAAAATTGCTTAGTACATTTGAATCAAGTGCTAACTCTTCTTCTACCGCACCTAGTCCTTCTCCCTCTTCTACTAGTTCATCTTCTTCTCTTTCACCTGCACAACAAATTTTTGCTAGAAGAACTAAAACACCTAGACATTCATCTTCAAATGCGGAATATCAAGATTAATAGTATGTTAACACTTGTTTAGGTTTTGATGGTATTAACGGTGATTTTGATATTTTGGATTGGTGGAAGAGATTAACTCCAAAATATCCAACCTTAATTAAAATTGTACAACAAATCATGGTCGTGCCCGCATCAACGATTGCGGTGGAGCAAGCATTTAGCCAAGGCGGGAACATTCTCGGTCACAAGAGAAATCAACTGAAGCCCTAGAAGTTAGAGATGCAAGTTTGTATTCAAGATTGGATAAGGGCGGCGAAGCGGAAACAACGGAATGCACCGATGTACGACTCCAAATCGGATTCCAACTCCGAAGACGGCGGAACTACTTCCGAGTTCGACATCGAAAGGTAAGCGGGGTTAAAAAAGACTCGAAAGTCCGAAAAAAGGTAAGTCAAGGTAAGAGAACTACGTGGGCTTTGATTCCTCTTAACCCCGAGAGGATACGTAGGCAACCGGGAAACCGGTTCAAGCCCTTCTTTTTTTTTTTGTTAAATTGAATTTATGTTTCTTTTATTTAATTGGTATAAATTTTAATTACTAGTTTTTATATACTAAGTTTTTTATAGTAATTTTTTATTTTTATATAATTTTTTTTAACATTCAACACACATTTATCTAGATTTTTTTTTAATAAACCGTGGCTAAACCGGCAAACCGACGGTTTAGGTTAACCTAAACCGCCGGTTTTGGGTTTAGGTTTGGCCTTGGGCCAAACCTATACCGGCGGTTTGCAAACCTAAACCGGCGGTTTAGGTTTGCAGCCCACCACTAGTCTAAGGGCTTTGCTCCTCGATCTTAGAACATGTTTGGTAGAGATATTTGGGGATTTTAATGTACTATGTTACCTATATATTTTATTTATAAAACTTACCTAATTCCGCACTTTGGATGCATAATTAAACAAGTCGTTTATATTTTTTTTCTCGGTTTTGGGCCCAAGTATAGAATTGATTAAACCTAATTTCGGTTTTGGAGCTCATGTGCGAAATTGGTTAAACTCAATTTCTTTTTCAGAACGAAGTGTGAATCTAATTAAACTCAATTTCGCTTTCACTTCTAATAGTGCGGAACCAACTTTGCTTTCTGGTCTCAAGTTTGGAATTAATTAACACTAATTTTACACTTCGGGTACAATATTATAGAGATTTTTAAACAAATATATGAGTTTATTTAAGACGGTTTACGCGGAGTTTTTACAAATTTGAAAGTTGGTTGGTCAAATATATTCTTTATTATATTTTATGTTCTTTTGTTCACTTGTTCAACTTATTTTTTGTAAATTCAAGTGAATTCTACAACAAATTTACACATTATTAAAGTTACGACGATTTCTTTTTAATTTACAAGTTTTTAAAAACTCTATTAAAAAACTATACAAAATGCCACTCAAAATATTAAATTATCCGAAGATTTTATTTTACAGAACACACCCTTGGTTAAGAGTATAAATAGTGTTTTCTGGTTGATTTTCATCCAGCTTATATATCACATAGTTTTTTTTATAAACTAACGAATTAATACTATTTAATTGCTAAACATTGACTATGTGATAAATCTTGGATGGAAGAATTTTATAGAATATCCCTCTTATACAAAATGTCACTCAATTATCCAAAAAAACTATACAAAATGTCACTCAAAATATTAAATTATCCAAAGATTTTATTTTACAGAACACACCCTTTGTTAAGAGTATAAATAGTGTTTTTTGATTGATTTTCATCCAGCTCATATATCACATAGTTTTTTTTTTATAAACTAACCAATTAATACTATTTAATTGCTAAACATTGACTATGTGATAAATCTTGGATGGAAGAATTTCATGGAATATCCCTCTTATAGTGTCAGAATCAATTCAACGTACCAATCTACATGTCGACATTCGACTTACAAGTCAAAAGTTGGCAATATTATCCACTTTTCTTTGAAATTTCCATGAAATCTTCTTAGCATATCAATTCGCAGTTTATGCTAAAGCTAAGTTCACACTCAATTTTAATTGTATGGTAGCAGTTGGAAGCGAACACTAATTTATTTAAAAATAAAGCCTGGATATAGGTAGATATTGTAAACTAACGACAAGAGAGGAAATATAATGAATATATATTAGGAGATTTATGAATATTTATATTTTTACAAAAGTAAATTCGTCCGACACTCCTTTTCTTTTCCCTGAAAATGAAGTGAGAGCTATCTTGGTCTTGCAGAGAATATAAATAAGAGTTACCTTAGTCGTTATATGTACCATTTAAGCTCATTGTTGCTCCATCGATTTGCAGACTATTAGGGTTTCATCGGAAGGCGGCAAGCTAGAAGGCTAAGTAGGCTAACTCATCAAGTTGGTAGTAATAATAGTTTATTTGAAAAATTAGATTTTAGTAAATTGTCAATTAGTTTTTTGTTGGTGTTTTTATAAGCTTCTAAGAATATCTTTTAGGAGGATTTTCACTGAATTTTAATCATTTGAAAAATTAGATTTTAGTAATGCTTATTCTTTTTGGTGAATAAATCTTAAACAATTTCCAAAAAAATCAGATCATATCAAACTATTATTAGATTTTCATATTTCAGAATCTTTTCAAAACTCTTTTGGATTTTCACTAACTTTCAATCAAAAATTTGACCATAACTAAGTTTTTATTATCCAAAAAAAACATTATTTCTTTGATCGAGTCCTTTTTAGCTAATTTCTCACTTTCTTCTTGATCTTAGATTCGTTTACCAAAAGCTTTGATTTTGGACTTTTTGAATCAGATGGTGGATCTAAGAGTATGTGTGGATTGCCCTGGTTGTGCAAGAAAGATAAAGAAAGCTCTCGAAAAACTGGATGGTATATATGCAAACTTCATTTGCATGCTCATATATATATTATTCCTTATCACGTACGATTTTACACTTGCTAAGTTGATGTGTGTGTATATATATGAACGTGCATGACAGGGGTGGAGAATGTGAACGTAGACATAGGAAATCAAAAGGTGAGCGTAACAGGATATGCAGATCAACAGATTCTTTTGGATAATGTAAGGAAGATGGGGAAGAGAGCAGAACCATGGACTGCACCTTATAATCCCAAAATACACAACTTCGATCATTTCTACAAGCAGCAGAAAACCTTCAATCGAACTGCCAACCCTGATGAGAAATACTACAGCTTCTTCAATGCAAACGTTGTTCGTGAGTTCTCGTATGATCCTCTTCCTCTTCCAATTGGCGATGACAATGTTGCTGCTTTGTTCAGCGATGATAATCCCACTAACTGTTCTATCATGTAGATCAGTGTACTATATATTATATGCTTTGTGGGCAGCCCTAATATATGTACAGTGTCGTGTTTTTTTTCCCGAATGAATTGTGAAGTTCATTCGTCAAAATAGTTCGTTCACTATATTATAATTAACTTTCGAAGTATGAAAATAAACAAGTCAAATTATTAAGCTATGAGAATCTGTTTTGCTTGTTTTTATTTTGGTTGATTTTCGGTGGGTTAAAGGGAACTCAAATCACGTTATAATGAAATCATTTTTGAACCAAAGGTGAATTTTAATTAGGAAATAATATGATATACATATTTAGACTGTAAGCCACTTTACAAGTGTATTTTTATTAATATATCTCCTTATATCAAATGGTTTTAATAGCAAATTAAAAATAATTAGGGTATGTTCGATAACACAACATTTTTTATTAATTGAAACTTTTTAGATAGTTTTAACATTTTAAAAAAATTTTGTAGTTGAATGAAAGGTTTTGTAAAACTTGAAAATCTAATGAAGTTGGGGTTTGGTAGGCAAAGGTCTGTGGGCAAATTTTAGAGTGAAATTACCAAAAGAGATGCATATTAAAAATGTTTTATAGTATAAAGATATTTGTCAAAAGGTTAAAAATTGATAAAATTGAAAGAAATTATTGAAAGCTGACAAAAAATTGTCCTATTCGATTGTTTTTTAGTAGCTTTCAAAGTTTTAAAACCCTGTAAGTGTCAAGCAGTATAGATTCTTTTGCTAGATTAGATTTTCCTTAGATTTATATGAAGGTTTCTGGTATAATTTTGAAAAGTTAAAATATAGATTTGTATTTAATTTACAGCTTTGTTTCCAAAAGACATTTTTAATTATTTGTACAATTTTATTTTAATGTTTTTTTTAATGAAAAATCCACCCAAAAATTTAATTCATTAAACACCAGACCAAAATTTTTGTTAAAATTTTATATTTTACAAGACTTTTGAAAAAAAAAAAAACTATACAATCAACTACTTACTCAAAAAAACTTAACTATAAAAAATATCATTGTACCGAACAAGCGATTAAAACTATCTACCTTACCATGTGAAAAACTCTAAAAATGTTAACAAAAATATCTTCCTAAAGTAAAAAAAATTCCAATAAACTTAGCCATACATTAATAAACGTTTGAAAATTGTAATTGATTTATTTTCGGGTTTATAAACTAAGGGTCTGTTTACTTGCAGATTGGTTTATTTTCGGGTTTATAAACTAAATGAGTTTATACGGGTTTATAGTTTATTTTCGGGTTTATTTCTCAATGGGTTTATATATATAAATTATATAAGGTTGTTTACTTGTAGTTTATTTTTTGGGTTTGTTTTTTTTCAAAATACACTTATGCCCCTAAAAAAATTGAAGAACGACGGGGAATACATAGAGATGAACAAAAAATATCGGGTTGGAAAAGCACAAGGCTAAAATCGGGTTTTAAACAAAAATAAACCCATCCCAGCAAAAATAACCTTGCTCAGATAAGTTTATTTTTGAGTGGTTTATAAACCCGAATAAACTCATAGAGAATTAAACCAATCTACAAGTAAACATGCACAAAAATTAAACTCATGGTTTATAAACTAAATGAAACAGAAATAAACTACAAGTAAACAGGCCCTAAATGAGTTTAGACGGGTTTATAGTTTATTTTTGGGTTTATTTCTCAATGGGTTTATATATAAATCATATAAGTTTGTTTACTTGTAGTTTATTTTTTGGTTTTATTCTTGTTCAAAATACACTTATGTCCCTACAAATATCGAAGAATGACGGGGCATACATAGAGATGAACAAAGAATATCGGGTTGGAAATTAAAGCACAAGGCCAAAATCGGGTTTTAAACAAAAATAAACTTTTTGTGGGAGCACAAGGTGATAAAACATGGATTTGGGATATCAACATAATACCAAAAGTTATAAACTTTTTGTGGAAATTGTACTTAGATTGCATCACAACAAAAAAAACCCTAGAAAAACAAAAAATTTCAGTTTTAATGCACTACAAACTTTGTCAACACCCGATAGAGAGTGTGATAAACACCTCTTTTTCAAATGCCCGTATACTCTACACAATATTAAAAATGATAAAATTAAAACTCTCTTATCCAACTATGATCCAACATTCCAAAAAATAATGGACATTATCTTTGAGATAAAGAAAAAATACAACCCAACAGAATTAAGATAAATAGTGCTCACATGGTGAAACTTTTGGCTAATGAGAAACAAATAGTTTTTTACAAGGAAAAAAAAAACCCACAAGACTTAAATCATTAATCCAAAAAAAATTAAAGATTGGATGAGGCAAATTTAAAAATACCAGATTGTAATACAAGACCTCCAAAATGAAGAAGAAAAACAAAAAACATTAAGTGGAAGAGACCAATTTTGAACTTTGTCAAATTAATTTTGATGTTTCTAAAAACTCTAATGACCAATGTGTCTTTGGCTTCATCATTTGAGACCATGATGATTTAACGCTTGCTACGGAAATGGGTCGATATGATGCATACACTATCCTTCAAGCGAAGCTTATGCTCTAAGAGAGGGCCTCCAAAATATCATAAGTTTAGGATTTAACACCATTTTATTTTATTTTTGATAACAGAAAGCTGTTAGGTTGATCTACCTCTTAGAGGTAGTTGACCTAAAGCATTCTTGCGGATGAGAACAAGAAGTTCGGGATCATCAGACAAATTGGTGTTAGGGGTCGAGATTCCCAGATGAGTCAATCGGTCTGCAACATAGTTGATTTTTAAAAACATGTCTGATCTGGACATCGTCAAAGAAACGAATATCCAATTTGAAGTTGGATATAATAATCTCGACCTTCCACAGACAACTCCACTAGTAGGACTCAACACCATTGAAATCCAAGGAGATAACCTTGAATTTATTAACTCAATTAATCAGATTTGAAAACCGCCATGAGAAGTGGACATGATTATTTTTGACATCTCCATTTTGATCTCAAGGTGTATACAAGTTAGAGTCCAACATGTCTTTAGGAAAATCAATGTCATCATAGCCAAGCTCGCATCTCTTAGTCATTGCTCAGATATGGGTGATGAGAACATTTCGCATGACGTTGAATACCTCATCCGAAAGGATGCTTTTGGACGATCAACTTTTAAACGTTGATCCTTCTTGTGTTCTCTTACTTTGTATGAAAAAATAAAGTAAGAAACTAATTTGATCAAATAAGGGCCGGCCAAGCCCAATATGATTTCAATAGGCTTTGCTAAGTTAGAGCAATAAACCGGTCCAAATGTAAAGGAACAAATGGGCTAGGCCCAATTCAGCTGAGCCCATAACTAATAATACGACTGAGAGTGTCCTACATAGTTGGCTGAACTATGATTCGCTTTTAATAAAAAGGCGTTGAAGGATTGGTATGACACGTGGAAGAAGGAGAAAGAGCGCGGGTGGGGCTGGAATTCATTTCCATGTGTAAATGCCGGAAGTAGTCTTTTCCAATGTATATGCACTTTATGGGATGCTTTATCTCCATTATTACTCACCACTACCATCCATATTCCTTTGCAAGGATGCCATATCATATCTATGCCTTCTTTCTCTTTCACCTTATTACATATTCCTTCAACATATCCATTTACCTTTGGAATAACTTTCCTTCTTCTTTTTTTCTAAAGAAAGTTCCCCTAGAAGAGCATTGAGTTTCTTTGTGCATGCATCTATGCCTCTCTTCAACCTTCTAACACTATCATTCTTATATATAATGCGAAACGCATATGTCCATTGAGTCCGAACTCAACACATAAGTTTGATTAGGTTTCATTCAAAACCACGGAACAAATATAATGTGAAGGGTTTTATTAAACGTCCGATCCCTACACATAAATTCGTTAAACTATATCTTTAAATTTAACATTGGAGATGCAATGAACTATACATGATTATCTCATTGATTACACTACGTATTGAGTTTGAGCTTGTTATACATAATAGACGGCCATGGACATATAAACCCTAATTAAATTAATCTATACGATTTATACTCTCTTTGATAAGGGATTTTTATAAATACACTTGATTTAACCTATAAAACAGCAAAACAATCATCAATAAATGCATTTTGGCATTATAAATAGCAAGAGATTTAAATTCTAAATAAATTCAGAAGAAAAAAA
Organism: Fagopyrum tataricum; assembly: GCA_002319775.1. NCBI lineage: Eukaryota > Viridiplantae > Streptophyta > Magnoliopsida > Caryophyllales > Polygonaceae > Fagopyrum > Fagopyrum tataricum. The sequence goes on along the minus strand of CM008279.1, from coordinate 6,986,200 downwards.
AACGGAAATACTGTAGGAGAATTCGATTTAAAGTTCACATTTTTTCATCAATTTACAAATATCATATAGTTATATCAATGTTAAGTTTTGAGAAAGAAGAAGAAGAAGACATATTCACATGGTATGATCATTGTCCTGGTTTAAAAAGTTTACGATATATAGTACAATATATTACGAAAATTAAAAAAAAAATCTAATTTACATGTTTGTTGTGTTCATTTATAAATGTAACATTTTATTTTGTTTATCAAAATTAATCAAATTTTGTTCAATTATTTAAAACCAAAAGGATGATTCTTTGACTAATATAAATATACACATAGATGAAGGTCATATTTGGTTATAACTCCGACAATGAAAACAAATCGTATACCTTTGTTCACGAAGTTTTTGAGAATCATTCCTTGTGACTTGAAGTAATTGTAGTATAATTTGATTAGTTTTGGTACCATCTAGTGGGGGTAACAAAATAAAATAACTGTATTTTTTATGAAATTACATGTAATAATTTCTGAACAATATACGACTAAATTATTTTCAATTTTGTTTTTAAAATTGCAACCGAACGGTGATAACGGTCACCGGTCCACAACAACGTACGATTTCCCACTCTCCAAATATATACACCAAAATTTGTTTATCCAGATCATACATAAGTCGCTTACACCCCACATATCTTCATTCGAAATCACAGAAATAAAAGACAAAAATAAATAAAAATCAACAATTAGTTTGACCAGTTGGGCCAATATTCCTCCGCCTCTTAACCGCCGGAAAATCAGGGTGGAAACCAGGAGTACCGGTAGCCAGTAAAAGTTGTTGTTGTTGTTGTTGACGACGTTGATGGTGGGTCCAGTATTCCTGAAAGACCGTCTCATCAACTAAGCAGTGGACGCCGGCATCGAACAAGGAATCAATACTCTGAGAAGAATCAGGCAACGGAAATGGCCGGGCCGGGCCGGGCTTTGCCTTACGTCGTCCAGCACCAACAGGAACGTTGCGAAGAGCCCCGCCAGCTGTCCAGTAGCGTTGACAGCCCTTACAAAAGTGTCGAGGCTGGTTGACATTGTAGTTGTTGAAGTAACAGAATTTGGTGTCCATGCTCTTACACCTCGGACACGCTTTGATTTCATCGGGCCTTCTTTTCTCTAAGCTTTCTTCGTCGCTATTCACGATTTTCGTCGGTTCTTCTACTTTCACTTTGAACACTATAGTTTTTCCGAATAGCTTGATCCCCTGTGATTCGTCGGCTTGCTCGATCTTCACTTCCGCCATAGCTCGAGAGAAAATTGAGAAAGGGAGTATTTAGAGAGAACCCTGAAGGACAAAGGCCATTGAACGACGGTGTAATAGTGTATATATAGAGACGAAGTTGCTATGTAACATGTTACGAAATTGACCTGTGGTTATGAGTGTACTATTTGCATTATTTTATAAGATAGTATATATCCTTGATTCTTGATAGGATGGAAAAAGGGATCCTGCCTATTCGCATTCATTCAAATTACGATTTTTTTATTGATGAAAAATTATAAACAAATTGACTAAAAGCGTAAAGAGTGTTGGTAATTTCTGTTCGTAGAGTCGTTAAATAAGGAAGAAAAAAGGACCGGCATGTGGGAGAAAGTCACGAACTTTTTATTGATAAATAATTAAAAAAGGGATTTCTTTAAATAAATAAAAAAGAAAAAGGATAAATGTATATCATTTACCCGTTATATATACTAACTCGTGGGAAAAAATCCTTTAAATAAAAAATTCTAAAAATTCAACGTTCAAACCTTCAAAGTTAAGAAAGTCACAAACTTTTTATATTGTTAGAGATAATTTTATTTGTGAAAGCACTTTTTTAAAAAACTTTTTTGTAGTATCTTTGAATTATGACATTTTTTTATTGATCGATGATATAAACATAAAATGTTAATTTCAGGCTTTATTTTCAAAAAATTACTTGATTTAAATCTATCATCTTTGGGTGATGTTTGGGCTAGTGTTGGCATCAACATTAGAGTATATTTCACAACCTTTAAAGTAGAAGTTGTTTTTCACAACAATCCCGAAAGTTGGGCTATTTGTTGTAAATTTCCAATATAACTTTCATGTATTAGTTATGGACTTAGGGTGCATGAATGTGAGCACATCACTTAAACCTGAATAGTGATACCGATTACAAACAAAAATATACCCGATTTAGATTACCCTAATTCTTTACGAATAATAATTATATATTTTTTATATTTCTTGGGAAAGCTTAAGTCATTTTAATAATAAAATAAAATAAAAAAATTGAAAGGAAAAAAAAACAATGAGTGAAAAATAATTATTTCAAAATATGAAACAAATACTTTTCCTAATATGCAATTGATATTTTTCTATTTTGAGTCAAAAAATATATAAAGAAATAGAGTGAGTTTTTCGACAAGAGAAAATTAAGTTTTATGCTTGGTGATAGAAGAAAATTGAAAAATGTATTTTAAAAACTCAAAATAAATATGAGGTCTTAACATATGACCGGATGAGCTTTGGTCCCGTAACAATATAATAAAAAAAGAAAAGAAAAGAAAAGTTGCATTATACAGTATGAAAGTTGCACTTTAACTGATCCATATATATAAAGGCAGATGCTTTTTGTGAGAGTGATGCTATTCCTTTTCACTTCAAATTCTCAGTTTACTGTTTAGAAAGCATGAGCATATATATTATTAATATTATTTTAAAATATATCCATTTTTAAATCTATTTCAAAAAAATTTTTAATGCACAAATAATATTAAAGATGAATCGGGTAATTGTAATTTCCCGAATGGTATATATGCAATCTATTGTTAATTCCTTGTCGAGAGATATGGTGGGTTGCTTTATTCCGATATCCATTTTAATTATATATTATAATTGTAACTTGTAAGACAATATAAAATATAAAATATAGGTTTCAAATTGTTAAGAAAGTGGTGATTGCTTTTAGAGATCTTTAAAGTCTTCACCTTTTATTAAAAGCGAATCTTTTTCCCAATAAAACAATTGAAATAGTAGTCAGATTTCCAACAACTTTTGCAATTGCAACATACAAAGCAGACAAACCAGCATTTCTCTTTCTTTTTAATGGAATAAAATTCAAAATAAAACTATTTTTTTATTGATTAAACAATTCAACATTTTTAATTGAGATATGGATCGATGGGTTAGCATTCGCTTTTAAAAATCTCATCTTTCCACTCTATGTATCGGATAAAGAAGCTTTCTTTTGGATAAAGACTTGAATTACATTCCATAATATGGGGTCAACTATTTCATATTTTCTTATAATTAAAGAAAGAGAAGTTTTGGATGATGCTTAGTACTTTTGATTTTTTTTACAGGTCATGTCTAAAGATTTTTCAATTTTTGAATAATATCTCTAAGCTTTAGAATTTTTCAGATTACCCCCTTTATCATTAATAAGTTAATATTTTAAGAAATAAAAAAAACTATTAATTCAAGAAGTTATCTAGATTTTAAAAATAATTATTAACAATAACCGGTGAATAGTTATTATCTATTTTTCCTCCTCGTAATATTAACTCATGCTCCATTATGTACGGTCGAAGGGTATATTTCGAAAAATTATAAAGTTTAAGGGTACTATCTAAAAACTGAAAAATCCTCGGACATAATCCGAAAAGTTTAAAATTGAGGAACAGAAATTTAAGTTAAAGAAATATATTTGATACAGAAAGGTGCAATTCTACTACAATTATATAATGTTGCATGCAAGGTGGGTGGGTAGTATAAATAATTAAAGTATAGATATGGTTCTTTCTTAGAAGCTAATGCCACAGCTAAGCATCTTAAACTAAATAACTAATTGATAGAATTATAGGTATTGAGATAGCTATAATCCCTTTAAAAAAATATAGTTAAAATAATGTCAATAGATGAATAGAGCATTAATTAGAGATTCCCATAAACCATTTTGAAAAAAAAATCTATTTTCCTTTGTAGACTTCTTTTTTTTTATATATTAAAAAAGTTATTTTTTAAAGGTTTTTTTGTCAGAGTTTAGTCTATACAATTTTAATACTAAATTTGTCATTTTTTTTTCTCTGTAAAGATCTATTTATAGATATTCTTATAATTTGCGACAAATGATTTTTCTATATTTAGAGAAAAAGGCAGCAATTACAGATTATTTACATATTAAGACATACGAAATAACAAGCTGAGAAATGAGTTTAAGCTTTGAATTGAATAGAATGTAGTCCAGATTGCCTTAGAAACCTGCAAGTGGCATTAAAATCCATTTGAAGATTAGAGCGTCTATTGTGGTTGTGTTAGTGAATCTTGATGAAAACAAACTGATCCATTAGTAGCTGCATACGTCTTGAGATGTATGTATGAGAATAATACATGAGAGTGTGATGTTAGCTCAATTTGTAATCAGCTATTTGACGGGATTCAAAGAGATTATACATGCTCCTGGTTGCCATTTTGAAGTGCTCAGCGGAGATTGAAATTGATTCATCATTTGCTATAACTTGTGTGAAGTATTCCCGGATTCCCATACTGAGTCTGAAGGATGGCTGAGATCATCATCCCACATGCAAATATTTGATCTTCATATGTGCTATGGGTGGAGAGGGAGGAGGTGAACTCACAGGAGAAGTCTCCTCCTTCCTGAACTTTGTTCCTTCAGAGGAAGGTTTTGATGGTTGAACACCTAGCATGCTTCCATTTGTCCAGAATGGTACAGAAGTGACGTCAGAAGATTCAGTAGAATTGAGTTTCTTTATCAATCTCATTCATCACGCTTGCTCCTTCAGAATCTGATGATAATACACTTACACCAACAGCAAATTGTTTCTCTAAGTTTGAAATGAAAAAAAGAATACCTTGGCTTCACGACTTTTCCTTCCTTTATCTACACAATACACTTAGATGATTTCCTGTAAGCAGGAATCAGGACCAGCAGTATCAAATCTGAAAGGAAAGCCAACATTTAAGATAACTGGCAGATGTTTATACTTGTCAAGCAACTGCACTCCTCATAGAAATCCATTATGCACCGTCGAAAATATAAACTTCCACAAAAACACTCACTTCATGTACTTGAGACAAGAAGGTAGACTGAATCCACTTAAGGCAATATCATGGAATATCCATTTAAGGCAAAGGATGACTGTATCCCCTGAAATGCTTGCATGTAAGTAAACACTTGTCTGTCAATTATTTCACTAACACATTGAATCTTTCACATTATGCTGACTATAGGCAGAAAATTAAAATTCTGTTTTGAAGATACATTCAATCACTCTAGTATAAATGGAAACTAAACTTTAGATGGTCCACCTTCTACAACAAAACATTCATAAATTTCATCAGCCGACCCTCCTTTTTTTTGTTATCCAACAATTCATTGAGAAAAGCTTCAAACTGGTGGGACTAGGTTCCCCCCGTCTCTTCAACCAATTTTTTTCTTTTTTATGATCAATTTATATCTTGTATTTGGGCCTGCTTTCTTTCTATAACTTGTAATTTACATATTTTTGAAATATAGTCTTGAATCAATTATAAGTTGATGTTTGTCAGCTATGATTCATCCCTGATGAAATGTTAATTTCATCCCCATAATCTAATAACTTCGAGATTTGGAGAAGCCTTCAAAGCTATGCACATGAGAAATGAAGGAGGTGAATGACATTAAATTATGAAGATTAAGAAAACTATAGTTTAGTGTCCGAGCTTTTTATGGGTATCTAATAATTATATATATAAATAGATTATTATATGTGAACTAATTGTCATATGAATATATTATTAATTAAAATTTGTTGAAGTTAAATTTATATACATATTAAAAAGATTTGTGAGTTTAGTATGATTAATAATACCATAATTGTTGATTTAATTCGTCGGATGACTACATCTATAATTTTTGAAAGTATATTACGATCAACTTCATTGAATACTACAATATTTGTAGTATCTTATAATTTTAACCCTATATGAATAAAATAACAATAATTGCTAGCCTTACATAATAACCAATATGAGATTATGAAAAATTCATGAAAATATGATTGAAACAAAATAATAATTGAACCTATATGAAAGATTAAGAAATATATAATTTGTTTAATTTTTAATTCCTCTTTTTATACATGTTGTTAAACTATCAATCTTAATTGATATTCAAAGATAGCAAAACGTTCCAAAAAAGTCTGGCAAAAAAAGAAATGTTGTTAAAACAAAATATAAATTAACAAAATATTAAAAGTAGATCAACGACCCACAAAACAATAGGTCAATAATCAACAAATAGTAGGTCAACGACCCGTATAACGGATATTAATCCGATATGAATAAAAATTATACTTGAATTTAATCAAAATGCAAAAAAAAATGTATGATTGTTCTAGTGTATGAAGACCAAAATGTCACTTTCTTTTCCAGTATTATATGATCGTGTTTGTATGATCTTAATGTCCTACAATCTCAAATTCGTAAAGAGAGTGCAAGCAAAAAAAAAGAGGTCTTGCACATAATGAAGTCATGTCATGAATCGTCAAAATGCAAATTAATTAGGCTCGGATGCCTTCAGTATTGCAGTCATGGGATTGCTTGTTGAACATTAGGGATGAAGTTGAAACAGTTGGTGATGTCCATCATTCATATTCTAATCACTCAACAGACAAACGATGTGTTAATGAGGCTCGGATGATCCCTATATCCTGCTCAACAATCTCGTCACAGATCTTGCACCAAATGCCACCTTCAATCTCAATCTTTCCTTCTTCTTCTTCTTCTTCTCTACTCCTCACAACGATCTACCTCTCTCGATCGTCTTCGATTTCGCTTCTCCCTTCTCCCTTCTGGACCTCGCTATCCCAACTTCTTCGACCTCAATTCCTCTTCTATATGTCTCTCATTTGCTCTCTCCATCTTAAATCCACCAGTGATAAACTCAAGCCGAGTTGTGATGTATCAATTCCGTGTTTGGTAAAAGACATAATTGCCCTCGTCTATTATTATTACGTTATACAGGTTTTCTTTTCATGGTGCCCTTTCTAATTTTCTATCGACTGCTCATCACCAGCAAGTCTTAAACCGAACCCTAGCTCAGAAATCTGTGGACGATTGCTGTTCAAGGGCTTCGAGTCTGTCAGGTGATCATCATCTCTCTTCCCCTTCGATAACAGTTTGTATTTACAGAATTCGATCCATCGCTTATTTCCCCCCATCTTGGATTCTAGTTTATTTAGTAAGAGTTGTTATTTGGGGACGATTGATAGAAAGGTGAACTGATTTCGATCTATTGTTTCTCTTCTTTTGCTGGTTCTTCTATTCACTTCAGATTTCGGCATTTGCACTTGTTTATGAAATTCAGTTTGCTTCTGTTCACCCAAGTTCGAATGTTTCTAGTTAACGATTGATAGATAGGTGAAGTGAAGTGAATTCGATATATATCTTTCTGTTTGTTCGGACTGAAAATGTTAGCTTGTCTTTTGTCATAGAATTATAGGTCACTCGATGAATAAGGGGAAAAAAAGCCTCAGAATTGTTAGTATTCAATCCAGATTCAGCTATATTGTGTGTGTTGTTTCACACTACCCATTGTTGAAATGCTCTTACTAGATTGTAGGTCACTCGATGGCCAAGGAAAAGGAAAAGTCTTTTGTATGGACGGATGCTCTTACTAAGACTCTTCTTCAAATGCTCTCTGAATATCAGAGGGAAAATGGGAATAATAGATTCAGTTGGATTCAGTTGACAGAGACATTTGAGCAGAGAACGAACTTGAAGTGCAACAAAGACACGTTGAAAAATAAGTACAATAACATGAGAGTTGTTTGGAAATTGTGGACTACCTTAAAGCATGGGGAGGGTGAATTAGGATGGGATTGTAAGAAGCAATGTATTGTGGCTAGTGCTGAATGGTGGGCACGAAAGTTGCAGGTATGATGAAACAAAATTACTTGAATTATAGTTCTCGTTTATCCTTTTCTTACTTCAAGTTTTTTCTTATTATGTCTTATCTAAGTAGGAGAATAAAGAGTATAGGATCTTTAGGAGGAATGGATTCAGCCCTGAGATGGAGTCAATGATGAAGTTTCTTTTCCATGAGACAATCGCAACAGGATCTGACTGTGTTGCCCCGAAAACCACTGTACCAAACTCCACTTTGATGCACTTGTCAACTCCAAATGATGGTGAAGATTCAAAAAATGATCTCGTTGACAAGATCGTTGGAGTTGAACCCACACCTGTTTTGGGTTCGGATGGGGTTGTGATCCCGACGTCATGCCCACTTCCCCCGCGTGTAAAGGGGAAGAAGCGGTTGGGCAACGAAACATCTCAAGGAGTGGAAAGAAATATCCGGAAGAGCGTTGGTTCGAGTTTGTACCATGAGAATTTAGCCGCTTCATTAAAGAATAATAATGCAACGGTGGAGGCAAACTCGGCTACCCATGTGGCTTCAAACCAGCCTAAAAATGTTTGCACGGAAGCATTCAAGTTTATTGAGGGAATGGTCGAGGAAGGTTTCCTTGTCCAAGGTTCTGCTCTCTGGTGCTTTTCTGTTTCACTCATTGTTAATGAAACCCAACGTATGCTCTTTACCTTACTGCCTAGCAACGATGCAAGACTATCTTGGATTAAGTGGGAGTTCAAGAAAGAAGGAAAAATGGGTCTTCTGCCTGATCATTAGAGATTAAACTGTCTACTTAGCTTTATTCAGTTGACTTTTTTACCGCCAAACTTTGGTTTCATGAATTGCACCTGCTTGTAACTATTTATTTCAGTATGCTGGGTTTTTCGTTTTCAATGTTGTGTTTTAAGTTTGGGAACAAACTTAAAACAGAGTGTTGTTTTCAAAGGACAGGAATTCTTGCTGTCAAACTTGTTCCTTCCCTGCTCACCAAAAGTATGGTCAGTTTCGGCTTCTACATATATGTATAAAATTGTAAAGGTTTTTCTTCCTGAGTTGATACCGAAAATGTATCGGTTTCTGATGAATGCATTATTTGTCAATCTAGATTGTGGATTTGTAATGTAGATGATGATCATATCCTTGCCTCCTGGTGACCGCTTGCGGCTTATGGGTCGCATTTCTTCAATTTGGACTTCTCCATGGGTATAACGTTAGCTAGGTTTGATATGATCATGATACATAGCTCTATAGCTTCCATGACCATCAATTTACGCTACTGAAGAACAACTTAACCATTTTCAAGAATTCAGCAGGAAATTTAGACAACATATATTAATCATCTATATGCAATATAGATAATTACTTTTTCAATATAACTGATCATACATAGCTGCAGAAAGGCGCGGATTAACGATAACTTGAACCGGAGCTTCTTTGAGCAAGCTAGCACCCTGTCCTTCAGCCATGTCCACCGGCTCATCCCTCGGCGTCGACAGCTCGAAACCTTGAAGCAAACGAGCAATCGTCAAGTGCAAGACTTGAAACGCCAGTTCACTTCCCGGACAAGACCGTCTTCCAGACCCAAACGGAATGTACCAAAACTCTGGCCCTCTAGTTACACCAAACTGAAGCGATCCATTATCCGACAAAAACCTCTCCGGGATAAACTCGTCGGGTTGACTCCAAACTCGCGGGTCTCGGTGCACCTTCCACACATTGAACAGCAACTGATCTCCCTTCTTCATTTGATGACCTGCAACACAGCAATCTTCTGCTGCTGCGTGAGGTGTCGAAAGAGGACCAGGAGGGTATAGACGTAAAGTCTCATTCACAACTGCTTGAAGATAAACAAGGCTCTTGACGTCGGATTCTTCCACCCATCTCTCTTTTCCGACGGCTCTATCAATCTCTTCCACAACGCGACTCATCACGCTCCGGTGGTTTAGCAGCAATGACGTCAACCATATCAATGTCAATGACGTGCTGTCATTTGCACCTACAAATATACTCTACGCCACACAAGATTTAATTAAGACAAGTTAGTAAACTATTTAAAATTCAGTTTGAATTGGTGCAAAATCACAACAAAAAAAAAAGATTGAACCTTCATGGTTGCTTTGATCATGGTGTCAGCATCATACTTATCGGACATCAATTTCCCTTGTTCTGCCAATGAAATTAGAACATCAACAAAATCTTTCTCAGTTTGAGGTTGATTTTGTCGATGCTCAACGATCCAATCGTCTAAAACTTGATCAATCTCGTTGGAGACACGCTTCATCATTTGAATATGCCCTTGCGGATCCAGCCACTCGACAAAGGACAACGGAAAGGCATCCGAAAGCACGAATTGTCCAGCAACATACATGAGTTCCCTAACGACTCTTCGAATCCTTTTGGCTTCTTCATTTTCGAGTCCGTGGTAAGTGTATCTCTTCCGAGCCATTAGCCTGATGATTGTGTTCATTACTAGCAGGCTAAACCACTCGGATAGTACGATCTTGTGGTTGGATTGTGATGAATTGTACAAAGACTTAATGAAGTCATTCAGCTCCGACGTACGAATGGTTGCAAGCTCACCTAGTTTACTTGTGGAAAGAAGTTCTACCATTGTTATCTTCCTTATCTCGCGCCAAAGTGGTCCAAGGGGAGCAAGACCAAAAGATGTGAAGTCATTTCCAAGGTATTTCCTGCTAAATCATTCAGTCAAAAACATAATTGTTAAAATTCTCATCCGATTTCTGGGTTCCAACACGATCCACATTATATATGAATCTCAATATAGAGGTAGACTTTAGATGATTTAAGGATGATTGGTACCTTGAGATTATTTTCGTTTTTGTATTTTCAATAAATTTTTAATAAAATAATTTGAATTATTTAATACAAGAATATTGTAAAGCTAAAGCGTTTCGTTGACCAGGCTTACGAGGTTTGTGATATTTAATAATTGAGATAATTTGATGCTCTATGAAAATTATATAATTTTCTTCAACCTCATATAATAAATTTCTAAAAAATTATAAAGAATTATGGGATAATTATATAATCCTCGATATAAATGTCGAACGGAACATAAATCTTGATAGTCCAAGGACTACCATCATGCATCCTTATAGGAAGACGAGACAAGTTAGTTAGCAGGGGTTCATTTGTAAGTAGACCAGTTCATGGTTAGCCTAGATTCCGATAAGTCTGAGAATCCAACTGGACGTATGAGAATGATACCTATGATTAAAAATGAGAAAATTTTCGACAGTAAAATAAGTCGATCTATTCGTTATGGAATCAGTGACCGACAGTAAAATAAGTCGATCTAGTCAAATAATTAAAGGAGTTGATAGACGTACTAGTGGTTTTCTTTATTCATCACAACAACTATCCACGCAACGTGCGTAGTTGAGTGGTTTACACACGAGGTGGGGTGCATAGTTGAGTTCATGATTTTTTTTTTTGCACTACTACTACGTAACTACGCTCCTCGTTAGAACTGTTCAAAATTCGGTCCGGTCCGGGTTTGGACCGGACCGGAGCGAAACAAACAGGTCCGGTCTTCGGTCCAAACAGTCCGGTCCACAACCGGTCCGGTCCGGTCCGGACCTATATTTTTTTAAAACAAAAAGTTTGTGGAAAAAAATTAAATTAATTAAATTTTAGCAAAAAAATAAAATTAATTAATTAATACTCGGTCCAGTCCGGTCCAGTATACAATAGGCTTAGTATGAAAAAAAAAATTTAATTGTAGTTTAACACATATTTTCCGGTCAATCCGGTCCTGAACCGGACCTGGACCGGCTTTGGATCGGAAAGTTCTGTCCATTTCCGGTCCTCTTTGTTCAGGTCCGGTCCAAGTCCGGACCGGTGAACAGTCCTACTCCTCCTATGTGTACTTGAGAGCACTATCAACTACGCACTTCGAGTGCGTAATTGTCGTGACTACTACAAATTTTCGCCGGTACATTTAAAAACCAATTAATTAATTTGTTTAAAGACATTTTGTTCAATGAATACATGATTTTTTTATTATTTTTTTTACCATAATTACATTTCTTAGTTTTTTTTTACGGTGATACCCATTTTTGTATCGGACTAACTAGCTCGGATATTGGCTTGATTAAGACCCATCCCAGATCCATTCTGAATAGATGGACTAACTAGCTCGGGTATTGGTTTCGGATTATGTTTGGTCTAAGTATGTACTCTATAGTCTATAGAGCTATACTAGATTGAAAAGGTGAAAGAAGTATTACCCTTGAGCGAACGGTGGTCTTGAAGCCAACTGTTTATCTTTAACGGTGAGGCATTCCTTGACGACTTCCCAGCTGCTGACAACGACGAGGGGTTTCATCCCAAGCCTAACTACATAGACAGGGCCATGGAGATCTGCCATGGCGGCTAGGGTTCGAAAAGTAGGAGTTTTCTGTAATGCAAACAGCGGAAGATGACCGATAATCGGCCAGGCTCCAGATATGTTTAGATTGATAGAAGAACTTGTTTTGGATTTGGGTTCAGATTTTCTGGTTTTGAGTAGATAGTACAGAAATAAGAATGCTGGCAACAAAGATGATACAAGTACAGTGAGGAAATCCATTGTATGAATTTAGTATGAGAAGATTGCATCGGGATGGATCATCTATATCTATATATATATATATATATATATATATATATATATATATATATATATATATATATATATATATATATATATATATATAGCTGGTAAAAGCTGAGAATGAGATTTTTTTCCTGTGTTTTTCTTATCTTTAATGTGAGAACAGTTTAAAGCTTAATATCTATATTAATAATAACACCAAAATTATCATCAATCAAACTCATTGATAACATTTCTATATTATTTTTTACACGATATATCGAAAATACCATTTAAAAAAATTGTAGGTAGATGAACATGACATATGGGGTTGGAGCCCATGGGAAGAAATATTTGAGTTCATCCCGCGTCCTATGAGGGTTATTATACTTGTGACAGGATCGAGATGGACCCTGAAATTTATAAATTAATTAAATCCTACTCCGTCGTATCCAATCTCGGTCAGGATAGGGCAGGACCAATCCCACTTAGACCATGATTTGTTTCCGGTTTAAGCTGTACAACTCACCCATGAAAAATCGTTGAAATAGAAGGTCAAAAACTATAAAATCGATGAAGGCCGGTACCGGTGAAAATAGAATTTTAGAGCATGATCACTACACTTGCGGTTGAACAATTCGATTGTGAAGAAGTCATAAGAATGCCGAAGTCACAAAAAGTAGGAAGAAAACAACAACGGGATAGAAATTTAATTTCTCTGACCGTATGACTTTATTCATTAGGACTATATTTTAAATACAAAACTTAATTATATACGGGATGGATCAGTCTAACAAGACAAAGCAGTTAAAATCCGAATTATGAACCTATAATAGGTACATAGATACTACATTCACGGTTTTGTTGCTGGGGAGTATTAGGCCATCCATATTGGTTGGTTTTTACACAAAAGTTTTTAACACTCTTCGTCACATTACTTAAAATAAAAACACTTACTTTATTTAATTTATTTATAATTATACTTATTATAAAAATTATATTATAAATGTATAATTAAATTAGTAATAAATGAGATTTCCAATGAAACACTTGATTAAAAATTTATAACAAACAAATGCGTTAAAAAATTATTGTAACATTAATATAAAAAAAAACTTTTTTTTTGGTTAGAATTAATATAAAAAACTTGATAAATACAAATATAACCATATATATATATATATATATATATATATATATATATATATATATATATATATATATATATATATATATATATATATATATATTGAAAATGAAAAAATCTAAACAGTTGATCATACCAATCATCTTGTTATGATATGCAAATTATGGCTATTCTCTCCTTGTGCAATGTGGATTCTATCATTCTATAATTCTCTCGCCTTGTTTCTAACCAATAACATCCTTTCATCTTTGTTACATGTTTCTAAACAAAATATACAACTTTTTCAATAAAAATTTATTAATTAAAATTGTTTAGAAAGAGCGGTGTACATTTATACATATGAGTCATATGTATAAATGTACACCGCTCTTTTTAAACAACTTTAAGTAATAAATTTTTATGGTATTTTATACATTGATATGATTACATATACAGGCTCAACATTGATCGATCATTGAATATCTTAATCAACGAACGAATTGAAAGTAGATACGTAATCATATTACCAAGATGAATAAGAACCGGACCAAGGGTTTATTTACGTACTCACATCAATGGGGCTCACATCAATGGGGCACACATCCTGTGAATTTAAAATTTGTGGACAACGATACATAAACCCCACTAGACTTGCTTGACTATACCATAACCACCAGTCCTTCGTATATGTTCTATCTATCTATCTATCTTGTAATACAATGTGAAATGAATCGAAATGGATTTGAAATGCCATTAGAAGGGTACAAGTTGAAACTTACAGGACTTCACTAGGGCCCGTATCTGAAGCCACTTATTTACATAATACTTTTCCTCCCTTCACATTGTCATATACCAACCAACACATTACTTTGAAAGAGAAAAAACCCAAAGATCTAATTTAGAGAAGTGTGAAAAGAAAATGAAGGAAATTAATTGGAGCGGAAACAAACGGTACCTTAATTTTTAAGAGAAACTTAAAGCAACAACTTTTTTATTAGACCATATGGACCAACTAACCTATAGAGTGGATAGTTGGTCCATTTGAAAATTTTGTGCTCGTGTATAAGAAACTCGATCACATGACTAACAATATATACATACAATATGGATGTGTTTGGTAGAATTAGATTTCTTGTCGTGGTTTTAGAACAACTATTTTTTAGTATTTTCGTAAAAAAAAATTTAGAGATGTTCATTAAATACAAATTTTAAAAATTTTGAGTTAGTAAAATTACTAAAATGTCCCTGACGTAGTGACATTGTTGCTTGTCACGTAAAACCATAGTCCAAATTACGGTGAAGCCAAAATCAATCACATGGTCTCAAATGCACATCAGTAAGAAGCATTGTCAGTGGTGATGGGGAGAAGAAGATCGTAGACCCCGAGTCTAGAGAAGATTCGCAACATTCTGATTGCATCCATTAACAGTCCGAAGTATGTCGGTGGTTGTGGTTGAGTTCGGAGGAAGTGATACACATCATCTTCAAAAGAAATCCAATGGGTGATGTCGTGGTATCCCAGGAGAACCCAGTCCCAATGGGTCTGATTGATCTTGGATGTATGATTACTGAAGTAGCTGCCCGGGAGAACCCAACCCAAAAGACAAACAGCTTATCACGAAACCATGCATTTCATTCCAAAGACAATCTTGGCCCATAATCTTTCATCACTAAATGAAGTAAACGGTAATTGATGGTTGTCAATTCTCTTCTCATATAAATCCATCCACGCATTGCCTTGATGAGGCTGGCCTGAGTCTCTCTTATGGGCAATCAATTATCAATCTCAAGATTTATATTCAATTATATTGCACCGTTGGTGTAAACTATCCTTCTTCTCGTGGATATGCCATATATATTTGCCTTATTTCATGATCTAAGATCAACAAGGTTAAGACCACCTTTCTTCTTAGACATACAAACCTCACACTAATAAATTTTGGTTTGTGTATTTTCAATAAATTTTTAATAAAATACATTTTAGCACAAGAAATTCTGAAATTGTAAAGCTAAAGCGTTCGGTTGACCAAGCTTAGTGATATTTATTGCGATGAAAACTATTAAATTTTCTTAAAACCTCACACTAATAAATTTCTAAAATTATAAAGAGTTATGAGATACTTATATAATCATCGATACAAATGTCGAACGAAACATAAGTCTTATTAGTCCAAGGACTACCATCATGCATCCTTATAGGAAGATGAGACAAGTTAGTTAGCAGGGGTTCATTTGTAAGTAGACCCGTTTAAGGTTAGCCCGGCCCGACTACTAACCTACTTGGTAAACAGCCAACCTGAATTCGGATAAGTCTAGAAATCTAGCTAGATATATGAGAATGATTCTTTTCGGATTAATAGTGAGAAAACATTCATTAACGGTGTATAATATTACCTGTCAACGTTAATTTTTACAGACATTTTGTTCATCGAATACATGATTGATATTTTTATTTTATTTTTTTATCATAATTAAACTTTTTAGTTTTTTTTCCCGGTAAGACCCATTTTTAATTGTATTGGACTAACCAACTCGGCTATTGGGTTGGTCACTCTTGACATGAGTTCATCCCCAATAGTCAACCCATCCCAGATCCATTCCGAATAGATGGACTGATTTTTCGGCTTGGGATTATGTTCGGTCTAAGGGCTCGTGAGGAACCACTAAGAATCATTCCCGGTAACGGAATGATTCCGAAGCAATCAAAAATTATGTTTGTTTATAGATTTTTTTAACATATAAAGTAATCCAATCATTTTTATTTTATTTACTAACCCTAAAAAATTCCATTACATTTTCATTTCATCAATCCAATCAAACGTGAACTAAGTATGTACTCTTTAGAGCTATACTAAGTTGAAAAGGTGAAAGTAGTGTTGCCCTTGAGAAAACGGTGGCCTTGAAGTCAACTGTGTTATCTTTAACGGTGATTGTTGACAACGATGATGGGTTGCATCCCAAGCCTTACTACATAGACAGGGCCATGGAGATCTATGAAGGAATTGTGTTCTTTCTCCAAATGTGCAATTACTGATTATGTTATAAGACGATACATAAAGATATATAATTTGATGATATTAAATAGTTATAGCATTTTGATAGAATCTAACTATGACTTATGTATTTTATGTGATAAATATAAGTTACTAATATTATCATGTCCTACAAGGTAGCAACCAATGGGCTGATGAACTAGATCAATTAATAAAGAGATATAATATATAAGAGTATATGTTATAATGTTATATTTGATATAACATGGGAGTGTATATTTATTAGATAATAAAGTGTTATTTTCTAATGAAAATTAATACTAAAAAATAAGGTTTCTAGGAGATATCTTATCTTTTATATATATATATATATATATATATATATATATATATATATATATATATATATATATATATATATATATAGACGAGCTTTCTTAGAGAAAACTGCAATCCTTCATTCACACACAACTCTCTCTTCTCCCATTCGATCTCTTATGTTTTGCAATACATTAAAGACTAAGACGATCTAAATCTATATATGGGTGGACCAACTAGATGAGTCACATTTGAGACTCTCAAATCTTTTCTTGAAGGTATCACTTCACGCATTAAGAGGAATCATTTTTATTTCTAAACTTGTCTAATCGAATATGCATGTGATCCCCGTTTAGATGTTTAGGAAAACTTATTTCCTACTATTCCGCTTTTACACATCTAAAATCACAACAATCTGCCATGACGGCTAGGATTTGAAAAGTAGGTGTTTTCTGTAATGCAAACAGCCGAAAATAACAGATAATCGGGCATGCAACAAATATGTTTAGATTGATAAAAGAACTTGTTTTGGATTTGGGTTGAGATTTTTTGTTTTTGAGTAGATAGTACAAAAATAAGAATGATGGCAACAAAGATGATACAAGGATAGTGAGGAAATCCATTGTATGTAATCAATATGAAAAGATTGCATCGGGATGGATCATCTATAAATAGCTGTGTAGGAGCTGAGAATGATAATTTTTGTGTGTTTCCCATGCTTCGATGTGAAATAGTTTCAAGCTTAATATCAATATAAATATTATCACCAAAATATATCATCTATAAAACTCATTAATAACATTTCTATATTATGTTTCACACGATATCTAATATAACGAGAAGACCATAAGAAAAATTGTAGTAGGATCAAACATCACATATGGGGATAGAAAGGAAAGAAATATTTGAGGTCATTCCACGTTCTATGAGGATTATTATACAGTGACAAGATCTGGATGGTACCTGGAATATTTAGATTAATTAAGTCATGTCCCGTCGGACCCAGTCTCGGTCAGTATAGGGCAAAATCAATCTCGCTTAGGCCATAATTTGTTTCCAATTTAAGCTATACAACTCACACATGAAAAAATCGTTGAAATAGAAGGCAAGAATTATAAAATCGATGAAGGATGTACGATACTGGTGAGAACAGAATTTTAAAGCACGGTCATGCATATGGCTATAAATACATACTCAACACTAATCGATAATTAAATATCTTAATCAGTGAACGAGTTGAAAGTAGACTCATAATCATATATCCAAGATCAATAAGAACTAGACTAAGGGTTGTTGATATTCATATATCCAAGATCAATAAGAACTAGACTAAGGGTTGTTGATATTCATATCAATAGAGTACACATCTTGTGAATTTAAAAATTGTGGACAACAATAGAGAAACCCCACTAGACTTGCTTGACTATATCATAATCACACAAATCCTTCATATATGTTCTATCTATCTATCTTGTATTCTTGTAATACAATGTGAAATGAATCGAAATGGATTTGAAATGCCATTGGAAGGGTACAAGTTGAAACTTACAGGACTTCACTAGGGCCCAAGTGTATCTGAAGCCACTTATTCACATAATCCTTTTCCTCCCCTTTGTTCACATTGTCATATACCAACCAACACACTTGGAAAGAGCAAAAACCCCAAAAATCCAATTTAGAGAAGGGTGAAAAGAAAATGAAGGAGATTAGAGCAGAAAAAAAGTACTTTCAACTACTTTTTTATTAGACCATATGGGCCAACTAACTCATAAAGTAAATAATTGGTCCATTTAAAAATTTTGTGCTCACATGAAAAACTCGATCACATGACTAACTAACTATACATACAATATCTATGTGTTTTGGTAGAATTATATTTCTTTTCGTGATTTATTTTTTAGTATTAATTCTCATAAAAAAAAAGCATTTAAAGGCGTTGATTAAAAATAAAACTTAATAGTTTTTGAGTTGATGAAATTGCTAAAATGTCCCCGACGTAGTGACATTGACAAATAACGGTAAAGCAAGGGTCTCAAATGCACATCAGCAAGAAGCGCTATCAGTGGTGGTGGAAAAGAAGACCGTAAACCTAGAGTCTACAAAAAATTGTCAACATTCTGATTGCATCCATTAACCCGGCACGGAGCATGTCGGCGGTTGTGGTTGAGTTGGGAGGAAGTGATAAATATTATCGACCGAATAATAAGATGATTTGAAAACTAGAGAGTGAATAACCGGATATTTGAGACTATATATCTTGTATCACATCCGGCATAAAAGTCAACGATGTATTTGGTCCGATAGTATATACCCTTGATTTATGTTCATTCGGGCCAAATTAGAGATCGAATAACCCGGATATTTGAACTATATATCATGTATACCCAAATTTTAGGACAGATTTTGTAATTTTTTAAAATTAATGGGCCAAATTGAAGTTTGTTCTTCTTCTCCCTCTAATCTTAGCAATAAAATGATATCCCATTATAAACAGAAGAAATCTAAATCAATGATGTCTAACATCTCACAATTAATTAAGTGTATTTACAAATGGAATTTAATCAAAAAACCCTAGCAGTTAGAACTTCAACCGGATCAAAACCTGCACAATTACTGTATTAATGTTAAAGCACAACCGGATCAAAACCCTAGCAGCCAGACCCAATTGAATTGGAAAAAAACAAACAAAACACATCAAAAAGAGGGATTGGAACGTGCACATAGCACACAGAGGAGGCATGGTTAAGTTGTCTAACTTTCTTATGAAGGGTTTTGGTGTAATTTCGAGGAACGGCGACAACGATGAAACTTCGACCTCTTCTCTTCGACGGGATGACGGAGATTTATAGTCCTAGATAGGGTTGCAGATTCATGGCGGCGGCGAGGGTATCTTTTTTGTAGATCGGAGACGGCAACAACGGCTGTAGATCCGGACGGAGGGTAAATGCTTCTGGACTCAGAGATTGGGAAGCATTCAGACGAGGAATACGTAGATGCTGAGCCGCTTACGAAGAAGTAGAAGCATCTGTCGTTGTGGCTACATATATAACAGCGGGAATATGAAACCCTAATTGACGAATAACTAATGATTTGGGGCCTAGCTTATAACTGAAGAAGAAAAAAACAAAAACGTCCACCCCATTTTTCTCAAATATATTTGCACTTACAAGCCTTATTTCATGATCTAAGATCAAGACCACCTTTCTTCTTTGTTCTTTGGCATACATGCAAACCTTCTCCCAAGCAACAAGGGAAGGCTTCCAAACCTCATCAATAACCGAAGGTTATTCAACCAAAAACCCTCCAACCTTGTAAAACCGATTTGGTAATTTAAAGTCTTCCCGCAAAGGAGAGATGTTTCATATTCCATAATAATGATTTGTGACTCAATTTTATCAATCAGTGGAGCATAACAAGCCCCCCTTGAAAAAACCCTGTATTTTTTTATGAGCAATAATTAGCATTTTTCTAAGTATAATATTGAATATTTCATTAGACATAACAATTTTGAGTAAAAATGATTCGATTTTAAACAAATACTTTGTTTGTTTGTTTTGCAAGATTGAAGTACTTGCACGTTTTTGTTCCAACAAACGTAAGAATGCACGAAAACAATTATAATTAAGGAACTAGTAAAGCCAATAAAATTCCATATGAATACTTTTATTCGAATTTAGCTAGCTATGATATGATCGATACCTAGCTAAATATAACTTTGTATAGCTTCCATGACCATCAATTTACGCTAGTGAAGAACACTTCAAGCATTCAGAAGGAAGTTTAGACAACATATATATATATATATATATATGCAATCCCATTAAATTAGACAACAACTTCAAGCGGGAGCTTCATAACTGTTCATACATAGCTGCAGAAAGGCGCGGAGTAACAATAACTTGAACCGGAGCTTCTTTGAGCAAGCTAGCACCCTGTCCTTCAACCATGTCCACCGGCTCATCCCTCGGCGTCGAGAGCTCGAAACCTTGAAGCAAGCGAGCAACCGTCAAGTGCAAGACTTGAAACGCCAGCTCACTTCCCGGACAAGAACGTCTTCCAGACCCAAACGGAATGTACCAAAACTCCGGCCCTCTAGTTACACCAAACTGAAGCGATCCATTCTCCGACAAAAACCTCTCCGGGATAAACTCGTCGGGATGACCCCAAACTCGCGGGTCACGGTGCACCTTCCACACATTGAACAGCAACTGATCTCCCTTCTTCATTTGATGACCTGCAACACAGCAATCTTCTGCTGCTGCGTGAGGTGTCGAAAGAGGACCAGGAGGGTATAGACGTAGAGTCTCTTTCACAACTGCTTGAAGGTAAACAAGGCTCTTCATGTCCGATTCTTCCACCCATCTCTCTTTTCCGACGACTCCATCAATCTCTTCTATAACGCGACTCATCACGCTCCGGTGGTTAAGTAGCAATGACGTCAGCCATATCAATGTCATTGACGTGCTGTCATTTGCACCTACAAATATACTCTACGCCACACAAGATTTAATCAAGACACGTTAGTAAACTATTTAAAATTCAGTTTGAATTGGTGCAAAATCACAACCAAAAAAAAAAAGATTGAACCTTCATGGTTGCTTTGATCATGGTGTCAGCATCGTACTTATCGGACATCAATTTCCCTTGTTCCGCCAATGAAATTAGAACATCAACAAAATCTTTCTCAGTTTGAGGTTGACTTTGTCGATGTTCAACGATCCAATCGTCCATAATTTGATCAATCTCTTTGGTGACTCGCTTCATCATTTGAATATGCCCTTGCGGATCCAACCACTCGACAAAAGAAAACGGAAAGGCATCGGATAGCACGAATTGTCCAAAAACATACATGAGTTCCTTAATGACTCTTCGAACCCGTTTGGCTTCTTCGTTTTCCACACCGTTGTAAGCGTATCTCTTCCGAGCCATTAGCCTGATGGTTGTGTTCATTACTAGCAGGCTAAACCACTCGCTCAGTACGATTTTGTGGTCGGATTGCGAGGAGTTGTACAATGACTTGATGAAGTCATTGAGCTCCGATGTACGAATGGATGCAAGCTCGCCTAATTTACTTGTGGAAAGAAGTTCTACCATTGTTATCTTTCTAATCTCTCGCCAAAGTGGTCCAAGGGGAGCAAGTCCAAAAGATTTGAAGTCATTTGCAAGGTATTTACTGCAAAATGATTCAGTAAAAAACATGATTCATAAAATTCCATTCAATTTGATTTTAGGGTTCCTTATATAGATAATCTTAATATCGAGGAGGGTTACACGGGTCAGCCCGGATTCGAACAAGTGTGAAAACCCAAATGGACTACAAGCTACTAAAACTATATAGAGAGGATTAGGTTCATACCAGAATGACCGGATTCAAAAGTGTAAAAGATGAACCTCCATCGACTAATCAAATAAGTAAATTGTTCAAATCCATTATATTTGAAAATTGACTTTTTCACCAACACTTTTTAATGTAGACCCTTTTCATTGTAACTCAACCTCTCTCTCTATTAAAATCATTTAACAGGTAACAAATTAAAAATGACTAGTATCAGCTATACAATATATTTCAAACAAAAATTAAATCCTCAATCTACTTCAAATTAAAATTTAAATATATATAAATACTTATTATTTTGGACTACCCGGATTGGGTATTGGGTGGGTCTTGACACGAGTGCAGACCCAATAGTCGACCCATCCCGCATCCGGTCCGAATAGACGGACTGAACAAAAGTTCATTTTTTATAAAAAAAAAAATCCGTTAATGATTAAAAACTGAAATCGGTAACACAAAAAACAAACATAATTTTCTCCTTATTGAAAAAGTTAAAGAAACGTTACCCTTGAGCAAAAGGTGGTCTTGAAGCCAACTGTTTATCTTTAACGGTGAGGCATTCCTTGAAGACTTCCCAGTTGTTGACGACGACGATGGGTTGCATCCCAAGCCTTACTACATAGACAGGGCCATGGAGAACTGCCATGGCGGCTAGGGTTCGAAAAGTAGGAGTTTTCTGTAATGCAAACAGCGGAAGATGACCGATAATCGGCCATGCTCCAGATATGTTTAGATTGATAGAAGAATTTTTTTTGGATTTGGGTTCAGATTTTCTGGTTTTGAGTAGATAGTACAGAAATAAGAATGTTGGCAACAAAGATGATACAAGTACAGTGAGGAAATCCATTGTATGAATTCAATATGAAAAGATTGCATCGGGATTCGGGATGGATCATCTATAAATAGCTGTGTAAAAGCTGAGAATGAGATTTTTTCTGTGTTTTTTCTTATCTTTAATGTGAAAATATATAATAGAATTACTGGCTATCATGTGTTGGCATGACAAAATGTACTAATTTTTAGTTGAAAAGTTAAAATAATATATTGACACGAAATGCTACCTAAACCATTACGCAATCATTGAGCTTTTGGGCTTAATAAGAGGCATGAAAAAACCATAAGAATCTTCATTTTTGTATAAAATATAATTAAAATTCACTTTTGGATTTTTTTTAATCAAATTAATTTTATTTTGTTTTTAAATAATAGTTATGAATGAACAATTTGTGATAGTCGATTAAAATGTAATTTGTTAGTTGATTTCATTTAGTCTTTAGTTTTTTTAGAAAATTTTAATTATTTTTTTATAAGAATGTTTGAATACACCTTTATTATAAAGTCTACAAAAAGTCAAAAATACCTTTAGAATTTATTTTTTCATAAATACCTTTATTCAATATTAATGTAATTTTTAAGTAAAAACTGACCTTTAAAAAAATTATAAATAAAATTTCAGAACCTGAAAATCAATTGCTAAATTAATTACAAATGAGAATTATGTACAAAATTTAACGAGGACATCATGCGACATATGTATCGTGGGGTTCGTGGCAATGTTTTAAATTTTGGGATTTGATACAAGTAGTTAGATAATAAGTGAGATAGAGTGTCCGTTTTGGTTGGAGTGAGGGAGTGAAAACGGAATGAAATCGGTTAAGGAGAAAAAATGAAAATGAAAATGAAAATGATTTAGATCAATTTCGTATGTAAAAAAACTCTAAACAAATATTGTTTTTTATTGATTCGGAATCATTTCGTTACCGAAAATGATTTCTAACGACACCAAACGAGCAAAGAAATGTGAAACTGCGGTTGGCTAAGATGGAACAGTGGTTAGAGTCGGTCCTTAGTATATGTGTGTTTGGGCGATCGTCTATTATATGTGTTTGGGGATCGTCTATGAGTATATTTAGTATTTTACTTATCAAGGGATAAATTTTACGTTAATCTGATTTTATGTGCGTCACCAAATTAATTTTTACAAGGTAAAATTTTATCTTAAACATAACAAAGACTAAGAACATAAAGAAAACAAATATTACGATTGACAGTTAATTTGTGACTTTTCTTTATTTATTTGTTTTAGAAAAAAATTAGGAAACGAAGACAAAAACGAGGAAAAACACATGAATTGTTGATGAGTTACTGTTTGAAAAAAAGTTTGTGACTTTTCTTTATTTTTTACAAACTTATTTTAAAAAATGTTCAAACCCTATTAAAAAAAACTTTTTACAAAAAATATTTTTTAAAAAATATTGAGAAAAATGGGGTAGTAGGTCCTATTTTGTATCGTTGATACAAAATAGGCCTCTCAATATTTTTAATTATTTAATCACTTAACGAGAAGGGTATAACGGGCATTATGAACTCTTTCTTCTCCATCCCATTAGCCGCTCCATCCATTAGCATCAAAGAAGCAAGTTTCTTCGAGTCCGACCATGAATCTATGATCGAGAAGCTTCAAGTATTCAAGATCTAAGGCCGAGACAGGCGTGGCCGCGTCATTCTTCGCATCGGTGTTTATGTTCTCAAAACGATCTACGATGCCAATTTGGAGTAATTCGATTGCCAATCGCCCGGAATTTGACGATGATGATCAAAACCCTAACCCTAGTGGTACCCCTGTTATCCCCGCTCCCAACAACACGGTTGATCACAGGGCTTCCGCTGGTTTTAAAATCGATATCAATAGCTCAGGAACTCCGAATAGGTCTAGGAAGCGACCGATGATGCAAGTGGAGGAGAAGAGCTCTAGAAATGTGAATTTTGGTGGGTAGCAAGTGGAGGAATTCCAAACAGTATCATCCTGGTCCTGGTCCTCATGTTGCTTAAGAAGAGTCTCCAACAGCACGGGCACTAAAGACGTCAAAGCCTTCTACAGAAATCGGGAATGAGGAGATTTTGACTGCCCACTCTCGACATCAATTGCTTCCTGAAGTTCTGATTCTTCATCACATATGGAGCTTCAGAATTCGATTGCCTGAAGGGCAACAACCTCTTCATCAACTTTAATTGCATTTGCAGTCAGATTGAAGAGGTTTACCATGTAAGGTTCAAGATATTCGTAGTACATAGAAGCAATGGCCACAATACACTCTTAAAGCAGCTTGCCTGATCTCTACTTCTTTGGAGACTGTAGATTCGCATACAACATTCATTATATAATCTCGCTCCATCTTATTCTCAAAGTTGGTCTGAGCAAAGGCAAGAGCATTATATAATGCTCTTGTTGCTGCCAATCGGACTTCAAGACTTTGTTCAGAAGCACTCATTCCTCTAACAATTGCAGTGAGTATAGAGTTTACTTCCTTTTGATCAAGCTCTAAGTGAGATATCTCTTCACATACATACCCAAGTGTTTCCAATGTTGTCTGTTTCAAAGTGGTTGGACTATCTGCTGTCATGTTGTTCAGCAATGATCCAATCAAATCAGGTCACTCCTTCCGGGGAATCTCAATGCATGCAATTTTTGCAATAACTTGTGCTGTTGTGTGCCTTGCTTCTTGTGCCACTATAGCAAGAGTTCTCATGAGCAAGTCCTTGATTTGTGACTTTACAGAGCTATCAATTGCTACCCACTGTTGGATGAGATGATCCTTCTTTGAAGCATCTTTTGCATCTAGCGAGTTTTTCAAAGACCAAGAGGTGGCCGCTGTGGCTCGACTTGTTTTAGTCTTCCCTTAGTGAACTTCATTAGTAGATTAAGGTCTGACTTTTGAGTTTTGACTATGGGCTTGTATCCTTTTTCCTACGGGCAAGCATGCTGAAACAAGAACATGAAAGGAAACAACATATATTATACATACTTGATTTGCTAAGCATATGTTATATGCTTCAGATATGGATCATATACATTATTCTTGGACATCATTCAAGATATACGCAATATATGTGAAACCTAGGCTATGCATTTTCTATTCGTTATTCTTACTGAAATCTTAATCACGTCAACTCTCCAGCAATCCCATGACTTGACAGTTCCGGTGATGTTGCAGTTCTCTGGTTCTTCTTATTACGTATTTCTATTATGAAGTTCTCTGTATAATTTCATTTTAACGAGTAATGATTAAGGCAATTGGTGACATTCAGATAAAATTTGAGAATGAATTTGGGATATCATAACTTGACAGTTGATAATTAATATTTGGCTTAGATTTGGGAATCAATATTTGGTTTTGTATATGCTTCCTTCGCTTTTTAACATTAGGGTGGTTATTCGAGTCTAACGAACCGAGTTTTGAATTGATATTGTGTATTGGGCCCGGACGTAGGCTTGTGTATTGGGCCCGAGCGTAGGCTTGTGTATCGGGCCCGGTCGTAGGCTTGTGTATCGGGCCCGAGCGTATGCTTGTGTATCGGGCCCTGTCCGAAGCTTGTGTATCGGACCCTGTCCGAAGCTTGTGTATTGGGCCCAAGCGTAGGCTTGTGTATTGGGCCCGAGCGTAGGCTTGTGTATCGGGCCCGAGTGTAGGCTTGTGTATCGGGCCCGAGCGTATGCTTGTGTATCGGGCCCTGTCCGAAGCTTGTGTATCGGGTCATGTCCGAAGCTTGTGTATTGGGCGTAACCTTTATTAGAACAATTGAGCTTTCATTAAACCAATTGAGTTTGGGCCTTTATTAGAATAATTGGGCTTTTATTAAACCAATTGGGCTTGGACCTTTATTATAACAATTGAGCTTTCATTAAACCAATTGGGTTTGGACCTTCATTAAAAACAATTGGGTTTTCATTAAAACAATTGTGTTTGGGCTTAACTAATTTCATATTCCTAATTTGTCCTTTCATTTAATCTTTAAAGATAAGTAAATGAGGTCTAATTAGTCCATTGATATGAAAAGGAGCCTACTTAGTGTTCATTTATACAAAAGAGGTCTACTCTCCCATTTAACCCTAAAATATTTGTACAAATTATTTTTATATAATAATTATTTAAAATTTTAAAAATAATATTTTTTTATTTTTAATATTTTAAAATTTATTAAATTGATTTTTTTTTAAAATAAAATCTACGTCATCGCCGGAGCTAGGTTTTTGCCGGAAAAGTATGACGTATTATATTTGGTAAATACGTTGATAGTTTGTATCGATTCTAGTAATTTTTAAAGTTGATATTATTTTCGGTTCAATGTTAATAGTTAATTTTACTTTGGTTTTTTTTTTAATTTGATTGACAATTAAAACAACCGTCTTAAGTAAAACTACGACCTTTTATTATAAAACCGGACACCGAAAACTAACGTCCTATGTTTGACATAAAGTAATATATCATGCATGTTAACCATTTAAGTGAATAGAGTTAAATATTCCCTACGAGATCTACGAACCGATAGGTACTGTGTACACGTTTTTGTTGCCGAGGAGTATAGCAAATTGAAAGTAGACACGAAATCATATGTCGTGAATAAAAGCTAGTACACCAAGTACTGTTGATATTCACATCAATGGACTATATATCTTGTGAAATTAAAAAATGTGGACAACGTTACAGAAACTCCACCAGCCTTACTTGACTATATGTCTAATATTATAACCACACAAATCCTCAATATGTATCTTATAAATAAACGTGAAATAATCATCCTCAATTACATATAAGTTTATAACCACTCAAATTCTTCAAATAATCATCCTCAATTATTTTATATGTTTATAACCACTCAAATTCTTCATATATGTACTATCTGTCTTGTAATAAAATGTGAAATGAATCATAATGCATTCGAACTTCTACTAGAAGGGCAGGAGTTGATTTGACGTCACAGTTGATTGATGTGATGACGGGTTCGAGATTAAAAGTAAAGACTTTTAATAGAAGAGACCAATATGGTATTTTGGCCCCACTGAAGAAAAAAAACTGCCCTGGTTTTTAAGAGAAGTTAAAGCAGCAACTTCCTTAATTAAAACCATATTTACAAACCCGAATGCTTCTGAACTTTCCTCTGCTATTTATCAGTTCTCTTACATTTATAGTGAGCTGGTAAATGCACTTACTACCAAAAGTCTAAGCACACAAATTCTTAAAAACAAAAAATACCCGACATGATTACCTCAACGGCTACCTCGGTTTCTATAGCCTCAGACTTTGCCCATTGGCAAATTTTATATGTATATCCATAACCTGCAAATATAACTAAGGTTTCTTGATTACAGGACCTTTGTACTGACCCCTAAGCACCATGAAGTTTTCTGGAGGTTGGATCTCTTCTAACCAAACAATATCTGCAGGGTTGACTCCCTGCAGTTGTTCGATACCATCTGCAGACAGAAGTCGATTATCAACAGCGCTTCTTATGATCAAAACCCACAGAGATTTTGGACAGCATTTGAGTACATATAAGAAAAAACAAAAACTGAAAAAGAAAGAAAGATACCAGGAAGCTCTCTTCTAGGAGCTTTTCGAAAGTAAGCACAATGTCGTCCACCTTCTGAGGAATATGGAGGTGTAAGAATGTCGAATAATGCACACGGAGTCACAGCCTTAAAACAGTGGATGTTTCCACCGTTTGTAGGGTAGAGAACGGTGGTTCCACAGGGCGCAGTCATTTCACAATCTCTAACCAGCTTTGCAGGTCTGGCTGGATATTCAGAGGCATGTTCAGATCCACTAGGAAATAAAAATTTGATAGCTTTGACGATAAACAATCGTCAAATAGTAGTGTTGATCCGAACTCCAAACAACTAATCACTCTAGATTTCTGTCGTTCGTTCATTTGGTTTCTTTTACTCTTCACTTATTCATCTCAGCTCCTCAATCCCATTCACAATTTGAAGCTCACAGGTCACAACCTTGTGAGGTGAAAATAGACTGAACCAATGTATATTATATAACAGTTTAACTTGATGCTATTAAATTTTTATTATTAATTTAACTCTACACTACTGATTCTGGGCAAGATGACTCTACAAACAAGTCTTCAATCTTGTATTAAACGAATGTTGTTCTAAAACTAATGCTCCTAAAGCATTCAAGTACACTTTGTTTTTCCATGCCATTTATTTCATGATCAGAACCAATACCTAGAAGTTTCACCTAAAAGTAACATGTGTAAGTGTCCAAGAGAAAGAGACTGCTACTATAACACTTAAATCTAAAAATAGAACCACACACCTTCAGTTGGATCAGTATGACCCGGTACATCCAGCCAATCATATGACTTTACATGTAAAGAACCATAGAGAACCTTGCTCAACACAGTCATTCCAGGATGATTATGAAGGGGTATAATAGACGAAGGTGGCATGCAAAAGATTCCAATCTGCCAATTAAGAGAAGCGTCAATATAGCCAACAGGCAGTATAAGCTAAACTTCAGGATACATGTCAACTCAGGGTTCTTACAGAGAAATTTTCACATTCATGTATATGCAAATATTTGATGGGTGGCGGGCACTGTTGACTTCCATTGCGGCTTTTCTTCCCGTTGTTCCCAATAGCAGCTCTCCATTTTTGTACTGCTTGTGCCTCCTGATCTAGTCCCACGTTAGCAGGCTTCAGATCATCTGGGGGAGGGAAAAATACACCACCAATGATTACAAGAAAGTCATAATTGTTTTAATTCGAAGAGCTAAATCAAGAAAACATTATTTGGACACTTTAGAAAGTGGAAGAACAGGAAAGGGTATAATGCCATAGGTGTGGCATCTCAGAAACAAATTATTACTGACTATGTGTCTAAGAATATCAGAATATTGGTTGCTATTTGCTATTATAACTTTTATCAAAAAGATATTTTCAGATAGATCTAAAGAGTGATAAGGAATTTTGCAGCAATATGTTCAATCCTATCATGTGCTATGAGAGTGCTAGTTTGCTATATGCACCATGTGTAGTTTTGTACACTGACGGGTTTGGGTAATCTATAGAGTCCGTAAATTGGTATAGGTAATCAGAGGTGAATGGCCTTATGTGGTTATTTAAAGGGCTGCTGATACCTCCCAGAAACCAACAAACACCTGTGGCTTCACAAAAGGAAAAGGTTTGGATAAGAAGAAGCCCAAGCAGCACATGCTGCGGCTGCCTTTTGGAGCGGGTATAGAGCAAGATACTTTGAGCAGTGTAATAACTGCTGATATGATATATAGCAGACCCATCCAAGGAATGAGACCTTAACAGGAAGTTACTTGTGTTGGAGGAAAATCTTGCAGCAAGAGTTCAGAATCATATGAATGATGAGACACAACAAATGGGCTTGTGGAAGTTTGGCAATCTTATGTGTATAATATTTAGAGCTTCGTATCTTAGATCATTTCATCATCTCTATCTATTTATCTGTTTAGGAATGGTTTGTAATAGGTCTATCTTACATCCTTCCAGTTTTATGAGTATAGAAACTGCAATTGCTGTCATAAGGGGGAAAAAAAAACATAAAGATTGCACAGCATTAGTCACGTTTCCAATATTAATCAGGAAACCTGTGCTGAGCATCAAACGAGATGGAATGAGGCTACTAGAGATCCACACATCTAGATTACATAAAAGGGTATATATTACACAGGAAAAAACCCGCTAAAAATACCAATTTTTACAACAACCCGCTGAAGTCGAAATCACACAAAACCACCAATTAAATGATTCCTGTTAACAAACCACCACCCACCCTAAATGTTTTGTTACCATCTAGTAAGAATTTTTTAAAAACACAATTTAACCCTGAGATATGTTTCCCCTTGTTTAAAAACGTACTTTTGAGATTTTAAGTTGTATTCTTAATCTTGTTACAGTCTTTATAGCCCGAAGGGCATTGATTAGGTGCCTTTTTGGTTGGACTGGTGGAATGGAAACGGAATGGAATCGGTTAAGGGGAAGGGAAGGAAATGGAAATGAGTAGATTACTTTCATGTGTTAAAAGACCTCTAAACAAACATAATTTTTATTAATTCGTAATCATTCCGTTTCCAGGAATGATTCTTAGCCATTCCAAACGAGCCCTAAGACTCTTTGATTAGAAAGAAAACCCAGCCCCCGCCATAGACTCTTTTATTTAGAAAGAAAATACAGGTAACAAAATTTAAATAATTGAATTTGGGAAATGTTTCTAAATCAAGCTTTTTAAGTTAAGTCATAAAGGCACAGGTCATAATAAATAATATTTTAAATTCAATGCTCAAAACAAAAAATTTTAATAAAAAAGTAAGTCTGGTTTTCGTAGAGAGAGAGAGAGAAGAAGAAAAAAAAAAGCAGATTCAAAATCCGGAGATACATTGGAGAATGATAACTCACACTTTAAGGAATTGAAGATATAGAGATTGAGAAGATATCTGATTTCATTTTGTTAATTGTAGTCTTTGTATATATAATTATTAATTCCCTACCAGTAAATGTTAGTGAACCATTAACAACATAAAACCAAACTGGAAACAACATGCAAAATAAGGTAAACCAGCTCAAATATCTACTTATACTCTGGACCGTATCATATATAAGGAAAGAAATATTTCTGAATTAGGGAAGATTTGTGAATATATCTATCAAAATTCAAAATCCATGTCGTGAGGTATTTCCACAGGTAAGAACTTTGACTGGACAGATTCTCATATCAAAGAATGGATAAACCCTGGGGGGATAGAAAGAGAAAAGCTAAAAAATCTGAATTCTGAGGAAATATATCCAAATTAAGGTTATTAACCTATGTCTACAAAAACCAACATTTCGATTACTCTACATCCATATTCCAATGGCAAACATTCAGACCCGGTACACGGACCTCTTTGAAATTTTGAATAAGAGGCTTGCATCCGCATTTAAGTTCCATTTGCGCCTTTAGTCTATTAAAACACTATTATCACAACCAAAACCGCTTACAAGTCCATCACATTCACAGGCAAGGATTGCGGCTTTAATACCAATATATTATCTATAAAGTCCCTGCTCTTTAGGTGTATCATAGTCACATCCCTAAATCATGAAGTGTGAACATGAGACTAGAAGGTTGTTCTAGGCTATATACATATGTATATATTCCTATGTTTCATGTGAGAATCACTCTTATGGTAAGAACTTATCTAGGGACAATTTGGTTGTGCTTGATGAAATTATTTGGAGACTGTAATCTCCAAATAATCAATAATTTATGAGGATGATGAAAAAATGGGAAATTTTGTCACCAATAATCTATGGTTGCCAAACACACTCCTATGGTAAGAACTTATCTAGGGTCCGTTTGGTTGTGATTGATGAAATTATTTGGAGACTATGATCTCCAAATCATCAATAATCTATGTGGATGATGAAAAATGGGAAATTTCATCACCAATAATCTATGGTTGTCAAACACACTCCTAGTCCATTAAAAATTTCATCCCCGGTAATCACGGGGAGTGGCAATACTTGTTTGGTTCAAACTAACTTCTCTAGGAAGTTAATTTAATTAATTTTGTTGTGAAATGACGATAATTAGTAATAAATTACTAAAAAATGGCAAAATAACTTAATTACCCCATCATGGTGTGTTCACTTCCCATGGTTTGAAGGAAGTATAACTTCCCAAGAAATTTATTACCACATCTACAAAAATGAATCAAATGTGGTAACTGGTAAATGAAGCTACCCACTTGGGAAGGGGTACTTCCTATGAATTGTAGCATGAATCTGCTGAACTAATTGTTAGAAATGTCAACTGTGTAGAAGAATAGACATATGTAAATTGTGGGAATAAAATAAAAATTTATTGATATTCTTAATTAAAATATACGGAGGGAGTAAAATTAGGAAAGTGATTAAGAAAAACTAATATCTAGTGTGTGCTAGACCTTCATAAAAAATCCCACTAAATTTACACTCTTGAATTGTTTTTAATCTAAGGGATTAAATAGGTTCTCACTACTTGTATGGGATTAACCAAATAAGATCAATTTTAGATAGAATTGGTTCCATCATCCTTAGTCCTTACACCGTACATAATTTTACTGTTTTCGTCATTTGGGAATGCCAAACCTTTTTTTTCTTTAAGCAATTACTCTTAGACACAGCTGTTCCCATCTAACGGACTAATGCCACTGCTCCCTATTAAAACGAAAAGGCAATCTTTAAGGTAATACATCTCCTCGTCAAGTTGAAACATGAATCAAAAGTCCAAATGTAACGAACAGAACATGATAAACTGACACAGAAGGATGGAGAAAATGATCGAAGTGAAAGATTTTCGAACTGACCTAATATTGTGCGGACCTTTTCTAGAGCCTCTTCTGATTTTGGACCATTAGGGGTGAAGGACTCTTTGCAGGCATTGTATATTTTCTTTACAACTGGCATGATGTCCAATGAACCGAACCAGCCAGCCCAGTCCAAGGTATTGCAACCGGTGCACAGGTTAATATCAGTAAAAGTAGTATTTTATTACCCTGCATCAATTCCAATGCAGAATTGAATAAACCCTTAAGTCAATGATTAGAAGATTGATGCATGAGGGATATGGTAAAATGCATAAAAACCATTAATGGAAAAGGAAAAACAGAGATTGATCCATATAAGAGATAATTCTCTACTTAGCAAAAGAAACATAGGTGAAAAATATGATATCCATAATCCATTGCACAGCTGGTAGCATGAATTTTCAATGAATGTTGAGATTTCACCGGAATGCTTCAACTATGCTGAACCATGATTAGCCCAAACCCCAAATTGTGAAAGCTCTGTTAACTCAGCTTATACGATCACAAGCTAGAATGTGAGTGTCCATCTCCAAAAACTAAATACTAAAGAGTTGTAAGGAAAAAAGAAAAAAGAGAGAGAGCAATGGAAACGTGGTGTTGCCTTTGAGTTGCAAAGGTAGATCACCGTAAGATGAAATCGAAGCCCTAATTCAAAGTTTGGGAAGGGGCGCTTTCACAATCCCAAAAGAACCAATAACCTATTTCACTTTTGGCACTTCAAAAGCAAAAACAATGTCTCAAATGCTATAGGGGGAACCTCAAAAATCGGTAAGCGCTTTGGTTTCCTGATTCAGAAATCAGACGAATTCATTCATGGAGATCAATCCCAACCAAAAACGCAAAGTATGCACCAAGACTGAAACGGAAAGACGGAGACAGTACGAAAAGAATCCACAACTGGATCGAAAGGAGAGATTATAGCATACCTGTGCTACGCGAATAAGGGCAAAATCGGGATATACCCCGAGCTGTTGAGTTCGAACCGAAAGAGGCAGTAAAATCAACGGAAATATAAAGCCATTGACGAGAGAGAGAGGGTGACAAAACGTGGGGCAGGAGGGGGGAAGGTGAGGATGGTAGCAAAAATGGAGGTCCTCGGCTCTGTCGCCACACCTCCAGTCACCAAGTCAGCCGTGAACAAGTGGATAAAGGCCGCTCTAAGATTCTACACGCAGAAATGGCTCTTTTAAAAAAAAACGTTATACAATAAGAAACTACCTTTTTAGGTATTCTTCTTCTTTTTTTTTTCTTTTAAACACTAAATTTGGTCTAAAATATGAAATATCTCATCAATACATGATAGGATGACAATTTCAACCGTAACGGATATATATCCTATAAAATGAATCATACGAATAATTAAAAACACGATAAAAATGAGGTGGTTCGGTGATAGTCCAGTTGCGATTCTGGATAAAGATATATAAAATCATTGTTTGTCCATTCACCGACTCAGTGTTCACCCGGTACTTTATAAAAAAATTCGAAATTACTGCTCTCCTTCTAAAGTAAACCCTAAATTTCTTAACATGAAATATTTGTTCACTTTATTTATTTATTTTCAAGTTCGAGGAATTAATGGAAGTCAAATGCCAATCAAATTGAAAATCCATATAAAACAATTGATTTTAAATATTGAAACTTAGTTTGAAAATCACTTGAAGTTTTTTTGGATTTTAAGGAGACATGAATATAAAACAATTCGATTTATGATTTATAAACTTAGTTTTGGAAGTCACTTAACGACGTCAAGTTGAAAGTCTTGTGTTTGGTGAAAATATATATAAAATAATTCGATTTTTTATTTACAAGCTAATGTTGTTTTGGATTTTAAGAAGACGTGTATTTTTGAATTGTTAGTTTTCCACTTGGTTAATCGAGCTATCGTATTGTGTTACAACTTATGTGTGATTGTTTGTTTGAAAAGTCGCTAAATTTTTAGAATTAACACGAAAAACCTCCGACCCACTCGAAAACCCACGGTTATGGTTTAGGCAGAAGAGATTTTAGTGTGGATGATGGTTCGGATTAACGATTTCTTAGTATGAGTTGGGTGATGGAACCGATACAACCACTCATCACTCAACTCATTGTCATCCTTAATACTAACCTTATTTTTGTTTCAAAGGGATCGGATACAAGGTGAAAACTCATCGTGATGGATAATGTAACACCCCAAATTCTAGGAACTCGGGATGTCATGGTTAGAACCTCACAATGGGTCCCGACCCTAACTTGACAACAACTTTACCGGATCTTCTAATAAGGAACAAATAAGAAACCGGTTGAAAGTATCAATGGAAATAAATGACCAAAAACAAAATAATATCAACTCAAAATACGTGACAAAATCCAACAAAAAGGAACTGAGTTTGTCACCAACAATAACCCAAAATCCCAAAACAATAAGTATAGAAACATGGCTCCCCACATCTTTCCGGATTCCTCAACAGTTGCCTACCCTGCAAGTTATATCAACAACGGTATACACCGCTAGCTAACAATTCAAAATATCAGTTAGTATTAAGTAGCACATACACACACAATACGGAAATTAAACAAACAACATATATGCTCACACTCAATCATATTATTATTTTCAATCAGGTGATTCACTTCTATTAGTTCAACTTATTGTGTGGCACGAAGGGTCTCCCGACCTTCGCCTCTGTCCCCGTAAACCAACCGGGCTAGATCCGATACATCTCACCTTATACCGGTATGGACTTATCGCAAAGAGTCCCTAGTAACCTAGCAACATTGGGTAGTGATGCCACGATCCGTTCTCATACACTTGGGTCTACTTATACCGTAACGTATTCCTACTCAAGTTATAATTATAAACACCCAATATACACGACTATAGTAATACACACCCATATATGTATCATTAGCTAAGCAAATCCGTAAGACTTACTTGAACTGATCGACGACCGGCCATTATCCGTTATCGTTTGCTCGTGCAATCACTATCAATCTTATAAGTATCAAAGGAGAGACTCTTATTGCCACGTGTCAGCGTCAGAATTCCGAAGCCGTAAAAAATCTTTTAAAAAGTTAATATTTTACGTTAATAATTAATTAAGGTTTAAAAAATAAAAAAGTTAGTAAATCTTTTACGTTAACCATTTGCAACTAAGATTTTGTTTAAAACAATTTGCAACTAATATTTTGTTTATATTTTCTAATTGTATGTACTGTTATTATAACCTAAGTTTGTTATCATTTTATTTATTTACTTTTATCAAATAAATTTGTTTGATTTTTAAATATATTTTATAAACTGTTTTTAGTCAACTATCGTTATTATTAATTTAGTTCACTGTGCAAACAAATTTTTTAAGTTCGACCAATATATTGCTAGCTATATAATTTGTTCGTTTGATTGAATTAGATGTCTTAGTTTGTTCAGATAAAATTGAGTATGACCGAATTCAATTCGTCTTGAATGGATATCAAATATAATATATTGTTTGTGTTTATATATTCCCCTTTATACATTATTATAATATTTAAGATTTATTATAACTCAACCCTGCACAAGGTACGGGGCAATACACTAGTTACCTGATTAAAGAGAACGTCTTATAATCACATCTCTAATACTTACAACACTTCTAGAATGTTCCTAGACTAGTGAGTTAGTATTCTGAATGAAAGATTATGAAATCTTAACTTTTGCAAAAATTATCAAAATGTCCCTAATTTTTTCAAAAATTCTAAAAAGTACCCATAGCGGTTCCAAGTCTTTCCCTATAGCCCAATAACATTTTGTAATCCTAAAATATCCATATCGAGTTTGAGGGTTTGCTCAAACTTATAATTTGTTTCCAAAACCCGAAGAAAGCTTTTTTCCGAAAAATACCTTGTGTGCCCTACTTTGGCCTATCGAAAGTACTCCTTACTAACTCCTAAAAATTTCGAGAAAAATCCCGCACATACTATGCCATATCAAAAGTATGATCAAAATTCTCAAATAACAATTCATATGTTTCATCCAAAATTCCAAAGGTGCCTTTATGCACATACCAATTCCCATACTTTACCAAAATTTCTTACAAATCTGCATTTGCACCCTACTTTACAACATCATAGCTCAAGATTTAACCGTTGGATCGATCCCAAATTTTAACACCATAAACTACATATATGAGGGATAGTGGAGAAACCGGTACGACAACTGCTAGTGGCTTTAAGACCATCTGCCGAAATCTCTGTCAGAGGAGACTCTAGAACGAAGTATGAGACATGCGAGATACGGATCTGAAGATGTAGCAATCTTCTCCTCCGACATTCTTGTCCGCGCCGAATGAGGAAACAACTAAATGAGGGGTAGTTGAGCGCTAAAAAAGGTCACCATCTTTTAGTATTGATTAGATTAGTTACTATCAAATAAATTAATGAGTATTAAGTAAATTAATTAAAATTGGATTAATGAACGAGGATCGTATTTGTCCCTAATAGTCTAAAAATGTATTATAAGTTTCCAATATTTATAATTTGTGATCACCAACGAATGAACTCAATCCACCCTACAAACAACCGAGTAACAGCAATCCTTCCGCCATAGGCCCATAGACACACATGAGTATAGTCAAGCAGTGGATTTTCAAACCGGGCGGACATGCCTATCCCGAACCGGGTTTGGATGACTCCACCTCCAAGGCTACAAGAGG
This sequence comes from Fagopyrum tataricum, assembly GCA_002319775.1. Lineage (NCBI taxonomy): Eukaryota > Viridiplantae > Streptophyta > Magnoliopsida > Caryophyllales > Polygonaceae > Fagopyrum > Fagopyrum tataricum. Next base: position 6,948,101 of record CM008279.1, on the reverse strand, counting down.
TTGGAAGTTATGACGATGGATAGCAATAGAAACGAAATCAACATTAAAATTTTAAAATTATACTATAAAATTTTTTTGTTAAACCCACTGATCTAAAACCAAATATAAAACCAGACCAAAGGTACTGATTTCCTATAAATAACGGTGAAGTTCTATTCTTGGCCTGTCTATGTATAGAGTTGAAGAAAATCCGCCATATCTACAAAGCTTCGTTTCAGGATTCATTCTCACACACATATATATACCGTTGTGTCAACTCCTTATTTCGAAGTTTCAACTCTCCCCGGGCTCTCGATCTATCCTCTACCCCGCTCCTTAATCTCTTTCTTCTCTTCTGTTTATTTAATTTGAACGTTGTTCTCTTCAATCCTGGATCAGAACGTCATCGGAGTTTCATCTGATCAAAAGAAGAAGAGTGCATCGAACAAATTAAATGGAGAAGAAAGGAAAGGGAGCGGTGTTAATGGACAAGTATGAGCTCGGTCGTCTTCTAGGTAGAGGCACTTTCGCCAAAGTATATCATGGTAGACACCTTCAAAAAAATCACAACGTCGCCATTAAAGTAATTGACAAGGAGAAGATTCTTAAAGGCGGCTTAATTAACCAAATCAAGAGGGAAATCTCTGTCATGAGGCTCGTTCGACATCCAAATATCGTCCACCTTCATGAGGTCATGGCTAGCAAATCCAAGATCTATTTTGCCGTTGAATACGCCAAGGGCGGCGAACTCTTCAACAAGATCTCTAGAGGACGATTGCCTGAAGACGTTGTCAGAAAATACTTTCAGCAGCTAATCAGCGCCATTGATTTCTGTCATAGCCGTGGCGTCTATCATCGGGATCTGAAACCTGAAAACCTCCTCCTCGATGATAATGGAAATTTGAAAATCTCCGATTTCGGACTCAGTGCGTTACCCGAGTCGAGGAGAGAGGACGGGCTTCTCCATACGACGTGTGGGACCCCTGCTTACGTGGCTCCAGAGGTAATCAACAAGAAAGGCTACGATGGAGCGAAAGCCGATATCTGGTCTTGCGGAGTTGTGCTTTACGTTCTTCTAGCTGGATATCTCCCTTTCCATGACATGAATTTGATGCAAATGTATAAGAAGATTAGCAAGGGAAACTTTAGGTGTCCGCAATGGTTCCCCCCTGAGGTCAAGAAGCTTCTCTCCAAGATTCTAGATCCAAAGCCCCAAACAAGGATCACCTTGAGTAAAATCATGGAGAATCCTTGGTTCAAGAAAGACTTTAATAAGCCCGTCATAGCCAATTTTGAGGTTCAAATTGACGATATTACAATTCCAAACACTCCGACCGATGTCAGAAGTGCATTTGACGATATAAGGGAGAAAGACGACGAACAAACGAATTTAAAGGCAAAATCCATGAATGCATTCGACATAATCTCTCTCGCATCAGGATTTAACCTGTCGAATTTATTCGAGGAGAATGCGAACTTCGCACCTGAAGCGAGATTCGTGATCCAGAAGTCGACTTCAGATATCGTGTCCAAATTCGAGGAGATAGCAGAGATGGGGAGATTTGAGATGAGGAAGAAGGACGGGAGAGTGAAGCTGCAGAGTGACAGGGAAGGAAGAAAGGGAATGCTTAAGATTGAAGCAATGATATTCGAGATAACCCCTTCGTTGCATATGGTGGAGTTGAAGAAAGCAGCTGGGGATACTTTGGAGTATAACAAGTTTTGTGGTAGAGATCTTAAACCGGCTCTTACCGATATTATGTCGGCTTGGGAGGGTGGTATTCTTTAGAATGAACCCGGTTTATAGGCTTTTCATTCCAATTTCCAATACATGAGGAAGGGAAAGACTAAATTTATCTTCTTTTTCCCTTTTTAATATACACAAAAAATTGAAGACTTCTTCTTTTTTTTTTTTTATCTAGTTTGGAAATATGGGGCAGTAGAATGAAAATATTTGGTATTCAATCGACTGGCTAAATTGAAAAGCTCCAATTAAAAATCAAAATTTTATTCACTTGTTTTAAGGAACAATTTATGATCATATCATCACACGTGCATGCACACAACAATTTATTAATATTTTTGGCTCGGCCGAAAAATAATTGGAATTTAAAGGCATTACAATATCACGTCAACCTAGACTTAGTGTTTCTTAGGCCGAAAATGATATATTTGTTTGAAAACTTATGTGTTTTCAACTTACCGAGCTTTTATAAATCCAACATGCAACTAATCTATCATCATAAAAACTAGGAAATTACCAGGTAAGTCTCTTCCCTAACTCAGCTTGCTAGTCTAGAAGAGTTCTAAGCTATATTTAGTTCAACAACCTTAGGATTTTCACAATTTCGTACATAAATCCAACATGCAACTAATCTATCATCATCCATGCTACAAACAACAATCCATTAACTCTAAAATCACTAAGATTCTAGCAAACTAAAGCCATAATAAAATCTAGGAAAACAAAGCAAGAAAACAAAGCATTCATGGTATTAAAATGCAAGGAAGAAGATGCAAACTCAGATATATAGTCTCCAAGACCCAGCTAGCAAAACGAAATCAATCTCTATTACAGCTTGCTCTAGAAAAATACACCAACACACAACAATATTTTTCACTAAAATCACTAGAAATATGAAGAAGAAGTGTTTGAGGTGCAAGAGAAGAGAAGAAAACTTAGATCGACAATTTTTAACTCAAGGGTTAAATGTCTCCGGCCTTCACTGTCAAATCTTAGGCTTTGCTTTTATACTCAACCTCTACAAAAAGCAAAGGTCGGGTAAAAAGTGCTTGAAAAGCAAATCTGACACGGTTAGACGAAGAATCTTGGGTGAAAGTATGTCAAACCTCGGCCGAGATGCCAACACTCGGGGCCGAGAGGTGGGCTTCGCCTTTGAACTTCTTCAGCATCCTCGAAGTCCCATTGCTTACTCTTTAGTCCAAGATTTAGGCCGAGATGGCTCTCGACTTGTCGGATCTCATCTTTAATTAAATTAAATCACAAATATCGGCCGAGGTGCTGATACTTCTTGCCCGAGATTGCTCCAAAGTCCCATTGCTTGCTCTTTAGCTCGATTCCTTGTCTTTCCTTCACACACGTGATCACTCCAAAACATCCACTCCGGGGCTTGATCCTCATATGTACCGTTTTAGCTCCGAAATGTGTCAAATCACCTACAAAACCACCAATAGAGTGTACAAACATCTATTATTGCAAAGTAGAACAAAACAAACATAAATGACATAAACAAAAGCTTATTCATGAGTGCGGAAAGGAAAAATCTACCTATATGCATGCCTAAACTAAGACAATAAACCATGTTATCAATTCTTCATAATATAATTACAATTTTCTATTAAAAAAACATATATAAGTATCGAAAATACATAATATATTAATTTCTTTTTTGATAAGTATATAAAAAAAATTTTAAAAATCGAAGTATCGAACACACAAAGTAATGAAATATATGCATTAATAGCATAAAATATTTAAAATAAGAAAGATTTTATTCGACTCGAAAAATGACCAAAGAGTTAACACATGCGCGATGTGTATGTGCTAAAAAAAAAATTTCCGGGAAAAAAATCTGGACACCTCATCACTGGAATTTACCCCAACACCTCATCACTCCTCAGCCCTCTCATTTCAACCAAAAAAAAGGCTTCGAACGCATGCGCCCATCCTCATGCGCCTCAGGTTATTCATGCTCCCCAGGCAATCGCAGCCCGCACGCACCGACCGGTCCATCTAATAGAATAGCAACTCCGTTAAAAAAGAAACATATCAAGAAAATTTTCATCATGGAAAGCTTGAGTAACAGTTATATTTATAATAACATATATTATATATGAACCAAAATATTAAATATCGGACAATCACGAGAACGAGAACAAGGGAGCAGCAAAATAACACTAGCAAAATATCTTATTAAAATTCAGTTAAGAAAATAAATATCTGATACGTGTAGTCATGTAAGGAATGGATCGGAGTCGATTTCCAAATAGCGAGTTGAGAAGGTTCGACCGGTCGAGTATCTTCTTCTTTTTCTGAAACGAACCGGTCGAGTATCTTTATTCTTGATCTTCAGTCGACTCATAGTTTAGTACTTTAGTAGTTACCCACTAAGGCTCTAACTCTCTTTCCCTCTCCTTCTAATCCTCCGATACTCCAATTGGCCAGACAATCCATAATTTCACCATCACCTTTCATGCTATATCTATCAATCTCTCGCTTTTACTCAAGTTTGCGCGGCGGATTCCGGAGGCGTAGCGCCGGAGGACTCAGACTACGGTGGTGTCTGTAGCTTTCTCCAATTCAATCTCTCGTTGGTATCACCCTCCTCTCTTCCACTAGTATGTTTTTCTTTAGGGTTTTCTTTCAATTTCAACAAATTCCTGGATTTCAGTTTTATTTTGTAATAATTTTCAGCTGATCGTAATTAAGTCGAATCATTAAATTTATAACATTGGCTCTCTTTTTTGATACATTGCAACATTTGCTTCTTTGTCCATGCTTCTGAAAGAACAATGGTTAATATGTCAGGGCACAAGGTTGCTAGCATTAGCATTTGCATAGTATTGTCATTGTTTTCAAGTGAGAGGGATATTGACAGTGGATGGCACGAATAGGGAGGTCATTTTGTGAGTTAACTAGAAAAGGGGTAGGGAGATATGTTGTAGTTATTTTCTCACTTTCGTATGACCGATTATGAATGTGTGGAAATGGTTGTTGCCTACGGTGAAACTGTTTTAGATAATAGGGAAATGGCGTCCGGTTTGCAGATTTCAGGAATCAAACTTCCTTTGGAACCGACACGCTCATTTCATGTGTGTGATTGCGATGCCAGATCATTTGGATGATGTTGTGCCAGTTACATTTTCAGACTGAAAATTTCAAAATACTGTTTGGGCTAAATTGTGATTATAAATTTGGGGGAAATGGCCTGCGTGACCCAGCTGTGTATCATCCAAATGGGGTATAACACGTCTGTACACCTGCTCAAGTTTTCGTTTTCAATATTGACAAAATGACAAGTGCTACTTGCCAGTCGCCTCTGGCAAATGAAACTCTTAACTGTCTTAGTTTCCAATCTCCAGAGGCAATTCCTTCTCCGTCTCTTGATTCCTCTCAATATGTCTTTTAATCTTCATATTCGTTTTCATCTTTAGAACACTTGAATTGTATTACTTTTTGGTGCAAGACAATCATTGAAGCGGAATACGGTACTATCTGCAGATGTGTCTGTATATGGATATACGTTCATTACTACTGTTTTGGTCTGTTTTTTTATGTGTGGGTTCTTAACAGATATTTGCATTTGTAATTGTTAGCATATTGGTTATCTTCCCTTGCACATAGTACTTGATTTACTGCGCTGTAGTTGTCTGCTTGTTCTTGTATTTTGAACAAACTGGTGCCTTCTGAGGTGAGAGTAGTAAAGTTGACAGTATTTTGTTGATTTTTATAACTTGAATACTTTTAGTGAGGATGTGCCCTTAAATCTAATCTTAAGGTGACAACCTGAAATATCATATGACAAATATAATCAGACAGATTAACAGAAAGATAAATCACATGCCACTGACTCAAGCAACTACTGGTGAGAGCAACTTTGCACTTGAAATGCTAAATTAAAAATCATAACAATCAACTGAATCAATACTTGCTTTCTGCTAATATGTCTAGTTAGAATCATTTTGCTTCGTAAACAGGCTATGTAAGACATGTATCCCACATTCAAGATTCTATTGTCCACATTCAAGATTCTATTGTCAAATTAGAGCATGCTCAAAGATTTTTTTTTTTTTTTTTAAAGTTGTCACTTTGCCAATGTCACACATGGATTGCTATACATTGTCCCTGTAATGCATATTCTATTTGAAATATGCCAGGTGGATTCCAAGGACCCTAAAATGATCGCATCAGAGCAGCATATAAGCATCCAATTCCACTCAAACCCTCATATTTAAACAAAATTTATATAGGCTAACCTACCACTATCTTGAAATCATTGACTTAGCATACATACTAATCCACTAACCCTAACTTTTGGCCATAGCTATGGTGATAACTGATAACTTCCTGTTTGCTCTAGATTGATGTCCATCGTGTTAGTGCTTTTGAATACTCCCTGGAATTTCTGTTAGTAGTCATTTTTGGCGAAATTAGTACAATGGGAAGTTAATGGTTGCAAGTGATCTTTGAAGTTAGCTCCGTTTAAGGAAGATAAACTGAGCTGCCGAATTGGTGGAAAATTTCTGACGTATTGTCTTCCCAGGGTTTGTAAAGAAAAATAGTTGAAAGTAAATAACTTTGAGTTGATTTAAACAGCTAGAGTCTAGTTGGTTGTCTCTCACCTATGGAGTTTCTCCTTGCATCTTAGCAACTTTTCCCTCCTTGTACTATAACTCTATAAGTCATATGAACATATCTTTATTCTTGACCTAGAGAATAATCCTCTCTTCATTTCCTTTTCGGAACAAACTTATTCTTTACAGTTGTCACAATGTCGACACGAAAAGCTATCCGTCTTTTACAGGTACGGGCACATGCAGTGCGGAAGATATCCGGTCGACAAAATATTCCAAGGTGGAAGGTATTTTTTTCTTGTAAAAAAACAGAAAAAATCAGAATTGTTAATTAATGCTATGACCTATTCTTTACAGTTGTCATTGTTGAGATTGTAGAGGGCTCAGACTGTTGGGCAAGTTGTGATGGCTTCAGCAAGACATCCCCGAGGTCCAGTTTCCAAGCGTGTTAGGGTCGAGAGGACCCTTACATTTGAGCAGGCAATGCAGGAGGACCACTCATCAACATCACAATCTATCACCCCCTATGCTCCGTTGTCGACCAGATCAAGTGTTGCTCCCTCTGTTGGGGTCCCGGCATCCAAACTCATGCCTCCCACCGAAATGATACAGTATGTATGCCATACTCTGGCTCCGGATATTCCAGCTACCCTCGTTGCTGTTGGGTATAGTGACTTATCTTCAGTGGAAGGGGCGACACCATTTGAGGATCAAGGTCTGACCTTGTTTCCTCATGGACACGAGCTTACTTTCAATACCAATCCTCCATCTGGAAAGGAGGAACATTTGTTTGCACATGCATCTAAAGAATTATCAAGGTTCAATGAGGACCGACCTTTGGGGCATCGTCCTAGAGCACAAAGTGCCATGGAGCCAGTGCTCAGTGGCTTGGCACCTGGTGGACCACAAATTCCTGATGTTCTGATTAGTTACGATGGCCATGTTGTGCGTGCAATTTGGGATGGGCAGGTAATTGTGTATCACATGGTGATTAGTGAGATTTGAGATTATATAAATACTATTTACTTTGTAAAAGGCTTGTTGATTGCCATGCAGGATCGTGGGTTTTTGAAGGTTCACCAGCGTGTTAGGTTTCTCTCACATTGGTCTTTCCCTGGCACCTCAAATGCTTCACCGGGAGATTGGACCATTTTAGCTGAACGGAGTGGCCTCACAATTCTCCATCAGGTCCACTTCCGGTATGTTGACTTTCCGCTCATATCAGCATTTGTGGAAAGGTGGCACCCAGAAACAAACACGTTCCATCTCCCTTGGGGTGAGATGACCATCACTCTCCATGATGTTAGTTTGTTGTTAGGTTTGCCCATTGATTGTGACACGGTGATTTACCCTAAGACGTGCAGTACCGATGCACAGTTGAGGCAACTAATCCCTACCATGTTTGGTTGGGATGTTAAAGCGGTGGGGCGTGACATGAGCCGAGGAGGATTGAAGCTGAAGAATATACGTGCAGCTTGCAGAGATGAGGCCCGGAAACGAGATCATCCAAATTGGGTCGCTTCTGGTTACTTGTTATACCTACTAGGCACGACAATCTTCATCGATAAAAGTCAGAACCGAGTTAAGCATTCTTGGCTGCCACTCTTGCTAGACCATGAACGCACCGGAAAGTATGCATGGGGTGTTGCAGTTCTTGCTTACCTCTATCGGTCACTCGGCGAAGCATCCCGGGCCAATTGCAAGCAGTTAGATGGTTGCTCCTCCCTGCTTCAGGTCACCACCTGTCATTGTTTAGTTGCTCTAAATTTTTAAGACACACTGACATACGTCAATTTTGTAGGCATGGATATGGTATCATTTTCCAACTTTTCGAGGTCATCTACACTCGAATCCTGTCCGAACTGAGGGGCCTTGGGCGGGCCGGCTAGCAATGGAGAGGCCAGCCGCGAAGAATAACGACAAGCTCCATCATTACCGTCGACAGCTTGACCAATATCGGGCTGAAGACGTAAGACTTTTCCCATTGATCTTATACTTTATACCCATTGATGTACAAACTCATGGTGTTCTTTTTCTCTTTTGTGGTAGGTGACATGGATGCCATATGGAGCTGACCTTGACTTCCAGGTTGACCTATGCTTGTCCAGGTATCGCGGAATTCTGCGGTGCTTGAACATAGTGGAACCATACCATCCTGATCGAGTGGTCCGTTAGTTTGGTCGGAAGCAGGGGGTGCCACTTGACGTCTTCCACCCCGTAGTGGCTCGTCGTGGCAAGATAGTGAAGTCATATGAGTTGAGATTCAACGATTCTGATGACCATTGGGCACATCGGGAGCACCACCTCCTCCCGATGCCACTTGACATCGGGAGCACCACCATCCACTAGAGAGTGGATGGTGGCATTGTAATACCAAACTAGAGAGTGGATGGTGGGAGGGGATAGTACGGGCTAATAGAGTCGTTACCAATCTAGAATCCGTTTCAAGAATGATCGACCAGAAACCACTCTCCGGACCGATCTTAAGACCATGTAACACACCCTATAGCTCAGCCATGGGGATGCTACACAATCCAAGATTAACTCTAAAACCCTTCAACCATCCACCCTATTCTAAAAATATTAGCAGTCATAGCATGGTCATGACCTCGACGTGCTCCATCTGTATTGATCTTCACAACCCAAAGCATAGGAGGCTCCCAAACAACGTGAATAACGTTACTACCTTGACGGTGATCTCGATGTGTCTGAGTCAAGCTATGAACTAATGAACCTGATGTTGGGTAACGGTACTTACATATCCACTCCTATCAACCACTACATCGCCATCATTGAAAATCTCCATATTCCTCCACTTTCAAGTCCACCAGAGCCCAACTGCAAAAATCTCACACCAATAGCACTCTATAGTGTAAGAAGGAAGAGAATGAACATTACCTCGTAACCAAGTGACAAAAGGTAGGTCAAAGAAGTCATGATGGAGTATACAAACTTTGATTAGGGTGACGTTAGGGTGGGAAATGGTCCGGACCGGTAGCACGGGAAGAAGCTAACGTTCCATAGACCAATTGTATTGGACTGTTTTTCATCTTTTTTTTATAAAAAAATATTTTAGGGATCATAATTTATGAAAAGTGTAAAAACGGTTGAGAACTCCAATATGAACCAGATCCTACAGAAACGGTCCAAATCCGGATTGTGTTGTGATTCCCGGTCCGAACCAAAAGTGCACACTCCTGGTGAAATACTTGATGCAATTATGTTTCATGCTCGTAGCCCTCGACCGACAATTTTTGTAAACTATCGACATCCACAATGGGTGTCCACAGCAACGTTGATGGGGCTAGTAATCCACAATTGTTTGTCACTTGAAATTTCCATTATAAATTGACAAATCTCGTCAAGTGTTGTTAATGATATCATGATTAGTATTCTAATCATGTTAATTGCTCATGTGGAGGTAGGGGTCGGCTGTTGTTGTTGCTTCGGTGTTGGTGGTCAATTTGAAACCCTCGCTTGTTAACGTACCCAAGTACCGAACCGTTTTATTTATTATTATTAAAATAAACTTATTTTATTAATCAAATCAAATAGACGTGTGAGCCAGTTATCGGCGTCAGCATACTTCAATTTTAATAATCAAATGCTTTGAAACTTTTGACTGCCGACTTCTCGTAATATCTGAGCCGGCAAACGGAAGTCGTCAACCTCCTTAACTCCGCCGTCACCGTTAAACCCCAATGATACTTGAAAGAACATAAACAGGTTCAGCATTGTCATCGTCGATCGGCAACAGTACGTGGCTCTAATGGTGTCTCTATTTCTACACAACACGCTTAAGAGACAGGAAAATGTCTTGCTGGGCTCCATCATGATTTCTATAAGCCATGGTTCTTCTGTTACTGTATTTAAGATCTTAGGTCTCTCTACCTCCTTCCTGTGATATCTTGGTTGATAGGATGTTCCTTTGGAATACATAACAAAAACTTATGAAAACTTATATTAATTTAACTTTTTATTTATTTATAACCTGCCTAGAGAAAACTTACGGATATCCTATTACATTTTATATTACAGATATAACCTATAAAAATTAATATTAATTAAATAACAATTTTAGCGGGGCATGCAATAATTATGTTTGAATAATTATTAGTTGTATACCAATGTAGGCTTCATAGTTCATACTCAAGGCTGCGCCTGCGAGCAATGAAGAAAGCATTGAACCAATCAAGGGCATTTTGGGGACAACAATTAATGATCACTGAGCAAGGTTATAATGGTAAATTCGTCAAAAGTTAAAGACCGGAATCGGAAATATGTAAAAGGAGGAGGATGAGAGAGAGGGCGCAGAGGACGGGAATGTGAGAGAGAAAAAGCTGTATTCACGTAGGAGTTGTCGTGGTGGCTGCTTCTCCTCTTCTATTCGTTCCATCTCCAATCCCCTGCAAATTGATCAAACCCTGAAACAATTTGTCGTCTGGAGTTAAACTCGATTTGTTAGCAAGAATTTATAAAGGTTTTATTGTTTCACATCATCAACATTCGCTCAAAGTTTCAATCTTTGCACCCTTGTGACGTTTTTCCCTCTCAGGTAAATTCCCCCTGCTGCCCTGTCTTCTTTATCCTGTTTTTGCTTTTTGGATAGATTACTTGCTTATGAGTTTATTCTTTGATTCCTTCTCCTTAAAATGATTCCAGTTGCCCCACATTGTGGTTGATTTGAACGATGCTTGCTACCTTAATTTGGTAGAATTCATTGGTTTTTTGATAATTTGTGTTATATTTCTGTCCTTCTTTTTTTTTCCAGCTCCGCTTCTCTGGAGCTGAGAGGACCCAATCAACTGGTAAAGGAGAAAGGGGGTTATCACATTGACCTCATATAAGAATATGAACAACAAGGGTTGTCATTGTTTTTGTGGGTCTCCTTTGTTAGTTGGTGCCTGTGACCAAATTTCTTTTAGTAGGTCTAACCAAATTTAGCCGGGGATTATTATTCTTTGTTAAAGAAACTGGAGATTTCGTACAATAGATGGTTGCGTAAGTGCTGATAACTGGGGATGTCATTTGTTGCTCCAACACATCAGCTTTTGTTTGAACTATCCATGGGGGGGAGATGGAATACTTTCGGCTTCCAATTCATCTGTCTTATGGTTCTTGTTCTCTGTTCATGCCTACGAGGTTGTTCTTCGTTTAGCTCTCAAGGTATACGCAGTCATCATTTTGACATTCATCAGACTTGTTTTTTGTGTCACAAAGTTAACTTAAATTAGCTTTTGAGTCAAAATGTAGGAGTAGACTTGTTGAAATTCCGAGAAGGAGTTTACGATGATCCTTATGATGCACTTGCAAGCTGGGATTCTGATAGCCATGACCCGTGTGCTTGGGCAAGAATTCATTGTGTCGACGGTAAAGTGCAAATCCTGTAAGTTCCTTGTGGAATTGTTATTTTTTCTAGAATTACATGTTGATCTTCATCGATTATTGTCATCTGGTATTTCTTTCCAAGTTCTTATCCACTGAACTTATCAATGGTGTTTTTGTTTTCTGCTAGAGACTTGAGTGGACTTTCATTGCAAGGAACATTGGCGCCTGAGCTTGGCAATCTCAATGATTTAAGGGTTCTGTGAGTACCAAAAATGTTAGATGATCGCTTTATTCTTTAATGCTAATGGCGTTTTCTACATGACTACACAACATCTACCGGAGATGGTTTGAAATTTTAAGTGCTTGGTTTTTACCACAAAAAAAAAAATCAACTTATCCATCCATTAATTGAATTCTTTTGAAATGGAATCCCTGATTGCCTTGACTTACCTTGACAAAGATTTTGAATCTTCTTCTTTTCATTGTTTTGACAGTGTACTCCGAGGAAATCATTTATCAGGTCCCATTCCAAGAGAGTTTGGGAGCCTTACAAAGTTGGAGTTACTGGACTTGAGGGAGAATAACCTCAACGGACAAGTTCCAGCTGAGATCAGTAGGATGGCATCTTTGAAGCGCTTGTAAGTCCTATCAAATGTGTCTTTTTTTGTTTAATCTGTGTTTCAAGCTCCCATCATATGACAAATATAATTCTCTCTCCAGATTTCTGTGTGGAAATAAATTTGAAGCCACTAATCTTCCCTCCATGGAGATGCTTAACTCACTTTTGGAGCTGCAATTTGACACAAATCTTGCCTCTGCTACTGCAAGATCTCGTTGTATTCAGAAAAAGTTTGATCACCGGTAAGATATGAGTTCTCCTTTCTGGAATTCCTTGTATTGACCTCAACATGCAAATTTTTTAATATTTATTTGCTTTTCTGAAGATCCGAAACTGCAAAAAGTTATCTTGGTGAGGATGTTGCACATGTGAATGAACAAAATCTACAAAGTAAGTTCGTCTCATTTGCTCAATTCCTATGAATCCACCCAAATTGTGAAACTTACGTCTCCTGTTTTCACTGTTGGTAATGATTAGCTTCATACAAGGCAGAAACGGTGCAAAGTGTTGCATTGGCTCTGGGAAGTTTCAGACAACGTAAATTACTTGATCAGTCTAGTAATCTCCAAGCTGTCCCACCTAAAGTAGACAGCCCTCCTGCACAAATCATCTCTTCTCCCATCCCCAGAGGCAGTGGATCTTTCCCAGCTGTTAGAAATCCGATGAAGGCCTCTCATTCAAACGCATCATCGCCAACTCATGCTCATACTCATACTCCTGTTCCTCTTCAATCTAAGGCTACACATCCTAATTCCAGCAAGATTTTAATATATGTTTTCGTGGCGCTTGTTGTGGCCCTACTTATTGCTATTGGTGTGGCTGTATTTTGCGTCGCTAGAAAGCGTGTAGCCAAAACCATAGGTCCTTGGAGGACCGGAATTAGTGGACAGCTGCAGAAAGCATTTGTTACAGGTAATTTGTCCTTTATTTTGTTCATGTCACTAATTTATGGTGGTTAGGAACAAGCGACATAATCTGGTTGGTTGTTTTAAACACAGGGGCTCCAAAGCTTAATAGGCCAGAACTAGATACAGCATGTGAAGATTTCAGCAATATAATTGAAACTCGTGATGGATGCACTGTCTACAAGGGAACACTATCAAGTGGGGTTGAAATTGCTGTTGCATCAACTGTGATCCCTTCAGCTAAAGATTGGTCGGAGGAAGCAGAACTCTCCTACCGAAGAAATGTTAGTTTCAGTTTATGCTTACTGTTTATCCACAGGAAAACAATTTTTTGTCACTGAATTTATGTTAATACTCTACAGATTGAAACATTATCAAGAGTGAACCACAAAAACTTTGTCAACCTTCTCGGATACTGTGAGGAGAATGAGCCATTTTCTAGGATGATGGTCTATGAATATGCACCAAATGGAACCCTTTTCGAGCACCTTCATGGTAAGTAATACGGGTCTCCTTATGAACGCACCTTTGGTTTTTTTGTATGGAAGGCTAATATGCTTTAATTTTGTCAATTTTTTTTCAGTGAAGGAATTAGAACATCTTGACTGGGGTGCAAGGATGAGAGTTAGTATGGGTGTTGCTTATTGTCTCCAACATATGCACGACTTGAACCCACCTGTTGTCCATTCTTACTTGAGTTCGAATGTAATCTATTTGACAGATGATTATGCAGCCAAGGTATGTCCTATCCTAAGTAATTGATCAATGATTATCTATTCATCTCACATGGATATTGAATATTCTTGGGTTTCCTTGGGGGTTGTAGATTGCAGAGAGAGTTTTCTCCAAGCTGCCCAGACATGAAGAGATAGTGTCCGGAGAAGATGAAGAAAAGCTCTTAAGTTATCTCCCTAGTAGCAGTCTGGAATCCAATGTCCATAATTTTGGAGTGTTATTGCTGGAGATAATCACGGGAAGGGTTCCTAAATCCGAGGAGCACGGTCTCTTATTGGATTGGGTAAACAAAATTTCACTTGCTCATATTCTCATAACATTAGTTCTTCGTACTTTGCTCCAATAACATTACCATTCGCATTGCAGGCGGATGAATACTTGAGTGATAAGCGGAGCTTCAGCTCTTTGGTTGATCCAACCCTTAACTCATTCAAGAAAGAAGAACTTGAAATTGTATGTGACATAATCAAAGATTGCATAAGAGTGGAACCGAGACACAGGCCTTCAATGAGGGAGGTGACAGACAGGCTAAGGGAAGCTCTTCGGATTTCACCGGAAGCTGCAGTGCCAAGGCTTTCTCCTCTTTGGTGGGCAGAACTGGAGATCTTATCAGTGGAAGCAGCCTAAAGTTTTAATCTGTTTTGTTTGTTGGTGTTGTTACATACCTTGTAAATCTGTATCAGTGTGCAAATGAGTTTAGCATATATTGTTTATTCTACCCTCCCTCAACCCTGAATCATCATCTAACAAGAGTACCTAATATGTCTTCATATCATCTCAACAATGGCTCTTGTTGTGGCTCACAATTCATTGATTAATTTCATACATGTTATTTTTGCAATCAATTTGTAAGACAGTGGTTGTGTGCTGATATCCATGGATATATGTTACTTTAGCGCAGTTTGGTAGAGTTTTCTCCTCTGATATTGACCAAAGAACATCTGAAACAGAGACCTTCCAGCTAGACAAGACAAAAATGGTGCAAGCCTGCAACCAGCTTCAAAGTTCAAATAGACGTGTTTGCCAGTAATCGACGTCAGCAGATTTTAATTTTGAAAGTGGAGATGGAATATTCCCCAAAACTCGTAAATCAAAGACTTTGAATCGTTTGACTGCCGACTTCCCGTGATATCTCTGCTGGCAAACGGAAGTCGTCAACCTCCTTAACGCCGCCGTCATCTTTAAACGAGCCGTTAAACCCCAATGATAGTTGATAAGTCATCACAGTCTGTAACTCCACCCCCCACCAGACGACAACACAATATAGTCCCCAGCTTCCCTGTAAAGTCGGCAACTCAAGAGAACCATTCAATAGCGAAATTTCCAGAGAAACATCTAAAATATCACAGCTTTGAAGCTCTTTACATGGTTTAATTTCATTCTAGTTCCTCAATTCAAAGCGACTCATCAATGGCTACTCAACCCAAAAGCAGCACATCCAATCTCCTCCTCGGCCGATACGAAATCGGAAAGCTACTCGGAACTGGAACCTTCGCTAAGGTTTATCACGCGAGGAATGTCAAAACTGGGGAGGGGGTTGCGATTAAGGTCCTCGACAAGGAGAAGATCATGAAAGGGGGACTCATGGTTCATATTAAGCGTGAGATCTCCATACTTCGTCGAGTTCGCCACCCAAATATCGTCCAGCTCTTTGAGATTATGGCGACTAAGGCCAAGATCTACTTTGTCATGGAGTACGTTCGCGGCGGAGAGCTCTTTAGGAAGGTCTCCAAAGGGAGATTGAAGGAGGACGTCGCCAGGAAGTATTTCCAACAGCTTATATCGGCCGTCGGTTTTTGCCACGCTCGAGGAGTTTACCACCGTGATTTGAAGCCGGAGAATCTCTTGCTCGATGAGAATGGTGATTTAAAGGTTTCCGATTTTGGTCTCAGCGCCGTCTCCGATCAAATTCGACAGGACGGCCTCTTCCATACTTTTTGCGGCACGCCGGCTTACGTGGCGCCGGAGGTTCTGGCGAGGAAGGGATACGATGCGGCGAAGGTAGATATTTGGTCTTGTGGTGTGATTTTGTTTGTGTTAATGGCCGGTTACTTGCCTTTCCATGATCAGAACATTTTGGCTATGTACAAGAAGATCTACAAGGGGGAATTTCGGTGCCCTAGATGGTTCACCCCTGAGCTTGTGAAACTGTTATTGCGGATGCTGGAAACGAATCCAGATAATAGGATTACAATCCCGGAAATAATGGAGAATAAGTGGTTCAAAAAGGGATTTAAGCATGTCAAGTTCTACATCGAGGACGATAAGATGTGCCGGTTACACGAAGACGACATCGATTCGTTATCTGATCAATCAGTGTCGGAATCAGAGTCAGAATTGGAGTTCAAAAGAAGGCCTGTGCCGGGGATGCCTAGACCGGCGAGTCTGAATGCCTTCGACATAATTTCTTTCTCCAGAGGGTTTGATTTGTCAGGTTTGTTTGAAGAAGGAGACGGAGAAGGGTCTCGAATTGTGTCCGGTGCTCCTGTTTCAAAGATTATATCAAAATTGGAGGAGATTGCGCAGTTGGTTAGCTTTACAGTGAGGAAGAAGGATTGCAGGGTGAGCTTAGAAGGATCTAGAGAAGGTGTTAAAGGTCCGTTGACGATTGCAGCTGAGATATTCGAGTTAACCCCATCATTGGTGGTAGTGGAGGTGAAGAAAAAAGCCGGAGACAAAGGTGAGTATGATGAATTTTGCAACAACGAATTGAAACCTGGATTGCAAAACATAACTCCTGATGATCCTCATCATACTGTATCCACTTTGACTAATCTTGCTGCTACTTTGCCTTTGGATTTACCTTCAGATACTGAGTAGAGTTTCCAGTTTTGTGTATTTCCTCACATTTGTTGTAACATACAATCTTTTTTGTTTGTTGTCTAGATTTAGATGGGAAAATTCACATTTGTTCTTCACTTACGTATTTGTCATGGTAATATAGATATGAATCATCACTTTGCTGCATTGCAAGGGTAAAGTATATGATGAATTGATCCCCAAATTCATATCTTTCATTCATAATGGTTAATGGTGATGTCTCTGTCACTCACCTAATAAACCTGAAGTTGTGGTGGTACAAAGAGTACGTGTATCAATCAAAATTGTAATTGTTTGTTTGAAAAATCTCTCTGGTAGATCTTGTCTATCTTTGAAAACTTTTGTTTGTCTTCATTACAATGAAAAGGGTTTGGGTCCCTTGATGTTTCAGTCTGACTTGTATTGTAGTTTCCTTTGTCAATATTCTTTGAATGGTGGATATTGGCCAATAGCTCAATCCTTTGTGAATGCTCTTTTAATTATTTTTAAGGAAAGAAACTCCAGATATGTGTTAGTTAACCTAATACAGAAATGTGGTTGTGCTACACATTTTGATCTTCTTATGTGCCTAATTTTATCTACTTTTGGCATGACCAACTCTAGAAAGGCCTATTTTGCCTTGCAATAGTTGTCCTGTCACCAAACTATAGCATTACTTAGAACACAACCAAAGTTGGCATGTCCTACTCAAGAACCATCAAGATTGTTTTGATATATGCTACCTTCTATGTCATTAATTTGAGGGTATAGGGTAGGGTCCCAAAATACTTAAACAAGTGTTGCTAGGTGTGTAGAAGAATGTTAGTTGAGACTTGAGATTGTGTCAAAGCTGCAGCCACAACTTAGACCATCCAATCTTGTAACATAAACCGACCATTGGATCGTTTGGTTGTAATTATGGAAACGGAAACATAAATGAAACGAATCTAGGATAGTTTCTTGACATTTCTCATTTATATAATTGAGTCGTAGTATCCTAAGTTTATTGGCCCAAATCATAATTGGGCTTGGGTTCAGACGAAAGCAACAGACTTTGTTACAGGCCCAAAACTGCAAACAAGATTCACCTGGCCCAATTATATTTGTTTCTTATTCATTAAGGTATCTTAGGCTTAGGTAATTTTGTAACATTCAGTATTTTAATTGCAAATAAAAGATGATAAACCATCTTTCTGTGTCAAATGCTTACTTCATAACTCACTAGTAAAAATCTTTGAGTAGCTAATTTGTTAATGGCACTTTCTTGTGTGACTTTTGTACCAGTTTCGCCACTACTATCGGCGACCATTAGGACATCTCCAGCCATGTCTTTTAAAATAATACTAGTAAATTATTTTGAGTATATAAATGTTAACAATTGGAGAAAAGTTTTTTTTTCAATATTATAATTTGATTTTGCCTTAATTTACATTACGAGTCAAGACCCGCCGGGCTACCGACGACACGCTTTTCTATAGAATTGTCATCCTAGACAAAGTTGCTACATCTACATATATTTTTGGTGTACAAACTTACTTAAATATACATTTTTAGGTGATCATCGAAATATTCTGTGAGAAAATATGTAGAATATATACATCTACAAAGGGACAGAATTAGATTGAAAGACAAAAGGAAAATGGGGAAATATGAGTAATCTGAAATTCATGTAGGAATGACATATATGGTGTTGGCACAAAAGAGCATGTGAAAATATGGTCCCTAAAGCAAATATTCTTCACAAAAACCTAAAGTCCAAAATCCAAGTAAACAACAAGACATGAAGAAATGGTATTTCCAAAGTGGTGAACACCTAAAGACGATCCCATCCCCACCTTCCCACCAATCAACTATTTTTAATTATTTTTTTATACGCATAAAGATACGTCCAAATTAAAGAAGAATATTGCGTAGAATATATACATGTTGCCCAAACGAGATGGAATGTGATCTAACGTTGGAAGGAAGACTTATAGTTACCCCGTTTGGTTGTAACTCCGGAAACGGAATAAAAATGAATCTAGTCCATATTAGTACCTTGTTTATAAATCATTTTTGGAATTTCATGCAAAATGCACTTGCTTCCCCCATTTTGTTACCCTATAGGGTATCAAAACTAATAAATTTTTACTACAATTACTTCAAACCACAAACCACAAGGAATGATTCTCAAAAGCTTCGTAAACATAGATATATGTATGGACTGAATACGTTTTTATTATTTATTTTTCCGTAACTTGCTCGTTCTTTTTCCTTAAAGATTTATTTGGTTTCTGGTTATCTTGATGTAGTTTAGTGTTTTTATTTAAATGATTATGTTATTTCATCATGATGACTTGTCCGTCTAGATTTATTTGGTTTCGGATTATCTTGATGT
Source organism: Fagopyrum tataricum (assembly GCA_002319775.1). NCBI lineage: Eukaryota > Viridiplantae > Streptophyta > Magnoliopsida > Caryophyllales > Polygonaceae > Fagopyrum > Fagopyrum tataricum. The sequence continues at coordinate 6,929,044 of CM008279.1, read as the reverse complement.
AATTTAGTGTTTTTATTTGAGTTTTTAGTCCGTCCCGACTCATTAGATGACTAGTACCATGCATTGAACCACTTTTATTTATTTAAGACTTAAGAGGGATTTCACTGGAATTTTCTCTTCAACACCACTGTCTACGTGGGATTCCTTTTCAACCCACTTCATTACTTTAATTCCTCGTAATTTACCCACTAATCTTTGTTCCCACTCTTTCTTAATCAATCCAATTATCTTTATTATATTTTTCCTATGTTCACACTTTCATAATTATAAACACTTTGATTTGCAAGATGATCTAGAATCATACCAAATTTTCTATCTTTGTCATTCTCTGTCAAGCATTTCAAATGAAATCAACAAACCGAATACATGTTTCTACTTCTTTACATTACACCAACACTCAATAAATTTAACGAAAGCAACAAAAGAAAAAGTAAAAGCAGACCCGATTAAGTTTGCCCCACCCGAATTGGAGTCAGTGTAAGATGACCGTCTTATCACAAGTACGCGGGTTTTCAAAAGAACACCAAAAGCGGGTCAGATCATCTTGCTGCATATAGCAAGCGCAAAAAAAACGTATAATGCGTGTATGTTACCGTATTATACGCCTTTTTCATTATGTACGTACACAATCGGACCTTACCCTAAACATTCAGGATTGAGCACTGGACGAGGAGCGTTGTACGTCCTTTAGCATTCCTACAACCTGTTGCATTGTGGGTCGCTTCCCGGCCACCTCAGCGGTGCATAGATACCCGACACGTAAGCATTCGACCATCTCTTGCTGCGACTTGCTAGTCACTTTCACTCTCGAGTCTAGAGCGTTCACGCTATGACCTTCTTTAACGAGTTTCCGGGACCACATTAACGTTTCCTCCGACCTAGTGGGTTGACCCGTTATCAGCTCGATTAGTATCAACCCGAAATTGTACACGTCATTTGGTGTGGATCCGGATTCATTTCCGTCTTTCCGATGCAAGCCAAAGTCGGAAATTCGAGGCTCAAGGTCATCGGCTAACAGAATGTTGGAGGGTACAAGGTGGCCGTGGATGACGGGTTTGGCTTGGGCATGGTGGAGGTAGGCTAGTCCACGGGCCACCCCGAGTGCAATTCGGTGGCGCGTGGCCCAATTCAAAACTCCGGTGGAGTTTAGCGTTTTTGTAGGAGGGGTTTCCGGATCTTCGGTTTCATGATATTCCCATGTGTCGGTGCTCCAATCGTCGACGTTGGGTTTTCCGGCCGGTAGACCGTGTAACCATCCATGCAAATCGCCGTTTGGCATGAATTCGCACAATACTAGCTTCTCTTTTCCTGCATCGAAGAAATTGAAATCATCATCTTGTGTTTAATCATTAATCACTTTACGTTTAAGACAAAAAGGTAATCCAAAAGAACACATGAATATCTGATTTACAGTCGCGATATGATCATCACTTTTCTTTTTCCTTTAGGAAAGTTAAAGTAAAAAGTCGTATAGCTTCAACCAAAATACCAAGAACGACGCATTCATTTGTTCCACTTAATCCTTAGCAATATTTTTGGAATATATATATGCACATAAATAAAAAGTGAAATGATTCACCGAACATGCATTCCACAATACATGCTCCCTAATTCCCTATTATTCTCAAGATCCTCTGTCTCAAACATATTTTATATTTGTCACCATAATGTACTTGTACTAATTAATCAAACATTTGTCATTAGGGGAATATACAGTTAAATTTTAAAAAAAACGGCCCTTTATTGAAAACGAAGTGACCATTAAACTGCAACACACAAATTAAGGGCACGCTGGCTGGTGGGTTTGAATTTAGTTGAGCAATTTTTATTTGTTAAAACACGATTTCCAATGTGCAATCATAGCATTTCTGCCACTGCCAAAAATATAATTGTTTCACCTCCCACATTTAAGTCTTTTAACCACGCATACCCAAAATCCAACATTTATAACCTACTAGTATAGTAGGCAGTAGGCTATGCTAGTGCTCAGATGTTAAAATTTGTACATACGCAAGCACATTAAAGAAGTTGACATTTGATGTCTCATGCAACGCAATGCAGCAATAACTCTAAGGAGTACGACAACTCCATTTAATGAAAAACAAAGTTCGGGTCCCAACTTCCAACTGCCATTGCTATCTACCCGTGATCTCTATTTACTCCTCGATTCCCATAAAATCGGTCCATTTAAACCATGAACGCTAAACTATTGTTTATATGTACATATAGATAATTTGTTAATATAATGTGGGGATGATGATTGATTTAGATTTGGGTACGTACCTGCAATGCAGTAGCCGGAGATGGGCAAGAGATTGGGATGTCGGAGTCGCGAGAGCTCTTCGAATAAGGAAATGGCTTGAGCTTGGTCAACTCCTCTGACGCTCTCCAAAACCTTGATTGCCACGTGGATTTCACCTGGTAATACTCCTCTATAAACGGGCCCACATCTCCCTTCTGCTAGCTGGGACTCTTTTCCGAAGCATGACGTGGCTGCTATCAGGTCCTTGAAGTTTAGCTTCATCAATGGCTTCTCGAACATCACTACAGGAGCTGAACCGGGTTCCCGTATATCTGCTACCCATGATGAACCGGATTCGGTTTCGAATGAGAATGGCCCGGATTTTTCCATCTTGAAAGAGGGCTGGCCAATTGGCTTCGAAATTGACCATTTTGTCCTTTTGGTTGCTCTCGATTTTCGTCTGCGGAGGCAAAAGAAGGCAGCGATTGCGAAAACAAGGATTATACCAGACGAGGCGATGCAAATGCCTGTAATGAATTTCTTGCTCTTCCATCTGCTGCTGCTGTGAGTGTGACTGTGATGATTGCTTTTGATATGCTTGGATTTGGGGATTATGGGCACTGGGTGGCTTGGCCTTGAAGAATTATGATGGAGACGAGACGGAGTATGAGGTTTAGCAGTGGAGTTGCTCTTGAAAATCCTGATGCCGGATTGACTGAAAGATTTCGACCCGTAGATTTTGTAGATATTTTCCAGGACCCGACCGGTGAAGTTGTTGTTGGAGACATTGAGAAACTTTAAGCCTTTCAAAGGTGGGAATTCAGAGGGGAAAACACCACGGAAGTGATTATTGGAGAGATCGAGATAATTCAACGAACTAAGACCAGAAATTGGTTTGAGAGAACTGGAGATATTACAATCGGAGATGTCGAGTCGTTCTAAATTGGTCAAATTATCAAGTCCTGGAGGGAGAGAACGGAGATTGTTGTGAGAAAGGTCTAGGGATTTGAGACTGGAGAAGCCGGAGAGATTTACATAGTGAGTGAACCTATTGTTAGAGACGCTGAGAAATTGAAGGTTAGAAGATCCGGATAGAAGCGGGTCGAAGCCGAGAGAACCGCCAAGATGGTTATCGGAGAGATTGAGTTGGAGGAGTGAAGGAATGGACCAAAAAGAGCGTGGGATGGAGCCTTTGAGGGTGTTGTTGGAGAGATCAAGGAGACGGAGGGTGGTGAGGTTACCGAGGAACTGCCATAAAACGGCGCCGCTTAGGGATTTTGAGGAGAGGTCGAGCTCTGTGACTGAGGGGTTGTTGCAAGAGGAGGAGACGACGGCGGATGAGATGAGGGAAGGTGTGAAACCGGAGACGTATTTGAAGGCTTTCAAGATTAGGTCTAGGTCGGTGGTGGAGTTGGCGGTTGTGGTGGTGATGCAGGGTTGTAGTTGGCCGGCGGCGACGGAGGAGAGGAGGAAAAGGAGGAGGAGGTGAGATAAGGTGGGAGACATAGTTTATTATAAATCTTTACTTTTTTTGTTTCGAGGTGTTACATGGCGGGAGGGAGTGAGGGCGAAATTTGGTGAAGGTATGGAATATGGGTTTTGGGTTTTATTGTTAGGGATGTGGGTGGTGGTAACTGTTAAATGGTAAGTGATAAATGGAATAGTTGTGTTTTGGGTTTAAGCGGATTTGGCCGCCTACGATCCCAAACTGCTTCCGTTGTCTTTAGTTTTTGTTTTTTCTATTACATAACAAAATTAAAAGTTCCCCTAAAAAGACACTACTTTTCTATATTTATTGTTGTATAATTAGGCACCTCCTTCTTAAGTTCTTTATAATACAAAAAACAACCCAAAATAATTAATTATCACATTGAACCCAACATAATATGACTATGAAATTATTAGAAGCAATAATAATAACTATAAACATATTTATCAAAATTAATATGTCTTACTTTTCTGACAAAAATCATAACTTCAATGTTGACGGGACAATCGAAAATTTATATGTATCAAAAAATTGTGACGTGGATTATATTTTTTTATTATCAAGTTAATAACATTTGATGTAAAAATGTAAATTAAGATTTTTGTAAAATATTAATTTTGTAACTACAAAATTTTATTTTGTAAAAAAATTGAGAGATAAAATTTGTAGAAATTTTTTTAAAAAAAACATTCCTTGTGAATTTTTCTAAACTTTTTCTGGGAGTTTTTTTTAAATTTTTATATTTTACTAGTTTAGGACCCGTGTACATTGTGAAAATATATATTTGAATAAATATTATGTTTTGAATATATTGATAATGTGTTAGATATTATTTAACAAGTATTATACATATGTTTCGGTTTGGTTCGGTTTCAGTTCGATTCAAGTGAAAACCTTTCTTACGGTAGAGAGTAAGAACCTCTAACAACCGTAAGATAATTGGATGGACGTTTAACGATTTACACCCACCGTAAGAGTTTTTGGGTGAGTTTCACTTAATACAGCCAATAATTATACACCTTCTATTTATATAAAACTAATTATGGAAATAAGAAAAAGAATTTAATTACATATTATTATTAATTGGAGAATTGTTAGTTTAAGTTACCCATTAATATGTCAATCAAAATTGTAGTTTTTAAATAATAGAATAGCTCGTTACCCATTAATAGCCTTGTTGTTTTGATCGTTATATATGGCTAACGATTAAAAGAATTTAATTACATTTTATGGTTGTTTTGGTCTAAAACATATAAAATAACGATCAAAATATATAGATCTTGATCGTTAGTCTTTATTATATTTTAATGTTATGGACAAAATATATAGATCTTGATCATTAGTCCTTATTTTATTCTAAATTATTAGAACAAAATATATAAAAATCTTAAAGAATATAAAGTTTTGATCGTTATATATGGCTAACAATTGTTGTTTTTGGTCATAAAGCATATAAACTAACGATCAAAATATATAGATCTTGATCGTTAGTCTTTATTTTATTTTAAAGTTTTGGTCAAAATATATAGATCGTGATCATTATTTTAAGTAAATATTAAAATAATTTCTTACAAATTTTTACAATGGTTATATCGGAGTTAAACGTTTGGGCATATTACATCGAGTTAGAAGTTAGGTGGGCAACAAGTTGTGCCGTCAACCCTTTCTAAATAGCAAATCCGATCTTTCTAAACACTACATCTGAAGACCTAGGTGACACAACATTACCATGCAAGACCCGTTGCACCCTCTTGAGAAAATCTCGACGGCATCGGGCACAAGAAAACCAAACGTATCAAATGCGAACGGAAGAAACACATGTTAGTTATCAAGACAAGCCCTTTCATTTTTAGCCACCTTCATAAAGGCCGCTTTGAGGGCCGTCTTACCCACCACAAAAGGCCCGTTATCTAAACCAACCAAATGAGAGACTCTTGTCAAATCAATACAAACATGTTTTCCACCCACTCATCCAAACACTAACACATCTGCGGGCCTCAACGTAGACCTTCCTTCACGCGGATCAGTCAAGAAGGATATAGGCGCCTCTTTCTTGGCCGAAATCTCTGCTCTCTTAAACACGTCACATAAAACATCACGAACCAGTTTGTGCCTGTATTTGAAGTCGGGTAGTTCTTTACAATGAATCGCATGCTCCCCAAAACCATCCAAAGCCCTCCACACAATTAGGCATAAAAAAAACACCAGACGGAAACAAATGAATCATAAGGCGATACTTGAGAATCGTGCGATACTCAACGGGGGACATACATTGTTCAAGTCCATCAATAGGTGTGGCAAGAAGGAAATATTGGCTATGTGTTGCTTGTAGACACTGAAAAAAACCTCTTTTTGTATACAGGTCAAATCAAAAGTTGCTTCTATCGCCTGTATTGTCTTATCAAAAAGAGCACTCGCCTAAGTATTTTGGGCTTTAGGGGGGACGTGCTCTTGACAGTAAAACCAGAAAGATCAAAACTAGGAATAGAACTTGAAGAAAATGCCCAAAGCTCCAAAAAAAACTCGAAGTCCGTATCAACAACTCCACTGTCTCGTAAAATGTGGTCTTGAAGGGTCAAAGACTAAGCTCTAGAGGCCACAAAAGAAAAAGAAGAAGTCTCCATAACTGAGTACAACCCAAGGGATCCACACTGAAGATCACCAAAAAAGGACCCTTACAAACCACAATATCCTCGACTAATTCATGAAGTCCCAAATCGAAAAAGTAGAAGCACCCTTCCCATGCTCCGGTAGACAAGTCCTCAAGCTAAACAACATATTAGCAACACTCATACAAAAATGAAGCAAAAGAAGCTTACTCTATGGGTCCCTTAACTATGGAAGAAGGTTCATCAATTCAACCGCCTTAACAATTCTTTTCATGACGAGCTCTCTAATAAACCCATCATCTTTACTCACAGCCCCACCCAACAACTTAACATCTAGAGCCGGCCTAACAATGTCATGAGGGATTAAATCTTCTCTAAGCTTCGTCTATCACATGAAGGCCAAAAGAGCTCAGTCTTGCAAACATTCACCTAAAGGCCAAAACTCGGGCCAACCTTTCTAATGATATCAAGCGCTCTAGCCACTTCCTCTTTCCGGACGATAATAATACCATAATCAAGATACCAAGCATGAGGAAGAGGTTTACAAATGTCTCTAATCCGATGAAGAAGTTGGTGCAAGACAAGGAAAAAAAAGTAACGGCCCCAAAGGGTCTCCTTGTTGCACACCGGTAGCCGACCAAATAAAATCATCACCAACATACAAACGGGCAGTGTGACCATACAAGAAATCAACTCAAAAAGAGATAAAAGGACATATTTCCCTTACTTCGCAAAGCAAAACAGTTTTGTCAAACCATCTATACCACAAGAGGTTCCTTGAGGAAAAGACTTGATGCATGTAAAACTGAAATCAACAACGAGGGGTGGTTCAAAAAAAGTAGAACAAGGCTTAGAAGAAGGAGGTTTGAAGGGATGTTTAGCCTTCAACGCCTTCAAAGTCTCATCACTATAAGAAGCTACTCTAGAGGAGCACAAAACTTTTACAACAGCCGTAAAATGTCCATCTGAAACCTTCTGAAGACACTGCTTGATATTAGGGTTCCTCTTCAAACCTTCTTCATTCTTTGAGTCGTCAATCCTAACAACATGTCAATGTTCCGAACTACCTAGCAAAGCATGCACAAGCCTATAAACACCACCAACTTCTCCCCAAGTAGACAAGGCCTGCAAAATCTACGGATATTTAATTAACTTCCTACCTCTTGGTCTTCTATCTTGCCTGCCCATAGGCCTGAACACCTACAACATACAACGAGAGAGCAAAAACAACCTAACCCAAGTAGCCACACAACTTGGCTCAGTGGCCACCTTTAGAAGAGCACCCAATAACACTTGAAAAAAGATTAAACGACAAATATAAGGATGCTTTTCACAATAGTGATAGGAACGCGCATAACCCTCTCAAACAGACCAATATCAAGCACCAAACCCCCATCAACTACAATCTGCTCAGCAACAACCAGCTTCGAGATATCCGCCATAGGCCTCGAAATACCCACAATGTATTCACCATCCTCACCAAAGGAAGAAATAAAACCATCAATGTGACGACACTCACGACTCAAAGCATGAAGACACATCCATCGGCCATACAACCACATTTTGGGGACGGTCAAAACCTCCACAAACGCCACAAAAACATCGAGGTTAAACTCATGGATGCCCCGAATCTCATTCTTGCGCTCAATCACAAAAAGGTGTGTCTTTTGAAATGATCAACCAAGCAAGAGAAATCTATACTTCTCTCCCTACCACCACCACACCCATGAAAGAAACTAAACGGACAAAAGAGAAACACATTGTCTTTCCTGTTTTCCATAAGAAACAACCAAGGCAAAAAAAAAATTTTAATAAAAAAACTCTCTTTTTTTCTTCTTTATTTCTTTTACCGAGTTAATTCGCGAGTTGACTCGCCAGCTTAGCCAACTCAACGAGTTGACACACCGAGTTTTGGATTTGACTCACTCTTCCCCATTGTCAGATTCGTCCTCCTCCGGTGATCGACGACTACTGGGGAGGTGGTGGTAACGACACCAACGACGACAGCTACTCCCTCCGGTGACGGTGGTTAATTCGAAGCATGCGCATATTTGACACACCGAGTTTTGGAAAAGTGAGGGGCGGTAGTGCTCTTCACCGACTCCTTTTCTCGATGACTCCTTTTCACCGGATTTGTTCTATTGTTGTCGGCGGTGGTGCCCTTCGCCGGATCTGGTGGCTTCACCAAAGTATATCAAAATTAGGGTTTCAAAAATTGCAAGGATTTCACAAAAGAGGGAAAGAACGTTGGTTGTCGAATTTGGAGAGGAAGGGTGTTACCGGCGGGGGGAAGAGGGTGGCGGATGGCTTGGCGGCAAAAACAAGCAGAAACGGCGACCTTGGTGGAGGATCTGTCGGATTTTAAAGTTATGGACAACATATATATAGATCTTGATCGTTAGTTTAAAGTAATGGACAAAATATATAGATCTTGATCATTATTTTAAAGTTATGAATAAAATATATAGATCTTTATCGTTAGACTTTATTTTATTCTAAAATATTGGATTACTTGATAACCGATTTGAGACGGCAAGAATTAAAATGTATAGATCTTTATCGTTAGTTTTTAATATTTTTTAATATATGCGGGACGGGACGGGCCTTGCGGGACGAGGAAGGTAAGACCCATATCCCGTCCTACAATATTTTTGGTGGGACGGGATGGGCCTTGCGGGACGAGGAAGGTAAGACCCATATCCCATCCCACAATATTTTTGGTGGGACGAGATTTAAAATTTTTAGATAAAAAATCACCGGAATCGGGACGGGCCCAGGATTTGTGCCCAACCCTACATATTATATTTGGCTAATACATTGATGTTTTTTTTTTTTACAGAATTCTAAAGCTAAAAACCGAAAGAACCGACATGTAGAGAAACTGTCGTGAAAAAACATAACAAAAGAAAATTAAAGAAACAAGCTATTCGAATAAAAATATATTAAAAAGAAATGACTATTTATAAAAACGTAGACATTTTGTAACGATTGAAAGAGTTTAAAAATAATGATTTAAGCGAAAGATTTTTAAACGAAATAGTTTTGATCTTATTGTACTTATATATTTTTCTAATCTAAGTTAATTGGTGTTGGTCATATCTTATGTTTAAAATCTAGTGTCAATCGTATCTTATGTTTACGAATATGAGCTAAAGAATAGTTTAAATATGTTAAAATATATTGTGTAAGGAGTAAGGGGTCCATTAATAGTAAAGTAATTGGATAAGTTTGAATAAAATTCCATTATGAGTTACGAGGGGTTTTTGTTTTGAAGTGAGGTATCCTACGGCCCTAATGCCGTCTTCGTATTTAGTATTCCTTTCTATTTATGTTTGATTTTTTGTTAATATAATAAAGCACATTCTATCTTATATGATAGCAATTTGAAATTGAAATTATAGAAGTAAAATGCAAGGCAAAAATATAGTGGGTTAGTTGGCTAATACGTGTGGTTCTAGTATGACCAAACCACCATTACTTGTTCATCACTTACAATCTCCAATCAAGTCAAAAAGGTTTACCATTTTATTAATAATATGTGTGAACTGCAAAGACAATACTCAGTATTGTAAATTGTAATATCACCAAAACACTTAGAAAAATGTTTTTGTAAGGTTAAACCGTTTGATTGAACCATTTCTGCAATTGGCTGAAGCTAAAACATTCGTATAAACCAGAAAATAAATTTTGAGATTGTTAGAAAATTAGAGTTGGTGGTGAGTGTTCTAGTTAAATGTTTTCCCCTTACTCGAAAATTCTTTCTAGGTTTACGTTGTCTATCTCGAAGAATATCCCCGAGGACGACCAAATCACGATAGGTTCTTGAGTGAATTCATCCGTTTAATTTCTGATTCTAATAATGACCTCCATTATGAAATAATTAAAGACTTCCTTTTTTAGATTGCACAAATGTTACGGGTCGTCAAGGTAGCGCTACCACATATATGTCATGGCCCGGGAATCATACTTTATTTGTTAATTTACCCATTTTACCCATTTATATTTGTATATATATAAACAAAATATTTTTATCAATTAAATAAACAAATATTCAATTTGCCAATCTCTCCATTTTTACTAAATAAAATTATGTAAAATTAAGTTATAGCATTGTAAGCGGATGTATTGTGATTTATGAATAGCATTGTATTATTTAAAGTGACATTGGCTAATAATATATTATTGGTGATTTTTATAATTTGTATATGTCATCGCATTTGTAAATCTATAGAAGGTACGGCAATAAGATAGACCGACTAATCATCAATACAAAAGAAACAACATCGTTATAGTAGCGGAGTGGTGCACTAAGTTGAAAATGACTAACAAGCAAATTTAAGAACTCATTCCTTTCGAAAAAGACTTTATACGGGTTAAAATTTAAGAAACAACCATCATTTATTCCGTACCAAAAACAAATTTAATTGAAAATACTTTACAATGGTTAAAATTTGGTTTAGTCTTTAAGACTTTATACGGGTTTATTTTGTTGGTTAGTCTACACCATTGTTGTTTAAAGAACCATTCATGTACTATTATTATTATTTTTTGAATATATGGATAAGCATCTAGGTATGGTCACTATTTATTGTTGAACAATTACATCCTTTCAGATGAGACTATCGACTTCTCGTGGTATGACTCCTCCTCCTACAGAGCTGTCCCAATTTAAAATTACGAGATTATCCACAACGCCATTCCTACAGTCTTCACCTTCTTATTATTATAGTTTATGTTGATTGCAAATAACCACGAAGTGGGTCATTTGGTAATTGGGCTTCACATCCGGTCTTGGGCTCATTCGACAAATGCCCAACAAGCAGTGGAACCAGCCATGAATCACGATGCTCCAACACTTGACAGTGGTAAGGACCAAGTAAATCGAGACTAATAAGGTTCTACGTTTATCGTGTCATCTCAAATGAATAATCTTAATATCTTATTCTATGCTTCGAACTGTCAATGAATTCTACTTTAAACGTTCTTATCTATTATTTTATTTACATTTTCTCTACAGCTAACAAAAAAATACACCTTTAAATAAATAAATATATTCAATAAGTGTATTAATATTATACTTGTTTAATGTATATAATACAGTGCGTGTGAATATCTTCAAAATCCTTTTTATTTAAGTTCTTCATGGAGGATTTCTAATGAAAGATATTGAACTTAAAATTTAACAATATTATAAAAATGGTAAAAAATAACTCAAAATTCTTTTTTTTTTTCCATTGATAAACATAAGGTGTGTTAGGCTTTGCTTATTTGCTATATTATGAAGAAGTTTTGGAAATTTAAATATCAAATAGGTATTTGGTATGTATAGTTTTTTTTTTTTGTGAAATTTATATTTTTTTTACTAGGTTATTGTGTATATTTTAGAGAGGTTTTTTGTGATCTATTTGAAAAAGTTATTTATAGCTTCTTAATCGACTTTTAACAATTTTGGATGAACACACCCCCTCTAACCTCTATCCCGTGTATTTTTACTTAATCGGTTTTGGTAAATTTACCATAGAAAATTTATCCACAAATCTACTCCAATCAAATAAAAGTCTTTTATATTTTACAACATCATTCATAACTCTACCGAAAAACTAAGGAAAGAGCATGTTCGATAAGACGAGATTTTCGAATAATTTAAGATATTTTTGGATAACTTTATCTTTTTGCTTATTTTTTTTAGAGATTTTGATGATTATGAAAACATGGAAAAAAAAGTGTGGTAAAAGTAGATTTTGAGATGGATTTTATGGTGCATGTACGAAAATGGACAAAAATTATATAAAATTTTTTGGTCCCTTTTTGTAAATGCGCCACAAAATCCATCTCAAAAAACAGAGCAGGGTCGTATACATACAAACACACATACTCGTTATATTCAAATTGAACACATAAAGTTTAACGAGATTCTATCCTAAAGTGAATTAACAACATGAGGAATTAGTTATGGGCTGTAAACCTAAACCGAAACCGGGGCCCTTCAAACCGGCAAATCGCCGTTTTCCGGTTTAGCACGGTTTATAAAAAAAAAAAATTAAAGACAAAGTATTTATGTTAAAAAAAATAAAATTAATGTTATATAAAAATAAAAAAAATACTATAAAAAAAAAATATCTATAAAAACTAGTAATTAAAATTTATACCAATTAAATAAAAGAAACATAAATTCAATTTAACAAAAAAAAACTCGGAAAAATTAAAGGGCTTGAACCGGTTTCCCGGTTGCCTACGTATCCTCTCGGAATTAAGAGGAATCAAAGCCCACGTAGTTCTCTTACCTTGACTTACCTTTTTTCGGACTTCCGAGTTTTTTTTAATCCCGCTTACCTTTTGATGCCGGACTCGGAAGTAGTGCCGGCGTCTTCAGAGTTGGAATCCGATTTGGAGTCGTACACCGGTGCATTCCTTTGTTTCCGCTTAGCCGCCCTTATTCAATCTTGAATACAAACTTGCATCTCCAACTTCTCGGGCTTCAATTGAGTTCTCTTGTGACCGAGAATGTTCCCGCCTCGGCTAAATGCTTGCTCCACCGCAACCGTTGATGCGGGCACGGCCATGATTTGTTGTACAATTTTAACTAAGGTTGGATATTTGGGAGCTAATCTCTTCCACCAATCCAAAATATCAAATTCAACATTATCATCAAAATTAAAACAAGTGTTAAGATAATCTTGATATTCCGCATTTGAAGATGAATGTCTAGGTGTTTTTGTTCTTCTAGCAAAAACTTGTTGTGCAAGTGAAAGAGAAGAAGATGAACTAGTAGAAGAGGGAGATGGACTAGGTGCGGTAGAAGAAGAGCTAGCACTAGATTGAAATGTACTAAGTAATTTTCCAATTTCGGTATTAACTTCTTGCACAATGTTAGGAATATTATAGTCTTCTTGTGTTAAGTTTACACACAAACAATCATAATAAATAGTCAATAAATCGGAAAGACCATCTAGTTTAAGCCATTTTTCTTTCATATCAAGCATACATTGTACAAGGCAAGGTATGTTAAAACATTTTACAAAAGCTTCGGAAACATTAACGGCAATTTCTAAAAATCTATGAGATGTTGGAGTGTAAACACAACTCATGGTATTAGTTGCATCATTAAAAGTTTTTAAAACATTACAAATATGGGCACAAGTTTCCCAAACATTTTCATCATCTAAAATTGACCAAGTAACATGAATTGAAGAAAATTCTTGTAACAAAACTTTATAACGTACGACTTCACAAAGTAGTTTGTAAGTCGAGTTCTAACGAGTTCCAACATCTTTTGAAAAAGCAATAGGATGAACATTTTTGTTTAAACATAAATTTCTCCATTTTCTTCTTAAATCGGACTCATGCCAAATATGATCAATAACAAGTTTGTTTGGGGTTAGCATATCTCCTAAAACCTTAAGTCCATCTTGAACACATAAGTTTAAAATATGACATGCACATCTTTGATGAGTATAAGGAGTTTTTATATATTGTCCCGCATCCTCAACCAAATGGTTTACGGCGGCGGTATTTGCGGATGCATTATCAAAAGAATATGAAAGAATTCGATGTTGTAAATTATATTCTTGTAAAACCGTTTTAATCATGCTTGCAATGCCTAGTGCATTATGTCTTTGATTAAAATGCCGAAAACCAATAACATATTTATGCAAAAACATAGCGTTATCAATAAAATGTAAATTAATGCCCATGTAAAAATGTTGTTGTGATTGTGTACTCCAAATATCACTCCAAATTGAAACTTGATGTTCAAAACTAGCCAAATTCGATAATATTTTTTCTTTCTTTTTTAAGTAAGATTTAGTAACTAAATTTTAAAACGGTTTTACCGCCGGTTCGGCGGTTTGAACCAAACCGAGCCCATGTCTACGAGGAATAACACCGTTGTATTCTAGACTCGAATTAATAAGTAAAGGTTTCAGGTAGGTTTCATATTTGTTATATGTGTTAATCGGGTTCCTGATCCAATGATCTTATGAATGAGTAAAGGGTCCAGTTAGGTTTCATATTTGTTATAGTATAGTTTGTCTTTTTTAGGAAAGGCAGCAGCTTCACCCTGATGGTACCGAAATAAAGAGACGTTGGAGATAGTCAGATAGATCCTCTTTACAGTTTTGCTTCGTCACTTGCACGTTTTACCTGACAACCTCATCACTCAAACTGTAAGACGACACTATAATCCTATATTGTAACCACTCAATTGTATTTTGTAACCACCCTTTATATATTGAGGAATGAAAACAAAATAATAAACAAGAAAATTTTAAATTTAATATTTCTATCACATCTTTTGTTATTTTTTTTTATGTAGTTCTTAATTTTTTTATAAAATGATATAAATGACTTTTTAAATTTGTGATCAAATCAAATCATTGAGTAACAAAAAATTGTATCGGATCATAAACTCTTAAGTTTTAAAATTTAAGATTTATATTTATATAGAAATATGGAGATCTACTTATTTATATATATAATTACGTGTAAATTTTAATGAATATGAAGACTCCGACATTTATGTTAATAAGATAAAATGTATGTTGTAAACAAATAAAAATTTAAAAGATACAATACGAGTAATTATTAAATACGTATTTGTAATTTTGTTTTACGTGATTATCGTTATAATCACACTTTTGATGCAGTCAAACTATCACTAAGACAATTACAGGAATACATTTTTTTTAAAATAATTATAAAGTACAAAAAATTGTAGATTCAGTTTGAAAGTTATTATAAATTCTAAATAATTATTGAACTAAAAAATGAAATGAGTATTTGTGATGGGTCAACTTGAGATATGTTAAGCTTTGTAATATTTATACCATTTAAAGCTATTTATTATTCATTAATTATATCACTTATTAATTTGTAGGTGCTATATCATGTCATTAATTATCTTAAAGATTAGGACTGGTAAACATATCTTCTGTATTAATTATAGAAGCCATCTCAGCAGATTAACGGTAACTATTTCTGGGACACGGTCGGCCATAACCTCATTCTTAGAGGGCAATATGGGAATAATGAATGTTCTAACGGATCATTTTTCACACCTCCCAACTGAACTAGAAAGAAAAAACACGAGTAGGAGGAGGAGGAGGGCAAGCGCCATCATAACTCTCCTTCTCTCCCTCCATTCTTCCACTTTATAAGCTCATTTCAACACACTCTCTCTCTAACTTTTCACTTTCACTAGGGTTTCTGCTCAATTCACACCATCCCCTTTGATAATTTTCTGCTTTTACCTTCTGTCCCTTTCCTCTCAGATTTTCCATTTGAACAGCCCTGATAAAAGTTTTTCTCCATTTCCCCCCTTTTCTTCTGCTAATTCATCAGTTTGAGGAAAAGAGAGAAATTTGGCAATGGCGGCTCCAAAGCCAGAAGAGATAAGTCATCCGCCAATGGACCAGCTTCAGGGCTTGGAGTACTGTATTGACTCCAACCCTTCTTGGGGTAATCTCTTAAGGCTCTCTTTTTTCTGGGTTTTTCTGATTATGTATCTTTCTGTGGACAATTTTTAAGTGATTCCTGAATTCTGAATTTTGGTGGCGGAACAGGGGAAGCTGTTGCTTTGGGCTTCCAACACTATATATTGTCCCTGGGTACTGCTGTCATGATTCCTACATTTCTCATCTCTGTAATGGAAGGAACAAATGTGAGTTCTTATCTATCTCACGTTATGTCTCGTCTTCAGTTAATAGCTTTCTGTCAAAATTGTTCAACTTTTTTTAAAAAAAAATTATAATTTGATGTACTGTGGATGTGGGGTACTGAATCAAATTGTATATTTTGAGGGTTAATTATTAAGAGAAGGTATCTGTAAATTGTAATTCAGGATGATAAGGCAAGGGTAGTGCAAACTCTGCTGTTTGTACAAGGAATTAACACCCTTCTCCAAACTCTATTTGGAACTCGGCTTCCTACTGTTATTGGTGCTTCTTATGCCTATATGGTCCCCATAATCTCAATCATCCATGACTCTTCTTATGCAAGCATTCAAGATCCTCATGAGGTACCTTCTTTAACTTTATCTGACTAGAATTCTTTCATTTCATTTGTTCAACATCTCATTTGGGTTGCTTTAGCAAAAACTAAAGTTTGGAAGAGGTCCCAGCTGCACTACCTAAAGTTTAGGCCCTTCTTGCTTTATATAGTAATCATATGTCACCCACTCAAGCTAATGTATATCTCTGAATAAACAAAAAGACGCAATCTTTTGATACAAAATACAGACTTGTATGATAAAACTTCCTTAGTTCTCTTGTATTTGTCATTAGAGGAATAGGGTCTCCCATTGGGGTGTCTAGGCACATGTGAATATCCCTTAATTGATTCCTTCAATGTGCCACTTTCTAAAAAGGTTCTTTGGATGTGTGTGTGTGTGTGTGTGTTTGACACTGCCTTTTTGAATCAGCGATTGCTTAATGAGTGCAACATATTGAAGTACTAGTAACAAATAATCTGATGTAAAACATGAATGCAAACTAATAATTATGGTATGCTTGAACTTTTCAGAGATTCCTTGAGACAATGAGAGCTGTCCAAGGCGCTCTAATTGTTGCATCAAGTGTGCAGATCATTCTGGGGTACAGCCAAATGTGGGCTATTTGCTCCAGGTTCATCTCATAAGACCAAACTTAGAACTGTTTACTTATTACAACTTACAAATGTATGTAGATTTGTGGATCAGCTGGATAACAAGTGAATTCATTGCAATTACAGGTTTTTCAGTCCACTAGGAATGGTTCCTGTGATTGCATTAGCTGGCTTTGGCTTGTTTGATAGAGGCTTCCCTGTCGTAAGAAGATGTTTCCTTTACCTTTGAAGATACTATATCGCCTTTTCTCAACTTCTGATCAATCTGACCTACATTTCTCTGGATTCTCACTAGGTTGGACGATGTGTTGAAATTGGCCTTCCCATGATCATCTTGTTTGTTGGCCTTTCTCAGGTATGAAACCATAAATCTCAATGGTGGTATAGTAAGGGAACGAGAATCAATCAGCAAGCCAGCTAACTCAATGCACTGCCTTGTTTTGTTTTGAACAGTACCTGAAATACTTTCAGCTGAAACAGCTGCCAGTTCTAGAGCGTTTTGCCCTCATTATATCTATTACAGTCATATGGGCATATGCACATCTATTGACAGCTAGTGGTGCCTACAAACATCGACCCGAGAAAACACAGTTCAATTGCCGCACTGACAAGTCTAACCTCATTTCCTCTTCACCATGGTAAGCCAACTGTCATTATTGATGGCATATATAGCTTAAATTAGTAAAAGTAGTAATTTCTTTCTTCATATTGAATTTGTAGGATCAAAATCCCATATCCATTACAGTGGGGTGTGCCTTCCTTTGACGCCGGCCATTCTTTTGGAATGATGGCAGCTGTAATGGTCTCACTGGTGGAGGTATTGCACTTACTGAATTTACCTTATACGAATGTAATCTGTTGTGTTATTCAGCAAAAGTTGATTTTCATTTAACTTGGTTGCAGTCCACTGGAGCTTACAAAGCAGCAGCGCGGCTTGCAAGTGCAACGCCTCCTCCTGCTCATGTTCTAAGTCGCGGTATAGGGTGGCAGGGCATTGGGATCTTGCTTAGTGGGCTCTTCGGAACACTAAGCGGCTCTTCCGTATCTATGTAAGTATAACATTGGCATGTTTTATTCGGAACACTAAATGAACATTAACGTGTATGATGATATACAGAGAGAACATTGGCTTTCTTGGAAGTACACGTGTTGGCAGTCGCCGGGTCATCCAAATTTCTGCTGGTTTTATGATCTTCTTCTCAATGTTAGGAAAATTTGGAGCATTGTTTGCTTCAATACCTTTTCCTATCTTTGCTGCAGTGTACTGTGTTCTATTTGGCCTTGTTGGTAAGCAATAGCAAAAATACAACTCCAACACTTTCCAAATCTAAAATAGACAGATGTTTAATTCTATCTTCATTTTAAAAAAACTTAAACAGGTTCAGTAGGGTTATCATTCTTGCAATTCACGAATATGAACTCGATGAGGAATCTCTTCATCGTCGGAGTATCTTTGTTCCTAGGCTTATCAATCCCGGAGTATTTCGAGGAGTATACTACCGGTGCTCTTCATGGACCTGCTCACACAAAAGCTGGCTGGGTTTGTTCCTTCTTCGTATATTTCAGCAACTTAATAGAGATTAAATGATTGTATCATGAATATATGAATTTGTTGTGATGCAGTTCAATGACTTCATAAACACCATATTCTCATCGTCGGCAACGGTGGCTCTAATGGTGGCTGTTTTCCTAGACAACACGCTGGACTACAAGGACAGTGCAAGAGACAGGGGAATGCCGTGGTGGGCCAAATTCAGGACATTCAAGGGTGATACCAGGAATGAAGAGTTTTACACTCTCCCTTTCAACCTCAATCGTTTCTTCCCTCCATCATGATTTCGATTAGCCGCCATTGTTGCTCTGTTACTGTATTTAGGGTTGTTTTGCCATCAAACAAAAAGTGATCACAGTCCTGGTGATGAACAAGTTGGTTAGAGAGTTTTCTTGTAACATCTTTTAGGGCTGTCTATCCTTCCTGTAATATCAATCATTATTTTCTTAATTCATTTATTGCTGCAGTTGTCCTTTTTTATTTGGTTTATTTATAATAAATACATCAAACAAATCACAATATATGCACAAAAATTAAAATATAGAAATTCCCAGAACAATAATATATTATTAACAAAATATAAATAAAATTCCACAACTCTAAAACTTGAAAATATTGTTTTTAAATTTATATAGAATCTTAGTCTAAGAAGTACAATGTAATGAATATAAATCCTTTTTAAATTTATTGGTCTAGTCCAATATAAGTATCAATAATTAGATTTTGGAGTATGCAGAAGAGAGAATATGATTTTCTCAAAATAATATTTCTAAGATTATTAGTTGCATAAATAACCTTTTAAAATCTTATTAACAACCAAAATAAAACGAATAACTCTTTTTTCTTTTTTTTTTTCCAAATAACAAATTATAGTGGGGCAATAATTATGTTTGAATAGTTATTAGTTGTATGACCAAAGTAGGCTTCATAGTCAAGGTCAAGGCTGCAAAGCAATGGAAAAACAGTGAACTAACCAAGGGCATTTCGGGGCTAACAATTAATAATCATTGATCAAGGTTATAATGGTAAATTCAGTCAAAAGTTAAAGGCCAGATTGGGAAACATGTAAAGCGAGGAGATGAGAGAGAGGGCGCAGAGGACGGAAAGGTGAGAAGGAAAAAGCTGTATTCACATGGGAGTTGTCGTGGTGGCTGCCTGAGACCTCTGCTTCTCCTCTCCTCTTCTTCTTCCTCTTCCCCTCGTTACCCAAACAGCTTCCCTCCTTTTCTCTCTATCTATTTCCTTCATCTGCTAACTCTTTGCCCCATCGTCGGCTATGGCTGACGACAAGGTATTTTCCCTCATTCGCTTTTCACCCTTTTGTTACCTTCTTTCATTTCATGTTTTTGTTTGTTGATGTGCGTTGTTGAATCTGCGAGGAAGATAAATTTTTTTGGGAGTTGTGGTTTGAATTTGCTATTTTTGGTTCTTCATTTCTTCATCTGCGAATTGTTGTCTGAATTTGTTGCTGTTACCAACAAAACAAAAAAGGAAATAAATTTATCTTAAATTTTGCTTGCTTCTGGGAATGCGAATTTTGTGGTTTCTGTGTTTCTTCTTCTTGTAATGACCCCGGCTCGGTGTGATTCCTATCCTTGAGCTCTCCCGTCGTTGCCTGGATAATTTTGGTATTTGATTTTCGTTTCAGAGGTTCAATTTTGTAGATCTTAATGTTTATATGCGCTTTCTGTGTAGATTTAATGCGGAAATTTGGGCAAATTTGCTTCTTTTCTCAAATGTTAGATTTTTTTAGTTGATTTTGTTTGTCGGTGCGTTTCTCTTTTTTCTTTCCACCCAAAATGGGACCATGATCATATTTCTGAATTCTGAGACATGTTATTGCAGGAACTTTCGACCCAGGTGATGGATACAAATGATTCAGTCACTGGACACATCATTTCCACGACTATTGGGGGTAAAAATGGAGAGCCTAAGCAGGTATATGCTGATGCATTATGATTACTCTCTGATTATTCATTGAGGTCTCCATTTGATCAATCGATTCCCTATGTGTTATACATAGTTGTTCACTGTGTTCTCTTACAGAAGTGGCTCAGTTTGTTCCAACATAATAAAATTGGCTGTTTTTGCATCATATAGTTTACTAGCTGGTCGCAAGTCTTATGCTTTACACGGTTAAAAAACTGTCACTTCTTGTATATGTTGCCGTTGTATAAATTTCTTACGAAAAGCTATCTTAACCTAGTGGATCTAAATCTTAAGATGAAGCATGCCGTAAGTTATCATTCTTGCAACTGAATCATTCAGCCCCTCCCAGAAGCTGACAAACAACCTATGGTATTGCAGACCATCAGTTATATGGCAGAAAGAGTTGTGGGCTCTGGTTCGTTTGGTATCGTGTTCCAGGTAATGTGAAGGCAATTGTTGGTCTCAAGTTACTCAACAAATTTGGCTTTTTTTCTTATGATGATCGAGTGGTCCTGTTTCTTAGGCAAAATGTTTGGAGACTGGAGAGACGGTAGCTATAAAGAAGGTATTACAGGACAAGAGATATAAGAACCGGGAGCTGCAGTTAATGCGTTTGATGGACCATCCCAACACGATCTCTCTGAAACATTGTTTTTTTTCAACTACGAGTAAGAATGAACTCTTCCTCAACTTAGTGATGGAGTATGTTCCAGAGTCTATGTATCGCGTTCTAAAGCATTACAGCAGTGGTAATCAGAGGATGCCCCTGATCTATGTGAAGTTATACACCTACCAGGTAATTTTTGTGCTTATTCCTCTATGCCTGCTGGTATATATAATACAGTATATGTTTTCATAGCTACTGACCAGTGACTATTTCCTGCACAGATTTTCAGGGGTTTGGCATATTTGCATTCAGTTGTTGGTGTTTGTCATAGGGATCTGAAGCCGCAAAATGTGTTGGTACGCATTTATTTTGTTTTGAATGTAAATGGAGACAAGAATATCCCTTGTACCATGTAGCTTCAGGTCTAAAAGACAGTCATAAAGCTTTGATCAATCTGTGCAGGTTGATCCTCTAACTCATCAAGTAAAGATTTGCGACTTTGGAAGTGCAAAAGTCCTTGTATGTTTACCTCCTCCTCTGATGTTTATACGTAAACTTCCCTTTTCTTCCTTTGGTTGGTGTCCTTTATTCTAACTTGCTACCAACTTGGTATAACACATAAAATTAGTGAAGTATAGCTTTAGCTTTTCATTAGCATAAATTGCAGTCTTTTCATTTGCCTATTTTTTTTACTGACATATTATCCCTTTAAGTAATCTTCAAATTTGTAATTTCTTGAATGGCTGCTAGGTCGTCTTGTTGCTTGTGTAAGTACAAAGTATCCATTCTTTGATCTTTTAATAACATATCTGCTGTCACCAGGTCAAGGGTGAAGCAAATATCTCGTACATATGCTCAAGATTCTACCGAGCTCCTGAGCTTATCTTTGGTGCTACTGAATACACAACTTCCATTGATATCTGGTCCGCTGGCTGTGTCCTTGCTGAACTTCTGCTGGGACAGGTTGCTATATTTTAATAGATTTAAAGCCTCTCTTGGCTTGTTTTTTCTTCTATGGATCTTTAGTTATTCTCTCTACTAATATTGTTATTCATACAGCCGTTGTTCCCTGGGGAAAATGCTGTTGACCAGCTTGTGGAGATTATCAAGGTATTTAAGATGCTATATGCTACCTCAATTTCTTGTAGACATGAATATAGCTGTTTTAGCTGTTTTAGTGGTGTACTGATATTGTACTATATCTTCAAGGTTCTTGGAACACCAACCCGTGAAGAAATCCGATGCATGAACCCAGGTTACACTGATTTCAGGTTTCCACAAATCAAAGCACATCCATGGCATAAGGTAGTTTTTTTTTCCTGGTATTTAATCTTTTTTCACATTTGAAGCCCTTGTATATTTCATGGAATTGGTAGGCAAGTGGAAATAATTGTTTGTGGAATTGTTAGAATGTTAGTCAGTAGCTCTATAGCCGGTATCATGAAATTGATTGTCAGTGGCAATAATTACATGCTGGTTATGCTTTTGCTAATTAATTGTTGTATGGAGGTTGTCTCTCTTTTCGTAGAACGAAAACTTGTGGGAAGGGTGTATATTAATTGATCTGCCTTCACTCTGTCACGGTTCTTACATCTTGGGGTTTTAGAACAGCTTCACTTCTTGAAAAGTTGATCATTAATTTGACATCATCTCTGGTTAGATATGCGGCTAATGTCTATACCTCTCAGGTTTTTCACAAGCGCATGCCAGCAGAGGCCATTGATCTTACTTCTAGGCTTCTTCAGTATTCACCAAGTCTTCGTTGCACCGCGGTATAAATAAACCCTCTGATATTCACCTCCCGGCTCCCTTACAGATTTTACTCTGATACTGTGATTGGATTTGTCATCTTAGGCTTGTATTATTTCCTTTGATGGAAAAACTATCATATACCTCGTAATTAACTGAACTAATTTCTGACAAATTTCAGCTAGAAGCATGTGCACATAATTTCTTCGATGAACTGCGGGAGCCAAATGCTCGCTTACCAAATGGCCGTCCTTTACCTCCTCTATTCAACTTCAAGCAGGAAGTGAGTTTTACGTTTTTTGATTAAGGAGTTGCTGATGTTTCTACAAAAACATAAATAAAAAGTAATTGTAGGATCTGACATAATTCTTTCACCATGGAGCATTGCAAATTTGTAAATGGTTTAGTTGTTTTTATTTATGTATTTACTTCTCTGCCAAATTTCTTTCTGGAGGATATAGACTACTATTAGATCTGACATGTTTATTTTGCCTCAAGTGATTTCCTCCTGAATGGAACATGTTTCCTGCCTTTAGTTTGGCATGATGAGTTGATTCTAAGATTTTATATACATGTGAAAATCCATGATTATAAGGTTAAGATGAAAATACTGAATGTGCTTTTTCTCAAAACATTTTGCAGTTGGCAGGTGCTAGTCCAGAGCTAGTTAACAAGCTGGTCCCAGAACATGTGAGACGGCAGTATGGTTTAAGTTTGATGCACCCCGCAGGATCATAATGAAGAAGGCCTGCGGATGATATAGTTAATTTTGCTAGCTGATGGATTATAGACGCCATGGAATGTTGAGGTCCAGTTTCGAGGCTGGTGAAGCCAAAAATTGCAAGTTAGCACATAGAAGCCGAAAGCCTGATACATTGTTAAGACTAGAGGCTGATCAGATGTGCTACCTGAACCATTAAGTTAGTTTTGTTCGTTATTATTGTCACTGTGGTTGTGCTGTAAATGACCGATAGTAAGGTTAGTCTAATATTTTGGTCTATTGTTGAAGTAATTAGCGGGTGAGATGCCCAAAATACTGGAACAAGGGAGTGTAAGGTGGTGTATTATTCTGGGGAGGGCGGTAGGGTCTCTGGTTGCTCTCTTTTTTTGTTTAATTGTGTATGTTGTTTCTTCCTCTGTAATTTCTTTCCAAGTTGCTGTAATTGGCTCAGAGTACCTCCAAGACAAGACTATGTCGGTACTCTCTGTTCTTGTAGTGAATGCTGTATCATGTACACTATTTTCAAGCAATCTATTGTTTCTGTAGTTTCTTCTGCCTTTTTTTTGCACTTTTACATGCTATGTTTTGTTGCGGTTTTTGTCTGTTGAACGTTTGGAAGTTGGAACAGGTTTGCTTTCTAGCGCTTATTGTTCACATGAATCATGTTTTTTTTCCTCTTAACAATTTGACAAGGACATGTTCTTTTGGGTGTAAGAAGAAAAGGAGTTTTGCTACTTGCTTGTGTTTAAACACGCAGAAAAGGTTTAGGGCTCGTTTGGTATCGCTAGGAATCATTTCCGGTAACGGAATGATTCCGAATCAATCAAAAACTATGTTTGTTTAAAGGTCTTTTTATACATGAAACTAACCTAATCATTTCCATTCCTTCCCCTCGATTCCATTCCGTTTCCATTCCATCGCTCCAACAAAACGTACACTTAATCTTACAATATCACAACCTTTATTCAAATATTAGCCATAATACTTAAAAGAAGGGTATGGCAAGGCTTGAACAAGGTCGGACGAGTTACATCATGGCCTCAACTAGTATGCTAAAGAGACTTGAGATCTCCTATTTTTTACTGCTGTGTTCCAATGGAGCATAAAATCATCAACTACAATACAATTGCCTAGGCTCTGAGCAAATCCACAAGCTCACTTTTGTTCATTTTAGAGTAGCCTTTGAATCCTCTTGCTTTTGCAGCTTGTTTCAGTTCAGTTAACTTCATCTTCTTCAATTCCAAAGTTTCCTCATCAACTCTTCCTTGAGTCAATTCAACTGCATTTCTTTCAATGCTGCTGATTCTTGCCATGGAGGGTAACGGGATTGGTGATTTCTTGATGAAGTTTGAAGGAGGTCGTGTTACCTTGAAGGTTGAAGTTTGAGGATCTGGTAAGGCAGGTCCCTTGTCTGTTTCAAATGCTTTATTCTTAGGGCTTGATATAATATCATCTTCATTGTTCGGAGTTTGGTCTGCAAAG
Source organism: Fagopyrum tataricum (assembly GCA_002319775.1). Classification (NCBI taxonomy): domain Eukaryota; kingdom Viridiplantae; phylum Streptophyta; class Magnoliopsida; order Caryophyllales; family Polygonaceae; genus Fagopyrum; species Fagopyrum tataricum. Next base: position 6,904,065 of record CM008279.1, on the reverse strand, counting down.
ACAATTCAAATAAGCAGCAATGGAAGGGAAATATGGAATAAGGAAGGATAAAGTAATGGTTGTACATTGGATAGGCTCACCTTTGCCTTGCACGCTTGATTGTTCCAGCGCCTCTAGAACAGAGTTGAACGAGGTATGATGATGCATTGTTGATTTGGAGTCCCTTTCCTCCGTGATCCTTGCTTTTTCTTGAGAAATTGAAGTTTCGATCTGCTTGAATAAGGTTAGCAAGCGTTTCTGATTTGACCATTTTCCTAAAGACGATCCTCTGGGCATCCTCTTCTCGCCCTCTTGATATGATCCATCATCCATTGCATGATTCCTTTTCACAGTTGTGTTTTTTCTGTTTCCATAAAATACTGAGCTTGACTTGAGCAACTGAGAATGAAAAGGGTCTGCCAAATAGAAGAAGCTGCATCAATCAAAAACTCATCTTTCAGTTTATAGTCGCCAAAACCATAAGGCGATCTCAGAAGAATCATTTCTTTCATAATTGAAGTGAGTTTTTGGGATAATTCAATCTTCAGCTGTTGGATCTATTGTGAAAATTGAAGTGACGAATCAAACAGAAACAAGGGAAGAGGAGGGTATACCTTTAAGAAGGAAAGAGGGGTTGGTGAAGAAAGCAGGTAGACGACGACGGGTGATACAAGTAGAGGTCGCAAAGCCACCGCATGCTTCCATTGTCGTTGCTCTTCTTCTAGGGTTTTGAGTAGAAGGGATGAGATAGATGATGGGAACGAAAGAGGGGTGACCACACAAGAGAGTACTCACGGCTAATCAAGGCGAAGGAGTAGCACGCGCTCACATCCCATCTCAAATCAACATTGACAATACACCGACTGTAAAATTGCGCAGATTCATCTCCATCGGAGAAGCCCTTTATGCGTTTTCTGGGTCCATGATTTACTGGATAGGGTAAGCTAAGGTATTTCTGTGCAATTCATTCATCAATGAATTGCACAGAGCCCCAAACCTTGACTGCTTTGTTGTCAACCAAGTACAATACTCGAACAAATCTTTCTTCACTTTCTCGCCTCTATTTCCATTTACATCCGACAAATATATTTTATATTTTTAAAATAGGTCAAGAAACTCATTGAATGGATTCACTCATTCACACAATTACATTACAATTGGGGGAAGAGAAGCAACCTAACCTGCTCTCAAATTTAGATTTGAGCTCAAGAAACTTTGTCTGTTTCTTTCCCACTTACATAATGATGATCTTCCACATTGTTAAAATAAATGAAAAAAAGAAAATGAGGATCTGGGTCCCTATGATGACATTGTGCAGCTTCTGCTCATATGCTCATGTGTAGATTCGACCAATGTATGTTCCTTTATGCTGCAGATTGCATCATAATTCAGAACTAGATACCACCTTTTTGCTCACGGGACACACATTATAGCATTGTTTTATGAACTTCATTAACTTATATTCTATTGCCATTTCCCCTCATCAGGTTATAATTTCTTCTGGAAATTGGTAAACACCTACCATTATTTTCAAATTGATTCTCATCCAATATTCAAAGCTTTTTTTCTTGCTGTAAGGTGTAATATCACACCAATATATTGACATTTTAAATGTACTATTTGCATCATCTATCATTTTCTGCTTGGAAAATCTTAGTATGGTGTCAATAAATCTAACTACTCTTCCAAGTAGTTACAAGACGCTGACATGATCAATCTTGTCTTTCAACCATGAATTTATCTAATAAGCTGTTAATTTACTTGATGCAATGTCAATCAAGCATAACCCAGACTTGAGTATTACATGACAAGTTCACACCCTGCTAGATTATGCCTTTTTCCTTCCTTTTTATATAATTTAACCATTTTGTTTCTTTACTCTTGTTTTCTCCATCTTAAATTCAATGCCTTTTTCCCTGTGTATGATTTAGGTTACAGTCTTAAAGCTGAATGCATGGAGGATTAGGGTCTCCATCAAATTTTTTATAATCATCATACTTTCAAGAGCAGGAAAAGAGAAAAAACAGCAGACATACAATGGACATTGAGGATAGAAATTATGAAAAACATGTGCAGCAGGCTTGTGAATACTAGCACATCGGATGATGTGATGAACATTTCTTTCTGCACTCTTTATTTTACTGTATGATAAATACATTGATTGAAACAAGCACCAAACTTCAATTACAAAGAAAAAAAAAATCATAATTAATAAAGAATGCTCTATGTTTCCCATCATCATTGTATACAACAAATTTGAATAAAAATTTGAATAAAAGATTTTTCATCTCTAAGAAAACAATTGAATAGAGCCTACAATTCAGTGAATTCACATAATTTTTCTTTCAGACACATCGTTTGGACAGAAAGATTAGAAAGGCTATCAAAAAAATGACAGAAGCAAACGCAATTGCAATGCCAAGAACAACCTTGTTGGGGCCATGGTGTCCACTACTTTTCTGGGTAGTCGAATCATTCGAACTATCGTAATCCGATTCATCAGCTCCGCTTGAATCCGACTTAGCAGGTGGAGGTGACATTGGCAGCCCATTTTTATCACAGGGAGCAATCCCAAGCTTTACCTTGGACGAAATAGTAGTACGGTTATAGCAAAGGTTACCGTTTTCACCAATCTTGAACACAGTCAACTTCTTGATGAACGACCCATTGAAGGGCATAACTCCTTGGAAATTATTCCCCTCAAGATTCAAATACTTGAGCTGCTTCATTTCAGCTAGGAACCCAGGGATGCTCCCGTTGAATTGATTCGAGCTCAAATCGAGGTGAACCAAGGAAGAAACAAATTCAGGGATGGGACCGGAAAGCGAATTGGAGGATAAAGACAGGTTTTTTAGGTCAAGTAAATCTCCAATCGAACTAGGTAACTCTCCAGAGAGCTGGTTAGAAGACAGATTCAGAGAAACTAAGTTCTCAAGGGAGGTAATGGAAGGACGAATCCTACCTTTAAGGTTATTAGCCGAGAGATCGAGGTGAGTGATGTTGTGATGCCATGTTTTAGGGAGGAAACCAGTGAGGTTCGCGTTAGAAATGGTGACAGATTTGAGTTTTTTGAGGTTAGAGAGGATGATGGTGGGACCACTGGCGGAAATAGGTACATCGGAGACAGTGAGATCGGTGAGATTCTGGAGCTTAGAGAGCCAGACGCCGGTGAGTCGTCGGAGACTGGAGACGCAGGAGAAGGAGTGAAGAGAGGAGATGAGTTCAGGTGGAAAATGAATGGGGGAGACAGGACAGTCAATAAAGCTGAGATCCTGGAGAGTGGAGAGAGATGAGAGGGCGGTGGAGGAGAGAGAGACGTCGGAGGAGCAATTGGAGACGGTGAGAGAGAGGAGATGCTTGAAGGGTTTGGAGGAGTCGCAGAGTGAAGGTGGGGTGGTGCAGGGGTCTTTTGAGGTGGAGATTCCGAGGGATTGTAGGGCTTTGATTTGCTTCGGGTCTAGGGTTGAAGATGATGAGGAGAGACAAGTGAGGAGGAGGAAGATGAAGGAGAGTGTTGGGAGATGAAGTTGCTCCATTGCAGTGTTTTTGTTTTTTGCAGAGGAAGGTAGCCAGAGGAAAGAGTGTAGAAAGGTGAGAGAGGAGTTTTGCATTTGGGGATATTTGGATTGCGAGTCCAATGACCATTTTGTCCTTCTCCTAAATACCATTCTTACCTTTGACTCAATCTCAAGTCATTCCTTTTAAGCTTCACCTGAAGAATAACATCAAAATACCATAACACAATTATGGTTTAAGTCAGGATTTATTTCGATAATATTATTCATACGTTTTTATAGAAAAATATGATTGCAATCAAAAATTGATTTCAACCTATTTACGCCTGATCATAGAAGGAAGATAAGGTTGGTATTATTTATTTTGATCTGGCATTGGTAATAAAATATAATTAATTACATGTGAACAATAATCTGTAATTTAAGTGATTCATCCGGGCAAGTATAAAGTGTAAATATAATTGGAATAAAATTGAGCTGGATGTTGGTTGGCTCCCTGGCTCCAGCTATGTGGCTTGTTGCATGGGTTCTGCGGCGGCCCTATCCAACTCTTTGTTATACCATTTCTACCCCCACTGCTCTCTTATAATTACCAAAGTACACTCTTTTCTCAAGGAAAGAGAGTTGGACCGTTGGATAAGCTATAGCCATTTGATGGGCCGGTTCGGAAACATATTTCAATTTGAGAGCGGGAAAGAGTGTCCAAGTGAGGGAGAATTTACAACCCAAAGAAACCAACTCAGCTCTCTTGCTTAGTTGCTTGTGGGTAAGGGAAAGAGATCGAAGATGTTGCCAAAGGTTTTTCCGTAGTCGGGCTCGAATAGAACGTCCTATCTAACAACCCTTTCGGTTAGTCATATCTCCCTTTAATAAAAAAAAAACTTGAGTTCATGTATATACAATGAACTTTTTTTTTAACATTGGACGTGTTTTATTGGTATTGGTTTAGAACAGAATCTCGCTGTACTTATGTATTGGGCCCGAATCTAACGTGCATATACGTATATACTCGATTCCCGTTCTACGATTCATATGTATCGGTTTTTAATATTTGTAAATAGAGATTACGAGAGATAAAATTAAATTTTAAGATAAAAGTTGGTCAAATTTTCATCATTTCTTCTTTTGAATTATATTTATCCAAATGATACCAAACGAAGCCTGTGTTAAAAACCCAATCAATCCAACAATGCACATGGTGTAAAGAAAATTTGTTGGTGATGCTTCAGAGTGTAGTCACTAGTAAACAATAGTGGGTAATAATACATTTTAATAATTACTAATCATTAGTAATAATGGTTTTTACACGACGACAAAAATGATTATAAACATCATTTTACACATTATAAGAAAAAAAAACTTGTTTTTGTTGGTTTTGTTTCATTATGATTAAAAAAACAAAAACAAAAACAAAAACAGAACACATAGCTCTGCAGAAAGAAGAAATGGAAGGCCAATATGACATGGTGGCAATGAAGTGTTTGGCCTATTTTAATTTGTATTTCTTTTCAAGTGAAAAATGGAAGTCTTTCATTAAGACAGAAACATGAATCATCATATAAGCAAGAACATACCAAATCTGGTTTCTGCAATTCTTCAAATGTTCATTAAGGTTCACATGCATTGATACTGTCACCAATTTGATGACCAGAATCCAGAAATCACACCAAAACCTGAATTATACAGAATTGAGTAACATCAGCAACAATTTCTTCAATGAACTAACGTATTTACACTTGCAAAATGATTGATATTCACAAAATTCATATACACATTCATAAAAAAGGCTATACATCCTATCATTTGACAGAAGAAGCAACAGTAAGAGCCCAAGATTTGAGATAATCTTTCATATCAATCTTATTACCAACAGAAGGAAGGTTTTCCCAACTCATCATCAATGGATGATTCTCTCTCTTCCCCCTCGTTCTATTCATCTCTGACATCTTCCATGTTTCTGACAGATAAGGCCTTGAAATCCCAGATCCATTTACACTTTTCCTCCTCATATTCCCAATTTGTTTCTCTTTTTCCTCTTCTTCCCCAAGCAATTGCAATCCAGGGACTATGGTTGTCAAGAACTCTGACCCTTTATCTTCTTCTGAGAAGACAAATCCCAAATCCATAAACCCTTTCAATTCTTGAAACTCCAAATCTGATAGGCTTTTGCTAAACCCTCTTTCCAATTTCTTTTTCCTGTGTTTTCTTCTCTTCTGAATCTCTCCCCCTGATAGGCTTCTGGGTGTCTTAATTTGAACTTGCTCTTCTGATGTGGTGTCAGATTTGACTTCTTTTCCAGAAAAAATGGTGTGGAGCTTGCTGGGAAGAAGAACAGAGCTAGGAGACCCTGAATTATTACTACTTTCACTGCTAAAGCTCACCAGCTCATCCATGGATCTTGTTGAGATTGTGGGTAGGCTTGGATTTGCAAAATTTGACGGGTGTTGTTGTTTCTTCAGAATTTGTTGCTCAAACCAGTAAGAATCAAAGATGCTTAGCAGGTTTTCAGCTTCCATTAATAATGGCAGCTTACCTAAAGCTGAGCTCTCTAGAACAATTTTGTAGAGGCTTTTTTGTTTTGTTTTGTGGGTTTTATGGGCAAAAGTGTATAGTATTTATACAAGAGGGGCCTAGTCGTGTGTTAAAAGTTGAAAACACGTTTTCCACTAATCATAATTGGAGGGTTTTACTTTTTTGTTAATCTTTGACCCCATGCATATATAAATATATAATGCAGTGATACAAATTTCAAATGCAAGGGGCCCCGCCTTTTACTTTTCCATGGTCTGAAATTTGATCACAAAGTAATAAAGTATAGCCTAATGTAAAATGATTCCTAGCTCTCTTCTTCTTTATCAGTAAATTTTAACATATCTTGAGTAACTTGACTCGAATTACAGATCTACAATGTTATTCAAGCTGAACGAACGAGCTAGTTTTGACATACATAGACTCGGAAATGTGTTTGTATTCGGCTTATTTAATAAGGAAGGGGTTTGGCTGAACCCAAATACAAAGAGTTGGGGCATATAGCTTGAGTGGACAGAAAGGAAGTCGTAGATAGTTGAGATTGGTTGGAGTTATTACAGGTGGTTGAGCACATGCATCACATGCTGGGATTGTGCATGTTTGAATTCCAAGTTATTGAATTATTTGTTTTCCTTTAAAGATCGAAAAGCCCATCTTGGATTATGATCATAGGCATGCATGTGAATTGTGTAACTACATATCTGGCTGCTTCTGGAATCTCACGGGTTACGTTACGAATAAGTTGGCAGGTTGTCATACGTGGCCATGCCTGGATATATAGATTCCGCTCAAGAACGTCAAACGCCCAAATTGGTGAGATTTCTTGCAGAGTTAATAGCAGCACGTGCATCACATGCACCCATTGACCTGCAACTTTGAATTATCTGTCGTCAGATGCTCTTCAGCTTTAAATTCACGTTAATTCTTCTCCTATAAATAAGTAAGATTCAAATCAACCGAGTTTTGACGCATATATATATATATAGTCGACTCCTTTGGATAAGAGCATGCATCCACGATAATTTTGAGTTTCTTTTATAAAAAGAAAGTACAACTTGTAAAAGTAGGAAAAATTCTTTACTAAATTAAAATATATTTACCAAATTTATTTAGAATAAGAAACAATTTCTACTCAGTGGACGTTCTAGGATCTAAAATATATTTATACAGGTTACCCAAAAAAAAAGTGTTATTTTATACATATGGCCGGTCGGCCTCACAAATCTCAATAATTCAACTGTTAATTAATTATATTCCTACTTAACCTACAGATAGCCAGGCATTGAGCAAACGTAGTTGGTAGCCTGGAAGGGTAATTATTTAGTGGTTAGATTTCCAAAAAATGTTAAAAGTATTTAAGTTGGAACGTATAAGAATATCTGCATCCTAAACATTGAGAGTTTCTTTAATAATTTTATAAAATAAAAAAAAAAATATATAAGGAAGGGTGATGAAACCAAAACAAATAATTAGAGATAAGTTTCTTTTGAAAGAAACTGTATCTGAAATGTTCTTCTATTTTCATCCAATTAATGGGTCATCTTTCTTGGATATGAGCTTTAATAATCAATAATTAATTTGAGTTTAAAAATATATATAAAAAATTATAGGAGAGTTTTGGACTGGAGTAAAATAAATTTATATATTTATTTAGTAATAAAAAAATACAAAATATCAGATTAAAAACTTCAAACTAATTTCTGAGTTAAAGATGCTCTAAGTTTTAAGGTGGGCTTTCCTTTTCTTATCAACGCGGATCATCGTAGGATAGCCAATCAATTCCATGTCGTTACAATTTGATATTCAAACAGTCAACTATGATAATATTACAAACTCAGAGAGTGAACAAATCTTGTCTGATAAAGAGACCTTACTGTCCTTCCTTTTAATTTTCTCAATACAATAATTTGTATGGGATGAAGTTAATTAGGCTAATCTACCCAACACAAATTTAAGTCCATCATTTAGGTAAGAGTTAGGAGAATATATGAATTCGAGAATCACGTGGTTAAAATTATCATACATATATATATATATATATATACACTACGGTCTACGTGTGTTGTGTGGACATTGTTACGTGATGTGTGTGGAATAAGACAAATAAACAAGAGTAGGTGGATGAAGTAGTAGTTATAAATTAACAAAGGATGTGTTTCACGTTGTGCTCCATTTCTATTTGAGCCCACCTATTTTCTAACTACGCCATTCATTATATTTGGATTTTTACTATAATGATATGCAATGATTGTGTAGTTGATTTTAGTTTGGGAATTACCCAGAAAAGTATATGCGTATTTGTTTTACGTAAAGTAATTAGTTACATTTATGATCTATGAAGATCGCCGATGTCTAAGGCACAATTCTCAGAGGGCCCAAATTTATGATGGCAGGAAGAGTTGGGTCGGTCCAGATCACGGAGAAGTCGCCTGAGGGCGGCACAACGTCTCTCTAACAGCCTTAACGTCTAGCACTGTGCGCAGTTGGAACTGTGACCGAACCTAAATTTCGGTTGGTACCACTATGGTATGGGGTATTTCGGATTTTGATCACAAGTTTTTACGAGCTCGGATTTTACCCCTCAGATCTGTAGTTTTTCGACATTTGTCCTTTTTTTAAATACTCTAACCATGGTTAAGGTAGAGTTAAAAAAAAAAAAAATTTAAAAAGAAGCAAACCAAGTAAACGAAGTAAAGTTGCTCTTTGGACGCTCCGTCGTAATCGAATGTCTAAGAGAAGAAGAAGAACCTAGCTATATTAATTGATGATGCGATTACTATTTAACCTATATTAATTAATCAATAATCAAGTGCGCTTAAAATGCACAGAGGATACTATATCTCCTTGGACACTCTAGCACAATGTAGTCAGAAATGATGATCCATAATTGGAAAAAGACTGAAGGATGACGTCTTGACATTGGCAGGAAGGCTCTACGTCTTGCTCTACACCATCTTGATTCAAACAAAGGATGCAGAAGTGAAGAAATATTAAACTAAATAGATCAAAATACTACCAAATACCCAAAAATGATCCAAGTACGTCGTGTTCGATCATCTCCGTCAGCTGCAAGTTAGTTCCATATATATGAATCAAGTGTGCAGTGATGAATTGCCGGGCAAATCTTCTTTGGCAATTCGTTAGCTCACCAGCTTCTCTTAGTTTCATCTTGCATATGAAGCTGAGGGCGACAAAGTGCCAATGAAGATCTTGCCCGGGAATGCATCTACTGCATCAATGTACTCGATCATGACCAAATCACATCGAATGATGCATGCAAATATATATATACACACACGTACAAAGTTGTAAGGGATTTAAATATCAGCAGGGAGTAAGTATAGGATATGCTTTTGTTCTTCCCGTATACGATCCAGTAGATAGTATATTCGGATCAGATGCTATATGTATGAGATATCATCGCACAGGAATTCAAACAGGCCGGCCTCTTTAATGTGTGCATGCAAAGCAACAGGATATTCCAGGCACAGTGTAAATTATATGCCAATTTGTGTTATTGTGTACGTACGCATAAATATTAATAGCTGAAGCAGCTATGGGTGTCGACGTGACCCTCTTTCCCAAAAGGTTTCACACTAAATGGCATAGAACGTAACCATGCAATAGCTTGATGATTTACGAGGAGTGAAGTCGTTATAACGTGAGTTAGGAGATGGTCATATATATAGCCAAATTGAATTCGGGAACCATGAGTTATATTTGATAGATAAGCATGCACGTATATGTCGACTTTTAACATATTATGGACACCCGACAGAGATATTAATCGTCAGTGACCTAGAGACATAACATGATACATTATATATGTGAACTATGTTTTAACTATCAAATACTATATATCCTAGCTTCGATATTATACCTATATAAGGTTTTTGGGTCGGGTTTACGGACCCTGGAACCTTTGACTTGGTCTAGATCCTCAGCCCACAAAGTTGTAGTGTAAGAATTGGGACCATAATTTGAGACTATATATGAAGAAGAATTTTGGCAGCATATAAGCATATCCAAAACTAAGGTGCGAATAATAGCATACTAGCATGCTATATCTAAGGCTTTCACGCAACGTAACTTGTCGTAAAGCAAATCGTGTAGGAAGAATGACAGTGCAATTCTCCCTTGGCAGAGAGATTATACTCTTCTTTATCGGCCAAAGAAGATTTGCCCTGCCATTCACCGTACATCAAATTCATCTTTCATTTTCTTCGATCATCATATATTTTCCAGGTTTGTAATTTACTTAATACTTACATATACAAATTATGGTGTTTAAGGTCATATAAATTTGGGTCAGTTTTTATAATTATTTATCAAGTTTAACGATGTTCTATGAAGAATTTATCTACAAGAGGGATATTGACATAATTATTTTATTTATAATTATTATTTTACGGATTTATAAGTTACATAAATATTTGTAAAAAAACATTATAGTTCATACATTTTTTTTATTTACCTGTTGATATTCATGTCAAGTATGTTTACACCATTTTTTATGTGTGCATTTTTTGGTCAATGTGAGAAAAATTAACAATAAAAAAAGTCTTCTGCATTTGAGTCATTCGGTAAACTTGGGTTCATGTGCTACTTGCGGTTAAACAATATATATTGGGCCGGAATGAGATTTGTGCCGACCGGAGATATGGACCCAACTTCGTTAGAAAGTGTCATGGGCTATTAGGATGAGAAATGGGCCCATCTATAAAACTGTAAACGTCACATCACATGTTTCCTATAATCGCATATCATCCGTGAAAAACATTACTATTTATTTAGGTTTGATTTAGTAGTCGGAGATACTTATCTCAAACATGTAAAAATCATGATAAAAAAAAATCATAAAATTAGGTGATAGCCTGATAGGGTGTTTGATAAACTTAGTTTATCAAAATTTATTCAGGTTTATTTTATGATCATGTAGGAACCTCTTTTGTACTAGGGAGTAAGAACGTTTATCAACCGTATTATTGATAAGTATGAACGTCAAAGATTAAACAATATATATTGTAATTTTGATATTGTCATTGGTAAAGTTATGGTATTTTCTATAATATATCTTAATATTTTACTGATTATTTTATATTTTTAACGACCATTTACAATAGGTTAACGAACATTATTTTAATAATAACGACCGACAATTAAAAACTAATAAATTAACGACTGGCAATTAGAACCTAATAATTTAACGACCGGCAATCAGAACCTAATAGTTTAACGACCGGAAATAGAACCTAGTAAGTTGACGAGTGACAATTAGAACCTTATAATTTAACGACCGACAATTAGAACCTAATAATTTAACAACCGGCAATTAGAACCTAATAATTTAACGATCGACAATTAGAACCGAATAATTTAATGATCGGCAATAGAACCTCATATGTTAAGGGCGGCAACTGAAACCTAATAATTTAACGACTGGCAATTAGAACCTAATAATTTACAACCGACATTTATAAGATAAACTTGTGAATATAATCAATTAACATTTAATTTAGTCGGATTCAAAGATTATTCAACCCAAAAAAAAGATATATTCTTTCCTTAAACGCCAATCTATAATAGGCTAATTAATGAGCAATAAACATTCAAATGGAACACACCTATTATAGCTTATTGTGATCATATATATATATATATATATATATATATATATATATATATATATATATATATATAATGTTATCAAAAAATCAAAATTCTAAGAAAATGACATGTGGCAAAAGAATTTTGAGGAACACCGCGTCAAAGAAAATGCTTTGGCTTTAATAGTAGTATATAGATTAACGTAGGTTTTCAAGAATGACGATACACAATGAATCAACCCCAATTGAATCGAACGGTAATTTCAGGTCGAAATTACTATTACGGTCGAAATTTTTTGTTTATTAGTTATACTAATCAGGTTGAAATACATTAATTTCAGGTCGAAATTAATCACTTTATTGCACAGAGTAATAGATCGGTCTAAATACGTTCATTTCGAGCGAAATATAGATGAATGTTGGAATAGTTTGAGCATAGTTAAATATGCATTTCTTTTTTTGATTGTTAGTTATACTAATCAGTTCGAAATACAATAATTTTAGGTCAAAACTAATCACTTTATTGAACATTTTGATCAGTGTAGGATGATTTCGATCTAATTATGACCATTTCGCCCAAAACGTATGTATTTCGACCATAATTTACAGTTATTACGTTTGACGATTTTTTTAAATAACCAACAACGTTATTGTTTTCACCAATTTGAACAAAAGATGCATTTGAATACATAAGTTACGGACCTACGGTCAATATTCTAAATAGCATTCAAATAATATAATTCTCTTTCCATATTTAATATTCTATATAGTGAAAGAGGATTTTAAGATTTTTATCCGGTGTTTCACGCCTACGAAACTTTACAGTGTGCTAATATCTTGGTCGTTCATTTATTAATCGAACGCCTCTTAAATGATCTAGTTCATCAACCCAATGCGTATGATCTCGTAGGTCCCGATAATAGTAGCAATATATTTTATCATATAAAATACATAAATCATAACTAGCTTCTAACAAAACTTTATTACTACCTAATATCATGAGATTATATATCTATGTTTATCGTCCTATAACATAATCATTTAATGCAACTTATGGTAAATGACACAATTTCTTCACTCACGTCGATAATAAAGGATAACGAGTCATGTATATAATAATGGTGGATTGGAAGGCTAATACTCCTATGCGTTTTTAGGATGTAACCTCAATAGGCTTATTCGATGGATTTGGTTCAACAGTCAACACTTATATGTGTTTTGGTGTGCGATTGCATATTAGATCTAACCCGTCGAAATTTCACATTTATACCAAGAAATAATGTGTTGACGGCTATAAAAAAAAGTTTGCTTTGTCATTTATTTGTAGAAATAATTTAAAGAGTGAGGGGTTTTCATTGTCAATGATTGTGCACCTAAGAAACACGTGTGGGACATGGGATATATATATATAGGGTCAGGATCCGGTGAGAACGTCTCTTAGAGTAGGGATTAGGAACTCCTAACATTCGTCAGATCAAATATTGAACGTTTATGATGGAATGACCATATTAAGCTTAAATAGGTGAGTTTTATTGGATTGTTCATATTTAATTCACTAGCATATAATATATCGTTAAAATAGGAAAAACATATATTAATTTTGACCAACATATCTCCAAATTTATTTTAACAAAATATAAACGGCTGATTTTATCATCACGAACGTTAAATTATATATGTGATGATCGTTAAAATATAATCAACTGGTCGTTATGTATCAACTAGTCGTTAGGTATTAAAATTACGTTCGTTAACTTGTTAGGTCGTTAAAATTATGGTCGAAATTAGTGGGCTATTACAGTCGTTAATTTGTTAGTTTGTTATAGTTTTAAGTCGTTAATTTGTTAAGCCGTTCAAATTACGGTCGTTAATTTGTTAGGTCATTAAAATTACGGCCGTTAACTAAATTAATAAAGTTTCGCCGCCGGTTAAATATATTTTAGGTCGTTAATTTGTTAAGCTGTTAAAATTACGGTCGTTAATTTGTTAGGTCATTATAATTTTAGGCCGTTAATTTGTTACGTCATTAAAATTACGGTCGTTAACTAGTTAATAAAGTTTCGCTGGTGGTTAATGTTTTAGGTCGTTAATTTGTTAAGTCATTAAAATTACGGTCGTTAATTTATTAGGTCATTATAATATTAGGTTGTTAATTTGTTAGGTCACTAAAATTACGGTTGTTAGATTAATAAAGTTTCGCTGCGGTTAAAATTACGGTCGTTAATTTGTTAGGTCATTATAATTTTTTTAATGATTTAACGATCGTTATATTTTTTAGTTTGGTTTAAGTAGGTGATGAGATGAAACAATTGTGAATAATGAATATATCATTTTCTTAAACAATCATACGACGGATGGTAGAGGTTCCTACTCTTTACTCTAAGAAAAGTTCCTATATGATCCTAACTCTCTCTATATATATGGTTACGATCAAATGGTAATATATTTATGGCAATGAATGAGAGTATCTAAGAAGCGTTGAATATTAAAGAATCAACGCTCTTGATTTGAACATGCATGTATAACATGTGTGGAATAGAAGAGCACGATCATGCTCATCGGGTACAGGTCCGTTGTCTCTATTTGTTTGGTGGTCGTGCTCAACATCACAAATAAGATCATGTATGCGCACAATTGTAATTATCAGGGAGCATGATCGTGTTCATTTAGGTGCACTATCATACATCTTGTTTATGTTAAAATATTCGTGTAAAAAACACTGAACGAAAGTTTCGAATTCTGATTAATAGCCAAATAATTTTTACTTTCGTCCAAATGAGTAATTTTGTAAGTTTAAATATATTATCCGAACATGATACACATATATATTTGAACGGATCGAAGAACGTACGTCCTCACATTATTTAAATCATTAGATTTATTTAAACTTTATAAAATATAATATTATGTGTTTGACCATTTATGAATTGTTTAAGACCGGTAAAATAATGTTAGTAGATAAGGTTGAGAGGCATCACGAGTGGAACAAGGCAAACTTTACATTGTAGTGAGATCATCGATTGTTTGAACAAGTATGTATATTATTTATTTTAACTTAGCCTATAGCATTTTTAATAATTATATTTCCTATTAGATGTATTTATTATTGTTTAATTTTACGCCTTTGTCCTTCATTGAAGCCAAAGATCATGTGAGCTATAATTCAGCTCTCTCGAAAGAAGATAAACCAATATATCAATTAAATATTACTACTAGCCCTGATCGATCCAACTGCCCAAAAATCTAATATTATTGAATGATTTTGTTAAACTTATTGTTTATAAAAATCTAAGATATAACAAATTAACTAATATCGTACCAAACGAGACATGTAAAAACAATGTCACAAAAGACATCGAGGGTTTAATGTAACATAAATCAAAATCCTAATTTTATTACAAAAATCGTTCGAACTTTGACAACCAAACTTATTTGACCAAACACTTCAAACAACGTAGCCATCAAGGAATTTGCATTATATATGATACTTACCTAAACATAACCGGATCAAGTGAACCCTGAATTGTATATAAAATTAGGCTGTAAACGAAATTATACACCAAAAACAAATTTACGTACACAACACGTAATTAAATCATTTTAATATGAAATTATCCATTATAATCTTACACGTTTACACGCATATTGAGCTAGTAAAAGGAGAAGAGCGATACATAGGGGAAAAATAGAATATTAAGAGTAAATAACCTAATTAAAAATAAACTACAAATCCTAAATTCCTAATGATTGCCTTACTTTGCATATTAACACGTTATATTTGGCATGTATACACATTTGTGTTAACACTTAAAAAATAATGACATGATTTATATACAAATTATGAAATTTGATACTAAAATGTAATTTGAAAAAGAGGTTTGTTTTGTTGTTCTAATAAACTCATCCAATTTGAAAAATGTGGCCAAAACTAAGGATTATGTTATCAAGCAACATCTCGTGAAAGTTTGTGCTATTTACAATAATTTGAAGAATATAAAGGGTTTAGGTAAGTAAATAGCATTCAATCCTTTGTTAGTACGTGGCTTGCTCATATAAAAAATGGCCTTGTGTCTTCGTTCACAGCCCTGGCGTATAGTTGTTGGCGATTCTCTCTTTTTATACTTTCCCTGCAAATCCATCCTTAAACTAATCTCTGAGGAACTCTATCCAGAAACAAGATTGATAGAAGAAGGCAAACAAGGAGGAGTAACGAGAAATCAGCTGCTATAATATTATTATTATCTCATGGAAGGCAGCTTCAACAACACCATTCTACAAGCAATCGCCGACGACCCTTTTGAAGAGAGAGGAATCTCCTCCTCCGACAACAGCGGTGGCTCTCCTCCCTCCACCGCCCGTCTCTCCGGTACTTCCTTCTCTTCCCCTAAAACAAGGTTAGTAATTTTCCAATCAATTAAGTGAGAAGTGATACTAAACCTAATTTCAGTGAAATTATGAGCTCTGTGCTGATTAGTGATGATTTGAAGTAGGAGAGGATTACAGAAGAGAGTAGTGAAGGTGCCGATTGGAGATAGCAGCTCTACTACACCGCCGTCTGATTCATGGGCGTGGCGCAAGTATGGTCAGAAACCGATCAAAGGATCTCCTTACCCTAGGTACTTAAAAATATAATCTGATTTCAAACTCGATCTAATTGAGATTAAGATCGAGTTTATAACTGATTTGAAAATGGTGAACAGAGGATACTACAGGTGTAGCAGCTCAAAGGGATGTCCAGCACGAAAGCAAGTGGAGAGAAGTCGATCAGATCCATCGGTTTTAATGGTGACTTACTCGTACGAACACAACCACGCTCTCCCTATCTCTCGCAACAACCACCACATCTCCGCCGCCGCTCAAGCGCAATCCACCGGCACATCTTTAAACGCTACTTCATCGTCCCACGTCGACTTGAAGAAGGAGGAATCTCATCACTCAGTCAACGCAACCACGAGCTCTAATAACATCCAAAACCGGCAGTTGGTAGATGAGAAATACGCGGATCTGACGTCAGCAGACGTCGAATCGATGGTCACAATGACCGATGATCTGGATTGGACATTCGGCCACATGGAAACGACTTCGTCCGCGATTTTGGACCATCCGATCTTCTCCAGCTCATCTACTCCCCCTGCCGGCGATGACTTGTCCCGGTACTTTCGTCCGGCGATGGGTGACGAGGATGAGTCCCTTTTCGCCGATCTCGGCGAGTTGCCAGAGTGTTCAGTGGTTTTCGGGTCTTAATCGGATGACGATCGATCGCCGGAGGGTTTGAGGTGGTTTAGTTGCCATATATCGTACGTTTCCGACGTGGCAAGGGTTTGAGATGAATTTGTCGTTTAGTTCGGTGGGGGGATTGTTTATTGGGGAGGGCTTACCGTACGCCTTAAGTTGATAGGGGGCGGTGCCCAAAACAAATTATAGTAACAATAATAGTCTCTATTATGAAATTTAAATACTAAATCGATGTGTTAATTAAATTTGTGTTGAAATTAGCGTAAGCTATAGGTAGGAAGAAATAGTTATATATACTTCCAACGGTTTAGTTTTGGATTCTCTGCCTTGATTCTTGGCTCTATTCACGTTCTTGTCATTTTTTATACATGCATGCATGTTAAATTGTTAAGGTTGATGTATCAGTGATTTGAGTAAATATATTATTGTGTGAGATGATTTTAGGGTTCGGTTTGATATTTATATTTGATATCAATACATCAGGTATCGGTATTAGATATGAGATTGATATTTGATATTTTATTTGATAATTAGTATTTAAAAGACAACAAGTAGCGAGAAGTTTTTATAAAAACATTTCCACTAGAAGAAAAAAAAGGTTTCAAAAAAAGAATAAAAGAGGGAAGAAAAATATATAAAATATAAGATATCACTAGTTTGTAGAGTATATAAGAAGGTGGAGGCGGGTGAGAGTATTAGGAATATATCCGTAAATGAGATCGATACTCATATGATACTCATATACTTGTATATATAAATCACTAGGTATGAGTTTTCTTTTTTCTTTTTATTAAACTCTGATAATCAAACCATATCTAAATATAGATATCAATCTGGATTACACAACAAGAATGATGACCTGAGGGGCTCTGTGACCACACTCATCACTTGGACCAAGCCTTCAACAAATTGGATGAAGGTCAATACGGACGGCTCAGTTAAAAGTAGTGGTGGAGCTTCAACAGGAGGTATTATTAGAAATGACAAGGGTGAATGTATCGGGGATTCGTTCATAATATCGGGATATGCACGGTACCTACAGCGGAGCTTTTGGGTATGGTGCATGGTCTCGAATTTGCTTGGGATCTAGGAATAAGAAATGTGATTTTGGAAACGGACTCACAGCTTGGCCTAAATCTCATTAATAAAAGCATTCCCCGCTGCCATCCACTCTCTAGCCTGGTTAACAGATGCCAAGGCTTATTGCGTAGAGCTTGGTCTATCCAAACTCGTCATATTTATAGGGAAGCTAATAATGCAGCAGACTTCCTTGCTAGTTATGCTTTTCATTTTGACATTGGTTTTCATGTATTGATGACCCCCTGAGGGTATAGTGGATATTATTGATGCTGATGTAAGAGGTTGGGCTATCCCCCGCTTGATGACTACTTAGCCCTTTATTTTCGTTAAATAAAAGCGCGTCTAGATGCACGGAGGAACCGATCCTCCCCTTTAACCAAACAAAAAATCTGGATAATTTTTACAAAAATTATTTTATATTTTTAGTAAAAATTGACTTAAACTTTTTCTTAAACGATGTGCATGATAAATTAAGTTTTTTTTAAAAAAAAAGTGAAATTAAGGAGGACAAATACAAATCTAGTGTTTAGGTCATACATAAGGATGTTTATGTTTTGGGTTATGATGTCTTTGTCTTGGAGATGCAATCAAATTGAAATAGTCAGCTATATTTTTGTAAATTGTAAATCTTGATTTATATGTGTATCGGTGTGTTCATATTATGTAGATGAGCAATTTAGTCTTATATATGGAAAGTGGTCTAGTTAAATCTATTATAGTGATTTATTCAATTGTTGAAAATTATTTTAAAAAATTTGTATAAAATGCTAACGTTTGAGTAGTATTTAGAATAGATGGCTCGAACATAAATAAATTAATAAAATCAAATTGATATATTAAACAAAATCATCTCACAAACTATTCTTATAAAAAATACACATATTATGAAAGATATTTTTATTTTCATCTTGACGTCCTAACTATATTATAAAACCCTTTTTTTTTTATTGAATTCAAAAGGTTTGACCAAATGTATTATTATTTAATTTGACCTTTATTTACATAATTATATGTTAGTACTATAGTCTAATAAATGAGTAACGTGTAAGGAGTAGATGCCAAGCTAGCTAGCCAGCCAAGCTTAAGGTAGAACAGATTATCGATCGGATAATTAGATGAATTATTAATCACGGAATTTATTGACTAATGAAAGTGTAAGTTGAGCCAACTGTGCATTATATACAATGATTTTCTTGTACATGTTATTATGTTACGGTTGCTAAGAGCTTCTTAGAATATTTTCACATGCCCTAAAAATCAATAATTGGCTGCTTGGTTGATAGGTGAGTGATACAAAAATGTATACATAAAAAAGTCAACCCTATGAAATACAATTTACAACTTTGTCCAAAATTTACATTATATTAAGCAGGCACACATAAAAAAAAGTCACATCTCTTACATCTCATCTTTTAAATTGACAAAATTAAATAATTACTTGTCGAGGAACTGAAATTATTCTTTATATATTACGAGTTATATTTGTTAATGGAATTTGGAAATAATGGAGTATGAATTTGATTGAGGTCGAAAACAACTCGATCAATTCCTCATTGCCGACATCAAATTTTGGATTATTTGCACCATCATTGTTGTAATGGTTTTACCATGCCTCAATTTCAACCAAATTTAACCAATTTATAACGGGATTAAGTTAAAACCTAGTTTAGGTGTTCAAATTAGGGGTGTTTTTTTTCTTACTAAGCTCATAGGTATAATATCGTGTTTATCTCCTTTCACAAATTATAAATTTAGTTATGGACATGATTCACTCGATTTGTAGTTGACTTCAGGCATGTGTTTGACTTTCGGTTCACGTCTTAAAAGCAGTCTTGGCTAAATTTGGATTTGGAGACAAGTTCAGACGATGGGTTGAAGAATATAACTCAACGGTTTCATACTCCATATTAATAAACGACTCCCCAACAAATATTATCCTCCCAAAGAGAGGTATACGTCAAGGAGATCCATTATCTCCTTTGCTCTTCAACCCAGGGGCCGAGATTTTGGCTAGAAACATACAAAGAACTAGTAACGAAAACCGGAAGATAATAGGGTTCCCAATCTCAAAAAATGGATCCACCATTCTTTTTTTGGCTTTTGTTGATGACATAATAATTTTCACCAAGACAACGATGACAACAAGCAATATGATTTATCCATCTTAATTGACTATTGCTCGGTCTCAGGTCAGGTGATAAACTACCACAAATCAGAATTTCAAACAACAATAAATATAGACTCGACCATCAGAGAGAAGAATACATGCACATATGTGTATTGCAATAACAAACAACCTAGAAAAATACCTAGGATGTCCGATCATAAACGGGCGAGTAAATAAACACACTTTTAATAGTGCCATATTAAAAAACTAAACAATAACTAGCAACATGGAAGGCTTCATCTCTTTCTCAAGAAGGTAGAATAACCTTGATAAAAGTCAACCTAAATGCAAAACCAAGTTACCTAATGCAATCTTTTATGCTTCCTTCAAGCATTCATACAGAACTTAATCAAAGAAATATATCTTTCGTTTGGAACAAGGGACCAAATTTTCATCCTCTCATCAGCTGGGATAAAATATATAAACCAAAAACGCTAAGAGGAACAAGAATCAGAAAGCAGAAGATATAAACAAGGCTTTACAAATGAAACTATTATGAAAAATAATGGCAAAACCAGACAACATTTGAGTTAAAAATATAGAAGAGAAATACCTTAAAGAAACATGCTTATAGAACTATAACTCCAAAAACAATACGTCATGGTAATGGAAAAAAATAATTAATCTAAGAGAAGACTTTGAAAAATGTCTCAGAGATGGAGCGTTGGAGATGGAAAAACCATTAGATTTTGAAAAGATCGATGGATAACCGACCAACCATTAGAAAACTTGGTGAATGACAAAACATTGATCAATATGGCTGCTCTAGTAAGCAAATTTTAAACAAATAAACAATGGAATCAACAAAATTTTTTTCAATTGGGTAGTTTATTACCACATGACATTATTACAAATAAACACATACAACCCACCTCAAAATGAAATACAAGACATGTTGTATTGGCTGTCAAATGAAAAAAGGATGGTTCTCTACCAAATCAACAATGGACCTTATCCAAAATCATAAGATGGGAACACAAGGTGATAAAATATGGATTTAAGATATCAACATAATGGCAAAAGTTAAAAACTTTTTGTGGAAATTGTCCCTAGATGGCATCCCAACAAAATAAAACCTAGAAAAATAAAAGGTTCTAGTCTTAATGCACTGCGAACTTTGTCAACACCGGTTAGAGAGTGTTAACACCTCTTTTCCAAATGCCCGTATACTCTACACAATATTAAAAATGATAAAAATTAGAACTCTCTTACCCAACTGTAATCCAACAGTCCAAAAAATAATGGATATTATCTTGGAGATAAAGGAAAAATGTAACCCAATAGAATTAAGAGAAATAGTGCTAACATGGTGGAACATTTGGCTAACGAGAAACCAAATAATTTTTAACAAGAAAAAAAAATACCATAAGACTTAAATCATTTCATCCAAAAACAAGTTAAAGATTGGGTTGAGCAAATTCAACAATACCAAATTGTAATACAAGGCCTCCAAAACAAAGACGGAAAAAAAAAAAAAAACATTAAGTGGAAGAGACCAATTTTGACTTCATCATTCGAGACCACAATGCTTTAATTTAACACTTGCTGGGAATGAGTCGATGTGGTGCATAAACTATCCTTCAAGTAGAAGCTTATGCTCTAAGAGAGGGCCTCCAAAAGACCATAAGTTTAGGACTCAACACCATTGAAATCGAAGGAGGTAACCTTGAACTTATTAACTCAATTAATCAGATTTAATAACCGTCATGGGAAGCGGACATGATCATTTCTGACATATAGATTTTGATCTCAAAGTGTACACAAGTTAGAGTCCAACTTGTCTTTAGGAAAATCAACGTTATCGTAGACAATCTCGCATCTCTTGGACATTGCTCGAATACGGTGATAGTAACCTTTTACGGGACGTTGAAGACCTCATCCAAAATGATGCTCTTGGACGATCAACTTTTAGATGTTGATCCTTCTTGTTTCTCTTACCTTTATATATATAAAAAATGTATGAGTGTGTATAGGGATACAATTAATCTAACTATTGTATTAACATTCAATGCTTGAGATTCATTCAATTATAGATGAAATTTTATTCTAAAACTTCGGCGTAACTAAATTCGTGTATGACCAAGCCTTTTTGTATTTTTTCACTCTTGATGAAAAATGAAAATGTAGCGGTTGTAGAATATATATAGTCATGGAAAATTGTTGTTAGGTGGGCTGGGCCTTCGGAGGCCCAATTCCTTATCCCAAATCCGCTAAGGCCCATTTGTTTAGTGATTGGTCCATTTGGCTATAATCCATAGTTCAATAAAATGTTAATTAAACAAATGTAGGTAGATTAGTGTAATTGAAGGATGAGGTTCTGTGCATAATCAGGATGCAGTCCGTACGGGTGAAGAGGAGAGTATGAACTAACGCCATTTAGTCAAACAAACGTGGCATAGGGTTCGCTAACCCCTTCAAAACGGTCTTCTTGTCCACTCACTCCTGCCTTGCTGTCTATTTTTGACGTTTTTCTAATTCTATTTCTAAATAGTAACACATCGATCTGGGAAGTATAGTTCTCGGTCTGCACAAACGTTGACATATCCTTCCTTCACCCTCGCTATGTCCATATTCTCTGTTTACTCTATGATTTAACTTTTCACTATTCCACCTCCATACAATACTATACAGAGAGTTGAGAGTATGTTCGAAAGCCACCGGTTCATCAGAGCTTCACTACTAACGTAATAGAGCTGAAACTGAGACTTAGAGTGTGTTCAATCCCTCATGGATTAAAGGTGAAAACCTGATAATTTATTAAAGCGAGGTCATGAAAAAAATCATTCACTTAATACCTCAAAATCCTCATAATTCACCCTTGCCTCACACGCCCGTATTGGTAGCCGAATGTGTAACTTATTAGTTGATTGAACTTGTTTTTTTACAAGCATGATGATTTTTAAAAAAACGATTTACTTTATATTCATATATGAATTTTATATGTTATATTTGTAATATATCATTCTATAAACTACAATAATTTTCAATATTTATAAGCGAATATAAAATTTCATAAGCTAGACTCCCACAACACTAGTTTCTCATAACTTATGTTTTTTCATAAATTTGTAGAAACACGCTTTCAAACGGACCGGAAATATAATGTTCAAAAAACCCCCATACTATTATACGTAAGATTATATATAAAGCTATCAAATTTGAAACAATTGCATTATATTTTGCTTTTTTGGATACATAAAAAAAGAAGCACCCAGCACCTTGCATGCTAAACACATGGGTTCCTACAATCACCTTCTTCCACCGACTCTTTAAATCAATTATGAAATCATAATTTGGTCTCAAACTAAAACGTACTAGATTCATGCTCATATACAATTCAACAAAAACATCAGGACAAACCTATAGCTATCTTTGGGTCTACATCATCCCCTTCCAAGAACACCAATATCCCTGCAAAAATTTAATAAATAATCCATACAACAACATTAATCTTATGAATGAGACCCTATACAATATATAAAATTAAATAAATTATATTTCTCATATTCAAAAATATGTAATTTCTGTGTGTTTTTCACGAACCCTTCTTTTAAACATTGCAATAAATAAAAATGAAATGCATGAATTCCATACGTTAAAGCAAGCTCTGTTGCTTCTTTTTCCTCCTCTTCTTGCTTCCATAACTTTCCTCAGCTTCGCCGCCATCTCATGCTCTGTTATCACCGTCGACCCTCTTCCTCCGGAGGGTGACCCTATGAACGCGCCACGTGGGACCGGCGGGGACCACAGCCCGCTCTTCTCGTAGTCAAAATCAAACTCGAATGAATCGTAGAACTTTCTCAGTAGCTTCTCGTTTTTTGATCTGGATACTAGTTGTATTCTTAGAGGAGATGACGAAGAAGAAGAAGAAGAAACCGATAAGGATGCTTCAGAAATCGACATTTCTGTAAGCTTATGTAGAAACAAGAAGAAAAAGAAGACGAAGGGAGAGTACTGAGAATGGTAAGAACATTGCCATGGAAGAAGAAGAAGAAAGCAAGGGAATGTGGGGTTTTTGAACGGAATAATATAGTGTTGAATTATATGATAAGGACGTGTATGGATGTATTCAATCATTCCATGGAAGACGTGGGTGGCAAGTTGTTGTTTTTTTTGCATTATGAGTTTTATATTCTTACATTGGAAAGAAAATAATGTATCCTAAAGTCTATAAATACTAAATAGTACAAGTTACGGATTTTTTTAAACATTATGGTTATAGATATTTAGTTGGGAATCATATTTAAAATCTCCGTTTTGGAAGAACATATTTTGAGGACAAATTAGTTTGGTACTTTGATATGACACTTCTCCTACTTGATATTCACGATTATAGGTAGACCAAATAATGTCCGGGTTCGGGTTCGGGTTCGGGTCCGATTTGTAATCTGCTTTTTCACTATAAGTGAGAATTTTTAAAAAGCGTTGGATCTAAAATATAAGGTTAGAATGAGGTAAAAATCTTTCTTAAGATAAAGAGTTAAAAATCTTTCAGGAGAATATTGTTTGCATGATCGTTTGGAGTTTCGAAACATGATTAATACAACTTACGCTAAAATATAGTATAAATTATAATATTTGTATTGTGAGAATGCCAAACACATCCCTGACTAGCATTAGCAGGTTTATACACTAAACTATTGATATAAAAAAAAATGGTTTATAAAGTTATGTCCTAGGTATATATTTCAAGAATCTTGATTAATTAAAAGTAAAACTTTGTAAAACTTTACTAAAATAATAAACCAAAGTGATTAAGAAAATTCAATCTATATACTTATTTGGTTTAAAAAAGAGAATGCCAACTAAACTAGGTATAACATGGAGTACGTATTCAGTTCGTCTTTGATAACCTTGTTGATTAAATTAAGTGTCCAAACTTGGAGCGGTGAAATAGAAACGGAATAAAATCGGATAAGGGGAAAGAAAGGAAATGGAAATAATGGAATTAATTTCATGCGTTAAAAGACCTCTAAACAAACATAATTTTTTATTAATTTGAAATCATTCCGTTACCGGAAATAATTCTTACCGATACCAAACGAGCCCTAAGTGTAAATCCCCTAACAAATGAGCCTGATAAAATATATGATGAAGTGATAAATGAAATTCAATGAACTGTAATTAATTGTTAGGAATTGTGATAAATAAATGAAACTGTTTAAAATAAAACATTGTTAAACTTTCCAGGTTATTTTAAAAATAAATTCCAAGACCCGAAAACTAATAACACGGCCAAATATGGACAATGGTCTATGCTCGAATTCTGACCTCTATCGGAAAGTTAGACTTGAGTTCGAGCTTTTATCCGTTCGTCCGTGAACTTACACGTTACATCGTCATTAAATTTACACGTATTAAGTTAAGTTAATCCACATTTTTAATTTTTACACGTGTCAATTTTTATTGTTAGTCCAGGTTTTACCATGTTAACCATAATTATTTAAAAATATTTAATTTATGAATTTATTTTAAATATTTTACTAACTAAATTTTTTATTGGTCCACCTTGTTAACTTTTCACCAAATCTTTTCAACAGCCAAACAAATTAATAAGGGCGATTTTAAAGACACGACAGAGAAATTCACAATTGCACGACTAATATAAATCCGGAAACCGTGACTGTTACGGTTACGGATCCCGTGATAGAAAAGGGAAAACAAAAAAAAATGGATACGGTCACGGGATCCGTGACCGTCATAAATTTTTTTAATTGTTTTCCCCCTCTATATTGGTAAAATTTATAAAGTAAATATGTCACGGTTTCGGGATCCATGATCGTCACGGTTCCGGAACCGTGGTAGAACATCCACGGTCACAGATCCCGAAACCGTGGCAACCCGATTTCCGAAATCGTCGTGCAATTGTGTACTTTACCGCCGTGTACTTAGAAATTTCGATTAATAAGCATCTAAATATTAACTAATTTATTTTACATATTGAGTCTTATAAACTTTATTTTTTTCTAAAATCAATTTAATTAAAATGATTAAAAAAATATTTCTTCATTTTTTAAAATGATTTTGTATAAAAGTATTTGTAAATTATTTTGAATTTAATTGATAGTTGTATTTTGAGTTTTTAAAAAAAATAATAGTAATATTTTTATTTTAATAAATTGGCATATGCTATTAGTTTTATTAATTGTTAGGTAGTTTACTATTTAAATTTAACTATTTGATATCGTAAATTTTAAATTAGTCATACTACTTATTTATGTAAATCTATATAATGAATTATCAAACATTTTTTATGACACACAATTATCGTTTAACCCGTCCATTCATAAGGTAAAAAAATTGATAGTTAGATTCTTGCTTGATTTTCATAAATTGATAGTTGGATTCTTGCTTATTTATATAAATCTATATAATGAATTATCAAATATTTTTAGTAGTATTTTTATTTTAAATATTTTTAGTAATATTTTTATTTTAATAAATTGATAGTTGGATTCTTGCTTGATTTTCATTCATAAGGTAAAAAAATACACCCTTACAACAAGTATGACATCAATATAATGAATTATCAAATATTTTTTATGACACACAATTATCGTTTAACCCGTCCATGGCACGGATATTAAAATTAGTATATTTACTAAAGTAGGCGACGTTGATACTGACGTGACATCCTCACTTTTTTTCTCGTAATAATTTTTTTACCAGATCACTAATTAAACCAATAAATCGTTTTTTTTACTAAGACTAGGTTCTATAAAATAATTGTGATGCAATCTTTATAACTCAGTGTAAAGATTTGAGCAATAACAAACTTACGGGAGAAGTTCTATCTTACTTTATGCTAACTGGAGTGAATTCATCAATCTCCACATTTATATAAGCAAAAATCTTTAAAGTTAGAATAAGTAAACAATCAAGCTTTAATTTCTAAAGCCCACATCGATCCAATTCAGTGTCGCTAACCGAACCTTAAATAATTGAATGCGCAGTGGATATATATATATATATATATATATATATATATATATATATATATATATATATATATATATATATATATATATATATATATATATATATATATATATATATAATGTAGCTAAGGGATACGTGGAATGAAGTTTATAGTGGAGGAATCGCTTTATATATATTGTTGGTGTGGTAACAAGTGCAAGAATCCAAACAAAAGGGACCCCCAACAACTTATCATTTGTTGTCATCGTCCTACCAATGTGCCTCATGTCGCCTACATCTCATGTTTAAGGCTATGCTGCATGCCACTATTATTCACCACTTCTTTCTTATTTGCTTTCTAGTAGGAGAGATTCAAACTTCATGGATATATAAGACCAGATGACATCAAATCAGATCAATTTACGCCATTCGATCAGTTTTTTCTATGTTTGTAGAACCTCGGGAAAGGAGGTTCGTCTAGATCCACAAAGCAATAGAGACAATTTACAAAGATACACGATGTTGAACGATTAAGAATAGTCCCTTGTAAGACTGCGCAAAGTTTCCGTTAAGGGATTTAAAGCTTTGCTTTCTTATTGTGATATCAAACTACAAGAGATAGACCAATTTAAGGATAAAATGTCTTAAATCTTCGTAACTCTCAAACCCTCCAGCGAAACTGAAGGTACACTACAACGTCATCCACTAGGTTTTGTGGTAGACGAACTTAGGCCTGTATGCCGGCCTTTCACATCACATAACCAAAGGCCCAAAGTCCAAAACACAACGACTCACTCATCTAAAATGCTCATCATCAAGATGAGAAGAGTGAACCGGGTCAGAAGGGAGCAGGCCGGTTGGTGATGGGCCTCTTGACCCAATGAACTTGCTTATTACATATTTACATACCCAAATATATAAAACATCAACAATACCTTACTTTACAAATGCCAAGTTAGATCATCTGAGTCGTAATACGAACATTATTCCTCAAGATTGAGTAACGAAGATTATATTAACTAGGGCATATGATCTAACATCAAATCTAAGACCTAATCTACAACTACTAGATTTAACTATGGCATATGATTTTCAGATGATAAGAGACTAAGAGAACCCTACAATATATACAAGAACAAAACCCTTAGGTTTATAATTGGGCAGATTTATAATTGACAGGTTTTATACTTGGGCTTCAAGTATAAGACTGAGCCAAAAATAAAAAAGGCCCAAATAGAAATAACCCCAATATAAGACATATTCAACAAATCTCCACCTTGACGTGAATCCTCATAGATATACTAGGTTGCATTAGTCAATGCCCAAATCCTCACAAACATACCCAATGTAGACATACTAGATACATTAGTCAATGTCCGTACCATATGCACTAATCAATGGCCACACCATAAGCATTAGGTGTATCAATAGGTTTGGCCGATGACATTCCGAACCTTGAAAACACATTTTCAACGTAGCATTTATGTGATAAGAAAAGCTTCTTATGATCCCCGTCTCTGAGAATCTCCATTCCTATAATTTTCCAAGCTGCTCCCAAATCCTACATTTCATCTCCCGTTGCTGCAAACCACTGTGCAGCTTCATTCTTAGATACAACTTCTCTATAGGTGGATGGTTCATGAGTATCTACTTCTTCGACAAGATGTAAAGCATAACCAACCATACCCTCAAAGTCGTACATTTGTGGAGGTCTTACTCCAACTCTTCTTGAGCGTTCATCAACTAAGCTCTAGTGAATAACTCTTGATGGTTGATCTTCCTTTACCAGAGTTTGCATCCCCTTTCACACATATGACGAAGTCCCATATGCCATAACTTAGTCATATTATCCTTGTGAATCTATGAAGATGCAACAAAAACAAATCCAGAAATAGTAGAACCCTGCAGGAAATATAAAGTGCTCCTTTTGACACCTCTTTGAATACCATTGGAACCCTTATAGACATTCAGAACTCCACCTTCACCTTTGAAACAAAACCCCGTACTATCCAGCATACTCAGAGATATCAAATTCTTAGTAATAAAGGGATCATGTCTGACCTCGTTCAATCTACATAATATTCCATCATTTGTCCTTATTTTAATCGAGCCAATTTCAATCGCCTTGAAGGCAAAACTGATGGCCATGAAAATACCGTCACCATCTACCGGCTTGTAAGTTTCGAACCACTCTCTATTACGATATATGTAGATGCAGGAGCATCTCAGCCACCATCTACAAGACCAATTACAAGAGCTCAAGCCAAACGAATGGGAGAACAATTTATTAGGAAGAGAGATGCATAAACTGGAAATTTGCTATATTAAGATGGGAGCATTAGAATAGAGCTCAAGAATGGTGTTACATGTGCAGCTTGAACCCAAGAACCATATCCACATACAAGATGAAGAGCACGAGCCGAGGAGAGGAGGCCGAGATGACCACGGAGTAGGACGAGACGATAGAGACAACAACGTCGGCCGAGATGAGTACACAGAAGGCCGAAATTCGTCAATACATGTGGAACAAGAAGAGTTGGAGAGAGAAGGATTTTGGGGCCAATTTATGTGGCTAAGTTAGGCCCAAGCGAATCTCTTATTTTCAGCCCATATTTGGACTTATTTTTATTATTATGGGCTTGTTTTTAATTGTTTTGTTTCGGACTTTTAGATTATATTTTTCAGCCCTAGATATGATCTTATCTTTTTAAGATTTGATCTTATATTTTCCTTGTTTGGGCTCTAGATTAGATTCACAAGCCCGTAGATTAGATCTTATCTTGTGTAAACCCTAGAGGACGTCCCAAAGCCTATATAAGGCATTAAGGGAGGACGTGTTTCCACAACTCATTAATAAACACAAAACATTGAATACTTTCGGTATTTACTTCTCTCGTGGAATCGAGAACGAATAGGTGGAACCCTACTCAACTTGAGCGAGTGGATTCTCGTTCGCCAAGCAACTTGAACTATTTTGAGTTGTGTCACTTGGATTGGCAAGTTGGTTCTCTCAATCAACTTCAAGTGACTTCTCATGCTTTGGGAACTATCGCTTCCCTTTGTGTAAGATTATAGCAGAAGAGCTTCTTCAATCATTTTGGGTTGTGTGTTATAGCCTTCGTTTCCCTAGTGTGCTCCCGGTTGCTTCAAGGGTTCGACCAGATCTATCCATCTACTGATCCTTCACCATCATCAAGATCTTCGTCCATCATCACCATATCTTTCTTCCACCTTTCACCTCTTTTCCATCTTTCTTGCACTCGAAGTCTCGGTGTCGAAAGATCAGGGCAACCACACGGCTAACCTTGTATCATATGTGATAGGAAGCTCCATAATCAAGAACCCACATATCATTATGATAAGTGTGTCCACCAACAACCAAAGCTATATCCTCATATGATTTAAAATCATCTTCTGCAACAGTTACAAAACCATAATCCTACAGTTCTTCTTCTTAGGATATTCGTTCTTCTAATGCCCTTTCTCCTTGCAGTAGTTGTAGACGTAATTAGGCTTAGGACATTTTGTAAAAGATGGTTTATTGTCCTTCTTCCTTGATTTTCCTTGTCCATTGCCTCCACTTGTATATAGACCTTATGTCTCAGTCTTACCATCCCTACCTACTTCACTTTCATTCACCTTATGACGTAGTTCCCTTGTATGAAGGCATACGTTACGTCTTCTAGAGTAATAGTATCTTTTTCAACTTCAAATGACTGAACAAAGTTTTCATATGATGACGGTAAAGATACCAACAGAATCAACGCAACATCCTTGTCCTCAATAACATCAATATTACGCAAATCTAGAAGAATTGTGTTCAGTTGATCTAAGTGCTCACGAAGTTGCATACCTTCCTGCATTCGCAGGTCGAACTGACGTTGCTTCAAAAACTACTTGTTAGTGAGAGACTTCGTCATGTAGAGGCTCTCCAACTTCAACCACAATTTTGTTGTAGTATCCTGATTAGAAACTTCACATAAGACATTATTTGCGAGACACAACATGATGATCGACTGCGCCTTCTTATCCTCCTTAGTGGTCATCTCAACAACATTCCTTTTCCTTATTGGATTTCTTCCTTACCATAAGCTAAAATTGTTCCTCCTTGTGAACTTGTCGATTATCACGTTAAAAAAACATCTTTCTCCCAGAGGACATAAAACCAAAAAAAACCCAAAGCTCTTATTATACCAGTATGTTGTGCGAAATCAATGAGAAATAACAAAATACAACAAACAAAAAAGACAACACACAATTTTATAGTAAGAGAGACTTTATTGAGGAATTTCATAATACAGACGAGAAGATAGGAACAAAATCTTTAGGTTTAGAATTGACAACTCCTTTATTAAATGCATATCAACGATCTCGATCATATATACCTAAGAAAAGAAGCAAATTTAACTTCAAAGATAAGAATTGATACTATAATTTGATTGCCCCTGATAATAGGGCATTTTGTACAACTCAATCCTTCACTAACTATAGACTAAATAATGATCACAACAATATGTTGCTAGTTTTGTAGCAACATTTTGTTGAAGTGAAAATCAGCATCCTGTCCAAAGCAATCAACCTTGGCTAGACAAAAGTGTGTCGTCAACCCAAAGACACACTGAACTTGACAAGTCTTGAGTATGTAGCAAGCCGGGCAACCGAATCCTCTGCTCTGCACAACCAAACCCCACACCTTCTCTGAAGATGGCGGTTTTTGCTTCTTCTGGGTATCTGTGGCGGTGTCTGAACAGCCTAGTTCTTGAACAAGGATAACGCCGTCAGGGGTTGAGTTGTTGCCGTCTTCCCAACTTTCAGTTATGTGAGGCCAACTTTCCGATGAGGCTTTGTTGATCACCAGCTTCAATGGATTTCTCGTTGATGAATTCAGATTTTCATCTTCCACGTAGGCTTGTACCAGAAAAGGTGATCCGTTGAGATTCTTCACAATCTGAGCAAAGCATCAACTTTTCAATAATCGATTTAAGCTTTGCAAAATTCCCAAATTGTAATTGACGGTAAACTTCAAAAATTACAATCCCAGTAAAAACAAAATGGAAGAAATTACCTCAGAGATCGATTCCTCCATCAACTGGTCAACATGAGGAGCAACCGTCATCTTCTTTTGACGTCTTCCACTCTTCCTCTTCTTACGCGCTAGCCCCTCTGTCTTCTCCATGTACGCACCGTCACTCAATTTCCCCAAATTAGCCACGCACATCCTAGGGCTCAACCACCGTCGCCGGCAAGGATCTCCGAAAAGCGTCATACTTTTTCTAAAATCGCCGATTTTCTCATCGGACGATCCACCGGTGGTCGACATACTCCGACCGCCAAACGAGTTGATCTGCATCCCTAGACACGCCATTGGGCTCGCACGCCTTCCAGAATACTGATATATAAAATAAATCTCCGGATTTAAGAACCAGAGTGGAGGCGGGGGAGATCAGCGAAGAGGACGGAGAGCGAAGAATTAGGAGAGAAGTCCAAGTGATTTCTTCTCCGGTGAAATTTTATAAAGAATTTTGAGAATATCTTGAAACTCGAAGATCTATCTTTTGTATGTGGCGTATTGGAGGTTGGTTAACGGAAAGTAACAAGGAAAGAAGCGGATGGATTCGCTGACGTGGATTGCGAATTGAACATGGCACGTTCCCGCGCGAGGATTTCCAACGCCAGCTGTGTGCTAAATACGCCACGCAGATGCCACCTCGGCAGTGCTTTGACAGGTGTGCTAAAATCGCGGGCTCAACAAGCTCTGGCGCGTGTAGTGCGTCTGTTAGGAGAATGCAGGATCGCGTGTGTGAAAGGAGAACAAACGCGTGACGTACGTAGCCGCCTTTTCCTCCACTAGATATATTAAATTTGAATCATAATCAAATCTTAATTATTTTTGCCAGTAAAGATAAGATTTTACAATTACTGAGAGTTTGTTTTCGTTAATTTTATAGATTGGCGAATTTTTGGTTGAGGTTGGGGATTATAATCCCAACCGGGTTACTTGGAAAAAACGAATTATACGGATGGTTAAATTCGGGTGATCCGAGGTTTAACACACTTTTTTTGAAAAATCCAAAATTTTCAATCTTTTTAAATTAAAATTTGAATTTTTAAATCGCAATATTCTTTCCCCTTCTATGATTGAACATTATTTTTTCATTATATATACACGGATCATATTTCATCGTTTTTCATTAGTCTATTAATTTTAATTCTCATGTAAATCTACCAAATTTTTCTCTACCTCTTCCATCAAGTTTCAATTTTCATATGATAATCATATTTTCGTTAGTTTCAATTCTCACGTAAATCTACCAAATTTCTCTCTACCTCTTCTATCAAATTTCTCTCTACTCTTCCATCACGTTCCAATTTTCATATGATAATCATATTTTCGTCATTTTTTTAGGTTCCGACGCTTTGAAAATATTTTTCAAATTACGTCATATCTTTTCCACATAAATTTATTTATCTTTATCCACTTCCAATTTTACATCTCTCATCCATTATTATCATTTGTTAGGTTCGATAGAAAAATCTCTATTGAGAATTATAGGTTTGTCCTTCCCTCTTCTATCCATTATTGAAATTTCGATTATTGTTTCGAATATCAACATTTTTTTTCCAGCCGGCTCATTTAAAAAAAAAGAGATTATACATGTTTTTCATCATATTATTATTACTTGACGTACATGCTCTCTTCGAATTATTTTGTATTCGAATATCTTTTGTTTTTTACCGATTAAACCAAAAATCGTAGATTTGAAATTTTAAGTGATTTGTTTTTTTAATATATAAATGATATTAGTTTTTTTTTAAAAATTTCAATGGGTTATCTTAGAATTTTTTTAACAAACAATCCGTAACTTTTTTTTATAATTTAGATCGTAATAATTTTTGTAACAAAAAGTCCGAATTTTTCAATGGTTTCTCTCATAGTTATTCTTAGGTATAACTTTTAATAATTCCGACGATCTTACCAAAAAAACCTACTGATATTTTTTTCATATAAATGAGTTTTGACTTTTTCTTTTTCAATTGTTTTTGGTAGGATTTTTTAACAAACGTTCTTGAAGATATTGCATTAATTTTTAAACATGAAAAAATAAATCGGAGGTTAGAGTAGATTTTAACAAAACTGAATCTTCGTTACAGTAGATTTTAACAATCGCTTGGAGTTGATTCTAACAAAACAATCCGGTTTTTTCATTTGTCTTCGTTAAAAAATAGATTTTAATAAAATAGTTGATTTTTTTATTTTATAACAATTGGTTTTAGAACTTTTTTAACAAAGAGCCCGCATTCCTTTTTTTTTTAATTATTTGTTACCGTCTTCGTTAAAAATTAGATTTTATTTTAAATTTTATTTTTAAAATCTTCGTTTGTGATAATTGTTAATAATTGAGAAGATTTTGTTAAAAAAACGTATTGATTTTTTTTACACAAATGAGATTCAAGATTTTATTTTTCAATTGTTTATGTTAGATTTTTTTAACATAAAACCTGTATTCTTCTCTCTTTTTTTAATTTTTTACTGTCTTCGATTTTTTTTTTAATTTTAATTTTAGTTTTCTTTTCAAAATCTTAGTTTGTGATAATTGTTAATAATTCCGAAGATTTTGAAAAAAAACAAAAAGTACTGATTTTTGTATGTATATAAATGAGATTCGAATTCTTATTTTTTAATTGTTTATGTTAGAATATTTTAACAAACAAATGAGCTATGTGGCTATTTTATCAACAAATTCACACAAAGTACAGGCTATGCAATAGTTTTATATAACAACTTGATTTTTTAATTTACAAACTAAATTTCAAGCTAATTTTTCGTGGATTTAAAAAAAACAAGTAATTTTAAATTGATAGTTTGTTACTTGGGTAATCAAATTATCAAATTATATCACATATGATTGTTTGTTTTGAAAAGGAACTTAATTTTTAAGGTGAACTTGAAAAAACCCGACCCACCCAATCACCCGAGGTTATGGATTAGGGTGAAGGGATCCTTGTATTGACAATTGTTTGGGTGAACGATTTCTTATATTGGTTGGATGATGAGGGTGATGTAACCATGTACACCGATCCTTTGGTAGGAGGCACAAAAATAATATTAAAAAAATAAAGTTAAATTTTATATTTGTGAGCGAAAATAATCTTTGATATTTTTTATTGTGCTACCTACTTAAAATACAATGCAAATCTCAACGTTTTTTTTTTATATATAATTTTCGTCTTGAAGACGGATTGACCTTGTTTCGTTTGGAGTAGTCGTGAGAAATCTGAAGGCTTAAGAGAGAATCCAAATATGAGATATCCACTAGTAGTCTTGGGAATTTTTCTTGTGCACTTTTGCGACTAACATAGTCTTTTTGTTTCTCTTCTTTGGCTGCATGATGTTTCGTCCTGCTTTTCTTTATTCGGATGTTTAGTGTTTCAAAACCTCGTCGGTTGATGCATTGTGTTTGTTTGTCTACCTCGCTTTTTCCTTATCTCTTGGTTTGTCAAAACATGACAGTTAGTCCGTCTTCCACTTTGTGGCCACTCATTTCGTTGATTTTGGCAAGTGAATCGAATTCTTTTTCTTCTTCAAAAAAAAAACCCAACACTATATAAGGATGCGAAATTTTGACCTAGATAGGAAAAATGGATCATAAGAAGGTATATATATATAAGCGCCGCCTTACCAACTAAACAGTGGGATACCCTTGTCAAATCAACACAAGCATGTTTTCCACCCACTCATCCAAACACTAAGACATCCGTCGGTCTCAACGTAGATCTTCCCTCACGTGAATCAATCAAGAAGGTTACCGACGCCTCATTCTTAACCGAAACTCCCGCTCTCCTAAATACGGCGCACAAATACATCCCGGGTCAAACATGTCTATATTTGAAGCCAAGAAGCTCTTTACAACGAACAACATGCTCCCCAAAAAGCATCTAAAACCCTTCGACGGTTGGACATAGGACAAATCCCATCAACCGGATAAAGTGGAATCATTAAGCGATACTTAAGGACCGAACGATATTCAATCGGGGACATACACTACACAAGCCCATCAATGGTATGTCAAGAAGGAAATCTTGGCTAGTCACAAATTGTATACACTTAAAAACCGCTTTTGTGTCTATGACTTAAATAGAAAGTTGTTCGCTTATTTTGCACCCTTGCAAATCCGTGTCAAAAGTGACAAAGACTCATAGGGTGGCAAACCACAATTATGCTTTAAATTTATATTCTCGTAATAATTACTCAATTGCAGCGAACCCACGGTATATGGATCATATGCAGTAGAGCAAGTACTCCAAGGTCGAACACAAAGACTTGGGGATTCAATTTGCAATATTGATCAATTATAGTGTAAATCTAGAATAAGAAAATAGATTGAAAAAGAAAGAGAAGTACATCAATTGTTTTGGATAAGGTTTTGGGTTGTTCGCAATCGAATATCAATTCGATTGAAAACAATTTATAAAGCAGAAAAAAGTCAATCAATCAAAGGGAGAACGGATTTTAAAGATCCAAGGTCATTGTTTATGACATATAGACTCGGAATAAGTCACAAAGATCTATGGTAGAAAAGCTACAGGGATGAACGTTTCTAAGTTGATGGTCTATTATCGGGTAAGTCTCAAAATCATCTAATCCCAATCCCAACTACCTATTACCGGGTAAGTCTCAAGGTATCTATGGAAGAATTTACTACAAACCAGATTATCTAACTAAGGATCAAGTAGCGCTAGCTTTACCGGGTAAGTATTAGAAATTACCTAACTTAGAAAGCAATCAGGCACATTCAATCAAATAAAGGTTTCACCTTTATTACCTATGGTTAATCTACTTATGTATCTAAGAGGAATTTCATCGGGTAAGTCTCAATTCCAACTCAGGTTGTTAGTTTAGAAGGTTCTAACCTAGATCTTTCTCCAAATCAACCATTAGGATTTCTAGCAATTCAAACCAATACTAAGGCACTATCTAATCCATCATAGTCCAAGGCATAAACAAATCCCTATTAACCTTAGAATCACAATAGTTCTACCCAAGAATCATCATAATAAATTCAGCAATCAATTATAAGGAAAACAAGCAATTTATGGAATAACAAAGGAAGGAAGAGAAAGTACTAAACTTGAATGACTGTAATTTCAATGAAATAAATGTCGTTCCAATTGTATTCGAACAAAAGCTGAATGTAAAAGTCTGAATCTTTAAACTAAACTACGAAGAATGATGAATGAATGAAAACGGGATGATAACGGCCTTCTCTGGAACGAATCTAGGGCTTCCTTTTATACACAAACTCTTGACAAAAGATCTTGGGCCGAAAAGGAAACAACCCGTAAATAAAATATGATGTTCAGACTAAAATCTCGGGTGGATCTCGGTCATGTCGGGGCCGAGATTCTTTAACATGATGGATCTCGGTCAAGGTCACCTGGATCTCGGCCGAGATGCCCGACATAAAGTTGGGCCACGGGCCGAGATTGGTGTTTCTGGTCATGATCTCGCCCGAGATTGTTCCCTTAGTCGTTCTTCATGCCTTTAGCTTGATTCCTAGCTCTTTCTCATGCACGTATGCTTGTTCCAATGCATCCACTTCGAGGCTTGATCCTCAAATTCATCGCTTTAGCTCCAAAATGTCAAATCACCTACAAAGACACAAATAGCGTGTGTAGACATCTATTCTTGCAAAGTAGAACTAAACAAGTACAAATGACACAAACTAAGGCCAAAACACGAATGCTGAAAGGTGAAGATCTACTTAAATGCATTACTAAACTAGGTCGATAAATCATATTATCAAAAGCAACTTCCATCTCCTGTACAATCTTACCGAAAAGAGCACTCGTCAAAGCATGTTTGACTTTAGAGCGGACGGTGTTCTTGACAGTAAAAACAGAAAGATCAAAACCGGACCCTTTTTATGGTCCGGTTAAAATCCGGGTTGGAATTGGTCCGGGTCTATGATGTTTTCCGAGTTTGATCCAAGACCGAAAATACCGGTGATCCGGGTATGACTGAAAATTAATTTTTTTAAAAACTAAATAAGTAAGAAAAAAATTAGTTGGATTCGAATTCTAGCCCGATTCCTTGTCCAGGTTTTGAAATTTTGGTCCGGTTCCGGATAACCCGTTCCGTTTTTCTAAAATTTCCAATCATCTAGTCAAAACCGGTTACAATCCTAAACATTAACACTTAAATATTGTTAATATTTGTAAGTTTTAAAAAATTTGGAGGTCCTGTTATGCAACAAGATCGATTGGAATCACTTAATGGACTATTTCACGGTCGATGGAACAATGTGTAACACCCAATTTAACATCTTTCTAAGTTTGCTACAACGCTAGCGGTTTCTCTATTACTACTAAAATCCCCCTCATACTAATTAGCTAGACTTCAACGAGTTATACAAAAACGCTTTTAATATCACATGCATTGGCTTAGACCAACAACCATAATTTAAAAAATATTAAAAGCGTTGACTTAAGTGTAAAGTTACTCAAACATCCGAGATAAAGTGAGAGGTGATCAGGTGTAACCCTGGTACGCTTCCACATGTCATCTACTACTCACCTTAACCTGTCAATAGGTTGATAACCAACGGAAAAAAATGGTTCAGTCTATCTGAGCATCTGACAGACTGACAAGCTGGATTAAGATAATTTCGAAATATACATATTAATTCAGAATCATGTAACATATAATATTCATAACGTCATTGTACTAGATATTCAACACTTAACTGATTTAAAAACACACTTAATTGCGTTAGCGTTACGCTAGCAATTTAACCGTGGATACCAAGTTTGATTTGAACCATTAATCAACCGAAGAGCAAGTCTTGGAGAACCTCTTGGTAATTTCGCGACTCCCTAAATTCGCCTACCGGTAGAGAGATTGGAATTAGACAACCTAATTCTCGGGGTCCACCAAGCCCCAACGGACATTTCTATTAATGTTGCCGAGATGCCATTATTATTTACCCGTAATGTCCCCACACATTAATAACACATTTTTCACATATTATCGGTTCATATTCTATCACTTTATTGACCAAGTAAAGGCTAAAATCGATGAAATGCATGTTAGTCTATAAATTATATATATGTATTTAAGTATAATTATCTCGATTAATATACCTATATATAATTATTACCTTCAGAATAATTATATATAAATATTAGCTATCAAATAAGTACGATATTTAATTAAAATAATTATAATCCACTTGTCTTATCGTAACGGAGACTTTTGCTAGGTATTGTATTCACCGGAACACATAATTCTTACGTAGTAATCTTATGACTAACTTATTTTGCTTCTTGTATCTTCCTAGTACTCGATTATAAGGCTATATATAGCCTTCGCCCTCTTTGTATATCATGATCCAGATTTGATGAGTAATTGGGCTTATACACGTGGACTATGTTTTTACTTTACAATTGCTAGTAACTTATACATGGTATAATCTTACACATCACAATCCACTTGCATTCATTTAGATTTTACCTCCCATTTTTATGAAACTACCTGTATGTTTCCATGATCAAAAATAAATTATAGTTTATCCAATATTATTTCATATGTATATATTTTGCATGCTATTTCTCTTTCTTTTAACTACATTTTTATACCTATAATTATGTATAATCTATAAGAAATCTAAAAGTTATTTTATAAATTGTTTAAAATGGTCCTAATTTATCTTACTGATTTAATTAAGGTACACCTTTATGACTTTATCCGTCCCCCCTCTATCTATCTATCTATATAGGGTCGAAATCCGGTAAAAACCATTGATACGGTAAGAAATAAGAACCTATATGAGTCGTCGGATTATATGATAGACGTCTAAAATTTAGTGAATTATATATGTTAACCATACATTGTCTTGATTATATAATTTATTTACTAGGTAATTATATATATATATATATATATATATATATATATATATATATATATATATATAAAATCGTAACCGATGATCTAAATCTAAACAAATTGTGATAAATGGTTTTCACCGGATTATATGATGGACATTTAGTATATATATCATATGATGGACCTTATCCGTTTTCGTAATTTTGTTTTACTTGTGTCTAAAATCTTACAAAGATAAATAAAAATAAATTTTATTTGACCTAA
This sequence comes from Fagopyrum tataricum, assembly GCA_002319775.1. NCBI lineage: Eukaryota > Viridiplantae > Streptophyta > Magnoliopsida > Caryophyllales > Polygonaceae > Fagopyrum > Fagopyrum tataricum. Next base: position 6,863,886 of record CM008279.1, on the reverse strand, counting down.
CTTTAAAAAAAACAAAAAACAAAGGTGACATAATAATCATAATCTAAATCTAAACAATATAAAATATCGATGAAAAATAACAGCTTTATACCCTATAAAATTATACACGTATACATTTTTTTACAGAGAAACAAACTCGATCAATGATAAAATCATAGGTTAAAACTTAAAAGTAGAAATGAAAAAAATAAATTTAAAATCGGTTATTTTACGCGTCTCCGTAAGAATTACGGGTGTCACATTAAATCGGTGCATCGGCGCGTCATTAGCACTTTCTCATTCCTCAATCCAATTCTTGACAAAGACATCAACCAACAGAAGAAGGCGGACTTCCCTTCCCCCCAAATTGAGTATATAAATCTCTGCTCCAAACCCCCAAACATCTCCAACCCTTCCTCTCTCAAGCGAATCGATCGCCATGGGTTGTGTGTCGTCGAGTGAGCGCAGAGCTGGTAAGTTTTCACTTTCAATTGCGCTTCCTCTCTGTTCGCTTCCCGTCTTCCATTGTTTGCTTTCTTGTTTCGAATTGTTTGTTTCGTGCGTGCACTGTTTTATGACAGGGTTTTCTTTACGTGCGGTTCTCGTTCAAAAAGATTACTTTGTGTTACTTGCTTCAGTTGATTTCGCATTGCAATGCCGGTTTTGGATTAGATACCTAGACTCATGCTTGCTTGATACTTTGTGAGTGAGGGAGATGAACTTGGAAATAGCTAAAATTACTCTGATGAGTAATTTCTTGCTTCGATTGAACTGGGGTGATTCTCGTGCTAGGACCTTTGTAAATATCTTGGATGTGGGCCATATCGAAATCGGATAGTTACCTCTTTTAGTACTTTGTTTTTGAATTTGAACTTCTTTTCAATCATATTCTTTTTAGGTTATATTATAGTATCAGTGATTAACTTCCAAAGATTGTATTCAGAGATATTACGAAATTGACTTACTCCTTACTCAGGATGGACCAACTTGACTTCTTATTGACCATTGATTTTTTTTTTGCTCTATAAGAGGCCTGTCAATTGTCATTGATCTTGATCATTCTCCTTTAAAGAATTAAAGTGATGCATAAATATTGACATGAAACCCTCATTGCTTGCAAGAGCTTTTACCATCAAGTTTCATTTGTGTTACTAGACATCCACAATTGAAATCTTGGGCGATTGACATTCATACAGTATGAAATTATGGCTTATGCAATTAAGGTTAATATATTTGGTATTTATTTGTACAATACTTTATTTGTCTCTATGCCCTTTTATTCACTTTAAAGTAGCTGTTGTTTGCTATGATTCCCGCAGTTGTTTACTCCGTGTGCTTAGTAATATATGAACAGCATACAATTTTGTTAAAACTTGGCTGAACGTATGATTTATCATTTGCAATTTTGCATTATAATTATTTTTGTTTCCTATTTCTTGGAATGCCACTGAATTTGAAGTAGAGCAAAACAACTGTTGGTACATCACTACTCTATTTTTCATCGGTCTTGACTTTGGCTCACCCAATGCCACTCTCATGACTAATCTATTTAACTGCTGGAATCTGGATTCTATTTAAAAACAACTGTAGGCTTTTACAGTTTGAACTTTTGTAATGCTCACTTCTGTTTCTTTGGTGCTTCGTATCTGATCAAAATCAAACCCATGTAGCTCTCAATAGCTTATATAAGAACCCAAATATCATGCAATCAATATCCCAAAACTTGAAAAACTCAATACGTCCATTATTCAGATTCAGAAGCAAATCTACCCAGGAAGATATTACCAGCTGTGTAGAAGTGTAAAACTGGCCTAATAAGTATTGGTTTTCAGCTTTGAAAAATCAGAGCAAAGGTTCTTGCAGTCAACTTGTTTCTCTGGTGTTTCAAATCCGATCAAAATGTACAGTATTTTCATAATTTGCACTACTTGTGGTGCTAGAGGATGGTTGTTTTGTGTTGAGCAGTAGAAATTCCTAAAATTTAAGATAAGGAGGCAGTGCAATACAGCTCTTCCTCTCTTTGTTTAGGTTTTCTTGACTGGTTTCTTAAAGAGTAAAGCAGATTGTGTTAGCTTATCATCCAACTATTCAAGTGATTTATGTTTTTTGTGTATGTTCCTGTGTATATATTGGTATTTAAATGTCGACTGATGATTCAATTTGTAAAAATACTCTTAGAAAAAGCTAAGAGGATACGTAAACCGAAGCCATGGAGGCATTCACATCCGATAACTGTGGAGGAACTCAACCGGTTGCGTGAAGAGTTCTGGGACACTGCTCCTCACTATGTCGGTACCAGAGGTATCAATGCTTTAATGTATGTTTTGCATTTTATTTTACTACCTGTCTAGTTTTATTGTATAGCTGCCCTAAACTATAGAACAAAGGGACTTGTTTGAAAGCAGTTTCTGAAATGGAAGTCTTGTAATCATGCAGAGATATGGGATGCTCTTCGAGCAGCAGCTGAAGCAGAGTTAACACTTTCCCAAGCAATCATAGACAGTGCTGGCGTGATCATTGAGAACCGTGACCTTACAGTTTGCTACGATGAAAGAGGTAGCAACTCTAATCATGCTTCCCTTTTTACCCCTCACAAAATGAAGGGATTGGGAGAAACAGCTTAAATCCTTGTGCATCAATTTCAACCAGATAAACTGAAAAAATGAAGTGCATTATTGAGCAGGTGCAAAGTATGAGCTGCCAAAGTATGTTCTGAGCGAGCCTACCAATCTTATAAGGAACTGATCAAAGGGAAGAAAGATGAAGGCTAAGGCAAATCACAGTACGTACCGTTTTAACCAACTATAAAATTGCTGTAAATCTAAAATTCAGTGATTCATGGACAGGGATCGAGCTGGGGTGTATATCTTGATAGAAAGAAACTAACTTGTTAATGTCCGCGGTAGCAATATCAAAGGCTCATTGCACTTTTATCAGTTGATAGAGTTGCATTCATTTTTCTCTTGATTGTATAAAGTCTAGAGTTCCATTTCCTATTGAGTCAGCAGTAAATCTGTGACAAAATTTATTAATTGCTGGAAACAATAATGACTTTGATAATCTATTGGAGGTAGGTCGCCGCAAAGGTGGGTGCACATGCATCTCACGTGAGTTGAAACCTCACCTGTTCTACTTTTGCACTGATTCTAGATTCAAAGTTGGGAAAAGTTATGTATAAGAAAGAAGGGCAAATTGTTAATTTAAAAGAAATAGGGAAGTGATTTGGGAGCAAATGACTTAAGATTTTTGTCTGTTGGGAACTCGACATCAGATAGGCTTTAGCCTTCAGCTTTACAATGCGAAGAGGGTTTAGCCTTTAAATTAGGGCTCGAATCATTGAGTTTATTCAACTCTTTCTCTGTTTCTCACTACTTCCCATGTTTTGGAACGTAAAAAAGTACTCATAATACTATGCATATAGACAACCGTGGAAGTAAACCCCCATATTTGGGATAATTTCAGAAAATGATTTGAACTTCCAAAGCTGCTAAAAACTATCCCTAACATCAGACTTAGGACGCTAATTTCTGCAGTTTTGCAAATTTCACGTTGGTTTACACAAGCACTGTCAATTTTCCACAATTTTGTAGTTAAGTATTTTATAATTAATAATGTGTATATATGAGCTTGAAGCAGAGTAAGAGGCTAAGAGCACATATGGGCAGATGGGATGGGTCAAGTTAATTAGTGATTCCACTAATTGTTCTTATAAATCATTATATTATTCCTCATAACAAGAATCCAAGGTTGCTTGCATCGCATGCTAGTTTCACTACTTTGCCGATTCAAAATTTATTTATTTACCCTTTTACTTTTATATTTCCACTTAGAAAATATGTTTAATTAACAGTTGCCAGTTGTTGCCTCTGTTTTTTTATGAATGTGACCTTAATGTAAGTTGTTAATTAGTGACAAATCTGTCGCTATATATATCAACATGAAACTTTGATTTGTTCATTGTCATTTTGCTCATGGCTTCATTTGTTTATATCTGAGTGTATAACTTTACTAACACCAGTATCCAGTTCTAAGTGATTATTAGGGTTGTGTAACAAGCCCAGAATTTTCAGAAAGCCAGGCTGTGAACCAGATCGATCCAGTCCGGTTTCAGACCGGAAATTTTGACGAACATCGGTTCTCTTTTTCAGTTTTTTTGGGAACTTTTTTGTTTGTTTATTTATTTATATTTCTGATCCGATCCGGCTCACCGTTTTTTCCATTCTTGACTCACTGAATTATTAGCTTAAAGGAGGACTGTGGACCGGAACGTAAAACCCTGTCCAGTTCAAATCTGTACAACAAAATAGTGATTATCGTGTATAACTTTTAAATAATTTCATGGCTTAAGGACGATTAATAATTGTATATAAATAGAAATTCGGCTGTAGGCATATGATGCGTGGTCCTGAAATTATAGCCGTTGAAGTACATTTGTAGGCATCCACACAAATGACAGAGATGATTGAGTTGGGATTGGTAGGAGCTCAAACCAAACTTGTTACAATGAATTCAACGTCCCCTTCTTATTGTTCTCACTCACCTACTTGTGAGTTTAGACACGAACAGGTCCATTTCAAGTTCGACATAAACACGTGGTAAATTTATCTTAATACTCATTATTTTTGGAAAAGAAATGTAAGATATTTAAATATCCAAATTCATAGAATATATCCTTCCTTATACATGTCTTGTATATAAAAAAAAAAACGATTAACAGTAAAAAGCCAAAGCAAGCCATGGGACGTGAGATGAACACATGTGTATTGTGTACGAAAAGTGGAAAGTCTCATCATCCAAACTCCAAACTTAAAAAGGTTGACAAATCCACTTACTATAATTATTGAAATGACTTATTGTTGGACCAACCAAATTTATCTCACAAAAGCTAGCTTCTGACTTTATAATTACATATGATCTTCGCTCTAAATACTATAACACAAACCAACAACTCTTTCTTCTTCATGGATTCACCAATATAGTTGTCGATTTGTCTGCAACCCAAACCAAAGGGGGTTCAGATACCCACAGTATCTCTGCGTGGCTTTCAATTGCATTTGGTCATAGCATCAGAATCTGGGCCCATCTTCACGTGGGTCCCTTTCGTAATCAACGGTTAGGATGCAAGAAGATCCATGTGTTCCTCTGTCACCCAAGAACAAGTAGAGAGAAGCACCCAATACCATCACTCATGCCACCTTTCTTTTCTCTTTTTACTCTCGCTTCTCTCTCTGCTCTATTTCAGTGACACAGAGCCGTCATTTTCGTGATAAGAGTTAAACTCCTGGAGGTGGTGGTGGTGGTGGTGAAACGCGTCCAACTTCATGTGAATGTTTACAATAGATAGAGAGAGAGATCTGAAAGCGACTCTCTGTTGCAATTGGTGTCTACTAATTAACCGAGGACCACTCTTCTTCTTTCATATTCGGTTCAGGTAATTGAAATGCATTTCTTATATTCCTATCTATATTTTCATTTGTTTACTTACCGGTGCTTTAGGATTTGACAGTTGTTTTGTTTTGATTCAGTTTCAGATTTCGTTTTTAAGGACGTTGAGCCATCTGGATGTATGAGTTTCTTCGTTTGACAAGTTTCAACTTCTAAAGCTAAGTATCGCATTGTTATACTTTTGTTCCATGCGATTTTTCCATTTGTTCAATTCATACAAGGGTGATGAATAGTCCAAAAATGGTTCATGGTTCGTAGATTGGATTTTGTGGTTTGAGGGACCAGGATGGTAATTGCATTTAATTTGGAATTGAATGATTGAATTTGGGGAATTTGGGTTGTCGCTTGTCACTATCACACCATTACTTGAGCTTCATTAGCTGTTACTGGCAGTGACTTCATTTTGTTGTATTGTATAGAGTTAATTGGAAAGATTTGTCATGTAGTCGCTATTAACATATCAAAAGGAAATGCAATCCTTGTTTTTAGGGTTATGTACTGAATCTGTATTAGTTACCGCATCTGCCATTAGACCTGTAGATTAGTATTGATCATGACCAGGGCAGTTCGAGACAGGATTCTCAAGGAAGCGAATGGGGATATCGGTGATCATCTACGCAACCACATACATTTGACTAACTGCATTCACTTGAAAAACCATATGCATAAGCATAGTCCACTGTCATATGATAGGTCCCTTATGAGGGACCTTATGGTGCTTCAGAGATCACGATCACTTCGAGACCCTTCCGCTAGCCCTCCTTTGTGGCGATCTCCTTTGACCCTAGATATGGTTGGCCGGAGAATGTCCACAGGTGTAGACCATCACAGTCATAGGGCTGCTAGAAGGATGTCAAAGGGTTCTCCTAAGGAGGACAGTCATTCCGCTTCAAATGTGAACATTGACGAGGCCAATAAGGTGACCGGTGCAGATACGGTAATGAGTGAGCACAGTAGTACGAGTGGTGTGCAAAATGGTAGAAAGGGTAAGAAGAAACAAACGGTTCCCTCATTTAACAATGATGAAATGGGGAACGAGTTGTCCCAAGAGACCACTGTCCCTAAAACCCTTTCAGAGCAGTTGAGTCAAGTCCCGAGGGACGGTGAAGATGTAGCAGCCTCTTCGAACATACATCTTCATGGAAGACATCGCCAGCATAATGGAATTTGTGAGCACCCGGAGCCAAGTGGGCTTAATAGGGTGAAAAGACACAAGTACAGAAAAGTGAAGAGAACTCAAGCTTCTGTTCCTACAAAGGACATAAGAGCTCTCAATGAGCCATCTGTGGCCTCTAATTCTTCAATTCGTGCTTTAGGCCACCACCAGACTTACCCAATAGAAGAGCAAGAAGATGATTGTGGGGAGAACAATGTAACAAGGGTTCCAAGAAACGGATGTGGGATTCCTTGGAATTGGTCAAGAATTCATAACAGGGGTAAATCATTTTTTGACATGGCAGGCAGGAGTTTTGCTTGTGGATTGTCTGATTCGCGTTCAAAAAGAGGCGGATCAATGTCTCAATGTAGAGACGTTATGGGTTTACGTAATGATGCATCAGATGGGTCAAGCTCATGCAGTAAATCCGATGATGAGGTGCTGCCTCTACTTGTTGATGGATATGGGTCACAAGAAACCAGTGAACATGCTGCTTGGGAACATGAATATTCCGGGGAGCTAGGAATATTCGTCAACAGTTTACTTAGGCCTGAGCTAGAATCGGACGGTGCTTCCGAATTGAGGCCTGGAGCTCAGCACAAGTTAAGGGGAAAACGTCATAGCATGCACCAAAGCTTAACACAGAAGTACATGCCTAGATCCTTCAGGGATCTGGAAGGTCAGAATCTTGTTGTCCAAGCTCTTTCAAATGCAGTTATACGTAGGAAGATGGGACTTCTCTATGTCTTTCATGGACCCCACGGAACCGGAAAGACATCTTGTGCACGCATACTTGCGAGAGCATTAAACTGTCAGTCAGCGGAACATCCAAAACCATGTGGCTCTTGTTCTTCTTGCATCACACATGATCTGGGTAAGAGTACAAGTATTAAAGAAGTCGGTACTGTAAGTAACTTGGACTTCGAGAGCATTATGGGATTGCTCGATAGCACTTCACAGCAAGGATCGCAGTACAGAGTATTTATCTTTGATGATTGTGATACTCTATCTGCTGATTGTTGGAGTGCCATCTCCAAAGTAATTGATCGGGCTCCCAGACAGGTGGTTTTCATGCTTATATGTTCAAGTCTCGATTTTCTGCCTCACACTATCATATCCAGATGCCAGAAGTTTTTCTTTCCAAAATTGAAGGATGCAGATATAATTTATGCTTTAAAGTGGATTGCCACGAAAGAACATCTAGAAATTGACAAGGATGCACTGAAACTTATTGCATCAAGGTCAGATGGGTCATTAAGAGATGCTAAAATGACTCTTGAGCAATTAAGTTTACTGGGCCAAAGAATCTCTGTTACCCTTGTCCAGGAATTGGTAAGTCTGGACTTTTGATTCATTATTGACATCTAAATATACACATTATAGAGTTAGTTGTAACTTTGGGATCTTGTCATATTTTTCTTTCAGGTCGGTCTAATTTCTGATGAGAAATTAGTGGATCTTCTTGATTTTGCACTCTCAGCTGACACGGTTAATACAGTGAAAAATTTGAGAGAATTAATGGAAACTGGTGTAGAACCATTGGCATTGATGTCGCAACTTGCTACAGTGATAACTGATATACTTGCGGGAAGCTATGACTTCGTGAAAGGACGACATAGAAGAAGATTCTTCAAGCAACCAACATGTAAGGCTTATGTTTGCGCATGTCCCATCTTATTTCACGTGGATATTATTGTATGATATTGATCAGGTTGCAGGTGTGTAGTTAGAATTTTTTTTGGTCAGTAAACTTTGCGTAGTTTATGATTGTTTATTTACTTCCTATTTTCCACCCATATCTTTCATATATAAAGTTATATCTAGGTACCTACTTTTGGGCTTTTCTCCGTACACCTCTTCATAGAATAGAATTGAACTACTCTTTTCTTTGAATATGAAATGTGAAATTCTAATGCTCTATGCTTCCCACTTTTTCGGTGATTTATCTGTTTATTTGTTATGATTAGACAATACATATTGATTGCAGTAGCGAAAGAAGATATGGAGAAACTAAGACAGGCTTTGAAGACACTGTCAGAGGCAGAGAAACAGCTGCGGGTGTCAAATGACAAATTGACATGGCTAACAGCTGCTCTGCTTCAACTTGCTCCTGATCGGCAGTATATGTTGCCTAGTTCTTCTGCAGACACTAGTTTTCATCACAGTCCATTGGTCTTGAACGACAAAGGTGGTAGAGAGGCAGCGAGAAAGTCTGATGTCGGTCACACTTTGATGCCTTACGGGAGAGGCTTAGACAGTAAAACTGAAAGGCTTCGTGCAGGAAATTCTGGTGATGTTCATGATACCTCTAATTTTAGTGCTATTAGTGTAGATAAAAGAAAGCATGGAAGTAGCAGGATTTCCAGTGCCAGTACTGGTGCAGACAGAGGCAGTGGTAGAAATAGTTTTGGTAAAGGTCGCGCTGAAATGGATGAGATTTGGTCAGTTGTGTTGGATAATATACAGATCAGTTGCATAAAAGAGTTCCTTTATCAAGAAGGAAAATTGATCGCTATCTCCTACAGTAAAGGTAAGTTTTGTTTATTCACTATTGTGGTTTGCTATACTAGGAAGATGATTCAATCCTGATTTATTGTCCTATGCAGCTCTAACTGTACAATTGGGGTTCAGTTCATACCAGAACAAATCCAAGGCAGAAAATCTCAGGGCATATATTCTGCAAGCATTTGAATCCGCTTTCGGGTGTCCTGTGCTTGTTGAAATGAGAACCGATTCCAGAAAAGAAGTCTTTCCCACTATTGAGGGTGCATCATCTCAAATAAATAGGAACTCACGATCTGCTTCTGAGAACTGTGTTCCTCTCAACAATGGAAGCAGTGAAATTGTAGAAGTTGCTACAACACCAAGGGAAGCAGATAAGAGAAATGCTCAAGTGTCCAAGATTGTGGTGGGAGCTTCACAAAAGCTGTCAAACATGGCTTCTCAGTCATGGGAACAAAATGAGTGCAGAAGCATTGTTAGAAGCAAGGTTTCACTTGCACATGTAATTCAGCAAACAGAAGGATCTACAAACCACAGTACTTGGACCAAACGCAAAGCTGTTTCTATTGCTGAAAAGCTCGAGCAGGATAATCTGTATGTACTCAGTATCACACTGCTTGTTTTTCTTATCATATTTTCCTTACTTTTGTCCTGAAACATTTCTATCACTTGTTTCTCTAATAAGCTGCATCAATTGTCAGAATTTTATGATACTATATGCCAAAAATGGTTAGGTTTATTCAAGTTGGAATCCTTTTCTTATTTTCTTCCATAAAGAAAATATGGAAAGAAAAAAACAGTAGCGGGGTATAGGGGTTCGTCGGAGTGGTTAACTTTAGCATATTCACTGCACCAGCACCTTAAAGATAAGGATTCAATCATGAAATATTACAACATTTCCTTTTAAGCTCTGCTGCATTTATCCTTATGTTGTAGTTCATAGTTACGTGACGGATTGTTTTGTTTTATTTCATTAACAGGAGACTAGAACCAAGAACTAGAAATTTGCTTTGCTGGAAGGTATCCAGAGCGACTCGTCGAAAGGTAAGTTATAAGTAGTAATGATAGTTATTGTTGTATGGTTTACATCTTGCTTGTGTTGTGTTCTTAATGTTTTTGTGTTTCTGCAACCTCCTTACACTAATGTTATGGAAAAATGTCTACAGTTTTCACACCTCAAAATCCGAACCCGGAGAACCCATCCATTGCTGAAGCTTGTTTCCTGTGGAAGGTGTCTGTCTTCCAAGTCCCCAAGGTAACAGAACAGTCATGACTCAGAAAATGCCTTCACCTCAACCTCAAAGGGAATATATTGTATTCAACTTATCACTGCTGCAATACATATAAATCAAATTTAAGTTAGAATTCTCTTGAATAATGTCAGATTAGTCCTTTTCATTAAGTAGAGGAGTTGTTAGTTAAGTGAAACAGTGAATTATATAGTGTAGCTTCAGCTCGTGAACTTTCTCCATATATAGCATCTTTATTTTTTTTTATGTTTGAATGGACTGCCCTCACATTGGCAATGTCAATAAATTTCCCATAATCTTCTTCTTGATTGTACAATTTAGTGTCTTTCTTTTTTCATAAAAAGAAGTGTGGTTGCTTTAGTAAAAAATATACATCATTATGGTTTGATGGTGATCATAAGCAGACGCTATAGTTTGCTAGAATGACCCTACTCTGCAGGCCACTGTGGAGACACACGAGTGTGATTATACTTAGAGTGGAAGCATAATGTCGCAATTCTTGCGAGCGAGCAACCTAAGAAATGGAGAAGAAGTCTAAACATCTCAACTGGAGAAGAAGTTTTACAGAAACATCGTTTGTTTGTGGGCATCCATTTCACCTCCCAAACCATTTCAAAGTTGATTCAAATATTATATGTTTTTTGGGTGGACAGTGTCTTCCTTTTGGATAAAAAAACATTTAAATTGCTGAGCCGGCTGGTTACAGCTTACCTGTTCTTTAACATAAACCGTCCAAGTTTTAAAAAGTCAACATACAAACTAACACCACGGTCCACCGTAGCCAGCCGGTCAGGTCCACTCTTTCCAAAATTGGAGCAAGTCTACTTGATAACTTGTTTTACCCTTTCTTCTGTTCAGTGGTTCCGTGTCTCAAACTATATACGAGGGTTTGCCTTGCTCTGTTTCTCCCCAGCCTGTTGCAGCTCTATTTTCCATTGAATCCTTGTTCTTTCATTCAGTTTCTTTTTCTTTTCATAAATTTCATTCCTTTTAGATGACCCAATCATCTCTATATTCGCCCTTTAGGCGCCGGATTTCGTCTTCCATGGAGGCTTTAATGGTACCTGTTGACCTCGCCGACGGTGAGCTCATACAGGCGTTATTGTTCGTTGCCCGTGAATTAGTGTCGTCCTCGTCGGGCAAGAAAATGGCGTTTCAGTGGAGAAATTCGAGGTCTTTGATCAGAAAGATTGAGATTTTCGTCGTTTTATTTGAGTCTTTGAAGGAATGTGGGTTGGTATATTCATACACAACCCTGTTGTGCTTTAAGGAGATTTATCTGCTCTTGTGCAGATCAAAGATACTTTTAGATTGCTGCTTCAAGTCGAGTAAATTGTGGTTGCTTGTTCAAAATGTGTCAATTTCTGGTCATTTTAACGAACTTAATCTCGAAATGTCTACCCTTTTGGATGTATTGCCCATTGATGAGCTTAATTTGAGCGAAGATGTTAGAGAACACATCGAGCTTCTGAAAAGGCAGTTGAAAAAGGCTAAGTTGTATGTTGATAAAAAGGACGAGTTACTTAGGCGCCAATTCTACTCCTTCTTAAATGAGTTTGAGAATGGTGTGCCTGATTATATGGAGCTCCTCTCATTCTTTGTCGATGGATTGGAGATCAAGGATAACACGACTTGCAACGCAGAAATTGAGTTCTTGGAGGAGCAAATGTGCAATTATGAGGGGGATCTCGAGCCATCTGCTGCTGTTCTTTATGGGTTTGTTGCTCTTGCTCGTTACTCCCGGCTCTTGTTGTTCGGATTTGAGGAAGATGAGATTGAAGCGGCAAGTAAGGATCCGAGGTTGAACAAGAAGAGTGTGGATTCTCAGGAAATTGCTCCTCCAACGGACTTTTGCTGCCCGGTATCACTAGAATTGATGACAGATCCGGTGATTGTTTCAACTGGACAGACTTATGATCGTTCTTCGGTCACGAGGTGGATGGAAGATGGGCACTGCACATGTCCTAAGACTGGACAAATGCTGACTCATAAACGCCTGCTGCCAAATCGAGCTCTGAGGAATATGATTGTCCAATGGTGCACCGTTAAAGGAATTACTCTCGATCCACTTGGTTCAGCAGATTCATCTTCAGAGACTCCACCTGTTGGCTCGTATTCCAAGGCTGTTGTGCAAGCCAATAGGGCGACAGCAGCCTTGCTTATCCGGCAACTCACAGAGGGATCAGATGATAGAAAGGCCATTGCTGCTGGGGAAATTCGTTTAATGGCAAAAACAGGCAACCAAAACCGTGGTTACATTGCAGAATCAGGTGCAATTTCTCATCTTTGCAAGCTGATGTTGTCTACAAATGCTTTTGCTCAAGAGCATTCAGTTACTGCTATCCTCAACCTTTCAATCTACGAGAAGAACAAGATAAGGATCATGGAGGAAAAAGGATGTTTGGCATTGATCATCGATGTTTTAAGGTATGGACACACAGAAGATGCCCGAGAGAATGCAGCAGCAGCATTGTTCAGCCTTTCTGTCGTCCACAGTTACAAGAAAAGAATAGCAAACACAAAAGGAGCCATCAAAGCTCTTATAAATCTATTGAAAAAAGGAACAGCAAGAGGAAAGAAAGATGCAATCACCGGTCTATACAACCTCTCTACACATCCAGAGAATTGCTCGAGAATGATAGAGGCAGGAAGTGTAACAGCTCTAGTGGAAGCCCTGGAAGACGAAGAGATATCCGAGCAGGCTGCAGCTTCTCTAGCCTTAATAGTAAAACAACCAATTGGGTCCAAGGCTGTTGGCGGGGAGGAGTCAGCGGTGGCTACATTGATAGGTTTCTTGCGACGAGCAACACCCAAAGGCAAAGAGAATGCAGTTGCAACGCTACTTGAGCTGTGTCGTAGTGGTGGGCCTGCGGTAGCAGAGAGGGTGCTCAAGGCACCATCTTTGACCACTATGCTCCAAACCATATTGTTTACAGGCACAAAGAGGGCTAGGAGGAAAGCAGCTTCTCTTTGTAGAGCTTTCCAAAGGCACCAGCAAGCAGCCTTAGGCTTAGGTTATCGCAGGCACGATATGGCTGCTGCAAACAGAGATTCAGGGCATTCTAGTGTGACCATGTCGATCACTGTACCAGTTGTATAGAGGTCAGGTTTGACATGGAGTTGCTGTTTGTGTTACCATTCTTGCACAAAACCATTCTTTTATGTTTTTTTATTGGCTTATCATTCTTTGATTTATTTGGAAGGTGTGAATAGAAAAGATATATTATTTCTTTATCCAAAATATATGTTGATGGATTCACATTGCTGCAAGCCTGCAACTAAATCTGTATTGGCAAAATATATATACTTGGACAGTTGGACATGGTGATATAACCAGGCAGCAAAGGAATTACCATACACAATGAGGTTGCAGGATTATGCAGCAGAGAAATGGAAGCCCTAAACATGTTAGCCTAATACAATAGCATCTCAACAATTGACAAGTCGGTAAACAAAGAGTGGATATTACAATGCAGTATAGTAACAAGAGCAAGAGTGGAAACTAGATTATTATCTATGTTACAGAAACAGAAATAATCATTACCTATATTGTATATACACTCAGGAACAAAATTTACCAGAACTCCGGAAACGAAAACAATTACTCCATAATCACATCAACTCCTCCCTGTTGTAAGTTGCCCGATATGCTCCTTTAAGCTCTTTCCACTCGCCCTCTTCCACCAATACTTGCCATACTCAACTGAATCGTTTTCCCTGTCTTTCACACTGTCATCTTGATCCTTCTTTTCCAATTGACCTTCCTGAGTCTCAGAAGAACCCGGATTTTCGGTCAAAAACTGTTCCCAGAAAACATCGTTCACCCCTTGTTTGACAGAGACTACAGTGACAGCTTCCTGCTCCCGAGAAAGGTCACAATTCATGTCAATATTGGAGGAATTAGCAGTGGGCACGTCAACGTTAAGCTGCGAAAAAGATAGAATAGGGCTATCTGGGCAGGTCAGCTCCATTGGTGTGTGCTCATGAACCAAAACATCTGCCATATCAGTAACAATGTTTTCCCAGAAATATAGACATGAATCGAGATGATCCAACAAGTCCATATCAAGTCCCAACACTGAGATACCAACAATAGCATCAGGGCTTTCACACCTTGGAAGTCTTCTCTTTCTTTCTACTTGGTTTCTTACTCGAGGTATGAGGTCAAAAACAACTTCTGGTTTCTGCAATTTCTCTGACAAACGGGAGTATAAGTTGTTTTGCCTTAGTTCTATATGCTGCAACTGATCCTGCAAGACCTGAAACTCATAATGAGTTTGCTGATGCTCCTCATTTTGCCTCTGTAACTCAACAGTAAGTGTTTGTTTATCATTTCTCAGCGTATCAATTCGTTCCCTATACTCCTGCTTCTCGGATTCTGTTAGCGTGGTAGGATTCCCTGACCCGTGGAGATTCTGCATAGAGTGGCTGTGAACAGGCTTACGCCTGTGAATATTCTTCATCAGATGTGGCTGACCTCTTACGAAATCATCATTGGCAAACTCCCACTGTTCTGGATCAATCTTCCTGAAACCCTATTTCATTAATCAAAACGAGAATTAAGGAAAACAATCATGATATAAAAATCAGACAAGCATTGATTTAACGGACAAATGAAGGAGGAAGGTGTGAATAACTTACATAAGTATTTAGCTGTCTGATAAAACTGGAAAAGTTGTTGTGCTTGAAAAACCTGGGAAGCAAATCCCTAGCAAAAACAGCTTGATCCCAAACGATGAAGCTCTTATCAGTGTGGCTCCATGAGACAACGGAATCCGTGGATTGATCATCCACCATCTCATAAGTCTTCACCAAGAAAGGAGGCAAAGCATTCAAATTCCCTTGACCATCTTCCATTGCCAACAAAAAATCAAAACCCCAAATAAGATCTCTTGTGCCTCTCTTCTAAATTAAACCCACGCAGCTACCAAAAGCTCATATACGAACCCAAATATTGCTTTGTCAATATCAATCGCACAATACTCAATCCCCAAAGCCTATGATTCAGCTGCAGGGGCAAATTAATACAGGAAAGAGGTCAGCAGCAGCAGATATGGCCTCATAAACCTAGTTTGTTGAGCTTTCTCGGTGGAAAATTTGTTGTTAATAGTGATAATTAGATCAAACTCAGGTGTGTTTAAGCTAGCAGCTTTCCCCTTGTGCAAGGAAGGGGCTTTCAACTCTATATAGAAAAACCTAGAAAGACCCGATTGCGAAAGCACGGATTTTCTCCCTATCCAACAAGGAAAATTTTGCCCAAGAAGCTTCTTCGTTTGCTTTGAAAAATCAGAGTAAAGATTCCTGCAATCAATTATTTATTCATAGGAAACCAAAATTAGAGGGGTCAAATTTCACCCCCTTCCCCTGTGGTTGAAAAATCAACGATGCTCTTATGACAATCAAAATTCAGGAAATATAAGAACCGTATCGAAACATCAAATGATAAGCAATTTGCTGAAAATTCAAGAGCGAGCTTAAGGAGATCGAAATAGGAAAGAAGAAAGGTATGGATTAAATTCCTTCCCCCCAAAGAGCTAACCTTTCAGGGAAATGTGATCTTGAGTTCCGTGAGTTGGTTCCGATTGGTTGACTGGAATCATAAAGGTGTATGTATCCAAATCCCCTTCTGGGTTAGCAGAGGAGAGATTCTCTGTTTTTCCTAGGGTTTCAATCTAAATAAATCCAAAAAATAACATATGATTATTTGGTGTATATGATTATTTGAGTATTCTATTTCTATACAAGTAAATGGTATTTTCATTAAAAAATCCTAATATTATTTTTATAAATTTTGCAATTTACCAACAAAAAAAACTCTCAAAGATACAATTTTTAAACATGGATCTACTTTGTTAAGAAATATATAAGGTCTTTGATCAATCCAAATGTTTTTTTTTTTTTGGTAATAATCAATCCAAATGTTTATTATAAAATAGTTGTATGTATATTTATATACTTATAAAACATTTAATGAGAACCTACAAGACTACAAATGAAAAAAAGATCCGAGAAAGAGATGTTCTTTTACGCTAAGAAGAGTTTAAGAAAGTGTAGTGACGTGATGATGTATAGTTGCAACTTGTAAATGTATTATCTGTACTACAGTTTTGGTGGTTATCTACATTCCATCTCTGCGGGAAGATGACGTGTGCGCTTTGGTAAGCATGAGTGTTTGAGAGCATCAACCGGAGGCCCACACGTGGCTTGCTACTAACCACGAATCTGCCTTCCACATACTTGACATTATCCGGTCATGTCTTTTCGATACATGAGAATTTAATGATCATTTTTTTTTCTATAACGAAAAATTGAACGGATCGGTTTACAGTTGCAGATGACACGAAGTCTAATGAAACGAAATACACAAGTAAACTAACTATTATAAAGAAGATAACACAAACAAAAGTACAACATCGTAATCGTAAACATCAAAGTTTAAGGAGAAAGAAAAACGAGTCCGTCACGAAAACTATAACGCTCGTCGTAGAAGGAATGACAAGGAAAAATCTAGGAAATAATTGGGACAACTCATTATCTTTTTAAATGAGATATTAAGGGAGAACAATACCAAACAAAGTGGGACAAAGAGGGATAAGTGTTAGAGTATATGTTAATTAGTATATTGAACTTATCTTTTATTTGTTAATTTATCGTTTTGTCTCTTTATATTTTTTATATAAAAATATTTGATCAATAAAATAAACAAGATTTCAGTTCACAAATCTCTTTGTGATATCAGAACATACGATCCCTAAAGACGCTTTCGCCTAAACATGACGTCAATCTATCCATCTGGCGATTCATCACCATCATCAAACCCCAGAGCCTCCCATTACCCCCATCATCAAATATATCCCTCGTTTTTCCGTTCTCTGTAATCAGAATCGGAAGAGTCAATTGGTGTCGAAATATCGGAACTCATCACACGGCTAAATCCGTATCACAAACCTTAGATGAGCCGTCATTACAGTCGTCGATAATGGTGGTGGCATCTATCACACCAACCTACAGGCGCCCTAGAGTCGACTCTATAGTTATCATCAACCTAACAAAACAAAGACCACAAAAGGGAGAAGGGCCCATTATTTCGTTCCTTCGTATCAACTCCTTAGGACGCCAACCTACTAGGGTCCAACCTTCCCTGGGACACTAATCTACCTGCCTCCTAGGGCCCGATATACCTTAAGATGTTAATCTACATGCGTACTAGAGCCGACCTACCCTAGGACGCTAATCTACATATGCCCAACGAACCAACCTACCCTAGGACGTTAATCTACTTGCGCTCTAGGGTCCAACCTACCCTGGGACATAATCGATCTACATGTGTCCTAGGGCCTTCCTACCATAGTACGATAATCTACCTGCGCTCTAAGACCCAACCTACCTTATGACGCTAATCTACATGCATCCGAGAGCTCAACCTATTCTATGACGCCTGTGTCTTAGGGCTCAACCCACCTATGCCATATCGACGCCAACAAAACAAAGATCAATAAAGAGAGGGATTTCCATCAAGACATTTTTTCATCTCTTCGCTCCAATTACAATTTTCGCGCTTCGAGACTCAAGTGCGAGTAACGAGAAGCGTAAAAAATAAAAATAAAAATTCTACCATTCGAGCTTGGAGTTGTTAAATTACACAAACTTGAGGAGTGTGAGGAGATTGTTATAGTATAGGTCTAATATATTAGGCTTATATTTTATTTGTTAGTTTACCGTTTTACCCATTTATATTTGTTCATATAACAAAATACTTTTGATAATTGAAATAAACAAGTCTTTGGTTCACAAACTTCTACAATAAACATCATCCTTCTTGTAGAGGTTTGTTGTTTGAAAATAAGGGTAATTAAAGATCCAACATTCATATTTAATAATCATTGAGATGTCTACATATACGTTCAAATTAAAAAATAATAATAAATTGAATGTAGTTTGTTTTTATATTAATATTTTTATAAAACAAATTTTTAGCATGAACATCTTTTTTATTTTTAATATGATTTATTTCTATAGAATCAATTTTATACTTATTTTAAACTATACTCCGTGTTGAATATTTTAAAACATTAATAAATAAGGATGGAGATAGAGTAAACTTATTTCTAATTTGTTTTAATTTATTTTTATACAACCAAACAAGACCTATAAGATTTATACAAAAACCTCGTTATCAATACTTCAGAAGGGAATTGAAAATGTTTTAAAACCCTTAAAAGATATGAATCAATTATGGAAGTTTAACTACTTCCAACTGAGTTGTAAATGAAATAAGGAAGAACATGACGCATTTAACTATTTTTGTAAATGAAAACTTAATAGTTTATTACAAAACAAAGTCGGTTTATCTAGAAAATGGATGAATTATGAATTTATAGACTTTTGAAGAGTGGGCTATTTGACTACTTAATGTAGGTACAACTATTCTAGAAGATGATGAACCATGAAATATGAACTAATTTGCCTAAATGCAGCTTGGATATTCAATTCTTAATAGAATAACAGAGAAACATCTAATGATGAAAGATGAAGCGTGAGAGCTCATGAGTAATCAAAGAACATTTACGTGCAATTCTTAAGCTTTTGTAGTGAAGCAGCATCCATGGAATCCATACTGTTAATCTGTCATTGCTTAAGCAAGTTTATATTGAAATCAAGGATGAAAAAACATTTGCAGGCAGTTCATAACTGCAACTAATAGAGGAAACGAGTCTATGATGAATTGAGACGAAAATAGGTCCCAAACCTTCACTGGTTCTCATTCAGGCATTTTGTCCAACAGGTTCGCCTATTTGATAGAAACTAACATAATTGTGAACCTACAATTGAGACAAAAATAGGGCACTAATAGGAAAAAATAGGACACCAATATGAAAAGAATAGGTCCTAATCCTTTATCGGTTCACGTTCAGCCATTTTATTTATGATGTGTTCAGTTAGCTACGTTATTTGGGTAACTAAATAAAAAGGGCTTGTTTGATATAAGGAGTTTTTTTTTTAATTTTATATAGTCGAAGCTTTTTGGATAAATTTCATTATATATTTTATTAAATAGTTGGTTGTATAGTTTTTAAAAGGTTTTGTAAAATATGAATTTAACAACATTTAATACTATTATTGGTGAGTCGTAGAAGTAGATTTGTAAATATATTCAATTTTCTCTAATTCTAATATTAAATAATTAAAATGGAGAAATGGGAGAAAAAGGAACATTTTTTTATTTTTTTTAAAACTACAGGGTAAGCAATTAGGGTGAATCAGCTCCTCGAGACTCTTCACCGTATAGCATTTTTCCGGATGAGTTCATCAACATGGCCCATTGACGAACTAGACACCAATTGATCATCAAACCCTACCTCAGCCAGCAAATCCGCAACATGATTGACCTCTCTGAACACGTGCCTAACCTTGGCCTGACAAAAACCAGCCAAAATAGACGAAATATCAGACATAATAAGGTCCAAATCCCAAGGCGGTTTCCAGATTTGGTTAACTGAGTTCATAAGCGTAAGACAATCTCCTTCAACCTCAATATTTTTCACTCCGAGATCGTAAGCTGCCACGAGTCCTTCTCTTAGCGCACATGCTTCAGCATGCAGGGCCGATATGTTACCACATCGCTCAAAGCCAACGGAGATCTTCGTTGCATTATGATCTCGAAGAATAAATCCATAGGTAGACTAGTAACTTTTTTGGCTCCATCAAAACTTAATTTGATGAAATCGTTCACTGGTTTTTTCCCACCTGATATTTTTGGTTTTCCAATTCTTATTCTTTTTCTTATCTTTGTCTTTTTTATTTGTATTATGTACCTTATTCCACTCCATTATTTGGTTTCTAACTAAAAGATCAATAATTTGAGGTTCTTTATTATTAAATATTCTTTAATTCCTAGCAGACCAGATATTCCACCAAGTCAGGACTAGGTAAATAAATTCTGGTTCAGAAAGGTAAGACCACAACCAAAGCAGTTTAGCTGCGATTTTATCATTAATCTCATTACTCATACTAATGGAATTCTTAATCTTGATGTTCGTAAGGGAGTCCTTCAGTAAATGGCATTTAAAAAATAGGTGTTCAAGAGATTCATATTGAGAATTGCAAAGACAACAGGTCATTGGAACCGCTATTCTTTGATTTTCTAAGTTTTCTTTTATTGATAAACTAGATAATTTACATGAGAAATTTTTAACTTTAGGCATTATATTTAAGCCCCAAATACATTCATTCCTGTTAATTCCTGTTAAGGAGGAACATCGTAAATACATCCAATTTTCTCTAATTATATTTTTCTGCTTAAAAATCAAATAAACAAATAACTAAAATGGAGAAACATACCGAGTACAAAACACGAGACAAGGCATGAAGCCACAAAGCGTGCTCTCTCCGAATCTAGCTCAAGCCTGAAGCATCTCCCATGGCTGCCCCCACCTTCCCTCATTTCTCTTCCACGTCATTCTCTCTCTTCATCTTCGTTTTCCTCCTTCTCCTCCTCCCAGATCTTCATCATTGCGAAGATCGCTTCACTGATTGCACCTCCAGTAGAAGAAGTCTCCTAGTATCCGCTCGCCGGAGCAGGGCCGGAAACCAGATCCAGAGCTGTGAAGAGCTAGTCGATCCGTCGAATTGCAATCGGAATCCTAATTGCCGTTGGTGTCGCAGCGAAACCATCGATGATATGTGCTTCCACAAGTCCGAGTCCTGGCGGCTCCCATCAGAGGTCTTCATTTGTGACCAACGTCTTCCTTCTTCCAGATCTATGAACTGATTAATATCAAAATTTTGTTGTTCAAAGGATCGTTTTGCTACGTGTTATTGTATAAACAATTTTGCTCCTCTCTCATGCTTCCTTCTTGTTGAATTTGTTCAGCTGAATCTTATTAGTTGTTGATTGCCATTTGCCAAGCTCATAGTACTTGTTTTTCAACTAACTTGAGAATAAATTTGACTCGGTACGAATTTTATCTTTGCTTTTTGCGGTAGTTGACTTCCCTAGAATTTTGTTGGTAGTTTGGTTAGGTGCAAGAAATCAAAATTTTATGATTCTGAAGGCGTAGGCTCATGTAAGCCTTAAGTTTATTACAATGAATTGTGGAAAATATGGCAACATTATGTAACTATATGAATCGGATTGATAGAATTCGAAATGAAATGAGACGAATGTTGTTGCCCTTATGAACACATTTCTTTGATACATACACTGCGTTGTTAAATTGATTTGATGATTGTATAGAAGCTGATTTGAAGCAATCCAGAGAGCTTCCTGAACTTTTATTGGTGTTCGTATGGAATGGAACCCAAGAAATCAACAAAAGATGATATCCTGGTAAGTTTTGCATTTCCTGATGTGGAATATGATAATGGTTGCAGACTTTGCATTGTATGTCAACTTTCCAGCATAGTTACATGATATAGTGTTTCCTAATCGAACATTATCAAGGCTTTTTTCTTCATTCCTTTCTCCACAGAAATAAAGCATTCTAGAAGTAGCAGTTCTTCTCATCCATAGTTGCTGCAGCAGGAGGGCAGTATAAAAACCTGAGATTTTTTAGTTGGTTAAAAATATGAAATGAAAAAAACAGAACTTATTTATCTTAGATTTGCATGATTGCTAGGTACAAAGGTTGCATTTTGCTTATGAGATGTTGCAAATCACAATTAAGAGAGACATTGGTAAGAACTAAGATGAAATGCTGTCTGTAATTCAGCAGATGAAAGGTAAGAAAAAGTTACCATGCTACATTTTGCCTTCCGAAAGGAGCCAGAAACCTAATGGCATCTCTGAAATCCTCAAACTCCCGACACCCATTGAAGAACTTGATCAATCTCCAAACCTCCCTATCCTCCAAATCATCGACAAACGGCTTCATCTGAAGCGCATTCTCCGGCTGCAACAGAAATGTACTAGGGTTGTCATCCACAATCACCACTTTACTCAGATCCCTTCCTGTTTCCGAGAGATCCTTGACGTAATTCCCATACATGGACTTGCAAGAATCCCTGTAAAGCCTATGGGATATGACCCTGTTCCGGTCTAATATATCGACAACAAGAGAAGCGTACTCCTTCAAACCGGCAGTGAACAAAACAATCTCAAACCTTTTCCCTAAGAAGTCCAACAATTCATCCACCCCAGGCCTCTTCAACACGTAAAATTTGACCGTCACACCATTGATCACCGGCCTAACTACAAAGTCGTACCTTTTCGGTGGCGTATCTTGAGTTGAGTGGATTAGGGTCTCATCAAGATCAAGGAATACCGTCCGAGTATCAGGGTTCCGAGGTGGTGGAAGCCTCAATGAGAGAGATCTTAGGGATCCAAATGTGGTGGTGGGCTGGATGAGAAAATCATTTTCATTTGATTGGAATGTTAATGCGTTGATCTTTTCGGATCCTTTGGTCGGTTTGGAGAAAATTCTGGTAATGCAGCGGTGGCAGGACAGGAAAGAATCATGGAGGGTGGTGATCACGGTGTTCGAGTTGGTGGAGGAGGAGTTTTTCCGCCGGATCCGCCACTTGATGGATTTTGTTCGGGGTTTCTTGATGAGTTTCCTCACCATTTTCCCTCTATTTCTTTGTTTGTGTTTTCCTTTTTGTCAAGGGGAAGGTGAAATGTTGGTGGTTGGAGGTAGTTGTTCTAATTTGAAGTTTATAGCGGTTGGATGTAACGGTTACAAACCAACCGATAGAATACGACCGTTGTGTGACACCCTTTAATCTTTTTGTTTGTCTCTCTTTGATTGAAGGCAAGATTTGCTTAAAGATAGAATCTTTTTATATGATACGAATTACAAATCATACAACAATATTAGATTAGATAGGTGTCCAGAAAGGGAACATGCCCACATAGATGAATTACTAACGCTGCATGCTGCGGGTACTGGTCTTGGATCTGAGAAACGAGCCGCTCTTGGTGATCTCACGAAGAGGCTTATCGGTGAAGCGTATGAGGTTGTAGATCCAAGCACCCGAGACTGCACCGCTGATTGGCCCAACTATATACACCCATAAGCTACTGTAATGGTGAGATACTATAGCTGGCCCTATGCTCCTTGCTGGGTTCATTGATGCTCCTGATATCGGCCTAATTTAGATCTCCATAAGAAACACAACAGATTAATCATTTTGATCTTTATACTGTCATAAAAAACAAGTTGAATAACTTACCCTGCAAACATAACGTTCAGTAACACAGTAGCTCCAACTGCAAGCCCTGCTAGCTCACCAATCTGCACAACCAAAACAATTTTCTCAATTTTGTTCTGTTTATACTTATAATCGAATGACTTTGATGTACTAACCGCGCGATTGTCAGTGGCAACCCCAGAAATGACGAACATCAGGTAGAATGTGATGATGAACTCAACCACCAACGATTGTATCTCGGTCCCTGACGGAGCTGTGCCTGCAAAATGATCTTCCTTCCCATTGAATATAAGGCGTAAGGTTCCACTTGCTAATGTTGAACCCAAAACTTGACATATTATATATGCTGGAACCTGAAATATCATCAAAACAGTTGACTGTGACATGGAAGTTTTTTTTTTCATATGACACGCTGGAATATTTGTCATCTTTGCCACCTCAAAATCTTTAACGTGAGATTGAGAATGACGGGGATCTCGCTATGATAATCACATGATACCCGCCCGTTACAGCACAAGTTCAGAAGAGGAAGCAAATTGAATCAAGATCACGTTGCTCAACTTTTTGTAAGGATAAAAATAAGCTTATCTAGTCAACCGTGGAAAGCTTTGAGTTCAAAACAGCTAGACGTATAAATTCAAAGAAAGATGCTTAATTTGGGTCAAATGTGCTGTCATCTTCCATAATTGATGCATTAAACATCATCCCTCTAATGTTATCGTGAACTCAACCAAGAAGCTCCTTTTTAAAGATTTATAAGAGTGGATGATGAGAAAATCTCCATGATTCAGCAAATCATGGAGATTTTTTTAACCTTGTGTGAATGTGGGTAATCTTATTATTGTTTTCACGGCAACAAGTAAATGAAAGTTGGTAAAAGTAGGTGAGCTGCAAATCTGAACAAAAAATCCAGAAATTTAGGGTTCTTATGCTAACAATCAATCACCTGTTTCCATGGGAATCGGCGACAGGTTGCGAAAGCAATGGTGACAGCAGGGTTAAAGTGTGCGCCGGAAATATGGCCGACGGCGTACACCATAACCATAACCACAAGCCCCCAAACAATGGCGATTCCAGGAAATGTTATAACTTTATCCTTGTCAAGATTCACTACAACAGAAGCACACCCAGCAAATATCAGAAAGTATGTTCCCAGAACCTCAGCTATCATCTGCAGATTTCAGTCATGAAACAGAGTTAGTTTTATAAACTCAGCTTGAATCAAATCCCAATTATGTTGAAAGTGTTAACCTTCTGCATAAAGGGGACATTGAAACAGGTGGAAACGGAGTCTTCAGAGGAAACGCCATTTTCTTTGACATTAAGAACAACTTCTGGAATACCGTTTGTTGCTGAATTGTCACCCATTAAAGATCGCTTTTTTGTTTGTTTTGTGGTGGTGTTTTGGATTGATTTCAGTTTACAGAGGTAAACAGTAAAGAAGATGATTGACTCTAGGTTTCAATCGATCAATGACTGTGGCTTTCTGTACTCTGTAGCAATGTTGACAAACCCAGCTGGGGTGTTACCGTATTTATAGACCCAAAAGAGACACACACGACAGGAGGCGAAGACTATTAGAACTACTTGTACGTTCCACCAAATAAATTATTTTCAATTTTATATTAATATTTAATAACTAATCACAAATTTTAACTTTTCAAAATATTGTTGTATTGTTTAAAAAGTTAAATATTTTAATATGTAACCTCTTTTAAATGAAATATATTGAACTTATATGTGACATGATTAAACTTAATGTTGGTCAAACTCCACATTATATAAGAATTTGGATCTAATATTTATTTGCCGAAATTGCTCATAAACTATTCGTAAAAAACCACGGGAATAATAAATGTTCGAATATAATATATAGGCAATGATCTTTAGATACAGTTTATATAACATAAAAAAATGATATTAAAATATTTATTTAAATAATTTTTATCGATGATAATATGTCAAAAACTTAATCTATTTTCATTCACTAAAAATATTCATAGGGTGGTCCAAGACCATAAAAATAGATGAAATAGATGAGGGAAAAACGAGGAATTGACATTCACCGACCAATTATCACCAAACCCCTCTCTTTTTTCTTTTAGTTTTATGTAATGGGTCAAGCATGAAAATTTTAAAAGGTTTCCCAAACACATGAAAATTTAATCAAAATTTTGACATTATAAATTTAAGATGTGTTATGGTGAATTTACAATAAAGGTGCCATTTTTATTTGCAAATACGTAAAATAAAAGATAAGGATTTTTTGGAAAAGAAAAGAAACATAAACCTAACTCAAATCTCTCCTCATCCAAATGTTCATGGAGCAACTACTAATTATTTAAAAAAAAACATATATACATTAAAAATTATATTAATGTTAAAATATATTTTAAAAGATTAGATTTAAAATAATCCTCTAAATTAGTTTTTTTTTAAAAGCGTACATCATAAGCACATATAATATATTATTATATTAATAAATAAAATCTAGAAACCATAAACAAAAAAATTAAAAATAGAAAATTCAAGATGATGACCTTGTGTTTTAGATTTTTTTAGGATTTTGTCCAAAATTTTTTTAGTTTTTAAATAATATTCTTGAACTTTATAAAATTTTAAAATATATCCTTATAACATCCATAACTTAATACTTTAAGGGAAAAAATATTATATGTTAATTATCGTTAATAGTCTTTTTAAAGGTATATATAACTTTTTGAATGTATAATTAATTTTTTTAAGGCTAATGATTGTTAATTTATGTATGGTATAAGTGATAATTCAAAAGCATTAAGACTTAAGAGGATATTATTCCAATTATGAAAAAATTCTTGAATATAATTCGAAAAAATAAAAAATACAGGACATTATCAGGAAATTCTTTAAAAAAAAATAATATTCGAAACCTGTAAAAATCTGGCAAACGTGCGCAGAAGGCGGCCTTAGTTGCTCCGCTACCCAAACTAACACTAAAAGAATTAACCACTAAACACTGCCATCATATCTCCGAGATATTTTGTTTGAGATGCATTTGTAATATAAATAATAAAATAATAATAATAAATAAGTTGAGATCATTTATTATATAATTAAATAGGCGTCATAGGCTGGCGGGAAGCTGAAATTGGTCTTTATAATAGACTTTGCTCTTTATTATAGACATTCACATCCGATTCAACCACCCACCGGTATCGGTACCCATATGTTCATAAATGACACAAATTAAGTTATTAAATGTCACTTTTCTTATATAGTTTGGTCATTTAAGATGAAATCGTAAATATAATAGGAAAAGAGTTTTATTTTATTTTCCAAGTTTTCATTTATAACTTTTTTTGGTAAGAAATTTTCATTATAACTAGTTTTCTAGTAATGTTACAGGGAAAAAAATAATTATTATTTGTTCTTTTTAATTTTTTTTAAAAGACTGTTATATTTAAAATAAATAACTTCTTTTTTTTTTTTGTTGCTAGACAAATAATAGTAATCATTTCTCAAAATAAATAAATAATATGATGGTGTATAAATAAGTAAAAAGAAATAGTACATGAAATTGTGATTTAATAAAAATAGACAAAATATCTAACGCCTCTTAAATAATTCATTATTTGATTATAAAGTTAAGATCATAGTACAGTCGAAAGGGTCAAAGTTCAAACAATATAATTAATTGAAACGAAAATTTAAAAGCAATACTAATACTAGCTATATACCCTTTTATAGAAAATGCCTATTGTCGTACCGATAAAATAAATTATATAAAAAAAATTTCTTTTTGAATTGCACGCTAATACAATATTTTTCTTTTTCCAAAATCTCCTTCTTTTTAGTTAACATTGAAATAGACGTCTCATTTTCATTCATTTTACCTATAATATAAAAAGATAAAGGTAATCATATTTATCAATATATTACTATATTTTATTTAATAATGGTTTCTTACAATTTTTTTTTAGTTCGTCGATGTCATGTGTTGGCGGCATTTCAAACCATGAATTACCCGGTTATTTATTATACGTGTTTATGTAGCCAATAAGGTAACAATATATGTTGTGAATAAGGTCATGTTTTGGATATAAGTAATCAACATGTTTCGTTATCCTTAAGGTCATTAGTCGGGAAATCGTGAAGGCTACTATTTATTTATGACTATTTTGTCGTTGAGAAAACATAAGTTTAATCAAATTTCATATACATAGACAATTAATATATCACTTAAAAATCACGGGATATATAAATGATAAAATATTTTTAAGGAACTCGTACAAAATGGTGGCCATAACTTAATTTGTATATAAGAAAAAGATAATAGAAAGTAGATGGTAAAATTGGATAAGATTGAAAATCGAAGAAGCATGCATGATTGTAGCTATGACAGTTGACAACCGCTTGCATGGGCATGTGAACACAATTAAGTAGGCACACACACAGATAGGCATGGAAAGAGTTGATCATTCTACCGTTATACATATCATAGTATTGACCAAAGGGATGAATGACGACGGGACGGAAGGATGTTGATCGACTTTGATTGTCACCTTTTTTTTGTGAAAGGAGGTACATGCTTCTAAATACGTTTTATTAATATTGAAAAACGGTTAATTAATAATCACTAGGATAGTCCGGTTCCTAATATTGTGATGTAAAAAAGGTATGTAACACCCAAATTATAGGAACTCGGGATGTTACGGGTTAGAACCCACAATGGGTCTCAACCTTATCCTGACAACAACTTCATCGGATCTTACAATAAGACACAAATAAAGGTAAGCCGAATAACGTTTTTATGCAATTAAATAGTCATGATTAAGAAGAAGATAAAAGAAATAAATGGCCATAACAATAAAATCTATAAGCTAAAAACGCACAAGACTTTGTCTGGAAAAAAAAACCCTAACCAAACTAATAAGTATAGAAAATCCGGCCGACTACTCACTTTGGATCCCTCCACAACGGTCCTACCCTGCAAGGTATCTACAACATGACGGTAAACACCGTTATCTAGCAATTCTAATATTAGTTAGCGTTATTCTAACACAAACACACGTCAAAGAGGTAAATAAGCACACAAACATGATTCCACACATATCCCAATTAAAATCTTTATTTAGGTGATTCACTCTAATTGTGCAACTTATTGTGCGGCACGAAGATTCTCCGAACTTCCCTCTGTTCTTGTTTACCAAGCGGACTGGGAAAATGTATATCCCCGTCTACCAGGTGGACTGATCGCAAAGAACCTCTCAGTATTGGCCGTCGCATAATTGTTACCTTAAACTATTCACTTTTTTTAATTTACTACTTGATAATATTCCAATCCTATTTACTTCTTATTATTTACTACTTGATAATATTCTAATATGTATTCACCCAACGGATAAATCGGGTGAATTTTCGAATTGATATTTTATTTACACGTCACCATTAACACCCTACGAAATAACATAAAATTGTCCATATTACCATGTTTAATTATAGCACAATAAATCAAGAATTGAGAATTTAGTGTTGAGACATGCTTATATATTAAGGAAGTAAAGGGGTAAACTACAAAATTATTTAAAGGATGATATATATATATATAAATAATAATAATATATTTTAGGCGGTTAAATATGAATCTAATGAATTAGGGAGTGATGAACCGACTGACAAATATAATCCTTCACCCATACCCTACCGATCAATCACCGAAATCACAATACCCGTATTTTATCTCGTTTTTGCCATTTTCTTTGGATCGGCTTATCGGTATCCGAATTATTAAATGTATAATTTCAAAGAGTTATATTGTAGGCGTAAACTTTTATAGTATCTCTCCAAAACAAAAGGAAACCTACCAAATCCAACAAAACATAACTAGACAAAAATCAATCTTAGTGATTAACGTACTAAGTGTTTATATTCCAATATGCATGATTGCATGAACATCCAAGTCCAAAAAGTCGAAATCTCACCATATCCACTCTAACTATCCAAATAGATCTCTTAACCTACCCACTTAGATCATATATTCCTTTCACATAGAATCACAAGAAGGCCCTTTTTCTGAAATATTTTATAAAACTCGATCGTTTTTATCAGTGCTCAATTTGGTGCAACATTGTACGTGGGAATAATTGACAAACTTTGGATTTCACACTTGGTTAATTTATGCATTATCGATCTTGATGGTTGCTCGAACTTGCTGCTGCGTAATGTGTATCGTGGGAATTGGTTCATTTCTTTCCTTTCTGCTTTTAGTGATGATGACTTTGTGCTATTCATGCCTCTTTACTCATATAGTCAATTGCAATTATGTATATACGCATGTGTCAACTATAATATGTATATTTTGTAATGGGATTTCTTTCGTCAACTCACTACAGTTTATTTGGTTTTTTTTATAGGATGAGACATAATATGTGTGAACGATAATGATTCACTATTGTTTGGTGGGCTACGGACTTACGGTGATGGGTAATGCTAGACGAATATGTGAAATTTCGGTCGAAAATGACATTCATTAGACTTCCGACTCCCTTGAATATTGCAGAAATCGATGCGTAACCCTAGACCAGTGAGGTGATATTGTCCTTGATACTCCATCGAAAATTATCAGTTAATTTGTCAACAATAATTAGCTTGTGTTTTGATCAAAAAGAAATGGTTAGCTTGTGTGTCAATTGCAAAAACTGGCTTTTGACGATGGAAATAAATCTCGAAGAAGTTAAAATCGGTAGGTTGGGAATGATAAATGAGATCTTAGGTCTCACGTAACACAAATGGGAAGGTATATATGTCATTTACTATGTTAAAAATCCACAAAAATATATTTTTAATAAACACTTAACACGGTTCGCTACAATGGTTTTTTTTAAATGAAAATCCGAAAAAATATACTCAAAAATTACAACTACGACTACAAACCACAACTCCATTTTACTAAACACGTCCGTAGTCTGCAACGGAATTAAGATTAAGTTTGAGGTTGAACGCTAGGGGAGACGAAAGAGGGTTGAGAGCCGAAGATCGAATCCGTGAGGGATTTGTACGTGGGGTTAAACACCGGGAATGTGGTTGAAAACGAAGGGAACTAATAGAGTTTCAAAAGTTCCAATTCAGAACCCATTTTTGTGTTTTTTTTTAATACGAGGGGAACTATGTTGGCCAACTACATAATGTGGAAACCCTACAAAAAAATACGAATTTTGTTTAAGATCCCGAATACTTATCAGTGTTATTTGTGAAGTCTTACTAATTCAGTCTCACCTCGTACAAGTGATTATATTTGTGAACTGTAGAGCTGCCACTTTCCATTAGCGGCGCAACTTATTGTCCTCCTAACTTATAACTCGATGTAATAATCTGAGTAAATTTGGCGTATAAAAAAATCGAAATCATCTTTTTTATTTACCAGTTTATACCATTAGATTACTATGACATTTATATTAGCATATGAGTACTCATTACTCATTAGTGGGCTTACTTGGAATTTAGGCCCATCACAAGGGATCAAATTGGGCTTCGGCCCAAACTGTTCTTCTTTATTTTTTTTATTTTTTTTAATAAAAGCAATCTGGTTTAGCTTTCGGTAATTTTCGAAATGAAGACCCATATTCTAAAAAGAAAAAGGCAAAAGTCCGTGTATTGTATACAATATTATTCATTTCACTGCATGTAATTCAATTATCATATCATATGAAGAAATTTTTTTTTTTTATAAAAAGCATAAAGACAGACGAGTAATCTTAAAACCACATGACATGAGAGTTGTCTTTCTCCACATGCATGCTTTCGCTCTTCAATTTGGTCATTGCATTCCTCTTTTAATTCTTTTTATTTTTAAAGAAATATATATTAAAGATAAACGTGAATAATAGATTTGAACGTGAAATCTAAACGATTATTTATTTATTTATTTTACTGATAACATTAATCTTTTTTATTCAAAAAAAAGTTTGGGAGGATCATAGATCATCCTACTTTTGAACTTGGTCGTCTCCTTATCCTAAAATTTTCTAATGTTCACAAAGTTAGGTTATATGTTGAAATAAACCCTTAACTCTAATAGGTTCTGTCTTAAAATAATCGACAACAACGTAAATCTAATAAGATTTCATCTCAAAACAATCGACAACAAAGTGACATTAGGTGTGTCTGGGAGCCACATTTTATAAACTTATGAAAGATTATGAAGTCTATAGAAGGGGAAAAAAACCGTAAGTTAAGAAACGGATGTTTGGTAATTCAAGCTTACAAAGCTTATGAGAAGATTGGTCTATATATGCATTTTTCGTATTTACTATGTCACTTTTTTTTTTTCATAAAATTTTAATTTTATAAATAATTAATAAAAGGGGCATATGAGCAAATTGCAAATACAAATTAAGAAAGAAAAAAACTACCATATTTTTAATTTGTGTTTATGGCCGAAATTTTGTAATTTGCAAATCTGCCTTTGAATGGATAATTACAATAACTAATCCAAGTTTATTTTTATTTATAAGAATGACTCAAACTTTTGGAAGTACATTAAATATGCCAGATTAAATAATTACATAATATGACTTAAAGTTATAATTACAAGAAAACCCCAAAATATTTATAATCATACTTATTGACCCAAGTTTTAACAAATGAAGTTAAAGGTGTGGTTGACATTGTGTATTAATATTGTGTATATATTAAGAATATATATTAATATTATGTAATTAAAATTAGGTTTTTAATATAACTTTACAAAAAATAACCACATAATAGGGAGGATGGACCTGTCATCTAGAGTTCGGAATTCATTAACTACAACATTTGTATTTTCGACATTTGTGTAACTCGACCTTGTGTAACGACGAACCTCGATCCATTGAGTTTGAGCCGTGAAAATCGGAATTACCATATAGCCATTTGAGTTAATCTTTTTGAATGAATAAGAAGGACCTAATTTATCACTTAATAAACAAATGAGCCTACTTGATACTACATTAGTCAAAAAATATCTACTTATAATCAACTCATCCAAAACTTATGCTAGCTTATGAAAGTTTCTTTCTTTCTCTCAAACACATCAAGTTTATATCAACAAAAAAAAAAAAAAAAAAAAGTGTGTTCAATCAAATACATTTTTCAGCTATCCAATATGTTTCATCTTCAGATGATCAATAGGTTCTTCCTTCAACTCCGATAACTAGTTGTTTTCACACGTACTCGTATCATCCTTGTTATTTCAACAATTATAAACAATTACAAACAATTACTTTTAACAATGAAAAGTGATTCAAAATATACGAGATGTGTCTAGCTAGGGTATCAAATTATCACAAATTATATAAAAAAAAAAGTTAAAAAAAAATTAATGATAAATTTCATGCATGCAAAATATAGAAATGAAGCATTATCGTAGCGACGTGGAACGATCCATCACATCTCTGGGCCTCTTTTATAACTTTCCTTCATATTTCCCATCAAAGCCTTTCTGGTGTATATACACTTTGCTTGCTTAGCAGCAGCATTATTTTGTTTTAGAGCAGTGCCATACATGCATTCGATGGACATAACCCACCTTATTTTTGTTCTTGTGGTGGCCGATTGAGTCATGGGATTTATTGCATACTTTAAGAGAGACACAAGGACCCATCACATTTAGAGATAGCCACTCCAAAACACCTTATTCGAGTAATACTACTCACACTATTACTTGTAAAGAAATAAATATCTTTGACACAAAATAGACTACTATTACGACGAGAGGTGACAATTTCACCAATATCTAACGGGTATCCGATTTATCTATAAATGGTGGCCATGAGTGAAGGTTTTTATTTATTTATTTTTTTATTGTATCGTCTGAACCAATAAACCTAAATACCTACTTTTTTTTAAGGCATGATTAGTGGTCTTAATCGCTCTATTAATCTTTCTCATGGACTTTTTTCTTTGTAAACTATAGAATTACAAGTTACCCATATGAAAATGTGGTAAGAATCCAAAAGTCTACTTTTATAAGTTTTATATGTTTTAGTTGTAGCATGAGCAATTTGAGGAGAAGTTAGCATAGATGTCCCCTTACGTGTTATGTCCAAATTAATGTATGTTTAGTTTGTATGGAAGCGATCAATAAAGTTCAAATCCAACATTTCCTCAATATTTTGTAATTATAAAAAAGGATACGGCTGGTTGGTTAATATTTGTGAAAAATTTAAATTTTATCTAAGGTTGTTTGTTTGTAAATTATTCTAAATTAAAATCCAGACTAATGATAAAGGACTAAAACAAAGTACAAGGCTACAAAAATAAATATAAAAACAAAATTTGTTTAGAATATTATTAAATGATCCAGGACCAAAATTTATCTAAGGTTGTTTGTTTGTAAAATTTTTCAGCCGGGATTTTTTTAATTGTTAAAATCTACTATAAATATTAAAAATAAAGTAACTTATATAAGTGTCGATCCGAAATAATTTAATGATGATGTTAAATATACAATTAAATTCATAAAATTTTTAAGCTATTAATTTAATTTAATTTTACTTTACAAAATCAATGTGGATAAAAACGAGATTTGTATATCTAATGCAAGTTATTTAAAATACAAAATTTCTGAAAGTGTTGAAATAAAACAATACATAACATAGTAAAAGTTATAGTATTTATTATGAACTATCACGACTAACAAATTTTATCCCCGTAAAAAAACATATAATACAAAAATAGCATTAAAAAATTTATTAAAAAAAACTGAAAAGTAACAAGTATGACCTTTGAAAAAGAAAGTATTAAAACGTGTTTTTTTAAAAAAAAAATAGAAAGCGGTTAAATTGGTCTAGTTCTTAGAACAGTTAGAAGTAGTTTAACTTAAAATATTTTTGCAGAACAAAACCTGAAGTTCCGGATCTTCAAAAAAAATTAGTGTTGGGGTCGAGATTCTCAGACGGGTCAATCGGTTAGCAACACAATTGATTTTTCTGAAAATGTGTATAATACAAACTTCGTCAAACAAAACCGAAGACTCAGTCTGAAATCGAATAAAATCATCTCAACCTTACACGAACGGCTCTGCAAACTATGAAGTGCCTTAAAACGTGTCTTACACACAAACAATTTTACCCAAAAAAAAAACTTGTTACAAGAATCCAGAAAAGTCCAACTCTACTCAAAAAAAAGTCGGTTCTCATGTGAAACGCTGCAGCCAAGTTGTGTGTTTTCCAAAATTCCAAACAATGCTCAATGATTTATGTTCTTTTGTAAATCATTAAAATTAATCTTTTTTTATCAATAAATCACATTCTCTTTCACCTATTTAAGTTTTTATTTTCTAACAATTTCTTAAAATCTTCCCTCCTACCGGTCAGATCCTCCATTGCCTTTGAATCTTTGATATTGCCTTTCCTATTGCCTTTATTATAATGATTTATTTAAGATTATTATCCATCTTATTTTATTTAAATTTAAATTAAATTATAGATTTACCTAAATAATTGATTAAATTATATACTTTTCAAATCTTTTAGTTTACTGATCAAAAATATCAATTATATTTCTCTCCTTTATCCGCACATGGGTCAATTAAGTTTTTCCTCCTCTTTTGTCTTCCTCTTCGTTCATCACACATATTTGTCCGTCGAAGACAAGATTTAAATTCCGCCGAAAACGAAACCCTCATACCGATTGTAGACAACACTCTTTGGCTCTTCACAAGGTTCGACTTTGAACACCATAAAGTTTCACTCAAATCATTATTAATTTTCATTGGAAAGAGTTGTCAAATCTTATTACTGCATTATAATAACTTCGATTTTCTTAACATGAAGGTATGTCCGGACACACCGAGCTTATTGAACCTAAAGCTGAAGTTGAACATTATGGTAGTCGAAGTTGAAACTTATTGAGTAGCTAAATAGAGTTGATTGAACGAGTTTTTTTTATTTATTTATTTATTATAAAGTTTGATGAGTATTTGGAATAACGAAGCTCATGTAGGTGAAAATTTACAAGAAAAAAGTTTTTTTTTCAAATATAAGTATTTTTATAGGGTTATATTTGCAACATATCATCCAATAAACTACCATAATATCCGTAAGCTTCTTTCATATAGCTTATAAAACAAAAAGAATATAAGTCATCGTAATCTTCGTAAGTTTGTATACCTAAACACCCACTAGATGGCTACAATTTCCTTAAAATAAAAAGAAGAAGAAGCAAGTATTCCATAAGCTACGCCCACTAGCTAGCTACGATTTCATTATAAATATATTTCGTTATAACTGAAACTAGTGTACTACACGTGTACTGTGCATGTGTTCTTTTTAATTTTCGTTATAAAGTATCTTATGTTTATTTATAAATGTATTAACTAGCAATATAATATGTATTAAATTTTAAAAAAATCATGTTATGCATTATTTTATAATATTATCAATTTAAAATATTTTATAACTCACTAATACATAGTAAGAAAATAAAATATATTTATTTTATATTTCCCATGAGTACTATTTGATTGATAAAAATAATACATACAATCAAAACATTATTTATAAACCACGTGAGCCCAATTGCACATTTCGGACAACCAAAAATTAGTCCACTCACAAGCGGATCATATACTAAATATTTAAGAAAAAAAGAGTATTGCACTTTATATATCAATTTTCAGTTAGATGTCAAGTTTTATACAACATAACGATTAACAAAATTATAAGAACGATATCATCAATCGCAACAAATTCAAATCGATTCATTTAGAGTATCCCGATCTAAAAGTAGTTCCTCATCCTCTTCGCCACATCGACTGAATCTCAAATTCGGTTGGAAATCGAATATAAAGTACAGATCCAGTACATAAATGTTGTCTGAACTCCGTGTCCGAATATAGGTGAATATCAAAATTCAATCGAACTCAACCATATGAATAAATTTCTTGAACCAGAATCTCTTAAAAAATTCTTGAATTTTAGTTCCCTAAAAATTTATAAGCACACTGGGGTAAGTATTTAGAGTAATGTAAAAATATATCTATGACGTATTTTATGTTGTAAAAATAACGAAGAATTTCGATTAATTAAATTTACATTCTCATCAATACAAGCCATCTCTTTTCCAATAATAATCAGTTCTTTCAATGTAAGGTCGTAAACATCCCATATAGTATGAAACATAACGTATTGAAAATGAAGGATGATAAGAATGAGATGTACACGTAGATAGATGTTGATGTAGATGGATATTGAGTGCTCTATACAACATAAGGGCTAAGATTTTTATTACCTACATCCATGACCAGAAAACAAAAAGATTGTCCTTAGATAATTAGCTTTTGATGCACTATTCATTTAGCTACGTATCTAATAGTATATTGGTGAACAAAATCGGAATTATGTAGAACTTTTAGATAGATTATTAAAAAATAATATATATATATATATATATATATATATATATATATATATATATTAGTTTAATTTCCGTACCATGT
Source organism: Fagopyrum tataricum (assembly GCA_002319775.1). Lineage (NCBI taxonomy): Eukaryota > Viridiplantae > Streptophyta > Magnoliopsida > Caryophyllales > Polygonaceae > Fagopyrum > Fagopyrum tataricum. Next base: position 6,826,949 of record CM008279.1, on the reverse strand, counting down.
ACGAGCTGATTTAATATAAATAATTTATTTTATTTTTAAAAAATTTTGAAATTAAAGTTTGTGTATTTTGATTCTATATATGCTCGCAAATATATAAAATGTGCACGTAAGATTTAATTGAAATAAAAGTTGTAGTTATAACGGAATTAAAATCTAATGTAATTTAAAAGAAGTTGTTTTATTCATATTTTAAAAGGGAAAAAATTACAATAGAAGTAAAATATAATTTAATTAGAAGTTGTGATTAGAATGGAAGTAAAATACTTTTTTAACTAAAAGTTTGCCTAATATAAAGTTGTATTTAATTTAAATAAAAATTATAATATTTTTACTTAATGGTAATGGAAGTAAAATATAATTTAAACATAATTTTTTTAAAAGTATATCTTAATTCAAATAATATTTTATAAATATGTTTCTAGTAATGGTTATGTTACATAATCATCAAATAATTCCTTTCTTTACATCGAGTTAGAAGGTAAGCGAACAACAAGTTGCACCACTACCCCTTTTTGGATAGTAAAATCGATTCTTTAAAAAAGACGTTTGAAGACCTGGGAGACACAACATTACCATGTAAGACCTATTGCACCCTCTTGAGAATCTCGACGGCATCAGGCGCAATAAACTCAAACGTTGATAAAAGAGAACGGAAGAAACACGTGTTGGTTTTCAATTGGTCATTTCATGTTTAGCCACCTTCGCAAAGGCCGCGTTGAGGGCCACTTTACCCACAACAAAAGGCCCACTACCCAAACTGACCATTGGAGAGACCTCGAGCAAATCTATATAAGCATGTTTTCCACTGATCCACCCAAACACTTACACGTCCTCCGGCCTCAAAGTAGATCTCCCTTCCGCGGATCAATTAAGAAGGTCACATGCGCCTCCTTCTTAGCCGAAACTCCTGCTCTCCTAAACACATTACATAAAAATCACGAACCAGATCATGCCTATATTTGAAGCTAGGGAGTTCTTTAGAATGAACTGCATGCTCCTCAAAATTAAAGCATCTAAATCCCTCTGACAATTAGACATAGGACAAGTTGCACCAGCCGGAAACAAAGGAATCATAAGGCGATACTTAAGGATCGTGTGATACTCAACTAGAGACATACACTGTCCAAGTCCCTCAATGAGTATGGCAAGAAGGAAGTCTTGACTATGCGCTGACTACAAACACTTAAAAACCGATTTCTGTATAGGGGTCAAACCAAAAGTCACTTCCATTTCCCGTACTATTTTACTGAAAAGAGCACTTGTCAAAGCATGTTTGGTTTTAGGGGGACGTTGTTCTCGACGGTCAACCCATAAATATCGAAACTAGGAATAGAAGTCTGATATCCAACGCTGCAAAAACCCCAAAGCCCATATCAACTACTCCACTATCCCACAAGATGTGGTCTTCAAGGATTCAAGATTAAGCCTTGCAAGCCACAAAAGCAAAAGAAGAAGTCTCCATAGCTGAGAATACATCAAGCCCTCCAAACCAAAGACAAAGAAGCAAGCTGCCATTGAAGATCCCCAAAAAAGGACCGCCACAAACCACAATATGCTTGACCGATCTACGGAGTCCAAAATCAAAATAACTTGTTGCACACTCTCCATGCTCCGGTAGACAAGTCCTCAAGCTAACATACATCTTAGCAACACTCATACAAGAACGAAGCAAGAGAAGTTCACTCTGCGGGTCCCTCAGCTGTGGAAGAAGGTGCATCAACTCAACCACCTTAACCTCTCTCGATCTTCATGACTAGCTCTCTAACAAACCCATCATCTTCACTCATTGGCCCACCCAACAACTTAACACCCAACGCCGGCCTCCCAATGATAGTCCTTAAGACTCAAATTGCGGACATGGACAATGATAGTCCGTCCGGTTGGGCTAGCCGGCCTTAAGGCATTTCGTCAAGTGTCAACCGAGTCAGACGGTTGCACTTGAGGGGGCGTGTGGAGGATTATGGTTTCCACATCGACAATATTGGGACAATAAGTCTAGTATATAAGGTCGGTGGGCTACTCCTCCTATTGCCAATTGGTTTTTTAGGATGGAACTTCATCGGGTTTATGTGCTGGGCTTGGGTCCTAATGCGCATGTGCGCTCGGATGCACACGACCCCCGCTCTACCCGGTCCATCTGTATCGGACTTTGTCACAATGCCCTGAGGTAATAGACCATCTCTAAGCTTTGACCCATCACATGAAGGCCAAAAGAGTTCAGTCTTACCAATATTCAACGTACTTGAGCCAAAACTAGGCCCAACCTTTCAAATGACATCAATCGCTCTAGCCAATTCCTTTGACCGGCCATCATCAAGATACCAAGCATGTAGAAGAAGCTTGCAATAGTCTCTAATCCTATGAAGAAGGGGATGCAAGACAAGAGAAAAAAAGGAGTGGCCCCAAAGGATCCTCTTGTTGCACACCAGTAGTTGACCAGATAAACCTATCACCAACGTACAAACGGGCAGTCTGACCATACAAAAAATCAACCAATAAAGAGATAGTTTGGCATATTTCCCTTACTTCCCTAAAGCGAAACAATTCTATCAACCAAATTGAAGGCATTTGAAAAATCCACTGTCAACATAACCATCAGCGTGACGTTCATTCAAAACTCTGTTAACACTATGTAAAATAGCCTCTATACCACCTAAAACACAAATCCCAAACTGAAAATGTCTAAGATATTTTCTCATATCTTCATTCACTCCCTTCATTGCTACTTTAGACACCAACGGCCTACAAACATTACCCACTGCTCTCTTATAACATTAATTTAGTTTTACATTTTTTTTAATTGTATAAGAGATGGACAATTAGAATATGTAATATTGTCTAAATTAGTTTTTTTTAATTGTTGATTTAAAATTATATTTAATTTAATTTTAAAGTTTTAATATTTCTTTTAAATTAATTAAGATTAATTAATTAAGACTTTATAACACGTCCATGTGACAAATGTGAAATAGACGGTGAAGTAAGAAGAGTAATTTGGATGCAAAATAATCCGTTGACATATAATGAGTAATTGAAGTTGTCAAAATGGTTGTTAATCATATTACATATATGAGAAATATGTGTCACGTCAGTATAGAATAATATGATATATAAATAGAGCCTATATCTTATAGAATGACTTTGGTACTCTATTTATTATATAGATTATAGGTATTCATTAAATTATGGTATTTAGTACTTAAAAACCTCCGATTCTTGGAAACGTACTAAGGTTTGAGCTTCAGCCGACTTAGTAAAACGACATATCCAACATCACCTTTATTCTAAAGCAAACCCTTTTGCTACCTATATCGTATGTCTTACTTTTCTTTAAACTTTTCTATTAGAATCTGTTTGGTTAATCTATATATATATATAGGAATGTACTTTAAATTACTTGTTGTAAAAAACAAATACAAAGTGCTGACATCTAGTTTAAGCGTTGTCTAATGGCGCCGACGTCTATGTATTTTTTTTTTTTTTTCCAGATTTGGGCGCCGGCGCCATCAGCCGGCACCCTTTTTTTTTTCGGAAAAAAAAACTGGGTGTTGGTTGATGATGTCCGAAGTTTATTAGTAAATGTTTTGTCAATGAAAAAAATTACATAACTAACTTTTTCAATTTATAAATTTCTTTTTTACATACATTACGACTTAAACCGTGATAGAGAGAGTTTATGGGGTTGAAAACGATCACTGTGGATGAACATTGAGCTTTATACAAAAAATTATAATGAATTGAAATAGATTATGGCGCCGAAGCCAAACATTTTTCCCCATCCGGGTGCCAGCGTTCAATTATTTTATTTTATTTTTTTCTAAAATTTTTTAAATAAAAAAAGAGGGTGTCGGACTGTACAAAATAATGTAAGTAACTTTGGATTCATTCAATTCATATATTTCTCTTTTTCCTGTATAAAATAATGTAAGTCACTTTGGATTCATTCGTAGAGGAAATTTATAGGGTTGAAGAGTATTATTGGAATGAGATTTTTTAAAAAAAAAGGAGATAAATTTTGGTTACTAAGTTTACTACAAGACTTTAATTTATAAAATAAGTATTGGGAAAAAAATTCAATATGGGCTCCGGCGCCAGGAGTCGGCGCCCTTTTTTTTTCAATTTTTTCCCTGAAAAAAAAAAAAAAAGTTGAGCGCCGGCTTCTGGCGCCGGCGCCCGCTGAGCGCTATCACATTGCGCTCGAATTTTACGTTAGTAAAACCAACTTCGTGTATATAGCTTTTTCGTATATATATATTAAAGCAGAAAAATATTCATATTACGTGTCAATCTCTTATAAAATTTGTGTCACATGTCATTTTTTTCGTGCAATTTTATTTTATAAATATTCAAAATTAATAAATAAACAAAATATGATTATATAGTTGATATAGACAATAAATATATTATTTTAATCTTAATACTTATCACATTTTTCAACATATTTTATGATATTCTTATAAAAAAAATTGATTTTATTTTTGACTTTTATTTATACGATGATTTTATAATTTCTTTTGAACTTTAATATGTAAATATACCATTATTATTTTAGTTAGGAATCTATATCTATATACATATATTAAAGAAAAAATCATTCGCACCACGTGTCAATCTCTTATAAACTTTGTACCACATGTCATTTTTTTTATGTATTTGTATTTTATAATTATTCTAAACTTTGTGTTACATGTCATTTTTTATGTATTTGGTTTTCACAAACTCAACTTTGATGGATCAAAACTCGATTCGTGAGTAACATCCATTGATTTTGTGATTCGGAATCACAATAACCACGCCCGCTGAATAGAAACATGAAACTATGGAGAGGTTGTAAGCCTCGATGATCAAAAAAATAACTTCAACTCAGTAATAAAAGCTTCAGCCTTTGCTCTTAAATCTGGATTACAAGAAGCTATCTGATTGTATATCAAAAAGATCGAAATCGAGGGTGATAATCTGTGTGTTATCAAGGCACTACAAGGTTTTTGGAGTTGTCCGTGGGTGGTTGAGATGATTATATCCGACTCTATACTAGATATTCTTTTCTTTGGCGAAGTCCAAATTAGACATGTTTTCAAAGAAATCAACTGTACGTGTTGCCGACCAATTGGCGCATCTGGGAATTTCGACCCCCAACACCAATTTTTTAGATAATCCGGAACTTCGTGTTCTCATCCGCGAGCATGCTTTAAGTTGGACTACCTCTAGAAGGTAGACCAACGTAACCGCTTTCCGTTATAAAAAAAAAAAAAGAAGAGAAAGAGAGTAATTTATTGTGTACGTTTAAACGCTTTGTTGAGATAATAAGTTTCTCAAACGAGGACATTTTGAGTATAGTATGTAGGGTCGGTATATTACTCTGCCTAGCACCAATTTGTTTTAAGATAAAACTTCGTGAGGCTTATGTATTAGTTTTGGACCTAACACATATGTACGCTCGTATGTATACGACGTTCCGCTTTACCGGTTAGTTTGTCGGACTGGAACATGCTCTATAACTAAAAACGGATAAGCCCTCTGTAAAAAGTAAAATAATAATGACAAATTACAAATACATATCGTTGGGTATTCAAATGAACTCGAAAACTAGGCTTGTTTATCCGAGTATAACAACCGGATACCTCACATAATCAATTCAATCCGAAAGTTTCTTAATCAAACGCATCTCAACCTTTTATATAGTTATTTTATTGGGTATCCGAACATACTCAAATTGGATCCTTCTACTGGCCACTTCTTGAGGTCATCAATGTAACATGTTTTAACTTTATGTTTTCGGCATGTTATATAAACCTTTTGTATAGTTATTATGCAGCTTTTTGTTTAAATTTTCACAATTTGAAAGGTTGTGTTATTTGGCATGTAGAGATTATTTATAAAATTAGATTTGTGTGGAGTTTAATGGGTAAATTATTTGTCATTTTTAAAAATCTTTGAATGATAGCTTTTAACAAAATTTTCAATAGATTATTTGTTTACAAATTTTCTCCCAAAAGAGGTTCAATAATTTGTACCTGTTTTATCATTGTAGATTTTTTGATACACTCATCCTAAAATTCTATTTTTACCCACATCATTTAAATTTTTTATTACAAAGGTTTATTTTGTAACGTTTGCAATGGTTCGTACATTAAACATAGAGATAAGTTAGGAAATCGGGGTAGCATGAAATTGACCAAAAGGTGGAGAACGTGACAGCAATGCAATTACACAAATTGTTTGAGGTTTAATTTGTAAAATTTTGTAAATTGTAAAGGAAGAAGAAATTAGATTCATAGAATTAGGTTTTGGGCATTGAAGATGGTGCACCTCTCCACATCAATTACGATCATCATCACCATCATATCCTTTCTTTTGCTTTTGTGGTCCCTCTAATACTTGCCCTAAGTGTCATGTCTTCTTATACCTCTTTTTTTTACATCTTTTTTTAAAAAAAATATTTTCTTACTCTCCTTTTTACTATTGCCCCCATTTTCTTAACCATGACTTCTAAAGACTCGGTTGGTATCGCTACGAATCATTTCCGGTAACGAAATGATTTCAAATCAATCAAAAATTATGTTGGTTTAGAGGTCTTTTTAAACATGAAACCGATTCTATTCCGTTTTCATTCCATCACTCCAATCAAACGAGCACTAAATTTATATTTAGGCTCAGGTCAACTCGTTTATAAGCAATAAAGGGGCCGAGTCACACACACTTTATATCCAGTTTGGATGTAGAGCGGAACCAGTTCAAAACTTAAAAAGTAGAGAAAGTTTTTAGTAAGATGTAAGGTTTTGGTTATCCTCCTCTTAGGTAGAAGCATGTCTTTAACTTGACCTAAATATGTAAAAGCATCTTCCACCAAGAGGTTAAAAGGTGTAAGTTACAGTCAGACTCACAAATCACAATGGAAGGAATATATACATTTAGAAGGCCAACTAAATCCAGTTTAATATCCTATGCTTAATTTCCTCAGAAAAAAGAACAAGTGATTGAATTGTTTACTTGGTGGTGAAAACAAACAAACATAACTTCACTGAGCCCTAACTGTGAGGACCCAACTTGTATCATCATTCATCACTGCAGTTCTTCCCATTCACTGTAAAAGTCTGTTTCTACTACTTCCCTATACTACCCTTTTTCATCTTTTCTTTCTTACTCTCCACTTACCTATACTAACATATAATCACATTACAGAGATTCATTCATCCATAAGCCTGCACCAAACAAACCCTAAGTTACCCAACTCAGTTATTTTACAAACTAAACCAACTAAAGAAGACAGTATATGTATGAGTAGACAAGAAGGCTAGCTAGAGGCCAACTTCCTATTCCCCTACTAGATGAGATCAGAGGGTCTTAATCTGCTGAGTTATTTCCAGCCATATATATATAGGTAATCTTAAGACTATTTTCAAAGTTAATGTTGTAAGGTAATTACAAGAAAACATAGGGTGTGGGATGGCAATTGGTAAGTCCTTTTCAATTGGTGTTATAAATAAAACCCCCTTCCCTTGTACCCCTTTCCTTTCCTTACCTTCCTTTTTCTGCATCTTCTTTTTCTTGTTCACACATTTCTTTGAAAGCAAGAAGAGAGAAGGAAAATCAGGAAGAACTTACTTTCATCTCTTTTTTAGTTTCTTCTCCCAGGTGATTTGTATGATTATTCTATACTGGTTAATTATCTTTAGTTTCATGTTTCACCTTTATAGCTTTCTTTTTTGTATTATACTTGAATTACCATAAACATACCCACTTCACAAATCAATTTCATAGCCATCTTGCTTGGTTTTAAGAGGAGCAACACCAATGATTTTGAATTCTAAGATTGTTGATCTGATTATTAGCAGGAGCTCAAATTGATTGATTGACGAATTGTGTGTGATGAAACAGAAAAAGAGAGATGGAGTTCTCAAATGAAGCAAGCAGGGAAGAAGGATCTCCACAGAGGAAAATGGGAAGAGGGAAGATCGAGATCAAGCGGATCGAAAACACAACCAACCGTCAAGTCACCTTCTGCAAACGTAGAAATGGTCTTCTTAAAAAGGCCTATGAATTGTCTGTTCTTTGTGATGCTGAGGTTGCTCTTATCGTCTTCTCCAGCCGAGGTCGTCTCTATGAATACGCTAATCACAGGTTTACTTTTTTCTGATTCTTCATCTCAACATATTGGGTTAGTATCTTCTTTTCGAGATGCTTTCCTGAGAATTTTATCACCTTAAAAAGATGAATCCTATACTTGTTTTGGTTAGATTTACAGTTCCTGCAACAGATTTGTCAAGGATTTTATGCTTAACAATTTTTTTTGGGTTGTGGAGTTTAAGATTGAGTTCAGCCCAGGCCCTTGTTTAAACAAGAGATTTAGTTAGATGTCTTTCTTTTGTTCTGTTTTGTTTGTTTCCTTGATATGAGTCTTTGTTTTGAGGGCTTTTTTTTTCTTCTTTAAAGATTCCTATAAACCTTGGTAGGAGAAGCATAGATCTATTGTAAGATTGATGGAAGTAGAAGCACTTTCAACTTTCCGAGAGAAATATGAGTAAAAAAGATTAGCTTGTGAGATCATCTTCCTCTTCCTCCACAGCTGATAAGAATAAAATCTCAGTTTTTTGAAAACTTTACCCTTTGTTTCTCTCTCTAAAAAGTACAAGTCATAATAATGTAAGGCCAAGGAGGGTGTGACTTGTGAGGCCAAATGGTTGTCAAACTCTCATTAGCCCATGACCTTCCTTGTCCATCTCTTGACACTTCCTTAATAATAGTATGTCAGTTACCCATATTTTTTTTTAAAAAGGCATAAAGTACATTTAGAAATTTGTCAATTTTAAAGGAAAGTTTCCACCACTACAAAAACCTTATCACAGTTGGCTACCTAGGGTTCCAATTTTTCTAAGCTCTTGTTGATACATGTCAAAAAGATTGCATCTTTTAACAAATCAAGCTCAAGTAGTAAACTGGGTTTCTTGTTCTTTTCCATTTTCAAGCTTTATAACTTAGATTTCCAGAACTGACATGAGATCATAATGTTTAGCAATAAAAGTAAGTAAGTTTAGGGCTTAATATATCTTGGGGTTGTTGTAGCGAGTAACAAAAGCTGTAGGGGGTGGGTATATGACTTTATTACAAAGCTAAGAATAGCAACACTGAGCTTAAACATAGAAATGAGTTAGTAAATGGGTCTTTTGAATCACTGCAAAACCTAAAACGGGTAACACAATACATACAATTAAGATGGATCCAAATGTTAAGTGGGTTTTGTCAGTAGTTTGCAAAAACTGGAAGTGGGTCTTTCAAATCGGTCAATGCAAACATTGAAATGGGTAGCTCTAAATTCAAACAAGGAATTACGGTTGGAACAAAACTGAATGGGGCAATCCAGAAGCAGTTGATTTTTAAGCCTTAAACAAATTTATTGAAAAGGGTTGAAGATGTAATATAGCACAAGAATCTTTGTTCACGTCAGACACGATTTTGCAGTGTTCTTACAAGACTGACAAAGAAAGGAAAGAGAGATAAGTGACCTTGTAAACTAGTGATGATTCATGGTTTCCCATTCTTGGGCTTTCTCTTCTTCTTTTTCCCATCCTTCAGAAATTCACCAGTTTCCTTTTCATTCTTTAGATTCTTATAAAATAAACCAATTTCCTTTTGTTTTGAGCTTCCCAATATTTCACTGAGTATAACCCAGAGCCCCAATTGTGTCACGGTATAATGAATTGCTTAGAGGAATGGCCTCAAACAATACAAAACAAACAGCTAAAGGTTTAAAGAAAGTGTTCAGTTTTTGATAGGGAAAGTCCAGCCAATCACATCTTAGCTTTTCTTTATGGGAAAACTGAAGAGTGTTAGAGTAGGGATGATGTAGATCTTGTGTTGATATATTTGTGTAACCCCCATTACAGATTTGGGTGAAATTGGATACAGATAATGGTAAAGAGATGGAAATGCAGGGACTATTGTACCATATTAGGGCACCAATAAAAGCTTTTTATTTTATTTTTTAAAAAGTTGGCTTGTTTTCCATGCAAAATCCGTACAAAGTCTGTGAAATCAGCCGACTGTGGTTGGAGGGTCAGGTATCAGAATTCAGAAAAGAGAATTAAAAAATGAATTGAACGGTGGGTTAGTTTTCTATTTAGGGTTAAGTTATGAGTATTTGGAAAAGGTGAAGAACCGGGTATTAGGGTTATGTGTGTGGGTAACTGGGTATTATTCACGGGGTAATTGGGTTATTGACACGTGGCTCATTTTGGGTCGTTGATTGTTCCCATCCAATCATATCATGGGAAGCTGTGCCAGCCTGGCAGTCTTAACCAATCACTGGCTCGACGAAATTAAGGTATCAGGGCCGGTCACTGCTAATTTGGGGTTTTGACTCCTTTTCTTTCTCGTTTCTTGGACTTTATTATTATTTTATTTGAGAATAGTAGAATTTGTAGGATGATATTTAATATTACGTCATGTCATAGTTTAACCAGATTTGAAATCTCTGAAAAAGATAAACAAATCAATTAAGATGCGTTAATCAGCTTTTAGAAATTAATCAAATTACATACAGCAAATTACATTTGAGTCAAATGAGATGATTTGATGAACAGATGTATATATTGAAGTCCCAAATACTAAATTAGCAGTCTTGTTGCAGTGTGAAAGCAACCATTGACAGGTACAAGAAGGCATGCTCGGACTCTGCTGGTGTTACTTCTGTGGCTGAGGCTAATGCCCAGGTACTCAACACGAACAAATTCTGTGTAAACTCATTCTGAAAATCATCCTTAGTTAACAAGAACTTGAAATGGACCATAATCTGCTGTTTTGTTGCAGTATTATCAGCAAGAAGCAGCCAAGCTGAGAAACCAGATTCGAACCTTGCAGAATAATAGCAGGCAATCTGAGTTAATGAAGTAATTAACTTATAATATTTTGTTTAATAAAATTAACCCTCTTTTTTTCTTCTCAGAAACTTGAGCAGGCACATGATGGGTGAAGGGCTCAGTAGCCTCAGCATGAAGGATCTCAAGAATCTCGAGACTCGTCTCGAGAAAGGCATTAGTAGGATCCGAGCCAAGAAGGTAATCAAATTCTTAACTAAAACATGTAATTAACAACTACTAATTATTTCCTGTTTATATCAACTATTTTCAGAATGAGCTGCTGTTTGGCGAGATTGAGTTCATGCAGAAGAGGGTAACTTTTTTTTCCCAAACAAATGTTAAATATATATCCATTTTTCTCAAACAACACAGTTGACATGTCAAGTGTGCTGTTTGGATGATAAAATGTGACATGCCAGAAATTGCTAATTTCCTTAAAAGCTATACCTACTATATTGCAAGCAAGATTTTGGTCTGTCCGAAATCCAACACAGTTTGGTTTTCTCATTTGCCTTTTGCAGGAGATCGAACTGCACAACAACAATCAGTTTCTGCGTGCAAAGGTTTTGCCTTGGTTGAAAAATAATAAGCATAAATGAGATTTGATGATTTGAAAGTAATAGTAAATGAGCAATGAATATTATATTGGTTGATTTAGATTGCAGAGAGTGAGAGAACTCAACAAAGCATGAACCTGATGCCGGGAACCAGCAGTGGTGATCAGTACGAGCTAATGCCTCCATCTCAAGCTGGGCCATACGATTCTCGTAACTTCTTCCAAGTAAACGATCTGCAGCCGGATAACCAGTACTCGTGCCAGAACCAGACCCCTCTCCAGTTAGTGTAAGTAATTTCAAATGAATATATATATTATATATATATAATGGCTTAATTGATGGTGTTATATATGTGTTGTTGGCTATGCAGCTAATTGTGATGTTGTTGAGAAGCAAGCTGAAACTTCTCTACAGAACGGCTTAGTGACTCGAAATCGGTCTCGATCACTGTGTGACTTTTATATAAGATCGTGAAAGTAGTAAGGGTCACTTATTATTCATAAAGGTTCATGGCTAGAGAAGGGACTTCCTAAGTAATTTTCAGTGTTTTTATGTCCCATTTGAGTGTGGTGTGTTATTGGCTAGACCATGTAATACAAAACCCATATTATCCTCTCTCTATTTCATTTGCATGTTCTTCTTCACTACTTTCTTTACTGTCCTGCCAAGTAGATTTCATATAATAATCAACGGCTAGCTAGCTAGAAGAACAGCATTCGGCCATTCCAAGATACTTATGATTTGAATTGATTAATATTTTTGCACTATCATATCACCGAAGAACAGCAGGAAATATTTTCCACCCCTACAAGCATCGGGCACTACTGTCTGTCACCAAAGTACATCAGACTCCACAATCAACATAACATACAACTGATTAATTAAGATTTATGTAAATATAAAATTCAATCACGCCTAAATAGCATTCCCGATACTCATTTTTAAGTTTTAACATAAAACTACAATTTTAATCCAAACTTGACATTTATATATAATTAGTTGCTCATTATTACTATTGTTTTCATGATTGATATGTTTTCATTTTATGAAATATGTTAGAAGAAACACTCATTATAAGTTTTAAATTTTAAATTTTGATGCTTAGAAATATAAATAAATAGTTCTAAAAATATTGTCTTTATAACACAAACTATTATACTAAAAATATAATCCTGCAAGGCAGGGACTTTATTAGAACCAAACTATCATTCATCGTTTATTTGTAATTTGTAAACAACCATCCAAAATACTTAACCTTTATCAATTTATTTGATATATGATTGATCAAATCTGTGAATTAGATATCGGATTATATGTCTAATTTAACGGTCGCAAGTAAGATGAACGGGTGCAATGACTCTAATTAGATTAGACGCTGCCACCAAAACATCACCTGTCACCTATAATACAATCTCACTGCCACCTCTCCGCCGCAATTCTAATTAGATTAGACGCCGAACGAATCTTTATTTTTTTTATTTTTTTTTGAAACGAAGAAGAAATTATATTAGATCGATCTCCGCAATATCAATGATAGTCTGCGGGAAATCATCAGTCCAGATACAATAATTGTTTAAAGAAACAGGAAGACGACAAGCTAAATGGGCGACATTATTAGCCCTGCGGTTAATATGAGAAAAGCTTATGTCCATTGCAGATGGAAGAGAGGACCTGATATCACCAAAAAGAACACGTAACGTCCTGCATTTCAAACCGAAGATGAGAGATAAGAGTGGAAGAGTCACTCTCAATGTATAGATGAGCAATGTTGAGCCAAGGAGGGATGGAGTTTAACCCAAAGAGGACATAATCTTTATCTTGTCCATGGGGTCATTTGTGCTTTTTTAAAGAGAACAAAAACAAAAGAGGATTGATCAAACGGATTTTTGCGTTTCTAGAATCGCTTCAATCGATTTTTTCTTTCTCTTTGTTTTTCGGTCTCTCATTCAGTCAATGAGAAATGAGAAAACGTGAAAGAAAAAAAACACAATCAAGCAGAGATTGTTGAGATGGATAAGATTCGGTCGTCGGTAAAATTGAATGCTAGAAGATCGCTAAACCATCGGCAATATCGAGGACTGCACTGCAAAGCCATGACATTAACTCATCCTAAATTTTAGTTTCACGGCCTATGCCTAAAGTTTTTTTTTTGTGAGTAAAACGAAATTAACCATTCAAATTATCGTCATCAATCAACTTACATATATTCTCCGGGAAAGAAGAAAAAACATCAAACGAAATAACAGAAGATGGACACAACTTTGCAAGACAATCCGCAACCGAATTGCCCTTCCTGTTAACATAAGACCATTTGCATTGCTCAAATCTACTCGCCTTGCTCTTCAAATCGTTCAAAATTTGACCCATAGTACCTCGATGACCCGTGCCCACATCTAACCACTTGATAATCTGCTGAGCATCCGATTCACATATAATATTACGCCATCCCCTATCCTCCGCGATATCCAACGCCCATATTAATGCCAATCCTTCTGTGACCGCAACCGAACGAGCTCCCTCCAACTTCTTCGCCTTTCAGTTAAAACCGCACCCAAACAATCCTTGCCACCACACCGATGCCCCCACTACCCGTAACTCCAACAGCAACATCCGTATTCAGTTTGACGAATCCTCCCGGTGGTTTTTTCCAATGCTGATCTCCCACTAGCACTGATCTTGCTTTTCCAAACTGTGCCTCATGCTCTTCCCATTCCCTGATCAACTTTCGTGCCACCCCTACTATTGCATACCCTCCTTCAGTCCTCACTCTTTCAAAAACCCTCCTGTTGCGAGCAGTCCATATTGCCCACATGCACGTAAACCACAGCTGTAACTCTTCATCCGTGCACATAGCAACCCCCTTTTCAAACCATTCCAAAACTGTTACAGCCTTCAGACTCACCCGGAGGATACTAGGTAGACATTTCCAGACTTCCAAGCTCAACGGACATTTTGCAACAACATGAAGTACGTCTTCCACCATGCCGCACAAATCACACCAAGGTTCGATCTGAACTTGTCGGCTCCTATGCCTAAAGTTTTGGCTTGGCCAGTTATGTATTTCATATTTATACTCTTATGCTAAGAGCAGAATTTTACTAGCGAGTCGGTTTTTTTTTCTTTTTACTATTGGCTTGTCCAAATCGCTTGGCCTAAAGAAGGAGAGGGAAGCGTTGAAGCTGTCGTCTTGCATGTCCCGGCCACTTCGGCCCAAAGGAGGGGAAGGAATGTCTAAGTCGTGACAAGGCCACTTGGGCCCTTGGGAAGCCGCCTGGCCGGTCCGGATGAACCCACCAAGATAATCAAATAAAATAAAAGACTTAGTTCGGTTTAATTAATGGTATCACTCATTTTGGTTTGGTTCAGTTTATCTCTTCTGTACTCAATTCGGGTTTTTGGAATAATTAAAATAAACTTAGAATTTTTCTGGTTATACGATATATATATATATATATATATAAAATGTATTGTACGTGTATGTATATATGTACATATATAATGATAATTACAAAAATATGGCAAGCCTTATGGAGTGTTTCTTATGTAAACATCCTCTTGAAAACTTAAGTCACCTCCTTGTAAACCGCCCATTCGCTAAGAAAGTTTAGGAATGTTTGATCCCAAACTCGACACATATCATAGACCAAATATGTTAGAACAACAAGGGCCTCAAGTATCCCAAAGAAATGTGTATGGAAAAATAAACTAAGAGGACCTCAAAACCATCTTTATAGCTTGGTGGAAAATTTTATTCTTTTAAAAACAAATTATCTTCAAGAAAAATGACTGCTACAAAGCAAACAACATCACTAAATTAAATAAAGGCTCACATAAAAATGTGGAGCGAGGACAAACTAAACCCCACACATAGAATTACAATTAAGACAAAAATACGGGGAACAAAACTTATATGGGATAGGCTAAGGGAGGGATCTCTCATATTAAAATTTGATTGCTCTAAGTTGAAGAACGGTATCTCAACACATGATTTTATTGCTAGAAACCATAATGTCAAAGCAATAGCTATAAGAAGCGAGAAACATCTAAGACAAAAATACGGGGAACAAAACTTATATGGGCTAAGCTAAGGGAAGGATCTCTCAAATTAAAATTTGATTGTTCTAAGTTGAAAAACGGTATCTCAACACATGATTTTATTGCTAGAAACCATAATGTCAAAGCAATAGCTATGTAAGCACACAAGATCCCTGACACATCTAATAAAAATTGAAGCATATGACCTTCTAAAAGACCCGGACGAGGGGGGATGGATATCCAAAAACATTGAAATTGAAGGAAATAATCTTATTGTTATAAATTGTATTGCAAGAAGCGAGAAACAATTATGAGAAGCAGAGATTATGATTTGTGATATCTTGTTCTAACTTTGGTCATTTAGTTAAATGTATGCATCAAGCATATCTACAGAGAAATTAACAAGGTGACCTATTACGTTACTACACTTGACCAATCGCCCCTCCTACCGCGATTGTTAATGCTTATGGGGAAGTTCAAAGATTGGTCACGGATAATTCCCCGAGAAGACCGGTGCATAGGACATGTCAAGGGGCTAGATGTTGGTTTGTTGCTTTATACGGGCTCTCGAGTCACGGGGTCATCTCCTAGTGCCTTGAATCTTTCGTTCACAAAAAAGAAGCTATGGATACGTGGATATTGCTCGTTATTGACAATATTTTAAAAGTGAATGAATGACTTTGGCCACTCTTTTGAAAACAAATAAATATAATTCAAACAACTATTAAAGTGTTCCAAAATTACTTAGAGTGTGTAAAATACTAAAATGTGGGCCTCTTAAGTTTCAACAGTCGTGATCCGATATAGTTTAATGATTTTTGTTACACCAGCTATATGTGGCATAAGTTTTTTCAGTTGAAATCATCATTATTATATAGATACTCGACCACACTAAAATGTCTAACAATATAGCAATAAAATCATCAAAAATTATAATGGAAATTCACGGAAGCTTCAACAGCAAGAGCAGAACAAGTAAACAAAATAACATTACAACATTATCTGATGCATATGACATGGATGATTTCTCTACTTGAGAACTTATGAACTAACAAAAAATCAGCAAGCAAAACACTTTGGAGTAAAAAGCTAACAAGACACAAATTTTGTACTTAATTTATAATTTATATATCACTGGGCATTTTCCAAAATCCCTAATCCTTCAATTCTTGAAGAAAATTGGATCAAATCTGGGCCAAATGCTGGATATCGAAAGGGTATGCATCATCAGAGGACTCTGCCTTGTAAGACCTCCTTCCTATGACGATATTTGCTGCTTCAGTTGGATGGAAAGCATCCCAAAAGATGTACTCGTTTCTGTTCTCGCATGGAGTTTGGTATGGTAGGCATGTAATTTGCCCGTTGTTCCTCCCTACTCCACAGCACCCCGTGTTCGTAACTGTGAACCCTGAGATCCATGAAATGAATTCATGTTAGAAATTAAGTTATTTATGTGATATGAAAGAAACCCTTTATAATATACAGTACCATAAGTTGAAGGATTGTTGGCAATGTCAGAAAACATGTTGTAGGTGTTGACGTAGATAAACCGCGCATCAGAGAACTCGTTGTTGAGCTCATCCACCAGGGACTTGAGCTTGGTATTGAAGATCTGGTTCGCGGTATTAATCTTCTGGTCACAAGTTTTGCCGTCTGGGCTGTTCTGAGCCAACTCATTCGGGCTGCACCCGATTTGTCCCAGTCCAATTAGTGCAACTTTCCTTGCACCATAGTTGTACAAATTCTGCACATATTCAACAACCATCAATTTTTACAGTTCATTCTGCTGCATCAGACTTTGATAAAACTCATCGTTATTCAAGTACCCGAATTTGCTGAGAATAGTCTTGGATAAGAACATCAGCATACTGGTCAGTGGTGTAACGGGAGCTGGTCGAGTAGTAGAGAGGCATGAAGTAGTTGTTGAGATAGTCATTGCTTCCTAGACCGATCGAGTAGATGCATTTGCTGAGGTAATTAGCCGCTGAATCTTCATCCCCAAGTATGTCTACCATTTGAGAAACGGTGTTCTTGTAGTTGTTAACTTGTCCACTGAAGGAAATTCGACCACCCTGCATGTAATTACATACAATCAACCGTAAGCATGCATTTGAATGCAATTACATGATTGACTGAAGATATGTAGAGTGAATGAGTGGTTGAATGTATACAAGTTGTTGCCCGGTTTCTTCTCGGATTCCAGCAGCTGCAGAAGCATAGTTGATGCCTTTGATAATGCCCTGGCCACTGGCCGTGGCATATGGTGGAATGTAATCGTCAAACCCCAGCAGCTCGGCTGAAATTTAAATCCATGCTTTTATAAGTTCATTGGCATATGTAATGGGCCACAACTAGGAAAACTTTGGGCCCATGCACAGATTTGCAAACATATCTTGAAAAATTGTAACAGCTATCATCCAATTGAGACCTTATATAGTTCATACAAAAATTTTGAATATACAGCATATTTAGGAAACATCAATTATGGATGTACAAAAATATATACATTATCGTGACTTGGATGCATTTATGGTAAAGCCTAAAAAGTGCTAGCTATCTATCATAAAGGCAGGTTCGTAGGCAGACTTTAGAATTCAACAAGCATAAGAAAAAGGACTTCAAAAATGTCTAACTCCATAAATGAAAAGCATTTCATATATAATGCAGCCTGACACAACATGGACTACTCAAACAATCATTTATTACAATGGATCATCTAACCACAACCCACCATAATAATAAATGGCAAGAATTTTACTTGAGAAATTCACCACGCAGAGCAACAATGTTCTTGCAAATTATACAACACATCGACAACATTACAGAATTCAGAGAAGATTGACCTAAGTATGCATGCATGAGCAATTTAGATAATAAATAAATAAAGAAGCTTACTGATGACATCTACGGCAGTTTTGCCGTTGCAGAACCTTCCAGTAGGGCCAGATGCAAAGTCGATCCCATAGGGAAGGTAATTGGCTCGGGCAAGGGAGGCAATGTTGTTGTTGTTGCCATTATCGACTAGTGAATCTCCGAATATGAAGTAACAAGGAGCCTGGGGTGCTCCATTCACAACAACTCCAAAAGCTCCCAGTAACAGCAAGAAGAATGCAACATTATATAATGCTGTGAAACCAGAAGAAGCCATTTTAATTACTTAGTCACCTGAGTTCGTGAAAAGTGTTATTGATGATAAAAGCGGGCAAAGATGATAAACTGAAAGAATGGTGCGAGAGTAAAGGCAAAAATGTAGAATGTAAAAAGGTGGGATAGCAAAGTAGAAGTTAGCTGTGTAGAGAACTCGAATGGATTGAAGAGAAAGGAAGTGCATGTGAAGTTTATAAAGAGAATGGGTATGGTGGAGAGCTTGGGGTTTGCATTAAATTTACAACGCGGGTTTGGTGTGAAAATTGAAGAGAGATGAACCGGTCTTGCCGTCCAAACCTCTCTCTTTCTCTCTCCTGTGATCGATCAATTATTGTCCATGTATTAATTTTGCATGTTACTTTTCCATTTCTTATTTTTATTAATTCTGTGCATTATAACCATAATTCAATCGGGTCTTGTAACTTTATCTGCAATTCCAATTTATTATTTAAGAGTTAGGTGGCTTTGGATATCAATTACAAGTTGGTAGACCCAAATCTTATAGATTAGGCAATTGAACTGAGTTAGTTGAGTGTATAAATTCAAGCACTATGTTCACCTAAAAGAAATACAAGGTTCAAGCACATGTAAAAGAAATTTGTCCAGACCTCGCCCATATACGAAGTAGGATTTATCTTGTTATTTGTTTTATATACATGTATAAAAAGTTCAACTAGTTGGATATGTTGAGAAATACCAAGATTCTGTGTATAAATTTTGACTGTAAAGTCTGGGCAGTTGGGACGAAGTTGGACACAATAAATGTGGCCTTTTAGATGAATGACAGTTCTTCCAATTCACATCACATCTCCTTTGCCTATTTGTACTACTCTCTCAGAGGTATGATTCTGAGTAGCAGCAACCAGAGCCTTGTTTGTACATTCAACACAACATAACAGAAGTGTAAATCGGTTACAGATGCAGAGATCCTGCACTTCATCTCAAACATGACTGCGTTTCAGCTCCTAACTTATTTTAAGATCCAAAATTGTCAGTTTTGTATGAAATAATGATGATGTTTTGGGGTAGATTTTACATGCAATCCATATCTTCTTTGTATCTAACTTTGTAGAGCTTTTTGGAAAAGAAGAAAAATTCAAGGAAACATATGAAAATAAGATGAGGAAAGACGTCATACGTGTTGAAGTAGAGCGCCCACAATATCATGTAGAACATTGATATTCTCCTCACTGTGATGAAAAATGTCTCAAAAGCTCACAATTGTAAATAGAAAAAGGGAGGTAAATCATCATGGGTTTCCTGTTGCAAGGAAAGAAGAGGTTAATCAGCCCACACAAATTAATGATCCAGCTTTGAGATAAAGACAGACTCAATAGACACTCTAGCACAACGAGAACAGCTGTTCTATCTACGAATATGTCGTTTGATTAAAGTGGATAATCATGCAAGGAGGCCAAGTGAAGAAATAAATAAAAAAAAAGTAAAGCAACAAGGTTGGACCAATGTTCAGTTCATCCATCACGATTGATTCTAGTAGCTATATTTCGCTCGAGTCTGTTTCATTATAGCTGATGACAGTTCAACCCATTTCAGATCTCACTTGTTATATATCCATGTCATGAGACTGTTAGGGTTCAGTCTTACCACAACTTGGCTGAAAACAAATCAAGAAGAGCTTACATGGAAGGTAAATTTTCACATAAAAATCATTAGTTTCACCAATATGTATCTACAATCCTACCAGATTTGTTTAGGCGGTAAAACCTAACAAAAACATGATCGATGTCGATTAGGAGCTAGTGTTTTTACCTAGCAATGTAGATTCAACAATCATTATTGCTCATGGTGGGTGGTTTGAATTTAATGCTTTGACATGCATGGCATGTACAGCGTGGAAAATAGTGCAATTGAATCAAATAAATCACCTTAAAACAGCTGTTGCACACCACACAGTATTATCAATATTTACGTGTTCAACTATACATGGAATGTCAGCAATGTTTTAACCAAGCCAGTGTTGAAAACCACTATTAACAATTTACTAATGATCATAAGGGAAAATATGTAAGGTAAAGACCAAATGAGCTACAATGTCAAGATTGAAGGCTGGAATTTTAAATATTTACATCCAGAGTGCAGGGGAGTAGTAGAATAACAATATACCTGCAAGATAGTTGAAGGTCAGTAGATGTATATACAGTTTTCACAGTGATTAAATCATGGCACTTCCGATCACTGTTGATGGTGGGTGCTTCATAATTCATTATGGTATCATGATTACAGATCATAGGCTAATCTGACATCATGGATATCTAACTCACTTAATTAATAATGTTCTAAGCGTGACAAGTGATGCATTTCAAATAATATTTGGGCCATTTGGCATTCAGATATCAATATAATATTACATGGTTACATTCTTGAAGAGTCCGCCAAACAATTTGGCTAACACCGAACATTTTCTCCACCACAATTTGCTAATTATCAGGCTATCAGCATCCAGAACTTAACAACTAGAGCAGCTACCGGCTAATTTTAACCAATAAATTACTAAGGACCAACAAAATCATTTCAACCTACCATAATAACAAACCTAGCTCAAAACTACTACCGAGCAACCAACCTCTAACCAATAATTTCAGAACCTTGTTCATGCAAGAAGCCGTGTAGGAATTGTCTCCATTATAGTACTTAAATATTTCCCTTCAGCTTATTAACTTGTTTCATTTCCAACCCCACACCGTCCTCTTCTGTTAAGAACGAAGGCTTAGATTCAACAAAGTTCCACATCATAGAGAGTCAGAATCAGTAACTTCCTAAATGTCTGGTCCCATGGTTGACTTTCACCCATTTAATGATCTTCAGTATTCAAAAAGTCAATGTAATTACTTCATTTGGGTGGAGTATGAAGTTTCCAATTACTGCAATACTGCTAATGACACTGGCAGATGAAAATCCGTTTACTTTTTCTGCAATGACTTCGTAGGGACCGATACATTCAGACTTCCAAGTTCCTACACAAGTCTTGAACATTTGTAGGTATTTGGATATTTGGATGTGTTTGTTAATGCTTACAATGTAATTGAAGCCTAAAAATCTAGACTGTATGTAGTGAACCACACCAATCTCTTAGCAATATAGTCAAAGTATAGAAAATCCTTCAAAGGTGAGAATTTGTAGTTATTTCATGCTCAAAGACCTTCACCCAACCTCTGAGAAGCCAGATCCAAAGTCATGCTAGCTACAATCCCATGATGGCATTGACGGAGACTTGAACAAGCAAAATACTAACTTAAGGGAAATTATGACACAAGACTTCACATTTATTCTAGTTGCTAGGGAAATCTCCCTGTGTGAGATGCTTATACAAAGATTGGTTGAACCTATGACATTCTTTGACCTTGAATGACATAAGTTTCCCAAATAGATCAGCAGCAGTGGGACGGCACAAAGAACAAAGCAAAAGGTCTAAAATAGGAAATGATATATGTTCTTCCGAACTAGGAATTTGTCTAGTACTTACTTCCATAATCCATACTTAAGTTAAAATTTCAAATCTGATTTAATATGCCAAAAAGAACAATGTTTTCTAAGATACTAGGTAACTACAAATCCAATGCTACCCTTTTTACTATATACAATGTGGCCTAAAATGTTAAGTTGTGTAACCTAAAGACTCTGATATCACATTTGGAATTGTTTGGACAAGAAGCTAAAATGGGGTTTAAGCTTGATACGGAAGCATAATCTTTTCTCTCTCTGGAAGTCAAACGTAGTGAAAATTTTATAGGCTTTAAATTAAGGAATATCATGCCAGTTACATAAGATACGTGCAAAATTCAGAAGAAAAAGGAAAAAATCAGTTAGTCGGCTTCAAAAGCCTCATGTGATCTTCAACTTCACTTTTCTGAACAATCGAGATTATATGGAAAACCCAAGAGTAAACAAATGCATGCTTTAATTGTGAGCATAAATCAATCACATTAGCAACCAAACTATGATACAGTAGGCTTTTTGCTCAACTTTAAAGGCCGTTTCTACTTTAGTGACATAAACTAAAATACACTCTCCTGAGGAGAGCATTTACCATGACAAGAGACAAGTTAGGTAAGATAAACAAAATGGCCATGCGGGTGACAATGTGACGCCCTCACACCCATGTTCTTTCCAACCCCTCGTCAAACAGGGAGCTCTCACTGGTTTCAGCACTCCCTCTCACAATGCTGAACTGTTAATTGGTTATCAATAACAAGATAAAGCCAAATACCAGCACCTGACTGCACATACCAATTCCTATATGAAAGGGGACTTCTCTAGTGTTCTAAATTCACATCGTCAATGAATATAACACCTCGTGAAAAGCTCAAAAAATCTCATTTCTAGTTAGAAGCACATAAGAATAATATCAAATTTACAAATTACAAGTACGTGTTAAAAGAAATAAAGTATAACAGAATTTTTTTTCAAGTAATTGGTGTACACTTTTATAATCAATCAAAGATCAGGGTCTCCAACATTCCTAGCAAGAACCATTACGACAATTTCTAGAAAGTGAAGCAATACAAATCGAACACTATTTAATAATCGAGGGGGAACTAAAAGACAAAAAAAATACCATCGTGAGACGCGGGCTCGGCAATCTTTAGCGTTGCCGATGAGACTCCGAGCGAAAGAAATGACATCGCGTCTATGATGTCCAGGCGTAGTTTCAAACAGAGTCCGTACTGATCCCAACAACCAATTGAACCTAAACCCTAGACCTATTCCGAATGAGAAAATAATGCAAAGCTGTTTGTATTTGAACGAGGTAGAGGGCGGATTAATAAGACAAAAATAGAGACGAGATCTGAAATGTAAACGACGATCTCGCCGGTCACCGCCGTGGTCATGGATTTTCTATTTTTCTCTCAATGACGGTTGTCTCCTCCGCAGGCTCAGGCTCTCAACTTGCAGACGACAGAGTTCGGGGGGCCGTTGTAACAGAATCTGGTATTTGGGGTTTGGGCTGGGCTCGCCCAATTGGGCTCTATAAACAACACTAAAGTAAACATGGTTCTTCAATGTAAATTCATATGGGATATATTTGTCAAAGTGATCCTCCCTGAATACACATCTCATATGTGTAAGTTGGGTAATTGGATGATAATGACCGAGTAGTATACAAATATGACTATCTAGATATACATTGTAGCATTTTCCCTCATTCGAAACTAGAGACTAGAGTAGAGCAAATCTAAAGATCGGAAAGAAAGTTATTATGGAAATATGGCAATCTCGAAGAAACATATATGTCCAAGTTTAACATGTTTGGTATTATGATGTTGCACCGGGTTTGAAGAGAAGTAAACGATTTGCATGTGTTATCGCAACAGACCATAATGGAATTTTGTATTTGATAAAAATGTATCGATGCTAATAAAATTTAGTCATTTCGTTGGATACTCTCGGGATTATGATTTTCTTTTTTATTGATGGCCACAAAGTTTGGTTTTTCCGGTTGGTGATATTCGGATTGTATTTTCTTTCTTTTTTGCCCAATATAGATTGAACTGTTAGTTCAACTTGTTTTCCGCCCTACATGCTGAAGCATGTGCGTTGAGGGAAGGACTGGTGTTGGCTTATGACCTGGGATTCAAAAACATTGAGGTCGCAGGAGATTGTCTTTCGATTATCAATTCGATTAACAAAGTGTAGAAACCGCCTGGGACCTTGACCTCTTTGTGTTAGATATTTCTAATATTTTGACAGACTTTTGTCAAGTTAGGGTGAAACACGTGTTTCGAGAGGTCAACCGAGTTGCGGACCTTCTGGCAGTGTTGGGGCATGAAGATCAAATGGTGTCAAGTTCGTCTTTTTCTTCTGTCGACGAACTCATCCGGAAGGATGCNAGCACCGGGTAGGTAACCACTCTAGGCTCGGGCCGAAAATTTTAGAATACTTAACATAATTATCATAAATTTAATGAATATTACATATAATATCTTAAATATATTTTATTTTTGAATAAATTTATATTTAAAATAGTTTTTAAATTATTTTAAATTAGAAAAAATAAAACGGGTACCCGGAGGTCCGCGCAGGCGGGTATGACATGGATTGTAGGCCCGCAGCCGGACTTGGTCCGGCCTAGGTCCGTATAAACAGGTCGAAAATTTCACAAAGTCCGTCCCGAAACCATATATGAACGAGTCATTAAGAAAAATGAGCTTTTCATTTACCAATCAATGATCTTCGATTTGCTTTTGCTATCACTTCGTTGGATCTACTCTCTTTCTATACTCTTCAGTCTTCCTTCGCTCAAATTCAGTTCCTGGAGGCTCCGGGAACTGAATTTGAGCCAGGCTGGAGCAGATCTATACTCTTCAAATTGCTAATGTTTCAATTTTTTTATTATATTTTTGATTTTAGATTAATTTATTATTTAGTTTTTTTTTTTTTGGATCTTGGGTTTCAGTTTTGAATTTAGTTTTGAATTTTCTTTTGTTTATTGAAATCTTGGATTTTTTTTTTTTTTGGATTAAGTTTATGAATCCTACATGGTTTGGTTTTTTCAGTGCTTGTTTAATCTGGAACCGAACTGATTCAATTTTGTGAGCTTGTTTGATTATAGAACGTTAGTTTTTGTTTTCTTAGAACTTGTTTGAACTTTAGTTTAATCTGAGAGTTTGAGACCTATTTTGGATTAACTTTAGTTTTAGGAGGGTGAAGAAATTATTTATTAGGGATTGATAATCTTCAATGATCTCGACTTCTTTTTTATTTTAACTTTTTGAATTTTTTTTCCTACACTAATAGCTATTGTTTATTTCTTGTTCAAATTTACGGGAAGTAGGGGAGTTTGATTTTGAAAAGGAACCCGAGAACATAATGATTGTTACTTTATAACTTTTATAAATTTGTCAAAGAAGAATTGTTCTAGGAACCGGATTTAAGTTGGATTTAAGCAGGAAGAACGTAGAATGTAGATTTGGAAGAGCTACAAATTTCAAAGCATCGATACGGAAAAGAGAACCTGTATGTTCAATATTTTTCATTCTTATCGCTCTTTTTTTTTATTGAAAACAAAAAGAGAAGAGTACATTGATCACGAAATGTGCAAAATTAAAACTTGAAGGGTACCAACTGAAAAATCCAAATTTAGTGGTCACCAACCGAAAAAATCATAACCTTAAGAGCATCAAATGGAATTTCTCTAAATTTTTTTAAATTTTCGTAAGTTTAGTACTTCATCATATTATGTATACACTTGTGGTATTAGGATTATCTAGTTTATATTGAAGAACTGATTTATCCACTTTTTAAACAAGTTTTTTTTAGTTATGATATTGCCCGAGGCTCTCATGGATTGTGAGGTGTTATTTGGGATGTGTATGTCCTTCTCAAGCATTTATTCAAATGTATCTTTTGGTAATGAGCTTGTGTTGGAAGCCAAGGATTTCACAGATCTATATTTTCTATAAGGATTTTGTAGGTTTTGATGATTAACAAATTTTATGGGAATATTTTAACATGTGTTTGAGTTTATGTCTCAAGAGCAAAGAACATCTAGAGGGACGCCACAATTAAGATGTCCAAGAAAGAGACATCATAACTCAACACAACAGAAAATGTTGATTAAACACACAGATTCAAGGATTTCCGAGTTATATGTGAAGGGTCAATCGCCCTACATGCAAATATACACGTCAACTTTATTCATTGAAGATCTTGAAGATTTAAGATAGACTCTAACTTAGAAAACTAGTTAGATCTTATTATGTTGATTTTAGCCTAGTTTTATTTAAGGATATATCCTAGTTATGTTAGGATTTTTCTTATATTTAGGAGATTATATGAACTAGTTTAACCCTAGTTTTAGGGTTGTCGCTTACAACACAAATACATATATGCCCGACGAAGAGGTAAAGTCACGGTCAAGTTGAGGAAGTGGCGAGAGGACGTCCAAAGTAGCTTGGAACAAGGAAGAGGAGAAAAAACAAGCTATCCGAGAGTTTGCATGGGAGGACTATATACTTCAAATTCTATTGAGTTAGGTTATCTTGGTTGACATGAGTGTAGTTGTAAAGTATAGTGTAATATAATATAAGTCATCAACAAACTTGCTTTGAAAGTCCGGCTTTATCAAACTAAGAAGGGGGGGAATTTTGATATTAGTTAGTTGTTGGTAATATGAGGTTTTCAATTATAAATCCTTGTATTGATCTTAACATATTCTGCATTGTTAACATTGTTTCCGTTGCAAAGGGCGTCTAGAACGAACATCCCTTTTATGTTATACTAACATGTACGATCCAACAATTAGTATCTAAACATGATTGTGTTATTTGTAGAATTGTTTATAAAATGTTTGATACAAGGAAGACCGAGCTCAGAAGCATATGGAATACCATATCAAGTCAAAGGACCTGCAGTGCTAACAAATCATATAATTTGGCGATGAAGAGGTGGATATGAAAAAAGAAGTAAAGGATTGGGTAGAAAAGGACTGCAAGCTAGATGAGAAAAACATTGCTGCTCTTCAATATCTACTCGGTACACTTTCAAATAAGAGGACATTCCAAAAGTGATCCGCTTCAAAAAAAATAAAATAAAGAGACGTGGAAAGTTATAAGACAAATGCACGAGGAAAGTCGTGATTATAAGAACATGAGACCTTCAATCATAATTTCTAAATCTAAATATGAACGGCGTTAGAACATCTTCAAATATCACTTGAGGTTCCTTTTCATCTACAACAAACTATAATTCACTGGAGACATTATCTCAGTTGAAAAAATATAACCTTCCTCAATCATTACCGTATTATAGTTATAAACCGGAATGTATATGTTGAGACATTTTGCAATCATTTTTAAGAGAGGGTATTAACATCACAATGTTCTTTTAAAATTATTAATAAATTATCAAATAAAAATAATTATAATAATCTTTTTAAATTCGTAAGAGAAAATAATTATCCTAACATATGATGCACGGACACTTCTAGAAGGCGGAGTATCTCGTGTTCTACAGCGTCGGACACGGGGACAAGGCAAGACACGGTCAAACATGGCTCGGAGACTGTCAAGACATATTTCAGAGGTAGGACACGGATTGTGTCCGGTCAAGACATGGTCAACGAAAGTTTCCCTTATATTTTAAGGCTAAAAAAAGAGAAAAAAAATTTAAAAGAAATTTATTTTACCATATTATTTCTTCTTCTCTCCCATTTTTTTCAGCATAAATGTAGCCCCATATGGCGACCTACGAGATAGTGGTTGCATGAAGCAAGACACCGATCTTCTTCCTCCTCCTCATTCTTCTTCGGTTCTAATGTTGAAATGTTGTTGTTCCACCGGCTGACTCTTATCTCTATTCTTCATATGATTTTCATAAATTGATTTTAAACCTTTGATTACTAATTTATTGTGTAATATTTCTTTGTTGAATGTTTAGTGCGTTATTCCAATTCTTTTACTTTTTCCGATTTATAATTTTTTTAATTATTGTTTTCCTTGGTTAATTACGTTGTTCGGTTATTGTTGATTTTCAAAATGGATAGTTCGTTCTTCAATTTTAAAACTAAATATGTTTAATTGAGATTGTAAGGCTAAACATGTTTATTTATATATTTTGTAAGACCGGAAATGTTCGTTTTAAAGCTTTTTTCGGTTATTTTATTGTCATGTTAATGGTTTTATCTACTTATATATCATTGGGATTTTCATATATATATATATATATAGGGTTAGGATCAGGTAAGAACCAAAGTTACAGTAAGAAATAAGAACACTTATAGATCGTTAGATGATTAAACGGAAGGCTGAGATTTAACGTCCGAGTAAGACAATTTTAAATTGGTTATTTAATATATCTGTGTATATGGTAATAGACATACGCACGTCTATATAATTATGGAAATAAATTATGTCTATCCAAAGTGCAAGATTCTTTTATTTTCTTAAGTCATTGTGTATTCATTTTTGCATCAGCAATATTTGAATTTTTGGTTAGTGCACGAATGTATATATAGTTTAGTCGTATACCTTTTAATTATATGTGCACATGAATCCATATGAATTTAATTGTCGCTTGGTTACATATTCGGTGAATATTCGATGTATTTTGATTCGTGTTTGATGGGTTGAGTTTGTGTTAAGAATGTTGTGCACATTTGGTTCATACGTATTAATATTTATGATTCTGATGCACACAATGAGGTATATATATGCACGAAGTTGTGCTTATGATTTGACCATGAGAATGTAGTGCTTTGTAATCGTGTACTACTAGGTTTTGTACTAGTGCACTTTTAAGATTATACACGTGCATACTTATTTTTTGTTTAAGGTTTTAATTTATAATTTTATCTATTGTAGTACTTTGTACTTGCTTTACATGTGCACTATTATGTACTCGTGCATTATTATGTACTCGTGCATGTCATTTAATTTTGGCAGTAAATAAGTTCAATGTAAATAAGGTAATTTGATCTTAATATCCTTATATACTTATTGATGTTATTAATATACTAAAATAAAACCGTATCATCACCGTTCATTTTGTTTAATTGTGTGGCTTAACTTGGTTCTTATTTTTTTATTGTAACTATGGTTCTTACTTGATCTTATCCCTATAAATATATATATATATAGGGATAGGATCAGGTAAGAACCAAAGTTACGGTAAGAAATAAGAACTAATTCAGGTCACATGATTAAACAAAATGAACGATGATGATACAGTTTTATTTTAGTATAATAATAACATTGATATATATGTAAGAAGAGAAATATAGGATTACCTTATAAATATTGAAATATATTATTACCATAATTAAATTACACGTTTAACCTAATAACTACACACCACTCGTGTCGTGCCAGCGTCTTCCTCTTAATCGCCGAACTCAATGAACAAAGGTGAAGGTATGTAGTTTTTTCGACTCGTGCATGAGTGTTTTTTAACTTAGTCTTTTAATATTTCAACTAATATACACGTGTAACATATTATACTTTATTACTCGTGTCCAAAAATTCCAATGACCGTCACTGAAAATAGTCATGCATGAGTCGTGCATATATAAATAGTTAGGTCTTTATTAGAATAACACAGTCGTGTATACGTATACTTCATTGTATAATAGCACAAGCGTGCATAACTAAAATATATATACATTCATGCACTAATAAAACGATAATCATGTGCACCTAACAAAACGATATGTATATATACATTCGTGTACATAAATACATATGAACCAAACGTGCACAACTAAAACGATATATAATTCATGTGCATATATATATTCATGTACATTAATGTGCATGAACCAAACGTGCACAATATTGAACACGCAATGACAATATATACAAACGTGCAAAATATTAAACACGCAATAGCAAATTGAACACACGCACTGTCAAAATATAAACACGCAATAGCAACATATAAACGTGCACAATATTTTCTCTTAGTTTTGATATCACCGGCGCTACAATGCACAGACAAAAGAATTCAAATGTCAGCACGAGTTATGAAGATATTCATAAGTCCGACAATGAACGAACGAATTAAATATTCGTGCAATTTGGATAAAAATAAGATATTTCCATAATAAAATATATGTGTATATGTCTTTTACCATATGCACGTTTATATTAAATATCCAATTGAAAACTTCCTTACTAGTACGTTAAATCACACCCCTCCGTTTATTCATCTAACGATCTATATGAGTTCTTATTTCTTACCGTAACTTTGGTTCTTACGTGATCCTATATATATATGTATCCCATCACGATACATGAATTCTATATTTCAATAGCTTTAAAATGATATATTATTTGATTTCCTCGGTGTGTCCCCGCTTCCTATGCTTTTGAGGATTGTCGTTTCCCTAGTTCTCGCTATATTTGTTTTTTTTGTGTCCGTGCAACCTAGATCCTAGCAAATTGAAGTCTAAAATATCAATCAAATCTAATATAATTTTTAGGTATATAAAATTTTAAACTACGTAATATATCTTAAAATCATATACAAGATAGTTACAAC
Source organism: Fagopyrum tataricum (assembly GCA_002319775.1). Lineage (NCBI taxonomy): Eukaryota > Viridiplantae > Streptophyta > Magnoliopsida > Caryophyllales > Polygonaceae > Fagopyrum > Fagopyrum tataricum. Next base: position 6,796,360 of record CM008279.1, on the reverse strand, counting down.
GCATCAAATGCAATCTAGAAAACATCAAGGTGTGTTTGTTTGTCCATAAAAACTAGTTTATAAACTAGAATATATTTTAAATATCATATAGAGTATTTGCTATAATAAAATAAACTAGTTAAGTGTTTAAATGTGCGTTCAAATCAAATAGTCGAATTAACAAGGATATGTTTTAGTATTTTATAATAAAAATATCAATATATACTTTCATTTGATTTCATCAGTAACATATCAATTCTAATCTCCAAAACATCAGATCTAAATTATATAATATATATTAAAATCATATAAAAGAAAATATTTACAACTGATTACTGATATAAAGGAAAGGAAAGTTTGAAGCTGTAGATATCTCATATTTTCATAGTTATCAAATTGAAGCTGTAAAAGCTGTGTAAAAACCAAAGTTTGTTTTAAACTGCATTCTCCTCTCATGTAAAAACAAGGCTCCTCAAGCACGAAGCTTCCCATCATACCATTCTACAAAGGAACACGTTATCTTTTGGCGGTGTTGTATTGTACCTGTATTTCCTATAACGGATTTCATTCCACTATCTATATATACTCCACTTATGATGAGAATCTCGTATGCAACAGAATATCGTTCAACATTCCAAGTTGAAAGGTCCGCATTGCAAGAAATCCTTCACCAGGTTACAAGGATCCGATCTTTCGTTTCATAGTTGCGTTATCTAACTTGTTGTTTTAGGTTTTTAGTTTTTATGGTATTAGTTCATCAATGTCCGGAAAAAAATCTCTTCTTTGGTGTCTTGTTGTCGACGATCTTCTTTTGTTACAAACAGGGAATTAGCGATAATCTTTCTTCTTCTATGTTCTATTTCTCTGAATAGATTCTCTTTGTTATCACGATTTTCATTCTTGGCATATGACATGTTTGTTGCGTCGTCTGCGTACAAAAAAGAAGCTTTCAACTTGCATTAGAAGTAATCGGCCTTTCAGTTTCGGATCATTCGCACTCTTTCAGGTTTCACTTGACATTGTTTTGAAAAAACCCCAGAATACTCGTTTCGGGGATTTTAACTTTATACAAATTCCTTTCGCGCTTTCATCTTCTTGATTATGTTCGTCCTTTTGACTCTTAAAGTTTTCTTGTAATGTTTTTCTCGAATTGAATGCAAAATTTTACATTGACGAGAGGACTCGGATTGTTGATGGCTAGTTGAAGCGCAAACATTTCTGTTTCTCGGGTTCTTTTTTTGGAAAGAAGGTGTGAGACCCCTACTCTTCCGGACCGAGATCGGACCATGGCCGAGATTGGCTTTCGCCGAGTTTAGACTTTTCCGCACCCTCGGGCATTTTGGCCGCCCCTGCGGCTCATGGGACCGCCCCTGCGGTTTCCGGCGGCTGCAGCCGGTTTTGTTGACTCTTTTGACCGTGCTTTACCCCTTAGCTTTACTTCTTTCTTCTCCTTGCCGAGCAAGGGTTTCCTTATTCACTTTCCATCCAGCCTTCACGTCCTCCTTGTTTCTCCTTCATCCTTCTTGAGCTTGTGTTGGTTTTTTCTTGAGTTGATAAGAGAGTTTTGATGGTGAATGTTGATGTTGATGCTAGTGTTTGATATGCTGAGCTTGAGAGCTAGTGGAAGTGTTGTCTTGGAGCAATTTGGTGCCTAGGCAACAACTTTGGTATGTCCTCCTTGCTTCTTCATTCTTTCTTCTTCCTTGTCCTTCTTTCCTTAGCTTAGGATTTGATGCTTGGACATAGGGTGATGTTGGAATTGTGTATGTATATGTATGTGTGTGACTATAGAAGAGAGTAGACGTGATTTGATCACGTGAAGAGCTAAAGAGAAGCCGCGAGATTTCATTATGCACTGTCGCCGCCCCGCGGCCAGAAGTCACCGCCCCTGCGGAAGACGTGTCGCAGCGCCTGCGCCAGCATCTTGCCTGCGTTACCTGCATCCCGTGTCACCGCCCCCGCGGCTGAGTGTCGCCGCGCCCGCGGTTGCATGCGTTCCGCCCCTACGTCCTTAGTTCACGCAGGTGCGTCTTGTCCCGGGACTACCTATAGATAGGTAGTTCCTTTCCTTTCTAGTATGAGGGAACTAGTACCATGCTAGGCTTCGGATGTTGATGAGTATGATATAGTTATGTCGATTACGGCTTGAGGTTTACGAGTTGGACTTGATCCTTATGGATCTCTTGGGTCTAGGTGTGACCCCTTTGTGTGATATGATTGTGATATATATGTATGTGTGCCTTGTATAGGTTGTGTTGTCCTCCAGTTGGAGTGGATGTTTTTTAGAGTTGTTCGTAGCGAGTTACTTCTGAGATCGAGGTAAGTCCATAGGACTTACTTAGCTACTATCCTTATATTGGATGTATGCTTGAGTGGTGTGTGTTATGTGCTTTATAGCATGTGTTATTATGGTCACCGACCTATGTAATATTGACCGCCCATTGTAGTGGCTGTGACAACTTACCTTTCATCCCGTAGTGGAGTCTAGGAAGTTCTCTGTAAGCTAGTTAGTTCTGGTATACGGGAAGGGCACCTACCACTCCATATGGTATACGAGAAAGTGCGCTGGTACCACTCCAGCTAGCTATTGCACGCAGAGGCGAGGGTTATATATACATTCCTCGTGTCACGTATATTCATATACATTTATTATACGATTGAGTGTTGGACCTATTAAAGATAATAAACCGGGTAAATGTGTGATATCATGATGATGTGTTAATATTATTGACGTGTGTTTGTGCTCTAGCATCTTCTTATATATGTGTATAGTTAGCTAACGGTTTTATACCGTGTTGTAGATCATTTGTAGGTTAGGAGAGCTGCAGAGTGATCCGGAGGGGTGATCTGCTGAGGGTTCGTACACGGGGACGATATCGTGGTTTGGATATTTATATTGTACGGGTTTATGTTTTGACTTTTGTACTCAGCAGTACCTTGTATCACTTTTGATCGGTATATATATACATCAGTTTCATGTTTTGTTTTCATCTATCAGTGCCTTGTTGTAAGATTCAGTGAAGTTGTTGTCAAGCTAGGGTCAGGATCCATTGTGAGATCCTAGCCCAGTAGCACTCCGAGTCCTACGGATTTGGGGTGTTACAAAGTTGGTATCAGAGCCCAGGTTGACAACAATGGCACTAGTAATCCACAATAAAGTTCGAATAGATAAATAAATAGAACCCGAAAGGGGTCTGACTTTTCAAAAGGTTTTGGTTTTAAAATGAGTACAAATGTTTTGGGTTATCGTGTACGTGAACCATCGCCCCTCTGAAGATCTCGACAGTATAGATATATATAGATATTCTGCTGTGATTGATCTGTTATATATCTATACATATGGCATATATATAGCCTTCTAAGATAGGTTTACGTCTTCTGCAGATGGTTTAGGCTAGAGCCTTACCTGCAACAAGACGAGGTAGAGGTAGACCCCTCTAGGTAGAGGACGAGGTAGGACTCCTGCTGACGGTTCACATGCGGGAGAGCTACGTGAGGAGGTTGCTGAGAGCGTCGTTCCTGAGATTGGGAACGGGGCAGCTGAGAGACAGGGGGCACAAAGAGCCCAGTCTGGCGAGTCTGATCGTGTCTCCATGGGTAGATTAGAGTTTCATGCTTATATCAGACGTGTTGAGGAGGCTGCCAGAGCCGGTAGACGTGCCCCAAATTTACAGGCACAAGAGGGACCATCTGAGAGGTCCCACACCGTTACTCAGGTACCAGCTGTACCGGTACCTGCTGTTGAGACTGCCAGAGCACCGGAGGAGCATATAGGGCCTAGACTAGATACCTGGTTGAAGGCATTCCATCAGATGGGTGTACCCCCTTTCACTGGGAAGGTGGGGTTGAAGGTTGAGCTATGGATCGGGCATGTAGACTCAGCTCTGGAGTCTATTCGATGTCCAGCTGACAGACAGATCGAGCTGGTTCAGACTTTATTCCGGAACTTGGCAAAACACTGGTGGAGATCAGTACGGGGTCAGGTTACTAGTTATGATCAGATGAAGACGATGATTAGAGAGCGTTTCTGCCCTGCCTCTCCGAGGAGGGAGAAACTGCGAGATTTTTTGGAGGCTGGGTTTGAGGATGTACCAGTCTCTGAGGCCATTAGGAGGTTTCAGGAGGAGCTGACATTACTGGGACCAGCTGCACCTACTGCAGATCAGCACGTTTATCTCCCGACGATTGAGGGATACTACCCAGACCTACATGGCGGGATTTCATTGTGAGACTCTCACAGATTATCAAGATAGAGCCGCCGACTATGAGCGAGAGCGGGCGAGTCAGAGGAGAGCTTCTCAGACCGGAGGGTATGAGAAGAGGCAGCGTACAGGGCAAACCAGTGGTTCTGCTAGTGGTTGGCGTGGTTAGAGACGCCAGAGTCAGCCTTCATCTACGCCGGTTGCAGAGAAGGGACGTCAGTGCTTTAACTGTGGAGATCCAGGGCATATGAGGCCAGAGTGCACGAGGACATTGGTGACTTGCTACACTTGTGGTAGGCAAGGTCACCGAGCTGTTTACTGCCGCTAGGGCGGAGCTTCATCTCAGCAGGGTTCTTCTCCCGCTAGTGCAGCGGGAGGTGAGCAGAGGCCACCTCAGCAGCAGCAGACTCAGGGACAACAGAGAGTCCCAGATCGCCCTACGACTCAGGGATCTGCTCTTGGGCCGAGTAGTGGCAGATGTCGTGGTGGGGGCACCACTGATACCAAAGGCCCACAGGGTCGTGTTTTTGAGCTGAGGAGTGCAGAGGAGCCAGCTGCACCTACTGCTACAGGTACCATTCTGATTCATGGTTTACCTATTAGAGTTTTATTTGATATCGGTGCTACGCACTCTTTTATTTCTGATGTCTGTCTAGAGCGTCTTGGTTTAGATACAGTTGAGGGGATGCCCTTTATTATAGGGTTACCCAATGGTGGTAGGGTCAGAGATACCCGTGAGATTCACGGTTGTCCCATTTCTGTAGGGACCCGTGTGTTACTAGTTGACTTCTTTGTCATGCCATTAGAGCATGAAGAAGTCATTCTAGGTATGGACTGGATGGATAGACACTCTGCGGTTTTAGATGTAGGTAGGAGGATTGTTACCCTCTCTACCGAGTTAGGCCAGATAGAGGTTTTCCGAGGTTGGGACCTTGGAAAGATAGGCATAGTTATCAGCGCCATACGGGCAGCTAGATTGATTGCACAGGGTTGCGAGGCCTTCTAGTGTTATGCCATGAAGGAGGGGCAGAGTCCAGCTGTAGAGGACATTCCAGTTGTTTGTGAGTTTACTGGTGTTTTTGCTGAGCCGTCCAGTTTGCCGCCTCGGAGGAGTGTGGATTTCAGTATCGAGTTAGAGCCTGGTACGAGACCCATCTCGAAGGCCCCATACCGGATGCGCCTGTTGAGATGCTGGAGCTGAAGAAGCAACTCGAGGAGTTGGCTGAGAAGGACTTCATTCGCCCTAGTGTGTCCCCTTGGGGAGCACCTGTCCTCTTCGTACGGAAGAAGGATGGATCACTGAGACTGTGTATTGATTACAAAGAGCTGAACAAGGTGACCATCAAGAACAAGTATCCACTGCCGCGCATTGATGATTTATTAGATCAGTTACAGGGAGCGACCGTGTTCTCCAGAATTGACCTGCGTTCCGGGTATCACCAGCTGAGGGTGAGGGAGCACGATGTGCACAGGACAACATTCCGGACCAGATATGGCCACTACGAGTTTGTAGTGATGCCATTTGGGCTTACGAATGCCCCAGCCGTCTTTATGGAGTTGATGAACAGTATCTTCATCGACTTCCTGGATCAGTTTGTAGTGCTCTTCATTGATGACATTCTGGTATACTCTCGCAGTGGAGAGGAGCATGCAGGACATCTGAGGACTGTATTACAGGTTTTGTGGGATAGAGAACTTTATGCTAAGTTCTCTAAGTGTGAGTTATGGATGGCAGAGGTAGCATTCCTGGGTCATATAGTATCAGCTGAGGGGATCAAGGTGGATCCAGCGAAGATTGAGGCAGTAGCAGCATGGACGACACCGACGAACGTCAAGGAAGTACGTAGTTTTCTTG